>CM035145.1:65642643-68405143 GCA_020205605.1 Panax ginseng | reverse complement strand
CTTTTGCATCCCAAACCGAAAAAGGTGTCCAAGTACACCTCAAACTTGAATTAAACGTAATAGAAAGCACACTTTCTTCACTTAACCGGTCAAAAGTGACTTGCTAAGGCACACATGT
Source organism: Panax ginseng (assembly GCA_020205605.1). Taxonomy (NCBI): domain Eukaryota; kingdom Viridiplantae; phylum Streptophyta; class Magnoliopsida; order Apiales; family Araliaceae; genus Panax; species Panax ginseng. Next base: position 68,405,025 of record CM035145.1, on the reverse strand, counting down.
GCATCTGAAAGGGTATTGAAGTCTTTTCCACATCTTCTTCATCAGCTAATTCTCTATCCTGTTTCTTCATCAGCTATGTTTCTGGGAAAAGAGGGTTTGCATCTGAAGAATTTGTTACAGCTTCTGATGTGATTGCAAGGGAAAGTGTTCCTACAGTTTCTAGTTATACACCACACCAGGATCAAAGCTCTCAAGTGCTTTGAAAACAAAACAAATACCTTATTACAAAGTCAACAATCCTAATCGAAAACAGATATAAAATTACATCAATGAAAAAGCAAAAACCATTTAATCAAGAACATGTAACCTGTAATTATAAACAATCAAATTCACCATGGTACAACAAAACAAAGAGCTTATATATTAAACAAAGAAACCAACAGCTACCAAATAGTCTATAAAACTATTATTACAAGTATTGAATTACATGTATAACTATACTAAGCCACAACACATACAATCTCACAATATGAAAAGACAAACACATTTCAAGGACAAACATACTTTGCTGCTTTTACAGCCGGAGAGAGAGAGAGAGACCTTAGTATTTCAATAATTCCAAAAATTACCATACCTCCTCCATTTCGAGCCTCTGAAATTCTTCAGAGTTTTCAAATTCTGTCAAAATATCCCAATCTAGCTCGGTTGGAAAATCACCTGCCATAATCTCAGCTTCATTCCCAATAATATTCTTTGCAGGAAAGTGTTTGGTCATTTCTTCCTCAAGGTCAGAAACGACACCAAAATATCTCAAATTAGTTGTCTTTATATCCAAATTTGCTATGTCCCCAGCTTTCCCGTCTATTTCCTTCCGCAACATATTCCATTCCCATTACCCCGCTTAAGTTGAGAAGCTCGACCTAGAAACAGAGCATCTAATGGGAAAGAAAGAATATTCTCTAGAAGCTTTGTAAAACCAACAATGCATAACAATGCCCCAATATTCTCAACGCTGGCTGTAAAAGCTCCCAAGGAAGTGGAATTCTGACCCCTTTTGAAACCCCAACAGAACTTCCATTCTCAGTAATAGCTAAATTACCCATTTCTTCAACAACATCATCCACTTCTTCTACCCTAATTTCATTAGAAAAATTGTTAATTTTGTCGAATTCAGACTTACAAGGGCAGTCTTGGCCTGCCCAACCAGATGCAAATTTACAAAAATCCAATTTTGACCAGCTGGGCATTTGGGATATTTGCTTATAGTAACAATCAAAGGCAACGCCAATAATGCAAGCGCGTTTGGTGGATTTCACTGCGATTTGGGGCTCTAACGGAGGACTGAGAATTCCAGTTTTCATAGTAGAGCCAGGGTTAGGATTCGATTTGGGGTTAGTGGTTCGAGGGATATGGTATAGAGAAGGGAGAGAAAGATCGGGGAGGGAGATGAGGACCGGTTTGCCGTTTCGGGATTTGGTCTCGGCAGCGTAGAGAGCGAGTAGAACGGCTTCAAAGCCAGCAAGAGAAGAATTGGAATCGGAATGGAGGCGAGAGAGGTAAAGGCCGGAGAGAAGGAGAATGAAAGAGAGGACTACGAGGCGTAGATTGGGATCGGATGAGAGAAATATATCGTAGAGCTAGTGGCACCGGGGGTCAGCGCCGGAGCCGGAATTGGGGGAGGAGAGAGAAAGGGAGCTCAATGGACGAATGTGGGTTTAACAGAGAGAGAATGAAGGGAATTGTGTTAAATAAATGTAACTACCAAGTTTACCCCTCTGAAATAAATATTGCAGCCTTAGCCGGTCACTTTTGACTGGTTAAGTAAAAAAAATGTAATTTTATTACGTTTAATTGAAGTTTGGGGTGTACTTAGACACCTTTTTCGGTTTGCGGTGCAAAAGTCAACATGGGTGTAAAGTTTGGGGTGCACATTTTCTTTTAGTCTATTTCAAATTAGGTTGTTACATGGTGAAAATATTTTAATATTATTTAATATCGTAATCATTTCATCTAAAATATAAGATCTTTGTTGACTTTTTAACAATTAATATAAGCTGCAAGATATATTAGAAGTATACAAATGTCTATCAAAGTCTTGATAAAAAGTCTAAAAGTTTGTCAATTATTTTATGTAGTCTTTAAAAGTAATTTTAAAAATCTTTAAAAGTCATTAAAATTCACAAACTCTACAAAAATCTGTTACTTAAAAAAAGTATTTAAAAGTAATTATTGAATACACCCTCCTAAAACTAAAAAATTAGATAATTTACCTCTTGATTCTTGTTTAGATTTTGTTAGATGATAGAATAGCTTTGATTCCTCTTCTTCCTTAGATTCCAGAAATTCTCTTCTTCAATTTCATAGAACTCTCAAAAACTCATAGTGTTCTTCTCCTTCCTCTATGTTTTCTCTCTAAGGCTTACCTTATTTCCGAGTACTTGCTCTTTCCTGTCAACTATTTGTACATGAACTTTTTCATAAGACTTGTACGGTCGTAGCACTGAAAAGTGAAATACATTATGAATGTGTTCTAATTCCGGAGGTAAAGCTACCTCATATGCCAGTTCACCAACTCTTCGCAGTATCTCAAAAGGTCCAATAAATCTCGGACTGAGTTTTCCTTTCTTGCCAAATCGTATTTTCCTCTTCCAGGGAGACGCTTTTAGGAAAACAAAACTCCCAACTTCACATTCTCTTTTCTGGTGATGTTGGTTCACATATTTCTTTTGTCTATCTTGAGCAGCTAACAATCTTGCCCTTATCACTTTGACGATCTCGGTAGTTTGTTGTACCAATTCTGGCTCTAGTAGTTGACGTTCACCAACTTCATCCGGGAATAATGGAGTTCTACGCTTTCTGCCGTACAAAGCTTCGTAAGGCGGCATGTCAATACTTGCGTGGTAACTGTTATTGTAAGCGAACTTAACCAGTGGTAAATGGTCGTCCCAATTTCCCTTGAAATCCATAATACAAGCTCTCAGTATATCTTCCAATGTCTGAATTGTCCTTTCACTTTGCCCATCGGTTTGAGGATGATACGCCGTGCTCATTCTCAACTGTGTTCCCATGCAATTCTTGTAGTCGTTTTCAGAAGTTCGATGTGAAACGTGGATCTCTGTCTGATACAATTGACACTGGAACACCGTGCCTTGACACAATCTCCCTCACATTCAATTTTGCCAATTGATCTAAATTAAATCTAATCTTAATCGGTAGAAAATGCGCCGTCTTCGTTAGTCGATCCACAATCACCCAAATCACATCATACCCTTTTTGAGTCGTTGGAAGACCTACCACGAAATCCATCGTGATATGCTCCCACTTCCATTTTGGTATCTCTAAAGGTTGCAACAACCCACTTGGTCTCTGATGTTTTGCTTTGACCTTTTGACACGTTAGACACTTAGCAACACACTCAACAACGTCTCTTTTCATATTTGGCCACCTGAAATGTGACGAAGGTCCTGGTACGTTTTTGTACTTCCTAGGTGAATCGAATATATTGAACTATGAGTCGCGCTCAAAATTTCCTCTTTAACCTCTGGTACTGGCGGAACCCAGATTCTTCCCTCGAACCTTATCAATCCTTCAGTATCGACTTTAAATTTTACCTCTTCACCTTATGACAGTCTTTTTCTTATCTTTTCACATTCTAAAGAAATTGTGCGTTCTTCACTTTGTCCACTAAGGTTGAACGGGTCTCCATTTGAAACAGTTTTTCATCTGACTCTTTTGAATATTTCACCTCCAATTCTAATCTCGCAATTTCTGAGATTAGCTTCTCCTTAGTAGTTACAACAATAACTTCTCTCGGCCTTTCCTGCTTAACGCGTCGACAACCACATTCACTTTACCCGGATGGTAAAGAATCTCGACCAAAAGACACTTTGCACTCCAAAGTTTGTAGTATTTTTGAGGTTTGCACCCCAAACTGAAAAAGGTGTCTAAGTACACCCCAAACTTCAATTATATATAACAAAAGGCACACTTTCTTTGATTAACCGGTCAAAAGTGATTGGCTAAGGCACACGTATGGATTTAGAGGGCTGTTTAAGTCTTTCATATTTTTTTTCCACACCTCCCAATACTTTCCCCATCAGAAAACCCATTTTCATAGTAAATCAAGCAATGTTTTTCTCTCTCAAGAAACACATAATGATTTCCATTTCTCTCTCTCTTCTCACCACCACCACTGCCTCCGCCGCGGCGGCCTGTGGATTTGGTAGTGGTTCTTCATCTGGATTGTAGGTTTTGGTGATGCACTAGGATTCAGTTTAGTTAGGTTTAGAAAGTGCTCTGTTTTTCCCCAATCTTCCAAAAGAGCAAGAAAAAGAAGCTTCATCTATCTCTCTCATGAAATCGAATGCCCAGATCGTGAAATTGATGATGTTCAATTCCTGGACTCGTGACATGCTGTGGAACTAATGTAAATAATGAGAAATAGATTAGCTTTTTCTAGATGTTCATCCGAGGCAGTGAACCAAACCGTTTCAGCCACAATAATTACCTGGAAGCTGGTAATGCTCTCCTTCAACTCTACATATTTTCTAGGGGCACCAGTGAAAACTTCTGCAACATGGAAAGGCTGGCTCAAGAACCTTTGAATTTTGCGAGCACGGGCAACAGTAAACTTGTCATCTTCACTGAGCTCATCCATCCCTAAAATAGCAATAATATCCTGCAGATTTTTGTAGTTCTGAAGAACTTTCTGTACACCACGAGCAATAATGTAATGTTCCTCTCCTAAAATATGAGGGGAAAGCATACGAGATGTAGAATCAAGTGGATCAACAGCCGAATAGATACCAAGCTCAGAAATCTGCACATGAACATACACACTAAGAACTTTATTGTAAAAGGTCTTGTACGAAAATTCGAAGTGTATCAGCACAAGAGACTGGAGAAGGAAAGGTGCAAACCTGACGAGACAACACAGTTGTGGCATCCAAGTGAGCAAAGGTTGTTGCAGAAGCTGGATCAGTCAAGTCATCAGCAGGCACATAAATAGCTTGGACAGAAGTAATAGAACCTTTCTTGGTTGTAGTAATACGCTCTTGAAGGACTCCAAGATCAGTGGCCAAAGTTGGTTGATAACCGATAGCAGATGGAATACGGCCAAGCAAAGCAGACACCTCTGAGTTAGCCTGCAGGATGAGTAAAATAAGCAGAAATTAACAATAATATCTTAAATATGCCAAGCAAAAAAGTAAATTTGCCAACAAGGGTTGCCTGGAGAGGCATTGTACCTGAGTGAATCTGAAAATGTTGTCTATAAAGAGAAGAACATCTTGGCCTTCAACATCTCTGAAGTGTTCGGCAATAGTCAATCCAGTAAGACCAACGCGAGCACGAGCACCAGGGGGCTCATTCATTTGACCGTAACCAAGAGCACATTTGCTATCACTCTATTATAATGCAAACAGAACAATAAAGTTTAACTACATTGCGGACATAAATAGGAAAAGAAAGGGAAGACCAATAAATACATAAAGAAATTAACCTGCTTCTCTCCAAGCTTAATGACACCACTTTCAATCATTTCTCTGTACAAATCGTTACCCTCTAAAAAGCACGCGTTCTCAACACCAGCAAAGACAGAAAAACCACCTGCACATATAAAGCAAGCAAGGATCTGTTAGCAGCTTGTTGTCCAAATCAGGAACTTGAAAAGTATCGAGTAATAACCTACCATGGGCTTTTGCAACATTGTTAATAAGTTCCATGATAAGCATAGTTTTTCCTACACCAGCACCACCAAACAGACCAATCTTTCCACCTCTTTGATATGGCGCAAGGAGATCAACAACCTGAAAATTAATGTACCATGAGGTTAATTTATACGCTAACATCACTTGAATACTCTCACTATAAGAGCCACATTTTATACAGGGGAAAAAGATAAAAACTAATTATTTCTACCCAAGAAAATATAAGAATGAATGGCGAGCCAAACAGTACAATCTAACAATTACCTTAATTCCGGTGACAAGAATCTGTTGTTCGGAGGCTGTGATTCTCGATTACCACAAGTTTTATTGCCCCTATAAGGATTGCTCTGGTCTATTGATTAATGATACCGATTTAGATAATTACGCAATGAGTGCCCAAAATTGTAGGAGATTATTCATGCGCGGTCAATGTACCTTGGCATGAAGGGATTGAGTGTGGTGAGTTCCAGAGTTTGAACAAGGATGAGAGAGAAAAAGAGGATATTATGCTCATGCAGCTTGCTAAGAGCCAACGGAAATGGGAGAGGAAATGGGTGTTTCTTTAAGAGAGAGAAATTTGGTTATGGAGGAGAGAGAGAAGGGAAATAGACTAGTCAATACATTTGAAGGAGAATATTTTATTTATTTTAGACTAAAATACAATGTGCACCCCAAACTTAATGTCAATGTTGGAGAATATAAAAAGGAAAAGACTTAAACACCCCTCCAGATCCACATTACAGCCTTAGCCGGTCACTTTTGACCGGTTAACTGACGAAAAAGTGCTTTTTGTTACGTTTAATTGAAGTTTGGGGTGTACTTAGACACATTTTTCGGTTTGGGGTGCAAAAGTCAACAAGGGTATAAAGTTTGGGGTGCACATTGTCTTTTAATCAAGAATCTCGCAGTCGTAATCCTTTATCAGCTCCAACCATCTCCTTTGACGCATATTTAAATCCTTCTGCGTGAAAATATACTTTAAACTCTTATGGTCTGTGTATATCTCACACTTCTCTCTATAAAGATAGTGCCTCCAAATCTTCAGAGGAAACACTACTGCAGCCAATTCCAAATTGCGAGTCGGATATCCTTTCTCGTAATTCTTCAATTGACGCGATGAAAACGCAATGACCTTGTCGTTCTGCATATGCACACAACCTAGTCCCTTATGCGATGCATCACTATATACCACAAAATTTCTTGTGCTATCCGGCAGAGATAACACATGTGCCGAACTCAACCTATTCCTTAATTCTTGAAAACTCTCTTCACATTTCTCTGTCCAAACGAACTTCACCGCTTTCCTAGTCAAATTCGTAAACGGAGTTGTGATTTTGGAAAAATCTTGAATAAAACGTTTATTGTAACATGCAATGTTCGAAAAAGCTAAAATCAGTACGGGGCGTTTTTCTCTGGCCTATGCGAGGCGTAAGCCTCGAGGCGGAGCGAGGCGGAAGCCTTGATTTAAAGACCTAAAAGTCCCCAAAAAATTATGAAAAAAATACTAATAAAACCATAAAATAATTCATCATTACAATTAAGGTTATAGAAGATATAAATAACCAACGTCACAGTAATGTATCATTACAAAACATCAAAACAACATAATATCATCAAGTACTTATATAGTGATCATCCATCACTATGTAAGTATTGTATCATTTGTATCTAGCGGCTTGAATAATGGATCAAATCCTAGATCATCATCCCCATCACCATATGAAATGAATACACATATAATTAAGCCTTAAGATTGTTGGATAAAATATTTTTATGAGTGATAGAACCAGAAATGATCGATAAAATGACTTGAAGGCACTGCCAGGTCGCTATCCTAAAGGCTTAATTTGCTCTACTAATTGATGCAAAATGGTTCCAACGAATTTCCTCTAAGATACAATGAAGTTTGTGATATTCTTCAATTTGTAATATTGAAGAATATCCTACGGACAAATCTATGAATTTTTGGATTGTTGTTTACTAAGTATTGTATTTTGCAGTCATACAATAAGTTAGAAGATCGGTAGAAGAAGAATAAAGGATAAGAAAATGAATGTTTCCAAAATATGTTTTCTGGAATGTTACATGTGTCCCATATTTATAGTAATTTAATAAGTGTCATTTGGTAAGTTACAACTTTCCAAAATCAGTAAAAAAAACTTCCACTAACCTCTGCATGTTTAGCGGTTACAAACAGTTTCAACTTCTGGCCTGTAATCAACACCAACCGTTGTTCCAGAAAATAACTACCATTGTTGTTGTATCTATTATTATAAAAACAATTATTTGGTTTATTAGAACAATATATAGGCCATTTCTATGACACTTGATATGTATTTTCTTTTCTCTTTTCAACTTCATATATAAAATAAATCCACCCAAATTTTAATTATAAATTTTGAAAATCATTAACAGGTATCAGAGCTAGGTTGATCTTGGCAATAAATCAAAAGTCTTACTTTCGCCGTAGGCAACACATAGCTGGTGGCGGTTATCATTTATTTTTATTGTTTAACTTCATCTTAAAGAAAAAAATAGGTGGTTAGTTCAATTTTAGTTCTTTTGTTGGATTTGTAGTTTGAGTTTTGTCATGGGTTGCTAAAGTTGGTGCTCTAGTACTCTGTTGCCTAGATTTGAGGTTTTTTTTCGAAGGTGCAAGTTCTTTGTTGCATGTTATTTTTTTTAACAGGGGTAATATGTCTAGAGCAGTTAATTTTTCGGGTTGAAATATATAAATGATTGATTGGAATTAGGAAGACATGTGTTCGATTTTTTTGGGAGGTTAGAGAGTCCTTCGTTGTTAAGGAAGGCAAGAAGTCCTTTGTAGGTTTTTTGAAGGATAGAGAGTTATTCTTATTTGTTGTAGGAGACCGGGTGTTCTCCGTTATTTCTAGCACATGGCATCCTCAAAAAGTGGATGTCTGAAGTTATGTATTGAGCGTGAGAAATCAAACTTTGGATGTAAAATAAAATAAAAAAATCCGTGGAAATTTTAGAGGGCCTCAATTTGAGGGGGGAGTGTTGAAGATAAAATAATTTCGTGATATGGTTGGTTTGAGTCTTTTATTTTAAAGATTATACTCCTTTCGCCCCATAGTTATAGGCTGATTTTCCATTTTGAGATGTCTCAATATATAGGCTACTTACTATTTATAAAATTTAGTTGGTTCATTATTTTACTTTTATGCCCTTATAATAAATATTCAACCATTACTCTTTTTTTGAAAAAACAACATTCAATGTCATTATTTTTATCACCACATTTAATAATGTTGTATTCTCTTTGGTTAAAGTTATATGGTTATGAACTTTAATGGTCAATACACGTCAATCAATGAAGTTGAGAGTATAAGTAAGGAGTAATTAACTTATTCATTAATTCCATATTTAGGGGTATATGTGGAAAATTATGTTAAAAATTGCCACTTAAATTAATTTTCTTAAACTATGTGCCAAAAGAAATCAGCCTATAACTATGGGACGGATGGAGTATTATGTAACAAGTTGTGAGTCGTGGTATATGTGACACCCCCAAATCTGGGTACTTCAATTCCCACATGATTTGGTGTTCATTATTCAAACATCATGTCTATCTACCCATAATAAATGAAAACATAATTAGATATAAATAAATCCTCTCCTTAAGGAGTTACATCATCTGAAATAAGTATAAATATCCCAGGTCATACTAACCTTAAATCTTAACTGCGGAAACATAAACAATTAATCGTCTTACACAACATTAATATAAGCCTAAAACAGAAATACATTGTAACGACCCCAAAATTCATACAATTTAATTCTCGACTTCGGTCGTTAATAATACATTCAACCTCTAATTTTACATCATGAAACGATAATACAACCATTGAAATTTGCGGAATAATTAAAATTTTCTATTACAAACTATCCTCGTTCCCAAAACTTCAAGCTTTACATCTAAATATCTCAGAATTATTTTAATACTACAATAGTTTACATTCGCAAAACAATATTACAATTCAACATTAATACATTATTCGAAACATTAGACAAGGTTTACAAGAATAACAACTTAGCTAGGATATTAAATCTTCATATATCACTTTTGATCCATAACAATCAAGTAGCACATAGCGTTACCTTCAATTCTTGAATCTAAAAAATGGTTATTTGCAAGAATGAGCTCGACAGCTCAGCAAAATCTAACAGTTTTCATGCATCACGTAGCACATAATAACATGCTCAACATACAAGAATAATCATAAACAAACATAGCATACATGTTGTAGTTCACATAACAACTATAAAGATTGAGTTCCTTACTCAATCAACATTCATAGTTCAATCATCATAGTCATAGATTGACTTTCACATTTCATACTTTTGACATATATAATACATCATACACTAAAATTTTAAAGCAGATCATCATCAAGTTCACATAGCAAAAAGGAACTGAAAGACTTGCCTTTACCGGCGTTTTACCAACACGCTAATACTTCGCGTCCTTGCACAACCTACACTGTATGTGAGATTGATAATAAATAAAATCAATACTCAATCTTATGGTCAAATTTATTCTAAGACCTTACTTTATCTTATTATCATTTATAATGTCTTTATAGACATCTAACTATTTTATATGCAACTCGGTTTTATTTTTCATTTTCATCACCACACATGCTAGACTATCATACTTGTAGTTTAATGTGTGTATATCACACCATTTTATTATACCACTTTGGTTTCAAAAATGCATATTCAACACATTGTTTATATGTTTAATTTTCCTTCATAAATCAAAAATTACCCTTTTCGATTTCTTTCCATTATTATTCTTGTATTATCATCTTTTCATACTTAGATATCCAATATTAGCCATTAGTTAGACACTTTGTATACCAAAGTTTAGAAAACACTATTACTCTTAGGCATTTTATCGAGCACGTTATGTGCACACATTAACTTATCTCAACTCTTGATCTTAAATGGTTAATTATGCATAGAATATGATAACACATGTCTATACTCATTACATATGTCAAAACATATTTTTAATCATCAAAATATATCATCACCCAAAATCTTAATTCAAACAGAATTATAAAACTCATCTTCACAATTTCTTAACAGAACGTTGTTTTCGTTTTTAACGTAAATCGTTCGTTACATGTCCGTTTTTGTTCCTTCTTATATAGAATTAACCCTTACTCAGTGTACTACAACCTCATCTAGGCCTTAAAGTCAGACCCTTATCCATCTAAACCAGATTCTGTAATTCATCAACTAGTTTAGAAAATTTCATTTTCTGGACATCCTTACTAAACAATTTATTTCGGACATGATTCGGTCCATAAAATGGCTCAATCTCGCGAGTCTAGCTAGTAAACTTCCATATCTACAACTTTGCAGTTTTAAGTTTCTTCAGATTCAAAACACACGAATTTATATGAATTTTTCAAAGTGAGAAACCGTAATAGTTTTGATTTTCTGGACAGATTATTTTCCCTTCGGACCAGCCTTACTAAAACAGACATTGCAAGAAATCTACAAAGAGTTTTCATGTGATTCCACTTTCAGAATATAGCTTACTTCCATATCTTCGATTTGATATAAGGCTCACTTTCTAACTCATTATACCCAAAGAGGTATGAATTTCACAAGATATGTCCACAATTACTAAAAACCTACGAATTTTGTTCTTCAAATTTTCTTTCCATTTCATTTTCTTTCTTGAAACCTCTTGTTTGATTCTTGATAATCCAAGATTAAACCAATACAAACAGATTAAGCATGATCTACTACCCTAGAACATAAATCTACTCAAAAAAAATCAAGGATTAAATAAGAGTTTAGAAGTTACCTTCTTCTAGCTTTTTTTTTAATTCTTCTTCTAGCTCATCTCAATTCCTCTATTTCTCTCTATCTCTCTCAATTTCTCAATACAACTTCTACATAACAATTATCTACATTATGAAGAACATAAAAATATAATTAAAATAAGGAATTTAGATTATAACTTTATTAGTATGAATTTAAGAGAGAGATGGAGATAATGATGATGGAGCTTGTTTTGTCTTCTCAAAGCTTTTCCTTCTTCTTTTTCTTCCTCTTCTTCTTCTCCTACAACTCTCTCTAACTCTCTTCTTCTTTCTTTGGTTTGTTTTCTAAAACTAACATACTAACTTGTAGTATATACATATAATATACAATACTAGTAATATATAATATATGTAACTTCTAGTAATTATTAGATATACTAATTACTAGTTAATACATAGGTTACACCAATTTGAACTTGAAAAGCCTAAGACCATGTTTGGCAAATACTCATTATTTTAATTAATCAATAGCTTAACATCAATCAATCTCATCAAATTGTCACATAATTATATTTACTTGTTAATTATAATTTTGTGAAACAATCATCACATAACTTATCTAATTTAATTATCTCAATTAAATTAGAACTATAACATAAAATTATTATATTAATTAAATTAAATACTAAATATTCATTTAATTAATCTGCTACACTTAATTACATTACTCTATAATCAAAACAAAATTTATTTATTTAACTCAATAAATAATTCAATTAAATATTTATATATATTAAAATTAATATATAACATTCTCTTCACATCAATTCACATATTCTACAATATATGACATACACATACTCACACCCAACATATCTCATAAATAATACTTTTATTTATAAAATTCTCATTTATAATTTCTAAAAATCGTGGATGTCACATCCTTCCCTCCTTATAAGGATTCCTAATCACCAAACCCTACATTACTCAAAGTTTTCCTCAAATCTATTCATTGAATAACTTCAACACATTACCTTAATATAGGTTTTATATTTTCTACTCTCACCATTCTTGATAATAAATTCTTATAAGTTTTATTTCATAATATTTACTTAGATTCAATTATATTTGAGTATTACATATTCTTTGACCCGTTCATTATCTTTCTCTAAGGATCATTATCATATATTATATGATCAAACTCTCGGGACATTACATACATCATCACATAAAACAAGTCTTCATCATTTGTTAATCTTGCCCTTGCCTTTGCTAGTAGAAGGCTCGTCGGACCTTTCGTTCTTAACTGCAATGTTATTATTACGCAAGAGTGAGCATGATTGCCCACAAGTATAATAATGAAATAACAATATAATAACATGCGAGTGAATCAAAGACTTCTAGAATAAAACTCAACTTCTGAATCAAGAATGAATAACAAGAATAAAAAGATTTCTGAGGGTCATAAGACCTTGAACTATGTCCTAGGTTATCAAGGGTTATACTTGAAACCTTTAATGATCGTAAGACTATGGACTCTTCTACTCGCATACTTAGGGGATCAACCCTTAGTACCATCATGTATGCAATATCTTAACGCTTAACGCATAAGTAATCCCTATACAGGGTTGTTCATCTCAGTTTGACATTAGAGTCCGCACCAAAGGAAGTTTGGTTTGGATAAATCAATAAGGGTTCTGAAATTTAGAACATCATCAACTATGGACTAGTCGAATCAATAAGGGTTCACTAGTCTAACAAGGTTCAACAATAAATGATATTTAAATCGAATAACATTCTCATAAGGTATACAATAGAACAAGTGTTGTATAACGGAATCATACTTTGAAAAGATAATAATCTTTAATATAACAAATTGAACTTGATTAATAATAACGAGAATTTACTCGACGTAATTTATAAACTTGAATAATGATAACAAGTAGGGTTAGGAAACTTGCCTCGTGCGTAGATTACACGTTAATTATACATGTTCCTCGATTTAATCCTACATATCATTTTCATTCACAATACCAGTCAATTATAACATAACTAGTCATCAGAAGTTCATTGTTTTTGTCTAACTCGGATTATGACTTTACTTAGTCAAATTATCACACTTATGGTCATGTAATATTACACTATATGAACAATAAGCTAACTATGTTTTCAATAATTCAATTCATACTTAAATGCGTTATTGACATGTTAAGAATCTATTTTAACATCTCATTATACGTCTAACATATTTTTATGTATATTAGATTAGATTACTATCACATTCTTAGACTTGAATAATAAGGAAAAATTTCATTTTTGGACATTCTGCAGCGCCACTTATAGGCTTGTCCTCGTCCTCATGTCATGGCCAGACTTAAGGCATGGAACTGGCGGCCTGGCGAACGATGTCGATTCTGCGATCGCATGAAAAATTGCGAACATACGGCTAAAACCTCCAATTAATTTATTCTTACACGAAATTAGACATACCCAAACACTGTAATACACATATACTTACTACTCAACCCTTCTAGCATGATTTTAACAAGTTAAAACACATAATTTACAGAATCAAAACATGTAATTTTTATTGTTCTTGATGTTCTTGAAAGTTTTGAACACAAAACATAAAAATTAACACTACGGTTTCGTTATAACACCGAATCTGTTCATTTGAAGTTTGATTCCTTCATTTTAATATACATAATTATATACAAGTGTAAAATTTATGAAACAACATATGATTGACGTATTAATTTCGTGCGTAAGGGCCATATGACCATATTTCTATACTCTGTATTTTTGAAGAACAATATACGACCTATTTTATGAAACTGATGTTATGGATAAAATACAATATATAGTAAAACATGTTATACTAACATATTAACACCCCTTTTCAATTACAAACTCTAAATTTTCAATTACAGAGACTTACACAATTTTCCATAAAAACTTCAAATGACGTAAATAAAAACTTAAGTTTAAGGGTTTACCCTTAATTGCTCTGCTTGAATCACACAAGGGTGATAACAACTTCCAATTTCTCACAATCCTTCTCTTTTACTCTCACTGATTCTAAATTCTCTCTGTGATTTGCTTTGACAACTTAGAAAATAAAAAGAAGAAGACGTATGAAATTATAGGAACTGACGCTGTGTGGTCAGTTAACCCAATCATGGGTTAACTGCTACCAACTCTCAATAAGGCTTCGTTTGGCTAGCCTTAAATGACTCAAATCCATTTAATTTAATAAATCTTTTATCCTATAGTTTAATAGTGTCACACTCCTTTATAAAATAAATCAAATATCTTATTTACTTTAATTTAATTAAAATGTGATAATTTCTCATTAATTCCCATAGTCATAAAATTAAATTTCTCATTTATTAATTAGGTCAAATTATTAAATCTCTAATTAATTATTAAAATAACATTATGCTTATTAAATATTTCATTTAATTCAATAAGCTCACATAATTACATAGTTTGAATAATAAAATTTTCCACATTAATTTAATAAATATAACACATATAATTAAATTAATCTACCACAACTTCATCAATTAATTATTTAATCTAATAATTAAATCATCAAAAATATTTATTTAATTCAATAAATATTAAAATTAAATTACAAAATCTCGTTTGTTATATCTTTCCCCCTTTAAAAGGATTCTGTCCCCAGAATCACGGCTCAATCAATTCGACCCGTTACAGTATAAGACTTCCAAGTTGATTGGGAGTGTTTAAAGATTATTTTAGAATCATGAGTCAATTAGAGTATATTATTATTAGAACTTGATAACCAAGTATGCTTGGTGCCTACACATAATTGACTCCTACTCAACTAGTAGCCTATATATAAGGTTTTAGTACTATTTGTAATGATACAACAACAATATTCAATGCATCAATTTTATCTCTAACAATTTACAATTTTATTTTTAAGGTTAGTTGACAATTAGCTTAAACTATACACGAAATAAATTTTCGCAACACGTGTTTTACAACACAACTTTAAACATAACTTATTATATAATGTTCTAAAAATCGTTAGGCAGACCTAGGCAGCGGAGGGGTAGCCTAGGTCGCGTAGGCGTTTTCTGAGGCAAACTAGGCATTTTCATAGACGGTCTCATTTGATTATTTTTTTATTGTATAGATTTGTTATACCATACAAATCATATAATAGTTGTAATTTTTTAAATTTTACATGAAATATTTTCAAAAAAAACAATCTTTTAATGCTTAACAAATTCATTTTGACTATTGTAGAGTATCAAAATAGAGGTCTGCTTTTGCCTATGCGGGGCTTAGGCGCCCAACCAAATCGAGGCGGTAGATGACCGCCTAGCGCCTGGGCAGAGATTTTTAGAACACTGTTATTGTATAAATCTTGCGCGTGTAGTAAATAAAGTGTGCAAGATGCATTCTAGCCCTAAAGATTGGCATCGGATAGATTTCCTTATGCAATAGAATCTAGTCCTTTAATGTGCATCTTCACTATACCCAAACACAAGGATATTTAAATTCAGTTTTGTAATGTATTATTGGCAAAATATCAACAAAATAGTTAATAAATCCATTTGGTGACTATGAGTTCTGGTGGACTCAGGATGTGTTTTTTTTCCATATTATACGAGTCTATATGGTAGTGCTTCCTGAGTTTTGTTTTGTCAGCCAGAACAATGATTTCTGTGCGGCTATACAGCTCATAGAGGGTTTAGATTGTTGATTTTTTATGTTGGTGAACCACAATATTTTTGGCCCTCATGAGTTCTGCCTTGATGTATCCTTTCTTCTTTCTTTTTATTTGAGCAGGAGACACTGAAGGATTCTCCAAATCATCACTCTCAATCACCAGAAGTCACCTCAAAAGTGGCAGGCCTAAATGGAGAAGTGAATGATAGTATTAAGATTCTGACCGAGAAATTATCAGCCACTCTTGTCAATGTTTGTGCCAAAGAAGACTTGGTTAAGCAGCATGCTAAAGTCGCTGAAGAAGCTGTTGCAGGTATTAGTGTTACAGTTTGGATATGAGTGGTCAATATACTCGCACTTTTCCAGGGTCCTTATGATGGCCAATTATAATAGTCGAAGCCTATTCAACAGTAGGATTGTTTCAGTCTTCTATTTCTGTAAAAGGAATAATTTTGTTTTAAGTGCAAGGTCTTTGGTTTAATTCATGGTGGAGATAATGTTTTACCTTTAAATTATTTTTATTTTTATTCCCCCCCACCCCGCATCACATTTGTGTAAATTTTAACTTTGTACAACCTCAACAGAATTTTTTTCACAGTAGTTCATAGGGAACTGGATTATTTGTAGCGAAGCTTTGTCTCATAAAATAGGATATCTGTTGTTTTCTTTTTTTATTCTAGAATTGTTTCTGATACAATTTCTATTTATTTTCATGTGTACTTTGTATACTTCTAGGCTGGGAAAAGGCAGAAAATGAGGTGGCAGTTCTGAAACAACAACTTGAGGCAGCAGTTCAGCATAACTTGGGTCTCGAGGTTCGAGGAAACCATCTTGATGGTGCTCTCAAGGAATGTGTCAGGCAGCTACGTCAAGCACGAGAGGAGCAGGATCAGAGACTTTATGAAGCTCTGGCAGAGAAATGTCGTGAATGGGAAACAACCAAAGTCGAGCTTGAAAATCAGCTTCTTGAGCTCCGGAAACAAGCAGAGGCAGCTGAAGCTGAAAGTCCTTCTATTGATACTAGTGTTCTGCTGAAGCTCGAGTCTTTAGAGAAGGAGAACTCGGTCCTCAAGCTTGACTTCCTATCTCTATCTGAGGAGTTGGAAATTAGGACAATCGAGAGAGACTTGAGCACCCAAGCAGCAGAAATGGCTAGCAAACAACAGTTAGAGAGCATAAAGAAGGTGGCGAAGCTTGAGGCTGAGTGCCGAAGGCTGCAAGCTGTAGTTCAGAAATCATCCTTAGTTAATGACCACAAGTCCCTAGCCAATTCATCCCTTTCCGTTGAGTCTCTGACAGACAGCCAATCTGATAACAGCGAACGGCTTAAAACTCTAGAGGTCGATGCTTGCAAGATGAGTAGAGTGGACAGTAATGGTTGTGAACCAAGTTGCTCTGACTCGTGGGCATCAGCCTTAATTGTGGAGCTTGATCAATTCAAGACTGAAAAGAGTTTGACTAAAAATCTCACATCCTGTTCTTTGGACATCGATATCATGGATGATTTTCTAGAAATGGAGAGACTTGCTGCACTACCAGAGGCCGAGAGTAAAACCTGTGATGTTGAATTGGAATCTGTTGCTTGTCAATCAAATAATGTAGAGAACTCATTAAGGGCTGAACTTGAGACCATGAGTCAACGTGTTGCCGAATTGGAAGATAAGTTGGAGAAGATAAAAGCAGAGAAAGAAGAACTGGAGGACGCCTTAAATGCAAGTCAATATTCTATTGAAGTATCAAAAGCGCAGCAAACAGAAACTGAAAGCAGATTGAAAGAGGTGCAAGATAAGTTGAAAAAGATAGAAGCCAAGAAAGCAGAACTGGAGGACGCCTTAAATGCAAGTCAATATTCTACTGAAGTATCAAAAGCTCAGCTAACAGAAGCTGAATCCAGGTTGGAAGAGCTACAGAAGGAGTTAACTTTGGTGAGCGAATTGAAGGAGTCACTTGCATTTGAACTCATTGGTACAGAAGTAGAGGCCAGGACTATGTCTACAGAGGTTGATTCATTGAAGGCCGAGGTTGAAAAAGAACAAAGTTTGTCAGCTGAAATGGTTGTCAAGTGTCGGAAATTGGAGAACGAGCTAACTATAAAAACTCAGGAAATTGAGCTTCAGCAAACTACAACTTCAAATGGTGAATTGAAAGTAAAGAAGGTTAGCTCTCACTGACTTACGTTACATTACTTTTTTTACTGTCCATCAGCATCATAATATATGTGATGTTGCTTTTGAAATTGGAATGCTTTTAAACAAGTAGCTTTACTCATGGTAAAAGCTTCACACTCCCTCCTCAGTTCCATAAAAAAAAATCTCATTTGCACTATTTATAAATATTAAGGATGTACAAATTTTCCATGTTTATCCCTAAAAATATTAAGTTGTTAGTTTAGTAGTGGAGGCATAATAAAATTATGATGGCAAACTAGAGAATATTGCATAATTTATACTGATATTAATAATAATAATAAAAAAAGACTC
Organism: Panax ginseng; assembly: GCA_020205605.1. Lineage (NCBI taxonomy): Eukaryota > Viridiplantae > Streptophyta > Magnoliopsida > Apiales > Araliaceae > Panax > Panax ginseng. The sequence continues at coordinate 68,386,389 of CM035145.1, read as the reverse complement.
TTGGAGAAATCCAAAAAAAGTAATTATAAATGGAACCCTTTTTTTAATTTTATGGAATAGACAGACTATAATAAATTTGACATACGGGGAGAGAAAAACTGTGAGAATGCTTAAAGATCTTGAAAAAGATTGCGTTCCATTAGTCAATTACTATTATGGGTGTAAACGGATATATACGGATCCATATACATTGGTATCCGTATCCAAAAAATCAATTCGCTATCTGTATTCGCATCCGGTATTCAGTGGATTTTAAAAATGTTATCCGTATCCGGTATTCAAAATAATATCCGAATACGGATAATATCTGTTTCCGTTTATTTTATTCGAATAAACAGATTATTCGAATATTCGGGTATGAGAATTTGTTTATTAGTCACCTAATAAAAAATTCATTTAAATTATTTACAAAAATAAAGGAAAAAAATTGAATAATTACTCATCACTAATCACAATTTAAAGTTTAAGCCATACATATTAATTAAACATCCTAATCATAAATGACAAGAAAATGTCAAACACGTCATCCATCATTGATCATAGAAATCAAAATTTAAATATCCTAGAAAAAGTATCAAATTAATATCATTTTCAATGAAATATATTACTAATTTATCATCTACTCTTGTGCTTCTTTGCAATCATCCTTTTTAAGCACCAACTTTTACAAGATTTCATGTAAAACTTCATGGCATCAGTATTACAATAATTAATATAATGTTATAGCATGAACTTTTTTCACCTCATATTCTTAATAAAGTAATACTCAAACATTTAATTCAATTTGAGACACCCAATTTAAGAACATCTCATTTAATTTTGACAAACATTTTGTATGAACATTCAAAAGTTTACATTGAATATTTAATTATTTTTTTCTCAAATACTTGATTAAAACTTTAATAATATGCTTATTGGAGAGTTTTATTTATTATTTATTCTCAATACATAGATTACATAGTTATAAAATATTTATTTTATTTCATTATATTTATGTAAAGTGAGTTATAATGTATGTGTGACTCCAAAAAGTTTACGAAGTGAATTTTAACTCAACGACACTTGAAACATGAACAAATGATCATAATTTGTTTACCTTTTAAAACTACAGTAGTACAAATTTATGATGAGTAATTTTCAAATTTATAAATTTATATTTGAATAGTTAAAGAAAAATTAAAAGCTTATCCTTATTTAATTAATTATCATAATAGTTTGTTCCTATGTTTTTAAAAGCTGTTTTGAATTTATATAGCCAAAGGGTCATACAATAATTATCTTTGCTCACTTGTTTTCAAAATTTTATTATAAATAATTTTTAAGCGTTATTGCATTACACTGCACCAACGATAATGCTTAATTTGTTAAATAACAAACTATTGACATTTATTAATTTTAATATAAGTCAAGGTAAAAATATTACAATATTAAAGTTAGTATTTATAAACACTTTTTTGTTTAAGGAAACATTTTAACAATAAAATTATATTGTTCATTGCTCCATGTATGGCACGTATGTTTTGAAAGTAAAAAACTAATAGCTATAGTTTTGTTCTTGTAGTATATAATTAACTTGTTAAATGATACATTTTAGATATTTTAACTTTACAATAGTAAAAATGCATTAATTATATTTAAATCAATTTATTCCAGTTTATTAATATTATAATAAGTGTTATTTTTTACTTTTTAGATGTGAAATGACATTTTTAAAATAATTTCCGTGTGATAGTGAAAATTAATTATTCTATAATGAAGGCCATTTAAAAAAAATTATTTTTCTTAATATATAATAATTAATGAAATTATATATATATATATATATATATATATTTATAAGATATTCGAATACGAATTCGAGATACGGATACGAATATCGAATTCTGGATGATATCCACTTGATATATTTACGATTGAATGTTAAATGAATACGAATATGCCTATATTCGTATCCATTTATTTGCGGATACCTTTAAACTGAATACGAATATATCCGTTTTTACTAAATGCGAATAATATACGTTTTTTCCCGAATATGAATGCGGACCAATACGAATTTTCCGGTTACAATTTGGAGAAATATCTCTCTTCGAACTCGTATCCAGAAGTATAACTGATATTTTAGAGAACTAGATTCAAACCAAAATACATCTGTTCAAATGTTAGGATTGAAGATGAAGTATGAACCATTGAATCAAATGTTTTCGACTGCATCTATTGCCCAAGTTTAGAACGAAAAAAGAGTTGCAGAAATGTTTTGTACAAGTTTAGTAATTGAAATTTCTCTGTTGCAGGAAAACCTAAATGTTGCAGCTGATAAACTTGCACAGTGCCAAAATACAATTGCATCTCTCGGGAGGCAGCTCAAGTCTCTAGCAACATTGGAAGACTTCTTGATCGACACTGTAAATTTACCAGTGTTATCCAGAGGAGAGTCACCTTCGTATAGAGCAGATGTAGAACAGTGGAAGCTGCATTCTAACGTCACATTCATGCCTAAGCGTGAACCTTATTCTTCAAAACTACCTGTAGAGAAGTCCCCTTTGGTGAATGGTAACAATGAGGAATCATCCGCATCTTCCTCATCGTCAACGTCATCAGCTGTTTCACTGAATCATGTCAGCACTGCTAAGAGCAAAAATGGTTTCGGGAAACTATTTTCACGGAGTAAGAGCGGAGTTCAATCAGAAAATCATCAAGGATAAGAACAATAGGATAGTGAGTAGTATAGAACCATTGCTGGCGCTGTAAAACCTGGTGAGTAGTATCACTAGTATAGAACTGCTGATTAATTTCTTTTTAATTGGCATAATTTTAGTTGAATGGTGTGTTTTTTTCTTACATTTGCAATATAAATGAGTTTGAGTTTGAACTTGGAATGTTTTTCCTTATTCTCATAAGAATGCATTATATCTTACTATCTTAGAACCACGATGAGACCTAGATGCATATTTGGGTTCTATGCATATTACCCAATGCTTTGTTCCCTTAGTCCTCAAGGTACATAATAGGCTAAATCTCCCGCTATCATTATCTTTCTTTCATTATGTAATTTTTTTAGAAATTAAGCATTTGAATTATGCTGTATCTTGTGACAAAAACATGCTGACTCTTGTTTTGAGTAAACACAATGGCATGACATAGTCTGTATTCTATAAATACAAATACAAGGGTAGTTGATGATGTGTTTAACCGCAATAAAATATTGCAATATAAATTATTTTCTTAAGGATTTAAGCTAGTGATGTTTCTAAACATTAGTATTATTAGGGTTGAAAACAAGTTGAATTGAACCGGACAGAGTGTAGCTCAAATTTGACAAGAAAGGTTAAATTCTTATTCAGATTTGAATTATAATTTTAAAAAATTGTTCAAATTTGATTCGTCTTGAATATTCATTATTTGAATTCAATTCGATTCGACTTGAATTAAATTATATTCAAACCACTTTTGAGTTTTGAATTCAAACTTAAATTAGAACTTCAACATAGTACCTAAAATCAAACTTATTATTTTATCTAGAAAATGAGAAAATATATTTATGGATTATGATTACGCTTGACAAGTATAAAGTTACAACTATAGTTGAAATAAAGCAAACAATTATAACTAATTATTTTAATTTTAGTTAAAAATGCAAATATTAATAGTACGTAATAAGTATCAATTTAAAAATGTATCAAATAATTATGTAGATTAAGAATTTGAGTAGTTTTAACCCTAGACGTGTCTTGTGAGAACAATGAAAATCGGATTGTCCAGAATTTAAGTTTAAATAATTATTAATTAATAAAATGAATTTTTATTAATTATATTCTGTGTTATATGTTTATTAGTCGTTCTATAACCTAGGATGATGATAAACCGGGAGTATTTTGGCTACGAGCTAGAATGAACAAGTAAGAATTTTCAAGACGAAAATAAAAAAATTTCGGGAACAAAAATATTTTCGAGAAAAAGACGAAATAGACATTATTCACCCGACGAACCCTAAGGGTTAGAATTTGAATAACCTAGGCCTTTCTAAGAGATTGGGATGTCGAAATGACATTCTGTTTGAAGATTTGACGGTAATACGCCGTTAAAAGTTATGTTAGCCGATAATTTTTTTTTAAAAAAAACGTGCAGAAATCGGATGAAATAAAAATGACGAAAAGTACTGTTATATATTCGTTTAACTATGTTTTGGGAAAACGTGACGGAAAATACTATTCATCAAAAAGTGTTTTCCAATTTTTCGGAGTTTCGAAGAACGCGTAAAAGTAAATCTATAGAGGAAATATGGAATATCCAAAAATATTTAGATTCCGAGAATCGCAGTTTTTCAAACTGTTGGACGAATCTCGAAAGACGGGATCACGAAGCTTTCACGAGAAGCTTCTTGAATAGTGATTTGCTTTATGAATTTGAACGATCCAAATGAATCATATGAATGATATGATGAAATAAGTAAGGATTGGTGAGTTATAACACCAAATTCCAAAAAAAAAATTAAAATCTTAATCAAAATATCGATTAAAATGAAAAACAAACGAAGAACACGGAGAACACGCGAAGAACGTTATTGATGGACACATTAAAAACCATCTAATTAGATCTTGTTGTTGATGAACAAGTTTAAAACTATCGCGTATAAGTTAGGTTCTTATTGCTTGGTTAGAAACGATAGAAACGTTCGTGATGAACGAATTGAATTAGCCTATAACGAAGTTATGGCGAAATTTCGTAAAAGACGAACGAAAAGTATAAAGTAAGTTAATGAACCCTAATTAATAAGGATTCATAAGAATATTGGAAAATATTAAAAACATGAGTCGTAGGTTCAAGAACGAACGAATTTCGAGTTCGAATGGTCGAATTACGGGCAAACAAAAATTTAACGCTAAGTTGAAAAATTACGCGAGGGAGGACTTTCGGGCTAGGATTAAGGCTCGTTAATGGATACAGAATAAAATTCTATTTTGGGTAAATTGTAGAGTGTGTTGCAAGCTTTCCAACGCCTTAAGAACGAATTAATTCCGAGTTAGAACGAAGAAGTTATGAGATTTCAAAATAGGCGTCTCAAACATGTTCAAAGACTTGGAAAATTTTATGAGTTATAAGGGGAAGTATTGCAAGACCGTAATAACCCGAGATTTTCTATATAAAATAAATAAGAAATTTTATGATAATTTTTTTTTTTATTTAATAATGACGAGACTAAGTGTCAAGTAAAGTGAATGATAAATGCGAATACATTTATTACTTGAAAAATTAGAAATAATTTTGGAATTATTAATTACCACAAATTATATGGTAATAAATTTACGTAAGTAGAAATGTTTTTATTAATTATTTTCCATGAAAACATGATTGGAAATAATATATGATGTGATAATTAGATTTATATAATAAATATTTTATTATATGAATTGTTCGTAATATTTAAGTTAATTATTTTAACTTGATTATTGATGATGTGTAATAATGAAGAATAAGTCGGACATGAGATCCAAACCTGGATTGGGATTGTGATCAATAGATGAGAATAATAATATTATATTATTTTACAAGACCATAATTATGTATCGGGGTATGTGCGAATGAGATAATATTGAAAGAATGACGATCAATTAGGTCATAGCATATTATCGTGTTTGTGAAACCCTAATTATTAAACTCGCTTATGGGATATTTACGAGTAGTGATTTGTATATATGAAATTACCGTGAATAAGAATATCGGTAATTAGAAGAAACCCTAATTACTGTTGTAGGCCGTAATTAGGACAAACCCTAATTATTATAACCCTAACCGGTTGAAATTAGAAATCGTAACGACCTGTGTTAGTAACATACATAGATAATTAAAGAACTACTAATGGTCAATTAGAAACCCTAATTGATGACGTTGAGAAACCCTAATTTTAATTACACGGTTTAATTTCGATATTCTTGATAAGTGTTTTAATTTACCAAAGGATAGAAGTTAATTGGTAAATTATAAGAATTAAATCTAGTGATTAAATATTACATTTAATTGCCTTGTGTAAGATTTCCCATACACTCTTAAACAAAGCCCAACCATCACCCATAACAAATCGTAAGCAAGAATCAAGAATTTTTTGGCAAAAGGGTATAAGAACACTAAACCTAGAAATCCTTTGATTCGATGTTATTTGATGCAATTGATTGTTTAAAGTTGTGTAATAGAATGTTAATTGATGATATGGGTTGATAAATCAAAGACCCATAACATCAAAGTGCAATTAATTTGAAGATTTAAGCAAGTTGAAAAAACCAAATTGCTATTTTTTCACCAAATGTCGAGACCATAACTCTTTGCTCGATCATGAGTTTTGTTCTTCAAAAGTTGTTATGTGTAGCCCGATATATGTGGCCTTTAATCCGCAAAAAGAATCAAGTCCATATCATGTATAGATTAGAAGTTATAAATGGTCAAATATGGTTGACCGATCATGATAAACCTGCTTTTTTGGGCGATCAGTAATGGGGGCATTCTTGTCCACTTTTGTGCTTTAAAAGGTCTGGGCTTTTGATATGTTGTAGTGCACTGAGTTAGGAAGCCATAGGCTTTGGAATGACCTTATTCGACCTCGGATGAGGGAATTACGGTGATTGGAAGGAAATGTGTCAAATTTCTCAAAAGCGAAAGTCAGCAGCGGGATGTGCTATTCGGGACACTGTTTCGATCAGTTAATGTTTCCAAAACCTTCTGGGCTTTTGGTATGTTATAGTACACCGAATAAGCTTTCTATAGACTCCGAAACGGACTAAATCCGATATCGGAGGAGAGAGTTATGACATTTCAAAGTAGTAGTGTCAAAACTTCCCAACAAGTGCGGTGCAGTCCATTTGAACGGAATTTTTGGCTGATGTGTTCGGAATTTGGAAATGGTCAAAGAATAAAAGTTGTAGCCCCAGAAGTTAGCTTCGCGTGGGCTCAAATAATCGCTCAAAAATCTTTTAAAATGAAAGAGTTATGACTGTTTTTAGCGAAGAGAGGTAAAGCTGAAACGAGATTGAAAAACTGTTATGAACGCCCATTTTGACGACTTTGCTTGGGCTACCTAATGAACCCGAATTGGGTAATTCGTATTTTTAAAAATAGTCTTACATACCATGTATAACATATCCAAAAATCAGATTAATTGGAGTTATGAGCAATGCGTTAGAAAATCGCAAAGTGAGCTATTGAAAAATTAGTATAAACCAAGTCCCACATCGACTAAATTGAGAACTTCACCATTTTCTAAACCTATAAATAGAAGGGCTTGGCCTTTGTTTCATTCACCAACAATAAGACCTCCAATTTTTGAGAAAGGCTTTGTTGTGGGAGAACTTTTTATAAAGATCTCCTTAGTTAAATTTTGGCGTGGAAGTGCGTATTCAGTCTGTGGAATTCGTATTTCCGGGTATGTTTCTTATTTAATTTTTGTAATGTTATTATTTTTAATTGTTAGTTAAAGTTTGAATTTTTGAAGTTTAGTTAGTGTTGTTAATAAACTAGTTAGTTTACTATGTTTATTTTGGCTTGGAATTGATTATGTAAATGAGTTATTTGTGATGACTTTTAATATTTTGTGATGAATTTCATTAATTAATAATTATTAATGATATTAAAGTTATTTAATGATTATATTAAATAATTTAGTTTAAAAATGATTTTAATATTATAAAAATCATTTTAAATGAAAACAAGGTATTTAAAAATATTTTAAGTTATAAAATATAACTTTTAATATTTAAATGATAATTTCATTAATAATTAAATATTAATGATATTAAGATAATATTAATGATATTTAGTTTATTTAATGATTAATATTAAATAAATAGTTTAAAAATGGTTTTACTTATTTAAAAACCATTTAAAGAGGATATTAAGGATTTAAAATATTTTAAGTTATAATTAATGACTTTTAATATTTGGATAAATAGTACATTAATATTTAAATATTAATGGTAATTATTTGGGTAATATAAATGTTTTAAAAATAGTTTGAGTTATTATAAATAACTTTTATATTTTAGCGATGGTTTCATTAATAGTTTAGTATTAATTAAACTATTAATGATGATGGAATTGTTTAATGTTTAAATCATTTAATTATGATTCCGATATTTGAAAGTTATAAATTTTACCAAACTAGTTTAACTTGAGAACCGATTATGAAGTTCTAATTTGAAGAAACAACACCTATAGTAATGAGTTATATCACTATAGGCCCTTTAGTGATGATTTGAATTATTTTAAATTTTTCAATTTCGGAAATTGCGAAAATGATTAAAAATAAGATGTCCGATATTTACGAGATGTTGAGGTATAGAATAAGAGTCTTAGACTCATTATTTACCCGATAATAAAGTCGCTTTCAATGCGACGACAAATGTTAGACCTTATACAAGAAAGAAAAGACTACAGTAGAGCATGGATGAGATATTTGAAAAATGTATAAAAATATTTCAAGTATAGAATAGGAACTAAAAGTATGATCACCGTGTGATTATGTGATTGGACTATGTCTTTGTTGTAATGTAATAGACAAAGATTATGTGTTAAGATATATTGTTCTAATCGAACGAATGATCCGATTATTGATAGGTTGTGAAAAGAGATAAAACCTAAGTTGAGATTTGTAATCGTTAATCGGTAAGTATCTTACCTTTGCATTTTCTTTATGCAATGGACATGAGTAAGAAGTTTCGAATTATTCTATTCTGTCCATGCATTATGTACGCTTTGATTATCAACATGTTAGCTCGGATATATATTCTCATTAAGTTGATTTCTAAATGGTTATACAAGTGTCCCCACTTGGATAATCATGGCATTTATTCACATGTTGATACACCTTTGTTAATTACCCGTATATATATGTTGAATTACATATTATTGTTGAAAAAGATTAAAACCTTCGGGTTTGGAACCGTGCATGTATGAACATCCCTATATGGGAAGATTTTTATTGCAAGGCGAGATAGAGTGAGCGATGAATTTCGTTCAAGTTATGTAGTATTGATCAATACAGGGTACAACGGGGCTGATCACCCTCCGTGCCCGTAAGTTATGACAGTTTGAGGATAGAATTCCGCTAAACCTTTTCGAAAATGAAAAGAATGTTCATAGTATGTTTCTTAAACCCTATTCAAGGGTAGAGCCAGAGCCAAATTTAAAGAATTTGAAAGAGAGTTGTTATGTGAATTTTTTATCAGTACAGATTACTTCACAACTTTCAATTCGTTGTAGAAGTGTTATGTAAAGAGAATACTTATATTCTTTCAGCTTATATATAATTGCTATTACTTGTTGGGCACTTAAATGCTCATCCTTGCTTAAATTAAATGTTTTCGCTTATGTATGATGAGCAACTCAAGGCTCGAGCACGAACAAAAGAAAAAGGAAAGCTGATTGAATAAGTGTGTATTATGAGTTAATGGTTATAGTTGTATTGGTATCTATTCAAGTATTGTAAGGAATGTATTTGAAGGTCACGTACCTGGGGAAGTAAACTTTGATGTATGTAAATTAAGTTCGAATGTATTATTATTTAGTATTATTCAGCTTAAAGAAATGGTATCGTGGGGAACCGAGTTCGGGTTTCAAGTACCTGGATTTGGGGTCGTCACAGCACCGCCCAACAAAGGGAAATGGGCACTGCGGCGCTTGGTCCGGGGCTAGGGTACTGCCAAGAGGCGCTACATCGTTGGGATTAAAGGGGAGAATGGCGCCGCATCGCCCTTGACCCAAAATTTTTTTACTAAAGATTTTTATTGTCTAACTTTTTAGATCGTAATTAAGGGGCAATCATAAATGTAATATTTATGAAAAGAAACATCTTAAAAGATGAGTAAAACCTTGAGTTTGATTATTAAACCGAGTTTGATGATTAAAAGTCAAATAAAAGTTATAAAACGACGAACACAAAATACGTAACCGATATTCGGGGACCGTATTCGCGTTAAAATGAACGTGTAGGATTGCAATGGTTGTAATTCCTTAGACGTTAAATGATGATAGTGATGTATAAAATTTCGATGTTATAAGGTCGTAACAAAAGTTAAGTGTGTATAAACGATGTAAACGCAAAGTTATTGTGATGGACGAATGATCTTAGCATACCACAAACTGTATGACTTAAACATCATGAAAGGTTGGTGAATGTAATGTTCACGTAAGGGATCACTAGAATGAGTGATTAAACCTTAATTAGAGGTAGAGTAAAAGATTAAAAGATGATTAACGTGAATGCAGAATACGTAAACGATATTCGTGAACCGTATTCGCGTCGGACGAACATCTCGAGTTTACATAAGTTGTAATACCTAGATGTTATATGAGGATGGTAACTTATAACATAGAAGTGTTATAAAACCATAACGAAAGTTAAATAGTATAATGAAAGGAGAATGCAAGGTACATTGTCGAATACGGGACCCTGTATTCTGTTAAGCAACAAACCGTATTCATGTCGAGCGAACGTTCTAAGCATACATTATTTGTATGACTTAGACGTTGACGAATGTAAGTAAAGTAAGATATGAAATTATCAAGAAAACCGTAATGAACGATAATAAGATTAATGATGGTCCGAGTTCAGTCGAATAGAGAATGATAGAGTGAAACGTAAACGTAAAATACTTAAAACCTACGTAAAGGTGTTGAGTGTACGTGTAGAATAAACGTGCTCAACATACACACCGTGTATGGTTTGAACGTGAGATAATGAAGACTAATGAATAACATATAACGTCAAGAAGCTGATTTAATGATTATAACATGGGGAACGTTCCAAGTAAACCGGATGTTGTAAGATAGGAATAAGGTAATGTAAAATGCTTAACGCTATGAACGCATTGTATTAACATTAAATGATCGTTCTAAGTATACAAAAGATTGTATGACATAGACGATCGATAAGGAATAATCTTGAGGTATGACATTTACTTTTGGTTATAATCCATTCACCTGAGTATGAGTGAATTTATATTTTTAACTTAGTATGAGTATGGCTTATCATGTTTTTTTTTTGTGAAACCCACACTATGGTGAGAAGTAGATGCACATAATTGCATAGTGGTTTTGTTGATCTTCCTTTTGCAGAATACTTTGAGATTCTTGTTGTTTGTAATAACATATTTGGAGTATTGTTTTTATTTTTTAGTTGTTTAATTTAAGGTAGTAACAACTTATTAGAGGTTATCTCTCATTATTAGTCTAATTTCCCACTCATTCTTGCATTCAATATGATAAATCCATATCCATCCCATTACTAACTTATAACCATTGTTTATACATGGAGTATATTGTGTTAACGGATATTTTGTTCTCTATTGTGGCAGGGGCAAAATCCTATGTTTCCTCGCATATTAGGTCATGAAACCCGAGGGTATGAAATAAATGTTTCAATTTATATAAAGAAAATTCTGAAAACCTAGCTAAGTAGTAATGTTATATTAAAAAAAATTCAGTATATTCCTAATTTCAACACATATTAAAACACATATTCAGTATATTAAACACATATTAACCCTAAAAATAATTTAACCTAAAAATTTCAGTAATCTCATAAAACTCTTTGCAACAATTTCAGTATATTCCCAATTTCAATAAGAATCTATAAATTTCAGTAATCCCAAATTCATTTTCATTCATTCAAATCTCAGCTCTAAATTAACTCTTAAAACCAAAATTTCTAGAATAACAAACAACGAAAACACAAGAACGAACATACTAATTTGGAGAAGAACGAACAAACATAACAAACAACAAAAAACAAACAACCAAAAAAAGAAGAAGAATTTCTTACCTCTAAAATTAGTCTGATTTGGAGAAGATTGAACACACGAACGAACCAACGAAACCGGACTCCCTCTTCTCTTCTCCCTCTTCTCCCTCTTCTGTCGCCCTCTTTTTCTTTCTTTTTGCTGAATCGAGCGAACGCCTAAGTCTGAATCTGTTTAAAAGAATCAGCGACCGCTATCTGCGACCGCATGCGGTCGCTAATTTTTAATGACATGGACGTGCCAGCGACCGCTAGCGGTCGCTGATAGAGATTAGTCACAAAAAAAACTGCGTTAGGGTTTCGCACCAAATTTTTTGGGGGAAAATTCATATCAGCGACCGATCAGCGACCATAGTAAATAGCGACTAGAATTCATCACGGTCGCAGATAGCGGTCGCTATTACTAATATCAGCGACTGGATAGGCGGTCGCTGATATTATTGGTCGCAGATAGACCTTTTTCTTGTAGTACGATAAGGAATAATCTTGAGATATGCCATTTACTTGTCAGAAAGCCATAAGGAACGATAATTGACTTAATAAACATTAAAGTTGTAATGCTTGGGACAAGTTGAGCTAAGAAGAAGGAAATGATAAAGTAAATATATCGTAAACGATGATTGAAAGTGGTAAGACATCTACGAATGTCGTAACGCTGTAAAAGGGTAAATAAGAATGATTAAGTGATCGTAGGTTATAAGACGCGAACCATAAGAATGAAAGTTAGTTAAACCAATATGTGTGTCGAATATACGACTAATTGGTATGTGTTTTTCCTTGTGTGATATATAGGGATTGCGGTAAACAGTTTAGTGTAAACTATAAGCTATAGCTGTGCGTAAGGAAAGTTTTCTAACTTCATTCATATTTTAAATGAATGTCAGTTTCTTAAACTTTTCAGATGTTGAACTTGAGAAGTTTTACCTAGGTGCAAATGTGTGAGATTTGTACAAGGTGTTAGTATGTATGGGGCCTTGTGCCACCATTTTAACACTTTAGTGTTTCTGTGAAATGAACTGTTCTGTGATTGAACTTTTCAATGTGAAAAAGTTCTGTTTAATCATGAATCGTTAGTGTTGAGTCTATGGTAATGATTCTAGCTAGACAAAATGTTAATGAAAAAGATATAAAAATGAAAGTATGTCAAAGTGAATGCGACTAATATTTTAAAATGCTAAGAATCAGATTTATTCCTGTTATTCGAGCTATTCCATAACCTTTGTTCGGTTATTGGAATCTCTAAAAGAATATGTGATTCTTGAGTTGTAATTTTTTAACTGCTATGACTTGCTGAGCAATTGAATGCTCACACTTTCTTTAAAAAAATATTTTCAGAAAATGATGTTAGAACAAACTTAAGGATCCCGTAAAGATTAAGCTGACCGGTATCTAGACGAAGTGCCATTCATTACATGAATGAGCTTGAAAATAAAGCCAAGCCTTGTAATGTATATTAGTTTAATTAAAATATAAATTAGTTTAATGAACTGTTATGTATCTTTTTGTGGCGGATGAAAGTCACTCTTGTAAGATGTAAAGAATAATATAATTATCATTATTTGTAATGAACTAGATTTTAAGGTAGTAGAACTAGGGATTTGAAGATGTATGTTGTTATATTTAGTTATATAATGATGTATGTCTGGAATAAGATGTACTCATGATGTATGAAATCCAGGTGTGAAGATAGACCGGATTTCGGGCATTACAAGTCTAGTATAATTTTGCTCAAATTTTAATATTAATTTTTTTCCAACTCTTTTTTGTACTTAAATTTGAATCATACTATTAATAAGTTCGAGTCTTGCTTCCATATTTTCAAGTCGAGCATGGACTATTTGATTTCATTTTTAACCCCTAAGCATTATATCTACTAGGAGCATAAACGTTGCTCTTTGTAAGATGCAGCTGTCTGACTGTTTGTTGACAACACCTTCAGTATCTCCATATATGACCCACTAGATATTCATAAAAACTAAAAAAAAAGAATTTAAGTTATCAAAAGTAGAACATAAATTTTATTGAAAGCTTGGCTGAATGAAATAAGTTGTTTGATAATTGATTTGTTTGTAACATTTGAATCAGTATATTTTCATATTTTAACCTTCAACTATTTAAACAAGTTTTTATTTTTAGTTTTTAATATTATGAATATGTAATTTTATTAGAACTTGAGAATGAGTTTTGAAAATGACTTTTTTTATATAAATGAGATTGAATATAATACCTAATTATAGTAATTCAGAAAAAACTCATCAAACAAATGCAACAAAAACATCATATGAAGTAATTACAAAGCCTTTTAGTATACACAAGAACTCAATTATACTTCATACTCACAATAAAAAAATAAAATAAAAAAGAAAAACAGTTTTATGTCTTTTTAGAGATAACACCCAACAAATAAAGCTATCCACTTATTGAGAACATTAAACAAAAGAAGATGGATAAAAATAAAATATTTGACATAAACATAAATTCAATCTAGTTCATATGCATAAGCCATGATCTTTTCCATTTCTTTGTTTCCTCCATTGTACAACCTTTTCAACATCTCCAATATATCCAATAGATATATAATCAAAGTGTTGTACATATGCAGATTTCTTCTTTTGGGACATGATTTTGTGGGTCTGGATGATTCGGTGGGACTTGTGCCACGTGGTGGAATAATCCAGTCACGAGACTTGACATTTTAAGGAATTTACAGTCCTAGTTAGCTTACAATTCCCTTTTCCAATTTCACTTTCTATTCTTAAAGGAACTAAATCTTATTCAATTATGAAGTTTGTGTAGTTTGAATTGATTTTGACTTCCCATCCTTAAGGAGATTGACTTTTATCCAAGTATGGTAGTTGTTGTTATAAGGAGTCCTATTCCTACTCGGGAACGGACGTATTGAGGCGGTGTGGGTGGACTATAAATACATAGCTATACCCTAAGTTACAGGTAATGACTCTTTGTCTAACTCAAGCACTAAAGTAATAAAGTTTCTCCATTGTTTACCACTTCCAACCTGTATTACTCTCACACTGGAGCTATTCTCTGACGGCCCCGGCCGTCAGGTTTCTCAGTATGCTTGTCTGTTTTTTGAGTAGGATTTGACTCGCTGTTTGGTGATTCGACGAGCAGTAGGATCTTGGCTTTATCATTGGCGTTAGAAGGAGGGCATCTTTAGTGCTAATTTTTTCAATCACTTATCAATTTTATTGTAGATATGCCAAGTAAAGGGAAGGTGGTTTTAGACCGAGCCGGAGGGGTGGGTCCCACTTTGGGGAGTCAGCAGTACACTAACTGTGCGATCAATAGTGGACATGCGGCCAACCGTGGATGTCCTTAAATGGGCTGGTTGCTTTCACAAGTCATTTTTAAGTCGTGCCGCGAAGGAAATCTAAGAGCTCTTCTTCAGATCTGTTGAGTTCGGGCGTCTTTCTGCAAATTCTGTCACCGTACAAGTGTTCTATACTGTCCTGATAATGTATGCATGCCTTTTTTTCCAGTTTTTATCCGTTGTAAAATGACTTTTTATATGAAATGCGTCTAAATACATAATAGTGAATATGCATGCTCATATGTTTTGATAAAAAATGTTTAATATAGTAAATATTAGTATAAAACTATGCTGAACATAATGATATGAAAATATTTGACTTTTGAAATAGTCAAATTGGCACCTTTTTTCTACTATTTCTTATCCTATTTGAGGAAAAATGAGCAAAGGTGGTAATGCAAAGTAATCCTGGTAATTAGGCTACCCTTATGGATTGATGACTTTGACTTTTTAATGCATATAGTATGTATATGACTGTGGGCAGGTGTGCTACTGAATGGCCACCTAGTCATGCCTATATGCATGTGGATAATCCTATTTATAAAGGAAACTATGGCAAAATTTTTCCAAAATGTAGGCATTGGGTAGTCATGCATTTTTAACTCTACTGTAGGCATATGTTAAAATAATGCATGCATGCATGTAGTCATAAAATGCATTTTGAAAATCTCCAGGTTAGAAAATACCACACCCTTTCTGAGGTGATTTGGAGACTTGTTGTCCAGATATTATGTATCCAGATCAGCCGAGTAGTTCTCGCAGGACCACTTCAAGTGTGCGGAGGAGGGCTTCCGAAGTGCCTCTACTCCGTTCTGTTAGACAGCCTCGTCGTCCGGCAGAGGCGGTGATACGTCCTATTCGGGTTGATGTGTCGAACGTCGAGGACGAGGAGGAGGATGTACCGATAGTGGCTCTAGCTGCTGCTGCTCATATTCCTCGTAGGGATTTCCTAGGCATTCAAGTGGCTATTCCAGATCTTCTAGGTGATTTGAGTCGCCACCCCGCAGTTTACTTGCATGCAAATGAGGTAAAAGCTGGATTTGAACTTTCTTTTTCCTATTGAGGAGGAGCAAGGATTTTGACATTGATTTGCATGTGATGTAGGTTCTCGACTTTACACAGCCTCGAGGGAACTGGTTCAACATACACTCCCTGTATCAGGCTCTGTATCCAGATTATCGAGGTATAGTGCATGATTGGGGCTTTGGGGCTTTCTTTTCCATTCTACCCTGCCATTGTCCCTAGGGTTACCTCAGGGCATTGTCTGAGTGCTGGTTTCACCAGACTTAGTCTCTCCATTTGTTGGATTGTGAGGTGATGATGACGCCGATGGATTGGCAATTTATCACCGGTATGGAGTTTGGAGGGGCGTCAGTGCCATGTACGGTGAATATTACCCCAACTGTCGTTAGATCCTTGCTAGGAGTTCCGGCTGAGGCGCTCAAGGGAAGGACCGTTCGTACAGGTCCTTTGAGCGTAGACGCTATGAGTGGGCTGTTGAGTGAGCCCCTGCCTGCTAATGTGAGAGTTAGGGATTGCATTCTTTGGTGATTGTTCCTGGTTATCATCAGGGGTTGTTTCATAGCAGATAACTCTTCTACGATGTCATTCACTTTGATTAGCGCCACGCAGGAGGTGGATCGTATTGGAAAGTATGACTGGGGTTCCTACACCTTCATCTACTTCCTCAGGGGAATGCGCATGCGTTCGCAGGGCTTAACCAAGGCTTGGCTAGGATTTTACCCGTTTCTGCTGGTGAGTATTTCCCTTTTGATTTCCCATGTATAGGTTAAGAGTGTTCGCTGACAGCAGATGTTTTGCCTTTGTGTTGGTAGTTTTAGGCCTATGAGAGACTTCTATGTTTGCGTCCTGTGAGTGTGTTAGGTTTAGATACCTATCCACGAGGATGGCGATGACATCACTCCATTTTTGCAGAGGTTCCTGTAGTGGAGGGTTTCACCCATTGTCGACTACAATTAGTGTGAGACCCCGAATTTTATGAAATGAAAGTATTTAATTTTCTTATAATTATTCTATTTAGTAAATGGTTAAATTGATAAAAGGTTAAAGTTAAGGGTGATGTTTGAAATTTTTTCAAAGTAAGCAAGTTATCATAAAATAATCGGTGATAAAAGTAAAGTAATACGCGTGGTTGCATAGTAGCACACGGTATTAATTATTGATGCTTACGTGAGAAGTTACTCAGTTATACTCAATTATTGCTACAATAATTGCTGCATCATATCTCTCAGATTATTGATTCAATTATTGTCACAGTATCATCTGCATAATATTTTATATTATTAAATCAATAATTGAGACGACAAAGTTATTCATATTATTTTTTGCAATATTGACAATGTCTAGAAGTTCTTTCAAGGAGAGGTTTGGTCACCTAATTGCGCGCCAATAAGGAGAAATCCTTATCGGAAAGCCCCCTCTTTCCTGGGAATGATCTGATTGTTAAATATTGTGAGTTATAATATTAATGATGAATAAGTTCGTGTTGATTAAAGATGAAATTGATAGTTCCATTGTGTTGGGATTATTAGTGATAGTGGAAATCAACATTTATTTCGATAGTAATTGATGTCTGGAAGTTATATTGACCAATCGGGTAATTAATCGGGTAAATGAGCAATTAATTGCTATTAATTCACATGCTTATAACTATGTGTTCACATGTGTGTACTATTGACTCACATGAATGTACTATTAGGGGAGGTGGTGCAAGATTGATAATACTTGCATGACTACGTTAAAAATGGAGGTTTAGATAGAGGTACTACACTGTAATTCGTATTTTCACATGTATAGAACTATTGATTCACATGATTATACTATTATTTCACATGATTTACTATTAGGGGAGGTGGTGCAAGTTTGATAATACTTGCAGGACTAAATTAAAAATGAAAAAAAGATGAAGGTATTATACTGTAATATTTCGAGCCCCAAAACGTGCATTTATCGAAACTATATTTTCCTATAAATAGAAGCTCATTCTTCCTTCATTCTCACCAATTCACTAAGTCTCACAAGAGCAATTATAGAGATAGAAGCTATAGAGAGAGAAGCTATAGAGAGAAAGAAGAAGCGAAGTCTGCTACTTCACTACTCCAAAGATATCAATCTTCTTTCTCGAGGTAAGGGGTATTATTTATTTCATATTCTGAAGAGATATTATTTTTTGTATTCGTATGAATATTATTTCGTTCAATATTCATAAAGGATATTATCTTCGTTTAATATTCGTAGGAATATTATCTTCATTAAATATTCGTTGGAATATTATTTTTGTTCAACAGTTGTAAGGGATATTATTTGTTGTATTCGTAAGGGGTATTATTTATTTCATATTCTGAAAAGGTATTATTTTTCGTATTCGTATGAATATTATTTTTGTTCAATATTCGTAAGGAATATCATCTTCGTTCAATATTCGTAGGAATATTATTTTCGTTCAACAGTCGTAAGGGGTATTATTTCTTTCGTATTCATGAAGAGAGTTATTTTCTTTCAATACTCGTAAGGGTTGTTATTCCATTCTTTCTTATTCTGTTGGAATAACTTGTCTGTGCGGTCTATCGCATGTCTGGTGAATTCTTCTGTTATTCCATTCTTTATTATTCTATTGGAATAACCTGTTTGTGCGATCTATCGCATGCCTGATGAATTCTTCTGTTATTCCACTCTTTATTATTCTGTTGGAATTAATAACCTGTTTGTACGGTCTATCGCATGCCTGGTGAATTCTTCTGTTATTCCATTCTTTATTATTCTGTTGGAATAACCTGTCTGTGCGGCTATCGCATGCCTGGTGAATTCTTTTGTTATTCCATTCTTTATTATTCTGTTGGAATAACCTGTCTACGCGAGCTACCGCATGCATGGTGAATTCTTCTGTTATTCTATTCTTTATTATTCTGTTGGAATAACCTGTTTATGTGGACTACCGCATGCATGGTGAATGATCCTTCGTATTCATTCCTTATTAAATTATGAAAATGATCTGTCTCGTGGATTACTGCATAATGAAAAAAAATCCATTTGCAATTTCATATATTCTATTATACTCAGTTGGTTAAAGTTTTGGCTTCTATACTCCATGAAATTAGTAGAATATCCTGGATATTTGCGCTTCATCTAGTATCTTTTCATGGAAATATTTTTTTGAGAATTCTTGAATTTTACTCCACAAAGCTGTATCATGTTGACAATTTGGACGTTATTGATTTCTGGATAAATTAAATTATAAATCTTTAAAATTTATCTTGAACTTGTTTTATTGAATTATTATGTCATTGTCATCATCCTCATGCTTATATTGTGATGAAAGTCATCTTTAGTTTACGTGCATAGATGGACTTGGTATGATTATGACTAGGGATTATTCGGTATAATCATGACCGTAATGTGACGAATGATGTGGTGAAAGTCCTCATTGGCCTGTAGTTCATTGATGGACAGTTGTTGGTATGATTATGACCATGGATTATTCGGTATAATCATGACCATTGATGATTACATGAATATCCTTGGCTGTGATGCAGGGATGATTCGATTTTATTTATTAAGCTGAGTCTCAGCGATAATGTTGATGAAAAACTTTTTAAATCATAGAAGATAGTAGATTTTATGCTCTACTTAACTCTTCTAATGGATTGCTTTTTCCGCTGGAATTGTTGATCTAAAACTTGTTGTCTATTATATTCTATCAGTTGTTATACTGTTGAAGGCTAATGATAATTTATTCTGCTTATCTTAGTCATAATATTTCTTACTAGGCTAGTTGAGCTCACCCTTTCTTTCACTGTTCTCTTCAGGAAATGAGAATATAGCTGGGACGAGTCAGGGAACGGATTGACGGTCCAAATGGTTTTTTTAGTAGTCCTCACTATTCTATAAAATAGTGTGATAATAAATGTAATGAGGACTCCATTGAGTGTAGATATTGTCTAGATGACAATATTCTTATTAAAAATCTTAGATTATGTTGTCATATTTTACACGACTGTTATATAATTAAGTTGTATTTGAATTTTGTACCATGTATTTGGCGACTCAAGATGGGTGATGTATACCTATTTTGGGGGCATCACAATTAGAGTTGTTGACAGCTGATGTCATCACTTGGGTTCCCTATTCTGTGGAACATTTGACCATTGGATTTGAGGATGGATTCTCGACTGATGTCGAGCACGTGATATCGACCCATAAGATTCCTCTCTTCACAGATGGAGGATGTGAGCTCTATTTAGGAGAGCGTGCTATTAGGCGCACCACAAGAGAGATTCATGTACCGATCTTGCCTCTTGCCAGACGTTATTGGCCTGTGTTGCAGTCACCCGTCGATGACATCCCATTGACGGGTATGGACGAATATACTTTGTCAGATGGTTCACATACTCAGGATACGTTCCACCGATGGTGGTCCCCTCATACCATTGGAGGCCAGACCCGCGCCACTCAGTTTATGGGGGATATGGTTCCTGGATCCGTGATGATGTCGGATTGGCTTACCTGTGTCCGTGATCCGACTTATTTGACACAAATTGATCATTTGACCCGGCAGTTGGACCGATCATATTTCTTCATCCGGCACTTGGGCAGAGATCCTTCAAAGGCAGATACTTTTGATCCTTCTAGCTCAGGCGCTGGCCCCTCAAGTGACCCATAAGGCTTTGCCGGTGAAGATCCTCCTTTGTATAGGCCTGACATCCCCGTTGATAGAGATCTAGTGACTCATGAGGAGTTACATCAGGTGGACATGATTGATGATGTAGATATTGACACCATTGTCTTCTTCTGATGTGTATTCTCATTATCTCTTTTGATAGGCCTCTGTTAGATATTGGGTGGTCGTGCCCCATTCTCGCTATATCTTTGATAGGCCTCTCATTAGTAGTAGTAGGCGCCTGTGGGCCCATTTCCTCAGTATTTTTAGTCAGTATAAAGATGATGTATGTAGATGATGATGTACTTAGGAATGTATATACTTTGTTTCCATTCCCTACATCATATTGCCATCTATTATCTGTAATGCATGTATCATGTTATGCATATGTATGTATGTCCAAAGATATTCAACATTGACCCCTGGATGGTCTTATGATACGGCCTACACAGATGTCTTCTTTGACAGTCAGCCGCATAGATCACACCCTACCAGTGTCAATAGTTTCCCGTTTGAGGTCGTGGTATGATAATATGTCACCTACAGAAAGGGTGACTGTAGATCAACTATTACTGTGACGCCCCCAAAAGAGGTATACATCACCCATCTTGAGTTTCCAGATACATGATACATTAATTCAAATACAACTTAATTATACAACAGTCGTGTAAAATACGACAAAACATAGCTGAGAGTTTAAACAAGAATATTGTCATCTAGACAATATCCACACTCAATGGTGTCCTCATTACAATTATTATCACATTATTCCGTAGAATAGTGAGGACTACTAAAGCCATTTATCCTGGACCATCACTCCATTCCCTGACTCGCCCCAGCTATATTCTCATTTCCTGAAGAGAACAATGAAAGAAAGGGTGAGCTCAACTAGCCCAGTAAGAAATACTATGACTAAGATAATGCAGAATAAATTATCCTTAGCCTTCAACAATATAACAACTGATAGAATATAATAGACAACAAGTTTTAGATCAACAACTGCAGCGGAAATAAACAATCCATTAGAAGAGTCAAGTAGAGCATAAAATCTACTATCTTCTATGGTTTAAAAAGTTTTTTATAAACTTTATCGCTGAGACTCAGCTTAATAAATAAACCACATCATCGAATCATCCCTACACCACGGCCAAGGATATTCATGTTATCATCAATGCTCATGATTATACCGAATAATCCTTGGTCATAATCATACCAACAACTGTCCATCTATGAACTACAGGCCAATGAGGACTTTTACCACATCATTCGTTACATTACGGTCTTGATTATACCGAATAATCTCTGGTCATAATCATACCAAGTCCATCTATGCACGTACGCCAAAGATGACTTTCATCATAATATAAACATGAGGATGATGACAATGACATAATAATTCAATAAAACAAGTTCAAGGATAAATTTTAAAGATTTATAATTTAATTTATCCATAAATCAATAACGTCCAAATTGTCAACATGATACTGCTTTGTAGAGTAAAATTCAAGAATAATATTCATGTACCAAAAATAATTTGGACAGAAAAGAAATATATTTTTCGGGTGAATAGTACCTCGTGAATAGTACTTCGAGAATAGTACACCGTGAATAGTACCCCGACATGAAAAGTGTCCCGAATACCCAAGTGAATGATACTAGAGTGAATAGTAACCTATGAATAGTAACTCATGAATAGTACTCCAGCACGAAAAGTGCCCCGAATACCCGAGTGAATAATACTAGAGTGAATAGTAATTGGGTGAATAGTAACTCGTAAAAGAAAAAAATACCAAAGAAAATGATATTTCATGACGAGTACAAAAGAAATGATATCTCATACAAGTATAAAAGAATATACGAAACTGCAAATGGATTTTCACCCGCCATGCGGTAATCCACGTAGACAGATTATTTTATAACCACTTGCTTACTTTGCAAAAATTTTCATATAACACCCTTAACTTTAACCTTTTATCAATTTAACCATTTACAAAATAAAATAATAATTATAAGAAAATTGAATACTTTCATTTCATAAAATTTGGGGTCTTACAATTACAACATTCTATGACCCTCTTGATGTTTCAGGTTCCCGCAGGCTTTGTAGAGGGTATACTGGAGAATTGTATACCGAAGAGACAGGTTTTCCGGTTTAGTACCCAGGAGTTGACTCCTACATTGGAGGAGTACGAGCGGTTGACGACCCTGCCCTTAGACAGCACCTTGCATACCATATATGGCTATCAAAGATATCTACGACAGCTTTTTATGACCCTCACCGAAAGTTACTTACGTGAGAGTAGTAGAGGATGAGATTACATCCGGTCATATATTACCCCAGCGTTTCCTGATAGATAGGTTTGGCTCATTGGATAGCTACGCACAACATTCTGGGGATTTCACCACACCAGAGGATCAGTGGCATTTGGCCAAAGTTAATGTATTCGTGATGTGTATAGTGGCGTATGTGTACATGCCATGGTATATGGATGAGCTAGACATCGGTGTTATCATGGCAGTGAGAGCTCTAAGGGAGGGTCATACCATCATTCCGATGATTGTGGCGGAGCCGTTGAGGCCGACCACGTTTTGCAGCACCTACCCTGCAGGGGTATTTACAGGTAGTTCAGTCATGTTATACGTGTGGTTTATGTCACACTTGAGACCAATTGGTACTTTCCGCCGACACGGGTACTGTTTAGCCCATGATATAGCCATGTCTTACTCCTTTTAGCCATCAGAGTGTATAGACGCTATGTCTTGGTCGATATTCCTAGCGGGGATCAGAGATCCGTTTGGCATCCTGCCGTGCACAGGGCTCAGTTCACCCTATAACTTTATTACTCATGCTCCGGGCATGGATTATCTCCTTCTGGATGGTTTGAGGGGCATAACTACCTACCACCCACTGGTTGTGATGTCACAATTTGACCAGTTCCAGGACTTCATTCCTTTTGATGGGGCGTTAGGTCAGCGTTTAGCTTCTCGCCATCTATCAGCAGAGGATTAATCCTGGGTGTATACATGTTGGGATCAGCGTGAGATAGCTAATTTTTCTGTTAGCCATCCGTGATGTTTGCCAGAGTATTCTGCGTGGATGGAGACAAAGACTTCATCGGCTGCGGTAGTATCCACAGTGCCGGGTATTGATTTAGATGGTGGAGAGCCCATGGAGGACATTGATTCTCCCACCGAGGAGGAGCCAATAACTGGGTTGCCAGCAACTCTTTTAGATTCTCCCAGTACTAGCACTATCTTGATCCAGCATTCAGCATAGTACTTCGAGCAGAGTCTCCATTGGATGACCTTCAAGAGAGATCAGGCTAGAGCCTTGATGTTGATAGCTTTTGATGGGAGAGACACAACTCTGTTAGAGAGAGACGAGGCATTATCTTGTAGAGATACCGCTGTTATTGAGCGGGATGAGGCTAGATCAGCCAGAGATGCAGTGACAGTCAAGAGGGATATCGCCATATCTGTCAGGGATGTAGCCGTCATAAATAGTACCACAGTGATGTCTTTTACTACTGGCATGATTGCAGAGATGAGCACGTATATTGATGAGCACCGTGTCACCATGTAGATCGACGTAGATCTGTTAGCTCGTGTGGATACCCTTGTACAGGAGACCACATCGTTACCTCCTTCTTCTGAGAGGGAAGCCATGTTGGGCTTGATAGCTCGCATATACACTAACTTATAGATTGGCTTGTATTTTCCTGTACAGACTAGCTTAGCCATTTTGTTATGTATATTTCATATTGTATATATCATTATATATAGAAGGGAAATATATTTTTGATCACTTCCCTTTTAGTTATGCCTTGTTGCTTGCTTGATATTTGCCTGTTTCTTCAGGGCTTGTGATCTTGATGTATTCTGAATTTCTCCTTGATGGATGAACATTGAGTTATCTCAGGACATTTCAGAATGGATCGTTGATCTGTGTGTATTCCCTACCATCTTTGGTGTCTTGGGACTGGTTTATGTATGTAAATGTGGAGAGCAATGTGGCTTTCCTATCTGAGGTTGACCACACCACAAATGGTCGCGATTACTCCTATTTAAGAGGAGCCCAGTTAGTTCCATCTCTTATGGATTGGTGTTTCTCTTTGAGTAATCAACCGCAGCTTAGATGGTCACCGAGTCTCCCGTTTACATGGGGAGATCGGGTTGTTCCATCCCCTTGGTCTGGAGCCGATGAAATGTGGTGGATTAAAGGATTATCCTAGTACCGTCGACAAGTGTTTGTGTTTTGGTATGGGTAAGACCGAATCATGAATGGCTACCTACGTACTTCTGTTGAAGAGGAGATCAGGTCTACGTAGTTCGAACCTGGTGTGGAGGTTCAACGCTGTATGTGGCAAAAAGGGTGTAGGAATGTTTTTGTTGTTTTTGTTTTTGTAATGAGAAGGGTATAAAAATGTTTTTGTTGTTTTAGTTTTTGTAATGAGAAGGGTGTAGAAATGTTTTTGTTGTTTTTGTTTTATTGTGATCGGGCCATATAAAATGGTTGCCTACGTACTCCCGTGTATCAAGGAGATCAGGTCGGCGTAGTTTGCCCCATGTTCAGGACAATTTGCAGCCAATGAAAAGTTTGATCCCATGTTCAGGTCAAACTGTGAGTGAGAAAGTTTAATCTCATGTACAGGATAAACTACGGGTGTGAAAAGTCTTATCCCTAGTGGGGTAAAACTACGGGTGTGAAAGGTTTAATCCCTGGTGGGATAACCAGAGTTGAGCAAGGGTTCAAAACCAAATGGAGAGAAAAGGATCTGGCAATTCGAAACCAGGCTGCTGGTTAGATAATGTGTTTGTCCTTAATGGGGAAGATGAGTGTGAAGAGAAGATGTATGTAGTGAAGGGTTAAAAAACCTAAAATGACTGGGGATCTGATGATCCAAAACCATGATGTTTGCTTGATGGTGACCTCAGACATAGTATCGTTTCATGGTGTTCGAGTTGATAAGCTGTGGAAATTAATCGCCGTCCATTTCTTGTAATCTGAGATCACCTCCTGTCAATACCTCCTTGACAATAAACGGGCCTTCTTAGTTAGGGGCGAATTTTCCCTTAGACTGATCTTGGTTGTCAATGATCTTCTTTAAAACCAAGTTATGTTGTTTAAACTGCCATAGTCATACCTTTCTATTGTAGGACATGGTGATCCTTTGTTGATATAACTGACCGTGGAGGATAGCAGCAGCACGCCTTTCATCTATTAGAGACAATTGGTGATACCTATCTTGTACCCATTGGTCTTCATCCAACTGAGCGTCTATTAACACTCTGAGGGATTCCATTTCCACTTCTATGGGGAGCACTGCTTCCATCCCATAGGTTAATGTATAGGGGGTTGCCCCAGTGGAAGTGCACATTGATGTTCTGTAGGCTAACAGATTCAGAGGCAATAAGTCAGGCCATCCTTTGTGGTTGGCAGACCTCTTTTGCATGATCTTCTTGATGTTTTTGTTATCCGCTTCAACAACTCCATTCATCTTTGGACGGTAGATGACGGAGTTGAGATGTTTGATGTGGAATTTACTACACAACTCCTCCATCATTCTGTTGTTGAGGTTCTTAGCATTATCTGATACAATTACCTCTGATTGTCCATATCGACAAATGACATTATTTCTAATGAAAGCAATGATAACTTCTTTGGTAACCCTGGGGAAGGAGGATGCTTCTACCCACTTGGTGAAGTAGTCGATCATGGTGAAGATAAATCGATGCCCATTACTGGCTTTGGGCTTGATGGGCCCGATCATGTCAATTCCCCACATTGAGAAGGGCCATGGTGAACTCATATTGTGGAGCTCCCTCGGAGGGGCGTGGATAACATTCCCATAAATTTGGCACTGATAACATCTCTTGACGTGATCCTCACAGTCAGCCTTGAGAGAGAGCCAGTAATGCCCTGTTTAGAGGATTTTCTTAACAAGTAGGGGGCCACTCATGTGTGGGCCACATACTCCACCATGGATGTCATCCATGAGCCTCTGAGCTTTGTCCTTCTCTAGACATCTGAGGAGACCTAATCCTGCATCTCTTTTGTAGAGTTCATCTCCGCTCAGGTAAAATTTCATAGCCAGTCGATGGATCTGCCTTCTATCAGTCGGGATCGCCTCAGTGGGTGTAGATCCATCTTGCAAGTACTCCTTGATGTGCTGATACCAAGGGTGTTGGATGGGAGGTAGCTCATCTGACACTTCTCCAATGTAATTCCCATAGGCTGGAGCCTTTTGTTAGGCAAATGTGAGGGTTGACATGTCTTCCTTGTCATGTATGTTGATTAAGGAGGCCAATGTTGCTAGTTCATCTGCAAAATCATTCCTATTCCGAGGAATGTAGAGGAAGGATATTTCTTTAAACTTTGAAGCCATCTGTAGAACTTGCCGATGGTAAGGCAACAAGTGTAGACCTTTGGTGTGATAGATTCCTGTGGTTTGTCTAATTACAAACTCGGAATCTCCAAAGACAGTTAACCTTCTGATGCCCATTGATTAGGAAAGTTTTAGCCCCATGATACAACCTTCATACTCAGTTGTGTTGGTATTGGCAAACTATATTAACGGCAACGGATGTCGCTTCCCCAGATCGATACTGTAATCGCTTCCCTACCCGTAACCTTCCATATTCACAACTCCATCAAAATAAATCTTCCATGTTTGGCGTGCATCATACTGATGGTGTTACTGAATTGCCATTACCCCTTCACCGGGGAAGTACGTTCCAAGGGTTTGAAGTCCCCTGAAGGTGCGGCGACCATTTGATCCATAATTCCTTAATCTTTAGTGGACTTCTGCGTCACGTAAACGATGTCAAATTGTTATAGGATCAACTGCCATCTGGACAGTCGGCAGTTCAACATGGGTTTACTGAACATGTACTTGAGAGGATCCACGCGGGATATGAGATGGGTTGTGTGACCATGGAGGTAATGCTGTAACCTAATGGAAGCCCATGTTAAAGCACAACAAGTCTTCTCAATCAGAGTGTACTTGTGTTCACTACTGCTGAATCTTTTGCTGAGGTAGTAGATAACTTACTCTTGGCCTCTATCGTCTTTCTGTCCCAGCATGCAGCCCATGTCATTGTCACTTATGGACATGTACATGAATAGGGGAACATCATCCCTGGGTGGTACAAAAATATGAGCTTTGACTAGCTGCTCTTTGATAGTAAGGAAGGCCTTTTGGCACTCATCATTCCATTTCATGGAGGAGTTCTTCCTTAACAACTTGAAGATAGGCTCACACGTTGCTGTGAGTCAAGAAATGAACCTGCTAATGAAGTTGATTCTTTCCAAAAATTCCCGTATTTCCTTCTCTATCTGAGGAATGGGCATGTCCGTAATGGCCTGGATTTTGGTGGGATCCAACTCAATCCCCTTATGGCTAACTAGGAATCCTAGCAACTTGCCTGATTTAACGCCAAAAGTGCACTTGGCTGGATTCAACTTCAAGTTGTACTTACGCAATCTATTGAAGAGCTTTCTGAGATGGTCTCGGTGGTCTTCCTCCTTCTGGGACTTAATAATGATGTCATCCACATAGATCTTTATCTCCTTATGCATTAAATCATAGAAAAGAGCCATCATGGCTCGCTGGTAGGTAGCTCCGGCATTGATGAGGCTGAACGACAACTGTCTATAGCAAAAGGTTCCCCAAGGCGTGATGAAGGTAATTTTCTCACGATCTTCTTCAGCAACCATGATCTGATGGTACCCCGCGAAATAATCAGCAAAGGAGTACATGTCGTATTGAGCAGTGTTGTCAATGAGGATGTGGATAAATGGCACGTGAAAGCTATCTTTAAGGCAAGCTTTATTCAGATCCCGGTAATCCACGCAAACTCGCCCCTTCCCTCCTGGTTTAGGCACGAGGACTATGTTTGATAGCCATTCAGGGTATGTGGACACCATGATGATGCCTGCTTGAAATTGTTTCACAACTTCTTCTTTAACCTTTAAACTCCACTCAGGTTTTAATTGCCTGAGCTTCTGCCTAACTGTCTTGAATCCCTTTTTGATGGGGATGCGATGAATGACAATGTCAGTGGACAAACCCACCATGTCTTTATGAGACCATGCAAACACATCCTGGAATTGGGTTAATAGTGTAACCATGTCATTCCTTTGGTTTGAAGTGAGGTCTGAACCAATCTGGATTAACTTAGGGTTTTCTAAGGTTCCAAGATTGAAGGAAGTGGTTTGATTAAGGTTGGGTTTAGGTTTGTCTTCGACCCATTCTTTGATGACCTGAGGTATCTCAATGTCCTCTTGTATTTCCATCAAGTCTGAGTCCAACTTTTCATCAAAGTTATAATCCTTATGTAGAAATGGCACCTTATCAGCAAGTATAGACACATCTAAATTCAGAGTCCTAAAACAAAATATGCTTTCACTTAATATATATGAAACTGTTCAATCATACAAAGTGTTAGCATGTACTGACAAAATAACTGCTAATACTGTATAGAAAAGTAAGTAATTATGATTATCTACATGGCAGAAGGAGTTTCTGCCCATTTTACCATTGTCGACCAATGAAAGGAGTGATGCTCCAATTGTTAAGGGTGAAGTCCTGATGGACTGCAGTGATGGAGGGGCTGTCATCGTCCTCCTTTTCCCGAATGATGACCATTATGTCTGGGTAATCATCGTCTGGGGTGTATCTATTTGTATGTTCATCATGGACAATGATGCTTACGTTTGACATCATCCTGACGATGTCTTGTTTACGTCTCCGTTCCTCTTCTTCCACTTTGGGATTTGGAACCAAGACTTCTTTCCCCTTTACCGGTATCGGTTTAGGAAATAACATAGCCATTACATGGGCATGTACCTTTACCAGAGACCGTATAGGCTCATGAACTGTAGGTGGAGATAATCTCCATGTGGCTGAAGCTGAAGGAATCTAATTGTGCTTCTGAGGATTCTTGCGAGTGGAACTAGCAGTATAGCCTAGTCCGGATGTCCCTGTTTGACTGGGACATTGAATGGGACGCTTAATGCCCTGATTGTCTTTGCCCAACCCTTGTCCAGGTTGATAACCCAATGTCATCATTTCTTGAGTGACCAACATTACTTCAGCAAAAATCTGGGGTATGAGAGGTGGCGCCTCAACATGATGGTAGTGAGTGTTGCTCGCCTCCAGGGCATGAAAACTGACCGGCTCAACTTCTGAATTGAAGCTGATGAGTGGTATGTCATCTTGTTTAGGACATTCCGGCTCAGCATCGATAGTGACTAGGCTATTGTTGATAATGTATTTAAGTTACTGATGAAGGGTGGAGGGGATGGCCCCAGCCATATGAATCCACGGTCTTCCCAAGATCAGGTTGTATCTTGTATCTATTTTGAGCACGTAGAAAGATATTAGAATGTATGTGGACCAATCTCCACTGGCAGTTCAATCTTCCCGACAGAGTTTCATCGGGATCCGTTGAAAGCTTTAATAACCGTATGGCTTCTTCGGATCCGATTAAGATTGATGTTCATCTTCACCAGAGTAGCATAATGACAGATATTCAGAGATGAACCTTCATCTATCAAGACTCCTCCCACCATATATCCGGAGGACAAAACCACAATGTGCAACGGCTTGCAATAACCGATCCCTTCGGGAGGTATATCGTCATCAGTAAAAGATATCACATTGTTGTTAAAAATGTGATCCACCAGATGCTGGAATTTCCCAACATTTATTGACTTAGGCAGTTGGGCTTCTCCCAGAATCCTGAGTAATACCTTCTTATGATCTTCAGACGAGAAAACCAAGTCCAATATGAAAATTTGATGTGGAGCTTCTCTTAAGCTTAAAACCACCTTGGCTTCATTATGGCCCATAGTACGGAGAAATTCTTCCACCTT
Organism: Panax ginseng; assembly: GCA_020205605.1. Taxonomy (NCBI): domain Eukaryota; kingdom Viridiplantae; phylum Streptophyta; class Magnoliopsida; order Apiales; family Araliaceae; genus Panax; species Panax ginseng. The sequence goes on along the minus strand of CM035145.1, from coordinate 68,355,719 downwards.
TTCCACGGGAATCTTCCCCTTTGACTTGATAGTAGGCTTCATCACCAGTTGGGGAAGATATAGTGGATTATCCTTTGACATTGCAGCAATCATATGAGATGTGAATCCTTAAGCCCCTCCATAATTCCATGGAACTTTCCATAGGCTGACAACAGGATATTGTGGTCTGCATGGCAAGATAATTGGCTCTGGCGCAACCACTTTCAAAGGATTGACAATACCTTTGAGCTGAACGGGTTGGATTGTATGTGAGGGTGTAGCTGTATCTGCCTCAGAAGATATGACTGCTACGACTTCCTTCCACTTTGTAGGAAACGCGTCCCCACTCTATAATACCACATCATCATTGTCTGCCATCTACAAGACACCGCTATCAATTAAATTCTGAATAAGGTGGCGGAGTGCCCAACATTCTTCTGTGCTGTGATCGCGAGATTGGGAGTGATACTGGCATACTCCATTGAAATCAAACCATTTCGATCGCGGGCTGATTGGAGGTAGCAGAGCTGTGATTCTTCCTTCATGTATCAGCATCTGCAGTATTTCTTCCATCGGTTGGCCTAGGTATGTAAATTCCCTTATGTTGGCAAAATCCCGATGGGCCTTGGTATTTGCTCTTTTAGCAATTTTATCCTCTAGTGTTCCTTTTTTGGAGTACGCGGTGGAGTGTTGGTAACAAGAGGAAGGAGACTGGCATGCTCTTGACTAAATAATTGGCGTGTGACCTGGTGCTGATGGACCACTAGTTCTGCCAATTGGTTAACTTGCTCACGCAGAGCATTCATTTTCTGTTACATTGTAAACTGGAACTTTGCATAGTCTCACTTATCAGCATTATCCTTGCTGGTCTGGGAAGATCCACCATTAAAATTGGAACTATCCACTGCTCCAATTAATCATATTAACCTCCTCTTCTTTGTGTTGAGGAAGAGGTTTGCCTTGCACATGGGGTCGATCGGGTTTGGTGACCACAATCTCACCGCTGTCTATTAAATCCTGGATCTTGTGTTTCAAGGCCCAGTAATCCTGAGTATCATGTCTTGGAGCCCTGACATGATAAGCACACTTCCGAGTAGCATTGAAACCTCTCCCATTCTAGTTTGCTCGTGGAAGAAGATGCGTAATTTTCTTCTGAGTGGTCAGAAGATTGAGAATGTTCTCTAGTGAGTCCCCTAAGGGCGTGAACACTCGAGTGCGTTTGATTTCTCCACCCTTAGGCAATGGAGGGTTTGAAGACTGTGCTTGAAAGGGAGAGTAATTTCTCCTTTGGATAGGCATATTCTGACTACCCTTCTGACCTTGTAGTATCAAAGAAACATCCTCCTCTTTCTTTTTATGGACCATCCGGGGGTTCTTTCCATAATTTCAGGATTGGATGTGCTCAGCAACAGCTTTAAGGGAAGCTAGGTCTTGAATCTTTTCTAACTTCAATCCCATCTCAGCCATTTCCCCATGTTTAATCATTTCAGAGAATGGTTTGCCAATACTAGCTAAGACTCTCTTATAGAAAGGAGCTTCTTGTATGTCTATGAAGGTTATCACCATCTCTGACTCATTCATAGAGGGAGCAACTTGAGCAGCAAGGCGCCTCCACCTTTGAGCTTACTCTCTAAAAGATTCATTGGTTTGTTTCCCGACTTTAGTAATTAGGTACCGGTCAGGGGCCATTTGAGATTGGAAACTGTATTTAGTGAAGAAGGCATGAACTAGCTCCTCCCAGCTATGGATCTTTGAATTGTCTAATTTGGTATACCACGATCGGGCTTCTCCAGCCAGGCCTTTCTAGAATAACTGCATTCTGAGCTTCTCATCTTCGACATAAGATCTGAGTTCTCCAATGAATACCTTCAAATGTGTGTAAGGGTCTCCTAACCCGTCATACTTTTGAAAGTTAGGAGTCTTGAACTTCTCTGGATAATGCACACCAGGGAATATATAAAGGTCAGCATATGAAACACTCCCATGTGCTCTAATTCCTTTGATAGAACGGATGTTCTCTTCCATTTGAAGGACTTTCTTTCTGATATCACCGATGTCTAGATCTTCTTTGAGATGGTTGGTATCATGAATTTTGTTGGTTGTATCCAACTAACTCTCAGGTACTGGAATGGCTTTATTCAGACCTTGGGTTACTCCATGTGCAGAGGATTCAACATGTACGAGTATCCTTGTACCCTGAATAGATTGGTGTAGTTATTTAAGCAGAACAACTAAATCTGTGATTTGTTTACTTAATCCATCGAATTCTTCGCGAGAGACTGGATTAAGATTAGTCTGGTCAGATGAAGACATAATTGGTTATAGGCTCGTGACCTTTTTGGACTTTAAACGGGTAATAGGTCCGATTGTTTCCCTGTGAAAAACTGATGTAGTTTAGTTTTAGGGAGTGTATAAATGTTTATATGCTATATGATGTATCCTTTTTAGGAGTATTATCCTGCAAAATGGATGTTAGCTGTTTGTAATACAAGATAACATGTAAATATTTGTAAATATGCGTGTACACATATTTCTTCATATTTCTCATACATGGAGATGAATATGGAATGAAATTACAAGTAATGGACTTTACGAGTAATTTGAAATGAGAAAGCATGAAGAGACTTTCCTCCGCGTTTGGTTTATCAGAGGCTAACCTATCTTAGGCTACTCTCGTGGCTTTTTGGCATGAAGGTTCCCAAATCATCGCAATTTACTCGACAGGAAGTTAATCTGGTCTTTCAATTGGAGCAAATTTGGGTGGTGCCTTTCCTGAGCCTCGTTGGAATTAGTTTTCCTACGAGTCCAGTAATCAAACACCGATAGGATAGCCTCCTGACAGAGGAACCACATAACATACATTCACATACAACGTGTCTCACCGTTTATGAAAATGATGACATGTGCGAAGCACTATTATCACAAGCAAATATAGTGTAAAGCAGTAAGTAAATGCATTCGTACACATCCATCAAATGTAAATGCAACATCCACACACAAGCATATAACAGTTTTGAAAAGCTTGTAATAGCGGCTTAAGTCCTCTTACTGGAGTCTCCAGCAGAGTCGCCACCTATCGACGTCGGGATTTTTATTTGTCCCTTTTCTGTTCTTGTCTTTTGATGTTCTCATGCTAGGTGAGATTTATTTGAAAAAACAAGTTATGAAAATGTCCGACATTTATACGTCGACTATTTGACTGTAAGAGTCGCCAGTTGGTTTTTTAAATGGTTGTACCAACACAATCGAGAAGAGATTTGTACATTGACCCAGTGATGTGACACTGCTTAACGGGTCTGTGAAACCGAGATTTGTTAGGGTCCGGGGACTAAATTATGCGGAGGGAGGGTGTTAGGCACCCCCCGACATCCGTGTTGCCACGGTGATCACCACATTTCAATTAAACTGTTATATGAATGTGTGTGTGTGTGTGGATCAATGTGCAATTATTTGGAAATAGTGCTATGCCTCGTTTGCACCTATATACAAAGGGTTTGAATTTGTGTAAAAATTCAGTTTTAAAAACATATACCAGTGATGTTTTATAAAAAGAGTTTTTTCAGACCCTTGTGCTCAATAGTAATTGAGGCCTTTGATACTTCCATTTTATTATGTGTTCGGCTGGATTGCTTTTATTTTCGAGATGCCGAATAATTTACAAGCCGTGTATAACTGAAAATGTCCATCACGGGAACCGAATCTAGATTCAGTATACTAAATCTATGATCACATGATTCCTAGGCTCACATGATGTAGCAATTTATATAAAAGTCAGAAACAATTATATATATATATATATATATATATATATATATATATACAGACATAATCAACCACCACGAAGCACCTCCATGGGGGATCAGAAATGTAAATATATAAAAGCGGTAAATATATATATAAAGACATGATCAACCACCACGAAACATCTCCATGGGGGATTAGAAATGTAAATAAAGCCGTAAAGACGATCAACCGCCACGAAGTAAACTCCAGGCGGGATGAAATGTAAAGAAAGCAGTAAAAATGATCAACCGCCATGAAGTAAACTCCAGGCGGGACGAAATGTAAAGAAAGCTATAAAAGTTCACGAAGTAAACTCCAGGCCTGACAGAAATGTATATATATATATATATATAAGCGATAAACGCACATGATCTATATCGATCCCGACTCAGTTTATCATTTCAGCGATTTATCGCTATATATATATATATATATATATATAAAAGTAGTAAACGCACCAGATGTAAAATCCAGTCTCAATAAAATAGAGTTTGATGGCAACAACACACATATATATATATATATATATATATATATATACTTATATATATATAAAAGCAATAAACGCTCCGGATGTAAAATCCAGGCTCATCGAACAAAGTTCGACCAAAGTTTATATACTTATATATATATAAAATCAAATAAACGCTCCGGACGTGAGTCCAGGCTCAATCGAGGTATAACTCGATAATTTTAGTCCATATATATAAATATATATATATATATATATATATATATACAAAAGAAAAAAAGCACAGATCAAAGTCCAGGCATAGACACGCAACATGACTCTCACCGTGAAGAACGGTGTGTGAAAAGATGAAGAGAAAGGCTTTAAAGTGTGTAAGAAGGCTTACATTGGACTGCCAAAGAAGACTTCAATAACTTGAAAGGGATGAACACTCGGCTCCTGTTGGTAAAAATATAGCAATATATAAGCTCACAAGTGTTTAAAATGAGAAAGTACTCAGTTTATAGTGTGTACATAGAAAATTGGACAGGGCTTCCTCGTCTTTTCTCTTTGAAAAATGGCTGCCCCAAGCCCTCTATTTATAGAGGGGGAGCCAAAAGTGTACCTGCGGCTACCCAGGGTGCCCCGGGTTCCGCGGGTCCCACTGTCTCGAAGTACATGCACGCATGCAACGTGTTGTCTGCTCGAACTTTCAGAACTTCAATCCGGGCATCCGATTGAGGTGTATAAGACTTTTTTCGACATGCTGTTGTCGAGAGTTGCACAATGACATGGGATTAGAGGTTGTACGAAGTCAGGAAGATGAGACCATGCCCTTGGTCTTCAAGCTTCAAATTCTATCTGGTGTGCTGTCTTGTGCAGTAGTCACTCGAGATTGGCATTCTTTGGTTCTTGTAGGACATTGCTGTATAGAATGTATGTACGTTGTTGTTGAGACGACGCGATGTGGGTTTAGGATGGAAAAATGACAATTCTTCCCTTCACCAGGGTTATCTCCGATTCGAGCTGATTTTGCGGTCGTTGTTCATGGTTATCTTTGAGATTGGACTGCTGCAGGTGTTGACCATCCTCATGGTTATTTCTGAGGTGTGCCTTACTTTCTAGGGTTATCTGCGGGCTTGGGGAATGAGTGCCTCGGGGCTATTGTCGAGTGTTTGAAGCTACTTGCATGAGTTTGAAACAAGCATTTCCAGGGTTATCTCTGGAACTTCAACTGCATGCCTCGGGGTTGTCTCTGAGGTTGATACTATCTTTCCCGGTGTTGTTTTTGGGACTGAGACTGAGTATCTCGTGGTTATCTCTGAGATGAGACGGTCTTCTCTGGTGTGATTTCTGGTATTTGAACTGCATTCCTCGGGGTTATCTTCGAGGTTGAAACTGAAACTCCCGGTGTTATTTCTGGGATTGAGGTTGAAACTTCCGGTGGTATTTCCGGGACTGAGCTGGATATCTCGGGGTTATCTCCGAGATGGTAATACTGAATATCCCAGGGTTGTCTTCGGGATTGAAATGAGCTGTCTTCCAGGGTTATCTCTGAAAGACGATTCTGCCCTCCTGAAATGTTAGTAACAGGTATGCAAAAAATTTCGAGTGTCTGTACTTCCCCTTATAAGAATTTCATCCCAAAATTAATATACATTTTATGAAATAAATGTGAGGAAATTTTCTCGTATTCTATCCTCGATCTCTCACGTAGCTTCCTTAATGTTCTGATTTGTCTAGATTACTTTAATTGATGATATTATTTTCTCAATACTTGTTCCTTTTGATCAATTATCTGAACAAGAACTTCTACCCAAAATATATCTTTCTTAATCTGGACAACTTCATAATTTATAACATTATTTTTTCATCAGGTTTATCCAATCGTTGTACGGACATGTGAAATTCATTATGAATGTATTCTTATTTAGGAGGTAGGGCTACCTCAACTATGCTTCTTAATATCTAAAATGGTTCAACGAATCTCGGACCCAATTTTCTTTTCTTACAAAAAGGTAACACATTTTAGAATACATGATTCTCAACCATAAACTCTCATCCTTTTCTATTATTCATGAGATGCTTGTAAGCTCTCGCGTATAATCCTAATTATCTCAATGGTTTGTGGAACTATTGTTAGGTTTGTAATATTCATGAACGCAATCAAATTGCACAAAATATGCGGAAACGTGAAAATCAGAGTTTTAAAAATTTTACAAACCATATACCCTGATCACAATCACCTTTATGCACAATTATTAATTAAACGAAAAAAAGAACAAGAATCATACCCTTGAAGATCGAGCTTCCTCGGTACAAGTTCACCTCCAACTTTTCAATCTCAACTTGAATCCACCGGGTTTAGTTCCTTCCTTTGATCAACGTTAGCCACCCAAGTGTTTGGCCTCTAGAGGTGATCCACCAAGGAAGAAGAAGAATTCAAGAAGATGAGTATTTGGCAAAACCCTTGTTTTCTATCTCTATAGAAAAGGAGCGTACTCTTCAACAATTGGAAATAACGTATATCGATATTTGATATAAGACTCCTCTTATAAAGATATCAAGTAACCCTATTAAAAATAAGGTATTATTTATTTAATTAAACTCTTTTAATTAAATGGGCTCCCTAATCTTATTAGGGATAATTAATTAAACTCCTTTAACTAATTTTCCCTCCTAATCCTATTAGAAATAAATGAGAGTACTTATATTAAATTAATTCCTAAACTCTTTTAGAAATTAAAATAATAATAATTGTAATAATATTAATAAGACTCTCTTATTAATTTATATTTAATATTTCTAAAATATTAAATAATAATATTAAGCTATTTAATTTATTCTATCACCATAGATTAAATTAAATATACTTACCATATTATTACGATTATGCCATTAACTTCTTAAATAATTATTCTTCATTTTATGGTGTGACCCTTTAGGTTCTCCATATTAAACCTATTGTGAATAAATCAATTAGAATAATTCTAATCTTATTTAAATAAATAAATTAAACTATTAATTTATTTAAATAAATAATATTTATTCTACAATAGGATAAGCCTCCCAATGATCAACAACTTTCCGTATAATATAGATTTCAACATTAATCATAAAAGAACCTTTGAGTAAATAGTTACCGCATAATTCAATCCTTCCACCATACAATGTTCCAATTAAATATAAGACATGGAATTACCACAAGTCTTATTTTATTTAATTATATGTATTTCACTCTTAAATGCACAACTCTAAAAATGCAAATTAGAAACTCCTTTCTAATTTCATTCTACCTTGCCAAGGACTACTCGGTTGTCATTTATCTAATCACATAGACATTTCTCTTTTTTACTAGAAGTGGTAGATTCTTTATTGATCATACATTATCTCCATGTATAACTTATTATGCCCAAGCATACCCTTTGATATACCCTAAGGGTCTTAAGGAATAAGTCAAAGTATAACCCATCATACACAAGATACTATGATGATCTCAAGTCCAAAGATAACTTGTACTACTATCACTACAGGAATTCCTATTGACAGGCAAGTAAAACTCCATTAGGTATTCCTTAGCGAGCCACGCTCAAAGGAACTTATTCTCTAATAAGCACCTACATACTTGCTTTAGTGTCTACACAAATGATCATGAGATCAATCATCCTCATCCAATGAGCAAGCAACGATGTACCAATCTATCCGGATTCACTAATCCCCAATTTAGTAATCCAACATTTGGGAACTATTTTAGTTTTAAGCTTTCTAAGAATTTAGATCTCATTAGAATGATCATCATCATTATTCTAAAAGCATTGCTTAAAACTATGGGTTTATCACATATTATAAAACATCATGTAGATAATTAAAAGCCTTTAATAAATTAATATTTTTTATTAATAAATGAATAAGATTGTTACAAAGTATTTGCTTTATCATCAAACATGATTGGCTTGTGTGCATACTACTTTCAATCTCCCACTTGCACTAAAGCCAATCGTCATGGTATCTCATACTCTACTTCTCTAAGTGACAATTATCCTGCTGTTGGATAAGCTTTAGTTAATGGATATGTAATGTTGTTCTTGAGAGTCCACTATCTCTATAGTGATTTCCCATCTTTTAATGATTCCTATAATCAAGTGAAAGTGCCACAACACATGTTTAGATCCAAGATGAGACTTAGGAACTATTCCTAGTTCTGTAATGAACTTATCATCCAAACAATCAACTTGCAGCTTCATTATAGCTATATACTTTGTCTTTATCACTAAATCAGCAACACTTTGATGTTTAAAACCTTTCAAATTCACTGCACCACCGTTCAAGGTAACCCTTTACCTTAAAGTGGATTTTCTGTCGTCTTGGTCTGTCTAAAAAACTTGAGTTTGTTAAGCCCTCTAGTTTTAATTCAGACTCACCATAAATCTGATCACATCCTTAGTGCCGATTAAGTACTTTAAGATGTTTTTCACTATCTTACAGTGATCTTCTCCAGAATATGACCGATCAATATCAAGTCTCGTATATTTCATTGCATACATGATCGTTACTCATGCGATCTCTCTTTTTTGAGTCTATGGGGACTATTAAGAGCGATACACTCCATGGCTCATCAACATGAGACATCTCTTGGAGTTTGCCATGCTAAACAACTTTAGCATCAAATGAATATACGTTCCTTGGGTTAAGCCGAGCATCCTCTTAAATCTATCTATATAGATTTATGTCCCCAATTAAGATACTCTTCCCAAATCATTCGTGGAGGAATGTTTAGACAACTTTATCTTTACTGATTGTAGCATTGGTATGTCATTCCTTATCCGTAGTATATCAACATATAATACTAGAAATGTCACGACGCTCCCATTGACCCTTTTGTACACACTTGGTTCATTCTTGTTTTTGATAAAATCAAACTCTTTTGATTGTCTTATCAAAACGAATGTTCCATATTTAAGAAACTTGCTTCAATCCATTTCTCTGAGTGTCTACAACTCTTACCTCATCGTATGTAACTGGATCATCATCTTCTATGATGCGTACCTCATCATCATCATCATGATGAATCCATACCTCCTGTATCTTCTACTATTCCGTTTTACGATTCGGTTGTGGTACAATAGGTCTATCTGCAGGTTCCTCTTATTTGACTTATAGTGTTTTGTAGTTCTTGAACTTTTCAAGATCAATTATCCTCCCACTAGCCCTTCAATGATAAACATCTTTATCTTAGAAGACAGCATGTTTAGCAATAAACACCTTTTGCTAAGTAAAATTATAGAACATATACCCTAAACTTACTTTAGGATGTCCCACAAATCGACATTGGTCAAATCTTGTCCCAAGCTTATCCTTTGAAACCTTTTCACATAAGTTGGACAACCCCTTATCTTAACATACTTAAGATTAGGAATTCTCCCTGTCCATAACTTTTATGGAGTCTTGGGGTCGGATTTTGAGGTTACCTTTTCCGTAGATATGCAGCCATTTCTAGAACATTTTTCTAGAAGGATACTGGAATGTCGGTAAAATCATTATGGACCGCACCATGTCCAACAAGGTACGTTTTTTCCTTTCAGATACATCAATCAATTATTGCGTATCAGGAGGCGTCCATTATGAGAAAATCATTTGAGATGATCTAGAAACTCATTGCACAAGTATTCCTTCCTTGATCCGATCAAAGAATCTTAATACTTTTCAAATTAGTTTCACTTTTGAATTCTTTGAACCTTTCAAATAATTCACACTTGTATTTCAGCAAATACACACATTCAACTCTTTGAATGATCATCTCCTTTTCTTATACTAGTTTATTCATTTTACAAAATAATTTTTCACGTAAGTCAAGTATACAAAATCCATTAAGTAATATTTCAGTTCTATATACAAAACATTATTATTATAAATAGAACAACAATTGTTCTTAAATATAATACCAAAGATTTCATTGTCCAACAATAAAATGGAAATAATGTTTCCAATGAGAACTGGAATACAATAACAACTTATTGACTTAATAGATTTGCCCGTAGGCTGTGCTAAACTATAAGTTCCTATGGCTAATGCAACAACCTTTGCTTCATTTTCCACACATAGGTTTACTTATATTTGTTTAGCTTTCTACTTCTGTTTGGTCCCTTCATAAATCTATATTTATGATAATCAAAGTCGGTATCCAATACCCAAGTAGAACCTTGAATTAAAGAAAAATTTATTTTAAATCATGAACAAATATGTATTTGTAACCAAAACTTCACTAAGCTTCTTTGGTTAGCCTCTGCAAGATGCTTCTCGCAGTTTCTTTCCAAAGTCCAGCTTATTATTAAAGGGAAGCAAACTCCTTTGCTATCCGTGACGCTTTTGTTCTTATTATCCTTTATTTTGGCCTTTTTTATTTACCTTCTTAGAATGATTCTTCTTTTTAGAAGATCCTTTAGCCCCTACCTGTAAGATATGGTCTTTCTTGGTTGGAAAGTGACTCTCAACATTTTTCAAGATGTTAAGCAAATCAGCGAGGCTGATATCTAGCTTGTTCATATGAAAAATTCATAACAATTGTGAAAGGAGTCCGGGAGTAACTTCAAGATCAAATCTTGGCTCAACTCTCCATCCATGACAAAACCCGTTGTCCTAATTGATCAATCAAATTGATTATCATTAGGACATGTGTCTGTACTATAGTGCCTTCGGTCATTCTAGATCGGAAGAGCTCCTTAGATATCTAATATCTATCAGTCTTACTTTCCTCACCATCAACTACTTGATGTGCAGGAATATAGTAAGAGCATCCATAGTTTCATGCTGACGCTCAAGCTCGTTACTCATGGATGCGAGCATGATGCATTGAGCCAACTGTGTATCATCTTTCCACTTTCTAAAAGTAGCAATCTCTTCCTCAGAGGCTATGTCTGCAACCATTGCATGGATAGGCATATTAAGGACATAAGATAGCTTTTCAGCCGTGAGAACTTTTCTCAATTTCCTTAACCAATCCGTTTAATACGGTCCGATTAAATAACATCTAATATGCTTCACAGTGATAGTAATTTAGACATTATAAAAATTCTGTAAATGAATTTGTTCTTAACAACATTTTAGCATACATTCTTTTATTAATTACCAAAATAAATTAGGTCTTGTTTTAAATTAGTATCTCCCACTATTTTCTTCAAACTATATTACCCTCAATATATAGTTCGACAATATCTAATTAAAGATATGCTAGTGAGAATAAGGATCCCATTTCAAATGTATATAGCCTTGTGGAGACACAACAAACTATATATAAATAAATAGGTAGACAACTCTTGTCAATTACATCAACTATGTAACTCCTTGTATTTTGCCTCTTATATCATAATGGTCAAGTGTGTGCACATTCGAACTAAAATAATTTAAGTTAAGTCCAACCTAGCACTCCATATATTCAAAAGAGAAAAATATCGTCCTTGTGGTGACACAACAAAACAATATTGTTCAATTTTCTTTATAAGCATCAAATGTGATAAATTAACATCTTAAATACTCAATACTTGCCTTGTGGTGACACAATAAACTCATATTAAATATTTAATGCTCTATTAATTTTATCATGCTAGAAGGCGACGTTCGATATTCCAAATATCTTTGAACGCTTAGGACTTAATATAAAAAATTTGAGGGGTTTGCAATTAATTTGTCTCATCTTGTTTAGCGTGCATGCACATATATATATAAAATACGCGTCATATTAATGAACATGCGAAGCATGTTTTCATAATATATAATATATATAGTATAAGCATGCACATATAGAATACTATATTCTACCCGGATTGATTATGGACTTTTATTCTAGTTTGGTTCACTAGAGCCACCAAGTGAACCAAAAGGTCAAACCCTAGGGGTGCAAGAATTAATATTTAAATATAACTATTACATTTAAATTCGGGCTCCATTACAAACGGGTTTTCAAGCGCTCCTTGTTCCTTGATCTCCAATTCTTCAAAATTAATTCTAACTATTCCTATTACAAAACTACTTAAAATAAATAGAAACCTTGATCAGCAGTCAAGGGGAAGTACATAGGAGGGAGATAGAATTTACATTAAGAAAAATTAGAGAAGACGAGGTACGCAGACCCCATTTAATAAAACCCATACATTCATGTATCCAACTAAAATAAAATCCAATCACATTGGTCAATAGTCCATAATCAATCCCATTTATTATCATACACATCACCATATGTATCAATAAATAACATCCATCTCATGAATAATAAACATTCAATATATATTGATATCATTTAATGAGCAAATTAAGTTAGTACAAAATCTAATTTTGAATCAAAATAAACTCCTTTATTTTAATCCAAATTTAAATCAAAATAAAACTATTTTATTTTAATTTATCCAATTTTGAATAAAATAAACTATTTTATTTTAATCAAAATCTTTAATCAAAATAAACTCCTTTATTAAAGGTAACACGGATTCTCTTTCCTATTCACAAATAAACTCCTTTATTTTGAATAATATGAAATCATATTTCATATCTAAATAAACTCCTTTATTTAAAGAAATTAGGATTCTCTTTCCTATTCACAAATAAACTCCTTTATTTTGAATAATATGAAATCTTATTTCATATCTAAATAAACTCCTTTATTTAAGGAAACATAGAATCTAATTTCAACTCCAATTAGTTATCATGGAATCCAATTCCAACTCTAATTAGTTAGCATGCAATTTAATTTTAAAATTAAAATAAACTTTTTATTTTAAAATTAAAATAAAATTTTATTTTGATTATAAAATTATTAATATATATATATATATATATATATATATAATAACCGTCCCACATTATAAATCAATATATATACATTATATATAATCCGTATGAAACATGGTGACATTTCACGCCTATATGATATCTTGTGAAGTTTCCTTTAATCTTGTATACCTTGAAGTCCAGGATAAACAAGATTCTCTCTATATATAAAATATAATATATGAAATATCATATAATCCATGTGAATGCTTCCTGATATATCATATGCGTGGACACCTGATTCACGAAAAAGTAAAACAGGTTTCGCGATTTCGTTTTTTTTTAATAAATTTTATACAACAATTTATGTCCAATTAAATTGTTCTAAACACATATCAATATACATATTAAATCAAAACAATTAATAATTTGCATAAAAGTTTGGCTCTGATGCCACTGTTAGGTTTGTAATATTCATGAACGCAATCAAATTGCACAAAATATGCAGAAACGTGAAAATCAGAGTTTTAAAAATTTTACAAACCATATACCCGGATCACCCTTTATGCACAATTATTAATTAAACGAAAAAGAAAGAACAAGAATCATACCCTTGAAGATCCGAGCTTTCTTCAGTACAAGTTCACCTCCAATTCTTTTCGCGTTCAACTTGAATCCATCGGGTTTGGTTCCTTCCTTTGATCAACGTTAGCCACCCAAGTGTTTGGCCTCTAGAGGTGATCCACCAAGGAAGAAGAAGAATTCAAGAAGATGGGTATTTAGCAAAATCCTTGTTTTCTATCTCTATAGAAAAGGAGCGTACTCTCCAACAATTGGAAATAACGTATATCGATATCTGATACAAAACTCCTCTTATAAAGATATCAAGTAACCCTATTAAAAATAAGGTATTATTTATTTAATTAAACTCTTTTAATTAAATGGGCTCCCTAATCTTATTAGGGATAATTAATTAAACTCCTTTAACTAATTTTCCCTCCTAATCCTATTAGGAATAAATGAGAGTACTTATATTAAATTAATTCCTAAACTCTTTTAGAAATTAAAATAATAATAATTGTAATAATATTAATAAGATCGCTCTTTATTAATTTATATTTAATATTTCTAAAATATTAAATAATAATATTAAGCTATTTAATTTATTCTATCACCATAGATTAAATTAAATATACTTACCATATTATTACGATTATGCCATTAACTTCTTAAATAATTATTCTTCCTTTTTTGGTGGTGTGACCCTTTAAGTTCTCCATATAGTAAACCCACAGTGAATAAATCAATTATAACAATTCTAATCTTATTTAAATAAATAAATTAAACTATTAATTTATTTAAATAAATAATATTTATTCTACAATAGGATAAGCCTCCTAGCGATCAACGACTTTTCGATATAATATAGATTTCTACATTAATCATAAAAGAACCTTTGAGTAAATAGTTACCGTACAATTCAATCCTTCCACCATACAATGTCCCAATTAAATATAAGACATGGAATTACTGTCAAGTCTTATTTTATTTAATTATATGTATTTCGACTCTTAAATGCACAACTCTAAAAAATGCAAATTAGAAACTCCTTTCTAATTTCATTTTGCCTTGGCCAAGGACTACTGGGTTGTCATTTATCGAATCACATAGGACATTTCTCTTCTTTTACTAGAAGTGGTAGATTCTTTATTGATCATACATTATCTCCATGTATAACTTATTATACCCAAGCATACCCTTTGATATAACTCATCATACACAAGATACTATGATGATCTCAAGTCCAAGGATCACTTGTACTATTATCACTACAGGAATTCCTATTGACAGGCAAGTAAAACTCCATTAGGTATTCCTTAGCGAGCCACGTTTAGTGAACTTATTCTCTAATAAGCACCTACATACTTGCTTTAGTGTCTCCACACAAATGATCATGAATTCAATCATCCTCATCCAATGAGCAAGCAACGTATATAACAATCTATCCGGATTCACTAATCCCCAATTTAGTAATCCAGCGTTTGGGAACTATTTTAGTTTTAAGCTTTCTAAGAATTTAGATCTAATTAGAATGATCATCATCATTATTCTAAAAGCATTGCTTAAAACTATGGTTTTATCACATATTATAAAATAACATCATGTAGATAATTAAAAGCCTTTAATAAATTAATACTTTTTATTAATAAATGAATAAGATTGTTACAAAGTATATGCTTTATCATCAAACTTAATTGGCTTGTGTGCATACTTTTTTCAACTATATCAGATTTTAGTATTTTGACTTTCCCCGAATTTATCTTAACACAAAGGTGTTTTATATTTTATACCGCACAAGGCTTTATATGGTGGCGTTCCTATGCTAGCATGGTAACTGTTGTAGGCAACTTCTACACAAGGCTCCTAACTTCCTTTGAAGTCCGTAAATCTTGAATTTGACACTATAGAGACAGGAACTATATACCTAGAACTTATTTCATTTATGTACAACTTGGCTAATTAATCTAAACTAAAAGTAACATTAATAGGCAAAAGATGAGATTGATTTGGTGAGACGGTTAATTATAACATTATAGCTTTTCTGTGTGACAAGAGGATCTATTACTAATTCCATGATCGTGTGTTCCTATCTTTACTAAGAAATTAGTAAAGGTTATAACAATATATTCAACTTTTGGTGTTTAATTTTAACCTTTTGATACATAAGACATTTACTTACCCACAATATTAATTATCGTTTCATGTTCGACCACCTAAAATATTTAGTTAAATTCCTCCTTCAAATCTTAATAATTTTCTTTCTTTTTTCCTTTTGGAAATTCTTTGACTTATTTTCTTGTATTTTATATCTTTGAGATTATGCCTTCTTCATTCTTCAATTCTGATCAAATTGTACCAAATTGTGACTTTCATGGTATTTTAACCATAGGAATTCATAATGGTACTTATCAGTTTTCCACCGACCAACTTGGCGTCCCCTAAGGATAGTCTGGCTTCGGTGCCTCCTTTTATAAATTCTCATCAAATTCTCTCTTTGTATCTTAATACCCTATCTCTATCTACTCTGAATTTAATATTCCTTTCATAAGTCATTTTGGTTTTATACTTTTGACACTCTTTATCTTTCTTATGTATGTCTTAAACTCTATCTATTAAGGTCGAACCATTCTCTATAACAATTAACATCTGGGTAGAGTTTGTTGATACTCTTACCTTAATCTTAAGTTTATTAAACTCTTTTATTAGTAGCTCATTGTTAATTAAGGCTTTTAATATTATTACTAAATGTTCCTCCCAATACTCTTGTGCCTTGCCTATAACTGCAACTAACTCATTTCTCAACTTGAACTACTTCACCAAGACTAGTAATAACCATAATGATATTTTTAGATCATTTCCTCAATTCACCTTTAACTGATAATACTTCTCAAATCTATCCTCAAAAATTTCTCCATTTCTTTCAATAGATCATTGATCCTAGATTTTTATTCGAACAAAACCCTAATAATTTCTTCTACTATGGTTGTCTAACCTATTACCATTTTCATACTTTGGATATTCGTAAAGTAACTTTAAAAAATATTCATTTTTCTTTCTTAACAGACTTTATAACTTACACCATTTTCCTTAATCAAAAGAATACTATCACTAAACATCATCTATTACTTCTTTATAACCTTAAGGTTTACTATCTTCTCAATCTAACTTTGTTCCACAGTTTACCAATAATTTTGTTATTAGAATTACATCAACTTTCCTAACTACAAAGAAATAAGGTTTATTGAAAATTTGTGTTCTTTAATCACTATACAAATTATTTCTTTGTTAGCAATTTCTACACGGAAAAGTATATTTATGTCTTTACATGGCACTAACAAACTCAATAGATGTAATCGAATGATTAGCATCAGAGTAGAATAATACGTAAGTATTTATAGTATTAATTTGGGATAATACTTGTTACCACGTCTTGTGAAACATCAACATCCCTCATTGTTATGTTAAATGTTCTAGTGCTTTGGACGACTCTGGCCAACTTCTCCTGCTACTGTTGGTATAGGGTTATATAGATGTATTGGTTTTCCCCTTTATTAAGATTTTTGGGTTTTGGACAAAATTTAACAATGTGTCCCTTCACCCCACATTTGAAACATTTGATCTTATTCTTATTACTATTCTCCACAAGTAAATCACTTAGTCCCACTAAAATAACATAATCCGCTGTGATTCTTCCCGCAAATTCGACATCGATCATTTCTTTGTTTGGTGTTGTTATTTCCTCCCTTACTGACATTGTTTTTACAATTATTTCTCCTTTTCTCAGAGTTATTAGGAAAACTGACATCCCACTTTCTTTTTTTTTATTATTGCAGTTTTTACTTGTGTTTTCTTTTTACCCATTGTTATTTCTCTTATTTCTGCGACATTTCTTTAATGCTTCATTCTTTGATTTAGCTATGATAGCTCTTATCAGTTCTTCGGTCCCTTTAAACTCAGATGGTCTAGCTAACTTAAAGTCTAAGGTAATTCTTAGTGTATTAGGTTCGGCTGGTGGTGAATTCTCTGACCTCCCCTGTAAGGCTCCTAACAAAATGTAGATCAACTGTTGGATTAAATTTGCCTTTATTTGTTTTGCATTGATTTTTGGTTGTGACCTTCCTTGTGATGCCATTTATCTAAAGATAACAATAACTAAGGATAAGTATAATAATCAAATCAGTTTAGAAAACATAAATGTGCATTTCACGTATAGAAGTTATATATTCAACTAGTAATATATATATTCTATACACTCAAAGAAAAAGTACCTGACTGACTAATGATTTATAAATTATCACCAATTTCCCCAAAGAATTCCTACATTAGGAATACCATACTATTACAGACTACAGTTCATCTTATAGCTACTGCCATATATCTTATATATCCCTTCATTACAGCCCGGAAGTTAGGATTTACTAACATTTCTTAACTTATACAAAAGTTTGGAACTTACACACTACAAACTACACACTACACACATATGTATCTTCATTTTCTTTTATAAGATATTATTATATCTCCCTTATTATCTTTACTATTACGAAGATCCATCTTCATCTTATATATTTCCACTGCCTTCTTATTAGAACAGTACCTATAAAATCCATTAATTTTTAGATTGGGCAATGAGAGAAAATATGTCACTCTTGCCCATACTTTCCACCTTTTTCTATATACACATGATGCATTGTGACGCCCCCAAATCCGGGTATCTTCAAACCCGATAGATGGTGCTCCACGATACTACAATTCATACAGTCATTCCATTGAGATAACAACAAAATGATTGTACTTACTATATTCTTATTACATTCGTAATAAATCCTTTCCTAGGTTCATAACCGAATACATTCTTTGTTCTTCATAAGTATATTACATACAAATACACTAATCTATTATAGGACGATCAATTGTCCATTTTAGCCTTGCCTTTATCTCTCTTAGACCTCTCAGTTTGTTCGGCTTTAGCTGCAAACATATGGTTCAAGCAAGAATGAGCATAACTAGCTCAGCAAGTCTTAACAAGGAATCATATGAATATCACATTAGAAATTACATGCTTTTCTTCCATAACTGAACAATTAACTATAAAGCACTAAGAAACATTAAATAGTACTTCTCATTTCATAACAATAATTCCAAAGTATATATAATAACTTAGGAATTCTGAACCGGTCAAAAGACCATGAACATACTCTTTTCATTTTCATACTTGAAAAGGACATCCGACACTAAGGCCATCCATCCGTCTTTACTTATGAGCACTTCTAGGTGATCAGCCTATTGTACTCTATGTTGATCAACACTCTTTTCGTTAAACGTATTTACGCTTAACATTTGGCAACTCGCAAGCGTGCCCATCGAATAATCGATGAAAATACTTTTGTTTGTACATAGACAAACTTACCTTTACATCCGTACCAAATACTTGGCATAGGATAGCGTTAACAGTTCTATATCGAAAGACTTGTAAACAAATCAATCAATTCTTTAATACTTGTCTAGCCAAGGTAAAACAGGCATCGACTCTTTCTTTAAAACCATTCATGCATCTCATAACATGAATCACAGAAAACTTGGCTAACTCGGAGGTTAGACAAGCGTTAAGAAAGACTTGCCTTTAAGCGTCTTCAAATATATAATTCAACAGTTCTCAGTCTTTACAGGATCTACATGATATATTCACATAACACATTCTAATTAGTTATCAAATAACTCACTTTATTGTCCCTAACCAACTTCTTTCTCTTCTATATCTTACTTGAGTTAACTTCGTTTAATAAAGTCAATTCGATTTGCTATGCTTCGTTACGGCTCATTAACGTTCTTACGTTATTAACCGACATTCGATCATTATTGGTGAACTACCAACGTTGAACATCATTCTCAGTTTACTTATTACGTTCACGCGTTCTTTGTTTAATTTCTATTAAACCATACTAAATCTTCTAACGTTATCACTTTATAAGTGATTAAAGTTCCATCTTATTATGTAAATTAAGTACCTTCAATGTCTTACTTTAGGTTCACATTCAACTGGAACAAAACCTAACTTGGTCAACATTTTTACACTACTAAGTACAACGCGGCGGCGCGACATCCCTAGTACAAACTCGGCACTGCGGCACCAGTTAATAGGGGACTCGGCCGGATCCGGCCCTGTGGCGCGGACCTTTTGTACTGGTTTTGGCGCTGCGGCGCCACTCCTGTGCACCAGTTGGCCAAAACAGTTTGCTTTTGTAACGAAACTCCCGACTTCCTAATTTGTTCGGTTTACATCCGAATTGACTCATTCAAAAGTCCAGAACTTACAAATTACATTCTTTACGTGTTCATATAATAATTTTACACTTTCGAATCCGTTAACTCAGAATTCACCTTTGAGCGTTCGTTTAACGTTTTCAACCGTTCAATACTCGTTTTCTTCGTTATAAGTCAGAATTTGATGATTCTTGCGTCCACGACTCTTAAGTACCTTATCTCACGTGTTGACATTGGAAAATAATGTTTTCAAGTCACACAACAACTTTTGACCCTTAATTCGAGATTTCTACGTTTTCGACGTTTAACGTCTATTTTCGCAAAATTCGCCATAACTTTGTTACTCGTGTTCTATAAGCCAAATCAAATGGAACACTCCATTGATTCATCATATACATCCTAACCAAACAATATGCACATACCCTAGCTATGACGGTTTTTAAATCGTCCGATCACAACTAAGTTCACGTTCCTAAATTTCTACGGTTTTAGCTCACGTAAACACTTACGATTTCTATTTGGTCATGACTTATCAATGATTTGATCATTAATAGACATCCTTATACCTCCTTAATAAACATGCTCCACCAATCTACGATTCTTCTACGAGAAAGAAATAAAAAAAGTTGAAGACTACGGTTTATGAGAATTTACCTTGTCGTTCTTCACGTTCTTATAAAACGTCTTATTGTTTGCTTGGAAGTAGAGTGATTAAATGTTTCTAGTTCTTCTCTCTCTCAATATAGTTGGACAATGTTTACAAAACATTAAAAGACCAACCTTTGCTTTGTATTTATGGGAAATCAACATGGGGGCAAAATGGTCCAAATCCCACCTCCTTACTATTCACTACTTTATCACCAAGAAAAATACTTGTTGATCAAGTAGTTCACTTTACTTGGCCATCAAGTGGCCGGCCCACCTCCTTCATGGGTCATCCCATAGGTTTTACCCATCCTATGACCCACCGGTTCGACCCGCTATTTAACTTCTTGGATTGGGCTTGTCTTTAATTAATATTGGGCCTTGACTTAGGCTTGCTTACTTAATTCATTGGGCTTGCTATTAGTCCAAGTCCAATTGGATTATACCAAAATCCTTAACTTATAATCCATTAACAATATTCGTATTCTACGCGTATACTTCCGTATTCTCTTCGTCCAATACTCATATGATATTCGTATTATACGTCGTACCATTCTTAATATCATACTCGTATTCTAACTAGTATAATACTCGTATCTCATACGTATAATAACCGAAATGAGTATACGCATTACATTTCCCTTTTAGAAATCTCTTTCACAAACCCTTAGGTTTTAAGTCAGCAGGCGAAATCTTCGTTTGCCATAACGAAAATATTATTGGATATTCCATAATATCTTCATATTCTATCATTACGTATTCCTCGGAATTTCAAACCTAAGCTCCGAACGAAATTGGATGAACAGTGTTTTTACGGGAAAATTCTCAGAAAACATTCCTTTTCATCTTGATAATTCAAAACAACTAATCCTTGAACATAGCCAGGTTACTAACCACATTCATACATTCTAGGTCATAGAACGACCTACAAACACCTTACTCACATAATTAATCAATTAAATTCATTTAATCCACATAATCAAATAAAAATTTAATTCATTAAGAATCCGAAATTCTCGGGCGTTACATTCTTCCCTCCTTTTAAGGATTCTGTCCCCAGAATCTCGCTATTCTTACATAAACAAATGAGGAAACTTTTCCTTCATTTTACTTTCGAGCTCCCACGTTGATTCTTCAGCATCGTGGTTACTCCAAATTACCTTTATTGAAGGTATTACTTTATTTCTCAAGACTTGTTCTTTCCTATCTACAATCTGAATTGGAAGTTCTTCATACGTTAAGTCTTTTTCTACATGAATAGACTCATATTCTATTATGTGCTTGTAGTCCGGTTTATAAGGACGCAACACTGACACGTGAAACACATTGTGTATTCTTTCCATTTCTGGAGGTAAAGCTACTTCATAAGCTACCTCTCCTACCCTTCTTAAGATTTCAAAAGGTCCTACGAACCTTGGACTTAACTTCCCTTTCTTCCCAAAACGTATCTTCCCCTTCCAAGGCGACACTTTTAGAAAGACATACGATCCTACTTCAAATTCCCTTTTCTCTCGATGAGGATCTGCATACTTTCTTTATCTATTCTGAGCTGCTACCAATTGGGTTCTTATTAACTCAACCATATCTGCCGTTTATTGCACCATCTCCGATCCCAACATTCGACGTTCACCTACTTTATCCTAGCAAAGTGGTGTTTTGCACTTCCTACCATACAACGCTTCGTAAGGCGGCATGCCTATACTAGCGTGAAAACTATTATTGTAAGCGAATTCCACCAAAGGTAGATGTTCGTCCCAACTCCCCTTGAAATCCATAACACAAGATCTTAACATATCTTCTAGCGTTTGAATTGTCCATTCACTTTGTCCATCCGCCTGTGGATGATACGCCATTCTCAATCTCAAATGCGTTCCCAATTGCTCTTGCAAACTCCTCCAAAAGTTCGACGTGAATCGTGGATCACGATCAGACACAATCAAAGCATGTACTCCATGTATAGAAATGATTTCTTTGACATAAAGCTTAGCTAATTGCTCTAGGTTATACCTAATTCCTATTGGTAGAAAATGAGCCAAATTAGTTAACCGATCCACTATCACCCAAATAACATCGTATCCTTTTCTCATTGTTGGAAGTCCCACCACAAAGTCCATGGTGATATGCTCCCATTTCCACTCCGAAATTTCTAGTGGATGCAACAACCCACTTGGTCTTTGGTGTTCAGCCTTAACTTTTTGACAAGTTAAGCACTTACTAAAATATTCTGCGATCTCCCTAATCATGTTCGGCCACCAAAAGTTCTGACGAAGGTCTTGGTACATCTTAGTACTACTAGGATGTATCGAGTACCTTGAACTATGAGCTTCACACATGATCTCTTCTTTTAAGTCAGAATTATTTGGAACCCAAATTCTTCCTTCAAAATGAAGTAAACCTTCTTTATCAAGGTTATACTTAGTCTTCACATCATCTTCTATTATCTTTTTCATTCGCTCACATTCTTCAGTACTTATCTATACTTCCTTAACCCGTTCCACTATCGTTAGTCGAGTCTCTATTGAGAATAACGTCTCCACCATTTTACTTGGTAACTTAACTTCTAACTCCATCCTTGCCATCTCTGTTATTAACTCATTCTGAATCGTTAACATTGATAGCTTTTCCCTACCCTTCTGACTTAATGCATCGGCTACTACGTTCGCCTTTCTTGGATGATACAAGATATCACAGTCATAATCCTTTATGAACTCTAACCACCTTCTCTGCCTCATATTTAACTCCTTCTATGTGAAGATATATTTCAGACTCTTATGGTCCGTGTATATCTCACACTTTTCCCCATATAAATAATGTCTCCATATTTTTAAGGCAAAGACTACAGCTGCCAATTCCAGGTCATGAGTAGGATAGACCTTCTCATAATACTTTCACTGGCGTGACGCATACGCAATGACCTTAACATGCTGCATGAGCATGCAACTAAGTCCTTTGTGTGAAGCATCGCTATAAACTACAAAATTTCCCATATCATCTGGTAAGGATAATACAGGTGCCTCACTCAACCTCCTTTTTAGTTCTTGAAAACTATTTTCACACTTTTCTGTCCACTCATACTTCACCGACTTTCCGACTTTATCGTCAGATTCGTCAATGGAGTAGCTAATTTAGAAAAATCCTGAATGAACCTTCTATAGTATACTGCTAACCCCAGAAAACTCTTAACCTCGATTGGCGTTTTTGGTTGCTCCCACTCATTTACTGCTTCCACCTTCGCTGGATCTATGGATATGCCATCTTTATCTATAACATGTCCTAGAAACTGCACTCGTTCAAGCCAAAATTCACACTTAGTGAATTTCGCATATAACTTCTCTCTCCATAGTGTTTCTAACACTATTCTCAAATGTTCAGCATGATCTTCTGGCGTCTTAGAATAGACTAGAATATCATCAATGAACACTACAACGAACTTGTCCAAATACTGCTTGAACACTCTGTTCATCATATCCATAAATGTGGCTGGCGCATTCGTCAACCCAAACGACATAACCAGAAACTCGTAGTGCCCATAACGAGTTCTGAATGCCATCTTAGGCACATCCTCCTTCCTTACTTTCAGCTGATGATACCCCATACGAAAATCTATCTTAAAAAAAATACTTTGCCCCTTTCAACTGATTAAATAGATCATCAATTTTGGGCAATGGGTATTTATTCTTGATCGTTGATTTGTTCAACTCTCGATAGTCGATACAAAGTCGTAGCGACCCATCCTTCTTCCTTACAAACAATACCGGGGCTCACCACGGAGACACACTCGGTTGAATGTACTTTCTATCTAATAGTTCCTGTAATTGAACCATTAACTCCTTCATTTCTACTGGCACCATTCTATATGGTGCCTTTGAAATTGGTGCCGTACCCGGCAACAAATCAATCACAAATTCTACACTATCTGGCGGAATACCGGGTAACTCCTCCGGAAACATATCCGTGAACTCTTGAACTACCGCTATTTGTTCCAATGATGCTCCCACTCTTTGGGTATCCACCACATGACACAGATAACCCACACACCCCTTCTTCAACATTCTTCTAGCTTGAGTCATGGTTAGACAACAAGAATGTCCCGGTGATTTATTACCATAAAACACCACCTCAGGTTTCTTAGAAAGCCTTAGGTTTACACTCTTTCTATGACAGTCTATTATCACTTTATGGTTAATTAACCAATCCATACCTAGAATTACATCGAATTCTCTTAACCTTATTGGTAAAGGATCTACCGATAATCTATTACCCCTAATATCTACGAAACAATTCCTATAAATGTGTTTAATGGGAATTATCTCCTTGTTTGCTACCTTAACGTCTAAAGATATTTCTAACTTTTCAGGATTTAATCCCAGTTGCTTTGCAAATCCACATGCTATAAAAGAACAAGTAGCACCCGAGTTAAATAACACATATGCATTTAATTTGTTGACCGGAATGATACCTGCTACTACATCCGCTGATGCAACTGTATCTTGGACAGTCATATTAAACGTCTCTATTGGGGTCTACCTAATGATGGTGTTGGTCCAATGTGGCTAAATTCCCACTACCAGAACCCTTACTACCCTCCGCCCCCTTTTTTGGGCAATTTCTTGCCATGTGGTCCATCGACCCATAAACAAAACATCCACGACTTTTCTTAGGATTAGGACAGTTGGGAGATATGTGACCCTCCTGCCCACAATTATAACAACCCATTTTCCCTTTTAAACAGACTCCCAGATGAGTCTTGCCGCATGTCTTGCATGCCTCCATCCTATGTTTAGGATCCCCTTGTTTCACCCCAGTATTCCCAGGGTTAAAATTCTTTCGTTTAGGAATATTGCCACTACCACTGGCAACCTCTGCCTTGTTTCCTCCCTCCCCTTTACCCTTATTCTTTCATTCCTTGTGGTATTGGGTCAACGCCTCACTACCACCCTCTGCTATTATCGCCTTTTCCAGAATGGTCCCATAGGACGCACTCTGAAAAATCAAAATCCTACTATAGAGCCAGGGTTTCAGGCCCTGCTCAAACCTACGTGCCTTTCTCTCCTCCGTGTCCACTTGGTGTGGAGCGAACCTTGCTAATTGATTGAATTTGGCCGCATATTGGGGAACCGTCATGTCCCCCTGCTTAAGTTCTAGGAACTTAATCTCCATCCTCCCTTGCATGCTAATAGGGAAGTAGTTCTCGAAGAATACCTTCTTGAACTGTTCCCATGTAACAACATCAACTCCAGCCCCACCCTGGTGAGCCTCCTACCAGTAGTTGTCTTCCCCGTTCATCATGTAGGTCGCAAAAGAAGTCTTTTGCGCCTCAGCTACGTTTGTAATTACAAACGCCTTTTCTATTTCCTTGACCCATATCTGGGCCTCCATTGGGTCCGTCGTTCCCTTGAACTCAGGTGGACCTACACTTTTAAATTCTTTAAAGGTAGTTGTCGAGGTCGGGATTTTTAGTTGTCCCTTTCCATTACTTGTTCTTTGGTGTTCTCATTTTAGGTGAGATTTGTTTGAAAAAACAAGTGAAAAAGGTCCGACATGTATAATGTCGACGATGGGTACATTAAGAGTCGCTAGTTGGTTTTTAAATGGTTGTACCAACACAACCGAGAAAAAGGTTTGCACATTGACCCGATGATGTGACCTTCGCTAAATGTGCCTTCGGTGAAATCGAGATTTATTAGAGTCCGGGGACTTGGTTATGCGGAGGGAAGGTGTTAGGCACCCCAGACATCCGTGTTACCACTAGTGACCGCCTCTTTTCAAGAAAATATTATCTCGAATGTGTGTGTGTGTGGTCAATGATGTCTGTTTTTTTGGAAGTAGTCGAGAGCCCTCGTTTCGTACCTATATACATGTGGGTTTGAATTTATGTAAAAATTCAGCTTTTAGCAAGATATAGCAATGATGTTTTATAAAAGGATTTTCAAACCCACGATGCTCAATAGTAATTGAGACCTTTTACACTTCCATTTTATTAAGTGTTCGGCTGGATTGATTTTATTTTACAGATGCGAGGTATCCGTACGAAAATAATGTACAAAATAATGCTGACTTCCTCGTGGGTATGTAAACCATTTGAGGAAATTCAGACATCGCAGAATAATTTACAAGCTACTCACAGCTAAAAATGTTCATCACGGGAACCGAATCTAGATCCAATAGGCTGAATTTGTGATCACATGATTCCTATGCGCACATGATTCCACAATTTGTATGAAAGCAGTAAGCAGGTATATATATAAAAGCTATAAATATATATATACAGACATGATCACCAACCACAAAGCACCTCCATGGTGGATCAGAAATGTAAATAAAGCTGTAAAAGCTATCAACCGCCATGGAGGAAACTCCAGGCGGGACGAAACGTAAATAAAGCTGTATAAAGCAATCAACTTCCACGAAGTGAACTCCGAGCGGGATTTAAACGTAAAGAAAGTCAGAAAGCGATCAACCACCACGTAAGTGAACTCTAGGTGGGACGAAATATATATATATATATATATATATATATATATATATATATAAGCAATAAACGCATACTGGATGTAAAATCCGAGCTCATCGAGCGAGTTCGACAACGACTTCATATATATAAGTATATATATATAAGCGAGTAAACGCATATGGGATGTAAAATCCATGCTCATCGAACAAAGTCCGATAACAGTTCATATATATATATATATATATATATATATATATATATATATAAAAGCGGTAAATGCACCTAATATAAAATCCGGGCTCATCGAATGTAGTCCCACACACGCTTAATATATATATATATATATATATATATATATATATATATATATATATATATATATAGCGAGTAAACGTCTTTTATATATAAAATTCAGCTCATCGAAAAGAGTCCGACATTACGCTAATATATATATATATATATATATATATTAAAGCAATAAATGCTCCAGACTGAAGTCTAGGCTCATCGAACAAAGTTCGACACATAGTTCATATATATATATATAAGCAAATAAACGCTCTAGACCGAAGTCTAGGCTCAATCGAGACATAACTCGATAATGTTAGTCCATATATATATAAATAAATATATATATATATATAATATATATATATCTATATACAAACTGAAATAAAACCACGGACCGAAGTTCGGGAAAACACACGCAACACGACTCTCAACGTGAAGAAGGGTGTGTGAAAAGATGAAGAGAAAGGCTTTAAAGTGTGTAAGAAGGCTTATAGTGGGCTTCCAAAGAAGACTTCTATATCTTTAAAGTAGGTAAACACTGGCTTTTTTGTGGGTACAAAAGTAGCTATATATGAGCTCACATGTATTTAAAATGAGAAAATACTCCGTATGGGGTGAGTACAGAGCAAATTGGGCAGGGCTTCCTCGTCGTTTTCTCTTGCAAAATGGCCACCCCAAGCCCTCTATTTATAGAGGGTGGAGCCGCAGGTGTACCAGAGACTACTCGGGTTGCCCCGGGTTTCTCGGGTCGGGTCATCTCGTAGTACGTGCACTCGGGCACTGTAATGTTCGCTTGAACTTTCAAAAGTGCAATCCGGGCATCCGATTGAGGTATACAAGACCTATTTCGGACTGCCATTTTTGAGAGTTATACAATGGCATGAGATTAGAGTTTGTACGATGTCATTGAAGATGGAACGATGCCCTTCGGTCTTCAAGCTTCAAATTCCATCTGTTACCCCGTACAATAGTCACTCGGGATTGGTTTTCCTTGATTCTTGTGGGACATCATTGTGTAGAGATGTGTATGAAATGTTGATACGACGTGACATGGCATCGTGTTGGCGAGATGACGATGTTGCCCTTCACCGGTGTTATCGGGGTTTGAAATTGATCATGACGTTGCTTTCGGGGCTTCGTTGAGATTTGACTGCTGCAATTATTGAAGGTCCTCAGTGTCATTTCTGAGGTGTGCCTGTACTCCCGGTGTTATCTCGGGGTTGGTACTAAGTATCTCATTGTGAGTGCCGAGATTGAAGCTGTTTGCATTTAGAACAAGCATTTCCGGGGTTATCACCGAAACTGCATTCCTTGGGGTGATCACCAAGGTTAGTAGCTATTCCCATGATTAGGACTGAGACTGGATACCTCGGGGTTATCTCTGAGATTAATCGGTCTTCTCCGGTGTGTGTTCTGGTATTGGATCTGCATGCCTCAGGGTTATATTCGAGGTTGGAATTGTTACTCCCATTGTGTGCTCTGGGGTTGATGATGAACTTTCGGTAGTATTCGGAATGGATATGAACTGTCTTCTAGGGTTCCCTCTTGAAAGATGAATCTATCCTCCTGCAATGTTAGTTACAGGTGTATAGAAAATTTTTGATTGTCTACAGATGCCCCTCTTTATCATGCTCATGCAATGCTATGCATGAGTAGGATAAAGAATCCTAGACAATTGAAATGAAACATGATTCAAATGTATGATAAATGTGTGCAGGGTTGTTGCCCAACATGCTGAGGATGATTGCTGGCTCCCTGTTGCTTCAACTGGGGATTGGCAATGATGACCAGATTTGATGTGTAATTTGAATTTGTTAGGATGTTGATGTTGGGGTTATCACCAAATTCCTGGGTTCTTGGTAACGACTTAATCCTGAAGAGGTGCCTCTTATGTGTAAGAGATCTTTTGGAATAAAGCTTGGTCTGTTTGAGGATGTGTATAACATATTCCATCATCGATCCTCCTTGATAACATTGACCTTTCCTGGTTGGTATCGCCAGGACATGTTAGGATTCTGTTGGATTTACTGCCAACATCAAATGTTGTCAAGGTTGCCTGACCTTCGTTGACGTGTACTTCACCGACATGTGAATCAATGGATGAAAACCCTATGGGATAGACTGTCAAGGTTGCTTGACCTTCGCTAACGTGTGAATCAATGGCTGATACTCTGTGTGTAGATTGTCAAGGTTGCTTGACCTTCGCTGATGTGTGAATCACTGGAACATTATGTTGTGACCCTCGTCGGGGATTCGCTGGGGAATATGAGTAATCGAGCATGAAATCCTCAAATAACTCTATAGATCCGATACGTTTAATCGCCATCGGCTGAGATAACGTCAAGGCTGCTTGACCTTCATTGATATGTGTGTCAACGGCTAAAATGTGCGTTTTAATCCCCTGCCGGGGCTTCACGTTGTAACCCCCATCGGGGATCTACGTTGTAACCCCCGTCGGGGATCTACGTTGTAACCCCCGTAGGGGATCTACGTTGTAACCCCCGTCGGGGATTTATGTTGTAACCCCAGTCGGGGATCCACGTGGATCTTTTAGGGTAATAACCCGGAGTTGGCGGCATTGGACCTATACAAGGTATTGCCGGATGTGATTTATAACAAATGAGATCATTGGCAGGGTATACTTCGTGTTCGGGTGAATACCAATGAGTGATGTATAGAGTCAAAGTTTCATATGAGAAGACCAGGATTGTATGCTGTTTTGCTCAATCACGTAGCATTTTTTATTCCTGATTTGACTTTTCCAGTCCGCAAGAACTCCTTTGCAACTCGAACTGGAGCTAGCCGGAGGGGTGGGGTCCACATAGGGGTGCCGCAGGTACACCTACTTCAGCCGCAGATGAGCCTACAGCCAACCGTGGATGATATAATCCAGCAAGTTGGTATCACAAGTCACTTTCAACTTGTTTTGCTAAGGAAAATCCGAGAGCCTCCTTCAGATCTCCTGAGTTTGGGCTATTTTCTGCAAATTCTGTCACCGTACAAGTGTTTTGCACTATCCTGGTAACGTATGCATGTATTTTTTCCAGTTTTTATCCGTTGGAAAATGAGTTATCGCATGAAATGCATCTAAACACATAGTAGTGATTATGTATGCACAAATGACTTGATAAAAAATATTCAACATAGTAAATGCTAGTATTAAACCATGCTGAACATAATGATGTGAAAATATTTGACTTTTGAGACAGTCAAAATGGCACCTTTTTCTGCTATTTTTGTCCTATTTGAGGTCTAATGAGCAAAAGGTAGAAAGGCAAAGTACTCCTGATATTGAGGTTAACCTTATGCATGAATGATTTTGATTTTTAATGCATATATTATGTATATGACTTTGGAACAGTTGTGCTACTGAATGGCCACCTAGACATGCCTATGTGCATGTGGATAGTCCTACTTTCAAAAGGGACTATGGCAAATTTTTTCAAAATGTAGGCATTGGGTAGTCATGTATTTTAACTCTATTATTTGTTAAAGTAAATGCATGCATGCATATAGTCATAAAATGCATTCTAAAAAGCTCCAGATAAGGAAATACCACACCCTTTCTGAGGTGATTTGGAGACTTGTTGTCCAGATATTATAGATCTGGATCAGCCGAGTAGTTCCCGTAGGACCACTTCTGGTATACGGAGGAGGGCTTCTGAAGTACCTCAACCCCGTTCTGTCAGACAGCCTCGTCAACTGGTGGAGGCTGTGGTTCGTCCAGTCCGGGCTGATGTTCCAGACGTTGAGGATGAGGATGAGGATACTCCGATTGCGGATCCCGCTCCTGCTGCACATGTTCCCCGTAGGGAGTTCCCTTGTATTCAGGTGGCAAACCCAGAGCTTCTGGGTGATTTGAGCAGACATCCCTCGATTTATTTGCATGCTAACGAGGTATGTCATTAGATCTTAATCTTCCTTCTTTCCTATTGAAAAGGAGTAAAGGATTCTGATGTTGATTTGCATTTCATGCAGGTTCCCGGCTTCACACAGCCTCAAGGGAATTAGTTTAGTATACACTCCATGTATCAGGCTCTTCATCTTGATTACAGAGCGGTAGTGCAGGATTGGGGATTCAGGGCATTCTTCTCCATCCTTCCCCGTCGTTGTCCCTGGGGTTACCTCAGGGCATTATCTGAGCGATGGTTTTATTAGACTCAGTCACTCCATCTGCTGGATTGCGAGGTGATGATGACGCCGATGGATTGGCAATTTATCACAAGTATGGAGTCTGGAGGGGAGCTAGTGCCTTGTATGGCGAATATTACCCCTACTGCCGTCAGATCCTTATTAGGAATTCCGGCGGAGGCGCTCAAGGGCAGGATTGTCCGTTCAGGTTCTTTGAGTGAGCCCATGCCTGATGATGTCAGAGTTAGGGATCGCATTCTTCGGCCATTGTTCCTGATGATTATTAGAGGCTGCTTCATAGCAGATAACTCTTCCACGGTGTCGTTTGCTTTGATCAGCTCCAAGCGTCATATGGACCGTATTGGAGAGTATGATTGGGGTTCCTGCACCTTTGCCTATTTCCTCCGGGGCATGCGTATGCCCTCACAGGGTTTGACTGAGGCTTGGCTAGGATTCTACTCATTTCTGCTGGTGAGTGTTTCTCTCGTCATTTCCCATTTATAGGTTAAGAGTTTATACTGACTGCAGATGTTTTGCCATTGTGTTGGCAGTTTTGGGCCTACGAGAGGCTCCCATGCTTGCGTCCTGTGAGTGTGTTAGGTTTAGATACCTATCCACGAGGACGATGATTACATCATTCCATTTTGCCGGAGGTCCCTGTAGCTGAGGGTTTCACTCACTGCCGTATGCAACTGGAGTTATTGACAGCTGATACCATCACATGGATTCCCTATTAAGGGGAACACTTGACCATAGGTTTTGAAGATGGATACCCGACTGGAGTCGAGTACGTGATTTCCACCAGGAGAGTTCCTCTCTTCACAGATGGAGGCTGGGAGCTCTATTTAGGAGAGCGTGCTATTAGGAGCACCACATGGGTTATTCGTATGCTGATCTTGCCTCCTGCCAGGCGCCATTGGCCTGTATCACAGTCACCCATCATTGACATCCCATTGTTGGGGGTTGACGATTTTGCATTATCAGAGGATCCATGAACTCAGGAGATGTTCCAGCGTTGGTGGTTCCCTCGTACTATCGGAGCCCAGTCCCGCGCCACTCAGTTCATGGGGGATATGGTTCTAGGATTCGTGATGATGACGGATTGGATAGCTTGTGTCCGAGATCCGACTCATATGACACAGATTAATAGTTTGACCCGGCAGTTGGACCAGGAATACATATTTATCCGGCATTTGGGCAGAGATTCGACAGAGGCATCTTCATTTGATCCTTCTAGCTCAGGCGCTGGCCCCTTAGATGATCCATTCGGTTTTGTCGGTGTAGATCCTCCTCTATATAGGCCTGACATCCCTGTTGATAGAGATCCAGTGACTTAGGAGGAGTTACATCAGGTGGACAGGATTGATGATGTAGATATTGACACCATTATTTTCTTCTGATGTGTATTCTCATTATATCTTTTGATAGGCCTCTGTTAGATATTGGGTGGCTGTGCCCCATTCTCGCTATATCTTTTGATTGGCCTCTGTTAGTAGTAGGGCGTCTGTGCCCCATTTCCCTGTATTTGTAGCTGTACAAAGATGATATTTTAGATGTTGATATACTTAGAAATGTATGCACAGTTTTTCATTCCCTATATCATATTTCTATCCATTATCTGCTATGCATGTATCATGTTATGCATATGTATGTATGTCCAGAGATATTCAGCATTGACCCCTGGATGGTCTTATGACACGGCCCGTACAGATGTCTTCTTCGATAATTAGCCGTATTGATCATACCCCACCATTATTGGTGGCATCGGGTATGCGATCGTGGTATGATAGCATGTCACCATCAGACAAGGTGACCGTAGATCATTTGTTGCAGCATACCAAGACCTTATTGATGTTTCAGGTTCTCACAGGGTTTGTGGATGGCATGCTAAAGCATTGGGTATCGGATAGGCATATTTTTCGATTTGGGACCCAGGAGTTGACTCCTACTCTAGAGGAGTATGCACGGTTGACGATGCTGCCGCTAGACAGACCTTGCGTGAATATGGCTTTGGGGGACATGAGTTGACGATTCAGGACCCTCACTAGATTGAGGTGCAGAGTGGTGCAGGATGAGCTAACATCGAGCCACGTTATATCCTAGTGTTTTCTGTTTGACAGATTTGGCTCTGAGGATAGTTATTCATGACATTTCAGGGATTTCACCGCACCGGAGGATCATTAGCGTCTAGCCAGGGTTGATGTACTGCTGTTGTGCATACTGTCGTATGTCTATATGCTACGATACATGGATGACATAGACGTCAGAGTCATCATGGCGGTGAGAGCTCTTAGGGAGGGTCGTACCATTATACCGATGATCATAGCAGAGACCCTGCGGTCAGCCACCTACTACTGCACTTATCCTACAGGAGTGTTAACGGGTAGCTCGGTCATGCTATATGTGTGGTTTATATCACATTTGACACCGATTGACACTCTTAGACGACATGGGTATTGGTTCACCCACGATATAGCCATGTCATACTCCTTTCAGTCATCGGAGTGCATAGATGCTATGTCTTGGTCGACATTCTTGGCGGATATCATAGATCCATTTGCATATTGCCATGTTCGGGGCCCAGCTCACCATACAGCTTCATTACTCATGCTCCGGGCAAGGACTACCTTCTTTTGGCTAGTTTGAGGGGTGTGACTACTTATCACCCGATGGCCGTGATGTCGCAGTTTGACTAGTTTCAGGACTTTCATCCTTTCGAGGCGATAGGTCGTTGACTTCTTCGCTATCTTTCGGCGAGGGACCGATCCCGTGTGTATGCATGGTGGGATCAGCGTGAGATAGCTGATTTTTCTATGAGCCATCCGGGCTGTTCAGCAGAGTATTCTGCATGGATGGAGATAGAGATTGCATCGGCTGCGGCAGTATCCACAGTACCGGATAGTGAAACAGATGAGGGAGAGCCCATGGAGGACATTGATTCCCACATCGAGGAGGAGCCAGGTGCTGGGTTGCTAGCATCTCTTTTAGATTCTCCCATGCCAATCTTATTGTGATTCAAAGATTCAAAGACAAGATTACTTTGAGTAGAGTCTTCATCTGATGACCTTTGAGAGAGATCAGGATCGATCTATGATGTTGACTTTCTTTGATGGGAGAGACGCAACTCTATTAGAGAGAGACGAGGCATTAGCTCACAGGGATGCCGCTGTAGTTGAGCGGGATGAGGCTAGATTGGCCAGAGATGCAGTGATAGTTGAGTGGGATAGTGCTATATCTGCCCGGGATGTAGCCGTCACAGATAGTACTGCAGTGAGGTCCCTTACCACTGACATGATTGCAGAGATGAGCGCATATATTGATGATCATTTGGTCACCATGCAGATGGCTGCAGATCTGTTGGGTCATGTGGATATCCTCATACAAGACACCACAGCTTTACTTCCTTCTTTCTGAGAGGGATGCTATGTTGGGCTTATTAGCTCGCATACACGCTGATTTGTAGATGGGCTTGTATTTTCCTGCACAGACTAGCTTAGCCATTTTGTCATGTACAATTTACATCGTGTATATCAAACAACATTATATATATAGCAGGGAAACATATTTTTGATCACTTCCCTTTTAGATATGCTTTTCTATTTTCTTGATATTTTGCCTGCTGCTTCAGGGCTTGTGATCTTGATGTATTCTGAATTCCTCCTGGACGGATGGACATTGAGTTGTCTCTGGACAGTTCAGAATGGATCATTGATCTATATGTATCCCTACCATCTTTGGTGTCTTGGGACTGGTTTCTTTATGGAAATGTGGAGAGGAGTGTGGATTTCCTCTTTGAGATTGACCGCACCACAGATGGTCGCCAGTACTTCTATTTAGGAGAAGCCTAGTTAATTCCATCTCTTATGGATTGGTGTTGCTCTTCAAGGTATGATCGCAACTTAGATGGTCGTCGAATCTCCTATTTGGGAGGAGTTCAGGCAATTCCATCCCTTTGGTCTGAAGCCAATGAAATGTAGTGGATTAAAAGATGATTCCAGTACCATTTGATAATGGTTTGTGTTTTGGTAGGGGGTGAGACCGCACCATGAATGGCTGCCTACGTACTCCTATTGAAGAGGAGATCAGGTCTGCGTAGTTCAAACCTGGTGTAAGAGGTTCAACGCTGTATATGGCAGAAATGGTGTAGGAATGTTTTTGTTGTTTTTGTTTTTATGAGGATAACAAGGTAGAAATGTTTTTGTCGTTTTTGTTTTATTGTGACCGGGCCATATGAAATGGTTGCCTACGTACTCCTATTGAAGAGGAGATCAGGTCGACGTAGTTCGCCTCTCAGGGCGAGTTGAAAAGCGTGATCCCATGTGCAGGTCAGATTGCAGGGAAGAGAAAGTTTAATCCTAGGTTGAGGATAAACTGCAGGTATGAGAAGTTTGATCCCATGTATGGGTAGCTAAACTGCAAACGCGAGAGGTTCAATCCGTAGTGGGATGACCTAAGTTGTAGGAACGCGGAGAAGCCAGGTTGCTGGTGATAGACACGCAATTCATACATTGTATTATCCCTAATTTTGTCCTTTTAATTATATTAGTTTATTAAATTAATATGTTTTATTTTATTTTGTAGGATTAAATATTTGTTGCAATAAAGTCAAAATCTTGGTGATCAAGCGATATTTAATGCTCTTATTCATATAAGGAATGTCCAAGAAGAATCCTACAAAGAGAAGGAAAGAGGTGGAACAATCTTAGTGTGCAATTCAAATCCAACAAGAGAAAGAAAAGTCTATCTAGAAGATATTTTTGAGAAGTTGATTGCTACTAGGAAATTGAATCCTACATTGAAAGAGAACAAAAGTGTCCAAGTTCAATGAATCTAAATTAGGGTTCAAAGTTATTTTTCCTATAAATAGGCCTCTTATTTTAGAGAGAAGAGATCACTTGTTATTTTATTTTTCTTAGTTTTTCACTAGTGTAGGAGGGAGAAGATATTTAGAGTTTGTCTCTCTTATTCCAATCACGTGTGGAACATACTGTCAGGGAGTATTTGTAACTTTCTTTTATTCATATAATAGAAATTCTCTTTTTAATTATTGTTCTTATTTCATGCTAATTGTAGTACTAATATTATTTGTTTTTGTTTTTAATTCCATGGCTAGCTAAATTTCTAATACCTAAGATTATGATGAAACTAAGTATTTCATAATTATATTTTCTTTCCGTTCCATAATTAATGCCTAATTATTTTCGCCTTCATATTTTCCTCCGCATAAATTGCATATGATTTTTATATTGATTGCGAGGTTTTGATAAGTTATAGTTAATTTGTGAATTTTTCACAACTTATGCTTGCCCATATTAATTATATGAATCATTATTTTTAAAGGGAAGGGAGAATAATTTGGGAATTGATTTAGGAAATAAGAAATTATTTATTATGTTAATATTTGGTGGATTCTGATTCCTAGGTATCTTTTCTCATTAATAGTTTCCGTTATTAATTAATAGTTTGCATAATTTAGTTAATAAATTCTCTCCACCATATTTATTTCTAACTTGCCTAAAATATTAATTAAAGATATATTAAAGAATTAATTTAGTCTCTGTGGGTTCGACCTGTACTTGCCAGTTCTTCAATTTGACACTGTGCACTTGCAGTTACATATTTTTAACACATCAAGTTTTTGGCGCCGCTGCCGGGGACTAGAATTAATTTTTATTTATTCCTTAATTTTTATTTATTCGAATTAGTTTTAACGCATTTTTTTTTCAGGATTATTGAAGCGGATCAAAGAAGCGAAAAGATAAAGATTTTGTTGTTGTGCTTTCTTCAGTACTTCGTATCTCCATATTTTTTAATTTTTTTTTGAAATAATAAAAAAATAGTAATTTAGTTTTATATATATATATATATATATATTTTATTTGTCGCATTCATGCATTCACTCACGTAGAGCACATCCTGTTAAGTTTTATTTTTTTTAATTTTTTGTCAAATATAAACTGTGGTGATTGCTGGAGGATTGAGGTACGTCAAAATTTCTCCTTCTTTCGTAATTCACATAGTTTTAGGACATTTTATTTGTTTATAGTTTTTTTTTGTGCATTTTCATCTTTAATCTAACATTAAGGGCACAACCTGTAACAAGATAAGGTGGAGATTTCATCACCCTTCCTTGGCCCACAAATAACCCAATTTGCATTTTGCATAACCATGACTTAATAAAATCAAGTAGACGTTGGCCCCTAGGACTCTCGAGCTCAATTAAGACAAGAAACCCCAAGAGAGTCCGAATTTTAAATTAATCAAACTCTCGTGTGTCTAGGCAAGTGGTTCAAAAGGTATACGCCTAAAGATTGTGTGGTTATTCAATTAGTCACCGTTTCTACGAAGAGACTCCCACCTTTCTTACACTTACTTGGCTAGTGGTGTGATTAATTTCAAATTTGGTGGACCTTGCGGTGTAACTTGGAACAGTTAGGAGCTGTCTAGATTTTATTTAGGTTGACCTTAGAAGTAAATTTATTTTTATTTATTTTTTTATTTATTTTTTGTTTTTTTTGTGTGCTTATCTGATTATTTGTTAATTAGTGTAAGTAAAAACTGTGGATTAGGGACGAAACATCCCGATTAGTGAGAAAACTTGATTTTTCGGATTTCACTTTAAAAGATATCACTTTAACAAAAATAGAGGGCACCCAAACTGTTTCTTTAAGGGATCGATGTTATCCTTCCCGCTCTGCCCAACCTTCATGTATCAGTCTACCACCGGTAACTGGTAACAATTTTGAACTTAAACAACATTTTATAAATATGTTACCTAGGTTTACGGGGATAGAAGATGCATATTTATTTATTCAGGAATTTGAGGAAGTTTGTGCCTTAATGAAAATTCAACAATTGTCTGATGACTCAATTAGGCTAAGATTTATAACATTTGCTTTAAAAGATAATGCTAAAAAATGGTTATATAGCCTACCAAATAATTCCATATCAACCTGGGAGGGATTTGTTGTTACATTTCTAAAAAAATATTTTCCAAATCATAAAACTGCTAAAATTCGGACTGCAATTCATCAATTTTGCCAACTTGAAAAAGAGTTATTTTGGAAATATTTTGATAGATTTAAAAATTTGTTATCCTAGTGCCCACACCACGGAATTGAAAAATGGAGATTGTGTCAAATTGCTTACGAAGGTTTAAACTATCCCACTAAAACAATGTTAGAGTCAATGTGTCAAGGGGATTTTTTGAATAATGATGAGGAAAAGGCTTGGGAGTTTTTAGAAGACTTAGCAGAAAAAACCATGTAATGGGAAACCACCCGAGAGACAGATAAACCTAGTTCATCTAGGGGTGTTCATACAATTGACAGTTCAATTGCTACAGAAGTTAAGTTAGCTGGTGTACTTAAAAGACTTGAAGATTTAGAAACTAGGGGACAATCACACGTGAACCAAGTCTCAACACCAACACCTTTGTGTCTAAAGTGTAATTCACCAAGCCATGTGATTAAGGAATGTCCTAGAGTCGTGCCCCAATTTGAAGAATATGAACAAGTTAATGCAATGTTTCAACGACCTTGGAATGACCCATTTGCACCCACTTATAATCCTGGTTGGAGGAATCATCCTAATTTTGCATGGAACCAAGGACCCTACCCAAATAATTCTTCAAATCAGGTCAATCAGTCTCTTAATCAATCTTTTCAACCTTACCAAAAGTTAAATCCTGGTCCGTACCAAAATTCAAATCCAGCACCTCAATATCCACCAGGTTTTTCTAATGAAAGTGAGAGGAGATTTAGCACTTTAGAGAAGAGTGTGGAAACTTTAATAAAATCTCAGCAAAGCACTAACCAAGCCATTTCTCGCCTAGAGATCCAAATGAGTCAATTGGCCACTGCAGTTAGTGAAAGAGAGAAGGGTAAACTTCCTAGTTAACCCGAGACCAATCCAAAATTTCAGATTCCTACCGTAAAAACCTTATCATGTTAATTCAGTTGAAAACAACCAAGTCAATCATGTGAATTCTGTAATCTCTTTAGGGTCTGGAAATTATTTTAACAATCATGCTAGAATTGATAATGAAGAAGAGAAAAAATTAAATGTTGAATTTAACGATCCATTTTTAAAGTCAACCCAGCCTAAAAATCCCACAAACTCTGAGTCAGTAGGCCCATCCACTAATCATGTTTCAAAACATGATTCAACCATACCTTATGAGTCAACTGAAAAAGTCTTCAAACCAAAAGCCCCATTCCCTTAAAGACTTATTTCAAACAAGCAGTCAGCCCAGTTGGACAAAATTCTAGAAGTGTTCAAACAAGTAAAAATTAACATTCCTCTTTTAGATGCCATTCAACAAGTTCCCTCATATGCTAAATGTCTAAAACATTTGTGCACACACAAAAGAACCACTCATGTTCCTAAGAAAGCTTTTCTAACAACCCATATTAGTTCTATCTTGTCATGTCAAGTCCCTGTGAAATATAAGGACCCCAGTTGTCCTACTATTTCATGTATCATAGGTGACACCTTAATTGAAAAGGCTTTACTTGATTTAGGCGCTAGTGTGAACCTATTACCATTTTCTGTGTACCAAACATTAGGCTTAGGGGAGTTGAAAAAGACAAGTGTCACACTCCAACTAGCTGACCGTTCCGTTAAAGTGCCAAAAGGAATAGTTAAAGATGTACTCATTAAGGTTGGTGATTTTGTCTTCCTTGTTGATTTTATTGTTCTTGAAACTCAGCCCGTTGTCAATCCCAATGGTCAAATTTCGGTCATTTTAGGTAGACCATTTCTAGCAACCTCTAATGCGTTAATTAATTGTAGAAATGGGCTAATGAAATTGACATTTGGAAATATGACAATTGACTTAAATGTGTTTAATGTGGGAGAGCCACCTAGTGATTTTTTGGATCAACCCATTAAAGTAAACATGATACAAGAGTTGTCAATGACCCAAGAAATAAATGAAAATAGACTCTTGATCGAAAAAGATCCAATTGATTTTTTCTTAAATCACCTTGACCAAAATTGAAATGAATCTGAATATTTAGATAAGGTCAATGAGCTGTTGAGATCCACTACAAATAAGTCAACTAAACTAGAACATGTATTTGAACCAATTCTTCCATCATTTGAACATGTTAATGAAAGTTTTCTTGAGGTAAACTTGAAACATAACTGTGATGAAAATTCTGACTATTTTCAATTTTCTAGACCTCCTGAAAATAATGAAAAGTTCACACTCACTTATCCATTTGTAACATTCATTTTTAGTCACATAATTTTTAGGATTTATAAAATTTATAGATATGTACATTTGTTTTCTTTCTCACCACATCTTCTTGCAGAACAAATGCCCCGCATACAAGTTACAATTCTTTCATATCTTTGTTCTCTTTTCTTCATTTGTATACATTGAGGACAATGCATGATTTAGGTATAGGGGGAGTTTGTTTGTTAAAAAAATAAAAATTTTGTTTGACTTTTTATGAATTGAATTAATTCTAATAAGTGTTTGTGGAGCAAAATTAATGAGTGAGATTGAAAGATTTAGAACTCTTGAATTTTTTATAAGATACAAAATCTTAGTTCAAAACGCTATCTGAATTATAATTGATTTCACAAGCATTTTTGCACTTCACGTTTGCACTAATTCTTAGTTGTGGGGTATAAACCATGATTCGAGTAATTTCCAAAAAAAAAGAAGAAGAAAAGAAAAAAAGAATGAATGAATTTTTTTTTTGAGAAAAGTTGAAAAAAAAAGAAGAAAATGAATAAATAACTGCTTCAATGTCCATTAAACGAAATAACTGGGTATCCAAGCCTCGGGAAGCATCGATATTCACGCTAAAAAGTATGATGGATAAAAGCAGCTTGACTAGTCTAATTTTGTGGCCTTTGTTACTCGAGTTAATAAATCCTTAGGGGTGTCTCTACACCTAGTGCCCTAAAGCCATCTGGTTTGGGAGTCATTGGTCCAACGCTCGCTCTACATGGGTAACTCTGAAAAGCCTAAGAAAATGAGACATTGCACAAGTCAAGAATCAAAATTGAAAAAAAAATGGAGAAAAGAAAGGGAAAAAAAGTCAAAGAAAAAAAAAGTTTACTTGATTTTCATGGTAAAAATTCCTACCAAGAGTTACATCACATACACATGCATGCATCACATGAAATTGATTTAATGAAGGATGGTGTCTAAAATGAAGATCGAGTATTTTTGATAAGGTGAAAGTGTGATTTTGAATTTAATCTTGCTTATGTATAATGCCCATAAATATTTAGAAGTTTTCTTTCAATTTCATAATTTGTTGAACCCAAAATTATTTTTGAATTTTGTGAGTATATTCACTGCAAACCCTCATGAGACACAACTCGTCCACTTGGGGTAACCTTGGAGTTTAAAGGCTTGTTGCACATGCTAAATGCAATCGTGTTTCCTACGAAAATGGGGTAGTGTAATTTTTATTTTATTTTATTTTACTCGAGGACGAGCAAAAGCTAGGTATGTGGGTATTTGATAGACACACAATTCATATATTTTATTATCCCTAATTTTGTCCTTTTAATTATATTAGTTTATTAAATTAATATGTTTTATTTTATTTTGTAGGATTTAATATTTGTTGCAATAAAGTCAAAATCTTGGTGATCAAGCGATATTTAATGCTCTTATTCATATAAGGAATGTCCAAGAAGAATCTTACAAAGAGAAGGAAAGAGGTGGAACAATCTTAGTTTGCAATTCAAATCCAACAAGAGAAAGAAAAGTCTATCTAGAAGATCTTTTTGAGAAGTTGATTGCTACTAGGAAATTGAATCCTACATGGAAAGGGAACAAAAGTATCCAAGTTCAATGAATCTAAATTAGGGTTCAAAGTTATTTTCCCTATAAATAGGCCTCTTGTTTTAGAGAGAGAGATCACTTGTTATTTTATTTTTCTTAGTTTTCTACTAGTGTAGGAGGAGAAGATATTTAGAGTTTGTCTCTCTTATTCCAATCACGTGTGGAACATCTTTGTCGATGAGTATTTGTAACTTTCTTTTATTTATATAATAGAAATTCTCTTTTTAATTATTGTTCTTATTTCATGCAATTGTAGTACTAATATTATTTGTTTTTGTTTTTAATTCCATGGCTAGCTAAATTTCTAATACCTAGGATTATGATGAAACTAAGTATTTCATAATTATATTTTCTTTCCGTTCCATAATTAATGCCTAATTATTTTTGCCTTTCTTCCGCATAAATTGCATATGATTTTTATATTGATTGCGAGGTTTTGATAAGTTATAGTTAATCTGTGAATTTTTCATAACTTATGCTTGCCCATATTAATTATATGAATCATTATTTTTAAAGGGAAAGGAGAATAATTTGGGAATTGATTTAGAAAATATGAAATTATTTATTATGTTAATATTTGGTGGATTCTGATTCCTAGATATCTTTTCTCATTAATAGTTTCCGTTATTAATTAATAGTTTGCATAATTTAGTTAATAAATTCTCTCCACCATATTTATTTCTAATTTGCCTACAATATTAATTAAGGATATATTAAAGAATTAATCTAGTTTCTGTGGGTTCGACCTGTACTTGCCAGTTCTTCAATTTGACACTGTGCACTTGCAGTTACATATT
This sequence comes from Panax ginseng, assembly GCA_020205605.1. Taxonomy (NCBI): domain Eukaryota; kingdom Viridiplantae; phylum Streptophyta; class Magnoliopsida; order Apiales; family Araliaceae; genus Panax; species Panax ginseng. The sequence continues at coordinate 68,312,790 of CM035145.1, read as the reverse complement.
TTTAACACATCAGCTAGCTTGAAAAGTGTGTTTCCCTGAGGGGCAAAGTGTGGAAGAGTTGTATTTTGTAAAGGGTTAAAGAACCGGAATGACTGGCGATCTGATGATCCAACACCATGATGTTTGCTTGATGGTCACTTCAGACATAGTACCGTTTCACGGTGTTTGAGTTTATGAGTTGTGGAAATTCATTGCCGTCCATTTCTTGCAATCTGAGAGCGCCTCCTGTCAATACTTCCTTAAAAACAAACGGGCCTTCCCAGTTAGGAGCGAATTTTTCCTTAGATTGATCTTGGTTGTCAATGATTTTCTTCAAAACCAAGTCATGTTGTTTGAACTGCCGTAGACGAACTTTTCTGTTGTAGGATCTGGCGATCCTTTGTTGGTATAACTGACCATGGAAGATAGCCGCGGTTCGCCGTTCATCTATTAGAGACAATTGGTGATACATGTCTTGTACCCATTGGTCTTCATCCAACTGAGCGTCTATCAACACTCTGAGGGATTCCATTTCAACTTCTATGGGGAGAACTGCCTCCATCCCATAGGTTAATGTGTAGGGGGTTGCCCCAGTGGAAGTACGCATTGAGGTTCTGTAGGCTAACAGAGTAAGAGGCAATAAGTCAGGCCAATCTTTGTGGTTGGCGGACATCTTTTGCATAATCATCTTGAGGTTTTTGTTAGCCGCTTCAACAGCACCATTCATCTTCGGACGATAGGTGACAGAGTTAAGATGTTTGATGTGGAATTTACTGCATAATTCCTCCATCATTTTGTTGTTGAGGTTCTTAGCATTGTCTGACACAATCACCTCTGGTTGTCCATATCGACAAATGACATTGTTTCTGATGAAAGCAATGATGACTTCATTGGTACCCTAGGGAAGGAGGCTGCTTCTACCCACTTGGTGAAGTAGTCGATCATGGTGAAGATAAATCGGTGACCATTACTAGTTTTAGGCTCAATGGGCCCGATAACGTCCATTCCCTACATTGAGAAGGGCCAAGGTGAACTCATATTGTGGAGTTCCCATGGAGGAGCGTGTATAGCATTCCCATGAATTTTGCACTGATAGCATCTCCTGACGTGGTCATTGCAGTTAGCTTTTTGAGATAACCAGTAATGTCCTATCCTAAGGACCTTCTTGACAAGGAGGGGGCCACTCATGTGGGGGCCACAGACTCCGCCATGGATTTCATCCATAAGCCTTTGGGCTTGATCTTTTTCTAAACATCTGAGGAGACCTAGTCCTGCATCTCTTTTGTACAGCGCATCTCCACTCAAGTAGAATTTCATAGCAATTCGATGGATCCGCCTTTTCTCAGTCGGGCTCGCTTTCGCGGGTGTAGATCCATCTTGTAGATATTCCTTGATATGCTGATACCAAGGATGTTGGATGGGAGGTAGCTCATCCGATACTTCTCCAACGTAATTCCCATAGGCCAGGGCCTTGTGCAGAGAGATTGTGATTCCTGACAAGTGTTCATTGTCTGATATGTGAATCAAGGAGGCCAAAGTTGCTAACGCGTCTGCAAAGTAATTCCTATTATGAGGAATGTGTAGAAAGGAGATTTCTTCGAACTCCAAAACCATCCATAAAACTTACCGATGGTAGGGCAGCAAATGTAGTTCCTTGGTTTGATAGATTCTGGTGGATTGTCTGATTACCAACTCTGAATCTCCAAAGACGATTAACCACTTTGATGCCCATTGAGCGGAAAGTTTCAAATTATGAGATAGCCTTCATACTCGGTTGTGTTGTTGGTGCCGACAAACCGCAATTTGATTTGGCGACGGATATCTGCTCCCCATACCGTATACTAGAATCGCTCCACTCCGAACCTTCCATATTAATGTGACTCCATCAAAATACATCTTCCATGATTGGCGCATCGTCTTGATGGTGTTCTTTGAATCATCATTATTCCCTCATCGGGAAAGTACGTCTCCAAGGGTTTGAAATCCCCTGAAGGTGCGGCGACCAGTTGATCCGTAATTCCTTGACCTTTGATGGACTTTTGAGTCACATATACGATGTGAAATTGTTGTAGGATCAACTGCCATCTAGACAGCCGATAATTTAACATGGGTTTGTTGAACACGTATTTGAGAGGATCCACGTAGGATATGAGATGGGTTGTGTGACCATGGAGGTAATGTTGTAACCTCATGGAAGCCCATGCTAAAGCACAACATGTCTTTTCGATCAGAGTGTACTTATGTTCACTGCTGCTGAATCTTTTGCTGAGGTAATAGATAGCTCGTTCTTGGCCTCTATCGTCCTTCTGTCCCAGCATGCAGCCCATGGCATTATCACTTATGGACAAGTACATGAACAGGGGAACATCATCCCTGTGTGGTACCAAAACGGGAGCTTTGACTAGCTGTTCTTTAATCGTAAGGAAGGCATTATGGCACTCATCATTCCATTTCATGGAGGAGTTCTTCCTTAATAGCTTGAAGATTGGCTCACAGGTTGCTGTAAGTTGAGAGATAAACCTGCTAATGAAGTTGATTCTTCCCAAAAATCCCCGTATTTCCTTCTCTGTCTGAGGAATGGGAATTTCCGTGATGGCCTGGATTTTGGTAGGATCCAGCTCAATCCCTTTGTGGCTGACTAGAAATCCTAGCAACTTGCCTGATTTAACGCAAAAAATGCATTTGGCTGGATTCAACTTCAAGTTGTACTTACGCAACCTGTTGAATAGCTTTCTGAGATGGTCTAAGTGGTCTTCCTCCTTCCGGGATTTGACAATGATGTCATCCACATAGATCTCGACCTCTTTGTGCATTAAGTCATGGAAGAGAGCCATCACAGCTCGCTGGTAGGTGGCTCCAGCATTGATGGGGCCGAATAACAACCGTCTATAACAAAAGGTTCCCTAAGGCATGATGAAAGCAGTTTTCTCACGATCTTCCTTAGCAACCATGATCTGATGGTACCCCGCAAAGTAATCAATAATGGAGTACATGCAGTATTGCGCAGTATTGTCAATAAGAATGTGGATAAATAGCACGGGAAACCTATCTTTTAAGCAAGCTTTGTTCAAGTCCCGGTAATCCATGCAAACTCGCACCTTCCCTCCAGGTTTAGGCACAGGAACAATGTTGGATATCCACTCAGGATATGTGGACACCATGTTGATGCCAGCTTGAAATTGTTTCACAATTTCTTCTTTCACCTTTAAACTCCATTCAGGTTTCAATCGCCTGAGCTTTTGCTTGACTGGCTTAAATCCCTCTTAAATCCCTCTTTAATGTCAGTGGACAAACCCACCATGTCTACATAAGACCATGCAAACACATCATGGAGTTGGGTTAGTAGCGTAACCATATCATTCCTTTGGTTTGGGGTAAGGTCTGAACCAATCTGGATTAACTTAGGGCTTTCTAAGGTTCCGAGATTGAAGGAAGTGGTTTGATCAAGGTTGGGTTTAGGTTTGTCTTTGACCCATTCTTCAATTTCTGGAGGCACCTCAATGTCATCCTGTATTTTCATCAAGGCTGAATTAATCTCTACATCAAAGGTACAATCCTTGTGAAGAAGAGGCACCGTATCAGCAAGTACATGCACATCTAAATTCAGGGTCCTGAAACAAAATATGCTTTCACTTCGTATATATAAAACGTTTTGATCATACACAGTGTTAGCATGTATTGACAAAATAAACCGCTAATACTGTACAGAAAAGTAAGGAGTTATGATATCTACAGGGCATAAAGAGTTCTGCCTGTTTTACCCTTATCGACCAATGCAAGGAGTGTTGTTCTAATTGGTAAGGGCAAAGTCTGGGTCGACTGCAGTGATGGAGGTATTGTCATCATCCTCCCTGTCCCGAATGATGGCCATTACATCTAGGAAATCATCGTCTGGGGTGTATCTGTTGGTATGTTCATCATGAACGATGATGCGTATGCCTGATATCATTCAGATGACGTCTTGCTTGATTCTTCATTCCTCCTCTTCTACTGCGGGATTTGGAACAAAGACTTCTTTCTCCTTCATCGGGACCGGCTTGGGAAATAACATAGCCATTACATTGGCTGGCACCTTTACAGGAGGTTGTGCGGATTCAGAGTTTGAAGGCGAAGATAAATGTCGCTCGCTTGAAGCTGAAGGAATTTGCTGATGCTTATGAGGATTCCTATGACTAGAATTGGCAGAATAGCCTAGTCCAGCTATTCCAGTTTGCCTGGTTAATTGAATTGGGTACTTGATACCCTGGCGATCTTTACCCAGTCCGTGTCCCGGTTTATGACCCAATGACATCATTTCTTGAATAGCCGACATTACCTCGGTAGAAATCTTGGGTTCGGGAAATGGCGTTCCAATAGCATGGTATTGGGTATTGCTTACTTCCAAGGCATGAAAATTGACCGGCTTAACATCTGCATTGGCATTGATGAATGGCATGTCCCCATGTTGAGGACACTCTGGTTCAGTGTTGACCGTGACTAGGCTATTGTTGATAATGTATTTTAGTTGCTGATGAAGGGTGGAGGGGACTGCCCCTGCCATATGAATCCATGGTCATCCCAAGAGCAGGTTGTATCCCGAATCTATCTTAAGCACGTGGAAAGATACGCAGAATGTATGGGGACCAATTTCGATTGGTAGTTTAATTACTCTGACCGAATTACGACGGGCTCCATCAAAAGCTTTGATGACGGTATGGCTACTCCGAAGTCGGTTGAGATTGATATTCATCTTCACCAAGGTAGCGTATAGATAGATATTTAGAGATGAACCTCCATCTACCAAGACTCCAGCTAGCATGTATCCGGAGGACAAGATCGTAATGTGTAACGGCTTGCAATGACCGATCCCTTCGGGTGGTATGTCATCATCAGTGAAGGATATCACATTGTTGTTGAAAATGTGATCAAGAAGATGTTGAAATATTTTTGTATCAACTAATGTTGGTAGATAGGCTTCTTCTAAAACCTTCAACAAGATCTTCTGGTGATCCTCGGAAGTTAGGACTAAGTCCAAAATTGACATTTGATGTGGAGCTTCTCTTAAGCTTAAAACCACCTTAGCTTCGTTATGACCCATAGTGCAGAGGAATTTTTAAATCTTCTCCATGGGTATTTTCCCCTTTGATTTGGTGGTAGACTTCATCACTCGGTGGGGAAGATACAATTGATTTTCTTTCGACACTGCAGCAGTTGTATGTGAGGTGGGTCCTTCACCTTCTCTATAATTCCATGGAACCTTACACAAGCTAACAATAGGATATTGTGCTCTGTACGGCAAGTTGATTGGCTCGGGAGTGGCCACTTTCAAAGGATTGTTTCTTCCCTTGAGTTGAATTGTTGGCATTATGAGTGATTTGTTAGCCCCCTCAGTTTCAATGGATAGGACTGCTACCAAACTCTTCCACTTAGTAGGACATGTATTCTCACTTTCATGTAACACAATATCATCGTCCACTAGTTGCAGGACACCACTGTCAATTAGATTTTTGATGAGGTGGCGGAGTGCCCAACATTCTTCTGTGATGTGACCGCGAGAATGGGAGTGATATTGACATACTCCATCAGAATTGTACCATCCTGAACGGGGGTTGATTGGAGGTAGAAGGGAACTGATCCTTCTTTCATTGATTAACATCTGAAGGATTTCCTCCATAGGTTGGCCTAAATTGGTGAATTCCCTTTTGTTGGCAAAATCCCGACGGGATTTGGTAATTGCTCTCTTTGTCACTTTGTCTTCCATCATTTCATTTTCTGATAGTGACGAGGGAATATTCATGACAAGAGGTAGGAGACTGGCATGCTCCTGGTTGATTAATTGACGTGTCACTTGATGCTGATAAGTCACCAATTCTGCCAATTGATCGATTTGCTTTCATAGAGCTTTCATCTTTCGTTCCATTGTGAACTGGAACTTGGCATAATCCCATTTGTCAACACCATCTTTGAGGGTTTGGGAGGATTCACAGTTGAAATTAGAATTCTGTCCATTGCTCAAATTGATCATGTTGACCTCTTCTTGTTTGTGTTGAGGAAGAGGGTTGTCTTGAATGTGAGGCTGATCTTGTTTGGTGACCACGATCTCACCATTGTCTATCAGGTCTTGGATCTTGTGTTTCAAGGCCCAACAATCCTGAGTATCATGTCCAGGTGCCCCGGCATGATAAGCACATTTCAAAGCAGCATTGAAACCCCATCCATTAGGGCTGGCTGGTGGAAGAAGATGTGTAATTTTCTTCTGTGTTGTCAGAAGATTGATATTGTTCTCGAGGGTGTTCCCTAAGGGTGTGAACACTCGAGGGCGTTTGACTTCTCCACCTTTTGGTATTGGAGGGTTCGCAGACTGTGCTTGAAAGGGAGTGCAGTTTTTCCTTTGAATGGGCATGTTCTGATTGCCTTTTTGACCCTGTAGTATCAGGGAAACATCTTCCTCTTTCTTTTTATGGACCCTCCGGGGGTTGTTTCCATAATTTCTGGATTGGATGTGATCAACAACAGCTTTAAGGGTATCTAGGTCTTGAATCTTTCTGGACTTCAAATCCATCTCAGCCATCTCCACGTGTTTGACCATTTCAAAAAATGGTTTGACGATGCCGGCTAAAACTCTTTCATAGAAAGGAGCTTCTTGTATGTCTATGAAAGTCATGACCATCTCTGATTCTGTCATGGAAGGAATAACTTGGGCAGCTAGGCGTCTCCACCTTTGAGCATACTCTCTGAAAGACTCGTTAGACTATTTCTTGATCTTGGTAATTTGATACCGATCAGGAGCCATCTGAGACTGAAAGCTGTATTGAGTGAGGAAAGTGTGTGCTAGCTCTTCCCAGCTATGGATCTTTGAGTTGTCTAATCTTGTGTACCACGAACGGGCTTCTCCAGTTAGACTCTTTTGGAATAGCTGCATTCTGAGCTTCTCGTCCTCTGCATAAGATACAAGTTCTCCAATAAGCACCTTTAAATGTGTATAAGGATCTCCTAACCCGTCGTATTTTTCAAAGTCAGGAGTTTTAAACTTTTCTAGATAATGAACACCAGTGAAAATGCAAAGATTAGCATATGAAACACTCCCGTGTGTTCCAATTCCTTTGATAGCACGAAGGGTCTCTTCCATTTGGAGGACTTTCTTTTTGATGTCACCGGTGTCTGGATCTCCAGTGGGATGGGCAGCATCATGAGTTTTGTTGGTCGTATCCAACTGCCGTTCAGGTATTGTAATGACCTGAGATCCCCCTTGTGTGGAGGATTCAGCATGTACGGGTATTTTTGGACCCGGAGTAGACTGGTGTAGTTCTTTGAGTAGAACAACCAAATCTGTAATTTGTTTGCTTAATCCGTCGAATTCTTTGCGAGAAACTGGATTAAGGTCAGTCTGGTCAGATGACAACATGATTGACTATAGGCCTGTAGCCTTTTTGGATTTTGACCGGGTAGTAGGTCCGATTGGTTCCCTGCGAAAGACTTGCATAGTTTAGTCTTTAGGGAATGTGTATAATAACATGTTATGTGATGTGTCCATTTTAGGAATTTTATCCTGCAAAACGGATGTCAGCTGTTTGTAGCATGTTGATTTAAATATGTATATGTACACATTTCTTCATATTTCTCATTACATGGAGATATATATGGAATGAAATTACAAGTAATTATGTTTACAAGTAATTAAAATGAGAGAGCATGAAGAGACTTTCCTCCGTTTTAGGTTTATCAGAGGCTGACCTATCTTAGGTTACTCTCGCGGCTTTTTGGCATTAAGGTTCCCAAATCATCGCAATTTACGCAACAGGAAATTAATCCGGTCTTTCAACTGGAGCGAATTTGGGTAGTGCCTTTCCTGAGCCTCGGGGAATCAGTCTTCCCACGAGTCCAGTAATCAAACACCGACGGGATAGCCTCCTGGTGGAGGGACCACACAACATACATTCACAATAATCGCGTCTCACCATATGGAAATGATGACATGTGTGAAGCACTAATATCATAAGCAGATATGGTGCGAAGCACTAATATCACAAGCAGATATGGTGCGAAGCACTAAGTGTAATAAGGAAATGCATTCGTACACATTCATCAAATGTAAATGCAACATTCACACACAATCATATAACAATTTTGAAAAGATTGTAATAGCGGCGTAAGTCCTCTTACTGGAGTCCCCAGCGGAGTTGCCATTTGTCGACGTCGGGATTTTTAGTTGTCCCTTTCCGTTACTTGTTCTTTGGTGTTCTCATTTTAGGTGAGATTTGTTTAAAAAAACAAGTGAAAAAGGTCCAACATGTATAATGTCGACGATGGACTGTTAAGAGTCGCCAGTTGGTTTTTTAAATGGTTGTACCAACACAACCGAGAAATGGTTTGCACATTGACCCGATGATGTGACATTTGCTAAATGGGTCAGGTGAAACAAAGATTCATTAGGGTCCTGGGACTTGGTTATGCTGGAGGAAGGTGTTAGGCACCCCCGACATTCGTATTACTACTTGACCGCCTCTTTTCAAGAAACTATTATCCTAATGTGTGTGTGTGTGGGTGTCGTTTGTTATTTGGAAGTAGTCACGAGGCCTCGTTCGTTCTATATACACATGTGGTTTGAATTTATGTAAAAATTCAGTTTTTAGCAAGATATAGCAATGATGTTTTATAAAAGGTTTTTCAAACCACGATGCTCAATAGTAATTGAGACCTTTTACACTTCCATTTTATTAAGTGTTCTATTTGATTTGTTTTATTTTACGAGATGCGAGGCATCCGTGCGAAAATAATGTACAAAATAATGCCAATTCCTCGTGGTATGGAAACCATCTGAGGAAATTCGGACATCGCAGAATAATTTATAAGTCACATACATTTGAAAATGTCCATCATAGAACCGAATCTAGATCCATATAGTGAATCTATGATCACATGATTCCTAAAGCATATGATACCACAATTTGTATGAAAGCGATGGCGGTATATATAAAAGTCAGAATATATATATATATATATATATATATATATCTGATATGATCACCAACCACGAAGCACCTCCATGGGGGATCAGAAATGTAAATAAAACTGTAAAAGCTATCAACCGCCACGGAGGAAACTCCAAGCGGGACGAAACGTAAATAAAGCTGTACAAAGCAATCAACTTCCACGAAGTGAACTCCAGGTAGGACGAAACGTAAAGAAAGCTGTAAAAGCGATCAACAACCACGAAATGAACTCCAGGTGGGACGAAATATATATATATATATATATATATATATAAGCAATAAACGCACCAGATGTAAAATCCAGGCTCGTCGAACAGAGTTCGACAACAGTTCATATATATAAGTATATATATATAAAAGCGAGTAAACGCACCGAATGTAAAATCCAGGCTCATCGAACAAAGTCCGACAAGCATATATATATATATATATATATATATATATATATATATATATATATATATATATATATATATATATATAAATTAAACGCACTGATATAAAAATCTAGGCTCATCGAATGCAGTCCGACACACACAGTTAATATATATAAATATATATATATATATAAAAGCGAGTAAACGCACTTTATATATAAAATCCGGGCTCATCGAATGTAGTCCGAGACACAGTTAATATATATATATATATATATAATAAAGCAATAAACGCTCCAGACCAAAGTCTAGGCTCATCGATCAAAGTTCGACACACAGTTTATATATATATATATATATATATATATATATATATATATATGTATATACAAATCGAATAAAACCACGAATGAAGTCCGGCAAACACACGCAACACGACTCTCAATGTGAAGAAGGGTGTGTGCAAAGATGAAGAGAAATGCTTTAAAGTATGTAAGAAAGCTTACAGTGGGCTGCAAAAGAAGACTTCTATATCTTTATAGTAGGTAAACAATGGCTTTTTTGTGGGTACAAAAGTAGATATATATGAGCTCACATGTGTTTAAAATTAGAAAATACTCCATATGGGGTGAGTACAGAGCAAATTGGGCAGGGCTTCCTCGCTGTTTTCTCTTGCAAAATGGCCACCCAAGCCCTCTGTTTATAGAGGGTGGAGCCGCAGGTCCGCAGGTGTACCAGAGGCAACCCGGGTCGAGTTATCACGTAAGTCGTGTACTTTCGCAATCAATGTAATGTACTTCAACTTTCGAACTTTCGCAATCCGGCCATCCGATTGAGGTATACAGGACCTATTTCGGACGGCCATTGTCGAGAGTTGTACAATGGCATGGGATTAGAGTTTGTACGAAGTCATTGAAGATGGGACGATGCCCTCCGGTCTTTAAGCTTCAAATTCCATCCGTTACCCCGCACAATAGTCACTCGTGATCGGTTTTCCTTGATTCTTGTGGGACATCGTTGTGTATGAAATGTTGAGACGACGCGACGTGGCATCGTGTTGACGAGATGACGATGTTTCCCTTCACCGGTGTTATCGCCAGTTTGGGCTGATAAAGCAGACGTTGCTCAGGGCTTCGCTGAGATTGGACTGCTGCAATTATTGAAGGCCCTCAGTGTCATCTCTGAGGTGTGCCTGTCCTCCTGGTGTTATCTCCGGGTTGGTACTGAGCATCTCGTTGTGAGTGCCGAGATTGAAGCTGGTTGTATTTGAAACAAGCATTTTTGGGGTTATCGCCGAAACTTCATTCCTTGGGGTGATCACCAAGGTTGGTAGCTATTCCCATGATTGGGACTGAGACTGGATACCTCGGGGTTATCTCCGAGATTAATCGGTCTTCTCCGGTGTGTGTTCCGGTATTGTATTTGCATGCCTCAGGGTTATATCCGAGGTTGGAATTGTTACTCCGAGTGTGTGTTCTGGGGTTGATGATGAACTTCCGGTAGTATCCGAAATGGATATGAACTGTCTTCCAGGGTTCCCTCTTGAAAGACGAATCTGTCCTCCTACAATGTTAGTGACAGGTGTACAGAAAATTTTCGAGTGTCTACAGTAGTTGTTTGGGCCACCCTAGGTCCTGCGGGTGCTCTACCCCCGGCTTGGTTAAATGCAGCCATTAATAAATTAAGAACTCTTGCATAGGGTTATTAGGACCCCCCTGATTTTCGTTATGCGATTCCGCCTCTTGATTACGTTGTCTTGTTCTTGGCGGCATTTCTGATTAAATAAATAAAGTTTCGTTATTACTTATTTGCTTACTTGGTTATTAGTCATCGAACAACTAAACAATAACTCATACATAACAAAGCACATTAAGAGAAAAACTTCCTTATATTAATATGCTTTTTTATAGTTCAAAACTATTTACAAGTTGCTTTCCATAGCCAAAAGCTATTACATTTATATCCCACGATTGACTTTCACAAAAATTGGGATTTACAAAAAGACTACCCTTTAATTATACAAAAGAGGGTTTTACGTCACTACAAAAAAGTATTTACCATTCTAACTTCTAATACTGTCTAACAGCATTCTCATACTTCTCGTTAGCTAGAATCGACACAATATCTCGACTTATAGCATGTCGAGTCTGTCCCGACTCAATAGAATAACAAGCTATCTTAAGCTTGAAATTATCGTGCACACTGTCATTTATATATGACATTCGTGCTATCTTCTGGTTTTCTCAGCCAGTTTCTTACGAAGTTCTATGATCTCGTTCTTGTAGTCCCTAGCCTTGTCAGCCATGAGCACTTTCTCATCATGCTCTATCTCATAGTCTGACTCTGCAGACTCCTTGGCCCCATAGAGATCAGTGATCTCCTCCTTCTGGTGCTGCACCATATTGTGCAGTTGCACGTTACGGTCAAGCACTGAGAGGTACATTGCCCTCATTGTCTCTATCGGTGTTGACTCTAAAGCAGGCATCACCATATTAATCGATGTTACCTCCATATCATCCTCCACATCTATCATCATATTCAGATATGATGCTATTCCCATGGTCTCCACCGAATAGTCCTCCTCTGAGAAATACTCCTCGGGCTCTGATTCTTCTAGAATCACTAAAGGTATGTCCACTACAGGCATAAGTACTACCTCTACTCTGTTTACGGACTCCTCGCTTACCACATGTATATCCCTATATATCAAGCTATTGATTGACATCTACAATAACACATAACGAGTTGATTAGAACATAATACACAATAATATAAGCACAAATCACATTTAGTCCATTTATGGTTACTTTCCATTTTTTAAATCTTTCGGTACTGAGTTTCCTCAATACCTTATTAACTCATTTGACTCAATACTTTCCACCTTTTTCTATATACACATGATGCATTGTGACGCCCCCAAATCCGGGTATCTTCAAATCCGGAAGATGGTGCTCCATGATACTACAATTCATACAGTCATTCCATTGAGATAACAACAAAATGATTGTATTTACTATATTCTTATTACATTCGTAATAAATTCTTTCCCAGGTTCATAACCGAATACATTCTTTGTTCTTTATAAGTATATTACATACAAATACACTAATCTATTACAGGATGATCAATTGTCCATTTTAGCCTTGCCTTTATCTCTCTTAGAACTCTCAGTTCGTTCGGCTTTAGCTACAAACATATGGTTCAAGCAAGAATGAGCATAACTATCTCATAAAGTCTTAGCAAGGAATCATATGAATATCACATTAGAAATTGCATGTTTTTCTTCCATAACTGAACAATTAACTATAACGCTCTAAGAAACATTAAATAGTACTTCTCATTTCATAACAACAATTCTAAAGTATATATAATAACTTAGGAATTCTGAACTGGTCAAAAGACCATGATCATACTCTTTTTGTTTTCATACTTGAAAAGGACATCTGGCACTAAGGACATCCATCCGTCTTTACTTACGAGCACTTCTAGGTGATCAGCCAGCCTATTGTACTCTATGTTGATCAACACTCTTCCATTAAACGTATTTACATTTAACATTTGGCAACCTCGCGTGCCCATCGAATAATCGATGAAAATACTTTTGTTTGTACATAGACAAACTTACCTTTACATCCATACCAAATACTTGGCATAGGATAGCGTTAACAGTTCTATATCGAAAGACTTGTAAGCAAATCAATCAATTCTTCAATACTTGTCTAGCCAAGGTAAAACAGGCATCGACTCTTTCTTTAAAACCATTCATACATCTCATAACATGAATCACAGAAAACTTGGCTAACTCGGAGGTTAGACAAGCGTTAAGAAAGACTTGCCTTTAAGCGTCTTCGAATATATAATTCAACAGTTCTCAGTCTTTACATGATCTATATGATATTTTCAAATAGCACACTGTAATTAGTTATCAAATAACTAACTTTATTGTCCCTAACCAACTTCTTTCTCTTCTATGTCTTATTTGAGTTAACTTCGTTTAATAAAGTCAATTCAATTTGCTATGCTTCATTACGGCTCATTAACGTTCTTACGTTATTAACCGACATTCGATCATTATTGGTGAACTACCAACATTGAACATCATTCTCGGTTTACTTATCACGTTCACGCGTTCTTTGTTTAATTTCTATTAAACCATACTAAATCTTCTAACGTTATCACTTTATAAGTGATTAAAGTTCCATCTTATTATGTACATTAAAGACCTTCAATGTCTTACTTTAGGTTCACATTCAACTGGAACAAAACCTAACTTGGTCAACATTTTTACACTACCGGCGCTGCGGCGTGGAATCCCTAGTACAAACTTCATTGCAACGCTTCCATTAACGAGGACTCGGCGAGATCTGGCGCTTCTGGCGTGGACCTTTTGTCTTTGGTTTTGATGTCATATATACACTCCTGTGTGCACCAGTTGGCCAAAACAGTTTGCTTTTCTAACGAAACTCCCGACTTCCTAATTTGTTTGTTTTACATCCGAATTGACTCATTCGAAAGCCCACAGCTCACAAATTACATTCTTTACGTGTTCATATAATAATTTTACACTTTCTAATCTGTTAACTCGGAATTCACCTTCGAGCGTTCGTTTAACGTTTTCGACCGTTCAATACTCGTTTTCTTCGTTATAAGTCAGAATTCGACGATTCTTACGTCCACGACTCTTAAATACCTTATCTCACGTGTTAACATTAGAAAATAATGTTTTCAAGTGACACAACAACTTTTGACCCTTAATTTGAGATTTCTACGTTTTCGACGTTTAACGTCTATTTTTGCAAAATTCGCCATAACTTCATTACTCGTGTTCTATAAGCCAAATCAAATGGAACACTCAATTGATTAATCATATACATCCTAACCAAACAATATGCACATACCCTAGCTATGACGGTTTTCAAATCGTCCGATCACAACTAAGTTCACGTTCCTAACTTTCTACGGTTTTAGCTCACGTAAACACTTACGATTTCTATTTGGTTATGACTTATCAATGATTTGATCATTAATAGACATCCTTATACCTCCTCAATAAACATGCTCCACAAATCTACGATTCTTGTATGAGAAAGAAATCAAAAAAGATGAAGACTACGGTTTATGACAATTAACCTTGTCGTTCTTCACGTTCTTATAAAATGTCTTATTGTTTGCTTGGAAGTAGAGTGATTAAATGTTTCTATCTCTTCTCACTCTCTCAATATAGTTGGACAATGTTTACAAAACATTAAAAGACCAACCCTTGCTTTGTATTTATAGGAAATCAACATGGGGCAAAATGGTCCAAATCCCACCTCTTTACTATTCACTACTTTATCACCAAGCAAAATACTTGTTGATCAAGTAGTTCACTTTACTTGGCCATCAAATGGCTGGCCCACCTCCTTCATGGATCATCCCATGGGTTGCCCCATGGGTTGTACCCATCACGTGACCCACCGGTTTGACCCGCGGTTTAACTTCTTGGATTGGGCTTGCCTTTAATTAATATTGGGCCTTGACTTGGGCTTGCTTACTTAATTTTTTGGGCTTGCTATTAGTCCAAGTCCAATTGGATTATACCAAAATCCTTAACTCATAATCCATTAACACTATTTGTATTCTACGCGTATACTTCCGTATTCTCTTCGTCCAATATTCATACGATATTCGTATTATACGTCGTACAATTCTTAATATCATACTCGTATTCTAACTAGTATAATACTCGTATCTCATACATATAATAACCTAAATGAGTATACACGCTACATTTCACATTCGGAAATCTCTTTCACAAACCCCTAGGTTTTAAGTTCGTAGGCGAAAACTTCGTTTGCCATAATGGAAATATTATTGGATATTCCATAATATCTTCATATTCTATCATTATGCATTCATCAGAATTTCAAACTTAAGCTCCGAACGAAATCGGATGAATAATGTTTTTACGGGAAAATTCTCGAAAAACATTCTTTTTCGTCTTGATAATTCAAAATAACTAATCCTAGCTCATAGCCAGATTACTAACCACATTCACACATTCTAGGTCATAGAACGACCTACAAACACCTTACTCACATAATTAATCAATTAAATTCATTTAATCCACATAATCAAATAAAAATTTAATTCATTAAAAATCCAAAATTCTCAAAGCTACATTCTTCCCCTCCTTATAAGGATTCTCATCCCCGAATCTCGCTATTCTTACATAAACAAATGAGGAAACTTTTACTTCATTTTACTTTTTTAGCTCCCACGTTGCTTCTTCTTCAAGATCGTGGTTACTCCAAATTACCTTTACTGAAGGTATTACTTTATTTCTCAAGACTTGTTCCTTCCTATCAATAATCTGAATCGGAAGTTCTTCATACGTTAAGTCTTTTTCTACATGAATAAATTCATATTCTATTATGTGCTTGTAGTCCGATTTATAAGGACGCAACACTGACACGTGAAACACATTGTGTATTCTTTCCATTTCTGGAGGTAAAGCTACTTCATAAGCTACCTTTCCTACCCTTCTTAAGATTTCAAAAGGTCTTACGAACCTTGGACTTAACTTCCCTTTCTTCCCAAAATGTATCTTCCCCTTCCAAGGCGACACTTTTAGAAAGACATACGGTCCTACTTCAAATTCCCTCTTCTCTCGATGAGGATCTGCATACTTTTTTGTCTATTCCGAGCTTCTACCAATCAGGTTCTTATTAACTCAACCATATCTGCCATTTGTTGCACCATCTCCGATCCCAACATTCGACGTTCACCTACTTCATCCCAACAAAGTGGTTTTCTGCACTTCCTACTATACAACGCTTCGTAAGGCGGCATGCCTATACTAGTGTGAAAACTATTGTTGTAAGCGAATTCCACCAAAGGTAGATGTTCGTCCCAACTCCCCTTTAAATCCATAACGCAAGATCTTAACATATCTTCTAGCATTTGAATTTTACGTTCACTTTGTCTATCCGTCTGTGGATAATACGCCGTACTCAATCTCAAATGCATTTCCATTTGCTCTTGCAAACTCCTCTAAAAGTTCAACGTGAATCGTGGATCACGATCAGACACAATCGAAATAGGTACTCCATGTCTAGAAATGATTTCTTTGACATAAAGGTTAGCTAACTGCTCTAGGTTATACCTAATTCCTATTGGTAGAAAAAGAGCCAATTTGGTTAACCGATCCACTATCACCCAAATAGCATCGTATCCTTTTCTCGTTGTTGGAAGTCCCACCACAAAGTCCATGGTGATATGCTCCCATTTCCACTCCGGAATTTCTAGTGGATGCAACAACCCACTCGGTCTTTGGTGTTTAGCCTTAACTTTTTGACAAGTTAAGCACTTACTAACATATTCTGCGATCTCCCTCTTCATGTTCAGCCACCAAAAGTTCTGACGAAGGTCTTGGTACATCTTAGTACTACCAGGATGTATCGAGTACCTCGAACTATGAGCCGCACACATGATCTCTTCTTTTAAATCGGAATTATTTGGAACCCAAATTCTTCCTTCAAAATGAAGTAAACCTTCTTTATCAAGGTTATACTTAGTCTTCACATCATCTTCCATTATCTTTTTCATTCGCTCGCATTCTTCAGTACTTATCTGTACTTCCTTAACCCGTTCCACTATCGTTGGTCGAGTCTCTATTGAGAATAACATCTCCACCGTTTTACTTGGTAACTTAACTTCTAACTCCATCCTTGCCATCTCTGTTATTAACTCATTCTGAGTCGTTAACATTGACAGCTTTTCCCTACCCTTCTCACTTAACGCGTCGGCTACTACGTTCGCCTTTCCTGGATGATACAGGATATCACAGTCTTAATCCTTTATCAACTCTAATCACCTTCTCTGCCTCATATTCAACTCCTTCTGTGTGAAGATATATTTTAGACTCATATGGTCCGTGTATATCTCACACTTTTCCCCATATAAATAATGTCTCCATATTTTTAAGGCAAAGACTACAGCTGCCAATTCCAGGTCATGAGTAGGATATACCTTCTCATAATCCTTTAACTGGTGTGACGCATACACAATGACCTTGCCATGCTGCATGAGCACGTAACCAAGTCCTTTGTGCGAAGCATCGCTATAAACTACAAAATTTCCTGTATCATCTGGTAAGGATAATACAGGTGCCTCACTCAACCTCCTTTTTAGTTCTTGAAAACTATTTTCACACTTTTCTGTCCACTCATACTTCACCGACTTTCTCGTCAGATTCGTCAATGGAGTAGCTAATTTAGAAAAATCCTGAATGAACCTTCTATATTATCCTGTTAACCCCAGAAAATTCCTAACCTCGGTTGGTGTTTTCAATTGCTCCCACTCATTTACTGCTTCCACCTTCGCTGGATCTACGGATATGCCATCTTTATCTATAACATGTCATAGAAACTACACTCGTTCAAGCCAAAATTCACACTTACTGAATTTTGCATATAACTTCTCTCTCTATAGTGTTTCTAACACTATTCTCAAATGTTCAGCATGATTTTCTGGTATCTTAGAATAGACTAGAATATCATCAATGAACACTACAATGAACTTGTCCAAATACTGCTTGAACACTCTGTTCATCATATCCATAAATGCGGATGGCGCATTCGTCAACCCAAACGACATAACCAGAAACTTGTAGTGCCCATAACGAGTTCTGAACGCCGTCTTAGGTACATTCTCCTTCCTTACTTTTAGCTAATGATACCCCGTACGCAAATCTATCTTAGAAAAATACTTTGTCCCTTTCAACTGATCAAATAGATCATCAATTCTGGACAACAGGTATTTATTCTTGATCGTTGACTTGTTCAACTCTCGATAGTTGATGCAAAGTCGTAGCGACCCATCCTTCTTCTTTACAAACAATACTGAGGCTCCCCACGGGGACACACTCGATTGAATGTACTTTCTATCTAATAGTTCCTGTAATTGAACCATTAACTCCTTCATTTCTACTGGCGCCATTCTATATGGTGCCTTTGAAATTGGTGCCGTACCCGACAACAAATCAATCACAAATTCTACATCTCTATCTGGCGGAATACCGGGTAACTCCTCTGGAAACACATCCGCAAACTCTTGAACTACCGCTATCTGTTCCAATGATGTTCCCGCTCTTTGGGTTTCCACCACATGACATAGATAACCCACACACCCCTTTTTCAACATTCTTCTAGCTTGTGTCAAGGTTAGACAACAAGAACGTCCTAGATATTTATTACCATAAAACACAACCTCAGGTTTCTTAGAAAGCCTTAGGTTTACACTCTTTCTGTGACAGTCTATTATCGCTCTATGGTTAATTAACCAATCCATACCAAGAATTACATCGAATTCTCTTAACCTTATCGGTAAAAGATCTACCGATAATCTGTTACCCCTAATATCTACGAAATAATTCCTATAAATGTGTTCAATGGGAATTATCTCCTCGTTTGCTACCTTAACGTCTAAAGGTATTTCTAACTTTTCAAGATTTAATCCCAGTTGCTTTGCAAATCCACATGCTATAAAAGAACAAGTAGCACCCGAGTAATAATACATATGCATTTATTTTGTTCACTGGATTGATACCTGCTACTACATCCACTGATGCAACCGCATCTTGGACAGTCATATTAAACGTTCGGGCTGAGGGTCTACCCAATGATGGTGTTGGTCCAGTAATGGCTAAATTCCCACTACCAGAACCCTTACTACCCTCCGCCCCCTTTTTCGGGCAATATCTTGCCATGTGGTCCATCGACCCATAAACAAAACAGCCACGACTTTTCTTAAGATTAGGACAATTGGGAGATATGTGACCCTCCTGCCCACAATTATAACAACCCATTTTCCCTTTTAAACAGACTCCTAGATGAGTCTTGCCGCATGTCTTACATGCCTCCATCCTACGTTTAGGATCCCCTTGTTTCACCCCAGTATTCCCAGGGTTAAAATTCTTTCATTTAGGCATATTGCCACTAACACTGGAAACCTCTGCCTTGTTTCCTCCCTCCCCTTTACCCTTATTCTTTCATTACTTGTGGCATTGGGTCAACGCCTCACTACCACCCTCTGCTATTATCGTCTTTTTTAGAATGGTCCCATAGGACGCACTCTGAAAAACCAAAATCCTACTATAGAGCCAGGGTTTCAGGCCCTGCTCAAACCTACGTGCCTTTCTCTCCTCCATGTCTACTTGGTGTGGAACGAACCTTGCCAATCCATTAAATTTGGCCGCAAATTTTGGAATCATCATGTCCCCCTACTTAAGTTCTAGGAACTTAATCTCCATCCTCCCTTGCATGCTAGTAGGGAAGTAGTTCTCAAAGAATACCTTCTTGAACTGTTCCCATGTAACAACATCAACTCCAGCCCCACCCTGGTGAGCCTCCCACCAGTAGTTGGCTTCCCCCTTTTGCACCTCAGCTACGTTTGTAATTATAAACGCCTTTTTTATTTCTTTGACCCATGTTTAGGCCTCCATTGGGTCCGTCGTTCCCTTGAACTCAGGTGGACCTACACTTTTAAATTCTTTAAAGGTAGTTGTTCGGCCTACCCTAGGTCCTGCGGGTGCTCTACCCCCGGCTTGGTTAAATGCAGCCGTTAATAAATTAACGAACTCTTGTATATGGTTATTAGGACCCCCCCCTGATTTTCGTTATGCGATTCCGCCTCTTGATTACGTTGTCTTCTTCTTGGCGTCA
This sequence comes from Panax ginseng, assembly GCA_020205605.1. Classification (NCBI taxonomy): domain Eukaryota; kingdom Viridiplantae; phylum Streptophyta; class Magnoliopsida; order Apiales; family Araliaceae; genus Panax; species Panax ginseng. The sequence goes on along the minus strand of CM035145.1, from coordinate 68,292,759 downwards.
TTTTTGATTAAATAAATAAAGTTCCGTTATTACTTATTTGCTTACTTGGTTACTAGTCATCGAACAACTGAACAATAACTCATACACAATAAAGCACATTAAGAGAAAAACTTCCTTATATTAATATACTTCTTTATAGTTCAAAACTATTTACAAGTTGCTTTCCATAGCCAAAAGCTATTACATTTATATCCCGCGATTGACTTTCACAAAAATTGGGATTTACAAAAGACTACCCTTAAATTATACAAAAGAGGGTTTTACGTCACTACACAAAAGTATTTACCATTCTAACTTCTAATATTGTCTAACAACATTCTCATACTTCTCGTTATCTAGAATCGACATAATATCTCGACTTATAGTATGTCGAGTCTGTCCCGACTCAATAGAATAACAAGCTATCTTAAGCTTGAAATCCTTGTGCGTATTGTCATTTATATATGACATTCATGTTATCTTCTAGTCTTTCTCAGCCAGTTTCTTACGAAGTTCTATGACCTTATTCTTATAGTCCCTAGCCTTGTCAATCATGAGCACTTTCTCATCATGCTCTATCTTATAGTCTGACTCTGCAGACTCCTTGGCCCCATAGAGATTACTGATCTCCTCCTTCTGGTGCTGCACCATATTGTGCAGTTGCACGTTACGGTCAAGCACTGAGAGGTACATGCCCTCATTGTCTCTGTCGGTGTTGACTCTAAGGCAGGCATCACCGTATTAATCGATGTTACCTCCATATCATCCTCCACATCTATCATCATATTCAGATATGATGCTATTCCCATGGTTTCCTCCGAATAGTCCTCCTCTGAGAAATACTCCTCGGGCTCTGATTCTTCTAGAATCACTAAAGGTATGTCCACTACAGGCATAGGTACTGGCTCTACTCTGTTTACGGACTCCTCGCTTACCACATATATATCCCTATACATCAAGCTATCGATTGACATCTACAATAACACATAACGAGTTGATTATAACATAATACACAATAATATAAGCACAAATCACATTTAGTCCATTTATGGTTACTTTCCATTTTTTAAATCTTTCGGTACTGAGTTTCCTCAATACCTTATTAACTCATTTGACTCGAGTTAACTTTCTTCGGACTTTTCCTTTCCTAACGAGGTTATGAGCCTAAGGTTCTTCACCCCTTAAGTTTTATAACCTAATACTTTGATACCAACCTGTGACGCCCCCAAATCCGGGTATCTTCAAACCTGACAAATGGTGCTCCATGATACTACAATTCATACAGTCATTCCATTGAGATAACAACAAAATGATTGTATTTACTATATTCTTATTACATTCGTAATAAATCCTTTCTCAGGTTCATAACCGAATACATTTTTTGTTCTTCATAAGTATATTACATACAAATACACTAATCTATTACAAGACGATTAATTGTCCATTTTAGTCTTGCCTTTATCTCTCTTAGAACTCTCAGTTCGTTCGGCTTTAGCTGCTAACATATGGTTCAAGCAAGAATGAGCATAACTAGCTCAACAAGTCTTAACAAGGAATCATATGAATATCACATTAGAAATTACATGCTTTTCTTCCATAACTAAACATTTAACTATAAAGCACTAAGAAACATTAAATAGTACTTCTCATTTTATAACAACAATTCCAAAGTATATATAATAACTTAGGAATTCTGAACCGGTCAAAAGACCATGAACATACTCTTTTCTTTTTCATACTTGAATAGGACATCCGGCACTAAGGACATCCATCCGTCTTTACTTACGAGCACTTCTAGGTGATCAGCCAGCCTATTGTACTCTATGTTGATCAACACTCTTCCATTAAACGTATTTATGTTTAACATTTGGCAACCTCGCGTGCCCATCGAATAATCGAAGAAAATACTTTTGTTTGTACATAGACAAACTTACCTTTACATCCGTACCAAATACTTGGCATAAGATAACGTTAACAGTTCTATATCGAAAGACTTGTAAACAAATCAATCAATTCTTCAATACTTGTCTAGTCAAGGTAAAACAGGCATCGACTCTTTCTTTAAAACCATTCATGCATCTCATAACATGAATCACAGAAAACTTTTCTAACTCGGAGGTTAGACAAGCGTTAAGAAAGACTTGCCTTTAAGCGTCTTCGAATATATAATTCAACAGTTCTCATTCTTTACTGGATCTACATGATATATTCACATAGCACACTGTAATTAGTTATCAAATAACTAACTTTATTGTCCCTAACCAACTTCTTTCTCTTCTATGTCTTACTTGAGTTAACTTCGTTTAATAAAGTCAATTTGATTTGCTATGCTTCGTTACAGCTCATAAACGTTCTTACGTTATTAACTGACATTCGATCATTATTGGTGAACTACCAACGTTGAACATCATTCTCGGTTTATTTATCACGTTCACGCGTTCTTTGTTTAATTTCTATTAAACCATACTAAATCTTCTAACGTTATCACTTTATAAGTGATTAAAGTTCCATCTTATTATGTACATTAAGTACCTTCAATGTCTTACTTTAGGTTCACATTCAACTGGAACAAAACCTAACTTGGTCAACATTTTTTACATTGTTTCGATCATGGCAGTCGGCATCCCTAATACAAACTTCGCCACTGCGATGCCGCTTAACATGGTACTCGTAGGATCCGGAACTTCACGACGCGGACCTTTTGTATCTTCGGTTTTTGGCTGATGGCTACCACTCACAATGCACCAGTTGGCCAAAATAGTTTGCTTTTCTAACGAAACTCTCGGCTTCCTAATTTGTTCATTTTACATCCGAATTGACTCATTCGAAAGCCCACAACTCACAAATTACATTCTTTACGTGTTTATATAAGAATTTTACACTTTTAAATCCGTTAACTCGGAATTCACCTTTGAGTTCATTTTTGAGCGTTCGTTTAACGTTTTCGACCGTTGAATACTCGTTTTCTTCATTATAAGTCAGAATTCGACGATTCTTACATCCACGACTCTTAAATACCTTATCTCACATGTTGACATTGGAAAACAACGTTTTCAAGTCATACGACAACTTTTGACCCTTAATCTGAGATTTCTACGTTTTTCGACGTTTAACGTCTATTTTCGCAAAATTCATCATAACTTCATTACTCGTGTTCTATAAGCCAAATCAAATGGAACACTCCATTGATTCATCATATACATCCTAACCAAATAATATGCACATACTGTGACGCCCCAAATCCGAGTACTTGAAACCCGAACTCGGTGCTTCACGATACCATTTCTATAAGCTGAATAATACTACTAATAATAACAATAATATAAAATTCAAACTTAATTTACATATGCATCAAAGTTTACTCCCAGGTACGAGACCTTTAAACATTCATTACATCATAGATAATAAGTATCATTATCTTAATAAATTTTAACTATTACACAACATATTATAAATCTCATTCGAACAGCTTTCCTTTTCCCTTGTTCTTGCCTGAGCCTTCGGGTTGATCATACATAACTAAAAACATTTAAATTTAAAGCAAGAATGAGCATTTCATTGCCCCGCAAGTAATAACAACAATATATATTAGCTGAAAGAATTAAATGTTTTCTTTGAAAGACACTTCTACAACAAATCAACAGTTGTGAAGTAAGCTGAACCAATAATAACAACTTATTACTTCCATATGAAATTTTTGAAACTACGTATTGACTATAACGGGAGATCAGTCAACATACTATGAACATTGTTTTCTATTTTTGAAAAGGTTAAACAGAAATTCATCTGTAAACCGTCATAACTTACGGGCACGGGGGGTGATCAACCCATTATGCCCTGTATTGATCAATACTACATGCAAGAACGATATTATCGTTCATTCTATCCGCTTTAGGTGCACAAAAGTTTTCCCATATTTGGGATGTTCATACTTAGTCGGGAATCCGAACCAAAACAATCTAGTTTGATACAATAATGTTCTATCTTGTTCAACAATATTTTTATGTCTAGCTGAATCAAATAGCTTAGACGGCTTTTAAGTCAACGTATACATACTTGAAATCAATAAGTATGTATCAACATATGATTAAATACAATGGTAATAATACAATGATCGGATAATGTAAGAACTTGTATGAATACAAAGATTGGATACATAATCAATAATAACAGAGTTAATAATCTGGCACAATAATAATATAATTCTGAAACATTCTTACTCATGTCCATTGCATAAAGTAAATGCAAAAGTAGGATACTTGCTCGAGTCACGCTTAAATAACGCAACTTAGATTAATCTTTTATATAGCGACCTATCAGTAATAAGATCATTTGTTCAATTAGAATAATATATCATATCACATAGTACTACTAATTGCAGTCAGCACATAACCTAATCACATTGTCACACATATCCCACAGTCATTGAATCACAAACAATCATTAATACAGTCAAAATATCTAAGTCCAGATCAATTTCTGAAACATGTCGGTGTACCGACGGCTTTATCGGATAATTATCGAGTCTAAGACTCTATCGTGTAGTTCAATATTCATTTAGATATTTTAAATATCCGTCGAATTATTTTTCATAGTCTTATAATACTTTTTAAATAATTATTATACTTTATCATGAATTTTCAAACACTGAAATCATTATTTAATGATTTAAATATTAACTAATTCTATTATCATTAATATTTAATTTAATATTAAACTATTAATGAAACTATTGCCAAAATATTAAAGTTATTTATAATAACTCAAAATATTATTAAAGTATTAATATTACCCTTAAATGATTTTTAAAACATTTAAAATCATTATTAAATAATTACAATTAATATTTAAGTATTAATGTACTATTTATCCAAATATTAAAAGTCATTAATTATAACTTCAAATATTTTTAATTCATATATATCCTTTTAAATAATTAAAACCATTTTAAAACTATTTATGTAATATAATTATTAAATAAATTTAATATCATTAATGTTAAATTAATATCATTAAAATTAAATTATTAATGAAATTATCCTTTAAATATTAAAAGTTATATTTTATAACATAAAATACCTTTAAACATTTTATTTTCATTTAAAATGATTTTTATAATAATAAAATCATTTTAAAACTAAATTATTTAATATATTTATTAAATAACTAATTATCATTAATATTATTTTATTAATGAAATTTATCACAAAATATTAAAAGTCATTAAAATAACTTTAAATATTTTTCTTATACCATAATATATTTTTAAATGATTTTTCATGTATTAAAATCATTTTTAAATAATTTATTTAATATTATACTTAAATAAATTAAATACCTTTTATATTTTAAAAATATTAAATATATATGAAATATATTTAAAATAATTAAAACTAATTTTCCGACTTAATATAATTTTTTTAATAATTTATTATGTATTTTCCATAATTAAAAGCCATTTTTCCTAATTAGTGAATAAAATAATAATTTTAGTAATTAATCATCGTTAAAGACCACCTATACTGCTTAAGCTGTAATCGTTATAGGTGTTCTTCATGTTCATCATGAAAACCCAAAAAATCTTGTCGGTTCCCTTTGGTCTTTTTTTTCACCAAGATTCATTCCCTGTAATATGCGTCGTTTAGGCGAGTTAAACCTTGATCTAAGAGTGTTTTTGTAATACTACATGAATCAAGCATCATCTATGTCATAGCTTAACAGATCAGAAAGATATGAACCTCCAAAGTTGTTGTCAGACCAGATCTAGGTTATCTGTGTAACCCAGAAACCCAACAGCTTCAAGGGTCCATCTTTGGGCTAGATTATTTCTATGTTCTAGTCTTGGTTAAAGTGATATTAAGGTTCAAAGCTATAGTAGGTATGTCAAGGTACAATAAAATAACATACGATTATCATAACATCAACACAAGAAAGATCAATAAAATAACATAGGATTGTCAAGGTAGTGCCCAGAAACTGTTCTTGAACATTTCTGGGTTTTCCAGAAATGTTCTTGAGCAGTTTCGTCAACCCAAGTTTGACCAACTCTCAATTCGATTCTGTTACGTATTTGGGTAATATAAAAACATATGTATGTAGTACTCATGTCAGTCTACAAGTATATTACAAGAACATGTCCATACTATAACGAATCAGCAAGAACAGAAGCTCTAAAAATGACTGTCAGAAATTCTAGGTTTCTGGGTTGCCCAGAAACTCAGAATTTATGATCGGTTAACTCACTTTGACCACGAATATCTTTTAATCTACAACAGATATGGACCTGAATCAAGTTCCATATTAAAGATCTCCTAACAAACTACAAGTACAAACTTTTAAAATACAAAAACACATAACAGATCGAGATCTATAAGACCTGACATTCACTGTCAGACCCTTATTTTCAAAAATTTCCAGATTTAGAAAATCATCAAATCTGAGCCTCTAGATGTTATGGATCTAACATCTAGCAACCCAGATCATTGATTAACACCCCATAGAACATGTTTAACACAAAAAAAATTACATCTAACATAAGATCAAAAGATTTTCAAATTTAGGGTTTAGACCTTTTCTAAGCCTTGATCTTGTTGTTGACTTTATGATTTGTTAATGATAATCACGGGGCTTGCTTTGTGACTGATCTAACAAGGAAATTTTAGAGGTTTGGTCTTGAGAGAATATGGCTATGTATTTGTGAACAAATTAGGCCAAAAATGAGCACTTTCTCTCTCTTAAATCTAGCAAATCATGTATGCAATGTATGGGATGGCTAATCATGTGATGTGTTATAGATTGTAGGCTCATAGGTAGGTCTAGGGTAGGGTGGCTGGCCAGATTTGCAAGGATTTGGCTAGCAATAATTCAACTAATGGGACAAAAAGGGCACTTTAGTAATTTCATTTTAATCTCAAGAGTATTCTTGTCCAAGGTACTTGAATCTAGGGTTTAATCACTAGATTTTACATCTTAAAGTTTCTCAAATAATTACTAGGGTTTGGACAATTAAAAATTAAAGTATAATAAAATTTTAATTTTAAACACACTAATTAAATTAGGGTTTTAATAGAAAATTAGGGTTTAAATAATTAGGGTTCCTTAATTATCATTAGGGTTCCCAAATTAACAATTCAATTTACTAAAATAATAAATAGGGTTTCTAAAATTTGCAATTAGGGTTCCTAATTAGCAAATTAGGGTTTCTAATTTTAAATTAGGATTTTCAAATATTAATTAGGGTTTTTCCTAATTAACAGAAATTCTATAATACGCAATAAAATTCATATAACACAATTACTACACAGTCTTGAACTCATAACCGAGTTTAACAATTAGGGTTTAATAACACGATATGAGGGTTATAACATAATTTACCATATTTGGCCCATCATTATCAGTCTACACATTTACAGTACATATTTATAGCACTAAAAAATTAAAATATAATTAATATTATATTATTATTCTCATCCCTTGATCAATACCCAAATTTTGGGTTTGGATTACATATCTGATTTATTTTTCATATCTAACATTATTAATTAAGTTAAAATAATTAACTTAATAATCTGAACTAAAATTCATATAATAAAATAGTAATTATAATAATTCCAATAATCATTTCATATATTATTTAAATAATATAGAAATCATATTTTCATAGAAAATAAATAATAAAGAAATTTCTACTATAAAATTAATTATTATAAGTATATATGTTATAATGATCAATAATTCTAAAATAAAATTATTTGAAATTATTCATGTAATAAATAAATTTTATTTATCACATATATACATACACATTACTTGGCACATATTCCAACCTTAAAAAAAAGAATTATATGCAAAATTTCTTATTTATTTACATAGAAAATATCGGGTTATTACATTCACCCTACCTTATAAGGATTCTGTCCCCGGAATCACCGTGTTAAAACTCATTTGTACATACAGGGGTACGTAACATACACAATCATTGCAATTAGATCTCGATCATAATTGATCGAACAAATCTTTAACTTTTCATATAAAGCTTGTCTATCTGATTAAACAGAAATTTGATTTCTAAAAGAACTCAAATTCCTCCTTCAAAATTTATTTATAAAATAATTTACTATATAAAGGAAAAATCAAATATATACATGAAAATAAAAGTTATTCGAATAATACCTGGAGTTCCATTCCCAGCTGCCACAGTATCCTGCACCGTCATATTGAAGACTCTCGCGGTTGGTTTGTTAGTTGAAGTCGGTCCTATGATTGCCATAGTCCCGCTTCCTTTTCCCTTGGTTACACTCCCTGCCTCCATTTTCCTCTTTGGACAATCCCTCACCTTATGTTCCATTGAGCCACACAGAAAACACCCACTGTTCATCCTTGGGTTGGGGCAGTTGGGAGAGATATGACCCTCCTTCCAGCACTTGTAACATATAAACTTACCCTTCAGACACTCACCAGAGTGATTCTTCCCACATTTCCCACACTGAACTACCTGCTTCTTCACACCTTCCTGTTTCACCTGAACATTCCCAAAATAATTTCCCTTTCTTTTCTCACCCCTATTCCCACTATTAGTTTCCACCTTCACAACTCCTACAGCCTTGCTTTGGTTCCTCTTCTCTTTGTTGTAGAGGCTTATGGCCTCACTCCCCTCCTCAGCTATGATAGCCTTTTCCATGAGTGCTGCAAAAGTATTGATCTGCAACACTGCCACCTTGTTGTCGAGCCAGGGTTTTAATCCCAACTTGAACCTTCTTGCATTCCTAGCCTCCGTATCAACTTGATGCGGAGCGAACCTAGCCAACTCATTAAACTTTGCGGCATACTCCACAACAGTCATGTTCTCCAGCTTTAACTCTAGAAATTTTACCTCCATCCTAGCCTGCATACTAGCTGAGAGGTAGTTTTCAAAAAACAAAGTCTTAAACCTAGCCCAAGTAACTACTCCCTCTCCTGCCCTCGCTTGATTTGCTTCCCACCAAAAGTTCGCCTCCCCTTTCATCATATAAGTGGCAAAAGCGGTCTTTTGCCCCTCATCTACCCTAGCAACTACAAACGCCTTTTCTATCTCGTTAACCCATGTCTGGGCTTCTATAGGGTTAGCTATTCCCTTGGATTCTGGTGGTCCTACTGCCTTGAAGTCTTTGAAGTTTGCCAAACGATTGTCTGGTCGGTTCCCTATGGCTAGTATTCCATGCTACATAGCCTGAGCTACCATGTTCGCAAAGTTTTGCATTGGGTCTTGCGGTTGTCCCTCAGCGTTGTTGACAGATTCCTCTGCCCTTTGATTTCGTGTTTGTCATCTTGGCGGCATTATCTGATTACATAAAATCATAAATTTAACTTACATTCTAAACCTTATTCCATTAATGAAACATTAATTCGTATTCATCAATTCAAAGTACTTTACATAACATAACACATACTGCTATCCCTTTGTGACCACAAAAGTCGGGAATTACTGTAATAACTTATACAAAAGTTTGAGAATATTACATTACACCCATACATTATCAAACATACATAATCAACTACTAATCCTACTTATTTCCCAAGTCACGGTCTTTCATCTTTCTTTTCCCTTTCTTGTTCGGAGCTGTACACGATTTGTTGATTCCGGCTCCCATTTGATCAATTTAGATTTTAAGCTTATCTTGTTCTTCTATAGTTTCTATTAAAGCCTCTCGCAATTGGTTATTTAGTAGCTTTTCTATTTCCCACAGCTTTTCTAGAGAAGAAACCTTATTCTTCAGATTTTGTACCTCCGTTGATGCTTGATCAACTCCAACTTTAGTGTCTGAATCACTATCTGTCAGTTCCACCATTTTCGGATCTGGTACTATGTTTTCCAATACCACCACCTCATCAAGGTTGTCTGCACTACGAGCCTCTATTTTAGCTTTTGGCTTTGATATCAGCTCCTTCTTTACGATCAGAGAGTATCCTAATTCTTTTCCACCTGACATCTACACACAACTTATCTTGATTAGTAAATAGTATATACACTTTGTTTAATGATGAATTTATTCAATTCATCTCCTTTTAAACTCTATATGAGTTATCTGTATTTTTAACATTTTCCTCTGTTCTAAGGTTATAGCCTAAGGTCTTATCCCACCTAAGGTTTCTAACCCTAAAGCTTTGATACCAACTTGTGACGCCCCCAAATCCGGGTACTTGAAACCTGAACTCGGTGCTTCACGATACCATTTCTATAAGCTGAATAATACTACTAATAATAAAAATAATATAAAATTCAAACTTAATTTACATATGCATCAAAGTTTACTCCCAGGTACGAGACCTTTAAACATTCATTACATCATAGATAATAAGTATCATTGTCTTAATAAATTATAACTTTTACACAACATATTATAAATCTCATTCAATGACTTTCCTTTCCCTTATTCTTGCGAGCCTTCTAAGTTGATCATACACATAATCGAAAACATTTAAATTTAAAGCAAAATGAGCATTTGATTGCCCAAATAAGTAATAACAACAATATATATTAGTTGAAAAATTAAATGTTTTCTTTTTGAAGACACTTCTACAACAAATCAACAACAGTGAAGTAATCAAACCAATAATAACAACTTATTACTTCCATATGAAATTTTTTTAAACTACGATTGACTATAACGGAGATCACCAACATACTATGAACATTGTTTTTATTTTAGAAAAGGTTAAGCAGAATTCATCTCAGAACCCGTCATAACTTACGGGGGGTGATCTGCCCGTTATGCCCTGTATTGATCAATACTACATGCAAGAACGATATTATCATTCACTCTATCCACCTTAGGGTGCACAAAAGCTTTCCCATATTCGGGATATTCATACTTAGTCGGGAATCCGAAGCAAAACAATCTAGTTGGATACAATAATGTTCTATCATGTTCAAAAATATTTTTATGTCTAGCTGAATCAAATAGCTTAGACGGCTTTTAAGTCAACGTATACATACTTGAAATCAATAAGTATGTATCAACATATGATTAAATACAATGGTTATCCAAGTGGGTACACTTGTCTAACCCTATATACGAATTAACGAACATAATAAATATCTGAATTATATAACAATATAATGATCGGATAATGTAAGAACTTGTATGAATACAAAGATTGGATACATAATCAATAATAATAGAGTTAATAATCTGGCACAATAATAATATAATTACAAACTTTCTTACTTATGTCCATTGCATAAAAGTAAATGCAAAAGTAGGATACTTGCCTGAGCTGTTGCTTACAATAACGCAACTTAGATTATTCTTTTATACAGCGACCTATCAGTAATAAGATCATTCGTTCAATTAGAATAATATATCATATCACATAAGATCGCTAATTGCGATTAAAGACATAACCTAATCACATTATCACACATATCCCACATCGTTTGAATCACAAACAATCATTAATACAAATCAAAATATCTAAGTTCAGATCAATTTACGAAATATGCTTGCAATCTTAAGCGGCTTTATCGGGTAATTATCGAGTCTAAGACTCTATCGTGTGAATTCAATATTCGCTTAGATATTTTAAATATCCGTCGTTTTTTTTTTACATAGCCTTATAATACTTTTTAAATAATTATTATACTTTATCATGAATTTTCAAACACCTCAAATCATTATTTAATGATTTAAATATTAACTAATTCAATTATCATTAATATTTAATTTAATATTAAACTATTAATGAAACCATTGCCAAAATATTATTAAAGTATTAATATTACCCTTAAATGATTTTTAAAACATTTAAAATCATTATTAAATAATTACCATTAATATTTAAGTACTAATGTACTATTTATCCAAATATTAAAAGTCATTAATTATAACTTAAAATATTTTTAATTCATATATATCCTTTTTAAATAATTAAAACCATTTTAAAACTATTTATTTAATATCATTATTAAATAAATTTAATATAATTAATGTTAAATTAATATCATTAATATTAAATTATTAATGAAATTATCCTTTAAATATTAAAAGTTTATTTTATAACTTAAAATACCTTTAAACATTTTATTTTCATTTAAAATAATTTTATAATAATAAAATCATTTTAAAACTAAATTATTTAATATATTTATTAACTAACTAATTATCATTAATATTATTTTATTAATGAAATTTATCACAAAATATTAAAAGTCATTAAAATAACTTCAAATATTTTTCTTATACCATAATATATTTTTAAATGATTTTTCATGTATTAAAATTATTTTAAATAATTTATTTAATATTATACTTAAATAAATTAAATACCTTTTATATTTTAAAAATATTAAATATATATGAAATATATTTAAAATAATTAAAAACTAATTTTTTGACTTTAATATAATTTTTAATAATTTATTATGTATTTTCCATAATTAAAAGCCATTTTTCCTAATTAGTGAATAAAATAATAATTTTAGTAATTAATCTATCGTTAAAGACCACCTATACCGACAGAACCGTCGTTATAGGTGTTCTTCATGTTCATCATGAAAACCCAAAAAATCTTGTCAGTTCCCGAGTGGTCTTTTTTGACCAAGATTCATTCCCTGTGTAATACGTTTCTGGGCCAAGTTAAACCTTGATCTAAGAGTGTTTTTGTAATACTACATGAATCAAGCATCATCTATGTCATAGCTTAACAGATCAGAAAGATATGAACCTCCAAAGTTGTTGTCATACCAGATCTGGGTTATCTGGGTAACCCAGAAACCCAACAGCTTCAAGGGTCCATCTTTGGGCTAGATTATTTCTATGTTCTAGTCTTGGTTAAAGTGATATTAAGGTTCAAAGCTATAGTAGGTATGTCAAGGTACAATAAAATAACATACGATTATCATAACATCAACACAAGAAAGATCTATGGGCCGGTCAAGGTAGTGCCCAGAAACTGTTCTTGAACATTTCTGGGTTTTTCAGAAATGTTCTTAAGCAGTTTCGTCAACCCAAGTTTGACCAACTCTCAATTCGATTCTGTTAAGTACGTATTTGGGTAATATAAAAACATATATATGTAGTACTCATGTCAGTCTACAAGTATATAACAAGAACATGTCCATACTATAACGGATCGGCAAAGAATGAAGCTTGTAAAATGGTATCGGAAATTCTAGGTTTCTGGGTTGCCCAGAAACTCAGAATTTCTGATCGGTCAACTCACTTTGACCACGAATATCTTTTAATCTACAATAGATATGGACCTGAATCAAGTTCCATAATAAAGATCTCTTAACAGACTACAAGTACAAACTTTTAAAACACAAAAACACATAACAGATCGAGATATATTGGACCTGACATTCACTGTCAGACCCTTATTTTCAAAAATTTCCAGATTTGGAAAATCATCAAATCTGAGCTTCTAGAAGTTATGGATCTAACATCTAGCAACCCAAATATTTGATTAACACCCCATAAAACATGTTTAACACAAAAAAAATTACATCTAACATAAGATCAAAAGATTTTCAAATTTAGGGTTTGCACCTTTTCTAAGCCTTGATCTTGCTGCTGACTTTATGATTTGTTAATGATAATCGTGGGGCTTGCTTTGTGACTGATCTAACAAGGAAATTTCTGAGGTTTGGTCTTGAGAGAATATGGCTATGTATTTGTGAACGAATTAAGCCAAAAATGAGCTTTTTCTCTCTTTTAAATCTAGCAAATCATGTATGCAATGTATGGGATGGCTGATCATGTGATGTGTTATAGATTGTAGGCTCATAAAGGTGTCTAGGTAGTAAATTGTGGTGCCGATTTGCAAGGATTTGGCTAGCAATAATTCAACTAATGGGACAAAAGGGCACTTTAGTAATTTCATTTTAATCTCAAGGGTATTCTTGTCCAAGGTGCTTGAATCTATGGTTTAATCACTAGATTTTACATCTTAAAGTTTCCCAAATAATTACTAGGGTTTGGACAATTAAAAATTAAAGTGTAATAAAATTTTAATTTTAAACACTAATTAAATCAGGGGTTTTTAATAGAAATTAGGATTTTTAATAGAAAATTAGGGTTTATATAATTAGGGTTCCCAAATTAACAATTCAATTTGCTAAATTAATAATTAGGGTTTCTAAAATTTGCAATCAGGGTTCCTAATTAGCAAATTAGGGTTTCTAATTTTAAATTAGGATTTTCAAATATTAATTAGGGTTTTTCCTAATTAACAGAAATTCTATAATACGCAATAAAATTCATATAACACAATTACTACACAGTCTCGAACTCATAACCGAGTTTAACAATTAGGGTTTAATAACACGATATGAAGGTTATGACATAATTTACCATATTTGGCCCATCATTATCAGTCTACACATTTATAGTACATATTTATAGCACTGACAAATTAAAATATAATTAATATTAAATTATCATTCTCATCCCTTGATCAATACCCAAATTTAGGGTTTGGATTCCATATCTGATTTATTTTTTATATCTAACATTATTAATTAAGTTAAAATAATTAACTTAATAATCTGAACTAAAATTCATATAATAAAATAGTAATTATAATAATTCCAATAATCATTTCATATATTATTTAAATAATATAAATATCATATTTTCATAGAAAATAAATAATAAAGAAATTTCTACTATAAAATTAATTATTATAAGTATATATGTTATAATGATCAATAATTCTAAAATAAAATTATTTAAAATTATTCATGTACTAAATAAATTTTATTTATCACATATATACATACACATTACTTGGCACATATTCCCACCTTAAAAAAAAATTATATGCAAAATTTCTTATTTATTTACATAGAAAATATCGGGTTATTACACATACCCTAGCTATGACAGTTTTCAAATCGTCCGATCACAACTAAGTTCACGTTCCTAACTTTCTACGATTTTAGCTCACGTAAACACTTACGATTTCTATTTGGTCATGACTTATCAATGATTTGATCATTAATAGACATCATTATACCTCCTCAATAAACATGCTCCACCAATCTACGATTCTTCTACGAGAAAGAAATCGAAAAAGATGAAGAGTACGGTTTATGAGAATTTACCTTGTCGTTCTTCACGTTCTTATAAAATGTCTTATTGTTTGCTTGGAAGTAGAGTGATTAAATATTTCTAGCTTTTCTCTCTCTCGGTATAGTTGGACAATGTTTACAAAACATTAAAAGACCAACCCTTGCTTTGTATTTATAGGAAATCAACATGGGGGCAAAATGGTCCAAATACCATCTCCTTACTATTCACTACTTTATCACCAAGCAAAATACTTGTTGATCAAGTAGTTCACTTTACTTGGCCATCAAGTGGCCGGCCCACCTCCTTCATAGATCATCCCATGGGTTTTACCCATCCCGTGACCCACCGGTTCGACCCGCGGTTTAACTTCTTGGATTGGGCTTGTCTTTAATTAATATTGGGCCTTGACTTGGGCTTGCTTACTTAATTCGTTGGGCTTGCTATTAGTCCAAGTACAATTGGATTATACCAAAATCCTTAACTCATAATCCATTAACACTATTCGTATTCTACTCGTATACTTTCGTATTCTCTTCATTCAATACTCATACGATATTCGTATTATACGTCGTACCATTCTTAATATCATACTCGTATCTCATACGTATAATAACCGAAATGAGTATACGCATTACATTTCCCTTTCAGAAATCTCTTTCACAAACCATTAGGTTTTAAGTCCGCAGGCGAAAGCTTCGTTTGCCATAACGGAAATATTATTGGATATTCCATAATATCTTCATATTCTATCATTATGCATTCCTCGGAATTTCAAACCTAAGCTCCGAACGAAATTAGATGAATAGTATTTTTACGAGAAAATTCTCGGAAAACATTCTTTTTCATCTTGATAATTCAAAACAACTAATCCTAGCACATAGCCAGATTACTAACCACATTCACACATTCTAGGTCATAAAATGACCTACAAACACCTTACTCACATAATTAATTAATTAAATTCATTTAATCCACATAATCAAATAAAAATTTAATTCATTAAAAATCCAAAATTCTCGGGCGTTACATGCATCTTCTCATAGTTCTTACTTTCTTCTATTCTCTTTTTAAAGTTACTGGATCACAGCTATTTCATTTTCTCTTTCCCTTATTACTCTAAGTTTTACCTTGCATTCAAATCTCATTTCCTTAACCTACTTCCCTAACCTATCATGCTCATCTTTCACTTTTCTTAAAGTAACTTTAATACCATTGACTCACAATTCCTCCAGGATGAACACCTTATTTATTCAAAATTTGTACCTTCACTGTTAGTTACTCTCCAACTTCTTTTTCTTCCTCTTCTATTGCCCCTCCTTCTGGCTCTATATGAGCCTCATTGAGACTTAAGTCTCCCTCTTCACTTAGTTCTAACTCCGGGTACTCTTCATGATTATTCTCTAAATCTACCATATATTCGCGTTCTACAACTTCAGATGTTTTATTCTAAGCTACTTCAGCTGGCACTTCCCCTATTATATCCTCTAGATCATTCTCTATTGATAGAACTGATTCTGGTTTAGGTACTAGCTTAAATGGAACAATCAGCTCTTCACGCACTATACTTACATCCCCAAATTCTTTATTTCCTATCAATTATATTAACTTGATTAACACATAATAGCAAACAATAGTTTACATTAAGTTAGTTTTTATCTTATTTTATAATGAATTTCCTCAATTCATCTCCTATAAACTCTTTTTGAGTTTATATTTTTACTAACTTTTCTATTACTCTTACTCCTCCAAGGTTATAGCCTAAGGTGTCCTCACCTAAGGTTTCTAACATATAGCTCTGATACCAAATTATGACGCCCCCAAATCCTCTACACTCCTTGTAGCAGATTTTGTGCTCACGCAAATATTCCATAAGATAATAACTTCTATCAATTCAAGATTCACAGTATCTCATAACAGATAGTAGTTCTCGTCAGAACAGTTACTGTATATGGATACCCTCAATTGGATGTATAAATTTATAACCTTACAGATATTTCTTTCATTTTGATAATTCCTATCTATCTGATATTCACAGTATTAATGATAAAATTGTTCCTGGAACTGAGGGGCGCAACCTCAGTGCTTGCAGAACTCCCAAGATCATTCAATACCATCAATCATATGTATAGTTCATATTGATTGTGACGCCCCCAAATTCAGGTACTTGAAACCCGAACTCAATGCTTCACGATACCATTTCTATGAGCGGAATAAAACTAATAATAATAACAATAATATAGATTATCAAATTTAATTTACATATTATCAGAGTTTTCAATCCCAAGTACGAAACCTTCAAACATTCGTTACATTACATGATAATTAATATATGTCATCATTATCCTAATAAAGTCTAGTTATTACAAAAGATAGCATTATCATTCATTCAGCGACCTTCCCTCTCCCTTTGTTCTTGGCAGAGCCTTTAGGTTGTTCATACTTAGCTGAAAACATTTAAATTAAGCAAGGATGAGCATTTGAGTGCCCATCAAGTAATAGCAACAATAACATTTAGCTGAACGATACTTCTACAACAAATCAACAGTTGTGAAGTAAGCTGATCCAATAATAAACAACATATCATTTCGATTTCAAATTTTTGAAACTACGTATTGACTATAAATGAGGATCAGTTGACAGACTATGAACATTGTTTTCTATTTTTGAAAAGGTTAAACAGAACTTCATCTGTAAATCATCATAACTTACGGGCACGGTGATGATCAGCCCGTTATGCCCTATATTGATCAATACTATATTATAAGACGTTGTTTTCGTCCAGCATATCCACCTTAGGCGCATAAAAGTTTCCCATATTTGGGCTGTCCATACCAGTCTAGAATCTGAACCAAAATAATTTTGTTGCATAACAATAAAGTTCTTATCTTGTTCAACAATAATTTTAAGTTTTTGTCTAGCCAGATCAAATAGCTTAGACGGCTTTTAATTCAACTTGTACATACTGGACACTGATAAGTATGTATCAACATGTGATAAAATATAATGATTATCCAAGTGAGGACACTTGTATAATCAAGTTTAGAAATTAACGAACATAATATATTTCTTGATCTACAATAACAGGATTAAGGAACTTGTACAACAGATTATAATTTAATAATTTCTTATACAGAATCATTGCATAAGTACATACAAAGGTTGAAATATTTGAATAATTGAAAATAATAGTTCAGATATTATCTTACGCATGTCCATTGCATAAAGTAAATGCAAAGGGTTAGATATCTTGCCTTGTCTTCTTTGCTTACACAACTTAGATTTATCTTTTATATCAAGCCCTATCATTAAATAGATCATTCGTTTGATTAGAATAACATATCATATCATATTGTACTGCTATTTGCAGTCAACACATAACCTAATCACATTGTCATGTAAGTTTAACAAAACCATTGAATCACAAATAAACATTTATCAAGTCAATTTATTTAAGTCCAGATCAATTTCTGAAATATGTTGGTGTACTGACAACTTTATCGGGTATTTATCGAGTCTAAGACTATACAGTAGTTCAATATCCATTTAGATAACTTAAACACCAGTCGCATTATTTTTAATGGCCTTATAATAATTTTTAAATAATTATTACAATTATTCATAATTTTTGAAATACCGAAATCATTATTAAATAATTTAAATATTAAATAAGTCCATTATCATTAACTTTTAATTAATATTAAACTATTAATGAAATCATTGCCAAAATATTAAGTTATTTAAAATAACTTAAACTATTTTAAAACATTTATATTACCTTTAAATAATTTTTAAAATAATTAAAATTATTTTAAATAATTACCATTAATATTAAAATATTAATATATTATTTATCCAACTATTAAAAGTCATTAATTATCACTTAAAATATTTTTTTTAATTCATTTATATCCTTTTTAAATGATTTTTAAATTAATAAAACCATTTTAAAACTATTTATTTAATATAATTATTAAATAAATTTAATATTATTAATAATAAATTAATAATCATTAATATTAAATTATTAATGAAATTATCCTTTAAATATTAAAAGTTGTATTTTATAACTTAAAATATCCTTAAACATTTTATTTTATTTAAAATGATTATTATAATATTAAAAAATCATTTTAAAACTAATTTATTTAATATAATTATTAAATAAATTTAATATCATTAATAATAATTAATTAATGAAATTTACCTTTAAATATTAAAAGTTATAATTTATAACTTAAAATATTTTTAAACTATTTATTTTCATTTAAAATGATTTTTATAATATTAAAATCATTTTTTAATTAATTAATTTAATTTAATTGTTAAATAAATCTAATATCATTAATATTAAATAATTAATGAAATTTGCTTTAAAATATTAAAATTTATATTTTATATAAGGGCTGACTTTTTATAAATGAAGATTTAATTTCCTCTATTTATTATTTTGAAATAGTAAGGGTTGAATTGATTAATGTGGTTAGAATGGGTAAAATGCGCAAATATTTTTAAATAAGCAAGTGGTTATAAAATACTCATTGTTGTTTGAGAATATTCGTTTGGTGGTGAAATATTCTTGTTTGTTGCAATATTAAATGCGATGGCGCAATTGTGTGGGCCCATAATTCGGAAGCAATTGGATGAAAAACGACAAGTATGAGGTGTTTATAAATACAGCGTGGTTATTCACAATTAATCTTTGTTGGAATACCGAGTGGTTAAAATACGATGAATACGAGTTGTTGCCGAAAGATACCAGATTGCACCAATTATTAATTCTTACGTAAGAAGGCACTACTCAATAATTGTTACAAAGAATTATCGCTTAGTATTTTATTTTATCGATTCAATAATTGTCATATTGATATTTTATATTACCGTTGTTTCAATAATTGTCACTACACAAGATTTTCCATTATCGGCTAATAATTCATATTATCCTAATAATATTATTAAAAAATATTATTGGCAATGTCTAGAAAGTTCTATCTAAGGAGAGGTTTGGTCACCTAATCACGCTACCAAGAAGGAGAAAATTTTATTGAAAACCCCTCTTTCTCGGGAACTACCGTTGTCGATCATGATTCTCAGTAATATTATTTATGAATAATTAATTATTGATTTATATGATGAGGAAAATATTGATTTTATGTGGATATAGATGGAGAAAATTTTTAAAGTGACAATTGTTAAAAATTGATATTTTATCTTTTCCGATAAAATAATATTTTATTATATTATTATAATAGAATAATGATGATATTTTTACAATGAATTTGGGATATATGAATATATGAGGAGGAAGAGTATTTTTGTTGCATTAAATGATTAACACATGTTTTGTGTGTCATGGGACCCCATTTCTTGACCGAATTTGATTATAAATTTGTAAAAATCGTCCGCATGTGGATTTCTGGTCAATTTCTGCTTTGGAATTTGGAAAACTTTCTTCTTCGCAAAGTTGTAGAGAATTTAATTTCCTATAAAAAGCGCGAGATTCAAATTTTCTGATAAAAGGACTATTTATTATGAATTATTGAAGTTCAAGTTCAAAATAATTAATTTTTGAAGTTTTAAATATTTTTTTTAAAAAACGTTTTTTATATGTTGTGAGCCTCATTAATCACATGCTAAGTTGTTTGAATTCGTAAGTCTAAGGTTGGCGAGAAAATTTTATTTATATAATATTATTATATTAAATTTTCTGCTTTGGTGTTCTAAGCAATTTCCTATAAATAGGGTGCTTAGGTTAGAATTGAAAATCACACCGTAAACTAAAGTTTTCTCTCTCTATAATATCGAGCGATTTTTGTGAGTATTTTAGTACTTTGAGTATTGCTATACTGCAAACTTCTTTCAAAGACTATATCCAAATTCCCAATCGTAAGTATTATTCTTTCTGAGGTAAGGGGTGTTATTTTCTTCAAAAATGATATTATTTCTTCAATATCATTATGCCAAAATATTGGTTGGAATTTTTTTCAAATTTGGAACTTTTTTCATGTCGGGGTTACTATTCATGAGTTACTATTCACGAGAGTACTATTCACGAGTTACTATTCATGAGTTACTATTCACAAAGCATGATGATGTTTTTTATGAAATTTCTATCTTTTGGTGTCGAAGTTACTATTCACGTATACGACACTATTCACGAATACGACACTATTCACGAATACGACACTATTCACAGAAAAATTAAATTTTCATTTTTTTGTCCAAAATATCTATTATGGATACTAGCTTTGATTGTATCCATGTTTTGATCATTCTTGAATTTTACTCCACTCTGATTACTTATGAAGTATTTTTGAACTTGGATTGTGTAAAGTACAAATCCTTAATATTTATTCTTTTGTTTCACCGGATTCGCTTTTCTTAAAATATTTTTCATCATCCTCACCCTAAATGATGATATAATCAATATCTTTGGCCCAGTGCAAAAATGAATGATTTTATGATGAATATCTTTGGCCCAGAGTGCAAAGATGAACATGTGTTTAGATGAACATGACTAATCGATGAATATCTTTGGCCCAGAGTGCAAAGATGAATATTTTTGATTTATGATGTATATTTGATTGATGTATATTGATTGATGTTATATAAAATATCGATGATGGACTTTTAAATTCATAGATGATAATAGATTTCATTATCTACTTAACTCTTCTAATGAATTGTTGTTTCACTGCAGCTTGTTGATCTAAAACTTGTTATCTATTGTATTCTATCGATTTTTCTCTGTTGAAGACTAAGGATAATTTGTTGTACATTATCTTAGTCATAATATTCTTTATCGGGCTAGTTAAGCTCACCACCCTTTTCCTTTTTGTTCCATTTTTCTTCTCGTGAGACGAGAATATAGCGAACTAGTTGGGGTGTGGAGTGATGGTTCAAGATG
Source organism: Panax ginseng (assembly GCA_020205605.1). NCBI lineage: Eukaryota > Viridiplantae > Streptophyta > Magnoliopsida > Apiales > Araliaceae > Panax > Panax ginseng. The sequence goes on along the minus strand of CM035145.1, from coordinate 68,270,826 downwards.
CTTGTTTTAGTAGTCCTCACTATTTTGTAAAATATAGTGTATCAATAATTGTAATGAGGACTTATTTGAGTGTGGATATTGTCTAGAAGACAATATTTGTATTTAAACTCAGAGTTTATGTGTTGTCGTATTTTGCACGACAATTGTATTAATAAAGTTGTAGTTGTTTCTGTACCATGTATTTGGCGACTCAGAATAGGTTGGGTGGATTGGACCTATTTTGGGGGCGTCACAGTTAATATCGAGCTTAGGGATATGATCTCCAAGCGAGATCGGGAATATAGAACTAGGAGGGGAGAGACGAGTAAATCCTTCGCTAAGGTGTCCTACCTAAGCTTATTTGTTGGTCATCATAATATAGGGGTATTATGTGATTTGTTAATTTGTTTAATTAACCCTTGTTTTATGGCATTAAGAATGCCAACTGAGAATGTTAACAAAGGGAGTAAATGAGACCGTGGAGACACTTTTGCTCACCAACGAGGAGAACGTGCAACAGTCGGGCAATGTTCCTCCCGTGAACAACACCACCGAAAGCGTATGATGAACGATGGTATGTTTAGGAACTTTCTAGAATTCATGCAAAACCAAACGAGAAAGACTACTGCTCAAAATGCAGTGGAAACACCGGTAACTCACGGATGGTCACCGCTAAGCGCTTCAAGGAGTTAGACCGCCATAGTTTTTGGGAAAGCCGTAACCACTTACTACAGAGACGTGGATAAAGCAAATCACTAAGATATTTGATGTCTTGGGATGCTCGAGGAGCAAAAGTTCCTTTCGCCACTTTCATGTTACGAGGAGAGGCATTATCGGTGGGAATCAGAAAGCGACTCACCTTTCACCGCACTCCAAAGATGTCTTGGGAGAAGTTCCAAGAATTGTTCAACGACAAGTACTTTCCCAAAAGTATTCGCTACATGAAGGAGGTAGAGTTCATCAAGTCGAGCAAAACAATATGAACGTGTCGCAAAGACGGGCTTAAGTTTACCGAGTTGTCCCGATTTGCATCCCATTTGGTTGATAATGAGGAGAGAATGACGCGAATGTTTCGCGAGGTTTGAAACCCAAAATACGCCAATACCTCATTTCTCACAAACTTTGTTTATATTCGATGTTGTGAATAGGGCTCAGCTTATTGAGCGCTGATAATGAGTCTCCGCTCAATCAAGAATAATGACCAACAACTCGATGATAATCGTATTTGGTATAATTACCATCATCTAACAATGATAACCATCGTGGAGGAAATTATCATGCCGTAAATGGTAACCACTTTAGTGGTAATCATGGCCAAGATAATAGAAGAAATAACTCAAGTGGAAATTTCAAGAAGAGAAGATTTAACAATGACGGAAGACGCTTCAACCAAACACCAAAGAATCTAATTTTAGAGGAGGAGAAAGACCGCCAGCTTAGATGCTACAGACAAGCGAGAAGAGGGACACATAAGTCCAAACTGCTCACAACCTTCCAAGGTATGTTATAATTGTGGAAAAGAAGGTCATATCGCTTCGAGATTGTACGAGAGCGAAGCAAACCAATCCAATGGGGATGGTGACTCAAAAGGTCATCCCGTAAAAGTCAAAGTCAATCTGCCTCGGAAGAGCGTTTTTCGATCGGTCATAATGCGAGGAACCCGAACGGTTAGCACGGGTTAGTTAATTATAAATTCTTACGAAGTTTATACCTTATTAGATACCGGCTCTACCCATTCATTTATCTCTCCCGCTTATACTCAACGCTTAAACTTGATCCGGAGAAAATTAGACTTTGACTTATCTCATTGAAACTCCGCTATGAGAAACTTTCACTACATCCACTCGCTTATAAATCTTGTTTGATCCAAGTTGGCACCATCACATTACCTGCTGACCTTATTTCTTTAAAGATACTTGCTTTTGATGTGATTTTGGGATCGATTGATTGATTAACTACTCATCATGCCAAAATTGATTGCTTTTGTAAGGTCATTAGTTTTCATATTCCTAAGCAACCTATTATTCAATTCAAGCAACCAAACCATTGAAGTCAAACACTTTCATATCAAGCCATAAAGTCATTCGCTTATTGAAAAACGGATGTCAAGTTTTCTTAGCCCATGTTATGGACTTGAACAAAAATACGCCGATTTGAATGATATTTCTATTGTTAGTAAATTTCCCGATGTATTTCAAGAATTTCTCGCTTACTCCCAAAATGTGATATTGAATTTTGTATCGACTTTGAACCCGGTACAAAAAACCCATTTCTAAAATCTCATGGCTCTATTGAACTTCGTGGAGTTAAAAATTCAACTCAGAGAAGTTTGTACCGAGCCTTTATCCGGTGACTTCCTTTGTGGAATACACCGCCGCATTCTCCGTAGGGGACGCCATATTCGCGCGATAGTAAAATCGATAGGTGTCATTGTGACGCATATCCAAGGTTGGGATATAAGTCACAGCTTGAGAGCAACCTAAGTCAAGAATCGAAATACGTAGCTTTCAGGCTTAGTTGGTTATTATCGAGATTCATTGAAGGATATTCTCAATCGCTATTCCATTAACGCAAATTGACTCAGAGAGATACAAAATTCGAATGGAGCAAGGAATATGGGAAGAGCTTCAAGAACTCAAGAGGAGACTCATTTCGCACATGTTCGACCATACCATCCTCGAAAAGCGAAACGTGGTAGCCGACGCTATTGAGCGTAAGATCGTATCGTGCGCTTAAAGTGCGAATATACGAACCTACATGAAGATAGTAAACATACGATTAGAATCGAATTTAATCGATACATTTAAAGATGCTCAAGCTAAAGACTTGAAGTTGATGAATATGAAGAAGAAGATGCAAGAAGTCGTTATTCCAAAAGCGAGAATCGGCGATGTGAGGAAAGCTCAAACCTTCGATTTATTAGTCCATTTGAAATCCTCGATCGAATAGGAACTGTGGCCTATAGACTCGTTTTACCGCCAAGTATGACGCGTGTTCATAACATTTTTCACGTATCGATGTTACGTAAATATGTGGACGAATTCAACCACATTATCGAGTTAGAACCGCATGAGAGATAGCGTAAGATTTAACGTATTTGAGGAGGTACCAAATAAGATCTTGATGGGAAGGAGCATGTCTTACGCATGTCAATTTCGAGGACGAAATTTCATAAGGAGGGAGGTCAGAAGGCCCCAACTTTTTATAAATGAAGATTTAATTTCCTCTATTTATTATTTTGAAATAGTAAGGGTTGAATTGATTAATGTGGTTAGTTATGGGTAAAATGCGCAAATATTTTTAAATAAGCAAGTGGTTATAAAATACTCATTGTTGTCGGAGAATATTCGTTTGGTCGTGGAATATTCTTACCGCTTGGAGAATATTCGTATTTACGTTAAGCGCAACCTTTGTGTGGGCCCCATAACAAAAAACAATTGGATGAAGAAAACGACAAGTATGAGTTGTTTATAAATAATCTGACGTAGTTGTTACCAAGTAATACTGCTTGGAATACCCGTGGTTAAAACACAAATAATACGCGTTGTTGCACAGACAAGAAGACACGATATTTCACCAATTATTGATTCTTACGTAAGAAGGCACTACTCAATAATTGTTACAAAGAATTAATGTTCAAAGATTTTATTTTATTGATTCAATAATTGTCATGCGATGATTTTTATATTATCGTTGTTTCAATAATTGTCACTACACAAGATTTTCCATTATCGGCTAAATAATTCATATTATCCTAATAATATTATTAGAAAACATTATTGGCAATGTCTAGAAAGTTCTATCTAAGGAGAGGTTTGGTCACCTAATCAAGCGCCAAGAAGAGAGAAATTCTTATCGAAAGCCCCTCTTCCCCGAAACTACCGGTCACAAGATCTGTGATTCTCAGAATATTATTTGTGAATAATTAATTATTAATTTATATGATGAGAAAAATATTGATTTTATGTGGATATAGATGGAGAAAATTTTTAAAGTGACAATTGTTAAAAATTGATATTTTATCTTTTCTCGATAAAATAATATTTTATTATATTATTATAATAGAATAATGATGATATTTTTACAATGAATGTGGGATATATGAGTATATGAGGAGGAAGAGTATTTTTTTGCATTAAATGATTAACACATGTTTTGTGTGTCATGTGGACCCCATTTCTCGACCGAAATTTGATTATAGCATGTAAAATCGTCCGTGTATGTGGATTTTGGTCAATTTTTGCTTGGAATTTGGAAAACTTTCTTCTCGCAAAGTTGTAGAGAATTGAATTTCCTATAAAAAGGCTTGAGATTCGAATGTTTTAATAAAAGGGCTATTTATTATGAATTATTGAAGTTCAAGTTCTCAAAATAATTAATTTTTGAAGTTTTAAATATTTTTTAAGAAAAAAATTTTTTTTATATGTTGTGAGCCTCATTAATCACATGCTAAGTTGTCAATTCAAAGTCTAAGGGTTGGCGAGAAAATTTTATTTATATAATATTATTATATTAAATTTTCTCGCTTTTGTGTTCTAAGCAATTTCCTATAAATAGGTGCTTAGGTTAGAATTGAAAATCACACCGTAAACTAAAGTTTTCTCTCTCTATATATATCGAGCGATTTTTGTGAGTATTTTAGTACTTTGAGTATTGCTATATACTATGCAAAGTTCTTTCAAAGACTATATCCAATATTCCAAATGTAAGTACTATTCTTTCCGAGGTAAGGGATGTTATTTTCTTCAAAAATGATATTATTTCTTCAATATCATTATGCCAAAATATTGGTTGAAATTTTTATCAAATTTGGAACTTTTTTCATGTCAAGTTACTATTCATGAGTTACTATTCACGAGTTACTATTCATGAGTTACTATTCAGTTTATTCACGAAGCATGATGATGTTTTTTGTGAAATTTCTATCTTTTGGTGTCTGAGTTACTATTCACGATACGATATATTCTATTCACGATACTGACACTATTCACGAATATCATATACACTATTCACGTAAAAATTAAATTTTCTTTTTTGTCCAAGATTATCTATTATGGATACTAGCTTTGATTGTATCTATGTTTTGATCATTCATTCTTGAATTTTACTCCACTCTAATTATTTATGAAGTATTTTTGAACTTGATTGTTTAAAGTACTTAATCCTAAATATTTATTCTTTTGTTTCACTGGATTCGTTTTCTTTAAAATATTTTTCATCATCCTCACTCCTAAATGATGATATAACTGAATATCTTTGGCCCGTAGTGCAAAGATGAATGATTTTATGATGAATATCTTTGGCCCGTAGTGTAAAGATGAACAGGTGTTTAGATGAACACGACTAATCGATGAATATCTTTTGGCAACAGTGTTTAGATGAACACGACTAATCGTGAATATCTTTGGCCTGTAGTGCAAAGATGAATATTTGATTTATGATGTATATTGATTGATGTTACAGGGATAAAATATCGATGATGGACTTTTAAATTCATAGATGATAGTAGATTTCATTCTCTACTTAACTCTTCTAATGAATTGTTGTTTCACCGCAGCTTGTTGATCTAAAACTTGTTGTCTATTGTATTCTATCGATTTTTTCCTCGTTGAAGACTAAGGATAATTTGTTGTACATTATCTTAGTCATAATATTCTTTATCGGGCTAGTTGAGCTCACCCTTTTCCTTTTTGTTCCATTTTTCTTCTCGTGAGACGAGAATATAAAGGAACTAGTCTCAAGTGTGGAGTAATGGTTCAAGATAATTGTTTTAGTAGTCCTCACTATTTTGTAAAATAGTGTATCAATAATTGTAATGAGGACTTATTTGAGTGTGGATATTGTCTAGAAGACAATATTTGTATTTAAACTCACAGCTTTATGTGTTGTCGTATTTTGCACGACAATTGTATTAATGAAGTTGTAGTTGTTTACATGAATATAGCGACTGTAATGGGTGATGTATACCAGTTTTGGGGGCATCACATTTTATAACTTATTATCATTTAAAATAATTTTTAATATAATAAAAATTATTTTTCATTAATTTATTTAATGCTTTTAATAAATAAATTAATTACCAATAATATTTAAATAAATACTAATATTTATGAAAAATATTTCAAATTATTAAAAGTTAATTTTTATAACTTCAAATAATTTTGAAATAATTTTGTAATTTTCAAAATTTAATTTCTATTTTTAAATGATTTTTGAAATTTTAATTAATTAAAATTAATAAAAGCTGTCGTTATAGGCCTTTAGCGACAGACTGTGTAGTCTATGGTGTTCTTGAGCCTTCAAGAACATTCATAACCAGCTTCGAGATAGCTACTTTGACCATTAATTATGAACTGTGTAATGTGTTTCTGTGAATGTTTTTGGTCTGATTGTGTAGTACAAATTCAACACTACAAGACCTAACAACAATCATGGCCAACAAGCATGAAACCAACGAGATCTAGGGCATAAAACAAGTTGTCAAAGCTGTTCATCATTTTCTGGGTTACCCAGAAATGAAGAACAGTTCGACTGCTCATATTTGGGCCTCCACAACTTGTGATCTATGTGATGTTTTTGTGATATAGTGTATCCAGCCTGTAGATAACATTGTGATGCTATAGATCTATTACAAAACATCTCCATAACAACATAACATAATGAAGATACATGCCGGTCAAAGCCTGTCAGTCGTCATGTTCATCAGTTTTTTGGGTTACCCAGAAAACTGATTTCATGAACGTCTGACCTCCTTTGACCAGCCACAAAATCTTGTACACTTGGTATTTAGAGTCACCAAAATCATGGATCGAGAGTTAAACTAATATACTAAATCATGGATTCAACAACATTTACAAAACATGTATAACCTTCAAGATCAAAGCCCCTAAATAAGCTGTCAGACTGACCTGGGGACACCTAGGTTACCCAGAAACTTTGCAAGTCATGGTCGGTCAACGTAGTTTGACCTTCCATAACTTGCAATCCACATATGATCTAAGCCTGATTTCAAGCTCAGATCAAAAAGCACATATCAGACTACAACTACAAAGTTTCAAAACACAAAACGCATTAAAGATCACAGAGATACAAGGCCTGACATTCGTTGTCAGAAAACAAAACAAAATTTTTCCAAATTTTGTAAATCTTCAAATCCGAGCCTCTAGATGTTATAGATCTAACATCTAGCAACCCAGATCATTATTAGACACCTTATATAACATGTTTAACAAAAAAATCTAACATCTAACAACAAATTTTTGGTCAGATTTCATGGCTAGGGTTTATACCTTCTTATGAACAATCTTTGATTCCAGGCTTCTGATTTGGTTATGGTGTTCGTGGGGCTTGGTTGTGGGACTATAATACTAGTATATTTTGGAGGTGTGAGCTTGAGAGAGATGAGTTGAGAGTTTGTGCAAAAATTAGGCCAGCAAATGATTTTCTCTCTCTCTCCAATCTATTTATAATAGTCAAAGATGCATGTATGGCTGGTCATAGTGGCTGATCTGCTGAGATTTGTCTCATGGAAAGTCAATGTTAGCTCACCCACTCCATTATTGCTAGATATACAAGTTATCTCAAATAATTCAAGAGGGGCATTTTGGTCATTTTGCATGGAATTTTAATGACATTCTTGTAATCTTACAAACCCTTAGGGTTTGACCCTTAAGGTTTAACCCTTAGGTTTAGTACATAGCATTTGTAGGATTTAGCAATTAGGGTTTGAAAAATGTAAAATTTTAGTTTCTAAAATTGTAATTTAGAAATCCCTAATTAGATTAGGTTTAGTAATTATTTTATACAGGAATATTAGGGTTTATAATTTATTAATTATAATTAAGATCACTAATTTATCAATTAGATCACCCATTTGTTAATTAGGATTAACAATTTAATAATTAAGATTAACAATTTAATAATTATGGTTAACAATTTGTAATTAGTGTTTTTAATCACATTAATCATGATCATTAGGGTTTTTAAAGTCCGCTAATGAGCATTAAACATCCTAAATTAGCAATTAGGGTTTCCTAGTTTAGCAGTTAGGGTTCCTAAATATCGATTAAGGTTTTAATTTCACCATTAGGGTTTTCAGTCAATAATTAGGGTTTTCCTAATTAATGTTAATATTTATAATATCCGACATTGATCACATTATCACGATTACCTAACAATCTTGAACTCTAATTTGTATTTTAAATTAGGGTTTCACACAGTAATACTAGGGTTTGTCATATAGCGCCATAATTGACCAACCATTATCGGTTCACGTATATAGTACATATTTATAGCAATGAAAAATCAAAAATATAATTAATATTATATTATTATTATCATTCCTTATTCCAAAACCAGAATTAGGGTTTGGATTCCATATCTGATTTACCTTGCATAAACAACTTTTTTAATTAAGTTAAAATACTTAACTTAATAATTCGAGCTAAAATTCATATAATAAAATAATTATTATAATTATTCTAAAAAACATTTCATATATTATTTAAATAATATATAATTTTATTTTATTGAAAATAATTAATAAAACATTTCTATTATAAAATTAATTATTATAAAAATATAATATATAATAATCAATAATTCTAAAATAAAATTATCTCAGAAACATTCGTGTAATAAATATATTTTTATTTATTACATAATTTACATATACCTTATCTTGTACAAATCCTCATCTTTAAAATAAATAAATAAATAAATTCATACAAAAAATTTTGCTTTTATTTATATAGAAAATATAAGGTTATTACATAGATATTGTAACAATCTAGAATTTTAAATTGTAATTCCAAATATTTATTGAGTTATATAAATATTTTAATTGATGTGTTTATTGTTGAATAAATATTTATTTAAGGTGAGTTGATTTGATTATTTATTTGTTAAATAAATAATTTAGGAGTTAAGAAAATTGATCATCATGAGATAATATTCTAATTTAAATTAATAAATTAAATTAGAGAGTTATAATGATTAAATGAATTATTATAATGATATTTTAATTTAAATTTTTTTGTAATTAAAATGATGTGTTAAATTATTAAATAAAATTATAATTATTGTGACACCCCCAAATCCTGGTACTTCATTTCCTCAAGATTTGGAGCTCACTTAATCAAAATATTCATTTATAACTACCCAATTATAATAAAATTGAATAATAAAACCTCCTTACATGAGATTAAACTTAAATAAAAATCTCCCGTGTTGTCTAACCTTTAACAACAATCATTCAAATGTGGAAATTAAATAAACTTCATTACAATCTTTAAAGCAAAGTCTAATAATAATACTATCAAATCTATTACAAGTCTTCAAGATTTGTTCTTCTTTCCTTTTCCTTTATTTGGTGCTAGTACGTCCGCTTTCAACTTTAGTCAAAGAAATTTTACGAGCAAGAGTGAGCAAACAAGGCCCACTTGAAATAACAATAAATAAATCTTTAAACTTTTACATCAATTGCCAATACTAGGCTCAATAGAACTGAACAATATATTCTATTAACTTTCTGAAAATTATAATAATCACTGAGGGTCTAATGACCACGAATCATGTCCACAGTTATAAGTAATCTTTCAACTTTAACTTTAACAATCATAAGACTATAAGGACTCCACGTACTTAGGGGGATCAACCCTTCGTACAATGTATTGTGCACAACCATTTCAACGCTAAGCATAAACCTTTATTAAAAGAGTTGTTCATCTCAGTATTTAGAATACAAGTCCGCACCAAAGTAAGTTTGGTTTGGATAAGCTTTCAAGGAAATTTGGAATTTAACGAACATCAACTAAGGAGTAGTTGAATAAGACCAATAACACTATACTACGTAATAATAGTGATCAATCAATCATAGTAACTAAAGTTATGCATTAGGAATAATCTAATAGCATACAATTTGAATAAATATAGCATACCTTGCTTGAAACAATACTAAGCCAAGGTTAATTAGGATTGAATACTAAACATGCATGGCAATTCAGCTTATGCATGTTAATCAATAATTGAAATACAAGAATAACTTGTTCAACATCAAACCAAAGTTTAGACCACTTACATCATTATAAGATAATCGAATTGAAAACAATAATTAGCTCAATAAGACAAAGGATTAGAAAACTTGCATCGTCATGAGTAACTAGATACAATGACTTACTCAATCATAGGAAATCTAGCTCTACGAAAGTGTAGAAGTAGCAACTTACAACAATTATAATTGAATTTGAAAACAATAATGTACCAAATAAAATTAAACTCGCACACTGAAGTTTTAAGTTAGAAAACTTGCCTTGCTTGTAGACTAAACCGAATCAATTTAAATCACAATATCCTATATACATATGTCATCATGACATAGTTAGTCATTATCACATAACTAATACATTCATCACATAGGTTTGATTATTTAATCACATAATCAACTTATAACACAAGTTAATCCTTAATAACATAATTAATTATAGTATAGAAATACTAAAATCTATATTTTACGATCCTACTATCATCACAAAATATTTTCTTAAAATTTCGTACACAAAAGTACAATCGTCAAACCATTCTCATAACTCAGCCATGGCGCCATAGTTTACATTACTGTCGGTCATTGACGACGGGTGATGGCGCCAAGACTGAGTAATGGTTGCCAATGCATATGGCGATGGCGATGATCATGGGCACTACTAAACGTCTTCATTGGTCAAGGCAACAAGCAAATCAAAGCTAGCCGATTTGGTGGCGACAACACAAGCGATGCAGGAAAAAGCAAATTAGCCTAAAAGCTCGAATCTAATAGACTGATTATCATGTAATTTACATATAGACTTCATATAAATATATTGTGAAGACTTCTAACATGTTTATACTCATAAAATAACACAAACATCAAATATACAACACCCAATTTCAATGTTTTTGGTAAAAACTCCATTTTTTATACTTTCAATGAAAATCAACACTGTGATTTTGTTTTTCAACCAAAACAGTAAATTAAAAACATCATGATTATGATTTTACATACTCTATCAATTCTAACAATCAATTTAACAACAAATAAAACCTTAATTTCTACTTTAAACTAAGCCATATTCATATATATATTTTCATATGAACTCACTGTGATATATTTCTTCACAATTTACATACATACATAAAGTAATTGATTATAATCATACATAATCTCAACAAAACAGTTTTACAACAACAATCATCATCTAAAGCTATATACACAAGAATTCATCATCCATAATTATTTTACAGAGAACTCGTTGGAGAAGAAAACTAAACTTTAAAAATAAAATACAAGGATTAATATCCTACCTTTGATTAAGAAGATGATACTCTAGAGTTTAGAAGAAAATGGTTATGATTACAATCTTCTTTTCCCCAATTCTTTTCTCAATTTCCTCTAAGTTTCTCTCAACTTTTCTCTCTGTATTTTTCTTCTTCTTCTTTTTCTTCAACTGAGCCTTCTTCTCTTCCTAACTCTAACTACGTAATAAAAATATAACGTATATGATATAATATCTATTAATGATATATTATAAATATAGATATAATTATATCAGTTATATTTTGTTTGAAAATCAAAAGTCATAAGGCTTGTTTGGCTAAGCTAATAAAATAACCCTTTAATCCTTACACCTTGTTTGGTAAATTGAATTAAAACAAATGGATTAATCCTTATACCTTGTTTGATAAAACACTATTAGATTAAAGACTTATTATGCAATAAGACATGTTTGGCAAAACTAAATTAAACTCCCTTAATTTATTTTAATAACTCCTTTATATCAAGGTTATTTGTCACACTTCTATTTACTTAAATAATCAATTTAATCAATTCAAATATTAATCTATTAAATTACTTTAATATATAAATCATTATCACAAAACTATAATTTCTTTATAATTATAACTTTATTTAACCAACTAATATTTTAAATTACAATTTCCCATTTAAAATATTATAATTTATTTAAATCACTATAAGCTCTCTAGCTTACTTATTTATTAAATTACATTGATATATAATCTCATAACAATTAATTTACGTAGCTCCTTAATTATTTATTCAACAAATAATTAATTAAACCACATCAACTCAAATTGCCATATAATTCAATAAATATTTAATATTGCAAATAAATATTTAATATTTAATTATTTATTCAACAAATAATTAACTAAATCACATCAACTCAAATTGAACAATTATTTATTCAATAATTAATATATCCATTAAATATTTATATAAATAAATAAATATTTAATATTAAACTTTAAAATTCGAATGTTACATCATTCCTCCTTACAAGGATTACTCCTCGAAATCACAACTCAAACAAATCATTCGTTACATTCTTCCCTACTTACAAAGATTACATCCTCGAATCAAGACACAGATTAAACAAATAACTCGTGGTACTCTTTTTCAACATTTTCTCTTGAGTTCGCACGTAGCTTCTTCAAATGTTGTTGTGGTTCCTCCATATCACCTTCACAGAAGGTATCACTTTATTCCTGAGCACTTGTTCTTTCCTGTCGACTATCTGGATAGGAACCTCTTCATAAGACAAATCTTTCTCGAACTACAACGGTTCGTACTCGATCACATGTTTGTAGTCGGGTTTATATGGTCGTAACACCGAAATGTGAAAAACATTATGAATGTTTTCCAACTCTGGAGGTAGAGCTACCTCGTAAGCCACTTCTCCCACTCTTCGCAGCACTTCAAAGGGTCCAATAAACCTCGGGCTTAGCTTTCCCTTTTTACCGAAATGAATTTTCCCCTTCCAAGGAGAAACTTTTAGGAATACAAAAGTTCCTACGTCGAATGCACGATCTTGTCTGTGTTGATCAGCATACTTTTTCTGTCTGTCTTGGGCTGCTACTAATCTTGTCCTGATGAGTTTAACAACGTCGCCAGCTTTGTTGTACCGATTCTGGTCCTAACGATTTAGCTCACACCGACTTCATCCCAAAGACAAAGGAGTTCTGCACTTTCTGCCGTACAATGCCTAGTAAGGTGGCATGCCGATGCTCGCATGATAACTGTTTTTGTAAGCAAATTCCACTAACGGTAATTGTTCTTCCCAGCTTCCTTTAAAGTCCATAACACATGCTCTCAGCATATCTTCCAATGTCTGAATTGTTCATTCGCTTTGGCCATCTGTTTGTGGATGATAAGCCGTACTCATTCGCAATTGTGTCCCAATGCATTCTTGTAGTCTCTTCCAGAAATTTGATGTGAATCGCTGATCTCTATCGGACACAATTGATACTGGCACTCCATGCCTCGAAATGATCTCTTTAATGTACAATCTTGCCAACTGATCAAGATTGAATCTAATTTTTATTGGTAGAAAGTGTGCTGATTTCGTCAGTCTGTCCACTATCACCCAAATCGCATCGTATCCTCTCTGAGTAGTTGGAAGACCCACCACAAAATCCATCGTGATGTGTTCCCACTTCCATTCCAATATTTCCAATGGTTGGAGTAATCCGCTGGGTCTTTGATGTTCGACTTTTACTCTCTGACATGTCAAGCATTTTGCTACGCATTCAGCAACATCCCTTTTCATGTTTGGCCACCAAAAATGTCAGCGCAAATCTTGATACATTTTCGTGCTTCCTGGATGAATTGAATATTTTGAGCTATGAGATTCGATCAAAATTTCTTCTTTCAGTTCTAGCACTGCTGAAACCCAAATTCTTCCCTTGAACCGTAGTAATCCTTCGGTATCGACCTTGTATTTTACATCACCGACTTCAACCAGATTCTCTTTGATCTTCCCACACTCTTCATCTTGTAGTTGGGCGTTCTTCACTTTGTCCACTAAAGTTGGACCAACTTCTATCTGGAATAGTTGTTCGTCAGATTCTTTTGGAAATTTGATTTCCAACTCCAGCTTTTGTCATTCTTTGAAATGAGCTCCTCCCGAGTTGTTATCGATGACGCCTTCTCTCGACCTTTCCTGCTTAAAGCATCTGCAACCACATTCGCTTCTCCCGAATGATAAAAGATCTCACAATCGTAATCTTTTATCAGTTCCATCCACCTTCTTTGACGCATGTTCAAATCCTTCTGAGTGAAAATATACTTCAGAATTTTGTGGTCTGTGTAGATCTCACATTTCTCTTCATAAAGATAGTGTCTCCATATCTTCAAAGCAAATACAACTGCAGTCAATTCCAAATCATGAGTCGGATACCCTTTCTCATAATCCTTTAGTTGTCTTGATGCATACGCAATAACTTTGCCGTTCTGCATAAGAACACAACCCAACCCTTTATGTGAGGCATCACTATACACCACAAAATTTCCTGTATTATCTGGTAATGTAAACACAGGTGCCATACTTAACTTCTTCTTTAAATCTTGGAAACTCTCTTCACATATCTTCGTCCAAACGAATTTTACAGCTTTCCTTGTCAAATTTGTTAGCGGAGTGGCTATCTTAGAAAAATCTTGAATAAATCTTCTATAATAACCAGCCAGTCCCAAGAAACTCCTCACTTCTGACGGTGTTCTTGGTTGTTCCCAATTGATTACAGCTTCCACTTTTGATGGATCCACTGAAATCCCATCTTTGTCAATCACGTGACCCAAAAATTGTACACGATCGAGCCAAAATTCCAACTTAGAGAATTTCGCGTACAACTTTTCCTTCCTTAGTGTTTCCAATGTTAAACGTAAATGTTCCACGTGTTCTTCTTGAGTTTTGGAATACACCAGAATGTCATCAATAAATACCACCACAAACTTGCCTAAGAATGGTTTAAACACCCTGTTCATCAAATCCATGAACGCAGTAGAGGCATTTGTTAAACCAAAAGACATCACCAGAAACTCGTAATGTCCGTACCGAGTTCTGAATGCCGTTCTAGGTATCTCCTCCTTTCTTACCTTCAATGTGACACCCCCAAAATAGGTATACATCACCCATTCTGAGTTGTCAATACACGGTACAGAAACAACTACAACTTTATTATTACAATAGTAAAACTGTGAGTTTAAATACAGATATTGCCATCTAAACAATATCCACATACAAATAAATCCTCATCATAATTATTGATACATTATTTTACAAAAATGGTGAGGACTACTCAACAACTCTCTAAAACCATCATTCCATACCCCGACTCATACTCGCTACATTCTCGCCTCCTGAGAAGAAGCATAGAACAAAAAGGAAAAGGGTGAGCTCAACTAGCCCAGTAAAGAATATTATGACTAAGATAATACATAACAAATTATCGTTAGTCTTCAACAGGGAAAAATCTAATAGAATACAATAGACAACAAGTTTTAAATCAATACTGCATGATGGAAAATATTAATTCATAGAAGAGTTATGTAGAGGATGAAATCTACTAATATCTATGAATTTAATAAATCCATCATCAATATTTTTATCCTCAGAACATCAATCAATATATATTTGGAATCATATATTCATCCTTACTACTGAGCCAAGGATATTCATCAGTTGGTCATGTTCATCTAAACACCTGTTCATCTTTGCACTATGGGCCAAAGATATTCATCAGAAATCATTCATCTTTGCACTATAGGCCAAAGATATTCATCAGAAATCATTCATCTTTGCACTACAAGCCAATCATTCATCTTTGCACTACAAGCCAAAGATATTCATCAGAAATCAATCATCTTTGCACTACAGGCCAAAGATATTCAATAATATCATCATTTAAGACTGAGGATGATGAAAAATATTTTTAAATAAACTAATCCAGTGAAACAAAATGACAAGGATTAAGGATTAAGGATTCGTACTTTGTTTTATCCATATCCAAAAATACCTCAAAATAATCATAGTGGTGTAAAATTCAAGAATGATCAAAACATGGATACAATCAAAGCTAGTATCTAGAATAGATATTTTGGACAAAAAGAAGAAATTTCATTTTTCGATGAATAGTGCCGTATTCGGGAATAGTGTCGATATCGTGAATAGTGCCGTATCGTGAAACGATAATTCAAACACCAAAAGATAGAAATTTCACAAAAAAACTTCTTCATGCTTTGTGAATAGTACTCATGAATAGTAACTCGCGAATAGTAACTCATGAATAGTAATCCCGACATGAAAAAGTTCGAAATTTGATAAAAAGTTTCAACCAATATTTTGGCATAATGATATTGAAGAAATAATATCATTTTTAAAAAAATAATATCCCTTACCTCGAAAGACAGTACTTCTAGTTGAAACACCGGATATAGGCTATGACTTGAACTTTCACCGTATAGCAATACTCAAAGTATACTCAAAATACTCACAAGAATACGCTCGATAATATAGAGAGAGAAAACTTTAGTTTCTGGTGTAATCTTCAATTCTAACATAAGCACCCTATTTATAGGAAATTGCTTAGAACACCAAAGAAGAAAATTTAATATAATAATAATATATATATAAATCTTTTACGCACACTTGATATCTGATTTCAGTTCAATAACCACATGCCACCTTCTAGAAAAAGTAATAAAAAACGTTTTTCTAATTTAAAATAATTTAAACTTCCAAAAATCAATTATTTCGTAGCTTCGGAACTTCAATAATTCACAATAAATAGCCCTTTTGTCAGAAAATTCGAATCTCGCGTGTTTTTATAGGAAATTCAATTCTATACAACTTTGCAGAAGAATGTTTTTCCAAATTCCAAACAAAAATTGACCGAAATCCACAAACGGGTGTTTTTAGAGGCTATAATCAAATTTCAGTCAATAAATGGGGTCCACCGACATGTTTAACATGTTTTAAACATTTATTGCAACAAAAATACTCTTCCTCCTCGTATACTCATATATCCCACATTCGTTGTAAAAATATAATAATATATATATTTAAATGAATTATTTTATCAGAAAAAGATAAAATTTCAATTTTCAACAATTGTCACATTAAAAATTTTCTCCCATCTATATCCACATAAAATCAATATTTTCCTCATCAAATGAATCAATAATTAATTATTCACAAATAATATTACAGAATCACAATATTGACAACCACGGCGGCCTCCTGTGAAAGAGGGAGCTTTCCAATAAGAATTTCTCTTCATCGCTGCAATTAAGTGACCAAACCTCTCCTTAGACAGAACTTTCTAGACATTGCCAATAATTTTATCTAATAATATTATTCAGATAATATGAATTATTGCTTCGATAATGAAAAATACTATGTAATGACAATTATTGAAACAACAGTAATATCAAATATCAATGCGGCAATTATTGAATCAATAAAATAAAATACTGAACAGTAATTACTGTAACAATTATTGAGGAATGCCTTCTTACGTAAGAATCAATAATTGATGCAATACCGTGTGCTACTATGCAACAACGCGTATTACTATTTTTAACCACCGGGTATTCCAACAGTGTAAACGGTAATAACTACGCCGTTATTTTTAAACAACTTATATTTGTCGTTTTCTTCCTCCGATTAAGCTTTTATGGGCTAGGGCATGGTCATGCATTTGATTGCATTTAATATTCCCTTAACAATAATGAATATTATATCACCACTTGCTTATTTTGTAAAATTTATGCATTTTACCCATAACTAACCACATTAATCAAATCAACCCTTACTATTTCAAAATAATAAATAAAGGAAATTCTATTTTATTTAAAAAAATTTCGGGGTCTTACAACCTCCCCTCCTTATGAAATTTCGTCCTCGAAATTGACGTATGTACCTGGTGTTTCGAAAAGATGAGAATACCTCGCTTTCATTTCCGTTTCCAACTCTCAGGTCATTTCCTCAATAGCATGGTTTCTCCACAAAACTTTAACTTGTGGTATAACCTCGGTAAATAGGACATGTTCTTTCCTATCCAAGATCCTGATAGGTACCTCCTCGTACGTTAAGTCTTCGACTATCTCGTCCGGTTCTAACTCAATGATGTGGTTCGGGTCATCCACATATTTACGTAACATCGATACGTGAAAAACGTTATGAACACGCGTCATACTTGGCGGTAAAATGAGTCTATAGGCCACAGTTCCTATTCGATCAAGAATTTTAAATGGATTAATAAATCGAAGGTTTGAGATTTCCTCACCTCACCGATTCTCGCTTTTGAAATAACAACTTCTTCCACCTCCTTCTTTAAATTCATCAGCTCCGGTGTGTAGCTTGAACAGCTTTAACTTTATCGATTAAAGTCGATTGTACACGTATATCATCACGTGGGTACCTAAAGTTTTCGTCTCCATCTCTATTATTTGTAAATTATACGATATGAGTCTTTGACAATATCGTATTTTTCGTATATATATACGATCTTCTACTCAACACGTCACCGCCACGTTAAGCTTTTTTCAGATGGATGGCATGGTCGTAACATGTCTTTGAAATGAGTCTCCTCTTGAGTTCTTCAAGCTCTTCCCACATTCTTTGCTCCATTTGAATTTTGTATCTCTACGAGTCACCGTTAATGGAATAGCGATTCGAGAATATCCTTCAACGAATCTCCGATAATAACCAATTAAGCCTCAGAAAGCTACGATTTCGATTACCGACTTAGGTTGTTCTCAATCGTGACTCATATCCCAACCTTGGATAAGACGTTACAATGGCACCTATCGGTTTACTACCACATGAATATGGCATCCTCTATGGAGAGTCCGGCTTCAAATAGATTCCACAAAGGAAGTCACCAGATAAAGGCTCGTACCAAATTCTATAGTTGAATTTTTAACTCAAGTTCAATAGAGCCATTCGATATGAGATTTTAGAAATGAGTTTTGTCTTAGTTCAAATTCGATACAAAATTTAATATCGAAAGCTTTGGGAGTAAGCCAAGAAATTCTTCAGAAATACGTCAGAAAAATCAATAACAACAGAATATTATTCAAATCGACGTGTCTTTATTCAAATCCATAACATGGACTAAGAAAACTTGACATCCGTAATAAACGAATGACTTCATGGCTTGATATGAAAATGTTTGACTACAATGGTTTGATTGCTTGAATTCGAATAACAGGTTGCTTAGGAATATGAAAACTAACAACCTTACGAAAACAATCAATTTTGGCATGATGAGTAGTTAACCAATCAATCCCTAAAATTACATCAAAAGCAAGTATCTTTAAAGAGATAAGGTTAACAGGTAATGTGATAGTGCCAACCTGAATCAAACAAGATTTCTAAACAACAGATGTAATGAAAGCTTCTCCTAACGGAGTCTCCATAAATAGGTCAAAGTCTAATTTCTCCGTAGTCAAGTTCAAACGTTGAGCGAAGCAAGAGAGATAAAAGAATGGGTAGAACCGATATCTAGTAAGGTATAAACTTCGCAAGAATTTATAATTAACTAACCCGTGCTAACTTCGTTCGGGTTCCTTGCATTTTGATCGGTCACGACAAACGCTCTTCCAGGAACCGTTGACTTTGACTTTTCTGGGACATCCTTTTGAGTCACCATTCCCGCTGGACTGGGTTTCGATACCGCATAATCTCGGCGATATGTCCTTCTTTTCCACAATTATAGCATACCTTAAACTGCTAGGGCGGTTTGGGGTGATATGTCCCTCTTTCCCGTGATTTGTAACATCGACCGGTGGGTCTTTCTCCTCCCTTGGAACCAGCCACTCTCGGTACCGACGCCTTCATATGGTCATTGTTGAATCTCCTCTTTTAAAATCTCCTCCCGACTCGCTTCTTCTATTTTCATGGCCACGATTACCACCGGAGTGGTTACCGCCTTTGTCCGTATTCTTCTTTCTCCATTTGGTTATCGTTATTCGATGATCTATCTATCTTGATGATGATCTGGTTATGGTCCTCGGTTGAACGTACTCGTTATCTCGCTTTCTAACAATCGAGCCTGCTTGACAACATCTCAATAGAGAGAAAATTTATGAGAAATGAGATATCGACGTATCTTGGGTTTCAAAACCTCTCAGAAACATCCGTGTCATACGTTCCTCATTCTTCACCAAATGAGGTGCAAACCTGGATAACTCCGCGAACTTCGCCTCGTACTGGGACACCGTCATGTTGTTCTTCTCCAGTCTAATAAACTCCACTTCCTTCATATAATGAAAACTTTCAGGAAAGTATTTGTCATTAAATAGTTTCTGAAACGTCTCCCAAGACATGCTGAGTGCAGCTGGATGGGTACGCTTCACAGATTCCCACCAGTAATCTGCCTCGTTACGGAACATAAAAGTAGCGAATGGAACCTTCTGTTCCTCCGTGCATCCCAAGACATCGAATATCTTTGTAATTTGCTTGACCCACGTCTCCACCATAATCGGATCCGGCGTTCCCCAAAATTCTGGTGGTCCCAACTCTTTGAACTGCTTGGATGTGACCACCCGTGAAGTGCTATCATTTACTCTTGTATTTTGAACACGAGTCTCCCTCGTCTGATTTTGCATGAACTGCAAAAAACTTTTAAACATCCCCTCGTTCATCATCTGCTCAGTGGTGTTGTTCACAGGAGGTACATTTTCAGCATGTTACATGTTCTCCTCGTTGGTAAGTATAGGCATCTCCACGGTCTCATTTACTCCACTGTTAATATTCTCAATCGACATTCTCAAATACTGTCATAAAACAAAGGTTAATTAAGGAAATCAATATATCACATAATATCCCTATATACTAACCAACTAACAAATAAGCTTAGGTAGGACACACTAGCGAAGGATTTACTCGTCTCTCCCCTCCTAGTTCTATTCCCCGATCTCCGCCAGAGATCATATCCCTAAGCTCTGATACCAAACCGACACACCCCAAAATAGGTATACATCACCCATTCTGAGTTGTCAATACACTATGATGTAAACAACTACAACTTTATTATTACAATAGTAAAAGCTGTGAGTTTAAATACGAGATATTGCCATCTAAACAATATCCACATACAAATAAATTCTCATCATAATTATTGATACATTATTTTACAAAATGGTGAGGACTACTAAACAACTCTCTAAAACCATCATTCTATACCCCAGACTGCATTTTCGCTTATATTCTCGCCTCCCGAGAAGAAAAATGGAACAAAAAGGAAAAGGGTGAGCTCAACTAGCCCAAAGAAAGAATATTATGACTAAGTTAATAAAGAACAAATTATCGTTAGTCTTCAACAGGAAAAATCTAATAGAATACAATAGACAACAAGTTTTAAATCAATACTCATGATGAAAAATATTAATTCATAGAAGAGTTATGTAGAGGATGAAATCTACTAATATCTATGAATTTAACGATCCATCATCAATAATTTTATCCTCAGTAACATCAATCAATATATATCTGGAATCATATATTCATCCTTGCACTACAGGCCAAGGAAATTCATCAGTTGGTCATGTTCATCTAACACCTGTTCATCTTTGGACTACGGGCCAAAGATATTCATAAGAAATCATTCATCTTTGCACTACAGGCCAAAGATATTCATCAGATATAATTCATCTTTGCACTACAAGCCAAAGATATTCATCAGAAATCAATCATCTTTGCACTACAGGCCAAAGATATTCAATAATATCATCATTTAAGACCGAGAATGATGAAAAATATTTTTAAATAAACTAATCCAGTGAAACAAAATGACAAGGATTAAGGATTAAGGATTCGTACTTTGTTTTATCCATATCCAAAAATACCTCAAAATAATCATAGTGGTGTAAAATTCAAGAATGATCAAAACATGGATACAATCAAAGCTAGTATCTAGAATAGATATTTTGGACGAAAAGAAGAAATTTCATTTTTCGATGAATAGTGCCGTATTCGGGAATAGTGTCGTATACGTGAAAAGTGCCGTATACATGAACAGTAACTCCGACACCAAATGATAGAAATTTCATAAAAAAACATCTTCACGCTTCGTGAATAGTACTCATGAATAGTAACTCATGAATAGTAACCCCAACATGAAAAAGTTTCAAATTTGATAAAAAGTTTCAACCAATATTTTGGCATAATGATATTGAAGAAATAATATCATTTTTAAAACAATAATATCCCTTACCTCGAAAGACAGTACTTCTAGTTGAAACACCGGATATAGGCTATGACTTGAACTTTCACCGTATAGCAATACTCAAAGTATACTCAAAATACTCACAAGAATACGCTCGATAATATAGAGAGAGAAAACTTCAGTTTCTGGTGTAATATTCAATTCTAACCTAAGCACCCTATTTATAAGAAATTGCTTAGAACACCAAAGTAGAAAATTTAATATAATAATAATATATATAATAAATCTTCTACGCACACTTGAAATCTGATTTCAGTTCAATAACCACATGCCACCTTCTAGAAAAAGTAATAAAAAACATTTTTCTAATTTAAAATAAGTTAAACTTCCAAAAATCAATTATCTCGTAGCTTCGGAACTTCAATAATTCACAATAAATAGCCCTTTTGTCAGAACATTCGAATCTCGCGTGTTTTTATAGGAAATTCAATTCTATACAACTTTGCAGAAGAAAGTTTTTCCAAATTCCAAACAGAAATTGACCGAAATCCACAAACGGGTGATTTTAGAGGCTATAATCAAATTTTAGTCAATAAATGGGGTCCACCGACATGTTTAACATGTTTTAAACATTTATTGCAACAAAAATACTCTTCCTCCTCGTATACTCATATATCCCACATTCGTTGTAAAAATATAATAATATATATATTTAAATGAATTATTTTATCAGAAAAAGATAAAATTTCAATTTTCAACAATTGTCACATTAAAAATTTTCTCCATCTATATCCACATAAAATTAATATTTTCCTCATCATATGAATCAATAATTAATTATTCACAAATAATATTACGAGAATCACAATATTGACAACCAGTGGCGGGTTCCTGGAAGAGGGGCTTTCCAATAAGAATTTCTCCTTCTCGGGCGCCGCAATTAGGTGACCAAACCTCTCCTTGAGATGTAACTTTCTAGACATTGCCAATAATGTTATCTAATAATATTATTCAGATAATATGAATTATTGCTTCGATAATGAAAAATACCGTAAATGACAATTATTGAAACAACGATAATATAAAATATCAATGCAAACAATTATTGAATCAATAAAATAAAATCTTTGATAATAAATTCATCGTAACAATTATTGAGGAATGCCTTCTTACGTAAGAATCAATAATTGATGCAATACTGCAGGTCTATCTCTTGTGCAACAACGCCAGACATCGTGTTTTAACCACCGGTATTCCAACATTAAAATAAAGAAATAACTACGCCAGTTATTTTTAAACAACTTATATTTGTCATTTTCTTCCTCCAATCGCTTTTTGGGTTATGGGGCCCACATATGCTAACGGCCGGCCGCATTTAATATTCCCCGACAAAGATTTAATATTCCATGACCAAATGAATATTCCCAATAATAATGAATATTATATCACCACTTGCTTATTTTGTAAAATTTATGATTTTACCCATAACTAACCACATTAATCAAATCAACCCTTACTATTTCAAAATTATAAATAAAGGAAATTCTATTTTATTTAAAAAAAATTCGGGGTCTTAGATTCAATTGGTGAAACCCACTTCTCAAATCTATTTTCGAGAAATATTTAGCACCCTTCAGCTGATCAAACAAGTCATCTATTCTAGGTAACGGATACCTATTCTTAATAGTGACCTTGTTTAACTCCCTATAATCAATGCAAAGACGCATTGATCCGTCCTTCTTCTTAACGAATAAAACTGGCGCTCCCCACGGTGATACGCTTGGTTGAATATATTTCTTGTCCAAGAACTCTTGCAAATGTACCATCGGTCCCATTATTTCTATCGAGCCATTCACATGACGGGCCTTCGATATTTGTCTCTTGTTTCGGCGCTAAAGTCGATCACGAACTCAATTTCTCTCACAAAGTGAAGTCCCGGCAAATCTTCTGAAACACGTCTTGAATTCTCTCACTACCGTATTATTTCTTCTAGTTTCACACCTTCTTCCGAGTATCGACTATGTAAGCTAAATAGCCCACACAACCTTGACTCAACAATTTCTTGGCCTGCATAGTCGTCAGACATTTCATTTGTCTAGGCGACTTGCTACCATAAAATACAACCTTTGACAGAGTCATAAGCTTTACACACTTCTTGTGATAATCGATTACTGCTCCATATTTGAACAGCCAATCCATCCCCAAAATTACATCAAATTCCCCGAGTCTAATCGGAATCAAATCTACCAATAAAATATTTTCCTTAATGTTCACCCTACAGTTCTTGTATACGAATCTAACATGGATTACTTCCTTATTCGCAATTTCTATGTTCAAAGGAAAATTCAGTTCTTCTCTAGGCAATTCTAACCTCTTAGCAAATTTATCAGATATAAATGAACAAGTAGCACCCAAATCGAATAATACATAAGCATTTATATCATTGATTGGGATAATAGCTGACACTACATCTTTTGATTGCACATCATCTTGCACAGTCATGTTGAAGGTTCTGGCTGTGGGTTTGTTTGATGCTGCAGGTCCTGCAATGGCCCATGTAATTCCATTGTTACCTCCACTGCTTCTGGTTGTCACTCCTTCCCTCTTCTTAGGGCATTCATGAGCAAAGTGATCCTTGGATCCGCATATGAAGCATACATTCTTCTTCGGTTGAGTGTAATTTGAGGCGATGTGACCCTCTTGGCCATAATTGTAGCATACTCGCTTCCCTATCAAGCACGCACCCTTATGGAATTTCCCGCATGTCGCACATGCTTCAAATTTTTTGTTTTGCTGGTTACCCTGCTGGTGTCCAGCACCCATGCTCCCATTCCACTTCCTCTTCAAGTTGTTGTTGTTGTTGTTGTTGTTGTTATTGTTGTTTCCATTGCTACCACCTCCATTCTTAGTCTCATTCTCATTCCTCTTCTTCTTTTGTTCCTGGTTGAACTTTGTCACTGCCTCGCCCCCACCTTTCGTGAGTACTGCTTTCTCCATCACCGCTGCAAATGTCTTCAATCGCATGCAGAAACCTCTCTTGTCTGACCAGGCTTGGTCCCTATTCAAATCTCTTCGCCTTACGTTCGTCTGTGCTGACCTGATATGGCGCAAACCTCGCCAATTCGTTGAACTTCGCAGCATATTCAGATACCGTTATCGTTCCTTGCTTTAGTTCCAGAAACTGCACTTCTAGCTGACTCTTCGAACTCTCCAGAAAATAGGTCTCGAAGAACAACTCCTTGAACCTATCCCAGGTTATCACTCCTGGCCCTTCCCGAGTTTTATTGGCCTGCCACCAATAACTAGCTTCTTCTTTCAACATGAATGTTGCGAAATCAGTCTTCTGGTCATCCCCTACCCTAGCAACATCGAACACTTTTTCTATCTCCATAATCCAGGTTTGTGCTTCGACTGGATTTATGGACCCACGGAATTTAGGTAGTCCAATCGCCTTGAAATCCTTAAACGTTGTACCATGGTTTCGTGGTTGATTCTGCAACGCTCCTGTCAGTAGTGTCACTAGTTGTTGAACGGGGTTACCGTCAACAATGTCATTATTGGTAGTTCTCTTATTATTTCTCTGTCTGGGTGGTTCACATTTGGGAGGCATTTTCTGTTAAAACAAAACATCTGTTAGACTAATTCAGCTCCTTTAAGTATTTTCTAATTAACTTGCCTCCATAAAAGAAATAACCACATAACACATAACACTTTCAATAAAGTAACAACATTTATTTATTCCAAAACCTTTTTGAAAAAAACATAAAACAATAGCATCACTGCTATCTACATTACTTTCCTGAACTACAAAAGTTTCAGGACATCATCAACATTCTCCTATCCCAGGGTTACTTAACACCAGGGATTTACACATTATTTAACCTTTCACTCATCTTACAACAACTACGATGTTCTATTAAGATACTTCTTAGCCCTATCACGTTCTTCCTCCATGACTCGAAACATTGTCCTGCGATCTAATACATATGATGGCAGCGTCTCGAACTGAATCGGATATCCCATGACCCGATCTTGAGCTCGATTAATTGCGGTGTTAAATACTTTATCCATCTCTTCCATCTTCATCCTTTTCGCCTGTGAGCTCCTTACTGCTCTTCCAGTTCGTTGATAAGCTTCCTCGTATGCATCTTTAGCTCTTGCCCTCTTAGCAGCTTCTTCTCTCAGCTTGCTCTTCAGTTCAGCAACCATCTCGATCAATTGTTCTTTCTCTCCTTCAGTCCGTACTAGTTTCTCCTCGGCGTTTGTCATTCGTTCCTCACGATCTTGGATCTCCCCGTCTTTTTGTGTCATTGCAGTCTTTTGTTCAGCTACTATCTCCTGCAACTCCTCAACTGTATCCTGAAGTTCTACGTTACGGTCATGCACCTCATCATATATACGACCAGCTATCGAGTTAAGTGGAATCCTTTCCTCCTCTTCCTCGTCATCCTCATCCTCCTTTGGTAACTCAACGGGATCCTCCTCGTCTGTCTCCACATCATCATCCTCATCTTCAACTACTGTGTCCAACGGGGCTGACTCCCGTGGCAGTAGTTGTTCCCAAACTACCTGAATGTCGCGAGGCTCCTCCTCTATAGGCATTTGAGGTCCCTCCTCCCTAGCCTGACTGAATTCTTCGACATTAGTCATCCTGACAACAAAGTTTTAAAGTTTTAATTATTAATCATTACTACTCGACACTCACGAGTACATAAACTATAAACACATAAGCACATAAGTGTTTTATTTCTTCTTTCTTAAAACTCGACAAGAGTTATCTCCACTATCTTTTCAAAGGTTACTTCCTAAGGCTTTTTCCCCCACCTAAGGTTCATAACCTAAAGCTTTAATACCAACCTGTGACACCCCCAAATCCTGGTACTTCATTTCCTCAAGATTTGGTGCTCACTTAATCAAAACATTCATTTATAACTACCCATTTATAATAAAATTGAATAATAAAAACCTGCCCATACAGGATTAAACTCAAATAAAAATCTCCCCAGGTTCTCTAACCTTTAACAACAATCATTCAAATACGAAAATTAAATAAACTTCATTACAATCTTTAAACCAAAGTCTAATAATAAAACTATCAAATCTATTACAAGTCTTCAGTACTTGTTCATCTTTCCTTTTCCTTTACTGGTGCTAGGTACTTCACCAGTGTGACGCCCCCAAAATAGGTCCAATCCAACCAACCTATTCTGAGTTGCCAAATACATGGTACAGAAATAACTACAACTTTATTATTAGAATTGTCGTGCAAAATACGACAACACTTATGTTGTGAGTTTAAATACAAATATTGTCTTCTAGACAATATCCATACCCAAATAAAGTCCTCATACAATTATTGATACACTATATTACAAAATGGTGAGGACTACTAAAACAACTGTCTTGAACCATCACTCCACACCCCAACTAGTTCCCGCTATATTCTCGTCTCCTGAGAAGATAAATGGAACAAAAAGGAAAAGGGTGAGCTCAAATAGCCCAGTAAAGAATATTATGACTAAGATAATGTACAACAAATTATCCTTAGTCTTCAACAGGGAAAAATCTAATAGAATACAATAGACAACAAGTTTTAGATCAACAATCATGCATTGAAACAACAATTCATTAGAAGAGTTAAGTAGAAAATGAAATCTACTATCATCTATGAATTTAAAAGTCCATCATCAATATTTTATCCCGGCAACATCAATCAATATACATCTTGAATCAAATAGTAATCTTTGCATTACAGGCCAAAGATATTCATCTGTTGGTCATGTTCATCTCAACACCTGTTCATCTTTGCACTACGGGCCAAAGATATTCATCAGTTGGTCATGTTTATCTAAACACCTGTTTATCTTTGCACTACGGGCCAAAGATATTCATCAGAAAATCATTCATCTTTGCACTACAGGCCAAAGATATTCAGTAATATCATCATTTAGGACTGAGGATGATGAAAAATATTTTAAAAGAAACGAATCTAGTGAAACAAAAGAACAAATATTAAGAATTCGTACTTTACACAATCCAAGTTCAAAAATACTTTATAAATAATTAGAGTGGAGTAAAATTCAAGATTGAAGACCAAAACATAGATCCAATCAAAGATAGGAATCATAACAGACAATCTTGGACACATAAAAAAGAAAATTTAATTTTTCTGTGAATAGTGTCGTATTCGTGAATAGTGCCGTATACGTGAATAGTAAATCCGACACTAAAAGATAGAAATTTCACAAAAAATATCATCATGCTTCGTGAATAGTAACTCGTGAATAGTAACTCCTAAATAGTAACCCCGACATAAAAAGTTCCAAATTTGATAAAAATTCAGACCAATATTTCGGCATAATGATATTGAAGAAATAATATCATTTACGAAGAAAATAATATCCCTTACCTCAGAAAGAATAGTACTTATGGCTGGAATACTGGATATAGTGCTGAAAGAACTTGCACCGTATAGCAATACTCAAAGTACTAAAATACTCACAAGAATATGGTCGATAATATAGAGAGAAAAGAGAAAAAACTTGGGTTTAAATTGTGATTTTCAATTCTAACCTAAGCACCTATTTATAGAAATTGCTTAGAACACCAAAGTAAAAAAATTTAATAAAATATTATTATATATTATTAAGTTTCCTCGCCAACCTTTGTAGATCTGAATTCAATACATTAATGTCACATGCTAGACCCACTTAACTCACCAAAAACGTTTTCTTTGAAAAAATAATTAAAACTTCCAAAAATCAATTATTTCAGAACTTCGGAACTTCAATAATTCATAATAAATAGCCCTTTTTTCAGAAAATTTGAATCTCGCGGATTTTTATAGAAAATTCAATTGTCTACAACTTTGCAGAAGAAAGTTTTTCCAAATTCCAAACAGAAATTGACCGAAATCCACAAACGGGCGATTTTACAAGCTATAATCAAATTTCAGTCAAGAAATGGGTCCACCAACATGTTTAACATGTTTTAAACAAATTTTGCAATAAAAATACTCTTCCTTCTCATATACTCATATATCCCACATTCATTGTAAAAATATCATCATTATTATATTATAATAATATAATAAAATATTATTTTATCAGAAAAGATAAAATATCAATTTTTAACAATTGTCACTTTAAAAATTTTCTCCATCTATATCCACATAAAATCAATATTTTCCTCATCATATAAATCAATAATTAATTATTCATAAATAATATTACGTAATCACAATCTCGACAACCAGTAGTTCCTTAGGAAAGGGGGCTTTCCAATAAGAATTTCTCCTTCTTTGGCAAGCAATTAGGTGACCAAACCTCTCCTTAGATGTAACTTTCTAGACATTGCCAATAATGTTTTCTAATAATATTATTCAAATAATATGAATTATTGCTTCGATAATGGAAAATACTGTGTAGTGACAATTATTGAAACAACAGTAATATAAAATATCAACGCAGCAATTATTGAATCAATAAAATAAAATACTGAACAGTAATTACTGTACAATTATTGAGTAGCACCTTCTTACGTAAGAATCAATAATTGGTGCAATACCGCGTGCTACTGTGCAACAACGCGTATTACTCTGTTTTAACCACCGGGTATTCCAACAGTATTATCGGTAACAACTGCGCCGTTATTTATAAACAACTTATACTTGTCGTTTTCTTCATCCAATTGCTTTCCGTTATGGGCCCACACAAGGTTGCGCTGTCGTACGAATATTCCCCTACAACAAGAATATTCCACGACCAAACGAATATTCTCCGACAACAATAAGTATTTTATAACCACTTGCTTATTTAAAATATTTACAGCATTTTACCCATAACTAACCACATTAATCACATCAACCCTTACTATTTGAAAATAATAAATAGTGGAAATTAAATTTCATTTATTAATAATTTGGGCTCTTACAACCTCCCCTCCTTATGAAATTTCGTCCTCGAAATTGACGTAGGAACGACATACTCTTTCCTATCCAAGATCTTGACTGGTACCTCCTCGTACGTTAAATCTTCTGCTATCTCGTCTGGTTCTAACTCAATAATGTGGTTCGGGTTGTCCGTAACATCGATACGCGAATAACATTATGAACTCGCGTCATACTTGGCGGTAAAACGAGTCTATAGGTCACAGTTCCTATTCGATCGAGGATTTCAAATGGACTAATAAATCGAAGGTTTGAGCTTTCCTCACATCGCCGATTCTTGCTTTTGGAATAATGACTTCTTGCATCTTCTTCTTCATATTCATCAACTCCAAGTCTGTAGCTTGAGCAGCTTTAAATTTATCGATTAAAGTCGATTCTAATCGTATATTCGTTATCTTCATGCAGGTTCTTGGAATCTTTAACTATATCTCCATCTTCTGTAAGTCATACGAAATGGGTCTTTGTGTTAACAATATCGCACTCGTAAACGCATACGATCATTTACTCAACGCGTCAGCTACCATGTTCATTTTTTTTTCCAGGATGGTATTGAATGGTATGGTCGTAATCTTTCAACAGCTCGAGCCAACGTCATTGCCGCATGTTGAGTTCTTGGAAGCTCTTCTCATATTCCTCGCTCCATTCGAATTTTGTATCTCTACGAGTCAGCTGAGTTAATGGAATAGCGATTCGAGAATATCCTTCAACGAAACTCCGATAATAACCAACTAAGCCTAGAAAGCTACATATTTCGATTACCGACTTAGGTTGCTCTCAACTGTGACTCATATCCCAATTTTGGATAGCACGTCACAATGGTACCTATCAGTTTACTATCACACAAATATGGCGTCCCCTATGGAGAGTCTGGCTTCGGTGCATTCCACAAAGGAAGTCACCAGATAGAGGCTCAGGTACCAAATTCTATAGTTGAATTTTTAACTCTTGAAGTTCAATAGGAGCCATTCGATATGAGATTTTAGAAATGGGTTTTGTACCGGGTTCAAAGTCGATACAAAATTCAATATCACACTTTGGGAGTAAGCCAAGAAATTCTTCAGGAAATACATCAGGAAATTTACTAACAATAGAAATATCATTCAAATATGACGTATTTTTTTCAAGTCCATAACATGGGCTAAGAAAACTTAACATCCATTTTTCAATAAACGAATGACTTTATGGCTTGATATGAAAGTGTTTGACTTCAATGGTTTGGTTGCTTGAATTCGAATAACAGGTTACTTAGGAATATGAAAACTAACAACCTTACGAAAGCAATCAATTTTGGCATGATGAGTAGTTAATCAATCAATCAATCCCTAAAATCACATCAAAAACAAGTATCTTTAAAGAAATAAGGTCAATAGGTAATGTGATGGTGCCAACTTGGATCAAACAAGATTTATAAACAGTGGATGTAACGAAAGTTTCTCATAACGGAGTTTCAACAGATAAGTCAAAGTCTAATTTTCTTCGGAGTCAAGTTTAAATGTTGAGTATAAGTAGGAGAGATAAATGAATGGGTAGAATCGATATCTAATAAGGTATAAACTTCGCAAAAATTTATAATTAACTAACCTGTGCTAACTTCGTTCGGGTTCCTCGCATTCTAACCAGTCACGACAAACGCTCTTCCAGGAACCATTGACTTTAACTTTTCTGGGACAACCCTTTGAGTTACCATCCCCGCTGGATTGGGTTTCGCTACCGTACAATCTCAAGCGATATGACCTTCTTTTCCACAATTATAACATACCTTGGAAGGTTGTGAACAGTTTGGACTTATGTGTCCCTCTTCTCCGCATCTGTAGCATCTAATTGACGGTTTTTCTCCTCCTCTAAAATTCATTGCTGGTGTTGGTGCCGACGTCTTCCCGTCATTGTTGAATCTTCTCTTTTCGAAATTTCCACTTGACTTATTTCTTCTATTATCTTGGCCATGATTACCACTGAAGTGGTTACCATTTCTGGCATGATAATTTCCCCACGATAGTTATCATTGTTCTGATGAACGTCGCCACCGGTACAATTATCATCAAGTTGTTGGTCATTATTCTTCAGTTGAGCCGACTCATTATCGCGCTCCAATAACTGAGCCCTATTCACAACATCTGAATATAAATAAAGTTTGTGAGAAATGAGGTATTGACGTATTTTGGGATTCAAACCTCGCAGAAACATTCGCGTCATTCTCTCCTCATTATCAACCAAATGGGATTCAAATCGGGACAACTCGGCAAACTTAGCTTCGTACTGCGACACGTTCATATTATTTTTCTCCATCTTGATGAACTCTACCTCCTTCATGTAACGAATACTTTCGGGAAAGTACTTGTCGTTGAACAATTCTTGGAACTTCTCCCAGAACATCTTCAGTGCGGTAGTCTGAGTACGCTTTATGGATTCCCACTAATAATCTGCCTCTCCTCGTAACATGAAAGTGGCGAAAGGAACCTTTTGCTCCTCTGAGCATCCCAAGACATCAAATATCTTAGTGATCTACTTTATCCACGTCTCTGCCGTAAGTGGTTCTGGCTTTCCCAAAAACTCTGGCGGTCCTAACTCCTTGAACTGCTTAGCGGTGACCATCAGTGAGTTGCCAGTGTTTCCACTGCATTTTAACGATGAGTCTTTCTCGTTTGGTTTTGCATGAATTCTAGAAAGTTCCTAAACATACCATCATTCGTCATCTGCTCAGTGGTGTTGTTCACAGGAGGAACATTGCCAGCCTGTTGCACGTTCTCCTCGTTGGTGAGCAAAGGTGTCTCCATGGTCTCATTTACTCCACTGTTAACATTCTCAGTCGACATTCTCAAATACTGCCATAAAATAAGGGTTAATTTAACAAATTAACAAATCATATAATACCCCTATATTATGATCGATCAACAAATAAGCTTAGGTAGGACACACTAGCGAAGGATTTACTCGTCTCTCCCCTCCTAGTTCTATTCCTCGATCTCCGCCAGAGATCATATCCCTAAGCTCTGATACCAACTGTGACGCCCCCAAAATAGGTCCAATCCACCCAACCTATTCTAAGTCGCCAAATACATGGTACAGAAACAACTACAACTTTATTATTACAATTATCGTGCAAAATACGACAACACTTATGGTGTGAGTTTAAATACAAATATTATCTTCTAGACAATATCCATACTTAAATAAAGTCCTCATACAATTATTGATACACTATATTACAAAATGGTGAGGACTACTAAAACAACTGTCTTGAACCATCACTCCACACCCCAACCTATTCCCGCTATATTCTCGCCTCCTGAGAAGAAAAATGGAACAAAAAGGAAAAGGGTGAGCTTAACTAGCCCAGTAAAGAATATTATGACTAATATAATGTACAACAAATTATCCTTATTCTTCAACAGGGAAAAATCTAATAGAATACAATAGACAACAACTTTTAGATCAACAACTGCAGCGGAAACAACAATTCATTAGAAGAGTTAAGTAGAAAATGAAATCTACTATCATCTATGAATTTAAAAGTCCATCATCAATATTTTATCCCTGCAACATTAATCAATATACATCTTGAATCAAATAGTTATCTTTGCACTACAGGCCAAAGATATTCATCTGTTGGTCATGTTCATCTCAACACCTGTTCATCTTTGCACTACGGGCCAAAGATATTCATCAGTTGGTCATGTTCATCTAAACACCTGTTTATCTTTGCACTACGGGCCAAAGATATTCATCAGAAAATCATTCATCTTTGCACTACAGGCCAAAGATATTCAGTAATATCATCATTTAGGACTGAGGATGATGAAAAATATTTTAAAGGAAACGAATCCAGTGAAATAAAAGAACAAATATTAAGGATTCGTACTTTACATAATCCAAGTTCAAAAATACTTCATAAATAATTAGAGTGGAGTAAAATTCAAGAATGAAGACCAAAACATAGATCCAATCAAAGATAGTAATCATAACAAACAATCTTGGACACAAAAAAGAAAATTTAATTTTTTTGTGAATAGTGTCGTATTCGTGAATAGTGCTGTATATGTGAATAGTGTCGTATACGTGAATAGTAACTCCGACACTAAAAGATAGAAATTTCATAAAAAATATCATCATGCTTAGTGAATATTAACTCGTGAATAGTAACTCCTGAATAGTAATCCCGACATAAAAAACTCCAAATTTGATAAAAATTTAGACCAATATTTCGGCATAATGATATTGAAGAAATAATATCATTTACGAAGAAAATAACATCCCTTACCTCAGAAAGAATAGTACTTATAATGATGGAATCTTCGGATATAGTCTTTGAAAGAACTTGCACCAGATATAGCAATACTCAAAGTACTAAAATACTCACAAGAATACGGTCGATAATATAGAGAGAGAAAGAGAGAGAAAACTTTAGTTTCTGGTATGATTTTCAATTCTAACCTAAGCACCCTATTTATAGGAAATTGCTTAGAACACCAAAGCAGAAAATTTAATAAAATATTATTATATATTATTAAGTTTCCTACGCCAACCTTTGTAGATCTGAATTCAGCCATTAATGTCACATGCTAGACCCACTTAACTCACCAAAATCGTTTTCTTTGAAAAAAATAATTAAAACTTCCAAAAATCAATTATTTCAGAACTTCGGAACTTCAATAATTCATAATAAATAGCCCTTTTGTCAGAAAATTTGAATCTCTCAAATTTCTGTAGGAAATTCAAATCTCTACAACTTTGCAGAAGAAAGTTTTTCCAAATTCTAAACAGAAATTGACCGAAATCCACAAACGGGCGATTTTATAGGCTATAATCAAATTTCAGTCAAGAAATGGGTCCAGCAACATGTTTAACATGTTTTAAACAAATTTTGCAATAAAAATACTCTTCCTCCTCATATACTCATATATCCCACATTCATTGTAAAAATATCATCATTATTATATTATAATAATATAATAAAATATTATTTTATCAGAAAAGATAAAATATCAATTTTTAACAAATCACTTTAAAAATTTTCTCCATCTATATCCACATAAAATCAATATTTCCTCATCATATAAATCAATAATTAATTATTCATAAATAATATTACGAGAATCACAAATCGATAACCAAATTTCGCCTCCTAGGAAAGAGGGGCTTTCCAATAAGAATTTCTCCTTCTTCAAGCCAATTATTAGGTGACCAAACCTCTCCTTAGATGAACTTTCTAAACATTGCCAATAATGTTTTCTAATAATATTATTCAAATAATATGAATTATTGCTTCGATAATGAAAAATCACGTGTAGTGACAATTATTGAAACAACGGTAATATAAAATATCAACGCAAAGAATTATTGAATCAATAAAATAAAATCTTGAATAAAGAATTCTTGTAACAATTATTGAGTAGTGCCTTCTTACGTAAGAATCAATAATTGGTGCAATACTGGTAATATCTTCTTGTAACAACAACGCGTATTCTTGTGTTTTTTAACCACCACGGGTATTCCAACAATATTAATTGGTAACAACCTATACCAAGTTATTTATAAACAACTTATACTTATCGTTCTCTTCATCCAATAGCTTTACATTATGGGCCCACACAAAATTTCTACTGGTAAATTTAATATTCCCAGAAGCGTAAAGAATATTCCACGACCAAACGAATATTCTCCGACAACAATGAGTATTTTATAATCACTTACTTATTTAAAATATTTGCGCATTTTACCCATAACTAACCACATTAATCAAATCAACCCTTACTATTTCAAAATAATAAATAGTGGAAATTAAATTTCATTTATTAATAATTTGGGGTCTTATAACCAGTTTCAACTTTAGCTGTAAGAAATTTTACAGGTAAGAGTGAGCAAACAAGGCCCACTTGAAATAACAATAAATAAATCTTTAAACTTTTACATCAATTGCCAATACTAGGCTCAATAGAAATGAACAATATATTCTATTAACTTTACGAAAATTATAACATTCAACCGAGGGTCTAATGACCACGAATCATGTCCACGATTATAAGTAATCTTTCAACTTTAACTTTAACAATCATAAGACTATAAGGACTCCGCGTCTTGGGGGATCAACCCTTCGCATACAATGTATTGTGCACCACCATTTCAACGCTAAGTGTAAACCTCTATTAAAAGAGTTGTTCATCTCAAAGATTTAGAATACAAGTCCGCACCAAAAAGTAAGTTTGGTTTGGATAAGCTTTCAAGAAATTTGGAATTTAACGAACATCAACTAAGGAGTAGTTGAATAAGACCAATAACACTATACTACAGAATAATAGTGATTGAATCAATCATAGTAACTAAAGTTATGCATTAGGAATAATCTAATAGCATACAATTTGAATAAATATAGCGTACCTTGCTTGAACAATACTAAGCCAAGGTTAATTAGGATTGAATACTAAACATGCATGGCAATTCAGTTATGCATGTTAATCAATAATTTAAATACAAGAATAACTTGTTCAACATCAAACTAAAGTTTAGACCACTTACATCATTATAAGATAATCGAATTGAAAACAATAATTAGCTCAATAAGACAAAGGATTAGAAAACTTGCATCATCATGAGTAACTAGATACAATGACTTACTCAATCATAGGAAATCTAGCTCTACGAAAGTGTAGAAGTAGCAACTTACAACAATTGTAATTGAATTTGAAAACAATAATGTACCAAATGAAATTAAACTCGCATAATTTCAAGTTTTGAGTTAGAAAACTTGCCTTGCTTTCGTAGACTAAACCGAATCAATTTGAATCACAATATCCTATATACATATGTCATCATGACATAGTTAGTCATTATCACATAACTAATACATTCATCACATAGGTTTGATTATTTAATCACATAATCAACTTATAACACAAGTTAATCCTTAATAACATAATTATTCATAGTATAGAAATACTAAAATCTATATTTTACAGATCCTACTATCATCACAAAAAATGTTTTCTTAAAATTTCGTGTACAAAAAATACAATCGTCGCACTATTACGCTAACTTCGCTCATGCGCGCCACGATTTACACTGTGGGTGGTGGCTATGGCCTGATGATTATACTATTAAGCCACGCTGCGGGGTGGCGATAGCATTCTATGGCGCCACGAACGAGCATCTTTGTTGGGCGTCTTGCTTATTGTAAATCGCTAGATTTCGGCCCGGCGACTTTGACAGCGATGCAGAAAAAGCCAAATTGGCCTAAAAGCTCGAATCTAATAGACTGAGTATCATGTAATTTACATATAGACTTCATATAAATATATTGTGAAGACTTCTAACATATTTATACTCATAAAATAACACAAACATCAAATATACAACACCCAATTTCAATGTTCTTGGCAAAAACTCCATTTTTTATACTTTCAATGAAAATCAACACTGTGATTTTGTTTTTCAACCAAAACAGTAAATTCAAAACATCATGATTATGATTTTACATACTCTATCAATTCTAACAATCAATTTATCAATTTAACAACAGATAAAACTTTAATTTCTACTTTAAACTAAGCCATATTCATATATATATATATATATATATATTTTCATATGAACTCACTGTGATATATTTCTTCACAATTTACATACATACATAAAGTAATTGATTATAATCATACATAATCTCAACAAAAACAGCTTTTACAACAACAATAATCATCTAAAGCTATATACACAAGAATTCATCATCCATAATTATTTACAGAGAACTCTTTGGAGAAGAAAACTAAACTTTAAAAATAAAATACAAGGATTAATATCCTACCTTTGATTAAGAAGATGATACTCTAGAGTTTAGAAGAAAATGGTTATGATTACAATCTTCTTTTCCCCAATTCTTTTCTCAATTAACTCTAAGTTTTTCTCAACTTTTCTCTCTAGTATTTTCTTCTTCTTCTTTTTTTCAATCTGAGCCTTCTTCTCTTCCTAACTCTAACTATGTAATAAAAATATAACGTATATGATATAATATCTATTAATGATATATTATAAATATAGATATAATTATATCAGTTATATTTTGTTTGAAAATCAAAAGCCATAAGGCTTGTTTGGTTAAGCTAATAAAATAACCCTTTAATCCTTACACCTTGTTTGGTAAACTGAATTAAAACAAATGGATTAATCCTTATACCTTGTTTGATAAAACACTATTAGATTAAAGACTTATTATGCAATAAGACATGTTTGGCAAAACTAAATTAAACTCCCTTAATTTATTTTAATAACTCCTTTATAGCAAGGTTATTTGTCACACTTCTATTTACTTAAATAATCAATTTAATCAATTCAAATATTAATCTATTAAATTACTTTAATACATAAATCATTATCACAAAACTATAATTTCTTTATAATTATAATTTTATTTAACCAACTAATATTTTAAATTATAATTTCCCATTTAAAATATTATAATTTATTTAAATCACTATAAGCTCTCTAGCTTACTTATTAAATTACATTGGTATATAATCTCATAACAATTAATTTACTTAGCTCCTTAATTATTTATTCAACAAATAATTAATTAAACCACATCAACTCAAATTGCAATATAATTCAATAAATATTTAATATTGCAAATAAATATTTAATATTTAATATTTAATTATTTATTCAACAAATAATTAACTAAATCACATCAACTCAAATTGAACAAATATTTATTCAATAATAAACATATCCATTAAATATTTATATAAATCAATAAATATTTAATATTACACTTTAAAATTACGGAATGTTACAATTATAAAGAAAATTATAATTTTGTTGTATTGATTTATGTGATAAATTTATTTAATAAATTGTTATTAGATTTAATTAAATTAAGTATTAAAACTTAATTAAATAAAGTGTGACCATAAACTATACTATAAAGGAGTTATTAAAATAAGTTAAGGGAAGTTAAATATGTTTTACGAAACAAGGCATATTGATTAATTGGTTAATTTTAAGGTAGTTAGCCAAACAAGTCTTATGGCTTTTAAGTTTCAAAAATAAAATAACTGATATCAGTTAATAGATATATTTATATTTTACAATTATTACATACTATATCATATACGTTATATTTTATGTACGTAAGATAGAAAGAACTCAGAAGAAGAAAAAGAAGAGAAGAAGAAAGTTGTAGAGAAAAATTGAGAGAGAATTGAGAGAATTCTAGAGAGATTTTTGGGAGAGGAATTTTGGGGAAGAAGCATGATAATCAAAGGGTAACCATCATCTTCTAAAACTAAGGTATCATCTTACTCTTACTTTTCAATAAGTTTTAGTTTATGCTATTCAAAAGAATTCTCTGTAAAAATTTGTGTGATGGTTAATTATTTGTTATATATAGTTTATATATGATAATTGGTTGTTATAAAATTATTTTAATAAGATTATAGATGAGTTATAGTAAATTAATTCATGTTATGTATGTATTTATGAAGGAAATCATATTATAGTGAATTGGTATGAATATATATGAATATGGCTTAGTTAAAGTAAAATTGAGATTTAATTCTTTGTATACCATATAAATTGACCATTGATTTTGAAAGTAGATGAAGAAACTAAAACAAAGTATGTTGAATTAACTGTTTTGGTTGAAAAACAAAATCACAGTGATGATTTTCAATGAAACTGTCAAAAAGTGAAGTTTTAGCAAAAATAGTGAAATTAGAGGTTTTAAATTCGATGTTTATATTGTTATATGGGTAAAATCATGTTAAGAGACCTTAAATTATGTTTGTGTGAAGTTTATATATGTATTACGTGTTAATTTAGTTGTTAGAAAGTAGTTTGTAGGCCAAAATTGGCTTTGTTTATGTTATTCTTTGAAGTTGGTCGTAGAGATCAGTAATTAACGCCATGCCATATTACCTCGTAGTATCTGTGTCTCGCATCAGAATACTAATACCCTTGATATACCTTACATGACCTTAAGTTTTGGCATGTGCCTCAAGCGCATCAATACAGAGAGCCAGTATGCAAATATGAAGTTAAGCGAGAATGGTTAGACAGTGTGTTTTAGTTACACAAAGTCTAAAAAAGTTGATCAAGTGAAATATTATTACTGTTAGGATGTGCTTTTGGTATTACTATACTAAGAATGAAAATATTATTAACAATTAACGAGTTTTATTACTAATGTAACTTGACTATGTGGTTAAAAATCAAACCATACATGATGTAGATACTAATTTATATATATAGAGTATTTTTAATGACTAATTATGTCATGATGACATGTATATAGGGTATTGTGATTTTTGTTATTACGATTTAGCTTACACGCAAGACAAGTTTTCTAAACCTTATTCTTATGTTGAGCAAGTTTCTTGTCTCTAGTTTGTTTACGATTATGCAAGCTTTCTAACTCTAAACTTCTTTGTACAAGTTTCGTAACTCTATTTATACTGTGCAAGCTCTTAAACCTTATCTTTTGATATTGAGTAAGCTTCTCTAATCTTTAACTTGATATTTAGCATGCAAGTTTCTACATTCTGATATACTAATGTTGAACCAATTTATCGTTCAATTTACTATTTATTATGCATGCTCAGTACTCAATTCTAAATAACCTTAACTTAATATTGTTCAAGCAAGGTATGTTATGTTATTCAATGCTTATGCTCTTAGATTATTCCTAAAGCATGACCTTAGTATACAATGTTGATTCACTTATGATTTATTCCATAGCATAATGATATTACCTTTTTATTCAACTAATTCTTAGTTGATGTTCGTTAAACCTAAATTACCTTGAAACTTATCCAAACCAAACTTAATTTGGTGCGGACTCGTATTCTAAATGTTGAGATGAACAACCCTATTATAGGGGATAATTTACGCATAGCGTTGAAATGTTTGTGCATAATACATTTGTACAAAGAGTTGATCCCCCTAAGTATGAGGAGTCCCTATAGTCTTATGACTGTTAAAGTTTAAGTTGAAAGATTACTTTTAACTATGGACATAGTTCGTGGTATTATGACACTCAGATATATGATTCAGATTTTGATTATCATTGATAAAACCTATTGTTCAGTTCTATTCAGCCTATTATTTGGCAATTGTTGTAAAGTTTTATTCATTATTATTTCAAGAGAGCATTGTTTGCTCACTCTTATTTATATAAATATTACAGCTAAAGTTGAGAAGGTTGATGTACCTAGCACTAGTAAAGAGAAAGGAAAGATGAACAAGTATTGAAGACTTGTAAACATGTTGACATTTCTATTGTCAGACTTTATTTTAATTATTGTAATGAAGTTATTTAAATTTTTCCGCATATGATGTTTGTATTTGAAGGTTGGATAACCTGAGTGATTTTTTATTACTGTAATCCTTTAATGGGATGGTTTATTGTTCAATTTTATTATGATTGGGTAGTTAGACATGAATGTTTTTATTAAGTGAACACCAAATTTTGGGGGAATGAAGTACCCGGGTTTGGGGGTGTCACAAGTTGGTATCAAAGCTTTAGGTTATGAACCTTAGGTGTGGGGAAAGCCTTAGGAAGTAACCTTTGAAAAGATAGTGGTGATAAACTCTTATCGAGTTTTAAGGGAAAAGAAATAAAACATATATGTACTTATGTGATTACAACTTATGTGCTCGTGAGTGTCGAGTAGTAATGATTAGTAATTAAAACTTAAAATATTTGTTATCAGGATGGCTAATGTAGGAGAATCCAGTCAGGCTAGGGATGAAGGACCTCAGATGCCTCGAGAGGAGGCGTCTCATGACATTCAGGTGGTTTGGGAACAACTACTTCCACGGGAGTCATCTCCTTTGGTCACAGTGGTTAAGAAGAAGGGTTTATCTGATGAGGATGATGAGATAGAGATGGACGAGGAGGATCCCGTTGAGCTGCCACAGTCAAATGAGGATGACGAGGACGAGGAGGAAGAGATTCCACTAAACTCGATCGCTGCTCGTATGTACGATGAAGTATACGACCGCAATTTGGAACTTTAGGATACCGTCGAGGAGTTGGAAGAGATAGTAGCTGAACAACAGACCTCGATGGCACAGAAGGACGACGAGATCCAAGATCGAGAGGAATGTCTGAATAATGTCGAAGGGAAGCTGGTCCACACTGAAGAAGAGAATTAACAAATGACAACGGAGATTGCAGAGCTGAAGAATAAGTTGAAGGAAGAATCTACTAAGAGGGCAAGAGCCGAAGACGCGTACGAGGAAGCTTATCAACGAGCCGGGATAGGAGAGAGAGATGCACAAACAAAGAGGATCAAGATAGAAGAGATGAAAAATGTATTCAATACCGTGATTAATCGAGCTCAAGATTGAGTAATGTATTATCCGATTCAGTTCGAGACACTATCGCCGTACATATTAGATCGTCGAACAATGTTCCAGACTATAGAAGAAGAGCGTCGTAAGGCTACTCAACATCTTAGTAGGACATTGTAGACAATGTACCTGATATGCGATTAATAAAATGTTAAATAATATGTAAATCCCTAGTGATATGTAATCGATGGGATATGATGTTGATGTTGTCCTGAAACTTTAGTAGTTCAGGAAAGTAATGTAAATAGTAGTGATGTTATTGTTCTTATGTTTTCAAAAAGATTATGAATGAATAAAAGTTATTATTTTATTTTATTCAAAGTGTTATGTGATGATTTCTTTTATGGGGTGCAAGTTAAGTAGAAAATATTTAAAGGAGTTGAGTAATAATCTAATGAGTATATTTTAACAGAAAATGCCTCCAAGACGTCAACCATGACAAAGAACCTGTGACGCCCCCAAAATAGGTATACATCGCCCATCTTGAGTCGCCAAATGCATGATACAAAATTTTAATACAAACTTCTTTTATACAGTACTACAAAACGTAGCTGAGAGTTTCAAAATAGATAATGTCTCGTAGAGAGTATCCAAACTCAAATAAAGTCCTCATTACAATTATTATCACACTATTTCACTGAATAGTGAGGACTACTTATGCAAACATCTGGACCATCACTCCGTTCCCCGACTAGTCCTAGCTA
This sequence comes from Panax ginseng, assembly GCA_020205605.1. NCBI lineage: Eukaryota > Viridiplantae > Streptophyta > Magnoliopsida > Apiales > Araliaceae > Panax > Panax ginseng. The sequence goes on along the minus strand of CM035145.1, from coordinate 68,227,854 downwards.
CGTTCTCATTTCCTGAAGAGAACAATGAAAGTAAAAGGGTGAGCTCAACTAGCCTAGTAAGAAATATTATGACTAAGATAATGCAGAATAAATTATCGTTAGCCTTGAACAGTGTTCAACTGATAAAATATAATAAACATCAAGTTTAACTGCAGTGGAACAAGCAATCCATTAGAAGAGTCAAGTAGAGCATGATATCTACTATCTTCTATGATTTAAAAAGTTTATCAAAAGTTTTATCGCTGAGACTCAACTTAATAAATAAACCACATCATCGAATCATCCCCACACTACGGGCTAAGGATATTCATGTAATCATCAATGGTCATGATTATACCGAATAATCCCTGTTCATAATCATACCAATAACTGTCCATCAATGCACTATAGGCCAATGAGGATTTTTACCACATCATTTTTAACATTACGATCATGATTATACCGAATAATCACTGGTCATAATCATACCAATCAATAGTACATCTATGCATGTAAGCCATAGATGACTTTTATCACAATATAAGCATGAGGATGCTGACAATGATATAAGAATTCAATTAAAAGAAAGCAAAGTATAAATTTTTAAAGATTATAACTTAATTTATCCAGAATTCAATAATGTCCAAATTGTTAACATGATACTGCTTTGTGGTGTAAAATTCAAGAATAATATTGTATCAAAAATTATTTGGACAGCAAAGAAATCAATTTTTGTCATGAATAATTCTCTGAGTGAATAGTACCTAAGTGAATAGTACCCCGTGAATAGTACTTCGAGAATAATATCCCGTGAATAGTACTTTGTGAATAGTACTTATGAATAGTACTTTGTGAATAGTACCCATGAATAGTACCCCGTGAATAGTACTTTATGAATAGTACCATAAAAATGAATACTACTCATGGACAGTACTCCGACACGAAAAGCTTAAAATTTAACAAGAATATATAGAAAATATCCTTGTGAAAAGATACTAGATGAAACGCAAATTTCAAGGATATTCTACTAATTTCACGGAGTATATAAGCAATACTTTTACAAAATGAGGGTATAATCAGGAATACGAGACGAAATAATATTATTCACATACTGCAGAGTATGGAAGACAATATTATTCTTATGAATACTGAAAAAAATAATATTCCTTACCTCAGAAGAAGACTGGATACTGGAAAAGTGAGGTAGCAGACTTCTCTTCTACTTTCTCTCTAAAGCTTCTCTTTCTATAATTACTCTTCTGAGTCTTGGTGAATTGGTGAGAATGAAAGAAGAATGAGCTTCTATTTATAGGAAAACATAGTTTCGATAATTGCACGTTTTGAGGCTCGAAATATTACAGTATAACGCCTTCATCTTTTCCTTCATTTTTAATTTAGTCTTGCAAGTATTATAAAACTTGCACCACCTCCCCTAATAGTACATCTAGTGAATCAAAAGTACAATCATGTGAACAAAATAATTACAGTATAATACCTTCATCTATACCTCTATTTTTAATTTAGTCATGCAAGTATTACCAATTTTACACCACCTCCCCTAATAGTACATGCATGTGAATCAATAGTACTTGTTGGGTAAAATCTAATTACGCACAACATGCAAGAATACGTGGTCAACAAGTAATAAAGTGATAAGTTGAGTATCGTTCCCACAGAGAATTATTTAATAAAAATCACCAAGTACTAACCCGTAACCAACTCAATCTTATTTATACAAATGAATTTAATGTTATAAATTAAAATATTTAACTAAACTAATTCTAATTATCACTAATTAAAAATCAGACTATGGAGATTTAAGATCACAACTTCACTTATTGCTTCATTTAGGTTAACACAATTCTCATCAACTATTCTCTATCCCGAATTGTTAATCAAGAACACGAAAGTAGTATTAACCACCTCTCGATGAACTAATACCATATTAACGTCAATCCACAATTAAGATAGATATCTATTAAACACCTTAACCAACTAACCCACTATATCTCTATGTGAATTACAATTGAAGAAAGTTTAAGAACAAGTTCTCTATACGATTACATGCGATGTCAAGCATATCTCTACCTTAACACACATCAAGTTTAAGCTACTAACAAAATCCTGAACACATGCTATCATGATTAGATCTAAATCTATACTTCATCTCTCGAGTTCATATAGATTATCATGGTAATTGATGGCCAAGCAATTAAACAATTAAGTCCAAATCACAATAGACAATCCTCTCAATAGAACATAATAATTGATAACGAAGCATATTAAAATAAACTATACAATAAGATCCATTGTAATCTCAAACAAAGAATTAGTTCATTGAATTAAAACTAAGAATCCACAATTGAATAATCAATAAAAGACAAAGATAGAAGAAGTTGAGAAGATATAATCTATTGTCTGTAGATTTGACGCTCCCTCCTTGCTCCTACTTTGAATCTTCAATGGTCTCCAAGTTGCTTCAATCTCCAAATCTAATTAGAACTAGTGTTTTGATCTAATTTACTATAATCTAATCTAATGGAATTCTTCCAAAAACTCCCAATAATCTCCTAATAATCACCTCTAATCTGTGTTATTCCCCTCCTTTTATAAGCCTTTGTACATGTCTTTAAGTCCTCCTCAAAGTCCTTGAATCAAACATCTCAAAACAATCCTTTTCTTGACTCAAATTGGACAAAATCTACACATTCACACAGATATAGGCGACCCCCTACTGGCCTTTTTTTCCCTAGTAAAAACCAACCCCACCGGAGAGTGATCTGCTAAAATGCCGGGACCCCAGCCACGGCTGGGTCCTAAGGCACAAAACATCCAACCCGGCTTTTGTTCTCTAATCGCCAATTCATTTTTTCTCATTGAACCTCCTATGCTAAAACTACCATAACTTTAAAACCGGGAGGCGTTACGGGGCCCGCGACCTATCAAATCGAAGCTATCGACGAGATCTACAACTTTTATGCTTTGAGTTTTGAGAAATAACGAATGGATGAAGGTAGAAATTGGACGGGAAGTGACTTCTATGCAAATGGCCACCCAAAACAATGAAGTTCAACGACATCCGTTGGTAGAAATGTCATAACTCTTTCATCCGAACTCCGATTGGAATGATTCAAGATGTTCCAAAAAGCTAAGAAGAAGCTCTACAATATAGTCTAAGATCCAAGCCAAGAACATGAAATGAACATGAAAGCACAAATAATATCCGGATTGCTTTTCTTTGTATTTTCCGTGCTTTTCCTTACCAATAGTCGCTCACACCGCTTCCAAACGTATAACCTACAAAATGAACACAAAATGCATGAAAAGTAACTAAGACACATGAATATAAGAAACTAATTCAAGTAAAAGATACCGGATAAGTAGGTATAAAACTGACTTATCAAATACCCCCAAACTTAAACCTTTGCTTGTCCTCAAGCAAAAACAAAACAAAAATGCAATGCAATGGAATGGAATGGAATGCAACTAATCTACATGCCTACGAATCCAGCAATATTGATAGAATGAAATCTATTCACTCGGCCTTAGAGCAATCAAGCAAACATGATAATACATCATATCAAAACCAATCAACAATTTCCTTGTCACTCATCAAATCTTAAAATGTTATTACTGGTATAGTGCGTGTGTGCTCCACAACAATGTTAACTGATATAAAATCAAATTTAACACATAACAAGTCTCTTCAAAGGAATCATACAGTGTAAACTCAAGAAATCAAAAAATAAGCTAGATCCAACTAAAATCAAATAATTACCAATATCGAGGGTCAACATGGGATACTTATGCTTTATTTTCAACTACGGGGACTTTTTGCTCTTATTTCCCGTTTATTCTTTGTTTTTTTGGTTTATATACACATAGCTATGCAATGTCTTATTCCCTTAGGCTTTTTAATGCTACCTTAACGAGCTTTCGACCAACGACTCCCATACCATTAATACCTTAGGGCGCTAGGTGTAAAGACAATCCCCTCGGGCTTACTTACTCAAGTAACAAAGGCCACAAAACTAGACAAGCACGCCATGGTGTTTATTCATACTTTTTTTTTCTTTTTTTTTCTTATATAAAGCTTATATACCCCAAATATTCCCCCAAACTTAGGTTCTTGTATAAATTTAGTCATCACTACTTATTCTTGTCATTTTTTCATTCAAACTAGCATTATCGTTTAGAATCTCGTTATGTATCAATTTAAACTCAAACAATCAACAAATTGTTTTTACTGTGCTATCCTTATTATACTAGTTTCAAATAGAAAAAGACTCATTTCCTAACAAGAAATCAGATCAAAGCTCTAATAGTCAGTACTAAACTTGCCTACTCAATCCCATTCTCATCATTGGCTAAAATAGACTGTAACTTATCAAACAGCTGGACTCATGCCAGATGAACATAGTAACTAACTATTATTTTTGAATTTTTTGATTTTTTTTAATAATAAACCTAAACTATATTAACAACATATGCAAAATAACATAACATAAACATGAAACTAAACATGCAATAACGAACTAAACTAAACTCCCCCAAACTTAGCAATTACAATGTCCTCATTGTAAGAATATAGCGATAAGTAGAAGAGAACTTCCCTGTAATCAGCTAAGTGTGAGTTGATGGTGGCAATGGCTGCGACGATCATTTTTCTATCCATTGGACCTCCAATACCTGCAATGAAGAGAGACAACATGGATTAAATTATAAGAGAACTTAATAAGCAACTTAATTCAAAAAAAAAATAAAAAAATTTAAGCAAATTAATTCCTATCTACTAAATAAACCAGTAAAGCATAAAAATATAAAATTTCCTAGGTTGCCTCCTAGTTAGCGCTTGATTTATAGTCTTTCAGCCTGACTTTGTCTGGTTAATGCTATCCAATTCCTCTTCAAAAGTTGAGGAACCCTCCATCCATCGGAAATAATATAGCTTTTGGTAGGTTCCCATTTGTGATAGCCATTGTATTAAAGTCACCTAGCATGCTTTCTTTAGATAAGAATACATTCAAGAACGACCAACATCTAGGTGTTTTCTCCATTGTGTATGTGATCACTTTGGGGCATGGAAGCTTGTCACACACAATGGGCTCTTCGTCTATCTTCTCTTTCTCTTCCCACCATGGATTGAAAATTGTACTCACTCTTATGTCAACAAGAGCTTCGCCGACGACATGACTACCTAGCGGACAATGTTTTGCAAATCTAACCGACTTCTTGATCTTTGGTGGAGAAGGCGCTTGGGGAACTAAAAGAATCGGTTCGTTTTCGTTGGAATTTAGATCTTCGTTGACCTCCATTTCATTATCCCCATTTATCTCTTCTCTTTCAATATCTTGTGGCTCATCCAGTCGTAGATTTGGCTCGGGCACTTCATCAATCTCGAAATCCTCATCATAACACCAATTATTTTGAGGACAGTTGTTCAAGGCTTTGAGCATTTGATCCATCTGGTTGTGCAGATTTTGAATTGATATCCCTTGATTCTGAATTGACCGCTCTTGCTCAATCAACTTCTTCTAAGTTGATGCTATGAACTTGGATAGTAATTCCTCCAACCTTGAATTTTCTTTTGTCTCAGTCTCGGAAGCCATGTACTGATGACCATTGGTTGAGGTTGTGACACGTTGTTCCATCGAATTATCAAAATTTTGGATTGACAGCTCTTGGCTAATCCTCATCTCCTCCATGTTTGCTATGTACTTGGACAACAATTCCTCCAACCTTGACTTTTCTTCTTTTAATGGATATGAGAATTCTGGCGTGTATGTTTGATTTGGAGTAGAGTATTGGTCTTGATAGTTGTAGCTCCATGAAGAATCCTGGTGATACCCCCAAACTTGATCATAATTATCATATACATACTGATTGAGGTAGTTACCACTATACTGTACCGGCCCAAGATTGATGGTGCATTGATTACTCGAGTGATTGCCAGCACAATAGTCACACGTAACAGCCATCCTTCGATTATGTTGGGCTGCGATAACGTCCAACTTCCTCGAAAGTTCTTCAATTTGTGCTAACATTGCGGAAAGTGTTGCGAGTCTGTCAATCTCTGCTTCCTTTGATTGAGTCATGTTTGTGTATGGCCATTGATATGCAAAGTCATCCATGGTACCTGAAAAGAGAGAAATATAGGAAGAGAATTAAAAATAAAAATAAAAATATTTAAATTAAGACTGTTTTGATTGAAATTATTATTGGTAAAAAAATATTAAACTAATACCCCGGAAACGGCGCCAAAAACTTGTTGGGTAAAATCTAATTACGCACAACACGCAAGTATACGTGGTCAACAAGTAATAAAGTGATAAGTTGAGTATCGTTCCCACAGAGAATTACTTAATAAAAAAAACCAAGTACTAACCCGTAACTAACTCAATCTTATTTAAACAAATGAATTTAATGTTATAAATTAAAATATTTAACTAAACTAATTCTAATTACCACTAATTAAAAATCAGACTATGGAGATTTAAGATCACAACTTCACTTATTGCTTCATTTAGGTTAACACACTTCTAATCAATTATTCTCTATCCCGAATTCTTAATCAAGAACACGAAAGTAGTATTAACCACCTCTCGATGCACTAATACCGTATTAACGTTAATCCACAATTAAGATAGATATCCTTTAAACACCTTAACCAACTAACCCACTATATCTCTATGTGAATTACAATTGAAGAAAGTTTAAGAACAAGTTCTCTATACGATTACATGCGATGTCAAGCATATCTCTACCTTAACACACATCAAGTTTAAGCTACTAACAAAATCCTGAACACATACTATCATGATTAGATCTAAATCTATACTTCATCTCTCGAGTTCATATAGATTATCACGATAATTGATGGCCAAGCAATTAAACAATTAAGTCCAAATCATAATAGACAATCCTCTCAATAGAACATAATAATTGATAACGAAGCATATTAAAATAAATTACACAATAACATCCATTGTAATCTCAAACAAAGAATTAGTTCATTGAATTAAAACTAAGAATCCACAATTGAATAATCAATAAAAGACAAAGATAGAAGAAGTTGAGAAGATATAATCTATTGTTTGTAGATTTGATGCTCCCTCCATGCTCCTACTTTGAATCTTCAATGGTCTCCAAGTTGCTTCAATCTCCAAATCTAATTAGAACTAGTGTTTTGATCTAATTTACTATAATCTAATCTAATGGAATTCTTCCAAAAACTCCCAATAATCTCCTAATAATCACCTCTAATCTGTGTTATTCCCCTCCTTTTATAAGCCTTTGTACATGTCTTTAAGTCCTCCTCAAAGTCCTTGAATCAAACATCTCGAAACAATCCTTTTCGGACTCAAATTCGGACAAAATCTACACATTCCGCGCATAGGCCAGCCCCGGCTGGCCTTTTCCCTTGTAAAAACCCAGCCCCGGCTGGATAGTGATCTTCTAAAATGCCCAGGACCCCAGCCCTGGCTGGGTCCTAAGGCACAAAACATCCAGCCCCGGCTTGCCCCCAATCTGCCAATTCATTTTTCTGCTGGAACCTCCTATGCTAAAACTACCATAACTTTAAAACCGGGAGGCGTTACGGGGCCCGCGACCTATCAAATCGAAGCTATCGACGAGATCTACAACTTTAATTCTTTGAGTTTTGAGAAATAACGAACGGATGAAGGTCGAAATTGGACGGGAAGTGACTGCTATGCAAATGGCCACCCAAAACAATGAAGTTCAACGACGTCTGTTGGTAGAAATGTCATAACTCTTTCATCCGAACTCCGATTGGAATGATTCAAGATGTTCCGGAAAGCTAAGAAGAAGCTCTACAATATAGTCTAAGATCCAAGCTAAGAACATGAAATGAACATGAAAACACAAATAATATCCGGAATGCTTTTCTTTGTATTTTCCGTGCTTTTCCTTACCAATAGTCGCTCACACCGCTTCTAAACGTATAACCTACAAAATGAACACAAAATGCATGAAAAGTAACTAAGACACATGAATATAAGCAACTAGATCAAGTAAAAGATATCAGATAAGTAGGTATAAAACCGACTTATTAGTACACACATGTGAACAAATAGTTATAAGCATGTGAATAAATAGCAATTAATTGCTCATTTATCCGATTAATTACCCGATTGATCAATATAACCTCTAGACATCCATTATTATCGAAATAGATGTTGATTTCCACTAACACTAATAATCCCAATACAATGGAAATATCAATTTTATCTTTTAATCAACACGAACTTATTCATCATTAATATTATAACTCACAATATTTAACAACCAGATCATTCCCAGGAAAAAGGGGGCTTTCCGATAAGGATTTCTCCCTATTGGCGCGTAATTAGGTGACCAAACCTCTCCTTGACAGAACTTTCTAGACATTGTTAATATTGCAAATAATAATATGAATAACTTTATCGTCTCAATTATTGATTTAATAATATAAGATATTATGTAGATGATACTATGACAATAATTGAATCAATAATATGAGAGATATTATGTAGCAACTACTGTAGCAATAATTGAGTATAACTGAGTGACTTCTCACGTAAGCATCAATAATCAATACCGTGTGCTACTATGCAACCATGCATATTACTGTATTTTTACCACCGGGTAGTTCAACAGTTTAACAGGAAAACTTTCTCCGTTATTTTTATAAAAAGATAATTATGTCATTTTCTAACTACAACAATACTTCTGTTGTGGGGTCCACCAATGATTGTGCCGTCGTACGAATATTCCTTGTTAAAACGAATATTCCCGACCAATCGAATATTATATAACCACTTGCTTACTTTGAAAAATTTGTAAATAATACCCACAACTATAACATTATATCAAATCCACATCATAATATTAAAAAATATATTTTGAGAAAAATTAATCTTTATTCATAAAAGTTGGGGTCTTACAACCTCCCCTTCTTATGAAATTTCGTCCTCAAAATTAGGGTGCGTACCTGATATGTCGAAGAGGTGAGGATATCTTGACTTCATTTCAGATTCTAACTCCCAGGTTATTTCCTCAACATCGTGGTTTCTCCACAAAACTTTGACTTGAGGTATAACCTTGGAGCGTAGAATATGATCCTTCTTATCCAAGATGTTAACAGGTACCTCTTCATACGTTAAATCTTCCACTATCTCGTCCAGTTCTAATTCAATAATGTGTTTCGGGCCTTTCACATATTTACGTAACGTAGATATGTGAAAAACGTTATGAACACGATACATATTTAGCGATAATGCGAGTTTATTGGACACAGTTCCTACTCAATCAAGGATTAAAAATGGGCCAATGAATCGAGGATTGAGCTGTCCTCTCTTTCCAAATCTCGTAACTCCTTTCCATGGAGCAACACGTAACAACACATGATCTCCAATATTTAATTCCACGTCCTTTTGATGAAGATCAACATAACTCTTTTGTCGATCTTGTGAGGTTTTTATACGTTGTCGGATCGTTTGAATCTTTTCCATAGTCATACGTACCAACTCCGGTCCCAACAACATTGCTTCACCCACTTCATCCCAACATACTAGAGAATGACACTTTCTTCCATACAACGCCTCAAATGGAGCCACGCCAATACTTGGTTGATAACTGATGTTGTAGGAAAACTCCACCAATGGTAAGAACTTGTCCCAACTTCCTTTGAAGTCAAGGACACAGAGTCTTAATAAATCTTCAAGAGTTTGAATAGTCCTCTCCGACTGCCCGTCCATTTGAGGATGATATGCCAAACTAAATCGTAAATTCGTGCCCATAACTTTTTGCAAACTAACCCAAAATCGTGAAGTGAATCTTGGGTCTCGATCAGAAACTATGGATATTGGCATACCATGCAATCTTATAATCTTGTTTATGTATATACGATCAAGACGTTCAAGTGTATAAGTTTCTCGCATCGGTAAGAAATGAACAGACTTGGTCAATCTATCAATAATGACCCAAATCACATGTATACTTTGAGAAACCTTGGGAAGACCAGTAACAAAATCTATGGTAATGTGCTCCCACTTCCATTCTGGATTTTCAAGTGGTTAAAATGGACCTTTTGGCACTTGATGCTCCGCCTTGACTCGTTGACAAGTTAGAAACCTTGAGATAAACCCCGCTATCTCTCTCTTCATATTGCTCCACCAAAATGTATGTCGAAGATCATGATACATTTTGGTACTCCCAGGATGGATTGCAAACGGTGTGTTGTGCGCCTCCATCATGACTTTATACTTCAAGTCAGAATCGTTAAGAACAGAAAGTCTGGAGTTGACTCGAATTATTCCTTCTTCATCAATTCTTGCTTCCGGAATAGCACCTTCTTGAACTTTCTTCCTTATACGCATCAGCTCTAGGTCTGTAGCTTGAGCAGCTTTAACTTTATCGATTAAAGTCGGTTCTACTCGTATATTCGCCATCATCACATGGGTCCCTGGAGTCTTTAACTCTATCTCTATCCTTTGTAAGTCATACAAAATGGGCCTTTGCGTTGACAATATCACACTTGTACCCGCATATGATCTTCTACTCAATGCGTCAGCTACTACATTCGCTTTTTCGGATGGTATTGAATGGTATGATCGTAATCATTCAACAACTCAAGCCAACGTCATTGCCGTATGTTGAGTTCCTTTTGAGTGAAGAAATATTTGAGGCTTTTATGATCCGTATAGATCTCCACCTTCTCTGCATACAGGTAATGCCTCCAAATCTTAAGCGCAAAAATGACAGCTGCCAACTCTAGATCATGAGTAGGATAATTCCTCTCATATTCTTTGAGTTGTCGTGAGGCATATGCTATGACTTTCCCATGTTGCATGAGAACACATCCTAAACCTTTGCCTGAATCATCACTGTAGATGACAAATCCCTCCGAGCCAGATGGTATTGTCAGAACATGTGCTGAAATGAGTCTCCTCTTGAGTTCTTGAAAACTCTTCTCACATTCCTCGCTCCAACCAATTTTTATATCTTTTCGAGTTAACTGAGTTAATGGAGTAGTGATTCGATAAAACCCTTCTACGAATCTCCGACAATAACCACCTAAGTCGAGAAAGCTACGTACTTCGATCACTGACTTAGGTTGCTCCTAGCTTTGAATTGCTTCAATCTTTGTCGGGTCAACAGATATTCCATGATTTAATATCACGTGCCCAAGGAATGCTACTTCCTCAAGCCAGAACTCGTATTTCTTCAACTTGGCATATAACTTATTTTCACGAAGCTTTTGGAGTATCAGCCTCATGTGTTGCTCATGATCTTCACGGCTTTTAGAGTAAATGAGGATGTCATCAATAAATTCGACCACAAAGTGATCCAAATATTCCTTGAATACTCAGTTCATCATATCCACGAAGGCAGCAGGAGCATTAGTCAATCCAAAAGACATGACTAGGAATTCGTAATGCCCGCATTCAGTTACGGCGGCGCCTTTGGAATGTAATCAGTTTTAATCTTCAACTGATGATATCCAGAATGAAGTTCGATCTTTGAAAAGAATTTGGCACCTTGCAACTGGTCAAACAGGTCATCAATGCGAGGCAACGGGTACCTATTTTTGATGGTGACATGATTTAACTCCCGATAATCAATACAAAGTCGCATACTTCCATCTTTCTTCTTCACGAATAGAACAGGAGCACCCCAAGGAGACGTACTAGGTCGAATGAAACCGATGTCTAATAATTCCTGCAGTTGGGTCTTTAACTCCTAAAGTTCAATAGGAGCCATTCGATATGGGGCTTTGGAAATGGGCTGTGTACCGGGTTCAAGGTCGATACCAAACTCGATTTCATGCTCCGGGGGTAGGCCAGGAAGTTCTTCGGGGAATACGTCAGGAAATTTATTAACAATAGAAATATCATTCAAATCTGACGTATTTTTGTTTAAATCTGTGACATGAGCTAAGAAAGCTTGACATCTGTTTTTCAATAAACGAATAGCTTTATAGCTTGAGATGACCATGATTGATTTTAATGGTTTGGTCGCTTGAATTCACATAATAGGTTGATTAGGAATATGAAAGCTAACAACCTTACGAAAACAATCAATTTTAGCATGATGAGTAGTTAACCAATCAATCCCTAGAATGACATCAAACACAAGTATTTTTAAGGAGATAAGATTGATAGGTAACGTTCAATTACCAATTTGAATCAAACAAGACTTATAAACAATGGATGTAATGAAGGTTTCTCCCAACGGAGTTTCAATAGATAAGTCAAAATCTAATTTCTGGGGAGTTAAATTTAAACGTTGAGCGCAAGTAGGAGAAATAAAAGAATGGGTAGAACCGGTATTAAATAAGGTATAGACTTCGCTAGAGTTTATGATTACCTTACCCGTGATCACCTCGTTTGGATTCCTTGCTTTTTGGGAGGTTACGATAAACGCTCTCCCTTGAACTACCGATTTTGTCTTATCTGGGACGACCTTTGATGCCTCCATCCCAGCTGTGACTTCGGTGCACAAAAAATTCGGGCTAGGTGACCTTCTCTTCCATAATTGTAACATGCTTTGGACTGTTGTGTACAGTTTGGACTGATGTATCCCTCCCCTTCGCATTTGTAACATACGACCGACGGTCGTTCTCCTTCCTTAACAACAGGTGCTGGTGTTGACGTCCTTCCATCATTATTAAATCTCCTCTTCTTGAAACTCCCACTTTTATTATCTTGGCCATGATTACCACCGAAGTGGTTACCATTTCTGGCATGTTGATTCCCTCCACGTTTGTTGTCACCACTTCGATGACTGCTACCACTTGTATTATCATTTTGTCGGCTGCTCTCTCTTGGTTTGGTTGACTCGTTATCGCGCTCCAATAACTGAGCCCTATTTACAACATCTGAATACAAACACAGTTTGTGAGAAATTAAGTATTGACGTATCTCAGGTTTCAAACCTCTTAGAAACATCCACTTCATTCTCTCCTCATTATCAACTAAGTGGGACGCAAACCGAGACAACTCGACAAACTTAGCTTCATATTGTGACACGACCATATTGTTCTGCTCCAGCTTGATGAACTCTACCTCCTTCATGTGACGAATAATTTCGGGAAAGTACTTGTCGTTGAACAATTCTTAAAATTTCTCCCAAGATATCTTCAGTGCGGCAGGATGAGTACGCTTTACAGATTCCCACCAGTAATCTGCCTCTCCTCGCAACATAAAGGTGGCAAAGGGAACCTTTTTCTCCTCGGAGAACCCCAAGACATCAAATATCTTGGTGATCTACTTTATCTACGTCTCCGCCTTAAGTGATTTTGGCTCTCCAATAAACTCTGGTGGTCCCAACTCCTTGAATTGTTTAGCGGTGACCGTCCGAAAGTTGTCAGTGTTTCCACCTACATTTTGAACAGGAGTCGCTCTCGCCTGATGTTGCATGAATTGCATAAAGCCTCTAAACATCCCATCGTTCATCATTTGGTCAGCGTTGTTGTTTTCTTGAGGATTATTGCCATCCTGACGCATATTATCTTTAGTATTGATAGTTGGTGACTCAACGGTCTCATGTGCTTCATTGCTTATCTCAACATTTTTGGATGTTATTTTCAAATACTGCCACAAAACAAGGGTTAATTGACATGTCACATATTATCCCTATACTCTGACCGACCAATTAAATACCAAATAAACTTAGGTAGGTCATACTAGCGAAGGAATTCCCCTGCCTCTCCCTCCTAGTTTTTGTCTCACATCTCAGCCAGGGATCATATCCCTAAGCTTTGATACCAACTGTGACGCCTCCAAAATAGGTATACATCAGCCATCTTGAGTCACCAAATACATGGTACAAAATTTAAATACAAACTTCTTTTATACAGTACTACAAAACGTAGCTGAGAGTTTCAAAACGGATAATGTCTTGTAGAGAGTATCCAAACTCAAATAAAGTCCTCATTACAATTATTATCACAATATTTCACTTAATAGTGAGGACTACTAATGCAAACATCTGGACCGTCACTCCCTTCTCCGACTAGTCCCAGCTACATTCTCATTTCCTGAAGAGAACAATGAAAGTAAAAGGGTGAGCTCAACTAGCCCAGTAAAAAATATATTATGACTAAGATAATGCAGAATAAATTATCGTTAGACTTCAACAGTGTTAAACTAATAAAATATAATAAATATCAAATTTAACTGCAGCGGAACAAGAAATCCATTAGAATAGTCAAGTAGAGCATGATATCTACTATCTTCTATGATTTAAAAAGTTTATCAAAAGTTTTATCGCTGAGACTCAACTTAATAAATAAACCACATCATCGAATCATCCCTGCACTACGGGCCAAGGATATTCATGTAATCATCAATGGTCATGATTATACCGAATAATCCCTGGTCATAATCATACCAAGAACTGTCTATCAATGCACTACAGGCCAATGAGGATTTTTACCACATCATTTATAACATTACGGTCATGATTATACCGAATAATCCCAGGTCATATTCATACCAATCAATAGTACATCTATGCACGTAAGCCACATATGACTTTTTATCATAATATAAGCATGAGGATGATGACAATGATATAAGAATTCAATTAAAAGAAAGTAAAGGATAAATTTTTAAAGATTATAACTTAATTTATCCAGAATTCAATAATGTCCAAATTGTCAACATGATACTGCTTTGTGGAGTAAAATTCAAGAATAATATTGTATCAAAAATGATTTGGACAACAAAGAAATCAATTTTTGTCATGAATAATTCCCCGGGTGAATAGTACCCGAGTGAATAGTACCCCGTGAATAGTACTTTGTGAATAGTATTCGTGAATAGTATTTTGTGAATAGTACCTATGAATAATACTTTGTGAATAGTACCCTGTGAATAGTACCATGTGAATAGTACCCCGTGAATAGTACTTTGTGAATAGTACCGTAAAAATGAATACTACTCATGGACAGTACTTCGGCATGAAAAGCTTAAAATTTAACAAGAATGTGTAGAAAATATCCTTGTGAAAAGATACTAGATGAAACGCAAATTTCAAGGATATTCTATTAATTTCACAGAGTATAGAAGCAATACTTTAACAAAATAAGGGTATAATCAGAAATACGAGACGAAATAATATTACTCACATACTATAGAGTATGGAAGACAATATTATTCCTATGAATACTAAAAAAAAATAATATCCCTTACCTCAGAAGAAGACTGGATACTAGAAAAGTGAGGTAGCAGACTTCTTTTCTACTTTCTCTCTAAAGCTTCTCTCTCTATAGCTTCTCTTTCTATAATTACGCTTGTGAGTCTTAGTGAATTGGTGAGAATGAAAGAAGAACGAGCTTCTATTTATAGGAAAACATAGTTTCGATAATTGCACATTTTGGGGCTCGAAATATTACAGTATAATGCCTTCATCTTTTTTCTTTATTTTTAATTTAGTCCTGCAAGTATTATGAAACTTGCACCACCTCCCCTAATAGTACATCTTGTGAATCAATAGTACAATCATGTGAAAAAAAGAATTACAGTATAGTACCTTCATCTATACCTCTATTTTTAATTTAGTCATGCAAGTATTATCAATCTTGCACCACCTCCCCTAATAGTACATGCATGTGAATCAATAGCACACACATGTGAACAAATAGTTATAAGCATGTGAATTAATAGCAATTAATTGCTCATTTATCCGATTAATTACCCGATTGGTCAATATAACCTCCAGACATCCATTATTATCGAAATAGATATTGATTTCTACTAACACTAATAATCCCAACACAATAGAAATATCAATTTCATCTTTTAATCAACAAGAACTTATTCATCATTAATATTATAACTCATAATATTTAACAACCAGATCATTCCCAGGAAAGAGGGGGCTTTCTGATAAGGATTTCTCCCTATTGGTGCGCAATAAGGTGACAAAACCTCTCTTTGACAGAACTTTCTAGACATTGTCAATATTGCAAATAATAATATGAATAACTTTGTCATCTCAATTATTGATTTAATAATATAAGATATTATGCAGATGATACTGTGACAATAATTGAATCAATAATATGAGAGATATTATGCAGCAAGAACTCATCGTAGCAATAATTGAGTATAACCGAGTGACTTCTCATGTAAGCATCAATAATCAATACCGCATAACTACTATGCAACCACGCCAGACATCGCATTTTACCACCGGGTAGTTCAACAGTTTAACGGTAAACCTTTCGCCGTTATTTTTATAAAAAGATAATTTTGTCATTTTCTAACTACGACAATACTTTCGTTGTGGGGTCCACCAATGATTGTGCCGTCGTACAAATATTTCTTGTTAAAACGAATATTCTCCGACCAGTCGAATATTATATAACCACTTGCTTACTTTGCAAAATTTGTAAATAATTCCCACAACTATAACCTTATATCAAATCCACACCATAATATTAAAAAATATATTTTGAGAAAAATTAATCTTTATTTATTAAAAGTTGGGGTCTTACAGGACCCCTGAGGGATCTACCAACAATAACAACGCCGAAGCTAACCCCATTCAGCAGCTAGTGACGTTACTAACGGGTGCATTGCAGAATCAACCGCAAAATCAAGCTACAACTTTTAAGGATTTCAAGGCGGTTGGACCACCAAAATTCCGTGGGTCCATGAATCCAGTTGAGGCACAGACATGGATCATGGAGATAGAGAAAGTTTTTGATGTTGCTAGAGTAGGGGAGAATCAGAAGACTGCTTTTGCAACATTTATGTTGAAAGCTAAGGCTAGTTATTGGGGGCAAGCCAATAAAACTCGAGGAGGACAAATGGTTATTACTTGGGATAGGTTTAAGGAGATATTCTTCGAGACTTATTTCCTAGAGAGTTTGAAGAATCAGATGGAGGGGCATTTTTTAGAACTGAAGCAGGGATCAATGACAGTGTCGGAGTATGCCGCAAAATTTAACGAGTTGGCGAGGTTTGCGCCATATTAAGTCAACATAGATTAACGCAAGGCTAAGAGGTTTGAGCAGGGATTGAAACCCTGGTTGTATAGTAGGGTCTCCCTGTTCCAGCTAAAGACATTTACAGTAGTAATGGAGAAGGCCATTCTCACCGAAGGTGGAGGCAATGCGGTAAAAAAGTTTAATCAAGAACAAAGAAAGAAGAAGAATGAAGTGGAGGTTAAGAATGGTGGTGGTGGTAGTGGAAATGGTAACAATAACCTGAAGAGAAAATGGAATGGAAATGTGAGTGCTGGAAATCAGCAGGGTAACCAGCTGAATAAGAAGTTCGAAGCATGTGCTACATGCGGGAAGTTTCATAAGGGTATGTGCTTAATGGGGAAACGTGTATGCTTTAACTATGGCCAGGAAAGTCACATTTCCCTAAATTGCAATCAAACCAAGAAGAACCTTTGCTTCACGTGCGGGTCAAAGGATCATTTTGCTCGTGAGTTCCCTAAGAAAAAAGCTGGGGAGACAACATGAAGCAAGGGAGGTAGTAGTGGAGGTACATGGACCATTGCTGGACCAACGTTATCACAGCCAGAACCTTCAACATAACTGTGCAAGATGATGTTCAATCAAAGGATGTTGTGTAAGGTATTATCCCAATCAATGATATAGATGCATATGTATTATTTGATTTGGGTGCTACTTGCTCGTTTATATCTGATGAATTTGCTAAGAGGTTAGGATTGCCTAGTGAAGAATTGAATTTCCCTTTAAACATAGAAATTGTGAATAAGGAAGTAATTCCCGTTAGGTTCGTATACAAGAATTGTAGGGTGAATATTAAGGGAAATGTCATGATGGTAGATTTAATTCCGATAAAACTTGGAGAGTTTGATGTTATTTTGGGAATGGATTGGCTGTTAAATTATGGAGCGATAATTAATTGCCAAAAGAAATGTGTAAACCTTATGACCCCATCAAATGTAGTTTTCTATTGTAGTAAATCGCCTAGACATGCGAGATGTCTGACGATTATGCAGGCCAAGTAGCTATTGAGTCAAGGTTGTGTGGGTTATTTAGCTTACATAGTCGATACTCAGAAGAAGGGAGTGAAACTGGAAGAGATACCAGTGGTTAGGGAATTGTAGATGTATTTTTGAAAGATTTACTAGGACTTCCGCCTGACAGAGAGATTGAGTTCGTGATCGACTTAGCGCCAGGAACAGCCCCAATATCGAAGGCCCCATACAGAATGGCTCCAGTAGAGATGAAGGAACTGATGGTACAACTGCAAGAACTGTTAGACAAGAAATACATTCAGCCGAGTGTGTCACCGTGGGGAGCGTTAATGTTATTCGTGAAGAAGAATGATGGATCAATGCGTCTTTTGCATTGATTATAGGGAATTAAACAAAGTCACTATTAAGAATAAATATCTGTTGCCAAGAATAGATGACTTGTTTGATCAATTGAAGGGTGCTAATATTTCTCGAAAATAGATTTAAGAAGTCGGTATCATCAATTAAAGGTAAGAAAGGAGATGTACCTAGAACGACATTCAGAACTCGGTATGGACATTACAAGTTTATGGTGATGTCTTTTGGTTTGACCAATGCTCCTGCTGCATTTATGGATTTGATGAACAAGGTGTTTAAACCATTCTTAGACAAGTTTGTGGTGGTATTTATTGACGACATTCTGGTGTACTCCAAATCTCAAGAAGAACACGTGGAACATTTATGTTTGACGTTAGAGACACTAAGAAAGGAAAGTTGTACGTGAAATTCTCTAAGTGTGAATTTTGGCTAGATCGTGTACAATTTTTGGGCCATGTGATTGACAAAGACGGAATTTCAGTGGATCCATCAAAAGTTGAAGCTGTAATCAATTGGGAAAAACCAAGGACACCTTCGGAGGTGAGGAGTTTCTTGGGACTAGCCGGTTATTATAGACGGTTTATTCAAGATTTTTCCAAGATAGCCACTCCATTAACAAATTTAACAAGAAAAGCTGTAAAATTTGTTTGGACGGAGAACTGTGAAGATAGTTTTCAAGACTTGAAAAAGAAGTTAAGTGTGGCACCTGTGTTGTCATTACCAGATAATACAGTAAACTTTGTGGTGTTTAGTGATGCCTCACATAAAGGATTGGGTTGTGTTCTTATGCAAAACGGAAAAGTTATTACATATGCATCAAGACAACTGAAGGACTATGAGAAAGGATATCCGACTCATGACTTAGAGTTGGTTGCGGTGGTATTTGCTCTAAAGATATGGAGACACTATCTCTATGGAGAAAAATGTGAGATCTACACGGACTATAAGAGTCTAAAGTATATTTTCACTCAGAAGGACCTAAATATGCGTCAAAGAAGGTGGATGGAATTGATAAAAAATTACGATTGTGAGATCTTTTATCATCCAGGCAAAGCGAATGTGGTTGCAGATGCTTTAAGTAGGAAAGGTCAGGAAAAGTTATTGTTGATAACCACTCAGAAGGACCTTATTTCAGCAATGACAAAGCTAGAATTGGAAATTTAATTTCCAAAAGAATCCGATGAACGACTATTCCAGATGAAAGCTAGTCCAACTTTGGTGGACAAAGTTAAGAATGCTCAACTATAAGATGAAGAATGTGGGAAAAAAAGAGAAAGTGGTTGAGGGTAGGGATGCGAAATACAAGATAGATAACAAAGGATTATTAAGATTCGAGGGAAGAATCTGGGTTCCAGCAGTGCCAGATATTAAAGAAGAAATCTTGACCGAAGCTCATAACTCAAGATACTCGATTCATCCAGGAAGTACGAAGATGTATCAAGATTTACAACGTCATTTTTGGTGGCCAAACATGAAAAGAGATGTCGCAGAGTGTGTCGCGAAATGTTTGACATGTCAAAGAGTCAAGGCCAAGCATCAAAGACCAAGCAGATTACTTCAACCGTTGGAAATACTGGAATGGAAGTGGGAATACATCACAATTGATTTTGTGGTGGGTCTTCCAACTACTTAGAGAGGATGCGATGCGATGTGATTTGGGTGATAGTGGACAGACTGACAAAATCAACACACTTTTTTCCAATAAAGATTAGGTTCAATCTTGATCAGTTGGAAAGGTTATACATTAAAGAGATCGTTTTGAGGCATGGAGTGGCAGTGTCAATTGTGTCAGATAGAGATCCACGATTTATGTCAAATTTCTGGAAGAGACTACAAAAATGCATGGTAACATAGTTGAGAATGAGTACGACATATCATTCGCAAACAGATGGCCAAAGCGAACGAAAAATCCAGACATTAGAAGATATGCTGAGGGCATGCATCATGGATTTCAAAGGGAGCTGGGATGAACATTTACCATTGGTGGAATTTTCCTACAACAACAGCTACCACGCAAGCATCGGCATGCCGCCCTACGAAGCATTGTACGGCAGAAAGTACAGAACTCCACTGTGCTGGGATGAAGTCGGTGAACGTCAACTATTAGGACCAGAATTGGTACAACAAACTGCTGAGATTGTCAAACTCATCAAAACAAGATTGGTAGCTGCTCAAGACAGACATAAGAAGTATGCTGATCAACATAGACAAGATCGGGAGTTCGACGTAGGAAATTACGTGTTCTTAAAAGTTTCTCTTTGGAAGGGGAAAATTTATTTTGGTAAAAAGGGAAAGCTAATCCTGAGGTTTATTGGACCCTTTGAAGTGCTGTGAAGAGTAGGAGAAGTGACTTACGAGGTAGCTTTACCTCCAGAATTGGAAAAAGTTCACAATGTTTTTCATGTTTCGGTGTTACGACCGTATAAACCCGATTACAAGCATGTGATCAAGTACGAACCATTGCAGTTTGATAAAGACTTGTCCTATAAAGAGATTCCTATCCAGATAGTTGACAGGAAAAAACAGGTGCTAAGGAATAAAGTAATACCTTCTGTGAAGGTGATATCGAGGAACCACAATGCTTAAGAAGCTACGTGGGAACTCAAATATAAAATGATGAAAGATTATCCTGAGTTATTTGTTTAATCCATGTCTCCAATTCTGGGGACAAAATCTTTGTATGTAGGGAAGAATGTGACGAATGATTTGTTTGAGTTGTGATTCTGGAGACAGAATCCTTGTAAGGAGGGAATGATGTAACAATCCAGAATTTTAAATTATACTTCCAAATATTTATTGAGTTATATAAATATTTTAATTGATGTGTTTATTGTTGAATAAATATTTATTTAAGGTGAGTTGATTTGATTATTTATTTTTTAAATAAATAATTTAGGAGTTATCATCATGAGATAATATTCTAATTTAAATTAATAAATTAAATTAGAGAGTTATAATGATTAAATAAATTATTATAATGATATTTTAATTTTATTTTTTGTAATTAAAATGATGTGTTAAATTATTAAATAAAATTATAATTATAAAGAAAATTATAATTTTGTTGTATTGATTTATGTGGTAAATTTATTTAATAAATTATTATTAGATTTAATTAAATTAAGTATTAAAAGTTAATTAAATAAAGTGTGACCATAAACTATACTATAAAGGAGTTATTAAAATAAGTTAAGGGAAGTTAAATATGTTTTACCAAACACTGCATAAGGATTAATTAGTTAATTTTAAGGTAGTTAGCTAAACAAGCCTTATGACTTTTAAGTTTCAAAAATAAAATAACTGATGTCAGTGAATAGATATATTTATATTATAAAATTATTACATATTATATCATATACATTATATTTTATGTACGTAAGATAGAAAGAACTCAGAAGAAGAAAAAGAAGAGAAGAAGAAAGTTGCAGAGAAAAATTGAGAGAGAATTGGGAGAATTCTAGAGAGATTTTTGAGAGAGGAATTTTGGGGAAGAAGTTTGATAATCAAAGGGTAACCATCATCTTCTAAAACTAAGGTATCATCTTACTCTTACTTTTCAATAAGTTTTAGTTTATGTTATTCAAAAGAATTCTCTGTAAAAATTTGTGTGATGGTTAATTATTTGTTATATATAGTTTCTATATGATAATTGGTTGTTATAAAATTGTTTTCATAAGATTATAGATGAGTTATAGTAAATTAATTCATGTTATGTATGTATTTGTGAAGGAAATCATATTACAATGAATTGGTATGAATATATATGAATATGGCTTAGTTAAAGTAAAATTGAGATTTAATTCTTTGTATAACATATAAATTGACCATTGATTTTGAAAGTAGATGAAAAAACTAAAACAAAGTATGTTAATTAACTGTTTTGATTGAAAAACAAAATCACAGTGATGATTTTCAATGAAACTGACAAAAAGTGAAGTTTTAGCAAAAATAGTGAAATTAGAGGTTTTTAATTCAATGTTTATATTGTTATATGGGTAAAAGCATCTTAAGAGACCTTAAATTATGTTTGTGTGAAGTTTATATATGTATTACATGTTAATTTAGTTGTTAGAAAGTAGCTTGTAGGCGAAAATTGGCTTTGTTTATGTTGTTGCCGAAGTTGGTTGCCGAGGATCGTAATTAGTATACCAGTGATGACCTCATGATGACATCGCCATGCCACAAATACCAAGTTTTTTTCTTGTGCCTCGCGCAACATCGCCAAAGTTGCATCGTAGTGCTGTCCCACAGTGTAAACTATGGCGCCGCAACGCGAGTTAGCAGAATGGTCAGACAGTGTGTTTTAGGTACACAAAGTCTGAAAAAGTTGATTAAGTGAAATAGTATGACTGTTAGGATGTGATTTTGGTATTACTATACTAAGAATGAAAATATTATTAACAATTATTGAGTTTTTATTACTAATGTAACTTGACTATGTGGTTAAAAATCAAACCATACATGATGTAGATACTAATTATATAGAGTATTTGTAATGACTAATTATGTCATGATTACATGTATATAGGGTATTGTGATTCGAGTTATTACGATTTAGCTTACACGTAAGGCAAGTTTCCTAAACCTTATTCTTATGTTGAGCAAGTTTCCTAAGCCTTATTCTTATGTTGAGCAAGTTTCCTAAACCTTATTCTTATGCTGAGCAAGTTTCTTGTCTCTAGTTTGTTTACGATTATGCAAGCTTTCTAACTCTAAACTTCTTTGTACAAGTTTCGTAACTCTATTTATATTGTGCAAGCTCTTAAACCTTATCTTTTTATATTGAGCAAGCTTCTCTAATCTTTAACTTGATATTTAGCATGCAAGTTTCTACATTCTGATATACTAATGTTGAACATCGTTCAATTTACTATTTATTATGCATGCTCAGTACTCAATTCTAAATAACCTTAGCTTAATATTGTTCAAGAAAGGTATATTATGTTATTCAATGCTTATGCTCTTAGATTATTCCTAAAGTATGACCTTAGTATACAATGTTGATTCACTTATGATTTATTCCATAGCATAATGATATTAATTTTTTATTCAACTAATCCTTAGTTGATGTTCGTTAAACCTAAATTACCTTGAAACTTATCCAAACCAAACTTACTTTGGTGCGGACTCGTATTCTAAATGTTGAGATGAACAACCCTATTATAGGGGATAATTTACGCATAGCGTTGAAATGTTTGTGCACAATACATTATACGAAGGGCTGATCCCCCTAAGTACGAGGAGTCTCTATAGTTTTACGACTGTTAAAGTTTAAGTTGAAAGATTACTTATAACCATGGACATAGTTCGTGGTATTATGACCCTCAGATATATGATTCAGATTTTGATTATCATTGATAGAACCTATTGTTCAGTTCTATTGAGCCTATTATTTGGCAATTGTTGAAAAGTTTTATTCATTATTATTTCAAGTGAGCATTGTTTGCTCACTCTTGCGTATATAAATATTACAGCTAAAGTTGAGAAGGTCGATGTGTAACAATCTAGAATTTTAATGATAATTTTTAAATATTTATTGAGTAACATAAATATTAATGGATGTGTTTATTGTTGAATAAATATTTAATTTGATTTGACTTGATTGGTTAATTATTTGTTGAGTAAATAATTAAGGAGTTAAGAAAATTAATTGTTATGAGATTGTATACTAATTTAATAATTAAGTTAGAGAGTTTATAATGATTAAATAAATTATTATATTTTAATTTGAATTTATAATTAAAATGATGTGTTAGGTGATTAAATAAAATTATAATTATAAAGAAAATTATAATTATGTTGTTTTGATTTATATGATGAATTAAATTAATAAATTGTTATTAGAATTAATTAAATTGAATATTAAAATTTAATTAAATAAAAGTGTGACAAATAACCTTACTATAAAGGAGTTATTAAAATAAATTAAAGGAGTTTAATTCAGTTTTGCCAAACAAGGCTTAATGCATATTAAGTCTTTAATTTAAATATGTTTACCAAACAAGGTGTAAGATTTAATGGGTTATTTTTAGTTAGCTAGCCAAACAAGCCTTATGGCTTTTTGATTTTCAAATAAAATTATAACTGATGTCAGTTAAAGTTATAATTATATTATATATTTAATAACTATATTATTATTATACGTTATATTTTAGTACGTAAGTTAGAATAGAGAAGAAAGACTCAGAAGAAGAAAAAGTAGAGAAGAAGAAAATTGAGAGAAAATTTGAGAGAATTCTAGAGAAATTTTGAGAGAAGAATTGGGGAAAAGAAAACTCGTTGATCAAAGGGAAAGTTATCATCTTCAAGAAAACAAGGTATCATATTACTCTTTTAAAAGCACGTGATCGAGTACGAACCATTGCAGTTTGACAAAGACTTGTCATATAAAGAGATTCCTATCCAGATAGTTGACATGAAAGAACAAGTGCTCAGGAATAAAGTAATACCTTCTGTGAAGGTGATATGGAGGAACCACAATGCTGAAGAAGCTATGTGAGAACTCGAGGATAAAATGATGAAAGATTACCCTGAGTTATTTGTTTAATCTGGGTCTTCGATTTCGAGGACAAAATCTTTGTAAGTAGGAAAGAATGTGACGAATGATTTATTTGAGTTGTGATTCTAGAGACAGAATCCTTGTAAGGAGGGAATGATGTAACAATCCAGAATTTTAATGATAATTTTAAATATTTATTGAGTTATATAAATATTTAATGGATGTGTTTATTATTGAATAAATATTTAATTTGATTTTACTTGATTGGTTAATTATTTATTAAGTAAATAATTAATGAGTTAAGAAAATTAATTGTTATGAGATAGTATACTAATTTAATTTAATAATTAAGTTAGAGAGTTTATAATGATTAAATGAATTATTATATTTTAATTTGAATCAGTAATTAAAATAACGTGTTAGGTGATTAAATATAATAAAATTATAATTATAAAGAAAATTATAATTATGTTGTATTGATTTATATGATGAATTAAATTAATAAATTGTTATTAGAATTAATTAAATTGAATATTAAAATTTAATTAAATAAAAGTGTGACAAATAACCTTACTATAAAGGAGTTATTAAAATAAATTAAAGGAGTTTAATTCAGTTTTGTCAAACAAGGCTTAATGCATATTAAGTCTTTAATTTAAATATGTTTACCAAACAAGGTGTAAGATTTAATGGGTTATTTTTATTTAGCTAGTCAGACAAGCCTTATGGCTTTTGATTTTTAACTAAAATTATAACTGATGTCAGTTATAATTATATTATATACTTAATACCTATATTATTATTATACGTTATATTTTAGTACGTAAGTTAGAATAGAGAAGAAAGACTCAGAAGAAGAAAAAGAAGAGAAGAAGAAAATTGAGAGAAAACTTGAGAGAATTCTAGAGAAATTTTGAGAGAAGAATTGGGGAAAAGAAAGCTTGTTGATCAAAGGGAAAGTTATCATCTTCAAGAAAACAAGGTATCATATTACTCTTTTAAATTTCTTTAAAGTTCTAGTTTTATTCTATTCCAAAAATTCTCTGTAAAAACTTTGTAAAGGTTAAATTATTGGTGTTATATAGTTTCTATGTGATAATTAGTTGTTAAGAAATTATTTTCATAAGTTTATATATGAGTATAGTGAATGAATTCATGTTAAGTATGTATTTTGTGAACGAAATCATTTTACGGTTAATTGTTATGAATATATGTATGAATATGACTTAGTTTAAAGTAAAATTAAGGTTTAATTCTTTGTATAATGTATTAATTAATTTTTGATTTTGAAAGAGGATGAATAAATATAAACAATGTATTTTCAATTAACTGTTTTGGTTGAAAAACAAAACCACAAAGGATAATTTTCAATTTGAAATTGTCAAAAAGTGAAGTTTTATCAAAAATACTGAAATTAGATGCTTTAAATTCAATGTTTATGTTGTTATATGGGTAAAATCATGTTAAGAGTCCTTAAATTATGTTTGTGTGAAGTCTGTATATGTGTTATGTGTTAATTACGTTGTTAGAAAGGAGTTTGTAGGCCAAAATTGTCTTTGTTCATGTGATTGCCAAAGTTGGTCGCCGAGGGGCGTAAGATTAAAAGCGCCGCAACGCTACCTCAATATACATTTCTCGCGTCGTAGCGTCACTTAGTGGCCTATGACTTTCAGCGTCGCGTGTATGACCCCACAATATAAAGCGTGGCCTTGCACGTATCGCGAGTTAGCAAAATGGTCAGACAATGTGTTTTGGTTACACAAAGTCTGAAAAAGTTGTAATGTTTTAATAGAAGGACTGTTAAGATATGATTTCAGTACTTCTATACTAACAATGAGTATATTTTAATATGCTACTAATTTTATTACTAATGTAATTTGATTATGTGATTAAAAATCAAAGCTTACATGATGTAAATACTTATTTATATATAGAGTGTTGGTAGTAACTAATTATAACATGATATATGTATCTATATATATATATATATATATATATATATATAGGGTATTGTGATTCAAGTTGTTACGATTTAGCTTACAGTCAAGGCAAGTTTTCTAACTCTACACTTTTGTTGAGCTAGTTCTGTTGTTATTATTGTGCAAGTTTACTTATCCTATCTCAATTATAATTACGCAAGCTCTTGTATCTAGTTTTTTTATGATGATGCAAGTTTTCTAAAACCTTATTTTGATATTGAGCAAATAATTCTTTTATTTAACTTGTTATTTAGCATGCAAGTTTATATATTCTGATATACTAATGTTGGAGAGTTTTTATCGTTCAATTTGCTATTTGTTATGCATGCTTAGTACTCAATTATAAATAACCTTATCTTAATATTGTTCAAGCAAGGTATGTTATAGTTATTCAATGTTTATGCTCTTAGATTATTCCTAAAGCATAACCTTAATATAAAATATTGATTCAGTTATGATTTATTTATAGCATAACATTATGAACTTTTTTATTCAACTAATCCTTAGTTGATGTTCATTAAACCTAAATTACCTTGAAATGTATCCAAACCAAACTTACTTTGTTGCAGACTTGTACTCTAAATACTGAGTTGAACAACCCTATTATTAGACAATAATTTATGCTTAGCGTTGAAATGTTTGTGCACAATACATTGTCGAAGGCGCGATCCCCTAAGTACAAGGAGTCCTTATAGTCTTATGACTGTTAAAGTTTAAGTTGAAAGATTACTTATAACTATGGACATAGTTCGTAGTCTTATGACCCTCAGTTAAATATTTCATGATTTTGATTATCATTGATAAAGCATTTTGTTCAGCCTATTATTTGGCAGTTGTTTTAAAGATTTTATTCATTGTCATTTCAAGTGAGCTTTGTTTGCTCACTCTTGGTTATATAACTATTACAGCTAAAGTAGAGAAGGTTGACGTACCTAGCACCAGTAAAGGGAAGGGAAAGATGAACAAGTATTGAAGACTTGTAATATGGTTACATTTTTATTGTCAGACTTTATCTGAATTATTGTAATGAAGACTATTTAATTTTCCGCATTTGAATGATTGTATTTAAAGGTTAGATAACCTGGGAGATTTTTATTAATGTAATCCTTTAATGGAAAGGTTTATTATCTAATTTTATTATGATTGGGTAGTTAGATATGGATGTTTTTATTAAGTGAACACCAAATCTTGTGGGAATGAAGTACACGGATTTGGGGGTGTCACAAGTTGGTATCAAAGCTTTAGGTTATGAACCTTAGGTGGGGGTAAAAGCCTTAGGAAGTAACCTTTGCAAAGATAACGGTGATAAACTCTTATCGAGTTATTAAGGAAGAAGTAATAAAACACTTATGTGCTTATGTGATTATGTGCTTATGTGATTACAACTTATGTGCTCGAGAGTGTTGAGTATTAATGATTAAAAATTAAAACTTAAAAATTTTGTTGTGTGGATGACTAATTTCGGAGAATCCATTCAGGCTAGGGAGGAAGTACCTCAGATGCCTAGAGAAGAGGAGTCTCATGACATTCAAGTGGTTTGGGAACAACTACATCCACAGGAGTCAGCCCCGTTGGTCACAGTGGTTGAAGATGAAGATGAGGATGATGATGTAGAAATAGATGAGGAGGATCCCGTTGAGCTGCCACAGGCGGATGAGGATGACGAGGACAAGGAGGAAGAGATTCCACTAACCTCGATCGCTACTCGTATGTACGATGAAGTCTACGACCACAGTGTGGAACTTCAGGATACCGTCGAGGAGTTGTAGGAGGTAGTAGCTGAGTAACAGACCTCGATAGCACAAAAGGACGACGAGATCCAGGATCGAGATGAACATCTGACTATTGTCGAAGAGAAGCTGGTCCACACTAAAGGAGAGAATAAACAACTGATCGAGGAGATCACAGAACTGAAGAACAAGCTGAAGGAAGAATCTACTAAGAGGGCAAGAGCTGAAGACACGTATGAGGAAGCTTTTCAACGAGCCGAGATAGCAGTGAGAGACCCATATGCAAAGAGGATGAAGATGTAGGAGATGCATAACGTATTCAACACCGTGATTAATCGAGCTTAAGATCGAGTCATGGGTTTTTCGATTCAGTTCGAGACGCTGCCATCATTCATATTAGATCGCAGAACAATGTTCCGGATTATGGAGAAAGAGCGTAGTAAGGCTACACAGTATCTTAGTAGAACATCGTAGGGAATGTACCTGATATGCGATTAATTAATGTTAAATAATATGTAAATCCCAAATGTTATGTAACCTATGGGATATGATGATGATGTTGTCCTGAAACTATAGTAGTTCAAGAAAGTAATGTAAATAACAGTGATTCTATTGTTATGATGTTTTCAAAAAGATTATGAATGAACAAAAGTTATTATTTTATTTTATTCCAAAGTGTTATGTGTTATGTGATGATTTTTTTGAGATGTAAGTTAAGTAGAAAATACTTAAAATAAATTAAGTAATAATCTAATGAGTGTATTTTAACAGAAAATGCCTCCAAGACGTCAACCACGACAAAGAACCACTGAGGAAATGACCAATAACGACAATGTTGATGCTAATCCAGTCCAGCAGCTGGTGAAGTTACTGACGGGTGCACTACAGAATCAATCGTAGAATCAAGTTACAACGTTTAAGGATTTCAAGGCGGTTGGACCACCAGAATTCTATGGGTTCATGAATCCAGTTGAGGCATAGACCTGGATCACGGAGATAGAGAAAGTGTTCAATTTTGCGAGAGTAGGGGAGGATCAGAAAACTGCTTTTGCAACATTCATGTTGAAAGCAGAGTCTAGTTATTGGTGGCAGGCCAATAAAACTCGAAGAGGACAAGGGGTTATGACTTGAGATAGTTTTAAGGAGATATTCTTCAAGACTTATTCCCAGAGAGTTTGAAGAGTCAGCTAGAGGTGTAGTTTTTAGAACTGAAGCAGAGAACGATGACGGTATCAAAGTATGCCACAAAATTCAACGAGTTGGCGAGGTTTACGTCATATCAAGTCAATACTGATGAACACAAGGCTAAGAGATTTGAGCAGGGACTGAAACCCTGGTTGTACAGTAGGGTCTCCCTGTTCTAGCTGAAGACATTTGTAGCGGTAATGGAGAAGGCAATTCTCGCTGAAGGTGGAGGCGAGGTAGTAACGATGTTTAATCAAGAACAGAAAAAGAAGAAGAATGAAGTGGAGATTAAGAATGGAGGTGGTGGTAGTGGAAATGGTAACAATAATCTGAAGAGAAAATGGAATGGAAATGTGGGTGCAGGAAACTAGCAGGGTAACCATCAGAATATGAAGTTCGAAGCATGTGCTAAATGCGGAAAGTTTCACAAGGGTGTATGCTTAATGGGGAAACGAGTATGCTTTAATTGTGGCCAGGAGGGTCACATCGCCCCAAATTGCAATCAACCGAAGAAGAGCGTTTGCTTCACGTGCGGGCCCAAGGATCACTTTGCTTGAGTGCCCTAAGAAGAAGGTTGGAGAGACAACATGAAGCAAGGGAGGTAGCAGTGGAGGTACATGGGCCATTACTGGACCAACGACATCAAACAAACCCACATCCAGAACCTTCAACATGACTGTGGAAGATGTTGTGCAATAAAAGGATGTGGTGTCATGTATTATCCCAATATATTATATTGATGCTTATGTATTATTTGATTTGGGTGCTATTTGCTCGTTTATATTTGATGAATTTGCTAAGAGGTTAGGATTGCCTAATGAAGAATTGAATTTCCCTTTAAACATAGAAATTGTGAATAAAGAAGTAAATCATGTTAGGTTCGTATACAAGAACTGTAGGGTGAATATTAAAGGGAATATCATGATGGTAGATTTAATTCCGATTAGACTTGGAGAGTTTGATGTTATTTTGGGAATGGATTGGCTGTTCAATTATGGAGCGATAATTGATGTCCAAAAGAAATGTGTAAACCTTATGACTCCGTCAAAGGTAGTTTTTTATGGTAGTAAATCGCATATATAAATGAGATGTCTGACGATTATGCAGGCCAAGAAGTTGTTGAGTCAAGGCTGTATAGGTTATTTAGCTTACATAGTCGATACTCAGAAGAAGGGTGTGAAACTGGAAGAGATAACAGTAGTTAGGGAATTTGTAGATGAATTTCCAGAGGATTTTCCAGGACTTCCGTCTGACAGAGAAATTGAGTTCGTGATTGATTTACCGCCATGAACAACACCAATATCGAAGGCCCTGTACAGAATGGCTTCGGTAGAGATGAAGGAACTGATGGTACAATTACAAGAACTATTAGATAAGAAGTATATTCAACTAAGCGTATCACCGTGGGGAGCGCTGGTGTTATTCGTGAAGAAGAAAGATGGGTCAATGCGTCTTTCCATTGATTATAGAGAATTAAACAAAGTCACTATTAAGAATAAATATATGTTGCCAAGAATAGATGACTTGTTTGATCAATTAAAGGGTGCTAAATACTTCTTGAAAATAGATTTGAGAAGTGGGTATCACCAATTGAAGGTAAGAAAGGAGGATCTACCTAGAATGACATTCAGAACTCGGTATGGACATTACGAGTTTCTGGTGATGTCTTTTGGTTTGACCAATGCCCTTGCTGCATTCATGGATTTGATGAACAGGGTGTTTAAACCATTCTTAGACAAGTTTGTGGTGGTATTTATAGAGGACATTCTGGTGTATTACAAAACTCAAGAAGAACACATGGAACATTTACGTTTAACATTGGAAACACTAAGAAAGGAAAAGTTGTACGCAAAATTCTCTAAGTGTGAATTTTGGCTAGATCGTGTACAATTTCTTGGGCATGTGATTGACAAAGATGGGATTTCAGTAGATCCATCAAAAGTTGAAGCTGTAATTAATTGGGAACAACCAATGACACCTTCGGAGGTGAGAAGTTTCTTGGGACTGGCCAGTTATTATAGACGATTTATTCAAGATATTTCCAAGTTTCTTGGGACTGGCCAGTTATTTGTATGGACGGAGAAATGTGAAGAAAGTTTTCAAGACTTGAAGAAGAAGTTAAGTGTGGCACCTGTGTTGTCGTTACCAGATAATACAGGGAACTTTGTGTTGTATAGTCATGCCTCATATAAAGGATTGGATTGTGTCCTTATGCAGAACGACAACGTTATTGCATATGCGTCAAGGCAACTGAAGTACTATGAGAAAGGGTATCCGACTCATGATTTGGAATTGGCTGCAATGGTATTTGCTTTGAAGATATAGAGACACTATCTATATGGAGAAAAATGTGAGATCTACACAGACCATAAAAGTCTGAAGTATATTTTAACTCAGAAGGACCTGAACATGCGTCACAGAAGATGGATGTAATTGATAAAAGATTACGATTGTGAGATCTTTTATCATCCAGGAAAAGAGAATGTGGTTGTAGATGCTTTAAGCAGGAAAGGTCGGGAAAAGTTGATGCTGATAACCACTCAGGATGAGCTTATTTCAGTAATGACAAAGCTAGAGTTGGAAATAAAATTTCCAAAAGAATCCGATGAACAACTTTTCCAGATGGAAGCTAGTCCAACTTTGGTGGATAAATTTAAGAATGCTCAACTACAAGATGAAGAATGTGGAAATATCAAAGAGAAAGTGGTTGAGGGTAGTGATATAAAATACAAGATCGATACCGAAGGGTTACTGAGGTTCGTGGGAAGAATTTGGGTTCCAGTAGTACCAAAAATTAAAGATGAAATCTTGACTGAAGCTCATAACTCAAGATATTTGATTCATCCGGGAAGTACGAAGATGTATCAAGATTTACGACGTCATTTTTGGTGGCCAAACATGAAAAGAGATGTCGCAGAATGTGTCGCGAAATGGTTGACATGTCAAAGAGTCAATGCCGAGCATCAAAGACAAAGATGATTACTTCAACCGTTAGAAATACCGAAATGGAAGTGGGAACACATCACAATGGATTTTGTGGTGGGTCTTCCAACTACTCAGAGAGGATGCGATGCGATTTGGGTGATAGTGGATAGACTAACAAAATCAGCACACTTTTTTCCAATAAAAATTAGGTTCAATCTTGATCAGTTGGCAAGGTTGTACGTTAAAGAGGTCATTTCGAGACATGGAGTGCCAGTGTCAATTGAGTCAGATAGAGATCTACGATTCACATCAAACTTTTGAAAGAGGCTATAAGAATGCATGTGAACACAGTTAAGAATCAGTACGGCATACCATCCGTAAACAGATGGCCAAAGCGAACGAATAATCCAGACATTGGAAGATATGCTGAGAGAATGCATCAAGGATTTCAAAGGGAGCTAGGAAGAACATTTACCATTGGTGGAATTTGCTTACAACAACAGTTACCACGCAAGCATCGACATGCCGCCTTACGAAGAATTATACGGCAGAAAGTGCAGAACTCCACTATGCTGGGATGAAGTCGGTGAACGCCAACTGTTAGGACCAGAACTGGTACAACAAACTGTTGAGGTTGTCAAACTCATCAGAACAAGATTGGTAGCTGCTCAAGACAGACAAAAGAACTTTGCTGATCAACACAGACAAGATCGTGCATTCGACGTAGGAAATTATGTGTTCTTAAAAGTTTCTCCTTGGAAGGGGAAAATTCAATTCGGTAAAAAGGGAAAGCTAAGCCCGAGGTTTATTGGACCCTTCGAAGTACTGTAAATAGTTGGAGAAGTGGCTTACGAGGTAGCTCTACCTCCAGAATTACAAAACGTTCACAATGTTTTTCACGTTTCGGTGTTACGACCTTATAAACTCGATTACAAGCACGTGATCGAGTACGAACCATTGCAGTTTGACAAAGACTTGTCATATAAAGAGATTCCTATCCAGATAGTTGACATGAAAGAACAAGTGCTCAGGAATAAAGTAATACCTTCTGTGAAGGTGATATGGAGGAACCACAATGCTGAAGAAGCTATGTGAGAACTCGAGGATAAAATGATGAAAGATTACCCTGAGTTATTTGTTTAATCTGGGTCTTCGATTTCGAGGACAAAATCTTTGTAAGTAGGGAAGAATGTGACGAATGATTTATTTGAGTTGTGATTCTAGAGACAGAATCCTTGTAAGGAGGGAATGATGTAACAATCCAGAATTTTAATGATAATTTTTAAATATTTATTGAGTTATATAAATATTTAATGGATGTGTTTATTATTGAATAAATATTTAATTTGATTTTACTTGATTGGTTAATTATTTATTAAGTAAATAATTAATGAGTTAAGAAAATTAATTGTTATGAGATAGTATACTAATTTAATTTAATAATTAAGTTAGAGAGTTTATAATGATTAAATGAATTATTATATTTTAATTTGAATCTGTAATTAAAATGATGTGTTAGGTGATTAAATATAATAAAATTATAATTATAAAGAAAATTATAATTATCTTTGTATTGATTTATATGATGAATTAAATTAATAAATTGTTATTAGAATTAATTAAATTGAATATTAAAATTTAATTAAATAAAAGTGTGACAAATAACCTTACTATAAAGGAGTTATTAAAATAAATTAAAGGAGTTTAATTGAGGTTTTGTCAAACAAGGCTTAATGCATATTAAGTCTTTAATTTAAATATGTTTACCAAAACAAGGTGTAAGATTTAATGGGTTATTTTTATTTAGCTAGTCGAATGAGCCTTATGGCTTTTGATTTTTAACTAAAATTATAACTCGATGTTAGTTATAATTATATTATATATTAATACCTATATTATTATTATACGTTATATTTTAGTACGTAAGTTAGAATAGAGAAGAAAGACTCGTAAAGAAGAAAAGAAGAGAAGAAGAAAATTGAGAGAAAACTTGAGAGAATTCTAGAGAAATTTTGAGAGAAGAATTGGGGAAAAGAAAGCTTGTTGATCAAAGGAAAAGTTATCATCTTCAAGAAAACAAGGTATCATATTACTCTTTTAAATTTCTTTAAAGTTCTAGTTTTATTCTATTCCAAAAATTCTCTGTAAAAACTTTGTAAAGGTTAAATTATTGGTGTTATATAGTTTCTATGTGATAATTAGTTGTTAAGAAATTATTTTCATAAGTTTATATATGAGTATAGTGAATGAATTCATGTTAAGTATGTATTTTGTGAACGAAATCATTTTACGGTTAATTGTTATGAATATATGTATGAATATGACTTAGTTTAAAGTAAAATTAAGGTTTAATTCTTTGTATAATGTATTAATTAATTTTTGATTTTGAAAGAGGATGAATAAATATAAACAATGTATTTTCAATTAACTGTTTTGGTTGAAAAACAAAACCACATTGATAATTTTCACTGAAATTGTCAAAAAGTGAAGTTTTATCAAAAATACTGAAATTAGATGCTTTAAATTCAATGTTTATGTTGTTATATGGGTAAAATCATGTTAAGAGTCCTTAAATTATGTTTGTGTGAAGTCTGTATATGTGTTATGTGTTAATTACGTTGTTAGAAAGGAGTTTGTAGGCCAAAATTGGCTTTGTTCATGTGATTGCCAAAGTTGGTCGCCGAGATCAGATTGTAATTTGTTGCATAGCGCAACCTCGCATTTTCATTTCTCGCGTCAGAAGGCGTCTTAGTGGCCTATGACTTTCAAGTCATAGTCATGGCAATTCCCCAAAGATAAACTGTATGTGTAAAATATCGAAAGTTAGCAAAATGGTCGAACAATGTGTTTTGGTTACACAAAGTCCTAAAAGTTGTAATGTTTTAATAGAAGGATTTGTTAAGATATGATTTCATACTTTCTATACTAACAATGAGTATATTTTAATATGCTACTAATTTTATTACTAATGTAATTTGATTATGTGATTAAAAATCAAAGCTTACATGATGTAAATACTTATTTATATATAGAGTGTTGGTAGTAACTAATTATAACATGATATATGTATCTATATATATATATATATATATATATATATATATAGGTATTGTGATTCAAGTTGTTACGATTTAGCTTACAGTCAAGGCAAGTTTTCTAACTCTACACTTTTGTTGAGCTAGTTCTGTTGTTATTATTGTGCAAGTTTACTTATCCTATCTCAATTATAATTACGCAAGCTCTTGTATCTAGTTTTTTTATGATGATGCAAGTTTTCTAAAACCTTATTTTGATATTGAGCAAATAATTCTTTTATTTAACTTGTTATTTAGCATGCAAGTTTATATATTCTGATATACTAATGTTGGAGAGTTTTTATCGTTCAATTTGCTATTTGTTATGCATGCTTAGTACTCAATTATAAATAACCTTATCTTAATATTGTTCAAGCAAGGTATGTTATAGTTATTCAATGTTTATGCTCTTAGATTATTCCTAAAGCATAACCTTAATATAAAATATTGATTCAGTTATGATTTATTTATAGCATAACATTATGAACTTTTTTATTCAACTAATCCTTAGTTGATGTTCATTAAACCTAAATTACCTTGAAATGTATCCAAACCAAACTTACTTTGTTGCAGACTTGTACTCTAAATACTGAGTTGAACAACCCTATTATTAGACAATAATTTATGCTTAGCGTTGAAATGTTTGTGCACAATACATTGTACGAAGGGCAGATCCCCTTAAGTACAAGGAGTCCTTATAGTCTTATGACTGTTAAAGTTTAAGTTGAAAGATTACTTATAACTATGGACATAGTTCGTAGTCTTATGACCCTCAGTTAAATATTTCATGATTTTGATTATCATTGATAAAGCATTTTGTTCAGCCTATTATTTGGCAGTTGTTTTAAAGATTTTATTCATTGTCATTTCAAGTGAGCTTTGTTTGCTCACTCTTGGTTATATAACTATTACAGCTAAAGTAGAGAAGGTTGACGTACCTAGCACCAGTAAAGGGAAGGGAAAGATGAACAATTTCCTACTCTTATGGTATATTTTATATACACATTCTCCATACATAAGCTATATCCTAATGCCACAATATAGTTTAATATTTCAAGGTAGTAGATGTTATGCAACATACATATAATCCATGCACATTTTATTTTAATGTCTACCCACATGTATATTGTCACATACACATTTCATGATATATTTATACCATATGTTTCAATAAATCTTAATACATGGTTACTATATATGGTATAGTCACATAAGTGTCACACTACTCTATATAATGTAGTTGTATTTTATATTTTTAATTATTGCTCATATGCACATAACAGTCAATCTAATATTATTATATTAATAACTTACTTATTTGTTTTAGGTCAAATAAATAAATTATCCACTTCCTTGATTAATGTATTTATGGATCTCCATAACCATTAATTATCTATATAATTCTTATTATATTTATAAGCATATTGCTAATAATAATAATCACATATTATTAATTAATTACCATTATCAAGTAATCAATATCCTACCACAACCATTAACAATTAATATTAATTAATGGCTCACTTAATAATTCCTTCGTCAAACATAACATACTTTATTCCATGGTTTATTAATGTCACACATATCACATAATTGTTCCATTTAATTTCTAAAGTAGAAAGTAAATTTTTCTCCAACTGATTACTAGCGCAACTGCGCCGGTTTGTACTGCTAGGATGGCGTAGCTGCGTCGTACCTTCACAATGCCAAGACTGATTTAGCTTCAATCAAGTGTCAACCTCCATCGCCAAACTTGTTTTACACGACATGAATTAATGTCCACACGAGTGATATTGCAAATCTAAGAGTGTAGTCATTAACTGTTAGAGTTTATGCCCTAGAGGCCAATTATTTGATTTAATTGCCTAACGTTTTGATATTATATTTGATTGAATAAATGAATGATTTTATTATGGTTTTATTTACTGCGTTAAATAAAAATCCTTAGAATAGCGATACAAATTATATAGTTTCAAGTATGTGACTTGAACATGAGATTATATAATTACAATTAGTATCATTGTTCTTAAATGTCCCTAGTCGAGTATCATTGTTGATGCGACAAAAATGATGCATTGAGACCAGTATGTGGATTGACTGATGACCAAATCTCATTGGTCATAAATATATGAGATATTAAGTCAATGCATAGGTACATGTTAGAGAACGATGTACTGGACAGACCCACCATGAGAATTCTACCTGGAACATTATGCAAAGTGTCATTAGCGATTCTCATAGTGACAATGATGTAATGGTCCTCCGACCTGAAATCACATGAGAATTTATGTACTTTGATATCATCAAATGTCACCATTAATAGGGTGGACTATAAAGGTGATTATTGGGTACATCATGAATCATGTGAGGAATACGAGTGATCTAGATGAAATTTAACCCTCCTATATATTAGGGGTGATATCCATAGGCCTCTTGTTTGAGTAGGACTATGAAATGCATGACCAAGCTCAAATAGTGATTTGTTTTATATAGTCTACTCATTGATCAAGAAAACATAGATTAAATTATGAAGAGTATGACACATTCAATGACTCGAGTTTAATCTAGGATGTCAAGGTTAAAAGGATTAAATTACATTGAAACATTGATCATGAAAAGGTTGCATCGAATCATCGATCTTATTATTAGTTGGGTAGCAGTGATGCATTACTAGATGCCGCTCATTGTTTATAATTTTATAATATGATTTAAAATTACTGTCAACGTAATAATAACCTATAGGGTCACACACATAGAACGTAATTAAAAGGGAATTAATTTAAATTGTAAAGATTTAAATATGTCAATATGATTGATAGTATTTAAATTACAAATTTAAATTAATAGGATAATTTATATATATATAGGTATATTAATTAAGTAAGACTTAATTAAGATATATATATATATATATATATATATATATTTATATATATATATATTTATATATATATATATATAAAATCTGGATTTTATTAAATTAGGTTTTGATTAATTCTTTTTTAATCGCTATATATATGATATGTAGCAGCCATTTTGAGAATTATTCATTAACTAAAACCCTAGCCGCTCTTAGAGAGAGACTAGAGAGAAACAGTTCCGAAAATTCTCATCCTTGGTGGCTAGTACCACAGTTCCTTTTCTTCGCAGATCGTCTGACGGCCAGTTGTGACGGAGCGATTGTGTGGATACCGTAGAGACGCAGTTCGTTTGAATTGCGTTGGAGATTCGACCGCATCGTTTCTAGCTTTCTTAATCGGTATAATTTTTAACCACTGAATTAATTGTTTTTCGAATGGATCATGTTTAGGGTTTCGAAATTTCTTTAAATTGTTATATTTCTGCTGTGTGTTTCTGTGTCGAAACCCTTCATTAACTACATGAAATCACATGATCAAACACGATTAATCTTCCCAAATCCCTTTTTAACTCGCTTAGTGAATTTCCTCATTTCACATTATGCCACACAAGGCATTCCACCATTCTCATTGTCAAATCCACACTTCTCAATACGCATTAATCTAGTGCACTCAATTGAATTAATCAACTCACTAAACATTAACACTTATATTCACATAAATATTATTTCCATTAATATATTCATTTAATAACACGTGGAAATTCTCGGGTATTACAGATAACACGAACAACGTATATATACAAGTTCGTACAGTAAAAATAGAAGACTTGCATTTAATACAAAAATTAAATGAAGTAAAAAAACTTGCATAAAAATAGAAAGTTTGCACATAGTGCATAAAAACTTGCTTGATCGAAGAACAATTACTTTATGCTACTTGAAACTATTTAAGCAACCTAAATATATTATCACATATTTATAACAATTGTTAGAATCTATAATAACGAGTTTCTAATCAAACTAAATGAGGTTGGGTTGGTTTTGGTGTCAACTAGGTGTTTTGTTGCTTTATCGAATAATTATCGAGTTAGTTTTTCTATAAAACTTTATTTAATGGATTCATTATTATTTTAGATAATTTAATTATTATTTATAATAATTTCTAGAAGCTCACCATAATTTTTAAATAATTAATTATCATTTATAATAATTTTAAATCATTAATATTATTGTTAAATAATTTATTATCCTTTATAATGATTTTTAAATCACCCCAATTATTTTCAAATAATTAGTTATCATTTACCTAAATAATTAATTATAATTTAAAATGATTTTTAAATCATTAATATCATTTTAAATAATTTATTATCATTAATAATGATTTTTTTAAATAATTGATTATCATCTATAATGTATTTTAAAACATTAATATCATTTTTAATTTATTATTATTTATAATAATTTATAAATCATTACTATCATTTTTAAATCATTTATAATGATTTTTAAATCATTAATATTATTTTTAAATGATTTATTATTAATTAATTTTATTAACATTAATATTAAAATATTAATAAAATTTATGTCAAAATATTAAAAGTTATTTATTAAAACCTAAAATGATTTTTAGAATTTATTTTTTAATTATTAGAATTTATTTATTATTTATTTCTAATTTATTTTATTAATTATTATTATTTTTATTAGAAACCGTTGTTAAAGGTTATTACGACATAAAGTGTTGCAGTAGGTGTTCTTGAGCTTTTGAAGAACAACCAGTCAACCATTTTGATGCTTACTTAGACCATCATTAAATCCTAATCCATTAACTTTATGGGCTGGTAAGTGTATACGAATTGTAGTATTGATGTGACGCCCCCAAAATAGGTATACATCACCCATCTTGAGTCGCCAAATATATGGTACAGAATTCAAATACAATCTTAAATATATAACATGAGCTGTGAGTTTTAATACAAACATTGTCTTCTAGACAACATTAAAACTCAAAAGAAGTC
Organism: Panax ginseng; assembly: GCA_020205605.1. Lineage (NCBI taxonomy): Eukaryota > Viridiplantae > Streptophyta > Magnoliopsida > Apiales > Araliaceae > Panax > Panax ginseng. The sequence goes on along the minus strand of CM035145.1, from coordinate 68,187,275 downwards.
CTCATTACAATTATTATCACACTATTTTACAGAATAGTGAGGACTACTAATACAAATATCTATGATCATCACTCTGTTCCCCGACTAGTCCCCGCTACGTTCTCATTTCCTGAAGAGAACAGTGAAAGAAAGGGTGAGCTCAACTAGCCCAGTAAGAAATATTATGACTAAGATAAAGCAGAATAAATTATCTTTAGTCTTCAATAGTGTTAAACTGATACAATATAACAAACATCAAGTTTAACTGCAGTGGAACAAGCAATCCATTAAAAGAGTCAAGTAGAGAATAAAATCTACTATCTTTTATGATTTAAAAGGTTTTTCATCACTTTTATCACTGGGACTCAGCTAAAAAAATAATCCACATCATCGAATCACCCCTGAACTACGGCCAAGGATATTATTTAATATCACGACCATAATTATCCATGCACTACGGGCCAAAGATAATTGTGTTTTCATCAACGGTCCTGATCATGCCATAAAATAATTCATCTTTGCACCCTTGGCCGAAGAGAATCCATAGCCATAATCATACCAAAAACTGTCCATCAATGCATTACGGGCCAATGAGGACTTTTTCTACATCATTTGTAACATTACGGTCATGATTATACCTAATAATCCCTGGTCATAATCATACCAAGTCCATCTATGCACTACAGGCCACAAATGACTTTAAACATAATATAAACATGAGGATGATGACAATGATATAAGAATTCAATAAAACAAGTTCAAGAATTAATTTATTCATGAACTAATAACGTCCAAATTGTCAACATGATACTGCTTTGTAGAGTAAAATTCAAGAATGCTCAGAAGAATATTTCCATGAAAAGATACTGGATGAAACGCAAATATCAAGGATATTCCACTAATTTCATGGAGTATAGAAGTTAAAACTTTAACTAAATGAGTATAATAAAGAATGGAATAACAAAAGAAATCACCATGCATGCGATGATTTAGCATAGACATGTTTATTCCAACGAGAATAATAAATAACGGAACCCGGTCGAGCGTAATATATGCACCGACAAGATATTCCAACGAAATAATAAAGAATGGAATAACAACATAAATCACCATGCATGCGGTACTTGGCATGACAGAAAGTTATTCCAACGAGAATAATAAAGATTTAAACCGGTCCGCGTAAAACGCATGCAGTGAGGATATTCTCCAATGAATAATAAAGATGGAACCCGGTCCCAAAGTAAAACGCATGCGATGTGGATATTCCAACAGAATAATAAAGAATGAAATAACAATAGAATTTCACCATGCATACGGTACTTCGCATAGACGAGTTATTCCAATGAATAATAAATAACGGAACCGGTCGAGCGTAATATCGTACCTACAAGATATTCAACGTAATAATAAAGAATGGAATAACAACATAAATCACCATGTATGCGGTGCTTGTGCATGACATGTTATTTCAATGAGAATAATAAAGCGAAACCAATTACGGCGTAAACGCATGCAGACATGATATTCAACGAGAATAATAAAGATTTTAACCAGTCCCATAGAAAGCGCATGAGCAGGGATATTCCAATGAATAATAAAGAATGAAATAACACTAGAATTTCACCATGTATGCGGTGCTTGCATAGGCAGTTATTCAATGAGAATAATAAATAATGGAATAATAGAAGAATTTCACCAAGTATAGGGTAGAATGGCGTTATCTGAGTTATTCCAACAGAATAATAAAGAATGGAATAACAGAAGTTCTCTTCATGAATACAAAAGAAATAATACCCTTTACGAGTACAACAAATAATATCCCCTACCTTAGAAAGAAAAGTCTTTGGATATAAAAGTAGTGAAGTAGCGAAACACTTTTTTCTTTCTCTCTATAGTTTCTCTCTAGAGTTTCAAAGAATTAAAGAAATAATGAATGAATGAGCTTCTATTTATAGAAAATGGACTACATAGTAACTAACTCATGAACGGGTCCAAATTGATTTACTTTAATCGACGGTCCATATTTAAAGCAAAATCTTTTAAATAAAATATAATATATTCTATTTATAATATGATAAAACGAATAACTTTATAATAGATTTTACTATGCAAACACTATACAGGCACTATTCAAACACTATGCATAATAAAATATAATATATTATAATTATTGTCTAATAAAATAGATAACTTTATAAAAGTATTACATTTTATATAAAAAGATTTTACTATGCAAAATACTATGCAGAGCTATATACAACACTATGCATAATAAAATATAATATATTCTATTAATAGAATAACTTTATAAAAGTATTCTGTTTTATATAAAAAGATTTTACTAAGCAAAACACTATGCAAACACTATGCAACACTATGCATAATAGAATATAATATATTCTATTTATAGAATAACTTTATAAAAGTAAAAGTTTTATTACATTAATAATACCAATAAAACAAAACTGAGTGACTTATCACATAAGCATCAATAATCAATATCGTGTGCTACTAGGCAACCACGCATATTACTGTACTTTTAACACCGAGTGTTTCAACAGTTAACGGTACAACTTCCGCCGTTATTTTCATAAAATATTTTTGTCATTTTCTCAATCCGACAATAATTCCATTGCGGTGTCCACCAATGATTGTACCGTCAAACGGATATTCCCCGACAAAAAAAAAAATATTCCCCGACCAATCGAATATTATATAACAATTTGTGTACTTTGCAAAATTTATAAATATTACCCACAACTATAACATTATATCAAATCCACACCATAATATTCAAAAATAAATTATTTCGAGAAAATTAAATATTTATTCATAAAATCTGGGGTCTCACAATCTCCCCTCCTTATGGAATTTCGCCCTCGAAATTTACGTACGTACCTGGTATGCCGAAGAGGTGAGGATCCCTTGACTTCATTTCAGATTCTAATTCTAGAGGTATAACCTTTGAGCGTCAAATATGATCCTTCTTATCCAATATATTAACACGTATCTCCTCATACGTTAAATCTTCTACTATCTCGTCCGGTTCTAAATTAATAATGTGGTTCAGGTCGTCCACATATTTACGTAACATCGATACGTAAAAAAAACATTCTGAACACGCAACATACATGGCGGTAAAACGAGTCTATAGGCCACAGTTCCTACTTCATCGAGGAATTCAAATGGGACAATTAAATCGAGGGTTGAGATTTCCTCTCTTCGTCGATTCTTGCTTCTAGAATAACGCCCTCTTGAACCTTCTTCTTCACATTCATCAGCTCCGGGTATGTAGTTTGAGCGACTTTAACTTTATCGATTAAAGTTGATTCTACTCGTATATTCGTTATCTTCACATGGGTCCCTAGAGTCTTTAACTCTATCTTCATCACTTGTAAGAAATACGAAATGAGTCTTTGTGTTAACAACATCACACTCGTAAATGCATCCGATCTTCTACTCAACACATCAGCTACCACATTTGCTTTCCCACAATGGTATTGAATGGTACGATCGTAATCTTCAACAGCTAGAGTCAACGTCTTTGGCACGTTATACGTTTGTTTTAGTTGAAGAAATATTTGAGGGTTTGAGAAATGGGTTTTGTACTGGGGTCAATACAAAATTCGATTGCACGCTCTAGGAGTAGGCTAGGAAGTCTTCAAGAATACGTCAGGAAATTTATTAACAATAGAAATATCATTCAAAACTGTGACCCTCATCCAAGACTTGGATAGTACATCACATTGATACCTATCAACTTGCCATCGTCATTCACGACGTCGCCTACAGAAAGTCTTGCTTTGGTGCATTCCACATAAGGAAGTTAACAACGAAAGGACCGAGGCTCTTTACTTATGACTTGATATGACAATGATTGACTTTAGTGGTTTGGTTGCTTGAATTCGCATAACAGGTTGGTTAGGAATATGAAAGCTAACAACCTTACGAAAATCATGATAAGTAGTTAACCAATCGATTTCTAAAAATTGCATCAAAGGCAAGTATTTTCAAAGAGATAAGATTGACAGGTAACGTGAAAGAGTCAATTTGAGTTAAACAAGATTTATAAATAGTGGATGTAACGAAGGTTTCTACTAACGAAGTTTCAACCAATAAGTCAAAGTCTAACTTCTCCGGAGTTAAATTTAAACATTGAGCGCAAGCAAGAGAGATAAAAGAATAGGTATAACCGGTATCGAATAAGGTATACACTTCGCAAGAATTTATAATTAACTAACCCGTGATAACCGTTTGATTCCTCGTCAATCAAAAACGCTCTCCCTTAAACTACCGAATTTGACTTGTTCGGGACAGTCTTTGGTGTCGTCATTACCACTGGAATTAACTTTCGCTATAGGGCATATTTCACCCTCAACTGCTTCATCGTACTCCTGCTCCATGATCTGAATCATTAGCCTTCGATCCATATCGAATTGGGGTTGACCACAATGTATAGGGTAATTCAAAACTCGATGATGGGTTCTCCTAATTGTTGTCGAAAAAGAGAAATACATATCATCTATTCTAGCTTTCTTGGATCGGACTTCTCTTTCCACAATATCAACGCGTCGTGTGGCTTTTACCCATGCATCTTTCATTCTCACTCGTTCAGTTGTTTCTTCTTTTAGCTGCTCCTTGACATTTGAATTCTCAGATTCCAGCTTTAATATTGTATACTCTGCCAAAGAGCGCTCCTATTCAGCTATCGCACATCGGGTAATACAATTTTGAATTGTTACATTCTTTTGCTCCACGACCGCCTTCCGTTCTTCAGCCTGCTCTTCTAACTCATGAATATGATTTTGCAATTCTATATTTTGATCAATAAGTTCTTCTAATAAATCCTCCTCAGGTTCCTCTTCTTCCTCACTCTCAGTTGCTACCTTTGCGACTAGCTTGAGTGCAACTTTTAATTCCTCAATCACCACATGGATATCTCTAATCACATTATCTTGGTTGGTGATTAGAGGTGTCTCCACGGTCTCATTTGCTCCATTGCTATTCTCAACACTCTCGGATGTCATTTTCAAATACTGCCACAAAACAAGGGTTAATTAACATATCACATATTATCCCTATACTTTGACCGACCAATTAAATACCAAATAAACTTAGGTAGGTCATACTAGCGAAGGAATTCCCCGCCTCTCCCCTCCTGTTCAATTCTCACATCTTAGCCAGGGATCATATCCCTAAGCTTTGATACCAACTGTGATGCCCCCAAAATAGGTATACATCACCCATCTTGAGTCGCCAAATATATGGTACAGAATTCAAATACAATCTTAAATATATAACATGAGCTGTGAGTTTTAATACAAACATTGTCTTCTAGACAACATTAAAACTCAAAAGAAGTCCTCATTACAATTATTATCACACTATTTTACAGAATAGTGAGGACTACTAATACAAATATCTATGATCATCACTCTTCTTCTAGTAGTCCCACTTCGTTCTCATTTCACGAAGAGAACAAAGAAAAGAAAGGGTGAGCTCAACTAGCCCAAAGAAGAAATATTATGACTAAGATAAAAGCGAATAAATTATCTTTAGTCTTCAATAGTGTTAAACTGATACAATATAACAAACATCAAGTTTAACTGTAGTGGAACAAGCAATCCGTTAAAAGAGTCAAGTAGAGAATAAAATATACTATCTTTTATGATTTAAAAGGTTTTTCATCACTTTTATCGCTGGGACTCAGCTAAAAAAATAATCAACATCATAGAATCACTCATGCACTACGACCAAGGGTATTCTTAAGTATCACGACCACAATTATTCATGCACTACGGGCCAAAGATAATTGTGTTTTCATCAACGGTCCTGATCATGCCATAAAACAATTCATCTTTGCACCCTTGGCCGAAGAGAATCCATAGCCATAATCATACAAAAAATTGTCCATCAATGCATTACGGGCCAATGAGGACTTTTTCCACATCATTTGTAACATTACGGTCATGATTATACCTAATAATCGCTGGTCATAATCATACTAAGTCCATCTATGCACTACAAGCCACAGATGACTTTCAACATAATATAAACATGAGGATGATGACAATGATATAAGAATTCAATAAAACAAGCTCAAGAATTAATTTATCCATGAACCAATAACGTCCAAATTGTCAACATGATCTTTGCTTTGTAGAGTAAAATTCAAGAATGCTCGGAAGAATATTTCCATGAAAAGATATCTTTGGATGAAGCGCAAATATCAAGGATATTCTACTAATTTCATGGAGTATAGAAGTTAAAACTTTAACGAATCGAGTATAATAAAGAATGGAATAACAAAAGAAATCACCATGCATGCGGTGCTTTGATGACGAGTTATTCCAATGAATAATAAATAATCGAAACCAATTCAAAGCGTAATACATGACCGACAAGATATTCCAATGAATAATAAAGAATGAAATAACAACATAAATCACCATGCATGCGGTAATTTCAATGAGAATAATAAAGATTTTAACCAATTTCGGTAAAAAAACGCATGCATATGATATTCAATGAGAATAGTAAAGATTTTAACCAGTCCCACAGAAAAGCGCATGAGCGGATATTCCAATGAATAATAAAGAATGAAATAACAATAGAATTTTACCATGTATGCGGTACTTCGCATAGACAAGTTATTCCAGCAGAATAATAAATAATGGAATAATAGAAGAATTTCACCAAGTATACGGTAGACCGCGTATACATGTTATTCCAACAGAAAAATAAAGTATGGAATAACAGAAGTTCTCTTCATGAATACAAAAGAAATAATACCCCTTACGAGTACAACAAATAATATCCCCTACCTTAGAAAGAAGAGTACTGGATATAAAAGTAGTGAAGTAGCAGAACACTTTTCTTCTTTCTCTCTATAGTTTCTCTCTCTAGAGTTTCAGTGAATTCGTAAGAAATAATGAATGAATGAGCTTCTATTTATAGAAAAATGGACTGTATAGTAACTAACTCATGAACGGTCCAGATTGATTTACTTTAACCTGACGGTCCATATTTAAAGCAAAATCTTTTAAATAAAATATAATATATTCTATTTATAATCTAATAAAACGAATAACTTTATAAAAGATTTTACTATGCGAACCTTATGCAAATACTATGCATTATAAAATATAATATATTCTAATTATTGTCTAATAAAATGATAACTTTATAAAAGTATTATATTTTATATAAAAAGATTTTACTATGCAAAATACTATGCGAACCTGAATGCAATACTATGCATAATAAAATATAATATATTCTATTTATAGAATAACTTTATAAAAGTATTCTGTTTTATATAAAAAGATTTGGGATAAGGTCCAAAAATGCCATTGACATTTTCCCCAATATCTACCGAGCACCCTATACTTTTTTTTGTCCAAAAATACCCTTAACGTTACGTTTTTTGGGTTGATTGTGCCCCTGCCGTTGACAAACATGCCACATAGACTAACAGAATTGACAGTTGGACATATTTTGGTTACGTGGCAGCCACATGGACGGATTAAATACTAATATGTAAAATACTAAAATACTAATAATAAAAACAACAACAACAACAACAACAACAACAACAACAATAATAATAATAATAATAATAATAATAATAATATGTTAATAACAATAATAATAATAATAAATAAAATAGTAATAAAAATAAAAATAAAAATAAAATAAATAAAATAAAATAGTATTTTAGTATTTAAAAAATATATAATACTAATATTTAGTAAAATAATTAAATAAACATATTTATATATTTACATATTACATTGTAAATATGTAAAATACTAATTACATTGCTTACATTAATTAAAAAAGGAGCAGCAGCCATGGCCCCCAATTCGTTCCTCCGTCCACTCCGATCAAAAGGAGCAGCAGCAGTAGTCATGGCCACAACTACTCTCTCTCTCTCTCTTAGATCTCAGTTCTTCCTACCTCACATTTCATCTCAGATCTAAACCCTTATAGCTTCTCTCTCTCTCCAGTTGCCGACCAACACCCTTTCCTCTCTCTAAGGCATAGTAACAGTATCAGATCTATTTCTTCTCTCTCTAAGATGAAGAAGATGAACATAGTAGTAGCAACCATGGCCACCGATCATATCAGATCTATTTTTTCTTTTTCTAAGGTTTTCTCTATCTAAACCCGTTGGTACCGTCGGTCTCAAAGCGGTACATCGGCGTCGATCCGACCCCAGCGGTGGCGGGTATGCAGAAGCGAGGTTGGACTCAGTGGCGACTCGAGGTCGTTGGGGGAGGCGTCTGGGAGGATGGGTTTATATGTTTGCTAAGCTTCTTTTTCTCGAGATCTTGACTTGATTTCATAGGAATCTGGGTTTATTTTATATTTGTTTCGGTTGATTAATGTTTTAATTTCCTATCAACTGATGCTTTTTTGTTCATTGATTTTATGTTGGTTCGGATGGTTCTTGGACAAAAGTGTTTTCCTTTAATTTTGTTGGTGGATGGTTCATTAATTATGTTGGTTCATTAAGTTATGATGCTTTTTTGTTCATTGATTTTATGTTTTGATGTGTTGATGTTAGTAGTGGTGGTGGTGGTGGACTGGTGGTGGTGGTGGTGGACTGGTGGTGGACTGGTGTCAAATAATTAATAATATTTATTAATATTATTAATAAATAAAACTTATTAATAAAATACACATAATAAATAAATTATCAAATATATATAAAATATTATTTTTATATACACATCGATGATAATGCAAATTGGTATTTTTTATTTTAATTATTTGACACGTCAGCAAAATATGTCCGACTGTTAATTCCGTTAGTCTATGTGGCAAAAAAAAAGTATAGGGTGCTCGGTAGGCATTGGGAAAAATGTTAGGGGCATTTTTGGACCTTATCCCAAAAAGATTTTACTATGCAAAATACTATGCAGACACTATGCAACACTATGCATAATAGAATATAATATATTCTATTTATAGAATAACTTTATAAAAGTATTTTGTTTTATTACATTAATAATACCAATAAAACAAAAACGCGAGTGACTTATCACGAAGCATCAATAATCAATCTGGTATGCTACTAGGCAAAGCGACCATGCGTATTCTTGTACTTTTAACACCGAGTGTTTCAAATGATTAACGAGTACAACTTCCTCCACCGTTATTTTCATAAAATATTTTTGTCCTTTTCTCAATCCGACAATAATTTCGTTATGGGGTCCACCAATGATTGTACCATCATACGAATATTCCCCGAAAAAAAAAAAATATTCCCAACCAATCGAATATTATATAACAACTTATGACTTTTGCAAAATTTATAAATATTACCCACAACTATAACATTATATCAAATCCACACCATAATATTCAAAAAAAAAAATTATTTCGAGAAAATTAAATATTTATTCATAAAATCTGGGGTCTCACAATTGATGTAGTACTACAATTTCATACCAAGTTTGGTGTCTAAGTACAACACATCAGAAAGTTATAAAGGGTCAAACTAGCTACCTAAGGCTGTTCTTGAGTTTTCAGGGATTTCCAGAAACTCAGTCAATGTCGATCAACCTATTTTGACCATTAATAACTTGTATTCTATTTATTATTTAGGCGATCTAATGTCACATAATTGTAGTCTACATGTTAGGGTATAAAAGGGTGACATTTTTTTACCATAACAACATCAAAATTGGAAGATTTAGGCCGGTCAAAAGGGCTGTCAGACCCATTCTGGAAATTTTCTAGAATACCCAAAAGTTCATTTTCGTGGTCGGTCAACTGAATTTAACCATGAATAACTAGCAGCCTGTTGATGTAATGGGTGATCTATTGTCATGGACTTGTAGTCCGCATGACATGGTTCAAAAGTAATACACCTAGAAATCCTAACAACATCACATATTGAAGATTTAAGCATGCAAAATTCTTGTCAGACTACTGGGAAAATTTTTGGGTTTTCCAAAAATAAAAATTGTGATTGGTCAACGGGATTTGACCGGTTATAACTTTCAATTGGTTGATCCTATGTGCATGATTCCACTTCCAGGTTACTCGCCTCATGGCATACTACAACTATGATACTTTAAACAGATCAAACAACTAATTGGATGGAATCTAGAGGGACTGACATTTGACTGCCATACACTATTTTTAGGGTTTTGGACAGTTTGTTCAAATCTTCATTTTTATGTATTTAGATGTTATATATGGATTCATGTTCAACCAAACCAGATCATTAAATAACATACTAATTAACATATTTAAACATTAAAACATAAAATCTAATAAAGTTTAAAGGATTTAGCATGAAATTAGGGTTTTTACCTTTTGAGCAAACTTTCTAATATTTCTTTTTGATTCTGATCTTGGCTAGCTATGAGATGGATATGGATCACTTATATCTGATATTTAGTATATACTTTCGTGTACTTAGTGTATGGGAGGTTTTACTATGAATAAAAACCAAATTGAGGTTTATTTAACCTTTAAACCAATTTTTACAAACTAGACTTTGATTCAATGCATGTGGCTGAATTAGGTGTCACTTTGTGGCTAGAAAGGAATGATTTTAAGCACATGGGAAATCCTCAAATGTTGAGTCACCAAGATTTACTCTTATCTTTATTAAAAGATAAGATAAACGACATTTTAGTCATTTCACACATATTAAGGGTAATTTGGTAATTCAACAATTAAATTTAAGGGTATTTTAGTTTTTAAACATGTTTTCCTTCAATTTTTTACCCTTAGGGTTTAATAATTAGTATTAGGGTTCATTAATTAAAATTAGGGTTTTTAGATTAGAATTAAGGTTTCATAATTAGGGTTTTTGAATTATGATTTCATAATTGTCGAAGTCGGGAAAATTTTGTGTCCTTTTCTGTTCTTGCCCTTTTGTGTTCTCGTTTGGTTGAGTTTTGTCTGAAAAGATGAGTTCGAAAAGGTCCGACATGTGAATGTCGACGATTTAAAATTTTGAGTCGGCAGTTGGTAGATTTGAAATGGTTGTACCAACTCAACTGATTTTGAAAAGGTTTACACAAAGGCCCAATGGTTGGACACTGTTTAACTGGCTTTAGAAACCGAGATTCATTAAGTTCAGGTGCTTGATTAAGCCGGGTGAAGGTGTTAGGCACCCCCCGACTTCCGTGGAAACACGATTACCGTAACTTTTCAATTATTCTAATTATCTGCATCTGTGTGTGTGTTTATTGGGCCTATGTGCAATTATCTGGAAGTAGTGTTATGCCTCATTTGCACCTATATACAAAGGGTTTGACTTGTATATTAAAGATCAATTTTAACAAGATATAGTAGTGAGGTTTTGGAAAACATGTTTTTAAACCCTTATGCTCAATAGTAATTGAGGCTTTTGATACTTCCAGTTTATTTTGTATTCGGCTTGATTAATTTTATTTTCGAGATGCGAAGCATCTTCGAGAAAATAAGATATATAGCAGTGCCAAACTCCTTATGGGCATGAGAGCCATCTAAGGATATCCAGACACCGTAAATAATTTACAAGCTGGCTGCAGCTGAGAAATGTCCATCGTGGGAACCATATCTAGATTCACAAGATGAATCTTTGATCTTAAGGCTCCTAGGCTCACATGATAGATTAATATGTACAAAAGCTGAAAAGAAAACTAGATTTAAATAAATCTAAGCCATTCTAGCTTCAACGGTTCCAGTTTAGTCCCTTTTAAACTAGTTAAAGTTAAAGATAGCTAGATTTAGATAAATCTAGTCTACAGGCTGGAAGATTAAATAGATACATTGCGAAAGCAATTAAAGCAGATATATATATATATATTTCCATTTTGGCCTAGTGTTTACTTCGTGGCTTTTTAAAAGCAGTAAAAGCCACATATATTCGATCCAGGCTCAACTATTCAAATTTGAGTATATATATATAGTTATATAAATATTAAAGAAGGAAAAAGCCACGGATCGACGATCCAGGCGTAACTACTCGATGAGATTCTCGATATATATATATATATATATATTAAAGTAGTAGAAAGCTTAAAAATATGAAAAATCTTACAGTGGGCTACCAAGAAGACTTTAGATAGCTTTTAGGGCCGAAAACTCAGTTTCCACAGGTTAAATTTCAGTATGTTGTAGAACACGAGCTCACAAGTGTTTAGAAAGAAGAATCACAAAGTGTGGAGAACTCTAGAAGAGGTTAAGGGCTGAAATGGATAAAGTTTTCTCTCTTTTCTTCTTTTTTTTCAAATGAGCTGATAGCGGCTCATATTTATAGACCAGATGGCCGCGGGTCAACCCGCGGCAGCTACGGGTCTACTTGCGGCTACCTGGGCTGCCCCGGGCTTTGCGGGTCCCATCGTCTCAAAGTACGTGCACTTGGGATACGCTTTGTCCGTTTAAACCTTCATAACTTTCAATCCGGGCATCCGATAGAAGAGTGATGTACCTTTTTGGAAAGCCATGTATGAGAGTTACATAATGACAATGGATTAGACATTGTCCGAAGCCGGGAAGATGGGTCCATGACCAGATCTTTAAGTCTCCACAATCTATCTGTTGAGCTGTCTTGTGCAATTGTCACTCGGGATTTGAGCTATGGTTCTTGTGGGACATCTTGTGGCGTAGTTTGAGTTGAACTATGTTGAGACGAGGTTGAGGTGGCAAAATAACCATTTTGCCCCTCCTGGGGTTATCTCCGGCTTTGGTGTAGTTGTAGCAGTCTTTTCTCAGGGTTATCTCTTAGATTGGCCTATTATTTACTCTGACTGTCCTTAGGGTTATCTCTGAGGTTATTTAACTTCCCAGGGTTGACTCTGGGCTTTGAAACTGATCCCCGGGGTTGGAACTAACTTTCTTGGGGTTATCTTCGGGGTCAGAAATTGGATCTTCCTGGGTTACTTAGGGACTTAGGCTGAATCTCCCATGATTATCTCCGGGATTGGAACTGATTCTCCTGGGGTTATCTCCGGGGTTGGAACTGGATCTCCTAGGGTTATCTTTGGGACTAGAACAGGATCTCTTAGGGTTATCTCTGGGGACTAGAACTGACTCTCCTGGGGTTATCTCTGGGGTTGGAAACTGGATCTCCCGGGGTTATCTCCAGGACTGGAACTAACTCTCCCAGGGTTATCTCTATGATTAGAACTGATTCTCCCAAGGTTATCTCCGAGTTAGAACTGGATCTCCCGTGGTTATCTCTGGGACTGGAACTGACTCTCCCGGGGTTATCTCCGGGGTTGGAACTGGATCTCCCGAGATTATCTCTAGGGTTGGATTGATTTAGCTTCTAGGGTTGTCTCTGGAAGACAATTCTGCCCTCCTGCATGGTTAGTAATAGGAATACAAATTTCGATTGTCTACAGATGCCCCTCTTTATCATATTCATGCAATGCAATGGCATGGATATTATAAAGACTACTAGACACTTAAAATAGTACAAGTTTAAAATGATGCAATACAACATGATGTGATGTCATGAATGTTGGATGTTGTTGTTGTTGGAATGATTTCCAATGGGATTTGATAACTTCTTGCTCCCGCCATTTCTATTAGGGGATAGAGTTGTCAATGATGGCTCTACTGAACCACTTTGATGCTCACTCGAATGGTAGTCTACAAAGTTTTGATCACCGGATCTACCGATGTAAAGCTGGGGTTGTCTCTAGCGATTTGAAATTTCCATCAGTACTATCTGAGCCTGATTTGCTGACAAGTTACAGAGATGTTTTAAAAATCCCTGCAGTGGAGGTTTTCCAATGGTTGAGACCATCAAATGTTGACATTGGGGTTGTCACCAACGTCCTTAATCCTTTGGAAGTGCTTTCAACAGAATATGTTCTCCTCTTTTGCGAGTGACTCTCGGGGATTGCTGATGTTTTATCCGGATGATGGCTTAGCTGGGTTGCCACCATTGGATATTTCTCACCATTACGCTGACATTATCACCATCACTCTGACTTTCTATCAGGTATATGTCGATAGTTCCTCGGGGGATAGACCTTAGAATGCTTGTTTTCAAAGAATCTTCACAATACTCACTCGAATGGCAGTGTTTGTGAGCGTTGACCATCACTAACTTTTCTCGGTGCCTACTTGCACAATAGTTTACAACGGTCAGAAATCACCGAGCCTTTATAGTATCTCGGCTGACGATCTGTATAATAGATTCCATCATCGGTCCTCCCCGATGAAGATGGTTTTCCATGGTTTTGCATCATTAGATTTCTCTGACGTTTCGCTAAGTTATCGTCAACGGCTTGCAACATCAGATACTCTGATCTTCGTTGAAGTAGCTTTCAATGGTGTTGATCACCGGATATTCTTCGATGCTTCGCTGGAGTTGTCGACAATGGCTTGTAGTGTCATGGATGTTTGACCCTCGTTGAAGTAGCATTCAACGGCTTACATTGTCAATGATGTCTGAAATCTCCGTTGGGGATGTATTTCTGACGAGTTATACCCCTGGACAAGTTTGGATGCTTTTGATTGGAATCACAATCCCCGGTCCATGGCATCGGACCTTCGCGATGCGTTGAAAAGGCCACTTCCAATAGCTTTTATCATCGACTTTCTTAACCTTGTATTAGGGCGAATACCAATGACTTACATGTAGACCCGCAATTTTGTCTATGAATTTAGGATTTCAGGCCATTTTCTCTTAATCCCGTATCACTTTTTTCCCTGAATTAACTTTTCAAATTCTGGGACCTCCATTGAAACTCAAATTTGATCGAGTCAGAATCAGGGGGACCACCCTAGGTAGCCATGACTAGACCGGTAATTTCTGCAACATGGGTTTGACCACGACCACCCGTGGGTTATATACTCCATCCCATCTCTTTCACAAGTCATTTTCAAGTTGAAGCCACACAGAGAATCTGAGATTTCTTCTTGAGATCTACTGAGTTTGGGCTATTTTCTGCAAAATTCATCACCATACAACCGTTCTGCACTATCCTAGTAACGTTTACATGTTTTCTTTAACCAGTTTTGATTGTTGGAATGTGAGATATCATATAAAATGCTTTAAAACATATAGTAGTGAATATGTATGCTCATATGACTTGATAAAAATTATTCAGCACAGTAAATGTTAGTCTTTTACCATGCTAAACGTATTAATGTTAGAAAAATTAACTTTTAAAACAGTCAATTGGCACACTTTTATGCTTTTTTCATCCTATTTGAGGACAACTGAGTAAAGGTTTTGAAGTAAAACACACCTGGTAATTACGCTACCATGATGGATTTTGTTGATGATTTTTCATGCATATAAGATGTCCATGACTTTTAGTTGGTGTGCTACTGAATGGCCATCTAATCATGCCTATATGCATGTGGACAGTCCATTTTGCAAAGGAGACTTTGGAAAAAAATATTTCACGAGTCTGGGCATTGAATGAACATGCAATTTTAACTCTACTATAGATGTATGTGAAAGCAATGCATGCATGCATGAAGCTATGATTTAAATTTAATGAGCTTCAATTTAGCATTTACCTCACCCTTTCTGAGGTGATTTGGAGACTTTTGTACCGATTTATGGATCCAGACCAGCCGAGTAGCTCCCGTAGGGCCTCTTCAGGTGTGAGGAGGAGAGCTTCAAATGTTCCTCGGCCTCGCCTAGCCTGACAGCCTCGTCGGTTGACTGAGTTGGTTATTCATCCTATCCGAGTTGAGAGATCGGATGTCGAGGACGAGGAGAAGGACGTACCCATTGCGGATCCTGCTCCTTCTTCTTCCATTCCCCGCAGGGAGCTTCCATCTATTAATGAGACGATTTCAGATCTTCTGGATGATTTGAGTCGTCACCCCTTGATCTATCTCAATGAGAATGAGGTAATAGCCATTTTGACCTTCATTTTCCCATTTGTGGGGCAAGGGTTTCAGACCTCGATTTGCAATTTAACGCGGGTTCTCGGCTTTATGCAGCTTAGAGGGAATTGGTTTAGAATATATTCTTTGTACCAGACTCTTCATCCAGAGTACCGAGAGATTGTTCATACCAGGGGCTTCAAGGCTTTCTTTTTTATTCCCCCCCCCTCCCCCGTCGTTGACCCTGGGGTTATCTCAGGGCTTTGTTTGAGCGTTGGTTTCACCAGACCCAGTCTCTCCACTTGCTGGATTGTGAGGTGATGATGACACCGATGGATTAGCGATTCATCAATGAATTGGAGGAGTTTACAAGGGCTCTAGTGTCGTTGGTGGCTATGTGACGCCCCCAAAATATGTATACATCACCCATCTTGAGTTGCCAAATACATGGTACAAAATTCAAATACAACTTAATTATACAACTGTCGTATAAAATACGACAAACATAAGCTGAGAGTTTTAACACGAATATTGTCTTCTAGACAATACCACACTCAATGGAGTCCTCATTACAATTATTATCACATTATTTCATAGAATAGTGAGGACTACTAAAGCCACTTATCCTGGACCATCACTCCATTCCCCGACTCGTCCCAGCTATATTCTCATTTCCTGAAGAGAACAATGAAAGAAAAGGGTGAGCTCAACTAGCCCAGTAAGAAATATTTTGACTAAGATAATGCAGAATAAATTATCCTTAGCCTTCAACAATATAACAACTAATAGAATATAATAGACAACAAGTTTTAGATCAACAACTACAGCGGAATAAGCAATCCATTAAAAGAGTCAAGCAGAGTATGATATCTACTATCTTCTATGATTTAAAAAGTTTATTATCAATTTTATCGCTGAGACTCAGCTTAATAAATAAACCACATCATTGAATCATCCCTGCACTATGGGCCAAGGATATTCATGTAATCATCAATGGTCATGATTATACCTAATAATCCCTGGTCATAATTGTGACACCCCCAAAATTAGGTATACATCACCCATCTTGAGTCGCCAGATACATGGTACAGAATTCAAATACAACTTAATAATACAACTGTCGTGTACAATACGACAAAACATAAACTGTGAGTTTGAATACACATATTGTGTACTAGAGAGTATACAAACTCAAAAGGAGTTCTCATTACAATTATTATCACACTATTTCACAGAATAGTGACGACTACTAATGCACAATCTAGGACCATCACTCTATTCCCCGACTAGACCCAGCTACATTCTCATTTCCTGAAGAGAACAGTGAAAGAAAGGGTGAGCTCAACTAGCCCGAAGAAAAATATTATGACTAAGATAATGCGAATAAATTATCATTAGCCTTAAACAAAGATTAAAATCGATACAATATAACAAACATCAAGTTTAACTACAGCGGAATAAACAATCCATTAAAAGAGTCAAGTAGGGAATAAAATCTACTATCTTCTATGATTTAAAAGGTTTTTCATCACTTTTTATC
Organism: Panax ginseng; assembly: GCA_020205605.1. NCBI lineage: Eukaryota > Viridiplantae > Streptophyta > Magnoliopsida > Apiales > Araliaceae > Panax > Panax ginseng. Next base: position 68,169,949 of record CM035145.1, on the reverse strand, counting down.
GCTGAGACTCAGCTTAATAAATAATCCACATCATCAAATCACCCATGCACTACGGCCAAGGATATTCTCTAGTATCACGACCATGAATTATCCATGAACTAGGGCTTAAGATAATCATATTTTCATCAACGGTCCTGATCATGCCACAAAACAATTCATCTTTGCACTATGGCCAAAGAGAATCCATAGCCATAATTATACCAAAAATTTTCCATCAATGCACTATGGGCCAATAAGGACTTTTTCCACATCATTTGTAACATTACGGTCATGATTATACCGAATAATCCCTGGTCATAATCATACCAAGTCCATCTATGCACTACAGGCCACAGATGACTTTTAAAAAAATATAAACATGAGGATGATGACAACGATATAAGAATTCAATAAAACAAGTTCAAGAATTAATTTATTCAGGAACTAATAACGTCCAAATTGTCAACATGATACTGCTTTGTAGAGTAAAATTCAAGAATGCTTAGAAGAATATTTCCATGAAAAGATACTGGATGAAGTGCAAATATCAAGGATATTCCACTAATTTCATTGAGTATAGAAGTCAAAACTTTAACCAACTGAGTATAATAAAGAATGGAATAACAAAAGAAATCACCATGCATGCGGTACTTCGCACAGACATGTTATTCCAATAGAATAATAATTAACGGAACCAGGTCATGCGTAAAGCACGGACAGGATGTTCCAACAGAATAATAAAGAATGGAATAATAACAGAAATCACCATGCATGCGGTACTTGCGATGATAGACAAAGTTATTCTAACGTAATACAAATAAAGATTTTAATCCCGGTCCCAAGTAAAAGCGCATGTGACGGGATATTCTAATGTAATAATAATAAAGACGAAACCAGTGCACTATGAAAACGCGCCTGACCGGATATTCCAATGTAATAATAAAGAATGAAATAATGTAAGAATTTCACCAAGTATAGGGTATTCAGCGTACAAAGTTATTCCAATGTAATAATAAAGAATGGAATAACGAAGTTCTCTTCATGAATAAGAAAGAAAGAATACCCCTTATGAGTACAAAAAATAATATTTCCTACCTTAGAAAGAAGAGTACTGGATATAGAAGTAGTGAAGTAGCAGAACACTTTTCTTCTTTCTCTCTATAGTTTCTCTCTCTAGAGTTTCAGTGAATTCGTAAGAAATAATGAAGGAATGAGCTTCTATTTATAGAAAAATGGACTGCATAGTAACTAACTCATAAACGGTCCAGATTGATTTACTTTAATCTGACGGTCCATATTTAAAGCAAAATCTTTTAAATAAGATATAATATATTCTATTTATAATATAATAAAACGAATAACTTTATAAAAGATTTTACTATGCAAACACTATGCAGACACTATGCATAATAAAATGTAATATATTCTAATTATTGTCTAATAAAACAGATAACTTTATAAAAGTATTCTGTTTTATATAAAAAGATTTTACTATGCAAAACACTATGCAAGCACTATGGAACACTTTGCATAATAAAATATAATATATTCTATTTATAGAATAACTTTATAAAAGTATTCTGTTTTATATAAAAAGATTTATTATGCAAAATATTATGCAGACACTATGCAACACTATGCATAATAGAATATAATATATTCTATTTATAGAATAACTTTATAAAAGTATTCTTTTTATATAAAAATTTTTCTCAGATTATTACTTAATAATACCAATAAAACAAAATCGAGTGACTTATCACGCCAGACATCGTACTTTTACTACCGAGTAGTTCAACAGTATTAACGGTAATACTTCCGCCGTTATTTTCATAAAATATTTTTATCATTTTCTTAATCAGACAATAATTCCATTGTGGGGTCCACCAATGATTGTGCCGTTGCACGAATATTCCCTGATAAAACAAATATTTCCCGACCAATCGAATATAATATGACAACTTGTATACTTTGCAAAATTTATAAATACTACTCACAACTATAACATTTTATCAAATCCACACCATAATATTCAAAAAAATTATTTTGAGAAAATTAAATATTTATTCATAAAATCGGGGGTCTCACAATCTCCCCTCCTTATGAAATTTTGCCCTCAAAATTTACGTACGTACCTGGTATGCCGAAGAGGTGAGGATACCTTGACTTCATTTCAAATTCTAACTCTTGAGGTATAACCTTTGAGCGTCGAATATGATCCTTCTTATCCAAGATATTAACACGTATCTCCTCATACGTTAAATCTTCTGCTATCTCGTCCGGTTCTAAATTAATAATGTGGTTCGGGTCGTCCACATATTTATGTAACATCGATACGTTAAAAACGTTATGAACACGCGACATACTTGGCGGTAAAACGAGTCTATAAGCCACAGTTCCTACTCGATCGAGGATTTTAAATGGGCCAATTAAATCGAGGGTTGAGATTTCCTCTCTTTGTCGATTCTTGCTTCTAGAATAACGCCCTCTTGAACCTTCTTCTTCACATTCATCAGCTCTGAGTATGTAGCTTGAGCGGCTTTATCTTTATCGATTAAAGTCAATTCTAATCATATATTCGTTATCTTCACGTGGGTTCGTATATTCGCACTTGTAACCGCATACAATCTTCTACTCAATGCGTCAGCTACCACGTTCGCACTTCCACGATGATATTGCATGGTACGATCGTAATCTTCAACAGCTCGAGCCAACGTCTTTGGTGAATGTTACGTTCATTTTAGTTGAAGAAATATTTAAGGGTTTTAGAAATGGGTTTAGTACTGGGGTCAATACAAAATTCGATTTCACGCTCTAGGGTAGGCTAAGATGTCTTCAAGAATACGTCAGGAAATTTATTAACAATAGAAATATCATTCAAAACTGTGACCCTCATCCAGACTTGGATATCACGTCACATTGATACCTATCAACTTGCCACCGTCATTCACGACGTCGCCTACAGAAAGTCTGGCTTAGGTGCATTCCACACAAGGAAGTCACCAGTGAAAGGACCGGGGCTCTTTACTTATGGCTTGATATGACAATGATTGACTTTAGTGGTTTGGTTGCTTGAATTCGCATAACAGGTTGGTTAGGAATATGAAAGCTAACAACCTTACGAAAAGCATGATGAGTAGTTAACCAATCAATTCCTAAAATCGCATCAAAGGCAAGTATTTTCAAAGAGATAAGATTGACAGGTAACATGAAAGTGACAATTTGAATTAAACAAGATTTATAAATAGTGGATGTAACGAAGGTTTCTCCCAACTGAGTTTCAATAGATAAATCAAAATCTAGCTTCTCCGGAGTTAAATTCAAATATTGAACACAACTAGGTGAAATAAAAGAGTGGGTAGAACTGGTATCTAATAAGGTATAAAATTCGCAAGAGTTTATCATTAACTTATCCGTAATAACTTCGTTTGGGTTCCTCGACAAACGCTCTCACTTAAACTACTGGATTTGACTTTGCTATAGGGTACATTCCACCCTTAAGTGCTTCGTCCCATTCCTGATCCATGATTTGAATCATTATTCTCTGATCCATATCGAATTAGGGTTGACCGCTATGCACATGGTAATTCTGAATTTAATGTTGGATTCTCCCAATTGTTGTCCAAAAAGAAAAATCCATTTCATCTATTTTGGCTTTATTGGATCGGACGTCTTTTTCTACAATATCTACACGTCGTGCGGCTTTTACCCATGCGTCATCTATTCTACTTCGTTCAGTTGTTTCTGCTTTCATCAGAACTTTGATCATAGCATTCTCAGATTCCAGCTCTAATATCTTATACTCTGCCAAAGAGTGCTTCTGTTCAAGCATCGCACATCGGGTAACACAATTTTGAATGGTTGCATCTCTTTACTCCACGACCTTCTTCCATTCTTCAGCCTGCTCTTCTAACTCATGAATACGATTTTGTAATGCTAAATTTTGATCATAAAATTCTTCTAATAAATTCTCCTCAGGTTCCTCTTCTTCCTCTTCTTCATCACCCTGAACTGCTACCTCTGCAACTAGCTCGAGTGCAACTATTAGTTCTTCACGCACCATGAAGATATCTCTAATTTCTTCTTCGTCTAACATCACATTAACCTGGTTAGTGGTTAAAGGTGTCTCAACGGTCTAATGTGCTTTATTGTTGATCCCAACATTTTCGGATGTCATTTTCAAATACTGCCACAAAACAAGGGTTAATTGACATGTAACATATTATCCATATACTATGACCGACCAATTAAATATCAAATAAACTTAGGTAGGTCATACTAGAGAAGGAATTCCCCGTGTCTCCTCTCCTAGTTCTATTCTCACATCCTAGCAAGGGATCATATCCCTAAGCTTTGATACCAATTGTGACGCCCCCAAAATTAGGCATACATCACCCATCTTGAGTCGCCAGATACATGGTACAGAATTCAAATACAACTTAATAATACAACTGTCGTGTACAATACGACAAAACATAAACTGTGAGTTTGAATACAAATATTGTCTACTAGAGAGTATACAAACTCAAAAGGAGTCCTCATTACAATTATTATCACACTATTTCACAGAATAGTGAGGACTACTAATGCACCATCTACGACCATCACTCTGTTCCCTGACTAGTCCCAGCTACGTTCTCATTTCCTCAAGAGAAAAGTGAAAGAAAGGGTGAGCTCAACTAGCCCAGTAAGAAATATTATGACTAAAATAATGCAGAATAAATTATCATTAGCCTTAAACAGTGTTAAACTGATACAATATAACAAACGTCAAGTTTAACTGCAGCAGAACAAGCAATCCATTAAAAGAGTCAAGTAGGGAATAAAATCTACTATCTTCTATGATTTAAAAGGTTTTTCATCACTTTTTATCGTTGGGACTCGACTTAATAAATAATCCACATCATCGAATCACCCTCACACTTACTGCCGAGGATATTCTTTAGTATCACGACCACGAATTATCCATGCACTACGGCTTAAGATAATCATGTTTTCATCAATGGTCCTGATCATGCCATAAAATAATTCATCTTTTCACTGCGGCCAAAGAGAATCCATAGCCATAATCATACCAAAAACTATCCATCAATGCACTACGGGCCAATAAGGACTTTTTCAACATCATTTGTAACATTACGGTCATGATTATACCGAATAATCCCTGGCCATAATCATACCAAGTCCATCTATGAACTACAGGCCACAGATGACTTTCAAAAAAATATAAACATGAGGATGATGAAAATGATATAAGAATTCAATAAAACAAGTTCAAGAATTAATTTATTCAGGAACTAATAACGTCCAAATTGTCAACATGATACTGCTTTGTAGAGTAAAATTCAAGAATGCTTAGAAGAATATTTCCATGAAAAGATACTGGATGAAGTGCAAATATCAAGGATATTCCACTAATTTCATTGAGTATAGAAGTCAAAACTTTAACCAACTGAGTATAATAAAGAATGGAATAACAAAAAAAATCACCATGCATGCGGTATCTTGCATAGACATGTTATTCAACGAATAATAATTAACGGAACCAATTATGCGTAAAAGTAAAACGCAGACGGATGTTCCAACGTAATAATAAAGAACGGAATAATAAAAGAAATCACCATGCATGCGGTTACTTCATGTAGGCAGTTATTCCAACATAATACCAATAAAGATTTTAACTCGGTCCGCGTGAAAACGCATGCATGTGATATTCCAACAGAATAATAATAAAGACGGAACCAGGTCTGACATAAAACACAAAGATATGATATTCCAACAGAATAATAAAGAATGAAATAACAGAAGAATTTCACCAAGTATAGGGTATTCAGCATGATACAAAGGTTATTCCAATGTAATAATAAAGAATGGAATAACGAAGTTCTCTTCATGAATAAGAAAGAAAGAATACCCTTATGAGTACAACAAATAATATTCCCTACCTTAGAAAGAAGAGTCTTCGGATATAGAAGTAGTGAATTAGCGAACACTTTTCTTCTTCTTTCTCTCTATAGTTTCTCTCTCTGAGTTTCAAAGAATTAAAGAAATAATGAAGGAATGAGCTTCTATTTATAGAAAAATGGATCCAGCATAGTAACTAACTCATGAACGATCTAGATTGATTTACTTTAATCTGACGGTCCATATTTAAAAGCAAAATCTTTTAAATAAAATATAATATATTCTATTTATAATATAATAAAACGAATAACTTTATAAAAGATTTTACTATCTAACACTACTATCAAGTAACTATGCAAACACTATGCATAATAAAAAAATAATATATTCTAATTATTGTCTAATAAAATGATAACTTTATAAAAGTATTCTGCTTTTATATAAAAAGATTTTACTATGCAAAATACTATGCAAGCACTATGCAGGCACTATGGAACACTATGAATATTAAAATATAATATATTCTATTTATAGAATAACTTTATAAAAGTATTCTGTTTTATATAAAAAGATTTTACTATGCAAAATACTATTCAGACACTATGCATAATAGAATATAATATATTCTATTTATAGAATAACTTTATAAAAGTATTCTGTTTTATATAAAAAGATTTTCTGTATTATTACATTAATAATACCAATAAAACAAAATTGAGTGACTTATCACGCCAGACATCGTACTTTTACTACCAAGTAGTTCAACAAAGATTAACTTAAAACTTCCATAGTTATTTTCATAAAATTTTTTTGTCGTTTTCTCAATCAGACAATAATTCCGTTGTGGGGTCCACCAATGATTGTGTTGTTGCACGAATATTCCCTGATAAAACAAATATTTCCCGACCAATCGAATATAATATGACAACTTGCATACTTTTGCAAAATTTATAAATACTATCCACAACTATAACATTATATCAAATCCACACCATAATATTCAAAAAAATTATTTCAAGAAAATTAAATATTTATTCATAAAATCTGGGGTCTCACAATAATCATACCAATAACTGTCCATCAATGCACTACGGGCCAATAAGGACTTTTACCACATCATTTGTAACATTACGGGTCATGATATACCGAATGATCCCTAGTCATATCATACAAATCAACAGTCCATCTATGCACGTAAGTCACAGATGACTTTCATCACAATATAAGAATGATGATGATGACAATGATATAAGCATTAATCAAACAAAATCAAGGATAACTATTAAAGACTTTAAATTTATCCAGAGTTTAAAAATATCCAAATTGTCAACATGATACTGCTTTGTGGAGTAAAATTCAAGAATAATATTCATGTATCAAAAATAATTTGGACAGAAAAGAAATATATCTTTCAGGTGAATAGTACCCCGTGAATAGTACCTTGTGAATAGTACTTCAGGAATAGTACCTCGTGAATAGTACCTCGACATGAAAAGTGCCCAAAATACCCGAGTGAGTTATATTCGAGTGAATAGTAAATGGGTGAATAGTAATTCATAAATAGTACTCTGGCACAAAAAGTGCCCCGAATACCCGAGTGAATAATATTCGAGTGAATAGTAATCGGGGGATTAGTAACCCGTGAATAGTAACTCGTGAATAGTATTCCGACATGAAAAGATCAATAATTATCAAGAAAGCTCAGAATAATATTTCCATGAAAAGATACTGGATGAAGCGCAAATATTAAGGAAATTCTACTAATTTGACGGAGTATATAAGCAATACTTCAACAAAATGAGTGTAGAAGTAGGAATACAAAATGAAATAATATTACTTGCATACTACAGAGTATGGAAGAAAATATTGTTTCATACGAATATTGAACAAAGATAATATCCATATGAATACGAAAAAGAATATCTCTTCTGAATATGAATAAATAATACCCCTTACCTCAGAAGAAGACTAGATACTGGAATAGTGAGGTATCAGACTTCTCTTCTACTTTCTCTCTAAAGCTTATCTCTCTATAGCTTCTCTTTCTATAATTGCTCTTGTGAGTCTTAGTGAATTGGTGAGAATGAAAGAAGAATGAACTTCTATTTATAGGAAAATATAGTTTCGATAATTGTATGTTTTAGGGCTCAAAATATTACAGTATAATACCTTCATCTTTTCCTTCATTTTAATTTAGTCCTGCAAGTATTATCAAACTTGCACCACCTCCCCTAATAGTACATCATGTGAATCAATAGTTCTATACATGTGAAAATTATAATTTCAGTATAGTACCATCATCTATATCTTCATTTTTAATTTAGTCATGCAAGTATTATCAATCTTGCACCACCTCCCTTAATAGTATATGCATGTGAATCAATAGTACACACATGTGAACAAATAGTTATAAGCATGTGAATTAATATCAATTAATTGCTCATTTATCTGACAATACGACAATACTTCCGTTGTGGGGTCCACCAATGATTGTGCCATCGTACGAATATTCCCTGTTAAAATTAATATTCCCCAACATAACGAATATTTTATATCAACTTGCTTTATTTGCAAAATTTTCAAATATCACCCTTAACTTTAACCTTATCAATTTAACCATTTACTAAATAAAATAATAATTATAAGAAAATTGAATACTTTCATTTCATAAAATTTGGGGTCTTACATTTGACATCTCCCTGCATTCCGTTAGATCCTTTTTGCGAGTCTCGGCCACGACCCTCAAAGGTCGAACTGTCCGTTCTGGTCCCTTGAGTGTAAACGCCATGAGTGGGGCTCTGACTGAGCCATTGCCCGATGATCTGAGGGTTAGAGATCTCATCCTTCGACGATTGTTCTTCGTCATCATCAGGGGTTGTTTCTTGGCGGACAACTCCTCGATGGTATCATTCGCTTTAGTTAGCACCACTTGGGAGGTGGACCATATCAGAGAGTTTGATTGGGGCTCCAATACCTTTGCCTACTTCCTCAGGGGGATGAGCCTACACTCAGAGGGCGTGATGGAGGCTTGGTTAGGGTTTTACCCATTCTTGCTGGTGAGTATTTTCTCTTTATTTTTTATTCCCATTGTTTGGGTTGCCAGTATGTCTAACCGTAGATATTTGATCTTTGCATTCGCAGTTTTGGGCATACGAGAGACTCCCATGTCATTGTCCCGTTAGCACGTTAGGTCTGGACACTGTTGTTTGTTTTCATGATCAATAAAACACGCGCAAATATACGCGGTCTAACAAGTAGTATAAGGAAAAGTAGAGTGTCGTACCCACGAGGACAAAGTGTTAAAGCTAGTCAAATACTAAATTGGAACAATACGGTCTTATTTAAACAAATGATTAAAGATGGTGTGTTAAAAACTATATACTTAAAACAGTAAATTAAGAAATTCAGTTGCACAAGTAAGTCAAGCTAGGATCACAACTCCCCTAATGCGCCGCCTACTCTCCTAACTCTCCACTTTACTAACAAATCACAGGAATGGCCCACCGAGAACAGTAAATACACATATGCCTCTTTCGATGGTCAAATGCACATCCCTTAGCTAGATGAATCACAATTTTTTTATGGTGAAAATAACTAGACTACGGTCATTACGCTCAATCTTAATGGTTACACAAAGGAAATGTGGCAACCCGAGAATCTGGATATTTAAAAAAAATTAAAATATTGAATTAAGGTTAAAAAATAAACCTAGACATAAAATAAGTGAATGGATTTGAGATTTCTGAGAAGGAATTTGGTGAATTTAAAATTTTTGTGGTAAATTATTCAGGATTAAGGATATAAGTGTATATGTTCTGTGTATATGGTATTAAGTGTGTACTGTATATGGTTAAGGGTCAAGGGTTGAGCAAATAAGATATATAAGTGGCAAACCCTAATATAATATTAGGAACGTCAACGTTCAGTTAAAAAATTCTTAAGATTAATAAGAAACCCTAAAACCAGTTCTAGAAACCCTAATTTCAGTTTCGAGAATCCGAAACCCTAATTCAGAATATGAAACCCTAGTTGGAAATTCAAAGGCTAAATTTAATGATTTAAGTATTTATGATTAAAAATATAATTAGGGATAGCCCTAATTAACTATTTAGAAATCGTACTTCTTGGGTTATAAACCCTAATGGCCATTTTGGAAAAACCCTAATTATTATTTAAAATTTTTAATTAGGAAATATTAATCCTAATTAGCAAGTTTGAGTTATGATTGGGTAATGTTAATATAATTAGAGAATTCTAATTATAATTTATAAATATTAATTTTCTATTTTGAAAACCTAATTTAGAAATCCTAGAAATTTGATTTTTAAGAACCTTAAGGGTTAAACCCTAAGGGTTCAGACCCTAAGGGTTGGATAAGAGGTCAAGTTAGCCATTAAAATTAAATGCCAAGTGACCTTAATGCCGTTTTTTTATTTTTCTGAGTTAGCTTGCAAATCTTGCCAAATCAAGAGTTGGTGACCAACTTAATTGACTTTGTGACTTCAAAATCTCAGCAAAACAGCCTCTAAATGACAGCAACATCAGATCTTGCATCATATCATAATATATATAGATTTGAGAGAGAGAAAATTCATTCACTTGGCTCATTTTTCACCCAAACTCTTACCAACTCATTCTCGATCTCTCCCAAACCTCTGAAATAATTAAGTGTTTCAGTCACTAGTTCAGCCTCTCAAACATCTAGATCAGATTGATAAGGCAAGATCAAAGCATATTCAAGAAAAAGGTATAAACCCTAGCTAACATTTTGATCTTGTATACTTTGTCAAAATTCGTGTTTATGTGTTTAGAGTCATGTTAAAGGATGTTTTATGATGATCTACGATGATTCATCATAGATCCATAGCATCAAAGTGGGTAAAAATAGAAGTTTTTCAAAACTGTCTAAGAACTCAAAAAGTGGTCTGACAACCGAATGTCGAGGCCACAGATCCTTCCCCTGCTTTATGATTTTTGATGTTTTGTTCCCAACTTATTATAAATAAAATCAAATTTCATCTATTTTATTATTGTGAATAATAAGGTGATTAATTTGATATAATGTTCTTTTGGTTATGGGTGAAATGTGCAAATTTTGCAAAATAAAATTAAATTGGTTATAAAATATTCATTTGATTAATGCTTTTAGGGGTATTAGTTTGGTGGTGGAATATTCATTGTTTTCGTATTCGTTTGGGGGGAATATTAAATTGCGGGAATATTCGATGCGACCATTTATTATATGCCCCATAACTTGGAATAAGCGTCGGATGAAGAAAATGACAAAGTTTGAGTTTTTATAAATAACGGCGTAATTATTCTGAATTAACAACATGTTGGAATACCTCGGTGGTTAAAATACGATGTCTGGCGTGGTTGCGAAAGATGCACGGGTATTGCACAATATTGTTGAATTATTGATTCTTACGTGAAAGGCACTACTCAATAATTATTCACGATAATTCTTGTTCAATATTTTATTTTATTGATTCAATAATTGTTGCGTTGATATTTTATATTATTGTTGTTTCAATAATTGTCACTTGCACATTATTTCCCATTATCGGATCAATAATTCATATTATTTGAATAATATTATTAGATAGCATTATTAGCAATGTCTAGAAAGTTACATCGAGAGGAGGGGTTTGGTCACCTAATTGCTTGATAAGAGAAATCCTTATCGGAAAGCCCCTCTTTCTGAGGAGCGACCTGGTTGTCATTATTGTGATTACGTAATATTATTTGTGAATAATTAATTATTGATTTATATGATAAGAAAATATTTATTTGATGTGGATATAAATGATGGATTTATTTATTTATGTGGTTATAAATGAAGGAATTAATCTTTGAGGTATTTTATCGATATTTTATCGGAATGGAAGTATTAAAAATCATCCGTTTTATGGATTTGGATATTTTTTGTTTGGAATTTGGAAAAACTTAAAGCTACAAAGTTGTAGAGAATTTGATTTAGGTGTGGAATGGACATAAAATTCATATTTTTACGATAAACATGCTATTTTTTCTATGAATTACTAAAGTTTGAAAAAATAAAATGATTTTTATTAAAATTGGGTGGGACCCACTTTTTTTTTTAAACATGTGGTTTTTGAAAAAAATTTGAAATTTGGCATGTTTGTCTTGGTTGGTGAGTGTGCGTAGAATTGAAGAAAAAAATAATTATATTTTATTTTTTTAGTCTCCTTTGGCGTTCTAGCATTTTCATATAAATAGGCGCCTAGGTTAGAATTGAAAATCACACCAGAAACAAGTTTTCTTTCTCTCTATATTATCGGCGTATTTTTGTGAGTATTTAGATACTTTGAGAGTTGCTATTATCGATTGCAAGTTTCCTTGACTTTATATCAGATATTCCGATCGAAATCTCTATTTATTTTGAGGTAAGGGATGTTATTTTCTTCGTAAATGATATTATTTCTTTCAATATCATTATGCCAAAATATTGGTATGAACTTTTTTGTGGAATTTGGAACTTTTTGTGTGTCGGGTTTACTATTCACGTATATCGACATTCTATTCGACACTATTCACGAATCGACACTATTCACTTTAAAAATGAAAATTTCTTCTTTTATCCAAGATGTCTATTATGGTTACTATCTTTGATTGTATCCATGTTTTGATCTTTATTTTTGAATTACGCTTCACAATTGGTTATTATGGAGTATTATTGAACTTGGATAAAGCTATGTCTGAATCCCTAATATTTGTTCTTTTATCTCATTGGATTCATTTTCTTTAAGATATTTTCATCATCCTCGGTCCTAAATGATGATATTCTTGAATATCTTTGGCACATAGTGCAAAGATGAATGATTAATAATGAATATCTTTGGCTAGTAGTGCAAAGATGAGCAGTGTTGAGATGAACATGACCAATTGGTGATACAAATGAATATCTTTGGCACATAGTGCAAAGATGAATATTTGATTCAAGATGTATATTGATTGATGTTCTGAGGGATAAAATATTGATGATGGACTTTTAAATCTTAGAAGATAGTAGAATTCTTTCTCTACTTGACTCTTAATGGAATGGATTGTTGTTTCCATTGCGATTGTTGATCTAAAACTTGTTGTCTATTATATTTTATCAGTTTTTCCCACTGTTGAAGACTAATGATAATTTGTTGTATATTATCTTAGTCATAATATTCTTTCTTGGGCTAGTTGAGCTCACCCTTTTCCTTTTTGTTCCATTGTTCTTCTAGGGAGGAGAGAATTTAGCGAGGAACTAAGCGGGGTATGGGTGATGATTCAAGATATAGTTGTTTTAGTAGTCCTCACTATTTTGTAAAATAGTGTATCAATAATTATAATGAGGACTCCTTTTGAGTTTGTATACTTTCTATTAGACAATATTTGTATTCAAACTCACGATTATATGTTTATCGTATTTTGCATGACAATTGTATTCTTGAAGTTGTATTTATTTACGTACCATGTATTTGGCGACTCGAAAATGGGTGATGTATACCTATTTTGGGGGCGTCACGGTTGGTATCAAAGCTTAGGGATATGATCCTGGTGAGATGTGAGACAAGAACTAGGAGGGAGAGTCGGAAATTCTTTCACTAGTATGACCTTATTAAGTTTATTTGGTATTTATTGGTCGATCGAGCATATGGTTAATATGTGATATGTTAATTTGTTAATTAACCCTTGTTTTATGGCGATATTTAAGAATGGCGGCGGAAATATTAACAATGGAGTGAATGAGGCGGTGGAGACACCTTTAATCACCACCCGAGGGCGTACAGCAGGAAGGCAATATTCCTCCTGTAAACAACACTCTAGAACAAATGATGAATGATGGGATGTTTAGAAGCTTTTTGCGATTCATGCAAAAATCGAACGAGGGAGACTTCGTGCACAAAATACGGGTGGAAATGATAGCAATGTCGCGACTTGTCACAGCCAAGCGATTCAAGGAGTTGGGACCACGAAATTTATTGGAAAGCGGATCCGATCAAAGCGAAAATGTGGGTCAAGAAAATTACCAAGATATTTGATGTCTTGGGATGCGGAGAGAACAGAAGGTTCCATTCGCCACCTTTATGTTCAGCGGTGAGGCGGACTCTTTGGTGGGAGTGCGTGAAGCGTACCCGACTGCTTGCTCAACATGTCTTGGGAAACGTTTGAAAAACTATTCAATGACAAGTACTTTCACGAAAGTATTCATCATATGAAGGAGGTAGAGTTTATTAGTGGAACAAAACAACATGATGATGTCCCGATGAGGCAAAGTTATTTGAGTTATCGAGTTTGCACCTCATTTGGTAGAGAATGAGGAGCGAATGACAAGGATGTTTACGAGAGGTCTAAAACCAGAGATTGACAATATCTTATCTCTCATAAATTTTCTTTATATTCGGATGTTGTAAACATGGCTCAATTATTAGGCGAGATAATGAGTATGTTCAACCAAGGGAACCTGACCGAGGTCATCTGGGGTGGGCGGCGGTCATCGAACGACAATGAAAACAACGGGGAGAAAACATTGGGACAAAAGCGGTAACCACTCTGGTGGTAATAATGTGGCCGTGATAATAGAAGGAAGCGAGTCGGGAGGAGATTTCAAAAGAGAAGGTACAACAATGATAACGTGAAGGCGTCGGCACAAACATCAACTATTTTTTAGGGGAGGAGAAACGAGCATTGGTCGTTTGTTACAAATCTGGGAAAGAGGACACATCATTGGCCTTGCCCACAACAATCCAAGGTGTGTTATAAGCTGTGGAAAGGAAGGTCATATAGCTAGAGATTGTCTAGTTGTGAAACCAAGTTCAACGAGGGATGGTGACTCAAAAGTTTGTCCGGACAAGTCAAAGTCGGTGGTTCTGGAAGGGCGTTTGTCGTGGCCCCCAAAAAGCGAGAAAACGAAGCGAGGTGATCACGGGTAAGCTAATCATAAACTCTTGCGAAGTTTATACCTTATTAATCTGGGTTCTACCCATTCTTTTATCTCTCTCTGCTTGTGCTCAGCGTTTAAACTTGACTCAGGAGAAATTAGACTTTGACTTATCATTTGAGACTCAGTTAGGAAAACTTTCATTACATCTCTTGTTTATAAATCTTGCTTGATTCAAGTTGGTACCATCACATTACTGTAGATCTTATTTCGTTGAAAATTCTTGCATTTGATGTGATTTTAGGGATTGATTGGTTAACCACGCATCATGCTAAAATTGATTGTTTTTGTAAGGTTGTTAGTTTTCATATTCTAACCAACCTATTATGCGAATTCAAACAACCAAACCATTAAAATCAATCATGTCATATCAAGCCATAAAGCTATTCGTTTATTGAAAAATGGATGTCAAGCTTTCTTAGCCCATATCACGGACTTGAACAAAAACACGTCGATTTGAATAATATTTACATTGTTGTTAGTGAATTTCTGACGTATTTCTGAAGAACTTCTGATTCTACCCCGAGCGTGAAGTTGAATTCTTTATTGACCTTGAACTTTGGTACAAAGCCCATTTCTAAAACCCCATATCGAATGGCTCTATTGAACTTCATCGAGTTAAAGGTTCAACTACGAGGAGTTGTTGGACATCGGTTTCATTAGTCTAGTACATCTCCTTGGGGTGCTCTGTGTTATTAAGTAAAGAAGAAAGATGGGAGTATCGACGACTTTGTATTGACTCTGAGGAATTGAACCATGTCACCATCAAGAATAGGTATCCCTACCTCGCATTGATGACTTGTTTGACCCGATTGCAGGAGCACAATTCTTTTCAAAAATCGATCTTAGATTACGGATATCATCGGTGAAGATTAAAAGCGAGGATATTCAAAGGCGCCTTGAAACTTCGATGCGGGCATTATGAATTCTTAGTCATGTCTTTTGGATTGACTAATGCTCTATTTGCTTTCATGGATATGATGAATCGTGTATTCAAAGAATATTTGGATCGGTTCGTTGTTGTCTTTATTGATGACATCCTCATCTATTCAAAAAGTCGTGAAGATCATGAGCACCATTTGAAGTTTGATACTTGAAAGGCTTTGTGATAACAAGCTATATGCCAAAATTGAAGAAATGTGAGTTACGGCTTGAGGAAGTAGCATTCCTTGGCGCATGGTGTCAAAACATGGAGTATCTGTTGACGACGCGAAGATTGAAGCAATACAAAGTTGGGAGCAACAAAGTCGGTGGCCAAAATGCGTAGCTTTACGGGCTTAGCTTTGGTTATTATCGGAGATTAATGGAAGGATTTTCTCGAATCGCTACTCAGATTAACTTCAACTAACTCGTAAAGATACAAAATTCGGTTGGAGTGAGGATTGTGAGAAGAGTTTTCAAGAACTCGAGAGAGACTCATTTGGCACTTGTTACGACAATACCATCTGGTTTGGATGGATTTGTTATCTCTGATGATGCTTGAGGCAAAGGGTTAGGATGTGTTCTCATGCAACATGGGAAAGTCATAGCCTATGCCTCGCGACAACTCAAAGAATATGAGAGGAATTATCCTACTCATGATTTGGAGTTAGCGGCCGATCGTTTTCGCGTTGAAGATCTGGAGACACTACACATATATGGAGAAAGTGGAATCTCTATCTGAGATCATAAAAGCCTCAAATATTTCTTCACCCAAAAGGAACTCAACATGCGGCAACGACGTTTGGCTCAAGTTGTTTGAAAGATTACGATCATACCATCCATATCATCACGGAAAAACAAACGTGGTAGTAGGTGGCGCATTGAGTAGAAGATCATATCTTGAATGCAGAGTGCAATGTTGTTAACACAAAGGCCCATTTTGTATGACTTGCAAAGGATGGAGATAGAGTTAAAGGCTCCAAGTACCCACGTGATGATATCAAACATACTGAGTAGAATCGACTTTAATCGATAAAGTTAAAGTTGCTCAAAGCTACGGACATGGAGGTGATGCGTATGAAGAAGAAAGTGCAAGAAGGTGCTATTCGAAGCAAGAATCGATGAAGAAGGAATACTTGAGTCAACTCCGGACTTTGTGTTCCTAACGATTACGACTTGAAGCATAGAATCATGATGGAGGCACACAACACACACGTTTGCAATCCATCTTGGGAGTACCAAAATGTATCATGATCTTGACATACATTTTGGTGGAGCAATATGAAGAGAGAGAGTCGCGAGTTTATCTCGAGGTGTTTAACTTGTCGGCGTGTAAAGGCGGAACATCAAGTGCCAAAGGGTCCATTGCAACCACTTGAGATTACGAAATGGAAGTGGGAACACATTACTATGGATTTAGTTCTGGGTCTTCCCAAGGTTTCTCAAGGCATAGATGCGATTTGGGTTATTGTTGATAGATTAACCAAGTCGCCCCATTTCTTGCCTATCTGGAGACTTATTCCTTGAACGTCTTGCTAGTATGTATGCGTGAATGAGATTGTGAGATTGCATGGCATGCCAATATCCATAGTTTTGGATCGTGACCCAAGATTCACTTCACGATTTTGGGTTAGCTTGCGAGAGAAAGCTATGGGCGCAATTTATGATTCAATTGGCATACCATCCTCAAGCAGACGGACAATCGAAGGACTATTCAAACTCTTGAAGATCTATTAAGACTCTGTGTCCTAGATTTCAAAGGGAGTTGGGATAAGTACCTACCATTGGTGGAATTCTCCTACAACAACAGTTATCGAGCAAAGTATAGGCATGGCTCCATTTGAAGCGTTGTATGGAAGAAAAATGTCATTCTCTCGGTATCTTTGGGATGAGGTGGGTGAAGCAACATTGTTGGGACCAGAATTGAGTACGCATAACTACGAAAAAGATCCAAATGATTCGACAACGTATACAAATGGCACAGGATCGACAAAAGAGTTATCACGGATCTTCATCGAAAGGACGTGGAATTTAATATTGGGGATCATGTATTGTTACGTATTGCTCCATGGAAGGGAGTTACAAGATTTGGGAAGAGGAAAAGCTTAATCCAAGATTTGTTGGTCCATTTGAGATTCTTGATCGAATAGGAAATGTGGCTATATAGACTCGCATTACCTCCAAGCATGTCTCGTGTGTTCATAATATTTTTCACATATCTATGCTTCGTAAATATGTGAAAGACCCGAACCACATTATTGAGTTAGAACCCATTTGAGATAGCCAGAAGATTTAACGTCTGAGGAGGTACTGTTAAGATCTTGGATAGGAAAGAGCATGTCCTACGCACAAGGTTATACCACAAGTTAAGGTGTTGTGGAGAAACCATGCTTATTGAAGAAATGACTTGGGAGTTGGAATCGAAAATAAAGCGAGGTATCCTCACCTTTTGAAACACCAGTCGTCGTCAATTTGAGGACAAAATTTCATAAGGAGGGAGGTTGTAAGACCCCAACTTATTATAAATAAAATTAAATTTCCTCTATTTATTATTGTGAATAATAAGGTGATAATTTGATATAATGCTTCGGTTATGGGTGAAATGTGCAAATTTTGCAAAATAAGCAAGTGGTTATAAAATATTCATTGTTGTCGGGGAATATTCATTTGGTGGTGGAATATTCTTGTTGTCGGGAAATATTAATATGCGACAACGCATTCATTTATGGGCCCAATAACGGAATAAGCGTCGGATGAAGAAAAAAAAGCGACAAAGTTTGAGTTTTTATAAATAACGGCGTAATTATTAACGTTAACCTTTGTTGGAATACACGGTGGTTAAAATATGATGTCTGGCGTGGTTGCCGATATGCACGGTATTGCACAATATTGTTGAATTATTGATTCTTACGTGAAAGGCACTTTACTCAATAATTATTACGATAATTCTTGTTCAATATTTTATTTTATTGATTCAATAATTGCTTTGCGTTGATATTTTATATTATTGTTGTTTCAATAATTGTCACTACACAATATTTCCCATTATCGGATCAATAATTCATATTATTTGAATAATATTATTAGATAGCATTATTGGCAATGTCTAGAAAGTTACTTCAGAGGAGAGGTTTGGTCACCTAATTGCGGCGCATGATGAGGAGAAATCCTTATCGAAAAGCCCCTCTTTCACGGGGAGCGCTTTTGGTTGTCATTATTGTGATTACGTAATATTATTTGTGAATAATTAATTATTAATTTATATGATAAGGAAATATTTATTTGATGTGGATATAAATGATGGATTTATTTATTTATGTGGTTATAAATGAAGGAATTAATCTTTGAGGTATTTTATCGATATTTTGTCGGATTGGAGTATTAAAATCATCCGTTTGTGGATTTGGATATTTTACTGTTTTTTTGGAATTTGGAAAAACTCAAAGCTACAAAGTTGTAGAATTCAATTTAGTGTGGAATGGACATAAAATTCATTTTTTTTTGATAAACGGCCTATTTTCTATGAATTACTGAAGTTTCGGAAAATAAAATGATTTTTATTAAAATTGGGTGGGACCCACTTTTGTTTTAAACATGTGGGCTGCCAAAAATTTTAAATTGATGTGAGGTTGATCTTCTTGGTTGGTGAGTGTGCGTAGAATTGAGAAAAGAAATAATTATATTTTATTATTTTAGTCTCTTTTGGCGTTCTAGCATTTTCATATAATATAAGCACCTAGGTTAAAATTGAAAATCACACCAGAAATAAGTTTTCTTTCTCTCTATATCGACGAGCGTATTTTTGTGAGTATTTAGATACTTTGAGAGTTGTTTGTTAAGATCTGAAGCCTTCTTGACTTTATATCGATATTCCGATCGAAATACCGTTATTTTGAGGTAAGGGATGTTATTTTCTTTGTAAATGATATTTTTTCTTTCAATATCATTATCTTAGAAAATATTAGTCCGAACTTTTTATCAAATTTGGAACTTTTTTGTGTTAGGGGTTAATATTTACGTATACTGACATTATTCACGTATCGACACTATTCACGAATCGACTTATTCAAAAAAAATGATTTTTTTTTTTTTTGTCCAAGATGTCTATTATGGTTACTATCTTTGATTGTATCCATGTTTTGATCTTTATTTTTGAATTACGCTTCAAAATTGGTTATTATGGAGTATTATTGAACTTGGATAAACCGTATGTCTGAATCCCTAATATTTGTTCTTTTATCTCACTTGGATTCGTTTTTCTTTAAGATATTTTTCATCATCCTCGGTCCTAAATGATGATATTCTTGAATATCTTTGGCACATAGTGCAAAGATGAATGATTAAGCGATGAATATCTTTGGCCCATAGTGCAAAGATGAACATGTGTTGAGATGAACATGACCAACTGGTGATACAAATGAATATCTTTGGCCTGTAGTGAAAAGATGAATATTTGATTCAAGATGTATATTGATTGATGTTACAGGGATAAAATATTGATGATGGACTTTTAAATCTTAGAAGATAGTAGAATTCTTTCTCTACTTGACTCTTCTAATGGAATGGTTTTTCCGCTGCAGTTGTTGATCTAAAACTTGTTATCTATTATATTTTATTAGATTTTTTCCTGTTGAAGACTAATGATAATTTGTTGTATATTATATTAGTCATAATATTCTTTACTGGGCTAGTTGAGCTCACCTTTTTCCTTTTTGTTCCATTGTTCTTCTCAGGAGGAGAGAATTTAAGAGAACTACTAACCGGTATGGAGTGATGATTCAAGATAGTTGTTTTAGTAGTCCTCACTATTTTATAAAATAGTGTATCAATAATTGTAATGAGGACTCCTTTTAAGTTTGTATACTGTCTATTAGACAATATTTGTATTCAAACTCACATATAGCGTTATTTATTATTACGCACAAAGTGTATTTCTGAAGTTTTATTTATTTCTGTACCATGTATTTGGCGACTCAGAATGTGTGATGTATACCTATTTTGGGGGCGTCACATCAGGTGTTAAGATATTTGATGTTGTTGTTATACACATGTTGTAGCCTTTAATATGGACTCTAGGAGTGGTCAAACAAGGCCACCCGGTCACAGTTTGCATTTCTGAAATTCCAAGAAATCGTTAGAACAATGTTTCTGACATACTTTTACTGCACTGATTCTGGAGATTGAGATGTATTTCGACTAATCTGTTGTTTTAGTAATGTTCCTTGACATAAGGACTACATATTGGAACCATTATATCACATGAATCATGACTGAAACCTAGATTAAATCGGGCAACAAGATGGCCACTCGAACTGCCTGGGTTTCCGAAAAACCCAGGTAACGTTTGACAGTGACTTTGAATGCCCAGATCTTCATGATATGATCTGTTATGACTCTGATGATGATTACAACTTGTAGTAATACATACCTACTACAAGATCAATGTTCAAACAGACCCAGAAACAAGTTAGAGAGAGAATTAAACACGGTCAAACCATGACCCTTGAGAACCGGCCTGTCAGTGTTCTAGAGGCTCAAGAACACCAACAACAACGGATTTGTCGCCTAAAGCCCCTATAGCGACACTTAATTTTTGAAATTAATTATTTTAATAAATAATTAGAGAAAAATAGTTTTTAATTATTAAAAATACAAAATAAATTCCTAAAAATTATTTTAAAGCCTAAAAATTAGTTTTTAATTATTTGGAGAATTTTTCATAAATATTTAATATTTTTGGAATAATAATGGTATTTAATTTATTTAATTATAATATTAAATAAATTACCTAAAACTGATTTTAATACATGAAAAATTATATTATGGTATAAGAAAATATTTGAAATTATTTTTACCGACTTTTAATATTTTGTAAGGACTTTCATTAATTAATTAATATTAATGGTAATTAATTTATTTACTAAATGTATTAAATAAATTATGGAAAATTAGAATTAATGATTTAAAAATTATATAAAATGATTTAAGTGTTATAAAAATATTTGAAGTTATAAAATATAACTTTTGATATTTTGTCATGAAAATATTAATATTTTAATATTAATAGCAATTACTTAGGATAATGAATTTAATCTGGTTTAAAGATCATATAAATATGATTTTAAGGTATTAAAAGACTTTGATATATTATAAATAAATTATAATATTATGGCATGTATTTCATTAATATTTGATATTAAATAAATATTAATGATAAAGGAATTATGTGGTATTTAATTCATATAAATATGATATTAATGATTAAAAATTCATGATAAATGATATTATTTATCTGAAAATTTTTACGAGCTTATAAAAATATTTTGACTGATAATAAATTATTTAAGATAATTGCTAAGTGTTTAGGCATAGTTTAATTGAACTTAAACTCAATTTTTGTTCGACTAGACCGTCGGGATGTCAGAATTGTACAAAACTCGACTCATACTGTAAAAGTTTGACTTGAGGTTAAGTCTTATGTGTGTTATAGACGGATATGATTATGTGATTATGTGTTTAAGTTATTTTAAATACTATGATGATATTATTCTAGCTTAGAAATAAACATTATTTATATATTAGGTTCAAACAAAGCTTAATAAATTGCATAGCGGTAATCAACGGTTCATGCAAGTTTTTCTTAACTCGACCCCGAGTTGTATTATTCAATTATACTTGTGGTTAATCATTTCTGATTGTCATGTCTAAGAATTATTAAATCGCACTCTGTGCACACTACATGTATTCATAAGGTATGAAAGGTTGATCACCTTCATTACCATTCGGTCCAGATATATATATGTTCATGTTCAATGTTCGTTCAGCTATGTAAAATTTGTTCAGGCTAGTTCGCAATTATATTGTAGAAATCAGAGCTGCATTTTTTTCAATTCTTTCAATCATGATATATCCTTAATTTATTGAACTTAAACTTGTTGGGAAAACTTATTGCTTACCCTTGCTATATCATGATAAATATTGCAGATTAAGACGAATACGTCGGATACAGGAAAGGACAAAGCCAAGTTCAGCTTGAGATAATATGTGCAACTAACTTGTAATAGTATAGTATGATAATAACATTATATGTTAGATAAATTTTGAATTGTGTATAAGTTAAGGTTACTCGACCTTGGAGAATAGTGTGTAAAGTTTATTATATAAACAATTTATGTTTATATCTTCCGCAATAGGTGATTTAGGACCCGAATTTGGGGCTCTCACAGTTGGTATCAAAGCTGTAGGTTATAAACCTTGGGTAGGATTACCTTAGTCTAATAACCGCAGTGATTAGGATAATGTTTAACTCAAATAGAGTTAGTGAGTCGAAAAGATTCAAAAATGAATCTCGACGAGTTATAAAAAATACGGAGTTCCCTAACTCTTATAATAAAGTTGAACAGTAGTGGTGAATAGATAGAGTCTAAAAGACTAAAAGTACAGTGATAGGAGATCGTAAAACAAAACGATCAAGACATAGAAATGAATCGTAATATATACGATGAGATCACCCCATGATCTGATAAGGTGATAGCAGGGAAAAGAATTAAGCGAATGACTGACAAGTTTACGATAAGAGTATTGTGTGTCAGTTGTACTATGAATTGGTACAGATTCAGGAAATGATTATGAATACGGATTAAATGAAATTCGAATGGAGAAGGGAGTTAGGATAATTATTGGGATGTCTGTGTCGCGCTATTTGCTATATGCATGTTAAGAGGGTGATTCATTTCTTATGTGTATATCAGATAGATAGGGTATAGGTAGAGAATATAAGGTTAAGTACGAGTTCTTAAAACTCATACTTATGGTACGTTCGTGACTCATGATTATATGAAATGTTTATGAACCCCTCAGCAAATGGACGCCAAAGGTCTTACTAGGACAAGTTCTTAAACTCATATGATTGTGAAGTTCCTGAACTCATGAGTGTGGTTTGACGAACTGAGAATAGTTATGTGTATTAAGGATAATAGGAATAGATAGATTACTAAGCAATTGATCATTAGTGGAGACATAAGTTTTCCAAATCTTCTAGCTATGCTAGACTCGAATTTTTTGACATCAAGTTAAAAACACACTATGTGCTTTTAAAAATAAATTTTTATACTCCACTCCGGGTGACCATTTTGTATGAGTGGACTTCGGGCCACCGACACATCGTTACCTGTTGACATAATAAAATAGATTTATAATGATTTTTGAAAGGTTTAAAGTATAGTCTATACTACTTATTTCATCTAGACGATAATGATTTGAAATATCAAAATATATTTAATTTATCGCTTATGTACCATGTAACCTGGTGCAGAGATGATAAAAAGTTGATGGAGTTGTAAATGCAGGAATACTTAGTGTTGAATTTGATCTAAAATCATTATTCCACTATTGTATGATGTGTTATGACAAAGTCACTCGATGACGACATCCTCAAACGGGCTGTTAATACAGTACGACATCATGACGTCATTTTCAACAAAATTTTAAAAAATTTAATTTGCCAACGGGGTTTTGGCTACACACATTCGTATTTCGATTGAAATTGAATTACGGATATGAGTCTAAGCTATTTGATTCGGCTAGACCAACGTTTCTGAAAATTCTAAGCATTCTTTGAAAATTTTCCCAAACTAAATTGTTTTGGTGCAGAATCCGATAAGACTGAGGTAAAACTTTTGTGCCTATATGGCGATGATTTAGAAATGATTCACCAAAGAAAGATTTAATAAGTATAGGGCATATTGGGCTAATTACCCACTATGTCCATAAGTTATGAAGGTTTGCGGATGAATTTCCATAAAACCTTTGCGAAAATGACAGACAATAGTCTATATAACTCCTTAGCACAATTTCAAAATTTTAACTCTTGTGAGGAATGTATTGGGTAACATGTGATGTTGTGTATGGATGGTGTATGGTGCATGGTGTAAGGTAAATTTTGGGGACAAATTTTTTAGAAGAAGGGGTGAATGTGA
The DNA here is from genome assembly GCA_020205605.1 of Panax ginseng. Lineage (NCBI taxonomy): Eukaryota > Viridiplantae > Streptophyta > Magnoliopsida > Apiales > Araliaceae > Panax > Panax ginseng. Next base: position 68,145,229 of record CM035145.1, on the reverse strand, counting down.
CAACTCGAGAATCAGAATATTTATAAAATATTAAAGTATTGAATTAAGGTTAAATAATAAACCTAGACATAAAATAAGTGAATGAATTTGAGATTTCTAAGAAGGAATTTGCTGAATTTAAAATTTTTGTGGTGAATTATTCAACATTAAGGATATAAATGTATATGTTATGTGTACTGTATGTGGTTAAGGGTCAAGGGTTGACTAGATAAGATATATCAGTGGCAAACCCTAATATAATATTAGGAACGTCAACGTTCAGTTAGAAAATTCTTAAGATTAATAAGAAACCCTAAAACCGGTTCTGGAAACCCTAATTCGGAATATGAAACCCTAACTTGGAAATTCATAGGCTAAATTTAATGATTTATGATTAAAAATATAATTAGGGATAACCCTAATTAAATATTTAGAAAACCCTAATTATTGGGTTATAAACCCTAATGGCCATTTTGGAATAACCCTAATTATTAATTAAAATTTTTAATTAGGAAATATTAATCCTAATTAGCAAGCTTGAGTTATGATTGGGTAATGTTAATATAATTAGAGAATTCTAATTCTAATTTATAAATATTAATTTTCTATTTTGAAGACCTAATTTAGAAATCCTAGAAATTTGATTTTTAAGAACCTTAAGGGTTAAACCCTAAGGGTTCAGACCCTAAGGGTTGGATAAGAGGTCAAGTTAGCCATTAAAATTAAATGCCAAGTGACCTTAATGCCGTTTTTTTATTTTTCTAAGTTAGCTTGCAAATCTTGCCAAATCAAGAGTTGGTGACCAACTTAATTGACTTTGTGACTTCAAAATCTCAGCAAAACAGCCTCTAAATGACAGCAACATCAGATCTTGCATCATATCATAATATATATAGATTTGAGAGAGAGAAAATTCATTCACTTGACTCATTTTTCACCCAAGCTCTCACCGACTCCTTCTCGATCTCTCCCAAACCTTCGAAATAATTAAGTGTTTCAATCACTAGTTCAGCCTCTCAAACATCTAGATCAAATTGATAAGGCAAGATCAAAGCATATTTAAGAAAAAGGTATAAACCCTAGCTAACACTTTGATCTTGTATGATTTGTCAGAATTCGTGTTTATGTGTTTAGAGTCATGTTAAAGGATGTTTTATGATGATTCATCATAGATCCATAGCATCAAAGTGGGTAAAAATAGAAAATTTTCAAAACTGTCCAAGAACTCAAAAAGTGGTCTGACAACCGAATGTTAGAGGCCACCGATCCTTCACCGTTTATGATTTTTGATGTTTTATGTTTTAGATCTATAGCTTGATATGTGTTCTTTGTTCTGCAAGTGACATCACAGTTATTTGATGTCTAGATTTCATGTTATTGTTGGTCAAAACCCGTTGACCGGACATAACCAGACGAATTCTGGGTAACCCAGAAAACGGTCTCCAGCGTCTGACAAGATCTTCTAAGTCCCTGATATGTCAGGTGTTAAGATATTTGATGTTGTTGTTATATACATATTGTAGCCTGTAATATGGACTCTAGATTCTGGCCTTTATGTAACGATCGAGAAATTTGTATTTTAATTTAAATATTTATTGAATTAAATTTATATTTTAAATAATTTATTTATTGAAGGAAATAAATAATTGATGAATTGTAGTGAATTAATTTAGTAACTAAATTGATTAATGTTAATTAAATTAAATAATATTAATTTTATCTCAAGGATTTAATTTAAGGAAATAATTAAATTAAATCAATTGCTTAATATTTAAGAAAAAAAGTAGATAAAATAAAATAATATTTTGGTCTAATTTAATAATTTAAATTAGATATGTATTTATTTATTTTTCATAAATATAAATATAATATAAATTATTATAATTACTATTTTTAGTTATTTAAATTAACTAAACTAAAGCTATTTTAATTAACTAAGGTGTGACACATGAAACTATATAATATAATATTATTAAAATAATCTAGTTTGGGGGGGGGGGGGGATTAGTGTGAGACCAAACAAGGCCTTGAGGTCTTTGCTCTAATTTAACTGACGTCTTTTGGGTTTGTGACCTGACGTTAGTGGGGGAGTGGGAGTCAGTTTATTTTTACGCTTCTTATTTTCCCCTAAGGCTAGACATAAATAGAAATACAAAGAATGTTTGAAGAGAAGAAGAAACATAGAGAATTTAGGGAGAGCTTGGGTTGGAGGAGAGAATCACAGAGAGAAAGAGAAGGGTTGCTAAATCAAGGTAAATTGCTTCTAATTCGTATATTTTGATTTCTTAGTGATTATCCATTGTAAACTGATAGTGGTGTTGGATTGATATATATATATATATATATATATATATATATATATATATATATAAACTTGTATATATGGTTTATAATCTGTTATTTATCATATGTAAATATTAATTGATGATTAAAGGCATGAATTGGGTTGTAGTAGAGAGATTTCATATAACAGTGTTTTTACATGAAAATTGGCCTTAAAAAGTACCAAATTTTGTGCCCTATATGCATTGTAATCTGTAATTTAATGTTGGTTTATGTTAGTATGTTAAGAAACAAAAGTGGCGTAGTTCGAATCATGTCAATTGATTAAGAAACGAATTCGTGGCGATCGATTTTCGCTAAATATGTAAAAAATGAAGAAATTTGGAAATTGGGGGGTTTGATTCCTCAAATTTGTGTATACGTGGTGTTTTATGTAGTTAGAATGGTGTATGATATGTGTAACTATGCTATTACAAAGTTTTAGTTGCTAGGTTTCATGATTTCTATAGGAATTGGGTTGAGATGGGTGACTGCCGAGTAACAGATCTGCTGCAGATTTAGTCATTCAATAATGCAGGCAGCATTACAATTACTGACGAAAGCAACGCAGAATTCTGTTGGCCTTGATTCTTGCTAGCTGCCAAACTAAGGCTTGGGACAACGCATGTCTGCTGCGTGCCTCGAGCCCAAGCAAGACTTACGCTATTTGCGTGTCATGTGTAATGGACATATGTTAGCTAAGAAAGCATGTTAAGGATGTTAAGACATAATAGAAACTACAATAACAGATTGTAAGGTGTTGTAATACAAAGTGTAAAAGATTTTTAACTGATTGTTAATTGAGTTATATAATGAAACTAAAAGTGATGTTTTCAAAAGTTAGAGATGAAAGATTAAGTTATGTTGGATCGTAATGAGATTTTAGAGGCGTTAAGGATGTTAACCAACATGGTTAGGTGCTGAATTAAGGATATAACCTAAATGATGGTTTAAACCCTAAAGCTAATATTCATACAACTAATTGTTGTTGCGATTTCAATGATATATGTAGGGTAATTGGCGAATATTACATTTGTGTAGCTTACATACAAGGCAAGTTTCTAAACCTTAACTCTTTACATTGAGCAAGCTTTCTAACTTCATTCTTTTGTTAATTAATGCAAGTTTCTTATCCTAATCTTTTATTGAGCAAGTATCCCTAACCTATGCTACTTAATTATTAAGCAAGGTTTACTTATCATTATCTCGAGCGAGTTTTACTTTTCTAAATCGTGATATTATTCTTTAAAGCATAGATTATTCTAGCACATCGATTAAAATGAGATTGTTCTAACTCTTTTGAATATAGCACTTTGCATGTATTCCATGGTTATTCAATTGTACATTGTTGTTATTCGGTCTTTGACTTTGATAACCTTGTTCAATTCTATATTCTTGTATTAAACCTTCAAGTAGTAAGAAAACTTTTATTGATTTCATTAATTTATAATTGAATAGTGTTCTAAAATTCTAGAAACACTGATAAGCTAGTTCCAAACTAAACTTTCTTTAGTTCGGAAATTCTAAATTCAAACTAAGACGAACAACCCTAACATAGGGGATTTTGTACGTGTAACGTTTAGATGTTTGTCCACAATACATGGTACAAAGGGCTGATCCCCCTAAGTACGTTAAGAAGGGTCTGTATAGTCTAATTAACTGTTAAGGTTGGGGTAGTAATACCTAATCACCGTGGACATAGTTCGTGGTCTTAAGACTCAGATATTAAAGTTCGAACTTGTTTTCTATTTTTGATTCGTAGAACAAGTTCATTATTGTTCAGTATTCGTTGTTCATTCTCATGTTGTTATTATATCAGTGAGCAATTGTTTGCTCACTCTTGCAATTAACACTGCAGCTAAAGCTGAAAGAGTCGATGAGTCATCTACAAGCAAAGGAAAGGGCAAGATGTCCAAGTATTGAAGAATTATTTAAAATTTATTTAAATGCATGATGTTATAAGACTTGTTTCTATTATGATGTTTTTTGCAAACTTATGTAATAAATTAAGGTTAGATTACCTGGGATTGTTTAATAGATGATGTAACCCTTTAATGGGAGAGATTATTGTTTAAATTAATTAATGTTTTATCCTTCATTATGGGTAGTTAGATGTAATTATTTTGACAGTGAGCACCAAATTCTAGGGGAATGAAATACCTGGATTTGAGGGTGTCACACTTTAGATCCCTTAAATCATCAATAGATCGAACATAGTGAGTGGTCAAACCAGGCCACTCGGTCACGATTTGAATTTCTGGAATTTCTAGAAACCGTTAAAACAATGTTTCTGAGATACTTTGACCGCACTAATTTTGGAGATTGAGATGTGTTTCGACTGATCTGTTGTTTTAGTAATGTTCCTTGACATAAGGACTACATATTGGAACCATTATATCACATGAATCATGAATGGAACATAGATTAAATCGAGCAACAAGATGGCAACTCGAACTGCCTCGATTTCTGGAAAACCCAGGTAACGTCTGACAGTGACTTTGAATGCCCAGAAACAAGTTAGACAAAGAATTTAACACGGTCAAACCATGACCCTTGAGAACCGGCATGTCAGTGTTCTTGAGGCTCAAGAACACCAACAACAATAGATTTGTCACCTAAAGACTCTATAGCGACACTTAATTTATGAAATTAATTATTTTAATAAATAATTAGAGAAAAATAGTTTTTAATTATTAAGAATACAAAATAAATTCCTAAAAATTATTTTAAAGCCTAAAAATTAGTTTTAAATTATTTGGAGTATATTTCATAAATATTTAATATTTTGGATTAATAATGGTATTTAATTTATATAATTATAATATTAAATAAATTTCTTAAAAATGATTTTAATACATGAAAAATCATGAAAAATTATATTATGGTATAAAAAAATATTTTAAGTTATTTTTAGTGACTTTTAATACTTTGTAAGGAATTTCATTAATTAATTAATATTTATGGTAATTAATTTATTTACTAAATGTATTAAATAAATTATAGAAAATTAGAATTAATGATTTAAAAATTATATAAAAATATTTTATGTTATAAAATATAACTTTTAATATTTTTTCATAAAAATATTAATATTTTAATATTAATAACAATCACCGATAATGAATTTAATCTGTTTAAAAATCATATAAATATGATTTTAAGGTATTAAAAATACTTTGATATATTATAAATAAATTATAATATTATGGCATGTATTTCATTAATATTTGATATTAAATAAATATTAATGATAAATGAATTATGTGGTATTTAATTCATATAAATACGATATTAATCATTAAAAATTCATGATAAATGATAATAATTATCTTAAAATTTTTACGAGCTTATAAAAATTATTTTGACTGATAATAAATTATCTAAGATAATTGCTAAGTGTTTAGGCAGAGTTTAATTGAACTTAAACTCGATTTTTATCTGACTAGACCGTCAAGATGTCAGAATTGTACAGAACTCGACTTAGATTGTAAAAGTTTGACTTAAGGTTAAGTCTTATGTGTGTTATAGACGAATATAATTATGTGATTATGTGTTTAGGTTATTTTAAATACTATCATGATATTATTCTAACTTAGAAATAAACATTATTTATATATTAGGTTCAGACAAAGCTTAATAAATTGTATAGCGGTAATCAACGGTTCATGCAAGTTTTTCTTAACTCGACCTCGAGTTGTATTAATCAATTATACTCGTGGTTAATCATTTTTGATTGCCATGTCTAAGAATTATTAAATCGCACTCTGTGCACACTGTATGTATTCATCAGGTATGAAAGGCTGATCACCTTCATTACCATTCGGTCCAGATACATATATGTTCATGTTCAATTTTCGTTCAGCTATGTAAAATTTGTTCATGCTAGTTCGTAATTATATTGTAGAACTGTAGCCAGCTTTTGTTCAATTCTTTCAATCATGATATATCCTTAATTTATTGAACTTAAACTTGCTGGGAAAATGTGACGCCCCCAAAATAGGTATACATCACACATTCTCGAAGTCGCCAAATACATGGTACGTAAAACAAATACAACTTCAATGTACAATTATCGTAAAATACGACAACAACATATATATTGTGAGTTTGAATACGATATTGCCTAATAGATGAAGATACAAAACTCAAAAGGAGTCCTCATTACAATTATTGATACACTATTTTACAAAATAGTGAGGACTACTAAAATAACTATCCTGAACCATCACTCCAAACCTCAGCTAGTTCCTACTATGTTCTCACCTACTGAGAAGAAAAATAGAAAAAAAAGAAAAGGGTGAGCTCAACTAGCCTAGTAAAGAATAATATGACTAAGATAATATACAACAATTTATCATTAGTCTTCAACAAGGAAAAATATGATAAAATATAATAGACAACAAGTTTTAGATCAACAACTGCAGCGGAAACAACAATCCATTAGAAGAGTCAAGTAGAGAAAGAATTCTACTATCTTCTAAGATTTAAAAGTCCATCATCAATATTTTATCCCTATAACATCAATCAATATACATCTTGAATCAAATATTCATCTTAGCACTACAGGCCAAAGATATTCATTTGTATCACCAGTTGGTCATGTTCATCTCAACATTTGTTCATCTTTGCACTACGGGCCAAATATATTCATTAGGTAATCATTCATCTTTGCACTACAGGCCAAAGATATTCAGTAATATCATCATTTAGGACTGAGGATGATGAAAAATATCTTAAAGAAAACGAATCTAGTGAGATAAAAGATCAAAGATTAGGGATTCATACTTTAGTTTATCCAAGTTCAAAAATACTTCATAATAACAAATTGTGAAGCAGAATTCAAAAATAAAGATCAAAACATGTATACAATCAAAGATAATAACCATACTAGACATCTTGGACAAAAAGGAGAACATTTCATTTTTCGATGAATAGTACCGTATTCGTGAATAGTGTCGTATACGTGAATAGTAACCCCAACACAAAAAGGTAGAAATTTCACAATAAAATCCATACTAATATTTCAGTATAATGATATTGAAAGAATAACATCATTAGGAAGAAAATAACATCCCTTACCTCAAAAGAACAGTATTTCTGATCGGAATATCGGATGTAAAGCCGAAGGAAACTTGCACTGAATAACAACTCTCAAAGTATCTAAATACTCACAAAAATACGCTCGACAATATAGAGAGAAAGAAAACATGTTTCTAGTGTGATTTTTAATTCTAACTTAAGCGCTTATTTATAGGAAAATGCTAGAACGCCATAAGAGACTAAAATAATAAAATATTATTATTATTATTATTTTCAAGCACGCCACTCCTTAGCTGAATAATCAAGCCAGCCATTTTTGAAAAAAATAGCAGCCCACATGTTTTCAAAAAAAAAAAGTGGGTGCCACCCAATTTTAATAAAAATTATTTTATTTTCCGAAACTTCAGAAATTCATAATAAATGGCCATTTTATCAGAAAAATTCGAATCTTATGTCTATTCCATAGGAAATTAAATTCTCTACAACTTTGTAAGTTTAAGTTTTTCCAAATTCCAGACAAAAAATATCCGAAATCCACAAACGGATGATTTTCAATACCTCATAAAATTCATAACAAATCATACGTTAATTTTTAACGGTTCAAATTTTGTGGACATATACTCAACTTATATATGTATAACATATCCAAAAATCACAACAATCTAATGGTCAGATTAAAATTATAACTCACGTAATAGAGCTTTAAGAACACTTATTTGATTTTTAATACCTCCATTCTGACAGAAATACTGATAAAACACCTCAACATTAATCCCTTCAATTATATCCACATAAAATAAATATTTCATTATCATAAAAATCAATAAATAATTATTCACAAATAATATTACAGAATCAAAATAATGATAACCAGGCCGTTCCTAGGAAAGAGGGGGCTTTCCGATAAGGATTTTTTCTTAGTAGCGCGCAATTAGGTGACCAAACCTCTCTTTGACAGAACTTTCTAGACATTGCCAATAATGCTATCTCATAATATTATTCAAATAATATGAATTATTAATCTGATAATGGGAAATACTGTGCAGTGACAATTATTGAAACAACAATCATATAAAATATCAACGCATCGCAATTATTGAATCAATAAAATAAAATGTTGAACAGTAATTACTGTAACAATTATTGAGTAGTGCCTTCTTACGTAAGAATCAATAATTCAAAAATACTGTGTAATACCGTGTGCTACTGTGCAACCACACGTATTACTGTATTTTAACCATTGGGTATTCCAACAGTGTTAACGGTAAATGCCGTTATTTATCAAAACTCAAACTTATCGTTTTCTTTATCCGACCATTTTTCGTTATAGGGCCCACAAATGGCTTGCCCATCGTACGAATATTCCCCGACAGAAAGAATATTCCACGATCAAACGAATATTCCCCGACACAATGAATATTTTATAACCACTTGCTTATTTTGCAAAATTTGCACATTTCACACATTACAAAAGTATTATATCAAATTAACACTTTATTATTAACAATAACAAATAGAGGAAATTCAATTTTATTTATAAAAAGTTGGGGTCTTACAGAAAACTTATTGCTCACCCTTTGCTATATCATGATAAACATTGCAGATCTTTCGATTCTCCACCGACCGACTGTCACAAAATGCGTTCAGAAATAACTTTTGTTGCAGAGAGTTGAAGTGGAAGGTGGATATGAGAGAGCTCCACTTCTCAAACCCTAGCCCTGTTCTACTTCTACGTGGCGTGCGAACTCAATTTCCGAACATTGAATTGTTTGGACTCCGCTCTGATGGACCTCAGATGCTCTCAAGTGCTTGTAAATATCACAAGCCATGGTTGCACAGACATCTTCTTTGGCTGAACGGTAAGCGGAGAATCTCGAAAAGGCGGCAACTTTGCTGCCTCAAATGGCGAAGAAAAGGCCGACGTTAGCTAATGTGACTAATCAGAGGCATGGTTCTGAGAATGGTTCAAGAAGCTCAACGAATTTGGTATGTGATTTTGTCTAGTTTCTTATTTGTGTTCATTTGTTTTTTGGGTGTTGGATAACTTGAATCTAAAATTTGAAAGTATTCGAATGTGTGGGTTTGCTTTAGATGAACCTTTTTCCTTTGTTGGCTTTATCTGCTTAACATGTTGGTGTAATTACATTTATCGATTCTTTGTATCTTTTAACATAGCAGACTTAAAAAATCTATTGCTTTTTCTCACTTTGTAAATGAGGTTAGCATCACCGCTTCACCGAGAGGATCTGTTTTGTCTTTGTCATATATAGGAGGAGGAAGGAAATCCTAATGTTCATTTAAGTAGTATATATATGATTCTACAAAATTTCTAATTAGATCACATCATAGAACAAATTCGGGTTTAGTATACTAGATCTTTATGTTTGATTTCTAGTTATTTCTAAACTTATTTCTATTATGTTTTTCTTGAGTTAGTTTTCACTTTTTGTTGTTAACTTGTATTGCTTAGGTAAAATAATAAGTAATATTAAAAAACTGACCATCTTCTTTAAAGAAAATTGGTTCACGTTTACAATCTGCATTAGAATTTGAGTTTGAAAAGATAACTTCAACTTATTTACTCTGTTTGGCACCCTATGACTATGATCTTACACACTTATTTCTATTATGATTGTTGAAAGAGAAAGTTAGATGTGGCATTAAGGGTTGGAACAATAATGAATAACTTGAAAGTTAATGATGAAGTAGGGTATAATTGAATTGAGATTGAAGAGTACATATACTAATATATTAGTAAAATATATTAGTAAAATTAGTATTTAAATCATATTAAATATTTCATATAGATGGTCAGGAAAAGAAAAGGCAAAGAGTTTCATGTGATAGTAATTAGTAGTTAGATGTTTGTTGAGCACATGATGTGCTGAAAGTAAGTGAACACATTTAAAGTGTTATTTGGGGGTTCTTCTTATAAATTATGATTTCTTCTAGAAAAGAGATAGAACCTCTAAATAATCAGAAGTCTCTTGATAAAGTTGTTTCTCAAGGAGATCTTCAAATTGGAAACTCATTTCCATGACAAATTGGAGCGGATGTGGTGGGTTGAAATTGTATATACCTTCAAGACTTTTACATGTTTTAGACTTAAAAGAAAGATACCCAGATGCAAAATTAGTTGTAGGTAACACTAAGGTGGGAGTTGAGATGAGATTAAAGAGATTCTAGTACCCTGTTTTGATATCTATTATATATATAACTGAATTTAATACAGTAACTGTGACCGATGGTGGAGTTTTGGAAATCTTTAACTTTGAGCTTCTTAAATTTTGAATTTTGTTTTTTTAAACTGAATTTCAGAAATAGAGTTATTTATTTATTAATAACAAATTAGACTATTTTTGTGGAATGAAGGGAGTATAATTTAGTTATAGACCCATATTTTGGTTGTGTATATCAACTGTAAATTAATTTTATCTGATGGAATGTTTTCTTGGTTCTAGAACAATAAACTACAAATAATTAGTTTGTATGCTTATTTCTTCATAGGAATAAATAGTCCTTGAATGTGGAGTTGAAGACAATATGGATTTGCATTTATTGTTCACATGCATTTTAATTGTGTTTGAATACAGCTATGAAAGTAATATCCTCTTCTTCCTCATTATAGTTTCTGATTATTATATTGTTTTGTTTTATTAATTTTTTTACATCATTTTAATTTATAGTTATAAGAGTATGTAATACACTATAGATACTATGAATCTATCTGTAAATGAAGAATTCAACTACAAATGAGGTCTAAATTAGATTCAAGGAATTAAAGAGAGGTCCCCTGATTATAAGATTTATTGTTTCAATTTTTTTTAAAAAAAATTAGGAACAACATGGGATGAATTACTTTGCATCAACTTAACACAGATAATTATTTTACATTCGAATATCGCAAACTTAAATTTACAAATAGTTTATTGTTTGTACAATAGTAGTTCATCCTACTATATGTGAATAGTCCTACTATATGTGAATTGTGTCAGATCTTTATCAAGTAAATGAATTGTATCTGGTGGCAGTATGTGTCTAGGCACGAAGATGATTTAGTTGCAAAGTGTTATTTTACTAAGAATAAGCTCATTTGGGAAGTTCTTGATGGTGGTCTGAAGAGTAAAATTTAAATCCAATGGTCTAATATCATGGCTTTGAAGGTGGACTGTCCTGATGATAAACCAGGGAGTTTGACTATAGTGGTAATGTTTACATTTTATAATGTTGTTTTATTCCTTGTATTCTTCGTATTACTTGTGCTTATGTGTCATTATTTCTTGATATATTCTTTGTTCATCAAGTGTGGTTCAAATTGGCTAGCAACCTCTTTTCTTCAAAGGCACAAATCCTCAACTAGAAAGCACACTTTGTAGCTGGTTACTATAGATTTTACTGATGGACAAGCTAGCAAGTATAGGTAATAAGATAATGAGCTTGTTACATATTTTACTCAGGTTGGTGTGCCATCTTTGGTGTGTTTTCTTAATAAAGTTGATCCTGTTGATGACCTAGAGCTACTTGAGCTTGTTAAGATGGAGCTCCATGGTATACTGACTTAATTTATAGCGCTTAGAGTGTGTAGTGTATGATGTCTATCAGATTTATATGCATGTGCTACTTGCTTTAGTAAAACTAAGATGAATGTCTAATTGTATAAACGATTATTGCAGAGTTGCTTACCTTCTACAAATTTCATGGGGATGAAATCCCAATTGTGCGAGGTTCGGCTTTGTCTGTTTTACAAGGGACAAATGACGAGCTCGGGAAGAAGGCAATATTGAAACTAATGAAAGTCGTGGATGAGTACATAAATGAACCTGTTCGCCAACTTGACAAGCCTTTCTTAATGCCAATAGAAGATGTCTTTTCAATTCAGGAACTTGGCATATTATTTGAACTTATTTCTGTTGTACTTTCAGGTTATTCTAACATTGTTTTTTTGATGCATCTATAACATCGTTATATATCAATCTGTAATTTTTCTGTGATATATGATAGGATATTTTTACTTGAAGTTAGTTTGAAGTTTTATTTCCCCCCCCCCCTTTCATGTGGAAAGGGATGTGGGACTATTGTCACTGGGAGTATTGAGAAGGGTACAATCAAAACTGGCGAGGAGGTTGAAGTTTTGGGGTTGAGGTAGGTGTATTTAACACATTAATATGAAACATGTTTTTTCTTTCTAAATTTGCAACCTGATTTTGTTATTGCACTTCACAATGTGCAGGGTGCACTGAAGACTACAGTGACTGATGTTGAGATGTTTAAGAAAATCTTGTATCACGGACATGTAATTGACAACTTAATTTCTAGCTACATTTTAAGTAGTTGAATTTCCATGTGATAATGTGGGTCTTAATTCTCCTGAGAGGTTTAAATGTGATGATGTAAAGCATGGACATGTGAGTTGACTTGGTTAAGTTTGTAGAATTAACCACCCACCCAATTAGAAAGATTTAAATTTTTTTCATCTAGATCGAAAGCATTCCTTTCTAATGTATTTGGGTCCAATATTTCTTTTCTTTTCTTTTGGTGTGCATTTATACTACTACAGGTAGTCACAAAACCTGCTAGCATGATAGGCTCCTGCTAGCATGGGGGAGGATGTGCAATGCGTTAGGAAAATAATGACCTAGGGATGGAGAAACTACAGTACTTGTCATGTGGTTTTGCCTCAGATGATATGTTCAATGATGTGATTAATTTTGAGATTTCAAAATTTGCAAGTTTGTAATGGAAAATCTTTATAACTCTTTGCCTTCTACATGGTGTCTTTTAATTAATGGTATCCTTGTTTTTTTCTCATGTATCTTATATAGGTCTCTATTTGCAAACCAAATTACAATACTTAACACTTGGTAGGACAATATTTCCTTATCTAATTCAGCTATCTCAATTGGATTTATTACTTATCCATTATATATGCATGCTTAAATATCTTTCGCACCATCATTGTTACTTCCTGTATCTCTTCTTAGATGTTCAATATTAGTAAATTTCCATTCAAATCACATGTATTAGCTTTTGTTTTTGAAAAATCCTCATTATATAGCTTTAGTATACTCAAACAACTATTATATTTGTAAAAATCTTTCTTCCAGATTTTGTTTGTAATATTTTTCTACTTGAAAACAAAATTTCTTATGATGCTCTGAAGTAAATATTGCCTCTTTTCTTCAATTTTTTTAACTAAATTTATCATAGTGTTGTTACTTTAAAAAAACTGTTCGCATTTGGGTTATTTCTTGACAATATTTTCCGTAGATTTGTATTCGAAGGGGATGAAGAGGATGAAAATCAGCGAAGACAGAGGTTAGCACTTCAAAAGTTTATCATTACGATCGATTTACAGTAGCTGATTACTTTCAAGAACTGGAGTTTGGGAAATATGGAAGTTTGCTCATCTATTTTTATGTCTTTTGTTCAGGTTTTAAATTAAGAATCTGAAGTTTACAAATTTTGAATATTAATTTTTTTTCCTTCCTAATTGGCCTTCTTGATTTACCAACAGGTATGCTGAAGTATTATTTGATTTCTTTGGACATGTGTGTGGCTTATAGCTAGTGTTATCCTTTATTTTGAAATGCAGACACTTGGTCATGATTCTTACTCATTCTACCATCCTCAGCAGGCGAAAGACTATTATACTAAAATGTTGTAATGTGAATGATTTTAAATCATTATACAATATTTTTTTTTATGTTTTATTTATATTGTATTTGTGTTTGTTGGATAAATTTACACAATTAATTTTTTTTTAAAATTTAAAAAGTCTATACCGACGGTCATCGACCGTAGCTATAGTGTTTTATAGAACACAGGCCTATAGCGACGGTCGTCGAGCGTCACTATAGACATCAATAGCTACGGTCATGACCGTAGCAATAACTTTCAGCGTTCGTTAGTAAAGAACAAATACACGATTTTGTTATGTCCTATAGCGACGGTCGCCAACCGTCGCTATAGGACAAAAGACCGTCGCTAAAAGTTTTACCGATGGATTCTATGGCGACGGTCGCTAAAACCTTTAACGACAGTCTTTTTGCCTATAGCGACGGTCGCCGACCATAGCTATAGGCCAATTTTCTTGTAGTGATTGTACCAGATCCGTGGTAATTTAGGAGCCGGAATTGGGGCTCTCACAGGAAATAGAGATATGTTTATTCTATTATGCAAAATATTCTCACATTCCCATAGGCATGGTCATAACAAGAGTTATTGTATTTTAGGGTTAGATATTTACATCCATTTTTCAATATCCATTAATACTTATATCAATTCCTTTGTCAAGCAACCAATAAATAAGCATGAAATACAACAACCCATTCCAAAATGATTTATTATAATAAATAAGAGAGAAAGTTAATTAATCTAAACATTATGTTACATTGCAATCCTAGAATTGTAATTAGTTCATAACTATGAGACTAATAAACATTTTCAAAGAGTTCAACAAGATCAAATATGCACAAATGAATGAAAGATTTGGATAAAGAAAACTCCTTTTGTGAAGTTTTCTGGCTCCAAGTCTTCTCTTCTCCGTGTAGAGTCCGAGCTATGAAGGATGCAATGAGATTTTCTTCCTTGAAGACCAACTTCTTTCTCTTCTAAGCTAAAAAGCAGTAAAAACTACTCTAAACTCTCTTCCACTGATGTTGGAGGTTGCTTAATGATAATAATAATGTTTCCTTATCTTTTTAGGTCATTAAGACCTAATTTCTGCTTGAGCACTTGAGTCAGTTGGCCGCTAAGACAAAGTTTTTGCCTTGGAACAGTACCTGTGAACGCCGAAATCAACATATATGGTCAATAATTGGCGCTGCAGTGCCAGTTTGTAAAGGAATTGGGGTCTTTGCATATATCATCGTTTTCCGAGAAGTGGTATTGCGGCCGAGTTTAAGCTTTGGCATGGGTGTTGCGTATACGGTATGGAAAATGACCTTTTTGCCCCTACAAAGCTGGAAATGACCTAATAAGCTCTGAAACTCAAAGATTAAGCAATAATAATAATAAAATAATATAAAAGCTATATAAACCTCGAAGATCAAGCAACTTCTTAGGCAATAAAGGATCCGATTCACGGGTATAAATCTCAGTCATCAAATACCCCAAACTTAAGCCTTTGCTTGTCCTCAAGCAAAACTATCTAACACGGAAATAACAACAGTAAAATAACAACTCGAATGAAGTATAAAACTATATACTAGCATCATGGCTTTTAAGCTCAATCATAGCCATTCTCAAAGAACAGAACAAACTTATATATGAATAAGGGTTTAATATCAATTTTCAAGCATAAGAATATATTCGATCCATTTTATGTGTGTGTGTGAAGATCAACAATCCTAACTAAACATAGCTCGAAATAAGCTCACACAATCGATTGTAATAACCAATATGTTAACTTTGTAACTCAAGCAATCAACAAGCATTAAGAACAAGGCGCAGATGCAAGAAAGGACCTAAAGGCACTAACATAAAGACATTAGAATTTGACTTGTACAATGCTTAATTACCTTAGGCTATTTAGAGCTACCCATTAATGAGCTTTTGATCAATGACTCCCAAGCCAGATGGCTTTAGGGCACTAGGTGTAGAAGACCCCTATGAATCTAATATCTCGAGCAACAAAGGCCACGTAATCAAACTTAAGCCAAATTAGACTTTTATTCGAAACACATTAACAAACAAAACCTTTAGGAAGACCGTGCAATGCTTAATTACCCTAGGCTATTCAGACTTACCCATTAATGATCTTTTGATCAATGACTCCCAAGCCAAATGACATTAGGGCACTAGATGTAAAACACCCCTAAGGATCTAATAACTCAAGCAATAGAGACCATGTAATCAAACTTGGTCAAGTAAGGCTAATATATATGAAAACATACCAGAATCCAAGATCTGAAACTGTATAAGCATCTAAGTCTTTTATTACCTTGTAATCATGTAAGTTCAACAAAGTGAATGCATTTTCAAAACAATAACCACGCAAACTACATCAAAAATATAACTAGTTATAACAGTTGGTCGGTGCTCGCTAAGAAGAATGGATCAATAAAAGTCTCAACTTATCAACTAAACTAACCCCTCATCAACACATGATTGACACAAACTCTTAGATATTGTCATAACCTGTCGCTTATTATTAGCCACGATCAAAAATTTATAAACTATATAAAACCTTTGTATAATAACAACTCAAAATAAGGTAATAAAGCCAATTAACCAGACATCAAGTATACTAATCTTTATAAGTCGCAAAAGATGGCTATAAACCAAACATACATGCTGATAATAATAAAAGCATCCATAACTAATAATAAAAAATGATCATGCATTCATCCATAATAAAATCCACAATAAACTAAGTTCGAGGCTACAAAAGCCCAAAAGTTGTCAACTGCAGTTCATACATGACTGCAATACAAAAAACAGATCAAAGCTGCCCAAAATACTGCTACAACTATATCAAAAAAGAAGAAAAAAACTACAACTAATGGCATCCTAACATGGCATAAGATAGAAGAATCTGATAAACACCCCCAGATTTGAAATAGGTAATGCCCTCATTGCCTAGAATACAGAAATAAATACGATAGGGCTTCCCTGAGGTCTGGTCACTCGGCATAATCATCATCCCCTTCTTCATCTGTGGTCAGCGATGGTGGTGGATATGGAGGGCATACATGAGGCATAGGGAACTTGAACGGCATCGAGTCTGCTTCTTCCCCACCAGATGCAACATAAATTCTCTCCACCGTGTTGGCAAACTTAGCATGATACTGCATGAATATATCCTACCTCTGAGCTACAACAACAATCCTCCTACTTTATCTGTCCACCTTTTGGTGCAAGAGGTTCATAAAAGCTAAAATCTCTGCCAATGGCTCAGCTAAAGAAGAATCTAACTCAATAGGTTGTGCAGATGTGCCTGCTGCTGAAGAAGGAGGTGGAGGCTGAGAAGAAGGCAGGAAGCCCTGAACGCATGGATGAGAAACTGCACCCTCCTAGACTCGGCAGCGGGTAATAGTGACGTGATTGATAATTGCCATTGGAGGTAGGAGTATCACATCCATGGCCACGGGTACCGCATCTATCTGACACAGGAATATAATGACCGAAGGATGTGGTAGACCTCCCGAAGTGCTGCATTGCAAAGCCTTAAGGATAGACTCCTTAATGAGTGAGCCTACGTCAATATTCAACCCGGTGACTATAGGAAATAGTAGCACTGCCCGCTCTCGAGTCACATCACTGATGTGCCTGGTTGGCATCAAGTTGTGGCAGATAAAACTGTACCATGCCTTCCCATAGCGCGAGAGGTCGGTGTGTGCAAAATTGGATTTCTCAACCGTGTACTCATTTATTTTCCAAGTGGTGTAGGGTTTGCATAACCTCCTGACTATGTCATCTTCATCATAGATTTACACACCGTTAGCTAGGTAGTCGTTGTCATAATTTGGCATTTGGAAGCAAGCATTGATTGTTCGCTTATCAAACTATACTGTCATGCCCCTTATTAGCACTGCCAAACTCCCCTCGGCCGAGGCGTTGGAATATAACTCCTTCACTAGGTCAATGATGGGGGATAAGGGCTGGCGGGTGAAATACGTCCAGCTCCTATCATCGATCATTTCAAATAGGTCCTCATCAAGACGTGCTGTGACGCCCCCAAAATAGGTATACATCACCCATTCTGAGTCGCCAAATACATGGTACATAAATCAAATACAAACTTCTTTTATACAAAACGACAAAAGCGTAGCTTAGAGTTTTTACACGAATATTGTCTCATAGACAATATTCAAACTCAAATGAAGTCCTCATTAAATTTATTATCACACTATTTCATAAAATAATGAGGACTATTATATCCACCATCTCGGACCGTCACTCTGTTCCCCGACTAGTCCCGGCTACGTTCTCATTTCTTAAAGAGAACAATGAAAGCAAAAGGGTGAGCTCAACTAGCCCAGTAAGAAATATTATGACTATGATAATGCAGAATAAATTATCGTTAGCCTTCAACAGTGTTAAACTGATAAAATACAATAAACATCAAGTTTAACTACATTGGAACAAGCAATCCATTAGAAGAGTCAAGTAGAGCATAATATCTACTATCTTTTATGATTTAAAAAGGTTTTTCATCAACTTTATCGCTGAGACTCAGCTTAATAAATAAACCACATCATCGAATCATCCCTGTATCATGACCAAGGATATTCACGTATTCATCAATGGTCATGATTATACCGAATAATCCCTGGTTATAATCATACCAACAACTGTCCATCAAAGCATTATATGACAATGAGGACTTTTACCACATAATTTGTAACATTACGGGTCATGATTATACTGAATAATCCCTAGTCATAATCATACCAATTACTAGTACATCTATGCACGTAAGCCACATATGACTTTTATCACAATATAAGCATGAGCATGATGACAATGATATAAAAATTCAATTAAAAGAAAGCAAAGGATAAATTTTTAAAGATTTATAATTTAATTTATCCAGAATTCAATAATGTCCAAATTGTCAACATGATACTGCTTTGTGGAGTAAAATTCAAAAATAATATTGTATCAAAAATGATTTGGACAACAAAGAAATCAATTTTTGTCATGAATAATTCCCCGGGTGAATAGTACCCGAGTGAATAGTACCCCGTGAATAGTACTTTAGGAATAGTACTTTGTGAATAGTACTCATGAATAGTACCTCGTGAATAGTACTTTGTGAATAATACTTTGTGAATAGTACCAAAAAAATGAATACTACTCGTGGATAGTACGCCGGCATGAAAAGTTTAAAATTTAACAAGAATGTTAAAAAAATATCCCTGTGAAACGATACTAGATGAAGCGCAAATTTAACAAGAATGTGAAATAAATATCCCTGTGAAAAGCTTCTCTCTCTATATCTTCTCTCTCTATAATTGCTCTTGTGAGTCTTAGTGAATTGGTGAGAATGAAAGAAGAATGAGCTTCTATTTATAGGAAAATATTATTTCGATAATTGCACGTTTTGGGGCTCAAAATATTACAGTATAATACCTTCATATTTTCCTTCATTTTTAATTTAGTCCTACAAGTAGTATCAAACTTGCACCACCTCCCCTAATAGTACATCATGTGAATCAATAGTACATTCATGTGAATCAATAGTTCTATACATGTGAAAAAAATAATTACAGTATAGTACCATCATCTATACCTCCATTTTTAATTTAGTCATCCAAGTATTGTCAATCTTGCACCACCTCCCCTAATAGTACATGCATGTGAATCGATAGTACACAAATGTGAACAAATATTTATAAGCATGTGAATTAATAGCAATTAATTGCTCATTTATCCGATTAATTACCCGATTGGTCAATATAACCTCTAGACATCAATTATTATTTAAATAGATGTCGATTTCCATTAACACTAATAATCCCAACACAATAAAAATATCAATTTCATATTTAATCAACACAAACTTATTTATCATTAATATTCTAACTCACAATAGTTAACAACGGATCATTCCCGAAAAGAGGGGCTTTCAGATAAGATTTCTCCCTATTGGCGCATTGAATTAGGTGACCAAACCTCTCCTCGTAAACTTTCTAGACATTGTCAATATTGCAAATAATAATATGAATAACTTTATCGTCTCAATTATTGATTTAATAATAATAAATATTATGCGAGATAATCTTTGTGACAATAATTGAATCAATAATATGAGAGATATTATGCATCAATTCTCATAGTAATAATTGAGTATAATGAGTGACTTCTCACGTAAGCATCAATAATCAATAACGTGTGCTACTATGCAACCACGCCAGACATTCTTTGTACTTTTACCACCGGGTAGTTCAACAGTTTAACGGTAAAACTTTCCCCGTTATTTTTATAAAAGGATAATTCTGTCGTTTTCTAACTCCGACAATAATTCCGTTTTTGGGGTCCACCAATGATTGTGTCGTAGTACAAATAATCCATGTTAAAACGAATATTCCCTGACCAATCGAATATTTTATAACCACTTGCTTACTTTACAAAATTTGTAAATATTACCACAACTATAACATTATCTCAAATCTACACTATAATATTCAAAAATATATTTCGAGAAAAATTAATCTTTATTCATAAAAGTTGGGGTCTTACACGTGCATCAGGCCTGAAGTCTCTCTCGGGCACTAGGCTCTTGCTAGCCAAAATGGTGTAGTACTTCTCAGAAGCCTCCCGGCTAATGAACCTCGTCTGATCCCAGTGCGGTAAGGATGAAGATGATCCGCCCACACTCAGCTTTTGCTTCTTCGGTGCCATTTTAAAAATTTTTAGTCAAAAGACACACACATAAGTAGAGATGGAATCCAAAGTCTAAATACTCCCAACGGACCTAAGCTCACTGCCCACAAACTCTCTCTGAGGCGATTTGTCGAACACGTTGTGTGCGCAACTTAAAACTAGGGCTTTTATAGCTACCATTGATGTTTGTTAAACCTCAATTTGTCTCAAAGAATAACTTAGAGCAGCACAAGCACAATTCAAAGCAATCAAACCCCAAGCACAAGTAATACTAGTAATCACTTTAACAAAAGTCCAATTCAGAAGAAAACTTGAAAACCCTAGTAACCAATTACCTCAGAGTGAATGGAGAAGAAGAACTTATGAGAATCCTCAGCATTAGATGTACTTGAAGCTTAATTCGAACGAGGATGGGTTGGGGCAAATGATAATGTAAGTAGCTAATTTGCTAGAGAGCTTGGGGGGGGGGGGGAAAGTCTGTCGAGAGGCTGGGAAGATGTGGTAAAAGAAAATGAAACAGTCCTACTTAATCACTGAAATTCACTAATGGCGCCAAGTATTTGAGATTCCTTCATGGCTTGTACACAGCGTATTTGGTTTTAATGTTAGATTTTAAAGTGGCGCTGCAACACTTGACACAAGCAAAAAGATTGTGCTACAGCGTATATTTCTAGAGGCTAGAGATGCTAACGGCGCTGCAGCGCTGATAATCCTTTGTAAAACGGCGATGTAGCGTGTATTTCAAGTTGGTTGCCCGTGATGACGGTGTTGCAGCACTGATAATCCCTTATAAACTGGTGTTGCAGTGCTATCTTGTAAAACTGGGCTTTAAAGCTGGCACTGCAGCGCTGGTTCAAGGCTACATATTGGCACCGCAGCGCCGTCCCTGCATCAACCCAAGACAGAGTGATTTCTTGCACATGCCAAGCCAATCAATAAGCCATCATAACTAACAATACAAGAACTATTAAAAACCCATATGATACTAATTTAACTCTAACTACTATATACACAATAACAACATTCCAGATAAACATGTTACCAACACTATGTACACACTAACATGCTTACTAGATAAAACTACAGTAATAAACATACTGAAACCTAAGTTAACAAACTAAAGAGAAAAGATGCAATGTAAACTAGACAGAAACAAAGAGAAACAGAAAATTTGATACTGAGACGGGATTGCCTCCCCACCAAGTGCTTTCTTTAAAATCTCCAGCTTACCTATTCCCCCGTCTTACACCGGGTCACCCAGTAGTGTTTAAGGCGTTGCCCATTCACCTTGAAGGTTTTGTTAGAGTTTGGGTCTTCGACCTCAATAGCACCATGAGGATATACCTTGGCTATTATGAACGACCCCGACCATCGGGACTTCAACTTCCCGGGAAATAATTTCAATCGGGAGTAGAAAAGAAGCACTTTATGGCCCAGTTTAAAATCTCTTTCCATTATCTTCTTATTGTGCCATCTCTTTATCTTCTCTTTGTACAACTTTGCATTCTCATATGCTAGGAGCCGAAACTCGGCTAATTCATTTAGTTGTAACAATTTCTTCTCCCCTGCTGTATCCAAATTGAAGTTGAGCTATTAAATCATCCAATAAGCAATGTGCTCCAATTTGACGGAGAGATGACCCCCAACTTTTTATAAATAAAGATTTAATTTCTCTAATTATTATTTTGAAATAGTAAGGGTTGATTTGATTAATGTGGTTAGTTATGGGTAAAATCATATAAATATTTTAAATAAGCAAAATAGTGGTTATAAAATATTCATTGTTGTTAGGAAAATATTAGTTTTGGTAAAGTGGAATATTCTTCTTTTGTCGGAATAATATTAAATGCGATATTCTTGTAGCGACCTTGTGTGAGCCCCATAACGATAACGGAAAGCGATTGGATGAAGAAAGCGACAAGTATAAGTTGTTTATAAATAACGGCGTAGTTATTCTGAATTATCTTTGTTGGAATACCGGTGGTTAAAACACGATGTCTGCGTTGTTGCCGCGATGGCACGCGGTATTGCACCAATTATTGATTCTTACGTGAAGAAGCCTTACTCGATAATTATTACGATAATTCTTTATTCGATATTTTATTTTATTGATTCATATTTTTCAATAATTGTTGCGTTGATATTTTATATTCTTGTTGTTTTAATAATTGTCACTACATTATTTTCCATTATCGAATCAATAATTCATATTATTTGAATAATATTATTAGATAACATTATTGGCAATGTCTAGAAAGTTACATCTAAGGAGAGGTTTGGTCACTAATTGCGCTTGATGATGAAGGAGAAATTCTTATTGGAAAGCCCCTCTTTCACAGGAGCGCTGCACGATTGTCGATATTGTGATTACATAATATTATTTGTGAATAATTAATTATTGATTTATATGATGAGAAAATATTGATTTTATGTGGATATAGATGGAAAAATTTTTAAATGTGACAATTGTTAAAAATTGATATTTTATCTTTTACGATAAAATAATATTTTATTATATTATTATAATATAATAATGGTGATATTTTTACAATGAATGTGGGATATATGAGTATATGAGGAGGAAGAGTATTTTTGTTGCATTAAATGATTAACACATGTTTTGTGTGTTGGTGGACCCCATTTCTTGGTTGAAATTTGATTATAGCACATAAAAATCGTCGATAGTATGTGGATTTGGTTGATCAATTTACATTTGGAATTTGGAAAAACTTTCTTACGCAAAGTTGTAGAAATTGAATTTCCTATAAAAATTTGTGAGATTCAAATTTTTACGATAAAAGGGCTATTTATTATGAATTATTGAAGTTCAAAGTTAAAATTAATTGATTTTTTTTTTTGTTTTAAATAACTTTTATATGAAAAACGTTTTTTGTTGTTTTTGGCACATGTGTGCTGATATTTTGGATCAATGAAGGTGTGCGTAAAAATTTATAATATATATATTATTATTATATTAAATTTTACGCTTTGGTGTTCTAAGCAATTTCTATAAATAGGGTCTTGGGTTAGAATTGAAAATCACACGAAACTAAAGATTTCTCTCTCTTTCTCTCTCTATATATCGGCGCGTATTTTGTGAGTATTTTAGTACTTTGAGTATTGCTATCTGATTGCAAGTTCTTTCGACACTATATCCGATATTCGATCGAAAATCTTATTTTTTTGCGAGGTAAGGGATGTTATTTTTTTCTTCAAAAATGATATTATTTCTTGATATCATTATCTTAAAATATTGGTTGGAAATTTTTATCAAATTTGGAACTTTTTCATGTCGAGGTTACTATTCATGAGTTCTTATTCACGAGTTACTATTCACGAGTTACTATTCACGAGTTTCTTTCACGATTCACGAGTACTATTCACGAAGCATGATGATTTTTTTGTGAAATTTCTATCTTTTAGTGTCGGATTCTTATTCACGTATCGACCTTATTCACGTATCTGACACTATTCACGAATACGACACTATTCACGAAAAAAATTAAATTTTCTTTTTTGTCCAAGATTATCTATTATGATTCTATCTTTGATTGGATCTATGTTTTGATCTTCATTCTTGAATTTTACTCCACTCTGATTATTTATGAAGTATTTTTGAACTTGGATTGTTTAAAAATCTGAATCCTTAATATTTGTTCTTTTGTTTCATTTGGATTCGTTTTCTTTAAAATATTTTTCATCATCCTCGATATCCTAAATGATGATATAAGCTGAATATCTTTGGCATGTAGTGCAAAGATGAATGATTTTATGATGAATATCTTTGGCGTAGTAGTGCAAAGATGAGCAGTGTTTAGATGAACATGACCAATGGTGAATATCTTTGGCACATGGTGCAAAGATGAATATTTGATTTATGATGTATATTGATTGATGTTACGGGGATAAAATATCGATGATGGACTTTTAAATTCATAGATGATAGTAGATTTCATTCTCTATTTAACTCTTCTAATGAATTGTTGTTTCCATTGCGATTGTTGATCTAAAACTTGTTGTCTATTGTATTACATCAGATTTTTCCTGTTGAAGACTAAGGATAATTTGTTGTACATTATCTTAGTCATAATATTCTTTCTTTGGGCAGTTGAGCTCACCCTTTTCCTTTTTGTTCCATTTTTCTTCTCGAGAGGCGAGAATATAGCGGGAACTAGTCGGGGTGTGGAGTAATGGTTCAAGAGCAGTTGTTTTAGTAGTCCTCACTATTTTGTAAAATAGTGTATCAATAATTATAATGAGGACTTATTTGAGTGTGGATATTGTCTAGAAGACAATATTTGTATTTAAACTCACAGATTTATGTGTTGTGTAAAATATTTTGCCGACAATTGTATTAATGAAGTTGTAGTTGTTTACGTACCATGTATTTGGCGACTCGAGAATGGGTGATGTATACCTATTTTGGGGCGTCACGGTTAATATCGAGCTTAGGGATATGATCTCTGGCGGAGATCGGGGAATAGAACTAGGAGGGAGGCAGAGTAAATCCTTATTAGTGTGTCCTACCTAAGCTTATTTGTTGGTGGGTCATAATATAGGGGTATTATGTGATTTGTTAATTTTGTTAAATTAACCCTTGTTTTATAAGCGTATTTAAGAATGTCGTTGAGAATGTTAACGATGGAGTAAATGAGGCCATGTGGAACACCTTTGCTCACCAGCGAGGAGAGAGCGTGCACAGCAGTGTGGCAATGTTCCTCATGTGAACAACACCACTGAAGCGGATGATGAGCGATGGTATGTTTAGGAACTTTCTAGAATTCATGCAAAACCAAGCGAGAAAGACTCTTTATTCAAAATGCGGTGGAAACACTTGGCAACTCACGGATGGTCACCATTAAGCGATTCGAGGAGTTAGGGCCACCGCGAGTTTTTGGGAAAGCGAGAACCACTTACGGCGAGAGCGTGGATAAAGCGGATCACTAAGATATTTGATGTCTTGGGATGCTCGGAGGAGCAAAAGGTTCCTTTCGCCACTTTCATATTACGAGGAGAGCAGTTATTGGTGGGAATCAAGTAAAGCGTACTCGACTACTACTACTTTGAAGATGTCTTGGGAGAAGTTCAAGAATTGTTCAACGACAAGTACTTTCCCAAAGTATTAATCACATGAAGGAGGTAGAGTTCATCAAAATTTGGAGCAAAAATAATATGAGCGATGTCGCGATCTGAAGCTAAGTTTGCCGAGTTGTCTCGATTTGCATCCCATTTGGTTGATAATGAGGAGAGAATGGCCATGAATGTTTACTGCGAGGTTTGAAACCCAAAATACGTCGATACCTCATTTCTCACAAACTTTGTTTATATTGAGATGTTGTGAATAGGGCTCGATTATTGGAGTAGCGATAATGAGTCGGCTCAAGCGAAGAATAATGACCAACAACTTCGATGATAATCGTCTGCGGTGGGCGGCGATCGTGAACAATGATAACCATCGTGGAGAAAATTATCATGCGAAAATGGTAACCACTTGATTGGTAATCATGGCCAAGATAATAGAAGAAATAACTCAGTGGAAATTTCAAAAAGAAGATTTAACAATGATGGGAAGGCGTCGGCACACAACACCGACAACGAATTTTAGGGAGGAGAAAAGACCGCCATAGTTAGATCTACTGAGATCACGGAGAAGAGGACACATAAGTCCAAACTGTTCACAACCTTCAAGGTATGTTATAATTGTGGAAAAAAAGGTCATATAAACGAGATTATCACATGGCGAAACCAAGTCCAGTGAGGATGGTGACTCAAAAGGTTTGTCCCGGACAAAGTCAAAGTCAGCGGTTCTTGGAAGAGCGTTTTTTGACTTCTCAAAAGCGAGTAACGAGAACGACGAAGTTAGCACGGGTTAGTTAATTATAAATTCTTCGAAGTTTATACCTTATTAGATCTGGGTTCTACCCATTCATTTATCTCTCCTACTTATACTCAACGTTTAAACTTGACTCCGGAGAAAATTAGACTTTGACTTATCTGTTGAAACTCCGTTATGAGAAACTTTTGTTACATCCACTATTTATAAATCTTGTTTGATCCAAGTTGGCACCATCACATTACTGTTTGACCTTATTTCTTAAAGATACTTGCTTTTGATTGTGATTTTGGGGATTGATTGATTAACTACTCATCATGCCAAAATTGATTGCTTTTGTAAGGTTGTTAGTTTTCATATTCTAAGCAACTTTGTTATTGAATTCAAACAACCAAACCATTGAAGTCAAACACTTTCATATCAAGCCATAAAGTCATTCGTTTATTGAAAAAGCGGATGTCAAGTTTTCTTAGCCCATGTTATGGACTTGAACAAAAATATATCGATTTGAATGATATTTCTATTGTTAGTAAATTTCTGATGTATTTCTGAAGAATTTCTTGGCTTACTCCCAAAGTGTGATATTGAATTTTGTATCGACTTTGAACTGGTACAAAACCCATTTCTAAAATCTAAAATCTCATGGCTCTATTGAACTTGAGGAGTTAAAAATTCAAGCTATAGAAGTTTGTACAGAGCCTTTATCTGGTGACTTCCTTTGTGGAATGCAAAAAGCCGGACTCTCTCCGTGGGGGCGCCATATTTGTGTGATAGTAAAGCGATAGGTACCATTGTGACGTCTTATCCAAGATTGGGATATGAGTCATAGTTGAGAACAACCTAAGTCGATGTCGAAATCGTAGCTTTCTAGGCTTAGTTGGTTATTATCGGAGATTAAATGGAAGGATTTTCTCGAATCGCTACTCCATTAACTCGGTGACTCGTAGAGATACAAAAAATTCGAATGGAGCGAGGAATGTGAAAAGAGCTTCCAAGAACTTCAACATGCTCAGCGACGTTGGCTCATTTGAAAAGATTACGACCATACCATTCATACCATCTGGAAAAAAAAAGCGAGACGTGGTAGTGGCGTGTTGAGTAAAAGATCGTATCGTTTCTGAGTGCGATATTGTTAACACAAAGACCCATTTAAATATGACTTACGAAGATGGAGATAGAGTTAAAGATTCCAAGAATCTGCGTGAAGATAACGAATATCTGATTAGAATCGACTTTAATCGATAAATTTAAAGATGCTCAAGCTACTGAGACTTGGAGTTGATGAATAATATGAAGAAGAAGATCTGCAAGAAGTCGTTATTCCAAAAGCGAGAATCGGCGATGTGAGAAAAGCTCAAACCTTTGATTTATTAGTCCATTTGAAATCCTCGATCGAATAGGAACTGTGGCTATAGACTCATTTCTGCCAAGTATGTATGGCGTGTTCATAACATTTTTTCGTGTCGATGTTACGTAAATATGTGGACGACCCGAACCACATTATTGAGTTAGAACCGAACGATATAGCGAGAAGATTTAACGTCGAGGAGGTACCGGTCAAGATCTTGGATGGGAAGGAGCATATCTACATCGTCGATTTAGAGGACGAAATTTCATAAGGAGGGAGGTTGTAAGACCCCAACTTTTTATAAATAAAGATTTTAATTTCTCTAATTATTATTTTGAAATAGTAAGGGTTGATTTGATTAATGTGGTTAGTTATGGGTAAAATCATGAAATATTTTAAATAAGCAAGTGGTTATAAAATATTCATTGTTGTCGGAGAATATTAGTTTGGTGGTGGAATATTCTTCTTTGTCGGGGAATATTAAATGCGGCAGGCCAGCGACCTTGTGTGGGCCCATAACGAAAGCGATTGGATGAAAGAAAACGACAAGTATAAGTTGTTTATAAATAACGGCGTAGTTATTCTGAGATTATCTTGTTGGAATACCGGTGGTTAAAAACACGATGTCTGGCGTTGTTGCTGATGCTTTGCGGTATTGCACCATTATTGATTCTTACGTGAAAAGGCACTTTACTCGATAATTATTACGATAATTCTTTATTCGATATTTTATTTTATTGATTCAATAATTGTTGCGTTGATATTTTATATTCTTGTTGTTTTAATAATTGTCACTTTACGATATTTTCCATTATCGAATCAATAATTCATATTATCTGAATAATATTATTAGAAACATTATTGGCAATGTCTAGAAAGTTACATCTAAGGAGAGGTTTGGTCACCTAATTGCTTGCGCGCGATGAGGAGAAATTCTTATTGGAAAGCCCCTCTTTCACAGGAGCAGCTGGTTGTCGATCTTGTGATTACGTAATATTATTTGTGAATAATTAATTATTGATTTATATGATGAGAAAATATTGATTTTATGTGGATATAGATGGAGAAAATTTTTAAAGTGACAATTGTTAAAAATTGATATTTTATCTTTTTACGATAAAATAATATTTTATTATATTATTATAATAATATATAATGATGATATTTTTACAATGAATGTGGGATATATGAGTATATGAGGAGGAAGAGTATTTTTGTTTGCATTAAATGATTAACACATGTTTTGTGTGTCGGTGGACCCCATTTCTTGGTTGAAATTTGATTATAGCACATAAAATCGTCAGTATTATGGATTTGATCAATTTACATTTGGAATTTGGAAAAACTTTCTTACGCAAAGTTGTTGTAGAAATTGAATTTCCTATAAAAAGTCGCGAGATTTGATTTTTACGATAAAAGGGCTATTTATTATGAATTATTGAAGTTAGGGATTAATTGATAATTTGATTTTGGAAGTTTTAAATATTTTATATATGAAAAACGTTTTTATTTTTTTGGGCATCATTGTGTGTGTGATTTTTTGATTTCAATTAAGGTGTGGTGTAAAAATTTATATATATATATATTATTATTATATTAAATTTTACGCTTTGGTGTTCTAAGCAATTTCCTATAAATAGGGTGCTTAGGTTAGAATTGAAAATCACACCAGAAACTAAAGTTTTCTCTCTCTTTCTCTCTCTATATATCGAGCGTATTTTTGTGAGTATTTTAGTACTTTGAGTATTGCTATACGGTGCAAGTTCTTTCAGCACTATATCCGATATTCGATCGGAAATCTTTTTTTTTGCGAGGTAAGGGATGTTATTTTATTAAAAAAATGATATTATTTCTTGATATCATTATCTTGAAAATATTGGTTGGAACTTTTTATCAAATTTGGAACTTTTCATATCATATTCGGGGTTACTATTCATGAGTTCTTTCATGAGTTCTTATTCATGAGTTACTATTCATGAGTTCTTATTCACGAGTACTATTCACGAAGCATGATGATTTTTTTGTGAAATTTCTATCTTTTAGTGTCGAGATTCTTATTCACGTATCTGACCTTATTCACGTATCTGACACTATTCACGAATCGACACTATTCACGAAAAAATTAAATTTTCTTTTTTATGTCCAAGATTATCTATTATGATTCTATCTTTGATTGGATCTATGTTTTGATCTTCATTCTTGAATTTTACTCCACTCTGATTATTTATGAAGTATTTTTGAACTTGGATTGTTTAAAAAATCTGAAATCCTTAATATTTGTTCTTTTGTTTCCTTTGGATTCGTTTTCTTTAAAATATTTTTCATCATCCTCGGTCCTAAATGATGATATAAGCGAATATCTTTGGCATGTAGTGCAAAGATGAATGATTTTATGATGAATATCTTTGGCGTGTTTAGTGAACAAAGATGAATATCAGTGTTTAGATGAACATGACCATGACCAAGTGGTGAATATCTTTGGCACATAGTGCAAAGATGAATATTTGATTTATGATGTATATTGATTGATGTTCTGAGGATAAAATATCGATGATGGACTTTTAAATTCATAGATGATAGTAGATTTCATTCTCTACTTAACTCTTACAATGAATTGTTGTTTCCATTGCGATTGTTGATCTAAAACTTGTTGTCTATTGTATTCTATCAGATTTTTCCTGTTGAAGACTAAGGATAATTTGTTGTACATTATCTTAGTCATAATATTCTTCTTGGGCTAGTTGAGCTCACCCTTTTCCTTTTTGTTCCATTTTTCTTCTCGGAGGCGAGAATATAAGCGGGAACTAGTCGGGGTGTGTGGAGTAATGGTTCAAGGCAGTTGTTTTAGTAGTCCTCACTATTTTGTAAAATAGTGTATCAATAATTATAATGAGGACTTATTTGAGTGTGGATATTATCTAGAAGACAATATTTGTATTTAAACTCACGATTTATGTGTTGTCGTATTTTGCGACAATTGTATTAATGAAGTTGTAGTTGTTTACATACCATGTATTTGGCGACTCGAATGGGTGATGTATACCTATTTTTTGGGGGCGTCACGGTTAATATCGAGCTTAGGGATATGATCTCTGGCGGAGATCGGGGAATAGAACTAGGAGGGAGAGCGAGTAAATCCTTAGCTAGTGTGTCCTACTAAAGCTTATTTGTTGGTGGGTCATAATATAGGGGTATTATGTGATTTGTTAATTTGTTTAATTAACCCTTGTTTTATATGATGATTTTAAGAATGTCATTGAGAATGTTAACGATGGGAGTAAATGAGACCATGGAGACACCTTTGCTCACCAATGAGGAGAGAACGTGCAGCAGTGGCAATGTTCCTCCTGTGAACAACACCACCGCGAAGCGGATGATGAGCGATGGTATGTTTAGGAACTTTCTAGAATTCATGCAAAAAACCAAGCGAGAAAGACTCTTTTCAAAAATGCGGTGGAAACACTTTGCAACTCACGGATGGTCACCTTAAGCGATTCGAGGAGTTAGGACCTTGAGTTTTTGGGAAAGCGAGAACCACTTACGGCGAGAGGCGTGGATAAAGCGAGATCACTAAGATATTTGATGTCTTGGGATGCTCGGAGGAGGAGCAAAAGTTCCTTCGCCACTTTCATATTACGAGGAGAGGCATATTTATTGGTGGGAATCAAGTAAAGCGTACTCGACTCTGCACTTGAAAGATGTCTTGGGAGAAGTTCGAAAATTGTTCAACGACAAGTACTTTCCGAAAGTATTAATCACATGAAGGAGGTAGAGTTCATCAAAATTTGGAGCAAAACAATATGAGCGTGTCGCGATCTGAAGCTAAGTTTGCGAGTTGTCTCGATTTGCATCCCATTTGGTTGATAATGAGGAGAATGGCCACGAATGTTTACTGCGAGGTTTGAAACCCAAAATACGTCGATACCTCATTTCTCACAAACTTTGTTTATATTCGGATGTTGTGTGTAGGGCTCGATTATTGGAGCGCGATAATGAGTCGGCTCAAGCGAAGAATAATGACCAACAACTTCGATGATAATCGTCTGCAGGTGGCGACGGTCGTCGGAACAATGATAACCATCGTGGAGGAAATTATCATGCGAAAAATGGTAACCACTTGATGGTAATCATGGCCAAGATAATAGAAGAAATAACTCAAGTGGAAATTTCAAAGAAGAAGATTTAACAATGGCGGGAAGGCGTCGGCACCAACACCGACAACGAATTTTAGAGGAGGAGAAAAGACCTTGCGGTTAGATGCTTTCTGAGATGGGAAGAGGGACATAAGTCCAAACTGTTCACAACCTTCAAGGTATGTTATAATTGTGGAAAAGAAGAGGTCATATAGCTCGAGATTGTCACATGGCGAAACCCAGTCCAGTGAGGGATGGTGACTCAAAAGGTTTCCCGGACAAGTCAAAGTCAGCGGTTCTTGGAAGAGCGTTTTTGTGACTTCTCAAAAAAATCGAGTAACGAGCGAAGTTAGCACGGGTTAGTTAATTATAAATTCTTACGAAGTTATACCTTATTAGATCTGGGTTCTACCCATTCATTTATCTCTCTTCTTATACTCAGCGTTTAAACTTGACTCAGGAGAAAATTAGACTTTGACTTATCTGTTGAAACTCAGTTATGAGAAAACTTTTATTACATCCATTTGTTTATAAATCTTGTTTGATCCAAGTTGGCACCATCACATTACACATTGACCTTATTTCTTTAAAGATACTTGCTTTTGATGTGATTTTGGGGATTGATTGATTAACTACTCATCATGCCAAAATTGATTGCTTTTAATAAGGTTGTTAGTTTTCATATTCCTAAGCAACCTGTTATTCAAATTCAAGCAACCAAACCATTGAAGTCAAACACTTTCATATCAAGACATAAAGTCATTCGTTTATTGAAAAATGGATGTCAAGTTTTCTTAGCCCATGTTATGGACTTGAACAAAAATATGTCAAATTTGAATGATATTTCTATTGTTAGTAAATTTCCTGATGTATTTCCTGAAGAATTTCTTGGCTTACTCCCAAAGTGTGATATTGAATTTTGTATCGACTTTGAACTGGTAAAAAAACCCATTTCTAAATCTCATGGCTCTATTGAACTTGAGGAGTTAAAAATTCAAGCTATAGAAGTTTGTACAGAGCCTTTATCTGGTGACTTCCTTTTGTGGAATGCAAAAGCAGGACTCTCTCGTGGGGGCGCCAT
Source organism: Panax ginseng (assembly GCA_020205605.1). NCBI lineage: Eukaryota > Viridiplantae > Streptophyta > Magnoliopsida > Apiales > Araliaceae > Panax > Panax ginseng. The sequence goes on along the minus strand of CM035145.1, from coordinate 68,112,164 downwards.
ATTTGTGTGATAGTAAATTGATAGGTGTCATTGTGACGTCTTATCCAAGATTGGGATATGAGTCATAGTTGAGAACAACCTAAGTCGATAATCGAAATCGTAGCTTTTTCTAGGCTTAGTTGGTTATTATCGGAGATTCGTGGAAGATTTTCTCTCGAATCGCTACTCCATTAACTTTCGGTGACTCGTAGAGATACAAAATTCGAATGGAGCGAGGAATGTAAAAGAGCTTCCAAGAACTCACATGCGGCAGACGACGTTGGCTCGATTTGTTAAAGATTACGACCATACCATTCAATACCATCTGGAAAAAAAAAAAGCGAGCGTGGTAGGTGGCGTGTTGAGTAAAAGATCGTATGTGTTCTGAGTGCGATATTGTTAACACAAAGACCCATTTCATATGACTTACGAAGAAGATGGAGATAGAGTTAAAGATTCCAAGAATCTGCGTGAAGATAACGAATATCTGATTAGAATCGACTTTAATCGATAAATTTAAAATTGCTTCAAGCTACTGGACTTGGAGTTGATGAATATGAAGAAGAAGATCAAGAAGTCGTTATTCCAAAAGCGAGAATCGGCGATGTGAGAAAGCTCAAACCTTCGATTTATTAGTCCATTTGAAATTCTCGATCGAATAGGAACTGTGGCCTATAGACACATTTTACTGCCAAGTATGACGCGTGTTCATAACATTTTTCGCGTTTCGATGTTACGTAAATATGTGGACGACCCGAACCACATTATTGAGTTAGAACCAGACGAGATAGCAGAAGATTTAACGTACGAGGAGGTACCAGTCAAGATCTTGGATAGGAAGGAGCATATCCTACGCACGTCAATTTTGAGGACGAAATTTCATAAGGAGGGGAGGTTGTAAGACCCCAACTTTTTATAAATAAAGATTTAATTTCTCTAATTATTATTTTGAAATAGTAAGGGGTTGATTTGATTAATGTGGTTAGTTATGGGTAAAATCATAAATATTTTAAATAAGCAAGTGGTTATAAAATACTCATTGTTGTCGGAGAATATTAGTTTGGTGGTGGAATATTCTTCTTGTCGAGAATATTAAATGCACGGTAGCGACCTTGTGTGGGCCCATATAACGGAAAGCGATTGGATGAAGAAAAGCGACAAGTATAAGTTGTTTATAAATAACGGCGTAGTTATTCTGCGTTAATCTTGTTGGAATACCGGTGGTTAAAACACGATGTCTGGCGTTGTTGCCTGCGATGGCACGGTATTGCACCAATTATTGATTCTTACGTGAAAGGCACTTTACTCGATAATTATTACGATAATTATTTGTTCAATATTTTATTTTATTGATTCAATAATTGTTGCGTTGATATTTTATATTCTTGTTGTTTTTGATAATTATCACTTTACTGCGATATTTTCCATTATCGAATCAATAATTCATATTATCTGAATAATATTATTAGAAAACATTATTGGCAATGTCTAGAAAGTTACATCTAAGGAGAGGTTTGGTCACCTAATTGCGGCGCTTGATGAGGAGAAATTTTTATTGGAAAGCCCCTCTTTCTGGGAGCGGCACGATTGTCGATATTGTGATTACGTAATATTATTTGTGAATAATTAATTATTGATTTATATGATGAGAAAAATATTGATTTTATGTGGATATAGATGGAGAAAATTTTTAAATGTGACAATTGTTAAAATTGATATTTTATCTTTTACGATAAAATAATATTTTAATATATTATTTTAATAATATAATGGTGATATTTTTACAATGAATGTGGGATATATGAGTATATGAGGAGGAAGAGTATTTTTGTTGCATTAAATGATTAACACATATTTTGTGTGTTGGTGGACCCCATTTCTTGGTTGAAATTTGATTATAGCTTTTATAAATCGTCAGTATGTGGATTTGGTCAATTTACATTTGGAATTTGGAAAACCTTTCTTACGCAAAGTTGTAGAAATTGAATTTCCTATAAAAAGCCGCGAGATTTGAATTTTACGATAAAAGGGCTATTTATTATGAATTATTGAAGTTAGGATTAATTGATTATTGATTTTTGGAGTTTTAAATAACTTTTATTTATGAAAAAAGTTTTTTTGTTGTTAAGTTTGGCACATGTGTGTAATGGTGATATTTTTTGATCAATGAAGGTGTGCGTAAAATTTATAATATATATATATTATTATATTAAATTTTACGCTTTGGTGTTCTAAGCATTTCTATAAATAGGGTGCTTAGGTTAGAATTGAAAATCACACGAAACTAAAGATTTCTCTCTCTTTCTCTCTCTATATATATCGAACGTATTTTGTGAGTATTTTAGTACTTTGAGTATTGATATCTGATGCAAGTTATTTTAACCTTATATCTAGTATTCGGTCGGAAATCTTGTTTTTGCGAGGTAAGGGATGTTATTTTATTAAAAAAAATGATATTATTTCTTGAATATCATTATCTTAAAATATTGGTTAAATTTTTTTATCAAATTTGGAACTTTTTCATGTCGGGGTTACTATTCATGAGTTACTATTCACGAGTTATTATTAATGAGTTACTATTCACGAGTACTATTCACGAAGCATGATGATTTTTTTTGAAAATTTCTATCTTTTAGTGTCGGAGTTACTATTCACGTATCTGACCTTTATTCACGTATCTACCTTATTCACGAATCGACACTATTCACGGAAAAATTAAATTTTCTTTTACATGTCCAAGATTATCTATTATGATTCCTATCTTTGATTGGATCTATGTTTTGGTCTTCATTCTTGAATTTTACTCCACTCTGATTATTTATGAAGTATTTTTGAACTTGGATTGTTTAAAGTACGAATCCTTAATATTTGTTCTTTTGTTTCACTGGATTCGTTTTCTTTAAAATATTTTTTCATCATCCTCAGTCCTAAATGATGATATAACTGAATATCTTTGGCCTGTAGTGCAAAGATGAATGATTTTATGATGAATATCTTTGGCCCGTAGTGCAAAGATGAACAGGTGTTTAGATGAACATGACCAACTGGTGAATATCTTTGGCCTGTAGTGCAAAGATGAATATTTGATTTATGATGTATATTGATTGATGTTACAGGGATAAAATATCGATGATGGACTTTTAAATTCATAGATGATAGTAGATTTCATTCTCTACTTAACTCTTCTAATGAATTGTTGTTTCCGCTGTAGTTGTTGATCTAAAACTTGTTGTCTATTGTATTCTATCAGATTTTTCCTGTTGAAGACTAAGGATAATTTGTTGTACATTATCTTAGTGATAATATTCTTTCTTTGGGCTAGTTGAGCTCACCCTTTTCATTTTTGTTCCATTTTTCTTCTCGGGAGGCGAGAATATAAGCGGGAACTAGTCGGGGTGTGGAGTAATGGTTCAACACGTTGTTTTAGTAGTCCTCACTATTTTATAAAATAGTGTATCAATAATTGTAATGAGGACTTATTTGAGTGTGAATATTGTCTAGAAAACAATATTTGACCCAAAAATATGTCAAATTTGAATGATATTTCTATTGTTAGTAAATTTCCTGATGTATTTCCTGAAGAATTTCTTGGCTTACTCCCAAAGTGTGATATTGAATTTTGTATCGACTTTGAACACGGTAAAAACCCATTTTAAAATCTCATGGCTCTATTGAACTTCGAGAGTTAAAAATTCAATCAGTAGAAGTTTGTACCCGAGCCTTTATCTAGTGACTTCCTTTTGTGGAATGTACCGAAGCCAGACTCTCCGTAGGGGACGCCATATTTGTGTGATAGTAAATTGATAGGTACCATTGTGACGTGGTATCCAAGATTGGGATATGAGTCATAGTTGAGAGCAACCCAAGTCAGTAATCGAAATACGTAGCTTTCTAGGCTTAGTTGGTTATTATCGGAGATTCGTGGAAAGATTTTCTCGAATCGCTACTCCATTAACTCAGCTGACACGTAGAGATACAAAATTCGAATGGAGCGAGGAATATAAAAAGAGCTTCCAAGAACTCAACATGCGGCAACGACGTTGGCTCGAGCTGTTAAAAGATTACGACCATACCATTCAATACCATCCAGAAAAAAAAAAACGGACGTGGTAGCTGACGCGTTGAGTAAAAGATCGTATGCGTTTACGAGTGCGATATTGTTAACACAAAGACCCATTTCGTATGACTTACAGAAGATGGAGATAGAGTTAAAGATTCCAAGAATCTGCGTGAAGATAACGAATATACGATTAGAATCAACTTTAATCGATAAATTTAAAGCTGCTTAAGCTACAGACCTGGAGTTGATAAATATGAAGAGGAAGATGCAAGAAGTCATTATTCCAAAAGAGAGAATCGACGATGTGAGGAAAGCTCAAACCTTTGATTTATTAGTCAATTTGAGATTCTCGATCAAGTAGGAACTGTGGCCTATAGACACATTTTACCGCCAAGTATGACGCGTGTTCATAACATTTTTTGCGTTTCGATGTTATGTAAATATGTGGACGACCTAGAACCACATTATTGAGTTAGAACCGGATGAGATAGCGAGAATATTTATCGTATGCGAGGAGGTACCACCAAGATCTTGGATAGGAAGGAGCATGTCCTACGCACGTCAATTTCGAGGACGAAATTTCATAAGTAGGGGAGGTTGTAAGACCCCAACTCTTTATAAATAAAGATTTAATTTCTCTAATTATCATTTTAAAATAGTAAGGGTTAATTTGATTAATGTGGTTAGTTATGGGTAAAATACGCAAATATTTCAAATAAGCAAGTGGTTATAAAATAGTCATTGTTGTCGGAGAATATTCGTTTGGTCGTGGAATATTCTGGTTGTCGGGGAATATTTGTACGACGGCGCAGCCTTGTGTGGGCCCATAACGGAAAACGATTGGATGAAGAAAACGACAAGTATAAGTTGTTTATAAATAACGGCGTAGTTGTTACCGTTAATACTGTTGGAATACCTAGTGGTTAAAACACAAGATGTCTGCGTTGTTGCACAAGAAGCACACTGCGGTATTGCACCAATTATTGATTCTTACGTAAGAAGGCACTACTCAATAATTGTTACAGTAATTACTGTTCAATATTTTATTTTTGATTCAATAATTGTTGCATTGATATTTTATATTATTGTTGTTTTAATAATTATAACTGCACAGTATTTTCCATTATCAAATCAATAATTCATATTATTTGAATAATATTATTAGATAGCATAATTGGCAATGTCTATAAAGTTCTGTCTAAGGAGAGGTTTGGTCACCTAATTGCGCGCCAGTATGGAGCAATTTTTATTGGAAAGCCCCCTTTCACCGGAAAGGCACGATTATCGAGATTGTGATTACATAATATTATTTGTGAATAATTAATTATTGATTTATATGATGAGAAAAATATTAATTTTATGTGGATATAGATGGAGAAAATTTTTAAATGTGACAATTGTTGAAAATTAATATTTTATCTTTTTCTGATAAAATAATTTATTTGAATATATTATTTTAATAATATATTAATGGTGATATTTTTACAATGAATGTGGGATATATGAGTATATGAGGAGGAAGAGTATTTTTGTTCCATTAAATGATTAACACATATTTTGTGTGTCGGTGGACCCCATTTCTTGACTGAATTTTGATTATAGCCTGTAAATCGTTCGTATGTGAATTTCGGTCAATTTCTGTTTGGAATTTGGAAAACCTTTCTTCTGTAAAGTTGTAGAGAATTGAATTTCCTATAAAAAGACGCGAGATTCGAATTTTCTGATAAAAGGGCTATTTATTATGAATAATTAAAGTTCCGGATTAATTGATTATTTTTTTTTGGAGTTTTAAATAACTTTTATATGAAAAACGTTTTTGGCAAGTTTGGCACGTGTGTGGCTGATATTTTTATCAATGAAGGTGTGCGTAAGAATTTATAATATATATATTATTATTATATTAAATTTTCTGCTTTGGTGTTCTAAGTAATTTCCTATAAATAGGGTGCTTAGGTTAGAATTGAAAATCACACCAGAAACTAAAGATTTCTATCTCTTTCTCTCTCTATAATATCGAACGTATTTTGTGAGTATTTTAATACTTTGAGTATTGATATACGGTGCAAGTTATTTCAGCACTATATCTAGTATTCCAGTCAGAAGTACTGTTTTTGCGAGGTAAGGGATGTTATTTTATTCGAAAATGATATTATTTCTTCAATATCATTATGCCGAAATATTTGTTAAATTTTTTTTATCATATTTGGAACTTTTTCATGTCGGGGTTACTATTCATGAGTTACTATTCACGAGTTATTATTAATGAGTTACTATTCACGAGTACTATTCACGAAGCATGATGATTTTTTTTGTGAAATTTCTATCTTTTAGTGTCGGAGTTACTATTTACGTATACGGCACTATTCACGAATACGACACTATTCACAGAAAAATTAAATTTTCTTTTCTGTGTCCAAGATCGTCTGTTATGATTCCTATCTTGGATTGGATCTATGTTTTGGTCTTCATTCTTGAATTTTACTCCACTCTGGTTATTTATGAAGTATTTTTGAACTTGGATTGTTTAAAGTACGAATCCTTAATATTTGTTCTTTTGTTTCACTGGATTCGTTTTCTTTAAAATATTTTTCATCATCCTCAGTCCTAAATGATGATATAACTGAATATCTTTGGCATGTAGTGCAAAGATGAATGATTTCATGATGAATATCTTTGGCCCGTAGTGCAAAGATGAACATGTGTTTAGATGAACATGACCAACTGGTGAATATCATTGGCATATAGTGCAAAGATGAATTTTTGATTTATGATGTATATTGATTGATGTTACAGGGTTAAAATATTGATGATGAACTTTTAAATTCATAGATGATAGTATATTTCATTCTCTACTTAACTCTTCTAATGAATTGTTGTTTCCGTTGCAGTTGTTGATCTAAAACTTGTTGTCTATTGTATTCTATCATATTTTTCCCTGTTGAAGACTAAGGATAATTTGTTTTACATTATCTTAGTGATAATATTCTTTACTGGGCTAGTTGAGCTCACCGTTTTCATTTTTGTTCCATTTTTCTTCTCAGGAGACGAGAATATAGCGGGAACTAGTCGGGGTGTGGAGTAATGGTTCAACACAGTTGTTTTAGTAGTCCTCACTATTTTATAAAATAGTGTATCAATAATTGTAATGAGGACTTATTTGAGTGTGAATATTGTCTAGAAAACAATATTTGACCTTATTTCTTTAAAGATACTTGCTTTTGATATGATTTTGGGGATTGATTGATTAACTACTCATCATGCCAAAATTGATTGCTTTCGTAAGGTTGTTAGTTTTCATATTCCTAAGCAACCTGTTATTCAAATTCAAGCAACCAAACCATTGAAGTCAAACACTTTCATATCAAGCCATAAAGTCATTCGTTTATTGAAAAACGGATGTCATGTTTTCTTAGCCCATGTTATGGACTTGAACAAAAATATGTCAAATTTGAATGATATTTCTATTGTTAGTAAATTTCCTGATGTATTTCCTGAAGAATTTCTTGGCTTACTCCCAAAGTGTGATATTGAATTTTGTATCGACTTTGAACCTGGTAAAAAACCCATTTTTAAAATCTCATGGCTCCTATTGAACTTCAGGAGTTAAAAATTCAACTGTAGAAGTTTGTACCCGAGCCTTTATCTAGTGACTTCCTTTGTGGAATGTACCGAAGCCAGACTCTCCGTAGGGGACGCCATATTTGTGTGATAGTAAATTGATAGGTACCATTGTGACGTGGTATCCAAGATTGGGATATGAGTCATAGTTGAGAGCAACCTAAGTCAGTAATCGAAATACGTAGCTTTCTAGGCTTAGTTAGTTATTATCGGAGATTCGTGGAAAGATTTTCTCGAATCGCTACTCCATTAACTCAGCTGACTCGTAGAGATACAAAATTCGAATGGAGCGAGGAATATAAAAAGAGCTTCCAAGAACTCAACATGCGGCAACGACGTTGGCTCGAGCTGTTGAAAGATTACGACCATACCATTCAATACCATCCAGGAAAAAAAAACGGACGTGGTAGCTGACGCGTTGAGTAAAAGATCGTATGCGTTTACGAGTGCGATATTGTTAACACAAAGACCCATTTCGTATGACTTACAGAAGATGGAGATAGAGTTAAAGATTCCAAGAATCTGCGTGAAGATAACGAATATACGATTAGAATCAACTTTAATCGATAAATTTAAAGCTGCTCAAGCTACAGACCTGGAGTTGATAAATATGAAGAGGAAGATGCAAGAAGTCATTATTCCAAAAGAGAGAATCGACGATGTGAGGAAAGCTCAAACCTTTGATTTATTAGTCAATTTGAGATTCTCGATCAAGTAGGAACTGTGGCCTATAGACACATTTTTCCGCCAAGTATGACGCGTGTTCATAACATTTTTTGCGTTTCGATGTTATGTAAATATGTGGACGACCCGAACCACATTATTGAGTTAGAACTAGATGAGATAGCAGAATATTTATCGTACGAGGAGGTACCAGTCAAGATCTTGGATAGGAAGGAGCATGTCCTACGCACGTCAATTTCGAGGATGAAATTTCATAAGTAGGGGAGGTTGTAAGACCCCAACTCTTTATAAATAAAGATTTAATTTCTCTAATTATCATTTTAAAATAGTAAGGGTTAATTTGATTAATGTGGTAAGTTATGGGTAAAATACGCAAATATTTCAAATAAGTAAGTGGTTATAAAATAGTCATTGTTGTCGGAGAATATTCGTTTTTTCCCTGTTGAAGACTAAGGATAATTTGTTGTACCTTATCTTAGTGATAATATTCTTTACTGGGCTAGTTGAGCTCACCGTTTTCCTTTTTGTTCCATTTTTCTTCTCAGGAGACGAGAATATAGCGGGAACTAGTCGGGGTGTGGAGTAATGGTTCAACACAGTTGTTTTAGTAGTCCTCACTATTTTATAAAATAGTGTATCAATAATTGTAATGAGGACTTATTTGAGTGTGAATATTGTCTAGAAAACAATATTTGTATTTAAACTCAAAGTTTATGTGTTGTCGTATTTTTCACGACAATTGTATTAATGAAGTTGTAGTTGTTTCTGTACCATGTATTTGGCGACTCAGAATTGGTGATGTAGACCTATTTTGGGGGCGTAACACCCCATATTTGCGAGAGGGGCTTCAATGTACTTATTGCAAAAATGTGAGCCCTCGTAAGTAATTATTGCTCAAGGTATGCCAAATCGAGTGAATATATTCTTTCTCAAAAAATTCAGCAAGACCTTAGTATCATTAGTAGGCAAGGAAACGACTTCCACCCACTTAGAGACATAGTCAACAACGACTAGTATATATAGAGTGTTGTACGAGGATGAAAACGGGCCCATGAAATCTATTCCTTAAACATCAATCAGTTCTACCTCCAGAATATTTTGTAGAGGCATTTCATGGATTTTTGAAATGGTTCCTACCCTCTGGCAATTATAGTAACGCGATACATAAAGGTGAGCATCTTTAAACAAAGTCAGCCAATAGGTACCAGATTTGAACACCTTTACAGTTGTTCTTTGACCACCAAAATGCTCTCCGTAGTTTGAGGAATGACAGTGATGGAGCACACCCTCAATTTCTTCCTCTGGTAGACATCTTCGCAGAATTTGGTATGCACATTGTTTGACCATGAATGGCTCGTCGCACAGATAATGATTCACATCATTTAGGAATTTCTTCCTCTATTGATAGCTCATGTTAGGGGGCAACACATTATAAGCAACACAATTTGTGAAGTCTGCATACCACGATGCTACGCTTTTAACAACATACAACTGCTCATCCGGGAAAAAGTCATTGATATCTTTCTCACCATCCCCCGAATGAGTTGGGTTTTCCAATCTCGATAACTGATCTGCAACTTGGTTTTTATTTCCTTTTTTATCACGAATCTCCAAATCGAATTGTTAGAGTAGAAGGACCCATCTAATCAACCTTGGCTTAACATCTTTCTTTGAGATAATGTATTTGATTGTTGAGTGGTCAGTGTATACAATAACCTTGGTTCTGATGAGATATGAGCGAAACTTATCCAAGACATATACCACTGCCAGAAGCTCTTTCGCAGTTGTGGTGTAGTTAAGTTGAGCATCAGTCAAGGTTTTACTGGCATAGTAAATCATGTGAAACACTTTGTCCCTCCGTTGGCCCAACACTGCTCCAATAGAAAAATCACTGGCATCACACATAAGTTTAAACGAAAAGGTCCAGTCAGGAGCCACTACTATAGGAGCTGAGATAAGTCTTTCCTTTAACAATTTAAACACTCATACGTAGGCTTCGTCAAACTTGAAAGACATGTCCTTTTCCAATAAGCTATAGAGCGGCTTGGTCATTTTTGAAAAGTCTTGGATGAACCTTCTATAAAATCCTGCATGCCCCAAAAAACTCCTTAACCCTTTCACTAATGATGGCGGTGGTAGATTATCGATAACATCGATTTTGGCTTTGTCTACTTCAATCCCGCAAGCAGATACCCTGTGCCCCAAAATAATGTCCTCTCTTACCATGAAGTGGCATTTCTCCCAATTCAACACTAGATTTGTCTCTATGCATCTTTTCAGGATGACAGTCAAATTTTGTAGACAATTTTCAAAAGAACTCCCAAAGATAAAAAATTCATCCATGAAAACCTCGAGGGTCTGTTCCACCATATTGGAAAAGATGGAAATCATGCAACACTGAAATGTTACAGGAGCGTTACACAACCTGAAAGACATTTTTCGGAAGGCAAAGGTCCCATAAAGACAAGTAAATGTAGTCTTCTCTTGATCTTCGGGTGCTATAGCAATTTATTTGTAGCCAAAATATTCGTTAAGGAGACAATAAAATTTGTGCCCAGCGAGTCTGTCGAGTATCTGGTCAATCAAGGGTAGAGGGAAATGATCTTTACGAGTGGACTTGCTTAGGTTCCTATAGTCCATGCATACCCTCCATCCAGTAACCGTTCTGGTGGGAATAAGCTCATTATTCTCGTTTGACACTACTGTCATGCCGCCCTTCTTTAGCACGCATTGGATGGGACTAACTCAGGGACTGTTAGAGATGAGGTAGATAATGCCCGCGTCTAGAAATTTGATTATATCTTTTCAGACCACCTCTTTCATAATGGGGTTCAACCGCCACTGATGTTCGATTGAAGGCTTAGACCCATCTTCGAGTAAGATTTTATGAATGCAGAAAGATGTACTGATACCTTTTATATCTGCAATCGACCACCCCAGGGCTGTTTTATACTATCTAAGAACTTGAAGTAGCTTCTCTTCCTGAGCCTTATCCAAAGATGTAGAAATAATAACTGGTAGGGTGGATGAATCTCTTAAATAGGCATACCTCAAATGGTTTGGCAAGAGTTTGAGATCAAGGACATGCGGTTCAATGATTAAGGGCTGTGACTTGGAAGTGGATGCTTCTTGATCATTCAGATATTCAAATTGTCGCTGGAATTGTTTCCTAGGCTCACATAAGAAAGCAATATGTACAAAAGCTAGAAAAATAACTAGATTTGAATAAATATAAACCATTCTAGCTTCAACGGTTCTAGTTTAGTAACTTTGAACCGGTTAAAGTTAGAAATAGCTAGATTTAGGCAAATCTAGCCCGTAGGCTAAAAGATTAAATATCTACATTATGAAAGCGATTAAAGCAGATATTTATAAAAGCGATAAATATATATATATAAGTATATATATATATTGATGATCAACTACCATGAAGTAAACTCCAGGCAGGACTTTGAAATGTAAATATATATATATATATACACACACACACACACATTTCTATCAGGCATGGAGTTTACATCGTGTCCATTTACCGCTTATATATATATATATATATATATATATATATATATATTCTTGTATGGCCAGGAGATCACTTCATGGCCTTTTACCGTTTATATATTTATATATATAAGCAATAAAAAGCCATGGATCGACGATCCGAGCATACCCACACAACGCAACTCTCAACGTTAGTAGATATATACGTATCAAAGTAATAAAAAGCTTAAAAACCTGAAAAATCTTACAGTGGGCTGCCAATAAGACTTTAGATAGCTTTTGATGCCTGAAAACTTGGTTTCCACTGGTTAAACTTCAGTATGTTAGAAAACACGATCTTACAAGTGTTTAGAAAGAAGAATCACTTGGTTTAGAGCACTCTAGCAGTGGTTACAAGATGAAATGGACAAAGTTTTCTCTCATTTTCTCTTTTTTTTTAAATGAGCTGCCAAGAGCTCATATTTAAAGACTAGATAGCCGCGGGTCTCTACCCGCGGCTACCCGAGTTTCCGCAGGCCATGCGGGTCCCATCGTCTCGATGTACGTGCACTTTGGATATGCGTTGTCTGCTTGAACCTTCATAACTTTTAATCCGGCCATCCGATAAAGGAGTGCTATACCTTTTTAGAATGATGTTGTTGAGTGCTGCACAATGATATAGGATTATAGGTTGTATGAAGCCGGGAAGATGGGTCAATAACCAGATCTCCGAGTCTTCAAAGTCCATCCGTTGTGCAGTCCTATGTAGTTGCCACTCGGGATTTAAGCTATGGTTCTTGTGAGACACCTTAATATGCAGTGTGGATTGAAATGTGTTAAGACGACGTGAATGTGGTGTTGAGGTGGCAAAATAATGATTTTTCCCCCACCGGGGTTATCTCTGACTTTTACATAAATGTAGCAGTCGTTGCTCAGGGTTATCTTTGAGATTGGGTTGTTGTAACTGCTGAATGTCCTCAGGGTTATCTCTGAGTTGGCTTGACCTCCCGGGGTTGGAACTAAGTTTCCCGGGGTTGTCTTTGGGATTGAAATTAACTTTTACGGGGTTATCTGCGGAACTTGGACTGCATCCCTAGGGGTTATCTCCGAGGTTGGAACTAAATCTCCCGAGGTTATCTTCGGGATTGTAACTAAGTATCTCGGGGTTATCTATGAGATTGAAAAATGAGTATCCATGGGTTGTCTTCGGGATTGAAAACTGATATGACTTCCAAGGTTATCTCTAGAAGACGATTCTGCCCTCCTGCAGGGTTAGTAATAGGAACACAAAAATTTATAGTGTCTACAAATGCCTCTCTTTATCATATTCATTCAATGTAATGGCATGGATATGATAAAGACTACTAGACACTTGAAATGTGACAAGCTAATCATGATGCAAATGTAATGCAACATGATGCGAATGTATGCTGAGTCTTGTTTGTTGGAATGGTTTCCAACAGGATGTGATAATTGCATGCTCCCGCCATTTCTGTCTGTGGATGGAGTTGTTCATGATGACCTTGTTGAACTATTTGGATGTCTACTTGACCGGTAGTTTCCAAAGCTCTTATCACATGAATCTTTTGATGCAATGCCGGGGTTATCGCCAGCGGTTTGAACCGTCCATCAGTGCTATTTAAACCTGATTTGTCGACGAGTTACAAAGATGTCCTCAAAATATTTGGAGGTTTCTCCATGCTTGAGACACCAGAATGTTGACATTGGGGTTATCACTAAAGTTCTTAATCCTCATTACAGGCTTTCCACTAAAGATGCTCTTCTCATGTGTGAGTGACTCTTTGAGGAATCCTATTTTGATTGCTGAGGACCTCTATAACAGATTCCATCATCGGTCCTCCCTGATGAGGATGGTTTTCCATGGTTTGTACCTTCAGATCTTTTTGACGCTTTGTTGGAGTGATAGCGAACAATTTATACTGTCAGGGCTGCTTGACCCTTATTGAGATGTCTTTCAACGGCTAGAATTATCGAACCACCTCCAATGCTTCGCTGAAGTTATTGACAATGGCTGGTAATGTCAAGGCTGCCTGACCCTCATTAAAATTTCTTTCAACGGCTAACATCATCGGACCATCTCTGATGCTTCGTTGGATTTATTGCCAATGGCTGGTGATGTCAGGGTTGACTGACCTTCGTTAAAATGGCTTTCAACGGCTAACATCATCAGACCATCTCCGATGCTTCACTAGATTTACTATCAATGACTGGTGATATCAGTGTTGCCTGACCATCGCTGAAATTGTTTTCAACGGCTAACTAAGTATGAAATCTCTACTGAGGATGAATTTTGTGACGAGATGTATGCTTTTGATTGCAATTACACCCAAGTTGATGGCATCAGACCATAGCGAGGTATTGCCAAGGGTAGCTTTCAACAGCTATGATCATCGGTTTTTGTGAACCCTGTGTTTGGGCGAATACCAATGATTGATATGTAGACCCGCAGTTTGGTCTCTAGAAATTAGGATTTTAGGCTTTTCCGCTTAATCGCGTTGCATCTTTTTTCCTGATTTGACTTTTTAGCTTATGGGATCTTTTTTGCAACTAAAATTTTATCGAGTCGAAGGGGGTGGGGACCACTTAGGGTAGCCGTTGGTAGACCCGTGGCTTCCATGATTACACCCATGGCCACCCGCGGGTTATATCTCACTTGTCTTTCCCTTTCACAAGTTATTTTCAACTTGGAGCAGCACAAAAAATCCGAGATTTAATCTTCAGATCTACTGAGTTTGGGCTATTTTCTGTAAAAATCCGTCATCGTACAATCGTTCTGCATTATCCTAGTAATGTTTACATGTTTTCTTTTCCAGTTTTGACCGTTGGAAAGTGAGATATCATACAAAATACTTCAAAATACATAGTAGTGAATATGCATGCTCATATAACTTGATAAAAATTATTCAACATAGTAAATGTTAGTATTTTACTATGCTAAATGTATTGATGTGAAAAAATTGACTTTTGAAACAGTCAATTTCACACCCTTTTCTGCTATTTGTTCATCCTATTTGAAGACAAATGAGCAAAGATTTTGAAGAAAAGTAATCCTGCTAATTTTGCTATCTTTATGTATTATTTCTTTGATATTTTTCATACATATAGGATGTTTATGACTTTGTGTTGGTGTGCTACTGAATGGCCACCTAGTCATGCCTACGCGCATGCGGATAGTCCTTTTTACAAAGGAGACTCTGACAAAATATTTTTCACGAGTCTAGGCATTTAATGAACATGCATTTTTAACTCTACTCTAGGCGTATGTTAAAGTAATGCATGCATGCATATAGACATAAAATGCATTTAATGAGCTCCAGGTTAGAATTTACCACACCCTTTCTGAGGTGATTTGGACACTTTTGTTCAGATATATGGATCCAGACCAGCCAAGTAGCTCCCGTAGAACCTCTTCAGGTGTGAGGAGGAGAGCTTCAGATGTGCCTCGGCCTCGCCCAACCCGACAGCCTCGTCGGTTGACGGAGTCAGTGATTCGTCCTATCCGGGTTGAGAGACCAAATGTTGAGGACGAGGAGGAGGACGTACCCGTTGTGGATCTTGCTCCTTCTTCTTTCATTCCCCGTAGGGAGCTTCCAGCTATAAATGTGACAATTCTATAGCTTCTGGATGATTTGAGTCATCACCCCTCGATCTATCTTAATGCGAACGAGGTAAAAGCCGTGTTAATCTTCATTTTCCCATTTGTGGGGACAGGGGTTTTGATGGTGATTTTCATTACGATGCAGGTTCTCGGATTTACGCAGCCTAGAGGGAACTTTCAACATACATTCTCTGTACCATACTCTTCATCCAGAGTACCGAGAGATTATGCGTGCTTGGGGTTTCGATGCTTTCTTTTCCATCCTCCCCCGTCGTTGTCAATGGGGTTATCTCAGGGCTTTGTCTGAGCACTAGTTTCACCAAACTTAGTCTCTCCATTTGCTGGATTGCGAGCTGATGGTGACACCGATGGATTTGGCGATTCATCACTTAGATGGAGTTTTTCGGGGCGCCAGTGCCTTGTGTGGCTGATATTTCCCTGACTGCCATCATATCCTTATTGGGAGTCCCAGCTACGATGCTCAAGGGCAGGATAATTTGTATTGGTCCTTTGAGTGTAGATGCCGTGAGTGGGGCTTTTACTGAGCCATTGCCCGATGATTAGAGGGTTAGGGATCGCATCCTTCAGCGATTGTTCCTGATCATCCTCAGGGGTTGTTTCTTGGCTGATAACTCCTTGACGGTGTCATTCTCTTTAGTTAGCGCCACACGGGAGGTGGACCATATTGGAGAGTTTGATTGAGGGTCCTACACCTTCGCCTACTTCATCAGGAGGATGCACCTACGCTCAGAGGGCATGACAGAGGCTTGGTTAGGGTTCTACCAGTTCCTGATGGTGGGTATTTTCTCTTTTGATTTCCCTTATTTGGGTTGAGAGTTTGTCTGACTGTATATATTTGATCTTATATTAGCAGTTTTGGGCCTACGAGAGGCTCCCATGTCTTCATCCCGTTAGCCTGCTAGGTTTAGACACCTATCCATAGGGACATCGATAGCATCACTCCACTTTGATGGAGGTTCCTGTAGCTGAGGGTTTCACCCATTCGTGCTTACCATTGGAGTTGTTGACAGTTGATGTCATTACATGAGTTCCTAACTCTGAGGACCACTTGACAGTTGGCTTCAAGGGTGGTTTCCCGACTGGTGTCGAGTATGTATTGTCCACCCGTCAGATTCCTCTCTTTACATACAGAGGTTGGGAGTTCTATTTAAGAGAGCATGCTATTAGGAGCACCATAGGAGAGATTCGTATTCTGATATGTCCTCATGTCAGACATTATTGGCTTTTATCGCATCCGATAATTGATGTCCCATTGGTGGGTGTTGATGGCTTTACTTTGTCAAAGGGACCTTTCACTCATGAGGCTTTTTATCGCTGGTGGTTCCCTCCCACCATTGGACCCCAAACCCGCGCCACACAGTTTACGGGGAATATAGTTCTTGGCTCCGTCACGATGACAGATTGGATTGTCTGCGTCCGAGAGCCCACTCATCTGACGCAGATTGATAGTTTGACCCAAAAGTTGGACCGGGCACATTTCTTTATCTAACATTTGGGCAAAGATCCTTTCGAGGTAGATACTTTTGATCCTTCCAGCTCTAGGGCTGGCCTTTCAGGTTACCCATATTTAGATGGTTTTACCAGTGCAGATCCTTGGTTATATCAGCCTGATATTCCTACTAGTAGAGATTCAGTGACTCAGGAGGAGTTACATTAGATGGATAGGTTGGATGATGTGGACATCAACACTATTGACTTCTTTTGATGCATTTCTTGCTATTTCTTTTGATAGGTCTCTGTTATATATTTGGCGAATGTGCCCCATTCTCGTTATATCTTTTGATAGGCCTTTGTTAGTTATTGGGCGGCTCTGCCCCATTTCCCTATATTTTTTAGTTGTATACAAAGATGATGTATTTAGATGATGATGTAGTTAGGAATGTATGTATACTTTTTTCCATTCTCTACATCATATTGTCATCTATTATTTATCATGCATGCATTATGTTATGGACATGCATTTCCAAAGATGAGTTTAGTATTGACCCTTGGATGGTCTTATGATATGACCATACAGATGTCTTCATCCAAAGTCATCTTAATTGAGCATACCCCACCAGTGTTGGTGGCATCTTCCTTGAGATTATTGTATGACAGTTTGTCCTCCATAGATCGGGTGACAGTTGATCAGTTGTTGTGTCACTCTATGACCCTCCTGACATTTCAGGTTCTACTGGGCTTTGTAGAGGGTATTTTGGAGCATTGGGTACCAGATAGACAGGTATTCAGATTTGATACCTAGGAGCTGACTCCTACATTGGAGGAGTATGAGTGTCCTACAGATTTACCGTTGGATAGGCCTTACGCTCGGATGGCTGTCGGTGACATGAGCTGGAAGTTTATGACCATAACAGGCTTGAGGCGCAGAGTTCCCCTGTATGAGATTTCCTCGGGGCATGTAGAGTCTGTTAGTTCCCGGAGGCACAATAGTTATCTAGAAGGGGGGGGTTGAATAGATATTTAAAAATCTTTTTGTTTTAACTTGTTAGTAGATAATGATTAAAACTTTAGCGGGAATTAATATTAGTTTTGATCTCCCTTAAGATAGTGAGTTTATGAGAGTGAGGCAGATATAGCAGTTATAGCAGATATAACAGTTATAGTAAGAATGTAAGAGACACAGTAGTTTTAAGTGGTTCAGAGCACTTAAAGCTCCTAGTCCACTATTCTACTCCTCGAGTAGGAAATCCACTAAGGATGTCTTTTACACTTTCTGAATCACTTAGATTCCTTCTAGACCAGCAGTCTAGGAACTTCTTAGTTCACTCTTGAACTCTTCAAGTCCTTCTGACTTGGAACTTTTCTTAAGTTGATTGGTAGATATTGAGTTCTTGATGGTTGCTACTCAGTTGCTGTTTAAGCACTTGTTCGAAAGAACTGAGTAGCTGAGAAAGCTTTTCTTTTTCTTAGATTGTAGAGTTGAGCGTTAAGAGTTCTTGTATGTTTTTGTTCAATGTTTGCTTCCTTCTCTCATATGCTTGATTTGCTTATATGTGATCTTGAAAACTATCCGTTGGATCCATCCGTTGAAGCATTAAATATGTTTGACCTTTCTGTTCTTTGATGGAGACTTTTCTGCACATCTTCTGAATTTCATTTTGGCCCACTGACACAGCAGACTACTTTCTCACCTAACACCTGAAAAGGTATTTTCCCCCTTACCAATGGAACTTTCCTTAGCTTCTTCAATACGATTCTTTGTTGCATATTAAGGATATCTCTTATGTCTTTGGGACTGGTGAGTACTACAACGTTTAGAATCCATTCCTCATATATTGGAGTTTGTCTCCATAAAAAGCATGAGGCTTGATGCTTCTGACACAAGACAGATGATACTCTAAGACTCAGATCATGGTACTCTACGATTCAGATCGTGGTACTCTACGATTCAGATCGTGGTGACTTGTCGACTTGGTGCTTGGTCTGATGCTATCAGCCGAGAGCACTACGATTTCTCTTAAATACTTGCACACTACGATCTTCGCTTACTTGAGTTGTAAACTTTACGTTTCTGAGAGTACACTGTGATCTTTGAGTTGGCTCGTCAAACGTTGAGACCACTCTACTTTTTCCGAAGAGGCCCTTCAAGGTAGGCATACTACGATTCTTGAAGCTCCACATTTTTGCCTTGACTTCTGTAATCTTGATCAGAATGATGCACTACGAATTCTTCGAAGCCTATCTATTACATCTCAAGATCAACCTAACAACTTTGATATTTCTATCTATACATTCATTTCCAGAATGATACACATTAAGAGCTTAGATCAACCTAACAAATTTGATCTATCACTAAGTCCTTGTACATATATTCCCAGAAAGACTTTACAAATAGTCATGAGCATTTATATTTAGACATCAAATCAACATATGCATTCTCCCAACAATCTCCCACTATTTGATGTTGACACAGCCAAGGAGATTTGTTTTCATGATTATTAGTATCTAGATGCAATTGCAGGAAATTTAAACATGACTTAGTATTTTAGTGAGCAGCTGAAATTTCTAGAGAATAAGCATGAATTTATTGATGATTGAAGAGTATTACAATTTATCTTTTCATAAATAAGAATTTAAACTTTCACTTATCTCTATTTCTTTGGTCTTTTGCGTGGAGGATTGGCATACTCCTCAGCCCTTCTTTTCCTGCTTGCTTAATCCCTTTTGGCTATCCCTTCCAGCTCACTTGGGCTTAACCTTAGGTTGTGATCATGCCTATTCATGAATGCAGGATCTCCAATTGGCATTCTTAGGCATGTAGTTATCACATTTTGTGAGCTGGTAGTTGGCCCTTCACTCCTTATTGGCTGAGCCATTAAGACTTCTTGCTGATCAGATCGTTGAGTCTGATTACTTAATCGTGGAGTCTGTTGATGGCTTCTTGAAGCTTGAGTGTGGAATTGACCTCTGCCTCTTCCCTGGCTTCCATGACCTCCTCTGCCTCCTTGACCTCCTCTGTCTCCGCCCTGGGCTCCTTCTCCTTTCCCCTTATTCTCCCCCTTTATGTCAGCATTAAGGGTTCGAATGTCTGCTGAGAGGCGATTCAGTCCTTGGACAATCTCGTTGAGTTGACTTTTAGTCTGAGCAATGTCCTCTCGATTTTCTTCGATTAGAGCTTCAGACCGAGCTTCCCTCTGTTGGAGAACTGATAGAATGTTGTCAGTTTGCTAGCCACTGCTGACGTAGAATTTTTGAAATTCTTTGACGGCAGTTTATAGATTGAGGAAGCTTTCCAACATGTTTCTATTCTGATTTTCTTGAGTTGTCTATAGGGCAAGGACAGCTTCTCTATGTTTCTTGGCTATTAGAAAGTGAATGTCAGTCCGATCCTTTATGCTTTGAATCATTTTCTTGATAAACTCCTTAAGTGTCTTAGAGAGCGTAGAGCTTAGGGATTGTGGGAGTTTATTAGCAACATTGATCATTGTTGTTAATCGCAGCTGAATGAGGTCAGTGTGTTGTTCAAGACTCTCATCGAGTTCCTTGATCACTTTCTTAGATATTTCTTCCAAGTCAGCTTTTGTGGACAACTCTGAAAGAATTTCATTCAGTTGGGGAGTTTGTGAGGAAGGGATTTGTCTCTGGTATTGATCTTGTAGTGAGTAGAGGGCAGGATCGATACTGAAGTATTTGTTGCTGGATGAGGAGAGAATATCTGATGGAGGGGCCTAGGTTTGGATGTTTGGGTTTTGTGACTCTACAATTTGAGGTGGAGACTCTGCAATGAGGCTAGAGTCCGTGATCGTAGAGATGATGGGTTGTGGGAGCATTATGAAGTTGACTACATTTGGTTCCTCAGTTACAGAATTTTGGGATTCTATAACTGGAAATTGATTTAGTGGGTGAAGAATTACTTCCAACCATCGTGGGATTTCATAAAATTGACTAAATGAGGATGATGACAAGTGATTAACTCTGAAGTGGGTTGGGATAGACAGTACCTCAGGTTTATACTTTGAGGAAGAGTTGTTTGTGAGTAACTTCTTGGCAAAGTTGAATCTTCCTGAAAATCCATTGGCTAGTACGGAGATGGCCAGATACTCTTTGAAGCTCCAAAACACGTGATTCCATGAATTTAGAATTTGAGCTTGATGGAAAAGCATCATGGGTAGATATAAAAATAGTTGCTCATAGTTAGCTCTTATGTACCCATTTATGCCCACAACTGTGATCTCAACCTCATCATCTTCTTCCTCTTCTCTGGTCTCGTTGGAGGATTCCATTATCTCAATTACCTCATGATGTTCTTGCACTGGTTCTTCTTCATTTCTTGCAGGGACCTCTTCTTCTGCCATGGAGATGTCATGAGCCTCCCCCTCAGCTTGATCATCTTCTTGTACGATCAATAGCTCCCCTTCAACTGGAGCATCTTCTAGGATGGGAGCTTCAGGCATCTCCCCCTCAGCTGGTGTATTCTCTATCATAAGAACTTTAGGGATCTCCCCCTCAGCTGGAGCATTGTCCTCTTGGCTTGCTTTGGACAATTCCTTTTTGGCATCCATATTCTTGTCTTTCTCCTTGAGCACTTTTTCATTTTCAAGGATATATTTCTTGACCAATTTTCTTCTTGATTTTATAGGCTGAGCCACAACCTCAGGACTTTCTTGAACTTCAGTTTTGTCCTGTTATTCACCCAGACTATCAGGTGTGGCAGCTTCTTTTCTCGAGGTGTTTGGTCTGGTCTCTACGATCAGTAAAGACTCTATAATTGAAGAGAGAGATGGCCTTTTGGGTTTGTGGCTAATCTTATTCTTCTTCAGCAGCTGAGATATGGTAGCTCTATCTTCTTCTGCCTCAGCCTGATGTTGCTTCTTTCTCAGGATCCTTAGAGTCTAAATGTCAGAGGACTCTACTGGTTTATCAGTTGTGGATCATCGGGGTTCTTCTTCCAACCTAGCCTTAAGCTTCCTCTTGCCTTTGCTTTTTCTGATAAGGGCAGAGGGTTCTCCCTTATTTGTTTCTTCTTCTTCTTCTCCTTCAATTTCTCTGACAACTGACATATTTCTTGGCACTCCCGATTCCCTTATTTCACCAGTTCTTCCACTGGATTCAGACATCATCCGCACATATTCAGCTGGATTCCTTTTCCAGTTTTTGAATAGTTGTTGGGTCATACGCCTGTTTGGATTAATGGCTTCTCCTTCGTCGTCCTTAATATTGTCACCCAAAGCAGCTTGTAGGATGATGCTTATGAATCGCCCGTAGAGCATCTTTTGAGAGCTCTTTGTCTTTTTTGAGCTGACTAACTACTTCCCAATCCATTCAAGAAATAGAGCCCCATAGTTAAGTTGTATTTCATAACATATGGCCATCATGAGCTTGAGTTGCACCTCATTTACAGAGTCATGACCAGAGCTCTTGCAACATATACATTTTCTAACAATATGAGCTAAAAATTCATACCTCTGTGGAAACTCCTTCTTCTTGTATCCTTTGACAGAGGGTGATTTCTTGTGATGCATCTTTTTGAGTCCCACATGGAAGTCTATTCCATCTATGGACGGATACCCTTCAGGTTTGAGACCTAGGGCTAGATTGATGTCCATAGCCTTTAGTCTAATTTCTATGTTCCTGACTTTCGCAGTGATGGTGTTGTTTTCAAAGACACCATTATTGTAGAATTCTTTTCCCAGCTTCGGGTAGATCAATATGTCTGTACCCAAAGCTTCTTCGAGACACGCCTTTTTCAGTAATGACAGAGTTTTTGAAACTTGGATTCAGCTGTTTTGAACTCATCAAAGCAGAGTCTGTAGCCGGAGATAACACTGGAAGCCGCCATTGATTTTCTTGCAAGAAGTGTGATTGACTGAGCTTTCTTCTGATTTAGGGTTTCTGTTTTGAGAGAGGATTAGAGAGAGATAATCTTTTGAACTTCTGATTTCAAAAAGGCGCTTTCAAATAGTACATGTAACTTCCCTCTCTCCATTTTGCTTAGTGGGACAGGTGTCGAATTCTACTTGGCTCTACGAATTTGACTGAGAAGTATTGTACTGATTTGCCCTTAGCTCCTGCAGAGCTGATGTGTCCTTAGGGAGGACTACGATCGTTGAGGTAGCTTTTGTGATCGTTGTGTCTTCTTTGCATTCGTTGAGTCTGAACTACGATCATTGATTCTGTCTAGCAATCGTCGTGTCTGAGCTACGATCACCGAGTCTGTCCAGAATTCATCGTGTCTGAGCTACGATCGTCGAGTCTGACCGGATCCTTGTGATGTGTTTTTGACTTAGTTGGAGCTGTCGTTTACACTCCTAAATTAACCTCATTTTCACTTTACAAATTTAAACAATTAGCACAGTAGTAAACAAGGATCGATCCCACAGAGAGTGATTTGGTTTATATTTATCCTATGATTTCTAATAAAAAGGGGATTTTGAATTAATTAACTAAATTAATAAGAATAAACAATGAATAAAAAGCTTCAGTTCTTCAGTTCAGTGTCACCTTTTTATAATAATAGATTAATCAAGTGTAACAATATTTACCCTTCAATGAAACTAATAGCCCTAGGTAACAACAAGCTCTTCTACCCGAAACTCCCCTTAGATTGTCACTCAATGAAACAAGTTCTTCATAAGATTCTAACAATTATATAACCTAGAATAGGCTCTCTAGATTTAATATAATAGCAGCATTAAGAACTAGGGAATTAGACTATTCCAAGTAACAAACACATAAGCTCGGATTGTTTAACTTGTCTTCTGATAATCATAGCAATACTCAAAAGCTTGTCCACAATCAGATATTACTAATTACTACTTGTGATTAGAAACAATATCAATTACACGTAATATTATTCCTTGATCTAGCATATGATATTTGTTAACCAACTCAATCTGCGAGAAATCAAATCGCTTAAGTCAAATAGCATTCGAAATTAAATCGAGTTATCAAGAATGAATTTCATGTGAGAAGGAATAAATAATGAATACTCAATTAACCATTAATTATAAATAAGGTTCAACATCCCTTAGAATTGAATAAAAAGAACTTAGCTCATGTCTTCAATCCTCCAATGTTGTAGATGAGAGAATGTAGTAGATGATTCCATCGATAAAACCCTGAGTAGCATCCTCTATTTATAGTTATAGACAAAGTCTTCAATCCTATAGGAAGTAGAAATCCAAATCCTAAAAGGAATTACAAATCATAACTAGTTTCCATAAAGAAATAGAATCTAATTTAAAAATAAATCTTAGTCTAAAGATATCCTAATTCTAATAGAAATATCAATCCAATTTCATGTAGAAATCTGTCAAAATATGCATTTAGAAACTTTCCAAAAATCCAAGATTTCTCAATTTTCCCGCTCAAATTCGTTGGGCCGAATTTCCATTTCCTGCTGCGATGTCCTTTGGTAAAACGAGCATAACTTTTGATTTGGGAGGAGTTACGGGGCCTGCTACCTATCAAAACGAAGATATCGACGAGATCTACAACTTTAATTCTTTGAGAATTGACAGATTCGCGTTGAATCAAGGTCGAAATGAGGCTCCAACGGACTGCTGTGTAAATTGCAACTACCAAACTTTGAGGTTCAACGTTTGTTTAGTAAAAAGATCATAACTTTTTCATATGAACTCCGATTGGGACGATTCAGGATGTTCTGAAAAGCTAAAGAAGATCTTTACGATAAAATTCAAGTCCCAAGCCTACACCATGCATCCAACTTAATGCTAAAAACCCTGTAATTTCTCCTTTTCCTTATTTCAGCTCCAATTCTTCCTGAAATCATTAAACACATTAATAAGCTCATATGCACATGAAACATGGAATAAAACTAAATATAAATGAATCAAAATAAATGAATAATATGCACTTATCAAATTTCCCCGCACTTAGCCTTTACACGTCTTCGTGTAAACAAAAATTTTGATTTCTAGAATAATTCTATTATGTCAAAAGATTTCAAGATACAAATCATGATTATCAACACTAAATTTACAAAAATCTTAATCAATGCCTTATCAGTCAACTCACAATTAGCAACCTTACCATTTCACCAATGAATTTCATTAAATCAAACTTTAACCACATAAGTAACTTTCCCAAAATCATCATACTTACTTAACTTAGTTACCGTGGAGCAAAAACCGTGCACACTGACTCACAACCAAGAACAAATTTTTTTTGCTTTTTAAGTTTTTTCATAGAACCTTCTTTTTAGCACAGATGAATGTATTTTCATGCTTATTTTTTTCGTATATTTCTTTTTCTTTTCTTGACATGTGCAATGTCTCCTTTTCTTAGGCTTTTCAAAGTTACCCAGTAGCCCCACCAACGAGTCCCAAACCAGATGATCTTAGGGTGCTAGGTGTAGAGACACCCCTAAGGCTTACTTATTCAAGTAACAAAGGTCACAAAAGTCGACTAGTCAAGCTGCTTTTATCCATCATACTTTTTAGCGTGAATACCGATGCTTCCCGAGGCTTTGATACCCAGTTATTTCGCACAATGGACATTGACGCAGATTTTCAATTTTCATTTTTTTCCTTCTCTTTTTTTTTTCTTTTTTTCATTCATCATTTTTTTCACATGGTTCTGCAACAACATGATCAAGTTAAACAGTTCTAAGTCATGAAATAAGTGCACATAGACAACTCCACAAATAACTTAGCCAAATAAATATGCTTCTCATATTCAAGTACTCATGTATCATAAATTCAATTCAAATCAGTTATTATGGATCATGGCTTAGTTGTCATCATTCATTAACAAATTAAGCATCAGACAGATTCTGAATTTTAGCATCAATTTTCAATCTTTGACTTTAACCTTTGAACACATAGGCAAATAGAACCACGAAACCCAAGTTTTTAAAAAATTCAGATTTTTTTCAATTTTTTCAATTTCCCATCAAAATTGGATTATTTTTCCTACATAAAATAAAACCTAAATCTTCCCCCCACACTCGAACCTTACATTGTCCCCAATGTTAGAAAATTATGCAAAGAATAAAATACTACTAGCTAACATGCAATAAAAAAAACTAAAAAGTGAAGGGATAGAAAAATCAAATCTGAGATCTTGGGTTGCCTCCAAAGCAGCTGCCCTTGTTTATTGTCATTGGCTTGGCATCATCCTTCTCAATCTATGTAATTGGACTTGTGAACTTCAAGTGGACTGGTAACATCTTCAATTCTTCATTAGGAGCATCCTTCAGATCCTGATTTTGCTTCATTCCAGCCCTCAAATCCTCCTTGTATAATTGTATTTGATCAAAAGATTCCTGCACTATAGAGTCAACAACATCAGTAGAAAAAATAGAATTAATATTACCAAGATACCTTTTAACTTCATATATGCTGAACTGGACATTTGCCTTATCCAATTCCATAGTTAAGGTCCCATGGTATGTATCATGTAGTGTTTTTATTGTTTGCACCGATGTATCTTCTATATCCTCTTTGTAAATATCTGCAGAACTTATCAAATTGTTCTCCTCTTCCTCTTGTTCATCCTTTTTAGACTTTGAATACCTGATTTCTTCTTCAAATTTAGTAGTAGCCTCAAGCACTTCCAACTGGTTTCCACTAGTGAACTCTTCATCATCTTTAAGTTCTTGTTCCCTATTCGAGATTTCTTCTAGGAATTTTTCATTAGACTCTATATACCACCACGTTTAATTCTTTCTAACTTTCCAATTCCTTGTTAGAACTTGGAGAAAAGGTAGTTTCGGTTCATAAGCTGAAAGAGGTGGAAAATTATGCTTGAGTACATCACTGCTATTCGTTTCACTATTGTCTGACTTGTATTGTATTGACTTTCTTTGTTGCTGATCCTCTGCACCACATCTCAATATTATGGCACTTACATTTTCAATAGTTTGAGAAAGTGACCTTCCTACTGTGGTTGCAAGCTGACCAACTTGGTCCCTCAAATCTTGAACAGAAGTTCTTGTCTGACTCATGAACTGTTGTGTTTGGATCATGAATGCCTTGAACATATCCTCCATAGATGTCCCAGAATTGATAGGTACTTCTTGGTTTTCTGTGTGGTACTGAGGTTGAGCTTGCTAAAAACCTTGTGTATTCCTTGTAGGCATTTGTCGAACTATAGCCGTTAATTTAGAAATCTGCTGCTCCAAGTCTCTCGTGCTTACCCCATTTACCCTTTGTGGTGTGTGATCCATCTTAGTTCCATACTACTGTGAGTTAGCTGCAATGTTTGCAATTAAGTTCCTTGCCGCTTCTGGAGTCTTGTCTACCAGTGCTCCTCCACTTGCTGCATCAATCATGCTTCTTTCCATTGGTAGCAATCCCTCATAGAAGTACTGGATCAAGTAATGTTCATCAATTCCATGAGGTGGACAACTGGAACACAACTTCTTGAACCTTTCCCAATACTCATAGAGATTTTCTCCATTAAACTGCCTGATTCCACATATCTCCTTTCTTATATCGGTAACTCTTGATGCAGGAAAATACCTCTCCAAGAATAACCTTTGCATATCAGTCCATGATTGTATTTATCATGAAGGTAGATAGTATAACCAGTCTTTAGCCAAATCTGCTAATGAGAATGGAAAACGTCTAAGCTTGATCTGCTCCTCTGCCACTCCTTGTGCTTTCATCATGGAACACACCACATGGAACTCCTTTAGATGCTTATATGGATTTTCACCTGTAAGACCACGAAAAATAGGCAAAAGATGAATTAGTTTAGAGTCAAGTTCAAAAACAACATCTAAAGTAGGATACTCAATACAAAAAGATTGTTGAGTTAGATCAGGAGTAGCCATTTCTTTCAAAGATCTGTTATTTTGTGGCACCGCCATCTCTTCCACTTCAAATGATGGAACAAGAGCTTCTTTTATATTTGCAGTTTTCTCTATCTCTTGATCAAAATTTAAGTCAATAAAGTTAGAGAATTGAGTTATAAAACAAAAACAAAAAGCAAATAATAAAAATAAACGAAAACAAAGAATAAACAAAAACAAATAACACTCCCTGGCAACGGCACCAAAATTTGGGAGCTGTCGTTTACACTCCTAAATTAACCTCACTTTCACTTTACAAATTTAAACAATTAGCACAGTAGTACACAAGGATCGATCCCACAGAGAGTGATTTGGTTTATATTTATCCTATGATTTCTAATAAAAAGTGGATTTTGAATTAATTAACTAAATTAATAAGAATAAACAATGAATAAAAAGCTTCAGTTCTTCAGTTCAGTATCACCTTTTTACAATAATAGATTAATCAAGTGTAACAATATTTACCCTTCAATGAAACTAATAGCCCTAGGTAACAACAAGCTCTGCTACCCGAAACTCCCCTTAGATTGTCACTCAATGAAACAAGCTCTTCACAAGATTCTAACAATTATATAACCTAGAATAGGCTCTCTAGATTTAATATAATAGCAGCATTAAGAACTAGGGAATTAGACTATTCCAAGTAACAAACACATAAGCTCGGATTATTTAACTTGTCTTCTGATAATCATAGCAATACTCAAAAGCTTGTCCACAATCAGATATTACTAATTACTACTTGTGATTAGAAACAATATCAATTACACGTAATATTATTCCTTGATCTAGCATATGATATTTGTTAACCAACTCAATCCTGCAGAAATCAAATTAGTTAAGCCAAATAGCATTTAGAAATTAAATCAGATGATTAAGAATGAATTTCATTTGAGAAGGAATAAATAATGAATACTCAATTAACCATTAATTATAAATAAGGTTCAACATCCCTTAGAACTGAATAAAAAGAACTTAGCTCATGTCTTCAATCCTCCAATGTTGTAGATGAGAGAATGTAGTAGATGATTCCATCGATAAAACCCTGACTAGCATCCTCTATTTATAGTGCTAGACAAAGTCTTAAATCCTATAGGAAGTAGAAATCCAAATCCTAAAAGGAATTACAAATCATAACTAGTTTCCATAAAGAAATAGAATCTAATTTGAAAATAAATCTTAGTCTAAAGATATCCTAATTCTAATAGAAATATCAATCCAATTCCATGTAGAAATCTGTCAAAATATGCATTTAGAAACTTTCCAAAAATCCAAGATTTCTAAATTTTCCCGCTCAAATTCGCTGGGGCGAATTTCCATTTCTTGTTGCGACGTCCTTTGGTAAAATAAGCACAACGTTTGATTTGGGAGGAGTTACGGGGCCTGCTACCTATCAAAACGAAGATATCGACGAGATATACAACTTTCATTCTTTGAGAATTGACAGATTCGGGCTGAATCAAGGTCTAAATGAGGCTCCAACGGACTACTATGTAAATTGTAACTTCCAAACTTTGAGGTTCAACCTTTATTTAGTAAAAAGATCATAACTTTTTCATATGAACTCTGATTGGGATGATTCAGGATGTTCCGAAAAGCTAAAGAAGATCTTTACGATAAAATTCAAGTCCCAAGCCTACACCATGCATCCAACTTAATGCTAAAAACCCTATAATTTCTCTTTTTCCCCATTTCAGCTCCAATTCTTCCTGAAATCATTTAACACATTAATAAGCTCATATGCACATGAAACATGGAATAAAACTAAATATAAAGGAATCAAAATAAATGAATAATATGCACTTATCACTTAGCATTCTTTTAAGGTAGCTCAGGAAGAGCCAACATCTTGGAGTGAGTCAAGGGTTTGGTTTGTTCCTGAGGCGCTTATCAGAGAGATTGCTTTGTTTTGAAATTATCATCACATGATGCACTTCTTGATGGTGGTGTTTTGCTATCGTTGAGTTTTCACTACGATGGTTGAGTCTATGCTACGATCGTTTTCTTTCATGTCACTTCAGCTCTACAATCGTGGACTTCCCTTGATCATGTCTACGATTTCAACCATAGCCTTTGTATCTGTATAGTTAGCACATACTAGAGCATATATTTCATGGTTGTAAATTAAGCATTCCTAGCTCATTTATTAACTTGTTAAACTTGGATTCATCTAGAAGTTTTGTAAAAACATCAGCACGTTAATTTTTAGTAGGGATAAATTGTAAAGATATAGTTCCATTTTGCACATGATCCCTAATGAAGTGGTACCTTATTTCTATATTCTTAGTCCTAGAATGCATAACAGGATAAATGTACCAAAGCCCCAAGTGAGGTGTACCCTTGAGATACCTGAAAATTCTCTTTACAACAGATAAATGTGATTCTTTAGGGTTAGCCTGAAATCTAGCACATATGCATGTTGCAAACATTATGTCTGGTCTACTAGAAGATAGATATAAAAGAGAGCTTATCATACCTCTGTATTGAGTTATATCAATACTTTTACCTTTTTCATCTTTGTCAAGTTTGGTTGCAGGAGCAATTGGGGTTTTCATGGGAGAGGTTGATTCCATGCCATACTTCTTAAGCAAATCTTTGATGTACTTGGCTTGGTTTATGAAGATTCCTTCATCAGTCTGCTTTACTTGTAGTCCAAGGAAGAAATTTAGCTCACCTATCATGCTCATTTCAAACTTGCTCTGCATTAGCTTGGAGAATCTCTTACATAACTTTTCATCAATAGAACCAAAAATAATATCATCAACATATATTTGAACCAATAAGAATTTGTCTTTATGCTTTCTAAGAAATAATGTGGTATCTACTCTACCTCTAGTGAACCCATTTTCAATCAGGAAGTTAGTTATTATTTCATACCATGCTCTCGGTGCTTATTTAAGACCATATAAGGCTTTGTCTAATCTATAAACATAATTGGAAAGAGATGGATTGATGAAACCTGGAGGTTGCTCTACATAGACTTCTTCTTGAAGTTCTCCATTCAGGAATGCACTTTCGACGTCCATCTGGAAGACCTTGAACTTCATGTGAGCAGCAAAGGCGAGAAAGATTCTGATGGCTTCTAGTATGGCAACAGGTGCAAATGTCTCATCGTAGTCAATGTCTTCTTCCTGAGAGTAGCCCTTGGCCACTAATCTTGCCTTGTTCATGGTTATTACTCCATCTTCATCCATCTTGTTTCTGAAGACCCATTTGGTTCCAATGACAGAATGACTCTTTGGTCTTGGTACCAATCTCCATACTTTGCTTCTTTCAAATTGGTTGAGTTCTTCCTGCATGGCTTCTATCCAGCCGGAATCTTCCATAGCATCATCTATCTTCTTTGGTTCCATTTGTGACAGAAAGCTTAGATAAAAGCATTCATTTTGGGTGGCGGCTCTTGTTTTGACTCTTGCACTCAGATCTCTAATGATTAGATCTTGGGTGTGATCTCTTGCCCGTCTATTTCTTGTTGGAACATCTGTCCTGATACCTTCTTGTGTTAAATCTTCAAGATCTATTTCTTCTTCTTGGTGTGGAGGTTCATTGTCTTGCATAGGCCTATCTACTATCTCATTCTCTTGCTCAACGATTTCATTATCTGGCACTACGATGGTAGTGTTGAGCTCGACGATTTCATTCATAGTGTCTGCACTATCGGTCCTAGTGTCTTGAAGCACTATTTTGTCTAAGTCTGTTTCATCAAAGATGATGTGAATCGAGACTTCAACACTCAGTGTCTTCTCATTGAATACTCGGTAGGCTTTACTATCTGTGGCATATCCAAGAAATATTCCTTCGTCTGACTTTGGTTGAAATTTTGTTAAGTACTGCTTCCCATTGTTGAGAATGTAGCATGCACAGCC
Organism: Panax ginseng; assembly: GCA_020205605.1. Lineage (NCBI taxonomy): Eukaryota > Viridiplantae > Streptophyta > Magnoliopsida > Apiales > Araliaceae > Panax > Panax ginseng. Next base: position 68,080,584 of record CM035145.1, on the reverse strand, counting down.
GAATACATGAAAGTAGCTGACATTTGGCTTTCTTCCTTTCCATAGTTTGTAGGGTGTCTTCTTGATCGTAGAGTGTATCAGTGATCTGTTCTGCGTGTAACATGCAGTGTTAACGGCTTCTGCCCAGAAGTATTTAGGTAGATGAGCTGCTGCTAGTAGAGTTCTTCCAGCCTCTATCAAAGTTCTGTTCTTTCGTTTAGCTAATCCATTTTGTTGAGGAGTTCGTGGAGCTGAGAAGTTATGACTGATGCCATTGTCTGTACAGAACTGGTCCATTTCTGAGAAGTCGAATTCTCTTCCATGATCACTCTTTATAGCCTTGATTTTCTCTCCTTTCTCGTTCATCACCAGTGTGAACATCTCGATCAATTGGGAGCTCATTTCATCCTTTGAGGTTAGGAAGAATACCTATGTGAATCTGGTGTGGTCGTCGACTATAACTAGAGAGTATCTTTTTCCTCCAAGACTTGTTGTTGGAATTGGCCCAAATAGATCCACGTGGAGCAACTGCAGGGGCTTGTCGATAGAGTTGGCAGTTTTGCTCTTGAATGAGCTTTTAGTTTGTTTTCCAAGCTGACAGGCATTGCATGACCTCTTTTTACGAAGTTGAACTTAGGTAGGCCTGCAATGAGATCTTTTGATGCCAGTTTGGACATGCTTTTAAAGTTTAAGTGGGACAACTGTCTATGCCATAGTCGGCTCATTTCTTCAGATGCTTTTTCCAGAAAGCATATTGTCTCGTCTAAGCTTAGTTGACCAAGATTCACTGTGTAGACATTTCCTTCTCTTGTCCCGGTTAGCTTTACAACAGATGTCTTCAAATCTTTGACTTGACACTGGTTGTTGAGGAATGTTACTTGATGACCCTTGTCGTAGAGTTGGCTGATGCTTAGAAGGTTGTGTTGAAGACCTTCCACATATGCTACTTTGCTGAAAGATACTGCACCATTACCAGTAGAGCCATATCCTCTTGTCTTGCCCAAGCCATTGTCTCCAAAGATGACTGAGGGCCCCTCCTTCTCTATGTAGTTAAATAGAAGGGCTTTGTTCCCAGTCATGTGTCTTGAGCATCCACTGTCCAGATACCAGGTTGTGATCGTGGAGCTCTTTTCCTGTCATAATATTTAACCTTCATTTTGGTACCCATATTTGCATGGGTCCTATTTTGTTAGTACCCTTGGGGACCCAAATCTGTCTGATCTTGGGTCTCATATGCATGGAATTATAATAGCATCTTGTAGCCTTGTGACCTACTCTATTGCACACAAAATATTTGATGTGACACATGCATGTGTGTGTATGAGGGTTCATTCTCTATTTGGACTTTTGTGGTTCTTTAGTCATTCATCTGTTAAACTGATTTTCCTTCTTCCACATGTCCTTGGGTCTCATGAAATGTGAGGAGGGTATCTTACCTCTACTGTACCTTCCCAGTTGGTTTGTAGAGTTGGTTTTATTTAACTCTACGATCCTTAGAGGTTGGTGAGTAGAGGATGGGTTACTCTTATCTTTTCTGAAGCCTAGGCCATCATGAGATCCTTTACTCCTTAGAGTATGGATGGAAACAATAGAACAAGGTTGGGCTGGTTCTTCCTTCTGTGAGGATTTCACAAAGGTAACGCTTCTACTAAAACTTGAGGCATTACTAGTGCTAGTTTCCTTTGTCTTTTCCACACATGGCTCTGAAGTGGATTCCCCAAAGCCTAGGCCTGTTCTGGCAAATGCATTTCTCTGACTAGAGAGCAAGGAATCCATGGATGATGAGGATTTGTTCCATGTAGAGATAGTCTTTTCTAGTTCCTCAATTTTAGAGGTTAGATTAGACTCTCTTTGTGCATTGATTTCATTTGTCCGTTTTAAGATCTCATTCCCAGCCTCAAGCTTGGAGAGAAGGTTAGTACTCAGAAGAGCTGTTTCAAGCTCTTCTTGAACTTTCTTTTTCTCCTCTTGAAGAAGTGAATGATCCTTAGACAGAACTCTTAACAACTTCATGTATTGATGTAGATCAGTTGTTATGCCGTGCAGTGCAGTTCTCAAATCATTAATGTCTACATCAGGAGAGTTGAAGTCAAATACCTCATTGAGACTTACTTCATGTATGTTGGAATTTTGTTTGTCCTTTGCATGTTTGGCTATTAGGCACAGATTAGCCATTTGTGGTTCTTCATCATCTCCAGAATTAGGATTGGAGTCATTGTCTGAATCAATCCACGATCCTCTAGCTACCAGGCCTTTGTCTCTCTTCTGAGGCCTTTTGTTGCCTTTGTATTCCTTCTTTGCATGTGATTTCTTCTTTAGTTCTTCTCTAAGAGGTTTGTTGCAGTTGGCAATGAAATGGCCAGGCTTCTTGTAGTTGTAGCATAGATCATTCATTTGCTCCTGGCTGCTGTAGTTACTGACCTTCTTTGGATTGCTGGTTTTTCCTTGACGCATGAACCTTCTTAGTCTTTTTACTAGCATAGCAAAGTCTTCATCATCGTCTTCGTCATAATCAGAATCAATCTCAGTGTTGACCTTAGATGCACTTTTAGTTGCTTTGAGAGCAACACCCTTATCCTTCTTTCTTCCTTCTGATAGGGTTTCAGCTCGTTGAGTCAGCTCCAGTTCGTATGTTAGAAGATTGCCATATAGTTGTTGAACTGTCATCTCATGAAGATTCTTTGACTCTCTAATAGCAGTGGTTTTGGCATCCCACCTGCTCAGTAGGGCTCTCATGAACTTTATGATCAGATCTTTGTTTGGATAGATCTTCCCATATGCTCGTAGAGAGTTGAGAAGAACGTTGAATCTCTCATAGGTGGCAGTTACGTTTTCTCCTTGAATATGAGCAAACATTTCATACTACTGTGTCAGGAGTGATTGTTTGTTTTCTCTTACTTCTTCCTTTCCTTCGTGCATGATGAGCAGTGCTTCCTAAACCTCCTTCGCTGTTTTGTTGTTGACAACTTTTTCTAACAGATCGTCTTCTAAGGATTGAAACAAGATGTTCTTGGCCTTCGTTGTCAAGTTGGACAGCTCTCTTTTCGTTGTCAGTCCATTCTTCTTTGACTTTGATTTGTATTCTGTTTGGATCGTCTGTAGTTGGTGCTAGCTTTGTTGGAATATAGGGACCATTTTGAACAGTCTCAAATAGATCTTCATCTATTGAGTCCATGTATGCTTGCATTCAAACTTTCCAGATAGCAAATTTATCTTTATTGCACATTGGTGGCTTGCTGCCTCCTCCAATTCTTGATTCACTTGGTAAGTGTGACATTGGATCTACTAAAGCTTTGTAGGCCGAATAATAGAACCTGCTTTGATACCAATTGTTAGTTCCTAGAGGCACAATAGTTATCTAGAAGGGGGGGGGGGGGGTTGAATAGATATTTAAAAATCTTTCATTTTAACTTGTTAGTAGATAATGATTAAAACTTTACCGGAATTAATATTAGTTTTGATCTCCCTTAAGATAGTGAGTTTATGAGAGTGAGACAGATATAGCAGTTATAGTAAGAATGTAAGAGACACAGTTGTTTTAAGTGGTTCAGAGTTAAAGCTCCTAGTCCACTCTTTTACTCCTCGAGTAGGAAATCCACTAAGGATGTCTTTTACACTTTATGAATCACTTAGATTCCTTCTAGACCAGCAGTCTAGGAACTTCTTAGTTCACTCTTGAACTCTTCAAGTCCAGCAAACTTGGCTATCTTACAGTTCACTTAGAACTCTTGAAGTCCTTCTGACTTAAAACTTTTCTTCAGTTGATTGGTAGATGTTGAGTTCTTGATGGTTGCTACTCAGTTGCTGTTTAAGCACTTGTTCGAAAGAACTGAGTAGCTGAGCAAGCTTTTCTTTTTTCTCAGATCGTAGAGTTGAGCATTGAGAGTTCTTGTACGTTTTTGTTCAATGCTTGCTTCCTTCTCTCATCTGCTTGATTTGCATGTATGTGATCTTGAAAACTATCCGTTGGATCCATCCGTTGAAGCATTAAATGCATTTGACCTTTTTGTTCTTTGATGGAGACTTTTCTGCACATCTTCTGAATTGCATTCTGGCCCACTGACACATCAGACTGCTTTCTCACCTAACACCTGAAAAGGTGTTTCCCCCCTTACCAATGGTACTTTCCTTAGCTTCTTCAATACGCTTCTTTGTTGCATACTAAGGATATCTCTTATGTCTTTGGGACTGGTGAGTACTACAACGTTTAGAATCCATTCCTCATATATTGGAGTTTGTCTCCATATAAAGCGTGACGCTTGATGCTTCTGACACAAGATAGATGATACTATACGACTCAGATCGTGGTACTCTACGATTCAGATCGGGGTACTCTACGATTTAGATCGTGGTGACTTGTCGCCTTGGTGCTTGGTCTGATGCTATCAGCCGAGTGCACTACGATTTCTCTTAAATACTTGCACACTATGATCTTCACTTGCTTGAGTTGTAAACTCTACGTTTCCGAGAGCACACTACGATCTCTGAGTTGGCTCGTCAAACGTTGAGAGCACTCTACGTTTTTCGAAGAGGCCCTTCAAGGTAGGCACACTACGATTCTTGAAGCTCCATGTTTTTGCCTTGACTTCTACAATCTTGATCCGATTGATGCACTACGAATTCTTTGAAGCCTATCTATTACATCTCAAGATCAACCTAACAGCTTTGATCTTTCTATCTATACATTCATTTCCAGAATGATACACATTAATAGCTTAGATCAACCTAACAAATTTGATCTATCACTAAGTCCTTGTACATATATTCCTAGAAGGACTTTACAAATAATCATGAGCATTTATATTTAAACATCAAATCAACACATGCATTCTCCCACAGTGTCCATGGGTTTTTTGATCGACAAATTTGGATCATTGGACAGTTATCTGCAATACTCCGGGGACTTCACCATTTCTGAGGGTGATTGGCATGTCGCCCGTATAGAGATACTCTTGATGGGTATAGTGGCTTATCTGTACATGGACCATCTAGATATCAGAGTGATTATAGTAGTCCGGGCTCTCTAGGAGGGACATACTATCTTACCGATGATTTTGGCAAAGACCTTGAGGTCGGCCACATATTGTCATACCCATTCCGTGGGGGTGTTTATAGGCAGTTCAGTCTTATTGTACGTGTGGTTTATGACACACTTGAGGCCGATTGGCACCTTCAGTTGCTATGTGTACTATTTTTCCCATGAGATAGCCATGCCATATTCCTTTCAGCATTGCTTCAATGCCATAGATTAATGGTAGGGGGTTACCCCAGTGGAAGTGCGCATAGATGTTCTGTAGGCTAATAGAGTCAGAGGCAACAAGTCAGGCCATCCTTTGTGATTGGCGGACATCTTTTTCATGATCTTTTTGATATTCTTATTAGCCAATTCAACAACACCATTCATCTTTGGACGATAGATGATGTAGTTGAGATACTTGATGTGGAATTTACTACACAATTCTTCCATCATTTGGTTTATTGAGGTTTTTGGCATTGTCTGATACAATAACCTCTAGTTGTCTGTATCGATAAATAACATTGTTTTTAATGAAACCACTGATCACTTCTTTAGTAACCCTGAGGGAAAAGGCTGCTCCTACCCACTTGGTGAAGTAGTCGGTCATGGTGAAGATAAACCGATGACCATTGCTGGCTTTGGGCTCGATTGGCCCGATCACGTCCATTCCCCACATTGAGAAGGGCCAGGGAAAACTTGTTAGGTAAAATCTAATTACGCACAACACGCAAGTATACGTGGTCAACAAGTAATACAGTAATGAGTAGAGTATCATTCCCACAGAGACAATTTAGTAAAAAATTTAATCTCATAATTATCAATTTCCTATTAATCCTAATTTTATCAAACTATCAAATTCAATGATTAAAATTATAAAAACTAAATTATTAATAAATTTACTATCACAAAACAAACGCAAATATCAAAACTAAAATTTCAAATAATTAATGTAGAATTAGACATATGATTTCACCCTAAGTTTCACTCTGATTTTACACCTTTATTCCATTTCAACTCACTATCCCAGTTTATTAATCAAGAACACGAATGTAGTACTAGCCACCTCTCGATGCACTAATACCGTATTAACTTAAATCCATAATTTAGATAGAAAACAAGTTAAACACCTTAATCAACTAACTCACTATATCTCTATGTGAATTAAAATTAAAGAAGGTTTAAGATTAAGTTCTCTATCCGATTACATGCGATATCAAGCATATCTCCACCTTAACATTCATCAAGATTATGTTAAAATTCAAGAACACATGCTATATTAACTAAGTCTAGATTCATATATCTTCTCTCGAATCCATACAAATCCACAAAAATTGTTGATCAGGCAATTCATAAATTCAAGCTCAAATTAATATAGATAAACTGGAAAATAACTTACAAACTGGAAATCAAAGTTACAAAATCACCGTTCACTTAAGGATCCATCATAAGCCTAAAAAGTGAATTAGTTCCTCATGAATGAAATAATAACTAAAAAATTTAAAGGAAACATCCTTTCAATTACAAATATAGAACTAAGATGAAGAATAATGCAAAACACCCTTCACATAGCCTTAATCTGCAATCGTCACGAAACTCTCTTCAAAATCTTCCTCGAAAGCATGCTATGAAAAACTAGAATTAATCTCTGTAAATTTCCTTATGTCTCTTTAATTTGTTGTTAGTTGCCCCATGTACATCAAAAACACACATTTTTGGTCAAATCCCATGTACAATAGAGTTCAATTGCCATCCAAATGCTAATAAACCATGTTCCAGCTGAGTTATAAGCAAAATAAGACTGCCCATAATCGAGACCCCTGCCCCGGCGGGGGTGTATAGGCAAAAATAGCCCGACCCGGCGGCGGTCTAATATGCTAGTTGATGTTGCTTGCTTCATGTTTGCTTCCATAATTTCTCCAAATGACATCCTTTCTTCACTATTTTCCACAACAACCACCTTGCACATAAAAGAACACGAAACGAGTAAAAATGAACATGAAAACAAGAAAATAACAACGATTAATCTTGAAATGGACATCGATTTGTGGATATAAAATCCACTTATCAAAATCCCCCAATCTTAAACCGGGCTAGTCCTCGAACACAAAATAACTACATGCAATGCAATGCAATGCAGTGAGATGTAATGTATCTAATCTCTATGTCTTCGAATCCAACAGTGTTACAGAGTCAAGATTATCTCACTGGCCTCAGGGAAAACAAGAAAACACTACAAACTTAATCACCAAAACCAATCAATAATTCCTTATTAGTTCTCAAATATTAAACCATTATCACTGGTATAGTGTGCGCGTGTGGACAACATCCATGATAATTGATATGGACTCAAATGCAACACATAACCAATTTCTTAGAAGGAATCGTATAATGCAAACTTAAAAATGTCAAAAATAGATAAGTTCCAACTGAATTCACACATTTACCAAGATTAGGGGATCAAATAGGGTATTCATGTTTTCTTTTCTTTCTTTTTCTTTTTTTTCCATTGATGGGGGCCCTTTGCTCTTATTTCCCGTCTTTTCTGCATATTTTTTTCTCGATAGATGGTTGGTGAGTGTGTTTTACGCTCCATCTCACACTCGTGTTTATGGGGAGTATATTTACCTCAACCCACCACAAGACTCAACTAGATATTATTATTATTTTTATTTATTTTATTATTTATTTTATTATTTATTTTTTTAAGCTTATATACCCTACCTTTTCCCCCCAAACTTAAGTTCTTGTATAATTCGTCGTTTTCACTGCCTATCCTTGTCATTTTCTCATTCGTCCTAGCATTATCCTTTAGAAAATCTTTATGTATCAATTTGAATTAACCAATCGACATAGATGTTAGTAGCGTGCTAACCTTTTTATACCAGTTGCAAACAAGAATAAGATCCGAGTCATAATTCAAAACTACATCAAGGTTCTAAAAGACTTAAGCTTAATCCCATCATTGGCCCAAAATAACATGAACTACAACACTGTTGGACATCTGCAACCACAATATTTAACTGATTTTTTTAGTTTTTTTTAGTTTTTTTAGTTTTTTTATTTTAGATATATATGTGTCAAACATAACGACCTAACAAAATGCAGTAATAACAAAAATACCTAAGTTACTATGTATGTACCTGAGCTGCCATGCAATTATGTAATTATATGAATGCAAAATCATAATTGCTAAATTAATATGCAAAACTAAATTGCAATGACAAATGCAAGCCTAACTAATGACATTATGCATGCAAACATGTAATTAAAACCCCCAAACTTAAGAATTACAATGCCCTCATTGTATGGATAATTGTAATAATATGTACGTGGAATTCCCTGTAATCGCCTAGGTCTGGGGTGGTGGTGGTTGTTGATCTTCTTCCTCGGAGTGACGCGGTGGGAACCTTGGCATTAGGGCCGGCTGCTGGTATGGAAATTGAGCATTAGGATTGAAACTTTGTAATGTCGTATTCAAGGATGCAAATGATAGATTCATAGCCTCGAACATGTGGTTTTTTCTGGCTGCGAGTGTCCTCAGCTCTCGTCTTGTCTGCTTGGTTTGTGCATCCACATTTTGTTAAAGTTAAGAAATTGAGTGCTCGATATAGCCTCGGACTGTGGGACCTCCTCTGCTCCTTGTTCGCCCAATGTTGTATCCACCTGAAACTCATCATCAGTCGAAGTATCTTCATTGTCAGCCTCATCCTCGGAAGCTGAGGGAAATATAAAGCCTAATCCCCTCAGATGTGATTCACCTCCGGCCCACACCGAGTACCGTGAGATCATTTTGTTGTGTAGTAGCTACAACGGCATCTGAGTGGGCTTATCATCTGACCATCGAACACATGTTTGGCGACACAGCCCACAAATGAGTGATGGGTGTGGCAGGGCGCCCAAAAAATTGCCTCGCAAGTATCGTCGAATAGAAAAACTGATTATGGCCCCGACGTCGATGATAAAGTCTTGCACAATTGCATATAGAAGTAGTGCCTTCTCCTTGGTGACGTCTGAGGTGTGCGTGGATGGCAGCAATTTAGCACATAAGAAGGCGTACCAAATCTTACCATATTGGCTGAGATCCTTACTTTGAAACACCGTGACTCCTTTCCGACCCTTTATCCACGTTGTTCCCGACTTGGTCATTTCTTTGAGAACCTCCTCAAAGTCAGGGTCGAAATCCCTCAAATGAGCATATTGACACTGTCTAGGCACCCGCAACTGATAATACGTGTTGATGGCATCGGCACTGAACTGGACAATTCGACCCCGTACAAAAGCGTTGAAAGGTGCCTTGTCCTCGACGTTAGCATAGAACTCTTTGACCACATTAACAGTGACGGCCTCGGGCTCCTCGGTGAACTTGACCCACCCTTTTTGATAAATCTGTTGCATCATTTGATCGTCGTGAGCATCTGGTGCCAACCCCCGCTCCGATGTAAGAGCCTTTGTGACCATGTAGTCGTACCGGTTGGCGGAGGTGGCACTTTTGAACTTGCAACGGTCGAAGGTTCGTGATGGTGGTGTTGGCCTTGAACTCTCTTTGCGTTGTCATTTGGATGTAGGCTAAGATGCCATTGATTCTCTGATTCCTTAGTAACAAAATTCCCTCCCAAACTGTACTCACACAATCTGACAAATACTTGGTGTGCACACTATTTTCTCCCCCCAAACTTGGTGATTTCTATGGCAATTATGGTGAGAGAAGATGAAGAACATGTAGAATTGTGACGTACACTCAATTACTATACATTTGCCTCATTAATTTGTGTAATTCGTAGCTTTTGGAGATGGAGATGGAAGGATGTGGTGAACTTGGGTTGAGAGGTTGTGTTTATATAGAAGTGGTGTGATGAAGAGGGATAGAAGTAATGGATTGATGGAGTAAAGTAGTGGTTAATGGAATGAAAAGATGGAGTGTGAGTTATGAAATTGTGGGTATGTAGTGGGGTTTAATGGAAGGAGGTTGTAGTTGTAATGGAGGAATAAGGGGAGTAGAATAAGGAAGTGGGGTTGTCGTGTGTAGTTGTTCTGATAAAGAAGAAAGTGTGTGTAACTATCGAGTCTATTGGGTTTCGGGACCCCTGCACTGGCGGAGGGTGCAAGGCAATAAGAGCCTGCCCCAGCGGGCTTGCTCACTGCTAATTGACCTCCTTTTCTCTTCTTTTCTTCATGCTATGCCACTTAATGATTATTTTCTCATCCTGCCAGCCATAAAACATCAAAATCAGTAGATTGTTGATCAAGTGAGGCATGGTTGAGAGATTAACAAGACTTATAAACTATAAGAACTATTTAATGAACTTATTGTAACTTACTAATTATGCTAAACTATAATCTAATAGTTATGAATGAAAATATAAAAAATAAAAGTATGATTGGGTTGCCTCCCAATTAGCGCTTGATTTTAAGTCGTTCAGCCTGACTACTTCTTGTTTCATCCAAGATTAGTTGGGGTAACTACAGCAAGATGAATATTCATTGCGCAACACCAACATTGTTGTATTGCATGCCCGTATCCTCAACTAATGCCTTAAGACCACTATCCACTTTGCAATCCTTGAACTTGACACGTGTAGATTCCTCGAGCAACTCCCACTCTTCCTTGTCAGTTGGGATTGGGATTTCCTTGAACTCCTTTACCGTTACTACCTGATCAAACACTTTCATAATCAGTTCTCTGTTAGGCACGTCAATCAGTGTTTGTCCAGTCGCCAGGAATGGTCATCCCAAGATGATAGGGATGTTCTTATCTTCTTCAAAATCTAGTACCACAAAATCAGCTGAAAAGATCAGTGAATTAACTTTGACCAATACGTCTTCAACTATTCCTAAAGGGTAAGTTATTGATTTATCGGTGAGTTATAGACTAATATTGGTTGGTTTTGCTTCCTTTAATCCTAGCTTTCGGTGTGAGACCCCAAATTTTATTAATAAAGATTTAAATTTCTCGAAATATTTTTTTAAAATATTATGGTGTGGATTTGATATAATGTTTTAGTTGTGGGTAATATTTATAAATTTTGCAAAGTATGCAAGTTGTTATAAAATATTCGTTTGGTCGGGGAATATTATTTTGTTTGGGGAATATCCGTATGCATTTAAGACAATCATTAGTGGACCCCACAACGGAAGTATTGTCATAGTTAGAAAACAACAGAATTATCTTTTTATAAAAATAACGGTGAAAGTGTTACCGTTAAAACTGTTGAACTACTCGGTAATAAAAGTATAGTAATACGCGTGGTTTCATAGTAGCACATGGTATTGATTATTGATGCTTACGTAAGAAGTCACTCAGTTATACTCAATTATTGCTACAGTAATTGCTGCATCATATCTCTCATATTATTGATTCAATTATTGTCACAGTATCATTTGTATAATATGTTATATTATTAAATCAATAATTGAGACGGAAAAGTTATTCATATTAATATTTGCAATATTGACAATGTCTAAAAATTCTGTCAAGGAGAGGTTTGGTCACCTAATTGCGCGACTGGGAACGACCTGGTTGTTAAATTTTGTGAATTATAATATTAATGATGAATAAGTTCGTATTGATTAAAGTTGAAATTGATAGTTCCATTGTGTTGGAATTATTAGTGTTAGTGAAAATTGATATTTATTTCGATAATAATTGATGCCTGGAGGTTATATTGACCAAAAAGGTTTTAACCGGATAAATGAGCAATTAATTGCTATTAATTCACATGATTATAACTATTTGTTCACATGTGTGTACTATTGATTAACATTCATTTACTATTAGGGGAGTTGGTGCAAGATTGATAATACTTGCATGACTAAGTTAAAAATGGAGTTATAGATGGAGGTACTATACTGTAATTCTTATTTTCACATGTCTAGAACTATTGATTCACATGATTTACTATTAGGGGAGATGGTGCAATTTTGATAATACTTGCAGGACTAAATTAAAAATGAAGAAAAAGAGGAAGGTATTATATTGTAATATTTCGAGCCCCAAAACGTGCAATTATCGAAACTATATTTTCCTATAAATAGAAGCTCATTCTTCCTTCATTTCTCACCAATTCACTAAAGCTATAGAGCAATTATTATATAGAGAAATTATAGAGAAAAGAAGAAGAAAGTCTGCTACCTACCTCACTATTTCAAAGATATCCAAATCTTCTTTTTAAGGTAAGGGGTATTATTTATTTTATATTCAAGAGATATTATTTTTCGTATTCGTATAAATATTATGTTCGTTCAATATTCGTAAGGAATATCATCTTCGTTAAATATTCGTATTTAATATTATTTTCGCTTCAATAGTTGTAAGGGGTATTATTCTTTCGTATTCATGAAGAGAGTTATTTTCTTTCAATACTGTAAGGGGTTGTTATTCCATTCTTTATTATTATGTTGGAATAACTTTGTCTATGTGAAGTACCGCATACATGGTAAAATTAATCATATTCCATTCTTTATTATTACATTGGAACAACTCATGCATGCGGATTATCGCATGCCCGGGTTAATTCTATTGTTATTCTATTCTTTCTTATTCTCATTGGAATATCCCATCTGCGTGCGGATTACGCATGACCGTTCTATTCTTTATTATTCATTTGGAATATCCCATCTGCGCGATTACGCACGACTGGTTCCATTCTTTATTATTCTCGCTTGGAATAACATGTCTATGTGGATTACTGTATGCATGGTGAATGATCCTTCGTATTCATTCTTTATTAAATTGTGGAAATAATTTGTCTACGTTGATTACCGCATGGCGGGTGAAAATGCTTTTGCAGTTTCATATATTCTATTATACTTGTATGAGATATCATTTCTTTTGTACTCGTCATGAAATATCATTTTCTTTGGTATTTTTTCTTTTATGAGTTATTATTCATGGGTTACTATTCACCCGATTAATATTCACTATAATATTATTCACTCAGGTATTCGGGGCACTTTTCGTGCCGGATTACTATTCACGATTTACTATTCACGGGTTACTATTCACCCAGTTACTATTCACTCTAGTATTATTCACTCGGGTATTCGGGGCACTTTTTGTGTCGGAGTACTATTCACGAGTTACTATTCACGAATTACTATTCACCCAATTACTATTCACTCTAGTATTATTCACTCGGGTATTCGGGGCACTTTTCGTGTCGTAGTACTATTCACGAGTTACTATTCACCCGATTACTATTCACTTTAGTATCATTCACTCGGGTATTCGGGACACTTTTTGTGTCGGGGTACTCTTCACGGGGTACTATTCTCGAAGTACTATTCACGGGGTACTATTCACCCGAAAAATATATTTCTTTTCTGTCCAAATTATTTTTGGTACATGAATATTATTCTTGAATTTTACCCCACAAAGCAGTATCATGTTGACAATTTGGACGTTATTGATTTCTGGATAAATTAAATTATAAATCTTTAAAATTTATCCTTGAACTTATTTTATTGAATTATTATGTCATTGTCATCATCCTCATGTTTATATTGTGATGAAAGTCATCTTTGGCTTACGTGTATAGATGGACTTGGTATGATTATGACCAGGGATTATTCAGTATAATCATGACCATAATGTAATGAATGATGTGGTAAAAGTCCTCATTGGCCTGTAGTTCATTGATGGACAGTTGTTGGCATGATTATGACCAGGGATTATTCGCTATAATCATGACCATTGATGAATACACGAATATCCTTGGCCCGTAGTGCATGGATAATTTGTGGTCGTGATACTAATGAATATCCTTGGCCGTAGTGCAGGGATAATGTGGTTTATTTATTAAGTTGAGTCTCAGCGATAAAGTTGATGAAAGACTTTTTTAAATCATAGAAGATAGTAGATTTTATGCTTTACTTGACTCTTCTAATGGATTGCTTATTTCCGCTGCAGTTGTTGATCTAAAACTTGTTATCTATTGTATTCTATCAGTTGTTATACTGTTGAAGGCTAATGATAATTTATTTTATATTATCTTAGTCATAATATTTCTTACTGGACTAGTTGAGCTCACCCTTTCTTTCATTGTTCTCTTCAGGAAATGAGAATATAGTTGGGACGAGTCGGGGAATGGAGTGATGGTCCAAGATAAATGGCTTTAGTAGTCCTCACTATTCTATGAAATAATGTGATAATAATTGTAATGAGGACACCATTGAGTGTGGATATTGTCTAGATGACAATATTCTTGTTTAAACTCTCAGCTATGTTTTATCGTATTTTACACGACTGTTGTATAACTAAGTTGTATTTGAATTTATGTACCATGTATCTAGCGACTCAAGATGGGTGATGAATACCTGTTTTGGGGGTTTCACAGTTGGTATCAGAGCTTAGGGATATGATCCCTGGCTGAGATGTGGGACAAGAACTAGGAGGGGAGAGACGGGGAATTCCTTCGCTAGTATGACCTACCTAAGTTTATTTGGTATTTAATTGGTCGGTCAGAGTATAGGGATAATATGTGATATGTCAATTAACCCTTGTATTATGACAACGTTTGAGAATAGCATCTGAAAATGTTGAGATCAGCAATGAAGCACATGAGACCGTTGAGTCACCAACGATCAATACCTAGGATAATGTGCAACAAGAAGACAATAATCCTTAGGTAAACAACAACACCGATCAGATGATGAATGATGGGATGATCATAGGCTTTATGCAATTCATGCAACATCAGGCGAGAGAGACTCCTGTTTAAAATGCAGGTGGAAACAATGGAAACGCACGGCTGGTCACTTCTAAGCAGTTCAAGGAGCTGGGACCGCCGGAGTTTTTGGGAAAGCTAGAACCACTTAAGGCGGAGACGTAGTTAAAGCAGATCACCAAGATATTTGATGTCTTGGGATGCTCCGAGGAGCAAAAGGTACCCAGCCTGACGCACTCAAGATGTCTTGGGAGAAGTTCCAAGAGCTGTTCAACGACAAGTACTTTCCCAAAAGTATTCGTCACATGAAGGAGGTATAGTTTATCAAGTTGGAGCAAAACAATATGATCGTGTCGCAATACGAGGCTAAATTTGAGGAGTTATCCCGGTTTGCATCCCATTTGGTCGATAATGAGGAACGAATGACGCGAATGTTTCTAAGAGGTTTGAAACCCGATATACGTCAATACCTCATTTCTCACAAACTTTATTTATATTCAGATGTTGTGAATAGGGCTGAATTATTGGAGCGCGATAATGAGTCAGCACAACCAAAAGGTAACGAGCAACAACACGATAATAATCATACCGGTGGAAATGGCCATTGGAACAATGATAACCATCGTGGGGGAAATTATCATGCCAAGAATGGTAACCACTTCGGTGGTAATCATGGCCAAGATAATAGGAGTGGAAATTTCAAGAAGAGAAGGTTCAACAACGATGAAAAGATAGTAGCACCAATGTAAGACCCCAACTCATTATAAATAAAATCGAATTTCCTCTAATTATTATTGTGAATAATAATTGTTAATTTGATATAATGCTTTGGTTATGGGTAAATGTGCAAATTTTGCAAAATAAGCAAGTGGTTATAAAATATTCATTGTTGTCGGGGAATATTCGTTTGGTCGTGGAATATTCTTTCTGACGGGAAATATTCGTACGACGGCGCAGCCATTTGTGGGCCCCATAACGGATAACGGTTGGATGAAGAAAATGACAAATTTGAGTTTTTACAAATAAAAGCGTAGTTGTTACCGTTAACACTGTTGGAATACCTGGTGGTTAAAATACAGTTATACGCGTAGTTGCACAGTAACACACGGTTTTGTACAGTATTTTTGAATTATTGATTCTTACGTAAGAAGACACTACTCAATAATTGTTACAGTAATTACTGTTCAATATTTTATTTTATTTTTTCAATAATTACTGCGTTTATATTTTATATTATTGTTGTTTCAATAATTGTCACTGCATAGTATTTCCCATTATCGGATCAATAATTCATATTATTTGAATAATATTATGAGATAGCATTATTAGCAATGTCTAGAAAGTTTTGTCAAGGAGAGGTTTGGTCACCTAATTGCGCGCCAGTAAGGAGAAATCCTTATCGGAAAGCCCCCTCTTTTCTGGGAACTGTCTGGTTGTCATAAATGTGATTCTGTAATATTATTTGTTAATAATTAATTATTGATTTATATGATAAGAAAATATTTATTTGATGCGGATTTAAATGATGGATTTATTTATGTGGTTATAAATGAAGGAATTAATGTTGAGGCGTTTTATCAGTATTTTTTTGTCGAATGGAGGTATTAAAAATCAAACCAAAGGTTCTTTGAGATATATTATGTGAGTTATAATTTTTAATCCGAATAGTTGGATCGTTGTAATTTTTGGATATATTATACATATATAAGTTGAGTATATGTCCACAAATTTGGAACCGTTATAAATGAACGTATGATTTCTTATGAATTTTAAGATGTGACTGGTTAAGAAATTGTTGAAGTTTTGGAATTTATCATTTTGGTGGAAAATTCTAGAATTGGTGGGCCCCACTTTTGGTTGGTGAAAAATGTGCTCAAATTGAATTTTAAATGTGGTGGGTGGCAATAGTAGCAGGTTAAGTCTACTTTGGCGTGCTAACATTTTCCTATAAATAGAGGGCTAAGTTAGAATTGAAAATCATACCAGAAACAAGTTTTTTTTCTCTCTATATTATCGAGCGTATTTTGTGAGTATTTAGATACTTTGAGAGTTGCTATTCAGTACAAGTTTCATTCAGCATTATATCTGATATTCCATTCTGAAGTACGGTTTCTTTGAGGTAAGGGATGTTATTTTCTTCCTAATGATGTTATTCTTTCAATATCATTATACCGAAATATTGGTATAGATTTTATTGTGGAATTTCTATCTTTTGTGTCGGGGTTACTATTCACGTGATACTAAAGACTATTCACGAATACTGACACTATTCACCAAAAAGATGATATTTTCTTCTTTTGTCCAAGATGTCTATTATGGTTACTATCTTTGATTGTATCCATGTTTTAATCTTTATTTTTGATTTCGCTTCAAATTTAGTTATTATGGAGTATTATTGAACTTGGATAAACCGTAATACTTAATCCTAATATTTGTCCTTTTGTTTCACCGATACGTTTTTTTAGATATTTTTCATCATCCTCAGTCCTAAATAATGATATTAATGAATATCTTTGGCTTGTAGTGCAAAGATGAATGATTACCTAATGAATATCTTTGGCCCGTAGTGCAAAGATGAACAGGTGTTGAGATGAACATGACCAACTGGTGATACAAATGAATATCTTTGGCTCAGAGTGCAAAGATGAATATTTGATTCAAGATGTATATTGATTGATGTTACAGGGATAAAATATTGATGATGGACTTTTAAATCTTAGAAGATAGTAGAATTGTTTCTCTACTTGACTGTTCTAATGGATTGTTGTTTCCGCTTCAGTTGTTGATCTACAACTTGTTGTCTATTATATTTTATCAGATTTTTCCCTGTTGAAGACTAATGATAATTTGTTGTATATTATCTTAGTCATAATATTCTTTACTGGGCTAGTTGAGCTCACCCTTTTTCTTTTTGTTCCATTGTTCTTCTCAGGAGGAGAGAATTTAGCAAGAACTAGTCGAGGTATGGAGTGATGATTCAAGATAGTTGTTTTAGTAGTCCTCACTATTTTGTAAAATAGTGTATCAAAAATTGTAATGAGGACTCCTTTTGAGTTTGTATACTCTCTATTAGACAATAGTTGTATTCAAACTCACAGTATATGTGTTGTCGTATTTTGCACGACAATTGTATTACTGAAGTTATATTTGTTTCTGTACCATGTATTTGGTGACTCAGAATGGGGGATGTATACCTATTTTGGGGGAATCACAGTTGGTATCAAAGCTTAGGGATATGATCCCTGGTTGATATGTGAGACAAGAACTAGGAGGGAAGAGTCGGGAAATTCCTTCGCTAGTATGACCTTATTTGTTATTTGGTTGGTCAGTCAGAGCATATGGTTAAGATGTGATATGTTAATTAACCCTTGTTTTATGGCAGTATTTAAGAATGGTAGAGGGAAATATTAACGATGGAGTGAATGAGACAGTGGAGACACCTTTAATCACCACCCAGGGGAACGTGCAACAGGAAGACAATATTCCTCCTGTAAACAACACTACCGAACAAATGATGAATGATGGGATGTTTAGAAGTTTTTTGCAATTCATGCAAAATCAGACGAGGGAGACTCGTGCACAAAATACGGGTGGAAATGATAGCAATGCGCGGCTTGTCACAGCCAAGCAGTTCAAAGAGTTGGGACCACCAGAATTTATTGGAAAGCCGGATCCGATCAAGGTGGAAACATGGGTCAAGCAAATTACCAAGATATTCGATGTTTTGGGATGCACGGAGGAACAGAAGGTTCCATTCGCCACCTTTATGTTCCATGGTGAGAGGCAGACTCATCGGTGGGAGTCTCAGTGAAGCGTACAAACCTCACCGCACTCAACATGTCTTGGGAAATGTTTTAGAAACTTTTTAATGGCAAGTACTTTCCTGAAAGTATTCGTCATATGAAAGAGGTGGAGTTTATCAGACTGGAACAAAACAACATGACAGTGTCCCAGTACTAGGCGAAGTTTGCAGTTATCCAGGTTTGCACCTTATTTGGTCGAGAATGAGGAACGAATGACGAGGATGTTTCTGAGAGGTCTAAAACTCGAGATTCGACAATATCTTATCTCTCATAAATTTTCTTTATATTCAGATGTTGTAAACAAGGCTAAATTATTAGAGCGAGATAATGAGTATAGTCAACCAAGGGACCACAACCAGGGTCATACCGGTGGCAGCGGTCATAGGAGCAATGACAACCAGCAGGGAGGAAAGCATTGAGACAAAAGCAGTAACCACTCTGGTGGTAATCGTGGCCATAGCCATGAAAATAGAAAAAAGCGAGTCGGGAGGAGATTTCAAGAGGAGAAGGTACAACAATGATAACGTGAAGACGCCAAAGACAAAAATCAACTGCTTTGGGGGAGGAGAATGAGCACCTGGGTGTTTGTTACAAATGCGGGAAAGAGGGACACATCAGCCCAAACTGCCCACAACAATCAAAGGTGTGTTATAACTGTGGAAAGGAAGGTCATATAGCTAGAGATTATCTAGTTGCGAAACCAAGTTCAACGGGGATAGTGACTCCAAAGGCTATCCCAGACAAGTCAAAGTCGGTGGTTCTTGGAAGGGCGTTTGTCGTGACTGCTAAAAATGCAAGTAACCCAAATGAGGTGATCACGGGTAAGCTAATCATAAACTCTTATGAAGTTTATACCTTATTAGATACCGGTTCTACCCGTTCTTTTATCTCTTCTGCTTGTGCTCAATGTTTAAACTTGACTCCGGAGAAGTTAGACCTTGACTTATCTGTTGAGACTTCGTGAGGAGAAACTTTCATTACATCTACTGTTTATAAATTTTGCTTGATTCAAGTTGGTACCATCACATTACATGTTGATCTTATTTCGTTGAAAATTCTTGCATTTGATGTGATTTTAGGGATTGATTGGTTAACCACTCATTATGCTAAAATTGATTATTTTTGTAAGGTTGTCAATTTTCATATTCCTAACCAACCTGTTATGCGAATTCAAACAACCAAACCACTAAAATCAATCACTGTCATATCAAGCCATAAAGTTATTCGTTTATTGAAAAATGGATGTCAAGCTTTCTTAGCCCATGTCATGGACTTGAACAAAAACACGTCAGATTTGAATAATATTTCTGTTGTTAATGAATTTCCTGACGTATTTTCTGAAGAACTTCCCGGTCTACCCCCATAACATAAAGTTGAATTCTTTATTGACCTTAAACCTGGTACAAAGCCCATTTCTAAAACCTCATATCGAATGGCTTCTATTGAACTTCAGGAGTTAAAGGTCCAACTACATGAGTTGTTGGACATCGATTTCATTCGTCCTAGTACATCTCCTTGGGGTTATCCTATTTTATTAGTAAAGAAGAAAGATGGTAGCATGCGACTTTGTATCAACTACCGGGAATTGAATCATGTCACTATCAAGAATAGGTATCCGCTACCTCGCATAGACGACTTGTTTGACTAGTTGCAAGGAGCATAATTCTTTTCAAAGATCGATCTTCGTTCTGGATATCATCAACTGAAGATTAAAACTAAGGATATTCTGAAGACTGCCTTTAGAACTCGGTAAGGGCATTATGAATTCTTAGTCATGTCTTTTGGATTGACTAATGCTCCTGCTACTTTCATGGATATGATGAACTGTGTGTTCAAAGAATATTTGGATCAGTTCGTTATTGTCTTTATTGATGACATCCTCATCTATTCCAAAAGCCGTGAAGATCATGAGCACCATTTGAAGCTAGTACTGCAACGGCTTCGTGATAACAAGTTGTATGCCAAGCTAAAGAAATGCGAGTTCTATCTTGAGAAAGTAGCATTCATTGGGCACATGGTGTCAAAACATGGAGTATCTGTCGACCCGGCGAAGATTGAAGCCATACAAAGTTGGGAGCAACCAAAGTCGGTGACCGAAGTACGTAGCTTTCTGGGCTTAGCTGGTTATTATCGGAGATTCGTGGAAGGATTTTCTCGAATCGCTACTTTGTTAACTCAGCTGACTCGTAAAGATATAAAATTCGGTTGGAGCGAGGATTGTGAGAAGAGTTTTCAAGAACTCCAGAGAAGACTCATTTAAGACTGCTTACGATAATACCATCTGGTTCGGATGGATTTGTTATCTACAGCGATGCTTCAGGCAAAGGGTTAGGATGTGTTCTCATGCAACATGGGAAAGTCATAGCCTATGCCTCGCGACAACTTAAAGAATATGAGAGGAATTATCCTACTCATGATTTGGAGGTAGCTGCAGTCATTTTCGCGCTGAAGATCTGGAGACACTACCTGTATGGGGAGAAAGTGGAGATCTCTACAGATCATAAAGCCTCAAATATTTCTTCACCCAAAAGGAACTCAATATGCGGCAACGACGTTGGCTCGAGCTGTTGAAAGATTACGATCATACCATCCAATATCATCCTAGAAAAGCAAACGTGGTAGCTGACGCATTGAGTAGAAGATCATATGTGGGTACGAGTGCAATGTTGTTAACACAAAGGTCCATTTTGTATGACTTGCAAAGGATGGAGATAGAGGTAAAGGCTCTAAGTACCCACATGATGATATCAAACATACGAGTAGAATTGACTTTAATCGATAAAGTTAAAGCTGCTCAAGCTACGGTGGAGCTGATGCGTATGAAGAAGAAAGTGCAAGAAGGTGATATTCAAGAAGCAAGAATTGATGAAGAAGGAATACTTCGAGTCAACTCCAAACTTTGTGTTCCTAACGATTCTGACTTGAAGCATAGAATAATGATGGAGGCACACAACACACCGTTTGCAATCCATCTTGGGAGTACCAAAATGTATCATGATCTTCGACATACATTTTGGTGGAACAATACGAAGAGAGAGATCACAGAGTTTATCTCGAGGTGTTTAACTTATCAACGTGTAAAGGCGGAGCATCAAGTGCCTAAGGGTCCATTGCAACCACTTGAGATTCCAAAATGGAAGTGGAAACACATTACCATTGATTTCGTTACGGGTCTTCCCACGGTTTCTCAAGGCATAGATGCGATTTGGGTTATTATTGATAGATTAACCAAGTCTGCTCATTTCTTGACTATACGGGAGACTTATTCCCTTGATCGTCTTGCTAGTATGTATGTGAATGAGATTGTAAGATTGCATGGAATGCCAGTATCCATAGTTTCAGATCGTGACCCAAGATTCACTTCACGAATTTGGGTTAGCTTGCAGAAAGCTATGGGCATAGATTTACGATTTAGTTCGGCATACCATCCTCAAACGGACGGGCAATCAGAGAGGACTATTCAAACACTTGAAGATCTATTAAGACTCTGTGTCCTAGATTTCAAAGGGTGTTAGCTCCATTTGAAGCATTGTATGGACGAAAGTGTCGCTCTCCAGTATGCTGGGACGAGGTGGGTGAAGCAATGTTGTTGGGACCAGAATTGGTACGCATAACTACAGAGAAGTTCCAAATGATCCGACAACGTATACAAACGCCACAGGATTGACAAAAGAGTTATGCGGATCTTCATCGAAAGGACGTGGAATTTAATATTGGGGATCATGTATTGTTACGTGTTGCACCATGGAAGGGAGTTACAAGATTTGGGAAAAGAGGAAAGATCAATCCACGATTTGTTGGTCCATTTTAGATTCTTGACCGAATAGGAAATGTGGCCTATAGACTCGCATTACCTCCAAGCATGTCTCGTGTTCATAATGTTTTTCATATATCTATGCTTCGTTAATATGTGAAAGACACGAACCACATTACTAAGTTAGAACTGGACGAGATAGCATAAAATTTAATGTAAGACCCCAACTTTTTATAAATAAAGATTTAATTTCCTCTATTTATCATTTTGAAATAGTAAGGGTTGATTTGATTAATGTGGTTAGTTATGGGTAAAATGCGCAAATATTTTAAATAAGCAGGTGGTTATAAAATATTCATTGTTGTCGGGAATATTCGTTTGGTCGTGGAATATTCTTACCGTCGGGAATATTCGTGCATTGCGCCAGCAGATCTTTTGTGGGCCCCATAAAGGAAAGTGATTGGATGAAGAAAACAACAAGTATAAGTTGTTTATAAATAACGACGTAGTTATTCACTGATTAATATTGTTGGAATACCCGTGGTTAAAACACAAGATGTCTGCGTTGTTGCACAAGAAGATACGGTATTGCACCAATTATTGATTCTTACGTAAGAAGGCACTACTCAATAACCGCTACGTGAGTTACCGTTGAGTATTTTATTTTATTGATTCAATAATTGTTGCGTTGATATTTTACATTACTGTTGTTTCAATAATTGTCACTACACAATATTTTCCATTATCGAAGCAATAATTCATATTATCTCGAATAATATTATTAGAAAACATTATTGGCAATGTCTAGAAAGTTCTCATCTAAGGAGAGGTTTGGTCACCTAATTGCGCTACCATAAGGAGAAATTCTTATTGAAAGCCCCTCTTTCACAGAACCGCCTCGGTCACAATATTGTGATTCTGTAATATTATTTATGAATAATTAATTATTGATTTATATGATGAGGAAAATATTAATTTTATGTGGATACAGATGGAGAAAATTTTTAATGTGACAATTGTTAAAAATTGATATTTTATTTTTTCTGATAAAATAATATTTTATTATATTATTATAATAGAATAATGATGATATTTTTACAATGAATGTGTGATATATGAGTATATGAGGAGGAAGAGTATTTTTGTTGCATTAAATGATTAACACATATTTTGTGTGTCGGTGGACCCTATTTCTTGACTGAAATTTGATTATAGCGTGTAAAATCGTCCATATGTGGATTTCGGTCAATTTCTGTTTGGAATTTGGAAAAACTTTCTTCTGTAAAGTTCTAGAGAATTGAATTTCCTATAAAAAGGTGTGAGATTCAAATTTGCTGATAAAAGGGCTATTTAGTATGAATTATTGAAGTTCCGACGTTCCGAAATAATTGATTTTTGGAAGTTTTAATTATTTATATCAACAAAAATGTTTTTGATGGGCTCATTTTGTTGTTAAACATGTGGGATTCCAGCATTCAAAGGTTGGCATAGGAATATATATATATAATATTATTATTATATTAAATTTTCTGCTTTGGTGTTCTAAGCAATTTCTTATAAATAGGGTGCTTAGGTTAGAATTGAAAATCACACCAGAAACTAAAGTTTTCTCTCTCTTTCTCTCTCTATAATATCTAACGTATTTTGTGAGTATTTTAGTACTTTGAGTATTACTATACGGTGCAAGTTCTTTCAGCACTATATGTAACACCCCCAAAATAGGTTCATTCCATCCAACCCATTCTGAGTCGCCAAATACATGGTACAGAAAACAACTACAACTTTATTACAATAATTATCGTGCAAAATACAACAACACTTAAACTGTGAGTTTAAATACAAATATATACCAACTGTAACTCATGTCCCAACCGTGGACAGCACCTCATAATGACACCTTACATAAAGGTATAGTCGAAAATTGTTTTAGAAATTAAAATCTTTGGGAAGTGCTCAAGGAAACCTTCGTACATGGGAGGCCATATTTCTAGGTTATGATAGATATCATATGGTCACAGAATTATCCTTGGTTGACCCAATAGACCCCAAAGAAAAACGAGAAGATTACTGTAATAACCCGAGATTTCCTAAATAAAATAAATAAGAAAATTTGCGTATAATTTTTTTTTATTTAATGACGAGAATAAGTGTCTAGTAATGTGAACGATAGATACAAATATATTTATTACTTGAAAAATTAGAAATAATTTTGGAGTAATTAATTACCACAAATTATATTGTTATGGTAATTAATTCCTCGTAGTTTAAATGTTTTTATTAATTATTTTCCATGAAAACATGATTGGAAATAATATATGAAGTGACAATTAGATTTATATAATAAATATTTTATTATATGAATTATTCAGAATATTTAAGTTAATTATTTTAACTTGATTATCGATGCTGTGTACGAAGAATAAGTCAGATATGAGATCCAAACCCTGAATTGGGATTGTGATCAAGAGATGAGAATAAGAATATTATATTATTGTTATAATAATTTTACAGTACAATAATTATGTACTGTGTATGTGCGGACAGATAATATTGAGCAATGACGGTCAATTAGGTCATAAAGACAAGATCTTGTCTTTAGAAACCCTAATTATAAAACTCAGTTATGAGAAATGACTGAGTGGTGACTGTGCATATGAAGTTACTGTGTACACGAATGTCGGTAATTAGAAGAAACCCCTAATTACTATTTTTACGCTGATAATTAGGACAAACCCTAATTATTATAACCTTAATTGGTTGAAGTTAGAGATCGTAATGACTGTGTTAGAACATACACAGATAATTAGAGAACCCTAATGGTCAATTAGAAACCCTAATTGACGGCGTTAAGAAACCCTAATTATAGAACCCTGATTTTTTCTATAGAAAACCCTAATTTAAAATTTTTGGGTTTAATTACGATGTTATTGTATAAATGTTTTAATTTACCAAAGGATAGAAATTAATTGGTAAATGATAAGAATTACCATCTAGTGATTAAATATTACATTTAATTGCCTTGTACAAAAATGCCCTTGAAGCTTTATGCAAAATTACCAAAATGCCCTTTTTGGTTTATTAGTGTATTATTAGTTGAATTATTGGAGGAATCTTGCTAGCAAAGCATGGCAAACATACTTACCCTACCAATTGAGCATCCAAGACTCAATTATGCTCAGATTCAATCAATTAATTTGGCATCCAAAGCATCTAGCATGGCCTATATATAGATTGGAGAGAGATAATATATTTTGTACACTAAAATTCATCCAACTCTCATCCTTAAGCTTCTCTCTCTAAAACCTACGAATTATTGTAGTATACCAGTCCCTTAATACAGTCCCACTACCAATCATAACAAATCAGAAGCATCAAGAAGTCAGAAATCAAAAATCAAGCTTGAAAAGGTAGGAAACCCTAAATTCTAGAAATCCTTCAACTCGATGTTAATTGATGCAATTGATTGTTTAAAGTTGTGTAATAGGGAGTCTATTAATGTTCTGGGTTGATAAATCATGAACCAATAACATCAAAGTGCACGAATTTGAAGATTTGAGCAAGTTGGAAAAAAACCAGATTCTGTGATTTTTTATCAAATGTCAGGGCTTATAACTCTTTGGTCGATCATGAGTTTTGTCAGGGTACAACGGGGCTGATCACCCTCCGTACCCGTAAGCTAGAGAGGTTTGCGGATGAATTTCTGCTAAACCTTTTCGAAAATGAAAAGAATGTTCATAGTATGTTTCTTAAACCCTATTCATGGGTGGAGCCTAATTTCAAGAAATTGAAAGAGAGTTGTTATGTGAATTTTTTATCAGTACAGATTACTTCACAACTTTCAATTCGTTGTAGAAGTGTTATGTAAAGAGAATACTTATATTCTTTCAGCTTATATATATAATTGCTATTACTTGCTGGGCACTCAAATGTTCATCCTTGCTTAAATTAAATGTTTTCGATTCACGTATGAGCAACTCAAGGCTCGAGCACAAACAAGGGGAAAGAAAAGATGTTCGAATGAGTTTATATTATGAGTTAATGGTTATAGTTAGTAAGACAATGGAATCTATTGTCAGATATTGTAAGGAATGTATTTGAAGGTCACGTACCTGGGGAAGTAAACTTTGATGTATGTAAATTAAGTTCGAATGTATTATTATTTAGTATTATTCAGCTTAAAGAAATGGTATCGTGGAGAACCGAGTTCGGGTTGCAAGTACCCGGATTTGGGGTCATCACAATTACTATTATATTCTTCCCAATGGTGAGTCTTCTCTTGACATATCATTATCTCCACTGTCTCTAATTGGGTATTATACTCCACATAAACACCAAGATTATATAGGTAATGCTTGTAAATATACTCAGCAAGTGGATGAGCACAACCGTGTCTTATGATGACACGAGGTTGTATGTCATTAGACATCTTGTAGGATAGTGGCAAAACACCCTTCCAAGTTAAATTCACCTCACCTCAACATCTATAGACCACCGCTTCTATTCCCCGTTATTCCCCTTGTCTTGTCCCGCCTACACTTTTATTACCTAAAAGGAATTGTGAAGCAAAAGGGTGAGCACAACTATCTCAGTAAGGAATATCATGACTAAAGATAAATAAATTATCAATAGCCTTCAACAGTAATAAATCAGAGAGTTAGAACATATGGTAGATGATAAAACTTTTCAACCATAGTTGCAGCGGAACGAGCAATCCATTAGAAGAGTCAAATAGACCATAAAATCTATTATCTTCTCCATGTTAAAAGTCCATCAACAATGTTTTATCCCTGTAACATTAATCAATAATTCATGTCCACAATCACATGTATAACTCATAATCGTAATTGTAGTTCTAAATTCCTTTCCTCATCTAGGACAAAGTAAATTTCAATCACCTGAAACATCAAAGATCATGGTTATACCAAATCACAGTTCCTGTTCATAATCATACTGATAAATTCATCTTTGCACTACGGGCCAAAGATATTCATCAACAGTTCATCTTTGCACTACTGGCCAAATATATTCAACAACATGTCATCTTTGCACTACAGGCCAAAGATATTCATAAGTTGGTCATGTTCATCTAAACACCTGTTCATCTTCGCACTACTGGCCAAAGATATTCATCAGAAATCATTCATCTTTGCAATACAAAGCCAAATATATTCATTATATCACCATTTAGGACCGAGGATGATGAAAATATTTTAAGAAAACGAATCCAAAGAAAAAAAATAATAAATATTAAGGATTCGTATTTGACTATTCCATGTCCAAAAATACATCATAAATAATCATAGTGGAATAAAATTCAAGAATGATCAAAACATGGATACAATCAAAGCTAGTATCCATAATAGATATTTTGACGAAAAATTAAAATTTAATTTTTCTCGTGAATAGTGTCGATTCGTGAATAAAGGTCAGATATCGTGAATAAAGGTCGATATCGTGAATAGTAACTCCGACACCAAAAGATAGAAATTTCATAAAAAAACATCATCATGCTTCGTGAATAGTACTCGTGAATAGTAACTCATGAATAGTAACCCCGACTTGAAAAAGTTCCAAATTTGATAAAAATTCAAACCAATATTTTGGCATAATGATATTGAAGAAATAATATCATTTATGAAGAAAATAATCTCCCTTACCTCAGAAAGAATAGTACTTCTGACTGGAATACTAGATATAGTGCTAAAAGAACTTGCACCGTATAGCAATACTCGAAGTACTAAAATACTCACAAAATACGCTCGATATAATAGAGAAAGAAAGAGAGAGAAATCTTTAGTTTCTGGTGTAATTTTTAATTCTAACCTAAGCACCCTATTTATAGGAAAATGCTTAGAACACCAAAGCAGAAAATTTAATAAAATATAATATATTTTTTCTTAAACTTCCTACGCACCCAATTAGTCCAAACATCAGCCACACCTCAACCAAAACCATCAAAAAAACATTTTTTATATTTAAAACAATTAAAACTTTCAAAAATCAATTATTTCAGAACTTCGAAACTTCAATAATTCATAATAAATAGCCCTTTTATCAGAAAATTCGAATCTCGCGAGTTTTAATAGGAAATTCAATTCTCTACAACTTTTCAGAAGAAAGTGTTTCCAAATTCCAAACAGAAATTGACCGAAATCTATAAACGGGCGATTTTACAAGCTATAATCAAATTTCAGTCAAGAAATGGGTCCACCAACATATTTAACATGTTTTAAATAACTTTTGCAACAAAAATACTCTTCCTCCTCATATACTCGTATATCCCACATTCATTGTAAAAATATCATCATTATTATATTATAATAATATAATAAAATATTATTTTATCAGAAAAAGATAAAATATCGATTTTCAACAATTGTCACTTTAAAAATTTTCTCCATCTATATCCACATAAAATGAATATTGTGATGCCCCAAAAATTAGGTATACATCACCCATCTTGGATCGTCAGATACATGGTACAAAATTCAAATACAACTGTCGTGTACAATACGACAAAACATAACTGTGAGTTTGAATACAATTATTGTCTACTAGAGATTATACAAACTCAAAAGGAGTCCTCATTACAATTATTAGCACACTATTTCACAGAATAGTGAGGACTACTAATGCTATCCTCCGGACCGCCACTCCGCTTCCCGACTAGTCCTCGCTATGTTCTCATTTCAAGAGAATAAAGAAAAGAAAGGGTGAGCTCAACTAGTCCAAGAAGAAATATTATGACTAAGATAATGCGTAATAAATTATCATTAGTCTCCAACAATGTTAAACCGATAAAATATAATAGACATCAAGTTTAATCTGCGAGTGGAACAAGCAATCCATTAAAAGAGTCAAGTAGAAAATAAAATCTACTATCTTTTATGATTAAAAGGTTTTTCATCATCATTATCATTGGGACTCGACTTAATAAATAATCCACATCATCGAATCACCCCCGCACTACACGACCCAAGGATATTCTTTAGTATCACGACCACAATTATCCATGCACTACAAAGCCAAGAATATTTGTGTATTCATTAATGGTCATGATCATGCCAACAATCGTCCCATCAATGCACTACGGGCCAATGAGAACTTTTACCACATCATTTGTAACATTACGGTCATGATTACATCGAATAATCCCTGTTCATAATCATACCAAGTCCATCTATGCACTACAGGCCACAGATGACTTTCAACAAAATATAAACATGAGGATGACGACAATGATATAAGAATTCAATAAAACAAGTTCAAGAATTATTTCATCCAGGAATTATTAACGTCCAAATCGTCAACATGATACTGTTTTGTAGAGTAAAATTTTAGAATGATCAGAAGAATATTTCCATGAAAAGATACTGGATGAAGCGCAAATATCAAGGATATTCTACTAATTTCATGGAGTATAGAAGTCAAAACTTTAACCAACTGAGTATAATAAAGAATGGAATAACAAAAGAAATCACCATGCATACGGTGATTGCAGAGACAGACAAAGTTATTCCAATGTAATAATAATAACGGAACCAGTCGAAAATATTTGCACCGATAGGATGTTCCAACAAAATAATAAAGATGAACCAAGTCCTGTAAAACACACGCATGTGATGTTCCAATGTAATAATAATAAGATTTTAACCAGGTCCTGTAAAAACACATGCATGTGATGTTCCAACGGAATAATAATAAAGATTTTAACCAGTCCTGTAAAAC
Source organism: Panax ginseng (assembly GCA_020205605.1). NCBI lineage: Eukaryota > Viridiplantae > Streptophyta > Magnoliopsida > Apiales > Araliaceae > Panax > Panax ginseng. The sequence continues at coordinate 68,050,641 of CM035145.1, read as the reverse complement.
ACACGCATGTGGATGTTCCAATGTAATAATAGAAGAATGTCACCAAGTATAGGGTAGATCATGATACAAAGTTATTCCAACAGAATAATAAGAAATGGAATAACAACAGTTCTATTCATGAATAAGAAAGAATAACACCCTTTACCGTAAAAAAAACCAATATAAAAGTAGTTAAGTAGCGAATACTTTTCTTTTATCTCTCTATAGTCTCTCTCTCTATAGTTTCTCTCTAGAGTTCAAAGAATTCGTAAGAAAATAATGAAGGAATGAGCTTCTATTTATAGGAAAATGGAATGCATAGTAACTAATCCATGAACGGTCCAGATTGATTTACTTTAATCTGACGGTCCATATTTAAAGAAAAGTCTTTTAAATAAAATATAATATATTCTATTTATAATCTAATAAAACGAATAACTTTATAAAAGATTTTACTATGCAAACACTATGCATAATAAAATATAATATATTCTAATTATTGTCTAATAAAATAGATAGCTTTATAAAAGTATTCTGTTTTATATAAAAAGTTTTTACTTTGCAAAACACTATGCAGAAACTATGCAACACTATACATAATAGAATATAATATATTCTATTTATAGAATAACTTTATAAAAGTATTTTATTTTATATAAAAGATTTTCTCGTATTATTACATTAATAATACCAACAAAACCGAAAGTGACTTATCACGTAAGCATCAATAATCAATACTGTAGTGCTACTATGCAACCACGCCAGATTCTTTATTTCTTTTAACACCGGTGTTTCAACAGCTTAACAGTAAAACTTCCGCATTATTATTTTCATAAAGTATTTTTGTCGCTTTCTCAATCCGACAATAATTCCGGTGGGGTCCACCAATGATTGTGCCGTTGTACTAATATTCCCTGTTAAAACGAATATTCCCCGACCAATCGAATATTACATAACAACTTGCGTACTTTGCAAAATTTATAAATATTACCCACAACTATTATATCAATTACAGTCCATAATATTCAAAATTAATATTAATAGAAAATTCATCTTTATTCAAAAAGTTGGTGTTTTACAATCTTCCCTTCTTATGAAATTTCGCCCTCGAAATTAGGGTACGTACCTGGTATATCGAAGAGGTAAGGATACCTTGATTTCATTTCAGATTCTAACTCTCAAGTCATTTCCTCAACATCGTGGTTTCTCCACAAAATTTTGACTTAAGGTATAACCTTGGTGCGTAGAATATGTTCCTTCTTATCCAAGATTTGAACAGGAACCTCTTCATACGTCAAATCTTCCGCTATTTCGTCCGGTTCCAACTCAATAATGTGGTTCGAATCTTCCACATATTTACGTAACATGGATATGTGAAAAACGTTATGAACACGAGACATACTTGGTGGTAAAGCGAGTCTATAGGCCACAGTTCCTACTCGATCAAGGATTAAAAATGGGCTGATAAATCGAGGATTGAGCTTTCCTCTCTTTCCAAATCTTGTAACTCTTTTCCATGAAGCAACACGTAACAACACATGATCTCCTATATCGAATTCCACGTCCTTTCGATGAAGATCAGCATAACTCTTTTGTCGATCTTGTGAGATTTTTATACGTTACCGGATCGTTTGAATCTTTTACGTAGTCATACGTACCAACTCGGTCCCAACAACGTTGCTTCACCCACCTCATCCCAAAGATAATCGAGAATCGACACTTTCTTCCATACAACGCTTGAATGGAGCCATGCCAATACTTGTTTGATAACTGTTGTTGTAGGAAAACTCCACCAATGGTAAGAACTTGTTCCAACTTCCCTTGAAATCAAGGACACACGAGTCTTAATAGATCTTCAAGAGTTTGAATAGTCCTCTCCATCGCTCGTCCGTCCGAGGATGATATGCCGAGCTAAATCAGAATCTGCGCTCATAGCTTTTTGCAAACTAACCCAAAATCGCGAAGTGAATCTTGGGTCTCGATCAAAAACTATGGATACTGGCATACCATGCAGTCTTACAACCTCGTTTATGTACATACGAGCAAGACGTTCAAGTGTATAAGTTTCTCGTATCGATAAGAAATGAGCAGACTTGGTCAATCTATCAACAATGACCCAAATCACATCTATGCCTTGAGAAACTTTGGGAAGACCAGTAACGAAATCTATGGTAATGTGCTCCTACTTCCATTCTGGAATTTCAAGTGGTTGCAATGGACCTTTTGGTACTTGATGCTCCTCCTTGACTCGTTGACACGTTAGACACCTTGAGATAAACAGTGCTATCTCTCTCTTCATATTGCCCCACCAAAATGTATGTCGAAGATCATGATACATTTTGGTACTCCCAGGATGGATTGCAAACGGTGTGTTGTGCGCCTCCATCATGATTTTATACTTTAAATCGTGGTCGTTAGGAACACAAAGTCCGGAGTTGACTCAAGTATTCCTTCTTCATCGATTCTTTCTTCCCAATCGTACCTTCTTGCACTTTCTTCCTCATACGCATCATTCCGGGATTTGTAATTTAAGCAGCTTTAATTTTATCAATTAAAGTCGGTTCTACTTGTATATTTGCCATCATCACGTGGGTCCCTGGAGTCTTTATCTCTATCTCCATCCTTTGCAAGTAATACAAAATGGGCCTTTGCATTGACAATATTGCACTCGTACACGCATATGATCTTCTACTCAATGTGTCAGCTACCACGTTCACTTTTCCAGGATGGTATTGGATAATATGATCATAATCTTTCAACAGTTCAAGCTAACGTCGTTGTCGTATATTGAGTTCCTTTTGAGTGAAGAAATATTTGAGACTTTTATGATCCATAAAGATCTCCACTTTCTCCCCATACAAGTAATGCCTCCAAATCTTTAGTGCGAAGACAACAGCTGCCAACTCTAGATCATGAGTAAGATAATTCCTCTCATATTCTTTGAGTTGTCGTGAGGCATAGGCTATGACTTTCCCATGTTGCATGAGAACACATCCTAACCCTTTGCCGAAGCATCACCAGAGATGACAAATCCCTCCGAACCAGATGGTATTGTCAGAACTGGTGCTGAAATGAGTCTCCTCTTGAGTTCTTGAAAACTCTTCTCACATTCCTCGCTCCAACCGAACTTTGTATCTTTACGAGTCAGCTGAGTTAACAAAGTAGCGATTCGAGAAAATCCTTCCACGAATCTTCGATATTAACCAGCTAAGCCGAGAAAGCTACGTACTTCGATCACTGATTTAGGTTGCTCCCAGCTTTGAATAGCTTCAATCTTTGCTGGGTCAACAGATATTCCATGACTTGATACCACGTGCCCATGGAATGCTACTTCCTTAAGCCAGAACTCGCATTTCTTTAACTTGGCATAAAGCTTATATTCAAGAAGCTTTTGGAGTATCAGCCTCAAGTGTTGCTCATGATCTTCATGGGTTTTAGAATAAATGAGGATGTCACCAATAAAGACGACCACAAAGTGATCCAAATATTCCTTGAATATTCGGTTCATCATATCCATGAAGGCAGCAGGAGCATTCGTCAATCCAAAGGACATGACTAGGAATTCATAATGCCTGTACCGAGTTCTGAAAGCCGTCTTTGGAATGTCATCGGTTCTAATCTTCAATTGGTGATATCCGGAACAAGATCAATCTTTGAAAAGAATTTGGCTCCTTGCAACTGCTCAAACAGGTCATCAATACGTGGCAATGGGTACCTATTTTTGATGGTGACATGATTCAACTCCCGATAATCAATACAAAGTCGCATACTCCCATCTTTCTTCTTCACGAATAGAACAGGAGCACCCCAAGGAGAAGTACTAGGACGAATAAAGCCAATGTCTAAAAATTCCTGCAGTTGAGTTTTTAACTCCTGAAGTTCAATAGGAGCCATTCGATATGGGGATTTAGAAATGTGTTTTGTACCGGGTTCAAGGTCGATACAAAATTCAATTTCACGCTCTGGGGGTAGGCCAGGAAGTTCTTCAGGGAATACGTCAGGAAATTCATTAACAATAGAAATATTGTTCAAAACTGACGTATTTTTGTTTAGATCTGTGACATGAGCTAAGAAAGCTTGACATCCATTTTTCAATAAACGAATAGCTTTATGGCTTGAGATGACAATGATTTATTTTAATGGTTTGGTTGCTTAAATTCGCATAATAGGTCGATTAGGAATATGAAAGCTAACAACCTTACGAAAACAATCAATTTTTGCATGATGAGTAGTTAACCAATCAATCCCTAGAATTACATCAAATACAAGTATTTTTAATGCGATAAGATCGAAAGGTAATGTGTGGGTACCAACTTGAACCAAACAAGACTTATAAACCGTGGATGTAATGAAGGTTTCTCCCAACGGAGTTTCCACAGATAAGTCAAAGTCTAATTTCTCCGGAGTCAAATTTAATCGTTGAGCGCAAGTAGGAGAAATAAAAGAATGGGTAGAACCGGTATCAAATAAAGTGTAGACTTCGCTAGAGTTTATGATAAGCTTACCCGTGATGACCTCATTCGGGTTCCTTGCTTTCTGGGAGGTCACAACAAATGCTCTCCCTTGCACTACCGGCTTTGACTTTTCTGGGACAGCCTTTGGTGCCTCCATCCTAGCTGAATTTGTCTTCGGTGAACGACAAAATCGGGCTAAGTGACCTTCTCTTCCACAATTATAACATGCTTTGGATGACATCGCGCAATTTGACCGATGTGTCCTCCCTCCGCATTTGAAGCATATGATAGGTGGTCTTTCTCCTTCCTTAACAACTGTGGTCTTTGGTCTTGACATTTTTCCATCATTGTTGAATCTCCTCTTCTTGAAATGTCCATTTTTATTGTTTTGGGCCTGATTACCACCGAAGTGGTTACCATTTCGCCTGTTTGATTCCTCGCACGCTTGTTGTCACCGCTTCGATGATATTTCTCACCGGTATTATCATTTTGCTTACCTCTTCTTTTTGGTTGCGTTGACTCGTTATCGCACTCCACCAATCGAGCCCTATTTACAACATCTCGAATACAAACACAGTTTATGAGAAATAAGATATTGACGTATCTTCGGCTTCAAACCTCTTAAAAACATTTGCGCCATTCTCTCTTTATTATCCACCAAGTGGGACGCAAACCGGGATAACTCTGCAAATTTTACCTCGTATTGCGACACGGTCATATTGTTTTGCTCCAATTTGATAAACTCCACCTCCTTCATGTGACGAATACTTTCGGGAAAGTATTTATCGTTGAACAGCTCTTGGAACTTCTCCCAAGACATCTTCAGTATGGCTAGTTGAGTACGTTTTACCGATTCCCACCAGTAATCTGCCTCTCCGCGTAACATAAAGGCGGCAAAGGGAACCTTTTGATCCTCGGAGCATCCCATGACATCAGATATCTTGGTGATCTGCTTTATCCATGCTTCTGGCATAAGTGGTTTTGGCTGTCCCTTAAACTCCAGTGGTCCCAGCTCCTTGAACTATTTAGCAATGACACTTGAGAGTTTCCAAGTTTTCCACCTACATTTTGGACAGAGCCGCTCTACTTTCTTTGTTGCATGAATTGCATAAAGTCTCTGAACAATCCATCATTCATCATTTGGTCAATGTTGTTGTTTGCATGAGGATTGCCGCCTTCCTGATGCACATTCTCCTGATTATTGATATGTGGAGACTCAACGGTCTCTTGTGCTCCATTGCTATTCTCAACATTTTCGGATGTCATTTTTAGATACTACCACAAAACAAAGGTTAATTGACATGTAACATAATATCTCTAAACTCTGACCAACCAATTTAAATACAAAATAAATTTAAGTAGGTCCTCCTAGCGAAGGAATTCCCCGTCTCTCCCCTCCTAGTTCTAGTCTCACATCTTAGCCAGGATCATATCCTAAGCTTTGATATACTGTTGTGACGCCCCCAAAATTAGGTATACATCACCCATCTTGGGTCGCCGATACATGGGTACAAAATTCAAATACAACTTACTAATACAACTGCCGTGTACAATACGACAAAACATAACTGTGAGTTTGAATACAATTATTGTCTACTAGAGATTATACAAACTCAAAAGGAGTCCTCATTATAATTATTTACACACTATTTCACGTAATAGTGAGGACTACTAATGCTATCCTCCGGACCGTCACTCCGCTTCTCCGACTAGTCCCTCGCTATGTTCTCATTTCAAAGAGAACAAAGTGAAAGAAAGGGTGAGCTCAACTAGCCCAAGAAGAAATATTATGACTAAGATAATGCGTAATAAATTATCATTAGTCTCCAATAATGTTAAACCGATAAAATATAATAGACATCAAGTTTAACTGCAGTGGAACAAGCAATCCATTAAAAGAGTCAAGTAGAAAATAAAATCTACTATATTTTATGATTAAAAAGGTTTTTCATCACTGTTATCATTGGGACTCAGCTTAATAAATAATCCACATCATCGAATCACCCCTGCACTACGGCCAATGATATTCTTTAGTATCACGACCACAATTATCCATGCACGACGGGCCAAGAATATTTGTGTATTCATTAATGGTCATGATCATGCCAACAACTGTCCATCAATGCACTACGGGCCAATGAGAACTTTTACCATATCATTTGTAACATTACGGTCATGATTACATCGAATAATCCCTGTTCATAATCATACCAAGTCCATCTATGCACTACAGGCCACAGATGACTTTCAACAAAATATAAACATGAGGATGACGACAATGATATAAGAATTCAATAAAACAAGTTCAAGAATTATTTCATCCAGGAATTATTAACGTCCAAATTGTCAACATGATACTGTTTTGTAGAGTAAAATTCAAGAATGATCAGAAGAATATTTTCATGAAAAGATACTGGATGAAGCGCAAATATCAAGGATATTCTACTAATTTCATGGAGTATAGAAGTCAAAACTTTAACCAACTGAGTATAATAAAGAATGGAATAACAAAAGAAATCACCATGCATGCGGTATTTGATGTATGTGTTATTCCAATGAGAATAATAATAACGGAACCAGTCGTGCAAAATTTGCAAGCAGGATGTTCCAACAGAATAATAATAAAGATTTTAACTAAGTCCTGTAAAACACACGACGAGGATGTTCCAATGAATAATAATAATAAGATTTAAACCAGTCCTGTAAAACACACATGTGATGGATGTTCCAAATGTAATAATAGAAGAATGTCACCAAGTATAGGGTAGACCACGTATACAGGTTATTCCAATAGAATAATAAGAAATGGAATAACAACAGTTCTCTTCATGAATAAGAAAGAATAACACCCCTTACCGTAAAAGAAACCGAATATAAAAGTAGTTAAGTAGCAGAATACTTTTCTTCTATCTCTCTATAGTCTCTCTCTATAGTTTCTCTCTCTAGGGTTCAGTGAATTCGTAAGAAAATAATGAAGGAATGAGCTTCTATTTATAGGAAAATGGAATGCATAGTAACTAATCCATGAACCGTCAGATTGATTTACTTTAATCGATGATTCCATATTTAAAGCAAAATTTTTAAATAAAATATAATATATTCTATTTATAATCTAATAAAATGAATAACTTTATAAAAGATTTTACTATGCAAACACTATGCATAATAAAATATAATATATTCTAATTATTTTCTAATAAAATAGATAGCTTTATAAAAGTATTACATTTTATATAAAAAGTTTTACTTTGCAAAACACTATGCAGACACTATTATGCAACACTATGCATAATAGAATATAATATATTCTATTTATAGAATAACTTTATAAAAGTATTTTATTTTATATAAAAGATTTTCTCGTATTATTACATTAATAATACCAACAAAACCTGAGTGACTTATCACGTAAGCATCAATAATCAATACTGCGTATTAACTCTTATGCAACCAATGCCAGATTCTTTATTTTTTAACACCGTGTGTTTCAACGATTAACGGTAAAACTTCCGCCGTTATTTTCATAAAAAGTATTTTTGTCGCTTTCTCAATCCGACAATAATTCCGTTAGGGTCCACCAATGATTGTGCTTGCCAGTACTAATATTCCTATTAAAACGAATATTCCCCGACCAATCGAATATTATATAACAACTTGTGTACTTTGCAAAATTTTAAATATTACCCACAACTATTATATCAATTCTACTCCATAATATTCAAAATTAATATTAATAGAAAATTCATCTTTATTCAAAAAGTTGGGGTTTTACAAATATTTTTCTCATCATAAAAATCAATAATTTAATTATTCACAAATAATATGAACTATTAATCTGATAATGGAAAATACTGTGTAGTGACAATTATTGAAACAACAATAATATAAAATATCAACGCAACAATTAATGAATCAATAAAATAAAATACGGAACAGTAATTACTGTAACAATTATTGGGTAGTGCCTTCTTACGTAAGAATCAATAATTCAAAATACTTGTGCAATACTGGTGTGCTCTTGTGTGCAACAACGCGTATTTTTTACTTTACCCAATGGTATTCCAACAAAGATGTTCACTAGAACCACTACGCCGTTATTTATAAAAACTTTAATTTGTCTTTTTCTTCATCCGATAGTTATTCTGTTATAGGGCCCACAAATGGCTGCGCCTTCGTACGAATATTCCCCAACAGAAAGAATATTCCACGACCAAATAAATATTCTCCGACAATAATGAATATTTTTATAACCACTTGTGTATTTTGAAAAAAATTCATATATCACCCTTAACTTTAACCTTTTATCAATTTAACCATTTACTGAATAGTAATTATAAGAAAAATTGAATACTTTTATTTCATAAAATTTGGGGTCTTAATATATCCCAAGATTCCAAATGTAAGTCTTTGCTTTTTGCAAGGTAAGGGATGTTATTTTATTTGAAAATGATATTATTTCTTCAATATCATTATGCCGAAATATTAGTTGAATTTTTTTTTATCAAATTTAGAACTTTTCATGTCGGGGTTACTATTCATGAGTTACTATTCACAAGTTATATTCATGAGTTACTATTCATGAGTTACTATTCACGAATACTATTCACGAATACTATTCACAAAGCATGATGATTTTTTTTGTGAAATTCCTATCTTTTAGTGTCGAAGTTACTATTCACGTATACGGCACTATTCACGTATACGACACTATTCACTAATACGACACTATTCACAAAAAAATTAAATTTTCATTTTTCATCCAAAATATCTATTATGGATACTAGCTTTGATTGTATCCATGTTTTGATCATTCCTGAATTTTACTCCACTATGATTATTTATGAGGTATTTTTGGACATGGAATAGCTGAAATACGAATCCATAATATTTATTCTTTTGTTTCACTGGATTCGTTTTCTTTAAAATATTTTTCATCATCCTCCGTCCTAAATGATGATATAACTGAATATCTTTGGGCCGTAGTGCAAAGATGAATGATTTTATGATAAATATCTTTGGCCCGTAGTGCAAAGATGAATGATTTTATGATGAATATTTTGGCCCGTAGTGCAAAGATGAACAGGTGTTTAGATGAACATGACCAATCGGTGAATATCTTTGGCACAGAGTGCAAAGATGAATATTTGATTTATGATGTATATTGATTGATGTTACAGGATAAAATATCGATGATGGACTTTTAAATTCATAGATGATAGTAGATTTCATTCTCTACTTAACTCTTCTAATGACTTGTTGTTTCACCGCAGATTGTTGATCTAAAACTTGTTGTCTATTGTATTCTATCGATTTTTCCTTGGTTGAAGACTAAGGATAATTTGTTGTACATTATCTTAGTCATAATATTCTTTATTTGGGTTAGTTGAGCTCACCCTTTTCCTTTTTGTTTCATTTTTCTTCTCGTGAGACGAGAATATAGCGGGAACTAGTCGGGTGTGGGAGTAATGGTTCAAGACAGTTGTTTTAGTAGTCCTCACTATTTTGTAAAATAGTGTATCAATAATTGTAATGAGGACTTATTTAAGTGTGGATATTATCTAGAAGACAATATTTGTATTTAAACTCACAGTTTATGTGTTGTCGTATTTTTTACCACGACAATTGTATTAATGAAGTTGTAGTTATTTCGTACCATGTATTTGGCGACTCGTAATGGGTGATGTATACCTATTTTGGGGTGTCACAGTTGGTATCGAGCTTAGGGATATGATCTGGCATGAGATCGGGGAATAGAACTAGGAGGGGAGAGACGAGTAAATCCTTCGCTAGTGTGTCCTACCTAAGCTTATTTGTTGGTCGGTCATAATATAGGGGTATTATGTGATTTGTTAATTTGTTTAATTAACCCTTGTTTTATGGCAGTATTTAAGAATGTCGATTGAGAATGTTAATAGTGGAGTAAATGAGACCGTGGAGACACCTTTGCTCACCAACAAGGAGAACGTGCAATAGGTTGTCAATGTTCCTCCTGTAAACAACACCACTGAGCAGATGACGAACGATGGTATGTTTAGGAACTTTCTAGAATTCATGCAAAACCAAACGAGAAAGAATAATGTTCAAAATGCAGGTGGAAACACTAGCAACTCACGGATGATCACCGCTAAGGAGTTCAAGGAGTTAGGACCGCCAGAGTTTTTGGGAAAGCCATAACCACTTACAGTAGAGATGTGGAGAAAGCATATCACTAAGATATTTGATGTCTTGGGATGCTCAGAGGAGCAAAAGGTTCCTTTCGCCACTTTCATGTTACAAGTAGAGGCAGATTATTGGTGGGAATCCATAAAGTGTACTCAGCCTGTCGCACTGAAGATGTCTTGGGAGAAGTTCCAAGAATTGTTCAACGACAAGTACTTTCCCGAAAGTATTCGTCACATGAAGGAGGTAGAGTTCATCAAGCTGGAGCAAAACAATATGAACGTGTCGCAGTACGAAGCTAAGTTTGCCGAGTTATCCCGATTTGCATCCCATTTGGTTGATAATGAGGAGAGAATGACGCGAATGTTTCTACGAGGTTTGAAACCCAAAATACGTCAATACCTCATTTTTCACAAACTTTGTTTACATTCAGATGTTGTGAATAGGGCTCAGTTATTGGAGCGCGATAATGAGTCGGCTCAACTAAAAAATAATGACCAACAACTCGATGATAATCGTACCGGTGGCAACGGTCATCGGAACAATGATAACCATCGTGGAGGAAATTATCATGCCAGAAATGGTAACCACTTCAGTGGTAATCCTGGCCAAGATAATAGAAGAAATAATTCAAGTGGAAATTTCAAAAAGAGAAGATTCAACAATGATGGGAAGACGTCGGCACCAACACCAGCAACGAATTTTAGAGGATGAGAAAGACCGCCAGTTAGATGCTACAGATGCGGAGAAGAGAGACACATAAGTCCAAACTGTTCACAACCTTCCAAGGTATGTTATAATTGTGGAAAAGAAGGTCATATCGTTCGAGATTGTACGGTAGCAAAACCTAGTCCAGCGGGGATGGTGACTCAAAAGGCTGTCCCAGAAAAGTCAAAGTCAACGGTTCCTGGAAGAGCGTTTGTCGTGACTGGTCAGAATGCGAGGAACCCGAACGAAGTTAGCACGAGTTAGTTAATTATAAATTCTTACGAAGTTTATACCCTATTAGATACCGGTTCTACCCATTCATTTATCTCTTCTGCTTATACTCAATGTTTAAACTTGACTCCGGAGAAAATTAGACTTTGACTTATCTGTTGAAACTCCGTTATGAGAAACTTTCGTTACATCCACTGTTTATAAATCTTGTTTGATCCAAGTTGGCACCATCACATTACCTGTTGACCTTATTTTTTAAAAGATATTTGCTTTTGATGTGATTTTAGGGATTAATTGATTAACTACTCATCATGCCAAAATTGATTGCTTTCGTAAGGTTGTTAGTTTTCATATTCCTAAGCAACCTATTATTCGAATTCAAGCAACCAAACCATTGAAGTCAAACACTTTCATATCAAGCCATAAAGTCATTCGTTTATTGAAAAACGGATGTTAAGTTTTCTTAGCCCATGTTATGGACTTGAACAAAAATACGTCAGATTTGAATGATATTTCTATTGTTAATAAATTTCCTGATGTATTTCCTGAAGAATTTCTTGTCTTACTCCCAAAGTGTGATATTGAATTTTGTATCGACTTTGAACCCGGTACAAAACCCATTTCTAAAATCTCATGGCTCCTATTGAACTTCAGGAGTTAAAAATTCAAGTGTAGAAGTTTGTACCCGAGCCTTTATCTGGTGACTTCCTTTGTGGAATGCACCGAAGCCAGACTCTCTGTAGGGGACGCCATATTTGTGTGATAGTAAACTGATAGGTGTCATTGTGACGTGCTATCCAAGGTTGGGATATGAGTCACAATTGAGAACAACCTATGTCGGTAATCGAAATACGTAACTTTTTAGGCTTAGTTAGTTATTATCAGAGATTCGTAGAAAGATTTTCTCGAATCGCTACTCCATTAACTCAACTGACTTGTAGAGATACAAAATTCGAATGGAGCGAGAAATATGAAAAAAGCTTCCAAGAACTCAACATACGGCAACGACGTTGGCTCGAGCTGTTGAAAGATTACGACCATACCATTCAATACCATCCTGGAAAAAAAAAACAAACATGGTAGCTGACGCGTTGAGTAAAAGATCGTATGCGTTTACGAGTGCGATATTGTTAACACAAAGACCCATTTCGTATGACTTACAGAAGATGGAGATAGAGTTAAAGATTCCAAGAACCTGCATGAAGATAACGAATATACGATTAGAATCGACTTTAATCGATAAATTTAAAGATGCTCAAGCTACAGACTTGGAGTTGATGAATATGAAGAAGAAGATGCAAGAAGTCGTTATTCCAAAAGCGAGAATCGGCGATGTGAGGAAAGCTCAAACCTTCGATTTATTAGTCCATTTGAAATCCTCGATCGAATAGGAACTGTGGCCTATAGACACATTTTACCGCCAAGTATGACGCGTGTTCATAAAATTTTTCAGGTATCAATGTTACGTAAATATGTGGATGACCCGAACCACATTATTGAGTTAGAACCAGACAAGATAGAAGAAGATTTAACGTACGAGGAGGTACCAGTCAAGATCTTGGATAGGAAGGAGCATGTCCTACGCACGTCAATTTTGAGGACGAAATTTCATAAGGAGGGGAGGTTGTAAGACCCCAACTTTTTATAAATAAAGATTTAATTTCCACTATTTATCATTTTGAAATAGTAAGGGTTGATTTGATTAATGTGGTTAGTTGTGGGTAAAATGCGCAAATATTTTAAATAAGCAGGTGGTTATAAAATATTCATTGTTGTCGGGGAATATTCGTTTGGTCGTGGAATATTCTTACTGTCGGGGAATATTCGTACGACGGCGCAGTCTTTTGTGGGCCCCATAAAGGAAAGTGATTGGATGAAGAAAACGACAAGTATAAGTTGTTTATAAATAACGGCGTGGTTATTTATCAAGTAATCTTGTTGGAATACCCAAAGGTTAAAACACGATGTCTACGCGCGTTGTTGCATAGTAGCACACGGTATTGCACCAATTATTGATTCTTACGTGAAGACACTACTCAATAAGCATATTACGAAGAGTTATTGCTCAATATTTTATTTTATTGGTTCAATAATTGTCTTTGCGTTGATATTTTATATTACTGTTGTTTCAATAATTGTGACTACATAGTATTTTCCATTATCGAAGCAATAATTCATATTATCTGAATAATATTATTAGAAAACATTATTGGCAATGTCTAGAAAGTTCTGTCTAAGGAGAGGTTTGGTCACCTAATTGCGCGCCAGTAAGGAGAAATTCTTATTGGAAAGCCTCCTCTTTCCTGGAAACTACCTGGTTGTCAATATTGTGATTCTGTAATATTATTTGTGAATAATTAATTATTGATTTATATGATGAGGAAAATATTGATTTTACGTGGATATAGATGGAGAAAATTTTTAATGTGACAATTGTTAAAAATTGATATTTTAGTTTTTCTGATAAAATAATATTTTATTATATTATTATAATAGAATAATGATGATATGTTTACAATGAATGTGGGATATATAAGTATATGAGGAGGAAGAGTATTTTTGTTGCATTAAATGATTAACACATGTTTTGTGTGTCGGTGGACCCCATTTCTTGACTGAAATTTGATAATAGCCTGTAAAATCGTCCGTATGTGGATTTGATCAATTTACATTTGGAATTTGAAAAACTTTCTTCCGCAAAGTTGTAGAGAATTGAATTTCCTATAAAAAAATCGCGTGATTCAATTTTTACGATAAAAGGGCTATTTATTATGAATTATTAAAGTTCCGAAATAATTGATTTTTGGAAGTTTTAATTATTAATATCAGCAAAAACGTTTTTGGTGGGCTCATTTTGTTCTTAAACACGTGGGATTCCAGCATTCAAAGGTTGGCATAGGAATATATATATATATATATATATATATATATATATATATTATTATATTAAATTTTCTGCTTTGGTGTTCTAAGCAATTTCCTATAAATAGGGTGCTTAGGTTAGATTTGAAAATCACACCAGAAATTAAAGTTTTCTCTCTCTATAATATCGAACGTATTTTGTGAGTATTTTAGTACTTTGAGTATTGCTATACGGTGAAAGTTCTTTCAGCAGTATATCCAGTATTCCAGTCAGAAGTACTGTTTTTGCAAGGTAAGGGATGTTATTTTATTCAAAAATGATATTATTTCTTCAATATCATTATGCCGAAATATTGGTTGGAATTTTTTTTATCAAATTTGGAACTTTTCATGTCGGGGTTACTATTCATGAGTTACTATTCACGAGTTACTATTCACGAGTTACTATTCATGAGTTAATATTCACGAGTTACTATTCATGAATACTATTCACGAAGCATGATGATTTTTTTTGTGAAATTTCTATCTTTTAGTGTCGGAGTTACTATTCACGTATACAGCACTATTCACGTATACGACACTATTCATGAATACGACACTATTCACAGAAAAATTAAATTTTCATTTTTCGTCCAAAATATCTATTATTGATACTAGCTTTGATTGTATCCATGTTTTGATCATTCTTGAATTTTACTCCACTATAATTATTTATGAGGTATTTTTGGACATGGAATAGCTGAAATACAAATCCCTAATATTTATTCTTTTGTTTCAGTGGATTCGTTTTCTTTAAAATATTTTTCATCATCCTCCATCCTAAATGATGATATAACTGAATATCTTTGGCCCGTAGTGCAAAGATGAATGATTTTATGATAAATATCTTTGGCCCGTAGTGCAAAGATGAACATGTGTTTAGATGAACATGACCAACTGGTGAATATCTTTGGCCTGTAGTGTAAAGATGAATATTTGATTTATGATATATATTGATTGATTTTACAGGGATAAAATATCGATGATGGACTTTTAAATTCTTAGATGATAGTAGATTTCATTCTCTACTTAACTTTTCTAATGAATTGTTGTTTCCGCTGTAGTTGTTGAGCTAAAACTTGTTGTCTATTGTATTCTATCAGATTTTTCCCTGTTAAAAACTAAGGATAATTTGTTGTACATTATCTTAGTCATAATATATTCTTTACTGGGCTAGTTGAGCTCACCCTTTTCCTTTTTGTTCCATTTTTCTTCTCAGGAGACGAGAATATAACAGGAACTAGTCGAGGTGTGGAGTAATGGTTCAAGACAGTTGTTTTAGTAGTCCTCACTATTTTATAAAATAGTGTATCAATAATTGTAATGAGGACTTATTTGAGTGAGGATATTTTCTAGAAGACAATATTTGTATTTAAACTCAAAGTTTATGTGTTATCGTATTTTGCACGACAATTGTATTAATGAAGTTGTAGTTGTTTCTATACCATGTATTTAGCGACTCAGAATGGGTGATGTATACCTATTTTGGGGGTGTCACATTTAACGTACGAGGAGGTACCTGTTAAGATCTTGGATAGGAAAGAGCATGTCCTACGCACGAAGGTTATACCACAAGTTAAAGTTTTGTGGAGGAACCATGCAAATGAAGAAATGACCTGGGAGTTGAAATCAGAAATGAAAGCAAGGTATCCTCACCTTTTCAAAACACCAGGTACGTACGTCAATTTTGAGGATGAAATTTCATAAGGAGGGGAGGTTGTAAGACCCCAACTTATTATAAATAAAATCGAATTTCCTCTAATTATTATTGTGAATAATAAGGTGTTAATTTGATATAATGCTTTGGTTATGGGTAATATGTGCAAATTTTGAAAAATAAGCAAGTGGTTATAAAATATTCATTGTTGTTGGGGAATATTCGTTTGGTCGTGGAATATTCTTTCTGTCGGGGAATATTCGTATGACGGCGCAGCCATTTGTGGGCCCCATAACGGATAACGGTCGAATGAAGAAATTGTTAAATTTGAGTTTTTATAAATAACGGCGTAGTTGTTACCGTTAACATTGTTGGAATACCCGGTGGTTAAAATACAGTAATACGCGTGGTTGCACAATAGCACACGGTTTTGCACAATATTATTGAATTATTTATTCTTACGTAAGAAGGCACTACTCAATAATTGTTATAGTAATTACTGTTCAATATTTTATTTTATTTGTTCAATAATTACTGCGTTGATATTTTATATTATTGTTATTTCAATAATTGTCACTGCACAGTATTTCCCATTATCGGATCAATAATTTATATTATTTGAATAATATTATGGGATAGTATTATTGGCAATGTCTAGAAAGTTTTGTCAAGGAGAGCTTTGGTCACCTAATTGCATGCTAATAAGGAGAAATCCTTATCGGAAAGCCCCCTCTTTCCTGGGAACTACCTGGTTGTCATAAATGTGATTCTGTAATATTATTTGTGAATAATTAATTATTGATTTATATGATAAGAAAATATTTATTTGATGCGGATTTAACTGATGGATTTATTTATGTGGTTATAAATGAAGGAATTAATGTTGAGGTGTTTTATCAGTATTTTGTAGGAATGGAGGTATTAAAAATCAAACCAGTGTTCTTGAGATATATTGCGTGAGTTATAATTTTTAATCCGACCGTTGGATCGTTGTGAGTTTTGGATATGTTATACATATATAAGTTGAGTATATGTCCACAAATTTGGAACCGTTAAAAATGAACGTATGATTTGTTATAAATTTTAAGAGGTGACTGGTTCAAAAATTGTTGTAGTTTCGAAATTTATCATTTTGGTGGAAAATTCTAGAATTGGTTGCCCCCACTTTTGGTTGGTGAGAAATGTGGTCAAATTGAATTTCAAATGTGGTGGGTGGCAATAGTAGCAGGTAAAGCCATCAGGTAGCAGGTCAAGTCTGTTTCGACGTGCTAACATTTTCTTATAAATAGAGGACTAAGTTAGTATTGAAAATCACACCAGAAACAAGTGTTCTTTCTCTCTATATTATCGAGCGTATTTTGTTAGTATTTAGATACTTTGAGAGTTGTTATTCAGTACAAGTTTCATTCAGCATCATATCCGATATTCCATTCTGAAGTACGGTTTCTTTGAGGTAAGGGATGTTATTTTCTTCCTAATGATGTTATTCTTTCAATATCATTATACCGAAATATTGGTATGGACTTTATTGTGGAATTTCTACCTTTTTGTGTCGGGGTTACTATTCACGTATACGACACTATTCACGAATACGACACTATTCACCGAAAAAATGAAATTTTCTTCTTTTTGTCCAAGATGTCTATTATGGTTACTATCTTTAATTGTATCCATGTTTTAATCTTTATTTTTGAATTCTGCTTCAAATTTAGTTATTATGGAGTATTATTATACTTGGATAAACTGTAATACGAATCCCTAATATTTGTCCTTTTGTTTCACTGGATTCGTTTTCTTTAAGATATTTTTCATCATCCTCAGTCCTAAATAATGATATTAATGAATATCTTTGGCCTGTATTGCAAAGATGAATGATTACCTAATGAATATCTTTGGCCCGTAGTGCAAAGATGAACATGTGATGAGATGAACATGACCAACTGGTGATAAAAATGAATATCTTTGGCCTGTAGTGCAAAGATGAATATTTGATTCAAGATGTATATTGATTGATGTTACAGGGATAAAATATTGATGATGAACTTTTAAATCTTAGAAGATAGTAGAATTCTTTCTCTACTTGACTGTTCTAATGGATTGTTGTTTCCGCTTCAGTTGTTGATCTAAAACTTGTTGTCTATTATATTTTATCAGATTTTTCCCTGTTGAAGACTAATGATAATTTGTTGTATATTATCTTAATCATAATATTCTTTCTTTGGGCTAGTTGAGCTCACCCTTTTCCTTTTTGTTCCATTGTTCTTCTCGGAGGAGAGAATTTAGCGAAAACTAAATGGTGTATGGAGTGATGATTCCGGATAGTTGTTTTAGTAGTCCTCACTATTTTGTAAAATAGTGTATCAATAATTGTAATGAGGACTCCTTTTGAGTTTGTATACTCTCTATTAGACAATAGTTGTATTCAAACTCACAGTATATGTGTTGTTGTATTTTGCACGACAATTGTATTACTGAAGTTGTATTTGTTTCTGTACCATGTATTTGGCGACTCAGAATGGGTGATGTATACCTATTTTGGGGGCGTCACAACCAAAACCCGTTTTCAAGGAAAGAGAATGACCACCAATTGTATGCTTCAAATGCGGAGGGGAGGGACATATCAGTCCAAACTACGTGATGCAGTCCAAAGCATGTTATAATTGTGGAAACGAAGGTCACCTAGCTCAATTTTGTCATGCACCAAAGTCAAGTCCAGCTGGGACGGTGGCACCAATGGCGGATACGGACAAAACAAAGTCGGTGGTTTCAGGAAGAGCATTTTTTGTGACTTCTCAAAAAGAGAGTAACCCGAACGAAGTTAGCACGGGTTAGTTAATTATAAATCCTTGCGAAGTCTATACCTTATTAGATACCGATTCTACCCATTTTTATCTCTCTTTCTTGCGCTCAACATTTAAATTTGACTCCGGAGAAATTAGACTTCGACTTATCTGTTGAAAATCAGTTAGGAGAAACCTTCATTACATGTGCTATCCAAGTCTTGGATGAGAGTCACAGTTTTGAATGATATTTCTATTGTTAATAAATTTCCTGACGTATTCCTGAAGACTTCTTAGCCTACCCCTATAGCATGAAATCGAATTTTGTATTGACCCCAGTACAAAACCCATTTCTCAAACCCTCAAATATTTCTTCACCTAGGACGTTGGTTCGAGCTGTTGAAGATATGTCTGATCATTCGGTTATAATCGAACCGAATAGGCTATTCGGTTATAACCGAAAATCGAAATATTCCTATTTTCATCATCCGAACTAATAACCAAATTTTGATAATAACCGAATAACCGAATACCGAATTGTAAATTCGGTATACCGGGTAATAACCGAAGACTGCTAATTGTAAATCTCAAGTTGCAATTTTTAACCTTCCCCATCAAAACATACATAATACTTAAAATAAAAATTGAAATATGATTGAATAGAAATTAGAATCTGATAATTATATTTACGTAAATACACATCAAATTGATGCTTACAGACTCCGGTCCAGAGTAGTAGGAAGAGAGAGAATTGAAGAGATTTTGGGGGAATCAAGAGATAAAAACCTTTTGTAGAGACAAAGACCCACTTACATTGGCCCCGCTCTGAATTTTTTGAGTATCGCCTCTTCTGTTCTCCAAATATTTTCTGGGCAGAAGAAGACCACCGTTCATCACTTCCTTGTCTGTTCCTTGTTTATTGCGATGTCCCTCTCTGGAACAGAAGAACAGAAGAAGCCAATGGGGCGCTCTTCGACTTGAAGAACAGAAGAAGCCCTTCATTTGCAAATCACCCACTCCGTTTCGTCTCGAATTTGGGTAATTAATTGGTTGTTTTGTACTTTTGTTCATGATTGGGGTTTAAGAATAAGAAGAAAAAGAGACGAAATCGAGTCGGTTGAGAGATGAGAGATCGAAATCTAAGAGTGATGAGACCAGATCTAAGCTGAGACGAGAGAAAGAACTTAGAGAAAATATAAAGACGAGAGGGTAGCAACATGGAAGAAACTGAATACTCCATGAATGCCCAAAATAGAAAATAGAGGTAGAGAGAGAAAGTGAGAGGTGAAAGGGAGAGGCGGTGGGGTTGTTTACTAAGAGAGAGAATAGAGAAGACATAAACACTAGAGACTTGGAGAGTACTTCGGTTCGAATAACATAGGGCCAGATAAGGCTTAAATTTTTTTAACATGTTATTCGGTTATTCGGGTAGACCGAATTACCCAAAACTGAAATCCGAACTAATAACCGTAAATCAAAAAAAAAATCGGATATACTGGAATTATAAAAAATACCAGAATTATTAAGAAATTTTGGTTAAATTATTTTGGTTGTGTTCGGTTTTTCGGTTATATCAATTTTTTGCTCAGCCCTAGTTGAAGATTACGACTATACCATTCAATATCATCGTGGAAGAGCGAACGTGGTAGCTGACGCGTTGAGTAAAAGATCGTATGCGTTTACGAGTGCGATGTTGTTAACACAAGAACCTATTTCGTATAACTTACAAATGATGAAGATAGAGTTAAAGACTCTAGGGACCCACGTAAAGATAGCGAATATACGATTTGAACTGACTTTAAATCGATAAAGTTAAAGTCGCTTAAGCTACATACTCAGAGCTGATGAATGTGAAGAAGAAGGTTCAAGAGGGCGTTATTCTAGAAGCAAGAATCGACGAAGAGAGGAAATCTCAACCCTCGATTTAGTTGGCCCATTTGAAATCCTCGATCGAGTAGGAACTGTGGTCTATAAACTCGTTTTACCGCCAAGTATGTCGCGTGTTCATAACATTTTTCATGTATCGATGTTACGTAATTATGTGGACGACCCGAACCACGTTATTAAATTAAAACTAGACGAGATATCAGAAGATTTAACGTATGAGGAGATACATGTTAAAATCTTGGATAAGAAGAATCATATTCGACACATAAAGTTTATACCTCAAGAGTTAGAATCGGACGAGGTATCATCAACTATTCGGCATACCAGGTACGTACGTAAATTTCGAGGGCGAAATTTTATAAAGAGGGGAGATTGTGAGACCCCAAATTTTATGAATAAAGATTTAAAATTCTCGAAATATTTTTTTTAAATATTATGGTGTGGATTTGATATAATGTTATAGTTGTGGGTAATATTTATAAATTTTCAAAGTATACAAGTTGTTATAAAATATTCGTTTGGTCAGGAAATATTCTTTTTGTCGGGGAATATCCGTACGACGGCACAATCATTGGTGGACCCCACAACGGAAGTATTGTCATAGTTAGAAAATGACAGAAATATCTTTTTATAAAAATAACGGCGAAAGTGTTACTGAATTAAAACCGTTGAACTACCCGTAGTAAAAGTACGATGTCGTGTGGTTGCATAGTAGCACACAGTATTGATTATTGATGCTTACGTAAGAAGTCACTCGGTTATACTCAATTATTACTACAATAATTGTTGCATCATATCTCTCATATTATTGATTCAATTATTGTCACACTATCATCTGTATAATATGTTATATTATTAAATCAATAATTGAGACGGTAAAGTTATTCATATTATTATTTGCAATATTGACAATGTCTAGAAGTTCTGTCAAGGAGAGGTTTAGTCACCTAATTGCGCGCCAATATGGAGAAATCCTTATCGAAAAGCCCCCTATTTCCTTGTAACGACCTGGTTGTTAAATATTGTGAATTATAATATTAATGATGAATAAGTTCATGTTGATTAAAGATGAAATTGATAGTTCCATTGTGTTGGAATTATTAGTGTTAGTGAAAATCGACATTTATTTCGATAATAATTGATGTCTGGAGGTTATATTGACTAATCGGGTATTTAACCAGATAAATGAGAAATTAATTGTTATTAATTCACATGATTATAACTATTTGTTCACATGTGTGTACTATTGATTCACATTCATTTACTATTAGGGGAGTTGGTGCAAGATTGATAATACTTGCATGACTAAGTTAAAAATGGAGCTATAGATGGAGGTACTATACTATAATTATTATTTTCATATGTCTAGAACTATTAATTCACATGATTTACTATTGATTCACATGATTTACTATTAGGGGAGATGGTGCAAGTTTGATAATACTTCCAGGACTAAATTAAAAATGAAGAAAAAGAGGAAGGTATTTTATTGTAATATTTCGAGCCCCAAAACGTGCAATTATCGAAACTATATTTTCCTATAAATAGAAGCTCATTCTTCCTTCATTTCTCACCAATTCACTAAAGCTATAGAGCAATTATTATAGAGAGAAATTATAGAGAGAAAGAAGAAGAGAAGCCTGCTACCTCACTATTTCAGTATCCAGTCTTCTTTTAAGGTAAGGGGTATTATTTATTTCATATTCTGAAGAGATATTATTTTTCGTATTCGTATGAATATTATTTTCGTTCAATATTCGTAAGGAATATCATCTTCGTTAAATATTCGTACGAATATTATTTTCGTTCAACAGTTGTAAGGGGTGTTATTCTTTCGTATTCATGAAGAGAGTTATTTTCTTTCAATACTCATAAGGGTTGTTATTCCATTCTTTATTATTATGTTGGAATAACTTTGTCTGTCACAATCTTGCATACATGGTAAAATTCTTCTATTATTCTATTCTTTATTATTACATTGGAATAACTTTATACGTGTGGTCTATCGCATGCACTCGTGAATTACATTGTTATTTCATTCTTTATTATTACATTGGATATCCCACATGCATGCGGATTACGCATGACACAGTTCCGCTTCTTTATTATTACATTGGAATATCCTATATGTGCGGATTACGCATGACCTGGCTCCATTCTTTATTATTATGTTGAAATAACCTGTCTATGTGGATTACCGCATGCATGGTGAATGATCCTTCGTATTCATTTTTTATTAAATTGTTGAAATGATCTGTCTATGTGGATTACCGCATGGCGGGTGAAAATCCATTTGTTGTTTCATATATTCTATTATACTTGTATGAGATATCATTTCTTTTGTACTCGTCATGAAATATCATTTTCTTTGGTATTTTTTCTTTTATGAGTTACTATTCATGGGTTACTATTCACCCGATTATTATTCACTCTAGTATTATTCACTCGGGTATTCGGGGTAATTTTTGTGCCGGAGTACTATTCACGGGTTACTATTCACCCAGTTACTATTCACTCTAGTATTATTCACTCGGGTATTCGGGGCACTTTTTGTGTCGGAGTACTATTCACGAGTTACTATTCACGAATTACTATTCACCCGATTACTATTCACTCGGGTATTCGGGGCACTTTTCGTGTCGTAGTACTATTCACGAGTTACTATTCACCCAATTACTATTCACTCTAGTATCATTCACTCAGGTATTTGGGACACTTTTCGTGTCAGGGTACTATTCACGGGGTACTACTCCCAAAGTACTATTCACAGGGTACTATTCACCCAAAAATTTATTTATTTTCTGTACAAATTATTTTTGGTACATGAATATTATTCTTGAATTTTACCCCACAAAGAAGTATCATGTTGACAATTTGGACGTTATTGATTTCTGGATAAATTAAATTATAAATCTTTAAAATTTATCCTTGAACTTGTTTTATTGAATTATTATGTCATTGTCATCATCCTCATGTTTATATTATGATGAAAGTCATCTTTGGCTTACGTGCATAGATTGACTTGGAATGATTATAACCAGGGATTATTCGGTATAATCATGATCGTAATGTAACGAATGATGTGGTAATTGTCCTCATTGGTCTGTATTTCATTGATGGACAGTTGTTGGTATGATAATGACCAGGGATTATTCAGTATAATCATTACCATTGATGAATACACGAATATCATTGGCCCGTAGTGTATGGATAATTTGTGGTCGTGATACTAATGAATATCCTTGGCCGTAGTGCAGGGATGATGTGGTTTATTTATTAAGCTGAGTCTCAGCGATAAATTTGATGAAAAACTTTTTTTAAATCGTAGAAGATAGTAGATTTTATGCTCTACTTGACTCTTCTAATGGATTGCTTATTTTCGCTGCAGTTGTTTATCTAAAACGTGTTGTCTATTATATTCTATCAGTTGTTATTGTGACGCCCCCAAATTCGGGTATCTTCCAACCCGACAGATGGTGCTCCAAGATACTACAATCCATACAATCATTCCATTGAGATACCAACAAAATGAGTGTAATTACTATCTTTATATTACATTTGAAATAAATCCTTTCCTAGGTTCATTAACCGAATACATTCGTTGTTCTTCATGAGTATATTACATACAAATACACTAGTCTATTACAGGACGATTAATTGTCCATCTTAGCCTTGCCCTTATCTCTCTTAGAACTCTCGGTTAAACAAACTTTAGTCTGCAAAACATATGGTTTAAGCAAGAATGAGCATAACTAGCTCAGCAAGTCTTAACAAAGAATCATATGAATATCACAAGAAAAATTACATGTTTTAATTCCAAATTTGAACAATTATTTATGAAGCACTACGAAACATTTGACTAGTACTTCTCATGTCATAACATCAATTCCAAAGTATATATAATAGCTTAGGAATGATGAACCGGTCAATAGACCATGAACATACTCTTTTTGTTTTCATACTTGAAAAGGATATCCGGCACTAAGGCCAGCCACCCATCTTTACTTACGAGCACTTCTAGGTGATCAACCTATTGTACTCTATGTTGATCAACACTCTTACGTTAAAAGTATTTACGTTCAACATTTGGCAACCTCGCGTGCCCATCAAATAATTGATGAAAAATACTTTTGTTTGTACATAGACAAACTTACCTTTACATCCATACCAAATACTTGGCATAGGATAGCGTTAGCAGTTCTATACTGAAAGACTTGTAAACAAGTCAATCAACTATTCAGTATTGGTCTAGCCGAGTAAAAATAGGCATCGACTCTTTCTTTAAAATCATTCATGCATTGTATAACATGCATCACGTAAAAAACTTGGCTAACTCGAAGATTAGACAAGCGTTTAAGAAAGACTTGCTTTCAAGCGTCTTCGAACAAACTAACTTTTCGGTTTTAACCAACTTCTTTCTCTTCTATGTCTTATTTGAATTAACTTCGTTACTAAAGTCGATTCGACTTTCTATACTTCGTTATGTTTTATTAACGTTCTTACGTCCTTAACCGACATTCGATAATTATTGGTTAACTACCAACTTTGAACGTCATTCACGGTCCACTTATTACGTCTTTGTGTTCTTTATTTAATTTCTGTTAAACCTTACTAGATCTTCTTACATTAACACCTTATAAGTGATTTAAGGTAAGTCTTATCATGTACATTAAGTACCTTTAATGTCCTACTTTAGGTCAACATTCAAAATGGAACAAAACCTAACTTGGTCAACATTTTTCTCTCTACTTGGCCATTGCTGCAAGACATCCTTTAATACTTTAGTGGCTATTTGCGGTGTGAGTTATCGAGGTTTTCGGTAGAGTCACGCATCTGCTACGCCACCACTTTGTCTTGGTTTTGTATTTGTGGCACCGTCTGTCATGATTGGCCAAAACAGTTTGGTTTCTAAACGAAACTCCCGACTTCCTAATTTGTTCGTTTTACATCCGAATTGACCCATTCAAAAGCCTACAAGTCAGAAATCACATCCTTTACGTGTTCATATAAGAATTTCATATTTTCGAATTCGTTAACTAGGAATTCACCTTTAAGTTCATTTTAAGCGTTCGTTTAACGTTTTCGTCCGTTCAATACTCGTTTTCTTCGTTATAAGTCGGAATACGACGATTCTTTTGCCAACGACTCTTAATTACCTTATCTCACGTGTTGACATCGGAAACCAACGTTTTCAAGTCACACGGCAACTTTTGACCTTTAATCCGGGCTTTTTACGTTTTCGACGTTTAACGTCTATTTTCACAAAATTCGCCATAACTTCGTTACTCGTGTTCTATAAGCCAAATCAAATGGAAAAATCCATTGATTCATCATAGTCATCCTAACCAAATAATAGGCACATTCCTTAGCTATAACGGTTTTCAAAACGTTCATTAATAACTAAGCTAACGTTCAAGACGTTTATGGTTTTTAACTCATGTAAACACTTACGATTTCTATTTGGTCATGACCTACCAATGATTTGGCCATTAATAGGTATCCTTATATCTCCTCAATAAACATACTCCACCAATCTAGGATTCTTCTACGAGAAAGAAATCGAAAAAGATGAAGATGATGGTTTATGAGAATTTACCTTTGAAGCAATTATCGTTCTTCATAAACGCCTATTGGTTTGCTTAGAAGTAGAAGGATTATATGATTCTAGCTCTTTCTCTCTCTATATATCTTTGGACAAGCTTTGTAAAACAACAAAAATCCAACTCTAGCTTTGTATATATAGAAAACCAAATGAGGGGAAATATTGTCCAACGCCCCACCTCCTTACTATTCACTTCTTGATCACCAAGCAAAGTACTTGGTGATCAAGTTTGGCACTTTACTTGGCCATCAAGTGGCCGGCCCACTTTCCCTTGGTTCATCCCATGGGTTGCCCCATGGGTTTTACCCATCCCATGACCCACCGGTTTGAACCGCGGTTTATTTTTTTGGATTGGGCTTGACATTAATTTAACATTGGGCCTTAACTTGGCTTAACACTTAATCCCTTGGGCTTGCTCATTCAATTGATTGGGCTAAACATAATCCAACCAAATGAATTAACATTAAGTCTTAACTTAACTCTATAATATAAATAGTATTCCCTATGTATAGTTCACGTATTCTGTCCGTATAATACTAGTACGATAATCGTATTGTACTCCGTATTAACTCAACATATTATACATAGATACTAAATAGTCTCATACTTGTATAACACATGCCTTAACCATAACGCAATTCCTTCTACGCGTTTCATTTCCTTCTTGGAAATCAATATACTCAACCCTTAGGTTTTAAGTCCGCAGGTGAAAACTTCGTTTTCCATAACGAAATTATTATTGAATATTCCATACTATCTTTGTATTCTGTCATTACGCGTTTCTCAGAATCTTAAACCCTAGCTCCGAACAAAATCAAATGAATAGTGTTTTTACACAAACATTCTCGGAAAACCTTCATTCTCGTCTTGATAATTCACAACAATTAATTCTAGCACAAAACAAGAATACTAACCACATCCGCACATTCTAGGTCATAGAACAACCTTCGAACATCTTACTCACATACTAACTCAATTAAATTCATTTAATCCACATAAACAAATAAAAATTTAATTCATTGAAAATTCGAAATTCTCGGGCGTTACATTCTTCCCTCCTTATAAGGATTACATCCCCCCGAATCTCGCTATTCTTACATAAACAAATGAGAAACTTTTCCTTCATTTTACTTTCGAGCTCCCACGTTGATTCTTCAGCATCGTGGTTACTCCAAATTACCTTTACTGAAGGTATTACTTTATTCTCAAAACTTGTTCCTTCCTATCAATAATCTGAATCGAAAGTTCTTCATACGTTAAGTCTTTTTCTACTTGAATAGATTCATATTCTATTACGTCCTTGTAGTCCGGTTTATAAGGACGCTAACACGCGTTTCACGTGAAACACATTGTGTATTCTTTCCATTTACGAAGTAAAAGGCTCTTTGTGGCGCCCCAAAATAGGTCCATTCCACCCAACCCATTCTGAGTCGCCAAATACATGGTACAGAAATAACTACAACTTCAATAATACAAATGTCGTGTGAAATACGACAATACATCTTGTGAGTTTAAATACGAGATATTTCCGTCAGACAATATCCATACATAAATAAATCCCCATCATAATTATTGATACATTATTTTACAAAATGGTGAAGACTACTAAACAACTCTCTCTAGAACCTTCATTCCATACCCCAGGCTAGATCCTCGCTATGTTCTCACCTCCCGAGAAGAAAATGGAACAACAAGGAAAAGGGTGAGCTCAACTAGCCCAAGAAAGAATATTATGACTAAGATAATATACAACAAATTATCGTTAGTCTTCAACAGGAAAAATCTAATAGAATACAATAGACAACAAGTTTTAGATCAACAAATGCAATGTGAAAGCGAAATCCATTAGAAGAGTCACGTAGAAAAAGAATTCTCATCGTCTTACAAGGTTTAAAAGCCCATCATCAATATTTTATCCTCAACAACAATCAATATTCATCTTTGCACTCACAGGCCAAAGATATTCATTTAAATCACCAATTGGTCATGTTCATCTCAACACTGTTCATCTTTTCTGAGGCCAAAGATATTCATCGATTAATCGTTCATCTTTGCACTACAGGCCAAAGATATTCATCGAAATCAATCATCTTTGCCTTCTGAAGCCAAAGATATTCCATAATATCATCATTTAAGGCGAGGATGATGAAAATATTTTTAAAGAAGCGAATCCAAAGAAACAAAATGACAAGGATTAAGGATTAAGGATTCGTACTTTGTTATCCACGTCCAAAAATACCTCAAAAATAATCATAGTGGTGTAAAATTCAAGAATGATCAAAACATGGATACAATCAAAGCTAGTATCCATAATAGATATTTTGGACAAAAAGAAGAAATTTCATTTTTCGGTGAATAGTGCCGTATTCGTGAATAGTGTCGATATCGTGAATAGTGCCGTATCGTGAATAGTAACTCAGACACCAAAAGATAGAAATTTCACAAAAAAACATCTTCACGCTTCGTGAATAGTACTTTCGTGAATAAGAACTCGTGAATAGTAACTCATGAATAGTAACTCATGAATAGTAACCCGAAACCACGAAAAAGTTCCAAATTTGATAAAAAGTTCCAACCAATATTTCAACATAATGATATTGAAGAAATAATATCATTTGAGAAGAAAATAACATCCACTTACCTCGAAAGACAAGTCTTCTAGTTGAAACAACTTTGGATATAGGCTATGACTTGAACTTGCACCGTATAGCAATACTCAAAGTATACTCAAAATACTCACAAGAATATGCTCGATAATATAGAGAGAAAACTTGATTTAAATGTGATTTTCAATTCTAACCTAAGCACTATTTATAGGAAATTGCTTAGAACACCAAAGCGAAAAATTTAATATAATATTAATATATTTAATAAATTCTCTACGCCCATCTAGACAATCTGATCTCAGCCATCAACACATGTTAAAGATGCCCAAAAACATTTAAAAAACGTTTTTCTAATTTAAAATAATTTAAACTTCCAAAAATCAATTATTTCGGAGCTTCGGAACTTCAATAATTCACAATAAATAGCCCTTTTGCCAGAAAATTCGAATCTCGCGAGTTTTTATAGGAAATTCAATTCTCTACAACTTTACAGAAGAAAGTTTTTCCAAATTCCAAACAGAAATTGACCGAAATCCACAAATGAGCCATTTTACAGGCTATAATCAAATTTCAGTCAATAAATGGGGTCCACCGATATGTTTAACATGTTTTAAACATTTTTGGTAACAAAAATACTCCTCCTCCACATATACTCATATATCCCACATTCATCGTAATAATATCATCGTTAATATATTATTAAAATAATATATTTAAATGAATTATTTTATCAAAAATAAAATAAAATATTAATTTTCAACAATTGTCACTATAAAAATTTTCTCCATCTATATCCACATAAAATCAATATTTTCCTCATCATATGAATCAATAATTAATTATTCACAAATAATATTACAGAATCACAATATTGACAACCAGTGGTTCCTGGAAAGAGGGGGCTTTCGAATAAGAATTTCTCTCTTCTTGGCGCCGCAATTAGGTAGGTGACCAAACCTCTCCTTAGACAGAACTTTCTAGACATTGCCAATAATGTTATCTAATAATATTATTCAGATAATATGAATTATTGGTTCGATAATGAAAAATACTGTGTAATGACAATTATTGAAACAACAGCAATATAAAATATCAACGCAGCAATTATTGAATCAATAAAATAAAATACTGAACAGTAATTACTGTAACCATTATTGAGTAGTGTCTTCTTACGTAAGAATCAATAATTGGTGCAATACCGTGTGCTACTGTGTAATAACGCGTATTACTGTGTTTTAACCATCGGGTATTCCAACAGTGTAAACGGTAACAACTACGTCGTTATTTTTAAACAACTTATTTTTGTCGTTTTCTTCCTCCAATCTCTTTCCATTATGGGGCCCACACATGGTCGCTACTGCGTCGCATTTAATATTCCCAGAAGCGATCGAATATTCCACGACCAAACGAATATTCTCCAACAATAATGAATATTATATCACCACTTGTTTATTTAAAATATTTGCGCATTTTACCCATAACTAACCACATTAATCAAATCCACCCTTACTATTTCAAAATAATAAATAAAGGAAATTCCTTTTTATTTAAAAAAAATTTTGGGGTCTTACAGCTACTTCATAAGCTACCTCCCCTATCCTTCTTAAAATCTCAAAAGGTCCTACAAACCTTGGACTTAACTTCCCTTTTTTCCAAAACGTATCTTCCCTTTCGAAGGCGATACTTTTCGAAAAACATATGAACCTACTTCAAACTCCCTCTTCTCTCGATGAGGATCTGCATACTTCCATTGTCCATCTTGAGCCGCTACTAATTGAGCTCTTATCAGTTTTACCATGTCTGCCGTTTGTTGTACCATTTCAGGTCTTAAGATTCGACGTTCACCTACTTCATCCCAGCAAAGTGGTGTTCTGCACTTCCTTCCATACAACTCTTCGTAAGGTGGCATGCCTATACTAGCGTGAAAACTATTGTTATAAGCGAATTCTACCAAAGGTAGACGCTCGTCCCAACTCCCCTTGAAATCCATTACGCAAGATCTTAACATATCTTCTAGAGTTTGAATCGTTCGTTCACTTTGTCCATCCGTCTGTGGATGATACGCTGTACTCAACCTCAACTGTGTTCCCATTTGCTCTTGTAAACTCTTCCAAAAGTTCGACGTGAATCGTGGATCATGATCGGACACGATCAAAATAGGTACTCCATGTCTAGAAATGATTTCCTTAACATAAAGCTTAGCTAACTGCTCTAGGTTATACCTAACTCCTATTGGTAGAAAATAAGCCGATTTAGTTAACCGATCCACTATTACCCAAATAGCATCGTATCCTTTTCTAAATGGTTGGAAGTCCCACCACAAAGTCCATGGTGATATGCTCCCATTTCCACTCCGGAATCTCCAGTGGTTGTATCAATCCACTCGGTCTTTGATGTTCAGCCTTAACTTTCTGACAAGTTAAGCACTTACTAACGTATTCTGCAATCTCCCACTTCATGTTCAGCCACCAAAAGTTCTGACGAAGGTCTTAATACATCTTAGTACTACCAGGATGTATCGAGTACCTCGAACTATGGGCCTCACACAAAATCTCTTCTTTCAACTCGGAATTATTTGGAACCCAAATTCTTCCTTCAAAACGAAGTAAACCTTCTTTATCAAGGTTATATTTAGTCTTTACGTCATCCTTGTCATAACCCGAGATTTCGAATAATCAAAATTTTACGAATAAATTTTTTTTAATTAATATTAATATTAATTATAATTTTTGTGACAAGTATCTTTGATACGTGTATCGAGAAGGTCAATTTGTGTATTGACTAATAAAATTAGAGTAGGGTTGTGCGTAACAAGATTAGAAACCCTAACCCTAATAAGGGATTCGATAGAAAATAGAATTAAAATAATTATTTTGATAAGTACGTGTTTGTATTGTATAGAGATTTTGATCAATGATTGATCGGATAAGTTTTGTAATTAATAAACCCTAATAAGGGATTAGAAACCCTAATCTCAGATTTAGAAAATCAATTGTACAATTGAAAACCCTAATTATACGTCGGGAAACCGTAATTTCATAATCTGGAATCCTAAACCCTAAATTAGGAAACCCTAATCCTAATTAGCAAGCCTAATGTGTTTATTAAACTTTAATATGATTAGAAAACCCTAATTATATTTTAGTTATCTTAATTTCTATTTCACAAGCCCTAATTGTAATTTTGAAATTTTATTTTTCTAATAAAAACCTTAATTTGGAAATTGTAGAAACTAATTATGTAAAACCTAAGGGTTAGGACCTCAGGGTTAAACCCTAAGGGTTTGGACATTATCAAGATTGCCCTTAAAAATATATGGAGAATGACCAAAATGCCTTTTTTCATTATTTATTTAGTTAACTTGTAAATTGTCCAAGACCTTTAGAGGGTGACCTAACCATTTGACTTGGTGACTTAAAAACATCCATCAAATCAGTCTATAATGGGCAGCAACCTCAGATCAAGCAACTTAGCACAATATATAAGAGATTTAGAGAGAGAAAGTCCATAAACATTAGCCATCTAGTCTTTTGCTCTCACCAACTCCCTCTCTCACTAGAAGCTCTGAAATTGCTAAGTATATCAGTTCTAAATACAGCCCTAGATCAACCAAAAACAGATTGGAGAGCATAGATCAAGAATTGGAAAATAAAAGGTATAACCCTAAATTAAATTTTTTTATCTTGTATGCTTATAAAACTTTTGTGTTTAAGTGTTTATATTTGTGCTAGAGTATGTTTTATGATGATCTATGTTGATCTAACATTGATCCATAACATCAAAATGCTTTAAAAATGAGTTTTACAAAAACTGTTCTTGAGTCTAAAAAATGCTCTGACAAGCAAACGTGAGTGGCCGTAGATCTTTATGTGTTTATGTTTTGAGTAGTTTTAAGCTTTATACTTGTAGCCTGTCATGTCTTCTGTGATCGTCAAGTGGAATTAGGGTCATTGGATGTTTATATCATAAGTTATTAACGGTCAAAGTCGGTTGACTGACCATGATCGGGTGAATTCTGGGTAACCCAGAACGCCTTGAACAATGTCTGACAACCATTTGCAAGGACCGTAACTGTCAGGTTATAAGTGTTTTGAATTTGTTGTTATATGTATGTTTTAGCCTGTTATATGGATTCTAGATAACTGGCTTTAGATCGTTTTAATAATCCACAGATCGAACAAACGGGACGGTCAAACTAGGCCACCCAGTCACGAAGCTATTTTCTGGAAATTCCAGAAATCGTTAAAACAAGCCCTCTGACAGGGTTTGACCGAACCATAACTCAGTATTCTGTTGTAGTAGAACTGAAATAATGATAATGATTGTTGTAATTCGTACGTAGTGAAATTGAATAATGTTCTATTCATTATAAACTGAATTGTTATTGGAAGATCTATGCCATTGATTTCGGCTAGATTAATATTGTTAATAATTATTGAAATCATAGTATTTCTTTGAAAGTAATCCAAACCATATTGTTGTTGTATGGGACTCGTGGAGTAAGACCCAGATGAACAAATTTTAATGTAAATAAATCGACCTATCTTATTATTATTGAGTATTATGCATACTATAGGGTACAAAGGAGTTGGCCACCGGTGTACTTGCGAGAAGAGTATAGTTTAGATTTTATAACTAATTTATATTCTTGTGGTAATTTAGTTTTAATAACTAAATGATTCCTCTATTAGTTCATGATCCTCTGTGATCACTCAGCATGAAATCTGGGTATATCCCACTTTATTGAAGATCGTTCGGTTATTGTTAATTCCTTTTATTCAATTGAATATTATTGAATCTTTGAAAGAATTATACTCTTTCATATCGGATATGTTATTCAGTATGAAATAGTAGATTGTTTTATTATTGAGATTGAATTATTATTTCGTTATCTCGAAATCGTTTGATTGTTGCTGAAGTTCTATGCAAGCTATACTCTTCAATTCATGATATATATATCATTTATTATATATCTTAACTTGCGGGGCAAATTTGTTGCTCACCCTTGCTAAATAAAATATTTCAGCTAGGAACGATGAGGCCAGCGGGGCTAAGCAGAACAAAGGCAAAGGCATAGTGCTGGAGTAGTTTTATGTTAAGCATATTTACTATGTTGTTTTGTAAACCCTTTTTGTATATCTAAAGGGTAAATTTGTAATGTTAAGGTTAGATGACCTAGGATAATGTTGTTAACCTATTAATTAACGTTATGTAAGTTTATATTCATCAATGAATGAGTAGTTAGATGTTATTATATTATGAATCATGTGCACCAAACTCGAGGGTCAGGTAACTCGGATTCGGGGGCGTCACCAGTTGGTATCAAAGTTGTAGGTTATAAACCTTAAATGGGGTGGGGGGAAACCCTAGGATTATAACCATAAGCGTGATAGAGAATACTCATTTAGAGTACTAAGTGAGAGATTGATAAAATGTATTGGTAGTGACATATGGGAACACTTAGTGTGAGAAGTTTGTGTTGGTGAAGTACTAATCAAGTTGTTTAAACTGATTGTAGGATGTCGGGAGAAGATAAGATAAGTATGGAGATGCCCGCGACTGTTGCACCAATGCCATTAGCCGAGGTGCCAACTCAGAGTGAGTCAGTTGAGGAAGTTTTAAGAGACGAACATGCGGTAAATCTAGCAAGCGATTATGACGAGTACCCTAAGATGGAGCTGGATGAAGAGGAAGAAGTATATTCCAAAGAGACAAAAGTGGAGCCAGAAATAAAAATCAAAGATGGGGAAGACGGAAAAGTAGCAATCGAAGAAGGTCAAGCATCTGCAGAAGTTCAAGACTCAAGGACTAAAGTACTTCTTCTGGAGGAATTATGGAAGACAGCAAGAGCATTACGCGAGATAACAGAAGAACAAAATAATTTGAAGGCATAAGTCGATAGAATGAGGGTTAAGTGTAGTGTATTATCTAAAGAGGTAGGTAAGAAAAAAAAGAGTAATAAAAGGAAAAAGAACTATGACAATGACAACAACATAGAGAATTCGCATTCAAAGAAGAAACTAGTATGTGGCAAGTGTGGAAAGAACCATTTGGGGGAATGCATATGGGGTAAGAATGTGTGTTACAATTGTGGTCGGGAAGGACATCTATCACTAAATTGTCCTAAACTAAAGAAAGGAGGATATTTTGCATGTGGTGAAACGAGTCATAGGGTTAAGAATTGTCCTAAAAGGAAGAAAGATTAAGTGTGAGGAGTATAATCTCTTGGAGTATAATATTCTCTTTGGTAGGAATAAGAGATAAGTTTTGTATGCCTCCACTTTTTGTGTAAAGTTGTAGTAATGAATCCCGACTTTTGTCACAATGGGATAGTAACCGTTTGTAGTTGTATGTGTAGTGTACTGAAAAGTACTATGTATTATTTGCATGAATATAAATGCAATAATATGTTTGTATGAATGAAATCTTTATTTTATATATGAATATAAGATTAAGATTACTTTGTAAGTTCTTAAAACTCATACTTATGGTAAGTTCATGACTCATAATTATATGAAATATTTTGAACCCCTCAGCGAATGGACGCCAAAGGTCTGACTAGGATAAGTTCATACACTCATATAATTGTGGCAAGTTCCTGAACTCATAAGTGTGGTAATAACTATGTGTAAATGGAGAATTGCAACTTTGTGTAAAAATTGTGTTGTTAATCCTGATATGATAAAAAAAATTAGATAGTAAATGTGTTAAGTACTATATGTACTATGTGCTATTTGAATAAATATGTGATTATATGAGAATTATGTGTTGAATTCTTATTGTGTTAAGAATTGGTATAGGGAAAGAGAATTAATGAAAGATTTTTAATTAAACGGATCATGCTTGCTTAGGCAATGAATCGAATTCAAAGAGAAGAAGCGTTGGAAATAATGAAGGGGGTCAAGCTGACCCAATGCAAAACTTTGCAAATATGATAGCCGAAGCTATGGAAAATAGAGCTCCAGCTGCAAGAGGAAGAACGAGAAATCAACCAAATGAAAGATTGGCACATTTCAAGAACTTTAAAGTGGTAGGACCGCCTGAATTCAAAGGGACCATAGATCCAATTGAAGCCCAAACTTGGGTAGCCTGTCATGTCTTTCGTGATCTTCAAGTGGAATCTGGGTCATTGGATGTTTATATCGTAAGTTATTAACGGTCAAATTCGGTTGACCGACCATGACCGGGTGAATTCTGGGTAACCCAGAACGCCTTGAACAATGTCCGACAACCATTTGCAAGGACCGTAACTGTCAGGTTATAAGTGTTTTGAATTTGTTGTTATATGTATGTTTTAGCCTGTTATATGGATTCTAGATAACTGGCTTTAGATCGTTTTAATAATCCACAGATCGAACAAACGGGACGGTCAAACTAGGCCACCCAGTCACGAAGTTGTTTTCTGGAAATTCCAGAAATTGTTAGAACAAGCCCTCTGACAGGGTTTGACGGAATAATAACTCAGTATTCTGTTGTAGCTGAACTGAAATAATGATATGTAGTTCTTCCTTGACATATGTACTACAGGATTGGATCATGAGAACACTTAACTAATTACTGTAGCACTTGATTAAGTGGGATTGAAAGTAGCACCACGAACTGCCTGGGTTTCTAGGTTCCCCAGAAAACCTAGAATCGCTCTGACAGAAACTTTGGGAGCTTAGATCTCCTGGTTGATTTGTTGTTTGACTAAGATAGTGGTTGGATGTTGTAGTATTACATAAACAATGCACGATAACATTACAAGTTATCCCAGAACATTATTACACTTAGATTTAAAGATGGTCAAACCAAGGACCTTGAACACGGAGCTGTCAGTGTTCTTGAGCTCAAGAACACCAACTGCGACGCTTTGTGTCGCTAAAGGCCTATAACGACGATTTTAATATTTTTATTTTCTGAATATTCCGGAAATTATTTAAAAATAGAAATAAATTATAAAAATTACTAAAAATAGTTTTAAAAATCATTTTAAATTCTGAAAAATAACTTTTAATTATTTGGGACATTTTCATTAATATTTATAATTATTTGGATATTAATGATATTTAATTTATTTAATTAGTGTATTAAATAAATTAGAGAAAAATAATTTAATATTATGAAAAATTATTTTAAATAAGAATAATGTATTTTGAGTTATACAATGTAACTTTTAATATTTTTGGAGAATTTTTATTAATAAATTAATATTAATGATATTAGATTTATTTAATTATTAAATTAAATAAATAAGATAAAAATGATTTTATTGATTTAAAAATCATTTTAAATAAGAATAAAGTGTTAGAAAATATTTTGAATTATAAAATATATATTTCAATATTTTTGAGAATTCTCATTAATAAATTAATTTTAATGATATTAGATTTATTTAATTATTATATTAAATAAGTTAATTAAAAATGATTTTATTGATTTAAAAATCATTTAAAAATGAGAAAAAATGATTTAAAAATATTGTAAGTTATAATTAAATGACTTTTAATATTTGGATAATAATTTCATTAATATTTAGATATTAATGGTGATGATTTAAAAATGATTTCAATTATTTTAAAAATTATTTAAGTAGAATATTAATGATTTAAAAATATTTTAAGTTATTAATAATAACTTTAATATTTTGACAAGTATGCTATTAATATTTTTATATTATTAAATATTAATGATAATAAGATTATTTGATAATTAAATCATTTAAAAATGATTTAAGTGTTTGAAAAATTATTATAAATTATAATAATTGTTTATAAATTATTAAAAGCTTCCGAAAAATATTATAAATGATATATGACTTATCTAAATTAATATTGAAGCTTAGAAACCAAATTTAATTGACAATAAATATGTTAATTATCGGATATGGTGACCAGAACACCGAGAATGGACCGAAGTCCAACCAGACCAAACTAGGTAGACTTGATAAGTGTTTATATAGGTTATAAACACTGATGTGACTATGTGGTAATGTGTCTAGGAGAAGATTTACTGTGAATTATAGTGTTGTGTGTTATAAAATATTGTACTAATTGTGAGACCGACATTATTGATCATAGGTCTTACGAACGCAGTTAATTATATTGTGTAGTAGTAATCAACGCGAAAGGCAAGTTTCCTAACTCAACTTGAGTTACTATTTTTCAAGCATGGTAGTGAATTAATATTGATAGTTATTCACATCTATAATGATTGTTGTAATTCGTACGTAGTGAAATTGAATAATGTTCTATTCATTATAAACTGAATTGTTATTGGAAGATCTATGCCATTGATTTCGGCTAGATTAGTATTGTTAATAATTATTGAAATCATAGTATTTCTTTGAAAGTAATCCAAACCATATTGTTGTGGTACGGACGCGTGGAGTAAGACTGAGATGAACAAATTTTAATGTCGTAAATCGACCTATGCGCTATTATTGAGTTTTATGCATAATATAGGGTACAAAAGAGTTGTCCACTCCAGGTACTTGCAGAAGAGTATAGTTTAGTTTTTATAACTAGTTTATATTCTTGTGGTAATTTAGTTTTAATAACTAAATGATTCCTCTATTAGTTCATGATCCTCTGTGATCACTTAGCATGAAATCTGGGTATATCCCACTTTATTGAAGATCGTTGCAGTATTGTTAATTCCTTTTATTCAATTGAATATTAGTGAATCTTTGAAAGAATTATACTCTTTCATATCGGATATGTTATTCAGTATGAAATAGTAGAAAGTTTTATTATTGAGGTTGAATTATTATTTCGTTATCTCGAAATCGTTTGATTGTTGCTGAAGTTCTATACAAGCTATACTCTTCAATTCATGATATATATATCATTTATTGTATATCTTAACTTGCGGGGTAAACTTGTTGCTCACCCTTGCTAAATAAAATATTTCAGCTAGGAACAATGAGGCCAGCAGGGCTAAGCAGAACAAAGGCAAAGGCATAGTGCTGGAGTAGTTTTATGTTATATTTAATATGTTGTTTTGTAAACCCTTTTTGTATATCTAAAGGGTAAATTTGTAATGTTAAGGTTAGATGATCTGGGATTATGTTGTTAACCTATTAATTAACGTTATGTAAGTTTATATTCATCAATGAATGGGTAGTTAGATGTTATTATATTATAGATTGTGAGCACCAAACTCGAGGGTCAGGTAACTCGGATTTGGGGGCGTCACAATCCTTCATTATCTTTTTCACACGCTCGCATTCTTCAGTACTTAGCTGTACTTCCTTAACCCGTTCCACTATCGTTGGTCGAGTCTCTATTGAGAATAACATCTCTGCTGTTTCACTTGGCAACTTCACTTCTAATTCCATCCTGGCCATCTCTGTTATTAACTCATTCTGAGTCGTTAACATTGACAGCTTTTCCCTACCCTTCCGACTTAACGCGTCGGCTACTACATTTGCCTTCCCCGGATGATATAAGATATCATAATCATAATCTTTTATCAACTCTAACCACCTTCTTTGCCTCATATTCAACTCCTTCTGTGTGGAAATATATTTTAGACTTTTGTGGTCCGTGTATATTTCACATTTTTCCCCGTATAAATAATGTCTCCATATTTTTAAAGTAAACACTACAGCTGCCAGTTCTAGGTCATGAGTAGGATAGACCTTCTCATAATCCTTTAACTGACGTGAGGCATAAACAATGACATTTCCATGCTGCATAAGCACGCAACCTAGTCCTCTATGTGAAGCATTGCTATAAACTACAAATTTCCCCATATCATCTGATAAAGATAATACAGGTGCCTCACTCAACCTCCTTTTTAGTTCTTGAAAACTATGCTCACACTTTTATGTCCATACATACTTCACCGACTTCCTTGTCAGATTTGTCAACGGAGTAGCTAATTTAGAAAAGTCCTGAATGAACCTTCTATAGTATCCCGCTAACCCCAAAAAACTCCTAACCTCGATTGGCATTTTTGGTTGCTCCCACTCATTCACCGCTTCCACTTTCACTGGATCTACGGATATGCCATTTTTGTCTATAACATGTCCTAGAAACTGTACTCGTTCGAGTCAAAATTCACACTTAGTGAATTTCGCATAAAACTTCTCCCTCCGTAGTGTTTCCAACACTATTCTTAGATGTTCAGGATGATCTTCTGGCATCTTAGAATAGACTAGAATATCATCAATGAACACTACGACGAACTTGTCCAAATACTATTTGAACACTCTGTTCATCATATCCATGAATGCGGCTGGCGCATTCGTCAACCCAAACCACATAACCAAAAACTCATAATGCCCATAACGCGTTCTGAACGCCGTCTTTGGTATATCTTCCTTCCTCACTTTCAGTAGATGATACCCCGTGCCCAAATCTATTTTAGAAAAATACTTTGCCCCTTTCAACTGATCAAATAGATCGTCGATCCTGGGCAACATATATTTATTCTTAATCGTTAACTTGTTCAACTCTCGATAGTCGATACAAAGTCGTAACGATCCGTTTCTTTTCTTTACAAACAATATCGATGCTCCCCACGGAGACACACTCGGTTGAATGTACTTCCTATCTAACAGTTCCTGTAACTGAACCATTAACTCTTTCATCTCAACTGGCGCCATCCTATATGGTGCCTTTGAAATTGGTGCCGTACCCGGCAATAAATCAATCACAAATTCTACATCCCTATCCGGTGGAATACCGGGTAACTCCTCCGAAAACACATCCGCGAATTCTTGAAC
This sequence comes from Panax ginseng, assembly GCA_020205605.1. NCBI lineage: Eukaryota > Viridiplantae > Streptophyta > Magnoliopsida > Apiales > Araliaceae > Panax > Panax ginseng. Next base: position 68,009,967 of record CM035145.1, on the reverse strand, counting down.
CACCGCTATCTGTTCCAATGATGTTCCCACTCTTTGGGTATCCACCACATGACACAGATAACCCTTACACCCCTTCTTCAACAACTTCCTAGCTTGTATCATGGTTAGACAACAAGAACATCATGGTGATTTATTTCCATAAAACACCACCTCAGGTTTCTTAGGAAGCCTTAGGTTTACACTCTTTCTATAACAGTCTATTATTGCTCTATGGTTAATTAACCAATCCATACCAAGAATCTCATCAAATTCCCTTAACCTTATCGGTAAAAGATCTACCGATAATCTATTACCCCTGATATCTACGAAATAATTCCTATGAATATGTTCAATGGGAATTATCTCCTCGTTTGCTACCTTAACGTCTAAAGGTATTTCTAACTTTTCAGGATTTAATCCCAATTACTGAGCAAATCCACATGCTATAAAAGAATAATTAGCACCCGAGTCAAATAACACGTAAGCATTTATTTCATTGACTGGAATGATACCTGCTACTACGTCCGTTGATGCAACCGCATCTTGGACTGTCATATTAAACGTTCGGGCTGAGGGTCTACCCAATGACGGTGTTGGTCCAGTAATGGCCAAATTACCACTACTAGAACCTTTACTACCCTCCGCCCCTTTCTTCGGGAAATTTCTTGCCATGTGGTCCACCGACCCACATACAAAACATCACCGACTTTTCTTAGGATTAGGACAGTTGGGAGATATATGACCCTCCTGCCCACAGTTATAACAACCGGTCTTCCCTTTTAGACAGACTCCCAGATGAGTCTTACCGCATGTCTTACATGCTTCCATCCTCCGTTTAGGATCCCCTTATTTCCTCCCTCTCCCTTACTCTTATTCTTTCTATCTTTGTGGTATTGGGACAACGCCTCACTACCACCCTCCGCTATTATCGCCTTTTCCAGAATGGTCCCATTGGAAGCATTCTGAAAAACCGATATCCTACTATAGAGCCAGGGTTTTAGGCCCTGCTCAAACCTACAAGCCTTCCTTTCCTCCGTGTCCACTTGGTGTGGAGAAAACCTTGCCGATTCATTGAATGTGGTCGCGTATTGGGGAACAGTCATGTCCCCCTGCTTAAGTTCTAAGAACTTAATCTCCATTCTCCCTTGCATGCTAGTAGGGAAATAGTTCTCGAAGAATACCTTCTTAAATCTGCTCCAATGTAACAGACTTAGTTTCGGCCCACCACTCGTGAGCCTCCCACCAAGAGGTTGGCTTACCCTTCATCATATAGGTCGCAAAAGAAGTCTTCCAGGCTTCGTGCACGCGTTGTAATAACAAACGCCTTCTCTATTTCCTTGACCCATGTCTGGGCCTCCATTGGGTCCGTTGTTCCCTTAAATTCGGGTGGACCTACACTCTTAAATTCCTTAAAGGTAGTCATTCGGGCTACCCTAGGTCCTACGGGTGCTCTACCCCCAGCTTGGTTAAATGTAGTCATTAATAAATTAACGAACTCTTGCATTGGGTTATTAGGACCCCCCCCCCCCCCATTATCATTATGCAATTCCGCCTCTTGGTTACGTTGCCTTCTTCTTGGCGGCATTTCTGATTAAATAAATAAGGTTCCGTTATTAATTATTTAATTACTTCTTTATTAGTCGTCAAACAATTGAACAATAACTCATACACAGTAAAGCAATTTAAAATAAAAACTTCTTTATATTAAAATGCTTCTTTATAGTTCAAAACTATTTACAAGTTTCTTTCCATAGCCCAAAAGCTATTACATATTTATCCCGCGATTGACTTTTACAAAAATTGGGATTTACAAAAAGACTACCCTTTAATTATACAAAAGAGGGTTTTTGTGACGCCCCCAAAATAGGTATACAACACCCATTCTGAGTCACCAAATACATGGTATAGAAAGCAAACTACAACTTCAATAATACAATTGTCGTGCAAAATACGACGATACATACTGTGAGTTTAAATACAAATATTGTCTTCTAGACAATATCCACACTCAAATAAGTTCTCATTACAATTATTCAAACACTATTTTATAGAAATAGTGAGGACTGCTAAAACATCTTTCTAGAACCATCAGTCCATACCTCGACTAGATCCTGCTATGTTCACATCTCCTGAGAAGAAAAATAGAACAAAAAGGAAAAGGGTGAACTCAACTAACTCAGTAAAGAATATTATGACTAAGATAATATACAACAAATTATCATTATTTTTTAACAAGGAAAAATCTGATAAAATATAATAGACAACAAGTTTTAGATCAATAACTCTGCAATGAAATAAAGAATCCATTAGAAGAGTCAAGTAGAGAATGAGTTCTACTATCTTCTAAGATTTAAAAGTCCATCATCAATATTTTATCCCTATAACAACAATCAATAAACATCTTTAATCAAATATTCAACTTTGCACTACAGGCCACAGATATTCATTTGTATCACCAGTTGGTCATGTTCATCTCAACACTTGTTCATCTTTGCACTACGGGCCAAAGATATTCATTAGGTAATCATTCATCTTTGCACTAAAGGCCAAAGATATTCAGTAATAACATCATTTAGGACTGAGGATGATGAAAAATATCTTAAACAAAACGAATCTAGTGAGATAAAAGAACAAATATTAAGGATTCGTATTACAGTTTTACCCAAGTTTAATAATACTCCATAATAACCAATTTTGAAGCAGAATTCAAAAATAAAGATCAAAACATGGATACAATCAAAGATAGTAACCATAATAGACATCTTGGATAAAAAGAAAAAAAATTCATTTTTCGGTGAATAGTGCCGTATTCGTGAATAGTGTCATATACGTGAATAGTAAACCCGACACAAAAAGTTCCAAATTTGATAAAAAGTTCAAACCAATATTTCGGCATAATGATATTGAAGAAAACAATATCATTTAAGAAGAATTAACATCCCTTACCTCAAACGAACAGTACTTCTGATCGAAATATCGGATATGAGGCTGAATGAAACTTATGCTGAATAGCAACTCTCAAAGTATCAAAATACTAATAAAATACGCTCAATAATATAGAGAGAGAAAGAGAGAAAACTTGTTTCTGGTGTGATTTTCAATTCTAACTTAGCCATCTATTTATAGGAAAATGTTAGCACGCCAAAGCAGACTTGACCTGCAACCTGATGGCTTTACCTGCTACTATTCCCACCCACCACATTTGAATAAAAATTCAAGTACATTTCTCACCAACCAAAAGTGGGGCCCACCAATTCTAGAATTTTCCACCAAAATAATAAATTCTGAAACTTCAACAATTTCTGAACCAGTCACCTCTTAAAATTCATAACAAATCATACATTCATTTTTAACGGTTCCAAATTTGTGGACATATACTCAACTTATATATGTATAACATATCCAAAAATCACAACGATCCAACGGTCGAATTAAAAATTATAACTCACGCAATATATCTCAAAAACACTAGTTTAATTTTTAATACCTCCATTCCGATAAAAATATTGATAAAACACCTCAACATTAACTCCTTCATTTTTAACCACAATAAATATATACAACATTTATATCCACATAAAATAAATATTTTCTTATCATATGAATCAATAATTAATTATTCACAAATAATATTACAGAATCACAATAATTGCAACCAGGCCGTTCCGAGGAATGAGGGGGCTTTCCAATAAAGATTTCTCCTTACTGGCGCGCAATTAGGTGACCAAACCTCTCCTTGACATAACTTTCTAGACATTTCCAATAATGCTATCTAATAATATTATTCAAATAATATGAATTATTGATCTGATAATGGGAAATACTGTGCAGTGGTAATTATTGAAATAACAATAATATAAAATATCAACGCAACAATAATTGAATCAATACAATAAAATCTTTGAATAAAGAATTCATCGTAACAATTATTGAGTAGTGTCTTCTTACGTAAGAATCAATAATTCAAAAATATTGTGCAATATCGTAGTACTCTTTATGCAACGCCAGTATTGCTTTACTTTTTACCCAATTTATTCCAACAATGTTTAACGTTAACAACTACACGCCGCTTATTTATAAAAACTCAAACTTATTATTTTCTTCATCCGACAGTTATTCTGTTATGGGGCCCATAAATGACTGCGGCGTCGTACAGATATTCCCGATAAAAAGAATATTCCACGACCAAACGAATATTCCCCGAAAACAATGATTATTTTATAACCACTTGCTTATTTTGCAAAATTTGCACATTTCACCCATAACCAAAGTATTATATCAAATTAACACCTTATTATTCACAATAATAATTAGAGGAAATTCGTTTTTTTTATAATAAGTTGGGGTCTTACAACCTCCCCTCCTTATGAAATTTTGTCCTCGAAATTGACGTACGTACCTGGTGTTTCAAAAAGACGAGGATACCTCGCTTTCATTTCTGATTCCAACTTCCAGGTCATTTCTTCAATAGCATGGTTTCTCCACAAAACCTTAACTTGTGGTATAACCTTCATGCGTAAGACATGCTCTTTCCTATCCAAGATCTTAACTGGTACCTCCTCGTACGTTAAATCTTCGGCTATCTCGTCTGGTTCTAACTCAATAATGTGGTTCAGGTCTTTAACATATTTACGAAGCATAGATATGTGAAAAACATTATGAACACGAGACATGTTTGGAGGTAATGTGAGTCTATAGGCCACATTTCCTATTCGGTCAAGAATCTCAAATGGACCAAGAAATCGTGGATTGAGTTTTCCTCTCTTCCCAAATCTTGTAACTCCCTTCCATGGTGCAACACGTAACAATACATGATCCCCAATATTAAATTCCACGTGTTTTCGATGAAGATCAGCATAACTCTTTTGTCGATCTTGTGAGGTTTGGATATGTTGTCGAATCATTTGGATCTTTTCTGTAGTCATGCGTACTAATTTTGGTCCCAACAACGTTGCTTCTCCCACCCCATCCCAGCATACTGGAGAACAACACTTTCGTCCATACAAGGCTTCAAATGGAGCCATACCTATACTTGCCTGATAACTGTTGTTGTAGGAGAATTCCACCAGTGGCAAGTACTTATCCCAACTTCCTTTGAAATCTAGAACACAGAGTCTTAATAGATCTTCAAGGGTTTGAATAGTCCTTTCTGATTGTCCGTCCATTTGAGGATGGTATGCCGAACTGAATCATAAATCCGTTCCCATAGCTTTCTGTAAGCTAACCCAAAATCTTGAAGTGAATATTGGGTCACGATCCGAAACTATGGATACTAGCATGCCATGAAATCTCATAATCTCATTCACATACATACGAGCAAGGCGTTCAAGGGAATAAGTCTCACGTATCAGTAAGAAATGAGAAGACTTGGTTAATCTATCAACAATAACCCAAATCGCATCTATGCCTTGAGAAACTTTGGGAAGACTTGTAACAAAATCTATGGTAATGTGTTCCCACTTCCATTTCGGAATCTCAGGTGGTTGCAATGGACCCTTTGGCACTTGATGCTCCGCCTTTGCACGTTGACAGGTTAAACACCTCGAGATAAACTCCGCGATCTCTCTCTTCATATTGTTCCACCAAAATGTATGTCAAAGATCATGATACATTTTGGTACTCCCAGGATGGATTGCAAATAGGGTGTTGTGTGCCTCCATCATGATTCTATGCTTCATGTCAGAATCGTTAGGAACACAAAGTCTAGAGTTGACTCGAAGTATTCCTTCTTCATCGATTCTTGCTTCTAGAATAGCACCTTCTTGCACTTTCTTCTTCATTCGCATCGCCCCCTGTCCCGTAGCTTGGCGAATTTTAACTTTATCGATTAAAGTCAGTTCTACTCGTATATTCGCCATCATCACGTGGGTCCCTGGAGTCTTTAACTCAATCTCCATCCTTTGTAAATCGTACAAAATGGGTCTTTGTGTTAACAACATCGCACTCATACCCTCATACGATCATCTACTCAATGCGTCAGCTACTACGTTTGCTTTTCCAGGATGGTATTGAATGGTATGATCGTAATCTTTCAATAGCTCGAGCCAACGTCGTTGCCACATGTTGAGTTCCTTTTGGGTGAAGAAGTTTTTGAGGCTTTTATGATCCGTATAGATCTCCACTTTCTCCCCATACAGGTAGTGTCTCCAGATTTTCAACGCGAAAATGACTGCTGCCAACTCTAGATCATGAGTAAGATAATTCCTCTCATATTCTATGAGTTGTCGTGAGGCATAGGCTATGACTTTCCCATGTTGTATGAGAACACATCCTAACCCTTTTCCTAAAGCATCGTTGTATATAACAAATCCATCCGAACCAGATGGTATTGCCAGAAAAGGTGCCGAAATGAGTCTCCTCTTGAGCTCTTAGAAACTCATCTCGCATTTCTCGCTCCATACATATTTTGTATCCTTCCGAGTCAACTGAGTTAACGGAGTAGCAATTCGAGAAAATCCTTCCACGAATCTCCGATAATAACCAAATTAAGCCCGTAGCTACGAACTTGATCCGCACCGACTTCGGTTGCTCCCAACTTTGTATTGCTTCAATCTTCACCGGGTCAACAGATACTCCATGTTTTGACACCACGTGCCCACGGAATGCTACTTCCTCAAGCTAGAACTTGCATTTCTTCAGCTTGGCATATAACTTGTTTTCACGAAGCCTTTCAAGTATCAGCTTCAAATGGTGCTCATGATATTCACGGCTTTTGGAATAGATGAGGATGTCATCAATAAAGACAACAACGAATTGATCCAAATATTCCTTGAATACACGGTTCATCATATCCATGAAAGCAGCAGGAGCATTAGTCAATCCAAAAGACATAAATAAGAATTCATAATTCCCGTACCAAGTTCTGAAGGCAGTCTTTGGAATATCCTCAGTTTTAATCTTTAGCTGATGATATCCAGAACGAAGATCGATCTTTGAAAAGAATTGTGCTCCTTGTAACTGGTCAAATAGGTCATCGATGCGAGGTAGCGGATACCTATTCTTTATGGTGACATGATTCAATTCTCGATAGTCAATACAAAGTCGCATACTTCCGTCTTTCTTTTTTACGAATAAAACAGGAGCACCCCAAGGAGATGTACTAGGAAGAATGAAACTGATGTCTAATAACTCTTGTAGTTGGACTTTTAACTCCTGAAGTTCAATAGGAGCCATTCGATATAGGGTTTTAGAAATGGGCTTTGTACCCGATTCAAGATCAATAAAGAATTCAACATCACGTTTTGGGGGTAGACCGGGAAGTTCTTCAGGAAATACATCAGGAAATTGTCTAACAACAGAAATATTATTCAAATCTGACTTGTCTTTGTTCAAATCCATAACATGGGCTAAGAAAGCTTGACATCCATTTTTCAATAAACGAATAGCTTTATGGCTTGATATGACAGTGATTAATTTTAGTGGTTTAGTTGTTCAAATTCGTATGACAGGTTGGTTAGGAATATGAAAACTAACAACCTTACGAAAATAATCAATTTTGGCATGATGAGTAGTTAACCAATCAATTCCTAAAACCACATCAAAAACAAGTATCTTTAAAGAGATAAGATCCACAGGTAATGTGATGGTGCCAACTTGGATTAAGCAAGATTTATAAATAGTGGACGTAATGAAAGTTTCTCCTAATGGAGTCTCCACTGATAAATCAAAGTCTAATTTCTTCGGAGTCAAGTTTAAACGTTGAGCACAAGTAGGAGAGATAAAAGAATGGGTAGAACTGGTATCTAGTAAGGTATAAACTTCGCAAGAATTCAAGATTAGCTTACCTGTGATCAATTCGTTCAGGTTCCTCACGTTTTGGCCAGTCATGACAAAAGCTCTTCCAGGAACCGTTGATTTCGACTTATCCGGGACAACTTTTGGAGTTACCATCCCTGCTGAACTTGGTTTTGCTATAGAATAGTCTCGAGCTATATGGCCCTCCTTTCCACAGTTATAACATACCTTGGATTGTTGTGGGCAATTTGGGTTGATATGTCCATCTTTCCCGCATTTGTAATAAACGAACGGTGCTCGTTCTCCTCCCCTTGAAACAGTTGATGTTTGTGATGACGTCTTCACGTTATCATTGTTGTACCTACTCTTTTTGAAATCTCCTCCCGACTCGCTCCTTCTATTATCACGGCCACGATTACCACCAGAGTGGTTACCGCTTTTGTCCGAATGTTTTCCTCCCTGCTGGTTTTCATAGTTCCGATGACCGCTGCCACCGGTATGACCCTGGTTGTGTTCCCTTGGTTGAACATATTCACTATCTCGCTCTAATAATTGAGCCCTGTTGACAACATCTGAATACAGAAAAAATTTATGAGAGTTAAGGTATTGACGAATCTCGGGTTTTAGACCTCTCAGAAACATCCTTGTCATTCGTTCCTCATTCTCTACCAAATGAGGTGCAAACCTCGATAACTCAGCAAACTTTGCCTCGTATTGGGACACCGTCATGTTATTTTGTTCCAGTCTGATAAACTTTACCTCCTTCATATGACGAATACTTTCAGGAAAGTACTTGTCATTGAATAGTTTCTAAAATGTTTCCCAAGACATGTTGAGTGTGGCAGGCTGGGTACGCTTCACAGACTCCCACCAGTAGTCTGCCTCATCGCGAAACATAAAGGCGGCAAATGGAACCTTCTGTTCCTCCGTGCATCCCAAGACATCAAATATCTTGGTAATTTGCTTGACCCACATTTCTGCCTTGATCGGATCCGGCTTTCCAATAAATTCTGGTGGTCCCAACTCCTTGAACTGCTTGGCTGTGACAGACCGCGTGTTGCTATCACTACCACCCGTATTTTGTACACGAGTCTCCCCATCTGATTTTGCATGAACTGCAAAAAGCTCCTAAACATTCCATCATTCATCGTTTGCTCGGTAGTGTTGTTTATAGGAGGAATATTGCCTTCCTGTTGTATGTTCTCTTGGTTTGTGACTAAAGGTTGTTCCACAGTCTCATACACTCCATTGTTAACGTTCTCAGCAACCATTCTTAAATACTGTCATAAAACAAGGGTTAATTAAACAAATTAACATATCACATAATATCCCTATATTATGACCGACCAACAAATAAGCTTAGATAGGACACACTAGCGAAGGATTTACTCATCTCTCCCCTCCTAGTTCTATTCCCCGATCTCCGCCAGAGACCATATCCCTAAGCTTTGATACTAATTGTGACGCCCCCAAAATAGGTATACAACACCCATTCTGAGTCGCCAAATACATGGTACAGTAAGCAAACTATAACTTTAATAATACAATTGTCGTGCAAAATACGACAACACATATTGTGAATTTAAATACAAATATTGTCTACTAGACAATATCCCCACTCAAATAAGTCCTCATTACAATTATTCAAACACTATTTTATAGAAATAGTGAGGACTGCTAAAATATCTTTCTAGAACCATCACTCCATACCCCGACTAGATCCAGTTATGTTCTCACCTCCTGAGAAGAAAAATGGAACAAAAAAGAAAAGGGTGAGCTCAACTAGCCCAGTAAAGAATATTATGACTAAGATAATACACAACAAATTATCATTAGTTTTCAACAAGGAAAAATCTGATAAAATATAATAGACAACAAGTTTTAGATCAACAACTGCAGTGGAAACAACAATCCATTAGAAGAGTCAAATAGAGAATGAGTTCTACTATCTTCTAAGATTTAAAAGTCCATCATTAATATTTTATCCCTGTAACAACAATCAATATACATCTTTAATCAAATATTCATCTTTGCACTACAGGCCAAAGATATTCATTTGTATCACCAGTTGGTCCATGTTCATCTCAACACTTGTTCATCTTTGCACTACGGGCCAAAGATATTCAGTAATATCATCATTTAGGACTGAGGATGATGAAAAATATCTTAAAGAAAATGAATCCAGTGAGATAAAAGAACAAATATTAAGGATTCGTATTACAGTTTTATCCAAGTTTAATAATACTCCATAATAACCAATTTTGAAGCAGAATTCAAAAATAAAGATCAAAACATGGATACAATCAAAGATAGTAACCATAATAGACATCTTGGATAAAAAGAAGAAAATTTCATTTTTTGGTGAATAGTGCCAGATTCGTGAATAGTAGGGCGTATCGTGAATAAAGGCCAGATAGGTGAATAGTAACCCCAGACACAAAAAGTTCCAAATTTGATAAAAGTTCAAACCAATATTTCTAAGCATAATGATATTGAAGAAAATAATATCATTTAAGAAGAAATAACATCCCTTACCTCAAACGCAAACGAGATTTCCGACCTAATATCTGATATATGAGGTCGAATGAAACTTGTCTTTGAATAGGAACTCTCAAAGTATCAAAATACTAACAAAATATGCTCAATAATATAGAGAGAGAAAGAGAGAAAACTTGTTTCTGGTGTGATTTTCAATTCTAACTTAGCCCTCTATTTATAGGAAAATGTTAGCACGTCGAAGCAGACTTGACCTGCAACCTGATGGCTTTACCTGCTACTATTCCCACCCACCACATTTGAATAAAAATTCTAGTACATTTCTCACCAACTAAAGGTGGGGCCCACCAATTCTAGAATTTTCCACCAAAATGATAAATTCTGAAACTTCAACAATTTCTGAACCAGTCACCTCTTAAAATTCATAACAAATCATACATTCATTTTTAATGGTTCAAAATTTGTGGACATATACTGTAACGCCCCCAAATCAGGGTATCTTCCAACCCGACAGATGGTGTTATACTGTACAACCTTCATACATTCATTCAATTTGAAAAGTCTCAAAGAATGAATATAACTTCTATATATTTAAAGTAATATTTACATTTCCCAAGTTCTAAACCCGTTACAAAGGTTCTTTGTCATAATATCAGTTAAATTACAACAATAGACCTATACTATTATAAGACAGCTTAGTAATCTGCCTTAGCTTTTCCCTTATCCTTTTTCGATTCTTTGGGACGTTCAGTCTTAGCTGCATTCATATGGTTCAAGCAAGAGTGAGCATAACTAGCTCAGCAAGTATAACAATTTAATAACAACATGCTTGACACATACAAATCGTATATCTTCGATAACTGAACAATAGTTATGAAGTACTATTGGTAATTCAAAATAGCACTTCATCTTTTCTTTCAAAATGTTTTACAATAACAACAATATTTAGTAAAACATTCACTTTGGTCGAGACCCTCGAGTATTCATTCTTTATTGAAAAGGACAACCCTAAAGCAAGTCCGTAAGCCCGATATCACTTACGAGCACTTCTAGGTGATTAGCCTATTGTACTCTATGTTGATCAACACTACATCCATTAAACGTATGCACGTTTAAGAATTTGGCAACCTCACGCGCCTGTCGTTTTACCGACAAAATATTTGTTTAACATTTTAGTTTTCTTTTGAAAACCATATCAAGTAGTTGACAAAAGATAGCAACATTTGATAATACATGAATAGATTATCAATTCATCAAGCCTAGCCAAAGGAATTGGCTTCAACTTCAACATACCTCAATTCATGCGAAAGAATACATGAACCTTAAAAACTTGTTCAGATTGAACTGAGACAAGAGTTAGAATACTTACCTTTAGCGTCTGCTATGGTATTTTAACTTTATGTTCAAGTCGTTAAAGTCTCTACAATACATGATTACATAATGCCTTAGATTAGGTCACATATAATCCAGTATGTATATGACTATATCATACCCTTCATTTCAATCTAATTATGTATTAGATTCATTTACTATTCGTTTCGGTTTGTCATTATGCTTGCATTATATTTGACTAGGTTATCTCAACCTTTACATTACATTCCTTAAGGTTTAACAAAGTTTAAACAATGTTATCTTACCTTCCTTAAGTTATGTTTACTTTGAATCCATTTAGGTTTTCTTTTCTTTGTACTTAGAAACCTTCATTACTATCTTTGTTCTGAGACTGGCGCTGCGGCGCCAGCTTTATACTTACATCTCGCGCTACGGCGCGAGCTCTTAATGCCATTGTCCCGGACTTGGCGCTGCGGCGCGAGTCCTTACTTAATGGGCCGCGCTGCGGCGCCACACTCCAGAGGATTTTGTCACTGTTCATGGCGCTGCGGCGCCACTTATTGAACTAAGGTTCATCATACTGTGGCGTAACACTTCCAAAGATGTTTTGGTTACTATTCTCACGCCATGTGGTCATGGTCTTTTTTGTTTGTAGGTTGGCACCGCGGCGCCAACTCTGTGCACCAGATATCAATTTCAGTTTTGAAATTTTGTGAACTTCCCGGACGCATAACTTCTTCGTTATAAGTCCGAATTGGCTCGTTCAAAAGCCTACGGTTCACAAATTACGTAATCTACACGACCATTCAGGAATTTTATCTATTTGACTTTGTTTGCTAAAAATTCACCTATTGGTTCATTTTTAACTAAAACGATAAACGTTCGTGAACGTTCAACGCTCGTTTCTTCATTCTAAGTCGGAATCCGGTCATTTTCAAGTCCGCAACTCTTAATTGCCAATTATGACTTGTTTCTATTGGAAAACAATGGTCTCGTGATCAAACACAAAATTTGACTTCTATTCCGAGAATTTTTACGTATTCGACGATTATCGTCCAATCGTGCAAATTCCGGCAATTCTTCATTCTTATGATTTGTTCAACATTACAAATGAACTTCATTCATCATGTGAACATTTTAACATACTTAATACAACAACTTAGATTCATTGTTGGATTTTAACTTATTCTTCATAAGTTTATCACTTGTCAACTATAACTACTTAAGATTTCATTGTTAATGACTTATGACAATTAAGGTTTCTTAATCATCATACTTTACATGCTCTTCACATATATCTTTACTTAGGTATACATGATACATATGATCATATAATTTCTTTTACATTCATATCATTTCTCTTAATAAACTTCTTACAAGTTCATATTATTTTCACATAAGTTTATAACTTATGCTAGCTTAAATGAATTATTACCAACTTAATTGGCTTAAATTCATTACTTACTCATTCATGTTTCTTAATCCAACTTTTCTTATCATCTTATCAAGGTAGAGATAGAAGATAATTGAGAAGAAGTCTTACTCTTTTGTAGTCTTGGTAAGTAGCTTGCTTCTTCTTCTTACTTATAGAATGACTTATGTGTAGCTTATTCTCTCTAACACTTAAGCACTTTAGATGTGTTGGATTAATTGATCAACCAACAAATGGCTTGTAAAGCTCTTATATTTATAGACTTTCCAAGGTTAGGGTAGATTGGTCATTAAATCATCCCACCTCCTCATGCACCTCCTTACTATTCATTACTTGCAAGGCACAAAACTTATCCTACACTTGGTCATTACTTCAAAGTCTTGGTCAATACTCCTACTTGATCATCACAGTTACTTGATCACCACATCACTTGGTCACCACACATTAACCATATCAATATGGTTTGCCCCATGGGTTATACAATCCATGGATTCTAGCTTGGGCTTGGATTAATAAATCCTTGGGCCTTATATTAACAAACACTAGTTGGTTCATTAATTTATAGTTGGGCTTCTCTCTTTAATTCACTTGGACTTGTATATAATTGTTAACCAATCATCCAAGTCCATTTACATTTCTTAATACACATTGTTGATGTATTTTTGTATTCTAATTCTTATAGAATTTATATACGATATTTCATCATTCATACAAACTCATATAATACTTCGTACTATACGCGTTTTCATTACTTTGTACAATACCAATGTATCATACCATTATTACTCATTCATTACTATATCAACTTCCTTAACTTTTAGGAATTAAGTCCACAAGCGAATTATTACATTTTCCATAACTAGATTTTTATTACATAATCCATCTTACCTTGTTATTCCATCATTGCGTATTTCTCGGAATCTCAAAATTATATCCCGAGCAAATACCGATAAATAGTGTTTTTCGAAAAATTTCTCGGAAAACTTTTATTTTCATTTGGAAATCCAAACACTTTAATTCATCCACGTAGCCCAAATACTACGATATTCTAACATCAATAGGTTATACAATGACAACCATCTTGATAACACATGGAATATGATTTTATTATTATTTAATTTAATAAAATCATTTTACAATAAGATCCGAATTTCTCGGTCGTTACATATACTCAACTTATATATGTATAACATGTCCAAAATTCACAACGATCCAACGGTCGGATTAAAAATTATAACTCACGCAATATATCTCAAAAATACTGGTTTAATTTTTAATACCTCCATTCCGACAAAAATACTGATAAAACACCTCAACATTAACTCCTTCATTTTTAACCACAATAAATATATCCAACATTTATATCCACATAAAATAATTATTTACTTATCATATGAATCAATAATTAATTATTCACAAATAATATTATAGAATCACAATAATGGCAATCAGGCCGTTCCCAAGAAAGAGGGGGCTTTCCAATAAAGATTTCTCCTTACTGGCACGCAATTAGGTGACCAAACCTCTCCTTGACAGAACTTTCTAGACATTGCCAATAATGCTATCTAATAATATTATTCAAATAATATGAATTATTGATCTGATAATGGAAAATACTGTGCATTGATAATTATTGAAACAACAATAATATAAAATATCAACGCAGCAATAATTGAATCAATAAAATAAAATATTGAACAATAACTACTGTAACAATTATTGAGTAGTGCCTTCTTACGTAAGAATCAATAATTCAAAAATATTATGCAATATCGTAAAGCTACCGCAACAACGCTAATTACTTTACTTTACCCACCGTATTCCAACAAAGGTTTTAATCTGCAGAAACAACTACCGTTATTTATAAAAACTCAAACTTGTCGCTTTTCATTCATCCGACAGCTTATTCTTACATTATGGGGCCCATAAATGATCAAGCTATGACGTCATTTGGATATTCCCGACAAAAAGAATATTCCACGACCAAACGAATATTCCCCGACAACAATGAATATTTTATAACCACTTGCTTATTTTGCAAAATTTGCACATTTCACCCATAACCAAAGTATTATATCAAATTAACACCTTATTATTCACAATAATAATTAGAGGAAATTCGATTTTTTTTATAATAAGTTGGGGTCTTACAGTTTGACGTCACGACACAAAAGTATTTACTATACTACTCCTAATACTGCTTAACAGCATTCTCATGCTTTTGGTTCACCAGAATCGACACAATCTCTCGACTTATAGTATGTCGAGTCTGTCCCGACTCAATAGAATAACAAGTTATCTTAAGCTTGAAATCCTCGTGCGCACTGTCATTTATGTATGACATTCGTGCTATCTTCTGGTCTTTTTCAACCAGTTTTTTACGAAGTTCTACGTCCTCATTCTTATAGTCCCTAGCCTTGTCAGTCATGAGCAATTTCTCATCATGCTCTATCTCATAGTCTGACTCTGCAGACTCTTTTGCTCCATAGAGATCAGTGATCTTTTCCTTCTGGTGTTGCACCATATTTGTGTAGTTGCACATTACGGTCAAGCACTGAGAGGTACATTGCCCTCATAGTCTCTGTAGGTGTCGACTCTAGGGTAGGCATCACCATATTAATCGATGTCACTTCCATATCATCCTCCACATCAATCATCATATTCAAATATGATGTTATTCCCATGGTCTCCTCAGAATAGTCCTCCTCCGAGTAATATTCCTCGGGCTCTGACTCTTCTAGAATTACTATTGGTATGTCTGCTATAGGTATGGTTACTGTCTCAACTCGGTTCACGGACTCCTCGCTGATCACATGTATATCCCTATACATCAAGCTATCAACAGACATCTATAATAACACATAACAAATTGATAAGTACATAATACACAATAATATAAACACAAATCACATTTAATCCATTTAGGATTACTTTCCATCTTTTAAATCTTTCGGTACTGAGTTTCCTCAATACCCTATTAACTCATTTGGCTCGAGTTAACTTTCTTCGGACACTTCCTTTCCTAACGAGGTTATTAGCCTAAGGTTCTTCCCCCCTTAAGTTTTATAACCTAATGCTTTGATACCAACCTGTGACGCCCCCAAATCCGGTTATCTTCCAACCCGACAGATGGTGCTCCATGATACTACAATCCATACAATCATTCCATTGAGATACCAACAAAATGAGTGTAATTACTATCTTTATATTATATTTGTAATAAATCCTTTCCCAGGTTCATTAACCGAATACATTCGTTGTTCTTCATGAGTATATTATATACAAATACACTAGTCTATTAAAGGACGATTAATTGTCCATCTTAGCCTTGCCCTTATCTCTCTTAGAACTCTCAGTTCGCTCGGCTTTAGCTGTAAACATATGGTTCAAGCAAGAATGAGCATAACTAGCTCAGCAAGTCTTAACAAAGAATCATATGAATATCATAAGAACAATTACATGTTTTAATTCTAGATTTGAACAATTATTTATAAAACACTACGAAACGTTTGACTAGTACTTCTCATGTCATAACATCAATTCCAAAGTATATATAATAGCTTAGGAATGATGAACAGGTCAATGTACCATGAACATACTCTTTTCGTTTTCATACTTGAAAAGGATATCCAGCACTAAGGCCATCCATCCGTCTTTACTTACGAGCACTTCTAGGTGAATTAGCCTATTGTACTCTATGTTGATCAACACTCTTACGTTAAACGTATTTACGTTCAACATTTGGCAACCTCGCTTGCCCATCGAATAATCGATGAAAAATACTTTTGTTTGTACATAGACAAACTTACCTTTACATCTGTACCAAATACTTGGCATAGGATAGCGTTAACAGTTCTATATCGAAAGACTTGTAAACAAATCAATTAACTCTTCAGTATTGGTCTAGCCGAGTAAAAACAGGCATCGACTCTTTTTTTAAAATCATTCATGCATTGTATAACATGCATCACGTAAAAAAATTGGCTAACTCGAAGATTAGACAAGCGTTTAAGAAAGACTTGCCTTCAAGCGTCTTTGAATAAAAAATTCAACTATTCTCAGTCTTTACAGGATCTACATGATACATTCACATAGCACACTGCAATTAGTTATCAAACAAACTAACTTTACGGTTTTAACCAACTTCTTTCTCTTCTATGTCTTATTTGAATTAACTTCGTTACTAAAGTCGATTCGAATTTCTATACTTCGTTACGTTATATTAACGTTCTTACGTCCTTAACTGACATTCGATTATTATTGGTTAACTACAAACATTGAACATCATTCACTGTCCACTTATTACGTCTTTGTGTTCTTCGTTTAATTTCTGTTAAACCTTACTAGATCTTCTTACATTAACACCTTATAAGTGATTTAAGGTAAGTCTTATCATGTAAATTAAGTACCTTTAATGTCTTACTTTAAGTCAACATTCAAAATGGAACAAAACCTAACTTGGTCAACATTTTTCTATTGCCGGCGCTACGGCGCGACATCCTTTGTATTTTAGTGGCGCTGTGGCGCGAGTTAGCAGGGTACTGTGTCGAGTCTGTGCACCAATTGACCAAAACAGTTTGGTTTCTAAACAAAACTCTCGACTTCCTAATTTGTTCGTTTTACATCCGAATTGACCCATTCGAAAGCCTACAAGTCAGAAATCACATCCTTTACGTGTTCATATAAGAATTTTGTATTTTCGAATTCATTAACTCGGAATTCACCTTTAAGTTCATTTTTAAGTGTTCGTTTAACGTTTTCGTCCGTTCAATACTCGTTTTCTTCGTTATAAGTCGGAATACAACGATTCTTTCGCCAACGACTCTTAATTACCTTATCTCATGTGTTGACATTGGAAACCAACATTTTCAAGTCACACGGTGACTTTTGACCTTTAACCCGGGCTTTTTACGTTTTCGATGTTTAAAGTCTATTTTCGCAAAATTCACCATAACTTCGTTACTCGTGTTCTATAAGCTAAATCAAATGGAAAAATCCATTGATTCATCATAGTCATCCTAACCAAACAATAGGTACATTACTTAGCTATAACAATTTTCAAAACGTTCATTAATAACTAAACTAACGTTCAAGACGTTTATGGTTTTTAACTTACGTAAACACTTACGATTTCTATTTGGTCATGACCTACCAATGATTTGGCCATTAATAGGCATCCTTATATCTCCTCAATAAACATGCTCCACAAATCTACGATTCGTCTACGAGGAAGAAATCGAAAAAGATGAAGATGACGGTTTATGAGAATTTACCTTTGAAGCAATTATCGTTCTTCATAAACGCCTATTGGTTTGCTTAGAAGTAGAAGGATTATATGATTCTAGCTCTTTCTCTCTTTATATATCTTTGGACAAGCTTTGTAAAACAACAAAAATCCAACTCTAGCTTTGTATATATAGAAAACCAAATGAGGGGCAATATTGTCCAACTCCCCACCTCCTTACTATTCACTTCATGATCACCAAGCAAAGTACTTGGTGATCAAGTTGGCACTTTACTGGGCCATCAAGTGGCCGTCCCATTCTCCCTTGGTTCATCCCATGGGTTGCCCCATGGGTTTTACCGATCCCATAACCCACCGATTCGACTCGTGGTTTATTTTTTTGGATTGGGCTTGACATTAATTTAACGTTGGGCCTTAACTTGGCTTAACACTTAATCCCTTGGGCTTGCTCATTCAATTAATTGGGCTAAACATAATCCAACCAAATGAATTAACATTAAGTCTTAACTTAACTCTAGAATACAAATAGTATTCCCTACGTATAGTTCATGTATTCTTTCCGTATAATACTAGTACGATAATCGTATTGTACTCCGTATTAACTCAACATATTATACATAGATACTAAATAGTCTCATACTTGTATAACACATGCCTTAACCATAACGCAATTCCTTCTACGCGTTTCATTTCCTTCTCAGAAATCAATATACTCAACCCTTAGGTTTTAAGTCCACAAGCGAAAACTTCGTTTGCCATAATGGAATTATTATTGAATATTCCATACTATCTTCGTATTCTATCATTATGTGTTTCTCAAAATCTCAAACCCTAGCTCCGAACGAAATCGGATCAATAGTGTTTTTACGCAAACATTCTCGGAAAACCTTCATTCTCGTCTTGATAATTCACAACAATTAATTCTAGCACAAAACCAGAATACTAACCACATCCACACATTCTAGGTCATAGAACGACCTTCGAACATCTTACTCACATAATAACTCAATTAAATTCATTTAATCCAAATAAACAAATAAAAATTTAATTCATTGAAAATTCAAAATTCTCGGGCATTACAGTTATACTGTTGAAGGCTAAGGATAATTTATTCTGCATTATCTTAGTCATAATATTTCTTACTGGGCTAGTTGAGCTCACCCTTTCTTTCATTGTTCTCTTCGTGAAATGAGAATATAGTCGGACGACGAGCTCGGGGAATGGAGTGATGGTCCAGATAAATAGCTTTAGTAGTCCTCACTATTCTACTAAAATAATATGATAATAATTGTAATGAGGACACACCATTTAGTGTGGATATTGTCTAGATGACAATATTCTTGTTTAAACTCTCGCTATGTTTTGTCGTATTTTACACTAATCGTTGTATAATTAAGTTGTATTTAAATTTATGTACCATGTATCCGGCGACTCAATATGGGTGATGTATACCGCTTTTGGGCGCCATAGTTGGTATCGAGCTTAGGATATGATCCTCGGCCGAGATATGAGACAAGAACTAGGAGGGAGAGACGGGAATTCTTTCGCTAGTATGACCTACCTAAGTTTATTTGGTATTTAATTGGCTCACGTCCGTAGTATAGGATAATATGTGATATGTCAATTAACCCTTGTTTTATGACAGTGTTTGAGAATGGCATCTGAAAATGTTGAGATCAGCAATGAACCACATGAGACCGTTGAGTCACCAACGATCAATACCCAGGAGAATGTGCAACAAGATAACAATAATCCTCAGGTAAACAACAACACCGATCAGATGATGAACGATGGGATGATTAGAGGCTTTATGCAATTCATGCAACATCAAGCGAGAGAGACTCATGTTCAAAATGAAGGTGGAAACAATGGCAACCCACGGCTGGTCACTACTAAGCAGTTCAAGGAGCTGGGACCGTCAGAGTTTTTGGGAAAGCTAGAACCGCTTAAGGCAGAGATGTGGTTAAAGAAGATCACCAAGATATTTGATGTCTTGGGATGCTCTGAGGAGCAAAAGGTTCCCTTCGCCACCTTTATGTTGCGTGAAGAGGCGATTCTCGGTAGGAATCAGAAAAAGCGTACTCAGCCCTGGACGACTCAAGATGTCTTGGGAGAAGTTCCAAGAGCTATTCAACGACAAGTACTTTCCCGAAAGTATTCGTCACATGAAGGAGGTGGAGTTTATCAAGTTGGAGCAAAACAATATAACCGTGTCGCAATATGAGCCTAAATTTGTGGAGTTATCCCGGTTTGTATCCCATTTGGTCGATAATGAGGAGCGAATGACGCGAATGTTTCTAAGAGGTTTGAAACCCGATACACGTCAATACCTCATTTCTCACAAACTTTGTTTATATTCAGATGTTGTGAATAGGGCTCAGTTATTGGAGCGCGATAATGAGTCAACACAAACCAAAAGGTAATGAGCAACAACACGATAATAATCATACCAGTGGCAACGGTCATTGGAACAATGATAACCATTGTGGGGGAAATTATCATGCCAAGAATGGTAACCACTTTGGTGGTAATCATGGCCAAGATAATAGGAGTTGAAATTTCAAGAAGAGAAGGTTCAACAACGATGGAAAGATAGTGGCACCAACACCCATTTTCAAGGAAGGAGAACGACCACCAATTGTATGCTTCAAATGCGGAGGGGAGGGATGTAAGACCCTAACTTGTTATTAATGAAATTTAATTTTCTCTATTTATTATTTTGAAATAGTAAGGGTAGATTTGATTAATGTGGATAGTTATGGGTAAAATACGCAAATATTTCAAAATAAGCAAGTGGTTATAAAATATTCATTGTTGTCGGAGAATATTCGTATGGTCGTGGAATATTCGTACTGTCGGGGAATATTCGTACGATGGCGCAGCCATGTATGGGCCCCATAACGGAAAGAGATTGGATGAAGAAAACGACAAATATAAGTTATTTAAAAATAACGGCGTAGTTGTTACCGTTAATACTGTTAAAATACTCGGTGGTTAACACACAATAGTACACGGTATTGCACCAATTATTGATTCTTACGTAAGAAGGCACTACTCAATAATGGTTACAGATAATTACTGCTCAAAGATTTTATTTTATTGATTTAATAATTGTCATATTGATATTTTATATTGTCATTGTTTTAATAATTGTCATTACACAAAGATTTTTCATTATCAAAGTAATAATTCATATTATTTAAATAATATTATTAGATAATATTATTGGCAATGTCTAGAAAGTTTTGTCTAAGGAGAGGTTTGGTCACCTAATCATGCTACCAAAGAAGGAGAAATTCTTATTGGAAAGCCCCTTCTTCCTCGGTTGTCAATATTGTGATTCTCAAATATTATTTATGAATAATTAATTATTGATTCATATGATGAGGAAAATATTGATTTTATGTGGATATAGATGGAGAAAATTTTTAATGTGACAATTGTTGAAAATTGAAATTTTATCTTTTCCGATAAAATAATTCATTTAAATATATTATTATATTTTAATAATATATTAATGATGATATTTTTACGATGAATGTGGGATATATGAGTATATGTGGAGGAGGAGTATTTTTGTTACGAAAAATATTTAAAGCATGTTTTATGTGTTGGTGGACCCCATTTCTTGACCGAAATTTGATTATAGCTTGAAAAATCGCCTGCTTTGTGGATTTCTTGTCAAATTTCTTTTGAAATTTGGAAAACCTTCTTCTTCAGAAAGTTGTAGAGAATTGAATTTCCTATAAGGAGTTACTTAGATTCAAATTTTCCGACAAAAAGGCTATTTATTGTGAATTATTGAAGTTCAAGTTCAAAATAATTGATTTTTGGAAGTTTAAATTATTTTAAATTAGAAAACGTTTTTTCTTACTTTTTCTAGAAGGTGGCATGTGCTTATTGAAATGAAATCAGATTTCAAGAGTGGCGAGGAATTTTGATATATATATTTATATTTTATTAAATTTTTCGCTTCGGTGTTCTAAGCATTTTCCTATAAATAGGTGCTTAGGTTAGAATTGAAAATTACACCGTAAATCAAGTTTTCTCTCTATATTATCGAGCATATTCTTATGAGTGTTTTGAGTATATTTTGAGTATTGCTATACTGCAAGTGCAAGTTCAAGTCATAGCCTATATCCTGTTTCAAATTTAGAAGTCTTGATCTTTCGAGGTAAGGGATATTATTTTTTTTTGTAATGATATTATTTCTTCAATATCATTATGCTGAAATATTGATCTGAAGTTTTTATCAAATTTGGAACTTTTGGTGTCGGAGTTACTATTCACGTATACAGCACTATTCATGAATACGGCACTATTCATGAATACAGCACTATTCATCGAAAAATGAATATTTTCCCTTTTCGTCTAAAATATCTATTGTGGATACTAGCTTTGATTGTATCCATGTTTTGATCATTCTTGAATTTTACACCACAATGATTATTTTGAGGTATTTTTGGACATGGATAAAACAAAGTACGAATCCTTAATCCTTAATCATTGTCATTTTGTTTCACTAGATTCGTTTCTTTAAAAATATTTTTCATCATCCTCAATCCTAAATGATGATATAATTGAATATATTTGGCCTGCAGTGCAAAGATGAATGATTTCTGATAAATATCTTTGTCCCGTAGTGCAAAGATGAACAGGTGTTTAGATAAACATGACCAACTGATGAATATCTTTGGCCTGTAGTGCAAAGATGAATATTTAATTCCAGATATATATTGATTGATGTTACAGGGATAAAAGATAGACGATGAACTTTTAAATTCATAATAGAAGATAGTAGTTTGCATTCTCTACTTAACTCTTCTAATGAATTATTATTTCCGCTGCGAATACTGATTTAAAACTTGTTGTCTATTGTATTCTATTAGATTTTTCCATGTTGAAGACTAACGATAATTTGTTGTATATTATCTTAGTCATAATATTCTTTACTGGGCTAGTTGAGCTCACCCTTTTCCTTTTTGTTCCATTTTTCTTCTCGTGAGGCGAGAATATAAAAAGTACTTTAGCCTGCATGGAATGAAGGTTCTAGAGAGTTGTTTAGTAGTCCTCACCATTTTTGTAAAATAATGTATCAATAAATGTGATGAGGATTTATTTGAGTATAGATATTGTCTAGAAGATAATATTTGTATTCAAACTCACGCTTTTCTTGTTGTAATAATAAAGTTGTAGTTGTTTCGCATACCATGTATTGACAACTCGTAATGGGTGATGTATACCTATTTTGGGGGCGCCACAAGGGACATATCACCAAATCATGTGATGCGATCCAAAGCATGACAACTATTATAAATCTAATCGCACACATTAACTTTAAGCTAGAACTGTCTTTCACCATTCCTTGTATCTGACGCGTTCGTCTTAATCTGCAATGTTTATCATGATATAGCAAGGGTGAGCATGAAAGTTGCCCAGCAAGTTTAAGTTCAATAATTTAATGAAATATCATGATTGAAAGAATCTGAATAATAAGCTGGCTATAATTCAACAATATAATTGTGAACTAGCAGAAACAAACTTTTGACTGAACAAGTATTGAACATGAACAAATATATCTGAGCCGAATGGTAATGAAGGTGATCAGCCTTTCATACCTGACTTATACATGCAATATGTAAAGAATACAATTCTACATGGCAATCAGCAATAATTAACCATAAGCATATCTGAATGAAACAACTCTTAGTAGAGTTAAGTAAAAACAAACTTGACTGTCCGGTTGATTACTGCTACGCAATTTATAAAGCTTTATCCGAAGACCTAATATTAATAATATAGATCTTCAATATTAGAATAATATCATTACAATATAATACTATAATATATATATATATATATATATATATGCATAGCATAACCTAAATACATAACACATAACCCTATCAGTCTATTCAGCACATAAAACTTAGCATCGAGTCAGACTATTTAAGTCCGAGTTGAATCCGACAAAATTTTAACATCCCGAATGTCTAGTCGGACAAAATTTAGAGTTTAAGTTCAATTAAACTACGTCTAAACTCTTAACCATCATCTAAGATAATTTATTAATAGTCAAAATAATTTCCATAAGTTCGTAATAATTTTTAAATAATTATTACTATTTATCATGAATTTTCAATCATTAAAATCGTATTTATAATGTAATTAAATGCAACATAATTCCTTTATCATTAATATTTATTTAATATTAAATATTAATGAAAATCATAACATAATATTATAATATATTTATAATATATCAAAGTATTTTTAATACCTTAAAATCATAATTATATGATTTTTAAACACTTAAATCCATTATCCGATTATTGGTTTTAATATTAAAATATTAATATTTTTATGACAAAATATCAAAAGTTATATTTTATAACTTCAAATATTTTTCTAACCCTTAAATCATTTTTATATGATTTATAAAACATTGATTCTATTTTTTTTAATTTATTTAATTTATTTATTAAACAAACTAATTACCTTTAATATTAATTAATTAATGAAATTCATCACAAAATATTAAAAGTCACCGAAAATATCTTTAAATATTTTCTTATACCATAATATTATTTTTCATGATTTTTCATGTATTAAAAATCATTTTTAAATAATTTATTTTATATTATAATTAAATATATTAAATACCATTTATATTCCAAAAATATTAAATATTTATGAAATATACACTAAATAATAAAAAAAAAACTATTTTTCGTGCTTTAAAATAATTTTTCATAATTTATTATGTATTTTTAATAATTAAAAACCATTTAATTCGATTTATTTAATTAAAATAATTATTTTCTAAATAAATTGTCGCTATAGAGCCTTTTGGCTACGAATCTGTTGCTAATAGTGTTCTTAGGTCAAGCCCAGATCTTCAAGCACTGCTAATGTAGTATGAGGTTTGAATTTGGTTCCATTCAGGATGTTTAGATTTTCCGCCTATTAAAGTGTTATTATTGTAGTATATGTGTAATACTACCATTATCAATCGAGTTCATAGCCAAACTACATGATCACAACATGATCTAACCATCAGATAAACATGTCAGAGTTGTTCTTCATTTCTGGGTTTTCCATAAATGAAGAACAGTTCAAGGGTCATACTTTGATCCGTAGAATCTATCAGTTCTTTGTTTGTTTAATGTGACGTAAAGGTTCTACCGTGTAGTTTGCATGACAGGGTACCATAATATATCATCATTATCGTATAACAACAACATGAAAGAAAGATTTGAGTCGGTCAAACTAGTAGTCAGAAAACGGCTCTTGAAGATTCTGGGTTACCCAGAATCTCCTTCAGGCCAGTTAGTCAACGTGGGTTTGACCACGATTATCTTTGATCCTGTTATGGATCTGGTTGTTCTAAGGACTTTAATGTGTATTGCACATGACAGACTACATAGATCAAACAACAACTTCGCCAAAACATGTGTCAGAAGCAAGATCAGAGGCTTTGAAAGTCTTGTTAGACATCAATGTGGGTTCTAGGTTGCCCAGAAACCCATTCCTGTGATCGTTCAACGTAGTTTGATTGATCATAACTAGAAATCAAGACCTGATCTGAACATAATTCAAGTTCTAGACTAAAGACCACATGACAGAGAACATGTCCAAAACAAAAAACACACTAAACATCTAACACACGAAGATTTATGAGGTCTGACATATGGGCTGTCAGACGACTTTTTCTAGATTTCACAAAATGCTATATTCGAGGACTTTGATGTTATGGATCTGGGATTTTACAACCCAGATCACTAAATAACATCCTATTACACATATCTAGCCAACAAATTACAACATATAACATCAAATCATGAGATTTTAAAATTTAGGGTTCTTATACCTATTGAATGCCCAATCTTGATTTCTGATCTTGTTTTTCTATTCTTGAAAGGCTAAAGGATGTTCTTGGCTTTGTTTAACACTTAGTTTCTCTCAAAATTTTCGAAGAAGAGAGAGAGAGAAGACTTGGCAAGTCTAGCAAGTAAAGTAAGTTTATTACTTAACTTTAATTTTTGTTTTATTGATGCATGTATCTAATTGGTGCTAGGTGGCTGATATGTGCTAAATTTTATGTCACAATGTCAACATAGTAGGTCACCAACTCAATTATTGCTAGATTTATAAATTATTTCTAATAATGCAACAAAGGGCATTATGGTCATTTTCATAAGATTTTATTTCTAGAATTGTCATTTGGTGCAAACCCGTAGGGTTTAGGGTTTGAACGATTTAGGGTTTTTGAAAAAAAATAAATTCTAGAATTTCCAAATTAGGTTTTCAAAAATAAAATTAATATTTCTAAATTATAATTAGGATTCTATAATTATATTTAAGATTTCCTAATCATAAATTCAATCTTGCTAATTAGGATTATTATTTCGTAATTAAAATTGCTAATTTAGCAATTAGGGTCAAAATTGGTCATTAGGGTTTATAACCCAAAAATTAGGGTTTCGAATTCCTGAAACTAAAATTAGGGTTTCCAGAATCAGTTTCTAGGGTTTCTTATAATCGCTAGGGTTTTCTAACCGAACGTTGACGTTCTTAATATATACTTAGGGTTTGTCACAGATATCATTTATCTAGTCAACCGTTGACCCTTAACCACATACTGTACACATATAATATCATAATCACATGACATATTCACGTATACACTTAATCCTGAATAATTCACCTAAATCCTTCACAGAATTTTGAAATCCTCAAAATTCCCTCTCAAAAATATCAAACGCATATACTAATTTTCTGTTTAGGTTCTAATTTTGAACCTTAAATCAATTAATTAAAATTTTTAAAAATTTCCTAAATTGTTGGGTTGTCATATTCACCCCTTCTTCTAAAAAATTTGTCCCCAAAATTTACCTTACACCTTAGACCATACTGCTTACCATTCACACACATTATCACATGCTACCCAATACAACACTCACAAGAGTAAAAAATTTCAAATTTTGCTGAGGAGTCATATAGACTATTTTTATGTCATTTTCGCAAAAGTTATACGGAAATTCATCCACAAACCGGCATAACTTACGAACACAAAGGGTGATTAGCCCGATATGCCCTGTACTGATCAAGTACTGTTGGTCGGAACAATTTGTTCCTCTTATCCGCCTTAGGCGCACAAAATTTCTTACCTCAGTCTTATTAGATTCCGCACCAAAACAATTTGGTTCGGAAAATTTCTTTCAATGAACACTTAGAGTTTTCATAAACATTAGTTTAGTTAAATCGAATAGCATAGACTCATATCAATAATTCAATTTAATCGAATTAATTAGTGTAGCCAAACCCCGTTGGCAAATTAAAATTTTTGAAAAGATTTTCGAGAATGACGTCATGATGTCGTACTGTATTAACAGTCTGTTTGAGGATGCCGTCATCGTATGAATTTGTCATAACACATCATACAATAGTGGAATAATGATTTTACATCAAATTCACACTAAGTATTCCTGTATTTACAACTCTATCAACTTTTTATCATCTCTGCACCAGGTTACATGGTACATAAGTGATAAATAAAATATATTTTGATATTTCAAATCATTTGCGTCTAGTTGAAACAAGTAGCATACACTATACTTTAAACCGTTTCAAAAATGATTACGAGCCTACATTTTTTTTTCAAAAGCACATAGTGCGTATTTAGCTTGATGTCAAAATTTTGAATTCTAGCATAGCTAGGAGTTTTGGAAAACTTATGTCTCCACTAATAATCATTTGCTTAACAATCTATCTGTTCTTATAATCCTCAATACTCCATTTACACACAACTATACCAAGTTCGTCAAACCACACTTATGAGTTCATTTACTTGCCACAATCATATGAGTTTAAGAACTTGTCCTAGTCAAACCTTTGGCTTCCATTCGCTGGGGGGTTCATAAACATTTCATATAACTATGAATCAAGAATGTCACATAAGTATGAGTTTTAAGAAGTCGTACTTAACCTTATATTCTATACCTATAACCTATCTATCTGTTATACACATGAGAAAGGAATCACCCTCTTAACATGCATATATCAAATAGCGCGACACAAACATTTCAATGATTATCATTGTCAGAACTAAGTAGTTGTTACACCAAGTACAATTCCCCGCCCACACAAGGAATCATACAACTCAGTTTCCGACATGAATCCTCAATTGAATCCCCACCTAAGACTAACTCCCTTCTCAATACGAATTTCATTAAACTCATATTCATAATCCTTTCCTGAGTCTGTACCAATTCACATAGCAATCTTGTTGTAAACTTTCCAATCATCAGTTTGATTCTTATCCCATACTATAACCTTATCAGATCATGGGGTGATCTCATCATATATATTATGATTTATTTCTATACTATGATGGTTTTGTTTTACGATCTACTATCACTTTACTTTTAGTCTTTTAGACTCAATCTATTCATCACTACTGTTCAACTTTATTATCATAGTTAGGGAACTTTGTATCTTTTAACTCGCCGAGATTCGTCTTTGAATCTTACCGACCGACTAACTGTATGTGAGTTAGATCTTATCCTAATCATCATGTTATTGGTCTCGTGTATTCCTACCTAAGGTTCATAACCAACAACTTTTTGATACCAATCGTGAGGGCCCTCAATCCGAGGTCCCGAATAACCATGATCCGGATCGATCATTCTATACTACTATTACTATATTGCAGAAGATATAAACATAAATTGTTTATACAATACATTACACATTATTCCCCAAGTTCGAGTAACCTTAATTTATACACAATTCATAACTATTTAACACATAACATCATTATCATACAACTATTATAAATCTAATCGCACACATTAACTTTAAGCTGGAACTGTCTTTCACATTTCCTTGTATCCGACGCGTTCGTCTTAATCTACAATGTTTATAATGATATAGCAAGGGTGAGCATGAAAGTTTCCCAATAAGTTTAAGTTCAATAATTTAACGATATATCAGGATTGAAAGAATCTGAATAATAAGCTGGCTATAATTCAACAATATAATTGTGAACTAGCAGGAACAAACTTTTGACTAAACAAGTATTGAACATGAACAAATATATTTGAACCGAATGGTAATGAAGGTGATCAGCCTTTTAATACCTGACTTATACATGAAATATGTACAGAGTACAATTCTACATGGCAATCATTAATGATTAACCATAAGCATATCTGAATGAAACAACTCTTAGTAGAGTTGAGTAAAACAAACTTGCATGTCCTATTGATTCATCGCTACACAATTTATAACTCTTTATCCAAGACCTAATATTAGTAATATAGATATCCAATATTAGAATAATATCATCACAATATAATACTATAATATATATATATATATATATATATGCATAGAATAACCTAAACACATAACACATAACCCTATCAGTTTATTCAGCACATAAAACTTAGCATCAAGTCAGACTATTTAAGTCCGAGTTGAATCCGACAAAATTCTAACATCCCGAAGGTCTAGTCGGACAAAATTTAGAGTTTAAGTTCAATTAAACTCTGTCTAAACTCTTAACCATCATCTAAGATAATTTATTAACAGTCAAAATAATTTTCATAAGTTCGTAATAATTTTTAAATAATTATTACTATTTATCATGAGTTTTCAATCATTAAAACTTATTTATATGAATTAAATACCACATAATTCCTTTATCATTAATATTTATTTAATATTAAATATTAATAAAAATCATAACATAATATTATAATATATCAAAGTATTTTTAATACCTTAAAATAATAATTATATGATTTTTAAACACTTAAATCCATTATCCGATTATTTCTTTTAATATTAAAATATTAATATTTTCATGTCAAAATATCAAAAGTTATATTTTATAACTTAAAATATTTTTCTAACCCTTAAATCATTTTTATATGATTTATAAAACATTAATTCTATTTTTCCTTAATTTATTTAATATATTTATTAAACAAACTTGTAAGACCCCAACTTATTATAAATGAAATTTAATTTCCTCTATTTATTATTATGAAATATTAAGGGTTGAATTGATTAATGTGGTTAGTTATGGGTAAAACGCATCTAATATTTTAAAAATAAGTAGGTGGTTATAAAATATTCATTATTGTTTTAAATATTCGTTTGGTCGTGGAATATTCTTGTTGTTTGGGAATATTCGTATTTACGACGGCCGCTAGCCTTTGTGGGCCCCATAACTGAAAGCGATTGGATGAAGAAAACGACTAGTATAAGTTGTTTATAAATAACTGCCAGCATTATTACCAAGTATCATCATTGGAATACCGGTGGTTTAAAACACAAGAATACGCTGCGTTGTTGCACAAAGAGATACACTGCAGATTGCACCAATTATTGATTCTTACGTAAGAAGACACTACTCAATAATTATTACGAGTTATTCGCTCAAGATTTTATTTTATTGATTCAATAATTACTACGTTGATATTTTATATTACTGTTGTTTCAATAATTGTCACTACACAGTATTTTCTATTATCGAAGCAATAATTCATATTATCTGAATAATATTATTAGAAAACATTATTTGCAATGTCTAGAAAGTTCTGTCTAATGAGTGGTTTGGTCACCTAATTGCGCGCCAGTAAGGAGAAATTCTTATTGGAAAGCCCCTTTTCTAGGAAATGTACCGGTTGCCAAGATCGTGATTCTCAGTATATTATTTGTGAATAATTAATTATTGATTTATATGATGAGGAAAATATTGATTTTATGTGGATATAGATGGAGAAAAATTTTAAAGTGACAATTGTTGAAAATCGATATTTTATCTTTTCTGATAAAATAATATTTTATTATATTATTATAATGTAATAATGATGATATTTTTACAATGAATGTGGGATATATGAGTATATGAGGAGGAAGAGTATTTTTGTTGCAAAAGTTGTTTAAAACATGTTAAATATGTTGGTGGACCCATTTCTTGACTGAAATTTAATTATAGCCTGTAAAATCGTCCGTTTGTGGATTTCGGTCAATTTATGTTTGGAATTTGGAAAAACTTCCTTCTGCAAAGTTGTAGATAATGAAATTTCCAACAAAAAGGCGCAAGATTCGAATTTTCTGATAAAAGGGCTATTTATTATGAATTGTTGAAGTTCCGAAATTCCTGAATAATTGATTTTTGGAAGTTTTAATATTTTTAGTTAGAAAAACGTTTTTGTTATTTGTAGGCATGTGTTAAGAGTTGGAAATTAGCTGGTATGAGTACGTAGAAAATTTTTATATATATATTAATATTTTATTAAATTTTCTTCTTTGGTGTTCTAAGCATTTTCCTATAAATAGGGTGCTTAGGTTAGATTTGAAAATCACACCAGAAACTATAGATTTCTCTCTCTTTCTCTCTCTATAATATCGAGCGTATTTTGTGAGTATTTTTATACTTTGAGTGTTGCTATACGATGCAAGTTCCTTCAGCACTATATCTGATATTCCAACCAGAAATACTATTCTAGCTAAGGTAAGGGATATTAGCTTTTTTTTTAAAAATGATATTATTTCTTCAATATCATTATGCTGAAATATTGGTTGAAACTTTTTATCAAATTTGGAACTTTTTCATGTTGGAGTTACTATTCACGAGTTACTATTCATGAGTTACTATTCACGAGTACTATTCACGAAGCATGATGATGTTTTTTTGTGAAATTTCTATCTTTTGGTGTCGGAGTTACTATTCACGTATATAGCACTATTCACGTACACGGCACTATTCACGAATACGACACTATTCACAAAAAAATTAAATTTTTGTTTTTCGTCCAAGATATCTATTATGGATACTAGTTTTGATTGTATCCATGTTTTGATCATTCCTGAATCTTACTCCACTACTGGTTATTTATGAAGTATTTTTGAACTTGGATTGTTTAAAGTACGAATCCTTAATATTTATTCTTTTGTTTCACTAGATTCATTTTCTTTAAAATATTTTTCATCATCCTCAATCCTAAATGATGATATAATTGAATATCTTTGGCCTGTAGTGCAAAGATGAATGATTTCTGATGAATATCTTTGGCCCGTAGTGCAAAGATGAACAGGTATTTAGATGAACATGACCAACTGATGAATATCTTTGGCCTATAGTGTAAAGATGAATATTTGATTCCAGATATATATTGATTGATGTTATAGGGATAAAAGATAGACGATGAACTTTTAAATTCATATATAGAAGATAGTAGTTTGCATTCTCTACTTAACTCTTCTAATGAATTATTATTTCCACTGCGAATATTGATTTAAAACTTGTTGTCTATTGTATTCTATTAGATTTTTCCCTGTTGAAGACTAACGATAATTTGTTTTATATTATCTTAGTCATAATGTTCTTTACTGGGCTAGTTGAGCTCACCCTTTTCCTTGTTGTTCCATTTTTCTTCTCGTGAGGCGGCGAGAATGTAATGAGTACTAGTCTGGGTGTAGAATGATGGTTCTAGAAGTCGCTTTTAGTAGTCCTCACCATTTTGTAAAATAATGTATCAATAATTGTCTTTGAGGACTTATTTGAGTGTGGATATTGTCTAGATGACAATATTTGTAGTTAAACTCACGCTTTTTATGTTGTATTAATAAAGTTGTAGTTGTTTCGTACCATGTATTTTGACGACTCGTAATGGGTGTTGTATACCTATTTTGGGGGCGCCATCACAATTAATATCGTAGCTTAGGGATATGGTCTCCAAGCGGAGATCGGGGAATAGTACTAGGAGGGAGAGACAGGTAATCCTTCGCTAGTGTGTCATACCTAAGCTTATTTGTTGGTCATTGAAGTATATGGTTAATATGTGATATGTTATGTTAATTTGTTTAATTAACCCTTGTTTTATGGCGATGTTTAAGAATATTAATGAGAATATTAACGGTGGAGTTAATGAGACCGTGGAAACACCTTTAATCACCACCTGGGGAACGTGCAACAGAAGGCAATATTCCTCCAGTAAACAACACTCATCGAAAGCGCATTTATGAACGATTTAGATGTTTAGGAGCTTTTTGCGCTTCATGCAAAACTAGACGTGGAGACTCGTGCACAAAATACGGTGGAAATGATAAGAACGCACTCCGCTTGTCACGCGCAAGCGCTTTAAAGAGTTGGGACCACCAAAATTTAAGGGAAAGCGAGATCCGATCACCATGGAAACGTGGATCAAGCAAATTACCAAGATATTCAATGTCTTGGGATGCACGGAGAAATAGAAGGTTCCATTCGCCACCTTTATGTTCTCATGCATGAGGCGAGACCATCTTGGCGAGTCTGTGAAATGGACCCAACTGCCGCCAGACTCAAAGATGTCTTAGGAAACGTTTCAGAAACTTTTCAACGAAAAATACTATCCTGAAAGTATTCGCCATATGAAGGAGGTAGAGTTTATTAGACTAGAACAAAATAACATGACGGTGTCCCAATACGAGGCGAAGTTCGCAGAGTTATCCAGGTTTGCACCTCATTTGGTAGAGAATGAGGAACGAATGACGAGGATGTTTCTGAGAGGTTTAAAACCCGAGATTCTAAGAATATCTTATCTCTCATAAATTTTCTTTATATTCGATGTGTCAGCAACTGCTTAATTATTAGAGCGAGATAATGAAAGTACGTTCAACCAAGGGACCGCAACTGTGGTCATACCAAAGGGTAGCGAGTCATCGAGCAATGAAAACCAAATGGGGAGGAAAACATTCGACAAAAAGCGGTAACCACTCGGTGGTAATCGTGGCCATGAAAATAGAAGAAGCGAGTCTGGGGAGATTTTAAAAGAGGAGATTCAACAATGACATGTGAAGACGCCAAAGACCAAGAGAGAACCGGTTTTAAGGGAGGAGAACGGCCAACGGTCGTATGCTATAAATGTGGAAAAGAGGGACATATCAGCCCAAACCGTCCACAATAGTTCAAGGTATGCTATAATTATAGAAAGGAAGGACATATCGCTCGAGATTGTATCAGAGTGAAACCAAGTCCAATGGGGATGGTGACTCAAAAGGTCATCCCGTAAAAGTCAAAGTCAACGGTTCCTGGAAGAGCGTTTGTCGTGATTAGTCAACATGCGAGGAACCCAAACGAGGTGATCACGGGTAAGCTAATTATAAACTCTTGCGAAGTTTATACCTTACTAGATACCGGTTCTACCCATTCATTTATCTCTCCTACTTGTGCTCAACGTTTAAATTTGACTCCGAAGAAATTAGACTTTGACCTATCTGTGGAGACTCCGTTAGGAGAAACTTTCATCACATCCACTGTTTATAAATCTTGTTTGATCCAAGTTGGCACCATCACATTACCTGTTGACCTTATCTCTTTAAAGATACTTGCTTTTGATGTGATTTTAGGGATTGATTGGTTAACTACTCATCATGCCAAAATTGATTATTTTCGTAAGGTTGTTAGTTTTTATATTCCTAATCAAACTATTGTGAGAATTCAAGAAACTAAACCATTAAAATCAATCACTGTCATATCAAGTCATAAAGCTATTCGTTTATTGAAAAACGGATGTCAAGCTTTCTTAGCCCATGTTATGGATTTGAATAAAGACACGCCGATTTGAATAATATTCCCGTTGTTATTGACTTTCCCGACGATTTCAAGAACTTCCTTGGCCTACCCCTAGAACGTGAAGTTGAATTCTTTATTGACCTTGAACTTGGTACAAAGCCCATTTCTAAAACCCCATATCGAATGGCTCCTATTGAACTTCAGGAGTTAAAGGTCCAACTACAGAGTTGTTGGACATTGGTTTCATTCGTCTCTAGTACATCTCCTCGGGTTGCTCCTGCTTTATTTGTAAAGAAGAAAGACGGGAGTATGCGACTTTGTATCGACACGGAATTAAACCATGTCACTATCAAGAATAGGTATCCGCTACCTCGTATTGATGACCTGTTTGACCAGTTGCAAGGAGCACAATTCTTTTCAAAAATCGATCTTCGCTACGATATATCATCAATTTGAAGGTTAAAACCGAGGATATTCCAAAGACTGCTTTCAGAACTTGGTACGGGCATTATGAATTCTTAGTCATGTCTTTTGGATTGACTAATGCTCCTGCTGCTTTCATGGATATGATGAACCGAGTATTCAAGGAATATTTGGATCAGTTCGTTGTTGTCTTTATTGATGACATCCTCATTTATTCCAAAAGCCGTGAAGATCATGAGCACCATTTGAAGCTAGTACTCAGAAGGCTTTCGTGATAACAAAGCTATATGCCAAGTCAAGAAATGCGAGTTCGCTTGAGAAGTAATATTCCTTGGGCACATGGTGTCAAAACATGGAGTGTCTATCGACCATCAAGATTGAAGCAATACAAAGTTGGGAGCAACCAAAGACGGTGACCAAGTACGTAGCTTTACGGGTTTAGTCAAGTTATTATCGGAGATTTTTGGAAGGGTTTTCAAATCGCTACCCCCTGCTAACTCACCGACTCAGAAAGATACAATATTCAGTATGGAGCGAGGAATGCGAGAAGAGTTTCCGGGATCTCAAGAGGAGACTCATTTCGCACTGCTTTTGACAATACCATCCGGTTCTTGATGGATTTGTTATCTCAATGATTCTTCAAGCAAAGGGTTAGGGTGTGTTCTCATGCAACGTGGGAAAATCATAGCCTATGCCTCGCGACAACTTAAAGAATATGAGAGGAATTATCCTACTCATGATCTAAGGTTGGCAGCAGTCGTTTTCGCGCTAAAGATCTGGAGGCACTATCTATATGGGGAGAAAGTGGAGATATATTCAGACCATAAAAGCCTCAAATATTTCTTCACTCAAAAAGAACTCAACATGCGGCAACGACGTTGGCTCGAGCTGTTGAAAGAGTATGACCACACTATTAAATACCATCCTGGAAAAGCAAACGTAGTAGCTGACGCATTGAGTAGAAGATCATATGTAGGAACGAGTGTGATGATGTCAAGTATACATATAGAACCAACTTTAATCGAAAAAGTTAAAGTTGCTCAAGCCATAGACCCGGAGCTGAAGATTATGAAGAAGAAAGTACAAGAAGGTGCTATTCCAGAAGCAAGAATCGATGAAGAAGGAATACTTCGAGTCTACTCCAGACTTTGTGTTCCTAACGATTCTGATTTGAAGTACAAGATCATGATGGAGGCACACAATACACCATTTTCAATCCATCCTGGAAGTACCAAAATGTATCGTGATCTTCGACATACATTTTGGTGGAACTTTATGAAGAGAGAGATTGCAAAGTTTATCTCTATGTGTTTAACTTGTCAACGTGTAAAGGCGGAGCATCAAGTGCCTAAGGGTCCATTGCAACCACTTGAGATTCTGAAATGGAAGTGGGAACACATTACCATGGATTTCGTTACGGGTCTTCCCACAGTTTCTCAAGGCATAAATGCGATTTGGGTTATTATTGATAGATTAACCAAGTCTGCCCATTTCTTGCCGATACGGGAGACATATTCCCTTGAACGTCTCGTATGTACGTAGATGAGATTATGAGATTGCATGGCATGCCAGTATCCATAGTTTTGGATCGTGACCCAAGATTCACTTCAAGATTTTGGGTTAGCTTGCAAAAATCTATGGGGACAGATTTACAATTCAATTCGGCATACCATCCTCAAACGGACGGACAATCAGAGAGGACTATTCAAACCCTTGAAGATCTATTAAGACTCTGTGTCCTAGATTTCAAAGGGAGTTGGGATAAGTACCTACCATTGGTGGAATTCTCCTACAACAACAGTTATCAGGCAAGTATAGGTGTGGCTCCATTTGAAGCATTGTATGGACGAAAGTGTCGCTCTCCAATATGTTAGGATGAGGTGGGTGAAGCAACATTGTTGGGACCCGAGTTGGTACGTATGATAACGGAAAAGATCCAAATGATTCGACAACGTATACACACGGCATAGGATCGACAAATGAGTTATGCGGATCTTCATCAAAAGGACGTGGAATTTAGTATTGGGGATCATGTATTGTTCCGTGTGGCTCCATGGAAGGGAGTTACAAGATTCGGAAAGAGAGGAAAGCTCAATCTTCGATTTATTGGTCCATTTCAGATTCTTGACCGAGTAGGAAATCTGGCCTATAGACTCGCGTTACCTCCAAGTATGTCTCGTGTTCATAATGTTTTTCATGATCCGTGCTTCGTAAATATGTGAAAGACCCAAACCACGTTATTGAGTTAGAACCAGACGAGATAGCCGAAGATTTAACGTACGAGGAGGTACCTGTCAAGATCTTGGATAGGAAAGAGCATGTCCTACGCACTAAGGTTATACCACAAGTTAAGGTTTTGTGGAGGAACCATGCTATTGAAGAAATGACCTGGGAGTTGGAAACGGAAATGAAAGCGAGGTATCCTCACCTTTTCGAAACACCAGGTACGTACGTCAATTTCGAGGATTAAATTTCATAAGGAGGGGAGGTTGTAAGACCCCAACTTATTATAAATGAAATTTAATTTCCTCTATTTATTATTTTGAAATAGTAAGGGTTGAATTGATTAATGTGGTTAGTTATGGGTAAAATACGCGAATATTTTTAAAATAAGCAAGTGGTTATAAAATATTCATTATTGTTGGGGAATATTCGTTTGGTCGTGGAATATTCTTACTGTCAGGGAATATTCGTACGACGGCACAGTCTTTTGTGGGCCCCATAATGGAAAGCGATTGGATGAAGAAAACGACAAGTATAAATTGTTTATAAATAATTGGCATAGCTTGTTATCAAGTTATCTTCGTTGGAATACCCGGTGGTTTAAAATACAAGAATGTCTGGCGTTGTTGCACAAGAAGAGTTACGGTATTGTACTAATTATTGATTCTTACGTAAGAAGACACTACTCAATAATTATTACAGTAGTTACTGTTCAGTATTTTATTTTATTGATTCAATAATTACTACGTTGATATTTTATATTACTGTTGTTTCAATAATTGTCACTACACAATATCTACTATCACTTTACTTTTAGTCTTTTAGACTCAATCTATTCATCACTACTGTTCAACTTTATTATCATAGTTAGGGAACTTTGTATCTTTTAACTCGCCGAGATTCGTCTTTGAATCTTACCGACCGACTAACTGTATGTGAGTTAGATCTTATCCTAATCACTGCGGTTATTGGTCTCAGGTATTCCTACCTAAGGTTCATAACCAACAGCTTTGATACCAACTGTGAGGGCCCCGAATCCGAGGTCCCGAATAACCGCGGATCCGGATCGATCATTCTATACTACTATTACTATATTGCAGAAGATATAAACATAAATTGTTTATACAATACATTACACATTATTCCCCAAGTTCGAGTAACCTTAATTTATACACAATTCATAACTATTTAACACATAACATCATTATCATACAACTATTATAAATCTAATCGCACACATTAACTTTAAGCTGGAACTGTCTTTCACATTTCCTTGTATCCGACGCGTTCGTCTTAATCTACAATGTTTATAATGATATAGCAAGGGTGAGCATGAAAGTTTCCCAATAAGTTTAAGTTCAATAATTTAACGATATATCAGGATTGAAAGAATCTGAATAATAAGCTGGCTATAATTCAACAATATAATTGTGAACTAAGCAGAACAAACTTTGACTAAACAAGTATTGAACATGAACAAATATATTTGAACCGAATGGTAATGAAGGTGATCAGCCTTTTAATACCTGACTTATACATGAAATATGTACAGAGTACAATTCTACATGGCAATCATTAATGATTAACCATAAGCATATCTGAATGAAACAACTCTTAGTAGAGTTGAGTAAAAACAAACTTGCATGTCCGGTTGATTACTGCTACACAATTTATAACTCTTTATCCGAAGACCTAATATTAGTAATATAGATATCCAATATTAGAATAATATCATCACAATATAATACTATAATATATATATATATATATATATATATATATATGCATAGAATAACCTAAACACATAACACATAACCCTATCAGTTTATTCAGCACATAAAACTTAGCATCAAGTCAGACTATTTAAGTCCGAGTTGAATCCGACAAATTCTAACATCCCGAAGGTCTAGTCGGACAAAATTTAGAGTTTAAGTTCAATTAAACTCTGTCTAAACTCTTAACCATCATCTAAGATAATTTATTAACAGTCAAAATAATTTTCATAAGTTCGTAATAATTTTTAAATAATTATTACTATTTATCATGAGTTTTCAATCATTAAAAACTTATTTATATGAATTAAATACCACATAATTCCTTTATCATTAATATTTATTTAATATTAAATATTAATAAAAATCATAACATAATATTATAATATATCAAAGTATTTTTAATACCTTAAAATAATAATTATATGATTTTTAAACACTTAAATCCATTATCCGATTATTTCTTTTAATATTAAAATATTAATATTTTCATGTCAAAATATCAAAAGTTATATTTTATAACTTAAAATATTTTTCTAACCCTTAAATCATTTTTATATGATTTATAAAACATTAATTCTATTTTTCCTTAATTTATTTAATATATTTATTAAACAAACTTGTAAGACCCCAACTTATTATAAATGAAATTTAATTTCCTCTATTTATTATTATGAAATATTAAGGGTTGAATTGATTAATGTGGTTAGTTATGGGTAAAACGCACGAATATTTTAAAAATAAGTAGGTGGTTATAAAATATTCATTATTGTCGGGGAATATTCGTTTGGTCGTGGAATATTCTTGTTGTCGGGGAATATTCGTATTTACCTGCCAGCAATTTTTTGGGCCCCATAACTCTGAAAGCGATTGGATGAAGAAAACGACTAGTATAAGTTGTTTATAAATAATTCTACCAGCTTGTTATTACAAGTTATCTTTGTTGAAATACCCTATGGGTTAAAACACAATGTCGCGTTGTTGCACAAAGAAGACACTCAGATTGCACCAATTATTGATTCTTACGTAAGAAGACACTACTCAATAATTATTACAGTGAGTTATTTCAAAGATTTTATTTTATTGATTCAATAATTACTACGCTGATATTTTATATTATCATTTGTTTCAATAATTGTCACTACACAAGATTTTCTATTATCGAAGCAATAATTCATATTATCCTCAATAATATTATTAGAAAACATTATTTGCAATGTCTAGAAAGTTCGCCTAATGAGTGGTTTGGTCACCTAATCATACGCCAAGAAGGAGAAATTCTTATTGAAAGCCCTCTTCCTAGAACAGTACTGGTTGCAAGATCTTGTGATTCTCGTAATATTATTTGTGAATAATTAATTATTGATTTATATGATGAGGAAAATATTGATTTTATGTGGATATAGATGGAGAAAAATTTTAAAGTGACAATTGTTGAAAATCGATATTTTATCTTTTCTGATAAAATAATATTTTATTATATTATTATAATGTAATAATGATGATATTTTTACAATGAATGTGGGATATATGAGTATATGAGGAGGAAGAGTATTTTTGTTGCAAAAGTTGTTTAAAACATGTTAAATATGTTGGTGGACCCATTTCTTGACTGAAATTTAATTATAGCCTGTAAAATCGCCCGTTTGTGGATTTCGGTCAATTTATGTTTGGAATTTGGAAAAACTTCCTTCTGCAAAGTTGTAGATAATGAAATTTCCAACAAAAAGGCGCAAGATTCGAATTTTCTGATAAAAGGGCTATTTATTATGAATTGTTGAAGTTCCGAAATTCCTGAATAATTGATTTTTGGAAGTTTTAATTATTTTTACTTAGAAAAACGTTTTTGTTATTTGTAGGCATGTGTTAAGAGTTGGAAATTAGCTGGTATGAGTACGTAGAAATTTTTTATATATATATTAATATTTTATTAAATTTTCTTCTTTGGTGTTCTAAGTATTTTCCTATAAATAGGGTGCTTAGGTTAGATTTGAAAATCACACCAGAAACTTTAGATTTCTCTCTCTTTCTCTCTCTATAATATCGAGCGTATTTTGTGAGTATTTTTATACTTTGAGTGTTGCTATACGATGCAAGTTCCTTCAGCACTATATCTGATATTCCAACCAGAAATACTATTCTAGCTAAGGTAAGGGATATTAGCTTTTTTTATAAAAATGATATTATTTCTTCAATATCATTATGCTGAAATATTTGTTGAAACTTTTTATCAAATTTGGAACTTTTTCATGTTGGGGTTACTATTCATGAGTTACTATTCACGAGTACTATTCACGAAGCATGATGATGTTTTTTTGTGAAATTTCTATATTTTGGTGTCGAAGTTACTATTCACGTATACGGCACTATTTACGTATATGGCACTATTAACGAATACGACACTATTCACAAAAAAATTAAATTTTCATTTTTCGTCCAAGATATCTATTATGGATACTAGTTTTGATTGTATCCATATTTTGATCATTCCTGAATCTTACTCCACTACTGGTTATTTATGAAGTATTTTTGAACTTGGATTGTTTAAAGTACAAATCCTTAATATTTATTCTTTTGTTTTACTGGATTCGTTTTCTTTAAAATATTTTCATCATCCTCACCCTAAATGATGATATAATTGAATATCTTTGGCTCAGAGTGCAAAGATGAATGATTTCGATGAATATCTTTGGCCCGTAGTGCAAAGATGAACAGTATTTAGATGAACATGACTAATCGATGAATATCTTTGGCCTCAGAGTGCAAAAAGATGAATATTTGATTCCGATATATATTGATTGATGTTACAGGATATAAAAGATAGACGATGAACTTTTAAATTCATATATAGAAGATAGTAGTTTGCATTCTCTACTTAACTCTTCTAATGAATTATTATTTCCGCTGCGAATATTGATTTAAAACTTGTTGTCTATTGTATTATATTAGATTTTTTCCTGTTGAAGACTAACGATAATTTGTTTTATATTATCTTAGTCATAATGTTCTTTACTGGGCTAGTTGAGCTCACCCTTTTCCTCGTTGTTCCATTTTTCTTCTTAGGAGGCGAGAATGTTGCGAGTACTAGTCGAGGTGTGGAATGATGGTTCTAGAAGTCGTTTTAGTAGTCCTCACCATTTTTGTAAAATAATGTGTCAATAATTGTACTGACAACTTATTTGAGTGTGGATATTGTCTAGATGACAATATTTGTAGTTAAACTCACAGTTTTTATGTTGTATTAATAAAGTTGTAGTTGTTTCTGTACCATGTATTTTGACAACTCAGAATGGATGTTGTATACCTATTTTGGGGGCGTCACAAAACTAATTACCATTAATATTAATTAATTAATGAAATTCATCACAAAATATTAAAAGTCACTAAAAATATCTTTAAATATTTTCTTATACCATAATATTATTTTTCATCTATTAAAGTCATTTTTAAATAATTTATTTAATATTATAATTAAATAAATTAAATACCATTTATATTCCAAAAATATTAAATATTTATGAAATATACACTAAATAATATAAAAAAAAACTATTTTTCAGGCTTTAAAATAATTTTTCATAATTTATTATGTATTTTTGATAATTAAAACCCATTTAATTCGATTTATTTAATTAAAATAATTATTTTCTAAATAGAGCCTTTTGGCGACGAATCCGTCGCTAATAGTGTTCTTAGGTTAAGCCCAGATCTTCAAGCACTGCTAACAGAGTATGAGGTTTGACCGGTTCCAGATTGT
The DNA here is from genome assembly GCA_020205605.1 of Panax ginseng. Classification (NCBI taxonomy): domain Eukaryota; kingdom Viridiplantae; phylum Streptophyta; class Magnoliopsida; order Apiales; family Araliaceae; genus Panax; species Panax ginseng. The sequence continues at coordinate 67,967,004 of CM035145.1, read as the reverse complement.
GGATGTTTAGATTTTCTGGCCGGCTAAAGTGTTATTATTGTAGTATATGTGTAATACTACCATTATCAATCGAGTTCATAGCAAAACTACATGATCACAACATGATCTAACCATCAGAAAAACATGTCAGAGTTGTTCTTCATTTCTGGGTTTTCCAGAAATGAAGAACAGTTCAAGGGTCATACTTTGATCCGTAGAATCTATCAGTTCTTTGTTTGTTTAATGTGACGTAAAGGTTCTATCGTGTAGTTTGCATGACAGGGTACCATAATATATCATCATATCCGTATAACAACAACATGAAAGAAAGATTTGAGTCGGTCAAACTAGTAGTCAGAAAATGGCTCTTGAAGATTCTGGGTTACCCAGAATCTCATTCAGGCCAGTTAGTCAACGTGGGTTTGACCACGATTATCTTTGATCCTGTTATGGATCTGGTTGTTCTAAGGACTTTAAAGTGTATTGCACATGACAGACTACATAGATCAAACAACAACTTCGCCAAAACATGTGTCAGAAGCAAGATCAGAGGCTTTGAAAGTCTTGTTAGACATCAATCTGGGTTCTAGGTTGCCCAGAAACCCATTCTTGTGATCGGTCAACGTAGTTTGATTGATCATAACCAGAAATCAAGACCTGATCTGAACATAATTCAAGTTCCAGACTAAAGACCACATGGCAGAGAACATGTCCAAAACAAAAAACACACTAAACATCTAACACACACAGATTTATGAGGTCTGACATATGGGCTGTCAGACGACTTTTTCTAGATTTCACAAAATGCTATATTCGAGGACTTTGATGTTATGGATCTGGGATTTTACAACCCAGATCACTAAATAACATCCTATTACACATATCTAGCCAACAAATTACAACATATAACATCAAATCATGAGATTTTAAAAATTAGGGTTCTTATACCTATTGAATGCCCAATCTTGATTTCTGATCTTGTTTTTCTGTTCATGAAAGGCTAAATGATGTTCTTGGCTTTGTTTAACACTTAGTTTCTCTCAAAATTTTCGAAGAAGAGAGAGAGACAAGACTTGGCAAGTCTAGCAAGTAAAGTAAGTTTATTACTTAACTTTAATTTTTGTTTTATTGATGCATGTATCTAATTGGTGCTAGGTGGCTGATATGTGCTAAATTTTATGTCACAATGTCAACATAGTAGGTCACCAACTCAATTATTGCTAGATTTATAAATTATTTCTAATAATGCAACAAAGGGCATTATGGTCATTTCCATAAGATTTTATTTCTAGAATTATCATTTGGTGCAAACCCTTAGGGTTTAGGGTTTGAACCCTTAGGTTTTTTTAAAAAATAAATTCTAGAATTTCCAAATTAGGTTTTCAAAAATAAAATTAATATTTCTAAATTATAATTAGGATTCTATAATTATATTTAAGATTTCCTAATCATAAATTCAATCTTGCTAATTAGGATTATTATTTCGTAATTAAAATTGCTAATTTAGCAATTAGGGTCAAAATTGGTCATTAGGGTTTATAACCCAAAAATTAGGGTTTCGAATTCTCGAAACTGAAATTAGGGTTTCGAATTCTCGAAACTGAAATTAGGGTTTCCAGAATCGATTTCTAGGGTTTCTTATAATCGCTAGGGTTTTCTAACCGAACGTTGACGTTCTTAATATATACTTAGGGTTTGTCACATATATCGTTTATCTATTCAACCTTTGACCCTTAACCAAATATTGTACACATATAATATCATAATCATAGAACATATTCACGTATACACTTAATCCTGAATAATTCACCTAAATCCTTCACAAAATTTTGAAATCCTCAAACTTCCATCTCAAAAATATCAAACGCATACACTAATTTTTCGTCTAGGTTCTAATTTTGAACCTTAAATCAATTAATTAAAATTTTTAAAATTTTCCTAAATTCTCGAGTTGTCACAGCAAGAATCGACGAAGAGATGAAATCTCAACTCTCGATTTAATTGGCCCATTTAAAATCCTCGATCGAGTAGGAACTGTGGCCTATAGACTCGTTTTACCGCCAAGTATGTCGCGTGTTCATAACGTTTTTAACGTATCGATGTTACGTAATTATGTGGACGACCCGAACCACATTATTAAATTAGAACAGACGAGATAGCAGAAGATTTAACGTATGAGGAGATACGTGTTAAAATCTTGGATAAGAAGAATCATATTTGACACACAAAGTTTATACCTCAAGAGTTAAAATTTGATGAGGTTTCATTAACTATTCGGCATACCAGGTACGTACGTAAATTTCGAGGATAAAATTTCATAAGGAGGGGAGATTGTGAGACCCCAAATTTTATGAATAAAGATTAAAATTCTCGATTTTTTTTAAAATATTATGGTGTGGATTTGATATAATGTTATAGTTATGGGTAATATTTATAAATTTTGCAAAGTATGCAAGTTGTTATAAAATATTAGTTTGGTCGTGGAATATTCGTTTTGTCGGGGAATATCCGTACGACGGCATAATCATTAGTGGACCCCACAACAGAAGTATTATCGTAGTTAGAAAATGACAGAAATATTATCTTTTTATAAAAATAACGGCAAAAGTGTTACCGTTAAAACTGTTGAACTACCTGATAGTAAAAGTACAGTAATACGCGTGGTTGCATAGTAACACACTTTATTGATTATTGATGCTTACGTAAGAAGTCACTCAGTTATACTAAATTATTGCTATAGTAGTTGCTGCATCATATCTCTCATATTATTGATTCAATTATTGTCACACTATCATCTGTATAATATGTTATATTATTAAATCAATAATTGAGACGACAAAGTTATTCATATTATTATTTGCAATATTGACAATGTCTAGAAGTTATGTCAAGGAGAGGTTTGGTCACCTAATCGCGCGCCAAATAAGGAGAAATCCTTATCTGAAAGCCCCTTTTCCCGGGAACAACTTTGGTTTGTTAAATATTGTGAATTATAATATTAATGATGAATAAGTTCGTGTTGATTAAAGATGAAATTGATAGTTCCATTATGTTGGAATTATTAGTGTTAGTGAAAATCGACATTTATTTCGATAATAATTGATGTCTGGAGGTTATATTGACCAATCGAGTATTTAACTGGATAAATGAGCAATTAATTGCTGTTAATTCACATGACTATAACTATTTGTTCACATGTGTGTACAATTGATTGACATTCATTTATTATTAGGGGAGTTGGTGCAAGATTGATAATACTTGCATGACTAAGTTCAAAATGGAGGTATAGATGGAGGTACTATACTGTAATTCGTATTTTCACATGTCTAGAACTATTGATTCACATGATTTACTATTAGGGGAGATGGTGCAAGTTTGATAATACTTGCAGGACTAAATTAAAAATGAAGAAAAAGAGGAAGGTATTATACTGCAATATTTTGAGCCCCAAAACATGCAATTATCGAAACTATATTTTTCTATAAATAGAAGCTCATTCTTCCTTCATTTCTCACCAATTCACTAAAGCTATAGAGCAATTATTATAGAGAGAAAGAAGAAGAGAAGTTTGCTACCACACTATTCTAGTATCCAGTCTTCTTTTGAGGTAAGGGGTATTATTTATTTCATATTCTGAAGAGATATTATTTTTGTATTCGTATGAATATTATTTCCGTTCAATAATCGTAAGGAATATCATCTCCGTTCAATATTCGTAGGAATATTATTTTCATTCAACAGTTGTAAGGGGTATTATTCTTTCGTATTCATGAAGAGAGTTATTTTCTTTCAATACTCGTAAGGGTTGTTATTCCATTCTTTATTATTATGTTGGAATAACCCGTCTATGCGAAGTACCGCATACATGGTGAAATTCTTATTTATTATTCTGTTGGAATAACCTGTCTGTGCGGTCTATCACATGTCTGGTGAATTCTGTTGTTATTTTATTCTTTCTTATTCTGTTGGAATATCCTGTCTGTGCGGATTAAGCATGACCTGGTTCTGTTCTTTATTATTCTGTTGTAATATCCTATCTGTTCGGATTACGCATGACCTGGTTCCATTCTTTATTATTCTGTTGGAATAACCTGTCTCTGTGGATTACTGTATGCATGGTGAATGATCCTTCGTATTCATTCTTTATTAAATTGTAGAAATAATCTGTCTACGTGGATTACGGCATGGCGGGTGAAAATCCTTTTGCAGTTTCATATATTCTGTTATACTTGTATTAGATATCATTTCTTTTGTACTCGTCATAAAATATCATTTTCTTTGGTATCTTTTCTTTTATGAGTTACTATTCATGGGTTACTATTCACCCAATTACTATTCACTCCAATATTATTCACTCGGGTATTCGGGGCATTTTTCGTGCCGGATTATTATTCACGAGTTACTATTCATGGGTTACTATTCACCCAGTTACTATTCACTCTAGTATTATTCACTCGGGTATTCGGGGCACTTTTTGTGTCGGGGTACTATTCATGAGTTACTATTCACCCGATTACTATTCACTCTAGTATTATTCACTCGGGTAATCGGTGCACTTTTCGTGCCAGAGTACTATTCACAAGTTACTATTCACCCGATTACTATTCACTCTAGTATCATTCACTCGGGTATTCGGGACACTTTTCGTGTCGGGGTATTATTCACGGGGTACTATTCCCGAAGTACTATTCACGGGGTATTATTCACCTGAAAAATATATTTCTTTTATGTCCAAATTATTTTTGGTACATGAATATTATTCTTGAATTTTACCCCACAAAGCAGTATCATGTTGACAATTTGGACGTTATTGATTTCTGGATAAATTATATTATAAATCTTTAAAATTTATCCTTGAACTTGTTTTATTGAATTATTATGTCATTGTCATCATCCTCATGTTTATATTGTGATGAAAGTCATCTTTGGCTTACGTGCATAGATGGACTTGGTATGATTATGACCATGGATTATTCGGTATAATCATGACCGTAATGTAACGAATGATGTGGTAAAAGTCCTCATTGGCCTGTAGTTCATTGATGGACAGTTGTTGGTATGATTATGACTAGGGATTATTTGGTATAATCATGACCATTGATGAATACACGAATATCCTTGGCCCGTAGTGAATGGATAATTTGTGGTCATGATACTAATGAATATCCTTGGCCGTAGTGCAGGGATGATGTGATTTATTTATTAAGCTGAGTCTCAGCGATAAAGTTGATGAATTTTTTTTAAAATCATAGAAGATAGTAGATTTTATGCTCTACTTGACTCTTCTAATGGATTGCTTATTTCCGCTGCAGTTGTTGATCTAAAACTTGTTGTCTATTGTATTCTATCAGTTGTTATACTGTTGAAGGCTAAGGATAATTTATTCTGCATTATCTTAGTCTTAATATTTCTTACTGGTCTAGTTGAGCTCACTCTTTCTTTCATTATTATCTTCAGGAAATGAGAATATAGCTGGGACGAGTCGGCGAATGGAGTGATGGTCCAGGATAAATGGCTTTAGTAGTCCTCACTATTCTACGGAATAATGTGATAATAATTGTAATGAGGACACCATTGAGTGTGGATATTGTCTAGATGATAATATTCTTGTTCAAACTCTTAGCTATGTTTTGTCATATTTTACACGACTGTTGTATAATTAAGTTGTATTTGAATTTATGTACCATGTATCTGGCGACTCAAGATGGGTGATGTATACCTGTTTTAGGGGTGTCACATTCAGTAAATGGACAGTGGCATAAGATTTATACTAGCTCCTAGATCGCATAGAGCTCTTCCCACATCTTGATTGACAATTGCATAAGGAATTGTAAAACATCCCAGATCTTTCAATTTAGGAGGAAGCTTTTTCTGTAGTATTGCATTGCATTCCTCGGTTAACGCCACTGCTTCGAAATCCTAGAGCTTACATTTTTTCGAAAGTATGTCCTTCATGAATTTAATGTAACACGGCATCTGCTCAAGTGTTTCGGCAAATGGAATATTAATGTGTAATATATTTCATAATTAATTGATATGAAGTAATAACTAGATTTTACCCAACACATAGTCTTTTTGTAGGGAAACGATTGGTCCCATCAAGGTCCAAAAAGGCACTAAGCCTACAGCCAGACATGGCTACAAGTGCTCAGCCTAATCCTACTTTTGTCTCTCGTGAGGAGTTCGAAGGATTAAGCAATCAAATAACACAGTTGGTTGTTCTCCTAAAAGAGCTAGATAAATCAACTCAGGGTCCACAAATACCCATCCAAATAGAATCCTCTACATAGGGAGGAATCCATGGTCCAGACAGAGAAGTCCCATTACTTGACTCTCAGAATGGGAAGACCAATAAAACCCCTGAAATCACACATCTTAAGGAAGATCAAGACACCAGTGATATTTGGAAGATGGTTCTATACATGGAAGAGACCATTCGGTCCATCAAAGGGATTGGAACGCATGTAAGCGTTTCCTATTCAGACCTTTGCATCTTCCCCAGGGTTCATTATCCGAAGAAATTTAAGGCTCTTAACTTTGAGAAGTATAATGGGTTTAGAGATCCTTACACACAGTTAAAAGTATTCATTGGAGAGCTCGACTCCTCACCGAGAATGAAAAGCTGAGAATACAGCTATTTTAGAAAAGTCTAATTGAAGAAGCTAGAGCATGGTACACCAGATTGGATAACTCCAAAATTCATAGTTGGGAGGAGTTAGCCCATGATTTCCTTAGTCAATACAGCTTTCAAACTTAGATGGCTCCAGACAAGTATCAAAATACCAAATTCAATAAATAAGTCAATGAGTCATCCAGAGAGTATGCCCAAAGATGTAGGCGTCTGGCTACTCATGTAATCCCATCAATGACAGAGACTGAGATGGTGATGACCTTCATAGATATTCAAGAAGCTCCATTTTATGAGAGGGTCCTAACTAGAATAGGAAAACCATTCTCAGAAATTATTAAGCACGGAGAAAAGACAGAAATGGGATTGAAGTCTAGAAAGATTCAAGACCTCGCCGCTTTAAAAGTCGTAGCTGAGCATATCTAATCTAGAAGTTATGGGAACAACCCCTGGAGGGTCCATAAGAAGAAATAAGATGATGTTTCCTTAATACTACAAGGGCAAACACAAAAAGGCAATCAAAAATTGCCTATTCAAAGGAGAAACTACTCCCCTTTTCAAGCACAATCCTCAAATCCTCCCTTGCCAAAGAGTGAAGAAGTCAGATGCTCAAGAGTGTTCACACCCTTATGGGACTCACTCGAAAACATCTTCAAACTTCTGACAGCTCAGAAGAAAATCACTCCTCTCCTTACACCAGCCAATCCAAGTGGAAAGGCTTAAATATATACAAGAAGTGTGCTTACCATTCTGGAGCTCCAGGCCCGACACTCAGGATTGTTGGGCCCTCAAGCATAAGATCCAAGACATAATAGATAGTGGTGAGATCGTGGTGACCAAACCCAAACAACCACACTTTCAGATAACCCTCTCCTTCAACACAAGGAATATGATGTTAACATGATCAATAGAGGCAGTGTAGAGAGCTCCAAGTAAGTCAAATATGTGGGTGGTTCTTCCCAAACTAGTAAAGATAATTCTGACAAGTGGGATTATTTAGAGTTCCAGTTCATGATGGAACGAGAGTTAAAATCTCTTGACGAACAGGTTAATCAACTGGCAGAACTGGTGATACATCAACACAAAGTCACACGGCAGTTGTTCAGTAAGGAGCATTCTAGTATCATTTCTCTTATCACAAAGACTCCACCACTAACCCAAGAAAGTGAAACCTTAGAGGAAAATCTTGCAAGAAAGGCAAAAGCCCAAGCCCGTTGGGACTTTGCTAACAAAAGGGAGTTCACCTATGTAGGCCAACCGATGGAAGAAATATTACAGATGCAGATCAATGAGGGAAAAATCACAGCACTGCTACCTCTAGTCCACCCACGCTCAAAAAGATTTGATGCTACTGGAGTCTGTTAATACCACTCCCATTCTCGTGGCCACATCACTGAAGAATTATGGGCACTTCGTCATCTTATACAAAATATGATTGACAGTGGTGACCTGCAAATGGCAGATGATGACACCGTATCACTTGAGAGTGGACATACATTTCCTTTAGGATCACAAAGATGGAAGGAAATCATAGCAGTTATATCATGTGAGGGAGATTTGGCTGCCACATCATTTAAAATTCAACCCATCAAGCTCAAAGGAGTTGAAAACCCTTTGAAGGTGACTGTACCAGAACCACTGGTGTTGCTGTTCAGGCTACAGTATCCTATCATCAGCCTTAAGAAAGTCCCATGGAACTATGGAGAGGTTGAATGATCAACGTCTAACACCACTGATGCGGTATCCAAGGAAAATCTGTTATATCTCCCTCAACGAGTGATGATGTCAGTCATCAGATCTAAGGGGAAAGTGCCCAAGGAGAAAATTGAAGAATTCCTCTGCCAGATGGGACATAATGAAGCCAAGGTGGTGCAAAGCTTGAAAGAAGCACCTCAACAGATATCTATTATGGACTTGATTTTCTCTTCAGAAGATCACTGGAAGGTCTTACTAAAGACATTGGAAGAAGCCCACTTGCCACAGACAGTGGATGTAGAAAAGTTTCATCATCTGGTAGATCACATCTTCAACAGTAATGTGATATCATTCACCGATGATGACATACCTCCCGAAGGGATGAGTCATTACAAACCACTGCACATAGCAGTGATGTCTTCCGGATATGTGGTCGGAGGAGTGCTAATAGATGTAGGATCATCCATAAACATCTGCCCCTATGCCACATTAGAAAGAAAGACGATTAATCTCAACCGGATTCGAAGCAGCCACACAATCGTCAAAGTTTTTGATGGATCTCGATGAAATGCTATCGGAGAGATTGAATTACCAGTGAAAATAGGTCCACATACATTCTACATATCCTTTCAAGTGCTCAAAATCACTACAGGATATAACTTACTGTTGGGAAGACCTTGGATCCATATTGCAGGAGTCGTCCCATCCACTCTTCATCAACAACTCAAGTATATCATTAATAGTAATCTGGTCACTGTCAATGCTGAACCAGATTATCATGTCCAAAGTGATATACCTCTCATCAGTTTCAATGAAGAAGTTGAGCCAGTCAGCTTCCAAGCCCTTGAGGTGAACAACACTCACTATCAACCCATCGGAGCTCTAGCTCTGAAACCCAGAGTTCCCGCCGAGGTAATGTCTGCCAGTCAATATATGATATCCTTGGGTTTCCAACCAGGAAAAGGGTTACAAAAGAATCAGCAAGGAATCAAATGCTCAATTTAAGTTCCCAGCCAGACAAGGAAGGCCTGTCTAGGCTACTCCTCTAGATCCAGCCACAGGAATCCACACAAGCATACACCAATTCCTTTATCTACAAGGCTGTTGCCTAAACCTACAGATGCAGATTCTATACGGCCTCTAAGGACAATTCCTCTCTCTGTGGCAGGTATGTTATTTCCTAAGCCGATACTGGTTAATGGGAAAGAAGTCCTGATTCTAAACCCAAACATGGAGGAAATGAATCAAAGGCGCAAACAAGACATAAAGAGATGGTTTTCAATCATGCGCTGTGACGCCCCCAAATCCAGGTATCTTCCAACCCGACAGATGGTGCTACACGGTGCTACAGTTCACACATTCATTCATTTGAAATACCTCAAAAGAGTGAAAATGTATTCTATTTATTCCAAAACAATATTACCATACCCAGGTTCTTTAGAACCATTACATGTGTTCTTGTCATAATATAAAATAATTATAAAATGCATATTATACTATTACAAAGGCAATCTATTGGTTCGCCTTAGCCTACCCTTTATCTATACTGGATCCTTCAGTCCGTTTAGTCTTAGCTGCATTCATATGGTTCAAGCAAGAGTGAGCATAACTAGCTCAGCAAATATGATAATTTCATTTAAATAAGAGGCTTGAATCATATAAATCGTATATCTTAAATAATTTAATCAATAGTTAGGAAGTACTATCGATAATTCAAAATAGCACTTCTCTTTTCTTTAAAACATTTCACAATGAACAACATTCATTAGACATAAATTTCGGTCCAAGACCTTGAGCATTTCATTATTTCTTTGAAAAGGACAACCCGACACCAAGTCTGTAAGTCCGATATATCTTACAAGCACGTCTAGGTGATCAGCCTATAGTACTCTATGATGTAAAACACTACTTTCTTTAAACATATGTACGTCTAAGGTTTGACAACCTCACGTGCCTGTCGTTGACGAAAAAACATTTGTTTATCATACTTAGTCTTTCTTTGAAATCAATACCAATACAGTTTGGCAAAAGATAACAACATTGACAATGGTTTGAAAGATTAACTGGAAATCCACAAAACACATGCGTAAGGTACATGAATTACGACACTTGTCCAAACGAATATAGCCAAGGGTCAGAAAACTTGCCTTCAGCGTCTTCTATAGTTGTTATACTTTTCCTTTGTGTCTTTAAGGATTTTACAATACATGATCACATAACATACCATATTAGGGCATATATAATCAAGTATGTTTACTAATATATCTTACCCTTTTTCTCAATCTAATCATGCCTTAGATTGTTTAACATTCGTTACGATTTATCGTATTACATTGTATTTACGTTTACGTAATCGTTCGTCAACTTTTAGTTGTAATACTTCATGTTTCAAGTATCTTCAATGATATGTTACTTCAAGTCAATTAAGTATATAATTCACCCTTCATTAACTTCCTTATTCCTTTCGTTCATAAGCATTCTTCTCTGTGTTATTCCTAGTCTTTGGTATGACCATACTAACTTTCTATATAGAGCTCATGCATTGCCACGACTCCTCGATGAGGGTGATGCCCAGCCTCCTGCCACGTGACGCCACTTCTTCTTCTCTCAGGCTGTCTTTGTGGCGCCACTTCCTAGTATGTGAGGGTCTGGCATGGCGTTGCGGTGCCGGCTTCACCTCTTTGGCCCGCGCTACGGCACTAGCCCTGCCTTTGACGACCCAAAAATTTGGACAATTTATTAAAATCTTAAAAGATTGAATTAAGGTTACATAATAAACCTAAACAGAAAATAAGTGTATGGATTTGGCATTTTTGAATGATTTTTAAGGATTTAAAATTTTTTGGGGGAATTATTCAGGATTAAGGGTATACGTGTATATGTATCTGTGTATGTGGATTTATGTGTACAGTTTGTGGTTAAGGGTCAAGGGTTGATCAAATAACGTATATCAGTGGCAAACCCTAATTATATATTAAGAACATCGACGTTCAATTAGAAAATTCTTATAATTTATAAGAAACCCTAAAACCGGTTCTGGAAACATTAATTTTGGAATTCAAATGCTAAGTATAAGGCTCAAGTGTTATTAAGTATAACCTAATTATGGAAACCCTAATAATTAGAAATCCTAATTTCTAATTGGAAAAATTAGGAACCCTAATAATTAGAAACCCTAATTGCTAAATTAGGAACCCTAATTATTAATTAGGAAACATTAATCCTGATTACAAGTCCTAAGTGATTAGAAAACCTAATTTAATTAGGAACCCCTAATTTACATTTTTAGTAACTAAAATTTTTAATTTTTTTAGCCTAATAAGAAATCCTAGAAAATCAAATTTATGAAACCTTAGGGTTAAACCCTAAGGGTTTGATCAATTGTCAATTTTTCCATTAAAATGGAAAGCCAAATGTCTAAAATGCCCTTCTTGCATTATTTATGTGATAGCTTGCAAATCTTTCCAAATGAGAGTTGTTCACCAACTCCATCTACTCCATGTGACTAAAAAACAACAGCCATCAGTTATATACATCAGCCCATTTCATTGCATTCAATATATATATATATATATATATATATATATATATATATTAAGGAGAGAGAAAATCAAGATTTAAGCCTCATTTGTTCACCAATACTCAACCAACACTTTCTCTCTCTAGACCCACGAAATTTCTAAGTAATTCAGTCCCTAGCATGATCTCTATCAAGCCAAGAACAAACATCAAGGATCAAAATCATGAGCAAAGCATGAATGTGGTGTAAACCCTAAACTTTCTAGATCTTCAAGATTGTAGTTAATGTTATTGTTTGTTGGTTAGATATGTGTTAGATGGTGTCGCATAGTGATCTGGGTTGTTGGATCATGGATCCATATCATGTAGATGCACGACATCAAGTTTTTAGAAACTGACTTTGAACCCCAAAACGTGGCCCGACAGCCAAATGTCAGGGCCTTTAGATCTGTCTATGTTAAGTGTTATGTTCGTTTTAAGTTATAGACTTGTTCTTTGCTATGTGGACTATGATGGGGAACTTAAATCAAGGTTAGATCATGTCTATATTTAATGTTATAAGCAGTCAAACCTCATTGACCGAAAACAAAATATGTTTCCGAGCAACCCAGATTTGCCCCGAAAGCCTGATGCTGTTATTTGTTAGTAAGGTCATGTTGTTGGTTGGATCTTGTAGTCTGATAAGTAATCTACATATTAAAACCATTAGATCACCCAGATCTTTCATAGAATCATAAATAACCGTGGTCAAACTAGTGTTGACCAAACTATCGGATGAAGATTCTGGGCAACCCAGAATCTTCAAAGGCAGTTTCTTGGCACCACTTTGACCAGCCTTGATCTTTCTTGTGCGATGATGATATGATGATACGTTGTTATAGAATTCTTCCCTGACATACCTACTACAAGGCTGAACTCTTAATCCGCACAAACCGAGCCCAGAAAGCTAAGATTCAAAGCTTCAAAATAGGTACCTCGACTGTTCTTCAATTCTGGAAATCCCAGAAATTAAAGAACAGGTCTGACAACGATTTTGAGAGCTTAGATCTCTCAGATATGATATGTGATGGCCATGAAACTTGATTGAAGTTGTAGTATTACATGAATACTACAATCTTGAAACTTTATCTGCCTAGAAAACTTAATAACCAAGAATTTAGAACCGGTCAAACCTCCTACCTTGATAAACTGACATGAGTTTCTGGGTTTCCTCAAGAACACTCAAGAACACCTATAGCGACGGTTTTGTGGCTATAGGACCGTTTAGCGACAATTAATTTCTGAAAATTAATATGTTTATTAAATAATTAGAGAAAATTAGATTTTAATTATTAAAAATACATAATAAATTCCTAAAAATTATTTTAAAGTCCAAAAATGGGTTTTTAATTATTTTGAATATATTTTATTAATATTTAATATTTTTGGAATATAAATGGTATTTAATTTATTTAATTATAATATTAAATAAATTATTTAAAAATAGTTTTAATACTTGAAAAATCATGAAAAATTATATTATTGTATAAGAAAATATTTTAAGTTATTTTAATGACTTTTAATATTTTGTGATGAATTTCATTAATAAATTAGTATTAATGATAATTAATTTATTTAATAAATATATTAAATAAATTATGGAAAAAATAGAATTAATGATTTAAAAATATCTAAAAATTATTTAAGTGTTATAAAAATATTTTAAGTTTTAAAATATAACTTTTGATATTTTGTCATGAAAATATTAAAATTTTAATATTAATAGCAATTATCACATAATGGATTTAAAGGTTTAAAAATCATATAAATATGATTTTAAGGTATTAAAATAGTTTGATATATTATAAATATATTATAATATTATGGTATGTATTTCATTAAATAAATATTAATGATAATGGAATATTGTGGTATTTAATTCATATAAATACGATATTAATGATTGAAAAGTCATGATAAATGGTAATAATTATTTGAAAATTATTTAAGATATTTTGTGAACCAGTTTAAACCGAGTCTTAGTGATATTAGACTCAATGATTATCCGACTAGGCAATCCGAATGTTAGAATTATACCGAACTCGACTCAGACTGTAAAAGTCTGACATGAGGTTAAGTCTTATGTGTTGTATAGACTGATAGGATTATGTGTTAATGTGTTTAGGTTATTTTATATATTGTGATGATATTATTCTTACTTGGTAAATCGATATTATTTATATTAGGTATTCAGGCAAAGCTAAATAAATTGTGTAACTGTAATCGACTGAACATGCAAGTTTTCTAACTCGACCTCGAGTTGTTATTTCAAATATGCGTGTGGTTAATCATTACTGATTGTACCATGTCGATGAATTGTTTAATCGCACTTTGTGCATATTGCATGCGTTCATCTGGTATGAAAGGTTGATCACCTTCATTACCATTCGGTCCAGATATATTTGTTCATATTCAATGTTCGTTCAGTTATGTAAAATTTGTTCATGCTAGTTCGCAATTTTCATCACCTGAAACATCAAAGATCATGGTTATATCAAATCACAATTCATGTTCATAATCCTACTAATAAATTCATCTTTGCACTACGGGCCAAAGATATTCATCAACAAGTCATCTTTGCACTACAGGCCAAAGATATTCATCAACAAGTCATCTTTGCACTACAGGCCAAAGATATTTAACAACAGGTCATCTTTGCATTATGAGCCAAAGATATTCATCAAAAATCATTCATCTTTGCACTACAGGCCAAAGATATTTAGTTATATCATCATTTAGGACTAAGGATGATGCAAAATATTTTAAAGGAAACGAATCCAGTGAAACAAAAGAACAAATACTAAGGATTCGTACTTTAAACAACCCAAGTTCAAAAATACTTCATAAATAACCAGAGTGGAGTAAAATTTAAAAATGAAGACCAAAACATAGATCCAATCAAAGATAGGAATCATAACAGGCAATCTTGGACACAGAGAAGAAAACTTAATTTTTCTGTGAATAATGTCGTATTTGTGAATAGTTTCGTATACGTGAATAATAACTCTGACACCAAAAGATAGAAATTTTACAAAAAACATCATCATGCTTCATGAATAGTACTCATGAATAGTAACTCGTGAATAGTAACTCATGAATAGTAACTCATGAATAGTAACTCGTGAATAGTAACCCATGAATGATATTGACTAGTAACTCATGAATAGTTCCAAATTTGATAAAAAGTTCCAACCAATATTTCGGCATAATGATATTGAAGAAATAATATCATTTATGAAGAAAATAATCTCTCTTACCTCAAAAGGATAGTATTTCTGACTAGATATAGTGCTGAAAGAACTTACACCGTATAGCAATACTCAAAGTACTAAAATACTCACAAAAATACGCTCAATATATCGAGAGAGAAAGAGAGAAAAAACTTGTGTTTCTGATGTGATTTTCAATTCTAACCTAAGCACCCTATTTATAGGAAATTGCTTAGAACACCAAAGAAGAAAATTTAATAAAATATTATTATATTTATAAAATTGTCAAGCCCACCTTAGACCAACTAAAATCAGCCCATTCTTATCACATGTTGAGCCCACTAAATTGCAAAAAACGTTTTTCATAAAATAAATAATTAAAACTTCCAAAAATCAATTATTCTAGAACTTTGGAACTTCAATAATTCATAATAAATAGCCCTTTTATCAGAAAATTTGAATCTCGCGTATTTTTATAGGAAATTCAATTCTCTACAACTTTGCAAAAGAAAGTTTTTCCAAATTCCAAACATAAATTGACCGAAATCCATAAACGGACGATTTTACAGGCTATAATTAAATTTCAGTCAAGAAATGGGTCCACCAACATGTTTAACATGTTTTAAACAACTTTTGCAACAAAAATACTCTTCCTCCTCATATACTCATATATCCCACATTCATTGTAAAATATGACCATTATTATATTATAATAATATAATAAAATATTATTTTACCAGAAAAGATAAAATATCAATTTTTTAACAATTGTCACTTTAAAAATTTTCTCCATCTATATCCACATAAAATCAATATTTTTCTCATCATATAAAGCAATAATTAATTATTCACAAATAATATCACAGAATCACAATACTAACAACCAGGCAGTTCCCAGGAAAGAAGGGGCTTTCCAATAAGAATTTCTCCTTACTAGCGCACAATTAGGTGACCAAACCTCTCCTTAGACAGAACTTTCTAGACATTGCCAATAATATTTTCTAATAATATTATTTAGATAATATGAATTATTGCTTCGATAATGGAAAATACTGTGTAGTGACAATTATTGAAACAACAGTAATATAAAAAATCAACGCAGCAATTATTGAATCAATAAAATAAAATATTAAACAATAATCACTGTAACAATTATTGAGTAGTGCATTCTTACGTAAGAATCAATAATTGGTTCAATACCTGCATGTCATCTTGTGCAACAACGCCAGACATCGTGTTTTTTACCACCGGTATTCCAATAGTATTACTAGAATAATCTGCGTCGTTATTTATAAACAACTTATACTTGTCGCTTTCTTCATCCAATCGCTTTCATGGGCCTACACAAAGTGTCGCACCGTCAGTATGAATATTCCCACAAAGAAGAATATTCCACGACCAAAAGAAAATTCTCCGACAACAATGCGTATTTTATAACCACTTGCTTATTTAAAATATTTGTGCATTTTACCCATAACTAACCACATTAATCAAATCAACCCCTTACTATTTCAAAATAATAATTAGAGAAATTAAATCTTTATTTATAAAAAGTTGGGGTCTTACAACCTCCCCTCCTTATGAAATTTCGTCCTCGAAATTGACATGCGTAGGACATGCTCCTTCCCATCCAAAATCTTGACAGATACCTCTTCATACGTTAAATCTTCTGCTATCTTGTATGGTTCTAACTCAATAATGTGGTTCAGGTCATCCACATATTTACGTAACATCAAAACGCGAAAAACGTTATGAACACGCGTCATACTTGGCGGTAAAATGTGTCTATAGGCCACAGTTCCTACTTGATCGAGAATCTCAAATTGACTAATAAATCAAAGGTTTGAGTTTTCCTCACATCGTCGATTCTCTCTTTTGAATAACGACTTCTTGCATCTTCCTCTTCATATTTATCAACTCTGTGTCTATAGCTTGAGCAACTTTTAAATTTATCGATTAAAGTTGATTCTAATCAGATATTCGTTATCTTCACGCAGATTCTTGGAATCTTTAACTCTATCTCCATCTTCCGTAAGTCATAATACGAAATGGGTCTTTGACAATATCGCATTCAGATCAGATACGATCTTTTGCTCAACACGTCAGCTACCACGTTCACTTTTCCAAGATGGTATGGTCAGAACATGTGCTGAAATGAGTCTCCTCTTGAGTTCTTCGAAGCTCTTCCCACATTCCTTGTTCCATTCGAATTTTGTATCTCTACGAATCAGCTGCGTTAATGGAATAGCGATTCGAGAATATCCTTCAACAAATCTCCGATAATAACCAACTAAGCCTAGAAAGCTACGTATTTCGATTACCGACTTAGGTTATTCTCAACTATGACTCATATCCCAATCTTGCATAGCACGTCACAATGGCACCTATCAGTTTACTATCGCACGAATATGGCGTCCCCTACTGAGAGTCTGGCTTCGGTGCTTTCCACTAAAGAAGTCACCAGATAGAGGCTCGGTTATCAACTTCTATAGTTGGGGTTTTAACTCCTGAAGTTCAATAGGAGCCATTCGATATGAGATTTTAGAAATGGGTTTTGTACCGGGTTCAAATTCAATACAAAATTCAATATCACGCTCTAGGAGTAGGCCAGGAAATTTTTTCAGGAAATACGTCAGGAAATTTACTAACAACAAAAATATCATTCAAATCTGACGTATTTTTGTTCAAGTCCATAACATGGCTAAGAAAGCTTGACATCCATTTTTCAATAAACGAATGACTTTACGGCTTGATATGAAAGAGTTTGACTTCAATGGTTTGGTTGCTTGAATTCGAATAACAGGTTGCTTAGGAATATGAAAACTAACAACCTTACGAAAGCAATCAATTTTGGCATGATGAGTAGTTAATCAATCAATCCCCAAAATCACATCAAAATCAAGTATCTTTAAAGAGATAAGGTCAACAGGTAAGGTGATGGTTCCAACTTGAATCAAGCAAGATTTATAAACAGTAGATGTAATAAAAGTTTCTCCTAACGGAGTCTCAACCGATAAGTCAAAGTCTAATCTCTCCGGAGTCAAATTTAAACGTTGAGCGCAAATAAGAGAGATAAAAGAATGGGTAGAACCGATATCTAGTAAGGTATAAACTTCGCAAAAATTTATAATTAACTAACCCGTGATAACTTTGTTCGGGTTACTCACTTTTTTTTTAGAAGTCACGAAAAACGGTTTTCCAAGAATGGATGACTTTGACTTGTCCGGGAAAGCCTTTGGAGTCACCATCCCAGCTGGACTTTGTTTCGCTACAGGACAATCTCGAGCTATATAACCGTCCTTTCCACAACTAAAACATACCATCGTTCATCATCTGCTCAGTGGTGTTGTTCACAAGAGGAACATTGCCAGCCTGTTGCACGTTCTCCTCATTGGTGAGCAAAGGTGTTCCACGATCTAATTTACTCCAATCGTTAACATTCTCAATTACATTCTTAAATACTACCATAAAATAAGGGTTAATTAAACAAATTAACAAATCACATAATACCCCTATATTATGATCGACCAACAAATAAGCTTAGGTAGGACACACTAGCGAAGGATTTACTCGTCTCTCCCCTCCTAGTTCTATTCCCCGATCTCCGCCAGAGATCGTATCCCTAAGCTCTGATACCAACTGTGACAACCCCAAAACAGGTTCATTCCATCCAACCCATTCAGAGTCGCCAAATACATGGTATAGAAAACAACTACAACTTCATTACTACAATTGTCGTGAAAAATACGACAACACATATGTTGTGAATTTTGATGCAAATATATACCAACCGCGACTGGACACCAACTTGATAAGACGTCACAATGGCACCTTATATAAAGGTAAAGTCAATAACTATTTAGGGAGAACCTCCACACCTAGAGACCACCGCTCTATTCTTCTCGTTACCCGCGCCGAATTCAAATACACTCTTATTACCCCGAAGGAATTGTGAAGCAAAAAAAGGGCAGCACTAACTAGCTCAAGAAGAATATTATGACTAAAGATAAATAAATTATCAATAGTCTTCATCAGTAATAAATCAGAGATTTAGAACATATGGTAGATGATAAAACTTTTTAACCATAGTTGTAGCGGAACGAGCAATCCATTAGAAGAGTCAAATAGACCATAAAATCTATTATCGTCTCTATGTTAAAAGTCCATCAACAATGTTTTATCCCTGTAACATTAATCAACAATTCCTGTCTACAATCACGTGTATAACTCATAATCGTAATTATAGTTCTAAATTCCTTTCCTCATCCAGGACAAAGTTAATTTTAATCACCAGAAACATCAAAGATCATGGTTATATCAAATCACAATTCATGTTCATAATCCTACTAATAAATTCATCTTTGCACTTCGGGCCAAAGATATTCATCAACAAGTCATCTTTTGCACTGTGCCAAAGATATTCATCAACAAGTAATCTTTGCACTACGGGCCAAAGATATTCATCAACAAGTCATCTTTGCACTACAGGCCAAAGATATTCATCAACAAGTAATCTTTGCACTACGGGCCAAAGATATTCACCAACAAGTCATCTTTGCACTACAGGCCAAAGATATTCATCAACAAGTCATCTTTGTACTACAGGCCAAAGATATTTAACAACAGGTCATCTTTGCATTACGAGCCAAAGATATTCATCAGAAATCATTCATCTTTGCACTACAGGCCAAAGATATTCAGTTATATCATCATTTAGGACTGAGGATGATGCAAAATATTTTAAAGGAAACGAATCCAGTGAAACAAAAGACTGTGACGCCCCCAAAACAGGTATACATCACCCAACCTATTCTGAGTCACCAAAAACATAGTACAGAAACAACTACAACTTCATTAATACAATTGTCGTGAAAAATACGACAACCCATAAACTGTGAGTTTAAATACAAGTACTGTCTAATAGAGAATATACAAACTCAAAAGGAGTCCTCATTAAAATTATTGATACACTATTTTACAAAATAGTGAGGACTACTAAAACAACTGTCTTGAACCATTACTCCACACCCCGACTAGTTCCCGCTATATTCTCGTCTCCTGAGAAGAAAAATGGAACAAAAAGGAAAAGGGTGAGCTCAACTAGCCCAGTAAAGAATATTATGACTAAGATAATGTATAACAAATTATCCTTAGTCTTCAACAGGAAAAATCGATAGAATACAATAGACAACAAGTTTTAGATCAACAATCATAATGAAACAACAATTCATTAGAAGAGTTAAGTAGAGAATGAAATCTACTATCATCTATGAATTTAAAAGTCCATCATCGATATTTTATCCTCAGTAACATCAATCAATATACATCATAAATCAAATATTCATCTTTGCACTACAGCCAAAAAGATATTCACCATTGGTCATGTTCATCTAAACACATGTTCATCTTTGCACTACTACGCCAAAGATATTCATCATAAAATCATTCATCTTTGCACTACGGGCCAAAGATATTCATCAGAAAATCATTCATCTTTTCACTACATGCCAAAGATATTCAGTAATATCATCATTTAGGACTGAGGATGATGAAAAATATTTTAAAGGAAGCGAATCGAATCCAAAGGAAACAAAAGAACAAATATTAAGGATTCGTAGTTTAAACAATCCAAGTTCAAAAATACTTCATAAATAATCGTAGTGGAGTAAAATTCAAGAATGAAGACCAAAACATAGATCCAATCAAAGATAGGAATCATAATGCATAATCTTGGACACGAAAAAGAAAATTTAATTTTTCTCATGAATAAGTGTCGATACGTGAATAGTCTTGTATACGTGAATAGTAACTCGACACTAAAAGATAGAAATTTCACAAAAAATTATCATCATGCTTCGTGAATAGTACTCGTGAATAGTAACTCGTGAATAAGAACTCATGAATAGTAACTCAGTAAATAGTAACTCATGAATAGTAACTCATGAATAAGAACCTCGATATGAAAAGTTCCAAATTTGATAAAAAAATTCAATGATCGATATTTTGGCAAAATGATATTGAAGAAATAATATCATTTACGAAGAAAATAACATCCATTACCTCAAAAAGATAGTATTTCCGACCGAATAATCGGATATAGTCTTTGAAAGAACTTGCAATCCGATATAGCAATACTCAAAGTACTAAAATACTCACAAAAATACGCTCGATATTATAGAGAGAGAGAGAGAAAGAGAGAGAAGATTTCAGTTTCTGGTGTGATTTTCAATTCTAACCTAAGCACCCTATTTATAGGAAATTGCTTAGAACACCAAAGCAGAAAATTTAATATAATAATAATATATTTATAAAATTGTCAAGCCCACCTTAGACCAACTGAAATCAGCCCATTCTTATCACATGTTGAGCCCACTAAATTCCAAAAAAAACGTTTTTCATAAAATAAATAATTAAAACTTCCAAAAATCAATTATTCTAGAACTTTGGAACTTCAATAATTCATAATAAATAGCCCTTTTGTCAAAAAATTCGAATCTCATGACTTTCTATAGGAAATTCAATTCTCTAAAACTTTGTAGAAGAAAGTGTTTCCAAATTCCAAACAGAAATTGACCGAAATCCACAAACGGGCGATTTTACAGGCTATAATCAAATTTTAGTTAAGAAATGGGGTCCACCGACACACAAAACATGTGTTAATCATTTAATGCAACAAAAATACTCTTTCTGCTCAAATACTCATATATCCCACATTCATTGTAAAAATATTATCATTATTATATTATAATAATATAATAAAATATTATTTTATCAGAAAAGATAAAATATCAATTTTTAATAATTGTCACTTTAAAAATTTTCTCCATCTATATCCATATAAAATCAATATTTTTCTCATCATATAAATCAATAATTAAATATTCACAAATAATATTACGTAATCACAATATCGACACCTGTGCCGCTCCTGTGAAAGAGGGCTTTCCAATAAGAATTTCTCCTTATTATGCCGCAATTAGGTGACCAAACCTCTCCTTAGATGTAACTTTCTAGACATTGCCAATAATGTTTTCTAATAATATTATTCAGATAATATGAATTATTGCTTCAATAATGGAAAATATTGTGTAGTGATAATTATCAAAACAACAAAGAATATAAAAAATCAACCAAGCAATTATTGAATTAATAAAATAAAATAATCGAATAAGAATTACCGTAATAATTATTGAGTAGTGCCTTCACGTAAGAATCAATAATTGGTGCAATACCGCTATGCTATTGTCAACAACAACGCCAGACATCGTGTTTTAACCACCCTATGTTCCAATAGTGTTAATTCAGTAATAACTACGCAGCTTATATATAAACCACTTATACTTGTCATTTTCTTCATCCAATCACTTTCCGTTATGGGCCCACAAGGTTGTGCCAGTCAGCATTTAATATTCCCCGACAAAGAAGAATATTCCACGACCAAACCAATATTCTCCGACAACAATCGAAGATTTTATAACCACTTGCTTATTTAAAATATTTGTGCATTTTACCCATAACTAACCACATTAATCAAATCAACCCTTACTATTTCAAAATGATAAATAGAGGAAATTAAATTTCATTTATTAATAATTTGGGGTCTTACAACCTCCCCTTCTTATGAAATTTCGTCCTCGAAATTGATGTACGTAGGACATGCTCTTTTCCTATCCAAAATCTTGAAAGATACCTCTTCATACGTTAAATCTTCTGCTATCTTGTATGGTTCTAACTCAATAATGTGGTTCAGGTCATCCACATATTTACGTAACATCAAAACGCGAAAAACGTTATGAACACGCCATTATATACTTGGCGGTAAAATGTGTCTATAGGCCACGCTTCCTACTTGATCGAGAATCTCAAATTGACTAATAAATCAAAGGTTTGAGTTTTCCTCACATCGTCGATTCTCGCTTTTGGAATAACGACTTCTTGCATCTTCCTCTTCATATTTATCAACTCCAGGTCTGTAGCTTGAGCAGCTTTAAATTTATCGATTAAAGTTGATTCTAATCGTATATTCGTTATCTTCACGCAGATTCTTGGAATCTTTAACTCTATCTCCATCTTCTGTAAGTCATACGAAATGGGTCTTTGACAATATCGCATTCGTACTCGTATACGATCTTTTGCTCAACACGTCAGCTACCACGTTCGCTTTTCCAAGATGGTATGGTCAGAACATGTGCTGAAATGAGTCTCCTCTTGAGTTCTTTGAAGCTCTTCCCACATTCCTTGTTCCATTCGAATTTTGTATCTCTACGAGTCAGCTGCGTTAATGGAATAGCGATTCGAGAATATCCTTCAACGAATCTCCGATAATAACCAACTAAGCCTAGAAAGCTACGATTTCGATTACCGATTTAGGTTGTTCTCAACTATGACTCATATCCCAATCTTGCATAAAGACGTCACAATGGCACCTATCGCTTTACTATTGCATCGAATATGGCGCCCCCATCGAGAGTCCGGCTTTGCTTTCCACTAAAGAAGTCACCAGATAGAGGCTCTAAGCTATCAACTTCTATAGTTTGAGTTTTAACTCAAAGTTCAATAGAGCCATTCGATATGAGATTTTAGAAATGGGTTTTGTACCGGGTTCAAAGTCAATACAAAATTCAATATCACGCCTCGGGAGTAGGCCAGAAATTTTTTCAGAAATACGTCAGAAATTTACTAACAACAAAATATCATTCAAATCGACGATTTTTGTTCAAGTCCATAACATGGCTAAGAAAGCTTGACATCCATTTTTCAATAAACGAATGACTTTACTACTATTGATATGAAAGAGTTTGACTTCAATGGTTTGGTTGCTTGAATTCAATAACAAAGTTGCTTAGGAATATGAAAACTAACAACCTTAGAAAAGCAATCAATTTTGGCATGATGAGTAGTTAATCAATCAATCCCCAAAATCACATCAAAATCAAGTATCTTTAAAGAGATAAGGTCAACAGGTAAGGTGATGGTTCCAACTTGAATCAAGCAAGATTTATAAACAGTAGATGTAATAAAAGTTTCTCCTAACGGAGTCTCAACCGATAAGTCAAAGTCTAATCTCTCCGGAGTCAAATTTAAACGTTGAGCGCAAATAAGAGAGATAAAAGAATGGGTAGAACCGATATCTAGTAAGGTATAAACTTCGCAAAAATTTATAATTAACTAACCCGTGATAACTTTGTTCGGGTTACTCACTTTTTTTTTAGAAGTCACGAAAAACGGTTTTCCAAGAATGGATGACTTTGACTTGTCCGGGAAAGCCTTTGGAGTCACCATCCCAGCTGGACTTTGTTTCGCTACAGGACAATCTCGAGCTATATAACCGTCCTTTCCACAACTAAAACATACCATCGTTCATCATCTGCTCAGTGGTGTTGTTCACAAGAGGAACATTGCCAGCCTGTTGCACGTTCTCCTCATTGGTGAGCAAAGGTGTCTCCACGATCTAATTTACTCCACTGTTAACATTCTCAGTCGACATTCTTAAATACTACCATAAAATAAGGGTTAATTAAACAAATTAACAAATCACATAATACCCCTATATTATGATCGACCAACAAATAAGCTTAGGTAGGACACACTAGCGAAGGATTTACTCGTCTCTCCCCTCCTAGTTCTATTCCCCGATCTCCGCCAGAGATCGTATCCCTAAGCTCTGATACCAACTGTGACAACCCCAAAACAGGTTCATTCCATCCAACCCATTCAGAGTCGCCAAATACATGGTATAGAAAACAACTACAACTTCATTACTACAATTGTCGTGAAAAATACGACAACACATATGTTGTGAATTTTGATGCAAATATATACCAACTGTGACTCTGGACACCAACTTGGATAGCACGTCACAATGGCACCTTATATAAAGGTAAAGTCAATAACTATTTAGGGAGAACCTCCACAGCTAGAGACCACCGTTCTATTCTTCTGTTACCCTCGCTCGACCCAGCTACACTCTTATTACCTGAAAGGAATTGTGAAGCAAAAGGGTGAGCACAACTAGCTCAGTAAAGAATATTATGACTAAAGATAAATAAATTATCAATAGTCTTCATCAGTAATAAATCAGAGATTTAGAACATATGGTAGATGATAAAACTTTTTAACCATAGTTGCAGCGGAACGAGCAATCCATTAGAAGAGTCAAATAGACCATAAAATCTATTATCGTCTCTATGTTAAAAGTCCATCAACAATGTTTTATCCCTGTAACATTAATCAACAATTCCTGTCTACAATCACGTGTATAACTCATAATCGTAATTATAGTTCTAAATTCCTTTCCTCATCCAGGACAAAGTTAATTTTAATCACCTGAAACATCAAAGATCATGGTTATATCAAATCACAATTCATGTTCATAATCCTACTAATAAATTCATCTTTGCACTACGGGCCAAAGATATTCATCAACAAGTCATCTTTGCACTACAGGCCAAAGATATTCATCAACAAGTAATCTTTGCACCACGGCCAAAGATATTCATCAACAAGTCATCTTTTGCACTACAGCCAAAGATATTCATCAACAAGTAATCTTTTGCACCACGGCCAAAGATATTCACTCAACAAGTCATCTTTGCACTACAGGCCAAAGATATTCATCAACAAGTCATCTTTGTACTACAGGCCAAAGATATTTAACAACAGGTCATCTTTGCATTACGAGCCAAAGATATTCATCAGAAATCATTCATCTTTGCACTACAGGCCAAAGATATTCAGTTATATCATCATTTAGGACTGAGGATGATGCAAAATATTTTAAAGGAAACGAATCCAGTGAAACAAAAGACTGTGACGCCCCCAAAACAGGTATACATCACCCAACCTATTCTGAGTCACCAAAAACATAGTACAGAAACAACTACAACTTCATTAATACAATTGTCGTGAAAAATACGACAACCCATAAACTGTGAGTTTAAATACAAGTACTGTCTAATAGAGAATATACAAACTCAAAAGGAGTCCTCATTAAAATTATTGATACACTATTTTACAAAATAGTGAGGACTACTAAAACAACTGTCTTGAACCATTACTCCACACCCCTACTAGTTCCCGCTTATATTCTCGCTCTCCGAGAAGAAAAATGGAACAAAAAGGAAAAGGGTGAGCTCAACTAGCCCAAAGAAGAATATTATGACTAAGATAATGTATAACAAATTATCCTTAGTCTTCAACAGGAAAAATCGATAGAATACAATAGACAACAAGTTTTAGATCAACAATCTAGCAATGAAACAACAATTCATTAGAAGAGTTAAGTAGAGAATGAAATCTACTATCATCTATGAATTTAAAAGTCCATCATCGATATTTTATCCCCGTAACATCAATCAATATACATCATAAATCAAATATTCATCTTTGCACTACAGCCAAAGATATTCACCATTAATTCATGTTCATCTAAACACATGTTCATCTTTGCACTACGGGCCAAAGATATTCATCATAAAATCATTCATCTTTGCACTACGGGCCAAAGATATTCATCAGAAAATCATTCATCTTTTCACTACATGCCAAAGATATTCAGTAATATCATCATTTAGGACTGAGGATGATGAAAAATATTTTAAAGGAAACGAATCCAGTGAAACAAAAGAACAAATATTAAGGATTCGTAGTTTAAACAATCCAAGTTCAAAAATACTTCATAAATAATCAGAGTGGAGTAAAATTCAAGAATGAAGACCAAAACATAGATCCAATCAAAGATAGGAATCATAACAGACAATCTTGGACACAGAAAAGAAAATTTAATTTTTCTGTGAATAGTGTCGTATACGTGAATAGTGCCGTATACGTGAATAGTAACTCTGACACTAAAAGATAGAAATTTCACAAAAAAATTATCATCATGCTTCGTGAATAGTACTCAGGAATAGTAACTCGTGAATAGTAACTCATGAATAGTAACTCGTAAATAGTAACTCATGAATAGTAACTCATGAATAGTAACCCCGACATGAAAAGTTCCAAATTTGATAAAAAAAATTCAGACCGATATTTTGGCAAAATGATATTGAAGAAATAATATCATTTACGAAGAAAATAACATCCATTACCTCAAAAAGATAGTACTTCTGACTGGAATACTGGATATAGTGCTGAAAGAACTTGCACCGTATAGCAATACTCAAAGTACTAAAATACTCACAAAAATACGCTCGATATTATAGAGAGAGAGAGAAAGAGAGAAGATTTCAGTTTCTGGTGTGATTTTCAATTCTAACCTAAGCACCCTATTTATAGGAAATTGCTTAGAACACCAAAGCAGAAAATTTAATATAATAATAATATATTTATAAAATTGTCAAGCCCACCTTAGACCAACTGAAATCAGCCCATTCTTATCACATGTTGAGCCCACTAAATTCCAAAAAACGTTTTTCATAAAATAAATAATTAAAACTTCCAAAAATCAATTATTCTAGAACTTTGGAACTTCAATAATTCATAATAAATAGCCCTTTTGTCAAAAAATTCAATCTCATGACTTTCTATAGGAAATTCAATTCTCTAAAACTTTGTAGAAGAAAGTGTTTCCAAATTCCAAATGTAAATTGACCAAATCCACAAACCAAGCGATTTTACAAAAAGCTATAATCAAATTTTAGTTAAGAAATGGGGTCCACCGACACACAAAACATGTGTTAATCATTTAATGCAACAAAAATACTCTTTCTGCTCAAATACTCATATATCCCACATTCATTGTAAAAATATTATCATTATTATATTATAATAATATAATAAAATATTATTTTATCAGAAAAGATAAAATATCAATTTTTAATAATTGTCACTTTAAAAATTTTCTCCATCTATATCCATATAAAATCAATATTTTTCTCATCATATAAATCAATAATTAAATATTCACAAATAATATTACAGAATCACAATACTGACACCCAGGCCGTTCCCAGGAAAGAGGGGCTTTCCAATAAGAATTTCTCCTTATTGGCGCGCAATTAGGTGACCAAACCTCTCCTTAGACAGAACTTTCTAGACATTGCCAATAATGTTTTCTAATAATATTATTCAGATAATATGAATTATTGCTTCAATAATGGAAAATATTGTGTAGTGATAATTATTGAAACAACAGTAATATAAAAAATCAACCAAGCAATTATTGAATTAATAAAATAAAATACTGAACAGTAATTACTGTAACAATTATTGAGTAGTGCCTTCTTACGTAAGAATCAATAATTGGTGCAATACCGTGCTAATCGCGGCAACAACGCCAGACATCGTGTTTTAACCACCACCCGTTCCAATAGTGTTAATTCAGTAATAACTACGCAGCTTATATATAAACCACTTATACTTGTCATTTTCTTCATCCAATCACTTTCCGTTATGGGCCCACACAAGGTTGTGCCGTCGTACGAATATTCCCCGACAGCAAGAATATTCCACGACCAAACCAATATTCTCCGACAACAATCAGTATTTTATAACCACTTGCTTATTTAAAATATTTGTGCATTTTACCCATAACTAACCACATTAATCAAATCAACCCTTACTATTTCAAAATGATAAATAGAGGAAATTAAATTTCATTTATTAATAATTTGGGGTCTTACAACCTCCCCTTCTTATGAAATTTCGTCCTCGAAATTGATGTACGTAGGACATGCTCTTTTCCTATCCAAAATCTTGAAAGATACCTCTTCATACGTTAAATCTTCTGCTATCTTGTATGGTTCTAACTCAATAATGTGGTTCAGGTCATCCACATATTTACGTAACATCAAAACGCGAAAAACGTTATGAACACGCGTCATACTTGGCGGTAAAATGTGTCTATAGGCCACAGTTCCTACTTGATCGAGAATCTCAAATTGACTAATAAATCAAAGGTTTGAGTTTTCCTCACATCGTCGATTCTCGCTTTTGGAATAACGACTTCTTGCATCTTCCTCTTCATATTTATCAACTCCAGGTCTGTAGCTTGAGCAGCTTTAAATTTATCGATTAAAGTTGATTCTAATCGTATATTCGTTATCTTCACGCAGATTCTTGGAATCTTTAACTCTATCTCCATCTTCTGTAAGTCATACGAAATGGGTCTTTGACAATATCGCATTCGTACTCGTATACGATCTTTTGCTCAACACGTCAGCTACCACGTTCGCTTTTCCAAGATGGTATGGTCAGAACATGTGCTGAAATGAGTCTCCTCTTGAGTTCTTTGAAGCTCTTCCCACATTCCTTGTTCCATTCGAATTTTGTATCTCTACGAGTCAGCTGCGTTAATGGAATAGCGATTCGAGAATATCCTTCAACGAATCTCCGATAATAACCAACTAAGCCTAGAAAGCTACGTATTTCGATTACCGACTTAGGTTGTTCTCAACTATGACTCATATCCCAATCTTGCATAGCACGTCACAATGGCACCTATCAGTTTACTATTGCACGAATATGGCGTCCCCTACTGAGAGTCTGGCTTCGGTGCTTTCCACTAAAGAAGTCACCAGATAGAGGCTCGGTTATCAACTTCTATAGTTGGAGTTTTAACTCCTGAAGTTCAATAGGAGCCATTCGATATGAGATTTTAGAAATGGGTTTTGTACCGGGTTCAAAGTCAATACAAAATTCAATATCACGCTCTGGGAGTAGGCCAGGAAATTTTTTCAGGAAATACGTCAGGAAATTTACTAACAACAAAAATATCATTCAAATCTGACGTATTTTTGTTCAAGTCCATAACATGGCTAAGAAAGCTTGACATCCATTTTTCAATAAACGAATGACTTTACTATTGATATGAAAGAGTTTGACTTCAATGGTTTGGTTGTTGAATTGAATAACAAAGTTGCTTAGGAATATGAAAACTAACAACCTTACGAAAGCAATCAATTTTGGCATGATGAGTAGTTAATCAATCAATCCCCAAAATCACATCAAAATCAAGTATCTTTAAAGAGATAAGGTCAACAGGTAAGGTGATGGTTCCAACTTGAATCAAGCAAGATTTATAAACAGTAGATGTAATAAAAGTTTCTCCTAACGGAGTCTCAACCGATAAGTCAAAGTCTAATCTCTCCGGAGTCAAATTTAAACGTTGAGCGCAAATAAGAGAGATAAAAGAATGGGTAGAACCGATATCTAGTAAGGTATAAACTTCGCAAAAATTTATAATTAACTAACCCGTGATAACTTTGTTCGGGTTACTCACTTTTTTTTTAGAAGTCACGAAAAACGGTTTTCCAAGAATGGATGACTTTGACTTGTCCGGGAAAGCCTTTGGAGTCACAATCCCAGCTGGACTTTGTTTCGCTCTGAGACAATCTCGAGCTATATAACCGCCTTTCCACAACTAAAACATACCATCGCTCATCATCCGCTTCAGCAAGGTGTTGTTCACAAGAGGAACATTGCCACTGTTACGCTCTCCTCATTGGTGAGCAAAGGTGTCTCCACGATCTAATTTACTCCACTGTTAACATTCTCAGTCGACATTCTTAAATACTACCATAAAATAAGGGTTAATTAAACAAATTAACAAATCACATAATACCC
The DNA here is from genome assembly GCA_020205605.1 of Panax ginseng. Classification (NCBI taxonomy): domain Eukaryota; kingdom Viridiplantae; phylum Streptophyta; class Magnoliopsida; order Apiales; family Araliaceae; genus Panax; species Panax ginseng. The sequence goes on along the minus strand of CM035145.1, from coordinate 67,936,371 downwards.
CTATATTATGATCGACCAACAAATAAGCTTAGGTAGGACACACTAGCGAAGGATTTACTCGTCTCTCCCCTCCTAGTTCTATTCCCCGATCTCCGCCAGAGATCGTATCCCTAAGCTCTGATACCAACTGTGACAACCCCAAAACAGGTTCATTCCATCCAACCCATTCAGAGTCGCCAAATACATGGTATAGAAAACAACTACAACTTCATTACTACAATTGTCGTGAAAAATACGACAACACATATGTTGTGAATTTTGATGCAAATATATACCAACTGTGACTCTGGACACCAACTTGGATAGCACGTCACAATGGCACCTTATATAAAGGTAAAGTCAATAACTATTTAGGGAGAACCTCCACAGCTAGAGACCACCGTTCTATTCTTCTCACACCTCGCTTCGACCCAAAACACTCTTTATTACACCTAAAGGAATTGTGAAGCAAAAGGGTGAGCACAACTAGCTCAAGAAAGAATATTATGACTAAAGATAAATAAATTATCAATAGTCTTCATCAGTAATAAATCAGAGATTTAGAACATATGGTAGATGATAAAACTTTTTAACCATAGGTTTAGCGGAACGAGCAATCCATTAGAAGAGTCAAATAGACCATAAAATCTATTATCGCTCTATGTTAAAAAGTCCATCAACAATGTTTTATCCTCGTAACATTAATCAACAATTCCGCATCACAATCACGTGTATAACTCATAATCGTAATTATAGTTCTAAATTCCTTTCCTCATCCAGGACAAAGTTAATTTTAATCACCTGAAACATCAAAGATCATGGTTATATCAAATCACAATTCATGTTCATAATCCTACTAATAAATTCATCTTTGCACTACGGGCCAAAGATATTCATCAACAAGTCATCTTTGCACTACAGGCCAAAGATATTCATCAACAAGTAATCTTTGCACTACGGGCCAAAGATATTCATCAACAAGTCATCTTTGCACTACAGGCCAAAGATATTCATCAACAAGTAATCTTTGCACTACGGGCCAAAGATATTCACCAACAAGTCATCTTTGCACTACAGGCCAAAGATATTCATCAACAAGTCATCTTTGTACTACAGGCCAAAGATATTTAACAACAGGTCATCTTTGCATTACGAGCCAAAGATATTCATCAGAAATCATTCATCTTTGCACTACAGGCCAAAGATATTCAAATATATCATCATTTAGGACCGAGGATGATGCAAAATATTTTAAAGGAAACGAATCCAAAGAAACAAAAGATCGCGACGCCCCAAAATGGTATACATCACCCAACCTATTCTCGAGTCACCAAAACATAGTACGTAAACAACTACAACTTCATTAATACAATTGTCGTGAAAAATAATGACAACCCATAAACTGTGAGGTTAAATACAAGTACTGTCTAATAGAGAATATACAAACTCAAAAGGAGTCCTCATTAAAATTATTGATACACTATTTTACAAAATAGTGAGGACTACTAAAACAACTGTTTTGAACCATTACTCCACACCCCGACTAGTTCCCGCTATATTCTCGTCTCCTGAGAAGAAAAATGAAACAAAAAGGAAAAGGGTGAGCTCAACTAGCCCAAAAAAATAATATTATGACTAAGATAATGTATAAAAAATTATCCTTAGTCTTCAACAGGGAAAAATCTGATAGAATACAGTAGACAACAAGTTTTAGATCAACAACTGCAGCGGAAACAACAATTCATTAGAAGAGTTAAGTAGAGAATGAAATCTACTATAGTCTATGAATTTAAAAGTCCATCATCGATATTTTATCCCTGTAACATCAATCAATATACATCATAAATCAAATATTCATCTTTGCACTACAGGCCAAAGATATTCACCAGTTGGTCATGTTCATCTAAACACATGTTCATCTTTGCACTACGGCCAAAGATATTCATCATAAAATCATTCATCTTTGCACTACGGGCCAAAGATATTCATCCAGAAAATCATTCATCTTTACACTACATGCCAAAGATATTCAGTAATATCATCATTTAGGACTGAGGATGATGAAAAATATTTTAAAGGAAACGAATCCAGTGAAACAAAAGAACAAATATTAAGGATTCGTAGTTTAAACAATCCAAGTTCAAAAATACTTCATAAATAATCAGAGTGGAGTAAAATTCAAGAATGAAGACCAAAACATAGATCCAATCAAAGATAGGAATCATAATGATAATCTTGGACACAGAAAAGAAAATTTAATTTTTCCGTGAATAATAGTGTCGTATTCGTGTGAATAGTGTTGTATACGTGAATAGTGTCGTATACGTGAATAGTAACTCTGACACTAAAAGATAGAAATTTCACAAAAAATTATCATCATGCTTCGTGAATAGTACTTTGAATAAGAACTCGTGAATAGTAACTCATGAATAGTAACTCGTAAATAGTAACTCATGAATAGTAACCCCGACATGAAAAGTTCCAAATTTGATAAAAAAAATTTCAGACCAGATATTTTGGCAAAATGATATTGAAGAAATAATATCATTTACGAAGAAAATAACATCCATTACCTCAAAAGATAGTACTTCTGATGGAATACTGGATATAGTGCTGAAAGAACTTGCACCGTATAGCAATACTCAAAGTACTAAAATACTCACAAAAATACGCTCGATATTATAGAGAGAGAGAGAGAGAGAGAGAAGATTTCAGTTTCTGGTGTGATTTTCAATTCTAACCTAAGCACCCTATTTATAGGAAATTGCTTAGAACACCAAAGCAGAAAATTTAATATAATAATAATATATTTATAAAATTGTCAAGCCCACCTTAGACCAACTGAAATCAGCCCATTCTTATCACATGTTGAGCCCACTAAATTCCAAAAAAAACGTTTTTCATAAAATAAATAATTAAAACTTCCAAAAATCGATTATTCTAGAACTTTGGAACTTCAATAATTCATAATAAATAGCCCTTTTGTCAAAAAATTCGAATCTCATGACTTTCTATAGGAAATTCAATTCTCTAAAACTTTGTAGAAGAAAGTGTTTCCAAATTCCAAACAGAAATTGACCGAAATCCACAAACGGGCGATTTTACAGGCTATAATCAAATTTTAGTTAAGAAATGGGGTCCACCGACACACAAAACATGTGTTAATCATTTAATGCAACAAAAAATACTCTTTCCGCTCAAATACTCATATATCCCACATTCATTGTAAAATATTATCATTATTATATTATAATAATATAATAAAATATTATTTTATCGAAAAAGATAAAATATCAATTTTAATAATTGTCACTTTAAAAATTTTCTCCATCTATATCCATATAAAATCAATATTTTTCTCATCATATAAATCAATAATTAAATATTCACAAATAATATTACGAATCACAATATCGACACCCGTGCCGCTCCTCAGAAAGAGGGCTTTCCAATAAGAATTTCTCCTTATCATGCCGCAATTAGGTGACCAAACCTCTCCTTAGGCATGTAACTTTCTAGACATTGCCAATAATGTTTTCTAATAATATTATTCGGATAATATGAATTATTGCTTCGATAATGGAAAATATTGTGTAGTGATAATTATTGAAACAACGAAGAATATAAAAAATCAACCAAGCAATTATTGAATTAATAAAATAAAATAATTTGAAAGAATAATTCATCAGAATAATTATTGAGTAGTGCCTTCTTACGTAAGAATCAATAATTGGTGCAATACTGCAAATCTTCTCAGCTGCAACAACGCCAGACATCGTGTTTTAACCACCCGGTGTTCCAATAGTGTTAACGGTAACAACTACGCAGTTATATATAAACCACTTATACTTGTCATTTTCTTCATCCAATCACTTTCCGTTATGGGCCCACACAAGGTTGCGCCGTCGTACGAATATTCCCCGACAGCAAGAATATTCCACGACCAAACGAATATTCTCCGACAACAATCAGTATTTTATAACCACTTGCTTATTTAAAATATTTGTGCATTTTACCCATAACTAACCACATTAATCAAATCAACCCTTACTATTTCAAAATGATAAATAGAGGAAATTAAATTTCATTTATTAATAATTTGGGGTCTTACAACCTCCCCTCCTTATGAAATTTCGTCCTCGAAATTGATGTACGTAGGACATGCTCTTTTCCTATCCAAAATCTTGACAGATACCTCTTCATACGTTAAATCTTCTGCTATCTTGTATGGTTCTAACTCAATAATGTGGTTCAGGTCATCCACATATTTACGTAACATCAAAACGCGAAAAACGTTATGAACACGCGTCATACTTGGCGGTAAAATGTGTCTATAGGCCACAGTTCCTACTTGATCGAGAATCTCAAATTGACTAATAAATCAAAGGTTTGAGTTTTCCTCACATCGTCGATTCTCGCTTTTGGAATAACGACTTCTTGCATCTTCCTCTTCATATTTATCAACTCCAGGTCTGTAGCTTGAGCAGCTTTAAATTTATCGATTAAAGTTGATTCTAATCGTATATTCGTTATCTTCACGCAGATTCTTGGAATATTTAACTCTATCTCCATCTTCTGTAAGTCATACGAAATGGGTCTTTGACAATATCGCATTCGTACTCGTATACGATCTTTTGCTCAACACGTCAGCTACCACGTTCACTTTTCCAGGATGGTATGGTCAGAACATGTGCCAAAATGAGTCTCCTCTTGAGTTCTTTGAAGTTCTTCCCACATTCCTTGCTCCATTCGAATTTTGTATCTCTACGAGTCAGCTGCATTAATGGAATAGCGATTCGAGAATATCCTTAAACAAATCTCCGATAATAACCAACTAAGCCTAGAAAGCTACGTATTTCGATTACCGACTTAGGTTGTTCTCAACTATGACTCATATCCCAATCTTGGATTACACGTCACAATGGCACTTATCAGTTTACTATCGCACGAATATGGCGTCCCCTATGGAGAGTCTGGCTTTGGTGCTTTCCACAAAAGAAGTCACCAGATAGAGGCTCGGTTATCAACTTCTATAGTTGGGGTTTTAACTCCTGAAGTTCAATAGGAGCCATTCGATATGAGATTTTAGAAATGGGTTTTGTACCGGGTTCAAAATCAATACAAATTCAATATCACGCTCTGGGAGTAGGCCAGGAAATTTTTTCAGGAAATTTACTAACAACAAAAATATCATTCAAATCTGACGTATTTTTGTTCAAGTCCATAACATGGCTAAGAAAGCTTGACATCCGTTTTTCAATAAACGAATAACTTTACGACTTGATATGAAAGAGTTTGACTTCAATGGTTTGGTCGCTTGAATTCGAATAACAGGTTGCTTAGGAATATGAAAACTAACAACCTTACGAAAGTAATCAATTTTGGCATGATGAGTAGTTAATCAATCAATCCCCAAAATCACATCAAAATCAAGTATCTTTAAAGAGATAAGGTCAACAGGTAAGCTGATGGTTCCAACTTGAATCAAGCAAGATTTATAAACAGTAGATGTAATGAAAGTTTCTCCTAACGGAGTCTCAACCGATAAGTCAAAGTCTAATCTCTCCAGAGTCAAATTTAAACGTTAAGCGCAAATAAGAGAGATAAAAGAATGGGTAGAACCGATATCGAGTAAGGTATAAAATTCGTAAAAATTTATAATTAACTAACCCGTGATAACTTCGTTCGGGTTACTCGCTTTTTTTTTTAGAAGTCACGAAAAACTTTCTTCCAAGAACCGATGACTTTGACTTGTCCGGGACAGCCTTTGGAGACACTATCCCCGCTGGACTTTGTTTCGCTACAGGATAATCTCTAGCTATATGATCGTCCTTTCCACAACTAAAACATACCATCGTTCGTCATCTGCTCAGTGGTGTTGTTCACAAGAGGAACATTGCCAGCCTGTTGCACGTTCTCCTCATTGGTGAGCAAAGGTGTCTCCACGGTCTCATTTACTCCATTGTTAACATTCTCAGTCGACATTCTTAAATACTGCCATAAAACAAGGGTTAATTAAACAAATTAACAAATCACATAATACCTCTACATTCTGACCGACCAACAACTAAGCTTAGGTAGGACACACTAGCGAAGGATTTACTCGTCTCTCCCCCCTAGTTCTATTCCCCGATCTCCGCTAGAGATCATATCTCTAAACTCTGATACCAACTGTGATGCCCCCAAAATAGGTATACATCACCCATTCTGAGTCGCCAAATACATGGTTCAAAAACAACTATACCTACATTAAAACAATTGTCGTGCAAAATACGACAACACATAAACTGTGAGTTTAAATACAAATATTGTCTTCTAGAAAATATCCACACTCAAATAAGTCCTCATTATAATTATTAATACACTATTTTACAAAATAGTGAGGACTACTAAAACAACTGTCTTGAACCATTACTCCACACCCCGACTAGTTCCCGCTATATTCTCGTCTCTTGAGAAAAAAAATGGAACAAAAAGGAAAAGGGTGAGCTCAACTAACCCAGTAAAGAATATTATGACTAAGATAATGTACAATAAATTATCCTTAGTCTTCAACAGGGAAAAATCTGATAGAATACAATAGACAACAAGTTTTAGATCAACAACTGCAGTGGAAACAACAATTCATTAGAACAGTTAAGTAGAGAATGATATCTACTATCATCTATGAATTTAAAAGTCCATCATTGATATTTTATCCCTGTAACATCAATCAATATACATCATAAATCAAATAGTCATCTTTGCACTACAGGCCAAAGATATTCATCTGTTGGTCTTGTTCATTTTAACACTGCTCATCTTTTACTACGGGCCAAAGATATTCATCGATTAATTCATGTTCATCTAAACACTGCTTATCTTTGCACTACGGCCAAAGATATTCATCAGAAAATCATTCATCTTTTCACTATATGCCAAAGATATTCAGTAATATCATCATTTAGGACTGAGGATGATGAAAAATATTTTAAAGGAAACGAATCCAAAGTGAAACAAAAGAACAAATATTAAGGATTAAGTAGTTTAAACAATCCAAGTTCAAAATACTTCATAAATAATCGAGTGGAGTAAAATTCAAGAATGAAGACCAAAAACATAGATCCAATCAAAGATAGGAATCATAACGAGACAATCTTGGACACGAAAAAGAAAATTTAATTTTTCTCGTGAATAGTGTCGTGATTCGTGAATAATTAATCGATATCGTGAATAATGTCGATATCGTGAATAGTAACTCGACACTAAAAGATAGAAATTTCACAAAAAATATCATCATGCTTTGTGAATAGTACTCGTGAATAGTAACTCATGAATAGTAACTCGTGAATAGTAACTCATGAATAGTAACCCCGACATGAAAAGTTCCAAATTTGATAAAAATTCAGACCAATATTTTGGCATAATGATATTGAATAAATAATATCATTTACGAAGAAAATAACATCCCTTACCTCAAAAGGATAGTACTTCTGATTGGAATACTAGATATAGTGCTGAAAGAACTTGCACCGTATAGCAATACTCAAAGTACTAAAATACTCACAAAAATACGCTCGATATTATAGAGAGAGAGAAAGAGAGAGAAGATTTCAGTTTCTGGTGTGATTTTCAATTCTAACCTAAGCACCCTATTTATAGGAAATTGCTTAGAACACCAAAGAAGAAAATTTAATATAATAATAATATATTTATAAAATTGTCAAGCCCACCTTAGACCAACTGAAATCAAATTTATTCTTATCACATGTTGAGCCCACTAAATTGCAAAAAAATGTTTTTCATAAAATAAATAATTAAAACTTCCAAAATCAATTATTCGGAACTTGAACTTCAATAATTCATAATAAATAGCCCTTTTGTCGTAAAAATTCAATCACGCATTTTGTTATAGGAAATTCAATTCTCTACAACTTTGCGTAAGAAAGTTTTTCCAAATTCCAAACAAAATTGACCGAAATCCACAAACGGGCAATTTTACAGGCTATAATCAAATTTCAGTCAAGAAATGGGGTCCACCGACACACAAAACATGTGTTAATCATTTAATGCAACAAAAATACTCTTTCTCCTCATATACTCATATATCCCACATTCATTGTAAAAATATCATCATTATTATATTATAATAATATAATAAAATATTATTTTATCAAAAAAGATAAAATATCAATTTTTAACAATTGTCACTTTAAAAATTTTCTCCATCTATATCCACATAAAATCAACCCCGAATTTTATGAAATAAAAGTATTCAATTTTTCTTATAATTACTATTCAGTAAATGGTTAAATTGATAAAAGTTTAAAGTTAAGGGTGATATATGAATTTTTTTTTAAAATAAGCAAGTGGTTATAAAATACTCATTTCTATCGGGGAATATTCGTTTGGTCGTGGAATATTATTTCTGTCGGGGAATATTCGTACGACGGCGAAGCCTTCTATGGGCCCCATAACAGAATAACTGTCGGGTGAAGAAAACGACAAAAGGAAATTTTTATAAATAACGGCGTAGTTGTTACCGTTAACACTGTTGGAATACCCGATGGTTAAAATACAGTAATACGCGTTGTTGCACAGTAGCACACGGTATTGCACCAATTATTGATTCTTACGTAAGAAGGCACTACTCAATAATTGTTACAAAGAATTAATGCTCAAAGATTTTTTATTGATTCAATAATTGCTGTGTTGATATTTAATATTACTGTTGTTTTAATAATTGTCATTACACAGTATTTTCCATTATCGAAGCAATAATTCATATTATCTGAATAATATTATTAGATAACATTATTGGCAGTGTCTAGAAAGTTCTGTCTAAAGAGAGGTTTGGTCATCTAATTGCGCGCCAGTAAGGAGAAATTCTTATTGGAAAGTCCCTCTTTCCCGAACCCGCTCGTTGTCGTGATTGTGATTCTGTAATATTATTTGTGAATAATTAATTATTGATTTATATAATGAGGAAAATATTGATTTTATGTGGATATAGATGGAGAAAATTTTTAAAGTGACAATTGTTAAAAATTGATATTTTATCTTTTCTGATAAAATAATATTTTATTATATTATTATAATATAATAATGGTGATATTTTTACAATGAATGTGAGATATATGAGTATATGAGGAGGAAGAGTATTTTTGTTGCATTAAATGATTAACACATGTTTTGTGTGTCGGTGGACCCCATTTCTTGACTGAAATTTGATTATAGCCTTTGAAAATCGTCTGTATGTGGATTTCTTTATCCAATTTTGTTTGGAATTTGGAATAACTTTCTTCTGCAAAGTTGTATAGAATTAAATTTCCTATAAAAAGTTGTGAGATTCAAATTTTTTGATAAAAGGACTATTTATTATGAATTATTGAAGTTCCGAAATAATTGATTTTGAAGTTTTAATAATTTTTATTAAGAAAAACATTTTTTATATTGTTGGTGGGCCCCACTGGTGTTGAATGCATGATGAATTTAGATTCTTGGTGTACGTAGGAAATTTATATAAATATAATAATATTTTATTAAATTTTCTGCTTTGGTGTTCTAAGCAATTTCCTATAAATAGGTGCTTAGGTTAGAATTAAAAATCACACCAGAAACTGAAGTTTTCTCTCTATTTCTCTCTCTATATTATCGAGTGTATTCTTGTGAGTATTTTGATATCTTGAGCGTTGCTATACTATGTGAAATTTCGTCAAATATTATTCCAAATGTAAGTACTTTGCTTTTGAGGTAAGGGATAGTAAGGGATTTTAAGGGATTGAAAGGGATGTTATTTTCTTCGTAAGTGATATTATTTCTTCAATATCATTATGTTGAAATATTGGTTTGAACTTTTTATCAAATTTAGAACTTTTTCATGTCGGGGTTACTATTCATGAGTTACTATTCACGAGTTACTATTCATGAGTTACTATTCACAAGTACTATTCACGAAGCATGATGATGTTTTTTGTGAAATTTCTATCTTTTGGTGTCAGAGTTACTATTCACGTATACGGCACTATTCACGTATACGGCACTATTCACAAATACGACATTATTCACAGAAAAATTAAGTTTTCTTCTCTGTGTCCAAGGTTGTCTGTTATGATTCCTATCTTTGATTGGATCTATGTTTTGGTCTTCATTTTTGAATTTTACTCCACTCTGGTTATTTATGAAGTATTTTTGAACTTGGGTTGTTTAAAGTACGAATCCTTAATATTTGTTCTTTTGTTTCACCGGATTCGCTTTTCTTTAAAATATTTTGCATCATCCTCGAAGATATAACTGAATATATTTGGCCTGTAGTACAAAGATGAATGATTTCTGATGAATATCTTTGGCTCAGAATGCAAAGATGACTGTTGTTGAATATCTTTGGCATGTAGTGCAAAGATGACTTGTTGATGAATATCTTTGGCCTGTAGTGCAAAGATGACTTGTTGATGAATATCTTTGGCCTGTAGTGCAAAGATGACTTGTTGATGAATATCTTTGGCCCGTAGTGTAAAGATGAATTTATTAGTAGGATTATGAACATGAACTGTGATTTGGTTTAACCATGATCTTTGATGTTTCAGGTGATGAAAATTAACTTTGTCCTGGATGAGGAAAGGAATTTAGAACTACACTTACGATTATGAGTTATATACGTGATTGTGGACAGGAATTGTTGATTAATGTTACAGGAATAAAACATTGTTGATGGACTTTTAACATGGAGAAGATAATAGATTTTATGGTCTATTTGACTCTTCTAATGGATTGCTCGTTCCACTACAACTATGGTTGAAAAGTTTTATCATCTACCATATGTTCTAAATCTCTGATTTATTACTGTTGAAGGCTATTGATAATTTATTTATCTTTAGTCATGATATTCTTTACTGAGCTAGTTGTGCTCACCCTTTTGCTTCATAATTCCTTTCAGATAATAAAAGTGTAGCTGGGACAAGCGGGGAGTAACAGGGGAATAGAACGGTGGCCTATAGATGTTGAGGGTGAGGTGAATTTAACTTGGAAGGGTGTTTTGCCACTATCATACAAGATGTCTAATGACATACAATCTCGTGTCATCATAAGACAGGGTTATGCTCATCCACTTGCTGAGTATATTTATAAGCACTATCTATATAATCTTGGTGTTTGTTTGGAGTATAATACCCAATCAGAGACAGTGGAGATAAGGATATGTCAAGAGAAGATTCACCATTGGGAAGAATATGATAGTAATCTTCTTCGCTTTTCTTTTTTGGGTCTATTGGGTCAACCAAGGATAATTACGTGGCCATATGATATCTATCATAACCTGACGCATGGCCTCCTATGTACGAAGGTTTCCTTGAGCACTTCCCAAAGATTCTAATTTCTAAAACAGTTTTTGACTATACCTTTATGTAAGGTGTCATTGTGACGTGCTATCCAAAGTTGGTGTCCAGAGTTACAGTTGATATATATTTGTATCCAAACTCACAGCATATGTGTTATTGTATTTTACACGACAATTGTTGTAATAAACTTGTAGTTGTTTTCTGTACCATGTATTTGGTGACTCAGAATGGGTTGGATGGAATGGACCTATTTTGGGGTCAGCAACAACGCGTATTGCACCAATTATTGATTCTTGCGTAAGAAGGCACTACTCAATAATTGTTACAGTAATTAATGTTCAGTATTTTATTGATTCAATAATTTTTGCGTTGATATTTTATATTATTGTTGTTTGAATAATTGTCACTGCACAGTATTTTCCATTATCAATAATTCATATTATTTGAATGATATTATTAGATAGCATTATTGGCCATGTCTAGAAAGTTTTGTCTAAGGAGAGGTTTGGTCACCTAATTGCAAGGCCAAGAAGAAGAGAAATTCTTATTGAAAAGCCCCTCTTTCTCGGAAACCGCACAGTTGTCAATATTGTAATTCTGTAATATTATTTGTGAATAATTAATTATTGATTTATATGATAAGAAAAATATTCATTTTTTTGTGGATATAGATGGAGAAAATTTTTAAAGTGACAATTGTTGAAACTTGATATTTTATCTTTTCTGATAAAATAATATTTTATTATATTATTATAATATAATAATGGTGATATTTTTACAATGAATGTGGGATATATGAGTATATGAGGAGGAAGAGTATTTGTAGCATCCCCAAATCTAGGTCCCAAATCACCACGGATCTTGGGATGCTAATTCTATAACTATTACTATTTGCGAAAGATATAAACATAAATTGTTTATACAATATATTACACACTATTTCCCCCAAGGTCGAGTAACCTTCAAATAAACATAATTCACAACCTATCTAACATACAACATTATTATTATACTATACTATTACAATTAAGCTGCACATAAAGTCCTAAGCTAAACTTTGTTTTATCCTTTCCTGTATCCGACGTATTCGCCTTAATCTGCAATGTTAAATCATGATATAGCAAGGGTGAGCATAAGATTGCCCAGCAAGTTTAAGTTCAATAATTTAACGATATATCGTGATTGAAAGAATCTGAATAATAAGCTGGCTATAATTCAACAATATATAATTGTGAACTAGCAGGAACAAACTTTTGACTGAACAAGTATATAACATGAACAAATATATCTTGACCGAATAGTAATGAAGGTGATCAGCCTTTCATACCTGACTTATACATACAATATGTACAAAGTACAATTCTACAATGGCAATCAGCAATGATTAACCATAAGCATATCTGATGAAATAATTCTTAGTAGAGTTAAGTAAAAACTTGCCTGAACCGTTGATTACCGCTACGCAATTTATCTAGCTTTGTCTGAAAACCTAATATAAATAATACCGATCTACACATTAGAATAATATCATCACAGTATTTAAAATAACCTTAATACATTTATCACATAACCCTATCAGTCTATTTAGCACATAATACTCAGTATCAAGTAAAACTATTGTAGTCTGAGTTGAACCCGACATAATTCTAACATCCCGACGGTCTAGTCGGACAATACTCGAGTTTAAGTTCAATTAAACTCTGCCTAAACACTTAACAATTATCTTAGATAATTTATTATCGACCAAAAATATTTTCATAGGCTCATAATAATTTTCGGATAATTAATATCATTTATCATAAATTTTCAATCATTAATATTGTATTTAAATGAATTAAATACCACATAATTCTTTTATCATTAATATTCATTTATTATCAAATATTAATGAAATACATGTCATAATATTAACATATATTTATAATATTATAAAGTATTTTTAATACTTTAAAATCACCTTTATATGATTTTTAAACCATTAAATTCATTATCCGATAATTGCTTTTAATATTAAAATATTATCCGGAGCCCAGGTATCATATACGCCACCAAAATAAAGAGCCTTGAATACTAGAAGAAAAGCACCTATACCTAATAAGATTAAGTGAATACCTAAAATTTTAGTCATTTTTTTATGACAAAATATCAAAAGCTATATTTTATAACTTAAAACATTTTTCTAACCCTTAAATCATTTTTATATGATTTATAAAACATTAATCCTATTTTTCCATAATTTATTTAATATATTCATTAAATAAACTAATTACCATTAATAATAAATTATTAATGAAATTAAATCACAAAATATTAAAAGTCATCAAAAATAACTTAAAATATTTTCTAACATCATAATATAATTTTTCATAATTTTTCATGAATTAAAACTATTTTTAAATAATTTATTTAATAATATAATTAAATAAATAAATACCTTTTATATTCCAAAAATACTAAATATTTTTGAAATATACTTAAAATAATTAAAAACTATTTTGCGGACTTTAAAAGAATATTTTATAATTTATTATGTATTTTTAATAATTAAAAACCATTTTTATCTATTTATTTAATTAATTAATGTATTTTTCAGAAATAAGTGTCGCTAAAGGGCCCTATAGCGACGAAACTGTCGCTATAGGTGTTCTTGAGCCCAAACCTAGAAAACCGTGTCAGTGCTCAAGTGGGTAGGTTTGACCAGCTTTAAAACATAGTTTGATCATGTTCTGAGATATCTTACACTTTGATCATGTAGTAGAAATGTAAGACTTCAATTACCAATCCTTATCTAAGTCATATCGCATTATAACAAGAAGATCTGGCCACCTAAAGTCACTGTCAGACTGTTCCTGGGTTTTCCAGAAACCCAGGCAGTTCAAGTGGTCATATTTATGCCCGATTAACTCTATGTTCTGTTAACCAAATGGTCGATATAAAGGTTCTAATCTATAGTCCGTGTGTCATAGAACACTTACAAAGAAACAAATCAGTTTAACAAGACTAGAACCATAAACTATGCCTCGGTCAAAGCTTGTCAGAAAATAAGTTCTTCCCTTTTCTGGAAATTTCAGAATCTACCAATCAAGTCGAGATGCCTAGTTTGACTTCGATTTTCGCTCAACCTGATCATGACTTGAGTAATTCTTTTTCTCTCATATGCCGTCTAGATGACAGGCTACAAGTATCCATCAACAACATCAACAAAAGACAAACAACTTGACAGATATGGGTTCATGAAGATGTTGTCAGAACGGTCTGGGAAAAATCTGGGTTTCCCAGATTTGTTCTTCAGGCAGTTTGGTCAACGTAGGTTTGACCATGATTATCTACGATTATGTTGTTAATCAAGGTGATCTGATGGCATGGATTAGTAGTTCATGTTCCAGCCTACAAGATCCGACCAACAAAACGATCAAAAACATAAAAACTAGCAAGATCAGAAGCCATAGATACCTTGTTAGAGATAAACTGGAAATCTGGGAATTTTCTGGGTTTTCCAAAAAGTTGGTTCGTGCTTGGTCAACGCCTTTTGACCGATCATATCTTCCAATATACTCATGATCTAAGCTTGATTCAAGTCTCAGATCAAAGCCCTAACAACAAAGAACACATATATAATATCAAATACACCAAAGCATTAACAGGTAACGATCTAAGGCCTCTGACATATGGCTGTCAGGCCACTTTTTCAACTTTTTCCAGATTTCTAAAATCTTCAAAATCGTGCATCTAGATGTTATAGATCCATGATCCAACAACCCAGATCTCTAAAAGGCACCTTCTAACACCTATCTAACCAATCATTAACAACTTTTAACATCAAATCAAAGATTTTCGAGATTAGGGTTTTCATACCTTTTTGGCTTTGATCATGGTTCTGATTTTTGGGATCTGTTCTTGGCTTGCTATGGATCATACAAAGAACTGATATCCTCCATATTTTCGTGGGTCTAGAGAGAGGAAGTGTGGGTTGAGAGTTTGATATAAAATTAGCAAAGTTTGTGAACTCTCTCTCTCTCTTCAATTATTGAAATAATTGAATGCAATGGATATGGCTAATGTAGAGGGCTGATCTTCTGAGATTTATATCATGTAGTTGATCTATGGTAGTTGACTTGCCAATATATGGCAAGATTCACTCACTTCCCTCTAATAATGCACAAGGGCAAATTAGTCATTTTGATTTTTTTTTGTTTTGTTCTTAATGGCATATTAGTAAATTGTCCAAACTTTTAGGGTTTAGGGTTTAACCCTTAGGGTTTAGGGTTTAACCCTAATATATTTGAAATTAAATTTCTAGGATTTCAAAATTTTGATTTTCAAAATAGAAAATTAATATTTCAAAATTATAATTAGGATATTCTAATTATATTAACATTTACTAATCATTATACAAGCTTGCTAATTAGGATTAATATTTCCTAATTAAAATTACTAATTAACAATTAGGTTTCATAATCATTCATTACGATTTATAACTCGTGAATTAGGGTTTTTGAATTATTAAAAAAAATCTAATTACTCATTAAAGTTATCTTTAATTAGGTTTGTAATTAAAATACATAAACCTTATACATAGCATTTAAATTCCTAAATTAGAATTTTAATATCCGAATTAGGGTTTCAATTTCCGAGAACTGAAATTAGGGTTTCCAGAACCGGTTTCTAGGGTTTCTTATTAGTCGTTAAGGTTTTCTAACTGAACGTTGAAGTTCTTAATATAATATTTTGCCACTGATATAGTTTATTTGTTCAACCCTTGACCCTTAACCACATACTGTACACATATACAACCATATACACAGAACATAATCACGTATATCCTTAATCCTGAATAATTCACCACAAAGATTTTTAAATCTAAAAATTTCTTTTCAGAAATGTCAAATCTATACACTTATTGTCTGTCTAGATTTATTATTTAACCTTTATTCAATAATTTAAGATTTAAATAATTTTTCTAAATTCTTGGGTCGTCACAGTATTTTTGTTGCAAAAGTTATTTAAAACATGTTAAACATGTTGGTGGACCCATTTCTTGACTGAAATTTGATTATAGCTTGTAAAATCGTCCGTATGTGGATTTCGGTCAATTTTTGTTTGGAATTTGGAAAAACTTTCTTCTGTAAAGTTGTAGAGAATTGTATTTCCTATAAAAATTAGCGAGATTTGAATTTTCTGATAAAAGGGTTATTTATTATGAATTATTGAAGTTCCGAAGTTCCAGAATAATTGATTTTTGGAAGTTTTAATTGTTTTATTTAAGAAAAACGTATTTTAATAATTAGTGGGTTGTTAAACATGCTGGATTCTGAATTCAAAGGAGACGTATGAATTTTGTTATAAATATAATATTTTATTAAATTTTCTGCTTTGGTGTTCTAAGCATTTTCCTATAAATAGGGTGCTTAGGTTAGAATTGAAAATCACACCAGAAACTAAAGATTTCTCTCTCCTTCTCTCTCTATAATGTCGAGCGTATTTTATGAGTATTTTAGTACTTTGAGTATTGCTATACGGTGCAAGTTCGTTCAGCGTTATATCCGACATTCCAGTACTTCTCTTTCGAGGTAAGGGATAGTAAGGGATAGTAAAGGATTATAAGGGATAGTAAGGGAGATTATTTTCTTTATAAATGATATTATTTCTTCAATATCATTATGTTGAAATATTGGTTTGAACTTTTTATCAAATTTGAAACTTTTTCATGTCAGGGTTACTATTCATGAGTTACTATTCATGAGTTACTATTCTTGAGTTACTATTCACGACGGGTTACTATTCATGAGTTACTATTCACGAGTTACTATTCACGGTTACTATTCACTACAAAATTGGTTTCTTTTTCTAACCAAATTATAGTTGATTTAAGAATATTACTCTGGAGATTAAAACTATGTATTGATTATATTGATTTTATTATCATATATAACATTTTTATAACCCTGATGTTGAAATTCTCTTTCACTGGAGTGTAAAGATGGGTAGATTATTGGTATGATCATGACTAGGGTTCTCTTTGGCCAGTAGTGAAAAGTTGAATTGTGACTGGTATGATCATGACCATTGAATTTATAATTGAATATCTTAGCTTAAGTGCAAAGTTGAATTGATCAACATAGTTATAATTATTGTTTATATAAATTCTGAAATGATTATATGTTTCTTTGAGATATGAATATCTTTGGCCCATAATGCAAAGATGACTTATTGATGAATATCTTTGGCCCGTAGTGTAAAGATGAATTATTGATGAATATCTTTGGCATGTAGTGCAAAGATGGTCTGTTAATAAATATCTTTGGCCCATAGTGCAAAGATGAATTTATTAGTATGATTATGAACATGAACTGTGATTTGGTATAACCATGATCTTTGATGTTTCAGGTGATGAAAATTATCTTTGTCTGGATGAGAAAAATGAATTTAGAACAACAATTACGATTATGAGTTATACATGTGATTGTGGACAGGAATTGTTGATTGATGTTACGGGGATAAAATATTGTTGGTGGACTTTTAACATGGAAAAGATAATAGACTTTCTGATCTATTTGACTCTTCTAATGGATTGCTTTCGTTCATTTGCAACTATGGTTGAAAAGTTTTATCATCTACCATATATTCTAAATCTACGATTTATTCTTTGTTGAAGGCTATTAATAATTTATTTATCTTTAGTTATGATATTCTTTACTGAGCTAGTTGTGCTCACCCTTTTGCTTCACAATTCCTTTCAGGTAATAAAAGTGTAGCTGGGACAAGCGGGGAATAGAACGGTGGTCTATAGATGTTGAGGGTTAGGTGAATTTAACTTGGAAGGGTGTTTTGCCACTATCATACAAGATGTCTAATGACATACAACCTCGTGTCATCATAAAAGGCAGGGGTTATGCTCATCCACTTCTTTGAGTATATTTACAAGCACTACCTATATAATCTTGGAGTTTGTTTGGAGTATAATTTCCAATTAGAGGCAGTGGAGATAATGATATGTCGAGAAGACTCACCATTGGGAAGAATATGATAGTAATCTTCTGTTTTTCTTTGGGTCTATTAGATTGACCAAGGATAATTATGTGGCCATATGATATCTATCATAACCTAGGCGCATGGCCTCCCATGTCTGAAGGTTTCCTTGAGCACTTCCCAAAGATTCTAATTTCTAAAATGCTTTTGATCATGTACCTTTATGTAAGGTGTCATGGTGACGTCTTATCAAGTTGGTGTCCAGTCATAGTTGGTATATTTTAGTATCAAAACTCACAACATATGTGTTGTTGTATTTTACCGACAATTGTTGTAATAAAGTTGTAGTTGTTTTCTACATGTATGTATTTGGCGACTCGTAACAACTTTGCGGAAGAAAGTTTTTCCAAATTCCAAACAAAATTGGCCAAGAAATCCATAAACGGGCGATTTTACAGGCTATAATCAAATTTCAGTCAAGAAATGTGTGACGACCCCAAAATAGGTCCATTCCATCCAACCCATTCTGAGTCGTCAAATACATGATACAGAAAATAACTACAACTTTATTACAACAATTGTCGTACAAAATACAAAAACACATGCTGTGAGTTAATATACAAATATATACCAACTGTGACTCATGTCCCAATCGTGGATAGCACATTACAATGACACCTTACATAAAGGTATAGTCAAAAACTATTTTAGAAATTAGAATTTTTGGGAAGTGCTCAAGGAAACCTTCGTACATGGGAGGCCATACTTCTAGGTTATGATAGATATCATATGGCCATAGAATTATCCTTGGTTGACCCAATAGACCACAAAGAAAAACGAGAAGATTACTATCATATTCTTCCCAATGGTGAGTCTTCTCTTGACTTGTCATTATCTCCACTGTCTCAAATTGAGAATTATACTTCAAACAAATACCAAGATTATATAGGTAGTGCTCAGAAATATACTCAAGAAGTGGATGAGCACAACCCCAGATTAGGATGACACGAGGTCAGTATGTCATTAGACATCTTGTATGATAGTGGTAAAACACCTTCCAACGCCGGGTTCGCTTTCTCCTATATGATTCACCAAATATAACTACTAAAAGATGTATACAACACACTTGTCTCTTACTGCTTAAGGAGAACTCCACAACTAGAGACCACCGCTCTATTCCTTTGTTACCCCGCCGACCAAAATACACTTTTATTACACCTCGAAAGAAATTGTGAAGCAAAAGGGTGAGCACAACTAGCTCATTAAAGAATATCATGACTAAAGATAATTAAATTATCAATAGCCTTCATCAATAACAAATCGTAGATTTAGAACATATGGTAGATGATAAAAATTTCAACCATAGTTGCAAATGAATGAGCAATCCATTAGAAGAGTCAAATAGACAATACGCCTATTATCTTCTCCATATTAAAAGTCCACCAACAATGTTTTATCCTCAGAACATCAATCAACAGCCTTTTCCACACATTATATGAATATCTCATGATCATAATTGTGATTCTAAATTCTCTTCGCACCTGTGATTTAATATAATTTTCATCACATGTCTTTACCTCAAAACATCAAAGATCATAGTTATACCAAATCACAGCTCATGTTCATAATCATACTAATAAATTCATCTTTGCACTACACGGGCAAAGATATTCATCCACGCTCATCTTCGCACTAATCGGCCAAAGATATTCAACAACAGTCATCTTTTGCACTACGGGCCAAAGATATTCATTAACAGCTTCATCTTTGCACCATCGCCAAAGATATTCATTAATGATTCATCTTTATACTATCGCCAAAATATATTCATCAACAATTCATCTTTGCACTACAGCCAAAGATATTAATATCTCAAAGAAATATATAATCATTTCGTAATTTATATAAACAATAATTATAACCATGTTGATCAATTCACCTTTGCACTTAAGCTAAAGATATTCAATTATAAATTCAATGGTCATGATCATACCACCATAATTCAACTTTTCACTATCGCCAAAGAGAACCCTAGTCATGATCATACCAATAATCTACTCATCTTTACACTCCAGTGAAAGAGAATTTTAACATCAGGGTTATAAAAATATTATATATGATAATAAAATCAATATAATCAATATATAGTTTTAATCTCCAGAGTAATATTCATAAATCAACTATAATTTGGTTAGAAAAAGAAACCAATTTTGTAGTGAATAGTACCCGTGAATAGTAACTCGTGAATAGTAACTCGTGAATAGTAACTCATGAATAGTAACTCATGAATAGTAACCCTGACACAAAAAGGTAGAAATTCCACAATAAAATCCATACCAATATTTCGGTATAATGATATTGAAAGAATAACATTTCTTAAACTTATAAAAAATTTATTTTAACTGTTTACACTTTACTAAATAATGCATTTAATCATCATAAAATGCCAAACTTATAAGGTTTCATCACCAATAACCAAAACCCTCATCAAAAATCTGCATATACCACATATATGATTCTCAAGCCATAAAATCATATTTTCTAATTTTCTTCCTTCACATAACATATTTAACTCATTTATTCATAACTAGTTCATTTTCATGAAAAATACCAAATCAGTTCCAAAAATATTTCTTTTAAGGGATTTAGCGTAATATAGTCCCATATTGAACATATATTTTTCTTAGAATTTTTAAAATTCATTTACTATTTTTCATATGGCTAAAACCGCCGAATATTTAGACATTTATCATAAATTGTAATTTTATTCAAAAATTCCGAAATTCAGAGAGTACACTGATATTATATAGATGTACTCCCAATAAAAATTTCATCAATTTTGGAGTTAACCATAAGGAGTTATAAGGCGTTACTTTTAAAATAGTCTTTTCTCAAAAAATTCATAACTCTTAATCTATACATCCAAAAATCACCATTTTTGGACACAATCAATAAAACTCATGAACATATCATTTCAATGTTTTCCAGAATTTTCTGAAGGTCAGAAGAAGTACGAACTGAAAAACATAATAACCCTTAAAATCCCTTACTATCCCTTACCTCAAAAGAGCAGCACTTCTGACTGGATATCGGATATGATGCTAAAGGAAACTTGCACTGATGAATATCAACTCACCAAGTATCTAAATACTCACAAAATACACTCAATAATCTAGAGAGAGAAAGAGAGAAAACTTGTTTCTGGTGTGTTTTTCAATTCTAACTTAGCCCTCTATTTATAGGAAAATTTTAGCAGACTTGACCTGCAACCTGATGGCTTTACCTGCTAATATTCCCACCCACCACATTTAAAATAAAATTTAGCACATTTCTTCACCAACCACAAGTGGGGTCCACTCAATTCTAGAATTTTCCACCAAAATGCTAAATTCGGATACTTCAACAATTTCTGAACCATTCACCTCTTAAAATTCATAACAAATCATACGTTCATTTTTAACGGTTCAAAATTTGTGGACATATACTCAACTTATATATGTATAACATATCCAAAAATTACAACGATCCAACGGTCAGATTAAAATTATAACTCACGCAATATATCTCAAAAACACTAGTTTAATTTTTAATACCTTCATTCAGACAAAAATACTGATAAAATACCTCAACATTAATTCCATCATTATAACCACATAAATAAATCCATCATTTATATCCATATCAAATAAATATTTCCTTATCATATAAATCAATAATTAATTATTCACAAATAATATTACAGAATCACAATTATGACAACTGCATCTGTTCCTCGAAAGAGGGAGCTTTCAATAAAATTTCTCCTTCTTGGCCGCGCAATTAGGTGACCAAACCTCTCCTTGACAGAACTTTCTAGACATTGCCAATAATGCTATCTAATAATATTATTCAAATAATATGAATTATTGATCTGATAATGAGAAATATTGTGTTGTGATAATTATTGAAACAACAATAATATAAAATATCAACGAAAGAACTATTGAATCAATAAAATAAAATATTGAATAAGAATTACCGTAATAATTATTGAGTAGTGCCTTCTTACGTAAGAATCAATAATTCAAAAATACTGTGTAATACCGTGTGGTACTGCTACTTCTGTGCAACAACGCGTATTACTTTATTTTACCAACCGGGTATTCCAATAGTGTTAACGGTAACGATTACGCCGTTATTTATAAAAACTTAATTTTGTTATTTTTTTTCATCCGATGCTTATTACATTATGGGGCCCATAAATGGTCATACTGTCATTTAAATATTCCCAACGTAAAGAATATTCCACGACCACACGAATATTCCCCGACAAAAATGAATATTTTATAACCACTTGTGTATTTTGAAAAAAAATTCATATATCACCCTTAACTTTAACTTTTCTCAATTTAACCATTTACTGAATAGTAATTATAAGAAAAATTAAATACTTTTATTTCATAAAATTCGGGGTCTTACAAAATGGGTCCACCAACATGTTTAACATGTTTTAAACAATTTTACAACAAAAAAACTCTTCCTCCTCATATACTCATATATCCCACATTCATTGTAAAAATATCACTATTATTATATTATAATAATATAATAAAATATTATTTTATTAGAAAAGATAAAATATCAATTTTTTAACAATTGTCACTTTAAAAATTTTCTCCATCTATATCCACATAAAATCAATATTTTCCTCATCATATAAATCAATAATTAATTATTCACAAATAATATCACAGAATCACAATACTGACAACCAGGCAGTTCCCAAGAAAGAGGGGGCTTTCCAATAAGAATTTCTCCTTATGGCGCGCAATTAGGTGACCAAACCTCTCCTTAGACAGAATTTTCTGGACATTGCCAATAATGTTTTTTAATAATATTATTCAGATAATATGAATTATTGCTTCGATAATAGAAAATACTATGTAGTGACAATTATTGAAACAACAGTAATATAAAAAATCAACGCAGCAATTATTGAATCAATAAAATAAAATACTGAACAGTAATCACTGTAACAATTATTGAGTAGTGCCTTCTTATGTAAGAATCAATAATTTGTGCAATACCATGTGCTACTATGCAACAACACGTATTACTGTATTTTAACCACCGGGTATTCCAATAATATTAACGGTAACAACTGCGCCGTTATTTATAAACAACTTATACTTGTCGTTTTCTTCATCCAATCGCTTTTCGTTATGGGGCCCACACAAGTCACTACCGTCATGCATTTAAATATTCCCGACAAAGAAGAATATTCCACGACCAAACGAATAATCTCCGACAACAATGAGTATTTTATAACCACTTGCTTATTTAAAATATTTGCGCATTTTACCCATAACTAACCACATTAATCAAATCAACCCCTTACTATTTCAAAATAATAATTAGAGAAATTAAATCTTTATTTATAAAAAGTTGGGGTCTTACACATGATATATCCTTAATTTATTGAACTTAAACTTGCTGGGCAAACTTATTGCTCAATCCTGCTATATCATGATTAACATGGCATATTAAGACGAATACGTTGGATACAGGAAAGGACAAAGCCAAGTTCAGCTTGGGACTATGGATGCAGCTAGTTTGTAATAGTAATGTATAATAATAACGTTGTATGTTAGATAGGATATTGATTCAGGTATTATGTGAAGGTTGTCGACCTTGGGGTTAATGTGTACAGTTTATTGTATAAACAATTTATGTTTATATCTTCTGCAATAGTTATAAAAATAGTGTACCAGATTCGCGGTGATTCGGGACCCGGATCTGGGGCCCTCACACTGCCTCATAGAAAAATTTTTATAGTTTGTTTTCTTTGTAATTTTTCCAACTCGTAACTTAATCGTTATAAGTCCGAATTGGCTTGTTCAAAAGTCGTTAGCTCACAAATCATATGTTCTATGATTTCATTAGAAAATATTTCATTTTCGAATCTTTTAACTCAGAATTCACCGATTAGTTCATTATTGAGTGTTTATAAAACGTTCGTGAACGTTCAACGCTCGTTTCTTCGTTCTAAGTCGAATTTTGGTCATTTTCGAGTTCGCAACTCTAAAATGCAAATTGAGACTATTCTCCATCGAAAACCAACGTTTCCAAGTTCAATGTTAACTTTTTACTTTTATTCCGAGAATTTAACGATTATTGTATAATCTCGTTAATTTCGCCATAACTTCGTTACTTGAGATTTTTACATTGTTCAAAATGGATTCATTCCATATATCTAACAACCTAACCAAACATATTTCATCAAATCATATACATGACAAATTCTTCAATGTTCTTCATTAGTTCATAACTTTCATTATTATGATTTTCTTACAACATGGTTTGAAGTTTAAGTTCTCTAATAATCATCATTATCACTGCTTAACATACATGCTCCACCACTTATCCACTTCTCTATCAAATATTATTGAAGAGAGGAAGATCAATAATGGTTTAAAGGTTCTTACCCTTGATGATCAAGCTTGGTTCTTCTTCTTCTCTATTTGATATAGCAAGTCTAGCTCTTACTTTTCTCTCTCAATATATAAGCTCTAAGTTGTTGGTTGAAATTAAACAAGGCAAGAAATGACCAACACGCTCTTTTATTTATAGGATTTCCTAGGTGAGGGTATTATGGTCAAAAGGTCATCCCACCTCCTTAAACCACATCCTTACTATTCCTTTCTTGGTCATCACACAACTTATCCATTACTTGACCACCACACTTGGTCAACCATGACTCACATATGGGGCCCACATGGATTTCCCCATAGGTTTTCTTACTCGTTGACCCATCAGTTCGATCAACGGATCCAGTTCTTAGTTTGGGCTTTAGGTTTTAATTAACTTTGGGCCTAATATTGGGCTTTAACATAATTCTAATTGGGCTTGCACAATTTCTATACAAATCCTACAAGTCCACTACAATTAGCTTAAAGCCTTTTAATGTATAGTTTACGTATTCTTCGCGTATACTAGTTCGTATAATCATTCATCATATACGATATACTTCCTTCTTATATACTCGTATAATACTTTGTATCATACTCGTATTCATTGCTTTGTATAATACTTGTCATTATACGATCATCATTTATTCAAGTCTTTACGTTCCTTAACATTCTCAAACTTAGTACGCAGGCGAAAAACTGTGTTTTCCATAACTGAAATATTATTACATATTCCATCCTTCCTTATTATTCTATCGTTACGTATTTCTCGAAAGTTCAAAAATAATTTTCGAGCAGAAATTGATGAATAGTGTTTTTCAAAAAAAATTCTCGAAAAGCTTTTATTTTCGTCTTAAAAATTGAAACACTTTAATTCCTTCACGTAGCTAGAATACTACGATATTCCGACACATTTAGGTTATAGAACAACATTCATCTTACTAACACATAATAATAACACATAAAATAATTTTATTCGTTATTTAATCAAAAAAAATTATTTTACAATTAATTCGATTTTCTCGGTCGTTACATTCTTCCCCCTTATAAAGATTCTGTCCCCAGAATCTCGCTAACAATTACATAAATATCTTAGGGTAATTTTTCTTCATCTTTTCCTCCAGTTCCCACGTTGCTTTTTCGGCATCATGGTTCTTCCATAACACCTTTACCGAAGGTATAACTTTATTCCTCAGAACTTGCTCTTTTCTATCAATAATTTGAATAGGCATTTCTTCGTACGTCAAGTCCTTCTCAATATGAATAGGCTCATTTTCTATTACGTGCTTATAATCTGGCTTATAAGGACGTAACACAGATACATGGAACACATTATGTATTTGTTCTAGGTCTGGAGGTAACGCTACCATGTAAGCTACCTCTCCTACCCTTTTTAATATCGCGAAAGGTCCTATAAACCTTGGACTTAACTTCCCTTCTTTCTAAAGCGTATCTTTCCTTTCTAGGGAAATATCTTTAGAAAAACGTACGAGCCTACTTCAAATTCTCTGTTCACTCGATACGAATCCGCATACTTCTTCTGTCTGTCTTGAGCTTGCTACCAGACGCATTCATATCATGTTGACTATATCCGCTATCTGTTGAGCCAATTCTGGTCCTAAATTTTGGCGTTCTCCCACTTCATCCCAACACAATGGTGTTCTGCACTTCCGTCTGTATAGAGCTTTGTAAGGCGGCATGCCTATGCTCGCATGATAACCGTTGTTATACATAAACTCTACTAGCGGTAGATGATCATCCCAACTACCCTTGAAATCCATGACGCAAGATCTCAGCATATCTTCCAGCATCTAAATTGTTCTCTCGATCTGCCCATCAGTTTGTGGATGATAAGCCGTACTTAACTTTAACTAAGTCCCCATATGTTCTTGTAGACTCCTCCAAAAGTTTAATGTGAATCGTGGATCACGATCTGACACTATCAAAATTGGTACTCCATGTCTGGAAATGACTTCCTTACCATAAAGTTTAGCTAACTGGTCTAAGTTATAATTAACTATTATTGGTAAAAAGTGAGTCGACTTCGTCAACCAGTCAACTATTACCCAAATCGCGTCATACCCCTTCTGAGTAACTGGAAGTCCCACCACAAAGTTCATCGTGATATGCTCCCACTTCCACTTCGGAATCTCCAAGGACTGTAACAAGTCGCTTGGTCTTTGATGTTCGGCCTTAACCTTTTGACAAGTTAAGCACCTACTCACATATTCTGCTATCACTCTCTTCATGTTCGGCCACCAAAAACACTATCGAAGGTCTTGATACAGCTTAGTACTACCAGGATGAATTAAATACCTCGAACTATGAGCTTCTTATAACACTTGCTCCTTTAATTACGTCTCATTCGGAACCCAAATTCTTCCTTCAAATCTTAATAATCCCTCGTTATCAAGATTGTACTTCAATTCTTTTTTATCGGTTAGTCGCTTCTTCATCTGGTCAAACTCCTCATTTCTGAGTTGTACTTCTTCGACTCTCTCTACAATGATAGATTGAATCTTAGTTGTAAACAATTTTTGACCTGCCTCATTCGGTAACTTCACCTCTAACTCCATCCTAGCCATCTTTGTTATTAACTCAGTTTGAGTCGTTAACATAGACAACTTCTCCCGACCCTTCCTACTTAAGGCGTCAGCCACTACATTGGCTTTTCCAGAGTGATACAGGATATCCAGTCATAATCCTTTATCAACTCCAGCCATCTTTTTTGTCTCATATTCAAATCCTTTTGTGTGAAGATATATTTTAGACTCTCATGGTCCGTGTATATCTCACATTTCTCTCCATATAAGTAATGCTTCCATATCTTCAGGGCAAACACTACCGCAGCCAGTTCCAGATAATGAGTAGGATAAACTTTCTCATAATCTTTCAACTACCGTGATGCATACGCTATAACCTTGTCATGCTGCATGAGCACGCAACCAAGTCCTCTATGCAAAACATCGCTATAAACTACGAAATTCCCTGCATCATCGGGTAAAGATAATAAATGTACTTCACTTAACCTCTTTTTAAGTTCTTGGAAACTGTCTTCAAATTTCTTCGTCCACACGTACTTCACTGTCTTCCTTGTCAAATTAGTCAACGGAGTAGCTATCTTGGAAAAATCTTGGATAAATCTTTGATAGTAACCCGCTAACCCTAGGAAACTCCACAAATCTATCTTAGAAAAATACTTTGCCCCATTCAACTAATCAAAGAGATCATCGATCCTAGGCAATGTGTATTTATTCTTTATCGTTAACTTGTTCAACTCTCAGTAGTCGATACAAAGTCTTAACGATACGTCCTTCTTTTTTATAAATAGTACAGGTGCTCCCCACGGTGAAACACTTGGTTGAATGTACTTCCTATCAAACAGTTCTTGTAACTAAACCATCCACTCCTTCATTTCTACTAGCGCCATACGGTATGGTACCCTGGAAACTAGTGTCGCTCCTGGCACAATATCTATTACGAATTCGGTCTACCTATCCGGTGGAAGACCCGACAATTCACTTGGAAATACATCCGCGAATTCTTTCATTATAAGTATTTGTTACATCGGTGTTCCCACTCTCTGGGTATCAACAACATGGCACAAATAACCTACACATCCCTTCCTCAAGAACTTCCTAGTTTGTGGCACGGTAAGACAACATGAACGTCCCGGCAATTTATTATCATAAAACATTACACGAGGCTGTCTCAACGTTCTAATGTTTACACATTTTTTTGGCAATCTATTATTGCACCATGGTTAAACAACAAATCCATCCCAAAAATTACATCTAATTCTCCCAACTTTATCGGTAACAGATCTACCGATAATTTATAACCACATATTTCTACATAATAACTCCTATGAATATCTTCGATATGAATTATCTCTTCATTGGCTACGTTGATATTGAAAGGTACATGTAATCTTTCAGGAAGTAATCCTAATCGTCTAGCAAAATCAGATGCTATGAAAGAGTAAGTAGCACCCGAGTCAAATAACACGTAAGCATTTATATTGTTGATTGGGATAATACCTGCAACTACATCCCCGGATGCAACTGCATCTTGGACCATCATGTTAAAGTTGCGGGCCATCGGCCTACCCGTCGGTGATGGACCACCAATAGCTAACTTTCCATTATTAGCGCCCTTATTCCAGTCCGTCCCCTTCTTCGGGAAGTTCTTCACCATGTGATCAGTTGATCCACACACGAAGCATCCATGATTCTTTTTTGGACTTGGACAGTTAGGCGAAATGTGCCCCTCTTGTCCACAATTGTAACACACGACCTTTCCCTTGAAACAGACTCCTAAGTGAGTCTTCCCAAAGTTCTTGCATGCTTCCATCCTCCTCTTAGGATCCCCTTGCTTCACTCCGGTATTCCCAGAGTTAAAACCCTTCCTCTTCTGACCATCGCCACTACCGCTGGCTCCTTCCATTTTCACTCCCCCATCTACCTTTCCCTTGTTCTTCTTCTCCTTGTGGTATTGGCTTAAAGCCTTATTACCACCTTGGGCAATAATTGCCTTCTCTAGTATGGTCCTAAAAGAGTTACTTTGGAACACAAATATTCGGATATAAAGCCAAGGTTTCAAGCCCTGCTCAATCCTCCTAGCCTTCCTCACCTCAGTATCCACCTGGTATGGAGCAAACCTCGCCAGTTCATTGAACTTGGCAACATATTGGGGAACTATATCATTTCCCCTTGTTTTAACTCTAGAAACCGCATCTCCATTCTCCCCTGCATACTCGTGGGAAAATAGTTCTCGAAGAAAATCTCCTTGAACCGCGTCCACGTTAAGTTCTCTATACCAGCTCTATCCTGGTTTGCCTCCTACCAGAAAATGGCTTCTCCCTTCATCATATAGGTAGAAAAAGCAACCTTTTTCCCCTCTTCGACATTTTCAATCACAAATGCCTTCTCTATTTCTTTTACCCAAGTCTTGGCTTCTATTGGGCCCGTAGTTTTTTTGAACTCCGACGGATCAACACTTTTAAAATCCTTAAATGTAGTAGCTCGTACTACCCCATGATTTACGAGTATATTCGCCCCCATTCCTATTAAAAGCGGCCGTTAACAAGTTAATAAACTCTTGCATCGGGTTAACCGAACCTTCTTCCAGCTGATTTACATTGGCTTCTTGATTTCGTTGTCTTCTTCTTGGCGGCATTTTTCTGTTAAGATAAATAACACATCATTATTACTTCCTTCTTGTTAGTTAGTTATTATTCATGATTTAAACAATAACTTCAACTCATTGCACAATATGTTCCATAAAAAGGCTTATATTGATTTTCTTCTTGTAGTATAATACTCCATCATTCGTTCTTACAGAGCCATAGTTGATTACATTACTATCCCGTAATTGCTTTCCAAAAATTGGAATTTACAAAAGACTGCCCTTTGATATACAAAAGAGGATTTTACGTTACTACTAGATACATCATATTTACATATCTAACTCTACTCTAACTACTAACTAAATTACATCTGCCTTATGGCATTCTCAAAATCCACATTGGCAAGACCGGCAATAATATCTCGGCTGATAGTATGTCGAGTATGCCCTGCCTCTATCGGATACCCAGCCACTTGTTGCTGAAAATCCGCATGAGAACTCCTATGTATATAGGACATCCTCTCAATCTTCTACTTCTTGACCTTTAGCTCCTGCCTGAGCTCAAAGGTCACATGTTTTAGCTCGTGGACCTTGTCCTTAGCCAAAACTTTCTCACCATGCTCCTCTTCGCACATCGACTCCATACTCTTCGTGTCCTCCAGGATTTCCTGGACCTCCTCCTTCAACTCTCTCACTTCCTTCCCTAGCTGGATATTTATATCCAAAATAGTCATAAATAACGCCTTTATTGACTCCCCTGGAGTCGTCTCTTCCTCAGGTGTTACGGTGTTAAATGACACAGCCTCCACCTCGTCCTCCGACATGCCATCAAACAAAGATATGAGGTCTAAGTCTTCCGAGTCTCCAGACTCGATCACAACCACTTCTGGTTCTTCTGCTATAGGGGTCGGTAAGATCTCTACTTGATTTACTGACTCCTCGCTAACAACATGTATATCCCTATACATCTCATTATTTCCTGACATCTACAACAAAACAATTTAGTTTGATTAGTACACATCAGTAGAATAAAAAACACATATCACATTTAATACATTTTTAGGGTTAACTTCAGCTTTTACTTCTTTAACTTTTCTTAAGGTTATGACTTAAGGTTCTTTCCCCCCCCCCCCCTTAAGTTTTATAACCTACGACTTTGATACCAACTTGTGACTCCCCCAAATTTGGGTATCTTCCAACCCGACAGATGGTGCTACACGGTGCTACAGTTCACACATTCATTCATTTGAAATACCTCAAAAGAGTAAAAATGCCTTCTATATATTCCAAAACAATATTACCATACCCAGGTTCTTTATAACCATTACATGTGTTCTTGTCATAATATCAAATAATTACAACATGCATATTATACTATTACAATGGCAATCTATTGGTTCGTCTTAGCCTTCCCTTTATCTTTACCGGATCCTTCAGTCAGTTTGGTCTTAGCTGCATTCATATGGTTCAAGCAAGAGTGAGCATAACTAGCTCAGCAAGTATGACAATTTCATTTAAACAAGAGGCTTGAATCATATAAATTGTATATCTTCAATAACTGAATCAATAGTTAGGAAGTACTATCGATAATTCAAAATAGCACTTCTCTTTTCTTTAAAACATTTCACAATGAACAACATTCATTAGACATAAATTTTGGTCCAAGACCTTGACCATTTCATTCTTTCTTTGAAAAAGACAACCCGACACCAAGTCCGTAAGTCCGATATATCTTACGAGCACATCTAGGTGATCAACCTATAGTACTCTATATTGTACAACACTACTTTCTTTAAACATATGTACGTTTAAGGTTTCGCAACCTCATGTGCCTGTCAGTAATGACAAAACATTTGTTTATCATACTCAGTCTTTCTTTGAAATCAATACTAACATAGTTTGGGAAAAAAATAGCAACATTGACAATAGTTTGATAGATTAACTGGAAATCCACAAAATACATTAAGTCTAGCCGAAGGAATTGGCTTCGACTTCATTATACATCAATTCATGTGTAAGGTACATGAATTACGACACTTGTCCAAATGAATATAGCCAAGGGTCAGAATACTTGCCTTTAGCATCTTTTATAGTTGTTATACTTTTCCTTTGTGTCTTTAAGGATTCTACAATACATGATCACATAACATACCATATTAGGTCATATATAATCAAGTATGTTTACTAATATATATTACCCTTCTTCTCAATCTAATCATGCCTTTGATTGTTTATAATTCATTACGGTTTATCGTATTACATTGTATTTACGTTTACGTAAGCGTTCGTCAACTTTTAGTTGTAATAATTCAAGTTTTAAGTATCTTCAATGATGTTACTTTAAGTCAATTAAGTATATAATTCACCCTTCATTCACTTCCTTGTTCCTTATGTTCAAAAGCATTCTTCCCTGTGTTCTTCCTAGTGGTGGCGTTGCGGCGCCAGCTTTCTATATAGAGCTCGCCTTCACGTGCCGACTCCTCGATGACGTGATGCCCGGTCTCGGTGCGCAAGGTGCCACTTCTTCTTCTTCTCGGTCTTGTTATGCACTTCCACTTCCAAGATGTGAGAGTGCGGCTCCGCCTGACTGCCATGCTGACGCGGGCTTCACCTCTTTGGCCCGTGCTGCGGCGCCAACCCTTGACAGTTTATTTTCTTTGTGAATTTTTCGAGCTCGTAACTTAATCGTTATAAGTCCGAATTCGCTCGTTCAAAAGTTGTTAGCTCATAAATCACATGTTGTATGATTTCAATATAAAATATTTCATTTTCGAATCTTTTAACTCGAAATTCACTGATTAGTTTATTATTGAGCGTTTGTAAAACGTTCGTGAACGTTCAACGCTCGTCTCTTCATTCTAAGTCGGAATTTGGTCATTTTCAAGTCCGCAACTCTAAAATGCAAATCGAGACTATTCTCCATCGAAAACCAACGTTTTCAATGTTAACTTTTGATTTTCATTCCGAGAATTTAACGATTTCGACAATTATCGTCTAATCTCGTAAATTTTGCCATAACTTCGTTACTTGAGATTTTTACATCGTTCAAAATGGATTCATTCCATATATCTAACAACCTAACCAAACATATTTCATCAAATCATATACATGACAAATTCTTCAATGTTCTTCATTAGTTCATAACTTTCATTTTTATTATTTTCTTACAACATGGTTTGAAGTTTAAGTTCTCTAATAATCATCCTTATCACTCCTTAACATACATGCTCCACCACTTATCCACTTCTCTATCAAATATTATCGAAGAGAAGAAGATCGATAATGGTTTAAAGGTTCTTACCCTTTATGATCAAGCTTGGTTCTTCTTCTTCTCTATTTGATATAGCAAGTCTAGCTCTGACTTTTCTCTCTCAATATATAAGCTCTAAGTTGTTGGTTGAAATTGAACAAGGCAAGAAATGACCAACAAATTCTTCTATTTATAGGATTTCCTAGGTGAGGATATTATGGTCAAAAGGTCATCCCACCTCCTTAAACCACCTCCTTAATATTCCTTTCTTGGTCATCACACAACTTATACATTGCTTGGCCACCACACATGGTCAACCATGACTCACCTATGGGGCCCAAATGGGTTGCCCCATGGGTTTTCTTACCTGTTAACCCATCGGTTCGATCCACGGATCCGGTTCTTAGTTTTTGCTTTAGGTTTCAATTAACTTTGGGACTAACATTAGGCTTTAACATAATTCTAATTGGGCTTGCACAATTCCTATACAAATCCTACAAGTCCACTACAATTAGCTTAAAGCCTTTTAACATATAGTCTACGTATTCTTCGTGTATAGTAGTTCGTATAATCATTCATCATATATGATATACTATATTTCTTATATACTCGTATAATACTTCGTATCATACTCGTATTCATTACTTCGTATAATAGTTGCCATTATACGATCATCATTTATTCAAATCTTTACGTTCCTTAACATTCTCTAACTTAGTACGCAGGCAAAAAATTGCATTTGCCATAACTGATATATTATTACATATTCCATCCTTCCTTATTATTCTATCGTTACGTATTTCTCGGAAGTTCAAAAATAATTCCCGTGAAGAAATTGATGAATAGTGCTTTTCGAAAATTTCTCGGAAAGCTTTTATTTTCATCTTAGAAATTCAAACACTTTAATTCCTTCACGTAGCCAGAATACTACGACATTCCGACACATTTAGGTTATAGAACAACCTTCATCTTAATAACACATAATAATAACATATAATATAATTTAATTCATTATTTAATCAAATAAAATTATTTTACAATTAATTCGATTTTCTCGGTCGTTACATGCACATCCTGATCTATACAAAGGGAATGAACAAGGACATCCTAGATGACGATTATCTAGACATCATGGTCATCATTCAAGAGGAGGAGGACGATAACCACCCCTTCATCATAGTTGTCCACCGGGACTTGACCCTCGGCAATTTGAGCATCACTCCTTGCATTTGTCGAAAAGGGTAAAAAGGGCAGAAAATCCCTCTGCCTTGTAGATAGCAATAACTGCTTACTTTTGTTGCATAGTATTAGCAGTTGTTTTCTTATGTCATGCTAACACTTTGTATGATCAAACAATTTCATATATTAAGTGAAAGCATTTTGTTTCAGGACTCTAAAGTTAAATTTGTCTAAACTTGTTGATAGAGTGCCTATTCTTCACAAGGACTGCAACTTTGATGTAAAGTTGGACTCTGACTTTATGGAGATTGAGAAAGAGAACTATGATGTGTCTAAGGAGATCAAAGAATGGGTCGAAGATAAACCCAAGCCAAATCTTGATCAAACCACCTCTTCTAACATCGGAACCTCAGAAAACCCCAAACAAATCCAAATTAATACGGATCTTACCCCTAGCCAAAGGAATGACATGGTTACTCTATTAACTCATTTCCAAGATGTGTTTGCATGGTCTCATGAAGACATGATATGTTTGTCAACTAAAATTGTCATTCATCGCCTACCCATCAAAGAGGGATTCAAGCCAGTCAAACAAAAACTCAGGCGATTAAAACCTGAGTGGGGTTTGAAAGTCAAAGAAGAAATTGTGAAACAAGTTCAAGCCGACATCATTATGGTATCAACATACCAAGAGTGGCTATCCAACATGGTCCCCGTACCTAAACCCAGAGGGAAGGTGCAAGTATGCGTGGATTACAGGGATTTGAACAAAGCTTGTCTCAAAGACAACTTTCCCGTACCATTCATCCACATACTCATTGACAATATAGCTCAGTATGGCATGTACTCCTTTGTTGACTGCTTTGTTGGGTATCACCAAATCATGGTTGCTGAAGAGGATCGTGAGAAAACAACATTCATCACTCCTTGGGGAACCTTTTGCTACAGACGGTTGTCATTCGACCTCATTAATGCCGGAGCTACCTATTAGCGATCCATGATGGCTCTTTTCCATGATCTAATGCACAAAGAGATAGAAGTCTATGTGGATCACATCATTGTCAAATCTCGAAGGGAAGAAGACCACATAGACCATCTCAAAAAGCTCTTCAACCGGTTGCGTAAGTACAACTTGAAGCTAAATTTGGACAAGTGCACCTTCGGCATCAAGTCTGGCAAGTTGCTGGGATTCCTAGTGAGCCACAAAGGCATTGAGCTAGATCTTGCAAAAATTCAAGCAATTAATGAGATGACCGTGCCTCATACAGAGAGGGAAATACGGGGATTTTTGGGAAGAATCAACTTCATCAGCCGATTCATCTCCCAAGTCACAGCAACCTGTGAACCTATCTTCAAGTTGTTAAGGAAGAACTCCTCCAAGAAATAAAACGAAGAGTGTCAAAAAGCCTTCCTTTCCATCAAAGAGCAACTAGTCAAAGCTTATGTACCTGTCAATCAATGACAATGCCATGGGCTGTATGTTGGGACAAAAAGATGATAGAGGCCAAGAAAGAGCTATCTATTACCTCAGCAAAAGATTCAGCATCAATGAGCACAAGTATACTTTGATTGAGAAGACTTGTTGTACTTTAGCATAGGCTTCCATGAGATTACAACATTATCTCCATAGTCACACAACCCATATTATATCCCGCATGCATCCTCTCAAGTACGTGTTCAACAACATATGTTGAATTATTGACTGTCCAAATGGCAGTTGATCCTCCAACCATTTGACATCATCTACGTCACTCAAAAGTCTATCTAAGGTCAAGGAATTGCGGATCAACTGGTCGTCGCACCAGCTGGGGATTTAAAACCCTTGGAAACATATTTCCCCGATGAAGGGATAATGACAATTCAGCAACACCATCATGACAATACAACCCAATCATGGAAGATGTATTTTGATGGAGCTGTAAACATGGAAGGTGTCGGAGCTAGAGGAATTTTGGTATCTATTTCGGGAAAGCAGTATCTTGTTGCCTTCAAATTGCAGTTTTTCAACACCAACTATAATAACCCAATATTTTCTATATAAATAAATAAGAAATTTTGTATATAAATTTTTTTATTTTAAAGTTAGGAGTATGTGCCAGGTAATGTGTATGTATATTTGTGATAAATAAAAATTTATTTATTTCCTGAATAATTACAAATAAATGTTTAAAGAATTATTAATCATTATAAACTATATTTTTATAGTAATTAATTTTATAGTCGAAATGATTTTAGAATTTATTTTCCATGAAAATAAATTTATATAATATTTAAATAATATATGAAATGATTATTAGTATTATTATAATAAATAATTTATTATATGAATGTATTTAAATTAGTTAAGTTAATTATTTTAATTTAATTAATAGTGGTATGTATATGCAAGATAAATCAGATATGGAATCCAAACCCTAATTCTGTTAATGAAATAAGGAATGAGAATATTAATTCCTAGATTAGAGTTTCGTTCGCTTTGATCTGTCAATCGTGTTAGTGTTTTGATGATATGTTGTAATAGGTTTGTAGCTGGTCATGTGTACTTCATATATGTGGCTTTAGATCATTTAAATCATCATCAGATCTAACTTAGTTGGTGGTCAAACTAGACCATCCGTTCACGATTTCAAATTCTGGAAAAAACCCAGAAACTTCATACGTGATTTTTCTGACAAAGTTTGACTGTCCTTGTTCTGTCATATGTGATGTTGTTGTTAGTACCTAATGTTATGTAGTTGTAGACTGACATGTTATCTAGACGATCGAACCATTATATCACATAAACCGAACCTAGAATGCTAAGATTTAAAAATTTGGAAAGTATAGCTTATTTGTTCTTCATTTCGGAAACCCAAAAATGAAGAAACGAAAGGTCTCATACATTTTGTATGCTCTGTATCTCAGGGATCTGATGTGTTATGGTAATGAACTAGGTTTGTTATTCTAGTGCTACATAAGTACTACCATATCGATTCTTAAACAAGCCCAGAAACGAATTACAATGAGATTTATTGTCGGTCAAACCACCTACCTTGACCACTGACTTGAAGATCTGGGCAGCTTAAGAACACACCAAGAACACCTATAGCGATGGGTCTGTCGCTATAGGGCCCTTTAACGACATTTATTTTCGAAAATTAATATTTTTAATTAAATAAATTAATTTAAATGGTTTTTAATTATTAAAAATACATAATAAATTCCAAAAAATTATTTTAAAGTCTAAAAAATAGTTTTTAATTATTTAGAGTTTATTTCATAAATATTTAATATTTTTGAAATATAAATGGTATTTAATTTATTTAATTATAATATTAAATAAATTATTTAAAAATGATTTAAATACATGAAAAATAATATTATGGTATAATAAAATATTTTAAGTTATTTTCAAAGGTGACTTTTAATATTTTAGGATGAATTTCATTAATTAATAAATATTAATGATAATTAGTTTATTTAATAAATATATTAAATAAATTAAGGAAAAATAAATTAATAATTTATAAATCATATAAAAATGATTTAAGTGTTATAACAATATTTTAAGTTATAAAATATAACTTTTGATATTTTGTCATGAAAATATTAATATTTTAATATTAAAAGAAATTACTTAGGATAATGAATTTAAGCTGTTTAAAAATCATATAAAGGTGATTTTAAGGTATTAAAAATACTTTGATATATTATAATATTATTAATATTTGATAATAAATAAATATTAATGATAAAGGAATTATGTGGTATTTAATTCATTTAGATACGATTTTAATGATTAAAAAATCAAGATAAATAGTAATAATTATTTAAAAATTATTACGAGACTTGGAAAAATATTTTTGACTATTATTAAAATTATCTAAGATAATTGTTTAGTGTTAGGCAGAGTTTAATTGAACTTAAACTCGTGAATTGTCCGACTAGACCGTTGGGATGTCAAATTTGTGTCGGTTTCAAGTCAGACAAAAATAGTTTGACCTGATACTAAGTTTTATGTGTGTTGTAGACTGATAGGGTTATGTGTTATGTGTTATGTGTTTAGGTTATTCTACGTATATCTATATATATAATAGTATTATATTGTGATGATATTATTCTAATATTGGAGATTTATATTACTAATATTAGGTCTTCGGATAAAGCGATATAAAATGCGTAGCAGTAATCAACGGTTCAAGCAAGTTTGTTTTAATTAACTCTACTAAGAGTTGTTTCATTCGGATAAGCTTATGGTTAATCATTGCTGGTTGCCATGAATTGTACTATGTACATATTGCATGTATAAGTCAGGTATGAAAGGCTGATTGTGACGCCCCCAAAATTAGGTATACATCACCCATCTTGAGTCACCAGATACATGGTACAGAATTCAAATACAACTGTGGTGTACAATACGACAAAACATAAACTGTGAGTTTGAATACAAATATTGTCTACTAGAGAGTATACAAACTCAAAAGGAGTCCTCATTACAATTATTATCACACTATTTCACAGAATAGTGAGGACTACTAATGCACCATCTAGGACCATCACTTCGTTCCCCGACTCGTTCTAGCTATATTCTCATTTCACAAGAGAAACGGTGAAAAGAAAGGGTGAGCTCAACTAGCCCAGTAAGAAATATTATGACTAAGATAATGCAAAATAAATTATCATTAGCCTTAAACAGTGTTAAACTGATACAATATAACAAACATCAAGTTTAACTGCAGCGAAACAAATAATCCATTAAAAGAGTCAAGTAGAGAATGAATTCTACTATCTTTTATGATTTAAAAGGTTTTTCATCACTTTTATCGCTGTAACTCAGCTTAATAAATAATCCACATCATCGAATCACCCCTGCACTACGGCCAAGGATATTCTTTAGTATCATAACCATAATTATCCATGCACTACAGGCCAAGAATATTTGTGTATTCATTAATGGTCATGATCATGCCAACAACTGTCCATCAATGCACTACGGGCCAATGAGGACTTTTACCACATCATTTGTAACATTACGGTCATGATTACACCGAATAATCCTCAGGTCATAATCATACCAAGTCCATCTATGCACTTTACAAAAGCCACCGATGACTTTCAAAAAATATAAATATGAGGATGATGACAATGATATAAGAATTCAATAAAACAAGTTAAAGAATTAATTTGTCCAAGAACCAATAACGTCCAAATTGTCAACATGACACTGCTTTGTAGAGTAAAATTCAAGATTGCTTAGAAGAATATTTCCATGAAAAGATATTGGATGAAGTTCAATTATCAAGGATATTCCACTAATTTCATGGAGTATAGAAGTCAAAACTTTAACCAACTGAGTATAATAAAGAATGGAATAACAAAAGAAATCACCATGCATGCGGTACCTCGCATGATAGACAAAAGTTATTCCAACGAGAATACTAAATAACGGAACCGGTCGAAAGTAAATTAAGACGGCGATGTGATGTTCCAACAGAATAATAAAGAATGGAATAACAACGAAATCACTATGCATGCGGTACTTGCGCCAGACGAGTTATTCCAATGAATACTAATAAGGATTTGAATCGGTCCGTACAGAAAACATGCATGACGGTATATTCCAAATGTAATAATAAAGACGAGATCGGTCCCACAAAACGCATGCGCAGATGTGATATTCCAACATAATAGTAAAGACAGAATATTAGAAGAATATCACCAAGTATAGGGTAGTTTGCGTATACTGGTTATTCCAGCAGAATAATAAAGAATGGAATAACATAAGTTCTCTTCATAAATACAAAAGAATAACACCCCTTACGAGTACAACAAATAATATTCCCTACCTTAAGAAGAAGAGTACTGGATATATAAGTAGTGAAGTAGCAGAATACTTTCTTCTTTCTCTCTATAGTTTATCTCTCTAGAGTTTCAAAGAATTAAATGAAAAAATAATGAAGGAATGAGCTTCTATTTATAGAAAAATGGACTACATAGTAACTAACTCATGAACGGTCTAGATTGATTTACTTTAATCGGCTACCCATATTTAAAGCAAAATCTTTTAAATAAAATATAATATATTCTATTTATAATCTAATAAAATGAATAACTTTATAAAAGATTTTACTATGCAAACACTATGCAGCACTATGCAAACACTATGCATAATAAAATACAATATATTCTAATTATTGTCTAATAAAATGATAACTTTATAAAAGTATTATGTTTTATATAAAAAAGATTTTACTATACAAAACACTATCACAGACACTATACAACACTATGCATAATAGAATATAATATATTATATTTATAGAATAACTTTATAAAAGTATTCATTTTATATAAAAATGATTTTCTGTATTATTACATTAATAATACCAACAAAACTGAGTGACTTATCACGTAAGCATCAATAATTAATACCGTGTAATACTATGCAATTACGCCATATTATGATTACTTTTTTAACACCGGGTGTTTCAACAGCTTAACGGTAAAACTTCATAGTTATTTTCATAAAAAGTTTTTTTGTCGCTTTCTCAATCCGACAATAATTCCGTTATAAGGGTCCACCAATGATTGTGCCGTTGTACGAATATTCCCTGTTAAAACGAATATTCCCCGACCAATCGAATATTATATAACAACTTGCGTACTTTACAAAATTTATAAATATTACCCACAACTATAACATTATATCAATTTCACTCCATAATATTTAAAAATAATATTTATAGAAAATTCATCTTTATTCAAAAAGTTGGGGTTTTACACTGATCACCTTCATTACCAGTTGGTTCAGATATATTTGTTGTGACGCCCCCAAAATAGGTATACATCACCCATTCTGAGTTGTCAAATACATGGTACAGAATTAACTACAACTTTATTATTACAACACATAAACTGTGAGTTTAAATACAGATATTGTCATCTAGACAATATCCACATACAAATAAATCCTCATCATAATTATTGATATAATATTTTACAAAAATGGTGAGGACTACTAAACAACTCTCCCTAGAACCTTCATTCCATACCCCGACTCGTACTCGCTATATTCTCGCCTCCTAAGAAGAAAAATGGAACAAAAAGGAAAAGGGTGAGCTCAACTAGCTCAGTAAAGAATATTATGACTAAGATAATATACAACAAATTATCGTTAGTCTTCAACAGAGAAAAAATTCTAATAGAATACAATAGACAACAAGTTTTAAATCAATATTTGTAATAACCCGAGATTTCCTAAATAAAATAAATAAGAAATTTGCGTATAAATTTTTTTTTTATTTAATGACGAGAATAAGTGTCTAGTAATGTGAACGATAAATGCGAATATATTTATTACTTGAAAAATTAGAAATAATTTTGGAATTATTAATTACTACAAATTATATTTTATGGTAATTAATTTCTGTAAGCAGAAATGTTTTTATTAATTATTTTCCATGAAAACATGATTGGAAATAATATATGAAGTGATAATTAGAATTTATATAATATATATTTTATTATATGAATTGTTCAGAATATTTAAATCAAGTATTTTAACTTGATATGCGAAAGAGAAGTCAGATATGAGATCCAAACCCTGAATTGGGATTGTGATCAAGAGATGAGAATAATAATATTATATTATTGTTATAATGATTTTTACAATCTGACAATAATTATGTACTTGTGTATGTATATGTGACGAGATAATATTGAGCAATGATGATCCAATTAGGTCATAGCATATTACCTATTTGTGAAACCCTAATTATTAAACTTCGATTCTGAGATATGACCGAGTAGTAGTTGTGTATATATGAAGGATTCTTGTGTATAAGATATCGGTAATTAGAAGAAAACCCTAATTATCATTGTTTGTCGATAATTAGACAAACCCTAATTATTACAACCCTAATCGGTTGAAGTTAGAGATCGTAATGACCGTGTTAGAACATACACGAGATAATTAGAGAACCTAATGGTCAATTAGAAACCCTAATTGATGGCGTTAAGAAACCCTAATTAGAAAATCCTAATTTTCTATAGAAAACCCTAATTTAAAATTATCGGGTTTAATTACGATGTTAATGTATAAATGTTTTAATTTACCAAAGGATGAAAAGTAATTGGTAAATAATAAGAATTACCATCTAGTGATTAAATATTACATTTAATTGCCATGTACAAGAATGCCCATGAAATTATATGGGAAATTACCAAAATACCCTTTTTGTCCATTTTAGTGTATTATTAGTAGCATTGTTGATGGAATCTTCAATTATGCTAGCTAATCAATGGCTTCTAGAATTCCCTCATGCTACTATACCATTACACCTCAATTATACCAACCAAATCAAAGATCCAAAGCATCTAGCATGGCCTATAAATAGAGATCAAGGAGATTGAATGAAAACACACTCTAATATTTTCTAAATCCCTAGACACACTCTCTCAACCTCTAGCCAACGAAATTATCTAGCATATCAGTCCCTA
This sequence comes from Panax ginseng, assembly GCA_020205605.1. Lineage (NCBI taxonomy): Eukaryota > Viridiplantae > Streptophyta > Magnoliopsida > Apiales > Araliaceae > Panax > Panax ginseng. The sequence continues at coordinate 67,893,628 of CM035145.1, read as the reverse complement.
AACAAAGCCCAACCATCATAAATAACAAATCATAAGCATCAAGAAGTCAGAAATCAAAAATCAAGTAAGAAAAGGTATGAAATCCCAAAAATTAGAAATCCTTCGATTCGATGTTAATTGATGCAATTGATTGTTTAAAGTTGTGTAATAAGGAGTCTATTAATGTTACGGGTTGTAAAAACACGGACCCATAACATCAAAGTGCGAATTTGAAGATTTGAGCAAGTTGGAAAAATCAATTACGTGATTTTTGGGCAAATGTCAAGACTTATATCTACGTGATTATTTACTATTTTGTTGTTTAAAAGTTGTTAGGTGTAGCTTGTTATGTGGTCTTTAAACTCAAAAAGGAATTAGGTCTATATCTATTGTAGATCGGGATTTATAAGCGGTCAAAGTGGGTTGGCCAAGCATTGACCATTGCTTTTTCAAACCCGAAAAATATTCTAAGTGTCCGAAAATTATTTTTTGGAAAATGTCGGGCCTTATATCTCGGTCATCTTTAATGTGTTTTGTGTTCTAAAGGTTGATATGTGTAGCTTGTTATGTGGTATTTAACCTCCAAAAAGAATCAGTCCATATATATTACGGATTAAGAGTTATTTAAGGTCAAAGTGGGTTGATCGGCATTGACCGAAAAAAATTCAGGCGACCTGAAATTTTCTAAGTGTTATTTTTTCCGACAAGGTTTGACCATACTTTAGATGCTTGATTTCTTGTTGTTATGATGATGTTAAGTGTTAGAGTTGTAGTCCTACATGTTGTCTACACACACTTTGGAATTGATAGATCACATAAACGTTACACGATCATCAAGTTATAGAGGTCCAAAGTAGGCACCTCGAATCTGTTCTTCGTGAAGAAACGACTTTGGTAGCTACTTTTATGGTGATTTATCCCAGATCTGATGTTTGTTTAGAGGTTATGATTGTTGGATCTTGTAGTCTTGTATTTCCTCTACAAGACCCAATTTATAGATTGTCCAAATTCGTTAATATGAGAGAGTTATTCACGGTCAAAGTAGCCCACTTTCGGTTACGCCTTATGAAGATCTCAGGTAGGCTCAAGAACACCTATAATGACGGTTACTGTCACTATAGGGGCCTTTAGCTGACGATTTTAATTATTTTAATTTACGATTTTCCTAAATTAATTTAAAAATTAGAAAAATTAGTTTTTAAATATTAAAAATACCAAATAAATTATGAAAAATTATTTTAAAGTCCTAAAAATAGTTTTTAATTATTTTGAGTATATTTCATAAATATTTAATATTTTTGAAATATAAAAGGTATTTATTTATTTAATTATAATATTAAATAAATGATTTAAAAATGCTTTAATTCATGTAAAATTATTTTATGGTATAAGAAAATATTTTGAGTTATTTTCCATGACTCTTAATATTTTGTGATGAATTTCATTAATTAATTATATATTAATGATATTAAAGTTATTTAATGATTATATTAAATAATTTAGTTTAAAAATGATTTTAATATTATAAAAATCATTTTAAATGAAATTAAGGTATTTAAAAATATTTTAAGTTATAAAATATAACTTTTAATATTTAAAGGATAATTTCATTAATAATTTAATATTAATGATATTAAGATAATATTAATGATATTTAGTTTATTTAATAATTATTATTAAATAAATAGTTTAAAAATGGTTTTATTTATTTAAAAATCATTTAAAGAGGATATTAAGGATTTAAAAATATTTTAAGTTATAATTAATGACTTTTAATATTTGGATGAATAGTACATTAATATTTATATATTAATGGTGATTATTTAAAATGATTTTAATTGTTTTAAAAATCATTTAAGGGTAATATAAATGTTTTAAAAATAGTTTGAGTTATTATAAATAACTTTTATATTTTGGCAATGGTTTCATTAATAATTTAATATTAATTAATTATTAATGATAATAGAATTGTTTGATGTTTAAATCATTTAATTATGATTCCGATTATGAAGTCCAGGATTTGATGAAGAGCACCCATAGTAACAGTTATATCACTATAAGCCCTTGAGTGACAGATTTGAATTATTTTAAATTTTTCAATTTCTGGAAAATTCAAAAATGATTAAAAGTAAAATGTCTGATATTTACAGATGTTGAGGTATAGAATAAGAGTCTTAGACTCAGTATTTACCCGATAAAAAAAGTTTCAGATGCGACAAAACCGCCGTAACCTATAATAGAAAGAAAAGACTTACAGAAGAGCATGGGTGAGATATTTGAAAAATGTATAAAAGTATAGAATAGAAAGTATGATCACTTTTGACGATTATGTGATGACGTGATTAGACTATGTACTAACTGTAATAGACAGTACTATGTGTTATGATATATTGTTCTAATCGAACGAATGATCTGATTATTGATAGGTTGTGATAAAGAGATAAAACCTAAGTTGAGATTTGTAATCGTGAATCAGTAGTATCTTACCTTTGCATTTCCTTTATGCAATGGACATGAGTAAGAAGTTTGAAATTATTATATTCTGCATGATTATGTACGCTTTGATTATCAACATGTTAGCTCAGATATATATTTTGTTAAGTTGATTTCTAAATGGGTATACAAGTGTCCCCACTAGGATAATCATGGCATTTATTCACATGTTGATATACCTTTGTCAATTACCCGTATATATATATATATGTTGAATTACATATTATTGTTGAGCAAGATTAAAACCTTCTGTTTGGAACCGTGGCATGTATGAACATCCCGATAATGGAAAAATTTTTATGCGCTTGGTGAACAAAGGTGAGAGCGATGAATTTCGTTCAAGTTATGTAGTATTGATCAATCACAAGGTACAACTGGTGATCACCCTCCGTGCTCGTAAGTTATGACGGTTTCTTGGATGAATTTCGCTAAACCTTTTCGAAAATGAAAACCATGTTCATAGTATGTTTCTTAAACCCTATTCATGGGTGGAGCCTAATTTCAAGAAATTGAAAGAGAGTTGTTATGTGAATCTTTTATCAGTATAGATTACTTCACAACTTTTGATTCGTTGTTGAAGTGTTATGTAAAGAGAATACTTATATTCTTTCAGTTTATATATATAATTGCTATTACTTGTTGGGCACTCAAATGCTCATCCTTGCTTAAATTAAATGTTTTCAGTTATGTATGAGCAATCTGAAGGCTCAAGCACGAACAAGGGGAAAGGAAAAGTCATTCAATGAGTTTATATTATGAGTTAATGGTTATAGTTAGTAAGACAATGGAATCTATTGTCAGGTATTGTAAGGAATGTATTTGAAGGTCACGTACCTGGGGAAGTAAACTTTGATGTATGTAAATTAAGTTCGAATGTATTATTATTTAGTATTATTCACAAAGAAATGGTATCGTGGAGAACCAGAGTTCGGGTTTCAAGTACCGGATTTGGGGTCGCCACAAAGTTGGTATCAAAGTCATGAGGTTATAAACGTTAGGAATGCGAAACCTAGGTTATAACCTTAGTAGAATGGATAACGAAAGTTAAGATAGATATTCAGTAGACGAAGAACTCTGGTGAAGAATTATAACCTTAGTAGAATGGAGGACGAAAGTTAAGATAGATATTCAGTGAACCAGGAGACGAAGTACTCTGGCGAGAAGTTATAGGATATGATGAGTTAAAGAGATTCATCGAGTTTTAGTGGTACTAAATAAAATATTACTTCATTGTAATGATGAATATATTTTATTTCAGTAATGATGTTGTCTCGTTTATTGTGGTCATAGAATGGATGACAAAAGTTAAAATAGTAATTCCTTGACCCAAGAGACGATGGACTCTAGCGAGGAGTACACAGACAGTGAGATGATAAGAGATTTGATAGTTAGGAACGACGACTTAAGGGTTAGAGCTGAGCAGGCGGAGGCACAGAATCGTACTCTCCAGATTTCGGAACAGCAGTACAAGGACGCTGCTCACCGAACACAGATGGAGTTAGCCGAGCTACGAGAGAGATTGGAGCAGAGGGAGATACAGATAGGACAGTTGAAGGTTGAGATAGAAGCCAAAGACACCAAGATATATACCTTGGAGCGGGGCTTTGAACATCGCCTTTATGCGATTCGATGCGAGTGGATGGGCGCCTTTCTACGAGAGAAAGATAGGCGTTGATGTGTTTATAGAGATGGATTGAATAAATTCATCGTCAAACAAAATAAGAGACAACGTATATAAAACTCTTGATTGATGTGTATATATACTATATGCTAATCAGGGTAACTTATGTATGTAGATGTCTGGTGGAAAAGATATGTGGATAAGAAGGATCAGATCCATACCCCCAAGCTAATATTGAGGCCAATAGCGGGAATAGAAGCTCAAAAGGAGAGAATGACAGATAATGATTCAGACATTAACGTTGAAGCTGATCAAGCATCAATGAAAGTGCAGGATCTGGAGATCAAGGTTTCTTTACTAGAAAGGTTGTGGGAGAAAGAAAAGTTGCTACGTCGGCATTAATAGAAACAATGGAAGAGCAAGATAAGCTCAAAATCCAAATTGACCAGATGGGAGCCTCAAACAACACATCGTGTGCAGCTCCGAGACGTAAGGGAAAAAGAAAGATAGAAGATCCTGACTTAGGAAAACCTGATAAGAAGAAAGGAAGAAGATATATGTTATATTTATATTTGTGAGGGACATACCTCTCCTCGTTGCCCCAACTATAAGCAAGGTGGATGTTTTAATTGTGGAATGGAAGGACATCGAGCGAATGAATGTCCGAGAAGAAGGCTTAGTAAATAGGTAGTATGGGTTATGTTATGTAATATGTGTGATAAGTAATGAACTATTTTCAACTTTTATGTTGGTCAAGATTTTAAATCCCGACTGTTGTAGTCACAAAGGGATAGCTGATGTTTAAAGCAATATGTGCTATGGTATGTTAAGTTCTATTAATGTGAGGTGTTATGGTTGGAAGTACCATGAGTGTCACAAGTTGGATTAATGAAGTAAGTTGTTATAAAAGTAGCAGATATTTATCTGAATATTGGTTAATATAGTAAACCAAGTTTCAAATCCAATATTTTGATTACATGATTATTTGAGTAGAAAATTTTGTGTTATATATGTCGAACGTATCACGATGAGGCTTAGAATGTAAGGAAATGAAGAATAATTTACGATTATGTCACCAAGACGAAAAACGAAAACCAAACCAGCGGAAGATCAACGGATAATCGAACAACGAACGCCAAAGACTTTAAAAGCAATCTTGTTGCTAGGGTATAAAGGATTAAGTGACTCAAGAGAAGCGTTTATGATAGTTAGGATAACGGAAAGGGCAAAAGATAAATTTTATCAATTATACGATAAAAGGGAAATGAGATAAAGAGAAAGTTTGTGGGCAGAAGAGACATATCTCTTCCAATTGTCCCAATTCAAGAATGTATAGCGAATGTTTTATTTATGAATCAATGGAGTATAAGATGAAAGAGTATAAGGTGAATGATTTTTCAAGAAGGAGAAGTGAGATAAGGAATGTGAATACGAGAAATGACAGCAAGATATAGGCGACAACGAAATAAACCGTAAGTGTCTTCATTATGGTCGTTCAAGATATCGTAGCGATTGAGGATCTTGTGGCATTTGAAAATGTAAACTCAGTGCTATTTGAATAACTTATGTGTCTTATATGATTTTCCTGTATATATACATATAGTAGATTTCTTTATTAAAGAAATTTTGAGGAAGGAATTTAAGTTCTTTTAGAAATCAAATTTCTGTTTATCAGATAGACAAGCGTTATGGAGAATAGTTAAAGATCAGTTCGATCAAGTATGATCGAGGTCTACGTCAATGATTATATGCTATATACCCTTCTACGTATGAGTTTTAAAGCGGTGATTAGGGGACTAAATCCTTATAAGGAGGTGAATGTAATAACCCGAGATTTCCTAAATAAAATAAATAAGAAATTTATGTATAAATTTTTTTTTTTTATTTAATAGCGAGAATAAGTGTCTAGTAATGTGAACGATAAATGCGAATATATTTATTACTTGAAAAATTAGAAATAATTTTGGAATTATTAATTACTACAAATTATATTTTATGGTAATTAATTTACATAGCGTAAATGTTTTTTATTAATTATTTTCCATGAAAACATGATTGGAAATAATATATGAAGTGATAATTAGAATTTATATAATATATATTTTATTATATGAATTGTTCGAATATTTAAATCAAGTATTTTAACTTGATATGCGAAAGAGAAGATGAGATATGAGATCCAAACCCGAATTGGGATTGTGATCAAGAGATGAGAATAATAATATTATATTATTGTTATAATGATTTTTCTGATACAATAATTATGTCTTGTGTATATGTGACAGATAATATTGAGCAATGACGGTCAATTAGGTATAGCATATTACCCCTATTGAAACCCTAATTATTAAACTTCGATTCTGAGATATGACCGAGTAGTAGTACCGTGTATATGAAGGTTACATGTATAAGATGTCTGTAATTAGAAGAAAACCCTAATTACTTTGTTTGTCGATAATTAGACAAACCCTAATTATTACAACCCTAATCGGTTGAAGTTAGAGATCGTAATGACCGTATTTAGAACATACACGAGATAATTAGAGAAACCTAATGGTCAATTAGAAACCCTAATTGATGGCGTTAAGAAACCCTAATTAGAAAATCCTAATTTTCATAGAAAACCCTAATTTAAAATTATAGTGTTTTTAATTACGATGTTAATGTATAAATGTTTTAATTTACCAAAGGATGAAAAGTAATTGGTAAATAATAAGAATTACCATCTAGTGATTAAATATTACATTTAATTGCCATGTACAAGAATGCCCATGAAATTATATGGGAAATTACCAAAATACCCTTTTGTCCATTTTAGTGTATTATTAGTAGCATTGTTGATGGAATCTTCAATTATGCTAGCTAATCAATGTCTTCTAGAATTCCCTCATGCTACTATACCATTACACCTCAATTATACCAACCAAATCGAAGATCCAAAGCATCTAGCATGGCCTATAAATAGAGATCGAGGAGATTGAATGAAAACACACTCTAATATTTTCTAAATCCCTAGACACACTCTCTCAACCTCTAGCCAACGAAATTATCTAGCATATCAGTCCCTAAACAAAGCCCAACCATCATAAATAACAAATCATAAGCATCAAGAAGTCAGAAATCAAAAATCAAGTAAGAAAAGGTATGAAATCCCAAAAATTAGAAATCCTTCGATTCGATGTTAATTGATGCAATTGATTATTTAAAGTTGTGTAATAAGGAGTCTATTAATGTTACGGGTTGTAAAAACAGGACCCATAACATCAAAGTGCACGAATTTGAAGATTTGAGCAAGTTGGAAAAATCAATTACGTGATTTTTGGGCAAATGTCAAGACTTATATCTCTGTGATTATTTACTATTTTTGTTGTTTAAAAGTTGTTAGGTGTAGCTTGTTATGTGGTCTTTAAACTCAAAAAGGAATTAGGTCTATATCTATTGTAGATCGGGATTTATAAGCGGTCAAAGTGGGTTGGCCAAGCATTGACCTATTGCTTTTCAAACCCGTAAAAATATTCTAAGTGTCCGAGAATTATTTTTTTGGAAAATGTCGAGGCCTTATATCTCGGTCATCTTTAATGTGTTTTGTGTTCTAAAGGTTGATATGTGTAGCTTGTTATGTGGTATTTAACCTCCAAAAAGAATCAGTCCATATATATTACGGATTAAGAGTTATTTAAGGTCAAAGTGGGTTGATCGGCATTGACGAAAAATTTCAAGCGACCAGAATTTTCTAAGTGTTATTTTTTACGACAAGGTTTGACCATACTTTAGATGCTTGATTTCTTGTTGTTATGATGATGTTAAGTGTTAGAGTTGTAGTCCTACATGTTGTCTACTACACCGGAATTGATAGATCACATAAACGTACACGATCATCAAGTTATAGAGGTCCAAAGTAGGCACCTCGAACTGTTCTTCGTGAAGAAACGACTTTGGTAGCTACTTTATGGCTGATTTATCCCAGATCGATGTTTGTTTAGAGGTTATGATTGTTGGATCTTGTAGTCTTGTATTTCCTCTACAAGACCCAATTTATAGATTGTCCAAATTCGTTAATATGAGAGAGTTATTCACGGTCAAAAGTAGCCCACTCGGTTACGCCTTATGAAGATCTCGGTAGGCTCAAGAACACCTATATGTGACGCCTACATCACTATAGGGCCTTTAGCGACGCTTTAATTATTTTAATTTACGATTTTCCTGAAATTAATTTAAAAATTAGAAAAATTAGTTTTAAATATTAAAATACCAAATAAATTATGAAAAATTATTTTAAAGTCCTAAAAATAGTTTTTAATTATTTTGAGTATATTTCATAAATATTTAATATTTTTGAAATATAAAAGGTATTTATTTATTTAATTATAATATTAAATAAATGATTTAAAAAGCAGCTTTTAATTCATGTAAAATTATTTTATGGTATAAGAAAATATTTTGAGTTATTTTCCATGACTCTTAATATTTTGTGATGAATTTCATTAATTAATTATATATTAATGATATTAAAGTTATTTAATGATTATATTAAATAATTTAGTTTAAAAATGATTTTAATATTATAAAAATCATTTTAAATGAAATTAAGGTATTTAAAAATATTTTAAGTTATAAAATATAACTTTTAATATTTAAAGGATAATTTCATTAATAATTTAATATTAATGATATTAAGATAATATTAATGATATTTAGTTTATTTAATAATTATTATTAAATAAATAGTTTAAAAATGGTTTTATTTATTTAAAAATCATTTAAAGAGGATATTAAGGATTTAAAAATATTTTAAGTTATAATTAATGACTTTTAATATTTGGATGAATAGTACATTAATATTTATATATTAATGGTGATTATTTAAAAATGATTTTAATTGTTTTAAAAATCATTTAAGGGTAATATAAATGTTTTAAAAATAGTTTGAGTTATTATAAATAACTTTTATATTTTGTAATGGTTTCATTAATAATTTAATATTAATTAATTATTAATGATAATAGAATTGTTTGATGTTTAAATCATTTAATTATGATTCCGATTATGAAGTCCAGATTTGATGAAGAGCACCCATAGTAAATGCTTATATCACTATAAGCCCTTGAGTGATGATTTGAATTATTTTAAATTTTTCAATTTCTGGAAAATTCAAAAATGATTAAAAGTAAAATGTCTGATATTTACAGATGTTGAGGTATAGAATAAGAGTCTTAGACTCAGTATTTACCCGATAAAGTCGTCCGATGACGCCGACAACCTATCGGAATTCCTATAATAGAAAGAAAAGACTTCTGTAAGAGCATGGGTGAGATATTTGAAAAATGTATAAAAGTATAGAATAGAAAGTATGATCACTGCGATTATGTGATGACGTGATTAGACTATGTGCTAACTGTAATAGACAGTACTATGTGTTATGATATATTGTTCTAATCGAACGAATGATCTGATTATTGATAGGTTGTGATAAAGAGATAAAACCTAAGTTGAGATTTGTAATCAGCGAATCAGGCAAGTATCTTACCTTTGCATTTCCTTTATGCAATGGACATGAGTAAGAAGTTTCAGAATTATTCTATTCCTGTACAGATTATGTAAGCTTTGATTATCAACATGTTAGCTCAGATATATATTTTGTTAAGTTGATTTCTAAATGGGTATACAAGTGTCCCCACTGGGATAATCATGGCATTTATTCACATGTTGATATACCTTTGTCAATTACCCGTATATATATATATATATATGTTGAATTACATATTATTGTTGAGCAAGATTAAAAACCTTCGGGTTTGGAACCAGGCATGTATGAACATCCCGATAATGGAAAAATTTTTATGCGCTTGGCTGACAAAGAAGTGAAAGCGATGAATTTCGTTCAAGTTATGTAGTATTGATCAATCTGAGGTACAACGGGTGTGATCACCCTCCGTGCCCGTAAGTATGATTTTCTTGGATGAATTTCGCTAAACCTTTTCGAAAATGAAAAAAACCATGTTCATAGTATGTTTCTTAAACCCTATTCATGGGTGGAGCCTAATTTCAAGAAATTGAAAGAGAGTTGTTATGTGAATCTTTTATCAGTATAGATTACTTCACAACTTTTGATTCGTTGTTGAAGTGTTATGTAAAGAGAATACTTATATTCTTTCAGCTTATATATATAATTGCTATTACTTGCTGGGCACTCAAATGCTCATCCTTGCTTAAATTAAATGTTTTCAGTTATGTATGAGCAATCTGAAGGCTCAGGCACGAACAAGGGGAAAGGAAAGCTGTTCGAATGAGTTTATATTATGAGTTAATGGTTATAGTTAGTAAGACAATGGAATCTATTGTCAGGTATTGTAAGGAATGTATTTGAAGGTCACGTACCTGGGGAAGTAAACTTTGATGTATGTAAATTAAGTTCGAATGTATTATTATTTAGTATTATTCAGCTTAAAGAAATGGTATCGTGGAGAACCGAGTTCGGGTTTCAAGTACCTGGATTTGGGGTCGCCACAATATTCGCAGCGGAAAATATTAATTCATAGAAGAGTTACGTAAAGGATGAAATCTACTAAAGTCTATGAATTTAACAGTACATCACAGTATTTTTAATCCCTGTAACATCAATCAATGCACCTCATGAATCATATATTCATCCTTGCACTACAGGCCAAGGATATTCATCAGTTGGTCATGTTCATCTAAACACCTGTTCATCTTTGCACTACGGGCCAAAGATATTCATCTAAACACCTGTTCATCGTTGCACTACGGGCCAAAGATATTCATCAGAAATCATTCATCTTTGCACTACAGGCCAAAGATATTCATTAACATCATCATTTAAGACTGAGGATGATGAAAAATATTTTTAAAGAAACGAATCCAGTGAAACAAAATGACAAGGATTAAGGATTAAGGATTCGTACTTTGTTTTATTCATGTCCAAAAATACTTCAAAAATCATCATAGTGGTGTAAAATTCAAGAATGATCAAAACATGGATACAATCAAAACTAGTATCCGAATAGATATTTTGACGAAAAGAAAATTTTCAATTTTTGATGAATAGTGTCGATTTCGTGAAATAATTAATTATATATCGTGAATAGTAACTCCGACACCAAAAGTTCCAAATTTGATAAAAACTTCAGATCAATATTTCAGCATAATGATATTGAAGAAATAATATCATTACGAAAAAAAAAAATATCCCTTACCTCGAAAGATTTATACTTCTAGCTGAAACACCGGATATAGGCTATGACTTGAACTTGCACCATATAGCAATACTCAAAGTATACTCAAAATACTCACAAGAATAAACTCGATAATATAGAGAGAAAACTTGAGCCGTGTAATTTTCAATTCTAACCTAAGCACCCTATTTATAGGAAAATGCTTAGAACACTAAAGCAGAAAATTTAATTTAATAATAATATATATAACAAATTCTCTATGCACACTTTCTAGATTTTGAATTCAGAATTTACATCACATGCTAGGCTGCCCACAAACAAAAAAAACGTTTTTCATTCTTTAAATATTTTAAACTTCCAAAAATCAATTATTTCGTAGCTTCGGAACTTCAATAATTCACAATAAATATCCCTTTTATCAGAAAATTCGAATCTCGCGACTTTTTATAGGAAATTCAATTCTCTACAACTTTGCAGAAGAAAGTTTTTCCAAATTCCCAACAAAAAATGACCGAAATCCATAAACGGGCGATTTTTTAGGCTATAATCAAATTTCCGTCAATAAATGGGTCCACAGACATGTTTAACATGTTTTAAACATTTATTGCAACAAAAATACTCTTTCTCCTCGTATACTCGTATATCACACATTCATTGTAAAAATATCACCATTATTATATTATTAAAAATATAATAATATATTTAAATGAATTATTTTATCAGAAAAAGATAAAATTTTAATTTTCAAAAATTATCACATTAAAAATTTTCTCATCTATATCCATATAAAATCAATATTTTCCTCATCATATGAATCAATAATTAATTACTCACAAATAATATTACGAGAATCACAATATTGTGACAACCGTGGTTCACAGGAAAGAGGGGCTTTCCAATAAGAATTTCTCCTTCTTGGTGGCGCGCAATTAGGTGACCAAACCTCTCCTAGATGAACTTTCTAGACATTGCCAATAATGTTATCTAATAATATTATTCAGATAATATGAATTATTGCTTCGATAATGAAAAATACGTGTAATGACAATTATTGAAACAACAACAATATAAAATATCAACGCACAATTATTGAATCAATAAAATAAAATCTTTGAATAAAGAATTCTTTGTAACCATTATTGAGTAGTGCCCTCTTACGTAAGAATCAATAATTGGTGCAATACCGCAGTATATCTTCTTGTGCAACAATGACATCTTGTGTTTTAACCACCGGGTATTCCAACAGTGTAAACGGTAACAACTACGCCATTATTTTTAAACAACTTATTTTTGTCGTTTTCTTCCTCCAATCGCTTTCCATTATGGGGCCCACACATGGCTGCGCCGTCGTACGAATATTCCCCGACAGTACGAATATTCCACGACCAAACGAATATTCCCCGACAATAAGGAATATTTTATAACCATTTGCTTATTTTGAAATACTTGCGTATTTTACCCATAACTATCCACATTAATCAAATCAACCCTTACTATTTCAAAATAATAAATAGAGGAAATTTCATTTTATTAATAAAAAGTCGGGGTCTTACAACCTCCCCTCCTTATGAAATTTCATCCTCGAAATTGACGTACGTACCTGGTGTTTCGAAAAGATGAGGATACCTCGCTTTCATTTCCGTTTCCAACTCCCAGGTCATTTCCTCTATTGCATGGTTTCTCCACAAGACTTTAACTTGTGGTACAACCTTCGTGCGTAGGACATACTCCTTTCTATCCAAGATCTTTACAGGTACCTCCTCATACGTTAAGTCTTCGGCTATCTCGTCCGGTTCTAATTCAATAACGTGGTTCAGGTCTTTCACATATTTATGAAGTACAGATATGTGAAACACATTATGAACACGAGACATACTCGGAGGTAACGCGAGTCTATAGCTACATTACCTACTCGGTCAAGAATTTGAAATGGACCAATAAATCGTGGATTGAGCTTTCCTCTCTTCCCAAATCTTGTAACTCCCTTCCATGGAGCAACTCGCAACAATACATGATCCCCTATACTAAATTCCACGTCCTTTCGATGAAGATCCGCATAACTCTTTTGTCGATCTTGTGCTGCTTTGTATCGTTGTCAAATTATTTGGATCTTTTCGGTGAGTCATACGTACTTAACTCGGGTCCCAACAATGTTGCTTCACCCACCTCATCCCAACATATTGAGAGTGACACTTTCATCCATATAATGCTTCAAATGGAGCCACATATACTTGCTTGCGATAATCATTGTTGTTGTAGGAGAATTCCACCAATGGTAAATACTTATCCCAACCGCCCTTTGAAATCTAGGACACAGTCTTAATAAATCTTCAAGAGTTTGAATAGTCCTCTCTATTGTTGTCATCTGTTTGAGGATGGTATGCGTCAATCAATCAGAAATCCATGCCCATAGCTTTTTGCAAGCTAACCCAAAATCTTGAAGTGAATCTTGGGTCACGATGCGAAACTATGGATCTTGGCATGCCATGCAATCTCATAATCTCATTTACGTACATTTGAGCAAGACGTTCAAGGAATAAGTCTCCGTGTCGGTAAGAAATGAGCAGACTTGGTTAATCTATCAACAATAACCCAAATAGCATTGATGCCTTGAGAAACCGTAGGAAGACCCGTAACGAAATCCATAGTAATGTGTTCCCACTTCCATTTCGGAATCTCAAGTGGTTGCAACGGACCCTTTGGCACTTGATGCTCCGCCTTTACACGTTGACAAGTTAAACACATTGAGATAAACTTTGCAATCTCTCTCTTCATATTGTTCCACTAAAATGTATGTCGAAGATCACGATACATTTTGGTACTTCTAGGATGAATTGCAAATGGTGTATTGTGTGCCTCCATCATGATCTTGTACTTCAAATCAGAATCGTTAGGAACACAAAGTCTGGAGTGGACTCGAAGTATTCCTTCTTCATCAATTCTCGCTTCCGGAATAGCACCTTCTTGTACTTTCTTCTTCATACGCATCAGCTCCGGGTGGTTGGCTTGAGCAACCTTAACTTTTTCTATTAAAGTTGGCTCTATCGTATACTTGACATCATCGCACTCATTCCGCATATGATCTTCTACTCAACGCGTCGGCTTTCCACGTTTGCTTTTCGGGATGGTATTGAATAGTGTGGTGGTCGTAGTCTTTCAATAGCTCGAGCCAACGTCATTTGCCGCGTATTAAGTTCTTTTTAGTGAAGAAATATTTAAGGCTTTTATGGTGCGAATATATCTCCACTTTCTCCCCATATAGATAGTGCCTCCGGATCTTTAGCGCCGAAAACGATTGCGCCAACTCTAGATCATGAATAGGATAATTCCTCTCATATTCTTTAAGTTGTCGCGAGGCATAGGCAATGACTTTCCCACGTTGCATGAGAACACATCCTAACCCTTTGCTGCAAGCATCAGTAGATAACAAATCCATCCAACCGGATGGTATTGTTAGAAACGAGTGCGAAATAAGTCTTCTCTTAAGCTCTTGAAACTCTTCTCGCATTCTTCGCTCAAAGCGAATTTTGTATCCTTCCGAGTTAGCGGAGTAGAGATTCGAGAAAACCCTTCCACGAATCTCCGATAATAACCAGCTAAGCCCAGAAAGCTACGTACTTCAGTCACCGTCTTCGGTTGCTCCCAACTTTCTCCATGTTTTGACACCACGTGCCCGAGAAATGCTACTTCCTCAAGCCAGAACTCGCATTTCTTTAACTTGGCATATAGCTTGTTTTCACGAAGCCTTTGGAGTACCAGCTTCAAATGGTGCTCATGCTCTTCACGACTTTTGGAATATATGAGGATGTCATCAATAAAGACAACAACGAACTGATCTAAATATTCCTTGAATACTCGGTTCATCATATCCATGAAAGCCGCAGGAGCATTAGTCAATCCGAAAGACATGACTAAGAATTTGTAATGCCCGTCTTCGGAGTTACGGCGCGCTTTGGAATATCCTCGATTCTAATCTTCAAATGATGATATCCGAATCGAAGATCGATTTTTGAAAAGAATTGTGCTCCTTGCAACTGGTCAAACAAGTCATCAATACAAGGTAGAGGATACCTATTCTTGATAGTGACATGGTTCAATTCCCGATAGTCAATACAAAGTCGCATACTCCCGTCTTTCTTCTTTACAAATAAAACAGAGCACCCCAAGGAGATGTACTACTGACCAGAATGAAACCGATGTCCAACAACTCCTGTAGTTGGACCTTTAACTCCTGAAGTTCAATAGGAGCCATTCGATATGGGGTTTTAGAAATGGGCTTTGTACCAGGTTCAAGGTCAATAAAGAATTTAACTTCACGTTCTAGGGGTAGACCGGGAAGTTCTTCAGGAAATACGTCAGGAAAGTCAATAACAACAGGAATATTATTCAAATCTGACGTGTCTTTATTCAAATCCATAACATGGGCTAAGAAAGCTTGACATCCGTTTTTCAATAAACGAATAGCTTTATGACTTGATATGACAGTGATTGATTTTAATGGTTTAGTTGCTTGAATTCGCACAACAGTTTGATTAGGAATATAAAAACTAACAACCTTACGAAAACAATCAATTTTGGCATGATGAGTAGTTAACCAATCAATTCCTAAAATCACATCAAAAGCAAGTATCTTTAAAGAGATAAGGTCAACAGGTAAGGTGATGGTGCCAACTTGGATCAAACAAGACTTATAAACAGTGAATGTGATGAAAGTTTCTCCTAACGGAGTTTCCACAGATAGGTCAAAGTCTAATTTTTTCGGAGTCAAATTTAAACGTTGAGCACAAGTAGGAGAGATAAATGAATGGGTAGCAAGACCAGATCAAGTAAGGTATAAACTTCGCAAGAATTTATGATTAGCTTACCCGTGATCACCTCATTTGGGTTCCTCGCACTTTGACCATCACAACAAACGCTCTTCCGAGAACCGATTGACTTTAACTTTTCTCGAGATGATCTTTTGAGTCACCGTCCCATTGAACTAGGTTTCGCTCTGCATAATCCGGCGATATGTCCTTCCTTTCCACAATTATAGCATACCTTGAGTTTGTTGTGGGCGCTTTGACCGATATGTCCCTCTTTTCCGCATTTATAGCATATAACCAGGTGGTCGTTCTCCTCCCTTAGAACCAATTCTTTCTTAACGACCTTTGTCGTCTTCACATGGTCGTTGTTAAATCTCCTCTTTTTAAAATCTCCTCCTGACTCGCTTCTTCTATTTTCATGGCCATGATTACCACCAGAGTGGTTACCATTTTTGTCCGTCTTTTTCTTTCTCTGCTGGTTATCATTGTTTTGTTGACTGCCATCTCTAGTACGATCCTGGTTGTGGTCCCTCAGTTGACCATACTCGTTATCTCGCTCTAATAATTGAGCCCTGTTTACAACATCTGAGTAGAGAGAAAATTTATGAGAAATGAGATCTTGGCGTATCTTGGGTTTTTCAAACCTCTAAGAAACATCCGCGTCATCGTTCTCATTCTCCACCAAATGAGGTGAAAACTCGGATAACTTTGCAAACTTCGCCTCGTCTTTGAGATACCGTCATGTTGTTTCGCTTCTAGTCTAATAAACTCCACTTCCTTTATATACTTAACACTTTCGGAAAGTATTTGTCATTAAATAGTTTCTGAAACATCTCCCAAGACATGTTGAGTGAGGTTTGGATGGAGTGCTTCACGCACTCCCACCCACCGGATCTCCTCCTCACCACGGAACATAAAGGTGGCGAATGTAACCTTCATTCCTCCGTGCATCCCAAGACATCGAATATCTTGGTAATTTGCTTGACCCATGTTTCCGCCATGATCGGATCTGGCTTTCCCTTAAATTCTGGTGGTCCCAACTCTTTGAACTGCTTGGCTGTGACAACCCGTGAATTGCTATCATTTCCTCCTGTATTTTGAACACGAGTCTCCCTCGTCTGATTTTGCATGAACTGCAAAAAGCTTCTAAACATCCCCTCGTTCATCATCTGCTCAGTGGTGTTGTTCACAGAGGAACATTGCCAGCCTGTTTCATGTTCTCCTCGTTGGTGAGTACAAGCGTCTCCACGGTCTCATTTCCACTGTTAATATTCTCAGTCGACATTCTCAAATACTGTCATAAAACAAGGGTTAATTAAGGAAATCAATATATCACATAATATCCCTATATACTGACCAACTAACAAATAAGCTTAGGTAGGACACACTAGCGAAGGATTTACTCATCTCTCCCTCCTAGTTCTATTTCCCGATCTCCGCCAGAGATCATATCCCTAAGCTCTGATACCAACTGTGACGCCCCCAAAATAGGTATACATCACCCATTCTGAGTTGTCAAATACATGGTACAGAATTAACTACAACTTTATTATTACAACACATAAACTGTGAGTTTAAATACGAGATATTGCCATCTGAACAATATCCACATACAAATAAATCCTCATCATAATTATTGATACATTATTTTACAAAATGGTGAGGACTACTAAACAACTCTCCTAGAACCTTCATTCCATACCCCAGACTGTATCTTCTATATTCTCGCCTCCTCAAGAAAAATAGAACAAAAAAGAAAAGGGTGAGCTCAACTAGCTCAGTAAAGAATATTATGACTAAGATAATATACAACAAATTATCGTTAGTCTTCAACAGGGAAAAAAATCTAATAGAATACAATAGACAACAAGTTTTAAATCAATATTCGCAGCGAAAAATATTAATTCATAGAAGAGTTACGTAAAGGATGAAATCTACTAATGTCTATGAATTTAACAGTCCATCATAGTATTTTTATCCCTGTAACATCAATCAATGCACCTCTTGAATCATATATTCATCCTTGCACTACGTGCCAAGGATATTCATCGATTGGTCATGTTCATCTAAACACTGCTCATCTTTTGCACTCACAGGCCAAAGATATTCATCGAAATCATTCATCTTTGCACTACAGGCCAAAGATATTCATTAACATCATCATTTAAGACTGAGGATGATGAAAAATATTTTTAAAGAAACGAATCCAGTGAAACAAAATGACAAGGATTAAGGATTAAGGATTCGTACTTTGTTTTATCCATGTCCAAAAATACTTCAAAAATCATCATAGTGGTGTAAAATTCAAGAATGATCAAAACATGGATACAATCAAAACTAGTATCCAGAATAGATATTTTGGACGAAAAGAAAAATTTTCATTTTTCGATGAATAGTGTCGTATTCGTGAATAGTGTCGTATACGTGAATAGTGCCAGATATCGTGAATAGTAACTCAGACACCAAAAGTTCCAAATTTGATAAAAAAAAACTTGAGATCAATATTTCAAAGATAATGATATTGAAGAAATAATATCATTACGAGAAAAAAATATCTCTTACCTCGAAAGATTTATACTTCTAATTTGAAACACCTGATATAGGCTATGACTTGAACTTGCACCAGTATAGCAATACTCAAAGTATACTCAAAATACTCACAAGAATACGCCGATAATATAGAGAGAAAAACTTGATTTAAAGTGTAATTTTCAATTCTAACCTAAGCACCTATTTATAGAAAATGCTTAGAACACCAAAGCGTAAAATTTAATTTAATAATAATATATATAACAAATTCTCTGCACAGACACTTTCTAGATTTTGAATTCAGCATTTACATCACATGCTAGGCTGCGCCTGAAAAACAAAAAAAACGTTTTCATTCTTTAAATATTTTAAACTTCCAAAAATCAATTATTTCGTAGCTTCTAACTTCAATAATTCACAATAAATAGCCCTTTTATCAGAAAATTCAATCTCATGAGTTTTTATAGGAAATTCAATTCTCTACAACTTTGCGAGAAGAAAGTGTTTCTAAATTCCCAAATGAAAAATGACCAAATCCATAAACGGGGAGATTTTTCAAAGTATAATCAAATTTCGATCAATAAATGGGTCCACAGACATGTTTAACATGTTTTAAACATTTATTACAACAAAATACTCTTTCTCCTCGTATACTCGTATATATCACACATTCATTGTAAAAATATCACCATTATTATATTATTAAAAATATAATAATATATTTAAATGAATTATTTTATCGAAAAAGATAAAATTTTAATTTTCAACAATTGTTACATTAAAAATTTCTCCATCTATATCCATATAAAATCAATATTTTCCTCATCATATGAATCAATAATTAATTATTCACAAATAATATTACAAATCACAATATTGACAACCAGTGCGTTCCCTCAGAAAGAGGGGCTTTCCAATAAGAATTTCTCCTTCATGGCGCCGCAATTAGGTGACCAAACCTCTCCTTAGATGTAACTTTCTAGACATTGCCAATAATGTTATCTAATAATATTATTCGGATAATATGAATTATTGCTTCGATAATGAAAATACTTGTGTAATGACAATTATTGAAACAATGACCATATAAAATATCAACGCAAACAATTATTGAATCAATAAAATAAAATCTTTGAGCAGAATTACATCGTAACCATTATTGAGTAGTGCCTTCTTACGTAAGAATCAATAATTGGTGCAATACTGTGCTAATACCTTCTTGTATCGTGCAACAACGTACATCGTGTTTTTAACCACCGGGTATTCCAACGATGTAAAACTGTAACAACTACGCCGTTATATTTAAACAACTTATTTTTGTCGTTTTCTTCCTCCAATCGCTTTTTGTTATGGGGCCCACACATGGCTGCGCCGTCGTACGAATATTCCCCGACAGTACGAATATTCCACGACCAAACGAATATTCCCTGACAATAAGGAATATTTTATAACCATTTGCTTATTTTGAAATACTTGCGTATTTTACCTAACTATCCACATTAATCAAATCAACCCTTACTATTTCAAAATAATAAATAGAGGAAATTTCATTTTATTAATAAAAAGTCGGGGTCTTACATTTGTTCATGTATAATACTTGTTCAGTCATAAATTTGTTCCTGCTAGTTCACAATTATATTGTTGAATTATAGTCAGTTTATTATTCAGACTCTTTCAATCATGATATATCGTTATATTATTGAATTTAAACTTGATGGGCAAATCTTATGCTCACCCTTGCTATATCATGATAAACATTGCAGATTAAGACGAACGCGTTGGATACAAGGAAGGGTTAAAGACAGTGTCAGCTTAAAGTTAATATCCACGATTAGTTTTGTAATAGTGTAATTTGATAATAATGTTATATGTTAGAAAAGTTATGACTTGTGTATTAAGTTAAGGTTACTCAACCTTGGGGAAAAGTATGGAAGTTTATTGTATAAACAATTTATGTTTATATCTTCCGCAAATAGTTGTGTAGTGATAGAATGATCGAACCAGATCCGCAGTGATTCGGGACCTCGGATTCGGGGCCCTCATGTTGGGTAAAATATAATTACGCACAACACGCAAGTATACGTGGTCAACAAATAATAAAGTGAAAGTAGAGTATCGTTTCCACGAGGAATTGTTTAATAAAAATTACCAAGTACTAACCCGTAACTAACTCAATCTTATTTAAACGAATAAATTTCAATTTATAATTTAACTAATTCTAATTACCACTAGTTAAATTAAGATTACGGAGATTTAAGATCACAACTTCACTTATTGCTTCATTTAACACACACTTCTCATCAATTATTCTCTATCATTAATTGTTAATCAAGAACACTAAAGAAGATAAAACCATCTCTCAATGCATAATACCCATACTCACTTAAATCCACAGATGATAGAATTAAGCAAGAGGCCCTAATTAACTAATCCACTATATCTGTGACGCCCCCAAAATTAGGTATACATCACCCATTCTGAGTCGCCAGATACATGGTACAAAATTCAAATACAACTTCATTTATACAACTGTTGAGTCATCAGATAGAATACAACCACGAGTAATCGTGAGTTTTAATACAAATGTATGTAACTCTCGCGGTGCCTCGACCACAACCTTACAATGGTACTTTACATAAAAGTATAGTCAAAAACTGTTAGAAATTAAAATCTTTGGGAAGTGCTCAAGGAAACCTTCGTACATGGGAGGCCATGCGTCTAGGTTATAATAGATATCATATGGCCACAGAATTATCCTTGGTTGACCCAATAGACCCCAAAGAAAAATGAGAAGATTACTATCATCTTCTTTCCAATGGGGAGTCTTCTCTTGACATATAACTATCTCCACTATATCCAAGTGAATATTATATTTTAAATCAACTCCAAGATCATATAGGTAGTGCCCGTAGATATACTTAGCAAGTGGATGCGCACAACTCTGTCTTATGATAACACGAGGTTATATGTCATTAGATATCTTGTATGATAGTGGAAAAATACCCTTCCAAAGTTGGGTTCACCTCACCCTATTTGATTCACCAAATATAACTACTAAATGTTGTGTAGAATACAACACACTTTTCTATACTGTTTAGGGAGAACCTTCACAGTTAGAGACCACTGTTCTATTCCCCTGTTATCCCTGCTCGACTCGGCAACACTCTTATTACCTGAAAGAAATTGTGAAGCAGAAAGGGTGAGCACAACTAGCCCAGTAAAGAATATCATGACTAAAGATAATTAAATTATCAATAGCTTTCATCAATAATAAATTAGAGATTTGGAACATATGGTAGATGATAAAACTTTTCAACCATAGTTGCATCGGAACGAGCAATCCATTAGAAGAGTCAAATAGACCATAAGGTCTATTATCTTCTCCATGTTAAAAGTCCACCAATAGTGTTTTATCCCTATAACATCAATCAACAATTCCTGTCCACAATCATATGAATAACTCATAATCATAATTGTGATTCTGAATTCCTTTTCGCATCCAGGACGAAGATAATTTTCATCACATATCTTCACCTGAAATATCAAAAATCATGGTTATACCAAATCACAATTCATGCTCGTAATCATTAAATCATCTTTGCACTACGACCAACGATATTCATTATTATCACATCCATGAATTAATATTTCATTGCTGAGACTCAGCTCAATAAATAATCCACATCATCGAATCATCCCTGCACTACAGGCCAAGGATATTCTTTAGTATCACGACCACGAATTATCCATGCACTACGGGCCAAAGATAATCGTGTTTTCATCAACGGTCCTGATCATGCCATAAAACAATTCATCTTTGCACCCTTGGCAAAGAGAATCCATAGCCATAATCATACCAAAAACTGTCCATCAATGCACTACGGGCCAATGAGGACTTTTCATTAGTATCACAACCAAAAATTATCCATGCACTACGGGCCAAAGATAATCGTGTTTTTATCAACGGTCCTGATCATGCTATAAAACAATTCCTCTTTGCACCCTTGGCCGAAGAGAATCCATAGCCATAATCATACCAAAAACTGTCCATCAATGCAATACGGGCCAATGAGGACTTTTTCCACATCATTTGTAACATTACGGTCATAACTATACCGAATAATCCCTGGTCATAATCATACCAAGTCCATCTATGCACTACGGCCAAAGATGACTTTCAATACAATATAAGCATGAGGATGATGACAATGATATAAGAATCAATCAAATGAGATAAATGATAAATATTAAACATTTATAATACAATTTATCCAAATATTCAATAATAACCAAATGTTATCAATCACTTAATAATCTCATAATCTAATATCATTAATATTATAACAATATTTTAATCATTTCTTAAACTTATAAACAATTTATTTCAATTGTTTACACTTTATCAAATAATGCATTTAATCATTCAAAAATGTCATACTCATAAGATTTCATAATCAATGATCAAATCCCTCATCAAAAATCTACATATACCCTATATAGGATTCTCAAGCCATAAAATCATATTTTTCAATTTTATTACTTCACATAACATATTTAATTCATTTACTCATAACTAGTTTATTTTCATGAAAAATACCAAATCAGTCTCAAAAATATTTCTTTTCTGGGATTTAGCAGAATATAGTCCCATCTTGAGCATATATTTTTCTCAGAATTTTTAAAAATCATTTACTATTTTTCATATGGCTAAAACTGTCGAATATTTATACATTTATCATAAATTGTATTTTTGTCCAAAAATTCCAAAATTTACAGGGTATACTCCTGTTATATACATGTACTCTCAATATAAATTTCACCAATTTTGGAGTTAACCACAAGGAGTTATAAGGGTTTACTTTTAAAATAGTCTTTTCCCATAAAATCCATAACTCTTAATCTATACATCCAAAAATCGTCATATTTTGACACAATTTAGAAAACGCATCAAATTGGCATTTTAAATTTTTCCAAAAGTTTTGAGGGTCAGAAAAATTATGAATCTGCCCCTGGCAGAAACCCCTTTTTAATGAAAATACTATTCGTATGAATACGAAGGATCATTCACCATGCATGTGGTAATCCACATAGACAGGTTATTCTAATAGAATAATAAAGAATAAAATAACAGAAGGATTCACCATGCGTGCGATAGACTGCACCGACAGGTTATTCCCAACAGAATAATAAATAATGGAACCACGTCCCCAGGCATAAACGCATACGCATGGATATTCCGGCGAAATAATAAATAATGGAACCAGTCCGGTTTAAGCGCCTGCAGACGTGATATTCCGGCGAATAATAAATAATGGAACCAGTGTCCGCGTAAAAAGCACAAAAACATGATATTTCGGACGAATAATAAAGACCTAATATTAGAAGAATTTCACCATGTATGCGGTATTTAGCATAAGCAGTTATTCAACATAATAATAAATAATAATAATATCCTTTACGAGTACAACAATTATATCCCTACCTTAAAAAGAAAAGTATTCCAATCGGTAGAGGCGGGGAATATACTGAAGAAAACTTGCACTACGCTTTCAAAACTTTCTTAAACTCTAAAGAAATACGCACAAGATTATAGAAGAAGAACTCTCTATAGTTTCTCTCTCTAGAGTTTCAATTGAATTCGTAAGAAATAATGAATGAATGAGCTTCTATTTATAGAAAAATGGATGCATAAGAACTAACTCATGAACGGTCCAGATTGATTTACTTTAATCGACAGATCCATATTTAAAGCAAAATCTTTTAAATAAAATATAATATATTCTATTTATAATCTAATAAAACGAATAACTTTATAAAAGATTTTACTATACAAATACTATGCAGTACACTTTATGCAAACACTATGCATAATAAAATATAATATATTCTAATTATTGTCTAATAAAAGCAGATAACTTTATAAAAGTATTACATTTTATATAAAAAATTTTACTATGCAAAATACTATGCAGACACTATGCAACACTATGCATAATAGAATATAATATATTCTATTTATAGAATAACTTTATAAAAGTATTCTGTTTTATTACATTAATAATACCAATAAAACAAAACTGAGTGACTTATCACGTAAACATCAATAATCAATAACGTGTGCTACTATGCAACCACGCGTATTACTGTACTTTTACTACCGAGTAGTTCAACAGTTTTAACGGTAAAACTTTCGCCGTTATTCTCATAAAAATATTTTTGTCATTTTCTTCATCCGACAATAATTCCGTTGCGGGGTCCACCAATGATTGTAACGTCGTACGGACATTCCCCAACAAAAAGAATATTTTATATCAACTTGCTTACTTTGCCAAAAAAAAAATTCACATATTACCCTTAACTTTAAATTTTTATCAATTTAACTATTTACCAAAATAGAAAAATTGAATACTTTTATTTCATAAAATTCGGGGTCTCACAATATCTCTATGTGAATTACAATTAAAAAGGATTTAAAGCACAAGTTCTCTATAAGATTACATATGGCGTAAAGGCATATCTCTATCCTAAACACGAATCATGAATTCCATCTATGCAGAAATCACAAACACATGCTATCATGATAAGATCTAAATCAATACTTCATCTCTCGAGTTTATATAGATTATCACGGTAATTGTTAGCTAGACAATTAAACAATTAAGTCAAAATCACAATAGACAATCCTCATAATAGAACATAATAATCGATAGCGAAGCATATTAAAATAAACAACACAATAAGATCCATTGTAATCTCAAATAAAGAATTAGTTCATGATTATTGAATTAAAACTAAGAATTCACACTTGAAATTACATTAAAAGATAAAAATAAGAGTAGAGTAAAGAATAAATCTGTTGTCAGCAAATCTCCATCTTCCTCAAGCTCCTGCTCTTGATCTTCAATGGTGTCCAAGTTGCTTCAATCTCCCATTCTAATCTAATCTAGGGTTCCTAATCTAAGAAAGAAAGTAAAGAATTAAGTTAATAGAAATCTATCCCAAGAAGGATTTAATGGAGTCTTAGAACTAGCCTCCCAATCCAAGTTAAACTCTAGTATTTAGAGTTCTAATGGACACCCTAGCAAGTTAGGCAACTAAGAATCCTATTCTAGCTCAAATTGGACACCAAATAACCCAAAACAACTCTTTTCCCGCCGCCTAGCGCGCCTGTGTCATTCCCAAGCCATTACAGGCGCGGTCCGCGCCTCCATGGCGATGTTTACAGTGGCCTAAGCGTGCCTAGCGCGGTCCGCGCTGCCCTATTTTCTGCTGCGACGTTCTTTGGTAAAACACGTATAACTTTTGATCCGCTTGGAGTTACGGGTCCTGCTACCTATTAAATTGAAGATATTGACAAGATCTATAACTTTCATTCTTTAACAATTGACAGATTCAAGCTGTAGAAAGGCGGAAATTGAGCTTGAAGTAGATGCTATGTAAATGGCAAGCATGACAACTCTTAGCTTTGATCTTCGTTGATAAAAAGGCCATAACTTTCGCATTCGAACTCTGATTGAGATGATTAATGATGTTCCGGAAAGCTAAGAAGTAGAGCTACCATAAAATCCAAGTTCCTAGCCAAGAACATGCATCCAACTTGGTGTTAAAAGTCCTTCATTCATCCCTCCTTGTATTTGATTGCGTATTTTAGTCCAAAAGATGTTTGAATTGCTTTTCCTTGCTTTCCTCATGCCAATGTCGTGTCATCGCCTACAAAATAGTACAAAATGTATGAAAAGTAACTACGAAACATGAGATTAAGCAAATAATTCAAGTAATAGATACCGGACAAGTAGGTATAAAACCTACTTATCAAATACCCCCAAACTTAAACATTTGTTTGTCCTCAAGCAAAAACACAAAACAACAATGCTATGCAATGCAACTAATCTACATGCCTACGAATCCAGCAGTAATGACAGAAATAAGTCTATTCAATCGGCCTTAGAGAAATCAAGTAAACATGATAATACATCATATCAAAACAAATCAATAACTTCTCAATCAATTATCAAATCTTAGACTGTTATCACTAATATAGTGCGTGTGTGCTTCACAACAATGTTAACCGATATAAAATCAAATTTAACACATAACAAGTCTCTTCGAAGGCACCATACAGTGTAAACTCAAGAAATCCAAAAACAAGCTAGATCCAACTAAAATTAAACAATTACCAATATCAAGGGTCAACATGGGATACTTATGCTTCAGTTTTCATCTACAGGGGATTTTTGCTCTTATTTCCCGTTTTATTTCTTTTTTTTAGTGAGTGCATTTTACGCTCCATCTCACGCATGTGTTTATGGGGAGTGCATTTCACGCTTCTTCTCGACCCACCACAGGACTCAATTTATTCAACTCAATATCTTTTCTTCTTTTTTTTTTCTTTTTTTTTTCTTAGAAGCTTATATACCCCACTTTTCCCCCCAAACTTAGGTTCTTGCCAAATTTTTTGCCTTCATTGCCTATCCTTATCATTCTCTTATTTAAACTAGCATTATCCTCTAGAGCCCCATTATGTATCAATTTAAACTCAATCAATCAACAAGTTGTTCTTACTGTGCTATCCTTATTATACCAGTTTCAAACAGAAAAAAAAACTCAATTCATAACCAGAAATCACATCAAATCTCTAATAGTCAGTACTATACTTGTCTACCCAATTCCAATCTCATCATTGACCAAAACAAACTGTAAATATCAAACAACTGGACTCATGCAAGATGTACTAAATGCTATATAAACATAGTAAACTAACTACTAATTTTTTATCTTTTTTTTTAAGAAACTGAATGCAAAAACTAAATGTAACTATATGAACTACAATGTAACTAACTATATGCAATACGACACTAAAATTCCCCCAAACTTAAAACAAACATTGTCCTCAATGGCTAAGATAGGAAAAATTAAAAGAGAGGACTTCCCTAAAAATACAACATTTTCCTTCTTGTCTGCTAAGTCTGAAGAACAGGCCAGACACATTGGAATAAATCGGGAATCACGCTTGAGTTGGACTTGACTAACATTGCAATTAAACCACTTTTAACGCCTGGGATTTTCGAGCGGCGCGGAAATTGAAAACCAACATGGATTGGAAATTGGGGATGGATGGGTTTAATGAGAATGGAAGTTGAAAAGGAGAAGGAGAGGTAAGGATGGTGTAATAGGGGTTGTGGAGTATTGGAAGTGTAATGGGTGTAGGAGAAGTGGAGAGTTTGCATGTAATGAGGAGAGGTGGCTTGGATCAGTCTAGAACACGTCGCTACATCTGTTTAGTATCTGATAGTCCCGAGTAGCGCGGTCCGCACTAAGTGTAGGCGAGGAATAGCGTGTCCCGCGCTAGGCAAGCAGTGGATTCTGAACTGGTAGCGCACCCCGCGCTTGGGATAAGCAAAGGTGTGTAAAGTTGCACGCTTGGCGGTCGATAAGTTGAGGTGTATGAAAGCGCGTTCCATGGCTGTCTGTTTTCAAGAATGTAGCAGTTGGCCACCGAGCTTCTGATTGGTTTCTGGGTGCTAGCGGCGCCCGCACTGATCTAGGCGGTGTGTAAGCATGATCGTCACTGAAAGCGCTTTTTGGTGACTCTCTTTTTCTTGACTTACTTGCGAGCATACCATTATGGAGTCATTATTCGTTGAAAACTAAATATTTGAGTTAGACTATAAACTAAAATATAAAGAATAAATATGGAAGAAAAGGTTTAGAGCTTGGGTTGCCTCCCAAGTAGCGCTAGTTTTAACGTCGTAAGCCCGACTTTGTCTGGTCAGCACTATCCAATTCCTCTTCGATAATTGAGGAACCCTCCATCCATCGAAAAAAATATAATTTTTGGTAGGTTCCCATTTGCGATGGCTAATGCATCAAAGTCACCGAGCATGCTCTGATTTGGTATGATTTCATTCAAGAACGTCCAACATCTAGGTATTTTCTCCATTATGTCTGCGAATAGATTCTGGCATTGCGGCTTGTCAGACACAACAATCTCTTCTTCTATCTTCTCCAGCTCATCACACAATGGCTTCAAAGTTGTACTCGCTTTTACGTCACAAGGAGTATTGTCGACGACATGACTACTAATCGAACAAGGTTTTGCAAATCTAATCGGATTCTTGAACTGTGGAGGAGAAGGCACTTGAGGCATAAATAACATCGACTCATCATCGTTGGTTCTCACAATTAGTTCTTTATCGGCCTTGTTTTCATTATCCCCACGTGTCTCCTCTTTTTCAACATCTCGTGGCTCATCCAGTTGTAGATTTGGCTCGGGCACTTCATTAATCTCGGAATCCTCGTCATAACACCAATTATTTTGAGGACAGTTGTTCAAGGCTTTAAGTATTTGATCCACCTGGTTCTGCAGATTTTGCCTTGATATCTCTTGATTCTGAATTAACCGCTCTTGATTAATCCTCATCTCCTCATTTGATGCTATGAACTTGGACAACAATTCCTCCAACCTTGACTTTTCTTCTTTTAATGGAGGTTGATATCAGAATTCCGGCATGTATGTTGGATTTGGAGTAGAGTATTGGTCTTAATAGTTGTAGCTCCATGAAGAATCCGGGTGATACCCCCAAACTTGATGATAATTAGCATATGTATAATCGTTGAGGTATTCACCACCATGTTGTCCCGGCCCAAAACTAACGGTGCATCAATGACTCAGATGATTCCTAGCACAATAATTGCAAGTAACTGCTATCCTTCGATTACATTGGGCTGCGACAACATCCAACTTCCTCGAAAGTTCTTCAATCTGTGCTGACATTGCGAAAAATACATTAAGTTTATCAATCCCTGTTTCCCTTGGTTGAGTCATGTTCGTGTATGGCCATTGATACGCAAAGTCATCCATGGTACCAGAGAAGAGAGTAATATAGGAAGAGAATTAAAAATAAAAATAAAAATGTTTAAATTAAGACTAATTTGATTGAAATTAATATTGGTAAAAAATATTAAACTAATTCCCCGGAAACGGAGCCAAAAACTTGTTGGGTAAAATATAATTACGCACAACACGCAAGTATACGTGGTCAACAAGTAATAAAGTGAAAGTAGAGTATCGTTCCCACGAGGAATTATTTAATAAAAATTACCAAGTACTAACCCATAACCAACTCAATACCCATACTCACTTAAATGCACAGATGATAGAATTAAGCAAGACACCCTAATTAACTAATCCACTATATCTCTATGTGAATTACAATTAAAAAGGATTTAAAGCACAAGTTCTCTATAAGATTATATATGGCGTAAAAGCATATCTCTATCCTAAACACGAATCATGAATTCCATCTATGCAAAAATCACAAACACATGCTATCATGATAAGATCTAAATCAATACTTCATCTCTCGAGTTCATATAGATTATCACGGTAATTGTTAGCTAGACAATTAAACAATTAAGTCAAAATCACAATAGACAATCCTCATAATAGAACATAATAAACGATAGCGAAGCATATTAAAATAAACAACACAATAAGATCCATTGTAATCTCAAATAAAGAATTAGTTCATGATTATTGAATTAAAACTAAGAATTCACACTTGAAATAACATTAAAAGATAAAAATAAGAGTAGAGTAAAGAATAAATCTGTTGTCAGCAAATCTCCATCTTCCTCAAGCTCCTGCCCTTGATCTTCAATGGTGTCCAAGTTGCTTCAATCTCCCATTCTAATCTAATCTAGGGTTCCTAATCTAAGAAAGAAAGTAAAGAATTAAGTTAATAGAAATCTATCCCAAGAAGGATTTAATGGAGTCTTAGAACTAGCCTCCCAATCCAAGTTAAACTCTAGTATTTAGAGTTCTAATGGACACCCTAGCAAGTTAGGCAACTAAGAATCCTATTCTAGCTCAAATTGGACACCAAATAACCCAAAACAACTCTTTTCCATGCCACCTTAGCGCTACCAGCAAGGCCGAATCCCAAAGCCATTCAGGCACGGTCCGCGCTCGAAGGGCGATGTTTACGTGGCCTAGCGTGCCTTTAGCGCGGTCATGCTACGCCTGCTTTTCTGCTACAACGTCCTTTGGTAAAACACGCATAACCTTTGATCCGCTTGGAGTTACGGGTCCTACCACCTATCAAATCGAAGAGATCGACGAGATCTATAACTTGAATTCTTTAACAATTGACAGATTCGAGCTGGAGAAAGGCGGAAATCGAGCTTGAAGTAGATGCTATGTAAATGGCAAGCATGACAACTCTTAGCTTTGATCTTCGTTGATAAAAAAGCCACAACTTTCGTATCCGAACTCCGATTGAGACGATTCAAGATGTTCCAGAAAGCTAAGAAGTAGAGCTACCATAAAATCCAAGTTCCAAACCAAGAACATGCATCCAACGTGGTGTTAAAAGTCCTTCATTCATCCCTCCTTGTATTTGCTTGCGTATTTTAGTCCAAAAGATGTTTGAATTGCTTTTCCTTGCTTTCCTCATGCCAATGTCGTGTCATCGCCTACAAAATAACATAAAATGTATGAAAAGTAACTACGAAACATGAGATTAAGCAAATAATTCAAGTAATAGATACCGGACAAGTAGGTATAAAACCTACTTATCACCTCACAATCTAGAACTACATGGGAGGACTTAACACAGAAGTTCTTAGCCATGTTTTTCCCAATGGCTAAGACTGCGAAAATGAGGACAACAATCTCTCAGTTTGAGCAACAGCAGGGTGAATCCTTATACGAAGCATGGGAGAGATACAAAGAGATACTACGGAAGTGTCCGCACCATGGTATGCCAGATTGGATGATGATCAACACATTCTATAATGGATTGGGATGGCAGTCTAGGCCGATTGTAGATGCAGTTGCATAAGGAGCATTATGGGTAAAGAGTTATGAGGAGGCCTATAACCTTATTGAAACAATGGCAAAGAAATGATTTTCAAAATCCTACATCTCTTGGATGCCACAAATTTCAAAGTTGCGAGTTTGTTGAAGTGGATGCTATCACACGCAGCTTGTCAAAGACAAATGGCATGGCAGCCATGGCGAAGAAAATAGATACATTAACAGAGGGTAAGGTGAAGACAGTTGCATTTGTATATGAGATCTGTGTGGGTCACATTCGACATATCAATGTGCTATCAGCTCAGAGTCGGTACAGTATGTGAGCAATTACACAAAAGACCAAGGTCAGTTTCAAAACACATACAACCCCAACAACCGTAATCATTCAAACTTCAGTTGGTCTAATAATAAAGGAAATCAATGAAATTAGTTTCAATGAGCTAATCGCCTTGATCACAACCAGTATGAACCACGCTTTACTCTAGACCACCTTTTCCGTCGGGATTTTCTCAAGAACAACAACATCACACTCCTGCTGCACCTCAGCAAGAAAAGAAATTAGAAATGGAGGAGATGATGATGAAGTACATGGCAAACACGGAGGTCATGATTAAAAGCCAAGCAGTGGCTATTAAAAATCTAGAAACTCAGATGGGGAAAATGGCAAGCATGTTTAACAACAGGCCCCAGGGTTCATTGCCAAGTAATACAGAGGCAAATCCTAGAAGAGATGGGAAGGAACAGTGTCAAGCGATCACATTGAGGTCTAGGAAAAAGACTACAGAAATTGAGAGTCGCAAGGTCCATACTTTATTATATCGAGGAGGTTACATGCTGCCAAGGCGAGGCAAGCAAATTATTGAAAGGAAGAAATTCTTGAGAAATCTGAGTCGCAGCGAGGAGAGAAGGATAAAGCAGGTTCAGATGAGAAGCCTAAAGATACAATACCAATAGTTCACCCTCAGGTTCCGTATCCCCAGAGACTGAATAAACAGAGGGAAGATAAACAGTTCAATAAGTTCTTGGAGGTATTTAAAAAGCTGCAAATCAACATACCTTACGCTGAGGCATTGGAACAGATGCCAAGTTATGCAAAGTTCATGAAGGGTATATTGTCAAAGAAGAGGAGATTAGACGAGTTTGAAACAGTGGCCTTAACAGAGGAATGCAGTGCAATGCTTCAGCGCAAATTACCTCCAAAGCTGAAGGATCCGGGCAGTTTCACAATTTCATGCACGATCGGGAAGATGAGTTTCAATAAGTGTTTATGTGATCTCGGGGCAAGTATCAATTTGATGCCCTTGTCAGTATTCAATCAGTTGGGATTACCGGCTCCAAGGCAGACAAACATTTCTTTGCAGCTAGCTGACAGATCCATCACATATCCACGAGGCATAGTTGAGGATGTATTGGTGAAAGTGGACAAATTTATCTTACTGGCTGACTTCATTATCTTAGATTATGAGGAAGACAAGAGTATACCAATCATACTGGGGAGACCAATCTTAGCCACAGGAAGAACTTTGATAGACGTACGAAAAGGAGAACTCACTACACGTGTACATGATCAGGAGGTTACTTTTAACGTCTTTAAGGCAATGAAGTTCCCAACAGATGAAGAAGAATGCTTTCGGGTTGATTTGATGGATCAGGTTCTAAATGATGAAGTACAGAGTCTAGTGGATTATGAACCTTTGGGAAATATCATTGCTGAAAATTCAGATTTAGAGGACGAGGAACTTAACGAACTTGTGCAATATCTAGATACCACTCCACAATTCAGAAAATTCAGAACACCTGTCGAGCCATTGACAAAAGCTGGAGAGACATCGGTAAAATTAAAGCCATCTCTTGAAACACCTCCAGAACTTGAATTGAAACCACTTCCAGATCATCTCAGGTACGCATTTTTAAATAAAGATTCAAAGCTACCTGTGATTATTTCTTCTGCACTAAACATCTTTTCAGGAAGAAAAATTGCTAAGAGTGCATAGAGACTTCAAATCAGCTAGTGGATGGACCATAGCAGATATCAAAGGGATCAGCCCTTCTTTTTGTATGCATAAGATCCTGTTAGAAGATGACAGTAAGCCGTCGGTGGAACAACAAAGAAGGCTTAATCCGATAATGAAAGAAGTGGTCAAGAAAGAGGTATTAAAATGGTTGGATGCAGGCATAATCTATCCTATTTCAGATAGCTCATGGGTGAGCCCAGTGCAGTGTGTACCGAAAAAGGGTGGCATGATCGTAGTGACTAATGAGAATAACGAGTTAATTCCTACACAAACAGTGACGGGGTGGAGAATCTTCATGGACTACCGCAGGCTCAACAAAGCTACGAGGAAGATCATTTCCCACTACCATTCATTGATAAACTATTGGACAGATTAGCAGGTCATGAGTATTATTGCCTTCTGGACGGTTATTCAGGCTACAATAAGATTATGATAGCTCCGGAAGACCAGGAAAAGACTACCTTCACATGTCCATATGGCACTTTTGCTTTCAGAAGGATGTCTTTCGGGTTGTGCAATGCTCCAGCCACCTTTCAGAGATGCATGATGGCTATATTTTCAGACATGGTGGAGCAGAATGTGGAAGTATTTATGGATGACTTCTCAGTCTTCGGGGACTCATTTTATCTATGCTTTGAGAATTTGGTGATGGTTTTGAAGAGGTGTGTTGAGACAAATTTAGTGCTGAACTGGGTAAAGTGCCATTTTATGGTACAAGAAGGAATCATACTGGGACACAAAGTTTTGAAGAAGGGACTCGAAGTGGATAGGGCGAAGCTGGAAACTATTGAGAACTTGTCACCACATACTTCAGTAAAAGGTGTTCGCAGTTTTCTGGGACATGCAGGTTTTTACCGCAGATTCATCAAGGACTTCTCCAAGATAACTAAACCCCTATGCAGTTTATTGGAGAAGGATGCACAGTTTAATTTTGATTAGGCTTGCGTGTCGGTATTTGAGAACTTAAAGGGGAAACTAACTTCAGCACCAGTGATTACTGCACCAGATTGAGATTTACCATTCGAGCTGATGTGTGATGCCAATGATTACGTCGTAGGGGCTGCTTTGGGGCAGAGGAAAGAGAAGATGTTGCATGTGATTTATTATGCCAGCAAGACCCTTACAGACGCACAGTTTAACTACACCACCACAGAAAAAGAGTTATTGACAGTGGTGTACGCCTTTGATAAATTTCGAGCATATCGGATTGGCACAAAGGTGATAATGTATACGGATCACGCGGCAATTCTTCATTTAGTGGCAAAGAAGGATGCAAAGCCCCAGTTGATCAGATGGATTTTATTACTGTAGGAATTTGATTTGGAGATCAAGGACAGAAAGGGCACTGAAAACTAAGTGGCGGACCACTTATCTCGACTTGAGAATCTGGAAAGGGAGGCAGATGACAAGGTTTTAATCAATGAATCCTTTCCAGATGAGCAGTTGTTTGTGGTGAAAGGGGAAGTGCCATGGTTTGCAGACTACGCGAAGTTCTTGGTGAGTAAGATGGTACCTCCTAACTTGGTGGTTATCAAAAGAAGAAATTCCTGCATGATGTCAAATGGTACATATGGGATGAGCCTTATTTGTTTAAACAATGTGCTGATCAAATGATAAGACGGTGTATCCCGTATAGCGAGACCAAGGGAATTTTGCAGGATTGTCATTCTTCGGTTTATTGTGGTCACTATGGAGGAGAAAGAACAGCGGCTAGAGTGCTGCAAGCAGGATTCTACTGGCCGATAATTTTCAATGATGCCTATAGTTTCGTCCAGCGGTGCGATAGATGTCAGAGAGTGGGGAACATCTCAAAAAGAAATGAAATGTCGTTAAATACGATACTCGAAGTCGAAATTTTCGATGTGTGGGGGATTGATTTTATGGGACCTTTTGTTTCTTCTTGCGGAAATCTCTACATCTTGCTCGCAGTGGATTATGTCTCAAAATGGGTAGAAGTGGCAGCTCTTCCGACAAATGATGCCTAGGTAGTCCTCAGGTTTTTACACAGGAGTATTTTCACTAGGTTTGGGACTCCTAGGGCCATCATTAGTGATGAAGGCAGTCATTTCTGCAATAGGCACTTTATAGCTTTGTTGGCCAAGTATGGGGTGAACCATCGCATTACTACAGCCTATCACCCACAAACGAATGGCCAAGCTGAAGTGTCGAATCGAGAAGTAAAAAGAATCCTTGAAAAGGTTGTGAATCCCACGAGGAAGGATTGGTCGTTAAAGTTGGATGATACAGTATGGGCCTATAGGACTGCATACAAAACTCCGTTGGGCATGTCACCTTTTTACTTGTGTATGGAAAAGCCTGTCATCTTCCTATGGAGTTAGAGCATAAGGCATATTGGGTGATTCAGAAGCTCAATTTTGATTTGAAAGCTGCAGGGGAGAAATGCTTACTCCAACTCAATGAGTTCGATGAATTCAGATTACAGGCATATGAGTATTTAAAGCTTTACAAGGAGAAGGTGAAGAAATGGCATGACCGAAAGATCATTGATAGAACATTCGAACCGGTACAAAGGGATTTGCTTTATAACTCCAGACTTAAACATTTTCCCGAAGTCAAAATCGAGATGGTCGTGGCCATTTACGTTGAAGATCATTTTTTGCATGGTGCAATTGAAGTATTTGACAAGTTTTCGGACAAGCCTTTTAGGTGAATGGACAGAGATTGAAGCACTATTTTGGTGGTGAGGTGGACTGATAGAAAGTCACCTCAATTCTTTCTTCAACATGAGATTCAGAGACAGTCAAGCTAATTGACTATAACTTAGCACTTGATGGGAGGCAACCCATTATTTCTATCTTTATTGTCTTTTTATTTATTTAGTTTGGGTTGTTGTTATTAGTTCATCTTCATTTTCAGTGTGATAGATTATTGTGTTTTTCATAATTGAGTGTGTAGTTGAATTTGCATTGAGAGGTGTTAGATGTAGTATAGAGTTTACTTGGTCATTCCTGCTTACTCAGTAATTCATATCTTAACAGTGTGTATTGATGTCTATGTAGGTATCCTGGACTAAATTCAACAAGGATCTACAATACTGGAGATGAAAGTTAGCGAAGACAGGAATGTGGTCGCGGCCGCCAAGCCAAGATAATAAAGATAAGACCACGCGCCCGCTGCGTTATACATGCTGCATCAAGAATGCCACTCGCTACCTGCATTATTATTTCCTTTGATAAGCCGCCCGGCGACACCGGGCAATGAAAAATTTTTTAGTTTTAAAAACGTGTTGGGGTTCATTGAGTCTCTCATTTGAAATCACACAGAGGCGTATTCTCTTGCTCTCCTCAACAGACATGTCTCCCCACCTCTCGGCAGTTACAAATTGAGCCTAACTATCATCTCCACTACGTGATTGTCGCATCAGTATTTACACCCACGATTACACCCACGTTTCATAAGTACAATATAAAACTAGGGTTTCCAATCGAGTTGTGTAGCAATCAGTTTGGGGGTTATTCAAACCGGTCAGAAATCTCTATCAGGCAAGCAAATCTTCATTTTCAACATTCAAAACAATGGATCCAAAGAGAGCACGATCTTCTTCTTCATCATCATCCCCCTCTAGCAGTCAAGGGGAGGATGTTGTAGATCACACCAAGTTCGTCGATTTAGACGCCCAAATGGAATATTATAGAATCGTGGCGAAAACGTTTGTGAAGGAGAGGGGTTTCAAACCTGAAGGGCAAGATGGTCAGCTATGTGACATGATTCGCGAAAGAGGATGGCTTGGATTGACTGCCACGTCCATGCCTGCCCCAATGGGTATTGTTAGAGAATTCTATGCGAATGCAAAGGCGACGATGAGTGGGTTATCAGTGGTGCGTGACATTCAAGTGGATTTCAGACCACCCGCCATCAGAGCCATTTTCAGAATTACTGATACACCACCGACTGGGTCTGCTAATTGGGTAGCAGGTGCACATATGGAAACGGACTTGGAATTGGTTATTGTTGAATTGTGCGTACCATGCACAAAGTGGACGTACAAAGCCGGCACGAATCAACCTCGCATATTCCCAGCCACCGCCCTGAATCGATATACAAAGGTGTGGAATCTGTTCATATGTGCCAAGCTAGTTCCTTTGTCTCATCAGCATGAGATCACAGTGGAAAGGGCAATCATTCTGTGGGGCATAATCACCGACAAATACATTAATGTGGGCCATCTTATCCATCAAAATATGTTGCGGTATCTACGGGGAAGCACTATAGGGAGCATTCCATACGCATCAGTTGTAGCTATGCTGTGTGCTCATCAGGGCTGCCACTAAGACAATGAACAAATGCAAAACCCAAGCCAGGATATCACCCACGCTACCATCGCTAAATTCGAGGATTGGGCAGGAGGTGTACCGCATCCGAGAGGATTAGGTTTTATCATTCAGCCCACATTCCCAGAGCCACCACAGTAGCCATCTCAGACAGATGAGGCAGGCCCATCAACCCAAGCTACCACTGTTCCTGGCAGTCGATAGCTCCCCAGGTTGGAGCGCAAGGTCGACGCCATGTACGATAACTTTGCAGCGTTTGCAACGGGACTGACAAGGTCACTTGCAGAGGCATTTGCGCAGCATGGAACGATGCTAGAGTGGCCTCAATTTTGAACAGCAGTGCCATATCCACCACTAGATTCACCAACCACAGAGGGTGGTGCAGCTGATCATTAGGGGAGTGTTCTTTAACTCTTTACCTTCATTCATTGGGATATTGAATATTATAAGTTTGGGGGTATTGGGGTAGTAGTATAGTTGCACGTAGTATCTGCATGTTTGTTTAGTATTTGCATATTTAGTTTAAAGTTTCATGTTTAGTTTAAAAGTTTGCATGTTTATGTGTTAGATAAAATCTGTTGATTTTTTTAATTTATTTTTTAGTTTTTAGTCATTATTACTTGTGTCAGTATATTTTTAGTTTGCATGTCTCACAGTTCTAGCTTTATGGAAATTTTGTCTAGCCGATGATGATAATGACTTTTGAAGGATTTTTGAGTATTTTGGATAACATGAACCTAGTTATAATGTTTTACATAATGAAATTCATGTTGCTGTTTATATGCTTTCGGTTTGCACTGCCGTGTTCACAATCACTAGTAGGTATAAGAATTATGTGTTGCATTGCTCGATAGAAAATGTAGTTTTAAAAAAGAGAAATATGTGGAAAGTGAACTTAGACTGTATAAAACATTGATATTCAAACTTTGGGAAAACTTGGGTATGCTATGTATAAAACAAAAAAAAACAAATAGCAATAACGTGGCTAGTCTTATTTCGGGGCCCTGGCTACTTGAGTAAGTACGCCCGTAGGGGTGTCTTAACACCTAGCACCCTAAGGTCTTTCATGGTCTGGGAGTCGTTGGTTGAAAGCTCGCTAAGGGGTAGCAGTGTTGCCTAATGGAATAAGGCATTGCACAGTCATGTGAAAAAAATATATATAGCAATAAACACCGCTGGAAAGAGCAAAAATCGCCCTCGTGAGTAGCAATAAAGCAGTTTCACCCATTGTTGAACCTTAGTTTGCTTTGATATGTTGGAACAGTCTTTATTGCATAAGTATACATGAGTCTTGATTTAGACTGTAATTTGTTGTTGTGAGCAGTTTAGCATGTGTATTCTTTGCTTAAATCAAGTTTTAGTGAACACAACACACACACACAGCATCTCTATAGCATATGAGAATTATCTGAGTGTATGATATTATGCCTATAGTTCAGTTTGAATTTGTATTCTTGAATCTGGATAATTCGCTGAGGCATTTTGGACTAAAAATCTGTTATGGCTGGAACAATGTGAGACTCGTTTGCATCACGATTTAGTTGCATAGCATGTAGTTGCATTTTCATTATTTTATGTGTGTGCATTGCTTGAGGGCAAGCAACAGTTCAAGTTTGGGGGTATTTGATAAGTGGATTTTATACCTACTTATCGGATATCAATTCACGCGAACTACACCTATCTTAAGTATATTTTAGTGTGTTTTTAGTTGCAT
Organism: Panax ginseng; assembly: GCA_020205605.1. Taxonomy (NCBI): domain Eukaryota; kingdom Viridiplantae; phylum Streptophyta; class Magnoliopsida; order Apiales; family Araliaceae; genus Panax; species Panax ginseng. Next base: position 67,854,170 of record CM035145.1, on the reverse strand, counting down.
TTTGTTTATTTTGCATTGCATGTACTTAGAACTCCCTTTGGTGCAAAAGTGCAGGATATGGCATAATTTGGTGATGTTAGATGGCATAAGGCTAATGGACGCATGACGCAAGGAACAAGTGGAAATATGCAACTGAGAATGGATGAAGGAAGAGTGACATGACAAAGATGCAATGGCAGCAGGACAAAGCAGTAGCAGCAGCAGAACCAGAATCCAAACTACAGAAGCTGCGCGGCTACACAAGTCAATACTCGCGCGCCCGCGCGATCACTCAGTTTAGCCAGACTTTACGCGATGCGCTACCGCAAAGAAAGAATACAAGGAGGAGAGATATACCACATGCCGATGCCGTAAGTCATTCGATCTGTTTTATTTTATTTTTTTATTTTGAAGAGTTGTAATTTGTTAAAACAATTATGGCTGGTGCCAGACGTAATATTCAGTAGTTTTTACGTGTTTTTCATATTGGAACTAGGGTTTTACACTTTGAGAGAGTTCCAAGGTAGAACTAAGCTTAAACTTTATATTTTCTACTTCTTCTTTGGATTTTCAATCATTGTGGAAGACTATTGTTTCTTTGCTAGATTTTAATGCAGAATTGAACGTTACTATTAGATTGTAATCAGCAATTGGGTTTGATCGATTCTATCCTCTCTCTTTCAATTGTTTGTTTATTATCCATGTTTTGCTTTGATCCCATGATGGCTTTTGGTTCAATCATGAACTAAACTCCATTATGGGATTCTAACGGATTTTAATATGTAGTTTAATTGCATGCTTGACTGCTGGACTGTTTTGCATATCATAAGGAATTTCTATCATGGTTGATTTGCATGCATGAATGATTGATCACCATTCGTTTTAGTTACTTGTATGGAATTGAAAAATAACATGCGAGTATGGATCGTAATCATGATAGCATGCGTATATGGGGCTGTTTTGCTTAGCTTTGTATTTTGTGAATCAGATATCTACTGTTTCACCGTATGAGTTAAATAAGGGCTTGTGCTTAAATTCAATATGGTTACAATTTTACATAGACATATAGTGATTTTGGTAATATTGATGATTACATGGTGTCTATTGCATGTAGATGATGTGTAAGTAGGTCATAGTGCATTGAAAAATAGTTATGTCTACATGAGTGCTCTTAGCTACTTTACTGTGATATGTGAACAATCTTGCCTGATTGTGGCAATTAGATGAATTATTAAATGAAGTTAGGATCCCATTATTTTCAGATTTGATTTATTTCATTATTATTCTTCTTTTAGTTATTATTTGATTCTAAGGTAATTTTCAATCACAATCATAATTATTAGTTTAAGCATATAAATTTTGTGATAGAGTTGGTGCATAATAATTTAATTTAGCAATTTTTTCTGTAAATCGATACTCGACTTACTCTGTATTGCTTGTTGACACATGTATACTTGCATGAGTTAGAGCTCTTTTGTTAGAACTAAAAAAGAGGCAACAGTAGACATATTATTCCAACAAAATAATAAAGAATGGAATAACAGAAGAATTTCACCATGCATGCGGTACTCCGCGTAGACCGGTTATTCTAACAGAATAATAAAGAATGAAATAACAAAAGAATCTCACCATACATGCGGTAGTCCACGTAGACAGGTTATTCCAATAGAATAATAAAGAATGGAATAACAGAAGAATTTCATCATACATGCAGAGTCCACATGAGACAAGTTATTCCAATGTAATAATAAAGAATGGAATAACAACCCTTACGAGTATTGAAAGGAAATAACTCTCTTCATGAATACGAAAGAAATAATACCCCTTACAAATATTGAACAAAAATAATATTCATACGAATACGAAAAATAATCTCTTCAGAATATGAAATAAATAATACCCCTTACGAATACAACAAATAATATCCCTTACTTCAGAAGAAGACTGGATACTGGAATAGTGAAGTAGTAGACTTCTCTTCTTCTTTCTCTTTATATATTCTCTCTATAGCTTCTCTTTATAATTGCTCTTGTGAGTCTTAGTGAATTTGTGAGAATGAAAGAAGAATGAGCTTCTATTTATAGAAAAATATAGTTTCGATAATTGCACGTTTTGGGGCTCGAAATATTACTGTATAATACCTTCATCTTTTCTTTCATTTTTAATTTAGTCATGCAAGTATTATCAAACTTGCACCACCTCCTTTAATAGTATATCATGTGAATCAATAGTACAATCATGTGACTTAATATTACAACTATGTCACTACTACAAAACAGTAAATAGACAACGCGAAAAAAACGTTGTGGTTTCAGTCAGAAAAACATCGTGGTTAAGGGTGTTGTCTATTTGACACCCTTACACAACGTTTTTAAAACGTTGTAGTTAAGCACAATACACAACGTTTTTTTTAAAAAAAAAACGTTGTAGATTTGTTTTTCAAAAATTAACAGATGCTTAAAAACGTTGTAAAAGATATGCTTCCACAATATTTTTTGGATAAAAACGTTGTTGTTTAGTATATCAGACAACATTTTTAGCCAATTTATACAACATTTTTAAAATGTTGTAGATAAAGAAAAAAAAAGAAAAAAAAATTATAGTTCACCTATATTACCAATGCACCTGCAATATGCTAATGCCATGATATATAACTAAAAGGTCTAAATTCTCATTTAAATTTAAAACCAAAATGTATCAACCATTCAAAATACATCCCAATAATATCATTCGTTTACAGTTTCAAATATCTCAAGCATTAATTATGAAACAACATGAATTAAAAAATACAAGTGAAACTAAATTTCTTTCAAAGACAATGAGACTGAACTTGCAAATGGTTCCCAGATTTTGTTGGTTGCTCTTTCTATTGTAGGTATCCTGAAAGGAAATAAAATATGAGGATAAGAGAGAGACAAAATCACAATACAAACAAATAATAGTAGACCATAATTGTTAGATAGTTGCATTTAAAATCAACTTGAACAACATATAAGGGGTCCCAGTTTCTATCTGGGACTTCAGAACTTCAAACCTAAGTATGTGATACCGGTTCAGAACTTCACAACATATAATGGTTCTTTTATTTAAAATATTTTTTATTCTGATTTGACTGCATAATTAAAGCTTAAGTTTTTAAATATGTGATACCGGCATACTCAAGTAACACACTGTATCAGCACTACCAGAACATTTGTAAGCAATCATTAACTAAAAGCGAGTTGATTCTACATCTTGTTAACAGAAGTTAGACATGCTATACCTGGCATATTGAAGTTAGAGTATCCTCAATAGTTTCACTTTTTTATAAATGTTAAAGTATGTCCACATCATAGAAGAAAACATATATTCAAGCCAAATGAAGGGCTCAAGATTTCCTCTATCTCTCTCTCTCTTTTATATTATAGATATACACATACAACCTAGGATCCTCTAAATATAAATCCAAGTCCAATTCTTAAGCCAAATAATTTATGTTTTTATGGCCTACCTTGTCAAACAAGCCAAGACTAACCAAAAAAAGAAAAAGAATTCTGAAAAGAGCTTCACTTAATTTGCAACTTGCAAATTTGTAGCACAACAAAAGAAGAGTATCGATCAGTGTTTCCAAGTCACATATAAATTTCTATCTTTACTCCCATAAGAGGCAAGGATTTGTGCGTACAAATACGCATTTGGTAATTCTGAGAAAAAACATAAAATCTAATTTAGGAATCCTAAATGAAAGCGCCTGTGACAAATAGTGGAGTAGTCCTAAATAAAGATGGGGCATATACGTACGTACCTCAAAAATCAAGCAAGTAAGAAAGCATGCAGTTTGGCAAAAACTCGATCAGGAATGGGGGTAAGAAATAGATGCAGTCAAAGATGACTTCCAAGAAATAGATGCAGAAGACATGTGATGCAATTCCACCAATGAAGGCAGCAACAGCGTGGAGCTCTGCAGCACCATATCTGCACATCTCATTGATAAGGTCCTCTGTCAAAGTTGAGGCATTGCAACCCAAGTCGCTGAGTAAGCTAACAGCTGTAGTTTTCAATCGAGATATGTCATCCATCTCACTGAAGAACGAAAATATAGTTTAGGATTTTAGGTCACCAGCAAACTATTGAAGTGAAATTACAGTGGATGATAGTTAAACAAGTGTTACCCATTAAATTGCCCGGGAAAGCTGTAGTTTTATTGCTATCCTTTCTACGTTTCTCCTTATGCTCTTGAAGTGCCTCAGTAAGTGACATGTTGAGCATCATAGAAAGCATGGCCATTAGACACACTCGTAGTCCCATTCAGTAGAGATGATGAATCGGTTCGATCATGAAATACAACACGGTATTCCAAAACAGCAGCGGTGTAAGGAGTGGCAGCAGCTGTATCCTCCTCGTCCAGAAGCAATTGATCCAACTCAGGCCAAACCAATTCCCGCCTAGAGTGCAACAGTTTATAAATGTAGTTGAGCTTACACTTGGTTAATTTATGAGGAATCCAAATTGCTTATCATACATTTCAGATAATTTTTCTCAAGTCATCATACCATGCAGTAAAATAATCTTCAATGCATTGATCATCGTCTCCCATGCCCACTAGAACAAGACGTTTGGCACCTGCAAATGTTGTAAAAGATTAGACAGCCGGAAAATAAGTTAATAACATAAACATCGCTGTGAATGATGGAAAAGATTATACTCACAGACTTTAGCTGACTGAAAATCTGATATCATCCACATTCTAATGCAATAAAATTATAAAAGAGAATGGCAGATTTCTCCATCATAAAGACATGGAGAGTAAACTCCAAAACAGCATAGCCACTATATTGGGGGCATGCAATGCACTAAGCCTATTCACCATAATAGTAACTAAAAGCATAAGCAAGGGAGAATTGTTTATGAGTCGGAGTAAGCTGTAATTTAACTTCTGTCATTAGCATATTTAAGCTGACATACTTCAATTTGACTGGTAATTCAGTCAAAAGAATAAGATAGATTTCTCAATCATACAACATAGACACTGAACGCTAACCAACATTATTGACACTAGAGGCATACAATACACTCAGCGCATTTAGCAGAATAGCAACTAAATGTAAATAATTGAACGCATAAGAGATCACAAGTATCTATGACAATGAATAAGCTAATAGCATTCAGCAATGTGTAGTAAATTTAACAATTTATAGTGTGATCTTTTATATAACACATCTAGAAATCAGTTAAAGAATAAATAAACATGACCTCAGCACATAAAACATAATACGACAATAATCACAGAATTTCATATATGACAATTCGACAGAATGAAGCAGATACAAATATAAGCTCCAATTAGTGTCCAACTTTTAAATGATAGGTTTTACAAGGGATCAATGGTTCACTTAATTTTGATGTCACCAAAATGAGCAGAGAATTGAGTTTAAGCAATGTAAACAAAAAGTAAAATGGGTACCCTGCTCTGCAAGGCCATCATCCACAACCTTCGCGATCTATTTGTGCAAAAGACAAAATAAATCAGACTTTAGTAAACTATAAAACAGACAAAGAAACTTTATAAATAGCAACAAAGTAGTTTCTCAGATGAGAAGATGCATCTATTTCATACCTTATTAAAATGCTCAGATTGCCTATTGCCAAGGCCAAACACTCCATATTGAAGATTGTTAAGCCATTCCCTTTCTCTTTTCCCTGTTTCAAATTACATAATCCAAAATCAACCCCATATCTTACTTACAAGTACAATTCCAGGTTCTTAAGTTAATAGGCAAATGAAATTTACCTCTGTAAACCACTTATAGAATCTTGCTGCATTGTCCGTTGGTTCACCATCTCTATAACTACATATCACCAACAGCAAAATCAAACTTAAAAAAATGGGTACATACAAGCCTTCGAATGCTTATAGTGAATTTGTTTTAGTGATCCAAGTGGCAGATAATTAGACTCACGTAGCTGAGAAGAAAAATGCCAAAGATTCTTTCTTCAATTTGGTTTCATAATCATCATCCTCGGGAGCATAATCATCCTATTAATCATCCAATCATTCAATTAATCAGTAACATCAAAATTACAATTCACCTGCATCAATCAACTAAACAAAAACATAAAAAATCAACCACTCAAACTCACCAAATCAATTACTTTAAATATAGCCTTTTCATATCTTGCTTTAGCTTCCTCAGTAAGTGCCTACACAAGGTAATTCATTTAATTTATCACCCAAAATCAACAAAATTAAAAAAAAAAAGTTATGTGCCTATGCGATAATGACTTTCTACATGAAAATATAGTGAGACAAGTCATACCAAGGTTCAAAGACATAAGTAGCTGAAATATGGGTGACTAGGTTGGACTCAAAATCTCAACCAACCTGTTAAGATGAGTGCAAGGAAAATTGAGTTCAAAACAAAGCAGGAATCAAAATAAACAAATATCACTCCATATCGAGAGTAATGTTAACCGAATCAAAAATCTCGAGCCGCCGTCGAAGCCGAGCATTAGCAATACTAGCCGCCTGAAGCAACTCTTGGACTGAGGTTGCTGTTTTTAGGGCTTCGATTTCTGAAATGATCAGCGGCTCTTTCGTCTTGGTATTGCCCTTGATTAAAACATTGTGAACTCGAAGGGGAACATTCTCTGTGGAGATTCGACGGAACAGGATCTCCATTTTGGCTCTTTCGAAAAGCAATGTTGATTCCACGGTGACTGTCTCCTCTTCTTCTTCTTCGTCTTCGTAATCTTCGCCTGAATCCTGTTGTTAATGAAAGAAAGAATACATATACTGAATACAGGAATCTAAACAAGCAGTGAGCGAAAGTGTGAGACCCTAAATCGACTGAAGCTCAGTATTTGAGAGGGTTTTGAATTTGAGAGGATATATTGGGGGGGTAGAGTGTTAGGGCAAAAGAGGATATGTTGCTCCGTGTCTTTTTTTTTTCTCCGTGTTTCATTTCGCGTCTTTTTTTTAGCTCCGTGTTTTTCTTGATAGATAACGTTTTAAAAAAAAAACGTAATCTAATTAAAACAAAAAAAAGTACATTTTTAAATAGATAACATTTTTTTTAAAAACGTTGTAAAAAAATATATCACAATATTTTTATAAAAACTGTTGTCTATTAAGTGTTGTCTATTAAGTACTTTGTACTGGTGTGTGAAAAAAATAATTACAGTATACTACCTTCATCTATACCTCCATTTTTAATTTAGTCATGCAAATATTATCATTTTTGCACCACCTCCCCTAATAGTACATGCATGTGAATAAATAGTACACACATGTAAATAAATAATTATAAGTATGTGAATTAATTACTCATTTATCCGATTAATTACCCGATTGATCAATATAACCTCCATACATCAATTATTATTGAAATAGATGTCGATTTCCATTAACACTAATAATCCCAACACAATGGAAATATCAATTTCATCTTTAATCAACACAAACTTATTCATCATTAATATTATAACTCACAACATTTAACAACCAGATCATTCCCAGGAAACAGGGGGCTTTCCGATAAGGATTTCTCCCTATTGGCGTTAAATTAGGTGACCAAACATGTCCTCGAAAGACCTTTCTAGACATCGTTAATATTGTAAATAATAATATAAATAACTTTGTCGTCTTAATTATTGATTTAATAATATAAAATATTGTGACAATAATTGAATAAAACTAGGTGACTTCTCACGTAAGCATTTATAATCAAAGATATTGTACAATACCGGTATCACCGATTGTCTAACCACGCCAGACATCTTTTATTTTATCAATTTAACCATTTACTAAATAGAATAATAATTATAAAAATTAAATACTTTCATTTCGTAAAATTCGGGATCTTACAACTGATATATTTACTAAACCACTAAGTTCAAAAAGATTCTGCAAATTAAGAATTGAGTTAGGAATGCTAGTTATATCTTCTTAATTATTATTTTTTGTGTCAAAAGAAACTTTAATTTATCTTCTACTTATTTATTTTTATTAATAGACTATATATGTATTCTTAATATAAATTATTTTTATTAATATATATTTTTGTTAATATATAAATATACATATAAATTTTAGTTTCTTTTTCTCTAAATTGTATGTATTAAACTATATATATATATATATATATATATATTATTAAAGAAAAATATTTATATATTTAACTTAGTGTAGACACTAAAAGAAATTTTCTCTCTTCATCGCTCACTAACATTGCGGGAGGAGGATGATTGGTCTTTAAGAGAGAACCTCGAAAGACAATCCAAATCCATACCGGATACTACCGGAAGTTCAACATCAACCCCGGATCACATTCTGGGAGTAACAATTTCAACCTCGGATGTAACCCCGAGGCATGCAGATCCAATACTGGAACACATACTGGAGAAGGCCGATTAATCTCGGAGATAACCCCGAGGTATCCAGTCTCAGTCCCAACTATGGGAATAGCCACCAATTCGGCGATAACACCGGTGAGGGGCAACATCTTCATCTCGTCAACACGATGCCACGTCACATTGTCTTAACATCTCTACACAACAATGTCCCACAAGACTAACCAATCCCGAGTGACTAGTGTGCGGGGTAACGGATGAAAGTTGAAGCTTGAAGACCGGAGGGCATCGTCACATCTTCAATGACTTCGTATAAACTCTAATCCCATGCTATCGTACAACTCTCGACAACGGCGATCCGAAATAGGTCCTGTATACCTCAAACGAATGCCCGGATTGCACTTCTGAAAGTTCGAGTGGACATTACAAAGGTTCGAGTGCACGTGATTGAGATGACCCGGCAAAAAACTCTCGGGTCCACTGGTCCACCCGGGTTGCCTCTGGTACACCTGCGGCTCAGCCACAAGTACACCTGCGGCTAAATTGCCTATAAATAGAGGGCTTGGGCTGCCCATTTTGCAAGAGAAAAAGGCGAGGAAGCCCTGCCCAATTTGCTCTGCACTCACCCCATGCAGTGTACTTTCCCCTTTTAAACACTTGTGAGCTAATATATAACCCTTTTGTATCTACAAAAGTCAGTGTTTACCCACTCTAAAGATATAGAAGTCTTCTTTGGCAGTCAGCTGTAAGCCTTCTCACACACTTTAGAATCTTTCTCTTCATCGCTGTACACACCCTTCTACACGTTGAGAGTCATGCTGCTTGCTTTTGCCCGGACTTCGGTCCGTGATTTCATTTTAGTCTATATATATATAGTAGTATATATATTTACATATATATTGACTAACATTATCGAGTTATGCCTCGATTGAGCCTGAACTTGATGCGAGCGTTTATTTGCTTATATATATATATATATATATATATATATATATATACACATTTATATATATTAATCGTAATGTCGAACTTTGTTCGATGAGCCTGAGACTTGATGCGAGCGTTTACTCACTTTTGTATATATATATATATATATATATATATATATATATGAATCTGTTAATCGAACTCTGCTCGATGAGCCCGATTTTTACATCCTATGCTTTTATTGCTTTTGCAAATCTATATATATATATATATATATATATATATATATATATATATATATATATATATATATATATATATATATATATATATATATATTTTCGTCCTGCCTGGAGTTTCCTTCGTGACAGTTGATCGCTTTTACAGCTTTATTTACATTTTGTCCCGCCTGGAGTTCCCTTCGTGGCGGTTGACCGTATTTATAGCTTTATTTACATTTTGTCCTACCTGGAGTTTCCTCCGTGGCGGTTGATAGCTTTTAACAGCTTTATTTACATTTCTGATCCCCCATGGAGGTGCTTCGTGGTTGGTGATCATGTCTGTATATATATATTTACAGCTTTTATATATATACCTACTTACTGCTTTCATATAAATTGCGATTATCTCGTATGCTTAGAATCATGTGATCACAGATTCATCCCATTGAATCTAGATTCGGTTCCGTGATGGACATTTTCAACTATAAGCGACTTGTAAATTATTCTCGCAAGGTTCTCAATTTCCTCGATGGTTTCCATACCCACGAGGAAGCTCGGCATTATTTTGTACATTATTTTCATACGGATGCCTCGCATCATCAAATAAAATCAATCAAGCTTTAACACTTAATAAAATGGGAGTGTAAAAGGTCTCAATTACTATTGAGCATCGTGGTTTGAAAACCTCTTTTATAAAACATCATTGCTATATCTTTGCTAAAACCGAATTTTTACATAAATTCAAACCCTGTGTATATAGGTGCGAACGAGGCCTCGCACTACTTCCAAATAACAGTACATTGACCCACACACACACACATTCAGATAATAGTTTCTTGAAAAGAGGCAGTCACCGTGGTAACACGGATGTCGGGGGGTGCCTAACACCTTCCCTCCACATAACCAAGTCCCCGGACCCTAATGAATCTCGGTTTCATCGACCCGTTTAGCAATGTCACAACACTGGGTTAATGTGCAAACCTTTTCTCGGTTGTGTTGGTACAACCATTTAAAAAACCAACTGACGACTCTTAACAGTCCATCGTCGATATTATACATGTCGGACCTTTTTCACTTGTTTTTTCAAACAAATCTCACCTAAAATGAGAACACCAAAGAACAAGTAACGGAAAGGGTAATCCAAAAATCCCGACGTCGACAGGTGGCGACTCCGCTGGGGACTCTAGTAAGAGGACTTAAGCCGCTATTAAAATCTTTTCAAAACTGTTATCTGCTTGTGTGTGGATGTTGCATTTATATTTGATGAATGTGTACGAATGTATTTCTTTATTGCACTTAGTGCTTCGCACCATAACTGCTTGTGATATTAGTGCTTCGCACCATATCTGCTTGTGATATTAGTGCTTCGCACATATCATCATTTTCATATGGTGAGACGCGATGTATGTGAATGTATGTTGTGTGGTCCCTCCACTAGGAGGCTATCCCGTCGGTGTTTGATTACTGGACTCGTGAGAAGACTAATTCTCCGAGACTCAGGAAAGGCACCACCCAAATTCGCTCGAGCTTGAAAGACCTGATTAACTTCCCGTCAAGTAGATTATGATGATTTGGGAACCTTCATAAAAAAAGCCATGAGAGTAACCTAAGATAGGTCACCTCACGATAAACCCAAAATGGAGGAAAGTCTCTTCATGCTCTCATTTCAAATTACTTGTAAACACAATTACTTGTAATTACATTCCATATCTATCTCCATGTAATGAGAAATATGAAGAAATGTGTACACATACATATTTTAAAACATGCTATAAACAGATGACATCCGTTTTGCAGGATAAAATTCCTAAAATAGACACATCACGTAGCATGTTATTATACACATTCCCTAAAGACTAAACTATGCAAGTCTTTCGCAGGGAATCAATCGGACCTACTACCCGTTCAAAGTCCAAAAAGGCAACAGGCCTACAGTCAATCATGTCGTCATCCGACCAGATTGAACTTAATCCAGTTTCTAGTAAAGAATTCGACGGATTAAGCAAACAAATTACAGATTTGGCTGTTCTACTCAAAGAATTACACCAGTCTACACAGGGTCAGAAAATACCCATACATGCTGAATCCTCTACACAAGGAGGAACCCAGGTCATTACAATACCTGAACTACAGTTGGATATGACCAACAAAACTCATGATGCTGCCCATCCCACTGGAGATCCAGACACTAGTGACATCAAAAAGAAAGTCCTCCAAATGGAAGAGACCCTTCGCGCTATCAAAGGAATTGGAACACACGAGAGTGTTTTATATGCTGATCTGTGTATTTTTCCTGGTGTTCATTATCTAGAAAAATTTAAAACTCCTGACTTTGAAAAATATGATGGGTTAGGAGATCCTTACACACATTTAAAGGTGTTTATTGGAGAACTTGGATCTTATGCAGAGGACGAAAAGCTTAGAATGCAATTATTCCAGAAAAGTCCAACTGGAGAAGCCCGGTCGTGGTACATGAGATTAGACAATTCAAAGATCCATAGCTGGGAAGAGCTAGTACATGCTTTCCTCACTCAATACAGCTTTCAAACTCAGATGGCTCCTGATCGGTATCAAATTACCAAGATCAAGAAATAGTCTAACGAGTCTTTCGGAGAGTATGCTCAAAGGTGGAGACGTCTGGTCGCCCAAGTTAGTCCTTCCATGATGAGAATCGAAATGGTCATGACTTTCATAGACATACAAGAAGCTCCCTTATATGAGAGAGTTTTAGCCGGCATTGGCAAACCATTTTCTGAAATGGTCAAACATGGGGAGATGGCTGAGATGAGATTGAAGTCCGGAAAGATTCAAGACCTAGCTGCACTCAAAGCTGTTATTGATCACATCCAATCTGGAAATTATGGGAACAACCCCTGGAGGGTCCATAAAAAGAAAGAAGAAGATGTTTCCCTGATACTACAGAGGTAAAAAGGCAATCAGAACATGCCTATTCAAAGGAGAAACTACACTCCCTTTCAAGCACAGTCTGTAAACCCTCCAATACCAAAAGGTGGAGAAGTCAAACGCCCTCGAGTGTTTACACCCTTAGGGGATACCCTCGAGAACATTTTAAATCTTCTGACAACACAGAAGAAAATTACGCATCTTCTTCCACCAGCCAGCCCTAATGGACGGGGTTTCAATGCGGCTAGGAAATGTGCTTATCATGGCGGGGCACCTGGACATGATACTCAGGATTGTTGGGCCTTAAAACACAAGATCCAGGACCTGATAGACAACGGAGAGATCGTGGTCACTGTGGCGCCCCCAAAATTTCAGACACTCATATCTCGAATTTCGGTGCATCACGCTACTACTACGAATATCTTACAAAATCATTAACAACGGAAATAATAGAATAATTTACATTTATGTAATATAAATATTCACGTCCCAAGGTACCGTAACCATTACTACAACAATTTTGTGATTAGCTTAACATAGCTTAATCATTCTTGAATACATCATAATAACAATAATAATAATACTTCTAGTCTTAAGGGCTAAATTATTACATTTGCCTTGCCCTTTCCTTGTCCTTTCTTTGAAGTACCGCCTTGCTCTCTTTTTAATCAGAATGTTTTAGGAAGCAAGAATGAGCAACAAGTTTGCCCAACAAAGCAATATAGCTAGAAGAACAAGCGGTTATAGCATTTGAATCTTTCAAAGGTATAATAATAATTGATAGTTCAAGGATATCAAGAATACCAAGAGTATTCAACGAGTGTCGCTATGGATGAAGGATATCAACAAAATCTCGTGATTTATTCATTTCGAGGTTCAACATAATTGAGTCTTGAGAAGTCACTAAGGACCAAGAACTCTTACTAGAATTAATAAAGATGTTACTCAGTAATCCAACATCCACGAGTACATTAGGTGATCGACTTAAGGTACCCTATGTTATGCATAACATTTAATCATACTTTCGTGTCATCGCGTCGGTTCCCGAGACAATTTATAATTTCCCTTCTACATGAGGGTTGTTCATCTCAATAGATTTCACGATAGTCCGTACCAAATCAATCGGTTTGGATAGCTCTTTAACTCATAATAATAGTCTAGCCAATCAAGGGCTTAGACAGTTTTTCATCATGCATTGAGGAATGATAAGTCCAATGCTTACAACAACGTCCAAGGTATACAAGTGATTTTCGAATAGAAGCAAATATTTGCTTGATAAAATATGATTGATATGACAACAATTCAATGTATAAAGTGTGTGAATTAAGGAACTTGCAACACAGTAATAATAGTGTTCGGATACTTGCTCATTGTAAATTTGAGTGAGGTTAGGGAATTTGCCCAACAATAACAATAAGTTAGGGATAGAAAACTTGCATACTTGAAATCAAGGTAGAGTAAGAAACTTGCCTTTAGCGTTGATTACTACTAATAGCGAAAATCACCTCAACGAACTATGTCTGTCCTATTCATGTAAGTATAGGTATTCATTAGCCAAACACACTTGATATATATCAACAACATGTACACATAACACATTTTTCTTTCTATCTGTTGTACCCATCAAAACTCATAATGGTACACTAACATGCTCATACTATTGACCACTGCTAGCTTATTCATAATCTTTCTTCCTCGAAGTTCTAAGAGGTTCATTGCTTTAAGTAGACCATAACGTCTATTAATCCCACCGACCTTTTTTCTATGCATGTTTGCAAGTATTAGATTTATTTTCCCGAAGTGGGTAAAATTCTCTACTTAGAACTCATTCGTGTACTAATAGTTTACAACAGTATAGGAGTATTTATTAATCCATCCTTATATCAAGTTACGATGCTGTCTCCGAGTTCCGGGACATCTCGCCATGTCTGAAGGTATTATGACTTGTTCGAAGACAACATGCTTCGTCCGAAGACATCGCGCTTCGTCCGAAGACATCACGCTTTGTCTGAAGACATTACTCTTTGTCCGAAGACATCACGCTTTGTCCGAAGACATTACGCTCTGTCCGAAGACATCACACTTTGTCCGAAGACATCACTTTGTCCGAAGACATTACGCTCTGTCCGAAGACATCACGCTTTGTCCGAAGACATTACGCTCTGTCCAAAGACATCACGCTTTGTCCAAGGCGGCTCCTTCGTAGACTTGATTTCACACTACTTCGACAAAGTTTAAGTTCGTCGGGTTAATTTAAGACTTTACTATATGCATACAACCTAAGGGAATTTCTTAATACAAGGTCTAACATGGCCCGAACCCATCGATTGGTTCCTAAGCACAGTGCAATTGCACCCCATGGATTTCGAAGCGGTGAACATGCTCGCTTTTTACGAGTAGCCACAACTTGATTCCGCACAATTTTTAACGTATTCATGCACGAAGGTAAACTTTCTAAACACCCTTTATCATACTAATTCATCATACTTGACCTAATAATCTGAAAAACAAGAATCAACAAGACTCAAGTTAAGAACGGAGTAGAAATTATACCTTCTCGAGCTTTAACCTTGATATCTCACACATCGATTTGGTAATGCTTAAAGAACTAAGAATTCTTTACTCAGTTTCTCCAACACTCTTATCACTAAAAAGCATCGCCCCCAGTGGCTTGTATTTAAAGAGAAAACATGGACCAGACACTTGCTTTACCCAATGTTGGGATTCATGGTGCAATAGAAATGAACAATGGTTATTTAAGGAGTTGTTCAATCACTCCATACCAGTCACTTAGCTAGCCATGCAGGCCTAGGATTAGCAGCTTGAAATTTGCGTAAAGAGAGTTTAGACTACTGTTCTTTGTACTTGGTGACCCTAATTTGGGGACAAGAGAGTAGATCTCAAACATAGACAAGGGCTAACCGGTCAGGCCCACTGCCCCACGCCATATTTTAATTTAACCAATACCTTGTACTCTCAGTTAACTATTTTGTTGGATTCCGAATGGATTCTAAATATCCCAAGTTTATTGGGCTAACTCAAAAGTCCATCAATTAACTTATTGGGCTAGACTACCAATTTATTATTTGGACTTTAAACATGCAAATGCTTAATCATCCTTCGCTAAGTCCATCATTGTGTCACACAAGACATTTCATGAACCTATCTTATCGATCATCAACAGCTCAATTTTAATTCAATTGAGTTACTCTCCTCATGCCACGTAAGCATTTGTAAAATAAATAATTCACCGGCTCTATTTAATAATAATATTGAAGATGGCTTTGGAGTTCGAAGAAATCTCCTTTCTACACATTCCTCGTAATAGGAATGACTTTGCGGACGCATGAGCAACTTTGGCCTCCTTGATTCGCATATCAGATAAGGAACACTTACCGAGCGTTACAATTTCCCTGCACAAGGCCCCAACCTATGGGAATTACGTTGGAGAAGTATCGGATGAGCTACCTCCCATCCAACATCCTTGGTATTAGCATATCAAGGAATATCTACGAGATGGATCTACACCCACTGAGGCGAGCCCGACTAAGAGAAGGCGGATCCATAGACTTGCTATGAAATTCTACCTGAGTGGAGATGCGCTCTACAAAAGAGATGCAGGACTAGGTCTCCTTAGATGTTTAGACAAAGATCAAGCCCAAAGGCTTATTGATGAAATCCATGGTGGAGTCTGTGGCCCCCACATGAGTGGCTCCCTCCTGGTCAAAAAAGTCCTCAGGACGTTACGTTATTGGCTATCTCTCAAAGCTGATTGCAATGACCATGTCAGGAGATGCTATCAGTGCCAGATTAATGGGAATGCTATGCACGCCCCTCCACGGGAACTCCACAATATGAGTTACCTTGGCCCTTCTCAATGTGGGGAATGGACGTTATCGGGCCCATCGAGCCTAAAGCCAATAATGGTCACCGATTTATCTTCACCATGATCGACTACTTCACCAAGTGGGTAGAAGCAGTCTCCTTCCCCAGGGTTATTGAAGAAGTCATCATTGGTTTCATCAGAAATAATGTCGTTTGTCGATACGGACAACTAGAGGTGATTGTGTCAGACAATGCCAAGAACCTCAACAATAAAATGATGGAGGAATTATGCAGTAAATTCCACATCAAACATCTCAACTCTGTCATCTATCGTCCAAAGATGAATGGTGCAGTTGAAGCGGCTAACAAAAACATCAAGAAGATTATGCAAAAGATGTTCTCCAACCACAAAGATTTGCCTGACCTATTGCCTCCGACTCTGTTAGCCTCTGACGAACCTCAATGCGTATTTCCATTGGGGCAAAATTTCACGCTTTAACCTATGGGATGGAAGCAAGACTCCTATAGAAGTTGAAATGGAATCCTCGGAGTGTTGATAGACGCCACCGGATGAAGACCAATGGGTACAAGACATATATCACCAATTGTCTCTAATAGACGAAAGGCGAACCGCGGCTATCTTCCATGGTCAGTTATATCAGCAAAGGATCGCCCGATCCTATAACAAAAAGGTCTGGCTACGGCAGTTTAAACAACATGACTTGGTTTTGAAGAAGATTCTTGAGTATGGAAGAAAATATTATTTCAAGTGAATATTGAACAAAAATAACATCCCTTATTTTGAAAAGAAGAGTATTCCAACTGGTATAGCGGGGATATTCTTGAAGAAAACTTTCACTATTTTCTACGCTCAAAGCTTTCTAAAACTCTAAAGAAATACGCTCAAGATTATAGAAGAAGAATTCTCTGATCCTGGTGTGATTTTCAATTCTAACTTAAGCGCCTATTTATAGGGAAATGCTAGAACGCCATAGGAGACTAAAATAATAAAATAAAATAAAAATTCTACGCACATGTATTTGAAAAAAATTCAGCCACCACAAGTGGGGCCCACTAAAATCAGCCACCTTTCCCAACAACCAAAAATGGGGCCCACCCATATTTTTAATAAAAACATTTTAATTTCCAAAACTTCAATAATTCATAATAAATAGCTCTTTTATCAAAAAAATATGAATTTTATGTCCATTCCACACGAAATCGAATTCTCTACAACTTTGAAGAAGATTTTTTTTTCAAATTCCAAATAAAAAATATCCGAATTACATAAACGGACAATTTTCAACACCTCTTAAAATTCATAACAAATCATACATTAATTTTTAACGGTTCAAAATTTGTGGACATATACTTAACTTATATATGTAGAACATATCCAAAAATCACAACGATCCAACGGTCGGATCAAAATTATAACTCACGCAACAGAGCTTTAAGAACACCGATTTGATTTTTAATACCTCCAATCTGACAAAATACTGATAAAACACCTCAAAATTAACTCCTTCATTTATAACCACATCAAATAAATATTTTCCTATCTATCATTTATGTCCACATAAAATAAATATTTCCTTATCATATAAATCAATAATTAAATATTCACAAATAATATTACAGAATCATAATAATGACAACAAGGCCGTTCCCAAGAAAGAGGGGGCTTTTCGATAAGGATTTCTCCTTACTGGCGCACAATTAGGTGACCAAACCTCTCATTGACAGAACTTTTTAGACATTGCCAATAATGCTATCTAATAATATTATTCAAATAATATGAATTATTGATCCGATAATGGGAAATATTGGCAAATGACAATTATTGAAACAACAATAATATAAAATATCAACGCAACAATTATTGAATCAATAAAATAAAATATTGAATGATAATTACGTAATAATTATTGAGTAGTGCCTTCTTACGTAAGAATCAATAATTCAAAAATCTTTATGTAATATCGTAATACTCTTTTGTCTGACAACAACGCCAGACATATTTTATCCACCACGTATTCCAACCGTGTTAACGGTAACAACTACGCCGTTATTTATAAAACTCAAACTTTTCATTTTCTTAATCCGACAATAATTACATTATGGGGTCCACCAATGATTGTGCCATCGTACGAATATTCCCGGTTAAAACGAATATTTCCCGACCAATCGAATATAATATAACAACTTACGTACTTTGCAAAATTTATAAATATTACCCACAACTATAACATTATATCAAATTCACTCCATAATATTCAAAAATGATATTTATAGAAAATTCATCTTTATTCATAAAAGTTGGGGTCTTACAACCTCCCATTCTTATGAAATTTTTCCCTCGAAATTAGGGTACGTACCTGGTATGTCGAAGAGGTAAGGATACCTTGATTTTATTTCAGATTCTAACTCCCAAGTCATTTCCTCAACATCGTGGTTTCTCCATAAAACTTTGACTTGAGGTATAACCTTGGAGCGTAAAATATGTTCCTTCTTATCCAAGATTTTAACCGGAACCTCTTCATACGTTAAATCTTCCGCTATTTCGTCCGGTTCTAACTCAATAATGTGGTTCGGGTCTTTCACATATTTACGTAACATAGATATGTGAAAAACGTTATGAACACAAGACATACTTGGCGTTAAGGCGAGTCTATAGGCCACAGTTCCTACTCGTTCGAGGATTAAAAATGGGCCAATGAATCGAGGATTGAGCTTTCCTCTCTTTCTAAATCTCGTAACTCCTCTCCATGGAGCAACACGTAACAACACATGTTCTCCAATATTGAATTCCACGTCCTTTCGATAAAGATCATCATAACTCTTTTGTCAATCTTGTGAGGTTTTTATACGTTGTCAGATCGTTTGAATCTTGTTCGTAGTCATACGTACAAAATCCGGTCCCAACAATGTTGCTTCACCCTCCTCATCCCAGCATACTGGAGAACGACACTTTCTTCCATACAACGCTTCGAATGGAGCCATGCCAATACTTGTTTGATAACTGTTGTTATAGGAAAGCTCCACCTATGATAAGAACTTGTCCCAACTTCCCTTGAAATCAAGGACACAGAGTCTTAATAGATCTTTAAGAGTTTGAATAGTCCTCTCTGACTTCCCGTCCGTCTGAGGATGATATGCCGAGCTAAATCGTAAATTCGTGCCCATAGCTTTTTGCAAACTGACCCAAAATCTTGAAGTGAATCTGGGGTCTCGATCAGAAACTATGGATACTGGCATACCATGCAATCTTATAATCTCGTTTATGTACATACGAGCAAGACGTTCAAGTGTATAAGTTTCTCGTATAGGTAAGAAATGAGCCAACTTGGTCAATCTATCAACAATGACCCAAATCGCATCTATGCCTTGAGAAACCTTGGGAAGACCGGTAACGAAATCCATGGTAATGTGCTCCCACTTCCATTCTGGAATTTCAAGTAGTTGCAATGGACCTTTTGGTACTTGATGCTCCGCCTTGACTCGTTGACAAGTGAAAAACCTTGAGATAAACTCCGTTATCTCTATCTTCATATTGCTCCACCAAAATATATGTCGAAGATCATGATACATTTTGGTACTCCTATGATGGATTACAAACGTGTGTTGTGCACCTCCATCATGATTTTATACTTTAAATTAGGGTTGTTGGGAACACAAAGTCTGGAGTTGACTCGAAGTATTCCTTCTTCATCGATTCTTGCTTCCGGCATAGCACCTTCTTGCACTTTCTTCCTCATACGCATCAGCTCCAGGTTTGTGTCTTGAGCAGCTTTAACTTTATCGATTAAAGTCAGTTCTACTCATATATTTGCCATCATCACGTGGGTCCCTATAGTCTTTAACTCTATCTCCATCCTTTGCAAGTCATATAAAATGGGCCTTTGCGTTGACAATCTCGCACTTGTACCCGCATATGATCTTCTACTTAATGCGTCAGCTACTACATTCGCTTTACCAGGATGGTATTGAATGGTATGATCATAATCTTTCAATAATTCAAACCAACGTCGTTGCCGCTTGTTGAGTTCCTTTTGGGTGAAGAAATATTTGAGGCTTTTATGATCCGTAAAGATCTCCACTTTCTCCCCATACAAGTAATGCCTCAAAATTTTAAGTTCGAAGACAACAACTGCCAACTCTAGATCATGAGTAGGATAATTCCTCTCATATTTTTTGAGTTGTCGAGAGACATAGGCTATGACTTTCCCATGTTTCATGAGAACACATCCAAACCCTTTTCTTGAAGCATCACTGTAGATGACAAATCCCTTCGAGTCAGATGGAATTGTTAGAACAGGTTCTGAAATGAGTCTCCTCTTGAGTTCTTGAAAATTCTTCTAACATTCCACGCTCCAACCAAATTTTGTATCTTATCGAGTCCGCTGAGTTAATGGAGTAGCTATTCGAGAAAACCCTTCTACGAATCTCCGATAATAACCAACTAAGCCGAGAAAGCTACGTACTTCGGTCACTGATTTAGGTTGCTCCCAGCTTTGTATTGCTTCAATCTTTGTCGGGTCAACAGATATTCTATGACTTAATACTATGTACCCAAGGAATGCTACTTCCTCAAGCCAGAACTCACATTTCTTCAACTTGGCATAAAGCTTATTTTCACGAAGCTTTTGGAGTATCAGCCTCAAGTGTTGCTCATGATCTTCACGGCTTTTGGAATATATGAGGATGTCATCGATAAAGACGACCACAAAGTGATCCAAATATTCCTTGAATACTCGATTCATCATATCCATGAAAGCATCAGGAGCATTAGCCAATCCAAAAGACATGACTAGGAATTCCTAATTCCCGTACCGAGTTCTGAAAGTCGTCTTTAGAATGTCATCTATTCTAATCTTTAACTGATGATATTCGGAACGAAGATCGATCTTTGAAAAGAATTTGGCGCCTTGCAACTGGTCAAACATGTCATCAATGCGAGGCAACGGGTACCTATTTTTGATGGTGACATGATTCAACTCCCGATATTCAATATAAAGTCGCATACTTCCATCTTTCTTCTTCACGAATAGAATAGGAGCACCCCAAGGAGACGTACTAGGATGAATGAAACCGATGTTTAATAATTCCTGTAGTTGGGTTTTTAACTCCTGAAGTTCAATAGTAGTCATTCGATATGGGGCTTTGGAAATGGGTTTTGTACGAATTCAAAGTCGATACAAAATTCAATTTCACGTTCTGGGGGTAGGCCAGGAAGTTCTTCAGGGAATACATCAGGAAATTTATTCACAATAGAAATATCATTCAAATCTGACGTATTTTTATTTAAATCCGTGACATGGGCTAAGAAAGCTTGACATCCGTTTTTCAATAAACGAATAGCTTTATGGCTTGACATGACAGTGATTGACTTTAGTGGTTTTTTTGCATGAATTCTCATAATAGGTTGGTTAGGAGTATGAAAGCTAACAACTTTACGAAAACAATAAATTTTTTCATGATGAGTAGTTAACCAATCAATCCCTAAAATCACATCAAATGCAAGTATTTTTAAGGAAATAAGATTGACAGGTAACGTGCGGTTACCGATTTAAATCAAACAAGACTTATAAACAGTGGATGTAATGAAGGTTTCTCCCAACGGAGTTTCAACAGATAAGTCAAAGTCTAATTTCTTTGGAGTCAAATTTAAACATTGAGCGCAAATAGGAGAAATAAAAGAATGGGTAGAACCGATATCAAATAAGGTATATACTTTGCTAGAGTTTATGATTAGCTTACCCGAGATCACCTCGTTCAGATTCCTCACTTTTTGGGAGGTTATGACAAACGCTCTCTCTTGAACTACCTATTTTATCTTGTCTGGGACGACCTTTGATGCCTCCATCCCAGCTGGACTTGACTTCGGTGCACGAAGAAATTGGGCTAGGTGACCTTCTCTTCCATAATTATAACATGCCTTGGAATGTTAACGTCTGATTTGATCGATGTGTCCTCCCTCCGCTTTTGTAACATACTGATGACCCGATTCGATCTCCTTCCTTAACAATAGGTGTTGGTGCTGACGTCTTTCCATTATTATTGATTTTCTCTTCTTGAAATTTTCAATTCTATTATCTTGGCCATGAATACCACCAAAGTGGTTACCATTTCTGGCATGTTGATTCCCTCCACGTTTGTTGTCACCGCTTTGATGACTGCTACCACTGGTATTATTGATTTCTCGGCTGCTCTCTTTTGGTTGGGTTGAATCATTATCGCGCTCCAATAACTGAGCCATATTTACAACATCTGAATACAAACACAGTTTTTGAGAAATTAGGTATTGACGTATCTCAGGTTTCAAACCTCTTAGAAACATCCGGGTCAATCTCTCTTCATTATCAACCAAGTGGGACGTAAATCGGGACAACTCGGCAAACTTAGCTTCGTACTGTGACACAATTATATTATTTTGCTCCAGCTTGATAAACTCTACCTCCTTCATTGGACGAATACTTTCGGAAAAGTACTTGTCATTGAACAGTTCTTGGAATTTCTCCCAAGACATCTTCATTGCGGCAGGTTGAGTATGCTTTACAGATTCCCACCCGTAATCTGCCTCTCCTCGCAACATGAAGGTGGCAAAGGGAACCTTGTGCTCCTCGGAGCATCCCAAGACATCAAATATCTTGGTGATCTGCTTTATCCACGTTTCTGCCTTAAGTGGTTTTGGCTCTCCAATAAACTCTAGCGGTCCCAGCTCCTTGAACTGTTTAGCGATGACCGTCCGAGAGTTGCCAGTGTTTCCACCTGCATTTTGAATAGGAGTCGCTCTCGCCTGATGTTGCATGAATTTCATAAAGCCTTTGAACATCTCATCGTTCATCATTTGATCAATGTTATTGTTTACCTGTGGATTATTGTCTTCCTGATTCACATTATCCTTGGTATTGATCGTTGGTGACTCAACGGTCTCATGTGCTTCTGTGACAGCCCGAATTTTTATAAGTTATTAAAATAAGAATTTAATAATTAAATCTCTTATTATGAGGTGTATATATTTTGAATTATGTGATTTGGTGTGAAGAGAATTATATATTCATATGTTGGAGAATGTGAGATGTAATAGTTAATTAAACTATTAAAGAAATTAAATAATATTAGTTAATTTAATTAAGTTGAAATTATGTTATGAGATAATATAATTTTAATTGTTATGCCTTGTGGGCAATGAAAATTATTATGAGTTAAGTTTCATAAATAGTGTGAATAATTCACTTAATTAAAATAGTGAATTAATACAAGTATAATTGATTTAATAAAGTGAGAAGATAATATATTGTATGAAAATGTAAATATTAGTATAATGCAAGTAAAATATTTATTACGTACATTAAATATTTTAGTTGAAAACTTTATGGAATAAAATGAATATTTACGGTATTAAATAAATATTTGATGAAAATTGTTATGGGATAGTTTATTTAAGTGTGATAAAATAGATGGAAACCTATTTTATTACGCGAGTATAATGGTGATATTCTAATTTAATTAAATAATTAAATTAGAGGAGTGAAAATTTGTTAAATAATGTTATGATTATAATGGTTGAATAGAAATTATTATTTTACTAATAAGGTTAATTTTAGTTCTTAAGGAATTAAATGTACATAATCTAGTTTATATTTCTAGTTTATGCGTTCTTGAGTTTCTTTTAAAATTGGAGTTTTAGTTAATGAATTTATAGGTTACGATGTTATATTTGTTATTAGATATTTATAATTTGATAATGGTCATCTAGAAACAAATTTTCAGAAATCAAATTCATGTATTTATACTAAAGAAGAGGAATTTGGGTTTTGATTGTAATGTGTGTTTTGGTGTACTTTGGGACTAAAGTTGATGATGAATTCGTGATGAAAACTTTAAATTGATTGATGATTGTTGTTCTCCTCTATAAAATGAAACAACGCAACTTGAACGGATCGAATTGGTTAAGAAACGAATTCGTGGTGAATGATTTCGCTTAACATGTTGAAAATAGGAAAAATTAGTATAAACAAATTAAAATTAGTATAAACCAAGTCTCACATCAACTAAATTGAGAACTTTACCCCTTTGCTAAACCTATAAATAGAAGAGCTTGACCCTTTGTTTCATTCACCAACAATAGGTTAGACTTTGTTGTGGGAGGACTTTTATAAAGACATCCTTAGTTAAATTTTTGCGTGGAAGTGCATAGTCAGTTTGTGGATCTCGTATTTTCGGGTATGTTTCTTATTTAATTTTTGGTAATGTTATTATTTTAAATATTATATTTAGTTTGTTAGTTAAAGTTTGAATTTTGGAAGTTTAGTTAGTTTTGTTAGTAAACTAGTTAGTTTACTATTTTATTTTGGCTTGGAATTGATTATGTAAATGAGTTCTAATGATGATAATTAGAGATATGAAGCCGAGACCTTAGACGAGTCTAATTATGTTAAATAAAACTTATTTATAAAGAAAGTTGGGTTGGACCGAGTCGAGGCGAGTTTTGGATGTCAAAACGAGAAGTCCGAAAAACTAGTGGACTGCTGATCCAAAAACGAAAGTTTGGGGTTAGCTAGATTGTTTAGAAAATTATGGGCTTTTTGGTATGTTATAGTACACTGAATAAGCTTTCAATAGACTTCAGAACGGACTAATTCTGACTTTGGATTAAAGAGTTATGACCATTCAAAGTAGTCGCAACAAAACTGTCTAACCAACTTGGGGAAGTCACCTTGAACTAATTTTATTAAATTCCGTGGTTAGAATTTGGTAACGGTCAAAGAATAAAAGTTGTAGTCCCGGAAGATAGCTTCGCGTGGGCTCAAGAATCGCTCAAAAATGTTTTGAAACGAACAATTTATGACTATTTTAGCGAGAGAGGGTAAAGCTGGGAAAGAATGAAAAACAGTTTTGAACGCCCCTTTTTGAACACTGTTTTGGACTGTCTATCTTATCTGAAATGGGTGTCCAATAACTTTTAAAAATAGGTTAATATGATGTTTACAGCATATCTAAAGTTGGATATCATCGGACTTATGAGATATAGAGTAAAGTTTACATTACAACTACTATGTGTTGCTATGTGACTAATAGTTGGTGTGTATGATTATATAATTGTGTAGGGTACGTGAAGTGCAAATAACTGTAAGCTGTTAAACTGTTATTGGTAAACAACGATCAATGCAAGTCTTTCAGTTCCTATTTTTTACTTGGACTTGATGAACTGTTTTAAATTGCATGATATGTTATATGTGTTGTAAGCGAGCATGATATGTTATACATGTTGTAATCATGAAATGTTAAAGTCAATTTATGACTACATTGTTTTGGTTAAATAATGATGATTGAGTAAGAAACTCAATCTTTATATTTGCTATTTGAATTAAAGTATGTATGCCATGTTACTTTAATTATTGTGATATTATGTTGAGCATATTATTATTTGATATGTGATGCATGAAAAATGTTAGAACTTGCTGAGCTGTCGAGATCACTCTTACAAATAATAATTTTTGTAGGTCAAGATTTCAAGGTAAGGATATGTGCTAAGTGAATTATAGAGATCCATATTCATGAAGATTACTTATGTTTTATGAGAAATGTATTTAGTATTTTGAATGTAACATGTTGTTGAATTGTAAGTTGAGCTATCCGGTGTATATGGATATCTATTTATGATGTAAGATTTTGTATAGTCATTTTGTTGTAACGATTCATGATATAAATTTGAATCTAAGAGATGTAATGTAAATGTTGCGATTTAGGGCAATACGGAAGGAAATGTATAAAAGATTTAAATGTTCTACATGTTTAGTGATTTTAATATCGAATAATGATGTAAAGATAAATTAAAGTTGTATTGTTAACGATCGAGAAGGAGAATATTATTGTATGAATTTTGGGGTCGTTACAGTTGGTATCAAAGCTGATAGGTTAGAAACCTTAGGTAAGAGTACATTAGGCTATAACCTTAGAGAAGAGAGGTGAAGATAATGAAAGAATAAGCTCAAATAGAGTTTGAAGAATAAGAAGTAATTTAAGAAATTTATAAAGAAGGGATTAAAACATGCGTAAGAGGATTCAAAGAAGAATCTCGCAGAGTTATAAGGAATATGAATGTGGGGTTATCCATCTCCAATAATAAGGATGTAAGGTGATAATAAATAGACAATGTTAATAAAAAGAGAATGATTTAAGTGTTGTACTATCGTACTCTTTAATAGTTGATGTATGGTATATGGGCTAAAAGATTCCTTCATAGAGCGGAGGTATATACGAACTAGTAACTCGGAACCTAGTTTGTTGGTTGTTTGTGGGAAACCACTCAGCGTAACATATTGAAATTATTAGAGACTCGATGTGTACCAATTATAGAAAATAGATACGTATGATGAAAATGTGGAACTCGAATGAAATATTGAGCAATGTAAATGAAGTTAGAAATTCTTAAAGGAAGAATTGTTATATAAACAAGAAAATTCAAAAAAGAATCTTGAAGAGATATAAAGATAAGAAATGGGAGTTACCTAACTCCAATAGCCAATATAATGAATAATAAACAAAACCTGTAAGATTAAAAGCATAAATGAAATCGTAAATGATGAAAAAGGAAAGAAAGAGGATCGTAAAACAAAACGATCACGAGTTAAGAAAAGAATTTTAAGGGAGATGATTATAGAATAAGATCACGACGTGATATGTTTATGTTATAAAAGAAAGATGGTCTGTAATGTTTGAATAATTATAGCTTGATGCTATGAAGATAGTGTACTATGAAATAGTACAAGATAAACTCATGAGGAGTTATAGATAATGTGATACGAGGAATTCGTATCGAGCAAAGAGAAAGTTATAAGCAATATAGAGTTAGGTGGGATTTCAATTGAGGACTCATGTGATGGCTGAGTTGTACAAACCTTTGTATGGGCAGAGATTTTGTGCATGTACTTGGTTTATCACATTGATAATTATTGGAATGTCGGTGTCGCGCTGTCAATGTATATGTGGTGGAAATGTGATTCTTTTCTCATGTGTATATTTGATAGTTAGAGGCTTTTAAGGTTAGGTTAGATGATATTAAGATTAGGTGTGGTTCTTAAAACTAATGCATATGGTAAGTTCATGACTCATAATAATATGTTATGTTTTGAACCCCTCAGCGAATGGACGCATATGGTCTGACTAGGATAAGTTATTAAACTCATATTATTGTGGCAAGTTCCTCCAATGTGTGGTAAGTTTGATGAACTGAGGTATAATTAAGTATGAATGGAGTATTGAGAATGATAGGAATAGATAGACTTATTAAGTAATGGATCATTATAGAAAGTAGAGTTGATGGTGGATGTGACAACTCGAGAATTTATAAATTTTTTAAAATTTTAATTAATTGATTTAAGGTTCAATATTAGAACCTAGACAGATAAAATAAGTGTTTGCGTTTGATATTTTTGAGAAAGAATTTTGAGGATTTCAAAATTTTGTGAAGGATTTTGGTGAATTATTCAGGATTAAGGGTATAAGAGTACATGTTCTGTGTATATGGTTATATATGTGTACATTGTGAGACCCCGAATTTTATGAATAAAAATTTAATTTTCTCAAAATATTTTTTTTGAATATTAAGGAGTAAATTTGATATAATGTTATAGTTGTGGGTAATATTTATAAATTTTGCAAAATAAGTAAGTGGTAATAAAATATTCATGTTGGCGGGGAATATTCGTTTGGTCGTGGAATATTCTTTCTGTCGGGGAATATTCGTACGACGGCGCAACCATTTGTGGGCCCCATAATGAAAAACGATCGAATGAAGAAAACGAAAAGTTTGAGTTTTTATAAATAACGACGTAATTGTTACCGTTAACACTATGGGAATACCTGGTGGTTAAAACACAGTAGTACGCGGTGTTGCACAGTAGCTCACGGTATTGCACCAAATATTGATTCTTACGTAAGAAGGGAATACTCAATAATTGTTACAGTAATTACTTTTCAATATTTTATTTTATTGATTCAATAATTGCTGCGTTGATATTTTATATTATTGTTGTTTCAATAATTGTCACTGCACAATATTTCCTATTATCAGATCAATAATTTATATTATTTTAATAATATTACTAGATAACATTATTGACAATGTCTAGAAAGTTATGTCTAAGGAGAGGTTTGGTCACCTAATTGCGCGCCAGTAAGGAGAAATTCTTATTGGAAAGCCCTCTCTTTCCTTGGAACAGTCTGGTTGTCAATATTGTTATTCTGTAATATTATTTGTGAATAATTAATTATTGATTTATATGATAAGAAAAATATTTATTTTATGTGGATATAAATGGAGGAATTTTTAAAAAAGTGACAATTACTGAAAATTGATATTTTATCTTTTCAGATAAAATAATTTATTATATTATAATAATATAATAATGATGATATTTTTACAATGAATGTGTGATATACGAATAAATGAGGAAGAGTATTTTTATTACAATAAATGTTTAAAACATATTTTGTGTGTTGGTGGACCCTATTTTTGACTAAAATTTGATTATAGCCTGCAAAATCGTCCGTATATGAATTTCGGTCAATTTCTGTTTGGAATTTGGAAAAACTTAAACTTACAAAGTTGTAGAGAATTGAATTTCCTATGGAAGGACATAAGATTCAAATTTTTCTGATAAAAGGTCTATTTATTATGAATTATTGAAGTTCTAGAATAATTGATTTTTAAATTTTAATTATTTTTTTAATAAAAATGTTTTTTGTAATTGGGTGGGCCCCACAGGTGTTGTAAACATGTTGAAATCAGTTTGTCTAAGGTGGGCGTGAAATGTTTTTAATTATATTAATATTTTATCAAATTTTCTGCTTTGGTGTTCTAAGCAGTTTCCTATAAATAGGGTGCTTAGGTTAGAATTGAAAATCACACCAGAAACTGAAATCTTCTCTCTCTATATTATCGAGCGTATTCTTATGAGTGTTGCTATACGGTGCAAGTTCCTTTCAGCGTTATATATCCGATATTCAGCCAGAAGTACTATTCTTTTGAGGTAAAGGGTATTATTTATTTCACATTCTGAAGAGATATTATTTTTCGTATTCGTATGAATATTATTTTCGTTCAATACTCATAAAGGGTATTATCTTCGTTCAATATTCGTAGGAATATTATCTTTGTTAAATATTCGTTGGAATATTATTTTCGTTCAACAGTTTTAAGGGATGTTATTTTTGTTCAATATCGCTTGAAATAATATTTTCTTCCATACTCTATAGTATGTAAGTAATATTATTTCGTTTTAGATTTCGAATTTTATACTTGCTATGTTAAAGTTTTGGTTTCTATACTCCATGAAGTTACTATTCATGGGTACTATTCACTCAGTTACTATTCAGCCGGGGTACTATTCATGATAAAAATTGATTTCTTTTCGATCCAAATCATTTTTGATATAATATCATTTTTAAATTTTACTCCACAAAATAGTATCATGTTGACAATTTGGATATTATTGATTTCTGGATAAATTAAGTTATAAATCTTTAAAAATTTATCCTTGAACTTATTTTATTGAATTCTTATCATCCTCATGTTTATATTATATTGAAAGTCATATGTGGCATGTAGTGCATAGATGGACTTGGTATGATTATGACCAGAGATTATTCGGTATAATCATGACCGTAATGTTACAAATGATGTGGTAAAAATTCTCATTAGTCGTAGTGCATTGATGGACAGTTGTTGGCAGGATCATGACCATTGATGAATACACAAATATCCTTGGCCCGTAGTGCATGGATAATTTGTGGTCATGATACTAAAGAATATCCTTGGCCGTAGTGCATGGGTGATTCGATGATGTGGATTATTTATTAAGTCGAGTCTAAGCGATAAAAGTGATGAAAACCCTTTTTAAATCAAAGAAGATAATAGATTTTATGCTCTACTTGACTCTTCTAATGGATTGCTTGTTTCGCTGCAGTTAAACTTGATGTTTGTTATATTTTATCTGTTTAACACTGTTGAAGGCTAACGATAAATTATTTTGCATTATTTTAGTCATAATATTTCTTACTGGGCTAGTTGAGCTCACCCTTTTGCTTTCATTATTCTCTTCAGGAAATGAGAACGTAGCCGGGACTAGTCGGGGAACGGAGTGACGGTCCAGATGATAGCATTAGTAGTCCTCACTATTCTATGAAATAGTGTGATAATAAATGTATTGAGGACTACATTTGAGTTGAATACTGTCTTGAAGAAAATATTCGTATTAAAACTCTCAATTTATGTTTTGTCGTATTTTACACGATATTTGTATTATTGAGTTTGTATTTGAATTTTGTACCATGTATTTGGCGACTCAAGATGGGTGATGTATACCTATTTTGGGGGCGTCACAGTTGGTATCAAAGCTTAAGGATATGATCCCTGGCTGAGATGTGAGACAAGAACTATGAGGGGAGAGACGGGGAATTCCTTCGCTAGTATGACCTACATAAGTTTAATTGTTATTTAATTGGTCGGTCAGAGTATATGGATAATATGTGGTATGTCAATTAACCCTTGTTTTGTGGCAGTATTTGAGAATGGCAGCTAAAAATGTTAACAATGGAGTGAATGAGACTATAGAGACACCTCTAATTGCCAACCAGGATAATATGATGTCAGGCGAAGAAGGAATTAGAGATATCCATGTGATGAGTGAAGAATTAATATTTGCACCTGAGATATCGCATAGGTAGCAGCTGAGAGTGAGGAAAAAGAGGAAGAAGAGGAACCTGAGGAGAATTTATTAGAAGAATTTTATGATCAAAATTTAGAATTACAAAATTGTATTCATGAGTTAGAAGAGCGAGGCTAAGAAAGAAAGCGGTGATGCGTGGAGCAAAGAGATGCAACAATTCAAAATTATGTTACTCGATGTACGATGCTTGAACAGAAGCACTCTTTGGTAGAGTATAAGATATTAGAGCTGGAATCTGAGAATGCTATGATCAAAGTTTTGATGAAAGAAGAAGTAACCGAACGAATGAGAATGGAGGATGCATGGGTAAAACCCGCACGACGCGTTGATATTGTAGAAAAAGACGTCTGATCTAATAAGGCCTAAAGAGATGAAATGGATTTTGCTTTTTGGACAGCAAGTGGGAGAATCCAACATCGAGTTTGGAATTACCCTGTGTAGAGCGGTCAACCCCAATTCGATATGGATCGGAGAGTAATGATTCAAATCATGGATCAGGAATGCAACGAAGCAATTGAGGGTGAAATGTACTCTATAGCAAAGTTAAGTCTAGTTGGGACGATGATACCAAAGGCTATCCCAGACAAGTCAAAGTCAGCGGTTCAAGGGAGAGCATTTGTCGTGACTTCCCAAAATACGAGGAACCCAAACGAAGTAATCACGGGTTAGTTAATCATAAACTCTTGCAAAGTTTATACCTTATTCGATATCGATTCTACCCATTCTTTTAATTTTCTTACTTGCGCTCAACGTTTAAATTTGACCCCAGTACAAAACCCATTTCTAAAACCCTCAAATATTTCTTCACCCAAAACGAATGTAACATGCACCAAAGACGTTGGCTCGAACTGTTGAAGATTATGATCATACCATTCAATATCATCGTAGAAGAGCGAACGTGGTAGCTGACGCGTTGAGTAGAAGATCGTATGCAGTTACGAGTGCGACGTTGTTAACACAAAGACCCATTTCGTATGACTTACTCTAGAGACCCACGTAAAGATGTTAAATATACGATTAGAACCAACTTTAATCGATAAAGTTAAAGCCGCTTAGGCTACAGACTCAGAGCTGATGAATATGAAGAAGAAGGTTCAAGAGGGCGTTATTTTAGAAGCAAGAGCTGCTGAATAGAGGAAATCTCAACCGTCGATTTAATTGGCCCATTTGAAATCCTCGATCGAGTAGGAACTGTGGTTTATAGACTCGCTTTACCGCCAAGTATGTCGCGTGTTTATAACATTTTTCACTTATCGATGTTACGTAAATATGTGGACGACCCGAACCATAATATTTATTTAAAACCAGACGAGACAGCGGAAGATTTAACGTATGAAGAGGTACCTGTTAAAATCTTGGATAAGAAGAAACATATTCTACGCTCAAAGGTTATACCTCAAGAGTTAGAAGTTGACGAGGTATCCTCACCTCTTCGGCATACCAGGTACGTACGTAAATTTTTAGGGCAAAATTTTATAAGGAGGGGAGATTGTGAGACACCGATTTTTATGAATAAAAATTTAATTTTCTAGAAATATTTTTTTTGAATATTAAGGAGTAAATTTGTTATAATTTTATAGTTGTGGGTAATTGTGACACCCCCAAATTCGGGTTATCTGACCCCCGAGTTTGGTGCTCACGATCCACAAAATAATAACATCTAACTACCCATTCAAATTATAAATAGGAATACATAAGTCCCAGGTCCACCAACCTTAACATTACAGAAATACCCCTTAGATATACAAAAAAGGTTTACAATACAATACAACATAATAATAATATTGTTCGTCATAACTAAATTATCACTATGCCTTTTCCTGAATATTCTTTGATCTTAGATCTCCTTAGTTGTTCTTGGTGATATAGGATCTGTTTAGGGGACTGAATTACTTAACAAAATCAGGGTCTTGGTGAGAGAGAGTTGGTGAGAGTTTGGATGCAAAATAAGTGAAATGCTAGACTTTCTCTTTCCCAAATCTATCTATATTGCTTAATATGTTGCTAGATCTGATAATTTCGGTTGTTTGGCTAAGATATACACTCACTAAGTCAATGTAGTGGTTCACCAACTAAAGTTGCTAGCAATTATACAAGTTATCAATTAAAGAAAATGAAAAAGGGCATTTTGGTCATTCGTAAAATAAATTTAATGGCATACATGGAATTTGTCACACCCTTAGGGTTTAACCCTAAGGTTCTAACCCTTAGGTTTTAAATACTCCAATTCTAGAATTTTCTAATTAGGATTTTAAAATTGAAAATTAAGAATTTCGAAAATGTAATTAGGGTTTTAAATAAAAATTAATATTTCTAAAGTATAATTAGGGTTTCTTAATTATATTAACACATACTAATCATTTTAGGCTTGCTAATTAGGATAAGGGTTTCCTAATTAGGGTTTAGGATTCCCAGATTTTAAATTAGGGTTTCTCAGCATTCGTTTAGGGTTACTATCTGTACGTTAGGGTTTCTAAACATGAGATTAGGGTTTCTAATCTCTTATTAGGGTTTATTATTTTAAACCTTATCCGATCAATCATTGATCAATAAATCTCTTCGGTACAAACACATACTCATTAATATAATTATATTAATTATATTTTCTATCGAATCCTTTTCCAGAAATTAGGGTTAGTGTTTCTAAAGCGGTTAAGCACAACTCTACTCTAAATTTATTAGTCAATACACAAATTGACCTTCTCGAGACTCGTATCACAGATACTTGTCACAAAATTGATAATCAATATTAATATTAAATAAAAAAAAATTTATTCATAAAATTTTGATTATTCGAAATCCCGGGTTATCACATTCACCCTTCCTTAAAAGGATTTTGTCCTCGGAATCACCACTTTCTTATTATCTACAATCTTTTAAAGTTGTATCATCAATTCATTTTTATCAACACGATATTAATTTTGTGTCTCATATTCTAACCTGTGACTTGGATCTATACAAGAAAATAGTTCACAGAAATATCTGACTCATAATTCTCGCGTAATTAAATTGCTAAACGAAATCATTACCTGCTGCCACCTCTTGAGTAGCCATTACATCCTGCGCCGTCATGTTGAATGTATGGGCTGTTGGTCTTTCTGGCTGTGCCGCTCCTCAAATTGCAAAGGTTCTGCTACTGGGTCCCTTGTTGCCACTTTCCTTCTCCGTATTTCTCTTCGGACTGTTCTGAATCAGATCATCAGTCGATCCGCACGCAAAGCAACCTTGTATCTTCTTTGGATTGGGACAATTGGGCGATATGTGCCCCTCTTGCCCACAGTTATAGCAAACTCCCTTCTTTTTAAGGCAAACTCCAACATGGTTCTTCCCACAGGTCGCACATGGTTCCCTCCCTTTCCTATTCTCTTCAGGTTTGCTACCCGATTGGGTATTCTCACTCCACTTCCTCTTATTAGGGTTACTACCACCACTGCTTCCACCATTATTTGTGTTCTTCTTCTTATCCTGATGAAATCGAGACGCAACTTCACTCCCTCCTTCAACAATTAATGCTTTCTCTATCAAAGTTACGAACGTATTGATCTGCAATACTGCTACCTTGTTGAATATCCCCGGTTTCAGTCCGTTCTCGAATCTTCTCGCCTTTCTCGCCTCTGTGTCCACCTGATGAGGTGCAAATCTAGCCAAATCATTGAATTTGGCAGCGTATTCTGATACCGACATGTTCTCATGCTTCAATTCTAGAAATTTAACTTCCATCCTGGATTGCATACTCGGCGAAAAGTAATTCTCAAAGAACAACTCCTTGAATCTGGTCCAAGCTACTATAGCTGTACCGGCTCTTGCCTGATTAGTCTCCCACCAGTAATTGGCTTCTCTTTTCATTAGATATGTTGCAAAAGCTATCTTTTGCTCTTCCGCTACACACGCAATGATGAATGCTTTCTCCATCTCCTTTACCCAAGTTTGGGCTTTAATCGAATTCGTAGTCCCCTTGAATTAAGGCAGTCCTACCGCTTTAAAGTCCTTGAAATTAGCCAATCTATCAGTTGGCTGCTCTCTCGCTCTTCCTCTTGCTACTGGAGCTCTATTCCCCATAGCTTCGACTATCATATTTGCAAAGTTTTGCATCGGGTCAGCTTGACCTCCTTCATTATTCACCGATTGCTCTTCTCTTTGATTTCGATTCTGTCATCTAGGCGAAATTATCTGATTTAAATAAAAATCTTACATTAATTCTCTTTCTCTACAAAAATTCTTAACACAGTAAGAATTAACACATAATTCTCATATATAAACGAATATTTATTCAAATAGTTCATAGAACATTTAGTACTTAACACATATTACTATCCCCTTTTTAAATCATATTAGGATTAACAACACAACTTTACACAAAAAGTTGCAATTCTACAATCACACATAGTTATTACCAGTTCGTCAAACTTACCACACTTATGAGTTCAGGAACTTGCCACAATTATATGAGTGTATGAACTTATCCTAGTCAGACCTTTGGCGTCCATTTGCTGAGGGGTTCAGAACATTTCATATAATCATGAGTCATAAACTTACCATAAGTATGAGTTTTAAGAACACACAAATTAATCTTAATCTTATATTCATATAGAAAATAAATATCTCATTCATTAAAACATATATATTTACATATGCTCAAGCATCGTTCTCGATATTAAAACTTTTAATATCATAATCTTTTACCAAAAGATACTAACGCTCAAACTTAAACTATCTACTGTCCACTCCCTTCACCCGTCTTCTTTTTGTTGGGACACTTGCTGAATCCATGACCTGTTCTTCCACATGAGAAACACTTCCTCAAATTTGGCTTAAGACAATGTAGAGAAATATGTCCTTCCTGCTTACAGTTGAAACACACGTTCTTCCACATCATGCATTCTCCCGCGTGAGTCTTCCCACACTTGCTACAGGCTTGCTTCTTCTTCAGGTTTTGACTTTTCAGAATTAGGGCTGTCGTTATCCCTCTTCCTCTTTTTCTTATCTTTCTACTACTTGATTATTCCTTCCGACGATCCACCACCTTCAGTCTTCACCCTCTCCACCTACGCCTTTAGTTCGTTTCGTTCTTCAGTCATTTCGTGTAATGCTCGCCCCGTCTTCCACAACTCCTCCAAGAGAAACACTTTACTCCGGAGTTCCTGGACTTCTGCAGATAGTTGATCTTGTTCTCCGTCTTTGGTCTTATTCTTTTTCTCTACCCTAGCTTGCTCAAACTCCGCCTCCTCATCACAACTCAGATATATCTTGGGATAATCGTCATGATCGCTCCCTTGATTAATCATAGGTTCATCTTCTCCCACCTTCTCAACTAATTCTCTTTGCGCTGGCACCTCGGCTTCTGGCATTGGTGAAATAACTACTAGCATCTGCGCACTCGTTTCATCTTTTCCAGACATCCTACAATCAGTTTAAATAACTTGATTAGTTCTTCACCATTACAAAATTCTCACACTAGGTGTCCACTTATCTCATTATCGATATGCTTCAACAATCCCTCACTTAGAACTCTAAATGAGTTTTCTCTATCTCGCGTATGGTTATAATCCTAGGGTTTTCCCCACCCCACTTAAGGTTTATAACCTCTGACTTTGATACTAACTCATGACACCCCCCAAATTCGGGTACACGACCCCAGAGTTTGGTGCTCACGATCCACAATATAATACCATCTAATTACCCATTCAAATTATAAATAGGAATACATAACTCATTAACATAGGTTGTTAATACATAAGTCCCAGGTCCTATAACCTTAACATTACAGAAATACCCTTTAGATATACAAAAAGGGTTTACAATACAATACAACATTGTAATAATATTGTTCAACATAACTAATTTATCACTATGCCTTTTCTTGAATATGCTTTGATCTTAGATCTCCTTAGTGGTTCTTGGTGATATAGGATCTGTTTAGGGGACTGATCTACTTAACAAATTTGGGGTCTTGGTGAGAGAGAAAGAGTTGGTGAGAGCTTGGATGCAAAATAAGTGAAATGCTAGACTTTCTCTCTCCCAAATCTATCTATATTGCTTAATATGTTGCTAGATCTGATAATTTCGGCTG
Source organism: Panax ginseng (assembly GCA_020205605.1). Taxonomy (NCBI): domain Eukaryota; kingdom Viridiplantae; phylum Streptophyta; class Magnoliopsida; order Apiales; family Araliaceae; genus Panax; species Panax ginseng. Next base: position 67,817,178 of record CM035145.1, on the reverse strand, counting down.
TTTGGCTAAGATATACACTCACTAAGTCAATGTAGTGGTTCACCAACTAAAGTTGCTAGCAATTATACAAGTTATCAATTAAAAAAAATGAAAAAGGGTATTTTGGTCATTTATAAAATAAATTTAATGGCATACATGGAATTTGTCACACCCTTTGGGTTTAACCCTAAGGTTCTAACCCTTAGGTTTTAAATACTCCAATTCTAGAATTTTTTAATTAGGGTTTTAAAATAGAAAATTAAGAATTTTGAAAATGTAATTAGGGTTTTAATTAGAAATTAATATTTCTAAAGTATAATTAGGGTTTCCTAATTATATTAACACATACTAATCACTTTAGGCTTGCTAATTAGGATTAGGGTTTCCTAATTAGGGTTTAGGATTCACAGATTTTAAATTAGGGTTTCCCAGCATTCGTTTAGGGTTACTAACTGTACGTTAGGGTTTCTAAACCTGAGATTAGGGTTTCTAATCTCTTATTAGGGTTTATTATTTTAAACCTTATCTGATCAATCATTGATCAATAAATCTCTTCGGTACAAACACATACTCATTAATATAATTATATTAATTATATTTTCTATCGAATCCCTTTCCAGAAATTAGGGTTAGGGTTTCTAAAGCGGTTAAGCACAACTCTACTCTAAATTTATTAGTTAATACATAAATTGACCTTCACGAGACTTGTATCACAAATACTTGTCATAAAATTGATAATCAATATTAATATTAAATAAAAAAAACTTATTCGTAAAATTTTGATTATTCAAAATCCCGGGTTATCACAGTAATATTTATAAATTTTGCAAAATAAGCAAGTGGTTATAAAATATTCATGTTGTCGGGGAATATTCGTTTGGTCGTGGAATATTTTTTCTGCCGGGGGATATTCGTACTATAGCGCAGCCATTTGTGGGCCCCATAACGAAAAACGGTTGGATGAAGAAAACGACAAGTTTGAATTTTTATAAATAACGACGTAATTTTTACCATTAACATTGTTAGAATACCCTGTGGTTAAAACACAGTAGTACGCAGTGTTGCACAGTAGCACACGATATTGCACGAATTATTGATTCTTACGTAAGAAGACACTACTCAATAATTGTTACAGTAATTACTGTTCAATATTTTATTTTATTAATTCAATAATTGCTGCGTTGATATTTTATATTATTCTTGTTTCAATAATTGTCACGGCACAATATTTCCCATTATCAGATCAATAATTCATATTATTTTAATAATTCATATTATTGACAATATCTAGAAAGTTCTGTTTAAGGAGAGGTTTGGTCACCTAATTGCGCGCCAGTAAAGAGAAATCCTTATTGGAAAGCCCCCACTTTCCTGGGAACAGCCTGGTTGTCAGTATTGTGATTCTGTAATATTATTTGTGAATAATTAATTATTGATTTATCTGATAAGGAAAATATTTATTTTATGTGGATATAAATGGAGGAATTTTTAGAAAAGTGACAATTGTTGAAAATTGATATATTATCTTTTCTGATAAAATAATTTATTATATTATAATAATATAATAATAATGATATTTTTACAATAAATGTGTGATATACAAATAAATGAGGAGGAAGAGTATTTTTATTACAATAAATGTTTAAAACATGTTTTGTGTGTTGGTGGACCCTATTTTTGACTGAAATTTGATTATAGCCTGCAAAATCGTCCGTATGTGGATTTCGGTCAATTTCTGTTTGAAATTTGGAAAAACTTAAACTTACAAAGTTGTAGAGAATTGAATTTCCTATGGAAGGACATTAGATTCAAATTTTTCTGATAAAACATCTATTTATTATGAATTATTGAAGTTCCGGAATAATGGATTTTTAAAGTTTTAATTATTTTTTTAATAAAAATGTTTTTCTTTGCAATTGGGTGGGCCCCACAGGTGTTGTAAATATGCTGAAATCAGTTTGTCTAAGGTGTATGTGAATTTTTTTTAATTATATTAATATTTTATTAAATTTTCTACTTTGGTGTTCTAAGCATTTTCCTATAAATAGGGTGCTTATGTTAGAATTGAAAATCACACCAGAAACTGAAATCTTCTCTCTTTATATTATCAAGCGTATTCTTATGAGTATATTGATACTTTGAGTGTTGCTATACGGTGCAAGTTCCTTTCAGCGTTATATCTGATATTCAGCCAGAAGTACTATTCTTTTGAGGTAAGGGGTATTATTTATTTCACATTTTGAAGAGATATTAATTTTCGTATTCGTATGAATATTATTTTAGTTCAATATTCATAAAGAGTATTATCTTCGTTCAATATTCGTAGGAATATTATTTTCGTTAAATATTCGTTGGAATATTATTTTCGTTCAACAGTTGTAAGGGATGTTATTTTTGTTCAATATCGCTTGAAATAATATTTTCTTCCATACTCTGTAGTATGTAAGTAATATTATTTCGTTTATGATTTCGAATTCTATACTCGTTTTGTTAAAGTTTTGGCTTCTATACTCCATGAAAGTAGTAGAATATTCTTGATATTTGCGCTTCATCCAGTATCTTTTCATGGAAATATTATTCTGAGCATTCTTGATAAGTTTTAACTTTTTCATGTCGGGGTACTATTCACGAGATTACTATTCCCGAAGTTACTATTCACATGTACTATTCACTCGGTTACTATTCACCCGGGGTACTATTCATGACAAAAATTAATTTCTTTTTGGTCCAACTAATTTTTGATATAATATTATTCTTGAATTTTACTCCAGAAATCAGTATCATGTTGACAATTTGGACATTATTGATTTCTGGATAAATTAAATTATAAATCTTTAAAAATTTATCCTTGAACTTGTTTTATTGAATTTTTATCATCCTCATGTTTATATTATGTTGAAAGTCATCTGTAGCCTATAGTGCATAGATAGACTTGGTATGATTATGACCAGAGATGGACTTGGTATAATCATGACCGTAATGTTACAAATGATGTGGTAAAAATCCTCATTGGTCGTAGTGCATTGATGGACAGTTGTTGGCATGATCATTGTGACGCCCCCAAAATAGGTATACAACACCCATTCTGAGTCGCCAAATACATGATACATAAAGCAAACTACAACTTCAATAATACAATTGTCGTGCAAAATACGACAACACATACTGTGAGTTTAAATACAAATATTATCTTCTAGACAAAATCCACACTCAAATAAGTCCTCATTATAATTATTCAAACACTATTTTACAGAAATAGTGAGGTCTGCTAAAACATCTTTCTATAACAATCACTCCATACCCCGACTAGATCCTGCTATGTTCTCATCTCCTTAGAAGAAAAATGGAACAAAAAGGAAAAAGGGTGAGCTCAACTATCCCAGTAGAGAATATTATAACTAAGATAATATACAACAAATTATCATTAGTCTTCAACAGGGAAAAATATGATAAAATATAATAGACAACAAGTTTTAGATCAACAACTGCAGCGGAAACAACAATCCATTAGAAAAGTCAAGTAGAGAATGAGTTCTACTATTTTCTTAGATTTAAAAGTCCATCATCAATATTTTATCCCTGTAACAACAATCAATATACATCTTTAATCAAATATTCATCTTTGCACTACAGGCCAAAGATATTCATTTGTATCAACAGTTGGTCATGTTCATCTCAACACCTGTTCATCTTTGCACTACGAGCCAAAGATATTCATTAGATAATTATTCATCTTTGCACTACAGGCCAAAGATATTCAGTAATATCATCATTTAGGACCGAGGATGATGAAAAATATTTTAAAGAAAACGAATCCAGTGAGACAGAAGGACAAATATTATGGATTTGTATCACAGTTTATCCAAGATCAATAATACTCCATAATAACCAATTGTGAAGCATAATTCAAAAATAAAGATCAAAACATGGATACAATCAAAGATAGTAACCATAATAGACATCTTGGACAAAAGAGAGAAAATTTTATTTTTCTATTGAATAGTCTTAGTAATCGTGAATAGTCTTCAGATATCGTGAATAGTCTTAGTATACATGAATAGTAACCCCAACACAAAAAAGTTCCAAATTTGATAAAAATGTTCACCAATATTTCTAAGATAATGATATTGAAGAAAATAATATCATTTAAGAAGAAAATAACATCCACTTACCTCAAAATAACGGTACTTTTTGATTGGAATATCGGATAGAAAGCGAAGGAAACTTATCTTAGAACAAAACTCTCAAAGTATATAAATACTCACTAAAATAAACAATATAGAGAGAAAGAAAACTTATTTTTGGTGTGATTTTCAATTCTAACCTAAGCGTCTATTTATAGGAAAATGCTAGAACGCCATAGGAGACTAAAATAATAAAATAATATTATTTAAAATAATTCTACGCATGCCATCTTTTGTTGACAATTCAAGCTAGCCACCTTTGAACCAATTTGCAGCCCACATTTGATAAAACCAAAGTGGGTCCCACCCCATAATTTAATAAAAATCATTTTATTTTCCGAAACTTCAACAATTCATAAAAAATAGTCTGTTTATCAGAAAAATACGAATTTTATGTCCATTCTTCCTGAAATCGAATTCTCTACAACTTTGTAGCTTTGAGTTTTTCCAAATTCCAAACATAAAATATTCAAAATCCACAAACGGATGATTTTTAATACCTCTACACCGACAAAATACTGATAAAACACCTCAGCATTAATTCCTTCATTTTTATCCACATAAAATAATTATATCCATCATTTATATCCACAGAAAATAAATATTTCCTTATCATATATATCAATAATTAATTATTCACAAATAATATTACAGAATCATAATTATGACAACCAGTAGTTCGAGGAAAGGGGGCTTTCCAATAAGAATTTCTCCTTACTGACGCCCAATTAGGTGACCAAACCACTTCTTGACAGAACTTTCTAGAAATTGCCAATAATGCTATCTAATAATATTATTCAAATAATATGAATTATTGATCTGATAATGGGAAATACTTTATGCGATTGATAATTATTGAAACAACAATAATATAAAATATCAACGCAAAGAATTATTGAATCAAGAACATAAAATATTGAGCAATAAATTCTTTGTAACAATTATTGAGTAGTGCCTTCTTACGTAAGAATCAATAATTCAAAAATATTGTGCATCCACGCGTATTATTGTATTTTAACCACCGGATATTCCAACAGTGTTAATGGTAACAACTACGTCGTTATTTATAAAAACTCAAACTTGTCGTTTTCTTCATCCGACGTTATTACATTATGGGGCCCACAAATGATTTGCCGTCAAATACTAATATTCCCAAACAACAAGAATATTCCACGACCAAACGAATATTCCCCGACAACAATGATTATTTTATAACCACTTGCTTATTTTGTAAAATTTGCTAAAATCACCCATAACCAAAACATTATATCAATTTAACACCTTATTACTCACAATAATAATTAGAGGAAATTCGATTTTATTTATAATAAGTTGGGGTCTTACAACCTCCCCTCCTTATGAAATTTTGTCCTCAAAATTGACGTACGTACCTGGTGTTTCAAAAAGTTGAGGGTACCTCGCTTTCATTTCCGATTCCAACTCCCAGGTCATTTCTTCAATAGCATGATTTCTCCACAAAACCTTAACTTGTGGTATAACCTTCGTGCGTAGGACATGCTCTTTCCTATCCAAGATCTTAACAGGTACCTCCTCGTACGTTAAATCTTTGGCTATCTCGTCTGGTTCTAACTCAATAATGTGGTTCGGGTCTTTAACATATTTACGAAGCATAGATATGTGAAAAACATTATGAACACGAGACATGTTTGGAGGTAATCTTGGTCTATAGGCCACATTTCCTATTCGGTCAAGAATCTCAAATGGACCAACAAACCGTGGATTGAGTTTTCCTCTCTTCCCAAATCATGTAACTCCCTTCCATGGTGCAACACGTAACAATACATGATCCCCAATATTAAATTCCACGTCTTTTCGATGAAGATCCGCATAACTCTTTTTATCGATCTTGTCTTTGTTTATCTGTTTGTCGAATCATTTGGATCTTTTACGTAGTCATGCGTACTAATTCGGTCCCAACAATGTTGCTTCTCCTACCTCGTCCCCAAAGATCTTTGAGAAACGACACTTTCATCCATACAACGCCTCAAATGGAGCCATGCCTATACTTGCTCGATAAGCAATTGTTGTAGGAGAATTCCACCAATGTGAGTACTTATTCCAGCTTCCTTTGAATTCTAGAACATAGAGTCTTAATAGATCTTCAAGGGTTTGAATAGTCCTCTCTGATTGTCCATCCGTTTGAGGATGGTATGCTTGCGGCAATCAGAATCTGCGCCCATAGCTTTCTGCAAGCTAACCCAAAATTGTGAAGTGAATCTTGGGTCACGATCCGAAACTATGGATACTAGCATGCCATGCAATCTCACAATCTCATTCAAGTACATACGAGCAAGACGTTCAAGGGAATAAGTTTCTCGTATAAGTAAGAAATGGGCAGACTTGATTAATCTATCAACAATAACCCAAATCGCATCTATGCCTTGAGAAGCTTTGGGAAGACCTGTAACGAAATCCATGGTAATGTGTTCTCACTTCCATTCCGGAATCTCAAGTGGTTGCAATGGACCTTTTGGCACTTGATGCTCCGCCTTTACACGTTGACAGGTTAAACACCTCGAGGTAAACTCTGCGATCTCTCTCTTCATATTGTTCTACCAAAATGTGTGTCGAATATCATGATACATTTTGGTACTCCCAGGATGGATTGCAAATGGTGTGTTGTGTGCTTCCATCATAATTCTATGCTTCAAGTCAGAATCGTTAGGAACACAAAGTCTGGAGTTGAATCGAAGTATTCCTTCTTCATCGATTCTTTCTTCTGGAATAGCACCTTCTTGTACTTTCTTCTTCATACGCATCAGCTCCAGGTCCGTAGCTTGAGCAGCTTTAACTTTATCGATTAAAGTCGGTTCTACTCGTATATTCGCCATCATCACGTGGGTCCCGTGAGTCTTTAACTCAATCTCCATCCTTTGTAAATCGTACAAAATGGGTCTTTGTGTTAACAACATCGCACTAATACCCGCATATGATCTTCTACTCAATGCGTCAGCTACTACGTTTGCTTTTCCAGGATGGTATTGAATAGTATGATCGTAATCTTTCAACAGCTCGAGCCAACGTCATTGCCGCATGTTGAGTTCCTTCTGGGTGAAGAAATATTTGAGGCTTTTATGATCCGTATAGATCTCCACTTTCTCCCCATACAGGTAGTGTCTCCAGATTTTCAACGCGAAAACGACTGCTCCCAACTCTAGATCATGAGTAGGATAATTCCTCTCATATTCTTTGAGTCGTCGTGAGGCATAGGCTATGACTTTCCTATGTTGCATAAGAACACATCCTAACCCTTTGCCTGAAGGATTGTTGTATATAACAAATCCATCCGTACCAGATGGTATTGCCAGAACAGGTGCCGAAATGAGTCTCCTCTTGAGCTCTTGGAAACTCTTCTCGCATTCCTCGCTCCATACGAATTTTTGTATCTTTCCGAGCAGCTGAGTTAATGGAGTAGCAATTCGAGAAAATCCTTCCACAAATCTCCGATAATAACCACTTTTAAGCCCGAGAAAGTTTGCGTATACATCCACAAACGCTTCGGTTGCTCCCAACTTTGTCTTTGCTTCAATCTTCGTCGTCAGTCAATGATACTCCATGTTTTGACACCACGTGCCCAAGGAATGCTACTTCCTCGAGCCGAACTCACATTTCTTGACTTGGCATATAGCTTGTTTTCACGAAGCTTTGTCAAGTATCGACTTCAAATGGTGCTCATGATCTTCACGACTTTTGGAATATATAAGGATGTCATCAATAAAGACAACAACGAATCGATCCAAATATTCCTTGAATACACGATTCATCATATCCATGAAAGCGGCGAAGCATTAGTCAATCCAAAAGACTGACTAAGAATTCATAATGCCCGTCTGGGGAGTTACGAAGGAAGTCTTTGGAATATCCTCGGTTTTAATCTTGGTGATGATGATATGCAGAACAAAGGTCGATCTTTGAAAAGAATTGTGCTCCTTGCAACTGGTCGAACAAGTCATCAATGCGAGGTAGCGGATACCTATTGTTGATGGTGACACGGTTCAATTCTCAGTAGTCAATACAAAGTCGCATACTCCCGTCTTTCTTCTTTACGAATAAAACAGGAGCACCCCAAGGGGATATACTAGGACGAATGAAACCGATGTCTAATAACTCCTGTAGTTCGACTTTTAACTCCTAAAGTTCAATAGGAGCCATTCGATATGGGGTTTTAGAAATGGGCTTTGTACCCGGTTCAAGGTCAATAAAGAATTCAACATCATGTTCTGGGGGTAGACCGGGAAGTTCTTTAGGAAATACATCAGGAAATTCTCTAACAATAGAAATATTATTCAAATCTGACTTATCTTTGTTCAAATTCATAACATAGGCTAAGAAAGCTTAACATCCATTTTTCAATAAACGAATAGCTTTATGGCTTGATATGACAGTGACTGATTTTAGTGGTTTAGTTGTTCAAATTTGTATGACAGGTTGGTTAGGAATATGAAAACTAACAACCTTACGAAAATAATCAATTTTGGCATGATGAGTGGTTAACCAATCAATTCCTAAAATCACATCAAAAGCAAGTATCTTTAAAGAGATAAGATCAGCAGGTAATGTGATAGTGCCAACTTGGATTAAGCAAGATTTATAAATAGTGGACGTAACGAAAGTTTCTCCTAACGGAGTCTCCACTGATAAATCAAAGTCTAATTTCTCCGGAGTCAAGTTTAGACGTTGAGCACAGGCAAGAGAGATAAAAGAATGGGTAGAACCGGTATCTAGTAAGGTATAAACTTCACAAGAATTCAAGATTAGCTTACCCATAATCACCTCGTTCGGGTTCCTCGCGTTTTGGCCAGTCACGACAAACGCTCTTCCAGGAACCGCTGATTTTAACTTATCCGGGACATCCCTTGGAGTCACCATCCCCGTTGAACTTGGTTTTGCTACAGAACAATCCCGAGCTATGTGGCCTTCCTTTCCACAGTTGTAACATACCTTGGATATTTGTTGACAGTTTGGGCTGATATGTCCCTCTTTCCCGCATTTGTAACATCTAACTGGCAGTCGTTCTCCTCCCCTAGAATTTGTTGTTGGTGCTGGTGCTGCTGCTGATGTCTTCCCGTCATTGTTGAATCTCCTCTTTCTAAAATTTCCACTTGACTCACCTCTCCTATTATCATGGCCACGATGACCACCCGAGTGGTTACCGCCTTTGTTCGTATTTTTCCCTCCTCGTTGGTTATCATCGCTCTGATGACTGCTATCACCGGTATGACCCTGGTTATGGTCCCTCGGTTGAACATACTCACTATCTCGCTCTAATAATTGAGCCCTGTTGACAACATCTGAATACAGAGAAAATTTATGAGAGATAAGGTATTGACGAATCTCGGGTTTTAGACCTCTTAGAAACATCCTTGTCATTCGTTCCTCATTCTCTACCAAATGAGGTGCAAACCTGGATAACTTCAAATGAACTTACGCAAATCTTTGGGACACCGTCATGTTGTTTTGTTCGAGTCTGATAAACTCTACCTCCTTCATATGACGAATACTTTTAGGAAAGTACTTGTCACTGAATAGTTTCTAAAACGTTTCCCAAGACATATTGAGTGCAGCAGGTTGGGTACGCTTCACAGACTCCCACCAGTAGTCTGCCATTAGAAGAGTCAAGTAGAGAATGAGTTCTACTATCTTCTTAGATTTAAAAGTCCATCATCAATATTTTATCCCTGTAACAACAATCAATATACATCTTTAATCAAATATTCATCTTTGCACTACACGCCAAAGATATTCATTTTGTATCACCAGGTTAGTCATGTTCATCCCAACACCTATTCATGTTTTTGCACTCACGGGCCAAAGATATTCATTAGGTAATCATTCATCTTTGCACTACAGGCCAAAGATATTCAGTAATATCATCATTTAGGACTGAGGATGATGAAAAATATTTTAAAAAAAATGAATCCAGTGAGACAGAAGGACAAATATTAGGGATTCATATCCCAGTTTATCTAAGATCAATAATACTCCATAATAACCAATTGTGAAGCATAATTCAAAAATAAAGATCAAAACATGGATACAATCAAAGATAGTAACCATAATAGACATCTTGGACAAAAAGAGGAAAATTTCATTTTTCGGTGAATAGTGCCGTATTCGTGAATAGTGCCATATATGTGAATAGTAATCCCGACACAAAAAGTTCCAAATTTGATAAAAATGTTCACCAATATTTCGGCATAATGATATTGAAGAAAATAATATCATTTAAGAAGAAAATAACATCCCTTACCTCAAAATAACGGTACTTTTGATCGGAATTTCGGATAGAAAGCCAAAGGAAACTTGTACAGAATAACAACTCTCAAAGTATATAAATACTAACTAAAATACGCTCGACAATATAGAGAGAAAGAAAACTTGTTTCTGGTGTGATTTTTAATTCTAACCTAAACGTCTATTTATAGAAAAATGCTAGAACGCCATAAGAGACTAAAATAATAAAATAATATTATTTAAACTAATTCTACGCATGCCATCTTTTTTTGACAATTCAAGCTAGCCACTTTTGAACCAATTTGCAGCCCACATGTGATAAAACCAAAGTAGGTCCCACCCCATAATTTAATAAAAATCAGTTTATTTTTCGAAACTTCAACAATTCATAGAAAATAGCCCGTTTATCAGAAAAATACGAATTTTATGTTCATTCTGCCTAAAATTGAATTCTCTACAACTTTGTAGCTTTGAGTTTTTCCAAATTCCAAACATAAAATATCTGAAATCCACAAACGAATGATTTTTAATACATCTACACCGACAAAATACTGATAAAACACATCAGCATTAATTCCTTCATTTTTATCCACATAAAAATAATTATATCCATCATTTATATCCACATAAAATAAATATTTCCTTATCATATAAATCAATAATTAATTATTCACAAATAATATTACAGAATCACAATTATGACAACGGTAGTTCCTCAGAAAGAGGGGGCTTTCCAGTAAGAATTTCTCCTTACTGGCAAGCAATTAGGTGACCAAACCTCTCCTTGATAGAACTTTCTAAGCATTGCCAATAATGCTATCTAATAATATTAATCAAATAATATGAATTATTGATCGATAATGGGAAATATCGTGCGGTGATAATTATTGAAACAACAATAATATAAAATATCAACGCAAAGAATTATTGAATCAATAACATAAAATATTGAGCGGAATTCTTGTAACAATTATTGAGTAGTGCCTTCTTACGTAAGAATCAATAATTCAAAAATATTGTGCATCCACGCATTATTCTTGTATTTTAACCACGGATATTCCAACTGTGTTAATTGGTAACAACTATCTTAAGTTATTTATAAAAACTCAAACTTGTCATTTTCTTCATCAGCGATTTATTACATTATGGGGCCCACAAATGATCATGGCAGCATCGTCTGAATATTCCCCGACAACAAGAATATTCTCCGACAACAATGATTATTTTATAACCACTTGCTTATTTTGCAAAATTTGCACATTTCACCTATAACCAAAACATTATATCAATTTAACACCTTATTATTCACAATAATAATTAGAGAAAATTAGATTTTATTTATAATAAGTTGGGGTCTTACAATCATGACCATTGATGAATAAACGAATATCCTTGGCCCGTAGTGCATGGATAATTTGTGGTCGTGATACTAAAGAATATCCTTAGCCGTAGTGCAGGGGTGATTCGATGATGTTAATTATTTATTAAGCTGAGTCTCAACGATAAAAGTGATGAAAAACCTTTTTAAATCATAGAAGATAGTAGATTTTATGCTCTACTTGACTCTTCTAATGGATTGCTTGTTCCGCTACAGTTAAACTTGATGTTTGTTATATTTTATCAGTTTAACACTGTTGAAGGCTAACGATAAATTATTCTGCATTATCTTCGTCATAATATTTCTTACTAGGCTAGTTGAGCTCACCCTTTACTTTTATTGTTCTCTTCAGGAAATGAGAACGTAGCCGGGACTAGTCGGGGAACGGAGTGACGGTCCAAATGATAGCATTAGTAGTCCTCACTATTCTATGAAATAGTGTGATAATAAATGTATTGAGGACTACATTTGAGTTGAATACTGTCTAGAAGACAATATTCGTATTAAAACTCTCAGTTTATGTTTTGTCGTATTTTACACGACAGTTGTATTTGAATTTTGTACCATATATTTGTCGACTCAATATGGGTGATGTATACATATTTTGGGGGCGTCACATATAGTTTGTGGTTAAGGGTCAAGGGTTGACCACATAAACCCTAATATTATATTAGGAACGCCAACGTTCAGTTAGAAAATTCTTACGATTAACAAGAAACCCTAGAAACCGTTTCTGGAAACCCTAATTTCAGTTTCGGGAATCCAAAACCCTAATTCAAAAATTTAAAACCCTAGTTTGGGAATGAGAAGGTTAGTATAAGGTTTAAACGTTATTAATGATAACATAATTTGGGATAACCCTAATTGATTTAGAAAACCCTAATTTCTGGATTAGAAACCCTAATTTATAATTAGGGAAAACCTAATTGTTAATTTAATAATTGTTATGTTAATTAGGATACCTTAATCCTAATTTTCAAGTTATAAGTAATTAGAAAATCCTAATCTAATTAGGAAATCTAATTTCTAAATTAGAAAATTATTTTTCTATTAGAAACCATATTTTTTGGGTTGTAAACCCTAATGCATGATTTTGACCCTAATTGCTAAATTAGCAATTTTAATTAGGAAATACTAATCCTAATTAGCAAGATTTTAGTACTTATGATTACGAAATTTTAATATAATTAGAAAATTCTAATTATAATTTAGAAATATTAATTTTTGACTTTGAAAACCTAATTTGGAAATTCTAGTATTTTTTTTAAACCTAAGGGTTCAAATCCTAAACCCTAAGTGTTGGGACAAAAGACCATGTTGCCATTAAATTAAAAATCAAAATGACTATTTTACCCTTTAGTGCATTATTGGATTTTTGCCAAGTGTGGGAGTTTGTGAACCACCCTTGACTTGCTTATGGACTGAAATCTACATATATATCAGCCACAACATCTTAGTCAACTCATTACATACAACAATTATATAGATTAAAGAGAGAGAAATGGCTACTTTATTTCTCATTTTTCTCCCAAGACATTCTCTGTCTAAATTAGAAATCTAGAGTGAGAGAGAGTGAAATATTGAGCTATGGTCAGTGTATAGCTTTCCATAATCAGATTCAATGATCAGAAATCAAAGATCAAAGTTTTAAAGGTATACAATCCTAATCTTAGAAATCTGATTATTTGATGTTAAATGTTGATGTTGTTTGGTTAAAGTTATGTATTAAGATGTCATTTAGTGATCTGGGTTGTTAAATCCCAGATCCATAACATTAAAGTGCTCGAAATAACATTTTCTGGAAATCTGGAAAAATAGTGGAAAGTGGCCTGACAGTCGAATGTCAGAGGCCTTAAATCTTTATGTGTTAGATGTTTTGTGTCACCACTACAAAACAGTAAATAGACAACGCGGAAAAAACGTTGTGGTTTCAGTCAGAAAAACGTCATGGTTAAGGGTGTTGTCTATTTGACACCCTTACACAACATTTTTAAAACGTCGTAGTTAAGCACAATACAAAACGTTTTTTAGAAAAAACGTTGTAGATTTGTTTTCCAAAAATTAGCAGATGCTTAAAAACATTGTAGAAGGTATGATTCCGCAACGTTTTTTGGATAAAAATGTTGTTGTTTAGTATATCAGACAACGTTTTTTAAATGTTGTAGATAAAAAAAAGAAAAAAAAAGGATGTGGTTCACCTATATTACCAATGCACCTGCAACATGCTAATGCCATGATATATAGCCAAAATGTATCAACCATACAAAATACATCCCAATAATACCATTCGTTTATAATTTCAAATTACTACATCCATAAAATATATACCAAACTATCTATATATACATCTCAAATTCACATCACATAGATTATCTTCCGCAGGGGTATTTAGTAACTACTTAATTATCTTCCGCAACCACGATACTGACCTCACATTTCTCAAGCAGATGATAGAAAACTCTAGCTTTCTTATGCTCATTCCAGTGATACTTCTTCCATGCCAAACAAATACAGCCCATTAAAGCTGCCACATCTATCTCCTTCACCAAATTTGGTCCCTTCCGTGTCACATGAGGAATCCTACCACCACCCATTTAATTGCAGCACCAAATAACAACCTGCATCCATGCCAATTTAATTGGAATTATGAGAGAATTATGAGGAGGAACAGTAGAAAGAACCACAAGCCCTAAACAGAAGAATCACCCAACCAAACGAATACTGCCCAAAAAATGTAATTCTTGGATACTTACTATACAACCTAGAAATCCTACATAGAAAAACAAGTAAATACAGGACCTTCAAGAGTTTTTTGGTTTGTTTTCTATAATATAACTGTCTTTCGGATCTGCAGTATAGAACAACGCATCACTAGGCGCTAACTGCTGCTGCTGCAGCAGCCTCGACAGTTCTGCTCCCTTTCCCCCTTTTTGTAAGTTTTATAATCTTTGATCCATAGGTTAGTTTACACCTAATTCTAGTTATAATATACATAGTATATAGAAGTATTTTTAGCATTTATAACACCACCATTTTAGTCATAATAAATTTTGCTTCAAAAATTACTCAAATTTGCCATTGACATTCCATTTCAAATCATATAGACTCGCGTGCATGAGACATGGCTTAAGCGATCTAATGAGACATGGCTTCAAATTTGTTTATAAGGACTCTATTATTCTACTCGACCAGCGGTTTAGCACTCAACTCACCAAGAGAACACCACGAGAGAGACGAGCACCAACTCGAGTCTACACCGTGCAGGTTCCTTAGGAATTCTTGAGGTGGTAAACATTAATGCTTAATAACAATTCAAAAATGAGAATGGAGCCTCTATAACAAAAGAAAGTTGATAAATGAGTGCCAAGTATTATTATTGAAGATGAGTAATTTCCAACATACTACAATTTCTTTAAGCTCCTCCTTAGCCTCGTTAAAACCAAAGACATCGAAAAAAATGTGATACTTTCTCCTTGTTCGGTCACCTTTGCCACACTAGAGCTTCCAGGACTTACGTTTTTCTAAAAGTGACCAAATTGTCTTTGTAAAAATGAATCAAGTAATCACTCAAACATTCACTATGAAGAAATTGCTAAAGCAAGTAATCACTCAATTCTCAAGGCAACCTTCTCTCTCTGAGGCCATACTTCAAAAGCACTGGCATGATTTTGCTTTCATCTTAAAGGATTTTCTTTATCGTGTAGTATTAATGTAAAATATGTTACAAACCTTGTCCAAAAAAAACTTCAATAATAAGTAATACTACTACCTAGAAAAGACTACAATGTTCACTTTTTCAATGGAAAGAAGAAAACCAAAATCTTTGTGAATTTTACATCCAACAATATCGAGGCGTAACCATGTATGGGTTCATATAGTCCAGTCCCTACAGATCCAAAATGTCGTTGTATATATCTCGAAGCATAAGTTTGTGAAGGCTATATGAATAACCAATATAATGCAATAGAATTCTTAAAAGCTTACCATTGTGTTCAAAACAATTTTGTCCTTTGTCAAATTAGTGGTTGTGTATTCAATGAACACATTCTTCGTCTTTAAAGTAATGGCTGAATGATGTAATTATTGACAAAGGATCCAAAATCAATCGTGGCAAAGGATCCTTTCTTGATGGCAAAGGGAAAACTGGTAAGCAACCGTGGCTCCAAAATCATGACCAATAATAAAAACCTGTAGACAAGGAGCTGGAGATCACATTTTCTTTTAAAATCACTTAAACTATTAGGACTACTTATTTGAGCATCTGATGATGTAATTATTGACAGATGAAAACACTCACTCATGTATAAAAGGCAAGCAACTACCAGTTTGTCTTCTCTATTAAAACTTTTGAAACACAAATAAGTTCTAGAATATTAAAAGTTGCAAAGGGATCGCTCACAACAGAAAGTATGTTTATTCACAAACGGAAGATTATTGTAACATAAATAACTACATATCAACAAAAAATAAAATGAGGTGAACGCTTTATCAACTAACAAATAAAGGGGAATTGCTGGAAGATGATTGATAAAGGAATGTTTACAAATAAAAACTTAAAGAATCATTCACATACGAGCACACAGATGCAAACACTCCTTTGAGATTGATATTCAACTGTTCGTGATTCCAACAAGGTAAACTTGTATCTACCCAATTTCAACAACTAGATAAACTTGCTAAATGCCCAAAAACCAACTCACCTCCTATTCAGTGTTGCACAGAGAACATATAACCTGGAGAAACACGAGAAAACAGAAAATAGAAAGAGGGAAATGCATACTAAGAGTGGTGAGGTGATACGCTTTTCAATAGCAAGAAAAACCCCTTCCTTAGTCTTCAATCCAATTGCAGTTGAACCTAACTGTTGACGTCGGGATTTTCAGTTGTCCCTTTTTGTTACTTGTTCTTTGGTGTTCTCATTTTAGGTGAGATTTGTTTGAAAAAAACAAGTGAAAAAGGTCCGACATGTATAATGTCGACGATGGACTGTTAAGAGTTGCCAGTTGGTTTTTTAAATGGTTGTATCAACACAATTGAGAAAAGGTTTGCACATTGACCTAGTGATGTGACACTGCTAAACGGGTCGGTGAAACTGAGATTCATTAGGGTTCGAGGACTTGATTATGTGGAGGGAAGGTGTTAGGCACCCCCCGACATCCGTGTTACCACGGTGACTGCCTCTTTTCAAGAAACTATTATCTGAATGTGTGTGTGTGTGGGGGGGGTCAATGTGCTATTTATTTGGAAGTAGTGCGAGGCCTCATTTGCACCTATATACACAGGGTTTGAATTTGTGTAAAAATTCAATTTTAGCAAGAAATGGCAGTGATGTTTTATAAAAGAGGTTTTTCAAACCCTTGTGCTCAATAGTAATTGAGACCTTTTACACTTCCATTTTATTAATTGTTTGACTTGATTGATTTTATTTTCGAGATGCGAAGCATCTATAAGAAAATAATGTACAAAATAATGCTGATTTCCTCGTGGGTATGAAAACCATCTGAGGAAATTCAGACACCGCAGAATAATTTACAAGTTGCTTACAGCTGAAAATGTCCATCACGGGAACCGAATCTAGATCTAATAAGCTGAATCTGTGATCACATGATTCCTAGGCTCACATGATACCGCAATTTGTATGAAAGCGATGGCGGTATATATATAAAAGTTGTAAATATATATATCGAGACATGATCACCAACCACGAAGCACCACCACGGGGGATCAAAAATGTAAATAAAGCTGTAAAAGCTATCAACCACCACGGAGGAAACTCCTGGCGGGATGAAACGTAAATAAAGCTATAAAAGCGATCAACTGCCACAAAGTAAACTTCAGGCAGGACGAAACATAAATAAAGCTGTAAAAGCGATCAACCACAATGAAGTAAACTCCAAGTGGGTCAAATATATATATATATATATATATATATATATATATATACATATCTGATGAGATCAAGAGCATTCTCCTTAAATAGCATTCCTCCTTAAATAACATTCTTTTATTAAAACTAAATGCGTTTTGGAGGATAGCGGTGGCATTTTGTAAATACAATGCCACTGCGTATTTATATAAAAATGCAACCGCGCCCTCCAAAAACGATGTAGTTTTAATAAAAGAATGTTATTTAAGGAAGAATGCTATTTAAGGAGAATGCTCTTAATCCTGACCGTATATATATATATATATATATAAGCAATAAACACCATGGATGTAAAATTCAGGCTCATCGAACAGAGTTCGACAACAGTTCATATATATATATATATATAAAAGCGAGTAAACGCTCCACATTTAAAATCTAGGCTCATCGATATATATATATATATATATATATATATATATATATATATATATATATATATATATATTAAAGTAGTAAACGCCAAGGCCAAGTCTAGTCTCATCGAACAAAGTCCCACACACACGGTTCATATATATATATATATATATATATATATATATATATATATATATATATATATATATATTAAAGCATATAAATGCTCCTGCATCAAGTCAGGCTTAATCGAGGCATAACTCGATAATGTTAGTCCATATATATAAATATATATATAAATGTATATGTGTATACAAACTGAAATAAAACCATGGACCGAAGTCCAGGAAAACACACGCAACATGACTCTTAACGTGAAGAAGGGTGTGTGCAAAGATGAAGAGAAAGACTTTAAAGTGTGTGAGAAGGCTTAAAGTGGGCTGCCAAAGAAGACTTCTATATCTCTAAAGTAGATGAAACTCGGCTCCCGCCGATACAAAAGTAGCTATATGTGAGCTCACAAGTGTATAAAATAAGAAAGCACTCAGTATATTGTAAGTACGGAGCAAATTTGACAGTGCTTCCTCGCCTCTTTCTTTTCTTAAAATGGCCACCCCAAGCCCTCTATTTATATGGGGGAGCCATGAGTGTACTGCAAGTGCCCGGAACCTGCCCGAGTTTCTTGGGTCGTGTCGCCGTCTCATGATGCGTGTCGTAAGCATTTTAATGTACGCTCAAACTTTCAGAATCGCAATTCGGGCATCCGACTGAGGTATATAGGACCTATTTCAGACCGCCTTTGTCGAGAGTTGTACAATGGCATGGGATTAGAGGTTGTACGAAGTCATGAAGATGGGACGGTGCCCTCCGGTCTTCAAGCTTCAAATTCTATCCGTTACCCTGCACAATAGTCACTCGGGATTAGTTTCCTTGATTCTTGTGGGACATCGTTGTGTAGAAATGAATGTATGAGATGTTGATACGACGTGATGTGGCCTTGAGTAGGCGAGATGATGACTTTACCCCTCACCAGAGTTATCACCGGTTTGGACTGGTAAAGTAGACGTTGCTCAGGGTTATTACTGAGACTGGACTGCTATAAGTGTTGAAGGTCCTCAGTATCATCTCTGAGGTGTACCTGTCCTCCCGGTATTATCTCTGGGTATGGTCCTGAGTGCCTCGGTGTGAGTTCCAAGGTTGAAGCTGATTGCATGCTTTTGAAATAAGCATTTTCGGGGTTATTGTTGAACTGCACTCCTTAGGGTTATCTCTAAGGCTGATAGCTGCTATTCCCAGTGTTGGGACTGAGACTAGATACCTCAGGGTTATCTCTGAGATTAATCGGTCTTCTCCAGTGGAATTTCCAGTATTGGAACTGCATGCCTCGGGGTTATCTCCGGAGGTTGGGCTATTACTCCCATGTGTGTTAAAGTTAACACCTTTGAACTTCCTAGTATCCGAACCGGATGTAAGTCGCCTTCGTGGTTATCTCTGAAAGATGAATCTACATTCCTGCAATGTAAGTGACAGGTGTGTATAAAATTTCAAGTGTCTACAGATGCCCCTCTTTATCATATTCATGCAATGCAATTAATGGGTAGGATAAAGAATCCTAGACACTTGAAAAATGCAACATGATGCATGTGTTCGGGGTTGTTGCCCAACATGCTGGGGATGATTACCAAATCCTTGTAAAATTTACCGAGGATTGACAACTATGACCCGATTGGATGTGTGATCCGAATCCGTGTGACAATGACGTTGGGGATATCACCAAAGTCCTTAATCCTTGATACACACTTGATTCCAAAGAGAAGCCTCTTATGTCTAAGAGATCTATGGGGATAAAGCTTTGTTTGTTTGAGGATGTGTATAACATACTCCATCATCGATCCTCTTGGGTGATATTGACTTTTTCCTAGTTTGTATCGCTGGGATATGTCAATGTTCTGTTGGATTTACTGCCAACAACATATGCTGTCAGGGTTGTCTGACCTTCGTTGATGTGTACTTCACCGACGTGTGAATCAATGGCTGTTATGCGTTGTGACCCCCGCCGGGGATCCGCTGGGGAATGTGAATATCACAGTACGCAATCATCGAATAACTTTCGATGCCTCGATGGGTTTGCTTGCCATCGGTTGAAATATCGTCAAGGTTGCTTGACCGTCATTGATACACGTTGTGACCCCCATCCGGGGAATGCGTGGTGACCCCCATCCACTTCATTGGGTTTACTTGCCAATGGTCATACTGATGTCAAGGCAGCTTGACCTTCATTGATATGTGTGTCAACGGATGAACACACGTTGTAACCCCCGTTGGGGATCCGCTTTTGATATTGCGTTGTGACCCCCGTTAGGGATTTGATTCTCGAGCTTGCATTATGATCCCCATCAGGGATTTGATTCTCGAGCTTGCGTTGTGACCCCCGCCAGGGATTTGATTCTTGAGCTTGCGTTGTGACCCCCGCCGGGGAATGTTAGAGAATTAGGGTGTCGACCCTGAATTGGCGGCATTGGACCTGTGTAAGGTATTACCGAGCGTGGCTGATAACATTTGTGATCATCGGTATAGTGTACCCTGTGTTTGGGCGAATACGAATGAGTGATGGACAGACCCAAGGCTCAATCTGAGAAGACCAGGATTTGTAAGCTATTCTGCTCAATCGCGTAGCATTTTTATTCCTGATTTGACCTTTTCAGTCTGTAAGAACTCTTTAGCAACTCAAATTGGACCGAGCCGGAGGGGTTGGACCCACATGAGGGTGCCGTAGGTACACCTGCTTCAGCCGTAGATGGACCTGCGGCCAACTGTGGATACTAATATCCTGCAGGTTGATCTCATAAGTAATTTTCAACTTGCGCCGTGAAGAAAAATTCGAGAGTTCTCCTTCATATCTGCTGAGTTCGGGCGACTTCCTACAAATTCTGTCACCGTACAAGTGTTCTACACTATCCTGGTAACGTATGCATGTAATTTTTTCCAGTTTTTATCCGCTGGAAAATGACTTATCATATGAAATGCATCTAAACACATAGTAGTGATTATGTATGGTCAAATTACTTGATAAAAAATATTGAACATAGTAAATGTTAGTATTAAACCATGATGAACATAATGATGTGAAATTTTTTGACTTTTGAGACAGTAAAATTGGCACCTTTTTTTGCTATTTTTGTACTATTTGAGGTCCACTGAGCAAAAGGTAAAAAGGCAAAGTACTCCTGGTATTGAGGTTAACCTTATGTATTGATAATTTTGATTTTTAATGCATATATTATGTATATGACTTTGGGAAGGTGTGCTACTGAATGGCCACCTAGTCATGCCAATGTGCATGTGGATAGTCTGATTTTCAAAGGGGACTGGCAATTTTTTTCAAAATATAGGCATTTAAATAGTCATGCATTTTTAACTCTACTGTAGATGTATGTTAAAGTAATGTATGCATGAATGTAGTCATAAAATGCATTTTGAAAAGCTCAAAGTCAGGAAATACCACACCCTTTCTGAGGTGATTTGGAGACTTGTTGTCCTGATATTATGGATCCGGATCAGCCGAGTAGCTCCCGTAGGACCACTTCTGGTGTATAGAGGAGGGCTTCTGAAGTACCTCGACCCCGTTCTGTTAGACAGCCTCAGCGGTTGGTGGAAGCGGTGATACGTCTAGTCTGGGTTGATGTGCCGAACGTTGAGGACGAGGAGGAGGATGTTCTGGTTGCGGATCCCGCTCCTGCTGTACATGTTCCTCGTAGGGACCTCCTGAGTATTCAGGTGTCAAATCTAGAGCTTCTGGCAGACTTGAGTTGACATCCCTCGATGTATTTGAATGCTAACGAGGTATGACGTTAGATCTTGATTTTCCTTCTTTCCTATTGATGAGGAGTAAAGGATTTTGATGTCGATCTGCATTTCATGTAGGTTCCCAGCTTCACACAGCCTTGAAGGAATTGGTTTAGCATACACTTCATGTACCAGGCTCTTCATCCTGACTAAAGAGCGATTGTGCATGTTTGGGGATTTGGAGCATTCTTTTCCATCCTTCCCCATCGTTGTCCCTCGGTTATCTCAGGGAATTATCTTAGCGATGGTTTCATCAGACTCAGTCACTCCATCTGTTGGACTGTGAGGTGATGATGACGCCAATGGATTGGCGATTTATCACAGGTATGGAGTTTGGAGGGGAGACGGTGCCTTGTATGGCGAATATTACCCATACTGCCGTCAGATCCTTGTTAGGAGTTCCGGCAGAGGCGCTCAAAGGCAGGACTGTGCGTGCAGGTCCTTTAAGCGTGGATGCTATGAGTGGGCTATTGAGCGAGCCCATGCCTGATGATGTTAGAGTCAGGGATCTCATTCTTCGGCGATTGTTCCTGATGATCATTAGAGGCTGCTTCATAGCAGATAACTCTTCTACGGTGTTGTTCGCTTTGGTCAGCGCCACGTGTCATGTGGACCATATTGGAGAGTATGATTGGGGTTCCTATACCTTTTCCTATTTCCTCAGGGGCATGCGTATGCGCTTGTAGGGTTTGACTGAGGCTTGGTTAGGATTCTACCCCTTCCTGCTGGTGAGTATCTCTCTTGTCGTTTCCCATGTATAGGTTAAGAGTGTTTACTGACCGCAGATGTGTGCCTTTGTGTTGGCAGTTTTGGGCCTATGAGAGGCTTCCATGTTTACACCCTATAAGCGTGTTAGGTTTAGATACCTATACATGATGATGATGATGGCATCATTCCATCTCTGGCGAGGTCCCTCAGAAATGAGGGTTTCACTCATTATGCTTGCAATTTGGAGTTGTTGACAGCTGATATTATTACATGGATTCCCTATTCCGGGGAGCACTTGGCCATCAGTTTTGAGGATGGGTACCCGACTGGCGTCGAGTATGTGATTTCCACCCGGAGAGTTCCTATTTTTACATATGGAGGATGGGAGCTCTATTTAGGAGAGCGTGCTATTAGGAGCACCACAGAGGAGATTCGTATGCCGATCTTGCCTCCTGTCAAGCGTCATTGGCCTATATCACAGTCACCCGTCATTGACATCCCATTGTTGGGGGTAGACGGTTTTGCATTATCAGAGGGCCCTTGTACTTATGAGATATTCCAGCATTGGTGGTTCCCTCGCACTATTAGAGCTCAGACCCGCGCCATTATGTTTATGAGGGATATGGTTCCAGGATCCGTGATGATTACTGATTGGCTAGCCTGTGTCCGAGATCCGACTCATGTGACACGGATTAACAGTTTAACCCAGCGGTTGGACCGGGGATATTTCTTTATCCGGCATTTGGGCAGAGATCCGGCAGAGGCAGATTTGTTTGATCCTTCCAGCTCAGGTGCTGGCCCATCAGATGACCCATTTGGTTTTGCCAGCGCAGATTCTCATTTGTATAGGCCTGACATCCCTGTTGATAGAGATCCAGCGACTCAGGAGGAGTTACATCAGGTGAACAGGATTGATGATGTAGACATTGACACCATTGTATTCTTCTGATGTGTATTCTCGTTATATCTTTTGATAGGCCTCTGTTAGCTATTGGGTGGTTGTGCCCCATTCTCGCTAAATCTTTTGATATGCCTTTGTTAGTAGTAGGGCGTCTGTGCCCCATTTCCCTGTATTTTTAGTTGTACAGAGATGATGTATGTAGATGTTGATATACTTAGGAATGTATGCACAGTTTTTTATTCCCTATATCATATTGCCATCTATTATCTGTAGTGCATCTATTATTGTATGCATATGTATGTATTTCCAGAGATATTCAGCATTGACCCCTGGATGGTCTTATGACACGGCCCGTACAGATGTGTTCTTCGACAGTTAGTCGTATTGATCACACCCCACCATTATTGGTGGCATCGGGTATGTGATCGTGGTATGATAGCATGTCCCCATCAGACAGGGTGATCATAGATCATTTTTGGCAGCATACTATGACCCTGTTGATGTTTCAGGAGTTGACTCCTACTCTGGAGGAGTATGCACGGTTGACGATGTTGCCACTGGACAGACCTTGCGTGCATATGGCTTTGGGGGACATGAGTCGACGGTTCATGAGCCTCACTGGATTGAGGTGTAGGGTGGTGCAGGATGAGCTTACATCTGGCCACGTTATATCCCACTATTTTCTGTTTGACAGATTTGGCTCTGAGGATAGTTATACACGACATTCCGGGGATTTCACCGCACCAGAGGATCATTGGCATCTAGCCAGGGTGGATGTACTGCTATTGTGCGTACTGTCGTATGTCTATATGCCACGGGACATGGATGAGATATACATTGGAGTCATCATGGCAGTGAGAGCTCTCAAGGAGGGTCGTACAATTATACCGATGATTATAATGGAGACTTTGAGGTCAGCTACATACTGCTGCACTTATCCGACATGAGTGTTTACAGGAAGCTCGGTCTCTATACTATACGTGTGGTTTATGTCACACTTGAGACCGATTGGCACTTTTAGACGGCATGGATATTGTTTCACCCATGATATAGCTATGTCATACTCCTTTCAGCCATTAGAGTGTACAGACGCTATGTCTTGCTTTATATTCTTGGCGGATATCAGTGATCCATTTATCATATTGTCGTGCTCAGGGCTTAGCTCACCCTACAACTTTATTACTCATGCTCCGGGCATGGATTATCTCCCTCTGGCTAGTTTGAGGGGTATGACCGCCTATCATCCGATGGCCGTGATGTCGCAATTTGACCAGTTTCAGGATTTTCATCCTTTAAGGGGTCGCTAGGTCCGCTTTTAGCATCTCGCTATCTCTCAGTAAAGGATCGATCCCGTGTGTACACTTGTTGAGATCAGCGTGAGGTACCAGTTTTCTCTATTAGCCATCTGGGATGTTCGCCAAAGTATTCTGCGTGGATGGAGGTAGAGATTTCATCGGCTGTGGCAGTATCCACAGTACCGGATAGTGATTCAGACGATGGAGAGCCCATGGAGGACATTGATTCTTTCATCGAGGAGGATCAATCTACTGGGTTGTCAGCATTTCTTTTAGATTCTCCCGATTACCGACCTTTGTAATGATACAACATTCGGACGCGATTTCTTGACGAGTCTTCATCTGATGACCTTCGAGAGAGACCAAGCTAGAGTCTTGATGTTGACTGCCATTGATGGGAGAGACGCAGTTCTGTTAGAGAGAGATGATGCATTAGTTCGCAGAGACGCCGTTGTTGTCTAGCGGGATGAGGCTAGATCTGCCGAGAGATCAAAGATGATAGTTGAGGCGGATAGTCTTTATATCTCGCCGGATGTCGCCAAATCACAGATAAGATCAGTAGTGCGGTCCCTTACCACTGGCATGATCGCAGAGATGAGCACTTACATTAATGAGTATATGGTCACCATGCAGATGGCTGCAGATCTGTTGGGTCGTGTGGACACCCTTGTACAGGAGACCACAGCTTCACCTCCTTCTTCTGAGAGGGATGCCATGTTGGGCTTGTTAGCTCGCATATATCCTGAGTTGTAGATGGGCTTGTATTTTCCTGCACAGACTAGAATAGCCATTTTGTCTTGTACAATTTACATTGTGTATATCAAACAACATTATATATAGCAGGGAAATATATTTTTGATCCCTTCCCTTTTAAATATGTCTGTTGCTTGCTTGATATTTGCCTGCTTCTTCAGGGCTTGTGATCTTGATGTATTATAAATCCCTCCTGGATGGATGGACATTGAGTTGTCTCTAGACAGTTCAGAATAGATCATTGATCTGTATGTATCCCTACCATCTTTGGTGTCTTGGGACTGGTTTCTGTATGGATATGTGGAGAGGAGTGTGGCATTCCTCTCTGAGATTGACCGCACCATAGATGGTCGCCAGTACTTCTATTTATGAGAAGCCTAGGTAATTCCATCTCTTATGGATTGGTGTTGCTCTTTGAGGCACAACCGCAGCTTAGATGGTCGCCGAATCTCCTATTTGGGAGGACTTCAGGTAATTCCATCCCTTTGGTCTGAAGCTAATGAAATGTAGTGGATTGAAGGATGATCCCAGTACCAGTTGACAAAGGTTTTTGTTTTGGTAGGGGGTGATGAGACCGAACCATAAATGGCTGCCTACGTACTCCTATTGAAGAGGAGATTAGGTCTGCGTAGTTCGAACCTGGTGTAAGAGGTTCAACGCTGTATGTGGCAAGAATGGTGTAGGAATTTTTTTGTTTTTGTTTTTTAAGGAGAAGGGAGTAGAAATGTTTTTGTTATTTTTGTTTTATTGCGACCGGGCCATGTAACATGGTTGCCTACGTACTCCTATTGAAGAGGAGATCAGGTCGGCGTAGTTCGCCCCTCAAGGCGAGTTGAAAAGCGTGATCCCATGTGCAGGTCAGACTACGGGGCAGAGAAAGTTTGATCCTAGGTTGAGGATAAACTATAGGCGTGAAAAGTTTGATCCAATGTTTGGGGGTAACAAACTATTAGCGCAAAAAGGTTCAATCCTTGGTGGGATGACCGAAGTCGTAGGAACGCAGAGAAGCCAGGCTGCTGGCTTGAAAAGTATGTTTCCCTGAGGGGCAAAGTGTGGAAAAGTTGTATGTGGTAAAGGGTTAAAGAACCGGAATGACTGGTGATCTGATGATCCAACACCCGGATGTTTTCTTGATAGTAACTTCAGACGTAGTACCATTTCACAGTGTCCGAGTTGATGAGTTGTGGAAATTCATCGCCGTCCATTTCTTGCAATCTGAGAGCACCCCCTGTCAATACTTCCTTGACAACAAACGGGCCTTCCCAGTTAGGAGCGAATTTCCCCTTAGATTGATCTTGGTTGTCAAGGATCTTCTTCAAAACCAAGTCATGTTGTTTAAACTTCCGTAGCCGGACTTTTCTGTTGTAGGATCTGGCGATCCTCTGTTGATATAACTGACCATGGAAGATAGCCGCGGTTCGCTTTTCGTCTATTAGAGACAATTGGTGATACATGTCTTGTACCCATTGGTCTTCATCTAGCTGAGCATCTATCAACACTCAGAGGGATTCAATTTCTACTTCTATGGGGAGCACCGCTTCCGTCCCATAGGTTAATGCGTAGGGGGTTGCCCCAGTGGAAGTGCACATTGATGTTCTGTAGGCTAATAGAGTAAGAGGCAATAAGTTTGGCCAGTCTTTGTGATTGGCGGACATCTTTTGCATGATCTTCTTGATGTTTTTGTTAGCCGCTTCAACAACACCATTCATCTTCGGACGATATATGACAGAGTTAAGATGTTTGATTTGGAATTTACTGCATAATTCCTCCATCATTTTGTTGTTGAGGTTTTTAGCATTGTCTGACACAATCACCTCTGGTTGTCCATATCGACAAATGACATTGTTTCTGATGAAAGTAATGACAACTTCTTTGGTAACCCTGGGGAAGGAGGCTGCTTCTACCCACTTGGTTAAGTAATCGATCATGGTGAAGATAAATCGATGTCCATTACTGGCTTTAGGCTCAATGGGCCTGATAACGTCCATTCCCCACATTGAGAAGGGCCAAGGTGAACTCATATTGTGGAGTTCCCGCGGAGGGGCGTGTATAACATTCCCATGAATCTGGCACTGATAACATCTCCTGACGTGGTCATTGTAGTCAGCTTTGAGAGATAGCCAGTAATGTCCTGTCTTGAGGACTTTCTTGACAAGGAGGGGGCCACTCGTGTGGGGGGCACAAACTCCACCATGGATCTCATCCATAAGCCTTTGAGCTTGATCTTTGTCTGAACATCTGAGGAGACCTAGTCCTGCATCTCTTTTGTAGAACACATCTCCACTCAGGTAGAATTTCATAGCAAGTCGATGGATCCGCCTTTTCTCAGTCTGGCTCGCCTCAGCGGGTGTAGATCCATCTCATAGGTACTCCTTGATATATTGATACCAAGGATGCTGGATTGGAGGTAGCTCACCCGATACTTCTCCAACGTAATTCCCATAGGCTGGGGCCTTGTGCAGGGAAATTATGACGCTTGACAAGTGTCCTTTGTCCGATATGCGAATTAAGGAGGCCAAAGTTGCTAATGCGTCTGCAAAGTCATTCCTATTATGAGGAACGTGTAGAAAGGAGATTTCTTCGAACTCTAAACCATCTATAAAACTTGCCGATGGTAAGGCAGCAGATGTAGCTCTTTGGTTTGATAGATTCTGGTGGATTGTCTGATTATCAACTCTGAATCTCCAAAGACTATTAACTGCCTAATGCCCATTGAATGGATAAGTTTTAGCCCCATGAGATAGCCTTCATACTCGGTTGTGTTGTTGGTACTGACAAACTAAAATTTGACGGTGACGGGATACTACTCCCCCGTACTAGATACTAGAACTGCTCCAGCTCCAGAACCTTCCATATTAATAGCTCCATCAAAATACATCTTCCATGCTTTGCGTGTATCGTACTGATGGTGTTGCTAACTGTCATTACTCCCTCATCGGGGAAGTATGTCTCTAAGGGTTTGAAGTCCTCTGAGGGTGCGGTGCCTAGTTGATCCGTAATTCCTTGACCTTTGATGGACTTTTGAGTCACGTAGACGATGTCAAATTATTGTAGGATCAACTGCCATCTGGACAGCCAGTAATTTAACATGAGTTTATTGAACATGTACTTAAGAGGATCCATGCGGGATATGGGATGGGTTGTGTGACCATGCAGGTAATGTTGTAACCTCATGGAAGCCCATGCTAAAGCACAACACGTTTTCTCAATCAGAGTGTACTTGTGTTCACTGCTGCTGAATCTTTTGCTAAGGTAATAGATAGCTCATTCTTGGCCTCTATCGTCTTTCTGTCCCAGCATGCAGCCCATGGCGTTGTCACTTATGGACAGGTACATGAACATGGGAACATCATCCCTGGGTGGTACCAAAATGGGAGCTTTGACTAGCTGTTCTTTAATTGTGAGGAAGGCATTTTGGCACTCATCATTCCATTTCATGGAGGAGTTCTTCCTAATTAATAGTTTGAAGATTGGCTCACAGGTTGTTGTGAGTTGAGAGATAAACCTGCTAATGAAGTTGATTCTTCCCAAAAATCCCCGTATTTCCTTCTCTGTCTGAGGAATGGGCATTTCTGTAATGGCCTAGATTTTGGTAGGATCTAGCTCAATCCCTTTGTGGCTGACTAGAAATCCTAGCAACTTGCCTGATTTAACGCCAAAGGCGCACTTGGCTGGATTCAACTTCAAGTTGTACTTACGCAACTTGTTGAATAGCTTTCTGAGATGGTTTAAGTGGTCTTCTTTTTTCCGGGACTTGACAATGATGTCATCCACATAGATCTCGATCTCTTTGTGCATTAAGTCATGGAAGAGAGCCATCATAGCTCGCTGATAGGTGTCGCCAGCATTGATGAGGCTGAATGACAACCGTCTATAACAAAAGGTTCCCCAAGGCGTGATGAAAGCAGTTTTCTCACGATCTTCCTCAGCAACCATGATTAAATGGTACCCATAAAGCAATCAAAGAAAGGAGTACATGCAGTATTGAGCAGTATTGTCAATGAGAATGTGGATAAAGGGTACGGGAAAGCTATCTTTAAGGCAAGCTTTGTTCAAGTCCCGATAATCCACGCAGACTCGCACCTTTCCTCCAAGTTTAGGCACAGGAACAATGTTGGATATCCACTCAGTATATGTGGACACCATGATGATGCCAGCTTTAAATTGTTTCACAATTTCTTCTTCTACCTTCAAACTCCACTCAGGTTTTCAATCGTCTGAGCTTCTGTTTGACTGGCTTGAATCCCTCTTTAATGGGAAGGCGATGAAGTACAATGTCAGTGGACAAACCCACCATGTCTTCATGAGACCATGCAAACACATCCTGGAATTGGGTTAGTAGCATAACCATGTCATTCCGCTGGTTTGGGGTAAGGTCTGAACCAATATGGATTAACTTAGGGCTTTCTAAGGTTCCAAGATTGAAGGAAGTGGTTTGATCAAGGTTGGGTTTAGGTTTGTCTTTGACCCATTCTTGAATTTCCGGAGGCACCTCAATGCCCTCATGTATTTCCATTAAGGCTGAATTCGTCTCTACAACAAAGTTACAATCTTTGTGGAGAAGAGGCACCATATCAGCAAGTATAGGCACATCTAAATTGAGGGTCCTGAAACAAAATATGCTTTCATTTAGTATATATGAAAAGGTTTGATCATACAAAGTGTTAGCATGTACTAGCAAAAAACATTTGCTATCTTTGTCTGAAAAAATAAGCAGTTATGATATCTACAGGGCAGAAATAGTTTCTGCCCATTTTACCCTTGTTGACCAATGCAAGGAGTGCTGCTCCAATTGGTAAGGGAAAAGTCTGGGTGGACTGCAATGATGGAGGTATTGTCATCGTCCTCCTTCTCCCGAATGATGGCCATTATGTCCGAGCAATCATCGTCTGGGGTTTATCTATTTGTATGTTCGTCATGAACAATGATGCATATGCCTGACATCAAACGGATGACGTCTTCTTTAATTATTTGTTTCTCTTCCTCCACGGCGGGATCTGGAACAAAGACTTCTTTCGCCTTCACGGGTACTGGCTTGGGAAATAACATAGCCATCACGTTGGCTGGCACCTTTACACTAGGTTGTGCGGACTCAGCAGTTGTAAGTGTATACGAACATTGTGTAACTGAAGCTGGAGGAATCTGAGGATGTTTATGTGGATTCCTGTTACTAGAACTAGCAGAATAGCCTAGCCCAGCTATCCTAGTTTGACGGATAACTTGGATGGGGTACTTGTTACCCTAATGATCTTTACCCAGCCCTTGTCCTGGCTGATGAGCCAAGGATATCATTTCTTGAGTAACTGCCATCACTTCGGCAGAAATCTTGGGTGTGAGAGGTGGCATTCCAATAGCATGGTACTAAGTGTTACTCACCTCCAAGGTGTGAAAACTGATCGGCTTAACATCTGAATTGACATTGATGTATGGTATGTCACTTCGTGGAGGACACTCCGGCTCAGCGTTGACTGTGACTAGGTTGTCGTTGATAATGTATTTTAACTGTTGATGAAGGGTGGAGGGGACTTCCCCTGCCATATGAATCTATGGTCGTCCCAAGAGCAGGTTGTATCCCGAATCTATCTTGAGTACGTGGAAAGATACGCAGAATGTATGGGGACTAATTTCGATTGGCAGTTCAATTACTCCGACCGAATTTCGATGGCCTCCATCAAAAGCTTTGATGACCGTATGGCTGCTCTGGATTCGGTTGAGATTGATATTCATCTTCACCAAGGTAGCGTGTGGACATATATTTAGAGATGAACATCCATCTATCAAGACTCCAGCAGTGAAGGATAAAACCGCAATGTGCAATGGTTTGCAATAACCGGTCCCTTCGGGCGGGATGTCGTCATCAGTGAAGGATATCACATTGTTGTTGAAAATGTGATCAACCAAATGTTGAAATTTTTCCGCATCCACTGATTTTGGTAGATAGGCTTCTTCTAAAACCTTCAGCAAGATCGATCGGTGATCCTCGGAAGTTAGGACCAAGTCCAAAATGGAGATTTGGTGTGGAGCTTCTTTTAAGCTTAAAACCACCTTGGCTTTGTTATGACCCATAGTGCGGAGGAATTTTTCAATCTTCTCCATGGGTATTTTCCCCTTTAATTTGATGGTAGACTTCATATCCCGTTGGGGAAGATACAGTGGATTCTCCTTCAACACTGCAACAGTTGTATGTGAGGTGGATCCTTCACCTTCTCCATAATTCCATGGCACTTTATGTAAGCTAACAATAGGATATTTTTCTCTGCATGGCAAGTTGATTGGCTCGATAACGGCCACTTTCAAAGGATTGTTGCTTCCCCTGAGTTGAATTATTGGTATTGTGAGTGATTTGTTAGTCCCATCAGTCTCAGTGGATATGATTGCTACCAAACCCTTCCACTTAGTAGGACAGGAATTCTTACTCTCATGTAGCACGGTATCATCATCTGCTAGTTGCAGGACACCAATGTCAATTAGATTCTAGATAAGGTGGCGGAGTGCCCAACATTCTTCTGTGCTGTGACCGCAAGAATGGGAGTGATATTGACACACTCCATCAGAATTGAACCGTCCGGAACGAGGATTAACTGGAGGAAAAAGGGTAGTGATTCTTCCTTCATTGATTAACATCTGCAAGATTTCCTCCATAGGTTGGCCCAGGTGTGTAAATTCCCTTTTATTGGAAAAATCCCGACGGGCTTTGGCATTTTCTTTCCTTTTCACTTTGTCTTCCAGCATTTCATTTTCTAAAGGTGACGAGAGTATATTCGTGACAAGAGGGAGGAAACTAGCATGCTCTTGGCTGACTAACGGGCGTGTCACTTGATGCTGATAGGTCACCAGTTCTGCCAATTGCTCAATCTTCTTGCATAGAGCTTTCATCTTACGTTCCATTGCAAATTGGAATTTGGCATAATCCCATTTGTCAACCCTGTCTTTGGTGGTTTGAGATGATTCGCCATTGTAATTGGAACTTTGTCCATTACTCTAATTAATCATGTTAACCTCTTCTTCTTTGTGTTGAGGAAGAGGGTTGTCTTGAACGTGAGGCTGATCTGGTTTTGTGACCACGATCTCACCATTGTCTATCAAGTCTTGGATCTTGTGTTTCAAGGCCCAACAATCATGAGTATCATGTCCAGGTGCCCCGGCATGATAAGCACATTTTCGAGCAGCATTGAAAGCCCGTCCATTAGGGCTGGCTGGTGGAAGAAGATGCGTGATTTTCTTCTGTGTTGTTAGAAGAGTAAGAATATTCTCGAGTGAGTCCCCTAAGGGTGTGAACACTCGAGGGCGTTTGACTTCTCCACCTTTTGGTATTGGAGGGTTCGAAGACTGTGCTTGAAAGGGAGTGTAACTTCTCCTTTGGATTGGCATGTTCTAATTTCCTTTTTGACCCTGTAGTATTAGGGAAACATCTTCCTCTTTCTTTTTATGGACCCTCCGGATAGCATGTTAAACTAAATATGTATGTGTACACATTTCTTCATATTTCTCATTACATGGAGATAGATATGGAATGAAATTACAAGTAATTGTGTTTATAAGTAATTAAAATGAGAAAGCGTGAAGAGACTTTCCTCCGTTTTGGGTTTATCAGAGGCTGACCTATCTTAGGTTACTCTCGCGGCTTTTTGGCATGAAGGTTCCCAAATCATCGCAATTTACTAAACGGGAAATTAATTCGGTCTTTCAACTGGAGCGAATTTGGGTGGTGCCTTTCCTGAGCCTCGTGGGAATAAGTCTTCCTACGAGTCCAGTAATCAAACACCAACAGGATAGCCTCCTGGTGGAGGGACCACACAACATACATTCACATACATCGCGTCTCACCGTATGGAAATGATGACATGTGCGAAGCACTAATATCACAAGCAGATATGGTGCGAAGCACTAAGTGCAATAAGTAAATGAATTCGTACACATTCATCATAAATGTAAATGAAACATCCACACACAAGCAGATAGTAGTTTTGAAAAAATTTGAAATAGCGGCTTAAGTCCTTTTACTGGAGTCACCAGCAGAGTCGCCACCTGTCGACGTCGGGATTTTCAGAAGTCTTTGGTGTTCTCATTTTAGGTGAGATTTGTTTGAAAAAACAAGGGAAAAAAGGTCCGACATGTATAATGTCGACAATGGACTGTTAAGAGTTGCCAGTTGATTTTTTAAATGGTTATACCAACACAACCGAGAAAAGGTTTGCACATTGACCCAGTGATGTGACACTGCTAAACAGGTTGGTGAAACTGAGATTCATTAGGGTTCGGGGACTTGATTATGCGGAGGGAAGGTGTTAGGCACCCCCCGACATCCGTGTTACCACGGTGACCGCCTCTTTTCAAGAAACTATTATCTTAATGTGTATGTGTGTGGGTCAATGTGTTGTTTGTTTGGCAGTGGTGTGAGGCCTCGTTCGCACTTATATACACAGGGTTTGAATTTGTGTAAAAATTTAATTTTTGCAAGATATGGCAGTAATGTTTTATAAAAGAGGTTTTTCAAACCCTTGTGCTCAATAGTAATTGAGACCTTTTACACTTCCATTTTATTAAGTGTTCGGCTTGATTGATTTTATTTCTGAGATGCGAAGCATCTATAAGAACATATTGTACAAAATAATGCCGATTTCCTCGTGGGTATGAAAACCATCTGAGTTAATTCAGACACCGCATAATAATTTACAAGCTGCTTACAGCTGAAAATGTCCATCACGGGAACCGAATCTAGATCTAATAAGCTAAATCGGTGATCACATGATTCCTAGGCTCACATGATACCGCAATTTGTATGAAAGCAGTAAGCAGGTATATATATAAAAGTTGTAAATATATATATACAGACATGATCACCAACCACGAAGCACCTCCATGGGGGATCAGAAATGTAAATAAAGCTGTAAAAGCTATCAACCACCACAAAGGAAACTCCAGGCGGGACGAAACATAAATAAAGCTATAAAAGTTATCAACCACCATGAAGTAAATTCTAGGTGGCACGAATATATATATATATATATATATATATATATATATATATATAAAGCAACTAATAGGATGTAAACTCCGTGCTCATCGAATGAGAGTTCGACAATAGTTCATATATATATATATATATATATATATATATATATATATATATATATATATATATATATATAGCGAGTAAACATCTGGATGTAAAATTCAGGGCTCATCGAACAAAAGTCGACATACAAAGTTAATATATATAAGTATATATATATTAAAGCGATAAATGCTCCAAAACCAAAGTCTAGGCTCATCGAACAAAGTCCGACACACAGCTTCATATATATATATATATATATATATATATAAAAAATAAATAAGCTTCTGTAGGGCAAAGTTCAGGCTCAATCGAGGCATAACTTCGATAATGTTAGTCCATATATATATATATATATATGTATATAAATGTATATGTATATACAAACTGAAATAAAACCACGAACCGAAGTCCGGGCAAACACACGCAACACGACTCTCAACGTGAAGAAGGATGTGTGCAAAGATGAAGAGAAAGACTTTAAAGTGTGTGAGAAGGCTTACAGTGGGCTGCCAAAGAAGACTTCTATATCTTTAAAGTAGATGAAACTCGGCTCCCGCCGATACAAAAGTAGCTATATGTGAGCTCACAAGTGTATAAAATGAGAAAACACTCAATATATTATAAGTACAAAGCAAATTTGACAGGGCTTCCTCGCCTCTTTCTTTTCTTAAAATGGCCACCCCAAGCCCTCTATTTATAGAGGGGGAGCCCATAGTGTACTACTGACCCACCCACAGTGTATATCTGAGGTCGCCGGGTTGCCCCGAGTTTCTCGGGTCGTGTCGTCTCGCATTATGTGCATGTATGCACTACAATGTCCACTTGAACTTTCAGAATCGCAATCTGGGCATCCGGCTGAGGTATATATGACCTATTTCGGACCGCCGTTGTCGAGAATTGTACAATGGCATGGGATTAGAGGTTGTACAAAGTCATGAAGATGGGATGATGCCCCCCGGTCTTCAAGCTTCAAATTCTATCCGTTACCCTGCACAATAGTCACTCGGGATTGGTTTTCCTTGATTCTTGTGGGACATCGTTATGTAGAAATGTATGTATGAGATGTTGAGATGACGTGATGTGGCCTTGAGTTGGCGAGATGACGACTTTGCCCCTCACCGGAGTTATCGCTGGTTTGGGCTGGTAAAGCAGACGTTGCTTAGGGTTATTGCTGAGATTGGACTGCTGCAAGTGTTGAAGGTCCTCAGTATCATCTCTGAGGTGTACCTATCATCCCAGTATTATCTCCGGGTATGGTCCTGAGTGCCTCGGTGTGAGTGCCGAGGTTGAAGCTGATTGCATGCTTTTGAAACAAGCATTTTCGGGGTTATCGCTGGAACTGCACTCCTTGGGGTTATCTCCAAGGTTGATGGCTGCTATTCCCAGTGTTAGGACTAAGACTAGATACCTCAGGGTTATCTCCGAGATTAATCGGTCTTCTCGAGTGGAATTTCCGGTATTGGAATTGCATGCCTCGGGGTTATCTCTAAGGTGTGTTCCGGGGTCGAGACTGAACTTTCGGTAGTATCCGAACTGGATGTAAGCTGTCTTCCAGGGTCATCTCTGAAAGATGAATCTGCATTCCTGCAATGTCAGTGACATGTGTGCACAAACCTTTAGATCACTCAGATCTTGCTCAGACTCAAAATTATTTGCGGTCAAACCCGCGTTGACCACCAGATTTTGACGAAATCTGGGAAACCCAGATTTCTCAAGAACAGTCCATGACCCCTACTTTGACCATGCCAGATCATGTGATGTTGTTGGGTTGAGTTAGAAATATGGTAGTATACCCTGACATGAGAACCCTGACATGAGAACTACAATATTGAACCTTAAAATCATATAAACATGTCATGGAAATCAAAGATTCAAGGCTGCATAGAAGGACCCTTAACACTGCTTGAGTTTCTGGGCAACCCAGAAACTCAAGAACATGTCTGACAAGGTTTTTTGTGGATTGGATCTTGATGTTGTATTATGATTTGGTTATGGAACTTGATCAGGGTTGTAGTACTACATCAGTACTACAACATTAACATAATAGACCACCCTGCTAACATCAAAATCATAAATTGGAACCGGTTAAAGGTAGCACCCTGCAAACAAACTTTGAAGGCTCAAGAACACCTATATCGACGGTTCTGTCGCTATAGGGCACTTTATTAATTATTAAATTCCGAAAATTAATTACTTTAATAAATAAATTGAAAGAAATGGTTTTTAATTATTAAAAATAAAAAATAAATTCCTAAAAATTATTTTAAAGTCTGAAAATTAGTTTTTAATTATTTTGAGTATATTTCATAAATATTTAATATTTTTGGAATATAAATGGTATTTAATTTATTTAATTATAATATTAAATAAATTATTTAAAAATGATTTTAATACATGAAAAATCATGAAAAATAATATTATGGTATAATAAAATATTTTTAGTTATTTTTAGTGATATTTAATATTTTAGGATGAATTTCATTAATTAATCAATATTAATGATAATTAGTTTATTTAATAAATATATTAAATAAATTATGAGAAAATAGAATTAATGATTTAAAAATTATATAAAAATTATTTAAGTGTTATAAAAATATTTTAAGTTATAAAATATAACTTTTGATATTTTGTTATGAAAATAGTGATATTTTAATATTAAAAACAATTAACGGATAATGAATTTAATGGTTTTAAAATCATATAAAGGTGATTTTAAAGTATTAAAATACTTTACGATATTATAAATATATTATAATATTATGACATGTATTTTATTAATATTTGATAATAAATAGATATTAATGATAATAGAATATTGTGGTATTTAATTCATTTAAATACGTTATCAATGATTGAAAATTCATGATAAATAGTAATAATTATTTAAAAATTATTACAAACTTACGAAAAATGTTTTGACTATTAATAAATTATCTTAAATAATGGTTAAGTATTTAGACAGAGTTTAATTGAACTTTAACTTGAAATTTTGTCCGACTAGATCGTCGGGATGTTAGAATTTTGCCGAACTCAACTCAGACTGTAAAAGTTTGACTTAAGTTTAAGTCTTGTGTGTGTTATAAACGGATAGGATTATGTGATAATGTGTTTAGGTTATTTTAAATACTGCGATGATATTATTCTAATTTGTATATCGGTAGTATTTATATATTAGGTGTTTAGACAAAGCTTATTAAAATACGTAACGATTATCAACGAAACAGGCAAGTTTTACTGAACTCTACTTTGAGTTATTTCATTCAGATATGCTTATGGATAATCATTGCTGATTGCCATTGTAGAATTGTACTATGTATATATTGCATGTATAAGTCAGGTATGAAAGGCTGATCACCTTCATTACCATTCGGTCCAGATATATTTGTTCATGTTTAATACTTGTTCAGTCAAAAGTTTGTTCCTGCTAGTTCACAATTATATTGTTGAATTATAGCAAGCTTATTATTCAAATTCTTTCAATCATGATATATCGATAAATTATTGAACTTAAACTTGTTGGGAAAACTTATGTTCACTGTGAGATCCCAAAATTATGAAATGAAAGTATTCAATTTTCTTATAATTATTATTTTATTTAGTAAATAGTTAAATTGAGAAATGGTTAAAGTTAAGGGTGATATGTGAAAATTTTGCAAAGTATGCAAGTTGTTATAAAATATTCGTTTGGTCGGGGAATATCCGTACGACGACACAATCATTGATGGACCCCACAATGGAAGTATTGTCGTAGTAAGAAAATGACATAATTATCTTTTTATAAAAATAACGACAAAAGTGTTACCGTTAAAACTGTTGAACTACCCGGTACTAAAAGTATAGTAATACGCGTGGTTGCATAGTAGCACAGTATTGATTATTGATGCTTATGTAAGAAGTCACTCAGTTATACTCAATTATTGCTACAATAATTGATGCATCATACCTCTCATATTATTGATTCAATTATTGTCACAGTATCATCTGCATAATATTATTATTATTAAATCAATAGTTGAGACGACAAAATTATTCATATTATTATTTGCAATATTGACAATGTTTAGAAGTTCTATCAAGGGGAGGTTTGGTCACCTAATGCGCGCCAATAAGGAGAAGTCCTTATCGAAAATCCCCTTCTTTCCTGGGAACGACCTGGTTGTTAAATATTGTGAATTATAATATTAATGATGAATGAGTTCGTGTTGATTAAAGATGAAATTAATAGTTCCATTGTGTTGGAATTATTAGTGTTAGTGAAAATCGATATTTATTTCGATAATAATTGATGTCTGGAGGTTATATTGACCAATCGGGTATTTAACCGGATAAATGAGCAATTAATTGCTATTAATTCACATGATTTTAACTATTTCTTCACATGTGTGTACTATTGATTCACATTCATTTACTATTAGGGGATTTGGTGCAAGATTGATAATACTTGCATGACTAAGTTAAAAATAGAGGTATAGATGGAGGTACTATACTGTAATTCGTATTTTCACATGTCTAAAACTATTGATTCACATGATTTACTGTTAGGGGAGGTGGTGCAAGTATAATAATACTTGCAGGACTAAATTAAAAATGAAGGAAAAGAGGAAGGTATTATAGTAAAATATTTCGAGCCCCAAAATGTGCAATTATTGAAATTATATTTTCCTATAAATAGAAGCTCATTCCTTCATTATTTTTCACCAATTCATTAAAGCTATAGAGCAATTATTATAGAGAGAAATTATAGAGAGAAATTATAGAGAGAAATTATAGAGAGAAAGAAGAAGAGAATTCTGTTACCTCACTACTCCAGTATCCAATTTTCTTCTAAGGTAAGGGGTATTATTCTTTCCTATTCATGAAGAGAGTTATTTTCTTTCAATACTCGTAAGGGTTGTTATTCCATTCTTTATTATTATGTTGGAATAACCTGTCTATGTGAAGTACCGCATACATGGTGAAATTCTTACATTATTCCATTCTTTATTATTACATTAGAATAACTTTTATGCATCTTGATCTATTGCATGCCTGGTGAATTACATTTGTTATTCCATTCTTTATTATTACATTTGGAATATCCTATCTGTATGGATTATGCATGACCTAGTTCCGTTCTTTATTATTCTGTTGGAATAACCTGTCTATGTGGATTACCGCATGCATGGTGAATGATCCTTCGTATTCATTCTTTATTAAATTGTGGAAATGATCCATCTACGTGGATTAACGTGGCGGCGGTGAAAATCCATTCTGCGATTTAAGTATATTCTATTATACTTGTATGAGATATCATTTCTTTTGTACTTGTCATGAAATATCATTTTCTTTGGTATTTTTTCTTTTACGAGTTACTATTCATGGGTTACTATTCAACCGATTACTATTCACTCTGGTATTATTCACTCGGATATTCGGGGCACTTTTTATGCTGCAGTACTATTCACGAGTTACTATTCACCCGGTTACTATTCACTCTAGTATTATTCAATTGGGTATTCGGGGCACTTTTTGTGCCAGGGTATTATTCACCAATTACTATTCACCCAATTAAAATTCACGGGTTACTATTCACCCAATTACTATTCACCTGAATATTATTCACTTGGGTATTTGGGGTACTTTTCATGCCGGGGTACTATTCACGAGATACTATTCCCGAAGTATTATTCACAGAGTACTATTCTCGGGGTACTAATTATCCAGAAAATATATTTTTTTTCTGTCCAAATTATTTTTGGTACATGAATATTATTTTGAATTTTACTCCACAAAGTAGTACCATGTTGACAATTTGGATTTTTTTAAAACTCTGGATAAATTTAAAGTTTTTAATATTTATCCTTGATTTTGTTTGATTAATGCTTATATCATTGTCATCTTCCTCATGGTTATATTGTGATGAAAGTCATCTTTGGTTTACGTGTATAGATGGAATGTTGATTATTGGTTTATAGTTGTATATTTTTGGCTTACGTGCAAAGATAGACTGTTGATTATTGGTTTTATAGTTATATATCTTTGGCTTACGTGCAAAGATGGACAGGTGTATGACATGATCATAACCACTGGTGATAATAACGAATATCATTGGCCCGTAGTGCATGGATAATTCGATGATGTGATTGGCAGGATCATGACCATTAGTTAACAGTTGAATGTCTTTGGCCGTAGTGCACTAACAGACAATTGATTGGTATGATCATGACCATTGTTTTTATAGTTGAATATCTTTGTCCCGTAGTGCAAAGGTAGACAACTGATTGGTATGATCATTGTTATTACATTTGAATATCTTTAGCCTTTGGGGTAAGGATGTTGAGTAAACGTTCCATTAAGCCTTTGTGGCAAGGAGAAACTGTTGATTTACACGATTATAAATATAAATTGTGGATTTAACTATAATCTTTGGTGGTTTAGGTGAAGACAGGTGATGGTAGTTCTTTTTTTCTTGGGTATAAAGAAGAACTATTGTTGAGTATTATAGGAATGAAATATTAAAGATGGACTTTTAATCTAGAGGAGATAGTAGACATTATGCTCTACTTGATTCTTCTAATGGATTGCTTATTCCGCTGCAGTTGTTAATCTAAAACTAGTTGTTTATTGTATTCTATCAGTTGTTATACTGTTGAAGGCTAAGGATAATTTATTCTGCATTATCTTAGTCATAATATTTCTTACTGGGCTAGTTAAGCTCACCCTTTCTTTCATCATGTGCTTTCCTGCTGCTACTACTTCTTTGACATGCTACTTTTGCATCTTTGTTCATCAATGCTCAGTTTCATTTGTCCACTCGACCCTCTTGTCATGTCATCACTGATCTCATGCCACATACTAATGCCAAGCTATGCCATTTCCTGCACTTTTACACCAAAAGGAGTTCTCAGTACATATAATTCAAAATAACACGAAATGCAACTAAAAACACACTAAAATGAACTTGAGATGGGCATAGATCTCGTGAATTGATATCCAATAAGTAGGTGTAAAACCTACTTATCAAATACCCCCAAACTTGAACTATTGCTTGCCCTCAAGCAATGCATACTATATAAACACTAAAAATGCAACTACATGTTATGCAACTAAATCATGATGCAAACTAGTCTCACATTGTTCCAGCTATAACAGATTTTCAGCCCAAAATGTCTCAGCGAATTATCCAGATTCGAGAATACAAATTCAAACAAAACTATAGGCATAATATCATACACTCAAATAATTCATATATGCTATAAAGATGTTGTGTGTGTGTGTATTATGTTCACCAAAACTTGATTT
This sequence comes from Panax ginseng, assembly GCA_020205605.1. NCBI lineage: Eukaryota > Viridiplantae > Streptophyta > Magnoliopsida > Apiales > Araliaceae > Panax > Panax ginseng. The sequence goes on along the minus strand of CM035145.1, from coordinate 67,775,251 downwards.
AAGCAAAGAATACACAGGCTAAACTTCTCAAAACAGAAAATTACAGTCTAAATCAAGTCTCATGTATACTTATGCAACAAATACTGTTCCAACATATCACAATAAACCAAGGTTCAACAATGGGTTTAACTGCTTTATTTCTACTCACGAGGGTGATTTTCGCTCTTTCCCGCAATGCTTATTGCTATTTTTCTTTTCTTTTTTTTATACCGCGAGTGCGTTTTACGCTCCATCTCGCCCCTTCAAAAAGTCAACAATTTAGCTCAAGAAGGTTTCAAGATAGCTTTTTCGTTTTTTTATACATAGCATACCCATGTTTTCCCAAAGTTTGAATATCGATGTTTTGTATAGTCTAAGTCCATTTTCCACATATTTCTCTTTTTAAAACCACATTTTCTATTGAACAATGCAACATATCATTCTTATGCCTACAAGCAATTATGAACACGACAGTGCAAACCGAAAGCATTTAGACAGCATCATGAATTACATCGTGTAAAACATTATATCTAAGCTCATGTTATCCAAAATACTCAACAATCCTTCAAAATTCACTTTCATCATAGGCTAGACAAAATTTCCATAACGCTAGAACCGTGAGACATGCAACTAAACATATACTAACACAAGTAATGATGACTAAAAACTAAAAACAGAACAATATAACATGCAAACTGTTAAATTAAACATAAAATTTTAACTACACATGCAAATACTATATGCACTACCCTACTACCCCAATACCCCCAAACTTAACATATTCATTGTCTCAATGAATGAAGGTATAGGGTTAGAGAAACTCCCCTACTGCTCAGCTGCACCACCCACGTCGGGTGGTGAATCTGGTAGTGGAAATGGCATGGTCGTCCCAAACTGTGGCCACTCAAGCATAGTTCCCTGCTGTGAAAATGCCTCTGCTAGCGACATTGTCAAACCCGTAGCAAACACTGCAAAATTATCATACATCGCGTCGACCTTCTGCTCCAACCTTCGGAGCTTTCGATCCCCAGTAACAGCATTGTCTTGGGTTGATGTTCCTTCTTTTTCAAAATCCGGTGTCGGGCGCTCGATAGCTATTTCTGCACAGACTTGCAGCGCGGGCGCGCGGGTTTTCAAGCTATACACCTCGCGGCCGGGCGACCCTGCTTCCTGCAATTTCAATCTGCATCTTCCAATACATAACACAGTGATGACTACTTTTTAATTCTCCTAAAGAACACCAGTTAATCATGTAAAAGTATGAACTACTGAATACGCAAAAATGACCATCTAATCATCATACTCTCTATATTGTGCTCAAACACAGTCCAATGCAAATTCATCAATCAACGCACTTATGCAGAGCAAATCAAACTATCATAATTAAAAATGAAAATGAACTAACAAAAACAATCTAAACAGAATAATTAAAAGGTAGAGATAGAAACAATGGGTTGCCTCCCATCAAGTGCTAAGTTATAGTCAATTAGCTTGACTCTTTTCTTGACACCGCTATCCAATTTCTCTATGATATTCTAGGAACCCTCCATCCATTAGAACTGCAATGTGCATTGGGAGGTTCCCCATCATAAGAGTCTTCAGATTGAAACCACCTAGCATATTTTCTGTACATGATGTCTCCGTTTCTATTGCATCGCCAGGTGCTTCTCCCGTTGCATCTGTGAATAGATTTTTGCTTTGAGGCATGAAAGATTCAACGGGCTTTTCTTCTTCTTTTATCTCTTCCTCTGCCCACCATGGTTTGTAAGAGGCCTTATACTCGCAGAAATTCTTACTTTGGATGTGACTACCAAGGGGACATGGGTGTGCAAAGTTCACTGAATTTTTTAACTCTAACTGAGAAGGCACTTGGGGTATTATACAAGTCAGCTCATGATCTTCATTTTCCATACCCCCAATTATTTCCTTAGTGTCCACTCCTTTCAGTTCATCAAGTGGCATGTACACTTCTGGCTCTCCATTAGTTTCATCATCCATGTCATACTACCAATTGTTTTGAGGGCGATTATTCAAGGCTTCGAGTATTTGATTCTGCAGATTCCGAATTGACCTCTCTTGCCTAATCATCTTCTCCTCAGTTGATGCTACAAACTTGAATCACAAATCCTCCACTCTGGAATTATCTTGTTCAGTTTCGAAATCCATGCATTGAGGAGCATTCATTGAGGAGTTAATGAGTTGTCCAATCTGTCTGTTAAGATTTTGGCTTGCTAACTCCTGACTCGTCATCATCTCTTCATGGTCTGCTATGCTTTTTGACATGAATTCCTTCAACCTTGAAATTTCTTCTTGCTGCATTGGAGGTGGATATGAGAAATTTGATGGATATGTTGGACTTGGAATGCAGTCTTGGTCTTGATAGTTACAATTCCATTCATAATCTGGGTGATACCCCCAACCTTGATGATAATTGGGATTAACATAGCTATTGGAGTAATAACCCCTAAACTATACTTGTCCAACCCCGATGTTGCACTGATAGCTCGGATGTTCGCCAGCACAATATTCACATATAACTGCTATCTCTCGAGTATGTTGGGCTTCAAGAACATCCAACCTCTCCGAAAGTGTTGCAATTTCTGCTGACAATGTCGAAAATACATTAAGTCCTTAAGTTCTTGTGTTCCTTGGTTGAGTCATATTTGCATAAGGACATTGATAAGCAAAGTCACCCATGGTACCTGAAAAGAGAGAAATATAAGAAGATAATTAAAAAAAAATAAAAATGTTTAAATTAAGACCAATTTGATTGAAATTAATGTTGGCAAAATTTTTTAAAATAATTCCTAAGAATTCAATGGCCAAAAAAACTTGTTGGTCGTTTCTGGAGATCAATATATACGTGCAAGTATACACGGTCAACAAGTAATAAAGAGTAAGTAAAGTATCGTTCCCACGGAGAATTATCTAATAAAGTTTACCAAGCACTAGCCCATAACCATTTCAGTCTTATTTAAACGAATGGTATTATATTTTATATTTAAACTATGAAATTAAATAAACCTAACTATTTCTAGAGTGCGACTAGATAATGAAGACCTGAGATCACAATTTCATCTATTGACTCATTCAAAACCATACACTTCATGTTAAGCCAAACTAATTGTACCGGTTTGTTAGTCAAGAACACGAAAGTAAAGTATAGTCATTTCTCAATGTACCATACACATATCACATGTAATCCACAGTTGATAGAATGCACATGAACACCCACATTACCTAAACCACTATATGTCTATGTGATTTACAAATAATTAGGGTTTAAGCCCAAGTTCTGAATTGACTACGAATGGTGCTTCGGTATATGTCTATCCTAAGCACAAATCATACATCTCATCACAATGTAGAACATACAAACACACGCTAGTAAGATCAGATCTAAACCCATACTTCATCTTTCAAGTTCATATGAGTTATCACAGTAATTGATGGCCAATCAACTAAGCAAATAGCATGAATCTAAATAGACAATCATATAGAAATCAATAAGGCTAACAATGAAATATATTAGAATAAACTAATCCATAGAATCCAATGCAATCTCATAATAGAGTTTAAATCATAGTTGAATCAAATCTATCATCCACATATTCAATAAACATCACAAGATTACAAATAAGAATCAAAGAGAGGATAAAAGTAGAGAATTGAAGTGTAAATTTGTTCTCCTGCTCCAAGATGGAATCTCTGATGCTTCCCAATTGCTTCAAGTCTTCAATCTAATCAACTCCAGAAATCACTACTCTAAGCTACTCTAATCTAATACCGAAACTAAAAAGAAGAAAACAAATAATGATAGCTTGTTCATCCCCCAAGGGGTGGTATCCCTTTTCATCTCATAATACGTCTAATATATAAGCCCTAGTTTTACCAACACTTAAAATTTCAAAAATAAAATAAAGTCAGCAAGTGCAGTCGATGGCACGCGCGGCCTCGCGCGATCCTTTTGTAAATAAGGCACGGGCGTGCGAGTGCAAAATAAGTTATGTCCGGTTGATGGCGCGGGCGCTCGTGTTTTAACACATAGATAGCCAGGTGTGGTAAAAGATGCGGCCATGTGACTCTCTAATTTTGCATCCTGTGCTTTGCTACTGCTACTACTTCTTTGACATGCTACTCTTGCATCTTTGTTCATCAATGCTCAGTTTCATTTGTCCACTCAACCCTCTTGTCATGTCATCACTGATCTCATGCCACATACCAATACCAAGCTATGCCATTTCCTGCACTTTTACACTAAAGGAGTTCTCAGTACATATAATTCAAAATAACACGAAATGCAACTAAAAACACACTAAAATGTACTTGAGATGGGCATAGATTTCGTGAATTAATATCCAATAAGTAGGTGTAAAACCTACGTATTAGAGCGCGATAACGAGTTAACTCAACCATGAGAAAGCAGCCGAAAAAATGATAGTACCAGTGGTAGCAGTCATCGAAACGGTGACAACAAACGTGGAGGGAATCAACATGCCAGAAATGGTAACCACTTCGGTGGTAATCATTGCCAAGACAATAAGAATGGATATTTTAAGAAGAGGAGATTCAACAATGATGGAAAGACATCGGCGATCGAAGACCCGTGGTTAAGGAAGGAGAACGACCACCTATCATATGCTTCAAATGCGGAGGGAGGGACATATCGGTCCAAAGCTGCAGCGATGCCATCCAAAGCGTGTTATAATTGTGGAAGAGAAGGTCACCTAGCCCAATTTTGTCATGCACCGAAGACAAGTCCAGTTGGAACGGTGACACAAAATACCGTCCCAGACAAGTCAAAACCAGTAATTCAAGGGAGAGCTTTTGTTGTGACCTCCCAGAAAGCAAGGAACCTGAACGAGGTCATCACAGGTAAGCTTATCATAAACTCTAGCGAAGTATATACCTTATTTGATACCGGTTCTACCCATTCTTTTATTTCTCATACTTGCGCTCAACAATTAAATTTAACTCCGGAGAAATTAGACTTTGACTTATCTGTGGAAACTCCGTTGGGAGAAACCTTCATTACATCCACTGTTTATAAGTCTTGCTTGGTTCAAATCGGTACCCTCACATGACCTGTCAATCTTATTTCATTGAAAATACTTGTGATTCTAGGGATTGATTGGTTAACTACTCATTATGCAAAAATTGATTGTTTTCTTAAGGTTGTTAGCTTTCGTATTCCTAACCAACCTATTATGCGAATTCAAGCAACCATACAATTAAAATCAATCACTATCATCTCAAGCCATAAAGCTATTCGTTTATTGAAAAATGGATGTCAAGCTTTCTTAGCTTATGTCACAGATTTAAACAAAAATACGTCAGATTTGAGTGATATTTCTATTGTTAATAAATTTCCTGACGTATTCCCTGAAGAACTTCCTGGTGTAGACACTCGAAATATTCTGTACTACTGTCATTAACATTGCAGGAGGACAAATTCTTCTTTTAAGAGGGAACCCTGAAAGACAATCCATATCCATATCGAATACTACCGGAAGTTCAGCATCAACCCCAGATCACTCTGGGAGTAACAATTCCAACCTCGGAGATAACCCCGAGGCTGCAGAGATATAATCTGAACACACACACCTGTAGAAGATCGATTAATCTCGGAGATAACCCCGAGATATCCAGTCTCAGTCCCAACCATGGGAATAGCCCCCAACCTTGGTGATAACCCCAAGGAATGCAATTTCGGCGATAACCCCGGAAATAAAAGAGAAGCACACCTCAAAGATGACAATGAGGACCTTCAACAAATTGCAGCAATCCAATCTCAGCGAAGCCTGAGCAACGTCTGCTTTATCAGCCCAATCCGGCGATAACACTGGTGAGGGGAAACATCGTCATCTCACCAACACGATGCCACGCCATGTCATCTCAACATCTCTACGCAACGATGTCCCACAAGACTAACCAATCCCGAGTGACTATTGTTCTGGGTAACGGATGAAAGTTGAAGCTTGAAGAAGGGCATCGTCCCATCTTCAATGACTTCGTACAAACTCTAATCCTATGCCATCGTACAACTCTCGACAACGGCGGTCCGAAATAGGTCCTGTATACCTCAAACGGATGCCCAAATTGCACTTCTTAAAGTTCGAGTGGACATTACAGTGCCTGAGTGCATGTACTTCGAGATGACCTGACCCAAAAAACACAGGCCGACCAGGTTGCATCTGTACACTATGGGCTCACCATGAGTACACTAATATTAAATTGCTTATAAATAGAGGGCTTGGGCTGCCCATTTTGAAAGAAAAAAAAAGGCGAGGAAGCCCTTCCCAATTTGCTCTGCACTCACCCCATGCAGTGTACTTTTCCCTTTTAAACACATGTGAGCTCATATATAGCCTCTTTTGTACCTACAAAAGCCAGTGTTTATCCACTCTAAAGATATAGAAGTCTTCATTGGCAGTCAGATGTAAGCCTTCTCACACACTTTAGAGTCTTTCTCTTCATCTCTGCACACCCTTCTTCACGTTAAGAGTCGTGTTACATTTTTTCCTGGACTTTGGTCCGTAGTTTTGTTCTAGCTTGTATATATATATATATATATATATTATATATATATATATATATATATATATATATATATTGACTAACATTATTGAGTTATGCCTCGATTGAGCCTAGACTTGATGCAGGCGTTTATTTGCTTTAATATATATATATATATATATATATATATATATATATATATATATATATATTAACTGTGTGTTGGACTTTGTTACGATGAGCCTAGACTTGATGCAGTGCGTTAAGCTTGCTTTAATATATATATATATATATATATATATATATATATATATATATATATATATATATATATATATATATTAACTGTGTGTGTGGGACTTTGTTCGATGAGCCTGAACTTGACTTTAATGCGCGTTCTTGCTTTAATATATATATATATATATATATATATATATATATATATATATATATATATATATATATACATTTATATATATTAACGTGTGTGTGGACTTTGTTCGATAAGCACGGATTTTATATCCGTCGTTTATTAAACTTTTGTATATATATATACTTATATATATGAATCGTGGTCGAACTCGTTCGATGAGCACAGATTTTATATCAGTGCGTTTATTAAACTTATATATATATATACTTATATATATGAACCGTGGTGGAACTCTGTTCGATGAGCCTGAATTTTACATCCAGTGCGTTTATTGCTTATATATATATATATTTACGTCCCACAGAGTTCACTTATTGGTGGTTGATCGCTTTTACAACTTTCTTTACGTTTAAATCACGCTCGGAGTTTACTTAAGTGGCGATTGATCATTTTGTACAGCTTTATTTACATTTTGTCCCGCCTGGAGTATCCTTCGTGGCGGTTGACCGTATTTACAGCTTTATTTATGTTTCGTCCCGCTTGGAGTTTCCTCCGTGGTGATTGATAGCTTTTAACAGCTTTATTTACATTTCTGATCCCCCATGGAGGTGCTTCGTGGTTGGTGATCATGTCTGTATATATATATATATATATTTACAACTTTTATATATATACCTGCTTACTGCTTTCATACAAATTGCAGTATTCTGTGTGCCTAGGAATCATGTGATCACAGATTCATCCCATTGAATCTAGATTCGGTTCCCGTGATGGACATTTTCAGCTGTAAGTAGCTTGTAAATTATTCTGCGTTGTCTGAATTTCCTCAGATGGTTTCCATACCCACGAGGAAGTCGGCATTATTCTGTACATTATTTTCGTACGGATGCCTCGCATCTGTCAAATAAAATCAATCAAGCCGAGCACTTAATAATATGGGCGTGTAAAAGGTCTCAATTACTATTGAGCATCAGGGTTTAAAAAAACCTCTTTTATAAAACATCACTGCCATATCTTGTGTAAAAATTTAATTTTTACATAAATTCAAACCCTATGTATATAGGTGCGAACGAGGCCTCGCACTACTTCCAAATAACATCATATTGACCCACACACACAAACATTTAGATAACAGATTCTTGAAAAGAGGCGGTCACCGTGGTAACACGGATGTCGGGGAGTGCGTAACACCTCCCCCCCGCATAACCAAGTCCCCAGATCCTAATGAATCTCGGTTTCACCGACCCATTTAGCAGTGTCACATCACTGGGTCAATATGCAAATCTTTTCTCGGTTGTATTGGTACAACCATTTAAAAAACCAACTGGCGACTCTTAATAGTCCATCGTCGACATTATACAAGTCAGACCTTTTTCACTTGTTTTTTCAAACAAATCTCACCTAAAATGAGAACACCAAAGAACAAGTAACGAAAAGGGACATCCAAAAATCCCGACGTCGACAGGTGGCGACTCTGTTGGGGACTCCAGTAAGAGGACTTAAGCCGCAATTACAATATTTTCAAAACTGTTATATGCTTATGTGTGGATGTTGCATTTACATTTGATGAATGTGTACGAATGCATTTCCTAATTGCACTTAGTGCTTCGCACTATAACTGCTTGTGATATTAGTGCTTCGCACCATATCTGCTTGTGATATTAGTGCTTCACACATGTCATCATTTTCATACGGTGAGACACGATGTATGTGAATGTATGTTATGTGGTCCCTCTACCAGGAGTCTATCCCGTCGGTGTTTGATTACTGGACTCGTGAGAAGACTAATTCTCCGAGGCTCAGGAAAGGCACCACCCAAATTCGCTCCAGTTGAAAGACCGGATTAACTTCCCGTCAAGTAGATTGCGATGATTTGGGAACCTTCATGCCAAAAAGCCGCGAGAGTAACCTAAGATAGGTCAGCCTCTGATAAACCCAAAATGGAGGAAAGTCTCTTCATGCTCTCTCATTTCAAATTACTTGTAATTTCATTCCATATCTATCTCCATGTAATGAGAAATATGAAGAAATGTGTACACATACATATTTTAATGCTACAAACAGTTGAAATCCGTTTTGCAGGATAAAATTCTTAAAATGGACACATCACACAACATGTTATTATCCACATTCCCTAAAGACTAAACTATGCAAGTCTTTCGCAGGGAATCAATCGGACCTACTACCCGGTCAAAGTCCAAAAGGGCAACTGGCCTACAGTCAATCATGTCGTCATCCGACCAGACTAAACTTAATCCAGTTTCTCGCAAAGAATTCGACGGACTAAGCAAACAAATTACAGATTTGGCTGTTCTACTCAAAGAATTACACCAGTCTAATCAGGGTCCAAAAATACTCGTACATGTTGAATCCTCCACACAAGGAGGAATCCCGGTCATTACCATACCTGAACTATAGTTGGATATAACCAACAAAACTCATGATGCTGCCCATCCCACTGGAGACCCAGATACTGGTGACATCAAACAGAAAGTCCTCCAAATGGAAGAGACCCTTCATGCTATCAAAGGAATTGGAATACACGGGAGTGTTTCATATGCTGATCTTTGCATTTTTCCTGGTGTTTATTATCCAGAGAAATTTAAAACTCCTGACTTTGAAAAATATGACGGGTTAGGAGATCCTTATACACATTTAACGGTGTTTATTAAGGAACTTGGATCTTATGCAGAGGATGAAAAACTCAGAATGCAATTATTCCAAAAGAGTCTAACTAGAGAAGCCCGTTCGTGGTACACAAGATTAGACAATTCCAAAATCCATAGGTGGGAAGAGCTAGCACATGCTTTTCTCACTCAATACATCTTTCAAACTCAGATGGCTCCTGATCGGTATCAAATTATCAAGATCAAGAAACAGTTTAACGAGTCTTTCAGAGAGTATGCTCAAAGGTGGAGACGCCTGGCTGCCCAAGTTAGTCCTTCCATGATAGAATTAGAGATGCTCATGACTTTCATAGACATACAAGAAGCTCCTTCTATGAGAGAGTTTTAGCCGGCATCGGCAAACCATTTTCTGAAATGGTCAAACATGGGGAGATGGCTGAGATGGGATTGAAGTCCGAAAAGATTCAAGACCTAGCTGCACTTAAAGCTGTTGTTGATCACATCCAATCTAGAAATTATGGGAACAACCCCCGGAGAGTCCATAAAAAGAAAGAAGAAGATGTTTCCCTGATACTACAGGGGCAAAAATGCAATCAGAACATACCTATTCAAAGGAGAAACTATACTCCCTTTTAAGCACCGTCTGTAAACCCTCCAATACCAAAAGGTGGAGAAGTCAAACGCCCTTGAGTGTTTACACCCTTAGGGGATACCCTCGAGAACATTCTAAATCTTCTAACAATCCAAAAGAAAATTACGCATCTTCTTCCACCAGCCAGCCTTAATGGATGGGGTTTCAATGATTCTCGAAAATGTGCTTATCATGCCGGGGCACTTTGACATGATACTCAGGATTGTTGGGCCTTAAAACACAAGATCCAGGACCTGATAGACAATGGGGAGATCGTGGTCACCAAACCAGATCAGCCTCACGTTCAAGATAACCCTCTTCCTCAACACAAAGAAGAAGAGGTCAACATGATCAATTGGAGCAATGGACAAAGTTCCAATTTTAGCTGTGAATCTTCCCAGACCCTCAAAGACGGTGATGACAGATGGTATTATGACAAGTTCCAGTTCACAATGGAACGAAAGATAAAAGCTCTCTGCAAGTGTGGGGTAAAATCAATATGCTTAAAACACGCAAGTATACGTGGTCAACAAGTAATATAGTGATGAGTAGAGTATCATTCCCACAAAGACAAATTAGCAAGAATTTTAATTTCACAATTATCAATTTTCTATTAACCCTAATTTTATTAAACTAATTAATTCAATGGTTTTAAATTATAGAAACTAAGTTAATAAATAAACAAACTATCACAAAACAGTCACATTACTCTGATTTTCAAACCTTTATTCCAACTCAATTTAATATCCCAGTTTATTAATCAAAAACACGAATGTAATACTAGCCACCTCTCGATGCACTAATACCGTATTAACATCAATCCACAATTAAGATAGAAATCTGTTAAACACCTAAATTAACCAACTCATTATATCTCTATGTGAACTGCAATTAAAGAAGGTTTAAGTTCAAGCTCTCTATACGATTACATGTGATGTCAAGCGTATCTCTACCTTAACAATAATCAAAAATCTGCTATTGACAAAATTCATGACACATACTATATTAACTAGGTCTAGATTCGAATCTCCTCTCTCGATTCCATTCAAATCCATAAAAAATTGTTGATCAGGCAATTCATAAATTCACGCTCAAATTAACATAGATAAACTGAAAATATATTATTGAATTGGAAATCGAAGCTATAGAATCATCGTTTCACCCAAAGATCCATCACAAGTCTAATAAGTGAATTAGTTCATAACGAATGAATTAAAAACTGAATAATATACTGAAAACATCCTTCCAATCACAAATAAGACTTAAGAGAAGAAGAATATTGAAAACCCCTTCACGTAGACTCGATTTGCAATCGTCGTGACAATCTCTGAAAATTACTCCTCCAAAGTTGCACTTGAATCCTAGAAATCCTCTTGAAGTATGCTCCGTGTGTTGTATGATTGTTGTACATCAAAGTAATATCAAGCTCTTTTCCTTATTTTGGCCAAAGTCCCCTCATATAAAGTCCAGGCGCCTAATAGAGTCCCAAAAAGCGTACACCAAATGAGACATCAAAAGCAGAACATGACACTTGAACGGACCCCATTTCCCGGCAAGCTAAAGCTCTTGCTAAGGGATTTTTCCGCTTTCATGCGTTTTTCCACTTTTGCTCCAAAACTCCGCCATTCTTCACCTCTTGCATCCATGACCATCCTACACATAAATTAACATGAAATGAGTGAAAAAAAAACACAAAACACGAAGATAACTATGAATTTAAACTTGGAATGAATATTGATTCGTGTATATAAAATCCACTTATCAAAATCCCCCAAACTTAAACTGTGCTAGTCCTCGAGCACAAAACAAACTACATGATATGTAGTGCAATGAAATGCAATAACATTCTAAATGCCTAAAAATCCAATGATATCGTATAAACTAACTTATCCCATCGGCCTCAGAGAAAAGAAGCAACTTTACAATACAAATTACCAAAACCAATCCACACTTACATATTAATTCTCAAATCTTGAACAATTATCACTGGTATAGCGTGCGTGTGTGATCAACATCTAAGATAACTGATACGGACCCAACTTCAATACATAATTAACTTCTTAGAAGGAATCATACAGTGCAAACTTAAAAATCTCAAAAATAGGCACAACTCAACTAAAATTAAACAAAACCAAATTCAAGGGTACATGCAGGATACTTATACTTTTTTCTCTTTTTTTTTCTTTTTTTTATACGGGGGCTTTTTTGCTCTTTTAACGTCATTATTTCCCTTTTTTTTCTTTTGATAGATAGTTGGTGAGTGCGTTTTACGCTCCATCTCACGCTTGTGTTTATGGGGAGTGTTTTTTCTCAACCCACCACAAGACTCAACATGTTTCATTTTTTTCTTTTTTTTTTCAAAGCTTATATACCCCACATATATTCTCCCAAACTTAGGTTCTTGCCTAATTTAAGCCTTCACTGCCTATCCTTGTCATTTTTTGGTTCACCCTAGCATTATCCTTTAAACACTATTTATGTATCAATTTGAACTGACCGGTCAACAAAGATGTTATTAGTGCTAACCTTTTTATAACAGTTTCAAACAAGTCCAAGAATCGATTCATAACAGAAATTATATCACAGTTCTAATAATCCATACTATATTGGTTAACTTGTTCACAATCTCATCATTGGCCCACGAATAACATGAAAAATGCGACACCGTTAGACATATGCAAACACACTATTAAACTAATTTTTTTATTATTATTATTTTAAATAACATTTATGACAACAATGCAAAATCCTAACTACTATGCAAATACCTAATCTATAATGCAAAACTAGATATGAAAACAAAAATAACAAAATGCATGCAACTAAACAAATAAATCCCCCAAACTTAAATAAGACAATGCCCTCATTGGATAAAAATTAAGTGCATGAGGACTTCCCTAGAATCGTCTAAGTCTGGGGAGGTGGTTGGTGCTCTTCTTCATCGGAATCACTTGGAGGAAATCGAGGTAATGGTCCGGGTTGTTGATATGGAAATTGAGCCATCGGGTTGAAACTTTGGAGTGTTGTGTTTAGTGAGGCAAAAGATGCGTTCATGGCATCAAACATGTGATCTTGGCGCATCGCCAATCGTCGCATTTCCTGACGTGCTGCCCTATTATGCGCATTCATCTGATTTTGGAACTCAAGGAACTGAGGACTAGATATTGCCTCGGTCTGCGGTACCTGCTCGGTTCCTTGATCTCTCATCGCTTCATCCTCATCCCCCGAGGTATCTTCGGCATCGACTTCGTCTTCCAACGCCGATGGAAAAATAAAACCCAAACCTCGTGGATGTGACTCTCCTCCTGCCCAAACTGAATACCGCGCAATCATTCTGGAATCAAGCAAAGCGAGTGGCATTTGAGTGGGCTCATCATCAGAATATCTCACCCCGGCATTGTGACACAACGCACATATAAGTGATGGGTGTGGCAAACCGCCCGAAAAGTTCCCACGTAAACACCAGCGGATGGAGAAATTGATAATGGCCTCGACGTCAATAATTAAATCTTGCACAATGGCGTATAACAGTAACGCCTTCTCTTTGGTGACGTCCGAAGTGTGTTGGGACGGAAGCAATTTCGCGCATAAGAATGCGTACCATATTTTTCCATACCGGCTAAGGTCCTTGCTATTGAACACCGTTCCTCCCTTTCTACCTTTGATCCACGATGTGCCCGGCTTTGTCATGTTTGTAATAACCTCCTCATAGTCTAGGTCAAAATCGCTTAATTGGGCATACTGATAATGTCGTGGCACTCGCAACTGATAGTAAGCATTAATGGCATCGTCACTGAACGGAACCATGCGACCCCGCACAAACGCTTTGAAAGGAGCTTTATCTTCGGTGTTTGCATAGAATTCCTTGACAATGTTAACAACGGCGAGTATCAGATGTTCAGTGAAGTGAAGCCACCCCTTATGGTAAATTTGAGACATCATCTCCCCATCATTCCCCTCGGGGGCCAATCCCCGCTCTGGCGTAAGTACATTGGTTAGCATGTACTCATACCAATCGGTGGCGGCGTCACTCATAAATTTTCGGCGATCATAGGTTCGTGGCGATTGAGCGGCGCTTGAACTCTCCCCCCATTGGCATTTTTGATGTCGGTTGAGAAGCCATTGAATTTCAACAGTTATCTCTTGCTAGTAAACACTACCTTTCCTGAAAACTTGGTTCAGTCAATTTTTCAAACACTTGGTGTGCATAGCTCGTTCTTCCCCCAAACTTAGGTTGTTTCTATGGAATTCAGTTGAGAAAAGATGAAAACTTGACACGAACGCAACTTACTCTCAAGTGTGCTATGTGTTTCCTAATTTCTTGAAGAATTCGAGTTTAGTGGTGATGAATATGGGAAGTCTGGGGTAGGGTTTATATAGGAGTGATGAATGAGAGAAGAAGTGGTGTACTTGAATGTGGGAGGTAATGGAATTTGTGGGGTAGAAAGTGGGTGCAATGGATTTAGGTAGTGGGTAGTAGTGGGTTGGTATAAAGGCTAGGTAGTGTGGTTGAGGGAGAATGAGAGCAAGAGAGGGAATAGGCGTGTGTGGGGGAAAATAAGGAAGGGATGTGCATTTAAGATGGCGTGTGCCGCCAGAGAATTAAGGAACCCACTTGTTGAAGGTGCAGAAACAATATAGCTTCCGCCCCGTGAAGGTGCCACTAACTTCAACTTTTTTGCTTCAAAAAGTGCAGATCAAAATTCTCCGATTTTGCTTGTTTTCTTGCCCGTTGTTGCTCTTACTCACTTTGGACCCCTCTTACAACCATAAACATGCAATATGTTAGATTAATTACGACTTGGAATTTCATTGAGATGAATATTGATTCGTGTATATAAAATCCACTTATCAACAAGCAAATTAAGCAATTGGCGGAATTGGTGACTTATCAACATCAAGTGACATATTAGTTAATCAGCCAGGAACATGCCAGCCTCTTACCCCTTGTCATGAATATTCCCTCGTCACTTTCAGAAAATGAAATGCTGGAAGACAAAGTGACGAAGAGAGCAAATGCCAAGGCCCGTCGAGATTTTGCCAACAAAAGGCAATTCACCTATTTGGGCCAACCTATGGAGGAAATCCTTCATATGTTAATCAATGAAGGAAGGATCAGTTCCCTTCTACCTCCAATAAACCCCCGTTCAGGACGGTAAAAATCTGATGGAGTGTGTCAATATCATTCCCGATCTCATTTGTCCACAAAGACCTGAGAAGAATCTTTGGGCACTCCACCACCTTATTTAAAATCTAATCGACAGTGGTGTCCTGCGCCTAGCGGACGACGATATTGTGTTACGTGCAAGTGAGAATTCTGGTCTGACTAAGTGGAGGAGTGTGGTATCAGTCATATCCACTGAAACTAATGGGATTAACACATTACTCACAACGCCACCAATTCAACTCAAGGGAGGCAACAATCCTTTGAAAGTGGCCGCTCCCGAGCCAATCAACTTGCTGTGCAGAGTACAATATCCTATTGTTAGCTTGTGCACAGTTCCATGGAATTATGGAGAAGGTGAAGGATCCACCTCACATACAACTGCTACAGTGTCGAAGGAAAATCCACTATATCTTCCCCACCGGGTGATGAAGTCCACCACCAAATCAAAGGGGAAAATACCCATGGAGAAGATTGAAAAATTCCTCCGCACTATGGGTCATAACGAAGCCACGGTGGTTTTAAGCTTGAAAGAAGCTCCACAACAAATATCAATTCTGGACTTGGTCCTAACTTCCGAGAATCATCGGAAGGTCTTGTTGAAGGTTTTAGAAGAAGCCTATCTACCGACATTAGTTGATACGAAAACGTTTCAACATCCGGTTGATCACATTTTCAACAACAATGTGATATCCTTCATCGATGATGACATGCCGCCTCAAGGACCGGTCATCGTCTGTTGCTTGCACATTGCGGTCTTGTCCTCCTGGATATATGGTAGGTGAGTCTTAATAGATGGAGGTTCCTCTCTACGAATATCGTCCATCTGCTACCTTGGTGAAGATGAATATCAATCTCAACCGAATTCGAGATAGCCATACTATCATCAAAGCTTTTGATCGAGCCCGACGAAATTCGGTCGGAGTAATTGAGCTGCCAATCGAAATTGGTCCTCACACATTCTGCGTATCTTTCCATGTGCTCAAGATAGATTTGAGATACAACCTGCTCTTAAGACGACCATGGATTCACATGGCTGGGGCAGTCCCCTCCACCTTTCATCAACAATTAAAGTACATTATCAACAATAGCCTAGTCACTACCGATCTTTGAACGAGTGTCCTTGACATCGGGACATCTTGGCTCATCAATGCCAATGCACGGATGTTGAACGGTCGGGGCTTCATGCTTCGGAAGTAAGCAATACCCAATACCATGCTATTGGAATGCCATTTCCCGAACCCAAGATTTCTGCCGAAGTAATGTTGGCTACTCAAGAAATGATGTCGTTGGGTCATAAGCCGAGACAAGGGTTGGGTAAAGATTGCCAGGGTATCAAATACCCAATTTGATCAACCAAGCAAACTGGAACAGCTGGACTAGGCTATTCTGCCAGTTCTAGTCATAGGAATCCTCATAAGCATCAGCTGATTCCTTCAGCTTCAACCGTGTGGCGTTTATCTTCGCCTTCAAATTCTGAGTTTGCACAACCTCCCGTAAAGGTGCAAGCCAATGTAATGGCTATGTTATTTCCCAAGCCAGTACCGGTAAAGGAGAAAGAAGTCTCTATTCTAGATCCCGCAGTGGAAGAAGAGGAACGAAGAATTAAGCAAGACATCATCCGAATGATGTCGGGCATACGCATCATCGTTCATGACTAACATACCAACAGATATACCCCAGACGATGATTGCCCAGACGTAATGGCCATCATTCGGGACAGGGAGGATGATGACAATCCCTCCATCACTGCGGTCCACCCAGACTTTGCCCTTGCCAATTAGAACAGCATTCCTTGCATTGGTCGACAAGGGTAAAATGGGTAGAACTCTTTCTTCCATGTAGATATAATAACTACTTACTTTTCTGTACAGTATTAGCAGTTTATTTTGCCAGTATGTGCTAACACTGTGTATGATCAAAACATTTCATATATATTATGTTAAAGCATATTTTGTTTCAGGACTCTAAATTTAGACGTGTCTATACTTGCTAATACGATGCCTCTTCTCCACAAGGATTGTACCTTGGATGTAGAGATGAATTCAGCCTTGATGGATATACAGGATGACATTGAAGTGCTTTCAGAAATTCAAGAATGGGTCAAAGACAAACCTAAACCCAACCTTGATCAAACCACTTCTTTTAATCTGGGAACCTTAGAAAACCCTAAGTTAATCCAGATTAGTTCAGACCTTACCCCAAACCAACGGAATGACATGGTTACATTATTAACCCAATTCCAGGATATGTTTGCATGGTCTCGTGAATACATGGTGGGTTTGTCCACTGACATTGTCCTTCATCGCCTTCCCATAAAAGAGGGATTTAAGCTAGTCAAGCAAAAACTCAGGCGATTGAAACCTAAGTGGAGTTTAAAGGTAAAAGAAGAAATTATAAAAAAATTTCAAGCTGGCATCATCATGGTGTCTACATATCTTGAGTGGATATCCAACATTATTCCCGTACCTAAACCTGGAGGGAAGGTGCGAGTTTGCATGGATTATCGGGATTTGAACAAAGAGTGCTTAAAAGACAGCTTTCCCGTGCCATTTATCCACATTCTCATTGACAATACTGCGCAATACGACATGTACTCCTTTGCTGATTGCTTCGCGGGGTATCATCAGATCATGGTTGCTGAGGAGGATTGTGAGAAAACTGCTTTCATCACGCCTTGGGGAACCTTTTTCTATAGACGGTGTCATTTGGCCTCATCAATGCCGGAGCCACCTATCAACGAGCTATGATGGCTCTATTCCATGACTTAATGCATAAAGAGATCGAGATTTATGTGGATGACATCATTGTCATGTCCCAGAAGGAGGATAACTATATAGACCATCTCAAAAAGTTGTTCAACAAAGTTTAACGTAAGTATAACTTGAAGTTGAATCCATTCGTCGCCTTTGGCGTTAAATCGAAACAAGTTGCTAGGATTTCTAGTCGACCACAAAGGGATTGAAATGGATCCCGCCAAAATCCAAGCCATCACGGAAATGTCCATTCCTCGACGAGAAAAAAGAAATCACGGGGATTTTTGGAAGAATCAACTTCATTAGCAGGTTTATCTCTCAACTCACAGCAACCTGTGAGCCAATCTTCAATCTATTAAGGAAGAACTCCTCCATGAAATTGAATGATGAGTGTCAAAATGCCTTCCTCATAATCAAGAAACAGCTAGTCAAAGCTCCCATCTTGGTACCACCCAGGGATGATGTTCCCCTGTTTATGTACCTGTCCATAAGTGACAACGCCATGGGAACATCTTTGAGACGAGAAAAGATGATAGAGGCCAAGAACGAGCTATCTATTACCTCAACAAAAGGTTCAGCAGCAGTGAATACAAGTACACTCTGATCAAAAAGACGTGTTGTGCTTTAGCATGGGCTTCCACGAGGTTACAGCATTACCTCCATGGTCACACAACTCATCTCATATCCCGCGTGGATCCTCTCAAATACGTGTTCAACAAACCGATGTTAAATTGCCGGTTGTCTAGATGGAAGTTGATCTTACAACAATTTGACATCGTATATATGACTCAAAAGTCCATCAAAGGTCAAGGAATCGCGGATCAACTGGCAGCCGCACCTTCAGGGGATTTCAAACCCTTGGAAACATATTTCCACGATGAAGGAGTAATGATCAAGGTCAAAGAACACCATCGATCTGATACACGCCAATCGTGGAAGATGTATTTTGATGGAGTTGTTAATATGGAAGGATCTGGAGCTAGAGCAGTTCTAGTATCTGATACGGGGGAGCAGTATCCCATCGCCGCCAAATTGCAGTTTGTCAGCACCAATAATACGGCTGAGTATGAAGGCTGTCTCATGGGGCTAAAACTTGCCCGTTCATTGGGCATCAGGCGGTTAACTGTCTCTGGAGATTCAAAGTTGGTTTTCAGACAATCCACCGGAATCTATCAAACCAAGGAACTACATTTGCTGCCCTACCATCGGCAGGTTTTGAAGATGGCTTTGGAGTTCGAAGAAATCTCCTTTCTACACATTCCTCGTAATAGGAATGACTTTGCGGACGCATTAGCAACATTGGCCTCCTTAATTCACATATCAGATAAGGAACACTTGCCCAGCGTCACAATTTCCCTATACAAGGCCCCAGCCTTTGGGAATTACGTTAGAGAAGTATCGGATGAGCTACCTCCCATCCAACATCCTTGGTATCAACATATCAAGGAATATTTGCGAGATGGATCTACACCCACTGAGGCGAGCCCGACTGAGAAAAGGCAGATCCATCGACTTGCTATGAAATTCTACCTGAATGGAGATGCGCTCTACAAAAGAGATGCGGGACTAGGTCTCCTCAGATGTTTAGACAAAGCTCAAGCCCAAAGGCTTATGGATGAAATCCATGGCAGAGTCTGTGGCCCCCACATGAGTGGCCCCCTCCTTGTTAAGAAAGTCCTCGGGATAGGAAATTATTGGCTATCTCTTAAAGATGATTGCAATGACCACGTTAGGAGATGCTATCAGTGCAAGATTCATGGGAATGCTATACACGCCCCTCCACGGGAACTCCACAATATGAGTTCACCTTGGCCCTTCTCAATGTGGGGAATGGACGTTATCGGACCCATCGAGCCTAAAGCCAGTAATGGTCACCGATTTATCTTCACCATGATCGACTACTTCACCACATGGGTAGAAGCAGCCTCCTTCCCCAGGGTTACTAAAGAAGTCATCATTGCTTTCATCAGAAACAATGTCGTTTGTCGATATGGACAATAAGAGGTGATTGTATCTGATAATGCCAAGAACCTCAACAACAAAATGATTGAGGAATTATGCAGTAAATTCCACATCAAACATCTCAACTCTGTCATCTATCATCTGAAGATGAATGGTGCTGTTGAAGCGGCTAACAAGAACATCAAGAAGATTATGCAAAAGATGTCTGCCAACCACAAAGATTGGCCTGACCTATTGCCTCTAACGCTGTTAGCCTACAAAAACTCAATGCGCACTTCCACTGGGGTAACCCCCTACGCTTTAACCTATGGGATGGAAGCAGTGCTCCCCATAGAAGTTGAGATGGAACCTCTAAGAGTGTTGATAGATGCTTAGCTTGATGAAGACTAATGGGTACAAGACAGGTATCACCATTTGTCTCTTATAGACGAAAGGCGAACCGCGACTATCCTCCATGGTCAGTTATATCAGCAAAGGATCGCCCGATCCTACAACAAAAAGGTCCGGCTACGGTAATTCAAACAACAGGACTTGGTTTTGAACAAAATCCTAGACAACCAAGATCAGGCTAAAGGAAAATTCGCTCCTAACTGGGAAGGCCCGTTTATTGTCAAGGAAGTATTGACAGAAGGCGCTCTCAGATTGCAAGAAATGGACGGCGATGAATTTCCACAACTCATCAACTCGACGCCAGCAGTAAAGCGGTACTATGTCTCAAGTAATTAAAGAAACACCACAGTGTCGAGACCATCGATCACCGATCATTTCAGTTCTTTAACCCTTTACCACATACAACTTTTCCACACTTTTCCCCTTAGGGAAACATACATTTCAAATCCAGCAGCCTGGCTTTCTCCTTTGCGTTCCTACAACTTAGGTCATCCCACCGCGGATCGGACCTTTGCGTTTGTAGTTTGCCTACCCATACCTGGGATCAAACTTCTCGTACCTACAGTTTATCCTCAACCTAGGATTAAACTTTCTCCTTCCCGCACTCTGACCTACACATGGCATCACGTTTTCTTTCTCGCCCTGAGGGGCAAACTACGTCGACCTAATCTCCTCTAAAATAGGAGTACGTAGGCAACCATTTCATATGTCTCGGTCGCAATAAAACAAAAACCACAAAAACATTTCTACCCTCTTCTCCTCACAAAAACAACAAAAACATTCCTACACCATTTCAAATATATCTGACGTTGAACCTCTTACACTGAGTTCGAACTACGCAGACTGATCTCCTCTTTAATAGGAGTACGTAGGCAGCCATTCATGTTAGTTGGTACTGGGATCAAATTTCAATCCACTACATTTCATTTGGCTTCAGACCAAAGGGATGGAATTACCTGAACTCCTCCCAAATAGGAGATTTGGCAACCATCTAAGTTGCGGTCATACCTTGAAGAACAACACCAATCCATAAGAGGTGGAATTAACTAGGCTTCTCCTAAATAGAAGTACTGGTGACCATCTATTGTGCGGTCAATCTCAGAGAGGAAAGCCACACTCATCTCCACATTTCCATCCAGAAACCAGTCCCAAGACAACAAAGATGGTAGGGATACATATAGATCGATGATCCATTCTGAACTATCCAGAGACAACTCAATGTCCATCCACCCAAGAGGAATTCAGAATGCATCAAGACCACAAGCCCTGAAGCAGCAGACAAAATATCAAGCAAATAGCAAGGCATATCTAAAAGGGAAGTGATCCAAAAATATATTTCCCTGTCATATATATAATGTCGTTTGATGTATACAATGTAAACTGTACATGAAAAAATTGCTAAGCTAGTCTATGTAGGTAAATACAAGCTCATCTACGAGTCAGGGTATATGCGAGCTAACAAGCCCAACATGGCGTCCCTCTCGATGATGAAGGAGGTGAAGTCGTGGTCTCTCAGATGAGAATATCCACACGACCTATGAGATCTGCTGACCATATGCATGGGGACCATATGATCATCAATATATCGCTCATCTCTGCGATCATGGCGGTGGTAAGGGACCTCACGACAAGATTATCTCGTGGCGGGCTACATCCCGGCGGATATATAGCACTATCCCGCTCAACTATCACTGCATCTCTGGCTGATCTGGCCTCATCCCGCTCAACAATAGCGGCATCTCTGCGAGCTAATGCCTCATCTCTCTCTAACAGAGCTGCGTGTCTCCCATCAAGGGCAGTCAACATCATAGATCGAGCCTGATCTCTCTCAAAGGTCATCAAATGAAGACTTTGCTCAAAGTACTGTGCTAAGTGTTGAATCACAACAGTACTGGTACTAGGAGAATCCGGAAGAAATGCTGGCAACCCAGCAGCGGGCTCCTCCTCGATATAGGAATCGATGTCCTCCATGGGCTCTACATCATCTGACTCATTATCCCAGTCTTTGTGAATCTTTATTGCGGTAGATAAAATCTATGTATCCATCCATGCGGAATACTCTGTAGAACAACTGGGATGACTGACAGAAAAAACAGCTATCTCACGCCGATCCCAACAAGTATACACACGAGATCGGTCCTCTGCTGAGAGATATCGAGAGGCTAAATGCTGACCTATCGCCCCCTCGAAAGGATGAAAATCAACAGGGCCCGAATCGAACTGCGACATCACGGCCAGTGGGTGATAAGTAGTCACGCCCCTCAAGCCAGCCAGAGGGAGGAAGTCCATGCCCGGAGCGTGAGTAATGAAGCTGTATGGTGAGCAAAGCCCCGAACACGGCAATATGCTGAATGGATCTCTGATATTTGCCAAAAATGCGGACCAGGACAGAGCATCTATACACTTCGACGACTGAAAGGAGTATGACATGGCTACATCATGGGTGACCCAATATCCATGTCGTCTAAGAGTGCCAATCGGTCTCAAGTGTGACATAAACCACACATACAGCATGATCGAACTACCCGTACAAACTCCTATCGGGTAAGTACAGCAGTAGGATGCTGACTGCAGGGTCTCTACTACAATCATAGGTACAATGGTACAACCCTCCCTGAGAGCTCTCACGGCCATGATGACACCAATGTCTATCTCATCCATGTAACGCGACATATAGACATATGACAGTATGCATAGCATCAGTACATCAACCCTGGCCAAACGCCAATGGTTCTCCGGTGCAGTGAGATCCCTAGAATATCGTGAATAGCTATACTCCGAGCCAAATCTGTCATACAAAAAATGTTGGGATATCACGTGGCTAGATGTCAGCTCGTCCTGCACTACTCTGCGCCACAATCCTGTGAGAGTCATGAACTGTCTACTCATGTCTCCCAAAGTCAGATGCACGCAAGGTCTATCTAAAGGCAACATCGTCAACCGTGAATACTCCTCCAGAGTAAGGGTTAACTCATGGGTACCGAATTAGAATACCTGCATATCCGGTTGCCAATGCTCTAGCATCCCGTCCACAAACCCTGCGGGAACCTGAAAAGGTAATAAGGTCATGGTATCTTTGCGAAGAATCGATCTACCATCACCACATGTCTGTGGTGACATGTTATCGTACCAAGATCGCATACCCAATGCCACTAATGATGGGGGGTATGATCTATATGGCTAACTGTCGAAGAAGACATCTGTGTGGGCCGTGTCATAAGACCATCCAGGGGTCAATGCCGAATATCTCTGGACATACATACATATGTATAACATGATACATGCATAACAGATAATGGATGGCAATATGATATAGGGAATGGAAAAACTATGCATACATTCCTAAGTATATCATCATCTAATACATCATCTCTGTACAGCTACAAATACAGGGAAATGGGTCACATACACCCAACAACTACATGCGACACCCCTATATGGGCCCCACCCCTCCAGTTCGGTTCAGTTCGAGTTGCAAAGGAGTTCTTGCGGACTAGAAAAGTCAAATCGAGAATAAAAATGCCACACGATTAAGCAAAATAGCATACAATCCTGGTCTTCTTAGATAAAACTTTGAGTCTGTACATCGCTCATTGGTAGTCACCCGGACACGAGGTATACTCTGCCAATGCATGAGTATGATAAAGAGGGACATCTGTAGACACTCGAAATTTTCTATACTACTATCATTAACATTGCAGGAGGACAGATTCGTCTTTTAAGAGGGAACCCTGAAAGACAATCCATATCCATATCGGATACTACCAGAAGTTCAGCATCAACCCCAGATCACTCTGGGAGTAACAATTCCAACCTCGGAGATAACCCCGAGGCCTGCAGATACAATACCGAAACACACCTCGGAGAAGACTGATTAATCTCGGAGATAACCCTGAGATATCCAGTCTCAGTCCCAACCATGGGAATAGCCCCCAACCTTGGTGATAACCCCAAGGAATGCAGTTTCAGCGATAACCCCGGAAATGCTTATTTCAAATGCGACCAGCTTCAATCTCAGCGCTCACAACGAGATACACTGTACCAATCCAACGATAACATCGGGAAGACAGGCACACCTCAAAGATGACAGTGAGGACCTTCAACAAATTGCAGCAGTCCAATCTCAGCGAAGCCTGAGCAACGTCTGTTTTATCAGCCCAATCCGGCGATAATACCGGTGAGGGACAACATCGTCATCTCGCCAACATGATGACACGCCACGTCGTCTCAACATCTCTATGCAATGATGTCCCACAAGACTAACCAATCCCGAGTGACTATTGTGCAGGGTAACGGATGAAAGTTGAAGCTTGAAGACCGGAGGGCATCGTCCCATCTTCAATGACTTCAACAACAAATCAGTAATCCCATGCCATCGTGACAACTCTCGACAACGGCGATCCGAAATAGGTCCTGTATACCTCAAACGGATGCCCGAATTGCACTTCTTAAAGTTCGAGTGGACATTATAGTTCCTGAGTGCACGTACTTCGAGACGACCCGACCCAAAAAACCCGGGCCGACCTGAGGTTTGCCTCTCTGGTACACTGCAAGGCACATGTACAGTAGGTACACTAACGACTAAATTGCCTATAAATAGAGGGCTTGGGCTGCCCATTTTGAAAGAAAAAAAAGGCGAGAAAGCCACGCCTAATTTTATTCTCAAGACTCACCCCATGCAGTGTACTTTCCCCTTTTAAACACCTGTGAGCTCATATATAGCCTCTTTTGTACCTACAAAAGCCAGTGTTTACCCACTCTAAACATATAGAAGTCTTCTTTGGCGGTCACCGTAAGCCTTCTCACACACTTTAGAGTCTTTCTTCTTCATCTCTGCACACCCTTCTTCACGTTGAGAGTCGTGTTAATGCTAATTTGCCCTTACTTTGGTTAAGTGGTTTTGTTCCAAGTTCAGTATATATATATATATATATATATATATATATATATATATATATATATATATATATATATATATATATATATATATATATTATATATATAATAAGCGTGTGTGGGACTTTGTTCGATGAGCCTGAACTTTGGTCTGCAGTGCGTTCTTTGCTTCAATATATATATATATATATATATATATATATATATATATATATATATATTAGCGTGTGTCGAACTTTGTTCGATGAGCACGATTTTATATCCTAATGCGCTTATTATTTTTTATATATATATATACTTATATATATGAACGTGGTCGAACTCGTTCGATGAGCTTAGATTTTACATCTGGTGCATTTATTGCTTATATATATATATATTTTGTCCCACAGGAGTTCACTTACGTGGTGGTTGATCGCTTCTGACTTTCTTTACGTTTTGTCCTCGCTTGAGTTTTACTTATTGTAAACCGATCGCTTTGTATAGCTTTATTTACATTTTGTCCCGCTTGGAGTATCTTTAGTGGCGGTTGGCCAAGTATTCTGACTTTATTTATGTTTCATCCCTTTGGAGTTTCCTCCGTAGGGGTTGATAACTTTAATGACTTTATTTACATTTTGATCCCCATGGAGGTGCTTCGTGGTTGGTGATCATGTGCATATATATATATATATATATATATATATATATATATATATATATATATATATATATATACTTTACTACTTTCATACAAATTGCGATTACGTGCACCTAGGAATCATGTGATCAAATTCATCCCATTGAATCTAGATTCGGTTTCAGTGATGGACATTTTCAGCTGTAAGCAGCTTGTAAATTATTCTGCGTTGTCTGAATTTCCTCAGATGGTTTTCATACCCATGAGGAAGTCGGCATTAATTTGTACATTATTTTCGTACGGATGCCTCACATCTGTCAAATAAAATCAATCAAGTCGAGCACTTAATAAAATGGGAGTGTAAAAGGTCTCAATTACTATTGAGCATCAGGGTTTGAAAAAACCATTTTTATAAAACATCACTGCCATATCTTGTGTAAAAATTAAATTTTTACATAAATTCAAACCCTATGTATATAGGTGCGAACGAGGCCTCACACTACTTCCAAATAACGATACATTGACCCACACACACACATATTCGGATAATAGTTTCTTGAAAAGAGGCGGTCATTGTGTAAACACGGATGTCTGGGTGCCTAACACCTTCCCCGCGATAACCAAGTCCCCTGATCCTAATGAATCTCGGTTTCACCAAATTTAGCTTATGATGTCACATCACTAGGTCAATCGCAAAACCTTTTCTCGATTGTGTTGGTACAACCATTTAAAAACCAATGGCGACACTTAACAGATCCATCGTCGACATTATACATGTCGACCTTTTTCACTTGTTTTTTCAAACAAATCTCACCTAAAATGAGAACACCAAAAGAACAAGTAACGAAAAGGACATCCAAAAATCCCACGTCGACACTGCCTACCCCAGGCGGAAATTGAATTTTGTATCGACCTTGAACCCAGTACAAAACCCATTTCCAAAGCCCCATATCGAATGGCTCCTATTGAACTTCAGGAGTTAATGTGACACCCCCAAATCTAGGTAATTTATTCCCACCAGATTCGGTTTTCACTTGATCAAACATTCATTTCTAACTACCCAATTATAATAAAATTGAATAATAAAAAACTTCCCATATAGGATTAAACTTAAATAAAAATCTACCAGGTTATCTAACCTTTAATCATTATTCAAATGCGGAAAACATTACATAACTTCTTTAAAAAATAAAGTCTAAGATCAACATAATAAGAGTCTAACATCTTAATCAAAGTAAAAATTACAAGTCTTCATCACTTGTATATTTTTCCCTTTCCTTTGCTAGACGAAAGTTCACCTACCTTCTCTTCTTTAGCTGCAATGAGTTTATAAATATGCAAGAGTGAGCAAAACAATTGCTCACTGGATATAATATGGAATCAACAGGAGTATAACAATAATAACTGTCAAAATAGGCTAATAACAAGTGAATAGTACTCTATCAATAATAATCAGAAACTGAAATCCCAAAATATGGAAAATATACATCACTGAGGGTCGTAAGACCATGAATTACATCCGCAGTTGCAAGTAATCCTTCAACTCCAACTTTAACAGTCATAAGACTATAAGGACCTCATACTTAGGGGGATCAGCCCTTCGTACAATGTATTGTGCACAAACATTTTAACGCTAAGCGTAAGTTAACCCCTAATCATAACAATAGGGTTATTCATCTCAATATTTAGAGTACAAGTCCGCACCAAAGGAAGTTTGGTTTGGATAAGCTTTCAAGATAATTTGGAATTCAACGAACATCAACTAAGGAGTAGTTGAATAAAACCAATAACACTATACTATAGAATAATCGTGATTGAATCAATCATAGTAAACTAAAGTCATGCTTTAGGAATAATCTAATAGCATACAATTTGAATAACTATAGCATACCTTGCTTGAACAATACTACGCCAAGGTTAATTAGAATTGAGTACTAAGCATGCATAGCAATTTGAACGATAGAAATGTTCCACATTAGTATATATAGTTGTGCATGCTAAACAACAAGTTAAATAAAAGAATAACTTGCTCCAGAATAACTTACATCATTATATTGTAATCGAATTGAAAACAATAATCGAATTAACAAGATAATAGATTAGAAAACTTGCCTTGTTCGTAGATTAAACCGAACAATTCGAATCTCAATATCCTATATACATATGTCATCATGACATAGTTCGTCACTACCACTTTACAACTTAACAAACTACATTCATCATGTATGTTTGATTATTTAATCACATAATCAAGTTATAACACAAGTTAATCTTTAATAACATAATTATTCATAGTATAGAAATACTAAAATCAACATTTTACAGTCCTACTATCATCACATAACTTTTCTTAAAATTTCATGTACAAAAAGTACAATTTGTCGGACCATTACGCTAACTCATGTGCCATATTTCATAGTTTACATCATGGGACTCATTGCGGCGTGGGGATGGCGCTGCGGTGCGATAAATAAACTAAATGGCCGTATTTGTGGCGATAATGCGTTAAGCACCACTAACGTCTTCTTTGGTAGCGTCATACACATGAAATCTAGATTTCATTGATAACCGACAAGAATAAAGAAAGAAAAAGCCACTTTGGCCTACAAGCTCGTTTCTAACAGACTAATTCACATGCAATTCATACAAAAACTTCATGTAAACATAATTCAAGAACTTCTAACATGTTTCTACCCATACAACAACATAAACAACGAATTTAAAACATCCAATTTCACTGTTTTTGATAAAAACTCACTTTTTGATATTTCACTGAAAATCAACACTGTAAATTTTATTTTTCAACCAAAAAAATTAATTCAAAGTATCTTTATCAATAATTATACATACTCTATCAAATTAGATGGTCAATTTATCAACCAAACAACTAATTAACTCTCAATTTCTACTTTAAATTAACCCATACTCATTTACAAAAACTCTCTGTAAAAAGGTTTTCTTCACAAATTACATACATATCATCAATTCATTGATTATAACTTATGAAAATAGTTTTAACATCACTAGTTTATCATATAAAGCCACATAACAACAACAATTCATCCTTACACAAGGATTCTACAGAGAATTTGGGAAGAAAAAAACTAAACTTTTAAAACTAAAAAGAATAGTATAATACCTTGAAGAAGATGATGATACTATCTCTTTGATTATCAAGCTTTTCTCCTCTTCACTACCAATTCTCTAGGATTCTCTCACTTTTCTTCTTCTCTTCTTCTTCTTCTTCTTCCTTTGAGTTTTTCTCTTTTTCTCTCTTACCTCTCTCCTCTATTCTTACGTCTTAGAACATAACGCATATAAGATATAATATATATTAATTATATAACATAAATATAAAACATATAACTGATATCAGTTATCTAATTTTTTGAAAACCAAAAGTCATAAGGCTTGTTTGGCTAACCACTAAAAATATAATCAATTAATCCTTATGCCTTGTTCGGTAAAACACAATTAGATAAAAGACTTAATAGGCATTAGGCTTTGTTTGGCAAAACTGAATTAAACTCCCTTAATTTATTTTAGTAACTCTTTTATAACAAGGTTATTTGTCACACATTAATTTAATTAATTAATTTTAAAAACAATTTATTAAATCACTTTAACACATAAATCAATACCACAAAATTATAATTTTCTTTATAATCATAACTTTATTTAACCAACTAACACTTTATTTTAATCACAAATTCCAATTAAAATATTATAATTTATTTAATCATTATTAGCTCTCTAACTTACTTATTAAATTAAATTAGTATATAATCTCATAGCAATTAATTTTCTTAGCTCCTTAATTATTTATTCAACAAATAATTAACTAAACCACATCAACTTAAATTGCCATTAAATACTTATATAATTCAATAAATATTTAATATTACAAATAAATATTTAATATTTAATATTTAATATTTAAATATTTATTCAACAAATAATTAACTAAACCACATCAACTCAAATTGAACAATTATTTATTCAACAATAAACATATCCATTAAATACTTATATAAATCAATAAATATTTAATATTACACTTTAAAATTCTTGAATGTTACATCATTCCCTCCTTACAAGGATTCTGTCCTCAGAATCACAACTCAAACAAATCATCTGTTACATTCTTCCCTACTTACAAAGATTCTGTCCCTAGAATCGAAGACACAGATTAAAAAATAACTCAGGGTACTCTTTCAATATTTTCTCTTCGAGTTCCCACGTAGCTTCTTCAGCGTTGTGGTTCCTCCATATCACATTCACATAAGGTATCACTTTATTCCTGAGCACTTGTTCTTTCCTGTAAACTATCTGGATAGGAACCTCTTCATAAGACAAATATTTCTCGAACTACAATGGTTCGTACTCGATCACATGTTTGTAGTCGGGTTTACATGGTCGTAACACCAAAATGTGAAAAACATTATGAATATTTTCTAACTCTGGAGGTAGAGCTACCTTGTAAGCCACTTCTCCCACTCTTTGCAGCACTTCAAAGGGTCTAATAAACCTTGGGCTTAGCTGTCCCTTTTTACCAAAACGAATTTTCCCCTTTCAGGGAGAAACTTTTAGGAATACAAAAGTTCCTACGTCGAATGCACGATCTTGTCTGTGTTGATCAACATACTTTTCTGTCTGTCTTGGGCTGCTACTAATCTTGTCTTGATGAGTTTGACAACGTCAACAATTTGTTGCACTAGTTCCGGTCCTAGCAGTTGACGTTCACAGTGGAGTTCTGCACTTTCTGTCGTACAATGCCTCGTAAGGTGGCATGCCGATGCTAGCGTGGTAACTGTTGTTGTAAGCAAATTCCACTAACGATAAATGTTCTTCCCATCTTCCTTTGAAGTCCATGACACATACTCTTAGCATATCTTCCAATGTCTGAATTGTTCGTTCGCTTTGGCCATCTGTTTGTGGATGATAAGCCGTACTCATTTGCAACTGTGTCCCCATGAATTCTTGTAGTCTCTTCCAAAAATTTGACGTGAATAACAAATCTCTATCGGACACAATTGATAGTGGCACTCCATGCCTCGAAACGATATCTTTAATGTACAATCTTGCCAACTGATCAAGATTGAATCTAATCTTTATTGGTAAAAAGTGCGCTGACTTCGTCAGTCTGTCCACTATCACCCAAATTGCATCACATCCTCTTTGAGTAGTTAGAAGACCCACCACAAAATCCATCGTGACGTGTTCCCACTTCCATTCCGGTATGTCCAACAGTTGAAGTAATCCGCTGGGTCTTTGATGTTCGGCTTTTACTCTTTGACATGTCAAGCATTTCGCTACGCATTCTGTAACATCCCTTTTCATATTCGGCCACTAAAACTGTTGGCGCAAATCTTGATACATTTTCGTGCTTTCTGGATGAATTGAATATTTTGAGCTATGAGCTTCGGTCAAAATTTCTTCTTTTAGCTCTGGTGTTGCTGAAACCCAGATTCTTACCTCAAACCATAGTAGTCCTTAGGTATCGATCTCGTATTTTACATAACTACTCTCAATCAGATTCTCTTTGATTTTCCCACACTCTTCATCTTATAGTTGAGCATTCTTCACTTTGTCCACTAAAGTTGGACCAGCTTCTATCTGGAATAGTTGTTCGTCAAATTCTTTTGGAAATTTGATTTCCAACTCCAGTTTTGTCATTGCTGAAATGAGCTCCTCCTGAGTTGTTATCAGCATCAACTTTTCTCGACCTTTCCTGCTTAAAGCATCTGCAACCACATTCGCTTTTCCCGAATGACAAAAGATTTCATAATCGTAATCTTTTATCAATTCCATCCACCTTCTTTGACGAATATTCAAATCCTTCTGAGTGAACATATACTTCAGACTTTTGTGGTCTTTGTAGATCTCACATTTCTCTCCATAAAGATAGTGCCTCCATATCTTCAGAGCAAATACAACTGCACCCAATTCCAAATCATGAGTCGGATACCCTTTCTCATAATCCTTCAGTTGTCTTGATGCATACGCAATAACTTTGTCGTTCTGCATAAGAACCCAACCCTTTGTGTGAGGCATCACTATACACTACACAATTTCCTGTATTATCTGGTAATGTCAACACAGGTGCCATACTTAGTTTCTTCTTCAAATCTTGGAAATTCTCTTCACACTTCTCCGTCCAAATGAATTTTACAGCTTTCCTTGTCAAATTTGTTAGCGGAGTGGCTATCTTAGAAAAATCTTGAATAAATCTTCTATAATAACCAGCTAGTCCTATGAAACTCCTCACTTCTGATGGTGTTATTGGTTGTTCCCAATTGATCACAGCTTCCACTTTTGATGGATCCACTGAAATCCCATCTTTGTCAATCACATGCCCCAAAAATTGTACACGGTCGAGCCAAAATTCGCACTTAGAGAATTTTCCATTCAACTTTTCCTTTCTTAGTGTTTCCAATGTCAAACGTAAGTGTTCCACGTGTTCTTCCTGAGTTTTGGAATACACTAGAATGTCATCGATGAATACCACTACAAACTTGTCTAAGAATGGTTTAAACACCCAATTCATCAAATCCATGAATGCAGCAGGTGCATTGGTTAGACCAAAAGACATCACCAGAAACTCGTAATGTCCATATCGAGTTCTGAATGTCGTTCTAGGTATATCCTCCTTTCTTACCTTTAATTGATGATACCCACTTCTCAAATCAATTTTCGAGAAATATTTAGCACCCTTCAACTGATCAAACAAGTCATCTATTCTAGGCAACGGATACCTATTCTTAATAGTGACCTTGTTTAACTCCATATAATTAATGCAAAGACGCATTGTTCTGTCCTTCTTCTTCACGACTAAAACTGGCGCTCCCCACGGCGATACGCTTGGTTGAATACATTTCTTGTCCAGCAACTCTTGCAACTGTACCATCAGTTCCTTCATTTCTATCAGAGCCATTCTATACGGGGCCTTCGATATCGGTGCTGTTCCCAGCGCTAAGTCGATCACGAACTCAATTTTTCTATCAGGTGGAAGTCCTGCCAAATCCTCTGGAAACACGTCTTCGAATTCCCTCACTACTGGTATTTCTTCTAGTTTCACACCCTTCTTCTAAGTATCAACTATGTAAGCTAAATAGCCCACACAACCTTGACTCAACAATTTCTTGGCCTATATAATTCATTTGTTTAGGCGACTTGCTACCATGAAATACTACCTTTGACAGAGTCATAAGGTTTACACACTTCTTTTGGCAGTCAATTATCGCTCCGTATTTGAACAGCCAATCCATTCCTAAAATCACATCAAACTCTCCAAGTCTAATCGGAATCAAATCTACCAATAAGATATTCTCCTTAATGTTCACCATACAGTTCTTGTACACGAATCTAACATGGATTACTTCCTTATTTGCAATTTCTATGTTCAAAGGAAAATTTAGTTCTTCTCTAGGCAATTCTAACCTCTTAGCAAATTCATCAGATATAAACGAGCAAGTAGCACCCGAATCAAATAATACATATGCATTAATATCATTGATTGGGATAATACCTAACACCACATCTTTTGATTGCACAACATCTTGCACAGTCATGTTGAAGGTTCTGGCTGTGGGTTTATTTGATGTTGCAGGTCCTGCAATGGCCCATGTACTTCCATTGTTACCTCCATTACTTCTGGTTGTCACTCCGTCCTTCTTCTTAGGGCATTCACGAGTAAAGTGATCCTTAGATCTGCACGTGAAGTACACATTCTTCTTAGGTTGAGTGCAATTTGGGGCGATGTGACCCTCCTGGCCACAATTGAAGCAAACTCGTTTCCCCATCAAGCACGCACCCTTGTGAAATTTCCCGCATGTCACACATGCTTCAAACTTTTTGTTTTGCTGGTTACCCTAATGGTTTCCAGCACCCATGTTCCCATTCCACTTCCTCTTCAAGATGTTGTTGTTATTGTTGTTCTTATTTCCACCGTTACAACCTCCATTCTTAATCTCATTCTCATTCTTCTTCTTATTTTGTTCCTGATTGAACTTTGTCACTGCCTCGCCTCCACCTTCAGTGAGTACTGCCTTTTCCATCACTATCATAACGTCTTTAATCGGAGCAGGAAACCCTACTATACAACGAGGCTTGGGTTCACTGTTAAAATCTCTTCGCCTTACGGCACCGTGCATGTTGACTTGATATGGCGCAAACCTCGCCAATTCATTGAATTTTGCGGCATACTCGGATACCGTCATAGTTCCTTATTTTAGTTCCAAAAACTGCACTTCTAGCTAACTCTTCGAACTCTCTGGAAAATAGGTCTCGAAAAACAACTCCTTGAACCTATCCCAGGTCATCACTCCTGGCCCTTCATGAGTATTATTGGCCTGCCACCAATAACTAGCTTCTGCTTTCAACATGAATGTTGAAAAAGCAGTCTTCTGGTCATCCCCTACCCTAGCGACATTGAACACCTTTTCTATCTCCATAATCCAGGTTTGTGCTTCGACTGGATTCATGGACCCACGGAATTCAGGTGGTCCAACCGCCTTGAAATCCTTAAACGTTGTACCATGGTTTTGTGGTTGATTACGCAACGCCTCACTGCCGATGGTGTCACTAGTTGTTGAATGGGGTTCTGGTCAACATTGTCGTTATTGGTTCCTTCAATTGGTTCTATGTCGTGGTGGTTGACGTCTGGGAGGCATTTTCTGTTAAAAGTACATTCATTAGATTATTATTCAATTCTTTTAAGTAATTTCTACTTAACTTATCTCCAAAAAGAATTAACCACATAACACATCACACTTTGAATAAAGTAAGAACTTTTATTTATTCATAACCTTTTTGAAAACATAAAACAATAACATCTCTGCTATCTACATTACTTTCCTGAACTACAAAAGTTTCAGGACAACATCGTAGTCATATCCCATAGGTTGCATAATACTTGGGATTTATAATTTATTTAACCTTTCACTCATTGTACAACAGCTACAATGTTCGATTAAGATACTTCTTAGCCCTATCATGTTTTTCCTCCATGACTCGAAACATTGTTCTGCGATCTAACATGAATGATGGCAGTGTCCCAAACTGAATTGGATATCCCATGACCCGATCTTGAGCTCGATTAATTGCGGAGTTAAATACTTTATACATCTCTTCCATCTTCATCCTCTTTGCTTGCGTGTCTCTTGCTGCTAATCTGGTTCGTTGAAAAGCTTCCTCGTAAGCATCTTCAGCTCTTGCCCTCTTAGCAGCTTCTTCTCTCAGCTTGTTCTTCAGTTCAGCGACCACTTCGATCAGTTTTTCTTTCTCTCCTTCAGTTTGTACTAGTTTGTCCTCGACATTTGTCAGTCGTTCTTCACGATCCTGGATCTCGCCGTCTTTTTGTGTCATTGCAGTCTGTTGTTCAGCTACTATCTCCTACAACTCCTCAACTGTATCCTGAAGTTCCACGTTACGGTCATGCACCTCATCGTATATACGGCCAGCTATCGTGAAGTGGAATCCTTTCCTCCTCGTCCTCTTCATCCGTCTGTGGTAGCTCCACGGGATCTTCCTCATTTGTTTCCACGTCATCATCCTCATCTTCAACTACTGTGACCAACGGGGCTGACTCCCGTGGCAGTAGTTGTTCCCAAACTACCTGAATGTCCCGAGGCTCCTCCTCTATAGGCATTTGAGGTCCCTCCTCCCTAGCCTGACTGGATTCTCCGACATTAGTCATCCTGACAATAAAGTTTTAAAGTTTTAATTATTAATTATTACTACTCGACACTCACGAGTACATAAATTATAATCACATAAGCACATAAGTGTTTTATTACTTCTTTCTTAAAACTTGTTAAGAGTTATCTCCACTATCTTTTCAAAGGTTACTTCCTAAGACTTTTCCCCCCACCTAAGGTTCATAACCTAAAGGTTTGATACCAACTTGTGACACCCCCAAATCCAGGTACTTTATTCCCACAGGATTCAATGTTAACTTGATCAAATATTCATTTCTAACTACCCAATTATAATAAAATTGAATAATAAAAAACTGCCCATACAAGATTAAACTTAAATAAAAATCTCCCAGGTTATCTAACCTTTAATCATTACTCAAATGCGGAAAAAATTACATAACTTCTTTAAAAAATAAAGTCTAAGATCAATATAATAAAATTCTAGCATCTTAATCAAAGTAAAAATTACAAGTCTTCATCACTTGTACATTTTTTCCTTTCCTTTGCTAGACGAAGGTTCACTTACCTTCTCTTCTTTAGCTGCAATGAGTTTATAAATATGCAAGAGTGAGACAAACAATTGCTCACTTGATATAATATGGAATCAACAGGAGTACATAACAATAATAACTGTCGAAATAGGCTAATCAAAAGTGAATAGTACTCTATCAATAATAATCAGAAACTGAAATCCCAAAATATGGAAAATATACATCACTGAGGGTCGTAAGACCATCAACTACATCCACAGTTGCAAGTAATCTTTCAAATCCAATTTTAACAGTCATAAGACTATAAGGACCTCGTACTTAGTGGGATCAGCCCTTCGTACAATGTATTGTGCACAAACATTTTAATGCTAAGCGTAAGTTAACCTCTAATCATAACAATAGGGTTGTTCATCTCAGTATTTAGAGTACAAGTCCGCACCAAAGGAAGTTTGGTTTGGATAAGCTTTCAAGGTAATTTGGAATTCAACGAACATCAATTAAGGAGTAGTTGAATAAAACCAATAACACTAGACTATAGAATAATTGTGATTGAATCAATCATATTAAACTAAAGTCATGCTTTAGGAATAATCTAATAGCATACAATTTGAATAACTATAGCATACCTTGCTTGAACAATACTAAGACAAGGTTAATTAGAATTGAGTACTAAGTATGCATAGCAATTTGAACGATAGAAATGTTTGACATTAGTATATATAGTTGTGCATGCTAAACAACAAGTTAAATACAAGAATAACTTGCTCCAGAACAACTTACATCATTATATTGTAATCGAATTAAAAACAGTAATCGAATTAACAAGATAATAGATTAGAAAACTTGCCTTGTTCGTAGATTAAACCGAACAATTCGAATCTCAATATCCTATATACATATGTCATCATGACATAGTTAGTCACTACCACTTTACAACTTAACAAACTACATTCACCATGTATGTTTGATTATTTAATCACATAATCAAGTTATAACACAAGTTAATCTTTAATAACATAATTATTCATAGTATAGAAATTCTGAAATCAACATTTTACAGTCCTACTATCATCACATAACTTTTCTTAAAATTTCGTGTACAAAGAGTACACTGTCAGACCATTCTGCTAACTCGCGTTGCGGCGCCACAGTTTACACTGTGGGTCGTGCTGTGGCGTGGGGATGACGTTGTTGCGCGGTAAATAAACTACGAAGTCGTGTTGCGGTAAATGGCGATGGCAATCATGGCGCCACTAACGTCTTCTTTGGGCAGCGTCGCGACGCTGAAACTGCAATTCGATTGACGACTTGACAGCGACAAGAAAAAGCCATTTTGGCCTACAAGCTCGTTTCTAACAAACTAATTCACATGCAATTTATACAAAAACTTCATGTAAACATAATTCAAGAACTCCTAACATGTTTCTACCCATACAACAACATAAACAACGAATTTAAAACATCCAATTTCACTATTTTTTTGATAAAAACTCACTTTTTGATATTTCAAGGAAAATCAACACTGTAAATTTTGTTTTTCAACCAAAACAATTAATTCAAAGTATCTTTATCAATAATTATACATACTCTATCAAATTAGATGGTCAATTTATCAACTAAACAACTAATTAACTCTCAATTTCTACTTTAAATTAACCCATACTCATTCACAAAAACTCTCTGTAAAAAGGTTTTCTTCACAAATTATATAATATCATCAATTCATTGATTATAACTTATGAAAATAGTTTTAATATCACTAGTTTATCATATAAAGCCACATAACAACAACAATTCATCCTTACACAAGGATTCTACTGAGAATTTGGGAAGAGAAAAACTAAACTTTTAAAACTAAAAAGAATAGAATAATACCTTGAAGAAGATGATGATATTATCTCTTTGATTGTCAAGCTTTTCTCCTCTTCACTCCCAATTCTCTAGGATTCTCTCACTTTTCTTCTTCTCTTCTTCTTCTTCCTCTGAATTTTTCTCTTTTTATCTCTTACCTCTCTCCTCTATTCTTACATCTTAGAATATAACGCATATAAGATATAATATATATTGATTATATAACATAAATATAAAACATATAACTGATATCAGTTATCTAATTTTTTAAAAACCAAAATCCATAAGGCTTGTTTGGCTAACAACCAAAAATATAATCAATTAATCCTTATGCCTTGTTTGGTAAAACACAATTAGATAAAAGACTTAATAGGCATTAGGCCTTGTTTGGAAAAACTGAATTAAAACCCCTTAATTTATTTTAGTAACTCCTTTATAACAAGGTTATTTGTCACACATTAATTTAATTAAATTAATTCTAAAAGAAATTTATTAAATCACTTTAACACATAAATCAATACCAGAAAATTATAATTTTCTTTATAATCATAACTTTATTTAACCAACTAACACTTTATTTTAATCACAAATTCCAATTAAAATATTATAATTCATTTAATCATTATTAGCTCTCTAACTTACTTATTAAATTAAATTAGTATATAATCTCATAGCAATTAATTTTTTTAGCTCCTTAATTACTAATTTAACAATTAATTAACTAAACCACATCAACTCAAATTCCCATTAAATACTTATATAATTCAATAAATATTTAATATTGCAAATAAATATTTAATATTTAATATTTAAATATTTATTCAACAAATAATTAACTAAACCACATCAACTCAAATTGAACAATTATTTATTCAACAATAAATATATCCATTAAATACTTATATAAATCAATAAATATTTAATATTACACTTTAAAATTCTGGAATGTTACAGTTAAAGACCCAATTGTAGGAATTGTTAGACATTGGTTTCATTCGTCCTAGTTCGTCTCCTTGGGGTGCTCCTGTTCTATTCGTGAAGAAGAAATATGGGAGTATGCGACTTTGTATTGACTACCGGGAATTGAACCATGTCACCATTAAGAATAGGTATCCGTTACCTCGCATTGTTGACTTGTTTGACCAGTTGTAAGGAGCACAATTCTTTTCAAAGATCGATCTTCATTCTGGATATCATCAGCTGAAGGTTAAAACTTAGGATATTCCAGAGACTGCCTTCAAAACTTGGTACGGGCATTAAGAATTCTTAGTCATGTCTTTTGGATTGACTAATGCTCCTGCTGCCTTCATGGATATGATGAACCGAGTATTCAAGAAATATTTGGATCACTTTGTGGTCGTCTTTATTGATGACATCCTCATATATTCCAAAAGCCGTGAAGATCATGAGCAACACTTGAGGCTGATACTCCAAAAGCTTCGTGAAAACAAGCTTTATGTCGAGTTAAAGAAATGCGAGTTCTGGCTTGAGGAAGTAGCATTCCTTGGGCACGTAGTATCAAGTCATGGAATATATGTTGACCTGACAAAGATTGAAGATATTCAAAGCTGGGAGCAACTTAAATCAGTGACCGAAGTACGGAGCTTTCTCGGATTAGCTAGTTATTATCGGAGATTCTTGGAAGGGTTTTCTCGAATCGCTACTCCATTACAACTGACTTGGAAGGATATAAAATTCGGTTGGAGCGTGGAATGTGTGAAGAGTTTTCAAGAACTCAAGAGGAGACTCATTTCAGCACCTGTTCTGACAATACCATCTGGCTCGGAGGGATTTGTCATCTATAGTGATGCATTGGGGAAAGGGTTAGGATGTGTTCTCATGCAACATGGGAAATTCATAACCTATGCCTCTCGGTAACTCAAAGAATATGAGAGGAATTATCCTACTCATGATTTAGAGTTAGCAGCTGTTGTCTTCGCACTTAAAATTTGGAGGCATTACTTGTATGGGGAGAAAGTGGAGATCTTTATGGATCATAAAAGCCTCAAATATTTCTTCACCCAAAAGGAACTCAACATGCGGCAACGATGTTGGCTCGAATTGTTGAAAGATTATGATCATACCATCCAATACCATCCTAGAAAAGCAAACGTGGTAGCTGATGCATTGAGTAGAAGCTCATATGCGGGTACGAGTGCGATATTGTCAACGCAAAGGCCCATTTTGTGTGACTTGCAAAGGATGGAGATAGAGTTAAAGACTCCGGAGACCCATGTGATAATGGCAAATATACGAGTAGAACCGACTTTAATCGATAAAAATAAAGCTACTCAAGCTACATACCTGGAACTGATGGGTATAAGAAAGAAAGTGCAAGAAGGTACTATGCCGGAAGCAAGAATCAATGAAGAAGGAATACTTCGAGTCAACTCCAGACTTTGTGTTCCTAATGACCCTGATTTAAAGTATAAAATCATGATAGAGGCGCACAACACACCGTTTGCAATCTATCCTGGTAGTACAAAAATGTATCGTGATCTTCGTCATACATTTTGGTGGAGAAATATAAAAATAGAGATAGTGCTGTTTATCTCAAGGTGTATAACTTCTCAACGAGTTAAGGTGGAGCATCAAGTACCAAAAGGTCCATTGTAACCACTTGAAATTCCAGAATAGAAGTGGGAGCACATTACCATGGATTTCGTTACCGGTCTTCCAAAGGTTTCTCAAGGCATAGATGTGATTTGGGTCATTGTTGATAGATTGACCAAGTCTGCTCATTTCTTACCGATACGAGAAACTTATACACTTGAACGTCTTGCTCGTATGTATATAAACGAGAGTGTAAGACTGCATGGTATGCCAGTATCCATAGCTTCTGATCGAGACCCACGATTCACTTCACAATTTTGGGTTAGTTTGCAGAAAGCTATGGGCACAGATTTACGATTTAGCTTGGCATATCATCCTCAGACGGACGGGCAGTCGGAGAGGACTATTCAAACTCTTGAAGATTTATTAAGACTTTGTGTCCTTGACTTCAAGGGAAGTTGGGATAAGTTCTTACCATTAGTGGAGTTTTCCTACAATAACAGTTATCAAGCAAGTATTGGCATAGCTCCATTTGAGGCGTTGTATGGAAGAAAGTGTCATTCTCCAGTATGTTGGGATGAGGTGGGTGAAGCAACGTTGTTGGGACCAGAGTTAGTACGTACGACTACGAAAAAGATTCAAACGATCCGACCACTTATAAAAATCTCACAAGATCGACAAAAGAGTTATGTTGATCTTCATCGAAAGGACGTAGAATTTGATATTGGAGATCATGTGTTGTTACGTGTTGCTCCATGGAAAGGAGTTATGAGATTAGGAAAGAGAGGAAAGCTCAATCCTCGATTCATTGGCCCATTTTTATTCCTCAATCGAGTAGGAACTGTGGCCTATAGACTCGCTTTACTGCCAAGTATGTCTCGTGTTCATAATGTTTTTCACATATCTATGTTACGTAAATATGTGAAAGACCCGCACCACATTATTGAGTTAGAACCGGACGAAATAGCAGAAGATTTAACATATGAAGAGGTTTCTGTTAAAATCTTTGATAAGAAGGAACATGTTCTACGCTCCAAGGTTATACCTCAAGGCAAAGTTTTGTGGAGGAACCACGATGTTGAGGAAATGACCTAGGAGTTAGAATCTAAAATGAAATCAAGGTATCCTTACCTCTTCGACATACCAGGTAAGTACCCTAATTTTGAGGGCAAAATTTCATAAGAAGGGGAGGTTGTAAGACCCCAACTTTTATGAATAAAGATGAATTTTCTATAAATATCATTTTTGAATATTATGGAATGCATTTGATATAATGTTATAGTTGTTGGTAATATTTATAAATTTTTCAAAGTACACAAGTTGTTATATAATATTCGATTGGTCGGGGAATATTCGTACAATGCCACAATCATTGGTGGACCCCACAACGGAATTATTGTCGAATTGAGAAAATGACAAAAATACCTTTTAAAAATAACGGCGGAAGTTTTACCGTTAACTGTTGAAACACCCGGTGTTAAAAGTACAGTGATATGCGTGGTTGCATAGTAGAACACGGTATTGATTATTGTTGCTTACGTGAGAAGTCACTCAGTTTTGTTCAATTATTGCTACAGTAATTGCTGCATAGTATCTCACGTTATTTGATTCAATTATTGTCAATATTTTATATATTATTAAATCAATAATTGAGATGACAAAGTTATTAATATTATTATTTGCAATATTAATGATGTCTAGAAGTTCTGTCAAGGAGAGGTTTGGTAACCTAATTGAGCGCCAATAGGGAGAAATCCTTATTGGAAAGCCCCCTCTTTCCTGGGAACGACCTGATCGATTAATATTGTGAATTATAATTAATAATGATGATAAAGTTTGTTTTATTATTATTATAAATGTAATAAAATAGAAAACTTTTTATATAAAACAGAATACTTTTATAAAGTTATTTGTTTTTATTATATTTTAAATAGAATATATTATATTTTATTATGCATAGTGTTTGCATAGTAAAATCTTTTTATATAAATTAGAATACTTTTATAAAGTTATTTATTTTATTAGATTTTAAATACAATATATTATATTTTATTATGCATAGTGTTTGTATAAGGCTACATAGTATTTGCATAGTAAAAACTTTTTATATAAAACAGAATACTTTTTATAAAGTTTTGTTTCATTTGATTATAAATAGAATATATTATATTTTATTACATAGTGCAGCATAGTATCATTTCCATTCTTCTATAAATAGGATGCTTAGTTAGAATTAAAAATCACACCAGAAATTCAGAGAATTCTTCTTCTATAATCTTGAACGTATTTCTTTAGAGTTTTAAGAAGCTTTGAGCGTAGAAAACAATATAAGTTTTCTTCAAAAATATCCTCGCCCTACCAGTTGGAATACTATTCTTTCTAAGGTAAGGGGTATTATTCTTTCGTATTCATGAAGAGAGTTATTTTCTTTCAATACTCGTAAGGGTTGTTATTCTATTCTTTATTATTATGTTGGAATAACTTGTCTATGCGAATTACCGCATACATGGTGAAATTCTTCTGTTATTCCATTCTTTATTATTCTCGCTGAATAACTTTGTATAAAAGGCCTATCGCATGCCTGGTGAATTCTGTTGTTATTCCATTCTTTATTATTCTGTTGGAACATCCTGTCTGTGCGGATTACGCATGACATTCTTTATTATTCTGTTGAAACATCCTATCTGTGCGGAATACGCATGACCTGGTTCCATTCTTTATTATTACATTTGAATATCCTCATGCATGCGGGTTACGCATGACCGGTTCCATTCTTTATTATTTCATTTGGATATCCTCACATGCATGCGGAGTTACGCATGACCTAGTTCCATTCTTTATTATTCTGTTGAATAACTTTTATCATCTAAGGATTACGCACGCCTAGTAAATTCTTCTGTTATTCCATTCTTTATTATTCCGTTTCAGATTTCGAATTCTATACTCGTTTGTTAAAATTTTGGCTTCTATACTCTATGAAATTAGTAGAATATCCTTGATATTTGCGCTTCATCCAGTATCTTTTCATGGAAATATTATTCTGGGCATTTTTGATAAGTTTTAACTT
Source organism: Panax ginseng (assembly GCA_020205605.1). NCBI lineage: Eukaryota > Viridiplantae > Streptophyta > Magnoliopsida > Apiales > Araliaceae > Panax > Panax ginseng. Next base: position 67,731,678 of record CM035145.1, on the reverse strand, counting down.
TTTCATGTCGGAGTACTATTCACGGGGTACTATTTCTGAAGTACTATTCATGGGGTACTATTCACTTGAGTACTATTCACCCAGGGTACTATTCATGATAAAAATTGATTCATTTTCGGTCCAAATTATTTTTGGTACAATATTATTCTTGAATTTTACTTCACAAAGCAGTATCATGTTGACAATTTGGACATTATTGATTTCTGGATAAATGAAATTATAAATCTTTTAAATTTTATCCTTAAACTTGTTTTATTGAATTCTTATATCATTGTCATCATCCTCATGTTTATATTCTGTTGAAAGTCATCTGTGGCCTATAATGCATAGATGGACTTGGTATGATTATGACCAGGGATTATTCGGTATAATCATGAACGTAATGTTACAAATGATGTGGTAAAAGTCCTCATTGGCCCGTAGTGCATTGATGGACAGTTGTTGGCATGATCATGACCATTGATGAATACACGGATATCATTGGCCCGTAGTGCATGGATAATTTGTGGTCGTGATACTAATGAATATCCTTGGCCGTAATATAGGGATGATGTGGATTATTTATTAAGCTGAGTCTCAGCGATAAAAGTGATGAAAAACCTTTTAAATCATAGAAGAAAGTAGATTTTATTCTCTACTTGACTCTTCTAATGGATTGCTTGTTCACATAGCTTAAACTTGATGTTTGTTATATTTTATCAAGATAACACTTTGTTGAAGGCTAGTGATAATTTATTCGCATTATCTTAGTCATAATATTTCTTCTTTGGGCTAGTTGAGCTCACCTTTTTGCTTTCATTGTTCTCTTGAAATGAGAACGTAGCGAGGACTAGTCGGGGAATGGAGTGATTGGTCGGATGATAGCATTAGTAGTCCTCAATATTCTATGAAATAGTGTGATAATAAATGTATTGAGGACTTATTTTGAGTTTGAATACTGTCTAGAAGACAATATTTGTATTAAAACTCAGAGCTCATGTTGTATATTTAAGGTTGTATTTGTATTATGTACCATGCATTTGGCGACTCAGAATAGGTGATGTATACCTATTTTGGGGGAGTCACATATAACATATAGATAGATTATAGGTAGAGAATATAAGGTTAAGTACGAGTTCTTAAAACTCATACTTATGTGACGTCCTTGATTCATAGTTATATGAAATGTTAATGAACCCCTTAGCGAATGGACGCCAAAGGTCTGACTAGAACAAGTTCTTAAACTCATATGATTGTGGCAAATTCATGAACTCATAAGTGTGGTTTGACGAACTTGGTATAGTTGTGTGTAAAGGGAGTATGGAGGATAATAGGAATACATGAATTACTAAGCAACTGATTATTAGTGGAGACATAAGTTTTCCAAAACTCCTAGCTATGCTAGACTTCAAAATTTTGACATAAAGCTAAACACGCACTATGTGCTTTTGAAAAAAAAAAATATAGACTCGTAATCATTTTTGGAACGATTTGAAGTATAGTCGATGCTACTTATTTCGGCTAGACGCAAATGATTTGAAATATCAAAATATATTTTTTTTATCACTCATATATCATGTAAACTGGTGCAGAGATGATAAAAAGTTGATAAAGTTATAAATACATGAATACTTAGTGTGAATTAGATCTAAAAATCATTGTTCCACTATTGTATGATGTGTTATGACAAAGTCATATAATGACTTCAAGATCCTCAAACGGATCGTTAATACAAGACGGCATCAGATCACGACGCCATTCTCAAAAATATTTTCAAAATTTTTAATTTGCCAACGGGGTTTGGCTATACCTAAATAATTCGATTGGATTGAATTATTGATATGAGTATATGCTATTCGATTAAGCTAGACCAATGCTTATGAAAACTGTAAGAGTTCTTTGAAAACTTTCCCGAACCAAATTGTTTTGGTGCGGAATCCAATAAGACTGAGGTAAAAGTTTATCCGCCCAAGGCGGATAAACAGATCAAACCAGCAGTACTTTATAAGTACAGGGCATACCGGGCTAATTACCCACTATGTCCGTAAGTTATGACGGTTTGCGGATGAATTTCCATAAAATCTTTGCGAAAACGACAAACAATAGTCTGTATAACCCTCAGTACAATTTCAAAATTTTTACTCTTGTGAGAGGTGTATTGGGTAGCATGTGATGCTGAGTATGAATGGTGTATGGTGTAAGGTAAATTTTTGGGGACAAAATTTTTATAAGAAGGGGTGAATGTGACAACCCGAGAATTTAGAATTTTTTTTAAATTTTAATTAATTGATTTAAGGTTCAATATTAGAACCTATACAAAAAATAAGTGTATGCGTTTGATATTTTTGAGAAGGAATTTTGAGGATTTCAAAATTCTGTGAAGGATTTTGGTGAATTATTCAGGATTAAGGGTATAAAAGTATACGTTCTGTGTTTATTGTTAAATATCTGTACAGTATGTGGTTAAGGGTCAAGGGTTGACCAGATAAACTCTAATATTATATTAAGAACGTCAATGTTCAGTTAGAAAATTCTTGCAATTAACAAGAAACCCTAGAAACCAGTTCTGGAAACCCAAATTTCAGTTCCGGGAATCCAAAACCCTAATTCGGAAATTTAAAACCCTAGTTTGGGAATGTGAATGTTAGTATAAAGTTTAAACGTTGTCAATAATAACATAATTAGGGATAACCCTAATTGATTTAGAAAACCCTAATTTCTGGATTAGAAACTCTAATTTATAATTAGGAAAAACATAATTGTTAATTTAATAATTATAATGTTAATTAGGAAACATTAATCCTAATTTTCAAGTTATAAGTAATTAGAAAATCCTAATCTAATTAGAAAATCTAATTTCTAAATTAGAAAATTATTTTTCTATTAGAAACCCTAATTTTTGGGTTGTAAACCTTAATGCATGATTTTAACCCTAATTGTTAAATTAGCAATTTTAAGTAGGAAATACTAATCCTAATTAGCAAGATTTCAGTTATGATTAAGAAATTTTAATATAATTAGAAAATTCTAATTATAATTTAGAAATATTAATTTTTGATTTTGAAAACCTAATCTGGAAATTCTATAATTATTATTTTTAAAACCTAAGGGTTCAAACCCTAAATCCTATGGGTTCAAACCCTAAACCCTAAGGGCTTAAACCTTAAACCCTAAGGGTTGGGACAAAAGCCCATGTTGCCATTAAATCAAAAATCAAAATGACTATTTTACCCTTTAGTGCATTTTTGGAATTTTTCCAAGTGTGGGAGTTAGTGAACCACCCTTGACTTACTTATGGACTGAAATCTACATACATATCAGCCACAACATCTCAGCCAACTCATTCCATACAACAATTATATAGATTAAAGAGAGAGAAAGGGCTACTTTACTTCTCATTTTTCTGCCAAGACCTTCTCTCTCTAAATTCGAAATCTAGAGTGAGAAAGAGTGAAATATTGAGCTATGGTTAGTGTATAGCTTTCCATAATCAGATTCAATGATCAGAAATCAAAGATCAAAGTTTTAAAGGTATAAAACCCTAATCTTAGAAATCTGATTATTTGATGTTAAATGTTGTTGTTGTTTGGTTAAAGTTATGTATTAAGATGTCATTTAGTGATCTGGGCGTTTAAATCCCAGATCCATAACATCTCGAAATAGCATTTTCTGGAAATCTGGAAAAATAGTGGAAAGTGGCCTGACAGTCGAATGTCAGAGGCCTTAAATCTTTATGTGTTATGTTTTGTGTATTTTTTTGTTTTGAATCTGTTCTATGCCATGAAGGCTTTAATCTGTAACTGGAATCATAGACATACCATGTCTAGACCTCCGGAAATAAGCAGTTAAACTGCGTTGACCGGCCACGAAATCTGGTTTCTGGGTAACCTAGATACCCAGAAATCACTAACAGCCATTTTTGAAGGCTTTGATCTTGCTTCTGTTAAATGTTTTAGTCATGTTGTTGGTTGAAGATTGTAGTCTGACCTGTAAGCTACATACCCAAACCTTTAGATCACTCAGATCTTGCTCAGACGCGAAATTATTTGCGGTCAAACCCGCATTGACCACCAGATTTTGACGAAATCCAGGAAACCCAGATTTCTCAAGAACAGCCCCTGACCCCTACTTTGACCATGCCAGATCGTGATCATCTGATGTTGTTAGGTTGAGTTACTGATATAGTAGTATACCTTGACATGAGACCTACATTATTGAACCTTAAGATCACATAAACATGTCATGGAAATCAAAGATTCAAGGCTGCATAGAAGGACCCTTAACATTGCTTGAGTTTCTGGGCAACCCAGAAACTCAAGAACATGTCTGACAAGGTTTTCTGTAGATTGGATCTTGATGTTGTATTATGATTTGGCTATGGAACTTGATCAGGGTTGTAGTACTACATCAGTACTACAACATTAACATAATAGACCACCCTGCTAACATCAAAATCATAAATTGGAAACGATCAAAGGTAGCACCCTACAAACAGACTTTGAAGGCTGAAGAATACTCAAGAACACCTATAGCGACAGTTTTGTCGCTATAGGGCCCTTTATTAATTATTAAATTCCGAAAATTAATTACTTTAATAAATAAATTGAAAATAAATGATTTTTAATTATTAAAATACAAAATAAATTCGTAAAAAAATTTTAAAGTCTCAAAATTAGTTTTTAATTATTTTGAGTATATTTCATAAATATTTAATATTTTTGGAATATAAATGGTATTTATTTTATCTAATTATAATATTAAATAAATTATTTAAAAATGATTTTAATACATAAAAAATCATGAAAAATAATATTAAGGTATAATAAAATATTTTAAGTTATTTTTATGAATTTCATTAATTAATCAATATTAATGATAATTAGTTTATTTAATAAATATATTAAATAAATTATGGAAAAATAGAATTAATGGTTTAAAAATCATATAAAAATGATTTAAGTGTTATAAAAATATTTTAAATTATAAAATATAACATTTGATATTTTGTAATGAAAATAGTGATATTTTAATATTAAACGCAATTAACGGATAATGAATTTAATGGTTTAAAAATCATATAAAGGTGATTTTAAAGTATTAAAATAATTTATTGATATTATAAATATATTATAATATTATGATGAATTATTTCATTAATATTTGATAATAAATAGATATTAATTATAATAGAATATTGTGCTATTTAATTCATTTAAATACGTTATTAATGATTGAAAATTCATGATAAATAGTAATAATTATTTAAAAATTATTACGAACATATGAAAAATGTTTTTACTATTAATAAATTATCTTAGATAATGGTTAAGTGTTTAGATAGAGTTTAATTGAACTTAAACTCAATATTTTGTCCAACTAGACCGTCGGGATGTTAGAATTTTGTCGAACTCGACTCAAACTGTAAAAGTTTGACTTGAGTTTAAGTCTTATTTATGTTATAAACTGATAGAATTATGTGATAATGTGTTTAGGTTATTTTAAATACTGCGATGATATTATTCTAATTTGTATATTGGTATTATTTATATACTAGGTCTTCAGACAAAGCTTATTAAAATGCATAACAATAATCAACGAAACATGCAAGTTTTACTTAACTCTACTTAGAGTTGTTTCATTCAGATATGCTTATGGATAATCATTGCGGATTGCCATTGTAGAATTGTACTCTGTACATATTGCATGTATAAGTCATGTATGAAAGGTTGATCACCTTCATTACCATTCAGTCCAGATAAATTTGTTCATGTTTAATACTTGATCAGTTAAAAGTTTGTTCCTGCTAGTTCACAATTATATTGTTGAATTATAGCCAGCTTATTATTCAAATTCTTTCAATCATGATATATCGTTAAATTATAGAACTTAAACTTGATGGGCAAACTTATGCTCACCCTTGTTATATCATGATAAACATTGCAGATTAAGACGAATACGTCGGATACAAGGAAAGATCAAAGACAGTTCCAGCTTTAGTATATGTGTGTAATTAGATTTGTAACAATATTATATCTTAATGTAATTGTAAGTCAACTAAGTTATGAATTGTGTATTAAGTGAAGGTTACTCGACCTTGGGGAAAAGTGTGTAAGTTTATTGTATAAACAATTTATGTTTATATCTTCCGCAAATAGTAATAGTGTTAGAATGATTGTACCGGATCCCCGGTGATTCGGGACCCGGATTCGAGGCCCTCACAGTGGAAGCACAAGTATTTCAAATATTCTAGCTATGCTAGACTTCAAAATTTTTGACATCAAGCTAAATTCGCACTATGTGCCTTTTAAAAATGAATTTTATTCTCAAAGCATGGTGACAAATGTGTATGTGTGGACTTCGGGACACTGACACATCGTTACATGTTGAGATATGATATCACTAAAACTGATTTTCAAAGATTTTTGAACTGTATAAAGAATAGTCTATGCTAATTTTTTTGGCTAGACGAAAATGATTTGAAAATATCAAAATGTATTTTATATCATTAATACATCATGTAACCTGGTGCAAAGATGATAAAAACGATGGAGTTATCAATGTAGAATTACTTAGTGTTGGATGTGATATAAGGATCGTCAGCCCACTATGGTATGATGTAGTATGACAAAGTCACAAAATGATGGAATCCTCAAATGGGCTGTAAACACAGTACGGTATCATGACGTCATAAAATTATTTTTAGAATTTTAAAGATGATTAATTGCCAACAGGGTTTAGCCATACATGTTTTGATTGAAATTGAATTATTGGTATGAGTCTATGTGACGCCCCCAAAATTGGTATACATCACCTATCTTGAGTCGCCAAATACATGGTACAAAATTCAAATACAACTTAATAATACAACTGTCGTGTGAAATACGACAAAACATAAACTGAGAGTCTTAATACGAATAGTGTCTTCTAGACAGTATTCAAACTCAAATGTAGTCCTCAATACATTTATTATCACACTATTTCACAGAATAATGAGGACTACTAATGCAAATATCTGGATCGTCACTCCGTTCCCCGACTAGCCTCAGCTATATTTTCATTTCCTGAAGAGAACAATGAAAGCAAAGGGTGAGCTCAACTAGCCCAGTAAGAAATATTATGGCTAAGATAATGTAGAATAAATTATCGTTAGCTTTCAACAGTGTTAAACTGATAAAATATAATAAACATCAAGTTTAACTGCAGCAGAACAAGTAATCCATTAGAAGAGTCAAGTAGAGTATAAAATCTACTATCTTCTATGATTCAAAAGGTTTTTCTTCACTTTTATCTCTGAAACTCAGCTTAATAAATAATCCACATCATCGAATCACCCCTGCACTACGGCCGAGGATATTCTTTAGTATCACAACCACAAATTATCCATGCACTACGGGCCAAGGATATTCGTGTATTCATCAATGGTCATGATCATGCCAATAACTGTCCATCAATGCACTACGGGCCAATGAGGACTTTTACCACATCATTTGTAACATTACGGTCATGATTATACTGAATAATCCCTGGTCATAATCATACCAAGTCCATCTATGCACTACGGGCCAAAGATGACTTTCATAACAATATAAGCATGAGGATGACGACAATGATATAAGAATTCTATTAAATGAAAGTAAAGGATAAATTTTAAAGATTTATAATTTAATTTATTCAGAATTCAATAATGTCCAAATTGTCAACATGATACTGCTTTATGGAGAAAAATTCAAGAATAATATTATATCAAAAATGATTTGGACCAAAAAGAAATCAATTTTTGTCATGAATAGTACCCAGGTGAATAGTAACTGAGTGAATAGTACTCGTGAATAGTAACTTCGGGAATAGTATCCCCGTGAATAGTACCCCGGTATAAAAAAGTTAAAACTTATCAAGAATGCTCAAAATAATATCTCCATAAAAAGATACTGGATGAAGTGCAAATATAAAGGATATTCTACTAATTTCATGGAGTATAGAAGCCAAAACTTCAACAAAATGAGTATAGAATTCGAAATCTGAAACGAAATAATATTACTTAAATACTAAAGAGTATGGAAAAAAATACTATTTCAAGCGAATATTGAACAAAAATAACATCCCTTACCTTGAAAAGAAGAGTATTCCAACAGGTATAGCGGGGATATTCTTGAAGAAAACTTTCACTGTTTTCTACACTCAAAGCTTTCTTAAACTCTAAAGAAATAAGCTCAAGATTATAGAAGAAGAATTCTCTGATTCTGGTGTGATTTTCAATTCTAACTAAGCATCCTATTTATAGGAGAATGGAATGATACTATTTAGAAATTTTTATTCATGGGCCAACTGTACGAAGTAATCACAAGCGAAGAAAAACTCAGACGCCATCTCTTTTTTTCAAATTATTATTATAATATTCAATAAAATATAATATATTCTATTTTTCATAAAAAACAAAACTTATAATATATATATATATATATCCTACATCACACGGCATCACCCGTGTGATGCCTTTTTCATTTCTGTTGTATAACTTCTCTTGGCAATAATCACCATTATCCCCCCCCCCCCCACCAATTTGTCAACTTCCATTATAATATATGCATTCCCTTCCTGCCAAGTAACATCCACATCCCCCATTTCAAATATATATAATACTTATATATATATATATAATAAAACTGAGATAATTTTTCCCGACTATTTTGAAAAATGGGTAAGTGGGGGTACAAATAATAAGTAAAATTTACAACAAATACTTCATAAAAATACTCTAAATATTTTAAACAACATTTATTCATCACTATTATTATTCACAATATTTAACAACCAGATCGTTCCCAAGAAAGAGGGGGCTTTCCGATAAGGATTTCTCCTTATTGGCGCGTAATTAAGTGACCAAACCTCTTCTCGACAGAAATTTCTAGACATCGTCAATATTAAAAATAATATTATGAATAACTATATCGTCTCAATTATTGATTTAATAATATATAATATATTGACAATAATTAAATCAAATAATGTGAGATACTATGTAGCAATTACTATAGCAATAATTGAACAAAACTGAGTGACTTCTCATGTAAGCATCAATAATCAATATTGTGTGCTACTATGCAACCACGCGAATTACTATACTTTTAACACCGGGTATTTCAACAATTAACGGTAAAACTTCCGCCGTTATTTTTATACAAATATATTTTTGTCGTTTTCTCATTCCAACAATAATTCCGTTGTGAGGTCCACCAATGATTGTGTCGTCGTACGAATATTCCCTGTTAAAACGAATATTCCCCGACCAATCGAATATAATATAACAACTTGCGTACTTTGCAAAATTTATAAATATTACCCACAACTATAACATTATATCAAATTCACTCCTCAATATTCAAAAATGATATTTATAGAAAAAATCATCTTTATTCATAAAAGTTGGGGTCTTACAACCTCCCCTTCTTATGAAATTTTACCCTCAAAATTAGGGTACATACCTGGTATGACGAAGAGGTGAGGATACCTTGATCTCATTTCAGATTCTAACTCCCAGGTCATTTCCTCAACATCGTGGTTTCTCCACAAAATTTTGACTTGAGGTATAACCTTGGAGCATAGAATATATTCTTTTTTATCCAAGATTTTAACAGGTACCTTTTCAGACGTTAAATCTTTCGCTATTTCGTCTGGTTCTAACTCAATAATGTGGTTCAGGTCTTCCATATATTTACGTAACATGGATATGTGAAAAATGTTATGAACACGAGGCATACTTGGCGGTAAAGCGAGTCTATAGGCCACAGTTCCTACTCGGTCAAGGATTTCAAATGGACTAATGAATTGAGGATTGAGATTTCATCTCTTTCCAAATCTCGTAACTCTCTTCCATGGAGCAACACGTAATAACACATGTTGTCCAATATTGAATTCAACGCCCTTCCGATGAAGATTAGCATAACTCTTTTAACGATTTTGTGAGGTTTTTATACGTTGTCGGATCGTTTAAACTTTTTCGTAGTCATACGCACCAACTCCGGTCCCAACAATGTTGCTTCACCTACCTAATCCCAATATACTGGAGAACGACACTTTCTTCCGTACAACGCCTCAAATGGAGCCATGTCGATACTTGCTTGATAACTGTTGTTACAGAAAAACTCCACTAATGGTAAGAACTTTTCCCAACTTCCTTTGAAGTCAAGGACACAAAGTCTTAATAAATCTTCAAGAGTTTGAATAGTCCTTTCCGACTGCCCGTACATTTAAGGATGATAAGCCGAACTAAATCGTAAATCCGTGCCCATAGTTTTTTGCAAACTAACCCAAAATCTTGAAGTGAATATTGGGTCTCGATCAGAAACTATAGATACTGGCATACCATGCAATCTTATAATCTCGTTTATGTACATACGAGCAAGACGTTCAAGTGTATAAGTTTCTCGTATAGGTAATAAATGAGCAGACTTGGTCAATCTATCTACAATGACCCAAATCGCATATATGCCATGAGAAACCTTGGGAAGACAAGTAACGAAATCCATGGTAATGTGCTCCCACTTCTATTCTGGAATTTCAAGTGGTTGCAATGGACCTTTTGGCACTTGATGCTCCGCCTTGACTCGTTGACAAGTTAGACACCTTGAGATAAATTATTCGATCTCTCTCTTCATATTGCTCCACCAAAATGTATGTCGAAGATCACGATACATTTTGGTACTCCCATGATGGATTACAAATGGTGTGTTTTGCGCCTCCGTCATGATTTTATACTTCAAGTCAGAATCATTAGGAACACAAAGTCTAGAGTTGACTCGAAGTATTCCTTCTTCATTGATTCTTGATTCTGAAATAGCACCTTCTTGCACTTTCTTCCTCATACGCCTCAGCTCTAGGTCTGTATCTTGAGCAGCTTTAACTTTATCGATTAAAGTAGGTTCTACTCGTATAGTTGCCATCATCACGTGGGTTCCTGGAGTCTTTATCTCTATCTCCATCCTTTGCAAGTCATACAAGATGGGCCTTCGTGTTGACAATATCGCACTCATACCCGCATATGATCTTCTACTCAATGCGTCAGCTACTACGTTCGCTTTTCCAGGATGGTATTAGATAGTATGATCGTGATCTTTCAACAGCTCAAGCCATCGTCGTTGCCGCATGTTGAGTTGTTTTTGAGTGAAGAAATATTTGAGGCTTTTATGATCCGTATAGATCTCCACCTTCTCTCCATACAGGTAATACCTCCAAATTATAAGTGCGAAGACAACTGCTGCCAACTCTAGATCATGAGTAGGATAATTCCTCTCATATTCTTTGAGTTGTCGAGAGGCATAGGCTATAACTTTCCCATGTTGCATGAGAACACATCCTACCCCTTTGCCCGAAGCATCACTGTAGATGACAAATCCCTCCGACCTAGATGGTATTGTCGTAACAGTCTTTGAATGAGTCTCCTCTTGAGTTCTTGAAAACTCATCTCACATTCCTCGCTCCAACCGAATTTTGTATCTTTCCGAGTCAGCTGAGTTAATGGAGTAGCGATTTGAGAAAACCCTTCTATGAATCTCCGATAATAACCAGCTAAGCCGAGAAAGCTACGTACTTCGGTCACTGATTTAGGTTGCTCCCAGCCTTGAATTGCTTCAATCTTTGTCGGGTCAACATATTTTCCATGATTTGATATCGCGTGCCAAAGGAATGCTACTTCCTCAAGCCAGAACTCGCATTTCTTCAATTTGGCATAAAGCTTGTTTTCACGAAGCTTTTGGAGTAGCAGCCTCAAGTGTTGCTCATGATCTTCACGGCTTTTGGAGTATATGAGAATATCATCAATAAAGACAACCACAAAATGATCCAAATATTCCGTGAATACTCAGTTCATCATATCCATAAAGGCAGCAGGAGCATTAGTCAATCCAAAAGACATGACTAGGAATTCATAATGCCCCTACCGAGTTATGAAAGCCATCTTTGGAATGTCATCGGTTTTAATCTTCAATTGGTGATATCCGGAATGAAGATCAATCTTTGAAAATAATTTGGCGCCTTGCAACTGGTCAAACAGGTCATCAATGTGAGGCAACGGGTATCTATTTTTGACAGTGACATGATTCAACTCCCGATAATTAATACAAAGTCGCATACTCCCATCTTTCTTCTTCACGAGTAGAACAGGAGCACCCCAAGGAGACGTACTAGGATGAATGAAACCAATGTCTAACAATTCCTGTAGTTGGGTCTTTAACTCCTGAAGTTCAATAGGAGCTATTCGATATGGGGCTTTGGAAATGGGTTTCATACCGAGTTCAAGGTCGATACAAAATTCAATTTCACGCTATGGGGGTACGCCAGGAAGTTCTTCAGGGAATACGTCAGGAAATTTATTAACAATAGAAATATCATTCAAAACTGACGTATTTTTGTTTAAATTCGTGACATGAGCTAAGAAAGTTTGACATCCATTTTTTAATAAATGAATAGCTTTATGGCTTGAGATGACAGTGATTGATTTTAATGGTTTGGTTGCTTGAATTCGCATAATAGGTTGGTTAGGAATATGAAATCTAACAACCTTTCGAAAACAATCAATTTTTTCATGATGAGTAGTTAACCAATCAATCCCTAGAATTACGTCAAATGCAAGCATTTTCAATGAAATAGGATCGACATGTAATGTGAGGGTATTGATTTCAACCAAACTAGACTTATAAACAGTGGATGTAATGAAGGTTTCTCCCAACGGAGTTTCAACAGATAAGTCAAAGTCTAATTTCTCCGGAGTCAAATTTAAACGTTGATCGCAAGTAGGAGAAATAAAAGAATGGGTAGAACTGGTATCAAATAAGGTATATACTTCGCTAGAGTTTATGATAAGCTTACCTGTGATGACCTCGTTCGGGTTCCTTTCTTTCTGGGAGGTCACAACAAATGCTCTCCCTTGAACTACTAGTTTTGACTTGTCTGAGATGGCATTTGGTGTCACCATCCCAACTGGACTTGGATTCCCTGTACGACAAAATCTAGCTAGGTCACCTTCTCTTCCACAATTATAACACATTTTGGATTGTTGCGCACAGTTTGGACTTATATGCCCCTCCCCTCCGCATTTGAAGCATATGATAGGTGGTCGTTCTCCTTCCTTAAAAACGAGTGTTGGTGCTGACGTCTTTCCAACATTGTTGAATCTCTTTTTCTTGAAATATCCATTTTTATTGTCTTGGCCATGATTACCACCGAAGTGGTTACCATTTTTGGCATGTTGATTCCCTCCACGTTTGTTGTCATCGCTTCGATGACTGCTACCACTAGTATTATCATTTTGTCGGTTGCTTTCTCTTGGTTGAGTTGACTCGTTATCGCGCTCCAATAACTGAGCCCTATTTACAACATCTCAATACAAACACAGTTTGTGAGAAATTAAGTATTGACGTATCTCAGGTTTCAAACCTCTTAGAAACATCCGCGTCATTCTCTACTCATTATCAACCAAGTGGGATGCAAACCGGGACAACTCGGCAAACTTAGCTTCGTACTGTGACACGGTCATATTGTTCTGCTCCAACTTGATGAACTCTACCTCCTTCATGTGACGAATACTTTCTGGAAAGTACTTGTCGTTGAATAGTTCTTGGAACTTCTCCCAAGACATCTTCAGTGCGGCAGGTTGAGTTCGTTTTACCGATTCCCACTAGTAATCTGCCTCTCCTCGCAACATAAAGGTGGCAAAGGGAACCTTTTTCTCCTCGGAGCATCCCAAGACATCAAATATCTTGGTGATCTACTTTATCCACATCTCCACTTTAAGTGGTTTTGGCTCTCCAATAAACTCCGGTGGTGCCAGCTCCATGAACTGCTTAGCGGTGACCGTCCGAGAGTTACCAGTATTTCCACCTGCATTTTGGACAGCAGTCTCTCTCACATGATGTTGCATGAATTGCAGAAAACCCCTAAACTTTCTGTCGTTCATCATTTGGTCGGTGTTCTTGTTTGCATGAGGATTGTTACCTTCCTGATGCACGTTTTCCTGGTTATTGATCGTTGGTGATTCAACGGTCTCATGTGCTCCATTGTTATTCTCAACATTCTCGGATGTCATTTTCAAATACTGCCACAAAATAAGGGTTAATTGGATTACAACATATTATCCCTATATTCTGACCGACAAATTAAATAACAAATAAACTTAGGTAGGTCATACTAGTGAAGGATTTCCCCGTCTCTCCCCCTAGTTCTAGTCTCACATCTTAGCCAGGGATCTTATCCCTAAGCTTTGATACCAATTGTGACGCCCCCAAAATAGGTATACATCACCCATCTTGAGTCGCCAAATATATGGTACAAAATTTAAATACAACTGTCGTGTGAAATACGACAAAACATAAACTGAGTCTTTATACGAATATTGTCTTCTAGACAGTATTCAAACTCAAATGGAGTCCTTAATATATTTATTATCACACTATTTCACAGAATAATGAGGACTACTAATGCAAACATCTGGACCGTCACTCCGTTCCCAAACTAGTCCCAACTATATTTTCATTTCCTGAAGAGAACAATAAAAGCAAAGGGTGAGCTCAACTAGCCCAGTAAGAAATATTATAGCTAAGATAATGCAGAATAAATTATGGTTAGCCTTCAACAGTGTTAAACTGATAAAATATAATAAACATCAAGTTTAACTGCAGCAGAACAAGTAATCCATTAGAAGAGTCAAGTAGAGTATAAAATCTACTATCTTCTATGATTCAAAAGGTTTTTCATCACTTTTATCTCTGAGACTCAGCTTAATAAATAATCCACATCATCGAATCACCCCCTTTTCTGGTACCGAGGATATTCTTTAGTATCACAACCACAAATTATACATGCACTATGGGCCAAGGATATTCGTGTATTCATCAATGGTCATGATCATGCCAACAACTGTCCATCAATGCACTACGGGCCAATGAGAACTTTTACCACATCATTTGTAACATTACGGTCATGATTATACCGAATAATCCCTGGTCATAATCATACCAAGTCCATCTATGCACTACGGGCCAAAGATGACTTTCATAACAATATAAGCATGAGGATGATGACAATGATATAAGAATTCAATTAAATGAAAGTAAAGGATAAATTTTAAAGATTTATAATTTAATTTATCCAGAATTCAATAATATCCAAATTGTCAACATGATACTGCTTTGTGGAGTAAAATTCAAGAATAATATTATATCAAAAATGATTATGACCAAAAAGAAATCAATTTTTGTCATGAATAGTACCCCGGGTGAATAGTAATAGAGTGAATAGTACCTGTGAATAGTAACTTTGGGAATAGTAATCCCGTGAATAGTACCCCAGTATGAAAAAGTTAAAACTTATCAAGAATGCTCATAATAATATTTCCATGAAAAGATACTGGATGAAGCGCAAATATCAAGGATATTCTACTAATTTCATGGAGTATAGAAGCCAAAACTTCAACAAAATGAGTATAGAATTCGAAATCTGAAAAGAAATAATATTACTTACATACTACAAAGTATGGAAGAAAATATTATTGCAAGCGAATATTGAACAAAAATAACATCCCTTACCTTGAAAATAAGAGTATTCCAATTGGTATAGCGGGGATATTCTTGAAGAAAACTTTCACTGTTTTCTACGCTCAAAGCTTTCTTAAACTCTAAAGAAATACGCTCAAGATTATAGAAGAAGAATTCTCTTATTCTGGTGTGATTTTCAATTCTAACTAATCATCCTATTTGTGACGCCCCCAAAATAGGTCCAATCCATCCAACTTATTCTGAGTCGCCAAATACAAGGTACAGAAAACAACTACAACTTTATTACTTCAATTGTCGTGCAAAATACAACAACACATATGTTGTGAGTTTTGATACAAATATATACCAACTGTGACTCTCATCCCAACCTTGGATAGCACGTCACAATGGCACCTTATATAAAGGTACAGTCAAAAACTATTTTAGAAATTAAAATCTTTGGGAAGTGCTCAAGGAAACCTTCGTACATGGGAGGCCATGCGTCTAGGTTATGATAGATATCATATGGCCACAGAATTATCCTTGGTTGACCCAATAGACCCAAAAGAAAAACGAGAAGATTACTATCATATTCTTCCCAATGGTGAATCTTCTCTTGACATATCCTTATCTCCACTGTCTCTGATTGGGTATTATACTCCAAACAAACACCAAGATTATATAGATAGTGCTTATAAATATACTCAGCAAGTGGATGAGCATAACCCTGTCTTATGATGACACGAGATTGTATGTCATTAGACATCTTGTATGATAGTGGCAAAACACCCTTCCAAGTTAAATTCACCTCACCCTCAACATCTATAGGCCACCGTTCTATTCCCCACATTACTCCCAAGCTTGTCCCAGCTACACTTTTATTATCTGAAAGGAATTATGAAGCAAAAGGGTGAGCACAACTAGCTCAGTAAAGAATATCATGACTAAAGATAAATAAATTATCCTTGATTGACCCAATAGATCCCAAAGAAAAACAAGAAGATTACTATCATATTCTTTCCAATGGTGAGTCTTCTCTTGACATATGACTACCTCCACTGTCTCTAATTGAGAACTATACTTCAACAAAACTCCAAGTTCATATAGGTAGTGCTCGTAGATATACTCAGCAAGTAGATGTGCACAACCCTATCTTATGATAACGCGAGGTTGTATGTCATTAGACATCTTGTATGATAGTGTTAAAACACTCTTCCAACGTTGGGTTCGCCTCACCCTATTTGATTCACCAAATATAACTACTAAATGATGCATAAAATACAACACACTTTTCTATACTATTTAGGGAGAACTTCCACAGCTAGAGACCATCGTTATATTCCCCTGTGACCCCCGCTCGACCCAGCTACACTCTTATTACCTGAAAGGAAATGTGAAGCAAAAGGGTGAGCACAACTAGCCCAGTAAAGAATATCATGACTAAAGATAATTAAATTATCAATAGCCCTCATCAGTAATAAATCAGAGATTTAGAACATATAGTAGATGATAAAAGTTTTCAACCATAGTTGTAGCGGAACGAGCAATCCATTAGAAGAGTCAAATAGACCATAAAGTCTATTATCTTCTCCATGTTAAAAGTCCACCAATAATGTTTTATCCCTGTAACATTAATCAACAGTTCCTGTCCACAATCATGTGAATAACTCATAATCAAAATTGTGGTTCTAAATTCCTCTTCGCACTCAGGACAAAGATAATTTTTATCACTTGTCACTTGTCTTTACCTGAAACATCAAAGATCATGGTTATACCAAATCACAGTTCCTCTTCATAATCATACTAATAAATTCATCTTTGCACTATAGGCCAAAGATATTCATCAACAGTTCATCTTTGCACTACAGGCCAAAGATATTCAACAATGGTTCATCTTTGCAATACGGGCCAAAGATATTCAACAACAGATCATCTTTGCACTACAGGCCAAAGATATTAATATCTCAAAGAAATATATAATCATTTCAGAATTTATATAAATAATAATTATAACCATGTTGATCAATTCACCTTTTCACTTAAGCTAAAGATATTCAATTATAAATTCAATGGTCATGATCATACCAGTCAATAATTCATCTTTGCACTACTGACCAAAGAGAACTCATAGTCACGATCATACCAATAATCTAACCATCTTTACACTCAAGTCAAAGAGAAATATCATCCTTAGGGTTATAAAAATGTTATATATGATAATAAAAAGAATATAATCAACATATAGATTTAATCTCAAGAGTAAGATTCATAAATCAACGATAATTTGGTCAGAAAAAGAAATCAATTTTGTTGTGAATAGTACCCATAAATAGTAACTCGTGAATAGTAACTCATGAATAGTAACCCCAACATGAAAAAAAAATAGAAATTTCACAATAAAATCCATACCAATATTTCAGGATAATGATATTGAAAGAATAACATTTCTTAAACTTATAAAAATTTATTTTAATTGTTTACACTTTACTAATTAATGCATTTAATCATCCTAAAATGCCAAACTCATAAGATTTCATCACCAATAACCAAAACTCTCATCAAAAATCTGCATATACCTTATATAGGATTCTCAAGCCATAAAATCCTATTTTCCAATTTTTCTTACCTCACATAACATATTTAATTCATTTACTCATAACTAGTCTATTTTCATGAAAAATACCAAATCAGTACAAACAAATTTTCATTTCTGAGATTTAGTAGAATATAGTCCCATATTGAACATATATTTTTCTTGGAATTTTTAAAATTCATTTACTATTTTTCATATAGCCAAAACTGCCGAATATTTAGACATTTATCATAAATTGTACTTTTGTCCAACAATTCCAAAATTTACAGAGTATACTTCTGTTATATACATGTACTCCCAATAAAAATTTTACCAATTTTGGAGTTAACCACAAGGAGTTATAAGGGTTTACTTTTAAAATAGTCTTTTCCCATAAAATTCATAACTCATAATATCTACATCCACAAATTGCCATTTTTGGACACAATCTAGAAAACTCATCAAATTATCATTTCAAATTTTTTCAAAATTTTTTAGGGTCGAAAAAATTACGAAACTAAAAAACATAATAACCCTTACAATCCATTACCTCAAAAGAGCAGTATTTCTGACTGGAATATCGGATGAAAAGCCGAAGGAACCTTGTACTGAATAACTACTCTCAAAATATCTAAATACTTACAAAAATACGCTCGATAATATAGGGAGAGAAAACTTATATTTCTGGTGTGATTTTCAATTCTAACTTAAGCGCCTATTTATAGGAAAATGCTAGAACGCCAAAGAAGACTAAATAATAAAATATTATTATTAATTTCCTTTCTTCTTACGCACCAACCAAGTTGCCAACCAAGACCAAACCAATTACGAAAAATTAGCGAATTTCACATGTTTTAAAACAAAAGTGGGTCCCACCCAATTTTAATAAAAATCATTTTATTTTTCGAAACTTCAGTAATTCATAGAAAATATCCCGTTTATCCGAAAAATACAAATTTTATGTCCATTCCACACGAAATCGAATTCTCTACAACTTTGAAGCTTTAAGTTTTTCCAAATTTCAAGCAGAAAATATCTAAAATCCACAAACGGGTGATTTTTAATACCTCCACGCCGACAAAATACTGATAAAACACCTCAACATTAATTCCTTCATTTATAACCATATAAATAAATCCATCATTTATATCCACATAAAAGAAATATTTTTTTATCATATAAATCAATAATTAATTATTCCCAAATAATATTACAGAATCACAATTATGACAACCAGGTCGTTCCCAGGAAAGAGGGGGCTTTCCGATAAGGATTTCTTCTTATTGGCACGCAATTAGGTGACCAAACCCCTTTCCTAGACATAACTTTCTTAGACATTGACAATAATGTTATCTAACAATATTATTCAAATAATATGAATTATTGATCTGATAATGGAGATACTGTGCAATGACAATTATTGAACAACAATAATATAAAATATCAACGCAGCAATTGTTGAACCAATAAAATAAAATATTGAACAGTAATTACCGTAAAAATTATTGAGTAGTGCCTTCTTACGTAAGAATCAATAATTCAACAACGTGTATTACTTTACTTTACTCACCGGGTATTCCAACAGTGTTAACGGTAACGATTACGTCGTTATTTTTAAAAACTCAATTTGTCGTTTTCTTCATCCGACAGTTATTCTGTTATGGGGCCCACAAATGGTTGCGCCGTCGTACGAATATTCCCCGACAACAATAATATTTCACGACCAAACGAATATTCTCCGATAACAATAAGTATTTTATAGTCACTTGCTTATTTTGAAAAAAAATTCACATATCACCCTTAACTTTAACTTTTTATTAATTTAACTATTTACTAACTAGAAAAATTGAATACTTTTATTTCATAAAATTCGGGGTCTTACACTATTTATAGGAGAATGGAAGGATACTATTTAGAAATTTTTATTCACGGGCCAACAGTACGAAGTAATCACAGGTGAAGAAAAACTCAGACGCCAGCTCTTTTTTTCAAATTATTATTATAATATTCAATAAAATATAATATATTCTATTTTTCATAAAAAACAAAACTTATAATATATATATATATATATATATATATATCCTACATCACACGGCATCACTGTGTGATGCCTTTTCATTTCCCCGTATAACTTCTCCCCGCAATAATCACCATTATCCCCCTCCCCCACCAATTTGTCAACTTCCATTATAATATATACATTCCCTTCCCCTTGAGTAACATCCACCTCCCCATTTCAAATATATATAATACTTCTATATATATATATATATATATATATATATATATATATAAAATAAAACTGAGATAATTTCTCCCGACTATTTTGAAAAATGGGTAAGTGGGGGTCCAAATAATAAGTAAAATTTACAACAAATACTTCATAAAAATCCTCTCAATATTTTAAACAACATTTATTCATCACTATTATTATTCGCAATATTTAACAACCAGATCGTTCCCAGGAAAGAGGGTGATTTCCGATAAGGATTTCTCCTTATTAGCGCGCAATTAGGTGACCAAATATCTCCTCGACAAAAATTTCTAGACATCGTCAATATTGCAAATAATATTATGAATAAATGTATCTTCTCAATTATTGATTTAATAATATATAATATATTGAAAATAATTGAATCAAATAATGTGAGATACTATGCAGCAATTACTATAGCAATAATTGAACAAAATCGAGTGACTTCTCATGTAAGCATCAATAAGCAATACCATGTGCTACTATGCAACCACGCCAGACATCGTATTTTAACACCTGTATTTCAACAATTAACGGTAAAAACTTTCACTATTATTTTCATAAAAGATATTTTGTCATTTTCTCATTCTCGACAATAATTCCGTTGTGGGGTCCACTAATGATTGTGTCGTCGCATTTAATATTCCTCGTTAAAACGAATATTCCCCACCAATCGAATATAATATAACAACTTGCGTACTTTTCCAAATTTATAAATATTACCCACAACTATAACATTATGTCAAATTCACTCCTCAATATTGAAAAATAATATTTATAGAAAAATTCATCTTTATTCATAAAAGTTGGGGTCTTACAGTCTAAGCTATTTGATTCAGCTAGACCAACATTTTATGAAATTCAAAGTGTTCTTTGAAATTTTCCCGAACCAAATTATTTTGGTGCGAATTCAGATGTTGAGAAGCTGAGGTGAACAACCCTTTTATAGCTGATTATATTACGCGAAAGCGTTAAAATGTTTGTGCACAAAACATTGTACGAAGGGTTGATTTCCTTGAGTACGAGAAGAAAGGTCCATATAGTCTTTATGACTATTAAAGGTTCAAGTAGAGATACTTGATAACCTGGGGACGTAGTTCAAAGTCTTATGACCCCTCAACATGATTTGGAGTCTTTTAAATTCCTGAGTTATTCATACTGCTTCCCAATTATTGAGCAATTGCGGAAGATTCTTGCTATTCTAAGAGGCGAATGTGGTAAGGATGATATTCCTTAGACAGAAGTAAGTCGTAGAATGCGATACTGAATGATGAATATATTGAATAAGTGAGAAAAACAAATTTTGAAGTGAAAAGGAGATGAGTTATCAAAGAATAATGTAAAACTTTTAATAGAAAAGTTTAATAAATATAGAATGATCTTTCTGGAAAGAAGTGGTTATAGAACCCAATGAATGAATAAAGTATTAACGTAAAATCTATTTTGATAGATTGAATGAATGAAGATTAATAATATAAAAAAATCCGAAGACAAAATTCTTAGAAGAATGGGTGAATGTAATATCCCGAGTGTTTATGATAACGATCCTTTGAAAAATAAATGAATGGGTTAAAGAATATATAATACTCAAAATATAATTGAGTTCAAGTGAAAATTATGAAATAAAACATAGAATTTGTTGAAGTGAATGTAGTAGGAAATATAAAACTTGTATTAAGGTAATGTGTTGAAGATATTCAATGGTAAATTTTGAAAAAAGATTTGGTCAAAATCGAGTAAGGGAGGTTTCTTTGATTCCGAGGACGGAATACTTATAATGAGTAAAGGATGTGACAACCCAAATTTTCATAAGTTATTAAAATAAGAATTTAATAATTAAAATTCTTATTATGAGGTGTATATATTTTGAATTATGTGATTTGGTGTGAAGAGAATTATATATTCATATGATGGAGAATGTGAGATGTAATAGTTAATTAAACTATTAAAAAATTAAATAATATTAGTTAATTTAATTAAGTTAAAATTATGTTATGAGATAATATAATTTTAATTGTTATGTCTTGTGGGCAATGAAAATTATTATGAGTTAAGTTTCATAAATAGTGTGAATAATTCACTTAATTAAAATAGTGAATTAATTCAAGTATAATTGATTTAATAAAGCGAGAATGCAATATATTGCATGAAAATATAAATGTTAGTATAATGCGAGTAAAATATTTATTACGTACATTAAATATTTTAGTTGGAAACTTTATGGAATAAAATGAATATTTACGGTATTAAATAAATATTTGATAAAAATTGTTATGGGATAGTTTATTTAAGTGTGATAAAATAGATGGAAACGTATTTTATTACGCGAGTATAATGGTGATATTCTAATTTAATTAAATAATTAAATTAGAGGATTGAAAATTTATTAAATAATGTTATGATTATAATGGTTGAATAAAAATTATAATTTTATTGATAAGTTAATTTTAGTTCTTAAGAAATTAAAGGTACATAATCTAGTTTATATTTCTAGTTTATGTGTTCTTGAGTTTCTTTTAAAATTGGAGTTTTAGTTAATAAATTTGTGGATTACGATGTTATATATGTTATTACATATTTATAATTTGATAATGGTCATCTAGAAACAAATTTTCAGAAATCAAATTCATGTATTTATACTAAAGAAGAGGAATTTGGGTTTTGATTGTAATGTATATTTTGGTGTACTTTGAGACTAAAGTTGATGATGAATTCGTGACGGAAACTTTAAATTGATGGATGATTGTTGTTCTCCTCTATAAAACAAAAACAACGCAACTTGAACGGATCGAATTGGTTAAGAAACGAATTCGTGATGAATAATTTCGCTTAACATGTTGAAAATAGGAAAAATTAGTATAAACAAATTAGAATTAGTATAAACCAAGTCTCACATCAACTAATTGAGAACGTTACCCCTTTTGCTAAACCTATAAATAGAAGGGTTTTGTTTCATTCACCAACAATAAGGCCTAGAATTTTGAGAAAAACTTTGTTGTGGGAGGACTTTTATAAAGACCTCCTTAGTTAAATTTTGGCGTGGAAGTGCGTAGTCAGTTTGTGGAACTCGTATTTTTGGGTATGTTTCTTATTTAATTTTTGGTAATGTTATTATTTTAAATATTTTATTTAGTTTGTTGGTTAAAGTTTAAATTTTGGAAGTTTAGTTAGTTTTGTTAGTAAACTAGTTAGTTTACTTTGTTTATTTTGGCTTGGAATTGAATATGTAAATGAGTTCTAATGATGGTAATTAGAGATATGAAGCCGAGACCTTAGACGAGTCTAATTATGTTAAATAAAACTTATTTATAAAGAAAGTTGTGTTGGAACGAGTCGAGGCGAGTTTTGGATGTCAAAACGATAAGTCTGAAAAACTAGTGGACTGCTGATCCAAAAATGAATATTCGGGGTTAGCTAGATTGTTTAAAAAATTCTAGGATTTTGGTATGTTATAGTACACTGAATAAGCTTTCCATAGACTCCAGAACGGACTAATTCCGACTTCGGAACAAAGAGTTATGACCATTCAAAGTAGTTGCGCCAAAACTGTCTAACCAACTCGGGGCAGTCACCTTGAACTAATTTTATGAAATTATGTGGTTAGAATTTGGAAAAGGTCAAAGAATAAAAGTTGTAGTCCCAGACGTTAGCTTCGCGTGGGCTCAAGAATTGCTTGAAAATGTTTTGAAATGGAAAAGTTATGACTATTTTAGTGAGAGAGGGTAAAGCTGGGAAAGAATGAAAAACAGTTTTGAACGCCCCTTTTTGAACACTATTTTGGACTATCTATCTTTTCCGGAATGGGTGTCCAATAACTTTTAAAAATAGGTTAATATTAATATGAGGTTTACAGCATATCCAAAGTTGGATGTTATCGGACTTATGAGATATAGAGTAAAGTTTACATTACAACTACTATGTATTGCTATATGACTAATAGTTGGTGTGTATGATTATATAATTGTGTATGGCACGTGAAGTGCAGATAACTGTAAGCTGTTAAACTGTTATTGGTAAACAACGATCAAGGCAAGTCTTTTGGTTCTTATTTTTTACGTGGACTTGATGAACTATTTTAAATTGCATGATATGTTATATGTGTTGTAAGCGAGCATGATATGTTATACATGTTGTAATCATGAAATGTTAAATCAATTTATGACTACATTGTTTTTGTTAAATAATGATGATTGAGTAAGGAACTCAATCTTTATATTTGCTATGTGAATTAAAGCATGTATGCCATTTTACTTTAATTATTGTGATATGTATGTTAAGCATATTATTATGTGATATGTGATGCATGAAAACTGTTAGAACTTGCTGAGCTGTCAAGCTCACTCTTGCAAATAATAATTTTTGCAGTTCAAGATTTCAAGGTAAGGATATGTGCTAAGTTAATTATAAAGATCCATATTCATGAAGATTATTTATGTTTTATGAGAAATGTATTTAATATTTTGAATATAACATGTTGTTGAATTGTAAGTTGAGTTATCCGGTGTATATGAATATCTATTTATGATGTAAAACTTTGTATAGTCATTTTGTTGTAATGATTCATGATATAAATTTGAATCAAAGAGATGTAATGTAAAGGTTGCGATTTAGGGAAATACAGAAGGAAATGTATAAAAGTTTTAAGTGTTCCGCATTTTTAGTGATTTTAATATCGAATAATGATGTAAAGATAGATTAAAGTTGTATTGTTAACTATCGAGAATGAGAATATTATTGTATGAATTTTGGGGTCGTTACAGCTTCATTGTTGATCTCAACATTTTCAGATGTCATTTTCAAACACTGCCACAAAACAAGGGTTAATTGAAATGTCACATATTATCCCTATACTCTGACCGACCAATTAAATACCAAATAAACTTAGGTAGGTCATACTAGCGAAAGAATTCACCGTCTCTCCCCTCTTAGTTCTTATCTCACATCTCAGCCAGGGATCATATCCCTAACCTTTGATACCAACTGTGACGCCCCCAAAATAGGTATACATCACCCATTCTGAGTCGCCAAATACATGATACATAAATCAAATACAAACTTCTTTTATACAATATGACAAAAGCGTAGCTTAGAGTTTTTACACGAATATTGTCTCATAAACAGTATTCAAACTCAAATGAAGTCCTCATTACATTTATTATCACACTATTTCATAAATTAGTGAGGACTACTATAGCCACCATCTCGGACCGTCACTCTGTTCCCCCGACTAGTCTCAGTAACGTTCTTATTTTTTTGATGAGAACAATGAAAGCAAAAGGGTGAGCTCAACTAGCCCAGTAAGAAATATTATGACTAAGATAATGCAGAATAAATTATCGTTAGCCTTCAATAGTGTTAAACTGATAAAATACAATAAACATCAAGTTTAACTGCAGCGGAACAAGCAATCCATTAGAAGAGTCAAGTAGAGCATGATATCTACTATCTTCTATGATTTAAAAAGTTTTTTCATTAACTTTATCGTTGAGACTCATCTTAATACATAAACCACATCAACGAATCATCCCTGCACCACGGCCAATGATATTCATGTAATCATCAATGGTCATGATTATACCGAATAATCCCTAGTTATAATCATACCAACAACTGTCCATCAATGCACTACAGGCCAATAAGGACTTTTACCACATCATTTGTAACATTACGATCATGATTATACTGAATAATCCATGGTCATAATCATACCAATCAATAGTACATCTATGCACGTAAGCCACATATGACTTTTATCACAGTATAATCATGAAGATGATGATAATGATATAAGAATTCAAAGGATAAATTTTTAAAGATTTATAATTTAATTTATCCAGAATTCAATAATATCCAAATTATCAACATTATACTGCTTTGTGGAGTAAAATTCAAGAATAATATTGTATCAAAAATGATTTGGACCGAAACGAAATCAATTTTTATCATAAATAGTACTCTGGGTGAATAGTACCCGAGTGAATACTACCCCGTGAATAGTACTTCGGGAATAGTACCCTGTGAATAGTACTTTATGAATAGTACTCGTGAATAGTACTTTGTGAATAGTACCCCGTGAATAGTACTGTATAAATGAATACTACTCATGGACAGTACTCCGGCATGAAAAGCTTAAAATTTAACAAGAATGTGTAGAAAATATCCTTCTGAAACGATACTAGATGAAGCGCAAATTTCAAGGATATTTTACTAATTTCATTGAGTATAGAAGCAATACTTTAACAAAATGAGCGTATAATCAGGAATACGAGACGAAATAATATTACTCATATACGACAGAGTATGGAATAAAATATTATTCCTTATGAATACTAAACAAAAATAATATCACTTACCTCCGAAGAAGTCTTCTTGTTTCTCTCTATCGTTTCTCTCTTTATAATTGCTCTTGTGAGTCTTAGTGAATTGGTGAGAATGGAGGAAGAATGAGCTTTTATTTATAGAAAAATATAGTTTCGATAATTGCACATTTTGAGGCTCAAAATATTACAGTATAATACCTTCATCTTTTCCTTTATTTTTAATTTAGTCTTGCAAGTATTATCAAACTTACACCACCTCTCCTAATAGTACATCATGTGAATCAATAGTACACACATGTGAACAAATAGTTTTATACATGTGAAAAAAATAGTTATGGTATATTACATTCATCTATACCTCTATTTTTAATTTAGTCATGCAAGTATTATCAATCTTGCACCACCTCCCTTAATATACATGCATGCAATAGTACACACATGTGAACAAATAGTTATAAGCATGTGAATTAATAACAATTAATTGCTCATTTATCCTATTAATTACCCGATTGATACATATAACCTCCAGACATCAATTATTATCGAAATAAATGTTGATTTCCACTAACACTAATTATCCAAACACAATGGAACTATCAATTTCATCTTTAATCAACACGAACTTATTCATCATTAATATTATAACTCACAATATTTAACAACCAGATCATTCCCAGTAAAGAGCGGGCTTTCCGATAAGGATTTCTCCCTATTAGCGTGCAATTAGGTGACCAAACCTCTCCTTGACAGAACTTTCTAGACATTGTCAATATTGTAAATAATAATATGAATAGCTTTGTCGTCTCAATTATTAATTTAATAATAATAAATATTATGCAGATGATACTGTGACAATAATTGAATAAATAATCAATATTGTGTGCTACTATGCAACCACGCGTATTACTGTTCTTTTACTACCGGGTAGTTCAACAGTTTAACGGTAAAACTTTCATCGTTATTTTTATAAAAAGATAATTCTGTCGTTTTCTAACTACGACAATACTTTCATTGTGGGGTCCACCAATGATTGTGCCGTCATACGAATATTCCCTATTAAAACGAATATTTCCCGACCAATTGAATATTATATAACCACTTGCTTACTTTGCAAAATTTGTAAATATTACCCACAACTATAACATTATATCAAATCCAAACCATAATATTCAAAAATATATTTCGAGAAAAATTAATCTTTATTCATAAAGTTGGGGATCTTACAAAAAAGACTTATTGAATGTAGCAAACTGTATTAAGAGGGTTACTAGATGTTAAATTAAATGTCTAGTCTAATATATGAGTATATAAATCATTTTATGATTTATGAAGAATATGTACGTTTACGTAATATGGTAAATATATTAAATTATATCTGCTATATGTAAATAAATTGATATAAATATTTTATAATGTGAGAAAATAAAATTATTAATTATTTTCTATATGTGATGTGTGTAGGTTTGGTGTAACTAGTAATTGGGAGTTAATGAATATATATTATATATGTATTTATTAAGTCGGGGGAATAAAATTGTTGAGAACAATTTGCGTGATGAAGAAAAAATAGGCGGGTTAAGCATATAATATTTATATATACTTTACCCAAGAGTATTAGAATAAATTCTTATATGAAATTAGTTTAATAAAGAAAAGATATTGTATTTATCGTAATATCTTAAGGAAGTAAATAAATTCTTAATTGAATTTATGTTAGTGAGGTAAGGATATTATTATATAATATCTTGGGTATGTAAATAATTATATTTGCATAAAATAATTATGTGTAGCATATTTATTTTGCCATTATAAAATAAATATGTAATTTAAGTATGTTATGTTATGTTATATATATATATATATCAAAGGAAAGCTACATAACCTAATTATATATTAGGTAATGCAATTAAATAACCTAAGGGTTATGGTATTGAGAATGTGACACCCCCAAATCCAGGTACTTCATTCCCATAGAATTTGGTGCTCACTATGAAAATAATTACATCTAACTACCCATAAATAAGGATAAAAACATCAATTGTTTTAAATAATAATCTTTCCCATTAAAGGGTTACATCATCTCATAAACAATCTCAGGTAATCTAACCTTAAATTATTACATAAGTTTGCAGAATACATCATAAAAAAAAACAGGTCTTATAACATAATGCATTTAAATAAATTCTAATAATTCTTCAACACTTGGACATCTTGCCCTTTCCTTTGCTAGTAGATGGTTCATCGACTCTTTCAAC
Source organism: Panax ginseng (assembly GCA_020205605.1). NCBI lineage: Eukaryota > Viridiplantae > Streptophyta > Magnoliopsida > Apiales > Araliaceae > Panax > Panax ginseng. Next base: position 67,702,768 of record CM035145.1, on the reverse strand, counting down.
TTTAGCTGCAGTATTAATTGCAAGAGTGAGCAAACAATTGCTCACTGATATAAAGAGTAGTAATAATAACATGAGAATGAACAACGAATGCTGAACAATAATGAACTTGTTTTACGAATCAAAAATAGAAAACAAGTTCGAACTTTAACGACTGAGGGTCTTAAGACCACGAACTATGTCCCTGGTGATTAGGTATTACTATCCCAACCTTAACAGTCATTTAGACTATACAGACCCTTCTTAACGTACTTAGGGGGATCAGCCCTTTATACCATGTATTGTGCACAAACATCTAAACGTTACACGTACAAAATCCCATATGTTAGGGATGTTCGTCTCAATTTGAATTTAGAATTTCTGCACTAAAGAAAGTTTAGTTCGGAACTAACTTATCAGTGGTTCTAGAATTTTAGAACACTAGACTAGTTCAATCAATAAGAGTTTGCTTACTACTTGGAGGTTTAATATAATCAATATAGAATTGAACAAGGTTATCAAAGTCAAAGACCGAATAACAACATTGTATAATTCAATAACCATGATATACATGCAAAGTGCTATAATCAAAAGAGTTTGAACAATCTCATTTGAATCGATGTATTAGAACAATATATGCTTCGAATAATATTAAGGAAAGTGAAACTTGTTCGATAAAAGTTTAGGAAAAGAAATTTGCCTTGTATGTAAGCGATACAAGTAATAATATTCGCCAATTACCCAACATATATCATTAAAATCGCAACAACAATTAATTGTATGAATATTAGCTCTAAGGGTTTAAACCACCATTTAAGTCATAACCTTAGCTTAACTTCCAATCATATTGGTTAATATCCTTAACGAATCTGAAATTACATTATAAACTAACATAAACCTTATCATTTATCTTTAACTTTTAAAAACATCACATTTGGTTTCATTACATAACTTATTCAAATAATTACTTAAGAATCTTCACACTTTATATTACATCACATTGAAATCTGTTATTATAGTCCACATTATGTCTAAACATCACTAACATGCATGCCAAGCCAATTTAGGTCCTTGAATTACAACCTGCAAATAAATAGCAGTCATTGCCTAGGCTTAGGGCACGACTCACCAATTTGCATCACCAAATCAGAGCTGCTATTCTTCTAGATTCAAGAAGAGGCTACTACAGCAGCTACATATTTGCTGCAAGATGTGGTAACGACTATTTAATATGCCACGCCTGAATGTAAACTCGCAAAGAAGAAGACTTCTGCTACACAGTAGACACCCAATTCAACCCAAAACCACAAAAATTCACAAACCTAAACATCTAAAACTCTGTAATAACATAGTTAAGCATGCTATACACTATTCTAACTACATATACACGAATTTGAAGAATCAAAATCACAAATTTCCAAATTTCTTCAATTTTTACACTTTTAGCGAATTCGATTGCCACGACTTCGTTTCTTAACCAATTGACATGATTCAAACTACGTCGCTTTCATTTCTTAACATACTAACATAATACAACATAAATTTTCAGATTATCATATATATTAAACATGAAATTTTGTACTTTCTAAAGCTATATAACATGAATACACACTAATATTTACTTTTCTCCCTACAAACCCAATTTCATGTATTTAATCATCAAATCGCACTCACATAATTTGATTAACAGATTATAAACCACATACATACATGTATCGATCCAATGTGATTAAGTAATTTACAAAAGATGATCATAAAAACTCAAAACATAGCATTAAAAGTAAAATATACCTTCAACCCTAGTTGTATGTTAGCAAGAGATGGTGACCCTCTCTCAAAACCACTGTGATTCTTCCTATCTTCCAAACTCTCTGACTATAGCCTTAGGAAGAAAAAGAATACGTCAAAATAAACTAATATCTCCTCTCTCTCACGTACATCAGTTTAAGAACCCAATAGGCGTCAGTTAAATAAACCAAAGGCCACTAGGCCTTGTTTGGCCACACCAATTCCCCCATTCCCATTTATTTTAATAGTCTTATATTATATAGTTTTCACTTGTCACACTTTAGTTAATTTAAATAACTTTAGTTTAGTTAATTTAAATAACTTATAATAGTAATTATAATAATTTCTATTATAATTATATTTATGATTAATAAATAATTATATATCTAATTTAATTAATAAATTAGACTAAAACCTTACTTTATTTAATTTACTTATTTTCTTTAATATTAAACACTTCATTTAATTTAATTATTTTCATTAAATTAAATCCTCAAATAATAAAATTACCATTCATTAATTTAGTTAGCATACATACTCAACTAAATTATTACATCACAATTCATCAAATATTTATTTTTCCCCTAATAAATAAATTATTTAAAATATTTGTTTAATCAATAAATATTTAAATTAAATTACAAATTTCTCAATCATTATAGAGAAAATATTAGTATTTAAAAGTTATACTAACCTAATAGATTAATTTTGTCTATTTTAAGTGATTAAGTATTTTAAACCTAATTAAAGCAAACCTAATTAGGTTATTTATTAAAGAAATATGTGTAAGTAATTAAATTCCATAAGATTGGAAATAAATACCCTAAATAAACAATTAGGGTAATATAAATTAAAATTGTTAAACTATGTTACTTACATAGCCCAAAACAATTAAATGAGAAGTCCAAAAAGATATAAAATGCAAACAAATACATAGCCCACATGATTAAGGGTATTTTAGATTTTTGATTAATCAAATATGTGCATTAAAATAAAAATCAAAATGGAGTTGATAATGGACATGGGGGACCCGCCCCTTTTAGGCCTTTTAAGGTAATAAGATTAAGCTAATTAAGTTCCTTAAATAGAAGTTCTTACACACAAGGACAAGTGTGTCATGCTCTCATTGGTGGAAAATCTAATTAGTATCCTTGAGGGCATGATTAGGCATGATTGGGAAGAGATAAGGCTAACTTTTTTATCCAAGGGACAAAAAGAACATGGGAGATATTAGCACCCCATTTAATTTCACCACATTCATTTCATTTCCATTTCATTCTCCACCATTCTTCTTCTCCTATTCTCTCCCAATACTAGCAAAAATACAAAGAGAGAAAGAGAGGGAGAGATTCGAATCTAGAGGGAAGGAAGAGAAGGGAGTATTTCATGCATCCCAAGTTCCTAACTTACTTTGGAAAGAAACGAGGACATTCCACAAGACAAGGTAAGAAATCTAACCCTAGTTTTTATGTTTTGTATGTTCTATGTGATCTTGTGAGAGATTCATGGAAGTGAAAGTTCTAATAGGCTAGAGTCTTATATGAATGATAAATCTTGAGTATAATATGTTTAACGTGCTCATCTATGTAGGTTTGTGTTGAAAATTTGGGAAAAAAGGAAGCTAAGGAAGTTTTTGGGAAAAACCTAATTTAAAGGGGTGATCTATGCTTTTCATTTTGAAATCTACAAATGATTTTTGTGATTTTGTTTTTTGGTATGCTACAACTATGAGATAAGAGCAAAACCCCTTTGGAAGCGTGTAAAATTTTTAAACAATGAGCAAGATATGGATTTATTAGCAAAACACTCCAACTATGAACTCGTGTGCAAGAACAGTCACTTCTGGGATATGTTTTGGGACCAAAACATATCCAAATTTGATGTTTGATAAATGAAAACTATAGTTCGGGAAGATACGAATCCAAAGAGTCCAATTGGACCCAAATCAGAGTTGTAGATTTCATTTTCTTCAAGTTTTAGTGAAGAACCCCAAATCTGGAAAAAAAAATCAAAAATCTAGAAAACCTCATCGCTAGTTCAAAGAATAATAACTAAACCAACAAAAAAAATTTCTACGACCATTCGTAACTTTTTCGGCGATAGTTCTTGGATCCAAATTTTTCTAAAATTCTGATGAATATTAAGATATTTAATTCACAATTTTTCAGAACAATTATATAATTATTAAGTAATTAGTGGTTTAAACTCATTTAAAACTTACTAATTTATAATTTTTAATGCAATTAAATGATTGTTAAACTAATTACATGTAATTTGAGTGTAATTAACTATTTAATTATTATCTAAGTGATATTAGGTGATAATTAAGTAGAGATAGTATTAATAAAGTAACTATTGATTATTTAATTAAGATTAAATAATAAATAGAGTAAAACCATTGATTAATTAATATTAAATAATGATTAAAGAAGGCTTAAGTAAGATTATGTAATAATAATGTAATTACTTAATTACATTGACATAAAATTTATAAAATAATTATTTATTATTTAGTTAATATTAAAAATAAATAAGAATAAATGATAATTAATTATTCTTAGATTAATAAGAAAGAATAATTAAAGACTTATGAAGTGAATTAATTATTTATTATTTAAGGATAAATAATTAATTAAATAATAATAAATAATAAATAAGAATGAATGATAATTAATTATTCTTAGATTAATAAGAAAGAATAATTAAAGACTTATGAAGTGAATTAATTATTTATTGTTTAAGGATAAATAATTAATACTAAATAAGGACAATGTTAATTAATTGTTCATTTATTAATAGTAATCAATAATTAAAGACTATTGAATCAATTATTTATTATTCAGGGGATAAATGATTAATTAATTATTACTTAATTAATATTAAATAATAATTAAAGACAAATAATGTTAATAATGTAATTATTCATTGTTTAATTAACATTAAATAATAAGTAGATGTAATTAGCTATTATTTATTAAATAATAATAACTAAAGGTAATTAATTAATTACTATTTAACTAATATTAAATGGTAATTAAATGAAGATAGAGTTAATATATGAAGATAATTTAAATGACTCATTAATTAAACAATTATAATAAATTGTTTAAGGATCTAATAAGTGTTTATTACTTAAGAAAAACATTATAAATTTATTAAATCATTAACCTAAGATTTATTAAACATTATTATAGGATTAATGATGGTACATTATGTTGGGAAATTGCATGTTTAAATTTGATGTTGGAAGTAAATATTCATGCTCATATGTAAAGTCCTTCAAGGAATACAAGTACAAGGACTTAGTGGTAGATCAAACTTGTTAGGTTGATCTGAGCTTTAATGTTTATCATTCTAAAAATGAATGTATAGAAGAAAAGATCAAAGCTATTAGGTTGATCTATGTCTTAAGATGTAATAGATAGGATTCAACAAAATCGTAGTCTATCGAGCTGATCAAAAGATTGCAGAAGTCAAGGCAAAATCGTAGAGCATCAAGAATCGTAGTCTGTCTGCTTTGGAGGGCCTCTCCTGGAATCATAGAGTGGTCCAAATGTCTGTCGAGTCAAACTCAAGAATCGTATAGTGCTCTCGAAAGCGTACAGTCTGCAAGTCAAGCAAGTTAAGATCTTAGTGTACCAGTACTTAAGAGAAATCATAGTGTTCTCATCTACTAGTGTCAAATCACGCACTAATGTTGCAAGACACCACGATCATTATCGTAGTGTATCATCTGTCTACATCAGAACCATCGAACCTTGTCCATTTGTTTAAGAATAAAAGTCAACAAATAAGGAATGCTTTATAGACGTTGAGACTATCGAGAATCCCAATGACACAACACTCTTCCTTAGTATATAATAAAGAGACGTATTGAAGAAGCTAAGGAAAGTACTATGGGTCAGCAGAAAACGTACACATTTTCAGGTGTTAGGTGAGATAGCAGTCTGATGTGTCAGTGGGGTCAGAAGGCTAATCAGAAGATTTGCAAAAAAGTCACCATCAGTGCTCAGAAATGTCAATTACAATTAATGCTTCAACGGACGCCATCAAACGGATACATTTCAAAGGCACCTTATATGCAAAACAGAAGAAGATGTAAGAACTAAGCAAGCATGCAACGAAATGCTGAAGAACACTCAATGCTCAACTCTACGATCTAAAAAGAAAGCTTGCTCAGCTACTCAGTTCTTTCGAACACAAGCTTAACGGCAATTGAGTAGCATTATTCAAGAAGTTAACTATCTTTATGTGAAGAAGAAGTTCCAAGTCAGATGGACTTGAAGAGTTCTAAGTGAACTTAGAAGTACCAAGTCTGCTGGACTTTAAGAGTTCTAAAGTGAACTAAGAAGTTCAAAGACTGCTTGTGAGACCCCGAATTTTATGAATAAAGATTTAATTTTATCGAAATATTTTTTTGAATATTGAGGAGTAAATTTGATATAATGTTATAGTTGTGGGTATTATTTATAAATTTTGCAAAATAAGCAAGTGGTTATAAAATATTCATGTTGTCGGGGAATATTCATTTGGTCATGAAATATTCTTTCTGTCGGGGAATATTCGTACGACGGCGCAACCATTTATGGGCCCCATAACGAAAAACGGTCGAATGAAGAAAACGACAAGTTTGAGTTTTGATAAATAACAGTGTAATTGTTACCGTTAACACTGTTGGAATACCCAGTGGTTAAAACACGTGAAGAGTACGCGTTGTTGACAAGAAGACACTGCAGTATTGCACCAATTATTGATTCTTACGTAGAAGGCACTACTCAATAATTATTACGATAATTACCGCTCAATATTTTATTTTATTGATTCAATAATTGTCATATTGATATTTTATATTATTGTTGTTTCAATAATTGTCATTGCATAGTATTTTCCATTATCGGATCAATAATTCATATTATTTGAATAATATTATTAGATAGCATTATTGGCAATGTCTAGAAAGTTCTCACAAGGAGAGGTTTGGTCACCTAATTGTGCGCCAAGAAGGAGAAATTCTTATTGAAAGCCCCTCTTTCCAGGAAATGTACTGGTTGTCAATATTGTGATTCCGTAATATTATTTGTGAATAATTAATTATTAATTTATATGATAAGAAAAATATTCATTTTATGTGGATATAGATGGAGAAAATTTTAATGTGACAATTATTGAAAATTGATATTTTATCTTTTGTGATAAAATAATTCATTTAAATATATTATTATATTATAATAATATAATAATGGTGATATTTTTATAATGAATGTGGGATATATGAGTAAATGAGGAGGAAGAGTATTTTTGTTACTAAAAATATTTAAAACATGTTTTTCATGTTTGTGGACCCTTTTTTTGACTGAAATTTGATTATAGCTTGCAAAATCGTCCGTATGTGGATTTCGGTCAATTTCTGTTTGGAATTTGGAAAAACTTAAACTTACAAAGTTGTAGAGAATTAATTTTCCTATGGAATGGACATGAGATTCAATTTTTTCTGATAAAAGGGCTATTTATTATGAATTATTGAAGTTCTGGAATATTGTGTCTGAATTGATTTTGTTGCATTAATTGATAAAAACATGTTTTTCATTTTGGTGGGCCCCACATGTGTGGTAAATGAGCTGAAATCAGATTCAAGAGGTGGGCGTGAAATTTTTTAATAAATATTATTATTTTATTAAATTTTCTATTTTGGTGTTCTAAGCATTTTTTTATAAATAGGGTGTTTAGGTTAGAATTGAAAATCACACCAGAAACTGAAATCTTCTCTCTATATTATCGAGCGTATTCTTGTGAGTATTTTGATACTTTGAGTGTTGCTATACGGTGCAAGTTTCTTTCAGCGTTATATCCGATATTCAGCCAGAAGTATTATTCTTTTGAGGTAAGGGGTATTATTTATTTCACATTCTGAAGAGATATTATTTTTCGTATTCGTATGAATATTATTTTCGTTCAATATTCATAAAGAGTATTATCTTCGTTCAATATTCATAGGAATATTATCTTCGTTAAATATTCATTGGAATATTATTTTCGTTCAACAGTTGTAAGGAATGTTATTTTTGTTCAATATTCGCTTGAAATAATATTTTCTTTCATACTCTGTAGTATGTAAGTAATATTATTTCGCTTTGCATTTCAATTCTATACTCGTTTTGTTAAAGTTTTGGCTTCTATACTCCATGAAATTAGTAGAATATCCTTGATATTTGCGCTTCATCCAGTATCTTTTCATGGAAATATTATTCTGAGCATTCTTGATAAGTTTTAACTTTTTCATGTCGGGGTACTATTCACGGGGTTACTATTCCCGAAGTTACTATTTATGGGTACTATTCAATCAGTTACTATTCACCCGGGGTACTATTCATGACAAAAATTGATTTTTTTCGGTCCAAATCATTTTTGATATAATATTATTATTGAATTTTACTCCACAAAGCAGTATCATGTTGACAATTTGGACGTTATTGATTTCTGAATAAATTAAATTATAAATCTTTAAAAATTTATCCTTGAACTTGTTTTATTGAATTCTTATATCATTATCATCATCCTCATGTTTATATTATGTTGAAAGTCATTTGTGGCATGTAGTACATAGATGGACTTGGTATGATTATAACCAAGGATTATTCGGTATAATCATGACCGTAATGTTACAAATGATGTGGTAAAAGTCCTCATTGGCCCGTAGTGCATTGATGGACAGTTGTTGGCATGATCATGACAATTGATGAATACACGAATATCCTTGGCCCGTAGTGCATGGATAATTTGTGGTCGTGATACTAAAGAATATCCTTGGCCGTAGTGCAGATATGATTCAATGATGTGGATATTTATTAAGCTGAGTCTCAGCGATAAAAGTGATGAAAAACCTTTTTAAATCATAGAAGATAGTAGATTTTATGCTCTACTTGACTCTTCTAATGGATTGCTTGTTCCGCTGCAGTTAAACTTGATGTTTGTTATCTTTTATTAGTTTAACACTGTTGAAGGCTAACGATAAATTATTCTGCATTATCTTAGTCATAATATTTCTTACTGGGCTAGTTGAGCTCACCTTTTTGCTTTTATTGTTCTCTTCAGAAAATGAGAACGTAGCCGTGACTAGTCGGGAAACAGAGTGACGATCCAGATGATAGCATTAGTAGTCCTCACTATTCTATGAAATAGTGTGATAATAAATATATTGAGGACTCCATTTGAGTTGAATACTGTCTAGATGACAATATTCGTATTAAAACTCTCAGTTTATGTTTTGTCGTATTTTATACAAGAGTTGTATTATTAAGTTGTATTTGAATTTTGTATCATGTATTTGGCGACTTAAGATGGGTGATATATACCTATTTTGGGGGCGTCACACTGCTGGTCTTGAAGGAATCTGTGAGATTCAAATATTGTAAAGATATCCTTAGTGGATTTCCTAGTCAAGGAGTAGAAGAGTGGACTAGGAGCCTTGAGTGCTCTGAACCACTTAAAAACACTGTGTCTCTTATATTCTTGCAATAACTGCTATATCTGCCATAACTGTTTATCTCCTATTAAATCGTTTTATCTTAAAGGGAAAATAAACAAATCTCAAATTTCGTTGTGATTAAATCATTATTAAATCTAACAAGTGTTTTGTAAAAGAAAAGTTAAAATATCTATTAAAGCCCCCCTCTTCTAGATAACTATTGTGCCTCTAGGAACTAACAATTGGTATCAGAGCAGGTTCTATCATTCAGCTTACAAAGCTTAAGTAGATCCAATGTGACGAACGAGATTTTTGTAATTTAATTCTTAATATTTATTGAAGTAAATAAATATTTTCGATGATTTAATTATTAGATTAAATAATTAATTGATGCAATTGTGGTATATTAATTTTATTATATGGGTTACATTTATTAAATTAATGTGGAGAAATTGGTTATTCGATGTATATAATTATGTGAGCTTGTGGTATTAAAAGAAATATTTAATAAGCCTATTGGTATTTTAATTAATTTAATTATTAATTAGAGAGTTAATAATTTGACATTATTTATTAATGAGAAATTTAATTATTTGACTAAGTGAATTTATGAGAAATTATTACATTTATTTAAAGTAAATTAAATAAAATATTGGATTTATTTTATAAGGAGTGTGACATTAATTAAACTATATGATAAAGTTTTATTAAATTAAATTGTTTTTGAAACTTATTCAAGATAGCCAAACATACCCTTAGTGGGAGTTATTAGCAGTTACCCATAACTGGGTTAACTGACCATTATGCGCATCAGTTCATTTGTCCTTTATTATATTACGTATTCTTTTCTTTTCTTATTATTCTAAGTCTAGAAGAACAGAGAGGGAGAGAGTTTGAGAATTTGTCAGAGAAAAATTGTGAGATTTAGAGAAATTATGAGTGTGTAATCAACAAGTTACTGTGAAAGAGTCATCTGTGATCATCTCTTCTAAATTATACTCTGGGTAATTTCTCCAAACCCAATTTCTATTTCACGTCATTTAGTTTTTATGAAAATGACTTTCAAGCTTTTGTAAAGTCTCTGTAATTGGGAAAGGGTATGATTATGAGTTTATATATATGTGTTAAATGTTACCATATCTTATTTGATTATATATATTTGATAAATCATGTGACTAGTTTCATGAAAATACGTCGTATATGTTGATCAAAACTTACAGAGTATGGGTTTTGGCCATCTGGCCCTTATACGTAAATTTAATGTGTCAAACATTAATGGTTTTGTAAAATTTATACTCATATATTATTATGCATGTTAATATGAAAAGACCAAACTTTAAATGAACGGATTCGGTGTTATAATGAATCCGTAGTATTAATTTTCATGATTTATGTTCAAAACCTTCAAGAACATCAAGAACAGTGAAATTTATATATTTTAATTCTGTAATTATGTGCTTTTATGGGTTAAAATCATTCTATAGATGTTGAGTAATGTTTATATACGAATTCTAACATGTGGGTATGATTAAATTCGTGTAGTAATAATTTTATTGGAGTTCCTTGGCCATGTTCTGCAATTTTCGTGAATTGCAGAATCGAAATGAGTCTCATGCCACATGGCACTCACCTGTGCCTAGTGATTCGCCAAGATATAATCATGTGCCATGCAAATACTTACTCAATGATGCACAGTGTGAAGGCTTAAATACAAAAGGTGGCGCCAGCAGCCACTCACTCTGTAGAATGTCTAGAAATGAATTATTTTTAATGTTCAAGTCTAACAATGTGATAGCAACTTAAATTAAAGAACATAGAGATATGTTAGAAGTATAATGAGATATTAAAATAGATACTTAGCATGTAAATAACATAATTACATATGGACTGAATTATTAAATGAATAGTTAGCTTAGTATTCGTGAAGTATTCATTATATGACAATGAATGTGATAAATTGACTAAGTATAGTCATAATTCAAGTTAGACAAAAAAGAATGAACGTTTGATGATTAGTTAAGTTATAATTAACTGGTATTGTGAATGTAAATGGTATGTAGGATTAAATTCAAGGAACGTGCTTAATTAAAGTGTAATCTACGCATGAGGCAAGTTTTCTACCCCTACTTGTTATCATTATTCAAGTTTATTATTTACCTTGAGTAAATTCTCATTACTATTATTCAAGTTCGAATTGTTATATTAAAGATTTATTATCCTTTCAAAGTATGAAATTGTTATACAATATTTGTTCTATTGTATACTTCTTGAGATTATTTTTAAATTTGAATATTATTATTGTTAAACCTTGTTAGACTAGTGAACCTTATTGATTTGACTAATCCATAGTTGATGAACGTTCTAAATTTCAGAACCCTTATTGAATTATCCAAACCAAACTTCCTTTGGTGCGGACTCGAATGTCAAACTGAGATGAACAACCCTGCCAAGGGATTTACTTATGCGTTAGCGTTAAGATATTGTGCACAAATGGTACTAAGGGCTTTGATCCCCTAAGTACTGCAGTAGAAAGGTCCATAGTCTTATGATCATTAAAGGTTTCAAGTATAACCCTTGATAACCTAGGACATAGTTCAAGGTCTTATGACCCTCAGAAATCTTTTGATTCTTGTTATTCATTCTTGATTCAAAAGTTGAGCTTTTATTTCAGAAGTCTTTGATTCCCTCGCATGTTATTATACATTGTTATTTCATTATTTTATTTGTGGGCAATCATGCTCACTCTTGCTTAATAATAACATTGCAGTTAAGAATGAAAAAACCGATGAGCCTTCTACTAGTAAAGGCAAGGGCAAGATTAACAAGTGTTGAAGACTTGTATTTAGGAGATGTTGAATTTATGTGTTAAGACTTGATGTTGTTTAAGACTTATTGTTTATGTTTCCGCACAGATGTTTAAGGTTAGCTTAACCTGGAATTCTATTATTATTCGGATGTTGTAACCCCTTAAGGGGGAAGATTTTATTTCTATCTATTGCATGGTTTGCTTTTATTATGGGTAGATAGATAGATGATATTTGTACAGTGAACACCAAATCCTGTGGAATCGAAGTACCCAGATTTAGGAGTGTCACATCCAATGGCACATCTGATAAGCGAATCAAAGACTAGAGGAGGCAGCAAGCCACCAATGTGCAACAAAGATAAATTCGCCAACTAGAAAGTTTGTATGCAAGCCTACATGGATTAAATAGATGAAGATCTATTTGAAACTGTTCAGAATGGGCCCTACGTTCCAACAAAGCTTGCACTAACTCTAGAAGATCCAAATAGAGTTCAAGTCAAAGTTAAAACTAAGTGGAGTGACAACGAAAAGAAAGTTGTTCAACTCGACAAAAAGGCCAAGAACATTCTATTCCAATCTTTAGAAGATAATCTGTTTAAAAATGTGATCAACGACAAAACAGAAAAGGAAGTATGGGAAGCATTGCTCATTATGCATGAAGGAAATGAAGAAGTCAGAGAAAACAAACAATCTCTTCTGACTCAACAATACGAAATGTTTGCCCATGTTCCAGGTGAAAATGTCACTTCCGCTTATGAAAGATTCAATGTTCTGCTCAACTTTCTTCGAGATTTTGGAAAGTTCTATCCAAATAAAGATCATATCATAAAATTCATGAGAGCTTTACCTAGCAAGTGGGATGCCAAAACCACTACCATAAGAGAATTAAAGAATCTCCATGAAATGACTGTTCAACAATTATATGGCAACCTTCTCACCTATGAACTGGAGCTGACTCAGCGAGCAGAGACTCTATCTGAAGGAAGAAAGAAGGACAAAGGGGTTGCTCTCAAAGCAATAGATAACATCTCAAAATCTAACACTGAAAATGACTCTGACTATGATGAAGATGATGATGAGAACATTGCAATGCTGGTAAGAAGACTCAAAAGATTCATGTGTAAAGGCAAAAGTAGGAAACCTAAGAGATTCAACAACTACAATAGCCAAGAACATATAAATGACTTATGCTACAACTGCAAGATGCCTGGACATTGCAAAAAACCACTTAGAGAAGAACTAAAGAGGAAATCAAATTCAAAGAAAGAATTCAAAGACAACTAGAGGCTCCAGAAGAAAGACAAAGGTCTTATGGCTGGAAGATCGTGGAGTGACTCAGACAACGACTCAACTCCCAAATCTAGAGATGATGAAGATCCTCAAATAGGAAATCTATGTCTAATGGCCAAACATGCAAAGGATAAGAAGAGCCCTGACAATCATGAAGTAAATATAGATGAGGTATTTGACTTTAACTCTCTTGATGTAGATATTGATGACTTAAGAACTGTACTACATGACATAACATCTGATCTGCATCAATATATAAAATGGTTCAGAGTTTTGTCTAAAGATTATTCTCTTCTTTAAAAAGAGAAAGAGAAAGTTCAGGAAGAACTTGAAATAGCTCTTCTAAGTACTAACTCTCTCTCTCTCCACATTTGAAGATGAGAATAAACTCTTAAAATAGACCAATGAACTTAATGTACAAAGGGAGTCAAATCTATCCTCTAATATTGAGGAACTAGAAAAGATAATCTCAACATGGAATAGATCCTCTTCTTCCATGGACTCCCTGATCTCCAGTCAGAGAAGTGCATCTGACAGAATAGGTTTAGGTTTTGGGGAATCCACCTCAGAACCTTATATGTAAAAGATAAAGGAAACTAGCTCTAGTAATGTTTCAAATTTTAATAGAAGCATTACATTTGTGAAATCCTCACAGAAGGAAGAACCAGTCCATCCCTACTCTTCTGATCCAATCTATGTTCCAAGGCATAACTGATCCCATGCTGGCCTAGAATTCAGAAAAGATAAGAGTAACTTAGTCACTACTCTCCAACCTCGAAGGGTTGTAGAGTCGAGTAAAATCAACTCCACGAACCAACTGGGTAGGAACAGTAGAGTTAAGCTTCACTCTTCACAAATCATGAATCACAAGGATATATGGAAAAAGAAGAACCAGTATAAAGGAAAGATTGCTAAGAACCCACATAAGTCCAAATGGAGGAAGAATCCACATACACACACAAGCATGCATCATATTGGACGTTTTGTGTGTAATAAGATTGGTCATAAGGCTGCAATATGCTACAATAATCCTATGCATATGAGACTCAAAGTCAAGCAAATTTGGGTTCCCAAGGGTACTAACAAGGTAGGACCAATGCAAGTATAGGTACCAAAATGAGAATTTAATCTTACCACAGGAACAGAGCTCTATGATCACAACTTGGTATATGGACAGTGGATGCTCAAGGCACATAACTGGGAACAAAACCCTCATGTCTAACTTCATATAGAAAGAGGGTCCATCAGTCATCTTTGAAGACAATGGCTCTGGCAAAACAAGAGGATATGGCTCAGCTGGGAATGATCTAGTGTCCTTCAGTAAAGTAGCCTATGTGGAAGGATTAAAACACAATCTTCTGAGCATAAGTTAACTCTGCGATAAGGGTCATCAAGTTACCTTCCTCAATAATCAATGTCAAGTTAGAGATCTAAAGACCTCCTCTATAAAGGTAACCGGAACAAGAGAAGGGAACGTGTACACTGTTAAGCTTGGTCAACTATGTTCTGATGAGACAATATGCTTTCTAGCTAAAGCGTCTGAAGAAATGAGCTGCCTATGGCATATTTAAAAGCATGTCAAAACTGGCCTCCAAGGATCTAGTAGCAGGCTTACCCAAACTCAACTTTGTCAAAAAAAGGCCATGCAATGCCTGTCAGCTTGGAAAACAGACTAGAAGCTCATTCAAGAGCAAAACTGTCAACTCAATTGACAAGCCTCTGTAGTTACTTCACATGGATTTATTTGGGCCAATTCCTACAACAAGCCTTGGAGGGAAAAGATACTCATTTGTCATAGTGGATGACTATACCAGATTTATATGGGTGTTCTTTCTAAACTCAAAAGATGAAATAAGCTCCTAACTAATCAAGATGTTCAGGCTGGTGATGGACGAGAAAGGGGAGAAAATCAAGGTTATAAGGAGTGATCATGGTAGAGAATTCGACTTCTCTGAGATGGACCAGTTCTGCACAGACAATGGCATCAGTCATAACTTCTCAGCTCCACGAACTCCTCAGCAAAACGGAGTAGCTGAGAGAAAGAATGTACAGAACACTGATAGAGGCTGGAAGAACTCTACTTGCAGCAGCTCGTCTGCCTGAATACTTCTGGGCAGAAGCTATCAATATTGCATGCTCACTCAGAACAGATCTCTTGTGCACTCTACATTAAAGAAGACTCGCTACAAACTGTGGAGAGGAATAATGCCAAGTGTCAGCTACTTTCATGTATTTGGTTTTGCATGCTATATTCTCAACAATGGAAAATAGTATCTGACAAAGTTCCAACCCAAGTCAGACGAAGGAATCTTTCTCGGATGTGCCACAGATAGTAAGGTTTATAGAGTGTTCAACAAGAAGACACTAAGTGTTAAAGTCTCGATTCACATCATCTTCGATGAAACAGACTTGGACAAAACTGTGTCTCAAGATACTATGAACGACAATTCAGACACTACGAATGGGGCAGTCGAGCTCAACACCACGATCGTAGTCCTAGAAAATGAAATCGTCGAGCCAGTAGAGGAGATCATAGAGAGAAATACGCCAGACAACGAACCTCCAAATCAAGAAGTAGAGGTTGATCTTGAAGAATTTAGACAAGAAGGCATCAGGTCAGATGTTCCTACAGGAAACAGATGGGCAAAAGATCACACTCAAGACCTAATCATTGGAGATACAAATGCAAGAGTCAAGACAAGATCTGCCACCTAGAATGAGTGTTTCTATCTAAGCTTTCTATCAAAAATAGAACCCAAGAAGATAGAAGATGCTATGGAAGACTCAAGTTGGATTGAATCCATGCAAGAAGAACTAAATCAGTTTGAAAGAAGCAAAGTATGGAGATTAGTTCCAAGACTAAGAAGCCACCCAGTCATTGGCACCAAGTGGGTCTTCAGAAACCAGATGGATGAAGATGGGGTAATAACAAGGAACAAGGCAAGACTAGTAGCCAAAGGTTACTCTCAAGAGGAAGGCATCGACTACGACGAGACCTTCGCACCTATTGCTAGATTAGAAGCTATCGGGATATTCCTTGCCTTTGCTGCTTACATGAAATTCAAAGTCTTTTAAATGGATGTCAAAAGTGTATTTCTGAATGGTGAACTTCAAGAAGAAGTATATGTGGAGCAACCTCCAGGTTTCATCAATCCAACTCTCTCTAATTATGTCTATAGATTAGACAAAGACTTATATGGACTTAAACAAACACCTAGAGCATGGTATGAAACATTAACTAACTTTTTTATTGAAAATGGTTTCACTAGAGGTAGAGTAGATACAATATTATTTCTTAGAAAGCATAAAGACAAAGTCTTATTTGTTCAAATATATGTTGATGACATTATCTTTGGCTCTACTGATGAAAAAATGTGTAAAAGATTTGCCAAGCTTATGCAGAGCAAGTTCGAAATGAGTATGATGAGTGAACTGAATTTCTTCCTTGGATTATAAGTAAAGTAGACTGATGAGGGTATCTTCATAAACCAAGCCAAGTACATTAAAGACGTACTTAAAAACGTATGTCACGGAATCAGCCTCTCCCATGAAAACACCAATTGCTCCAACAACCAAGCTTGACAAAGATGAAAAAGGTAAAAGTATTGATATAACTCAATACAAAGATATGATAGGTTCAATTCTATATCTAACTGCCAGTAAACCATACATAATATTTGCAACATGCATATGTGCAAGATTCCAAGCTAATCCTAAGGAATCACACTTAAATGCTGTAAAAAGAATTTTCAGGTATCTCATAGGCACGCCTCACTTGGGACTTTGGAATCCCAAGGAGTACTCCTTTGAATTGACAGGATATACAAATGCTAATTTTGTAGGCTGCAAGATTGATAGAAAAAGTACTAGTGGCACCTGTCAGTTGCTAGGAAACAGACTTGTGTCCTGGTTTAGCAAAAATCAAAACTCAGTATCTACCTCAACAAAGGAAGGTTTAAATACATTGCTACTGGCGACTCATGCTCAAATCTTATGGATGAAAAATCAGCTAGCAGACTATGGGTTTGATTTCAAATCTATTCCTGTTCATTGTGATAACACAAGTGCTATAGCAATAACACACAATCCTGTCATGCATTCTAGGACTAAGCATATAGAAATAAGATATCATTTTATTAGGGATCATGTTCAAAATGGAACTATATCTTTACAATGCATCCCTACTGAAAATCAACTTGTTGATGTCTTTACAAAGCCTCTAGATGAATCCAGATTTAATAAATTGATAAGTGAGTTAGGCATGTTAAATCTACAACCATAAACTTTATGCTCTAGTTTATGCTAACCATGCAGATACATAGGCTATGTTCAAAATCCTATAGGTGATTAAAGAAGGACCACGATCTTAGAGCTGCCTCGACATGACAAAGAAGTATCCTATGATGACAACATTCCTAACAAATCCAAGAAATCTCTCTGATAAGCACCTCAGGGACAAACCTGATCCTTAGTTCATTCTAAGAGGTTGGCCCTTCCTGCGCTACCTTAACCTAGAAGGAATGCTAAGTAAAAGTTCATCACAAGGACCAGGACAGACAACGATCATAGAGTAGACTTAGTAGTGAACTCAACATCGTAATGCAACCTCAATGATCGTAGTGCAACCTCAACGATCGTAGTCCTCCCAAAGGATACACTAGCTCAAGAGGAGCTAAGGGCAGATTAGTATTTTCAAAATCATTAAAAATCATGGAGCCAAGAAAGACGTTACACATGCCCCATTATGCAGATCGAAAATAAGGAAGTTATAAGTATATTTGAAAAGGTCTTTTTGAAAACTCACCTCAGAAGTTCAAAAATCTCATTCCTCTCTCTCTCTACCATCAGAAACCCTAGCCTTCAGAAACTTTCAACCAACATCCGTTCAAGAAAATCAATGGCGGCTTCAAATGTTATCTCTGTTTACCAACTCTGCTTCGACGAGTTCAAGATAGCTGACCTTCAATTTCATAAAATTATGTCTCTTCTGAAGAAAGCTGGTCTTGAAGAAGCTCTAAGCACCAGCACATGGATTTACCCAAAGTTAGTGAAAGAACTCTACAGCAATGGAGCTTTTGAGAACAACGTTATCACCACAAGGGTCAAGGGGGAGCAGATTAAACTCAAAGCTGAAGATATAAACCTAGCCATAGGTTTCAAATTAAATGGACTTTTATCTATGGAGGTCATCAACTTTCATGAAGGACTAAAGAAGATGCATCACAAAAATTTTCAGACCGTCAAGGGATACAAGAAGAAAGAGTTTCCCCAAAAGTATGAGTTTTTGGCTGACATTATTGCGAAATGCTTATGTTATAAAAGCTCTGGCCACGACTTAGTGAATGAAGTGCAACTAAAGCTCATGACAGCAATCTGCTTCAGGATTCAAATCAACTATGGGGCCCTACTCATCGATTGGATTGGGAAGTGGATACTCAATTCAAAGAAATCAAAGAGCTCTGGAAAGATGCTCTATGGGTGGTTTATAAGCATAATCCTGCAATCAGCACTGGGTGACAAAATTAGGGATAATGAAGGAGAATCTATCAATCCCAAAAAGAAAATGACCCAGCAGCTATTTTAAAATTGGAAAAGGAATCCTGCAGAAAATGTCAGAATGATGTCTAAATCCAGTGGAAGGACTGGTGAAGCAAAGGAAACTGGGCTACCTGGTAACATGTCAAATGTGAAGGAAACTGATGATGAAGAAGAAATCAATAAAGAAGAACCCATCGCCTTGATCAGAAAAAGTAAGAGTAAGAGGAAAATGGAGGCTCAAACAACAGAAGAGCCTCAAGGTTTAACCACCGATGCACCTCAAGAGAGTTCAGGCACTGAACCTCTGAAGAAAATGAAGGGGAAAGAATAGCAGTATGAGGAAGAAGAAGATAGAGCTACCATCTCTCAGCTGCTTAAGAAGGGAAAACACAGCCATAAGTCAAAGAAGTCTTCGTTCTCTTAGATTGTAGAGTCCAGACTTGACATCACTCAAGAAGTGGATGCTGCAACAGTTTCTCAGCCTAATCAAATTTTCAGAGCTGAAGTTGAAGAGAGTGATGAGGCTGTGGCTCAGCCTAGGAAGACAAAGAGAAAACTTGTCAAGAAATATATTCTTGTCAATGAAGGAGTATTAAAGGAGGAAGACAGAAGAACAGCTGCTAAGAAAGAGCTACCCGAAGCTATTAAGGAGAATATAACTCAGGTTAAGGGGGAGCTTCCTGAAGTTCATGCACTAGAGAATGCTTCAGTTGATGGGGGGCTGATTGAAGTTCAAATGGATGATCAAATTAAGGGAGAGCCTCACAAAGTCCCTGTGTCAGAGAAGGCTACAGCTAAGGAGGAACTACAAAAAGATTATCATGAACTTCGCTCAGTTCCTCAAGAGGTCTTAGCTTCTGAAACTGAAGAAATGGAGACGGTTGAAGCTATAGATATGAAGAAAGCAGAAGAACAAAGAAGAAAAGTGGAGATGATTGATGTGGTGGAAATATCAAATGAAGACCAGGAAGAATAAGAGGATGACGAAGTTGAAATTATCGCAGTGGGCTGGGATGGATATAGGAGAGCCAACTACAATCAATTGTTCTCCTATTTACCTATGATGCCCTTTCACAGAGCCCAAATCATCAACTCTTGGGAACACATGTTCTGGACCTTCAAAGCTTATCCAGTAATCTCTGTGCTAGCTCATGGATTCCTAGGCAACCTCACTTTTGCCCAAAAGCTGATCACTAATGGTCCCTCATCATAAAATGGCCATGAGGTACAATCTATTCCCATCTCTTTCAGGGTTAGTCACTGTCCACCATCAACCTTCAACTAATTCTACAAATTTCCAAGATGGTTGGAAGTGATACTTCATCCATTAAATCAATTTCCAGTTACAGAATTCCAACATTTTATAACTAATGAACCAAATATGCCTAATTTTGTATTGATCCAGTCTCCTATCATCTCTTACTCTATAATTATTGATCCTAATCTAATCGTAGAGTCACCTACTCCAATCGTAGAGTCACCTCCTCCTGAAACTCAACCTCACACACCTGTTCCTCTATCAGATATCCCTTCCTCATCAACCAATAACTATTTTCATCTTGATCTTGCTCTCTACAATCTGCAAGATCAATATACTAAAGCCTCTCCTCAAAATACTCAGCAACTCCTTGAGCTTATCTCAGATCTTCCTACCAAAATGGAGTTGTCTAATGCTTCCCAGAAGGTGACCAAGGATATTTAAGAAGATCTTGAAGTTCACTCAGACCTTGATCATATGAGGCTGACTCAGTTGATCAATGTTGCCAACACCCTCCCCAGTAATCTGTGTACTGAGCTTGCAAAGAAGCTTAGGGAGATGATCAAAGAAATGATATAGAGTATCAATGAAAGGGATCAAATTCATTTTCAGGCTGCCAAGAAACACAAAGAAATAGTTCTCCTTCTGCAGAAGACTCAGGTATCCCAAAATACTGTTATGATGGAAAGTCTCACAAGTCTACGAACCTCAATGAAAGAATTCCAAGCATTTTCCATGGGTCAAATACAACAAATAGAAACTTTCTTGGCCATTCTACAAAAGAAGGAATCTCAAACTGATTCTCTGGTACAAGAAAATCGAAAAGATATTGCCACATCCTGGAATCAGCTCCACGAGCTCGTCCAAGGCATGAATTGACTGTCTGAAGACATTCGAACCCTTGATGCTGACATAAAGGGGGAGAATAAAGGGGAAGGAGAGAAACGAAAGGGCAGAGGCAAACTCATTTCTCAATCTTCAAGGAGCCCTCCCTCCAGACAGCCTCGCCATCAGACTCCACGATCTAAATAGCAGTAGCGCCAACCAATTCTAATGGCGCAACCACTAAGGAGCCGAGGGTCATCTCCTAGCTAACAAGGAGTAACCACTACTGGCCTAAACATGCTAGTTGGAGATCCTGCATTCATGAATAGACACGATCATGGAGAACGACTGAGTCAAAGTGAGATGGAAGACATTGCATAGAGAGACGAAGTCAGCAGGAGAAGAAGGGTTGCAGAGCATGCCAATCCACCAAGGGGCAAAAGGTAAAAGAAATAGAGATAAGTTGAAATTGATTTCTTATTGATGTAACTAAGCTTTATTGTAATATATGTTTTTACAAACATCAATAAATTCATGCTTATTCTCTAGAGATTTTAGCATCTCACTGAAACACTAAGTCATATTTACTTTCTAGCAACTGCATCTAGAAATTGATGATCATGATAAAAATCTCCTTGGTTATGTCAACATCAAATAGGGGGAGATTGTTGGGAATTGCATATTTAAATTTGATGTTGAAAGTTAATAAACATGCTTATATGTAAAGTTTTTCAAGGAATACATGTACAAGGACTTAGTAGTAGATCAAAACTTGTTAGTTTGATCTGTGTTTTATGTTTATCATTCTGTAAATGAATGTATAGAAGAAAAGATCAAAGTTGTTAGGTTGATCTATGTCTTGAGATGTAATAGATAGGATTCAACAGAATCATAGTCTATCGAGCTGATCAAAAGATTGCAGAAGTCAAGGTAGAATCGTAGAGCATCGAGAATCGTAGTCTGTCTTCTTTGGAGAGCCTCTCCTAGAATCATAGAGTGGTCTAAACGCTTGCCGAGTTAAACTCAAGAATCGTACAGTGCTCTCGGAAGCGTAGAGTCTGCAGGTCAAGCAAGTTAAGATCGTAGTGTACCAGTACTTAAGAGAAATCATAGTGTTCTCATCTACTAGTGTCAAATCAAGCACTAATGTTGGAAGACACCACGATCATGATCGTAGTGTATCATGTCTGCATCAGAAGCATCAAACCTTGTCCATTTGTTTAAGAATAAAAGTCAACAAATGAGGAATGCTTTATAGACATTGAGACTATCAGGAATCCCAATGACAAAACACTCTTCCTTAGTATATAACAAAGAGACGTATTAAAGAAGCTAAGGAAAGTACTATGGGTCAACAGAAAACACCTTTTCATGTGTTAGGTAAGATAGCAGTCTGATGTGTCAGTGGGGTCAAGCGGATAATCAAAAGATTTAGAAAAAGTTACCATCAGTGCTCAGAAATGTCAAATACAATTAATGCTTCAACGGACGCCTTCAAACGGATACATTTCAAAGGCACCTTATATACAAAACAAAAGAAGATGCAAGAACTAAGCAAGCATACTACGAAACGCTGAAGAACACTCAGCGCTTAACTCTGCGATCTAAAAAGAAAGCTTGCTCAGGTACTCAGTTCTTTCAAACACAAGCTTAACTACATCTGAGTAGCATTATTCAAGAACTCAACTATCTTTAAGTGAAGTAAGAAGTTCCAAGTAAGAAGGACTTGAAGAGTTCTTGTGACACCCCCAAATCCGGGTACTTCAATTCCACGGGATTTGGTGTTCACTTTACAAATATCATCTATCTATCTACCCATAATAAATGCAAACCATGCAATAGATAGAATAAAAATCTTCCCCTTAAGGGTTACAACATCCGAATAATAATAATACAATCCCAGGTTAAACAAACCTTAAACATCTGTGCGAAATCATAAACAAATAAGTCTTAAACAACATCATTAACTCAAGTCTTAAGCATAAATACATCATCAATTAAAAACAATAAGTCTTCATCACTTGCTAACTTTGCCCTTGCCTTTACTAGTGGAAGGTTCATCAGTTCTTTCGTTCTTAACTGCAATGTTATTATTAAGCAAGAGTGAGCACTATTGCCTACAAGTATAATAATGAAATAACAGTATAATAACATGCGAGTAAATCGAAGACATCTGAATAAAAGCTCAACTTTTGAATCAAGAATGAATAACAAAAATCAAAAGAATTTTGAGGGTCATAAGACCTTGAACTATGTCCTAGGTTATCAAGGGTTATACTTGAAACCTTTAACAAATCATAAGACTATGGACCTTTCTACTGCGTGACTTAGGAGATCGACCCTTAGTACCATCACATGCACAATATCTTAACGCTAACGCATAAGTAAATCCCTTTGCAGGGTTGTTCATCTCAGTTTGACATTCGAGTCCGCACCAAAGGAAGTTTGGTTTGGATAATTCATCAAGGGTTCTAAAATTTAGAACACTCATCAGCTATGGACTAGTCGAATCAATAAGGGTTCGCTAGTCTAATAAGGTTCAATAATAATGATATTCAAATTGAATAATAATCTCAGAAAGTATACAATAGGACAGTTATTGTATAACTAAATCATTCTTTGAAAAGATAATTAATCTTTAATATAACATTTGAACTTGAATAATAGTAATGATAATTTACCCGAGGTAAATAATAAACTTGAACAATAATGACAAGTAGGGTTAGGAAACTTGCCTCGTGCGTAGATTACGCTTTAACTAAGCACGTTTTTGAATTTAATCCTACATATTATTCACATTCACAATACCAGTTAATTATAACTTAACTAATCATCATAAACTCATTCTCTTATCTAAACTTTGGTTATGACTATACTTAGTCAAATATCACACTTATTGTCACATAATAACACTTCATGAATAATAAGCTACTTATGAAATCAATGATTCAATCCACATGTAATTATGTTATTTATATGCTAAGTATTTATTTAACATCTCATTATACTTATAACATAATTTCATGTTCATTACATTAAGTTACTAACACATTGCTAGACTTAAACACTTTAAAATTTTTATTTCAGAACTTTCTGGAGAGTGGCTATTTATATTACCACCATTATCTTAGTACTTTTCGTACAATGCGCGACGCGATAATTCTGCCAATGGACTATTAATTGTTGTTATGTGCGTGACATAAGGCATGAGGCTCCAGCCATGGCAAACGAACGAAGAAAATGTTACTCGCAATTCATGAAAATTGCAGAACACAGCCAAAAACTCCAATTTAAATTACTACTACACGAATTTAATCATACCCACATGTTATAATTCATATATAATCAATACCCAATACTTATAGAGTGATTTTAACCCATTAAAACACATAATCACAGAGTTAAAATCTATAATTTCACTAACTTTGATGTTCTTGAAGGTTTTGAAAATAAAACATGAAAATTGTCACTACGGATTCGTTATAACACCGAATCCGTTCGTTTAAAGTTTGGTCTCTTCGTATCAACATGTATAATAATATACGAGTGTAAAATTTAGGGAAAATATACGATCAACACATGAAATATCACGTATAAGGCCACAAGGCCAAAACTCACACTCTGTAATTTTGTAGAAATCATATACTACGTATTTTCATGAAACTTATGTTATGGTTTACAAAATATATATAATCAAATACGATGTGATATGACATAACACATATACAACCCATAAACATTACTCCTATCCCAATTACAGAGGTTTAAATCAAAACTATGAAAGCCAATTTTTATAAAAACTAAACAACGTGAAATAGAATTTGGGAAGGAGAATTACCCAGAGTATAATTTAAAAGAAGTGATCAATGATGATCCTTTCACAATAATTGTTAACTACACACTCACAATTTCTCTCAATCTCAATATTTCTCTATGACAATTTCTCAAATACTCTCCCTCTCTACTTTTCCAGACTTAGAAAAATAATAAGAGAAAAATGAGAATACGTATAATATAATAAAGCACTGACGCACATAATGGTCAGTTAACCCAAACATGAGTAACTGCATCCAACCACTACTAGGGCCTTGTTTGGCAACCCTTAATTGATTCAATGTCATTTAATTTAATAAAAGCTTTATAATATAGTTTAAATCATGTCACACCTAATTCAAATATCTTATTTATTTTAATATAAAATAAATATAATAATTTCTCATGAATTCACATAGTCACATAATTAATTTTCTCATTAATAAATAATGTCAAATTATTAGATCTCTAATTAATAATTAAATTAATTAAAATAACATTAAATTTGATTAAATATTTCTTTTAATACAATAAGCTCACATAATGACATACTTGATAATAAAATTCTCCACATTAATTTAAAAATGTAACACATATAATTAAATTAATCTACCACAATTTCATCAATTAATTATTTAATCTAATAACTAAATCATTGAAAATATTTATTTACTTCAATAAATATTAAAATTAAATTAGAAAAATCTCGTTCGTCACATCTTTCCCCCTTAAAAGGATTCTGTCCCCAGAATCACGACTCAATAAATTTGACCCGTTACATTATTCCCCCCTTACAAAGATTTTGTCCCCGGAATCGCTTACACATAATTAAGTAAATAAATGAGGGTAATTCTTCATCATATTCTCTTCGAGTTCCCACGTAGCTTCTTCAGCATCGTGGTTCCTCCAAATTACCTTAACATAAGGTATTACTTTATTTCTGAGAACTTGTTTTTTTCTGTCAACAATTTGAACAGGAATTTCTTCGTCAGATAAGTCTTTTTCAAAATGCAGGGGTTCGTATTCAATTACATGCTTGTAATCGGGTTTGTAGGGTCGTATTACAGAAATGTGAAAGACGTTGTGGACATTCTCGAGTTCTGGAGGTAAGGCTACCTCGTACACGACTTCTCTGATTCTTCTCAGTACTTCAAATGGTCCAATGAATCTTGGGCTCAATTTCCCTTTCTTTCCGAACCTGATCTTTCCCTTTCAAGGAGAGACCTTCAAGAAAACATAACTACCTGATTCAAATTCGATATTTTTACGATGTGGATCAACGTATTTCTTCTGTCGATCTTGAGCTGCTACCAATCGTGCTCGGATCACTTTGACTATTTCTGTTGTCTGCTGTACTAATTCTGGCCCTAGCAATTGCCTTTCACCAACTTCATCCCAGTAAAGCGGAGTTCTGCACTTTATGTCATATAACGCTTCATAAGGCGGCATGCCTATACTAGCGTGGTAACTGTTGTTGTAGCCGAACTCTATTAACGGTAGGTGATCATCCCAATTTCCTTTGAAGTCCATCACACAGGCTCTTAGCATATCTTCTAACATTTGAATTCTTTGTTCGCTCTGTTCGTCTGTTTGAGGGTGGTAAGCTGTACTCATTCGCAATTACGTACCTATGCATTCCTGTAGACGTTTCCAGAAATTTGACGTGAAGCGCAGATCCCTATCTGAAACAATTGATACTGGAACTCCGTGCCTCGAAACAATCTCTTTCATATATAGCCTTGCCAACTGATCTAAGTTGAATCTGATTTTGATAGGGAGGAAGTGTGCGAATTTCGTCAGTCGATCAACTATAACCCATATTGCGTCGTAGCCTTTCTGAGTCGTCCGAAGGCCAACCACGAAGTCCATTGTAATATGTTCCCATTTCCATTCTAGGATCTCTAACTGTTGTAGCAATCCACTAGGTCTCTGATGTTCTGTTCTCACTTTCTGACAGGTAAGACACTTGGACACACATTTTGCAACATCTCATTTTAAATTTGGCCACCAGAAATGCTGTCGAAGATCTTGGTACATCTTGGTACTACCAGGGTGAATCGAATATCGTGAACTATGAGACTCGCTCAAAATTTCTTCCTTAATCTCTTGTACTAGCGGAACCCAAATTCTACTTTCAAATCTCAGTATTCCTTCCTTATCCATCTTAAATCTCGGTTCAGTTCCTTCAGACATCTTCTTTGTCACCTTTTTACATTCTTCGTCCTGAAGCTGAGCCTCCTTTACTTTATCTGGTAGAGTTGTACCAGATTGCATCTGAAATATTTTCTCATCAATCTCCATAGGATACTTCACTTCCAATTCCAGGTTTCTCCATTTCGCAAATTAGCTCGTCACGAGCGATCAACATCATCAACTTCTCCCGACCCTTTCTACTTAAGGCATCGGCAACGACATTCGCCTTACCCGGATGGTATAAAATCTCACAGTCGTAGTCCTTAATTAACTCCAACCACCTTCTTTGACGCATATTCAAGTCCTTCTACGTGAAAATATATTTCACACTCTTGTGGTCCGTATATATTTCACACTTCTCCCCGTAGAGGTAGTGCCTCCAAATCTTCAAAGCAAAAACAACTGCAGCTAATTCCAAGTCATGGGTTAGATACCCCTTCTCGTAATCCTTCAATTGTCGTGATGCATACGCAATGACTTTGCCGTTTTGCATCAACAGACAAATTGATCCTTTATCGCGACGCATCACTATAAATAACAAAATTTCAGTATCATCCTAAGAGATAACACAGGTGTCGTACTCAACCTCTTCTTCAATTCTTGAAAGCTTTCCTCACACTTATCCGTCCAAACAAATTTCACAGCTTTCCAAGTTAAATTCGTTAGCGGAGTTGCGATTTTGGAAAAGTCTTGAATGAATCTTCTATCATATCCTGCTAATTCGAGAAAACTTCTTACTTTTGACGGCGTTCTCGGCTAATCCCAATTAATCACGGCTTCAACTTTGGATGGATCTACCAAAATTCCATTTTTATCAATCACGTGCCCAAGAAATTGCACTCGTTCAATTCAAAATTCGCATTTCGAAAACTTGGCATACAACTTTGCCCTTCTCAATACTTCCAATGTTAATCTCAAATGCTCTTCATGTTCTTCCTTGGTTTTCAAATAAACCAAAATGTCATCTATAAATGCTACTACAAACTTGTCCAAAAATGGCTTGAACACACCATTCATTAGTCCCATAAATACTGCAAGAGCATTCGTAAGACCAAATGACATTACTAAAAATTCGTAGTGACCATATCGTGTTCTAAACGCTGTCTTCGGTACATCCTCTGGTCTCACCTTCAGTTGATGATAACCGCTTCTCAAGTCTATCTTGGAAAAGTATCTCGCTCCCTTCAATTGATCAAACAGGTCATCGATCCTCGATAATGGATATCTGTTCTTAATCGTGACCTTATTCAGTTCTCTGTAGTCAATGTAGAGCCGCATCGATCCATCCTTCTTCACAAACAACATCAGCGCTCCCCACGGCGATACGCTCGGTTGGATGTACTTCTTGTCCAACAATTCTTGTAGTTGTACCATTAGTTCTTTCATCTCTACTGGTGCCATTCGGTATGGTGCCTTCGATATTGGAGCGGTTCTGGGCGCCAAATTGATAACGAAATCTACCTCTCTATCTGGTGGAAGTCCTAGTAAATCGTCTGGAAATACGTCGACGAAGTCCCTCACAATCGGTATCTCTTCTACCTTCGGATTCTCTTTTCGAATGTCGACTATGTAAGCTAAATATCATACACAGCCTTGTCTTAATAACTTCCTGGCCTGCATCATCGTCAGACAACTCGCTTGTCTAGGCGACTTGCTACCATAAAACTCAACCTTTGACGGAGTCATAAGGTTAATACGCTTCTTTTGGCAATCAATTACAGCCCCATAATTGAATAACTATTCCATTCCCAAAATAACGTCAAATTCCCCAAGTCGAATAGGGATAAGATCTACGTTCATGATATTACCCTTAATATCCACTCTATAGTTCTTATGTACGTACTTAACAGGGATTATTTCTCTATTCGCAATTTTTATGTTCATGGGATAATCCAATTCATCCATAGGCAAATCTAAATTCTTGGCAAAATCATCAGATATAAAGGAACAAGTAGCACCCGAATCAAATAAAATATAAGCATTAATTTTATTGATCGGAATGATACCTGACACCACATCACGGGATTGAACTGCATCTTGCACCGTCATGTTGAAAGTTCGGGCGGTCGGCCGATTTGTTGCGGTTGGTCCGGTGATGGTTAAGGCATTTCCACTGTTGTTTCCCCGGTTTCCTCTTGATCCTGAGCCTCCCGATCCCTTCTTGGGATAGTCTCTTTCCAGATGGTCCTTCGAACCACAAGTAAAACAAGCACCCTTCTTTGGGTTTGGACAGTTTGATGCTATGTGGCCTTCCTGACCACAATTGTAGCACACTCTTTTTCCTTCCATACAAACTCCCAGATGGGCTTTCCCGTAAGTCGGACATGCTTTGATTCTTTTCTTCTGACTACCTTGCTGATTCCCTAATGATGAGTTGTCATTCCATCTTTTCTTCTGATTGAAATTTCCACCTCATGTGCCACTTCCACTGGCCTTGTTATTTCCTTCACCTTCACTCTTCTTCTTCTTTTGATCTTGATTGTACTTGGTCATCGCATCGCTTCCTCCTTCAGCAGGGATGGCCTTTTCTAGTACTCCAGCAAACGTGTTTAGCTGAAACATTGATACCTTGCTGTACACCCAAGGCTTTAGTCCTTGCTCAAACCGTCTCGCCTTCCTCTCATCCGTGTGAACTTGATACGGGGCGAACCTTGCTAACTCGTTGAATTTTGCCGCATAATTAGGTACGCTCATATTTCCCTGCTTCAATTCTAGAAATTGAACGTCCATCTAGTTCTGTGAACTGGTCGGGAAATACATTTCGAAGACCATCTCTTTAAATCTCTCCCACGTAATTACACCTTCACCTCCTCGCACTTTGTTTACTTGCCACCAGTAGCTAGCCTCAGACTTTAGCATAAACGTTGCAAAAGCGGTCTTCTGGTCTTCTCTAACCCTACCAACGTCGAAAACCTTCTCCATTTCCATAACCCACGTTTGAGCCTCGATTGGGTTCATGGAACCTTTGAACTCTGGCGGTCCCACCGCCTTGAAATCTTTAAACGTAGTATTGGGTGGAGCTTGAGGTTGATTATTCATGGCTCTAGTCAGTAAGTTAGCCAATTACTGCACGGGATTAGCATTGGCATTATTGTTGTTATTGGTTGACTCTTCCTGAGCCGGTTGACGTTGTTGTCTTCTCCTTGGCGGCATTTTTCTGTTAAATAAATGCTTATTAGAACTTTATTTATTTCTCTAAATAGTTAAGGCATTACTTAACAATTTAACATATTCATTTAACACATCATCTCAAACAACTTGATATATTTTTATTCAAATCAACAGTTTTAACATTAAACGATAGCATAACTGCTATTTAAATCAACTATCCTGGAATAAAGAATCCACAAGATTAAACATTCAAATATTCTTTCGTTCCTAAACACGTCAGAATTTACATCTAAAAACTAATTAAGTTCTTTACATAATTAAGCAAATCATATCACTGCCTGTTAAGGTGCTGAATAGCCTTGCCACGCTCCTCTTCTAAGATGTGATACATTGTCCTGCGATCCATCATGTACAATGGTAGTCCTTCGAACTGGATTGGGTACCTCAAAACTCGATCTTGGGTCTCATTCATTGCCTTGTTAAGTGTAGAGTATGTCTCTTCAATCTTCGCCTTCTTTGCACAACCATCATCTTCCTTGCGATCACCGGCGTGATTCTCTTACCCATCCTTCCTCTCGCTATTTTCGGTCTTTTGGAGGTTTCCTTCGCCTTCCTTCTTGCTTTCTCTATCTCCTCGGTCTTATCTTCGGTTTGACCCTTCTCATGGACCAAATCCCATTCTACATTTCCCAGTCGTGAGTGAAGAGTCGAAATCTCCCTCTCCTTCTCCTCTAGAGTAATCTGCTGAATAACCGCTCGCTCAGTCAAATCCTGGACCTCGTCTCGTAACTCTACGTTACGGTCGTATAACGTGTCATACATCTCAGCATTGACGTTGTACCGTGGTAACTCCTCTTCTTCTTCTTCTTCTTCCTCAACAAATTCCTCCTCAGGATCAGTCTCGGGCTCATGCTCCTGACCAACAACGATGAACAATGGAGATGACTCCCTCTGTACCAGTTGTTCCCTAACGACATGAATGTCTCGGGGTTCCTCCTCTGTTGGTACTATAGGTACTCGGGGTTCTTCCTCCCCAGCTTGACTAGCTTCTCCAACATTCGACATCCTGACAACAAAATTTTAAGTTTTAGTTACTAAGTCGCACCATCTCACGCATACTTTAACACATAAACACATAATGTATTTTATTATCTTTAATGAATTACAAAAATTCATTTCTTAGAACTCGATAAGAGTTTTCCATTACTATCTTCTTCTATAAGGCTACTACCTAAGGTTGTTCCCCCACCTAAGGTTCATAACCTACAGCTTTGATACCAACTTGTGACACCCCCAAATCCGGGTACTTCAATTCCATGGGATTTGGTGTTCACTGTACAAATATCATCTATCTATCTACCCATAATAAATGCAAACCATGCAATAGATAGAATAAAAATCTTCCCCTTAAGGGTTACAACATCCGAATAATAATAATACAATCCCAGGTAAAACTAACCTTAAACATCTGTGCGGAATCATAAACAAATAAGTCTTAAACAACATCATTAACTCAAGTCTTAAGCATAAATACATCATCAATTAAAAATAACAAATCTTCATCACTTGCTAACTTTGCCCTTGCCTTTATAAGTGGAAGGTTCATCAGTTCTTTCATTCTTAACTACAATGTTATTATTAAGCAAGAGTGAGCACTATTGCCCACAAGTATAATAATGAAATAACAGTATAATAATATGCGAGTAAATCGAAGACATCTGAATAAAAGCTCAACTTTTGAATCAAGAATGAATAACAAGAATCAAAAGAATTCTGAGGGTCATAAGACCTTGAACTATGTCCTAGGTTATTAAGGGTTATACTTGAAACCTTTAATGATCGTAAGATTATGGACCTTTCTACTCGCATTACTTAGGGGATCGACCCTTAGTACCATCATTTGCAAGCACAATATCTTAACGCTAACGCATAAGTAAATCCCTTTGCAGGGTTGTTCATCTCAGTTTGACATTCAAGTCCGCACCAAAGGAAGTTTGGTTTGGATAATTCATCAAGGGTTCTGAAATTTAGAAAGCTCATCAACTATGGACTAGTCGAATCAATAAGGGTTCACTAGTCTAATAAGGTTCAATAATAATGATATTCAAATTGAATAATAATCTCATGAAGTATACAATAGAACAATTATTGTATAACTGAATCATGCTTTGAAAAGATAATTAATCTTTAATATAGCATTTGAACTTGAATAATAGTAATGATAATTTACTCGAGGTAAATAATAAACTTGAACAATAATGACAAGTAGGGTTAGGAAACTTGCCTCGTGCGTAGATTACACTTTAACTAAGCACGTTCTTTGAATTTAATCCTACATATTATTCACATTCAAAATACCAGTTAATTATAACTTAACTAATCATCATAAACTCATTCTCTTATCTAAACTTTGGTTATGACTATACTTAGTCAAATATCACACTTATTGTCACATAATAACACTTCATGAATAATAAGCTACTTATGAAATCAATGATTCAATCCACATGTAATTATGTTATTTACATGCTAAGTATCTATTCAACATCTCATTATACTTATAGCATAATTTTATGTTCATTACATTAAGTTACTAACACATTGCCAGACTTAAACACTTTAAAATTTTTGTTTCTGAACTTTCTAGAGAGTGGCGAAATGCATTTCAACATTATTATCTTATACTTCGGTCTTTGCGGCCGGACTATCATTACGCTATGATGGACGGATATAAGGCATGAGACTCGGTAGCGGCATGCGGTGAACGAAGCAAACTGCTCGCAATTAGCAAAAAATTGCAGAACACAACCAAAAACTCCAATTTAAATTACTACGACACGAATTTAATCATACCCACATGTTATAATTCATATATAATCAATACCCAATACTTATAGAGTGATTTTAACCCATTAAAACACATAATCACAGAGTTAAAATCTATAATTTCACTAACTTTGATGTTCTTGAAGGTTTTGAAAATAAAACATGAAAATTGTCACTCTGGATTCGTTATAACAATCAATCCGCTCGCTTAAAGTTTGGTCTCTTCAGTATCAACATGTATAATAATATACGAGTGTAAAATTTAGGAAAATATACGATCAACACATGAAATATCACGTATAAGGCCACAAGGCCAAAACCCATACTCTGTAATTTTGTAGAAATCATATACTACGTATTTTCATGAAACTTATGTTATGGTTTACAAAATATATATAATCAAATACGATGTGATATGACATAACACATATACAACCCATAAACATTACTCCTATCCCAATTACAGAGGTTTAAATCAAAACTATGAAAGCCAATTTTTATAAAAACTAAACAACGTGAAATAGAATTTGGGAAGGAGAATTACCCAGAGTATAATTTAGAAGAAGTGATCAATGATGATCCTTTCACAATAATTGTTAACTACACACTCACAATTTCTCTCAATCTCAATATTTCTCTATGACAATTTCTCAAATACTCTCCCTCTCTACTTTTCCAGACTTAGAAAAATAATAAGAGAAAAATGAGAATACGTATAATATAATAAAGCACTGACGCACATAATGGTCAGTTAACCCAAACATGAGTAACTGCATCGAACCACTACTAGGGCCTTGTTTGGCAACCCTTAATTGATTCAAAGTCATTTAATTTAATAAAAGCTTTAGAATATAGTTTAAATCATGTCACACCCAATTCAAATATCTTATTTATTTTAATATAAAATAAATATAATAATTTCTCATAAATTCACATAGTCACATAATTAATTTTCTCATTAATAAATAATGTCAAATTATTAGATTTCTAATTAATAATTAAATTAATTAAAATAACATTAGGCTTATTAAATATTTCTTTTAATACAATAAGCTCACATAATGACATACTTCGATATTAAAAATTCTCCACATTAATTTAATAAATGTAACACATATAATTAAATTAATCTACCACAATTTCATCAATTAATTATTTAATCTAATAACTAAATCATTGAAAATATTTATTTACTTCAATAAATATTAAAATTAAATTACAAAAATCTCGTTCGTCACAGTTCTAAGTGAACTGAGAAGTACCAAGTCTGCTGGACTTGAAGAGTTCTAAAGTGAACTAAGAAGTTCCAAGACTGCTGGTCTTTAAGGAATCTGTGAGATTCAAAGATTGTAAATGTATCCTTAGTGGATTTCCTACTCAAAGAGTAGAAGAGTGGACTAGGAGCCTTGAGTGCTTTGAACCACTTAAAAACAATGTGTCTCTTATATTCTTGCCATAACTGCTATATCTGTTATAATTGTTTATCTCCTATTAACTCGTTTTATCTTAAAGGGAAAACAAACAAATCTCAAATTCTGTTGTGATTAAATCATTATTAAATCTGACAAGTATTTTGTAAAAGAAAAGTTAAAATATCTATTCAACCCCCCCCCCCCCCCTTCTAGATAATTATTGTGCCTCTGGGAACTAAAACATTATACTATGTGTACATTGTGATTGAATTATTTGCTAGATAATAGCATAAGTAAGCGTATAGATGTACAATTATATGCAGTACTAATTAGTAGACCAACATTGTCAATGTTAGGTCATTCCAAAGAGTTTTAATTAAAGCTAGTTAGTCGTAGCTCGTCGAACAGGCAAGTCTCCTAACTCAAACTCGAGTTATTATGTTTCAAGCATGCTAGTGGATTAATTATTGACAATTATTCCACATCTTTAATTATTAATTCGCATTTAGTGCATGTTGCATATGTTCATCTGGTATGAAAGGCTGATCACGTTTATTACCATAAGGTTCAGTTAAATTTGTTCATGGTCATTATTTACCACTCAATATAATTATTCAGTTATTGAAGTTTTGATTCATGCTCTTTCACAATTATATTACATTGTTGAAAACTTAAAAGCTTATTCCTTTTCAATCATGATATATCTTCATTATACTTAAACTTGCTGGGTAAAATAGTTGCACATCCTTGTTATGTCATGATAACAAATTTTATATTTAAACGAAGGCTCGAAGAAAGAAAGTGGTAAAGGCAAATTCCAAGTTTAGATTATTATGCATTTAGAACTATTAAGTTATCCGATGCAAATGACATTGTAAACCTTTTAAGTTATTGAAGGTATGTATTAAGTTAAGGTTGTAGACCTTGGGGATTATGTTGTAAAAATTTATTGTATAAACAATTTATGTTTATATCTTCCGCAATAGTTATAGAAATGATGTATCGTAATGTACCAGGTCTGAGGTAAAAAGTACCCAAATTTGGGGATGCTACATTGTTATTGGTAGAACCCTCAGGGGTTCTTTGTCTTGGTTGACGTCTTGGAGGCATTTTTTGTTTAAATACACTTATTAGATTATTACTCAATTTCTTAAGTATGTTCTACTTAACTTGCACATCACAAAAGATCATCACATAACACATAACATCTTGAATAAATATTAACATTTTATTCATTCATAATCTTTTTAAAGACATAAAAACAATAGCATCATTGCTATTTACATCACTTTTCTTGAACTAATAAAGTTTCAGGATAACATCATCATATCCCATTAGTCACATAACACTTGGGATTTACATCTTATTTATTATATATTAATCACACAACAATTACATTCTCTATTATGGCCTACTAAGACATTGCACAGCCTTACGACGCTCTTCTTCCATGATACAAAACATCATTCTATGATCTAACATTTACCATGACAATTCTTCAAACTGAGTCGGATAGTACATGACTCGGTCTTGAGCTCTGTTCATCGCAGTATGGAAAGCACAGTCCATCTCTTCCATCTTGATCTTCTTTTCTTGTACCTCTCCCTATGCTACCTATGTACGTTGGGAAGCTTTCTCATACGCATCTTCAACTCTTGCTCTCTTGGAGAATTCTTCTTTCAAGTTATCCTTCAGTTTTGCAACCTCCTCCATCAGCTGCTCATTCTCCCCCTTTGTGTGAATTAGCTTCCATTCCACATTGATGAGATGTTCATCAAGATCCCGGATCTCATCGTCCTTCTATGTCATCGAAGTCTAACGTTCAGCTACTAGCTCCTCCAACTCCTCGACTCTATCATGAAGCTCAATGTTACGATCGTATACTTCGTCATACATTTGAGCTGCGATAGAGTTTGGTGGAAACTCTTCCTCATCCTCATTCGTCTGTAGCAGCTCCACGGGGTCTTCCTCATCTGCCACTACCACATCCTCATCATCAGGTATCCCCTCATGCTCTAACTCTGGGGCATAATCAATCACTGTGACCAACAGAGATGACTCCTTTGGCACCAGTTGTTCCCGAACTACCTGAATATCTCGAGGCTCTTCCTCTCTAAGCATCTGAGGTTCGTCCTCCCTAGCCTGACTAAATTCTCCCACATTAGACATCTTGACAACAAAAATGTTAAGTTTTGAATTACTAACCGTCACTACTCGACACTCACGAGCACATAGGTTGCAACCACATAAGCACATAGAGTATTTTATTATTTCTTCCTTAAAACTCAATAAGAGTCTATCACCACTATCTTTATCTTTACAAACTCCTATAAGGTTACTACCTAAGGTTTTTTCCCCACCTAAGGTTCATAACCTAAAGCTCTGATACAAACTTGTGACACCCCCAAATCTAGGTACTTCATTCCCACATGATTCGGTGTTCACTTTCTAATCATTTATTTCTAGCTAACCAAATATAATAAAGTTTAAACAATAAATTTTCCCATTAAAGGGTTACATAATTAAATTTAATAAATTCCCAGCTCATCTAACCTTAAAACAATCATCAAATGCGGAAAATAATAATTACATCACATAATTAAACCAAGTTTAAAAACATAAATGTCAATAGATTTACAAGTCTTCAACACATATTTATCTTTCCTTTCCCTTTGCTAGTGGTTGGCTCATCAACCTTCTCAACTTTAGTTGCAATAGGTATATATATGAAAGAGTGAGCAAAACAAATGCTCACTTGAAAGGACACAATAACTGGCAATGAATAAACTCATTTGAATTTAATAACATATTTTAACATCGATAATCAAGAACTACTGGAAATTATCTAAGGGTAACAATACCAAGAACTATGTCCAAGGTTATAAGTATTTCTTTCAACTTAAACCTAAACAGTCATAAGACAATAGGGACTCCCTGTACTTAGGGTGATCATCCCTTCGTACCATGTATTGTGCACAAACATCTAAACGCTTCCACGTAAATAATCCCCTATAATAAGGTTGTTCATCTCAGTTTTAAAATATAAGTCCACACCAAAGTAAGTTTGGTTTGGATAAGTTTCAAGGGTAATTTAGAGCTCAACGAACATCAACTAAGGATTAGTGAATCAAAAGTTTAATGACAATGCGAGGGTTTAACAACGATATGTTATAAAGTAATTATAAACTATAAATGAATAGTATGATACATCAAAGTCATGCTTTAAGAATAACTTTCAAAGCATTAAAGAGATATAATGAACCTTGCTTGAACAACAATGATAAGCTAAGGTTACATTTTCTAGTAAAGAAACAAAATTAAAAACTTTGCTCGATAGAATTCAAGAACTTGCGTAATTTTATAAACAAGACAGAATAACAAATTGCATATTTATAAATAATAGGATAAGCTTAAATAAAGATTAGGGCTAGAGAACTTGTTTAAACAAGAGTAGGATTAGGAAACTTGCACAACAATAATAAAATAGATAGAATAAAGATCTTGCTTTACATAAATAAATAAGGTTTAAGAACTTGCCTCGTGCGTAAGTTAAACGATCACTACTAACGTTCACCACATGTTTTGCACATACCATATGTATTGACAACACTCATTAGTTACACTATTATTAACTTCATAAGTTTAGTTCCCACTTTTAGTATAGCTCGTTAACTTAGTTTAATTTTTTGTTTACTACCACAAATCACATATTACAAGACCAAAGTCTTGAATCTTAAGTTTATATAACATCACATCATTTCATGAGTATCACATTTTAGCTATTTTACAACTTATCAAAGTATCATGCTATGTCAACATATGAACGTTAACAACCTGGTATAACCTCCTATTACATGTTCAACACGTTATCATGTTCTTTAGATTATGTTAGACTAACATACAATGGACTGCACACACCTAAAACCTAAACTACCTCAGCTCTGCTACCCCCGTTGGGGCGGGGTTGTGAGGGCCCCTAATCTAAGGTCCCGAATCACCGCGGATCCGGTTCGATCATTCTAACACTATTACTATATTTGCGGAAGATATAAACATAAATTGTTTATACATTAAACTTACATACTTTTCCCCAAAATCGAGTAACCTTAACTTATACACAAAATTCATAACTTATTTGACTTACAATTACATTAATATCATACAATACTTATACAAATTTAGCTGCACACGTATATTAAAGCTGGAACTGTCTTTAACCTTTCCTTGTATCCGACGTATTCATCTTAATCTGAAATGTTTATCATGATATAGCAAGGGTGAGCATGAAAGTTGCCCAGCAAGTTTAAGTTCAATAATATAACGATATATCATGATTGAAAGAGTCTGAATAATAAGCTGGCTATAATTCAACAATATAATTGTGAACTAGTAGGAACAAACTTTTGACTGAACAAGTATTGAACATGAACAAATATATCTGAACCAACTGGTAATGAAGGTGATCAGCCTTTTCTACCTGACTTATACATGCAATATGTACAGAGTACAATTATGCATGGCAATCAGCAATGATTAACCATAAGCATATCCGAATGAAACAACTCTTCGTAGAGTTAAGTAAAAACAAACTTGCTTGAACCATTGATTACCGCTACGCAATTTATAACGCTTTATCCGAAGACCTAATATTAGTAATATAGATCTCCAATATTAGAATAACATCATCACAATATAATACAATTATATATATATATATACATAGAAAAACATAAACACATAACACATAACCCTATCAGTCTATAACACATATAAGACTCGGTATCAAGTCAAACTATTTCAGTCTAACTTGAATTCGACACAATTCTAACATCCCGACGGTCTAGTCGGACAAAATTTTGAGTTTAAGTTCAATTAAACTCTACCTAACACTTAACAATTATCTTAGATAATTTATTAACAGTCAAAATAATTTTCATAAGTTCGTAATAATTTTTAAATAATTATTACTATTTATCATGAATTTTCCATTATTAATATCGTATTTATCTAATTTAAATACCACATAATTCCTAAAATCATTAATATTTATTTATTATCAAATATTAATAAAATATATGTCATAATATTATAATATATTTATAATATTATAAAGTATTTTAATACCTTAAAATCATATTTATATGATTTTTAAACCGTTAAATTCATTATCCTAGTAATTACTATTAATATTAAAATATTAATATTTTTATGACAAAATATCGGGTTATATTTTATAACTTAAAATATTTTTATATCACTTAAATCATTTTTATATGATTTATAAAATATTAATCCTATTTTTCCTTAATTTATTTAATATATTTATTAAATAAAGTAATTATCATTAATATTAATTAATTAATGAATTTCATCACAAAATATTAAAAGTCACTAAAATAACTTAAAATATTTTCTTTTACCATAATATTATTTTCATGATTTTTCATGTATTAAAATCATTTTAAATAATTTATTTAATATTATAATTAAGTAAATTAAATACCATTTATATTCCAAAAATATTAAATATTTATGAAATATACTCAAAATAATTAAAAACTATTTTTCGACTTTAAAATAATTTTTCGTAATTTATTATATATTTTAATAATTAAAACTATTTTTATCTATTTATTAATTAATTTCCTGAAAATTAGAAATTCAAAATTAATAAAACTGTCATTAAAATTCCCTATAGCTGCGCACCCGCTGTCATATAGGTGTTCTTGGATCGTTCTTGAGCACCATTTGATCTTCTTAAAGTGGCGATACAGCTGACAACGTTTGATCGACATTAGATCTAGTTTCCAATTGCTTTCAAGGCTTGTAAAAGTATTAATATTGTAGTACATATGTAGAACTACAACCACAAACAAGTATTATAGCCAAAACATATTACAACAGAAAGATCAAAGCTACAGAAAGTCTTGTCAGGGCTGTTCTTCATTTCTGGGTTACCCAGAAATGAAGAACACTTCGAGGGTCTACTTTCTGGACTTTTAATCAATACGTTCTTGACTTAGTTAGTCTGATTTAAGGGTTCAGTATTGTAGTCTCGATGTCCAGGAACAATAATACATCATCAGATAAACATCTTAACATCATGTGTTAAATATTTTGGCCGGTCAAAGTAGACATCAAGAAACTGTTCTTGAAGATCTGGGTTTTCCCAGTTTTCTTCCCACGTTGTTGGTCAACGCTGGTTTGACCTAGAGTAATTTCGATCCTGATCATGATATGTGAAATTTAAAGGCACGATCGTGTAGTCCCTATACCAGTCTACGATATCAACACAATAACCTGAACGAAACACTAACACATAGCAAGATCTAGCGCCTGCAAA
This sequence comes from Panax ginseng, assembly GCA_020205605.1. NCBI lineage: Eukaryota > Viridiplantae > Streptophyta > Magnoliopsida > Apiales > Araliaceae > Panax > Panax ginseng. The sequence goes on along the minus strand of CM035145.1, from coordinate 67,662,124 downwards.
ACCTTGTCAGAGGTTACTGAGATTTCTGGGCTGCCCAAAAATCAGTTTCTATGAACGGTCAATGAGGTTTGACCGCTCGTATCTCTCACTATAATCATGTTCTGGTCATGTTTCCAGTTTCAGATCATAGTATACATGTCATAGAACAGATTCATAACTTAAAATACAACAAATAATTAACTAGTTGAGATCTATGATCTCTGACATTGGCTTGTCAGATAACAAAATTAGGGTTCTAAGTCAGTTTTGAAAACTTGATTTTCATGCATCTAGATGTTATAGATCCATGATCTATCAACCCAGATCACTCAAAGACATCCTAATACACAACTTTAAACAACAACTAACATCAAACAACATAAAATCTCATGATTTCGAAATTTTAGGGTTTATACCTTCTAAGCTTTGATTCTTGATTTCTGACTTCATGATCTGATCTAGGCTAGCAATTAACACTTAGGTTTTCTCGAATTATAAATTATGGTTTCAAATCCATAAATTAGGGTTTAAAAATCTAAAATTAGGGTTTGCTAAATAATTAAGCTTTATCCTAATTAATATTATAATTAATAGCACTAGAGCATTATAATTTTCCTTTAAGTTTCCACATTAGGGTTTTAAATTTCCGAATTTAGGGTTTCGGATTCCCGGAACTGAAATTAGGGTTTCCAGAACCAGTTTCTTGTAATTCGCTAGGGTTTTCTAACCGAACGCTGACGTTCTTAATATACGATTAGGGTTTGTTATAGATATCGTTTATCTGGTCAACCCTTGACCCTTAACCACATACTGTACACATATACACCATACTCACAGAACATATTCATTATTCCCTTAATCCTAAATAATTCACCTAAATCATTCACAGAATTTTGAAATCCTCAAAATTCTTTCATAAAAATATCAAACACATACACTAATTTTCTGTCTATGTTATAATTTTGAACCTTAAATCAATTAATTAAAATTTTAAAAATATTCAAAATTCTCGGGTTGTCACAGGGGTTTTATACTGAGCAAAGGCCCGCCGGGGCGGGCATGCCCTCTAGGGCCGCAAAAATGCACTTGCAACGCCCGCTAGGGCGGGTGTACCCAGTATCGATTTGTGTAGTTCGTGAATAGTACAACAGAAAGCCAAATTAGGCTTAAAAGCTTTTTTCTAACAACCATTCAAACTTACCCAAGTTGTAATAAGTTTACAGAAACATAAACTAATATTTCTAACATGTTTCTAACCATATAAACAACACAAACACAAAAATTACTGTGAGACCCCAGATTTTATGAATAAAGATTTAAATTTCTCAAAATATTTTTTTAAATATTATGGTGTGGATATGATATAATGTTATAGTTATGGGTAATATTTATAAATTTTGCAAAGTAAGAAAGTGGTTATATAATATTCGATTGGTCGGGGAATATTCTTTTTATCGGGGAATATCCGTACGACGGTACAATCATTGGTGGACCCCGCAATGGAATTATTGTCGGATTGAGAAAATGACAAAAATACTTTATGAAAATAATCTATGAAGTGTTACCGTTAAAACCGTTGAACTACTTCGGTAGTAAAAAATGCGATACTGCGTGGTTGCATAGTAGCACACTCAGTATTGATTATTGATGCTTACGTGATAAGTCACTCGCTTATACTCAATTATTGATACGATAGAATTGCTTTGCGTGATCATATTTCTCATATTATTGATTCAATTATTGTTACAAAGATCATCCGTATAATATGATATATTATTAAATCAATGATTGTGACGACAAAGTTATTTATATTATTATTTGCAATATTAACAATGTCTAGAAGTTCTGTCAAGGAGAGGTTTGGTCACCTAATTGCGAGCCAATAAGGAGAAATCCTTATCGGAAAGCCCCCTCTTTCCTGGGAACGATCTAGTTGTTAAATATTGTGAATTATAATATTAATGATGAATAAGTTCGTGTTGATTAAAGATGAATTTTATAGTTCCATTGTGTTGGACTTATTTGTGTTATTATAATTGATGTCTGGAGGTTATATTGTTCAATCGGGTATTCGGGGCTCTTTTCGTGTCGGAGTACTATTCACGAGTTATTATTCATGAGTTACTATTCATGAGTTACTATTCACTAGTTACTATTCACGAGTTACTATTCACGAGCTACTATTCACGGGGTACTATTGATCACCCGTAAAATATATTTCTTTTCGGTCCAAATCATTTTTGGGTACAATATTATTCCATGAGGATATGTGCTAATTTTTCAGACCATTAGTTGAAGATATAATAGTAAATCAATATGGACCGCTGGTGGAAAGTTATAATAGTGAATCAATATGGATCGTTGGTTTAAAGTTTTAATAGTAAATCAGTATGGACCGTTGCTTTAAGTTTTAATAGTAAACCAATATGGACCGTACGTTTAAAAGTAAATCAATCTGGGCCGTTCATGAATTAGTTACTATTCAGTCCATTTTCCTATAAATAGAAGCTCATTCCATCATTATTTCTTACGAATTCACTGAAACTCTAGAGAGAGAAATTATAGAGAAACTATAGAAAAGTATTCTGCTACTTCCCTACTCTTATATTCAGTTTCTTCTACGGTAAGGGGTATTATTTCTCTTGTATACGCGGGCTACCCTATACTTGGTGAAATTCTTCTGTGATTTCATTATTTATTATTCGTTTAATATACCGTCGTGTGTTTACTGCGGGACTGGTTCCATTATTTATTATTCTCGCCGTAATATCCATGCTCATGCGTTCTACGCCGGACTCGGTTCCATTATTTATTATTCGCCGAGAATATCACATGCATGCGTTAACGCCGGACTGGTTCCATTCTTTATTATTACATTTGGAATATCCTCATCTGCATGCGTTTTCTTGCCGGACCTGGTTCCGTTATTTATTATTCTGTTGGAATAACCTGTGCTGTGCGGTCTATCGCATGCATGGTGATTTCTTTTGTTATTCCATTCTTTATTATACTCAGTTGGTTAAAACTTTGACTTCTATACTCCATGAAATTAGTGGAATATCTTTGATATTTGCGCTTCATCCAGTATCTTTTCATGGAAATATTATTCTGATCGAGCATTCTTGAATTTTACTCTACAAAGAAGTATCATGTTGACAATGTGGATGTTATTAGTTCCTGGATAAATTAATTCTTGAACTTGTTTTATTGAATTCTTATATCATTGTCATCATCCTCATGCTTATATTATGTTGAAAGTCATCTGTGGCCGGTAGTGTATAGATGGACTTGGTATGATTATGACCAGGGATTATTCGGTATAATCATAACCGTAATGTTACAAATGATGTGGAAAAAGTCTTCATTCGCCCGTAGTGCATTGATGGACAGTTTTTGGTATGATTATGGCTATGAATTCTCTTTGGCCGTAGTGCAAAGATGAATTATTTTATGGCATGATCAGAACCGTTGATGAAAACATGATTATCTTTAGCCGTAGTGCATGGATAATTCGTGATCGTGATACTAAAGATTATCCTTGGCCGTAGTGCAGGGGTGATTCGAGGATGTGGATTATTTATTAAGCTGAGTCCCAGCGATAAAAGTGAAGAAAAACCTTTTAAATCATAGAAGATAGTAGATTTTATTCCCTACTTGACTCTTCTAATGGATTGCTTGTTCCGCTGCAGTTAAACTTGATAGTTATTATATTTTATCAGTTTAACGTTGTTGAAGGCTAACGATAAATTATTCTGCATAATCTTAGTCATAATATTTCTTACTGGGCTAGTTGAGCTCACCCTTTCTTTCACCTTTATTCTCTTGAGAAATGAGAACGTAGTGGGACTAGTCGAGGAACGGTGATGGTCCTAGATGTTTGCATTAGTAGTCCTCACTATTCGTGAAATAGTGTGATAATAATTGTAATGAGGACTCCTTTTCGGTTTTTATACTCTCTAGTAGACAATATTTGTATTCAAACTCACGCTTTATGTTTTGTCGTATTGTACCTACGCTTATATATTATTAAGTTGTATTTGAATTACATACCATGTATCCGCAACTCAAGATGGGTGATGTATACCTAATTTTGGAGGCGTCACAACAGTTGGTATCAAAGCTTAGGGATATGATCCTGGTTTGAGATGTGAGACAAGAACTAGGAGGGGAGAGATGGGGAATTCCTTCGCTAGTATGACCTACCTAAGTTTATTTGGTATTTAATTGGTCGGTCAGAGTATCGGGATAATATGTGACATTTGAATTAACCCTTGTTTTGTGACAATGTTTGAAAATGGCATCTGAAAATATTGAGATCAACAATGAAGCACATGAGACCGTTGAGTCACCAATGATCAATACCTAGGATAACGAGCAACAACACGATAATAATCGTACCGGTGGCAACGACCATCGGAACAATGATAACCATCGTGGGGGAAATTATCATGCCAAGAATGGTAACCACTTCGGTGGTAATCATGGCCAAGATAATAGAAGTGGAAATTTCAAGAAGAGAAGGTCATTTAGCTCGATTTTGTCGTATAGTGAAGTCAAGTCCAGCTGGAACGGTGGCACCAAAGGCGAATATGGAAAAAACAAAGTCGGTGGTTTCAGGAAGAGCGTTTTTCGTGACTTCTAAAAAAAAGCGAGGGACCCGAATGAAGTTAGCACGAGTAAGTTAATCATAAACTCTTGCGAAGTCTATACAGTGTTAGATACCGGTTCTACGCACTCTTTTATTTCACCTAGTTGTTTTCAATGTTTGAACTTAATTAGACTTTGACTTATCGATTGAAACTCTGTTAGTAGAAACCTTCGTTATCTCCACTATTTATAAATCTTGTTCAAATCAACACTTTCACGTTACCTGTCGATCTTATCTCTTTGAAAATACTTGCCTTTGATGAGATTTTAGGAATCGATTGGTTAACTACTCATCAAGCTTTTTGTAAGGTTGTTAGCTTTCATATTCCTAACCAACCTGTTATGCGAATTCAGGCAACCAAACCACTAAAGTCAATCATTGTCATATCAAGTCATAAGTAAAGAGCCTCGAGCCTTTCACTGGTGATTTTCTTGTGTGGAATGCACCGAACCCGAACTTTTCGTAGGGGACGTTGTGAATAACGGTGGCAAGTTGATGGGTATCAATGTGACATGATATCCAAGTCTTGGACGAGAGTCACAGTTTTGAATGATATTTCTATTGTTAATAAATTTCCTAACGTATTCTTGAAGACTTCTTAGCCTACCCCTAGAGCGTGAAATCGAATTTTGTATTGACCCCAGTACAAAACCCATTTCTAAAACTCTCAAATATTTTCTTCACCCAAAACGAACGTGTAATGTGCCAAAGACGTTGGCTCGAGCTGTTAAAGATTACGATCGTATTCCATTCAATATCATCGTGGGAAAAGAGCGTGGTAGGCGGCGTGTTGAGTAGAAGATCGTATGCGTTTACGAGTGTGATGTTGTTAATACAAAGACCCATTTCGTATAATTTACAAATGATGGAGATAGAGTTAAAGACTCTAGGGACCCACGTGAAGATAACGAATGTAAGATTAGAATAGACTTTAATCGATAAAGTTAAAGCTGCTCAAGCTACATACTTAGAGCTGATGAATGTGAAGAAGGTTAAAGAAGGCATTATTCTAGAAGCAAGAATCGATGAAGAGAGGAAATATCAACCCTCGATTTTATTGGCCCATTTGAAATCCTTGATCGAGTAGGAACTGTGGCCTATAGACTCGTTTTACCGCCAAGTATGTCGCGTGTTCATAATGTTTTTTTCACGTGTCGATGTTACGTAAATATGTGGATGACCCAACCACGTTATTAAATTAGAACTAGACGAGATAGCGTAAGATTTAACGATGAGGAGCTACGTGTTAAAATCTTGGATAAGAAGGATCGTATTCAACACTCAAAGATTATACCTCAAGAGTTAGAATCGAATGAAATCAAGGTATCCTCATCTCTTCTACATACCAGTGCGTGCACGTAAATTTCGAGGCAAAATTTCATAAGGAGGGGAGATTGTGAGACCCCAGATTTTATGAATAAAGATTTAAATTTCTCGAAATATTTTTTTAAATATTATGGTGTGGATTTGATATAATATTATAGTTGTGGGTAATATTTATAAATTTTGCAAAGTAAGAAAGTGGTTATATAATATTTGATTGGTCGGGGAATATTCTTTTTGTCGGGGAATATCCGTGAAATACAATAATCTGATCATTAGTGGACCTCATGAACGGAATTATTATTTGGATTGAGAAAATGACAAAAATACTTTATGAAAATAATGGTGGAAGTGTTACCGTTAAAACTGTTGAACTACTCGGTAGTAAAAGTATAGTAATACGCGTGGTTGCATAGTAGCACACGGTATTGATTATTGATGCTTACGTGATAAGTCACTCAGTTATACTCAATTATTGATACAGTAATTGATGCATCATATTTTTCATATTATTGATTCAATTATTGTTACAGTATCATCTGCATAATATGATATATTATTAAATCAATGATTGAGACGACAAAGTTATTCATATTATTATTTGCAATATTGACAATTTCTAGAAGTTCTGTCAAGGAGAGGTTTGGTCACCTAATTGCGCGCCAATAAGGAGAAATCTTTATCGGAAAGCCCTCTCTTTCCTGGGAACGATCTGGTTGTTAAATATTGTGAATTATAATATTAATGATAAATAAGTTCGTGTTGATTAAAGATGAATTTTATAGTTCCATTGTGTTGGACGTATTTGTGTTAGTATAATTGATGTCTGGAGGTTATATTGTTCAATCGGGTATTCGGGGCACTTTTCGTGTCAGAGTACTATTCATGAGTTACTATTCACGAGTTACTATTCATGAGTTACTATTCACAAGTTACTATTCACGAGTTACTATTCACAAGTTACTATTTACGAGTTACTATTAACGAGTTACTATTCATGAGTTACTATTCACAGGGTACTATTGATCACCCGTAAAATATATTTCTTTTCGGACCAAATCATTTTTGGGTACAATATTATTCCATGAGGAGATGTGCTAATTTTTCAGACCGTTGGTTGAAGATATAATAGCAAATCAATATGGACCGCTGGTGAAAAGTTATAATAGTGAATCAATATGGATCGCTGGTTTAAAGTTTTAATAGTAAATCAGTATGGACCGTTGCTTTAAGTTTTAATAGTAAACCAATATGGACCGTCTGTTTAAAAGTAAATCAATCTGGACCGTTCATGAATTAGTTACTATTCAGTCCATTTTCCTATAAATAGAAGCTCATTCCTTCATTATTTCTCACGAATTCACTGAAACTCTAGAGAGAGAAATTATAGAGAAATTATAGAGAAGTATTCTGCTACTTCCCTACTCTTATATTCAGTTTCTTTTACGGTAAGGGGTATTATTTCTTTTGTATTCATGAAGAGAACTTTTGTTATTCCATTATTTATTATTCTGTTGGAATAACCTGTATACACGGGCTACCCTATACTTGGTGAAATTCTTCTGTGATTTCATTATTTATTATTCTGTCGGAATATCCTGTCTGTGCATTTACGCCGGACCTGGTTCCATTATTTATTATTATGTCGAAATATCATATATGTATGCGTTACGCCTTTGACTGGTTCCATTATTTATTATTCGCTTAATATCCTCGTCATGCATGCGTTCTGTGGGACCGGTTTCCATTATTTATTATTCTCGCTTAATATCATGTTTGTGTGCGTTCTGCTGGGACCGGTTCCATTCTTTATTATTACATTGAAATATCCTCGTCTGCATGCGTTTCTGGCGGGACCGGTTCCATTATTTATTATTCTCATTGGAATAACTCACTGTATGGTCTATCGCATGCATGGTGATTTCTTTTGTTATTCCATTCTTTATTATACTCAGTTGGTTAAAACTTTGACTTCTATACTCCATGAAATTAGTGGAATATCCTTGATATTTGCGCTTCATCCAGTATCTTTTCATGGAAATATTCTTCTGATCGAGCATTCTTGAATTTTACTCTACAAAGAAGTATCATGTTGACAATGTGGACGTTATTAGTTCCTGGATAAATTAATTCTTGAACTTGTTTTATTGAATTCTTATATCATTGTCATCATCCTCATGCTTATATTATGTTGAAAGTCATCTGTGGCCTGTAGTGCATAAATGGACTTGGTATGATTATGACCAGGGATTATTCGGTATAATCATAACCGTAATGTTACAAATGATGTGGAAAAAGTCCTCATTGGCCCGTAGTGCATTGATGGACAATTTTTGGTGTGATTATGGCTATGTATTCTCTTTGGCCATAGTGCAAATATGAATTGTTTTATGGCATGATCAGGACCGTTGATGAAAACATGATTATCTTTAGCCGTAGTTCATGGATAATTTGTGGTCGTGATACTAAAGAATATCATTGGCCGTAGTGCAGGGGTGATTCGAGGATGTGGATTATTTATTAAGCTGAGTCCCAGAGATAAAAGTGATGAAAAACCTTTTAAATCATAGAAGATAGTAGATTTTATTCCTTACTTGACTCTTCTAATGGATTGTTTGTTCCGCTGCAGTTAAACTTGATAGTTATTATATTTTATCAGTTTAACATTGTTGAAGGCTAACGATAAATTATTCTGCATTATCTTAGTCATAATATTTCTTACTGGGCTAGTTGAGCTCACCTTTTCTTTCACTGTTCTCTTCAGGAAATGAGAACGTAGCTGGGACTAGTCGGGGAACAGAGTGATGGTCCTAGATATTTGCATTAGTAGTCCTCACTATTCTGTGAAATAGTGTGATAATAATTGTAATGAGGACTCCTTTGGAGTTTTTATACTCTCTAGTAGACAATATTTGTATTCAAACTGACAGTTTATGTTTTGTCGTATTGTACACGACAGTTGTATTATTAAGTTGTATTTGAATTCTGTACCATGTATCTGGCGACTCAAGATGGGTGATGTATACCTAATTTTGGGGTGTCACAATTACAATCTTTAAATTCATTGTTTTTACTATTCCTTCACTTTTAGACATTCTTAGCAAAATAATTAATGTAAATTTGTTTTTCAACCAAAATAGTTAGTTTAAATCATATTGTTTTCTTTTCTTCATGTACTTTTACAATCAACAAACAATTTATACATTACAACACTAATTGAACACTAATTTTAGTATCCAATAAGCCATATTCATGTATTTTACACTATAACTCACTGTAAATATAATATCTTCATATTTATCATGTTTTCATAGATTATTCCACTCTAAATCATATACAAATCACATAAAATAGTTTATATACAGAAATTAACATACATATAGAGAATGAAAAGTCAAGAAACCTTTATAGAGAATTAAAGTCAAGAATATGCAAGATAATAAGAATTTATACCTTTAGTTGCTTATTTAGCTTTGCTAGAAAATAATAGAGACTTGTTAATCTTCATCCTTCTTCCAATTCTCAAGCTCACAAAGAAAACCTCTCTAGAATTCTCTCTACTCATACGATCTTCTACTCAACACGTCAGCTACCACGTTCGATCTTCCACGATGATATTGAATAGTATGATCGTAATCTTCAACAGTTCGAGTCAACGTCTTTAGCGCATGTTACGTTCGTTTTAGTTGAAGAAATATTTTGAGGGTTTAAGAAATGGGTTTTGTACTGGTGTTAATAAAAAATCCGATTTCATGCTCTGGGGTAGGCTAAGAAGTCTTCAGGAATACGTCAAGAGATTTATTAATGATAGAAATATCATTCAAAACTATTACTCTCATCCAAGACTTGGATAGTACGTCACATTGATACCAACTGTGACTTCTAACCCTTAACCTAGATAGCACCTCACAATGATACCTATCAACTTGTCATCGTCATTCACGGCGCCGCCACGTAAAGTCTGGCTTCGGTGCATTCCACACAAGGAAGTCATCAACAAAAGGATCGCGGCTTTTTACTTATGGCTTGATATGACAATGATTGAATTTAGTGGTTTGGTTGCTTGAATTAGCATAATAGGTTGGTTAGAAATATGAAAGCTAACAACCTTACGAAAAACATATGATGAGTAGTTAACCAATCGTTTCAAAAAAAACCACATCAAAGGCAAGTATTTTCAAAGAGATAAGATCGACAGGTAACGTGAAAGTGTCGATTTGAATCAAACAAGATTTATAAACAGTGGAGGTAACGAAGGTTTCTCCCAATGGAGTTTCAATAGATAAATCAAAGTTTAACTTCTCCGGAGTTAAGTACAAACATTGAACACAACTAGGTGAAATAAAAGAGTGAGTAGAACCCCATTAACACGGTATAGACTTCGTAAGAGCTTATGATTAACTTACCCGTGATAATTTTATTCAGGTTCCTCGTCACGAGAAAAAAAAATGCTCTCTCTTAAACAACCGACTTTGGCTTGTCTGGGACATCCTTTGGCATCATTATCCCGATTGGACTTGACTTCACCATACGACAAAATCGAGCTAGGTGACCTTCTCTTCCGCAATTAAAACACGTTTTGGATTGTTGCGTACAGTTTGGAAGGATGTGTCCCTCATGTCCGCATTTAAAACATACGACCGGTGGTCGTTCTTCTTCCTTTGAAACGGGTGCTGGTGCCAACGTCTTTACGTCATTGTTGAACCTTCTCTTCTTGAAATGTCCATTCTTATTATCTTGGCCATGATTACCACCGAAATGGTTACCATTCTTGGCATGATAATTTCCCCCGCGATGGTTATCATTGTTCTGATGACCGTTGCCACCGATATGATTATTATCATGTTGTTGGTCGTTGCCTTTTGGTTGTGCTGACTCATTATCGCGCTCCAATAACTGAGCCCTATTCACAACATCTGAATATAAACAAAGTTTGTGAGAAATGACGTATTGGCGTATATCGGGTTTCAAACCTTGCAAAAACATTCACATCAGTCGCTCCTCATTATCGACCAAATGGGATGCAAACCGGGATAACTCCGTAAACTTAGCCTCGTACTGCGACACGGTCATATTGTTTTGCTCCATCTTGATGAATACTACCTCCTTCATGTGACGAATACTTTCAGGAAAGTACTTGTCGTTGAATAATTCTTGGAACTTCTCCCAAGACATCTTGAGTGCGTCAGGCTGGGTACGTTTTACAGATTCCCACCAATGATCTCCTTCTTCACGCAACATAAAGGTGGCAAAGGGAACCTTGTGCTCCTCGGAACATCCCAAGACATCAAATATCTTGGTGATATGCTTTAACCACGTCTCCGCCTTAAGTGGTTCTGGCTTTCCCAATAACTCCGGTGGTCCCAGCTCCTTGAATTGCTTAGCGGTGACCAACCGTGGGTTGCCATTGTTTCCTCCTGCATTATGAACAGGAGCCGCCTTCGCCTGATGTTGCATGAATTCTAAAAAGCTCTTAAACGTACCATCGTTCGTTAATTAATCAGGGTTGTTGTTTACAGGAGGATTATCGCCATCCTGTTGCACATTGTCCTGATTATTGATCTGTGGAGAATAAACAGTCTCCTATGCTCCATTGCTTATCTCAAAATTTTTAGATGCCATTTTCAAATACTGCCACAAAACAAGGGTTAATTAACATATCACATATTATCTATATACTCTGACCGACCAATTAAATATCAAATAAACGTAGGTAGGTCATACTAGCGAAGGAATTCCCCGTCTCTCCCCTCCTAGTTCTATTCTCACATCCTAGCCAGGGATCATATCCCTAAGCTTTGATACCAACTGTGACGCCCCCAAAATTAGGTATACATCACCCATCTTGGGTCGCTAGATACATGGTACAGAATTCAAATACAACTTACTAATACAACTGTCGTGTACAATACGACAAAACATAACTGTGAGTTTGATTACAAATATTATCTACTAGAGATTATACAAACTCAAAAGGAGTCCTCATTACAATTATTACCACACTATTTCACGAATAGTGAGGACTACTAATGCTATCCTCCTGACCATCACTCCGTTCCCCGACTCGTCCCCAAATATATTCTCATTTCACGAAGAAGAGAAGTGAAAGAAAGGGTGAGCTCAACTAGCCCAAAGAAGAAATATTATGACTAAGATAATGCGAATAAATTATCATTAGCCTCCAACAATGTTAAACGATAAAATACAATAAACATCAAGTTTAATCAAGCAGCGGAACAAGCAATCCATTAAAAGAGTCAAGTAGAAAATAAAATCTACTATCTTTTATGATTAAAAGGTTTTCATCATTTGTTATCACGAGACTTAGCTTAATAAATAATCCACATCATGAAATCATCCACAACTACGGGCCAAGGATATTCTTTAGATAACGAACGACCACGAATTATCCATGCTCTACGCGCCAAAGATAATCGTGTTTTCATCAACGGTCATGATCATGCCATAAAATAATTCATCTTTGCACCCTTGGCCGAAGAGAATCCATAGCCATAATCATACCAAAAACTGTCCATCAATGCACTACGGGCCAATGAGGACTTTTTCCACATCATTTGTAACATTACGGTCATGATTATACCGAATAATCCCTGGTCATAATCATTCCAAGTCCATCTATGCACTACAGGCCACAAATGATTTTCAACATAATATAAACATGAGGATGATGACAATGATATAAGAATTCAATAAAACAAATTCAAGAATTAATTTGTCCAGGAACTAATAACGTCCAAATTGTCAACATGATACTGCTTTGTAGAGTAAAATTCAAGAATGCTCAGAAGAATATTTCTATGAAAAGATACTAGATGATTGACCAACTGAGTATAATAAAGAATGGAACAACAAAAGAAATCACCATGCATGCGATAGATCAAGATGCAGCATGTTATTCCAATGAAATAATAAATAATGAATCCGGTCCGGCGTAAAACGATGTAGACAAGGATATTCCAAATGTAATAATAAAGAATGAAATAATGTAAGAATTTCACCAAGTATAGGGTAGCCACAGATATCAAAGTTATTCAAATGAATAATAAATAATGGAATAACGAAATTTCTCTTCATGAATACAAAAGAAATAATACCCCTTACCGTAAAATAATACTCGATATAAGAGTAGTAAAGTAGCAGAAAACTTTTCTTCTATCTCTCTATAGTCTCTCTCTATAGTTTCTCTCTCTAGAGTTCAAATGAATTAAATAAAAAATAATGAAGGAATGAGCTTCTATTTATAGGAAAATGGAATGCATAGTAACTAATCCATGAACGGTCCAGATTGATGTACTTTCCGACGGTCCATATTTTAAAGAAAAATCTTTTAAATAAAATATAATATATTCTATTTATATAAAAAGATTTTTACTATGCAAACACTATCTTGAGCACTATAAAAAATACTATGCATAATAAAATATAATATATTCTATTTATAGAATAATTTTAATAAAGTATTACATTTTTATATAAAAAGATTTTACTATGCAAAACACTATGCATAATAGAATATAATATTTTCTATTTATAGAATAACTTTAATAAAGTATTCATTTTTATATAAAAAGATGTTTCTATTTTATTACGTGAATAAAACAAAACTTCTAAATCAATAATAATTGAATCAAATAATGTGAGATACTATGCAGCAACTATTGTAGCAATAATTGAACAAAACTGAGTGACTTCTCATATAAATATCAAAAATCAATACCGTGTGCTACTATAAAACAACGCGTATTACTGTATTTTTACTACCGAGTAGTTCAATAGTATCAATGGTAAAACTTCCGCCGTTATTTTCAATAAAATATTTTTGTCGTTTTCTCAATCTGACAATAATTCCGTTGTGGGGTCCACCAGTGATTGTGCCGTCTTACGAATATTTCCTGTTTAAAATGAATATTCCCCGACCAATCGAATATAATATGACAACTTGTATACTTTGCAAAATTTATAAATATTACCCACAACTATAACATTATCTCAAATTCACACCATAATATAAAAAAAATTATTTCGAGAAAATTAATTCTTTATTCATGAAATCTGGGGTTTCACAATCTCCCTCCTTATGGAATTTACGCCTCGAAATTTACATACGTACTGGTATGCTTAATGTGTGAGGATACCTTGACTTCATTTCGATTCTAACTCTTGAGGTATAACCCTTGAGTGTTAGATACGATTCTTCTTATCCAAGATTTTAACACGAGATCTCATACGTTAAATCATCCGCTATCTCGTCCAGATTCTAAATTAATAATGTGGTTGGGTCATCCACATATTTACGTAACATTGATACGTTAAAATGTTATGAGCGCTTGACATACTTGGCGGTAAAGCGAGTCTATAAGCCACGCCCCTACTCAATCGAGGATTTCAAATGGGCCAATTAAATCGAGGGTTGAGATTTCCTCTCAAAGAACTCTTGCTTCTAAAATAACGCCTCTTGAACCTTCTTCTTCACATTCATCGATTCGGGTATGTAGCTTGGCGTCTTTAACTTTATCGATTAAAGTCGATTTTACTCGTATATTCGTTATCTTCACGTGGGTCCCTAGAGTCTTTAACTCTATCTTCATCATTTGCAAGTTATACTGAAATGAGTCTTTGTGTTAATGAAGATCGCACTTGTAAACGCATCGATCTTCTACTCAACACGCGTCGGCTACCACGCTTCGCTCTTCCACGATGATATTGAATAAATACGATCGTAATCTTCAACAACTTTCGAGTCAACGTCTTTTGGCGCGTATTACGTTCGTTTTAGTTGAAGAAATATTTTGAGGGTTTAAGAAATGGGTTTTATCTTGGTGTCAATACAAAATCCGATTTCATGCTCGGGTAGGCTAAGAAGTCTTGAGAATACGTCAAGAGATTTATTAATGATAGAAATATCATTCAAAACTGTTACTCTCATCCAAGACTTGGATAGTACGTCACATTGATACCAACTGTGACTTTTATCCCTTAACCTAGATAGCACCTCACAATGATACCTATCAACTTGTCATCGTCATTCACGACGTCGCCTATAGAAAGTCTGGCTTCGGTGCATTCCACACAAGGAAGTCATCAACAAAAGGATCGGGGCTCTTTACTTATGGCTTGATATGACAATGATTGAATTTAGTGGTTTGGTTGCTTGAATTCGCATAATAGGTTGGTTAGGAATAAGAAAGCTAACAACCTTACGAAAAACATGATGAGTAGTTAACCAATCGTTTCAAAAAAAACACATCAAAGGAAAGTATTTTCAAAGAGATAAGATCGACAGGTAACGTGAAAGTGTCGATTTGAATCAAACAAGATTTATAAACAGTGGAGCTAACAAAGGTTTCTCCCAATGGAGTTTCAATAGATAAATCAAAGTTTAACTTCTCCGGAGTTAAGTACAAACATTGAACAAAACTAGGTGAAATAAAAGAGTGAGTAGAACCGGTATCTAACACGGTATAGACTTATGGAGAGCTTATGATTAACTTACTCGTGATAATTTTATTCAGGTTCCTCGTCACGAGAAAAAAAAAGCTCTCTCTTAAACTACCGGCTTTGGCTTGTCTGGGACATCCTTTGGCATCAATATCCCGGTTGGACTTGACTTCACCATACGACAAAATCGAGCTAGGTGACCTTCTCTTCAGTAATTAAAACACGCTTTGGATTGTTGCGTACATTTTGGACGGATGTGTCCCTCCTGTCCGCATTTGAGACATACGACCGGTGGTCGTTCTTCTTCCTTTGAAACGGGTCTTTGATGCCGACGCGTCTTTACGTCATTGTTGAACCTTCTCTTCTTGAAATGTCCATTCTTATTATCTTGGCCATGATTACCACCGAAATGGTTACCATTCTTGGCATGATAATTTCCCCGCCGATGGTTATCGTTGTTACGATGGCCACGTTGCCACCCCATTATGATTATTATCGTGTTGTTGTTCGTTGCCTTTTGGTTGTCTTTGACTCATTATCGCGCTCCAATAAGCGAGCCCTATTCACAACATCTCAATATAAACAAAGTTTGTGAGAAATGAGGTATTGACGTATATCGGGTTTCAAACCTCGCAAAAAACATTCGCGTCATTCGCTCCTCATTATCGACCAACCGGGATGCAAATCGGGATAACTCAAAATCAACTTAGCCTCGTCTTTGCGACTCGGTCATATTGATTTTTTCCAGCTTGATGAATTCTACCTCCTTCATGTGACGAATACTTTCAGGAAAGTACTTGTCGTTGAATAATTCATGGAACTTCTCCCAAGACATCTTGAGTGCGTCAGGCTGGGTACGTTTTACAGATTCCCACCAATGATCTCCTTCTTCACGCAACATAAAGGTGGCAAATGGAACCTTGTGCTACTCGAAGCATCCCAAGACATCAAATATCTTGGTGATCTGCTTTAACCACGTCTCCGCCTTAAGTGGTTCTGGCTTTCCCAAAAACTCTGGTGGTCCCAGTTCCTTGAATTGCTTAGCGATGACCAACCGTGGGTTGCCATTGTTTCCTCCTGCATTATGAACAGGAGCCGCCTACGCTTGATGTTGCATGAATTCTAAAAAGCTCTTAAACGTACCGTCGTTCGTTAATTGATCAATGTTGTTGTTTATAGGAGGATTATTGCCATCCTATTGCACATTGTCCTGATTATTGATCTGTGGAGAATCAACAGTCTCCTGTGCTCCATTGCTTATCTCAACATTTTCAGATGCCATTTTCAAATACTGCCACAAAACAAGGGTTAATTAACATATCATATATTATCTCTATACTCTGACCGACCAATTAAATATCAAATAAACTTAGGTAGGTCATACTAGCGAAGGAATTCCTCGCCTCTCCCCTCCTAGTTCTATTCTCACATCCTAGCCAGGGATCATATCCCTAACTTTGATACCAACTGTGACGCCCCCAAAATTAGGTATACATCACCCATCTTGGGTCGCCAGATACATGGTACAGAATTCAAATACAACTGTCATGTACAATACGACAAAACATAACTGTGAGTTTGAATACAAATATTATCTACTAGAGATTATACAAACTCAAAAGGAGTCCTCATTACAATTATTACCACACTATTTCACATAATAGTGAGGACTACTAATGCTATCCTCTAGACCATCACTCCATTCCTCGACTCGTCCCAGCTATATTCTCATTTCCTGAAGAGAACAGTGAAAGAAAGGGTGAGCTCAACTAGCCCAGTAAGAAATATTATGACTAAGATAATGGAGAATAAATTATCATTAGCCTCCAACAATGTTAAACTGATAAAATACAATAAACATCAAGTTTAACTGCAACGGAACAAGCAATCCATTAAAAGAGTCAATTAGAAAATAAAATCTACTATCTTTTATGATTAAAAAGGTTTTTCATCACTGTTATCGCTAAGACTTAGCTTAATAAATAATCCACATCATGAAATCATCCCTGAACTACATGACAACGATATTCTTTAGTATAACGACCACGAATTATCCATGCTCTACGGGCCAAAGATAATCGTGTTTTCATCAACGGTCCTGATCATGCCATAAAACATTCATCTTTGCACCCTTGGCCGAAGAGAATCCATAGCCATAATCATACCAAAAACTGTCCATCAATGCACTACGGGCCAATGAGGACTTTTTCCACATCATTTATAACATTACGATTATGATTATACCGAATAATCCCTGGTCATAATCATACCAAGTCCATCTATGCACTACAGGCCACAGATGACTTTCAACATAATATAAACATGAGGATGATGACAATGATATAAGAATTCAATAAAACAAGTTCAAGAATTAATTTTTCCAGGAACTAATAACGTCCAAATTGTCAACATGATACTGCTTTGTAGAGTAAAATTCAAGAGTGCTCAGAAGAATATTTCCATGAAAAGATACTAGATGAAGCGCAAATATCAAGGCTATTCCATTAATTCCATGGATTATAGAAGTCAAAGTTTTAACCAACTGAGTATAATAAAGAATGGAACAACAAAAGAAATCACTATGCATGCGATAGATCGCAGTGTGGGTTATTCAATGAATAATCAATAACGGAACCAGTCCGTAAGAAACGCATGCATGTGATATTTCAACAGAATAATAAAGAATGGAACCGTGTCGGTCCGTAAAAAACGCATGCATGAGGATATTCCGATAGAATAATAAATAATGGAACCGAATCCTGTAAATGCACGACGAGGATATTCCAATGTAGAATAATAAAGAATGAAATAACGAGAAGAATTTCACCAAGTATAGGGTAGCAGCGTATCAAAGTTATTCCAACGAATAATAAATAATGGAATAACGAAGTTCTCTTCATGAATACAAAAGAAATAATACCCTTACCGTAAAAATAATACTTGATATAAGAGTAGTGAAGTAGCCAGAAAACTTTTCTTCTATCTCTCTATAGTCTCTCTCTATAGTTTCTCTCTCTGAGAGTTCAATTGAATTCGTTAGAAAATAATGAAGGAATGAGCTTCTATTTATAGGAAAATGGAATGCATAGTAACTAATCCATGAACGGTCCAGATTGACGTACTTTAATCTGACGGTCCATATTTAAAGAAAAATCTTTTAAACAAAATATAATATATTCTATTTATATAAAAAGATTTTTACTATGCAAACACTATGCGGGCACTATGCAAATACTATGCATAATAAAATATAATATATTCTATTTATAGAATAACTTTAATAAAGTATTTTGTTTTATATAAAAAGATTTTACTATGCAAAACACTATGCATAATAGAATATAATATATTCTATTTATAGAATAACTTTAATAAAGTATTCTGTTTTATATAAAAAGATGTTTCTATTTTATTACGTGAATAAAACAAAACTTCTAAATCAAATAATGTGAGATACTATGCAGCAACTATTGTAGCAATAATTGAACAAAACTGAGTGACTCCTCACATAAATATCAATAATCAATACCGTGTGCTACTATGCAACAACGCGTTATTCTCGTACTTTTTTACTACCGGTAGTTCAACAAAGATCAACAGTAAAAACTTCCACCGTTATTTTTAATAAAATATTTTTGTCGTTTTCTCAATCGATAATAATTCCGTTGTGGGGTCCACCAATGATTGTGTCGTCGTACAAATATTTCTGTTTAAAAACGAATATTCTCCTAATTAATCGAATATAATATGACAACTTGCATACTTTGCAAAATTTATAAATATTACCCACAACTATAACATTATCTCAAATTCACACCATAATATAAAAAAAATTATTTCGAGAAAATTAATTCTTTATACATGAAATCTGGGGTTTCACAATGTGAAACTCATTCGATGTAATGAATTAGGTTACATGAGCTTATTCAATCATTCATCAGAATAGAACCAATAGTCTTTCTCAATGACAAAGATAAGGTTTAGAAACTTGCACAATTATTATAAGAGTAGGGTTAAAGAACTTGCCTTGTTCGTAAGCTATACAAATGTAAAACAATCTCCAATTATCCTACACCCATCATTAAAATCGCAACAATAATTAATTTTATGAACATTAGCTTTCGGGTTAAACCATCATTTAGGTCATAACCTTAACTTAGCATCTAACCATGTAGGTTAACACACTTAACGACTCTGAAATCTCATTACAAGCCAACATAACTCAATCGTTCATCTCTAACTTTTAAAAACACCACTTTTAGTTTCATTATGTAACTCAATTAGCAATCACTTCAAAATCTTTTATACTTTGTATTATAACACATGACAATCTGCTATTATAGTTTATATTATGCCTTAACTTCAATAACATGCTTACTAAACTAATATAAGTCCATTATGCCTGACCTGCAATTAAGCAGACCTCTTATCATAGCTTTCGTGTGTTGTGCGCAATTGCTTGCCACACTTAAACTTTGGGACCAAGCAGCAATGCTGCTTTTTTTTTGCCTTAACATAGGTGCATTGTCTTGGATCGATCGAACAGAGCCTAAGCAAGCGAATGAGAGTCGCTTTTCAAATTTCAAAAATACAATTTCACCCATCAAACGGTGATAACAACATGTAAAATAAATATACCACTAACATAAACATGATTGCTAACATATTCAACCACTTAGCACCATTTAACAACAACTAGAACTATTTTAATTTCTCAATTTTCATGTTTTTCATATAAAACTCTATTTTTAATAGTTTATCCACAAATCATCACTGTGAATTTATTATTTGACCAAATCATTCCATTCAAATTATATTATGTTCGTATCTTAATGAACTACCATATGCAAGCGTCAATTTACAGTTTTATACACAAATTGACCACTAAAATTGGTACTTTCTAAGGCCATAACATATGAACATAAACACTGTTATTTTCATTTTCTTCCTACATCCAATTTCTCATAATTTGATAACTGATACAACACGCATACAAGATGACAATAGATTCTACAACTTAATCCACACCATATACACAACGTTTGAGCCACAAACCCACAAAATCAATTTACAGAGAATAGAAAATCATAAGTCTGAGAATTAGAATTAGTTATACCTTAATCTTTGATTATTGGCTAGCAAAAGATGACAACAAGGTTTAGCAATCTTCTCCTTCCTATTGAAATCTCAGAACAATCTCTCAAGCTCTCACTCTCAATCTCCTCTAAAATTCTCTCTTCCTCTGATTTTCTATGCTAACAAGACTAAGGAAAAAATTAAGACGCGTATGCCATATAACTGGCCTCTCCCACGTTCCTTACGTTAGAAAAATAAAAAGTTTGCGTCAGTTGAATAAGCCAAAGGCCACAAGGCCTAGTTTGGCTACCACATATTTTCCCTAAACCAATTTATTTTTATATTATTTATATTATATAGTTTTCAATTGTCACCCTTGCAACCCATTAAATAACTTATAATTATAATTTTTATATTCTTATTACAATTATGCTTATAGTAAATAATTAAATAATTATATATCTAATTTAATTAATAAATTAGACACGTTACTATATTTAATTTATTTCCTTTAAATTAAACAATTCATTTAATTTAACTAATTTCTTAAATATTAAGCAATTGATTTAATTTAATTATCTCCTTAAATTAAATTCAACAAATAAAATTATCATTACTCGATTCAATTAAGATTAATTAATTTAGCTACTAAATGATGACAATTCATCAAATATTTATTTTCCTCAATAAATAAATTATTTAAAATATTTATTTAATTCCATAAATATTTAAATTAAATTACAAATTTCTCGATCGTTACATCCTTCCCTCCTTAAAAGGATTACATCCCCGAAATCACAACTCGAAAAAAAATTCATTTGTTACATTCTTCCTCCTTAACAAGATTCTGTCCTCAGAATCGCTATACAAAATCAAGCAAACAACTGAGGATAATTTTTCATCATAACGTTTTTAAGTTCCCACGTAGCTTCTTCAGCATTGTGGTTCCTCTAGATTACCTTAACAGAAGGTATCACTTTATTCCTCAGTACTTGCTCTTTTCTATCAACAATTTGAATAGGGACTTCTTCATATGATAAATCTTTCTCGAACTGTAAGGGCTCATATTCTATAACATGTTTATAGTCAGGCTTATATGGTCTCAACACCGAAACATGGAAAACATTATGAATATGCTTTAACTCCGGAGGTAAGGCTACCTCGTACGCCACTTCGCCAACTCGTCGAAGCACTTCGAAAGGTCCTATAAATCTAGGGCTCAATTTCCCTTTCTTGCCAAATCGAATTTTCCCCTTCCAGGGAGACACTTTCAGGAAAACATAACTACCGACATCGAATTTCCGATTTTGTCGGTGCTGATCGGCATATTTCTTCTGTCTATCTTGTGCAGCTATCAATCTTGCTCGAATCACCTTGATGATTTCGACGGTTTGTTGCACCAACTCTAGACTCAATAGCTGACGTTCTCCTACCTCATCCCAGCATAACGGAGTTCTGCATTTTCAGACGTATAATGCTTCGTAAGGAGGCATGCCAATACTCGCGTGATAACTATTATTATATGAAAATTCAACCAACGATAAATGATCATCCCAATTTCCCTTGAAATCCATAATACATGCTCTGGGCATATCTTCTAGTGTTTGGATGGTTCTTTTGCTTTGTCCATCGGTCTGAGGATGGTATGTTGTGCTCATTCTCAGATGTGTTCCCAAACATTCTTGCAATCGTTTCCATAAATTAGATGTGAAACGTGGATCTCTGTCTGATACAATGGACACAGGTACACCGTATCTTGAAATGATTTCCTTCACGTACAGTTTTGCTAATCGATCTAAGGTAAATCGAATCTTAATTGGTAAAAAGTGAGCTAACTTCGTCAATCGATTGACAATCACCCAAATAGCATCGTAACCTTGTTGGGTCGTTGGAAGACCCACCATAAAATCCATGGCCTTTGATGTTCAGCTTTAACCTTCTAACACGTTAAGCATTTCGCCACACACTCAGCCACATCCTTCTTCATATTCGGCCACCAAAAATGATGTCTAAGATCCTGGTACATTTTCGTACTTCTAGGGTGAATCGAATATCGTGAGTTGTGAGCTTCACTCAAAATTTCCTAATTAATTTCTGGTACTGGCGGAACCCAAATTCTCCCTTTGAATCGAAGTAACCCTTCCGAATCGATTTTGAATTTGTTTTCCTCACCTTCAGATATCTTATGTTTTATCTTTTTGCATTCCTCATCCTGAAGTTGTGCATTCTTCACTTTATCTACCAATGTTGAATTATTTCCTATCTGGAACAACTTTTCATCGGATTCTGTCGGATATTTAATTTCCAACTCCATCTTAGCCATTTTCGACACTAGCTTCTCTTGAGCAGTCAACAACATTAACTTCTCTCGTCCCTTCCTGCTTAAAGCATCAGCAACAATATTCACCTTTCTGGGATGATAGAAAATCTTGCAATCATAATCTTTGATTAGTTCCAACCATCTTCTTTGTCGCATGTTTAAGTCTTTTTGTGTAAATATATACTTCAGACTTTTATGGTCAGTATATATCTCACACCTCTCTCCGTAAAGATAATGTCTCCAAATCTTCAGGGCAAACACTACCGCAGCCAACTCTAAGTCATGAGTCGGGTACCCCTTTTTCGTAATCTTTTAATTGACGTGATGCATACGCGATAACTCTGCTGTTTTGAATAAGCACACAGCCTAGTCCTTTATGCGATGCGTCACTATACACTACAAAATTCCCTGTATCATCAGGCAATGACAACACAGGTGATGTACTTAACCTCTTCTTCAATTCATGAAAACTTTCCTCACACTTCTCCATCCAAACAAACTTAATCGCCTTCCTGGTTAAATTCATCAACAGGGTCGCGATCTTGGAAAAGTCCTGAATAAAACGCCTATAGTAACCTGCCAACCCTAAGAAACTCCTTATCTCTGACGGTGTCTTCGGCTGATCCCAGTTTACTACAGCTTCAACTTTTGATGGATCTACCGAAATTCCGTCTTTATCAATAACATGCCCGAGAAACTGTACATGTTCCATCCAAAACTCACATTTTGAAAATTTTGCGTACAACTTCTCCTTTCTCAATGTCTCCAACGTCACTCTTAAGTGTTCAACATGTTCTTCCTTGGTCTTAGAATACACCATGATATCATCAATAAACACCACCACAAATTTTTCTAGGAATGGTTTAAACACCCTGTTCATCAAGTCCATGAACGTCATAGGTGCGTTGGTTAAATCAAAAGACATAACCAAAAACTCGTAATGACCATACCGAGTTCTGAATGCCGTCTTCGGTACGTCTTCTGGCCTCACCTTCAATTGATGATAACCACTCCTCAAGTCTATCTTTGAAAAATATCTCGCCCCCTTCAGTTGATCAAATAGGTCGTCGATTCTTGGTAACGGATACTTATTTTTAATCGTAACCTTATTCAATTCTCGATAGTCAATGCAGAGCTGTATCGATCCATCCTTCTTCTTAACAAATAACATTGGTGCTCCCCATGGCGATACGCTCAGCTGGATATACTTTTTGTCGAGCAATTCTTGCAGTTGCACCATCAACTCTTTCATCTCTATCGGGGCCATTCTGTATGGTGCCTTAGATATCGGGCATGTTCTTGGTACTAAATCAATCACGAACTCGATTTGTCGATCTGGCGAAAGGCCCAAAAAATCGTATGGAAATACGTCTGCAAAATCTCTTATGATCGGTATCTCTTCTAACTTCGCATTTTTCTTCTATGTATCAACTATGTAGGCTAAGTATCCTACACATCCTTGTCTTAACAACTTCTTGGCTTGCATCACCGTCAGACAACTTGCTTGTCGAGGTGATTTGATGCCATAGAACACAACCTTTGACGGAGTCATAAGGTTAACACATTTTCTTTGGCAATCAATCACTGCTCCATGATTGAATAACCAATCCATTCCCAGTATAACATCAAACTCCCCCAGTCTAATTGGTATCAAGTCTACCCTCATCTCTTGACCCTTTATAACCACTTTACAATTACTATATACAAATCTAACAGGAATAACTTCCTTATTTGCAATCTCTATGCTTAAGGGAAATTCTAATTCTTCCTGAGGCAATCCTAAGTTTTGAGCAAATTCATCGGATATAAATGAACAAGTAGCACCCGAATCAAACAGTACATAAGCATTAATACCATTAATCGGAATGATACCTGACACCACATCCTTAGATCGAATACATCACGCATCATATTGAAAGTTCTCGTAGTAGGTCGGCTTGATAAAATTTGGTCCAAATGATAGTCAATGCACCACCACCATTGTTGTTTCCTTTTCCTCCACTTACACTCCCCGCTGGCTTTTTAGGACAATCACGAGCCATGTGATCCTTTGAGCCAGCAGTAAAAACATGCTCCTTTCTTGATTTGAAATAGATTCGGTCTAATGTGTCCTCCCTCGACCACGCTTGAAACACACCTGCTTTCCCTTCAAACATACCCTAGTATGGTTCTTTCCACAAGTAGCACAAGCTTCAAACTTTTTATTCTGCTGACTTCCATGCTATCCTCCTGTAGTCGAATTCTCGTTCCACTTCCTCTTCTGATTGTTACTTCCAACATTACTTCACCAGCCTTATTCTCATTATCATTCTTCCTCTTCTTCTGTTCTTGGTTGTATTTGGTGAAGGCATCGCTTCCACCTTCCGCGATAATTGCCTTTTCCAGTACAGTCGCAAATGTATTTAACTGGAACATTGAAACTTTGTTATACAGCTAGGGTTTCAATCCTTGTTCGAACTTTCTCGCCTTACGCTCATCCGTATTGACTTGATAAGTGGCAAACCTTGCCAACTCGTTAAACTTCGCAGCATATTCTGGCACCGTCATAGTTCCTTGCTTAAGCTCAAGAAATTGCACCTCCAACTGGTTCCGAGAACTCGCTGGAAAGTACATTTAAAAGAACATCTCCTTAAATCTATCCCACGCTACCACTCCTTGTCCTCCACGAACTATTTTTGCTTGCCACCAGTAGCTAGCTTCGGACTTAAGCATAAACATCGCGAATGCAGTCTTCTGATCTTCGTTAACTCTAGCAACGTCGAACACTTTCTCCATTTCCATGATCCAGGTTTGGGCTTCCACTGGATTCATAGACCCTTGAAATTCTGGCGGTCTAACCGCTTTGAATTCCTTGAAAGTCGTAACTTAAGCTTACGGTTGATTCGCAAGTGCACCCGTCAATAAAGCTACCAACTGCTGAACTGGATTAACGTTGGTCTCATTGTTGTTGTTAGTAGACCCCTCAGAAGGTGCTTGTTGACATGGTTGTCTTCTTCTAGGAGGCATTTTCTGTTAAGATACACGCTTATTAGCTCATTACTCAACTTCCTAGGTATTTAAAGTTTAACTTAAACATTTCAAGATTGAAGCTTTAACACATAACATTTCAAATAAACTCTAATATTTTATTCATTCATAAAGTTTTAAACATACTAAAGATAGCATATCTGCTATAAACATCCACTTTCCAGAACAAAACCAGTTTCAGGATTACATACTCATACTATCCCTTTATTTATCTCAAAATAAGGGATTTAAAACTTTATTTAGTCACATAATTAACCACATATTATTATCATCACTATTATTTTCTATCTATTCATATTAAGACGTCGTAAGGCTTCTCGACGTTCCTCTTCCATGATACGATACGCAGTCTAACGATCCATTACGAACCACGGCGAGTCTTCAAACTTAGGTGGGTAATAATAGACTCGATCCTGGGCCCTATCAATTGCCAAATTAAAAGCATAATTCATCTCCTTCATCTTGGCTTTCTTCACTTAGACCTTAGCCTCAGCACGGTCTGCACGTTGAGTCACCTTCATACAAGCATCATCTTCTCTTGTACGCTTAGTTGTCTCCTCTTTGAAGTTATCTTTTACCTTTTTCATGTCAGTCTTCATCTTCTCGTTCACTGCCAACAGGTCTTCATGCTGATCCTTGGTGTGAACTAGATCCCATTCTGTGTTTCCAAGTTTTGAGTCAAGTTCCTGAATCTCTACCTCCTTCTGTTCCAACGCAACGTGATGCATCTCAACCATCTCCTTCAGCTCCTCAACATTATCCTGTAACTCTATGTTACGGTCATACAAAGTGTCATACATCTCAGCCGATACGGAGTTTGGTGGAAACTCCTCAGGATCCTCCTCATCATCATCCTCCTCTATCTCCTCAGGACTATCCTCCTCGGGATCGGTCACAGGCTCATCCTCCTGGATCAACTATTCCCGCACTACGTAAATATCCCAGGGTTCGTCATCTCTAGGTACCTGAGGTATCACCCCCCCTAGCTAGACTGGACCCTCCTTCGTTAGACATCCTGTTAACAAAATATTTTAAGTTTTACTTAACATTATCGATACTCGTGGGAACATAAGTTATTAACACATAGCACATATTGTTTAGTTCTAATGGATGCCTTAATCCATTCCTTAAAACCCGATAAGAGTTAATCACCTCTATGTTTTCGGACTTCTTAAAGGCTACTTCCTAAGGTTTTCCCCACCTAAGGTTCATAACCTAAGGCTTTGATACCAACCTGTGACACCCCCAAATACGGGTACTTCATTTCCACCGAATTTGGTGCTCACTATCAAAATAATTACATCTAACTACCCATAATAAAGGATAAAACATTAAATAAATAACTTAAACAATAATCTCTCCCATTAAAGGGTTACATCATAATCTCAAAATAAATCCCAGGTAATCTAACCTTAAAATTATTACATCAGTTTGCGGAATACATTATAAAATAAAACAAGTCTAAAAAACTTCAATCATTTAAATAAACTTTAATTAATTCTTCATCACTTAGACATCTTGCCCTTTCCCTTGCTAGTAGATGGATCATCACCTCTTTCAACTTTATCTGCATTGTTTAATTGCAAGAGTGAGCAAACAATTGCTCACTGACATAAAGATGGTATAACAACAACATGAGAATGAACAACAAATACTGAATAATAAAGAACTTGTTCTACGAATCAAAATAGAAAACAAGTTCGAACTTTAATTATCTGAGGGTCTTATGACCACGAACTATGTCCACGGTGTTTATGTATTATTACCTTAACCTCAACAGTCATTAGACTGTACAGGCTCTTCTTAACGTACTCAGGGGGATCAGCCCTTTGTACAATATATTGTGCACAAACATCTAAATGTTACACGTACAAAATCCCCTATGTTAGGGTTGTTCGTCTCAATTTGAATTTAGAATTTCCGCACTAAAGAAAGTTTAGTTTGGAACTAGTTTATCAGTGTTTCTAGAATTTTAGAACACTTATTCAAATTCAACTAATAAAGGTTTAATACAAGAATGTATAACTGCACTAAGCTATCAAAGTCAAAGATCGGATATCAACAATATATAACTAAATAAGCATGATATATATGCAAAGTATTATATTCAAGGAATTAAAACAATCTCTTTTGAATCAATGTGTTAGAATAATATATGTTTTGAATACTAATAACAAGAAATGAGAATGTGAAACTCATTCGATGTAACGAGTTAGGTTACATGAGCTTATTCAATTATTCATCAGAATAGAATCAATAGTCTTGCTCAATGACAAAGATAAGGTTTAGAAACTTGCACAATTATTATAAGAGTAGGGTTAAAGAACTTGCCTTGTTCGTAAGCTACACAAATGTAAAACAATCTCCAATTATCCCACACACATCATTAAAACCGCAACAACAATTAATTGTATGAACATTAGCTTTCGGGTTAAACCATCTTTTAGGTCATAACCTTAACTTAGCATCTAACCATGTAGGTTAACACACTTAACGAATCTGAAATCTCATTATAAGCCAACATAACTCAATCGTTCATCTCTAACTTTTAAAAACACCACTTTTAGTTTCATTATGTAACTCAATTAGCAATCACTTCAAAATCTTTTATACTTTGTATTATAACACATGACAATCTGCTATTATAGTTTATAACACATGACAATCCCCTATTATACCCCAGTATGGTTCTTTCCACAAGTAGCACAAGCTTCAAACTTTTTCTTCTACTGACTTCCCTGCTGTCCTCCCGTAGTCGAATTCTCGTTCCACTTCCTCTTCTGATTGTTACTTCCAACATTACTTCCACCAGCCTTATTCTCGTTATCATTCTTCCTCTTCTTCTGTTCTTGGTTGTATTTGGTCAAGGCATCGCTTCCACCTTCCGTGATAATTGCCTTTTCCAGTACAGACGCAAATGTATTTAACTGAAACATTGAAACTTTGCTATACAGCCAAGGTTTCAATCCTTGTTCGAACCTTCTCGCCTTACGCTCATCCGTATTGACTTGATAAGTGGCAAACCTTGCCAACTCGTTAAACTTCGCAAAGACATATTCTCGCACCGCAATCGTAGTTCCTTGCTTAAGCTCAAGAAATTGCACCTCCAACTGGTTCCGAGAACTCGCTTGGAAAGTACAATTAAAAGAACATCTCCTTAAATCTATCCCACGCTACCACTCCTTGTCCTCCACGAACTATTTTTGCTTGCCACCAGTAGCTAGCTTCGGACTTAAGCATAAACATCGCGAATGCAGTCTTCTGATCTTCGTTAACTCTAGCAACGTCGAACACTTTCTCCATTTCCATGATCCAGGTTTGGGCTTCCACTGGATTCATAGACCCTTGAAATTCTGGCGGTCTAACCGCTTTGAATTCCTTGAAAGTCGTAACTTAAGCTTACGGTTGATTCGCAAGTGCACCCGTCAACAAAGCTACCAACTGCTGAACTGGATTAACGTTGGTCTCATTGTTGTTGTTAGTAGACCCCTCAAAAGGTGCTTGTTGACATGGTTGTCTTCTTCTAGGAGGCATTTTCTGTTAAGATACACGCTTATTAGCTCATTACTCAACTTCCTAGGTATTTAAAGTTTAACTTAAACATTTCAAGATTGAAGCTTTAACACATAACATTTCAAATAAACTCTAATATTTTATTCATTCATAAAGTTTTAAACATACTAAAGATAGCATATCTGCTATAAACATCCACTTTCCAGAACAAAACCAGTTTCAGGATTACATACTCATACTATCCCTTTATTTATCTCAAAATAAGGGATTTAAAACTTTATTTAGTCGCATAATTAACCTCATATTATTATCATCACTCTTATTTTCTATCTATTCATATTAAGACATCGTAAGGCTTCTCGACATTCTTCTTCCATGATACGATACGCAGTCTTACGATCCATTACGAACCACGGCGAGTCTTCAAACTGAGGTGGGTAATAATAGACTCGATCCTGGGCCCTATCAATCTCCGAATTAAAAGCATAATCCATCTCCTTCATCTTGGCTTTCTTCACTTAGACCTTAGCCTCAGCACGGTCTGCACGTTGAGTCACCTTCATACAAGCATCATCTTCTCTTGTACGCTTAGTTGTCTCCTCTTTGAAGTTATCTTTTACCTTTTTCATGTCAGTCTTCATCTTCTCGTTCACTGCCAACAGGTCTTCATGCTGATCCTTGGTGTGAACTAGATCCCATTCTGTGTTTCCAAGTTTTGAGTCAAGTTCCTGAATCTCTACCTCCTTCTGTTCCAACGCAACGTGATGCATCTCAACCATCTCCTTCAGCTCCTCAACATTATCCTGTAACTCTATGTTACGGTCATACAAAGTGTCATACATCTCAGCCGATACGGAGTTTGGTGGAAACTCCTCAGGATCCTCCTCATCATCATCCTCCTCTATCTCCTCAGGACTATCCTCCTCGGGATCGGGCACAAGCTCATCCTCCTGGATCAATTGTTCCCGCACTACGTGAATATCCCGGGGTTCGTCATCTCCAGGTACCTGAGGTATCACCCCCCTAGCTGGACTGGACCCTCCTTCATTAGACATCCTGTCAACAAAATATTTTAAGTTTTACTTAACATTATCGATACTGGGGAGCACATAAGTTATTAATACATAGCACATATTGTTTAGTTCCAATGGATGCCTTAATCCAATCCTTAAAACCCGATAAGAGTTAATCACATCTATGTTTTCTGACTTCTTAAAGGCTACTTCCTAAGGTTTTCCCCACCTAAGGTTCATAACCTAAGGCTTTGATACCAACCTGTGGCACCCCCAAATCCGGGTACTTCAATTCCACCGAATTTGGTGCTCACTATCAAAATAATTACATCTAACTACCCATAATAAAGGATAAAACATTAAATAAATAACTTAAACAATAATCTCTCCCATTAAAGGGTTATATCATAATCTCAAAATAAATCCCAGGTAATCTAACCTTAAAATTATTACATCAGTTTGCGGAATACATTATAAAATAAAACAAGTCTAAAAAACTTCAATCATTTAAATAAACTTTAATTAATTCTTCATCACTTAGACATCTTGCCCTTTTCCTTGCTAGTAGATGGATCATCACCTCTTTCAACTTTAGCTGCATTGTTTAATTGCAAGAGTGAGCAAACAATTGCTCACTGACATAAAGATAGTATAACAACAACATGAGAATGAACAACAAATACTGAATAATAAAGAACTTGTTCTACGAATCAAAATAGAAAACAAGTTCAAACTTTAATTATCTGAGGGTCTTATAACCACGAACTATGTCCACGGTGTTTAGGTATTATTACCTTAACCTCAGCAGTCATTAGACTGTATAGACTCTTCTTAACGTACTCGGGGATCACCCTTTCAGACTATGTATTGTGCACAAAAACATCTAAACGTTACATCGCATAAAATCCCCTATGTTAGGGTTGTTCATCTCAGTTTGAATTTAGAATTTCCGCACTAAAGAAAGTTTAGTTTGGAACTAGTTTATCAGTGTTTCTAGAATTTTAGAACACTTATTCAAATTCAATCAATAAAGGTTTAATACAAGAATATATAACTGAACAAAGCTATCAAAGTCAAAGATCGGATATCAACAATATATAACTAAATAAGCATGATATATATGCAAAGTATTATATTCAAGGAATTAAAACAATCTCCTTTGAATCAATGTGTTAGAATAATATATGTTTTGAATACTAATAACAAGAAATGAGAATGTGAAACTCATTCGATGTAACGAATTAGGTTACATGAGCTTATTCAATCATTCATCATAATAGAATCAATTGTCCTGCTCAATGACAAAGATAAGGTTTAGAAACTTGCACAATTATTATAAGAATAGGGTTAAAGAACTTGCCTTGTTCGTAAGCTACACAAATGTAAAACAATCTCCAATTATCCTACACGCATCATTCAAACCGCAACAACAATTAATTTTATGAACATTAGCTTTCTGGTTAAACCATCATTTAGGTCATAACCTTAACTTAGCATCTAACCATTTAGGTTAACACACTTAACGAATCTGAAATCTCATTACAAGCCAACATAACTCAATCGTTCATCTCTAACTTTTAAAAATACCACTTTTAGTTTCATTATGTAACTCAATTAGCAATCACTTCAAAATCTTTTATACTTTGTATTATAACACATGACAATCTACTATTATAGTTTATATTATGCCTCAACATCAATAACATGCTTACTAAACTAATATAAGTCCATTATGCCTGACCTGCAATTAAGCAGACCTCACTATCATAGTTCAGGGTGTGGCGCAGCTGCGCCACACTTAGGCTTGGGACCGACGCAATTGCTACTTGCTAGTTTTTTGCCTTAACTTGCCGGTGCTTGTTCTTGGCAGGTGATCGATTGCACGCAGAGACTACGATGAACGATGGCTGCTTTTAGCCCAACAAACACAAATTTCACCCATCAAACGGTGATAACAACATGTAAAATAAATATACCACTAACATAAACATGATTGCTAACATATTCAACCACTTAGCACCATTTAACAACATCTAGAACTATTTTAATTTCTCAATTTTCATGTTTTTCATATAAAACTCTATTTTTGATAGTCTATCCACAAATCATCACTGTGAATTCATTATTTGACTAAATCATTCCATTCAAATTACATTATGTTCGTATCTCAATGAACTACCATATGCAAGCGTCAATTTACAGTTTTATACATAAATTGACCACTAAAATTGGTATTTTCTAAGGCCATAACATATGAACATAAACACTGTTATTTTCATTTTCTTCCTACATCCAATTTCTCACAATTTGATAACTGACACTACACCAAAAATGGCCTATAGCGAAGGAAATTTTGTGAAGGAATTTATTCCTTCACATGAGAAGTTGTTTAGCGAAGGAACAGTGAAGAAAAAAAGTATAGTGACAATATAGTTATTAGCGAAAGAAATATCCTTCACAATTTATATTTTTTTCCTCGCAAATTTGGGGCGATAGAAAAATTTTTGGAGCCAATTTATGATAAAAAATTGCGAGGAAAAAATCTATTTAGTGAAGGAATTATTACTCACTATATATCATTATTCAGAAGTTTTTTGCGAGGGATAAAATTTGTCGCTATCTTGTTCTAAATAATTTTTTTTGAATTAATTGTGGTGAATATAAATACCTTCAATTTTTATTCTTAATAATATTTTAAAATAATTTATAATATTAAATATTTTATTAATTAAAATATTAAGTTATAATAATTTAAATTTTAAAATATTATAAATTAACAATAAAAAATTATAATAATTAATTTACAACCTCTACAAATATAATCACTAATTTAGGTTGAATAATGAAATAAATTTAGACGAGGTCAATGAAATAACTTTTGACTAAATTTTTTGCTTTAATCCCCAATTTCATAAGTAAACGTATATTGTTTCTAAAAAGAAATTGAAAAACTAAACAAAAATAATAATAAAACAACAAAATGACTTCCAAGTTTCAATTACCCCGATCCCCGAAGCCTTTTTTCTTCACTTCTTTTGTTGCTTTTACATTTCTGCTAGTTCATAAATGTTCCTCCATTAATCTCAATCCCTATTTTATGAATCATCTGTAATGTCTAATTTTGACGACATATTCACGATTGTAAAATTTCAAACCCTAATCTGAAAGAGGGTCGTGCAAGATTTGGACTGTCGAACCTTGAATTAACTACGGAAAAGGAGGAGTTCTGATTCGGGGATTATCGGGATTTAAGAGGATGAGTGCTCAAAAGAAGAGGAATTTTCAGATTGTGGCTTTTAAGCATCGGGTCGTGGTGGATCCGAAGTACGCAGAGAAGACTTGGAAGATGGAGCATGCGATTCACGAGATTTAAAATCATAACGCCAGTGGCCTTAGTTTCAAAGAGCTCTACATGTTTACTTCTTCTCTATTTTTTTAGTTACAATTTTAAGAAAATTAAAATTTTGATGATAACTCAATATACAAATTCAATCATTCATATATGCTTTTGAATCAATTATTTGTGTGTTACTATGATTGTATTTCATCAAAAATTTGTTGGGTGATGTTTTGGGAATGGTGAATTTGTTTTGATTTACGGAATCAATTTTCCTAGTAATTGAAATTTTGTTTTTATGCTTGTTTTGGTGGTATATCCTCTGTTTACTTTTCTAAAGAACAGGAGTAACATGTAATTTACTAGCTCTTTGTTGTATACTCAAATTGCTACACCTAGTTTTTTAGATAATTTGAAATTTATTGATTAAATTAAGCCCATGTGGTTTTCTTTTTCTTTTATGAAAACGTGTATGCTTGTTGCATTATATTTTGAATTTCGTTTAATATTGGATTGGCAGTTTATCTTTCTTCTAGTTATAAGTCTGTTCAGTTGTAACAATGATGAGGGAAAATAGCAATGATGAGGGAAAATAGGGGCCAAGCTTAGTGGACAAGCGTGGACTGGCTAACGAAGAAGAAAAATTCAGCCATATAAGGCCAAACACAGTGCCTAGAAGTGGCTAACTTCTTCAATACTAGAATTTCCAAAATCAGTAACATAGAGAGAGAGAGAGGCAGAGCTCGGGCAAGGAGAGCAAAAAGAGAGTTTTACTGCAGAAGATATCTAAGTACTAAGGTAATTCAAATTACATGTTCATTGCTTTTGTTTCTGAGATTAAGCAGTAGTAGGATAAGTAAAGAATGTGTAACTTAGTTTATAGTAGCTTCTTTTTTACTATGTTTACCAGCTGATATTGGTAAGGCTATATGTTCTGATTATATGAAACAAGTGAATCTTAGGTAAGCTATATGATTACCTTCGAGATTTTGAGAATCCAGAACCTAAATTGTTAAGAAGAATAGTAATTGTTAGCTTGTTAAAATTGCTTGGTTATATGCCTATAAGTGACTGATCATTGAACTGTTGATTGACCGAAGTTGAATAGAGGAGATAGGTTGGGCTGAGGAGTAATAAGGGGAGTAAAAGGGGTTGTGACATAAACCAATAGCTACGAAATTAGTAACTTAGCACTGTGCCTACCAACCGTTCGATAAAAGTTCTAAAAGAACTTTTTTGTTTAAAAATTGGATTTTTGAACAAAGTGAAGCTTGGGTTTAATTTATTTATCATACATGATGTTAATTAGGAAGTTTGAAAGTACTAGATTAGAGTGAAAAGCAATTTTGAGCTAAAACGAAAATTAAAGAAACTTAGTGTGGCAAGCTATATATGAACATTGTTTTGAGCTGCGTATCACATCTGAAGTGGAAGGGTTACAACCTCTAAAACTCATTCTCATATAGTATGTATAATATACTTAAGGTTGGCTTTAAATTGGTAGATGATTTAAAAGTTATAAGCCCACAATATTGGCATGTTGAAGCTGAACTGCTGCTTATGGCAGCAGCAGTGGGATACTTGGCAAGGGCTGGGGCCTTCTTAGGGGCACTCAGTCAAGACACTTGATTCATAAAGGGTGGGTATATCACCTAATTAGTAGATAAAGTTCAACATGATTAGGTCAAGCCGCGTGACATGAAAAGCTAACTTATTAAAGAAGAAGTGACTGCTGGTCATTAACTGCAACAGTCAGCCATAAGGTGCGGCGTTTGCAAGCGAGTTCATATAGATGATATAATTATGTAGATTGTTAGCTAGGAGAGTGTACCAACTTTTAGATGTTAAAATAACTAAAGTGCATGTTAAAAAAATTACCAAGACAAGAGGCAAGGAAAAAGGGACTGCTGCCTAATGGCAGAAGTAAGCAGCAGCAAACTGCTGACCCTAAGGACAAATTCGGGGCTAGCTATAGTTTCTAGAAAATTCTGGGCTTTTGGGGTATTATATTACACTAAACAAGCTTTCCATAGACTCCGGAACGGACTAATTCTGACTTCGGAGCAAAGAGTTATGACCTTTCAAAGTAGTCGCATCAAAATTGTCTAACTAACTCGGGGCAGTCACCTTGAACGAATTTTCTGGAATTCTGTGTTTTGAATTTGGGAAAGGTTATTGAATAGGAGTTGCAGCCCCGGAAGTTAGCTTCGCATGGGCTCAAGAATCGCTTAAAAATATTGAGAAACGAAGGAGTTATGACCATTTTAGGGAAGGAAGGTCGTGCAGTCTAAAAACAGAACATTCTGTCCACTTAGAGCATATTTCTGTTCTGTTCGGTTTGGAATTTGGAATTGTGATCTGAAGAGAAGTCGTAGTCTCGGAAGTTAGCTTCGCGTGGGCTCAAGAATCGCTTAAAAATATTGAGAAACGAAGGAGTTATGACCATTTTAGGGAAGGAGGGTCGTGCAGTCTAAAAACAGAACATTCTGTCCACTTAGAGCAGATTTCTGTTCTGTTTGGTTTGGAATTTGGAATTGTGATCCGAAGAGAAGTTGTAGTCCCGGAAGTTAGCTTCGCATGGCCTTAAGAATCGCTCAAAAATGTTTTGAAACGAAAAAGTTATGACTGTTTAGCTTAAAAGGGGCAATTGAGGTTATGTAATTAACAAGAACCGTTTTATGTATGATATATAAGTATATTGGGTGACTTATGTAAACCAAATGGGGTTTAGGACCTGTTTTGCAATTGATGAACAAATTAAGTATGGTTGTAAACCAGTTGCGGCAGGGCAATTTCGGGTCCTTATAAAGCTTGTCTAAAATGTCTGTTTTGGCTAGCTTGTAGTTTAAAAAAAAAAAAAAAAGCTTGCCATTCCCCTATAACATATTAAAAGCTGGAAGCAATCAGACTTATAGATCTTGAGTTAGAAATTCGCAAATATGGTTGGGTTGATGTTGTGACTGCAGTGCCTGGCTGTGCTTTGTAAGGGGTTGTTTTTAGAGACTGCTATCCACTCATCTTCCACAGGCACCAAACATGCTCTACAGCAGGGAAACATAAAGTTGTGGTAGTAATCTAAGCTTGATAGAATCCTTAATTTAATAATACTTCCTCCAGCCCTTGGAGCCTTTAGGAACCTATTGAAAGTTAGTATGAGGGCACTTAAAAAGAGAGTGCCTAAAGACTTTACACTTAGGACAGAATTGAGGTTTATTTTGATATTCCATCTTAACATCAACTAGTTTCTCAATATGTAAAACATCACGGATTTCAACTCGTAGAATATCAGGAAAGGAGGCATTAAGATCTACTTTATCACCAACTCTGGCATAGTTCATAGGCTCCATATTGCTAGTGACCCTACCAGTCAAATGGAGAGTCCCAACTTCGCCGGCAATGTAGCTAAAACCGTCAGAGGTCTAATAAGAGAAGGGAATATGGTGATACTTAACTCAAGCAGGTGCCTTAGAACAAGTTTCATCTTTAAAGATAGCTCCTTCTCTCCAGTGCGTAAGAATAAATTTATTTGAGAAATACCAAGGTCCTAGATTAAGGACATTATCCCTATGTTCAAAACTAGAGTCATTAGAAGTAATTTTAAAATTTGTTCATGCACACATGTACATGCTTTTAATTTTATCTACTTCACAAATATACTGAACACATTCACATTTACTTGTGACATTGCTACCACCCATTTTCTGAATTTAAATTCTCTTGATGGAAATTAGATTTTATCTAAATGATGAATAGCAATAAAAAAATATGATAAAATATTAAGGACTTAAGATTATGAAAGTGTAAAGTTGATCTCCAAAAGCCTCAAGTTGAACTTGATGGAAAGGCATATGCATCTGTTGGACAGAATGGACTCATGGCACTCTATGACACCTTGCTCAGCCAGGTAAATGTTGAGCATGTTCATTACTGCAGTTTTTTATTGGCTGCATCTGCTTAAGTTACAATCTTGTTTATAGTTTTAATATATAAAATCTACATAGGTGGTGTGGCTGAAGGTTGAATTATGCAAGTTACTGGAGGATAAACGCTCTGCTGTACTCAGGTTATTAATATATTTACTTTGATGTGTGGTTTTGTTGGTCCATATTCCATAAATGATTTAGCCGCTTCCAGAAAATGTAGGTACCCTATGGAATAATTTATTCAGTCAACCATGACAAACTGACAATAATATCAGTAATTTTAACAATGCAGTGGTAATGTTTAATTTACTTGCTTTTCTCTTTTTCCAAAGCTGAGGAGTTGGAAACTGCTTTGATGGAGATGGTGAAGCAGGATAATCGACGGCAATTGAGTAAGGTATATCAGAACTAACTCTAGCACAGTTCTTGTAGTTATCTTCTTGTTTTGTAGGCCTAGATGTTGTTTTTTTCCTGTGTTTGCCTCTTGTTTACTAACCTAACATAGCATATTGAAAAAAGCTTGTTGTGATGTGGCTTTGGAGTTTTAGTTACATCTTTCTATCTCTTTTTATTGTGGACACTGCTTGTTTACATCGATGCCCCTCTTTGCCATGTCAAGAATGTCACAGGTAATGCGCTTTCATCTCATCTACTAATCCCCTTTGCATATTTGTATTAAAGTTTTGTGTGAAACTGCTTACCGATGAAACATATAGCATGTTTAGGAGGGGGTTTATCATTTATATTCTTATGAACAAGACGATGATGGTGTTTATTCTTCAATAATGTGTCAAAATAAAATTTTCATGCAAACACTCTTTTTTTTTGTAGCAGTCCTAACCGAAAGTTATTTTGTGGTTTATAGTATATTGTTTGAATGCCCATTATGGCTATGACTTCAGAATTGTTTTGAACTCTGAGATATGTCTCATTTCATATTTTCCCACTATGATTATATATGTAAGTTAAGATTGTATACCATTTCTCGTAATGGTGCTTCTGAATGATCTATTATTTATCTCTTTTTCTTGCCTTTACTAAAAC
Organism: Panax ginseng; assembly: GCA_020205605.1. Lineage (NCBI taxonomy): Eukaryota > Viridiplantae > Streptophyta > Magnoliopsida > Apiales > Araliaceae > Panax > Panax ginseng. Next base: position 67,623,462 of record CM035145.1, on the reverse strand, counting down.
AAACTAAATTTCTTGTTTCTTGTTTATGAAAAGGAAAAAAGAGATCTTTTGCAAAGTTTGTATTTCTCCATGTTAATCTCATCCATGCATGTTCCTGGAAATACTTTGATAAGAATATTAGAAGTTAATAAAGCATATGATTGTTTTGTGGCCGAATTCTTTCTTTCAACGTTTCTACATAGCTTATAATGTTAAACAATAGTTCATACTAATTCTCTATTACTTGAGTTGAGCAATTAGAGTGAGATGTTCTTGAGCTTGGCGATCCCTTAGCGATAAGCGAGAACAAGAGATTGTCATGCTTGAGTTCCACTGTTGCTCCTTACAAAACTTTATACCTCAGTAGTTGATCTTCTCCCACACAATACGATTTTGTCACAGTAAATGGCATTATGGCTTCTTTTATAGGTCTTGATGAGGGTAGAGCAAGAACAAAGGGTAACATAAGATGCTAAAATTCTAACAAATGTTGAAGAACTAGAACTGGAGGAGAGCTCCGATGATTTAGAGGAAGATAGGCTAGAAATAGGAGAGGAAAGTTCGCGTCACATTGTTCAGCTCTTTTCCATTACTGCAGCTCTTTTCTTGAAGCAGGTAACGTACACATTGATCAGTACACATTCAACACACTAGAGCATAAGTTCACCAGGCTCATTTTTTCTTATTCCTTGAAATTGAATTTTGGTGTTTCTTTTGCAGCAGGAAATTCACATGTCCAACCTTGATTTCCTTGAAGAAAATGATGATGAAGTGGTCCTAACATGATGTACACTTCATTTAATTTTCTTGTGTTAGTTATTAAATATTGTAAGTACTATGATCTTTGGGAGATCAATACATAATAACAAATTTTGTACTTACCGTGACTTGAGCATTATCTATTTATATATGGAGTATTAATTTTAATTATTGGCTCTTTATGCATTAGTTTGTCAATTAGTTTGAAATATGTATGATATTTATATTAACTTGTAATATTAAATTTAATATTTATTATTGCAATTAATAAAAATAATAGTAATAATAATAAATATGAAATCATTGATTTGAAAATTAATTATAATTTTTAATTAATTTTGATTATTTAGCAATTAATTTTTATTTACAAATTTATAATTTGTGAAGGAATTTTTTCCTCACTAATTTGAAGATACATTCTCATTTATAATTAGTGAAGGAAAATTTTCTCTCGTTGATAAATTTGTTCTTCACAATATATTATTTGTGAGGGAATAAAGTTATTCACTAATTTTAAATAGTCCTTAAAATATTATTTGTGAAGGAAACTAATCTTTCACTAAATAACAATATTCCATTACTAAATACAATTTGTGAATAAAAAAGTTATTCACAATATATCATTCACAAAAAATATTTAGTTACTACTTAGCCAAGGATACCCAATTGCGAGGAGGTCTAATGCGAGCACTCGTGTGAAGAAAATATTTCTTCGCAATAAATCACTTGTGAGTGATATACGGCCTCTAGTGAAGGATTTGTCCTTCACTGGAGGCCATTTTTGGTGTAGTGTGATACAACACGCATACAAGATGACAACAGATTCTACAACTTAATCCACACCATATACACAACGTTTGAGCCACAAACCCACAAAATCAATTTACAGAGAATAGAAAATCACAAGTCTGAGAATTAGAATTAGTTATACCTTAATGTTTGATTATTGGCTAGCAAAAGATGACAACAAGGTTTAGCAATCCTCTCCTTCCTCTTAAAATCTCAGAACAATCTCTCAAGCTCTCACTCTCAATCTCCTCTGAAATTCTCTCTTCCTCTACTTTTCTATGCTAACAAGCCTAAGGAAAAAATTAAGACGCGTATGCCATATAACTGGCCTCTCCCACGTTCCTTATGTTAGAAAAATAAAAAGTTCACGTCAGTTGAATAAGCCAAAGGCCACAAAGCCTTGTTTGGTTACCACATATTTTTCCTAAACCAATTTATTTTTATATTATTTATATTATATAGTTTCCAATTGTCACCCTTACAACCCATTAAATAAATTATAATTATAATTATTATATTCTTATTACAATTATGCTTATAGTAAATAATTAAATAATTATATATCTAAGTTAATTAATAAATTAGACACATTACTATATTTAATTTATTTCCTTTAAATTAAAAAATTCATTTAATTTAACTAATTTCTTAAATATTAAGCAATTCATTTAATTTAATTATCTCCTTAAATTAAATTCAACAAATAAAATTATCATTACTCGATTCAATTAACATTAATTAATTTAGCTACAAAATGAATTCATGACAATTCATCAAATATTTATTTTCCTCAATAAATAAATTATTTAAAATATTTATTTAATTTCATAAATATTTAAATTAAATTACAAATTTCTCGATCGTTACAAATACTACATCAATGATAAACTCTCGTACCCAGAAACTTCATGAACTGAAAATTTAAGATAGTCAAAGTAGGCTCTAAAGAGTTGACTGTTCTTCAAAGCTAAAGAACACTTTTAGCAACAGTTTTTGTCGCGATAGGCCTTTAGCGACGAGCTTTTAATAAAAATTAATTATATTAATTAAAATAAATAGAAAATAATTATTAATAATATAAAAATGAAGTTTTAAAAATTATTTTAAGTTATAAAAAGTAACTTTTACTATTTTGACATAAATTTCATTAATATTTTAATTTATTTAAATATTAATGATAATAAATTTATTTAATAATTGTATTAATTAAATTGTTTAAAAATAATTTTATGTTTTAAAAATGATATAAAGGTTTTAAAAATATTTTAAGTTATAATATATGACTTTTAATATTTTGACATAAATTTTATTAATATTTTAATATTAATGATAATTATTTAAAAATGATTTTAAATATTTTAAAAATCATTTAAATGTAATATTAAGGTTTTAAAAATATTTTAAGTTATAATATATGACTTTTAATATTTTGACATTAATTTCATTAATATCTTAATATTAATGATAATTATTTAAAAATGATTTAGATGTTTTAAAAATCATTTAAAGGTGATATTAAGGTTTTAAAAATATTTTGAGTTATAATAAATAACTTTTAATATTTAGACATGGATTTCATTAATATTTTAAATTATTTAAATATTAATGATAATGAAATTATTTAGCAATTAAATCATTCAAAAATGATATTAATGATTGAAAAATCATTATAAATGATAATAATTATTTAAAAATTATTATGAGTTTCCGAAAAATATTATAAATTGTAATTAAATTATCTAAAATAATATTGAAGCTATTAGATATAGTTTTATTGAAAACAAACTCGATAATTATCTGATAACGCAATCGGGACGTCGAAATAATACCGAAATCAAACCAGACTTAAATAGTTTGCTTTGATACCAATTGTAGCGCCCTTAAATCTGAGGTAAAAGGTACCTGGATTTGGGGGCGCTACATCATCACATCCTCAAGGATGCTTAAACTAGACTCATCGCAAAAAGGGATGAACTCTTGATTCCTTGATGAGTTGGCTTCCTGACAACTTCACCACCTTTTTTCTTCATTTGTTCCTTCATCTTTTTCATGAGCTTGAGAGAATTTAACTATGAAGTCTCTCTCGAACTGTTGTTGTATTTCTAGCAAGGAACTTTCCTTTTGGCTTTTTCTACACTAGGAAGGATCAGTATTTCCTCCTCATCACCTAGGAGGGTAAAATCAGGAATGTGGTTCTTGACTTTGGGCAACAAGATGTTTAATGGTGCCGGATGAATTTCTTAGGGGACCCTCTTGTTTCCTCTGTCACTCCCCGCATTATGACTAGTACAACTTGTCTCGGCCAGGATTGGTGCTCATAACCGTCAATTTCTTTGAACTGTCTATCTCAAGTGGCATTTGTAGACACTCGAAATTTTCTGTATACTTGTCACTAACATTGCAGGAGGACAGATTCGTCTTTTAAGAGGGAACCCTAAAAGACAATCCATATCAATATCGGATACTACCGGAAGCTCAGCATCAACCCCGGAGCCCACTCTGGGAGTAACAATTCCAACCTCGGATATAACCCCGAGGCATGCAGATCCAATACCGAAACACACACACCGGAGAAGACCGATTATTCTCGGAGATAACCCCGAGGTATCCATTCTCAGTCCCAACCATGGGAATAGCCACCAACCTTGGTGATAACCCCAAGGAATGCAGTTTCGGCGATAACTCCGGAAATGCTTGTTTCAAATGCGACTAGCTTCAATCTCGACGCTCACAACGAGATACACTGTACCAACCCGGCGATAACATCGGGAAGACAGGCACACCTCAAAGATTACAATGAGGACCTTCGACAAATGCAGCAGTCCAATCTCAGCGAAGCTCTGAGCAACGTCTGCTTTATCAGCCCAATCCGGCGATAACACCGGTGAAGAGCAACATCGTCATCTCGCCAACGTGATGCCACGCCACGTCGTCTCAACATCTCTACGCAACGATGTCCCACAAGACTAACCAATCCCGAGTGACTATTATGCGGGGTAACGGATGAAAGGTGAAGTTTGAAGACCGGAGGGCATCGTCCCATCTTCAATGACTTCGTACAAACTCTAATCTCATGCCATCGTACAACTCTCGACAACAACGGTCCGAAATAGGTCCTGTATACCTCAAACGGATGCCCGGATTGTACTTCTGAAAGTTCGAGTGGACATTATAGTGCCCGAGTGCACGTACTTCGAGACGACCCGACTCGAAAAACCTGAGCCCACCAGGGTTTCCTCTGGTACACCTGCGGCTACATCGTCTATAAATAGAGGGCTTGGGCTGTCCATTTTACAAGAGAAAACGGCGAGGAAGCCCTGCCCAATTTGCTCTGCACTCACCCCATGCAGTGTACTTTCTCATTTTAAACACCTGTGAGCTCATATGTAGCCTCTTTTGTACCTACAAAAGCCAGTGTTTACCCACTCTAAAGATATAGAAGTCTTCTTTGGCAGTCAACCGTAAGCCTTCTCACACACTTTAGAGTCTTTCTCTTCATCTCTCTGCACACACCTTTCTTCACGTTGAGAGTCGTGTTGTTACAGCATTTGCTGGACTTTGGTCCGTGGTTTTATTCGATTTGTATATATATATATATATATATATATATATATATATATATATATATATATATATATATAATTGACTAACATTATCGAGTTATGCCTCGATTGAGCCTGAACTTGATGCAGGAGCGTTTATTTGCTTTTATATATATATATATATATATATGATCGTAATGTCGAACTTTGTTCGATGAGCCTGAACTTGATGCAGTGCATTTATTGCTTTAATATATATATACTATATATATTAGCGTATGTGTCGAACTACTCGATGAGCACCGATTTTACATCAAAGCGTTTACTTGCTTTAATATATATATACTTATATATATTAACTGTGTGTTGGACTCTGTTCGATGAGCCTGGATTTTACATCTGGTGCGTTTATTTGCTCTTATATATATATATATATGAACTGTTGTCGAACTATGTTCGATGAGCCTGGATTTTACATCTAGTGCGTTTATCGCTCTTATATATATATATATTTAAATCACGCTGGAGTTTCCTTCGTGGCGATTGATACATTTATAGCTTTATTTACATTTAAATCACTTTGAGTTCCCTTCGTGGCGGTTGACCGTATTTATAGCTTTATTTATGTTTTGTCCCGCTTGGAGTTTCCTCCGTGGCGGTTGATAACTTCTGACTTTATTTATATTTGATCCCCATGGAGGTGCTTAGTGGTTGGTGATCATGTTTGTATATATATATATTTACTGACTTTTATATATATACATTTCTCGCTTTCATTCAAATTGCAAAGATCTTGTGCTTTAGGAATCATGTGATCACAGATTCACCCATTTGGATCTAGATTGATTCCGTGATGGACATTTTCAAATTATGGCGACTTGTAAATTATTCTGCTGTGTCTCCGAATTTCCTCGAGATGGTTTCCATACCCATGAGGAAGTTGGCATTATTTTTGTACATTATTTTCGTACGGATGCCTCACATCTATAAAATAAAATCAATCAAGCCGAGCACTTAATAAAATGGGAGTGTAAAAGGTCTCAATTACTATTGAGCATCAGGGTTTGAAAAACCTCTTTTATAAAACATCACTGTCATATCTTGCTTAAAATTGAATTTTTACATAAATTCAAACCTTGTGTATATAGGTGCGAACGAGGCCTCGCACTACTTCCAAATAATAGCACATTGACCCACACACACACACATTCAGATAACAGTTTCTTGAAAAGAGGTTATCACCGTGGTAACACGGATGTCGGGGGGTGCCTAACACCTTCCCTCTGCATAACCAAGTCCCCGGACCCTAATAAATCTCGGTTTCACAGACTTGAAGTTAAAGATGTCACATCATCGGGGTCAATGTGCAAACCTTTTCTCCGGTTGTGTTAGTACAACCATTTAAAAAACCAACTGGCGACTCTTAACAGTCCCATCGTCGACATTATACATGTCGGACCTTTTTCACTTGTTTTTTCAAACAAATCTCACCTAAAATGAGAACACCAAAGAACAAGTAACGAAAAGGGACAATTAAAAAATCCCGACATCGACCGGTGGCGACTCTGCTGGGGACTCCAGTAAGAGGACTTAAGCCGCTATTACAATCTTTTCAAAACTATTATCTGCTTGTGTGTGGATGTTGCATTTACATTTTATGATGAATGTGTACGAATGCATTTCCTGATAGCACTTAGTGCTTCGCACCATAAACTACTTGTGATATTAGTGCTTCGTACATGTCATCATTATCATACAGTGAGAGGCGATGTATGTGAAGGTATGGTGTGTGGTCCCTCCACCAGGAGGCTATCCCGTCGGTGTTTGATTACTGGACTCGTGAGAAGACTAATTCTCCGAGGCTCAGGAAAGGCACCACCCAAATTCGCTCCAGTTGAAAGACCAGATTAACTTCCTGTCAAGTAGATTGCGATGATTTGGGAACCTTCATGCCAAAAAGCTGCGAGAGTAACCTAAGATAGGTCAGCCTCTAATAAACCCAAAACGGAGGAAAGTCTCTTCATGCTCTCATTTCAAATTACTTGTAAACACAATTACTTGTAATTACATTCCATATATATCTCCATGTAATATGAAGAAATATGTACATATACATATTTTAATGCTACAAACAGCTGACATCCGTTTTGCAGGACAAAATTCCTAAAATGGACACATCACATAGCATGTTATTATACACACTCCCTAAAGACTAAACTATACAAGTCTTTCGCAGGGAACCAATCGGACCTACTACCCTCAAAAGTCCAAAAAGCAACAGCTCTGAATCGATCATGTCGTCATCCGACCAAACTGAACTTAATCCAGTTTCTTGCAAAGAATTCGACGGATTAAGCAAACTAATTACAGATTTGGTTGTTCTACTCAAAGAATTACACTAGTCTAATCAGGGTCCCAAAATACCCGTACATGTTGAATCCTCTACGCAAGGAGGAATCCCGGTCATTACAATACTTGAACTGCAGTTAGAAACGACCAACAAAACTCATGATGCTGCCCATCCCACTAGAAACCCATACACTGGTGACATCAAAAAGAAAGTCCTCCAAATTGAAGAGACTCTTCGTGCTATCAAAGGAATTAGAACACACGGGAGTGTTTCATATGATGATCTATGTATTTTCCCTGGTATTCATTATCCAGAAAAGTTTAAAACTCCTGAATTTGAAAAATATGACGGGTTAGGAGATCCTTACACACATTTAAAGGTGCTTATTGGAGAACTTGGATCTTATCTGGAGGAGGACGAAAAGCTTAGAATGCAATTGTTCGAAAAAGTCTAACTGAGAAGCTTGCTTAAGTGGTACACAAGATTAGACAATTCAAAGATCCATAATCGGGAAGAGCTAGCACATGCTTTCCTCACTCAATCTGACTTTCAATCTCAAATGGCTCTGATCGGTATCAAATTACCAAGATCAAGAAACAGTCCAACGAGTCTTTCGAGAGAGTATGATTAAAGGTGGAGATGCTGGTACGCCCAAGTTAGTCCTTCCATGATGAGAATCGAAATGGTCATAACTTTCATGTAGACATCTGAAGCTCTGTTCTATGAGAGAGTTTTAGCTGCATCGGCAAACCATTTTACGAAATGGTCAAACATGGGGAGATGGCTGAGATGGGATTGAAGTCCAGAAAGATTCAAGACCTAGCTGTACTCAAAGCTGTTGCTGATTACATCCAGTCTGGAAATTATGGGAACAACCCCCGAAGGGTCCATAAAAAGAAAGAGGAAGATGTTTCCCTGATACTACAGGGTCAAAAAGGCAATCAAACCATGCCTATTCAAAGGAGAAACTACACTCCCTTTCAAGCACAGTCTGCGAACCCTCCAATACCAAAAGGTGGAGAAGTCAAACGCCCTCGAGTGTTTACACCCTTAGGCAATACCCTCGAGAACATTCTCAATCTTTTAACAACACAGAAGAAAATTGCGCATCTTCTTCCACCACCCAAATTACAATGGGCGGGGTTTCAATCTTTGCTTTCGAAATGTGCTTATCATGCCGGGGCACCTGGACATGATACTCAGGATTGTTGGGCCTTGAAACACAAGATCCAGGATCTGATAGACAATGGGGAGATCGTGGTCACCAAACTAGATCAGCCTCATGTTCAAGACAACCCTCTTCCTCAACACAAAGAAGAAGAGGTCAACATGATAAATTGGAGTAGCGGACAGAATTCTAATTTCAGCTATGAATCCTCCCAGACCCTCAAAGACGGTGATGACAAATGGGATTATGCCAAGTTCCAGTTCACAATGGAACGAAGATGAAAGCTCTGTCCGCAAGCAAATTGAGCAATTGGCGAATCGGTGACTTATCGGCATCAAGTGACACGTCGGTTAATCATCCAGAGCATGCCGGTCTCCTACCTCTTGTCATGAATATTCCCTCGTCACTTTCGGAAAATGAAATCTTCGGAAGGCAAAGTGACAAAGAGAGCAAATGCCAAGAGCGTCTCGAGATTTTGCCAACAAAAGGGAATTCACCTATTTAGGCCAACCTATGGAGGAAATTCTTCATATGTTAATCAATGAAGGAAGGATCGGTTCCTTCTACCTCCAATCAACCCCGTTCAGGGTCAGTACAACTCGATGGAGTATGCCAATATCACTCCCGATCTCGCGATCACAAAGACGGAAGAATCTTTGGGCACTCATACCTTATCCAAAACCTAATTGACAGTGGTGTCTTGCACTTAGAAGATGACGATACTGTGTTACGTGCAAGTGAGAATTCAGGTCCCACTAAGTGGAAGAGTGTGGTAGCAGTCATATCCACTTGATGGGATTAACACATTACTCACAACGCCAACAATTCAACTCAAGGAGCAACAATCCTTTAAAAGTGGCGCTCCGAGCCAATCAACTTCTTGCCGTGACAGCACAATATCCCATTGTTAGCTTGAGCAAAGTTCCGTGGAATTATGGAGAAAGTGAAGGATCCACCTCATATACAACTGCTACAGTGTCGAAGGAAAATCTATTGTATCTTCCCCAACGGGTGATGAAGTCCACCATCAAATCAAAGGGGAAAATACCCATGGAGAAGATTGAAAAATTCCTCCGTACTATGGGTCATCACGAAGCTAAGGTGATTTTAAGCTTAAGAGAAGCTCCACATCAAATATCAATTTTGGACTTAGTCCTAACTTCCGAGGATCACCGGAAGGTCTTGCTGAAGGTTTTAGAAGAAGTCTATCTACCGACATCAGTTGATACAGAAATATTTCAACGTCTGGTTGATCACATTTTCAACAACAATGTGATATCCTTCACTGATGATGAAATACCGCCCGAGGGGACCGGTCATTGCAAGTCGGTGCCCATTGCGGTCTTGTCCTCTGGATACATGCTAGCTGGAGTCCTGATAGATGGAGGTTCCTCTCTAAATATTTGTCCATACGCTACCTTGGTGAAGATGAATATCAATCTCAACCGAATTCGGAGTAGCCATATTATCATCAAAGCTTTTGATGGAGACCGTCGGAATTCGGTCGGACTAATTGAGCTGCCAATTGAAATTGGTCCTCATACGTTCTGCGTATCCTTCCATGTGCTCATGATAGATTCAGGATACAACCTACTCTTGGGACGACCATGGATTCACATGGCAGGGGCAGTCCCCTCCACTCTTCACCAACAATTGAAATACATTATCAACAATAGCCTGGTCACGGTCAACGCTGAACCGGAGATTCCTCAGCACGGAGACATGCCATTCATCAATGCCAATGCAGACGTTGAGCCAATCAGTTTTCATGCTTTGGAAGTAAGAAATACCCAATACCATGCTATTGGAATGCCATTGCCTGAACCCAAGATTTCTGCCAAGGTAATGTCGGCTACTCAAGAAATGATGTCGTTGGGTCATACGCCGGGACAAGGGTTGGGTAAAGATTGCCAGGGTATCAAGTACCCTATTCAATTAACCAAGCAAACTGGAACAGCTGGACTAGGCTATTCTGCCAGTTTTAGTCACAGGAATCCTCATAAGCATCAGCAGATTCCTTCATCTTCAACCATGCGGCGTTTATCTTGGCCTTCAAGCTCTGAGTCCGCACAACCTCCTATAAAGGTGCCAGCCAATGTAATGGCTATGTTATTTCCCAAGTTGGTACCGGTGAAAGAGAAAGGAGTCTTTGTTCCAAATCCCGCAGTGGAAGAGGAGGAACGAAGAATCAAGCAAGACGTCATCCGAATGTTGTCAGGCATACGCATCATCATTCATGATGAGCATACCAACAGATATATCCCAGATGATGATTGCCCAGACATAATGGCCATCATTCGGGACAGGGAGGATGATGACAATCCCTCCATCACTGCGGTCCACCCGGACTTTGCTCTTGCCAATTGGAACATCATTCCTTGCATTGGTCGTCAAGGGTAAAGCGTCTGTAGATATAATAACTGCTTACTTTTCTTTACAGTACTAGCATTTTATTTTGCCAGTATATGCTAACACTGTGTATAATCAACACATTTCATATATTCTAAGTGAAAGCATATTTTGTTTCAGGACTCTGAATTTAGATGGGCATGTACTTGCTGATACGGTGCCTCTTCTCCACAAGGATTGTACCTTTGATGTAGAGATGAATTCAGCCTTGATGGATATACAGGATGACATTGAGGTACCTCCAGAAATTCAAGAATGGGTCAAAGACAATCCCAAACCCAACCTTGATCAAACCACTTCTTTCAATCTCGGAACCTTAGAAAGCCCTAAGTTAATCCAGATTGGTTCAGACCTTACCCCAAACAAATGGAATGACATGGTTACACTATTAACCCAGTTCCAGGATGTGTTTGCATGGTCTCATGAAGATATGGTGGGTTTGTCCACTGACATTGTCCTTCATCGCCTTCCCATTAAAGAGGGATTTAAGCCAGTTAAGCAAAAGCTCAGGCAATTAAAACCTGAGTGGAGTTTAAAGGTGAAAGAAGAAATTGTGAAACAATTTCAAGCTGGAATCATCATGGTGTCTACATATCCTGAGTGGATATCCAACATCGTGCCCGTACCTAAACCTGGAGGGAAGGTGCGAGTTTGCATGGATTATTGGGACTTGAACAAAGCTTACTTAAAAGATAGCTTTCCCGTGCCGTTTATCCACATCCTCATTGACAATTCTGCGTAATACGACATGTACTCTTTTGCTGATTGCTTTGTGGGGTACCATCAGATCATGGTTGCTAAGGAAGATCGTGAGAAAACTACTTTCATCATGCCTTGGGGAACCTTTTGCTATAGACGGTTGTCATTCGGCCTCATCAATGCCGGAGCCACCTATCAACGAGCTATGATGGCTCTTTTCCTTGACTTAATGCACAAAGAGATCGAGATCTATGTGGATGACATCATTGTCAAGTCCCGGAAGGAGGATGACCATATAGACCATCTCAGAAAGTTGTTCAACAGGTTGCGTAAGTACAACTTGAAGTTGAATCCAGCTAAGTGCGTCTTTAGTGTTAAATCAGGCAAGTTGCTAGGATTTTTAGTTAGCCACAAGGGGATTGAGCTAGATCCTACCAAAATCCAAGCCATCACGGAAATGCTCATTCCTCAGACAGAGAAGGAAATACGGGGATTTTTGGGAAGAATCAACTTCATTAGCAGGTTTATCTCCCAACTCACAGCAACCTGTGAGCCAATCTTCAAGCTATTAAGGAAGAACTCCTCCATGAAATGGAATGATGAGTGTCAAAAGGCCTTCCTCACAATCAAGAAATAGCTAGTCAAAGCTCCCGTGTTGGTACCACCCAGGGATGATGTTCCCCTATTCATGTACCTGTCCATAAGTGATAATGCCATGGGCTGTATACTGGGGCAAAAGGACGATAGAGGCCAAGAACGAGCTATCTATTACCTCAGCAAAAGGTTCAGCAGCAGTGAACACAAGTACACTCTGATCAAAAAGACGTGTTGTTCTTTAGCATAGGCTTCCATGAGATTACAACATTATCTCCATGGTCACACAACCCATCTCATATCCCGTGTGGATCCTCTCAAGTACGTGTTTAACAAACCCATGTTAAATTGCCGGCTGTCCAGATGGCTTGATCCTACAACAATTTGACATCGTATATGTGACTCAAAAGTCCATCAAAGGTCAAGGAATTGCGGATCAACTGGTCGCCGCACCTTCAGGGGATTTCAAACCCTTGGAAACATATTTACCTGATGAAGGAGTAATGACAGTTCAGCAACATCATCAGTACGATACACGCCAAGCATGGAAGATGTATTTTGATGGAGCTGTTAATCTGGAAGGTTCTGGAGCTGGAGCAGTTCTAGTATCTGATACGGGGGAGCAGTATCCGTTGCCGTCAAATTACAGTTTGTCAGCACCAACAATACAACTAAGTATGAAGGATGTCTCATGGGGCTAAAACTTTCCCGTTCCATGGGCATCAGGCGGTTAATTATCTTTGGAGATTCAGAGTTGGTAATCAGACAATCCACCAGAATCTATCAAACCAAAGAGCTACATTTGCTGCCTTACCATCGGCAGGTTTTAAAGATGGTTTTGGAGTTCGAACAAATCTCCTTTCTACACATTCCTCGTAATAGGAATGACTTTGCGGACGCGTTAGCAACTTTGGCATCCTTGATTCACATATAAGATAAGGAACATTTGCCAAGCGTCCCAATTTCCCTGTACAAGGCCCCAGCCTATAGGAATTACGTTGGAGAAGTATCAGATGAGCCACCTCCCATCCAACATCCTTGGTATCAGCATATTAAGGAATATCTACGAGATGGATCTACACCCGCGGAAGCGAGCTCGACTGAGAAAAGTCGGATCCATCGACTTGCTATGAAATTCTACCTGAGTGGAGATGCGCTCTACAAAAGAGATACAAGACTAGGTCTCCTCAGATGTTTAGACAAAGATTAAGCCCAAAGGCTTATGGATGAAATCCATGGCAGAGTCTGTGGCCCCCACATAAGTGGCCCCCTCCTTGTCAAGAAAGTCCTCAGGACGGGACATTATTGGCTATCTCTCAAAGCTGATTGACCACGTCAGGAGATGTTATCAGTGCCAGATTCATGGGAATGCTATCCATGCCCCTCCACAAGAACTCCACAATATGAGTTCGCCTTGGCCCTTCGCAATGTGGGGAATGGACGTGATTGGGCCCATTGAGCCTAAAGCCAGTAATGGACACCGTTTTATCTTCACCATGATCGACTACTTCACCAAGTGGGTACATAGAAGCAGCCTCCTTCCCCAGGATTACTAAAGAAGTCATCATTGCTTTCATCAGAAACAATGTCGTTTGTCGATATGGACAACCAGAGGTGATTGTGTCAGACAATGCCAAGAACCTCAACAACAAAATGATGGAGGAATTATGCAGTAAATTCCACATCAAACATCTTAACTCTGTCATCTATCATCCGAAGATGAGCGGTCTTTGTTGAGGCGGCTAACAAAAACATCAAGAAGATTATGCAAAAGATATCCGCCAACCACAAAGATTGGCCTGACCTATTGCATCTTACTCTGTTAGCCTATAGAACCTCAATGCGTAATTCCACTGGGGCAATCCCCTACGCATTAACCTATGGGATGGAAGCAGTACTCCCCATAGAAGTTGAAATGGAATCCCTCAGAGTGTTGATAGACGCTCAGCTAGATGAAGATCAATGGGTACAAGACAGGAATCACCAATTGTCTCTAATAGACGAAAGGCGAACCACGGCTATCTTCCATGGTCAGTTATATTAGCAAAGGATCACCAGATCCTACAATAAACAAGTCCGACTACGGCAGTTTAAACAACATGACTTGGTTTTGAAGAAAATCCTTGACAACCAAGATCAGTCTAAGGGAAAATTCGCTCCTAACTGGGAAGGCCCATTTATTGTCAAGGAAGCATTGACAGGAGGCGCTCTCAGATTGCAAGAAATGGACGGCGATGAATTTCCACAACTCATCAACTCAGACGCCGTGAAGCGGTACTATGTCTGAAGTAATTTGCAAACACCTTGGTGTGGAACCATCAGATCACCAGTCATTCTGATTCTTTAACCCTTTACCACATACAACTCTTCTACACTTTGCCCCTCAGGGAAACATACTTTTTCAAGCCAGCAGCCTGGCTCTCCTTTCCGTTCCTACAACTTAGGTCATCCCACCGCGGATTGAACCTCTTACATTTGCAGTTTGGCTACCCATATATGGGATCAAACTTCCCATATCTACAGTTTATCCTCAACCTAGGATTAAAATTTCTCCTCCCCGCACTCTGACCTGCACATGGGAGTACGCTTTTCATCTCGCCCTAAGGGGCGAACTACGTCGTACTGATTTCCTCTTCAATAGGAGTACGTAGGCAACCATTTCATATGGCCCGGTCGCAATAAAACAAAAACAACAAAAACATTTCTACCCTCTTCTCCTCACATAAACAACAAAAATATTCCTACACCATTTCTGCCATATACATCGTTGAACCTCTTACACCAGGTTTGAACTACGCAGACTTGATCTCCTCCTCTATAGGAGTACATAGGCAGCCATTCATGGTTCGGTCTCACCCCCTACCAAAACACAAACCCTTGTCAGTTGGTACTGGGATCATCCTTCAATCCACTACATTTTATTCAGCTTTAGACCAAAGGGATGGAATTACCTAAACTCCTCCCAAATAAGAGAATTGGTGACCATCTAAGCTGCGGTCATACCTTGAAGAGTAACACCAATCCATAAGAGATGGAATTAACTAGGCTTCTCCTAAATAGAAGTACTGGCGACCATCTGTGGTGCGGTCTATCTCAGAGAGGAAAGCCACACTTCTCTCCACATTTCCATACAGAAACTAGTCCCAAGACACCAAAGATGGTAGGGATACATACAGATCGATGATCCATTCTGAAACTATCCAGAGATAACTCAATGTCCATCCACCCAGGAGGAATTCAGAATACCGCAAGCCCTGAAGCAGCAGGCAAAATATCAAGCAAGTAGCAAAGCATATCTAAAAGGGAAGTGATCCAAAAATATATTTCCCTGTCATATATATAATGTTGTTTGATATATGCAATGTAAACTATACATTGCAAAATGGCTAAGCTAGTCTGTGCAGGTAAATACAAGCTCATCTACGAGTCAGGGTATATGCGAGCTAACAAGCCCAACATGGCGTCCCTCTCAGAAGATGGAGGTGAAGTTGTGGTCTCCTGTATGAGAATATCCACCCGACCCAACATATCTGCAGCCATCTGCATGGTGACCATATGCTCGTCAATATATGCGCTCATCTCTGCGATCATGCCAGTGGTGAGGGACCTCACGGCAGTACTATCTGTGACAGCTACATCCCGGGCAGATATAGCACTATCCCGCTCGACTATCACTGCGACATCTCTGGCTATCCCTGGCTAATCTGGCCTCATCCCGCTCAACAATAGCGACATCTCTGCGAGCTAATGCCTCGTCTCTTTCTAATAGAGCTGCGTCCCTCCTATCAAGGGCAGTTAACATCATAGATCGAGCCTGATCTCTTTCAAAGGTCATCAGATGAAGACTTTGCTCTAGGTACTGTGCCGAGTGCTGAATCACAACAGTACTGGTACTAGGAGAATCAGAAAGAAATGCTAGCAACCCAGCAGCGGGCTCCTCCTCGATGTATGAATCGATGTCCTCCATGGTCTCTACATCATCTGACTCACTATCCGGTACTGTGGATACTACCGCAGCCGATAAAATATTTATCTCCATCCATGCGAAATACTCTGCAGAACAACCTGGATGACTAACAGAAAAAGTAGCTATCTCACGCTGATCCCAGCAAGTGTACACGCGGGACTGGTCCTCTGCTGAGAGATATCGAGAAGCTGAACTCTGACCTATCGCCCCCTCGAAAGGATGAAAGTCCTGGAACTGGTCAAATTGTGACATCACGGCCAGTGGGTGATAAGTAGTCACACCTCTCAAACCAGCCAGAGGGAGGTAGTCCATGCCCGGAGCATGAGTAATGAAGCTGTATAGTGAGCTAAGCCTCGAACACGACAATATACTAAAAGGATCTCTGATATCTGCCAAAAATGTGGACCAGGACAGAGCATCTATACACTCCAATGGCTGAAAGGAGTATGACATAGCTACATCATGGGTGAAGCAATATCCATGCCGTCTAAAGGTACCAATCAGTCTCAAGTGTGACATAAACCACACATATAGCATGATCGAACTCCCAATGAACACTCCTTTCAGATAAGTGCAGTAGTAGGATGTTGACCGCAGGGTCTCTGCTACAATCATATGTATAGTGGTGCGACCCTCCCTGAGAGCTCTCACGGCCATGATGACACCTATTTCTATCTCATCCATGTACCGTGGCATATAGACATGCGACAGTATGCATAGCAGCAGTACATCAACCCTGGCCAAACGCCAGTGATCCTCTGGTGCGGTGAAATCCCCGAAATATCATGAATAGCTATCCTCTGAGCCAAATCTGTCATACAAAAAACGCTGGGATATCACGTGGCTAGATGTCAGCTCATCCTGTACTACTCTGCGCCACAATCCAGTGAGAGTCATAAATCGTCTACCCATGTCTCCCAAAGCCAGGTGCACGCAAGGTCTGTCTAAAGGTAACATCGTTAATCTTGCATAATCCTCCAGAGTAGGAGTCAACTCATGGGTCCCGAATTGGAAAACTTTGTCTATCCGGTATCCAATTCTCTAGCATCCGAATCTACAAACCTGCGGGAACTCAAACATCAATAAAGTCATGGTATCTTTGCAATGAATGATCTACAGACACCACATGCGGTGGTGACATGTTATCATACCACGATCGCATACCCAATACCACCACCGACGGTGGGGTATGATCTATCTGACTAACTCGTCGAAGAAGACATCTCGTGGGGCGTGTGTCATAAGACCATCCAGGAGTCAATGCCGAATATCTCTGGACATACATACATAAGCATAACATGATACATGCATATCAGATAATAGATGGCAATATGATATAGGGAATGGAAAAAATTGTGCATACATTCCTAAGTATATCATCATCTAATACATCATCTCTGTATAGCTACAAATACAGGGAAATGGGGCACAGATGCCCTACCACTAATAGAGGCCTATCAAAAAATATGACGAGAATGGGGTACAGCCACCCAATATCTAACAGAGGCCTATCAAAGATATAACGAGAATACACATCAGAAGAAGACCAAGGTGTCGATGTCTACATCATCAATCCTGTCCACCTGATGTAACTCCTCCTGAGTCACTGGATCTTTATCAACATGGATGTCAGGCCTATATAGAGGAGGATCTGCGCCGGCAAAACCGAATGGGTCATCTGAGGGGCCAGCGCCTGAGCTGGAAGGAACAAATAAATCC
The DNA here is from genome assembly GCA_020205605.1 of Panax ginseng. Taxonomy (NCBI): domain Eukaryota; kingdom Viridiplantae; phylum Streptophyta; class Magnoliopsida; order Apiales; family Araliaceae; genus Panax; species Panax ginseng. The sequence continues at coordinate 67,605,487 of CM035145.1, read as the reverse complement.
GCCTCTGCTGGATCTCTGCCCAAATGCCGGATAAATATATGTGCTTGGTCCAACTGCCGGGTCAAACTATCAATCTGGGTCATATGAGTCAGATCTCGGACATAGGCTATCCAATTCGTCATCATCAAGGATCATGGAACCATATCCCCATAAAGCTGTGTGTGGCGCGATCTGGGCTCCAATAGTGCGAGCGAACCACCACCGCTGGAACGTCTCCTGGGTACATGGACCCTCTGACAATGCAAAACTGTCAACCCCCAACAATGGGATATCGGTGACGGTGATCATGACGATGCCAACGATGACACTGGCGGGGAGGCAAGATCGGCATACGGATCTCCCATGTGGTTGTAAAGACCAAGAAATTTTTTGAATAATTATATTTATATTTTTACGCATAAATTTTTTTTATTACAAATAATATTTTGAATATATGAGATATGGATTTAGCAGTATAGTCAATTTAAACTTTCAAATTGACGGATAATGAAAGTTAAGTCAGTTATGGTCCAGAACCCTAATTCATGGATTATGGACAAGGAATGAGAATATTAATATATAATAATTATATTTCAATGTGATATGTATGTGCTATATGTGTGTATGGTTTAATGTTGATCAGTTATGTCATAGTAGTAGAAAACCCTAAGTTTAAACTGAAAACCCTAATTCAAACCCTAAGTAGGAAATTAAGATCGATTATTAATTAGGGTTATGTGATCAAGGAGACATGTTAGTGATTATGAATCTAATTAGGGGAAACCCTAACAATTATCAAGAAACCCTAAATGATAATTTAGAAACCCTAATTCTATTACCGGGAAACCCTAAACCTAATTTTTCAAACCCTAATAGGTGATTAGCAAGCCTTAATGGTAATTAGCAAATGTTAAGATTAAAAGTTATGGGAAATATATAAAATTACCAAACTACCCTTAAAATCCAAATGGAAAAGACCAAAATACCCTTTAGTATATAAAATAACCATTTTACCCTTTACTTAACTTGTAATCAAAAAGATTTTCTAGAAGGGGCATGACTCATCACTTGCTAAGATCTCCCATGTGTGTAAATCTTAGCCAAATCTTATCACCATAGCCACCTTGCAAGTCTAGCAACATTGAATCAAAGTATAAGAGAAAAAGAAAGAAAAAGTCTAAGAAATTGGCACATTTTTACCAAACACTCAACCAACTTTTTTCTCTCTCTCCAAGCCACGAAATTCTCTAAGTAATTCAATCCCAAAACAAGTTCTTAGAACATCACAAACAGATTAGGAAGCAAGATCAAAGCAATTTCAAGAAAGAGGTATAACCCTAAAACTCAATTTTGATTCCTAAAAAGCCATGTTAGATTTTTGTTTATGTGTTTATTTAAGTGTTAGAAGATGTTATATGATGATCTATGATGGTACACCATAGATCTATAGCATCAAAGTGCTCAAAAATCAAATTTTCAAAAACTGTCCATGAACCCTAAATTTATGGCCTGACAACCGAATGTCAGAGGCCATAGATCTGAGCCTGTTAATGATTTTGTATGTTTTATGTTTTGGACTTGTAGTATGCTATATGAAATTTGCTCTGGACTTAAAATCAGGCTTAGATCATGTCTAGAAAAAATGCTATTCATGGTCAAACTTCGGTTACCGAAAGCATGACCAAGAGTTTCAGGCGGCCCGTAAAACTCAAAAAACGATGTCTCGACAACTTTTCTTCTCAGCTCATAATCTGTTAGGTGTTAATCATTTTGTTGATGTTGTTGTATCTAGTTTGTAGATCGTTCGTTTTACTCCAGATCCATGCTTTTAAATAACTCAAACATTCAACAGATTGTAAGTAGTGAATGGTCAAAGTAGCCTACTCGGCATTGACTGTCAAATTCTGGGTAACCCAGAATTTGGATTTCAGCGTCTGACAAGATGTTCCTGACCCCAGATCTTATATGTTTTTGATGTTTTGTTTGCTTTAATATATTTAGATTATAGTCTTGTATGTTTACTACATATGCATGCTCATATATCACCTATATAACCAATATAATGAAAGTTATTTAAGGTCAAACTAGCCATCTCGATCACTGATGCAGTTTTCTGGAAAAGCCAGAAAACTCAAGAACAAGGTTTTCTGACAACCTTTGAACAGATGCTAGCTGATGATTTTGATGTTGTTTAAATGATATGATGATTGATAATTATACCTTGTCATGTATACGACAATTCTAAACGATTAGATCACATTAATAGTAACCAGAACGTATAGAAATTAAAGCCTCAAAATGGACCTAGAAACTAACTGGGTTTCTGGAAAACCCAGAAAGTTCTGACAATGACTTTGAGTGGCTAGATCTTCATGCTATGTGTTTATATGACTGATATGATGCTTGATTCGTGTATTATTACATAAATACTACATGATCAGTGCTTAAGATTGTCCAGAACATGTGTATACTAAAAATTAAAGTCGGTCAAAGTAGGTACCTTAGCCACTGAATGTTAGTGTTCTTGGCCCTCAAAAACACCTATTGCGACAGAAATCGTCGCTAAAGCCTTTAGCGACGGATTTAATTAATTTAATTTTCTAATTTTTGAAAAATGCTTTAAAAATAGAAGTAATTTTCTAAAAATTACAAAATCAGTTTTAAAAATTATTTTGAATTATAAAAATTAACTTTTGATAAATTGACATATTTTTCATTAATATTACTATTTATTTGAATATTAATGATATTAAATTTATTTAATCAATATATTAAATAAATGGGTTAAAAATGATTTTTATATTATAAAAATTATTTTAAATGATAATAAGGTTTTTAAAAATATTTTAAGTTATAAATCATGACTTTTAATATTTTAAGGTAATTTTCATTAATAATCTAATAATTATGATAAGGAGTTTATTTAATATTTATATTAAATAAATAGTTTAAAAATGGTTTTAATGATTTAAAAATCATTTAAAAGGGATATAAAGGATTTAAAAATATTTTAAGTTATAATAAATGACTTTTAATATTTTCATGAATAATACATTAATATTTAAATATTAATAGTGATTATTTAAAAATGATTTTAAATGTTTTAAAATTCATTTGAGGGTAAAATAAATATTTTAAAAATAGTTTAAGTTATTATTAATAACTTAGAGATTTTTGTCAAGTATTTCATTAATACTTTTATATTAATGATAATGGAATTATTATGTATTTAAATTATTTAAAAATAATTTCAATGTTTGAAAAATTATGATAAATTATAATACTTATTTAAAAATTATTATAATACCTTGAAAAATAATATGATTAATATTTAAATTATTTAATAAAGTATTGAAGTTTCAGAATAGAGTTTAAGTAAATATAAACTCGATTATTATCCGATAAAACCGTCGGTACACCGAAATGAAATCGAAGTTGACCTAGACTTATATAAATTGACCTAATAAGTAATTATTTATGTTAGAATGACTGTTATAACTATGTGACAATGTGTTTAAGCTATATGATGACTGTAAATAGCAGTGTTATGTGTTATGATAAATTATTCTGATCAAAAGAATAATCTTATGAATGATAGGTTTCGATATAAAGATAAAATCTAAGTTGTGTGTGAGCAGACCCGAACAAGTATCCTTACTCTTTGTTTACTTTATCTGATGTTCTGTATAAGTAAGTTATCGAATATTATACTCATGTTATATAAGTTAATATACCCTACTATTATCGGTAACGTATTTTAATATTAGTATTCATGCCAGTTATAAAATTATATTCATTTACCAGTACTGTACTAATGTATGATCAGTGTATACCTTGTGGATAGATAGTTATGTTAGATTATTCAAGTACCCTCACTTGGATAACGATTGTATTTAACCTCATGTCGATACATACCTACTGATTTTCAGGTATGTATATGTTATTTAAAAATTGTCTAAGCTATTTAACTCAACTAGACGTAGAATGAAAAATATTGTAGAACATGATAGAATATTATTATTATTAAATTGAAATGTTTTATTTCGAATGTCAGATTAATTATGAACATCCCAAATGAGGAAAAAAACTTTTATCGCCTAAAAGCGACCAATTTGAAACGATTTATCGTTCAAACAAGTAGTGTTGATCAATCAGGGGGCATATCACCCTCAGTGTCCGATCACCCTCCGTGTTTCGTAACCTTTTCATGCGATAAAATTTATAGTTTATTAAATGAAGTTTATATAACCTTTTCAAAAATGAAGATAAAATTTTTTGATAATCGTTATTCATTGCTATTACTTTACGGGCACTCAAATGCTCAAATCTTTCGATTGAAATTAAATGTTTTACTTGTTTCAAATGCTATTCTTTCTTTAAATTTAAATGTTTTTAGCTAAGCTAGCACGACACGAAGTTCCAGCAAGGGACAAAGGGAAGGGAAAGTCAAGGAATAGATTACATTATGTTGTTATGACTGTTTGTAGTAAGATAATATAATATTTATCATGTAATATAAGACTTAAAGGTTCTCGAGACTGGGAAGGTAGATAACTTTGATATAATAATTTTGTTTAATTAATACATTAAGTAGTTGAATGAATGTTATCGTGGAGCACCAAGTACGGGTTTCAAGTACTCAAATTTGGGGGCGTCACAAGGTGGTATCAAAGCTTTAGGTTAGAAACCTTTGCTGGGAGTAGACCTTAGGCTATAACCTTAGGACAGAGGGAAACGTTGAAAAATATAAATAACTCAAATAGAGTTTAAAAGAGATGAATTAAATAAATTCATCGTAAAACAAAATAAAAGATAACTTATATAAAACAATTATTTACTGTGTGTATATATTATATGTACTAATCAAAATAATTTATGTGTAGATGTCAGGCGGAAAAGGATTATTATACGCTTATAACATGAAGAAGGATCAAAACAATACACCCGAGCTAATATCGAAGCCAATAGCTAAAATAGAGGCTCACATTGAAAGTAACCTTAATGAAGTGATTATTTTAGAGAATATAGAACCAGACCCAGAAATGGTGGAACTAACAGATAGTGATTCGGACATTGAAGTTGGAGCTGATCAAGCATCAACCGAAGTGCAGAATCTGCAGGACCAGGTTTCTTCGTTAGAAAAATTGTTGGAAATAGAAAAGCTATTTAATAGTCAAATGCAGAAGGCGTTGATCGAAATAATGGATGAACAAGATAAGCTTAAAATCCAAATTGATCAGATGGGAACCAAAAGCAGAATATCAGATACAGCTCCGAGCGAGAAGGGGAAAAGAAAGATGAATGACCGTGAGTTAGAAAATTCTAAAAACTTTAAGAAAATAGGAAAGTGTACAAACTGTAAAAGGAAACATAAGGGCATGTGCCGGACAGGGAAAAAGATATGTTATAGTTACGGACATGAGGTACATTTCTCTCCTCAGTGTCCCAATTTTAAGCAAGGTGCATATTTTAATTGTGGGATGAAAGGTCATCGGGTGAAAGATTGTCCAGGATCAGGAGAAGGTGTAGGGAATAAGTAGTATTAGTATTTGAATATGTATGTTTAATTATATAATTTGTGTGTAATGTAATATTCCTAACTTTTGTATAAGTTGTAGTAGTAAATCCCGACTTTTGTGGTCATAAAGGGATAGCTGATGCTTATAGCAATATGTGTTATCTGGTGTAAAGTATTAAGAAGGAATGTGATTGTATGTTTGTGTAATGAAATAAGTTTTTATCTGATAATGTGATAATCCAGTGAACCAAGTTTTCAAAATTTAACATTTTGAGTTTATGATTATTTGAGTTTGAAATCATGCGTTATATGTTAAACATATACGATAAGACATAGAATATAAGGCAATAAAAGAATAAATTATGATTTTATCAGATAATGCCGCCAAGAAGACAAAACCGAAACCAAAGGGTTGAAGAATCAGTTAACAATGTTGGAGGACAACAACAACCAGACCCAATACAGAATTTTGCTAACATGATAGCTCAAGCTATGCAGAATGCAGTACCAGTTGGGGGAAATCAGCCCGATAATCAATTTGTAAACTTTAAAGACTTCAAAGCAGTAGGACCCCCAGAGTTTAGAGGGACAACTGACCCGTTAGAAGCTCAAACTTGGATAAAGGAGATAGAAAAGGCTTTTGTGGTCGCTAGGGTAGCGGAAGGGCAAAAGACAGCTGTTACCACTTATATGATGAAAGGGGAGGCAAATTTCTGGTGGGAGGCCAATCAAACTAGAGCTGGAGCAGGAGAAGTTACATGGACTAGGTTCAAAACACTGTTCTTTGAGAATTATTTTTCTACTAGTATGCAAGCTAGGATGGAGGTGAAATTTCTAGAGTTGAAGCAAGGAGACATGTCAGTCGCAGAGTATGCGGCAAAATTTAATGAATTAGCTAGGTTTGCTCCACATCAAGTGGACACGGAAGCAAGGAAGACACGAAGGTTTGAGCTGGGCTTAAAAGTCTGGCTCTACAACAAGGTGGCAGTATTACAGATAGGTACTTTTGCAGCATTGTTTGACAAGGCTATCATAGCCGAAGAGGGAAGTGAGGTCATGACTCTTTACAATAAGGAGAAGAAAAATAAGGCTAAGATTGAGGGAGCTATGAAAGTTGAAGGGAGTAGTGGAAGTAAGATAGGAAAGAGAAAAGGGGACAATTTAGGGAACATCAAGATTAAGCAGGAGGGTATGAAGAAGAAAATTATGCAATGTGGAAACTGTGGGAAGAACCATTCTGGAGAGTGTTTGAAGGGAAACTCTGTTTGTTTTAAGTGTGGGCAGGAGGGACATATCTCTCCCAACTGTCCTAATCCTAGGATGAATAGTGGTTATTTTATTTATGGGTCAACAGAACATAGGGTGAAGGAATGTCCGAAAAGGAGAGCTGATGGGGGAAATGTCAATACGGGGAAGAGTAGTGGGACGCTAGCAATAATGGGTCCAACTTGTTAGAGTTTATGCCCTAGAGGCCAATTGTTTGATATAAACATTTTGATATTATATTTGATTAAATAAATGAATGATTCTATTATGATTTTATTTACTGCGTTATATAAATGTTAACATAATAAAATTCCTTAGAATAGTGATACAATTTATATAGTTTCAAGTATGTGACTTGAACATGAGATTATATAATTATAATTAGTATCATTGCTCTTAAATGTCCCTAGTCGAGTACCATTGTTGATAGGACAACAATGATGCATTGAGACTAGTATGAGGATTGACTGATGACTAAATCTCATTGGTCATAAATATATGAGATATTAAGTCAATGCATAGGTATGTGTTAGAGAATGATGTACTGGACAGACCCACCATGAGAATTCTATGTGGAGCATCGAAGTGTCATTAGCGATTCTCATAGTGACAATGATGTAATGGTCCTCCGACCTGAAATCACTATATTTCTACACGAGAATTTATGTACTTTGATATCATCAAATGTCACCTTTAATAGGGTGGACTATAAAGGTGATTATTGGTTACATCATGAATCGTGTGAGGAATATGAGTGATCTAGATGGAATTTAACCATCCTATATATTAGGGGTGATATCCATAGGCCTCTTGATTGAGTAGGACTATGAAATGCATGGTCATGCTCAAATATTGATTTGTTTCATATAGTCTACTCATTGATCAAGAAAACTCAGATTAAATTATGAAGAGTATGACATATTCCATGACTCAAGTTTAATCTAGGATATTAAGGTTAAAAGGATTAAATTACATTAAAACATTGGTCACGAAAAGGTTGCATCGAATCATCGATCTTATTATTACTTGGGTAGCAGTGATGCATTACTAGATGTTAATACATCGCTTTTATAATTTTATAATATGATTTTAAAATTATTGCCAACGTAATAATAACCTATAAGGTCACACACAAAAGAACGTTATTAAAAGGGAATTAATTTAAATGGTAAGGATTTAAATATATCAATATGATTGATAGTATTTAAATCACGCAATTTAAATTAAAAGGATGCTTTATATATATATATATATATATATATATTAATTAAGTAAGACTTAATTAAGATATAATATATATATATATATATATATATATATATATATATAAATTGGGATTTTATTTTAATTAGATTAGGGTTTTTTGATTAATTAGATTTATTGCTATATATATGATATATCGTACGTCTTTGAAAAGTTAATCAAAACAAAAACCTAGTCGCTTGCTCTTAGAGAGACTAGAAAAGCAGTTTAAGAAATCCTCATCCTTGGTGGCTAGTATCTGCGATTCCTTCTTCTGCGCAGATCGTAGGGCGATTAGGTAGCGTTAGTGTGGATACTGGTAGAGAGGCAGCTTGATTCGTTCAAATTGCATTGAGATTAAACCGCATCGTTTAATCGCTTTCTTAATTAGTATAATTTCTAACCACTGAATTAACTATTTTTTGCATGGATCCTGTTTAGGGTTTTGAATTTGGTTTAAATTGTTCTATTTCCGCTGTGCATTTCTGTGTCGAAACCCTACAGTGGTATCAGAGCTACTTGTGAAAAGATTAATTCAGATTACGTGTTTTAATTGTATTCGATATATATGATATATGATGATGCATGTTTACCGATATGAAATTAAATATATGATATTCTGTCGTATGTGTATTCTGGTAATATATATGATGATAATGTTAATCGTATCTTTAATCGGTGGAATAACAATATAACTGTTCTAATCGTATTAGAAGCATGAAGAATCATTTTAATATGATTAATCGAAACTGGAAATATATGATAAATTCTGGGTGTACTGTTATTCGTTTTAATATGATTAAATCGAAACCGCCTGTGGAGACCCCCTTGGACCCCGTCGTTGCGCATGATGGTCGTGACCCCAATATGTTATATATAGTTTTCTTTAATTATTTATAAATTGTTATGTGCTTATTGTGATATGCATGGTGCACAGTTATGGCCTTTTAACCCATAGGTTAGTGGTTTTTGGTTTTGAAATACGGCTTGTATGTCGTGCCTTTCTATAAATTCTAATGTAATATTCTCTTCTCATCTAAATCCCCTCGAATGTAACTTGAGGTTTCTTTATGTCATGTAATAATCTGTAATCGATGAAGATGACAAGATGGAGAACACGATGGAAAGATGATGATGGAGAGGAGGCACATGCATGATGAAGATCCAAGGAAGCTATTTATTTTAAGATCTTTTACCACCTTAGATTGACCTTGAATCTTTCATTAACTTGAAAAGATTGATGATGGATTGGGCCATAAGCTGTGACACATTTAATTTCGCACTTTATTTATGCTTGTATGTGATATGATATGATGAATAATGTGCATGGTTAATAAGATTAAAATTTGTGAGATCTAAATCAATTTATAAAATCCCTCAATAAAATATTAAGTCTAAATCAGATGCCTTCCAATGAATAACACTCATCAAGACCTTGATCAATAGATGTAGGTTTGCCAAAGCAAAGTATCCTATTTATCTAGGTAAGATGCGATAGGATAATTGTGATATCCAAACTGTTAAAATCATTGGGCCCGACTTAACTAAGTTATCTCAATAGGATTGTGGACTTAGAGGCATAGAGTTTGGTTGGTACCATTAGATGGACTAGAAACAAATGTTGTTTACCAAACTATCCAAGAGTTATATATAATATAATTGACAAAAGGGTTGTTTACCTAAATAATTGTGTTTTAAGAGATTTAGCCAAAGCTAACTTAAGTCATAATGAAATATGGATCTTGGCTCACTAGAAAGATTTAATAGAAAATGCTTTCTGAATTAATGGTGAGGGCTATTAATTTGAATAAAATAGGAGAGTATATTTTGAATGTACTATTATCAATTACATAATATCAACTCGCAAATTTGACTTATTATTTTGCACTTATAAATTATAGATATCAATGGCAAACAACAACAACCTGAAATAGTCTTTCTTTACGATCGGTCCTTGAAAAGAATAAGTCGAGTGGAATTAATTTCCTTGATCGGCATAGGAACTTGAGGATTGTCCTCAAACAAGAGCGCAAGCTATATGTCCTTGATGGGCCCATTCTGCAAAGACCACGGTATCAACGCACAAAAAAGCATCAAGATGATGCTCGGGCGTGAGTTGTGTCATGCTAGCAACCATGAACGAGAGCTTGAAAGCAACATGAGTTGATGGATGCTTATTAGATGATCGAGCATCTCAAGAAATTGTTGAAGGGAATGCTCGACGGAGAGATGTATGATACAAGCAAGGCGTTGTATCAACGCAAAATGGGTGAACGTGATCCAGTTGGTCCACATGTCTTTGAAAATGATTGGGTATATTGAGTACCTTGATAGGTTGGGTTTTCCAATCACTCAGGAAGCCCAAACCGATCTTGTTTTGTAATCTTTGAACATCGCCTACTCTCAATTTGTTATGAACTATCTTATGAATGAAATTGAGAAACCCCTTGCGAGTTGTTGAGCATGTTAAGAACTACGAAAACAACATGAAAAAGCGAGGACCCGCTCCCATAATGATGGTGCAAAAGGGAATGCTAAGGGAAATGGAAAGGCAAGAAGAAGATGGGATCTAAATCTTTTGCCAAACCCAATTCCAAAACCAAACAGGCTTTAAAACCTAAAGGTGGGGTGGCTAAAGAAGGTGAGTGTCACTTCTGTGGAAAACCTGGACACTAGAAAAGGAACTGTCATGCTTATTTGGAAGAAGTGAAGAAAAGGAAAGGAAGTAAGACTTCTGATTCAGGTATATATGTTATAGAAGTCAACTTGTCTACTTCTACATCATGGGTATTGGATACTGGATGTGGTTCTCACATTTGTGTTAATGTGCAGGGACTCCGAAGGAGTAGGACTTTGGCGAAAGGAGAGGTTGACCTACGAGTTGGGAATAGAGCAAAAGTTGTTGCACTGGCCGTATGAACTTATCATTTATCTTTGCCCACTGGGCTAGTTTTAGAATTAGAAGATTGTTATTTTGTGCCTGTTATAAACAAAAACATTATTTCTATTTCTTGATTGGACACGAAAGGTTTTTCATTTATAATAAAGAACAATCGTTGTTTGTTTTACTTAAATGATATTTGTTATAGTGTTGCACAATTGTTTAACGATTTTTATAATCTTGATTTAGAAATGCCTATCTATAACATAAATACAAAACGATTTAAATCAAATGATTCAAATCAAGCATATCTCCCTAATCGTCGTTTAGGCCATATAAATGTGAAACGCATATCCAAACTCCATAAAGATGGGTTCTTGGATTCATTTGATTTTGAATCATATGAGAAATGAGAGTCTTGTTTATTAGGCAAGATGACTAAAGCCCCTTTCACTGGACATAGTGAACGGGCTAGCGATGTATTGGGACTTATACATAGTGATGTATGTGGACCCATGAGTTAGATTAGCAAGAGGTAGGTTTTATTACTTTATTACATTTCTTGTGACTTTAGTAGATATGGATATGTGTATCTTATGAGACACAAATTCGAATCCTTTGACAAGTTCAAGGAATTCAAGAATGAAATTCAAAACCAATTTGGCAAAAGCATAAAAGCCCTTCGATCTGATCGAGGAGGTGAATACTTAAGCCAAGACTTTGATGACCTTCTAAAGGAGTGTGGTATTATATCATAGCTCACTCCACCTAGAACACCACAATGGAATGGTGTGTATCGAGAGAGGAGAATCGAACCTTGTTGGACATGAGTACGATCAATGATGAGTCATGCAGATCTTCCAATAAGCTTCGAGGGTGCATGCCTAGAGATGCATTACTTTTACACTTAACCGTGTTCCTACAAAGGCGATTCAAGACAATTTGCTAATTGCGATTGAAGACATAACCTAATCACATTGTCACATATGTTTAACAGTCATTGGATCCTAAACAGACACATATCTAGTTAATTTATCTAAGTCCAGATCAATTTCTGAAATATGTTGGTGTACCGACAACTTTATTGGGTAATTATCGAGTCTAAGACTCTTTCTTATAACTTAGTATCAGTTATATTATTATTTTTAAATGACTTATAATAATTTTAAAATATTTATTATAATTTATCATGAATTTTCAAACATCGAAATCATTATTAAATGATTTAAATATTAATCAATTCTATTATCATTAATATTTAATTAATATTAAACTATTAATGAAATCATTTTCAAAATATTAAAGTTATTTATAATAACTTAAAATACTTTTAAAGTATTAATATTACCCTTAAATGATTTTTAAAACATTTAAAATCATTTTTAAATAATTATTATTAATATTTAAGTATTAATGTTCTATTTATTCAAATATTAAAAGTCATTAATTATAACTTAAAATATTTTTAATTCATTTATATCCTTTTAAATGATTTTTAAATTAATAAAACTATTTTAAAACTATTTATTTAATATAATTATTAAATAAATTTAATATCATTAATGTTAAATAGATATCATTAAGATTAAATTATTAATGAAATTATCCTTTAAATATTAAAAGTTATATTTTATAACTTAAAAATATCTTTAAACACTTTATTTTCACTTAAAATAATTTTTCTAATATAAAATTATTTTTACATTACTTTATTTAACATAATTATTAAATAAATTTAATATCCTTAATATTAAAATATTAATATTTTTCATGACAAAATATCAAAAGTTATATTTTATAACTTAAAATATTTTTATAATCTCTAAATCATTTTTATATAAATTTTAAAGAAATATTTCTATTTTCCATCATTTATTTAATATCTTTATTAAATAACTTAATCATCATTAATATCTAATTAATAATGAAAATCATCACAAAATATTTAAAATTATAGAAATAACTTAAAATATCTTTTATATCATAACATATTTTTAAATAATTTTCATATATAAAAATTATTTTTAAATCATTTATTTAATATTATACTTAAATAAATTAAATACTTTTTATATTCTAAAAATATTAAATATTTATGAAATATACTTAAAATAATTAAAAACTAATTTTAGGACTTTAAAATAATTTTAATAATTTATTTTGTATTTTTAATAATTAAAACTAATTAATACTAATTATTTAAGAAAATATAATTTTATTCAAAGCGTAAGCTAAAGACCACTATAGCGACGAGGCAAAATCATATAGGTGTTCTTACGTGTTCTTGGCCAAACCTGAACCTTGAAGCTTATTCTGAAAGTAGGCGTGTTTGACCAACAATAATTCTTAACTTATAATGTTTACGGAGCGATTAAACATCGAGATCATGTAGTTCAAATTCAACACTACATTATCTAACAAGAAACATGGCCAAAACATAACCAACCAAAACGATCTAGAAATTGCGAGAAAATCTTGTCGGAAATTTGTCATTTCTTCATTTACGGGTTTCTAGAAATGAAGAAAGATCCGAAAAACAACTTCACGATCCTCATAACTTGCAATACATGAAATGTTTTTGCGATCTATCAATTCCATCTTGTAGACAACACCTACGACCACAGATCTATCGCATAACCTTGTCATAACATCAACAAATAAAGAAGATACACGCCGGTCAAACTATGTCAGAAAACTCGTTCATACAATTTCTGGAAATTCCAGAAAATGGAAAATATTACCGGATGGTCTACTTTGACCATCTACTACAAAGATTTTGTTGATATAATAAGGAATATAGAGGCATAGATCTAAAGTTTATACAACATACAACAATCTAATTACAACAACACCAACTAATCGTACAAAACCTGTCAGATCAAAGCAATTGAAAACGTTGTCGGACTGAAAATTACCTTACAGGTTGCCTGAGAAATGGTTTGGTCATGGTCGGTCAACGACCTTTGACCAACCATATCTGACAATCTATTCATGATATGAGCTTGATTCAACTTTCAGAGTAAAGATCTCATATCATACTACAATAATCAACACTTAAAACATCAAATACATAAATGACTAAGATGTAGGCGATCGACATTCGGTTGTTTAACCCAAAAACAAATTTTCAGTTTTGAAAAATCATCAATTAGAAGACTTAGATGTTATGGATCGTAAACTACCAACCCAGATCATCAAAATGGACTACAACCAACATATTCTAACATTCAAAATTAACATCTAACACAAAATTTTTGGACAGATTTGAGGCTAGGGTTTTTGTACCTTTTCTAAGCTTTGATTCTGATTTTGTTGTTTTGATCTGCTACTGGTAATCGTGGGGCTTTATCATGGACTGATCTAACAAGGGAATTTCGTGGGTTTGAGCTTGAGGGAGAATGGCTAGGTATTTGTGAGCAATTTAGGCCAAAAATGATCACTTTCTCTCTCTTAAATTATGCAAATCATGTATGCAATGAACTTGTATCTAGTGGTTGATAATGTGCTGTGATGTAGCTTGTAGGTAGGTCTAGGGTAGGGTGGCTACAAGATTGGATAAGATTTGCTAGCAATAATTCAACTAATGGGACAAAAGGGTATTTTGGTAATTATTTTAAATTTCAAGGGTATTCTTGTCCAAGGTGCTTGAATCTAGGGTTTAATCACTAGATTTTACATCTTAAAGTTTCCCAAATAATTTCTAGGATTTGGACAATTAAAAATCAAAGTGAAATAAAATTTTAATTTAAAACATACTAATTAATTTAGGGTTTTTAATAGAAATTAGGGTTTAAATAATTAGGGTTCTTTAACATCATTAGGGTTCCCAAATTAACAATTAGGGTTTCCTAATTATCATTATAATTTACTAAAACAATAATTAGGGTTTCTAATTTTAGCAAATTAGGATTTTCAAATAATAATTAGGGTTTCTCATAATTACGAAATTATATAATACATAAAAAAAATTCATATAACACCATTACTTACACGATCTCGAACTCATAACCGAGTTTAACAATTAGGGTTTAATAACACGATATATGAGGGTCATGCCCTAATTTACCACAATTGAATAACCATTATCGGGTCTCCACATTTACAAGTACATATTTATAGCATTGAAAAATTAAAATATAATTAATATTATATTATTATTCTCATCCTTGATCAATTCCCAAATTTAGGGTTTGGATTCCATATAAGATTTATTTTTCATATACAACAACAATAATTAAGCTAAAATAATTAATTTAAGTATTACGAACAATTCATATAATAAAATATTTATTATTATAATTCTAATAATCATTTCATATATTATTTAAATAATATAAAAATCATATTTTCATAGAAAATAAATAATAAAGACATTTCTACTATAAAATTAATTATTATAAGTATATACGTTATAATGATCAATAATTCTAAAATAAAATTATTTGAAATTATTCATGTAATAAATAAATTTTATTTATTACATATATACATACACATTACTTGGCACATATTCCCTTCTTAAATGAAAAAAAAAATTTATATGCAAAATTTCTTATTTATTTATATAGAAAATATCGGGTTATTACAGCAGACCAGGCAAGTATCCTTACTCTTTGTTTCTACTTATGCAATGTTCCTGTATAAGTAAGTTATCGAATATTATACTCCTGTTATATAAGTTAATATACCCTACTATTATCGGTCATTGTATTTTTTAATATTAGTATTCATGCCATTTATAAAATTATATTCGCTATTTCTAGAATCTTTGTAGTAATGTATGATCGATGTATACCTTGTGGATAGATAGTTATGTTAGATTATTCAAGTACCCTCACTTGGATAACGATTGTATTTAACCTCATATAACACATACCTCTTGATTTTTCGGTATGTATATGTTATTTAAAATTGTCTAAGCTATTTAACTTTCAAATTTAGGCGTAAAATGAAAAATATTGTAGAACATGATAGAATATTATTATTATTAAATTGAAATGTTTTATTTCAGATGTCGATTAATTATGAACATCCCAAACAGGGGAAAAAAACTTTTATGCTATGGCGGACCAATTTGAAACGATTTATCGTTCAAACAAATAGTGTTGATCAATACAGAGGGCATAACAGGTGATCACCCTCAGGTGTCCGTAAGACATGACAGATTTTCAGATGAAGTTCTGTATAACCTTTTCAAAAATTAAGATAAAATTTATAGTTTATTAAACTGTTACAAAATTTATAGTCAATACGTATTTTCAAAAATGAAATAGAGTTTATATGTAGTTTTGTATTGTCTCAGCTTACTTCAAAACTATTACTTCGTTGTTGAAGTGTCGTCCAAAGAAAATACTCAAATCTTTCAGATAATCGTTATTCATTGCTATTACTTGTTGGGCACTCAAATGCTCATTCTTTCTTTAAATTTAAATGTTTTCATTAAGCTAAAGACGACACGAAGGTTAAAGCGAAGGACAAAGGAAGGGAAGCTAAAGGAATAGATTACATTATGTTGTTATGACTGTTTATAGTAAGATAATATAATATTTATCATGTAATATAAGACTTAAAGGTTCTCGAGACTGGGAAGGTAGATAACTTTGATATAATAATTTTGTTTAATTAATACATTAAGTAGTTGAATGAATGTTATTGTGGAGCACCAAGTACGGGTTTCAAGTACTCGGATTTGGGGGCGTCATAGTGGTGCTCCTAATAGCACGCTCTTCTAAATAAAGCTCTCAGCCTCCATCTGTGAAGAGAGGAACTCTCTTGGTGGAAATCAAGTACTCGACTCCAGTCGGGTATCCATCCTCAAATTCAATGGTCAAGTGTTCCCCTGAATAGGGAATCCATGTGATGGTATCAGCTGTCAGCAACTCCAGCTGCATACGGCAGTGAGTGAAGCCCTCAGCTACAGGGACCTCCGGCAAAATAGAATGATGCCATCGTCGTCCTCGTGGATAGGTATCTAAACCTAACACACTCACAGGACGCAAGCATGGGAGCCTCTCATAGGCCCAAAACTGCCAACACAATGGCAAAACATCTGCTATCAATAAACACTCTTAACCTATAAATGGGAAAAGACAAGAGAAATACTCACTAGCAGAAACGGGTAAAAGCCTAGCCAAGCCTCGGTCAAACCCTGTGAGCGCATCCACATGCCCCGGAGGAAATAGGCAAAGGTGTAGGAGCCCAAATCATACTCTCCAATATGGTTCACATCACGCGTAACACTGATCAATGCGAAAGAAACCGTAGAAGAGTTATCTGCTATAAAGCAGCCTCTAATGATCATCAAGAACAATCGCCAGCGAACGCGATCCCGATTCGACATCATCGGGCATGGGTTCACTCAAAAGCCCTTCATAGCATCTACGTTCAAAGGACACGAGCAGACGATCCACGCCTTTGAGCGCCTCCGTAAAAACTCCTAACAAGGATCGGCGACGGTGGGGGTAATATTATGCATGCAAGGCAATTGGCTCCCTCCAAACTCCATCCACGTGATAAATCGCCAATCCATCGGCGTCATCATCATCACCTCGATCCGATAGATGGAGTGACTGAGTCTGATGAAACCATCGCTCAGACAATGCCCTGAGATAACCCCAGGGACAATGACGGGGAAGGATGGAAAAGAATGCCCCGAATCCCCAATCATGCACTAAAGCTCTGTAATCAGGATGAAGAGCCTGATACATGGAGTGTATACTAAACCAATTCCCTCGAGGTTGTGTCATGCTATAACTCGAAATCCAATGGATAAAAACTGGAAAAAATACATGCATACGTTATCGGGATAGTGTAGAACACTTGTGCGGTGGCGAAATTTGCATAAAATAGCCCGAACTTCGGCCGGATCAAAGGAGGCTCACGAATTTCTCTTAATGCGACAAGTGAAAATGACTTGTGTTGCCAACTTTCTGGAATTTATCATTCGCGATTGGCAGCGAGCTCACTGCATGGCATAGCAGAATGCACTGCGGCACCCTATATATGGGTCCCACCCCTCCATTTTTCGGTCGATTCGAGTTGCACGGGAGTTTTTACTGGACTAAAAAGGTCAAATCGGGAATAAAATGCCACGCGATTGAGCAAAACAGCATACAATCCTGGTCTTCTCATATGAAACTTTGAGTCTGTACATCGCTCATTGGTGGTCACCCAAACACGAGGTATACTCTATCAATGATCTCATTTGTTACAAATCACATTCGGCAATACCTTGTACAGGTCCGATGCCGCCAACTCTGGGTCGTTACCCTAAATGAATCCCCGGTGGGGGTAACAACGCATGCTCATCCATTGACACACAAATCAGCGAAGGTCAAGCAGCCTTGATATCATGATAACTGTTGGAAGCAAACCTAACAGAGCATCGGAAACCATCCGATGACCAGCCGCTGCTACACACACCAGCGATGGTTACAACGTATGTCCTCGACGGGGGTTACAACGTAGATCCCCGACGGGGGTTACAACGTGAAGCCCCAGCAGAGGATTATAATGTACATTTAAGCAGTTGACACACATATCAACGAAGGTCAAGCAGCCTTGACGTTATCTCAGCCGAAAGCGATTAAACCTATCAGAGCTCTAGAGCTATTCGAGGATTTCATGCTCGATTACTCATATTTACCCAGCGGATCCCCGGCGGGGGTCACAACGCAATGCTCCGGTGATCTACACGACAACGGAGGTCAAGCAACCTTGACAATCTACCCATAGAGTATCAGCCGTTGATTCACATGTCAGCGAAGGTCAAGAAATCTTGACAATATACCCACAGAGTATCAGTCGTTGATTCACACGTCAGCGAAGGTCAAGCAGCCTTGACAGTATATCCCACAGGATTTTTCAGCCGTTGATTCACATATCGGTGAAGTACACGTCAACGAATGTCAGGCATCCCTGACAGCATTTGTTGTTGGCAGTGAATCCAACAGAATCTTGACATGTCCTGGTGATACCAACCAGGAAAGGTCAATGTTATCAAAGAGGATCGATGATGGAATATGTTATACACATCCTCAAATAGACCAAGCTTTATCCCCACAGATCTCTTACACATAAGAGACACATCTTCAGGATCAAGTCATAATCAAAGACACATGGATTTGGTGATAACTCCAACATCAATATCCTAACATATTCGGATTACACATCAAATCTGGTCATCATTGCCAATCCCCAGTTGAAGCAACAGGGAGCCAATAATCATCCCCAACATGTTGGGCTACAACCCCGTACACATGCATCATACAGTTACATCATGTTGCTACCCATAGTACCATGTTTGTCTTGTTGCGTTTCAAGTGTCTAGGATTCTTTATCCTAACCATGCATCGCCATGCATAAGTATGATAAAGAGGGGCATCTGTAGACACTCGAAAGTTTCTGTATACCTGTCACTAACATTGCAGGAGGACAGATTCGCCTTTTACGAGGGAACCCTGAAAGACAATCAATATCCATACCGGATACTACCGGAAGCTCAACATCAACCCCGGAGCCCACTCTGGGAGTAACAATTCCAACCTCGGATATAACCCCGAGGCATGCAGATCAAATACCGGAACACACACCGGAGAAGACAGATTAATCTCAGAGATAACCCCGAGGTATCCAGTCTCAGTCCTAACCATGGGAATAGCCACCAACCTTGGTGATAACCCCAAGGAATACAGTTTCGGTGATAACTCCTAAATGCTTGTTTCAAATCGACCCGACTTCAATCTTGGCGCTCACAACGAGATACCTTTGTACCAACCCGGCGATAACATCGGAAGACAAAGACACCTCAAAGATGACAATGAGGACCTTCAACAAATGCGATAGTCCAATCTCAAATGAGCTCGAGCAACATCTCGCTGATCATTTTCAATCCGGCGATAACACCGGTGAGGGGCAACATTGTCATCTCGCCAACGCGATGCCACGCCACGTCGTCTCAACATCTCTACGCAACGATGTCCCACAAGACTAACCAATCCACAAGGCTACCCATTTTGCAAGAGAAAAAGGCGAGGAAGCCCTGCCCAATTTGCTCTGCACTCACCCCATGCAGTGTACTTTCTCATTTTAAACACCTGTGAGCTCATATATAGCCTCTTTTGTACCTACAAAAGCCAGTGTTTACCCACCCTAAAGATATAGAAGTCTTCTTTGGCAGTCAACTGTAAGCCTTCTCACACACTTTAGAGTCTTTCTCTTCATCTCTGCACACACCCTTCTTCACGTTGAGAGTCGTGTTGCGCGCATTTGCCCGAACTTTGGTCCGTGGTTTTGTTTCAGTTTATATATATATATATATATATATATATATTATATTGACTAACATTATCTAGTTATGCCTCAATTGAGCCTAGACTTGATGCAGAGCGTTTATTTACTTTTCTATATATATATATATATATATATATATATATATATATATATATATATATATATATATAATCGTGTGTCGAACTTTGTTCGATGAGCCTGACTTGATGCAGTGCGTTTCTTTGCTTTAATATATATATACTTATATATATTAACGTATGTCGGACTGTTTTGATGAGCCCGGATTTTACATCCTGAGCGCGTTACTTGCTTTAATATATATATACTTATATATATTAACTATGTATCGGACTACATTAGATGAGCCCGAATTTTACATTCTATGCGTTTATTCGCTCTTATATATATATATATATACACTTATATATATGAACTGTTGTCGAACTATGTTCGATGAGCACAGATTTTACATCCTATATGCGTTTATTAAACTTATATATATATATATATATATATATATATATATATATATATATATGAACTGTTGTCGAACTATGTTCGATGAGCCAGATTTTACATCTAGTGCATTTATCACTTATATATATATATATATATATATATATATATATATATATATATATATATATATATATATCGCCTCGCCTCGAGTTTCCTTCGTGGCGATTGATCGCTTTTACAGCTTTATTTACATTTCATCCCACTTTGAGTTCCTTCTTATGGCGGTTGGCCGTATATTCTGACTTTATTTCCGTTTTGTCCCTTTGAGTTTTCTCCGTATGGTTGATAGCTTTTACGACTTTATTTACATTTCGATCCCCATGGAGGTGCTTCGTGGTTGGTGATCATGTATGTATATATATATTTACAGAGCTTTTATATATATACCTGCTTACTGCTTTCATACAAATTGCAATATCTTGTGCGCCTAGGAATCATGTGATCACAGATTCAACCCATTGGATCTAGATTCGGTTCCCGTGATGGACATTTTCAGCTGTAAGCAGCTTATAAATTATTATGCGGTGTCTGAATTTCCTCAGATGGTTTCCATACGCATGAGGAAGTCGGCAATATTTTTGTACATTATTTTCGTACGGATGCCTCGCATCTGTAAAATAAAATCAATCAAGCCGAGCACTTAATAAAATGGGAGTGTAAAAGGTCTCAATTACTATTGAGCATCAGGGTTTGAAAAACCTTTTTTATAAAACATCACTGCCATATTTTGCTTACAATTAAATTTTTACATAAATTCAAACCCTGTATATATAGGTGGGAACGAGGCCTCGCACTACTTCCAAATAACAGCACATTGTGTGACGCCTCCAAAATTAGGTATACAACACCCATCTTGAGTCGCCAGATACATGGTACAGAATTCAAATACAACTTAATAATACAACTGTCGTGTACAATACGACAAAACATAAACTGTGAGTTTGAATACAAATATTGTCTACTAGAGAGTATACAAACTCAAAAGGAGTCCTCATTACAATTATTATCACACTATTTCACGCGAATAGTGAGGACTACTAATGCACCATCTAGGACCATCACTCCGCTCCCAGACTCGTTCCAAATTATATTCTCATTTCACGAAGAGAAATGTGGTGAAAGAAAGGGTGAGCTCAACTAGCCCAAAGAAGAAATATTATGACTAAGATAATGCGAAATAAATTATCATTAGCCTTAAAATGTGTTAAAAACGATACAATATAACAAACATCACGTTTAATCTGCGGTGAACAAGCAATCCATTAAAAGAGTCAAGTAGAGAATAAAATCTACTATCTTTTATGATTTAAAAGGTTTTTCATCACTTTTATCGCTGGGACTCAGCTAAATAAATAATCCACATCATCGAATCACTCCTGCACTACGGCCAAGGATATTCTTTAGTATCACGACCATAATTATCCATGCACTACGGACCAAGAATATTTGTGTATTCATTAATGGTCATGATCATGCCAACAACTGTCCATCAATGCACTACGGGCCAATGAGGACTTTTACCATATCATTTATAACATTACGATCATGATTACACCGAATAATCCCTGGTCATAATCATACCAAGTCCATCTATGCACTACAGGCCACAGATGACTTTCAAAAAAAATATAAATATGAGGATGATGACAATGATATAAGAATTCAATAAAACAAGTTCAAGAATTAATTTGTCCAAGAACCAATAACGTCTAAATTATCAACATGACACTGCTTTGTAGAGTAAAATTCAAGAATGCTCAGAAGAATATTTTCATGAAAAGATACTAGATGAAGCGCAATTATCAAGGATATTCCACTAATTTCATGGAGTATAGAAGTCAAAACTTTAACCAACTGAGTATAATAAAGAATGGAATAACAAAAGAAATCACCATGCATGCGGTGCCAGCATGACGAAGTTATTCAACGAGAATACTAAATAACGGAACCAGTCGTGCAAAATTACACCGATAGGATGTTCCAATGTAATAATAAAGAATGGAATAACAACAGAAATCACCATGCATGCGGTACTTGCAGATAGACAAAAGTTATTCCAACGTAATACTAATAAGGATCGGAATCAGTCCCACAGAAAACACCTACATGATGAGGATATTCCAATGTATAATAATAAAGATCTTAATTAAGTCCCACAAAAACGCACAAAAACAGGATATTCAAATGTAATAATAAAGACGGAATCGAGTCAGTAGTAAAAAAAAGCAGCATAGACGAGGATATTCAATAGAATAGTAAAAGACGGAATAATTGAAGAATGTCACCAAGTATAGGGTAGCTTCAGCGTATCTGAGTTATTCCAATGAATAATAAAGAATGGAATAATGTAAGTTCTCTTCATGAATACAAAAGAATAACACCCCTTACGAGTACAACACATAATATTCCCTACCTTAGAAAGAAGAGTCTTGGATATAGAAGTAGTGAAGTAGCGAACACTTTTCTTCTTTCTCTCTATAGTTTATCTCTCTAGAGTTTCAAAGTGAATTAAATAAGAAATAATGAAGGAATGAGCTTCTATTTATAGAAAAATGGATCGCATAGTAACTAACTCATGAACGGTCCAGATTGATTTACTTTAATCGACGGTCCATATTTAAAGAAAAAATCTTTTAAATAAAATATAATATATTCTATTTATAATCTAATAAAACGAATAACTTTATAAAAAATTTTACTATGCAAATACTATGCGAGCACTATGCAAACACTATGCATAATAAAATATAATATATTCTAATTATTGTCTAATAAAATGTATAACTTTATAAAAGTATTACATTTTATATAAAAAGATTTTACTATGCAAAACACTATCACGCAGACACTATGTAACACTATGCATAATAGAATATAATATATTCTATTTATAGAATAACTTTATAAAAGTATTTTGTTTTATATAAAAGATTTTCCGTATTATTACATCAATAATACCAACAAAACTAAGTGACTTATCACGTAAGCATCAATAATTAATACTGTGTGTGCTACTATGCAACCACGCCAGACATCTTTATTTTTTTAACACCGGTGTTTCAATAGTTAACGGTAAAACTTCCGCCGTTATTTTCATAAAGTATTTTTGTGCGCTTTTCTCAATCCGATAATAATTACATTTGTGGGGTCCACCAATGATTGTCTTGGTTGTCACGAATATTCCTGTTAAAACGAATATTCCCAGACCAATCAAATATTATATAACAACTTACGTACTTTACAAAATTTATAAATATTACCCACAACTATAACATTATATCAATTTCAATATTTAAAAATAA
Organism: Panax ginseng; assembly: GCA_020205605.1. Classification (NCBI taxonomy): domain Eukaryota; kingdom Viridiplantae; phylum Streptophyta; class Magnoliopsida; order Apiales; family Araliaceae; genus Panax; species Panax ginseng. The sequence continues at coordinate 67,581,489 of CM035145.1, read as the reverse complement.
TATTTATAGAAAATTCATCTTTATTCAAAAAAGTTGGGGTTTTACATTGACCCACACACACACACATTCGGATAATAGTTTCTTGAAAAGAGACGGTCACACTGTGGTAACACTTGGATGTTGAAGTGCTTAACACCTTCCTCCGCATAACCAAGTCCCCAGCACCCTAATGAATCTCGGTTTCACTTAGGCAGTTTAGCGATGTCACATCATCGGGTCAATGTGCAAGCATTTTCTCGATTGTGTTGGTACAACCATTTAAAAAACCAACTGGCGACTCTTAACAGTCCCATCGTCGACATTATACATGTCGAACCTTTTTCACTTATTTTTTCAAATAAATCTCACCTAAAATAAGAACACCAAAAAACAAGTAACATAAAGGGACAATTAAAAAATCCCTACATCGACAGCAATCTTAAGCTCTTCATTTCTCTTTCATTTTTTCTGGTCATGGGGATTTTTATATTCAATTCTCCATTTTCATTGAGATCCTGGATTTTATGTTACAAAGACCAACATTCCTTAGTCGCATGTTCAAGTGAGTTAGAATGGTAGAGACATATCTTGGTGGAATCATAACTCTTTATCTTGGGATTTGCATGAGGCAGAAACTCAGTAATCTTTCCTTCACTTATCAGAAAGTGCATCATCTCTTCATTTGATTTGTTTAGAGGGGTGAATTTTTGATCTCTTAATCGATATTTCTTCTTTGAGATTTCGCATTCATCCAAGCTATTTTTTTGCGGGAGATATCTTCTAGGAACTTTATCATTCCACTTTTCTTGCTCTTTCAGCCTGCTTTGATCTTCTTCATTTAGCTGGTTCATCTTGGAGGGATATAGGCTTGAAGTATGGTTAACCTCTTTTTTTTTCTTGCCTTTCGGATAGTTGAGTGAAAAACTATCTTATATCCTAATGTTGGCGAACTATCAGCTCAACTAGGAGATTTACTTGATTCTAGATCGTCTCTAATTTTTGCATTACTGTCATACCCTCCTCCGAGTTTTCCCATTCTAGGACATTTGTTTTGTTCCTTTAGGGGTATTCTGTCATCCTTCGTATGTATTTACGATTAGGATCCATTTCAGCACTTCCTGACCCGATCATGTTCATTCCCTCCGTATCATGCTGTAACAGAAGGTTGGGGTTGACATTTGGTTGGTCAGGTTGTTGGACCGTAACATCGCCACTTTCGATCAGATTTTGGATTTTATGTTTTAAGGACCAACAATTTTATGTATCGTGTCTTGGAGACCCTGAATGGTAAGCACATCTCTGGCTTGGATCATATCTTTTGCTTTTTGGATCAAGAAGTGGAGCCAATTCAATAATTTTCCTCTGGTTGATTAATAACTCCAATATGTTTTCCAGGGAATCGCCAAGTGGAGTGAACACTCGATTTTATGTTCTTTCAAATTTTCTCTTTCTGTCCTGGCATTGGTTGAATGCAGCCTGTTGTAATGATAAATTTCCTTCCTTCTTCCAAATGGGGGGACTATAGGGTTGTCTCCTAGCTTGCCCCTGTAAAACAAGGGATACATCTTCATCTCCTTTCTCGGGTATCTTTTTGGGAGTGCTCGCATAGTTGTCATACTGTATATGCTCGGCGACTGCTTCCAAGGCTGTGATGTCTTTAATCTTGCCCGCTTTTAGGCTCGTCTCTGCCATTTCACCATGTTTGATCATCTCCGAGAATGACTTGCCTGTTCCTGCTAGGATCCTCTTATAGTAAGGTGCCTCTTCGATGTATATGAAAATCATCACCATTTCAGTTTTTGTCATAGGCCGGCTGATCTGTGCTGCCAGACTTCTCCATCTTTGATCGTATTCTCAAAAAGACTCAGTATTCTGCTTCTTAATTCTTGTCACTTGATATCGATCTGATGTCATTTGTGACTGAAAATTGTACTGATTTAGGAAGGTGTGGGCTAACTCTTCCTAGTTGTGGGTTTTGACATTGTCCAGTCGGGCATACCAGGCTCTAGCCTCTCTGGTGAGAATCTTTTGGAAAAGCTGCATTCTGAGGCTTTCATCTTCAGAATATATATGTGCATATATGGATTGCCTGCCCCATTGTACTTTTCAAACTCTGGGACTTGAAATTTGTCAGGATATCGAACCCCTGGGAATATGCAGAGATTTGAATAGGTGACACTTCCATAGTTTCTAGTCCCTTTGATTGACCGGATAGTTTCTTCCATTTGTTGGACTTTCTTTCTTATGTCCCCATTTCTTGATCATCCCCGAGGTTAATGATTTTAGGGGTTTTGTTGGTTCTTTTATTGGAATGAGGTTCATGTATTTGTATTTCCCCCTTTTTGTCAACACTTTGATTGCCACACTGTGAGGAGGACTCTGGTTGAGTGGGCTATGTATGGCCCTGAGTGCTTTTACTTTTTTCTTTCAGGAGGATAGTCAACTCTGCTATTTTATTCTTGAGACCCTCAAACTCCTTTCGAGACACGGAACCTGATTCATGTTGGGCACTTTCAGCCATGTCGGTGGATAGGCCTTGTGCCTTCTTAGATTTTGATCTGGTAATGGGACTAATCTTCTCTACAAGAAGAGTAGGTAGTTTAGTCTTGATAAGCATTAACAACATGTATCGATGCAATGTCTTGGTTTTTTATGGTTTTTAATATTTTCCTGCAAAACAAATGCCAGTTGTTTTGATGATAGGATGGCATGACAGGATTTGATATATGTACAATAATGGAATTGACAAGGAATGGAAATGATATTTACATTTAATTATTATTTACATGGAATTGAGATTTACATTGAATTGAAAGGGAAAGGCATGAATAGACTTTCCTTCGCGTTTGGTTTATCAGAGGCTGACCTATCTTAGGTTACTCTCACGGGCTTTTCGGCATGAAGGTTCCCAGATCATCTCAATCTTCTTGATGGAAAGTTAATTCGATCTTTCAACTGGAGCAGATCTGAGTGGTACCTTTTCTGAGCCTCACTTGGACTTAATCTCCACTTGAGTCCAGTAATCAGTGACCGACGGGTTTGCCTCCTGGTGGATGAATCACACAACATATATTTATCGTGTCTCACTGCATGCAAAATAATGACATTGTGCGAAACACTAATATAAAGTGTGGTAAAGAGACATTCACATCCATTCAATGTAAAGACGTTATTTCGCACACATGCACAAAGAAGTGAATCAAAAAAGATTGAAATGCAGCTTAAGCCCTCTACTGTCCTCAGCAGAGTCGCCACTTGTCGATGTCGGAGAGATTGTATCTCCCTTTTCCTATATGTTTCTTACCCTTTATGTTTTTTATGTGAATTTATTTGATGTGAAGGGTGAGGTTTTCACGAAAAGACCGACATATAATGTCGATAATTTGAAAAGATTTGATTTTTATTGGTCCAAATTAGACAGAGCTGTCAGTTGGTATGAGTTAAATGGTTATACCAACTCAATCGGGTTTTGAAAGGTTTTACAATATGGCCCAATATTGTACTCTGTTTAATTGGTCTTGGAAACTGAGATTCATAGAGTTCAAGGGCTTGATTAAGCGGGAGGAAGGTGTTAGGCACCCCCCGACTTCCGTGAAACACGGTTACCGCGCTTTTTGTTTCCTAATTTGTGTGTATGTGTGTGTGTGAATTGCAGTTAATTGGGCCTAAGTGCTTTATTTGAAAGTAGTGTTATGCCTCTTTTGCACCTATATACAAAGGGTTTGACTTTTATAAAAGTTTAATTTTACTACAAGGCATATAAAATGATGTTTTGAAAATGGATTTTTAAACGCTTACGCTCACATAGTAATTAAGGCATTTGATACTTCCATTTTATTCCGTATTCGGCTTATTTAGATTTTATTCTCGAGATGCAATATGGCCCAATATTGGACTCTGTTTAATTGGTCTTGGAAATCGAGATTTATAGAGTTCGGGGACTTGATTAAGCGGGAGGAAGGTGTTAGGCACCCCCCGACTTTCGTGAAACACGGTTACCGCGCTTTTTGTTTCCTAATTTGTATGTATGTGTGTGTGTGTTCATTGCATTTAATTGGGCCTAAGTGCTTTATTTGGAAGTAGTGTTATGCCTCTTTTGCACCTATATACAAAGTGTTTGACTTGTATAAAAGTTCGATTTTAATACAAAATATAAAATGATGTTTTGAAAATAGATTTTCAACCCCTTATGTTCACATAGTAATTAAGGCCTTTGATACTTCTATTTTATTTTGTATTCGGCTTATTTTGATTTTATTCTCGAGATGCGAAGTCTTTTCGACAAAATAATATATATATATATATATATATATATATATATACGTGTCGGACTCTTTATGTGCATGAAAGTCATCAAAGTATGCTCGAGCACCACACATAGGGTTTTCACTATTACGGGGACCTTAAAATCTGGATAACCGTTTTAAGGTCCTATCTTTACAATTACAAATTTTGCAAGCTGGTTATACAACTGAAAGGGGTCCATCATGGGAACCAGATCTAGATCCGTCAGCTGGATCTTAGACCACGTGGCTCCTAGGCTCACATAATATCACATAAATAGTCTGCATAGCCAATATACTAAAACTAAACAGATATATCTACTTTAAACGTCGCAAAACAAAGGATCCATCAGTTAAATCCTTGCATGCGCGTAGCCAAAGCTTCTAACGTCCTCTAAATACAGATCTAAGGCCGCGTGATTGCTTAATATTTACAAAAACTAGAAAGAAAACTAGATCTGTACAGATCTTAGCCATTATAGCTACCAGGTTCAAGTTTCACAACTTTTGAACCGGTTAAAAGCTAGATCTGGCTAGATCCAGTACATATCTAGTCAATAAAACTCAAATATTGACTATTTACAAGAAATAAACGGTTAAAACTTCATATCTAACAAATATCAACTGTTAAAATGCTATACAAAACACTTATATACGTATTAGAGCAAGTGAAGAAGCCAGATCTGGCGAAATCTTACAGTTAGGCATGAGAATGGCTAACGAATGGCTTCTGGCGCCTTTGGAAATAATTTCCACTGGTTAAAACTTAATATGTTAATATATATATATATATATATATATATATATATATATATATATAAGATTGTTTGTATAAGAGATTTACAAAGATTGAACAGAAGAAAAGCTATCTTTCGCTCTCAAATGTTCTGATTTCTCTCTCCCGGACCCTTTCTCTCTCTCTCTGCTACTATAAATGAAATGGGGAGGCCATATATATAGACCCGATCGATTCATGGTTACTACCTACAATCGATCTCGGTGGGCCCCACACAGTGGGATTCACCGTCTCGGCACGTGTACTCGACCAACGCCATCTGCTTGAACCTTCATAACTTGCATACCTTTCCGGAAAGTTCTTTTCGAGAGCTACGCAATGACATGAGGCTTGCCTTTTTCCGAATTCGAGAAGATGGGTCCATGACCAAACTGTCATCTTCGAGTCTTCGTAGGAAGTCTGTTGAGCTGTTTTGCATAGTCTGTGCTCGGAAGTGCTGCAATGGCTCTTTATGACCCTATTTGCAGCTATAATGTGGTTGTTGAATTTATTTTGTCAAAATAACCTTTTTGCCCTCCCGAGGTTGTCTTTGGGGTTGAAGTGGCTTTTTGCTATCCTTCGGGGTTGTCTTCGGGATTTGACTACTGTTCATTCTGTCTTTCCTCGAGGTTGTCTCCAATGTTGATTTGATATCTCACGGTGCTGTCTCTGGGGTTTGATTTGATGTTGTAATCCTCCAAGGTTATCTCTGAAGTGTGAAAAAATGCTTTTGGCCTCCTGCATAGTTATTAACAGGAAAACGAAATTTTGAATGTCTACACCAGGAAGATGGATCCATGACCAGAATAACATCTTCAAGTCTTCGTAGTTAGTCTGTTGAGCTGCCTTGCACAGTTTGCACTCGGGATTGGTGCGATGGCTACTTGTGACTTTATCTGTAGCTAGATAACTGTTGTTTATGTTGTGTTATCAATATTCCCTCTTTGCCCTCTCAGGGTTGTCTCCAGGGTAGAGGTGGCTTTAAGCTATCCCTCGGGGTTGTCTCCATGGTTTGACTATTGTTGATTCTGTCTTTCTTCGGGGTTGTCTCTGAGGTTAATTTGATGTCCTACGGAGCTGTCTCCATAGTTTGATTTGATATCCTACGGGGCTTTTTCCGTGGTTTGATTTTTACTGTAGTTCTTCGGGGCCGTCTCCGAGGTGAAAAAGATGTTTTTGCCCTCCTGCATGGTTAGTAACATGAAAACGAAATTTCCAGTGTCTACAATAGATAGATAAATAAAATTAAAAATATCAGGTTGTAGTATCAAAGATTAAAATTTGGTACTTACAAAATTAAAAAATATTATGCCAGAGTATGTCTTTTAAATTTCAAAAGAAGGATTAAGAATATGAACGAGTGCTACTAGAACATTCACGATCAATGAACGAGTGGCAGATTATCTCACCTCCTTCACTTATTTTGCATATAAGTTCCCTTCCATTCATTACCCAAAAGAATACACATCACTTTGAAGTTTCATATAACCCTAAAAGCAACTATAAATTAACATTTGTTTCATAGTTAAAAGAGATTCACAATTTCTTGGAGTTTTTTTAAATTCAAATCTAGGCCTACGCCTTGAAGCAAAACGCACTGAGGGCTAAGCCTCAGCCAAATAAGGCGCAAGGCTCTGTATTTCCCTTTGAGGCCTAAGCCTCGCCATAACAAATTGCCACCTCACTTTGAGTCGCGACTCGAACGCAATTTTGAACCATGATTACAGTTCAAGCTGTCATTTGTCCTTCATTACCTCCAACTACAGAGGATGGCAGTCTCAAGGTGGTACTAGACAAGATTTTGGGTAAAAGGATGGTTAAATAGAAAAACAAGTCCAAGGTGGAATATTTGATTCAATGGGCATGTAACTTGGAAGAGGATGCTACATGAGAAGATGCACAACAGATGGTATCTCACTTTCCATATTTTACATTTACACGAGGACTGATCCTTGAGGACAAGGATTTGTTAAGGAAGTGGCAATGTTATAAATGTTAGTCATTTGAAGCGTTAAGTCATTTGCAAGAGAAAAAGTAGACCTGGCAAAAGAGGCCCAACGTTCATGAAATAAAGCTTTGAAATGCAGCTTGTTTAGCCCATGAAAAAGTCACGAGCCTTTTGGCTCTACCATGTGACTTATTTTTTTTTTAAAATTAAAATTTTGCTACTTGTGGGTTGTGAGGCTTGAACACACGACTTGTAAGTAAATAAATAAGAGTTCAAACCAACTGAGTTACAACAACTATTTATTTTTAATGCAATCTTCAATATATTTTAACTATAATTAAAAACTATAATTATGATATGTAGTTAATGTAGGTAATTAATTAATAATACTATTAAAATTTTAATTGATTGAGATATGTAATTAATATATGTAATTAATTAATCGTGTATGTTTGTATTTTTTTTTTATTATTAATTATTTTATTATTTTTAATATTTATTATTATTACTATTTCTAGTGTAGCAAAGAGTACAAAAATAAATAAATAAATTAATTAATTAAAGGGAGAAGCCAGCATGGTAAAAAAAAATAACCTGAGCCACTTGTAGCCTTATATTTCCAAATTTCATTAAAACCCGCATTTATTTTTGGCCATACCGCTTTAATCGGGTCTAAAAAAAAAGTAAGCTAGAAGGATAAAACTGACAGCTGTCATTAGAGTTTGTTAGGCTGAGGTCAGCAACCTTTTTAGCTGCATTTATAAGCTAAAGGAGAGGTAGAGGAGGGCATCGAATTATTCATTACCGAGTTTACTCTGTTTTAAGCTTGTAACTACATAGCTTCAGCTCTTGTTCTTCAATACAATTCCAATTTGCAGTTCTTCAATTTTTATTTTCTTTTCTTCTCTGTTTCTTTTATTTTCTTAATTCATATTCCATTAAATCATCTGAAATCATTACATCTACATCATATTTCATAAATTATTCAACTAGATAGGTCAATGCAATAAAAATTTAATTATTGCAAAATGCACTAAATAGCTGAAAAGTCTTTATTCAATTCATTTCAATGTAAGAGTCTAATGTATCCGAATCAACATACTACTAGGTAAAATTGCAGATTTTTTCAAACACCAAATACCATAAACCTGAAATATTGTAACCATTATAAAGAAGTGATTCTTTACATCAGTTAAACACTACAAGAATGGAGATCCAATATTATTGTAAAGAATGTTATACTATTTGGTGCAATATTATGCCTAATAAAGCTGAAGGGGAAGCCTCTACAACGTTTAAAACAAAGCTGTTCCCCACTAAATTCATTCCTATAAAGGGTAGAGAATGGTACTTTACATTGAAGTAAAACCAAGAAAGCTGCACCATGTACATTTGTGTCTATCCAACAATACCTTTGGTAAAAAGAATGTGAATGCCTAGTTGCATAGCTCATGAAAATACTCCGGAGGCATCGAAAGCGGGCAGTACTTCTTTGCTACAAATTTGTACTGATGCAAAGGGGCAAATCAACAGACAGGAAATATTTTCAACAAAATGATACAAGCAAGACTATGAATAGGAATTGTTATTTTCACAAGCCCTTTTGATAGCTCCAGAAGTTCCTCTGTTACAAGTGCGAGACCTACTTACTATTCATGTAGAGACCTTAAACTAAGAAAAAGGTTTGTGGAAATAAGAATTCCATATCTTCAAATGTGGTACATTTTAGCTAAATAAGAGTTCCTATTCAAAATAGTAGGGGATAAAGTTACAAAAGAAAGGTTGCAGGGCACAATTTCCACTAATATTCCACTAGATAGGACTCAACTACTAGGACGTGGGTTCCGTGGCGTATTGAGTCCATAACAAAATATTGGGGTTTAGGGTTTAGGGTCACCTTATCTCAAATATTCTACAAATATGATAGTTTGCTATTTAGAAGAACTATAAGAACACAAAACAAATGGGTAAACGAAAAAAATTGTTTCAAAAGATTTGTAAACCAAGTAGAAGCAAGTGGTCAAGCTTTTATATATTAAGAAAGTTTAGAATTATTGTGAATTACCTTGGATAGGTCGATATATAAGTTTTTAGTTTTTCTGTTACTCAGTTTATAATGTTCTTAGTTAACTCTCTCTTGCATCAACTTTTGCAAGTTATCAAGACGGATGCTTATTAGTACATTTGGCCTTCGGCCTCACTAGTCAGAACTTCTGAAAGAAATTAAAGGAGAGAGAGACTTGCTTACTTCGTGCTGACTGTATTTCTCTCTGATTGCAGGTAAACTAGAACTGTTGGAGTTACAACAAAGACGATGTAGAGCTTTTACAGAGTCACACAAATCAGAGATCTTGTAAAGTGTATAATGCTCCATGGTAATAGTCTGTACCACAGAATGTATACATTTAATCTATGTTTGTTGATTAAATCGATATATGCTTTAGCAGCAAGAGATGATGTCAAATATTCTTCATGCACTTACCCAAGGTCTTTTTGAAGGGTTAAGTATAAATTTGGCTAAAAAAATTGCTGAAGCAGCAATTAGAGAAGGTGCATAGCAAAGCATGCTGTATTCCAGCAGTGACAACTCTGAAAGGTAGCTCGCCAGGCACTCCAAATGCATGGATTGAACCTTTGAAAGCAGCAGAAAACACACAATTGAATACAAATGTGTAAAAAAAAAATTAATATTGCATATCATTAACAGGTGTCTGGGTAACATAAATATGTATGGAGCACCATAACATCTTAAAGTATATGAATATTCTTATACCGACTAATACTGAATTTCTTGACATGAGTTGCTCATTTGCCACATTTGACAAATAATGAGCGCCAACATATTATTGTTCATACAGGCTACAGCACTAAAACCAAATATAACATACAAAGATAACTTTCCAAATTATATAGAACAGAAGTCCAAGATAGCTACCTCATCAATCCCTTGAGCAGCGCGAACGAAACGCCTGCATGAATAAATCAAGTCAATAACAGAGCAGTAAAAGGAAATGTAGTTAATCATTTCATTAAGATCACACAATGCTTATTATTACCGCAAGAAACATCTAGCAGTTACTGCTGCCATTTCAAACTTCAAGTAATTCAGCACATCAGATTCCATTTGCAAGACCTGTAGCAATTAATTTTATCAATGCAGGTTAAAAAACATAAACTGTACAAGAGCATCTAGTATTGGCAAGTTTAAGAAGGGGAGTGAACAAAACCTCGTCCCTGGAGTATGTGTTGTCAGTGATGTAACAAAACTCTTCCGCCCGAGGCGCACAAATCTCCTCGTATTTACTGGCAGAAATATCATATATTCAGATTATTTTTACTATCATCTCTGTGAATGTGTTGAGAGAAAGACTACCATGTCGTGGGTGGGTGGGTGGGTGGGTGGGTGGGTGGGGGGGGGGAGGGGGAGAGAATAATCAGAAACAAAGATGGGAAAAATTTATATATTACGTAGAAATCATCATGGAGGCAACACCAAGCAACTGTAATCGTTGCCTGTTGATGTTATTTCCAGAGAGATAACGGTCTACATAGTTAACAGCCAAAAACAATGTTTCAGGTAAAAGCATGTACTCTTCAGCAACCTACAGAGAGAAATAGATGTCACCACACAGTTAAAGAAGTTATAAACTGCTTCCATCACCAAGCTCTAACTTCTAAGCAGCATGATGTGGCCAATATTGCCAATAACTCAATTAGTACTTTTTATATAAAGGGAGAGTTAATTTTCATGGTGTATAGTTGTTAAATTTTATGTTTTTACCTCTACAAGCCAATCAATCAGGACAGCACGCATGCTGGCATTAATGTCGCTCTGAACCCTCTCCATGTAGTCAATAGAAGGCCTCTTCTTTGTCTAAAAATTAAAATCAAATGTAAAATCCATCATAAACTTTGCCAGTTATAAACTAAAGCTAACATTCTCAAATTTAAATTCAAGCACTTATCTAATGAAACTTCAAAAACCTATGTTATACATGGAATGAAACACCTTCAACAAACAATGAAACAGAAAAAAAACTTTTAATAATAATTAATATTTCTTTAAATTCAGCCCATGATCTCATTACAATTGAATTTCCAAGTTCGGTCCTAATAGCCTAGTACATTATTTTCATATAGCAATTTTGGTACAAGTAGTTTCGCACTTTCAAAAATTTAACTACATATAAAACAAAAGGATTGATAGATTGAATGTAATACAAAATTTGAATATAAAGTGTCCATAATGGCTAATATTACGACTACATATTATAATTTGATACCTAAAAATATATTGAATTGCAAATTATGGCAATTAAAAATTCTTAACGAAGATCAACCTTAAATTGTGTTTTAGGAGTAAAATATCTCCTCCATTCTCTTATTCTATTAAGCACCGACAGGGCACATAAAAACAAGACAACACAACATCGACCGATGACCCAACACTATCTAAAGAAGTATGACACAGACATGTTAGGACATGCTTAATACTATATAACATGTATTTATTTAATTTAACAAACCCAGTTTCAAATTTTTCTAAAAAATATAAAACACTTAACACCCTTCGACTCAATAATATTAGTGACCAGGGTCTGCCTGAAAAGTATCGGAATAACATGGGGCAAATTTAAAACTTAAAAGAATATAGGTCTCAAGGTTATTCATACAAGTATAGCTATATTGAAATATAACTAGTCACTAATATGTATGTTATATTTTGTATTTGTTATTATACTCGTTCTTTCCATTGCCTGTTATTTTAACTAGCTCTCTTATTTTATGTTCATTATGACTGCACATTTTCTTTATACTTGTCTAACAATTTATTTTCTTTATTGCCCTAAAATATTAGTGCTTAGGGAACATTGAGTTGAGATAAGTTTAAAAAACAGTCTAACATTTAATCAACTGAAATCTTTTTATTTAAAAATTGGACATATGAAAGAAGTGTCTGGAGAGTGTCAGCACATTTTCAAGATGGAAAGGTCAACCTTGTCTAGGGATCTGTCCTTAGCTCTTGTTCATAGACACTAAATGAAATTTGGTAGACTAATAACCAGTGTCCTTTGAGTTTGATATGCATAACAAATCATGCTTCATATTAACAAAGATAATCATTAGTAGGATCATTTGAGAAATGCTTGATGACATAACAAAATACTTCCAGGTTATAGAAATATATTATGTAATGACATGTATAGCTTTGTAAAATGAATGTTAGGCCAAAACAAAAATCTATAGCCTTGCCACTCTGTTGATTTAGTTTTAAATTTAATTAAAGAGATTGTTACCCTAGTTCAACCCATAAAACTTATGTATAATTATATAGTCCATTGTTTTCCAAATGGTATCACTTTGAAAACAGAGAAGTACAAGACATCACAAGAGTTGGAAACAAAATTACTATCGACCAATTGATGACAAATGTGTTGGAAAAGTTTTAAGATTGCAAGAAGATGGCAAACCTCAGAGTCACGCAAGTTCTTATAGATATCAGATGCAATCACTGCACAAAATCGTGGGTCCGTAATATTGTCATCAACATTAACCAGCTTATGGATTTTTTCCATCTCCACACGTATATTATTCTTGTATGTATCCCCTGAGAATAGAGCAACATATTTAGATTAGAAAAGTCAAGAGAGAGTAACTTAGTCAAGCAAGATATTATGGCCAATTTTTTCATCAAATGCTTTAGTATAATATCAGAATTCCTATTTCAAAAGTAATAAACCAAAATCAAATAGGCAAGTGAACTGAAAGACAAAACGAAGAATGTCAAAAGAAAGCACCTGGTATTTCCAAATGATCTGATATGTTGAGACTATCACATGTCTTCTTCTCAATAGAGGAAACTGCTGAAGCATCATAATTATCTATGTATTCAAACTCTGGACTCTTTAAAGTATTAAAGGTAGACATGTTCTCATCAAAGGAAACTGACCCACCATCTGATTGACTAGGAGAAATATCCATGCAGCTAGTGGCAGGAACAGCAGTAATACCGACTACGGATTGGTTAACTCTGCTGAAATATGTAACCCGGGATGAATCAACTGCACTTGATTTCACATTCACGGATTTGGGCAGAGAATTCTTGGGAATACTTGCATCATAACTTGAAGATTTCTTCTTCATTTTAGCAACTTTACCCTCAGAGGGTACCTTCATAAACAACACTTAGTTAACATTTCATAAAACTTGTGAAGAAGTTATTTCAGTTTATAAAAGTTATGGTCCAAGTTCTATGTCAAGTGAACAATCAAATGCATATTATAGTTAGTGAGATGCAGATAGACATTGCAGCAAACTTTAACTTAAATTTTAGTAGTCCAGACCATTTATATTTGCCTCAATTCTTTAGAATCGCTAAAAAATGACTCCTAAGTTAAAGCATAATGAAAAGAAGAGCAAAAAGATGCTTCAAAGCACAAAATTTTACATTCTATAAGTGACAAATCTGTGAAATTCTCCCTCCATTCCACAAAAAGAGTCCTTGTTTATGATCCTGGTTAATTTTGCGAAATCCTAAAATTCTTATTGTGGTGTGAATTTATTTTATTTCTCAAAATAAAAATTTTGTACTTGGTAATATTTTTTAAGTAATTTACAATATTAACTCTATTGCATTAATCAAAATCAAATAAGTTCATACCGATCTTGAAATTTCAGATTGCCCAAATTGCTAGGTAAAAAATTAAATGGAACTCTTTTTGCAGAAATGGAGGGAGTAATAAACAATATGTAGAATTCAGTGACAAGTAATGTCCATAAAAACTTGAGAACCAATTACCACATAGGAATGTTTATTATTCAACTAAGACAACTATATAAATTTGGCAACAGTGAGGAAGGCTTGTTCTCAGGTTGACATTACATAGATCAAAACGGTTACCATTCAAAACATACCTGAAGATATAGTGTTTCATCTTACAATTAGGACCACAAAACCTCATAAAAATTAACAGGTAATTCAATTTTGTAACAAAATCAGCATTCCCATTTTGGTAAACACGCAAATACATTTTGGTAAAAATTTATGTCCATGCCGAGGTAATAGATAGATGGGATAGGAGAAAATTAAGAAGAACCCCGCACTAATTTATTATATCTCATGGCTTCCACATTATTCCCAATCCATCTTCGTAAAAAAATTGTCCACATATAAATCATTTCCCGTTAATCAGAATGGAATGAAATGGATTTATGAAAAAACCCATAACAGATAAAGAGAGGGGGAGGGAATTACCATAGTTTTTGATAGAATTGTGGTCCGTACAGCATTCAGAGAGGCATCCCTTTGGTTTGTGACGTTAGCAAGAGCAGGCCGCTTCTTCGCCAGTTGGGGCTTCTTCACTGCCGCAGAATTATTCTCCGACATTGAATTCCTCCTCGCCATTGATGATTGCAACGATGATTGCGAAGAAACCGAGGAGCGACGGTTATTTGTTGCCATTTTAGGGTTAATAAAATGAAACCCCCAACCTACAAAAATAAATCTCAATTCTGCAGTTTCTTATAATTGCCTCGAAATCAAGAAATTTATACATTTATTTGCTTGTCTGCGATTTGGTGGTGTTTTTGTGTTTGTGATTGTGTAAAATTAGCCATACCTTTTTCGTGTAAATTAGGGTTTGGAAGGTATCTTGAAATGGAGAGATTTTGGAAGGGTATATTGCAGACTTACAGGGATTCTGTTTGTGTGAATTGAAGAGAGAGGGAAATGATGATGAATATTTTATTTTTACTGCGAGGCTTAGGGGTGGGTTCGGGGGGCGTAGGGCGAGGGCGAGGGCGAGGGCGAGGGGGGTTTGAATTTTGGGAACAGACCTGATCGTTCGTTTGGATTGTTATGAATCCTGACCGTTCAACTGGAGTAATTATAGAAATTAATTTGCTGTTTAAGTAATTCCACAATTTGAGAGGGAATTATTTTGAGAAATTTTATGCCCTCCCTTCAGCAAAATTACAAGGGGTCGGGATACACGCGTATTTTATTTATAATTAATTTTAAAAATTGAAATTCTAATTTAGTGGATAAATTAAAAAATATTGTTAAAATTATAGGATAAAATATGAAAACTTTTGAATTTAGAGACTGAGGTTTGAAATAAATATAATCAAGACCAAAGAGACGGAGGAAGTAATTTCTTATATATAGGTCATTTATACAATTTTCAAAGTTTATGCCCTCGTAGCGAATAGAAAATAAAATAATATAAAAAAAGTGTTCATATATGCACACGTTAAAATTTAAATTAAAATAATTACACACCTAAATATGAGGAAATATTTCTTTTGTACTCAAAATGATGCCCATAATACATATTTCACACAAATTAAAAAAAATAATAAAGTAGAAAAAATATAATAAAATAAGTAATATTTTTATTCGTAACGGACACTGTAACTATATTGATGTGTGTAAAAATTGTTAAATAAATTATATCGGAACGTGCTATTACATAAAATTAATTAATTAATTAGATACTTACATGAATTGAGAGAAGACATCTTGTATGTATCACGCTTTTGCTGCGCTCAAGGGTGAATGTATTCAATTGTCTCTCTCAATCTTATGATGGATGTATATGTGTGTAGCTAAAGGTCAAAATCGTCCATCAAAATTATGAAATTTTAGGGCCCATTATGCCAAAAACTATTAGGAATATTATTTAGGATGAATTACATATTCTATTATATTTTTGAAAATAATTACAACAATAGTGTACTCATAAAATATTTACACAATTAATACAATTTTATATTTTATTTACAATATTAGTACAATTAGAATTCTTTAATTTAGGGAATTAGTATACAATTAACATTCCTTAATTACTTCTTCTCTCTCCTCATCTAATGTGAACAAAAACAGCGATCGTTACAATGAACTTGGCACTTTGTCAGAAAATGCAAATGATATTTCTTGTGATGATGATCTGCAAAATGACCTTGATGCTCCTGATAAGGTTTGCATTTTCTCCCTTGCGGGTGTTATATGTTTTCCAGTCATCTAAGTTGAGTTAAATAATTGAAAAGTGGCAGGTAATCCCATTAACCAAATATTTATCACTGGTAAAGAAGCCATTGCAACTGACTCTGTACACGGAGTTACCGAGATTGATGAAAGCAAGTCCGGAGAACCATGGGTTCAGGGACTTACTGAAGGAGAGTATTTTGATCTCTGTGTTGAGGAGCGTCTCAATGCCCTTGTAACCAAACTGTTATATCAAAATAACCAATTAACCTTCACATTTTTAATTTTTTTTAGTGCAGTTGGTAACCAAACCTTCAAATCAAGGTAAGCAAACATTCGTACCAAGGAAACCAATTCACATCCACACATGCAATTTTTTCATAGTACAGTTGGTAGCCAAACCTTCAGACCAAGGTAACCAATTCAGTTTTATTAAGTTACCAATTCAGTTTTATTAAGTTATCAATTTCGTTTGAATGTGATGCAGTTGGTAGCCAACCATTCATACAAAGGTAACCATTTTAGTATTTATGAATAACAAAATAGTCATAAAAAAATATTCAGAACAGTAAAATTTACATCTATTTATTTTTAAACTTTTTGTAGGGCGAATCTTGTTCTTCTTCTCATTGGCGTTTTGAACAACTGAGATTCGCGACGGTGTCGCGGCGGAGTAGAGGAAGAGAAGCCGGTGGGAAGAGAGAACTAAAAAAGTAAAAACTGAAACAGAGCCCAATTTACATGTACAGATATTTTATTTATTTATTTACTTATTTCTTAACTATTATTTCAAAGTGTATGTGAGAGAGATGAAGATTTGAATTTGAATATTTAAATTTGAATTATTATTTTGAATTTGATTTTGTTTTTGTTGTTAGATCCCAAATATTTGAATTTGACTTATTAATTATGGCAGTTATTTGTCCTTAATTTTTGGTTTCCTTATTAATATGAATTGTACTATTTTTGTAATATGGGTTCTAACTACACTCTTTTTGTAAGTATTTGGTTGATGCACTATTCTTGTAATTACTTTCTATTTATTGTATACTTATGTAAAGAACCATATTATTTATGGGCTAAATAATTAATTACCAAACTCATAAATAAAGTAATAAAATTAATACAATATGTAAGCCCAATAATTATATAAATAGTAGAGACCACATAAATAGGGGTGAAAATCGGTTCGGGTAACTCGGTACCCGATTCAGATTTAGCCCGAAAATATGATCCGGGTCTCGGGTTCGGTAGCCATCCGAGCCGAATATTGGCCAAGGGATCGTTTTTGGGTTATAATATCGATCTTGAATCTGAGCAGAGTACTATTCGCTCATTTTAGGGTTCGAACTAGCCTCTTTCATCTGTTTCTTACTCGATCCTTACTCGATGAACCTTGCTCGTTTAAGGGTTCGGTACTTACTCGATCTCTAATAAGGAAGTGGAAAGGTTTAGATTGTTTAGTTGTTTGTTTGATTAATCTCTTGATTCTTCAGACTTCTCACTTCACTCTTCAGTCGCCTCTTCGTTTACATAGAAATTAAAAGTTTATAGGCTCGAGGGGGTGAGATTTGAGAACTGATGGCTGAATTCTTCCCACAAAAGAAATTTGGATACATGAATATTTAGTGATTCAATCTCGAGAATCACTAAAGCATTATTCCCAAAAGAGCGATTGATGAAGCTTTGAAACCATGAAGGTCAAAGTGTACATGCAAGTTGTGTAAGTCGTCGGTTCTTACTTTTTATATATATATATATATATATATATATATATATATATATATATATATTATTCTTCTGATTGCTTCTATAGTTTTGTTATACCAAAAATCCCCAATCAAAAAATTAAAACCCTAATTTTTAGCTTTCAAGTTTTAATTCGATCTTATTCAATGGAACACTTTGATGCTTCAGGTATATACATTTCTATAATAGTCTGTTCAGTATGGATCTGTAGTTTTTTGTTGATTGGTATGTGGTTTTGAAAGATTTTATCGATTTATGGAATGTTATGTTCATGTGCTTTGTTAGCTATTTACACATCTGATTTATCATTTTTTATTTATGTACTTTGTTGTTGGATGTATCATTTAATATACATATTCTGATATATTTCTAGTCATGTTAGAACTTTGTATAAAAATAGTTTTTGTTTTGCTACTTATTTTTCTCATAATTAGAGGTTTGTAGCTTGTTTAAGACGTGTATATCAACAGTAGAAGGATTTTATTTATTTACAATGCTAGGTTAGAAATTTGCATTAGATACTATGAAGCTACTAGAGTGAAGAGTGTTTTCGATTGAGTATTAAATCACAAACCAAAACATCTTTTGAACATGGATAATGTGAGTGTTTTTGGTTGTGACTCATTTGCTTAAGGTATTAAATGGGTTGGAATTTGGAAATGGATATTATTGACTATCTAAATTGGTGTTGTACTGTTGTTTGATTTTTCACTTTAGTAGTGAGAATTGATAAACATAGACTTTCCTTGCAAAAGAATCAAGGATTCTTATGGTACAAAAGTTAATATTTCCCTGCATTTTTTTGTATAAACGTTCACTCCCATTATGCATTAGAAATATTTTGTTTGTGTGGATAACAGTCTGTTATGCTGCAAGGATCAAAGTTAATTTTCTTATGTGAATTTTGAAATATATAGTATGAACTATGAATGATCCTTCTACTATTTTTTGAGTTCTCTGATCTCTTTATATGAGGACGAGTATTACAGTGCACTGTCTCATCAATAAAGGTTTTGGAGTCTGATTATTTTGTGCAACTTACATTTTGCCACTACAGTTCTGTCATACCTTTGGTAAATGTTGTACTTAAATAAGTATATATATAGTTCTAGTTTTTGACTGGATATTACAATACTATTTTTATGTGAGCATGATTGTTGTATTTTAATTTATATGACATTGTATTTCATAATGTATTTAGTTGAATGTAATACTCAATAAGGTAATTTTATTATGCATGCATATGTTATATCCTTTGTCTCTAATTCTGAATTTTTGATAATTTTTTGTTTGTTTATTTGAGGTAACAATGAGATCATAGGTTTGATTGATGACCCATCTGGACCATCTCGAGTGCCAAATACTCAAACTGAAAATCAGCCTCAACTTACTGGTGATTCTCAGCCTGAAAATGCTACTGAGTTTGAGGTTGAAGCTGAGCATGGAAAAAAAGAAAAAAAAAAGACCTCAAAAGCATGGGACGAGTTTAATGTTGTGACATTAACACATAAAACCAAAAAGGTTGAGTGCAAGCATTGTCACTCAAGGCTTGCTCTTCAGAATACGGGATCTACCAGTCATTTGAATAGGCACATGAACTCCTGCTCTATTTGGTTGGCTTCAATTTCTGCTTCAAGAAAACCCAAGCAGTAGGTATTATCTTATCCTACTTTAGAAGTTGAAGGTAAATCTGGTAACTTAAATTTCTTCAATTATGATAAAGAAAAAGTAAGGGAGCTTTTTGCTAAGATGATATGTGTGCATGAATACCCTTTTCGTATGATTTAGTGTGATGCCCCCAAAATAGGTATACATCACCCATTCTAAGTCGCCAAATACATGGTACATAAATCAATACAAACTTCTTTTATACAATACGACAACAGTGTAGCTTAGAGTTTTTACACGAATATTGTCTCATAGACAATATTCAAACTCAAATGAAGTCCTCATTACATTTATTATCACACTATTTTATAAAATAGTGAGGACTACTATAGCCACCATCTCGGATGAGTCACTGCTCCCCAGACTAGTCTCTACATTTATGTTCTCATTTCCTAAAGAGGACAATGAAAGAAAAAGAGTGAGCTCAACTAGCCCAGTAAGAAATATTATGATTAAGATAATGCAGAATAAATTATCGTTAGCCTTCAACAATGTTAAACTGATAAAAATACAATAAACATCAAGTTTAACTGCAGCGGAACAAGCAATCTATTAGAAGAGTCAAGTAGAACATGATATCTACTATCTTTTATGATTTAAAAAGTTTTTCATCAACTTTATCGCTGAGACTAAACTTAATAAATTAACCACATCATCGAATCATCCCTACACTACGGGCCAAGGATATTCATGTAATCATCAATGGTCATGATTATACCGAATAATCCCTGGTTATAATCATACCAACAATTCTCCATCAATGCACTACGGGCCAATGTAAACTTTTACCACATCATTTGTAACATTATGGTCATGATTATACCAAATAATCTCGTGTCATAATCATACCAATCAATAGTCCATCTATGCACGTAAGCCACAAATTACTTTCATCACAATATAAGCATGGGGATGATGACAATGATATAAGCATTAATCAAACAAAATCAAGGATAAATATTAAAGACTTTAAATTTATCCAGAGTTTAAAAATATCCAAATTGTCAACATGATACTGTTTTATGGAGTAAAATTCAAGAATAATATTCATGTATCAAAAATAATTTGGACAGAAAAGAAATATATCTTTCGGATAAATAGTACCCTGTGAATAGTACTTCGGAAATAGTACCTCGTGAATAGTACCCCGGCATGAAAAGTGCCCCAAATACCCGAATGAATAATATTCGAGTGAATAGTAACCCGTGAATAGTAATTCGTGAATAGTACTCCAGTACAAAAAGTGCCCCGAATACCCGAGTGAACAATATTTGAGTGAATAGTAACCGGGTGAATAGTAACTCGTAAATAGTAACTCATGAATAGTAACTCATAAATAGTATTCCGGCATGAAAAGATCAATAATTATCAAGAAAGCTCAGAATAATATTTCCATGAAAAGATACTTGATGAAGCGCAAATATCAAGGATATTCTACTAATTTCACGGAGTATATAAGCAATACTTCAACAAAATGAGTGTAGAAGTACGAATACAAAACGAAATAATATTACTTACATACTACAGAGTATGGAAGAAAATATTATTTCAAACGAATATTGAACGAAGATAATATCCATTCGAATACGAAAAATAATATCTCTTCTGAATATGAATAAATAATACCCCTTACCTTAGAAGAAGACTGAATACTGTAATAGTGAAGTAGCAGACTTCTCTTCTTCTTTCTCTCTATAGCTTCTCTCTCTATAATTGCTCTTGTGAGTCATAGTGAATTGGTGAGAATGAAGGAAGAATGAACTTCTATTTATAGGAAAATATAGTTTCGATAATTGCACGTTTTGGGGCTCGAAATATTACAGTATAATACCTTCATCTTTTCTTTCATTTTTAATTTAGTCTTGCAAGTATTATCAAACTTGCACCACCTCCCCTAATAGTACATCATGTGAATCAATAGTACAATTATGTGAATCAATAGTTCTATACATGTGAAAAAAATAATTATAGTATAGTACCTTCATCTATACCTCTATTTTTAATTTAGTCATGCAAGTATTATAAATCTTGCACCACATCCCCTAATAGTACATGCATGTGAATTAATAGTACACATATGTGAACAAATAGTTATAAGCATGTGAATTAATAGCAATTAATTGCTCATTTATACAATTAATTACCCGATTGGTCAATATAACCTCCAGACATCAATTATTATCGGAATAGATGTCGATTTCTACTAACACTAATAATCCTAACACAATGGAAATATTAATTTCATCTTTAATCAACACGAACTTATTCATCATTAATATTATAACTCAAAATATTTAATAACCAGATCATTCCCAGGAAAGAGGGGACTTTCTGTGACGCCCCCAAAATTAGGTATACATCACCCATCTTGAGTTGCCAACTACATGGTACAGAATTCAAATACAACTTAATAATACAACTGTCGTGTACAATACGACAAAACATAAACTGTGAGTTTGAATACAAATATTGTTTACTAGAGAGTATACAAACTCAAAAGGAGTCCTCATTACAATTATTATCACACTATTTCACAGAATAGTGAGGACTACTAATGCACCATCTAGGATCATCACTTTGTTCCCCGACTAGTCCCAGCTACGTTCTCATTTTCTGAAGAGAACAGTAAAAGAAAGGGTGAGCTCAACTAGCCCAATAAGAAATATTATGACTAAGATAATGCAGAATAATTTATTGTTAGCCTTCAATAGTGTTAAACTGATAAAATATAATAACTATCAAGTTTAACTTCAGCGGAACAAGCAATCCATTAGAAGAGTCAAGTAGGGAATAAAATCTACTATCTTCTATGATTTAAAAGGTTTTTCATCACTTTTATCGCTGGGACTCAACTTAATAAATAATCCACATCATCGAATCACCCCCACTTTTCTGACCAGGATATTCTTTAGTATCCGACCACGAATTATCCATGCACTACGGCTTAAGATAATCATGTTTTCATCAACGGTCCTGATCATGCCATAAAATAATTCATCTTTGCACTACGGCCAAAGAGAATCCATAGCCATAATCATACCAAAAACTGTCCATCAATGCACTACGGGCCAATGAAGACTTTTTCCACATCATTTATAACATTACGGTTATGATTATATTGAATAATCCCTGGTCATAATCATACCAAGTCCATCTATGCACTATAGGCCACATATGACTTTCAACATAATATAAACATGAGGATGATGACAATGGTATAAGAATTCAATAAAACAAGTTCAAGAATTAATTTATCCGAACCGATAACGTTCAAATTGTCAACATGATCTTTGCTTTGTAGAGTAAAATTCAAGAATGCTCGAAGAATATTTCCATGAAAAGATCTTTGGATGAAGCGCAAATATCAAGGATAATCCACTAATTTCATGGAATATAGAAGTCAAAATTTTAACCAACTGAGTATAATAAAGAATGGAATAACAAAAGAAATCACCATGCATGTGGTACTTCAGATATATGGTTATTCCAACGAATAATAATAACGAGAACCGAGTCAAAGTAAATTACACAAGCGGGATATTCCAATGAATAATAAATAACGAAACCGGTCGTGGTAAAACACACGAGACATGAATTCCAATAGAATAATAAATAATCTTAACCGAATCCCAAAGCATAAAACGCATGATACAAGATATTCCAATGTAATAATAAAGAATGGAATATTAGAATAATTTCACCATGTATGCAAGATTTTTAGACAAAGTTATTCCAACATAATAATAAAGACGGAATTAGGTCCGGTGTAAAACGCACAGACAGGATATTCCAACAGAATAGTAAAGACGGAATAATTGAAGAATGTCACCAAGTATAGGGTAGCCCGCGTATACAGGTTATTCCAACAGAATAATAAAGAATGGAATAACATAAGTTATCTTCATGAATACAAAAGAATAACACCCCTTACGAGTACAACACATAATATTCCCTACCTTAGAAAGAAGAGTACTGGATATAGAAGTAGTGAAGTAGCAGAACACTTTTCTTCTTTCTCTCTATAGTTTCTCTCTCTAGAGTTTCAAAGAATTAAATTAAGTAAGAAATAATGAATGAATGAGCTTCTATTTATAGAAAAATGGACTTCATAGTAACTAATTCATGAACGGTCCAGATTGATTTACTTTAATCTGACGGTCCATATTTAAAGCAAAATCTTTTAAATAAAATATAATATATTCTATTTATAATCTAATAAAACGAATAACTTTATAAAAGATTTTACTATGCAAACACTATCTTGAGACATTATGTAAACACTATGCATAATAAAATATAATATATTCTAATTATTGTCTAATAAAACAAATAACTTTATAAAAGTATTCTATTTTATATAAAAAGATTTTACTATGCAAAATACTATACAACACTATGCATAATAGAATATAATATATTCTATTTATAGAATAACTTTATAAAAGTATTCTATTTTATATAAAAAGTTTTTACATTTTTATTACATTAATAATACTAATAAAACAAAAGCGAGTGACTTATCACATAAGCATCAATAATCAATACTGGTGCTACTTCTTATGCAACCACACGTGACATTCTACTTTTACTACTACTAGTAGTTCAACAATATTAATTGTGGTAAAACTTCCGCCGTTATTTTCATAAAATATTTTTATCGTTTTCTCAATCCGACAATAATTCCGTTGTGGGGTCCACCAATGATTGTGCCCTTGCACGAATATTCCCTAATAAAACAAATATTCCCCGACCAATCGAATATAATATGACAACTTGCATACTTTGCAAAATTTATAAATACTACCCACAACTATAACATTATCTCAAATCCACACCATAATATTAAAAAATATTTTGAGAAAATTAAATCTTTATTCATAAAATCTGGGGTCTCACAATCTCCCTCCTTATGAAATTTAAGCCCTCGAAATTTACGTGCGATACTGGTATGTCGAAGAGGTGAAGATACCTTGACTTCATTTCAGATTCTAATTCTTGAGGTATAACCTTTGAGCGTCGAATATGATCCTTCTTATCCAAGATGTTAACACGTATCTCCTCATACGTTAAATCTTCTGCTATCTCGTCCGGTTCTAAATTAATAATGTGGTTCGGGTCGTCCACATATTTACATAACCTCGATACGTAAAAAAAACGTTCTTAACACGCAACATACTTGGCGGTAAAATGAGTCTATAGGTCACAGTTCCTACTTCATTGAGGATTAAAAATGGTCCAATTAAATTGAGGGTTGAGATTTCCTCTCTTCGTCGATTTTTGCTTCTAGAATAGTGCCCTCTTTAACCTTATTCTTCACATTCATCAGCTCCGGGTGTGTAGCTTGAGCAACTTTAACTTTATCGATTAAAGTCGATTTTACTCGTATATTCGTTATCTTCACGTGGGTCCCTAGAGTCTTTAACTCTATCTTCATCACTTGTAAGTTATACGAAATGAGTCTTTGTGTTAACAACATCGCACTCGTAAACGCATCCGATTTTCTACTCAACACGTCAGCTACCACATTCGCTTTCCCACAATGGTATTGAATGGTATGATCGTAATCTTCAACAGCTCGAGTCAACGTCTTTGGCACGTTATACGTTCATTTTAGTTGAAGAAATATTTGAGGGTTTTAGAAATGGGTTTTGTATTGGGGTCAATACAAAATTCGATTTCACGCTCTAGGGGTAGGCTAAGAAGTCTTCAAGAATACGTCAGGAAATTTATTAACAATAGAAATATCATTCAAAACTGTGACTCTCATCCAAGACTTGGATAGCACGTCACATTGCTACCTATCAACTTGCCACCGTTATTCACAACGTCCCCTACGGAAAGTTCGGCTTCAGTGCATTCCACACAAGGAAGTCAACAATGAAAGGATCATGGATCTTTATTTATGGCTTGATATGACAATGATTGACTTTAGTGGTTTGGTTACTTGAATTTGCATAACAGGATTGTTAGGAATATTAAAGCTAACAACCTTACAAAAAGAATGATGAGTAGTTAACCAATCGATTCCTAAAATCGCATCAAAGACAAGTATTTTCAAAGAGATAAGATTGACAAGTAACGTGAAAGTGTTGATTTGAACAAGATTTATAAATAGTGGAGGTAACGAAGGTTTCTCCCAACTGAGTTTAAACAGATATATCAAAGTCTAACTTCTCCAAAGTTAACTTCAAACATTGAACACAACTAGGTGCAATAAAAGAGTGGGTAGAACTGATATCTAATAAGGTATAAACTTCGCAAGAGTTTATCATTAACTTACTCGTAATAACTTCGTTCGGGTTCCTCGACAAACGCTCTCACTTAAACTATTGGATTTGACTTTTCTATAGGGTACATTCCACCCTTAAGTGCTTCGTCCCATTCCTGATCCATGATTTGAATCATTATTCTCCGATCCATATCGAATTGGGGTTGACCGCTATGCACAGGGTAATTCCGAATTCGATGTTGGATTCTCCCAATTGTTGTCCAAAAAGAAAAATCCATTTCATTTATTTTGGCTTTATTGGATCGGACATCTTTTTCTACAATATCTACACGTCGTGCGGCTTTTACCCATGCGTCATCTATTCTCCTTCGTTCATTTGTTTCTGATTTCATCTGAACTTTGATCATAGCATTCTCAGATTCCAGCTCTAATATCTTATACTCTGTCAAAGAGTGCTTCTGTTCAAGCATCGCACATCGGGTAACACAATTTTGAAGGGTTGCATCTCTTTACTCCACGACCTTTCTTTGCTTTTCTTGACTCTTCTTCTTCTACTCATGAATACGATTTTGTAATGCTAAATTTTGATCATAAAATTCTTCTAATAAATTCTCCTCAGGTTCCTCTTCTTCTTCTTCCTCACTCTCAGCTGCTACCTCTGCAACTAGCTCGGGTGCAACGATTAGTTCTTCACGCACCACGTAGATATCTCTAATTTCTTCTTCGTCTGACATCACATTAACCTATTTAGTGATTAAAGGTTTCTCAATGGTCTCATGTGCTTCATTGCTTATCTCAACATTTTTGGATGCCATTTGCAAATACTGCCACAAAACAAAGGTTAATTGACATGTAACACATTATCCATATATTCTGACCGACCAATTAAATATCAAATAAACTTAGGTAGGTCATACTAGCGAAGGAATTCCCCGTCTCTCCCCTCCTATTTCTATTCTCACATCCTAGCCATGGATCATATCCCTAAGCTTTGATACCAACTGTGACGCCCCCAAAATTAGGTATACATCACCCATCTTGAGTCGTCAGATACATGGTACAGAATTGAAATACAACTTAATAATACAACTATCGTGTACAATACGAAAAAACATAAACTGTGAGTTTGAATACAAATATTGTCTACTAGAGAGTATACAAACTCAAAAGGAGTCCTCATTACAATTATTATCACACTATTTCACAGAATAGTGAGGGCTACTAATGCACCATCTAGGACCATCACTCTGTTCCCAGACTAGTCCCATTTACGTTCTCATTTTCTCAAGAGAACAAGATAAAAAGAAAGGTGAGCTCAACTAGCCCAGTAAGAAATATTATGACTAAGATAATGCAGAATAATTTATCGTTAGCCTTCAACAGTGTTAAACTATAAAATATAATAACTATCAAGTTTAACTTCAGCGGAACAAGCAATCCATTAGAAGAGTCAAGTAGGGAATAAAATCTACTATCTTCTATGATTTAAAGGTTTTTCATCACTTTTATCGGCGGGACTCGACAATAAATAATCCACATCATCGAATCACCCCTACACTACTACCCAATGATATTCTTTTTAGATCACGACCACGAATTATCCATGCACTACGGCTTAAGATAATCATGTTTTCATCAACGGTCCTGATCATGCCATAAAACACTTCATCTTTTTACTACGACCAAAGAGAATCCATAGCCATAATCATACCAAAAATTGTCCATCAATGCACTACGGGCCAATGAGGACTTTTTCCACATCATTTATAACATTGGGATTATGATTATACCGAATAATCCCTGGTCATAATCATACCAAGTCCATCTATGCACTATAGGCCACAGATGACTTTCAACATAATATAAACATGAGGATGATGACAATGATATAAGAATTCAATAAAACAAGTTCAAGAATTAATTTATCCAGGAACTGATAACGTTCAAATTGTCAACATGATACTGCTTTGTAGAGTAAAATTCAAGAATGCTTAGAAGAGTATTTCCATGAAAAGATACTTGATGAAGCGCAAATATCAAGGATATTCCACTAATTTCATGGAATATAGAAGTCAAAATTTTAACCAACTGAGTATAATAAAGAATAGAATAACAAAAGAAATCACCATGCATGCGGTTGCCAGTATAAAAGTTATTCCAACCGAATAATAATAATGAACCGAATGTCAGCAAAATTCATACCAACATGATATTCCAACATAATAATAAAAATAATGGAACCGAGTCCCAAGTAAAAGCATGCATGGTGAGGATATTCAACGAATAATAAATAACGGAACCGGTCCCCAAGGCGAAAAGCATGCATGTGGGATATTCCAACAAAATAATAAAGAATGGAATATTAGAAGAATTTCACCATGTATGCAGTACTTTAGACAGGTTATTCCAACATAATAATAAAGACGGAATTAGGTCCGGTGTAAAACGCACAGACAGGATATTCCAACAGAATAGTAAAGACGGAATAATTGAAGAATGTCACCAAGTATAGGGTAGCCCGCGTATACAGGTTATTCCAACAGAATAATAAAGAATGGAATAACATAAGTTATCTTCATGAATACAAAAGAATAACACCCCTTACGAGTACAACACATAATATTCCCTACCTTAGAAAGAAAATCTTTGGATATAGAAGTAGTGAAGTAGCGAGAACACTTTTCTTCTTTCTCTCTATAGTTTCTCTCTCTGAGTTTCAGTTGAATTAAGTAAGAAATAATGAATGAATGAGCTTCTATTTATAGAAAAATGGACCGCATAGTTACTAACTCATGAATGGTCCAGATTGATTTACTTTAATCATCGGTCCATATTTAAAGCAAAATCTTTTAAATAAAATATAATATATTCTATTTATAATCTAATAAAACGAATAACTTTATAAAAGATTTTACTATGCAAAACTATCATGCAGCACTATGCAAACACTATGCATAATAAAATATAATATATTCTAATTATTGTCTAATAAAACAAATAACTTTATAAAAGTATTACATTTTTATATAAAAAGATTTTACTATGCAAAACACTATGCAACACTATGCATAATAGAATATAATATATTCTATTTATAGAATAACTTTATAAAAGTATTCTATTATATAAAAAGTTTTTCTGTTTTATTACATTAATAATACTAATAAAACAAAACTGAGTGACTTATCACATAAGCATCAATAATCAATACCGTGTGCTACTATGCAACCACACGTATTACTGTACTTTTACTATCGAGTAGTTCAACAGTATTAACGGTAAAACTTCTGCCGTTATTTTCATAAAATATTTTTGTCGTTTTCTTAATCCGACAATAATTCCGTTGCGGGGTCCACCAATGATTGTGCCCTTGCACGAATATTTCATGATAAAACAAATATTCTCCGACCAAGCGAATATAATATGACAACTTGCATACTTTGCAAAATTTATAAATACTACCCACAACTATAACATTATCTCAAATCCATACCAGAATATTAAAAAATATTTCGAGAAAATTAAATCTTTATTCATAAAATCCGG
Source organism: Panax ginseng (assembly GCA_020205605.1). Taxonomy (NCBI): domain Eukaryota; kingdom Viridiplantae; phylum Streptophyta; class Magnoliopsida; order Apiales; family Araliaceae; genus Panax; species Panax ginseng. The sequence continues at coordinate 67,552,326 of CM035145.1, read as the reverse complement.
GGTCTCACAATCTCCCCTCCTTATGAAATTTCGCCCTTGAAATTTACGTACGTACCTGGTATGTCGAAGAGGTGAAGATACCTTGACTTCATTTCAGATTCTAATTCTTGAGGTATAACCTTTGAGCATCGAATATGATCCTTCTTATCCAAGATGTTAACACGTATCTCCTCATACGTTAAATCTTTTGCTATCTCGTCCGGTTCTAAATTAATAATGTGGTTCGGGTCGTCCATATATTTACTTAACCTCGATACGTAAATTTTTTTTTCTTAACACGCAACATACTTGGCGGTAAAACGAGTCTATAGGCGACAGTTCCTACTTCATCGAGGATTTTAAATGGTCCAATTAAATCGAGGGTTGAGATTTCCTCTCTTCGTCGATTCTTGCTTCTAGAATAATGCCCTCTTTAACCTTATTCTTCACATTCATCAGCTCTGGGTGTGTAGCTTGAACGACTTTAACTTGATCGATTAAAGTCGATTCTACTCGTATATTCGTTATCTTCACGTGGGTCCCTAGAGTCTTTAACTCTATCTTCATCACTTGTAAGTTATACGAAATGAGTCTTTGTGTTAACTACATCGCACTCGTAAACGCATCCGATCTTCTACTCAACACGTCACCACTGACATTCTCTTTCCCACAATGGTATTGAATAGATACGATCGTAATCTTCAACAACTTTCGAGTCAACGTCTTTGGCACGTTATACGTTCATTTTAGTGGAAGAAATATTTGAGGGTTTTCGAAATGGGTTTTGTATTGGGGTCAATACAAAATTCGATTTCACGCTCTAGGGGTAGGCTAAGAAGTCTTCAAGAATACGTCAGGAAATTTATTAACAATAGAAATATCATTCAAAACTGTGACTCTCATCCAAGACTTGGATAGCACGTCACAATGCTACCTATCAACTTGCCACCGTTATTCACAACATCCCCTACGGAAAGTTCGGCTTCGGTTTATTCCACACAAGGAAGTCAACAATGAAAGGATCAGGGATCTTTATTTATGGCTTGATATGACAATGATTGACTTTAGTGGTTTGGTTACTTGAATTTGCATAACAGGTTTGTTAGAAATATTAAAGCTAACAACCTTACGAAAAGAATGATGAGTAGTTAACCAATCGATTCCTAAAATCGCATCAAAGATAAGTATTTTCAAAGAGATAAGATTGTCAAGTAACGTGAAAGTGTTGATTTGAACAAGATTTATAAATAGCGGAGGTAACGAAGGTTTCTCCCAACTGAGTTTAAACAGATATATCAAAGTCTAACTTCTCCGGAGTTAACTTCAAACATTGAACACAACTAGGTGCAATAAAAGAGTGGGTAGAACTGATATCTAATAAGGTATAAACTTCGCAAGAGTTTATCATTAACTTACCCGTAATAAATTCGTTCGGGTTCCTCGACAAACGCTCTCACTTAAACTACTGAATTTGACTTTGCTATAGGGTACATTCCACCCTTAAGTGCTTCGTCCCATTCCTGATCCATGATTTGAATCATTATTCTCGGATCCATATTGAATTAAATCTTTATTCATAAAATCTGGGGTCTCACACTTTCCGATAAGGATTTCTCCCCATTGACGCGCAATTAGGTGACCAAACCTCTCCTCAATAGAACTTTCTAGACATCGTCAATGTTGCAAATAATAATATGAATAACTTTGTCGTCTCAATTATTGATTTAATAATAATAAATATTATGCAGATGATACTGTGATAATAATTGAATCAATAATATGAGAGAAATTGTGCAATAATTACTGCAGTAATAATTAAGTATAACTAAGTGACTTCTCACATAAACATCAATAATCAATACCATGTGCTACATGCAACCACGTGTATTACTGTACTTTTACCACCGGGTAGTTTAACAGTTTAACGGTAAAACTTTTGCCGTTATTTTTAAAAATATTTCAGTCATTTTCTAACTACGACAGTACCTCTGTTGTGGGGTCCACTAATGATTGTCTTGTTAAATTTAATATTTCCTGTTAAAACGAATATTCCCTGTTAAAACGAATATTCCCCGACACAACGAATATTTTATATCAACTTGCTTACTTTGTAAAATTTTCAAATATCAGCCTTAAATTTAACCTTTATCAATTTAACCATTTACTAAATAAAATAATAATTATAAGAAAATTGAATACTTTTATTTCATAAATTTCGGGGTCTTACAAACTCTCCTCCTTATGAAATTTCGCCCTCGAATTTTACTTACGTACCTGGTGTGCCGAAGAGATGAGTTTAATACCCCAGTATTTTCAAAATAATTAAATAATAACTTTTGCATTTAATTTTTTTTTATAAAGATGGGATTATGTTCAAAAAAAAGTATAGGTATTTCTGTGACAAATAAAACTTAATTATTATATGAATAATTATAAATAAATTCTTTTAAGAATTATTGATCATTATAGGTTATATTCTTATTATAAATTAAATTTATAATAAAAATATTTATTATTTATTTTCCATGAAAATATGATTATTATATATATGATATGATTATTAGGATTATTATGATTTGTATTTTATTATATTAGTTAAGTTAATTATTTTAACTTAATTAATAATGGTATATATGAAGGTTATGTCGTATATGGATTCAAAACCCTAATTCTGAATTTTGAATAAGGAATGAGAATATTAATATAATATTAACTATATTTCAGTAATATAAACATGCTTGATGTGTGTTTAATGTTAATGTGTGGAACAGTTTTAGTAAAGCAGTGCAAACCCTAGCATTACTGATAAACTATAGTACATAAGTCAATTACGACTATAAAAATTATTAAGTTATGTGTTATGTAATTAATAACGATTATTATTATATTTAATATTAATTAGGTAAACCCTAATTAGTACTTAGAAACCCTAATTACTAAAGTAGAACCCTAATTGCTAAATTGTAAACCCTAATTATTAATTTAGCAAGGTTAATGGTAATTAGTATATTATAAAGTCTAATTTATAAATTCTAGGTAATTAGTAAACCTAATTTAATTAGAGAACCCTAATTCACATTTTTAGAAACTAAGATTCAATAACAGTTGAAGTTTTTAGAGTTGAAGCAGGAGAACATGACAGTTGCGGAGTATGCCGCAAAGTTCAATGAATTAGCTAGGTTTGCTCCGCATCAAGTCGAATCAATTTCATTTTCTTATATATGATTTTATTTTAAAGAAATTTTGAAGGAGAAATTTGAGTTCTGTTAGAAATCAAATTTTCGTATGATTAGATGGACAAGTTTTATGTTGAATAGTTAAAGATCAGTTCGATCGAATCTGATCGAGATCTACTTGAAATGAATGTGTATGTTATTTTCCCTAGTATCTATAAGTTTTGAAGCGGTGATTCCGGGGACTGAATCCTTATAAGGGAGGGTGGATGTAATACCCCAGTATTTTCAAAATAATTAAATAATAAATTTTGTATTTAATTTTTTTTTATAAAGGTGGGATTATGTCCAAAGAAAAGTATAGGTATTTATGTGACAAATAAAACTTAATTATTATATGAATAATTATAAAAAAATTCTTTTAAGATTTATTGATCATTACAGGTTATATTCTTATTATAAATTAATTTTGTAATAAAAATATTTATTATTTATTTTCCATGAAAATATGATTATTATATATATGATATGATTATAAGGATTATTATGATTTGTATTTTATTATATTAGTTAAGTTAATTATTTTAACTTAATTAATAATGGTATATCTGAAGGTTATGTCGGATATGAATTCAAAACCCTAATTCTAGATTTTGAATAAGGAATGAGAATATTAATTATATTTCAGTAATATAAACATGCTTGATATGTGTGTAATGTTAATGTGTGGAATGCTTTTTAGAAAAGCATCAGCAAACCCCTAGCATTATTGATAAACTATAGTACATAAGTCAATTACGATTATAAAAATTATTAAGTTATGTGTTATGTAATTAATAACGATTATTATTATATTTAATATTAATTAGGTAAACCCTAATTAATACTTAGAAACCCTAATTACTAAATTAGAACCCTAATTGCTAAATTATAAACCCTAATTATTAATTTAGCAAGGTTAATGGTAATTAGTATATTATAAAGTCTAATTTATAAATTCTAGGTAATTAGTAAACCTAATTTAATTAGAGAACCCTAATTCACATTTTTAGAAACTAAGATTCCCATTTTAGCCCTAATCTCAAAATCCTAGAACTTGGACTTTTGGAGCTCTAGGGTTAAACCTTAATGGGTGAGATGAAATGTCAACATTGCCACAAAAAGTAAAAACCAAATGATCAAAATGCCCTTTTTAATATTTTATTAAGGTGGAGTGTAGATCTAGACCTAGTAGGTGGTTGGTGGCCAACTCTAACTAGCCATGTGGTCTAGTATAGCCTTTAATCAGTCACAAATCTGATAATCATGATCAACCATAGCATTACACCATATTATATATAGATTGAGAGAGAGAAATATTACTAGTTGCTCATATTTTTACACCAACACTCAACCAAGACTCTCTCAACTCAAACCTCCGAAATTCTCTTGCTAGACCAGTCCCTAATCAAGTCCCAAGTCCACCCATAGCAGATCAGAAGATCAGATTCAAGAATTAGTAAAGAAAGGTAAAACCCTAAAACCTAAAATTAGATTTTTGATTTCATGTTAGATGTTATGTTTAAATGTTTAAAGTTATGTTAGAAGGTGTCATTTAGTGATCTGGGTTGTTATAACTCAGATCCATAACAGTTAGATGCTCAAAATTGATAATTTTAGAAATCTGGAAAAAGTTAGAAATGGTGGTCTGACAATGAATGTCAGGTGGCTCTAGATTCTTCTGCGACATTGTTTTTGTTGTTTAAATGTTTGAACATGTAGTATCTCGTAAGGACTTTAATCTAGACTTGAAATCATGCTTAGATCATGTCCGAATGAAAGTTATTCTTGGTCAAACTCAATTGATCGAAAGCATGACCAAGAGTTTCGGCAACCCGAAACTCAAAATCGATCTCTCGAACAAGTTGTTCAAGGCCCATATCTCGTTAGGGTGTTAGGATATTTTGATTACATTGTTGTTGTAACTAGATTATAGGTTGTTATATATACTACTTATTCATGCTCTTAGAACACCAAAACAATAAACAGTATTTTCGGTGGATTCATTCAAACCAGCAAGAAAGTTCACGAGATGAGTTTTACGGGTAACCTAGAAAACTTAAATCGTGACTTCGACATGGTTTTACCGTTAGATCTCAAGTTTGTATTATTTTTATGATGATGCTATGTAATAGATCTATACACCTACATGTTGTCTACACACTGGGAGATTAATATCACAAAACCTTACATGTATAAGAAAGTAGTGGAGGCCCAAAGTAAGACCCTCTCGAGTCGTTTCTTCATTCCGGGTAACCCGAAAATGAAGAAACGATCTCAAACGACCACTTTGATGGCTTATATCTCTCGGTGTATTATTGTTTGACCTTGTTAGTTGTTGTTAAAGGTAGTGTTACACTAGTAAAACAAGATCTAATCAATGGCTAGCCCAGAAACACTATGCACACTGAATTAAACTTGGTCAAACGTACCCCCTCGTTAACTGCCTTATCAGTGTTCTTGAGCTCAAGAACACGTAAGGCGACAGATTTTGTCGCTATAGCCTATAGCGACGGTTCCTATTATTTTTATTTTCTAATTTTCAGAAAATAATTTAAAAATAGAAATAAATTCTAAAAATCATTTAAAAATAGTAAATAAATTCCAAAAATTATAAAATCAGTTTTAAAAATTATTTGAAGTCATAAACATTAACTTTTAATAATTTGGCATATTTTCCATAAATATTAGTAATTATTTGAATATTATTTATTTGATAAATGCATTAAATAAATTAACTAAAAATGATTTTATTATATTAAAAATCATTTTAAATGATAATAAGGTATTTAATAATATTTAAGTTATAAAATGTAACTTTCAATATTTTAAAGTAAATTTCATTAATTACTTAATATTAATGATATTAGATTTATTTAATAATTATATTAAATAAATTAGTTTAAAAATGATTTTAATATTATAAAAATCATTTTAAATAAAAATAAAGAGTTTAAAGATATTCTAAATTATAAAACATAACTTTTAATATTTTGAGATAAATTTCATTAATTAGTTAATATTAATGATATTAGATTTATTTAATAATAATATTAAATAAATAGTTTAAAAATGGTTTTATTGATTTAAAAATCATTTAAAAAGGATATAAATGGTTTAAAAATATTTTAAGTAATTATAAATGACTTTTAATATTTTAATACATAATACCTTAATATTTTAATATTAATGGTAATGGTTTAAAAATGATTTTAAATGTTTTAAAAATCATTTAAGGGTAATATTAATACTTTAAAAATATTTTGAGTTATTAAAAATAACTTTGATATTTTGGCAATGGTTGCATTAATATTTTAATATTATTTAAATATTAATGATAATATAATTATCTAATATTTAAATCATTTAATAATGATTCTAGAGTTTGAAAAATCAAGATAAATTATAATAATAATTTAGAAATTATTATAAGTCATTTAAAAATAATATGACCGTATTTAAAATATCCAGGATAATATTCAACTGCATGATAGACTTTTAAACTCGATAATTACCCGATAAAGCCGCTTGTACAATCAAATGCTACCAAAAATTGATCCAAACTATATATAATTTGATCAGATAAGTATTTGTTTATGTCTTAATGATTAATATAACTATGAGACAATGTGATTAGGATATGTGTTGACTGTAAATAACAATACTATATGTTATGATATGTTATCCTAATCAATAGAACAATCTTATAAATGATAGGTCGTTGAATTAAGGATATAACTAAGTTGTGTAAGCAAGTAGCGAAAGCCAACCCTTTTACTTTTCATGTGCAAGTATCCGAACCCTACTTTACATTGTGCAAGTATCCTAAACTCTTATTTTACTTTATTCAACGGATATCGTAAGCAAGTATCTTTACATTTGCATTTTCTTTATGCAATGGACATGAGTAAGAAAGTTTCAGATTTATATTATTATTGTACTAGATTATTAACCATATTGTCGTATATATTATATCCGATCATTGTTTATCAACATGATATTATATCATATAACTCATATATATATTCTGTTTGTTAATTTCAAAATATGATTATACAAGTGTCCTCACTTGGATAATCATTAGAGTTAAACACGTGTTGATATATATATATATATATATATATATATATATATATATATATATATATATATATATATATGCCTAAGCTATTTGATCACCTAGACACATATTTAGAAATATCGTTGAATATGATAAAACCTTCTTGTATCCAATCAAATTGTTTCGGTTCAGAATCCCAACTAAGTATGAACATCCCTAATATGGGAAAAACTTTTGTGCGCCTGAGGCGGATATGATAAACGAGAATATCGTTCTAGTATGTAGTATTGATCAATACAGGGCATAACGGGCTGATCACCCCCCGTGCCTATAAGTTATGACGGTTTACAGATGAAGTTCTGTTTGACCTTTTTGAAAACTGAAAACTATATTCATAGTCTATCGACTGCTCTCCATTTATAGTCAATACGTAGTTTCAAAATTGAAATAAAAATTGTTATGTTGTTTAGTGTTGCTTCAGTACTTCACAACTATTGCTTCGTTGTTGAAGAGTCGTTCAAAGAAAATATTTAATTCTTTCAGCTAATATTTATAATTGTTATTACTCGCTGGACACTTAAATGCTCATTCTTGCTTAATTTAAATGTTTTCAGCTATGTATGATCGACCTGAAGGTTCAGGCAAGAATAAAGGGAAAGAAAAGCTATCAGATTAAGTTTGCGTTATCTTATGTAATAGCTAGACTTAAATAAATTGACGATATTTATTATCTATCATGTAATGAAATGTTTTAAGGTCGCGTAACTGGGATTTAGACAACTCTGATATGTAAATTAAGTTTGATATTTGTGACATTATTATTATTATTCCGCTCAAAGAAATGGTATCGTGAAACACTGAGTTCGAATTTCAAGTACCTGAATTCGGGGGCGTCACATGTTGGTATAAGAGCTTTAAGGTTAGAAACCATAGGTGGGGTAGATCTTAGGCTATAACCTTAGAGCAGATGGGAACGTGGAAAATACAAATAACTCGTATAGAGTTTTAAGGGAGATGAATTGAATAAATTCATCATAAAACCAAATAAAAGATAACTTATATAAAACTTTGACTTGCTCTGTGTATATATGCTAATCAGGATAATTTATGTGTAGATGTCAGGAGGAAAAGAATTAGGATACCCTAAGATCGTAAAGAAGGAGCCAATATCAAAGCCAACAGCTGAACTAGAGGCTCACGTTGAAGATAACCTTGATGAGGTGATCATTTTAGAGAATATAGTACCGGACCCAGAAATGGTGGAACTGACAGATAGTGATTTGGACACCAAAGTTGAAGCTGATCAAGCATTAACCGAAGTGCAGAATCTGAGGAACAAGGTTTCTTCTCTAGAAAAGTTGTGGGAAATAAAAAAGCTACTAAATAGCCAATTACGAAAGGCATTAATCGAAACGATGGAAGAACAAGATAAGATTAAGATCCAAATTAATCAGATAGTAGCCAAGAACAATATATCATGTGTAGCTCCGAGCAAGAAGGGGAAAAGAAAGATATAAGACCACGACATAGGAAAATTCGATAAGAAGAAAGGGAAAAAGATATGTTACATTTGCGGTTATGAGGGACATACCACTCTGTATTGTCCCGACTATAAACCAGGTGCATGTTTTAATTGTGGAATGGAAGGTCATCGAGCGAAAGGTTGTCCAGGATCAATAAAAGGCATAGTGAATAAGTAGTATAAGTACTATTTGAATATGTGTGTTCTATGATAAGTATGTCTGTGTAATATTTCTAACTTATGTATACTGTTGTAGCAGCGATTCCTGACTTTTGTGGTCACAAAGAGATATCGGATGTTTAAAGCAGTATGTGCTATGTTATGTACTATGAAATAGTTGAATAAATATGATGTTATGTTTGGTTAATGAGACAAGTTTAAAATATTTAACTTATACGATAAGGTTTAGAATGTAAGTAATAAAATATAGATTTTGTTTTATTTAACCAGAAAATGCCGCCAAGACGACAAATTCGAAACCAAAGGGCAGAAGAATCTGTCAACAATGTCGGAGGACAACAACCAGACTTGGTGCATAATTTCGCGAACATGGTAGCTCAAGCCATGCAGAATGGAATTCTGGCCGCGAGAAATCAACCAGATAATCGATTTGCAAACCTCAAAGATTTTAAGGCCATAGGACCGCCAGAATTTAGAGGTACCACTGACCCGATAGAAGCCCAAACTTGGGTTAAGGAAATAGAAAAAGTGTTTGTAGTCGCTAGGGTAGCTGAGGGGCAAAAGACATCTTTTTCCACCTATATGATGAAAGGAGAGGCGAATTTCTGGTGGGAGGCAAATCAAGTTAGGGCAGGAGAAGGAGTGATAGCATGGACTAGGTTTAAGACACTGTTCTTTGAGAACTATTTCTCATCCAGTGTGCAGGCTAGGATGGAGGTGAAGTTTTTAGAGTTGAAGCGAGAGAACATGACAAATTCTGTGAGTAGTATGCCGCAAAGTTCAATGAATTAGCTAGGTTTGCTCCGTATCAAGTTGATACGGAGGCAAGGAAGGCAAGGAGGTTTGAGCTGGGCTTAAAACCCTGGCTCTACAATAAGGTGGAGGTATTGCAGATAAATACTTTTGCAGCACATTTGGAGAAGGCTATCATAGCCGAAGGGGGAAGTGAGGCCATGAGCCTCTACAATAGGGAGAAAAAGTGCAAGGGTAAGGTTGAGGGAACTGGGAAGGTAGAAGAAGGTAGTGGTAGTGGGAATGGAAAGAGAAAGTGGAACAATTTTGGAAATGTCCAAGTCAAACAGGAAGGTGTAAGGAAGCAGGCTATGCAATGTAAGAAATATGGGAAGAATCATTCAGGAGAGTGTCTTAGTGGTAAGTTCGTGTGCTATAAGTGTGGGCAGGAGGGACATATCTCTCCTAACGTCCCCAATCCTAGGACGAACAATGGGTGTTTTCTGTGTGGATCAACGGAACATAAGGTCAAGGACTGTTCGAAAAGAAGGATGGATGCCAGAAGCGTGAATGCGGGGAGAAGCAACGGAACACTGGCGACAACGGGACCAACTTCAACAAAACCAACCGCAAGAGTCTTCAACATGACGGTTCAGGATACCGTAGCAGCCGGGGATGGAACTTAAGGTATTATTCGAATCAATTTCATTTTCTTATATATGATTTTATTTTAAAGAAATTTTGAAGGAGAAATTTGAGTTCTGTTAGAAATCAAATTTTCGTATGATTAGATGGACAAGTTTTATATTGAATAGTTAAAGATCAGTTCGATCGAATCTGATCGAGATCTACTTGAAATGAATGTGTATGTTATTTTCCCTAGTATCTATAAGTTTTGAAGCGGTGATTCCGGGGACTGAATCCTTATAAGGGAGGGTGGATGTAATACCCCAGTATTTTCAAAATAATTAAATAATAAATTTTGCATTTAATTTTTTTTTTTATAAAGGTGGGATTATGTCCAAAGAAAAGTATAGGTATTTATGTGACAAATAAAACTTAATTATTATATGAATAATTATAAATAAATTCTTTTAAGATTTATTGATCATTACAGGTTATATTCTTATTATAAATTAATTTTGTAATAAAAATATTTATTATTTATTTTCCATGAAAATATGATTATTATATATATGATATGATTATAAGGATTATTATGATTTGTATTTTATTATATTAGTTAAGTTAATTATTTTAACTTAATTAATAATGGTATATCTGAAGGTTATGTCGGATATGGATTCAAAACCCTAATTCTAGATTTTGAATAAGGAATGAGAATATTAATTATATTTCAGTAATATAAACATGCTTGATATGCGTGTAATATTAATGTGTGGAACAGTTTTAGAAAAGCATTGCAAACCCTAGCATTACTGATAAACTATAGTACATAAGTCAATTACGATTATAAAAATTATTAAGTTATGTGTTATGTAATTAATAACGATTATTATTATATTTAATATTAATTAGGTAAACCCTAATTAATACTTAGAAACCCTAATTACTAAATTAGAACCCTAATTGCTAAATTGTAAACCCTAATTATTAATTTAGCAAGGTTAATGGTAATTAGTATATTATAAAGTCTAATTTATAAATTCTAGGTAATTAGTAAACCTAATTTAATTAGAGAACTCTAATTCACATTTTTAGAAACTAAGATTCCCATTTTAGCCCTAATCTCAAAATCCTAGAACTTGGACTTTTGGAGCTCTAGGGTTAAACCCTAATGGGTGAGATGAAATGTCAACATTGCCACAAAAAGTAAAAACCAAATGATCAAAATGCCCTTTTTAATATTTTATTAAGGTGGAGTGTAGATCTAGACCTAGTAGGTGGTTGGTGGCCAACTCTAACTAGCCATGTGGTCTAGTATAGCCTTTAATCAGTCACAAATCTGATAATCATGATCAACCATAGCATTACACCATATTATATATAGATTGAGAGAGAGAAATATTACTAGTTGCTCATATTTTTACACCAACACTCAACCAAGACTCTCTCAACTCAAACCTCCAAAATTCTCTTGCTAGACCAGTCCTTAATCAAGTCCCAAGTCCACCCATAGCAGATCAGAAGCTCAGATTCAAGAATTAGTAAAGAAAGGTAAAACCCTAAAACCCAAAATTAGATTTTTGATTTCATGTTAGATGTTATGTTTAAATGTTTAAAGTTATGTTAGAAGGTGTCATTTAGTGATCTGGGTTGTTATAACTCAGATCCATAACACTTAGATGCTCAAAATTGATAATTTTAGAAATCTGGAAAAAGTTAGAAATGGTGGTCTGACAATGAATGTCAGTGGCTCTAGATTCTTGTATGTACATTGTTTTTGTTGTTTAAATGTTTGAACATGTAGTATGCTGCAAGGACTTTAATCTAGACTTGAAATCATGCTTAGATCATGTCCAGAATGAAAGTTATTCTTGGTCAAACTCAGTTGACCGAGCATGACCAAGAGTTTCTGGGCAACCCAGAAACTCAAAATCAGTCTCTGACAAGTTGTTCGAAGGCCCATATCTGTCAGGTGTAGGATATTTTGATTCTGTTGTTGTAATTAGATTATAGGTTGTTATATATACTACTTATTCATGCTCTTAGAACACCAAAACAATAAACAGGTTTCTTGCAGTGGACGGTCAAACCAAGCAAGAAGTTCACGAGATGAGTTTTCTGGGTAACCCAGAAAATTAAACCGTGACTTCTGACATGGGTTTACTGGGTTAGATCTCAAGTTTGTATTGTTTTTATGATGATGCTATGTAATAGATCTATACACCTACATGTTGTCTACACACTGGGAGATTAATATCACAAAAACAATACACGTATAGAAAGTAGTGGAAGCCCAAAGTAAGACCCTCGAGCTGTTCTTCATTCCGGGTAACCCAGAAATAAAGAACAGTCTCTGACAGCCACTTTGATGGCTTATATCTCTCGGGTGTATTATTGTTTGACCTTGTTAGTTGTTGTTAAAGGTAGTGTTACACTAGTAAAACAAGATCTAATCAATGGCTAGCCCAGAAACACTATGCACACTGAATTAAACTTGGTCAAACGTATTCTCCCTCGTTAATCGCTTTTTATCGTTGTTCTTGAGCTCAAGAAAACGTAAAGCTGACAGATTTTGTCGCTATAGCCTATAATGACTTGCCTTCTATTATTTTATTTTCTAATTTTCTAAAATGATTTAAAATATAGAAATAAATTCTAAAAATCATTTAAAAATAGTAAATAAATTCCAAAATTATAAAATCAGCTTTTAAAAATTATTTGAAGTCATAAAAATTAACTTTTAATAATTTGACATATTTTCCATAAATATTAGTAATTATTTGAATATTATTTATTTGATAAATGCACTAAATAAATTAACTAAAATGATTTTATTATATTAAAAATCATTTTAAATGGTAATAAGGTATTTAATAATGTTTTAAGTTATAAAATGTAACTTTCAATATTTTAAAGTAAATTTCATTAATTACTTAATATTAATGATATTAGATTTATTTAATAATTATATTAAATAAATTAGTTTAAAAATGATTTTAATATTATAAAATCATTTTAAATAAAAATAAAGAGTTTAAAGATATTCTAAATTATAAAACATAACTTTTAATATTTTGAGATAAATTTCACTAATTAGTTAATATTAATGATATTAGATTTATTTAATAATAAAATTAAATAAATAGTTTAAAAATGGTTTTATTGATTTAAAAATCATTTAAAAAGGATATAAATGGTTTAAAAATATTTTAAGTAATTATAAATGACTTTTAATATTTTAGTACATAATACCTTAATATTTTAATATTAATGGTAATGGTTTAAAAATGATTTTAAATGTTTTAAAAATCATTTAAGGGTAATATTAATACTTTAAAAATATTTTGAGTTATTAAAATAACTTTGATATTTTCGCAATGGTTGCATTAATATTTTAATATTATTTAAATATTAATGATACTATAATGATCTAATATTTAAATCATTTAATAATGATTCTAGAGTTTGAAAAATCAAGATAAATTATAATAATAATTTTGAAATTATTATAAGTCATTTAAAAATAATATGACTGGTATTTAAAATATCCAGGATAATATTCAACTGCATGATAGAGTTTTAAACTCGATAGTTACCCGATAAAGCCGTTGGTACACCGAAATGCTACCGAAATTGATCCGAACATATATAATTTGACTGTATAAGTATTTGTTTATGTCTTAATGATTAATATAACTATGAGACAATGTGATTAGGATATGTGTTGACTGTAAATAACAGTACTATATGTTATGATATGTTATCCTAATCAATAGAACAATCTTATAAATGATAGGTCGTTGAATTAAGGATATAACTAAGTTGTGTAAGCAGCAGACCAGGCAAGTATCCGAACCCTACTTTACATTGTGCAAGTATCCTAAACTCTTGTTTTACTTTATTCAACGAATATCGTAAGCAAGTATCTTTACATTTGCATTTTCTTTATGCAATGGGAATGAGTAAGAAAGTTTCAGATTTATATTATTATTGTACTAGATTATTAACCATATTGTCGTATATATTATATCCGATCGTTGTTTGTCAACATGATATTATATCATATAACTCATATATATATATATATTATGTTTGGTTCGGAATCCCGACTAAGTATGAACATCCCTAATCTGGGAAAAACTTTTGTGCGCCTGAGAAAGATATGATGAACGAGAATATCGTTCTAGTATGTAGTATTGAGCAATACAGGGCATAACGTGATGATCACCCCCCGTGCCTGTAGGTTATGGCGGTTTACAGATGAAGTTCTGTTTGATCTTTTTGAGAACTGAAAACTATGTCCATAGTCTATCGACTACTCTCCATTTACAGTCAATACGTAGTTTCAAAATTGAAATAAGAATTGTTATGTTGTTTAGTGTTGCTTCAGTACTTCACAACTATTGCTTCGTTGTTGAAGAGTCGTTCAAAGAAAAAATTTAATCCTTTCAGCTAATATTTATAATTGTTATTACTCGCTGGGCACTTAAATGCTCATTCTTGCTTAATTTAAATGTTTTCAGCTATGTATGATCGACACAAGGTTCGAGTGCAAGAACAAAGGGAAAGGAAAGCTATCAGATTAAGTTTGCGTTATCTTATGCAATAGCTAGACTTAAATAAATTGACGATATTTATTATCTATCATGTAATGAAATGTTTTAAGGTCGCGTAACTGGGATTCAGACAACTCTAATATGTAAATTAAGTTTGATATTTATGATATTATTATTATTATTCCGCTCAAAGAAATGGTATCGTGAAGCACTGAGTTCGGGTTTCAAGTACCTGAATTCGGGGGCGTCATAATGAGGATACCTTGTTTTCATTTCAGCTTCTAACTCTTGAGGTATAACCTTTGAGCGTACAATATGTTCCTTCTTATCCAAGATTTTAACATGTATCTCTTCATACGTTAAATCTTCTGCTATCTCGTCTAGTTTTAATTGAATAATGTGGTTCGGGTCATCCACATATTTATGTAACATCGATACGTGAAAAACGTTATGAACACGAGATATACTTGGCGATAAAGTGAGTCTATAGGCCACAGTTCCTACTCGATCGAGGATTTCGAATGGCCCAATTAAATTGAGGGTAAAGATTACTCTCTTCGTCGATTCTTGCTTCTAGAATAACGCCTCTTAAACCTTCTTCTTCACATTCATCAGCTCCGGGTTTGTAGCTTGAGCGGCTTTAACTTTATCGATTAACGTCGATTCATCATCATGTGGGTCCCTAGAGTCTTTAACTCTATCTTTATCATTTATAAGTCATATGAAATGGGTCTTTGTGTTAACAATGTTACAATCGTAAACGCATACGATCTTCTACTCAATGCGTCAGCTACCACATTCTCTTTTTCCACGATAATATGGAATAGTATGGTCGTAATGTTCAACAGCCCGAGCCAATGTCTTTGGCGCATTATACATTCGTTTTGGTTGAAGAAATATTTGAGGGTTTTAGAAATGGGTTTTGTACTGGGGTCAATACAAAATTCGATTTCACGCTCTGGGGTAGGCCAGGAAGTTCTTTAAGAATACGTCAGGACATTTATTAATGATAGAAATATCATTTAAAAACTATGACTCTCATCCAAGACTTGGATAACACATGTAATGAAGGTTTCTCCTAGCAAAGTTTCAACAGATAAGTCAAAGTCTAATTTCTCCGGAGTTAAATTTAAACGTTGAGCGCAAGTAGGAAAAATAAAAGAGTAGGTAGAATCGTATCGAATAAGGTATAGACTTCATAAGCATTTATAATTAACTAATCCGTGCTAACTTCGTTTGGGTTACTCGCTTTTTGAGAAGTCACAAAAAATGCTCTTTCTAAAACCACCGACTTTGTTTTGTCCGTATCCGCCTTTGGTGCCACCGTCCCAGCTGGACTTGATTTTGCTACAGGACAAAATCGAGCTATGTGACCATCTTTTCCACAACTAAAACATACCTTGGAAGGCTATGAACAATTTGGACTTATGTGTCCCTCATCTCCACATCTGTAACATCTAACTGGCGGTCGTTCTTCTCCCCTAGAATTTGTTGTTAGTGCTGCTGCCGACGTCTTCCCATCTTTGTTAAATCTTCTCTTCTTAAATTTTCCACTTGAATCATTTCTTCTATTATATTGGCCGTGATTACCACCGAAGTGGTTACCATTTCTGGCATGATAATTTCCTCCATGATGGTTATCATTGTTCTGATGACCGTTGCCACCGGTACGATTATTATCGTGTTGTTTCTCGTTATCTTTTGGTTGGGCTGACTCATTATCGCGCTCCAATAACTGAGCCCTATTCACTACATCTGAATACAAACACAATTTATGAGAAATGAGGTATTAACGTATTTTGGGTCTCAAACCTCACAGAAACATTCTCGTCATTCTCTCCTCATTATCAACCAAATGGGATACGAGCCGGGACAACTCGACAAACTTAGCCTCGTACTGCGATACAGTCATATTGTTTTGCTCCAACTTGATAAACTTAGCCTCATACTGCGACACAGTCATGTGACGAATACTTTCATGAAAGTACTTGTCGTTGAATAGTTCTTGGAACTTCTCCTAAGACATTTTGAGTGCGGTAGGCTGAGTACGTTTTACTGATTCCCACCAGTAATCTGCCTCTCCTCGCAACATGAAGGTGGTAAAGGGAATCTTGTGCTCCTTGGAGCATCCCAAGACATCAAATATCTTGGTGATTTGCTTTATCCACGTCTCCGCCTTAAGTGGTTTTGGCTCTCCAATAAACTCTGGTGGTCCCAGCTCCTTGCACTATTTAGCGGTGACCATCCGAGAGTTTCCAGTGTTTCCACCTGCATTTTGAACAGGAGTCGTTCTTGCCTGATGTTGCATGAATTGCATAAAGCCTCTGAACATCCCATCGTTCACCATCTGATTGGTGTTGTTGTTTACCTGAGGATTATTGTCTTCCTGTTGCACATTATCCTGGGTATTAATCGTTGGTGACTCAATGATCTCATGTGCTTCATTGCTGATCTCAACATTTTCAGATGCCATTTTCAAACACTGTCACAAAACAAGGGTTAATTGACATACCACATATTATCTCTATATTCTGACCGACCAATTAAATATCAAATAAATTTAGGTAGGTCATACTAGCGAAGGAATTCCCCATCTCTCCCCTCCTAGTTCTTGTCTCACATCTCAGCCATGGATCATATTCCTAAGCTTTGATACCAACTGTGACGCCCCCAAAATAGGTATACATCACCCATTCTGAGTCGCCAAATACATGGTACATAAATCAAATACAAACTTCTTTTATACAATACGACAACAACGTAGCTTAGAGTTTTTACACGAATATTGTCTCATAGACAATATTCAAACTCAAATGAAGTCCTCATTACATTTATTATCACACTATTTCATAAAATAGTGAGGACTACTATAGCCACCATCTCGGACCGTCACTCTGTTCCCCGACTAGTCCCGGCTATGTTCTCATTTCCTGAAGAGGACAATGAAAGCAAAAGGGTGAGCTCAACTAGCCCAGTAAGAAATATTATGACTAAGATAATGCAGAATAAATTATCGTTAGCCTTCAACAATGTTAAACTGATAAAAATACAATAAACATCAAGTTTAACTGTAGCAGAACAAGCAATTCATTAGAAGAGTCAAGTAGAACATGATATCTACTATCTTCTATGATTTAAAAAGTTTTTCATTAACTTTATCGCTGAGACTCAGCTTAATAAATAAACCACATCATCGAATCATCCCTGCACTACGGGCTAATGATATTCATGTAATCATCAATGGTCATGATTATACTGAATAATCCCTGGTCATAATCATTCCAACAATTCTCCATCAATGCACTACGGGCCAATGAGGACTTTTACCACATCATTTGTAACATTACGGTCATGATTATACCGAATAATCCATTGTTATAATCATACCAATCAATAGTCCATCTATGCACGTAACCAACAAATTACTTTCATCACAATATAAGCATGAGGATGATGACAATGATATAAGCATTAATCAAACAAAATCAAAGATAAATATTAAAGACTTTAAATTTATCCAGAGTATAAAAATATCCAAATTGTCAACATGATACTGCTTTATGGAATAAAATTCAAGAATAATATTCATGTATCAAAAATAATTTGGACAGAAAAGAAATATATCTTTAGGATAAATAGTACCCCGTGAATAGTATCCTGTGAATAGTACTTCAGGAATAGTACCTCGTGAATAGTACCCCGACATGAAAAGTACCCCAAATACCCGAATGAATAATATTCGAGTGAATAGTAATCGGGTGAATAGTAACTCGTGAATAGTAACTTATAAATAGTACTCCGGTACGAAAAGTGCCCCGAATACCCGAGTGAACAATATTTGAGTGAATAGTAACTAGGTGAATAGTAACTCATAAATAGTATCTCATGAATAGTAACTCGTGAAGAGTATTCCGGCATGAAAAGATCAATAATTATCAAGAAAGCTCAGAATAATATTTCCATAAAAAGATACTAGATGAAGCGCAAATATCAAGGATATTCTATTAATTTCACGGAGTATATAAGCAATACTTCAACAAAATGAGTGTAGAAGTACGAATACGAAACGAAATAATATTACTTACATACTACAGAGTATGGAAGAAAATATTATTTCATACGAATATTGAACGAAGATAATATCCATTCGAATACGAAAAATAATATCTCTTCTGAATATGAATAAATAATACCCCTTACCTTAGAAGAAGACTGAATACTGTAATAGTGAAGTAGCAGACTTCTCTTCTTCTTTCTCTCTATAGCTTTTCTCTCTATAATTGCTCTTGTGAGTCTTAGTGAATTGGTGAGAATGAAGGAAGAATAAGCTTCTATTTATAGGAAAATATAGTTTCGATAATTGCACATTTTGGGGCTCGAAATATTACAATATAATACCTTCATAAAATTTAAGTAGGTACACTTAGAAGGGGGGGGGGGGGTTGAATAAGTGTAGGCACAAACTATGTCCAACTTTTGATTAACTAAAAATTCCTTTAGATATTCAATGCAGCAAGCTGGATTCTATATCTTTGTAAGTTAAAATATGAATACAAGATATTGAATTAATGTATCACTTTCTAAAAATATAATTCCGAGACTTAACTTTTTCTAAAGTTGATTAGGATAAACCAATTTACTGAATTAGTTAAGTGATATGAATGGATATAGAATGCAGGCTGCTGGATAGTTAGCAGAATAATGTAATCACATAAACACCATAATTTTTACGTGGTTCAACTACTACCCTCTAGAATAGTAGCCTAATCCACGTCCAATACCAACTAGTATTGGAGACTCACTTTTATTAAACTTTTCCAATTACAATACAAGTTCCAACAATTTGAACACCTTTGTTCCTTGTGCACCTATGCACTCTTAAGCATCTATGCTTTCTTCAAACTTTATTGTAATGATGCAGTAACCCAAACAGGATTACACTTTAGAGAATATTGATTTGTATATAAGAAAATATAAGATAAACAATAGAGGTCTAATGATCAAGCAATATATCACTTACCAATGCAAGGCTCTAGTATGTAATGATATGCAAGAAAGGTATTACAAGAATATTTTCTACGAGACCACCTTAGCTGAAGCTCCTTCTTAGTGTAATCAATAATAATCAAGAAGAAAAACAGTTCCGTAGCTTGTATGCTTTGTGATATAAGTATGTGTTTTTCTTACCTTTCTTTATTAATGAACTCAATTTTTATAGGTAAATCAAAAGTATTACCGTTGCTAAGACCTACTACTGTGATATGAGCGTTTAAACTATATTGCATAAATCTTGAAATTTCCACGTCAATCATGATATGCTCAGTTTGTTTTACATCACCGAAAATCTATTTGCTCGTGATTTTGAGATATCACGCTATCAATGATTTTAGGCCAGTTGATTTTCATCACGTGGAAGATAGTACCTGTTACAGCTTTCCACTATACCAATTACTTAAATGCCGAAAGTCAACATTCGTGTTACCATAAATTATCTGCTGGCTAGTTTCCATATATCTTACCATATATTTGGCCGGTGGGAATACCCAATTAGATTCCTTAGATCATGGGACAATATTATTATGCATGACTCATGATATCCCATATTTGTTTTTACCGTGAATCAGATTGATGGAAATAACTAATGCATAATTTATAGTATTTTATTCAATCAACTTTTTACTCCAAACTACCGTATATATTGTTTAACAGGATTTGATTCCTTAAGTTATGTTGAGCGAATTTCGGCCATGTATATCATGAGCTTAGTGTATTCGTATGTAGCACAGAATATGTGAGCACAAATATATATGTAATGCACATGTCCTAGAGCCTTATATTGGAAAGTAATAGATGCTAAGATCTTACATATATTCATAGGACTCAATTTTCTTTTCCTTCTTCAAAGATTCCTTAACTTTATAATTTCCTCCTTGATGTTCCTGTGATGTCATATCTTTCCCTGAAATGTTATATAGCATAATTAGAGGAATAATATGGTCATCATCAAAACATGGAGTATGACATAAGTCAACATTCTCCCCCCTTTTTAATGATGACAACAAAATAATTATGACTCCCCCTAAATCCATACACATCAAAATAATTACGACTCCCCCTCAATTCATTCATATCCTCACATTTTAGAGTTAACTGTTAACTACAAATATGCAGTGTTTAATAACCTATGCAGTGTTTAATAACCCTGCACTAACCTGTTAGTCCACAACATTTTAAACAGAAGGAACATCAAGAACCATCATCCATCAAATAGTTTAAAGCATAGTTTTTAAACCGTAAGTCATCCCCCATTTTATGAATAAATATTTAATTTTCTCAAAATAATTTTTTTTCCTCTAATATTATGGTGTGGATTTGATATAATGTTATAGTTGTGGGTAATATTTATAAATTTTGCAAAGTATGTGAGAAGTTGTTATATAATATTCGATTGGTAATGTTATGGGAATATTCTTTTTATATGATATTCGGGAATATCCGTTTGTTTACTCAACGATAATCATCATTGGACCCCACAACGGAATTATTGTTTCTGATTGAGAAAACGACAAAAATATTTTTTATGAAAATAACGGCTAAGTTTTACCGTTAATACTGCTGAAACACCTCTGTGTTAAAAGTACAAGAATACGCGTGGTTGCATAAGAGTAGCACAAGATTGATTATTGATGCTTACGTGATAAGTCACTCACAGCTTTTGTTTTATTAATGTATTATTAATGTAATAAAATAGTAATACTTTTATAAAGTTATTCTATAAATAGAATATATTATATTCTATTATGCATAAGTGTTGCATAGTGTTCAGCTAGTAGTGTTTTTTTATATAAAATAAAATTTTTTATAAAAAAAAATACTTTTATAAAGTTATCTCTTTTATTAATAATAATTAGAATATATTATATTTTATTATGCATAGTGTTTGCATAGTGCTCTGCATAGTAGTTTGTTTGCATAGTAAAATCTTTTATAAAGTTATTCGCTTTTATTAGATTATAAATAGAATATATTATATTTTATTTAAAAGATTTTGCTTTTAAATATGGACCGTCGATTAAAGTAAATCAATCTGGACCGCTCATGAGTTAGTTACTTATATGCACCCATTTTTTTATAAATAGAAGCTCATTCATTCATTATTTCTTACTTAATTCACCAAAACTCTGAGAGAGAAAAACTATAGAGAGAAAGAAGAAAAGTGTTCTCTACTACTTCACTACTTCTATATCCAAGACTTTTCTTTCTAAGGTAGGGAATATTATTTGTTGTACTCATAAGGGGTATTCTTTCTTTCTTATTCATGAAGAGAACTTCATTATTCCATTCTTTTATTCTTGATTCTCGTTGAATAACTCAGATACGCTGGATACCCTATATTCTTTATTATTCTCGTGAAATTCTTCTATTATTTCATTCTTTTTATTATTTTGCTGGAATATCCTGTTCATATGCTTTTTACGCCGGACCGGTTCCGCCTTTATTATTATTCTCGCTGAATATCCTCGTCAGTAAGCGCTTTTACGCCGACCCGGTTCCGCTTTTATTGGTATTCTCGCTGAATAACTCGTGCCTATGCCAAGCACCGCATGCATGGTGATTTCTCGTTATTATTCCGCTCTTTATTATTCTCGTTGAAACATCCCGTCTGCAAGCTTTACGCATTTACCGGTTCCGTTAATTATTATTCTCGCTGAATAACCTCGCTCTATGCGGTACCGCATGCATGGTGATTTCTTTTGTTATTCCATTCTTTATTATACTCAAATTGGTTAAAACTTTGACTTCTATACTCCATGAAATTAGTGGAATATCCTCGATATTTGCGCTTCATCCAAAGATCTTTTCATGGAAATATTCTTCCGAGCATTCTTGAATTTTACTCTACAAAGCAAGATCATGTCGACAATTTGGACGTTATTAGTTCCTAGATAAATTAATTCTTGAACTTGTTTTATTGAATTCTTATATCATTGTCATCATCCTCATGTTTATATTTTGTTGAAAGTCATCTCGTGGCCCGTAGTGCATATGATGGACTTGGTATGATTATGACCAGGATTATTCTTGTAAATCATGACCGTAATGTTACAAATGATGTGGAAAAAGTCCTCATCGTCGTAGTGCATTGATGGACAGCTTTTTGTATGATTATGGCTATGGATTCTCTTCTACCAAGGGTGCAAAGATGAATTATTTTATGGCATGATCAGACCGCTGATGAAAACATGATTATCTTTAGCCCGTAGTGCATGGATAATTCGTGGTCGTGATACTAAAGAATATCCTCGGCCAGAAAAGTGGGGGATTCGATGATGTGGATTATTTATTGTCGAGTCCCAAATGATAAAAGTGATGAAAACCTTTTAAATCATAAAAGATAGTAGATTTTATTCTCTACTTGACTTTTTTAATGGATTGCTTGTTCCACCAGTAGCTTAAACTTGATGTTTGTTATATTGTATCGCTTTAACATCGCTTAAGGCTAATGATAATTTATTCTCGCATTATCTTAGTCATAATATTTCATCGGGCTAGTTGAGCTCACCCTTTCTTTCACCGTTTCTTCAGAAATGAGAATATAGTTGGGACTAGCCTGGGAACGTAGTGATGGTCCTAGATGGTGTATTAGTAGTCCTCACTATTCTTTGAAATAGTGTGATAATAATTGTAATGAGGACTCCTTTTGAGTTTGTATACTCTCTAGTAGACAATATTTGTATTCAAACTCACAGCTTTATGTTTTGTCGTATTGTACACGACATGCTTGTATTATTAAGTTGTATTTGAATTTCGTACCATGTATCCGGCGCACTCAAGATGGGTGATGTATACCTAATTTTGGGGGCGCGCACAATTGGTATCAAAGCTTAGGATATGATCCCCGGCCAAGATGTGAGACAAGAACTAGGAGGGGAGAGACGGGAATTTCTTCGCTAGTATGACCTACCTAAGTTTATTTGGTATTTAATTGGCTCACGTAATATAGGATAATATGTTATATGTCAATTAACCTTTGTTTTGTGGCAAGATTTGAAAATGGCATCCGAAAATGTTGAGATAAGCAATGGAGCACAGTGAGACCGCTGATTCTCCACAGATCAATAATCGTGACAATGTGCAACAGATGGCGATAATCCTCCCAAACAAACAACAACACCGATCAATCGATTTAACGACGGTACGCTTAAGAGTTTTTTAGAATTCATGCAACATCAAAGCGAAGGCGGCTCTGCTGCTCATAATGCAGAGGAAACAATGGCAACCTACTACTGGTCACCGCTAAGCAATTCAAGGAGCTAGGACCACCGAGTTTTTGGGAAAGCCGTAACCACTTAAGGCGAGACGGGTTAAAGCAGATCACCAAGATATTTGATGTCTTGGGATGCTCCGAGGAGCAAAAGGTTCCTTTTGCCACCTTTATGTTGCGCGTGAAGAGGCGATCACCGGTGGGAATCAGAAAACGCACTCACCGACGACTCAAGATGTCTCGGGAGAAGTTCCAAGAGTCGCTCAATGACAAGTACTTTCCGAAAAGCATTCGTCACATGAAGGAGGTGGAATTTATCAAGTTGAGCAAAACAACATGACCGTGTCGCAAAGACGGGCCAAGTTTGCCGAAGTTGTCCCGATTTGCATCCCCACTTGGTTGATAATGAAGAGAGAAATGACGCGATGTTTTTAAGAGGTTTGAAGTCGAGATATACGCCAATATCTTATTTCTCATAAACTATGGTTTGTATTCGATGTTGTAAATAGGGCTCAGCTTAGTGGAGCGCGATAACGAGTCAACGCAACCAAAAGAGAGCAAAATGACAAAATGATAATACCGGTGATAACAATATATCAAAGCTATGACAATAAGCATGGAGGGAATCAACATGCCGTAAATGGTAACCACTTCTAAAGGGTAATCATGGTCAAAAACAATAAGAATGGACATTTCAAGAAGAGAAGATTCAACAATGATGGAAAGACGCCAAGACCAAAGACCCGCTTCAAAAGGAAGGAGAACGACCACCTATCATATGCTTCAAATGCGAGGGAGGGACACATCCGTCCAAACTGCAGACGATGCCGCCCAAAGCATGCTTTAATTGTGGAAGAGAAGGTCACCTAGCCCAATTTTGTCATTCATGAAGACAAGTTCAACCGAGATATGGAGGCACCAAAGGATGTCCTGCATAAGCCAAAGCCAGAGTTTAAGAGAGAGCATTTTTTTTTTCGTGACGAGAACCCGAATAAAATTATCACGGGTATGTTAGTCATAAACTCTCATGCTAAGTCTATACCGTGTTAGATACCGGCTCTACTCACTCTTTATTTCACCTAGTTGTGTTCAATGTTTGAAGTTAACTCCTAGAGAGTTAGACTTTGATATATCTGCTTTAAACTCGGGCTGGGAGAAACCTTCACTACCTCCACTATTTATAAATCTTGTTCAAATCAACACTTTCACGCTACTCGTCAATCTTATCTCTTTGAAAATACTTGCCTTTTGATGCGATTTTTTAGGAATCGATCGTTAACTACTCATCATGCTTTTCGTAAGGTTGTTAGCTTTCATACCCTAACCAACCTCAAGTATGCAAATTCAAAGTAACCAAACCACTAAAGTCAATCATCATCATATCAAGCCATAAATAAAGAGCCCCGATCCTTTCGTTGTCGACTTTCTTGTGTGGAATGCACCGGCCGCACTTTCAGTAGGCGACGCCGTGAATGACGATGGCAAGTTGATAGGTATCAATGTGACGTGTTATCCAAGTCTTGATGAGAGTCACAGCTTTGAATGATATTTCTATTGTTAATAAATTTCCGACGATTCTTGAAGACTTCTTAGCCTACCCCTAGAGCGTGAAATCGAATTTTGTATCGACCCCAAAGACAAAACCCATTTCTAAAACCCTCAAATATTTCTTTCAACTAAAATGAACGTAATAATGTGCCAAAGACGCTGACTCGAGTCATTGAAGATTACGATCGCATTCATTCAATACCATCGTGGAAAAAAAAACGAACGCATGGTAGCTAACGCGTTGAGTAGAAAGATCGATGCGCTATACAAGTGCGAATATACGAACCCACATGAAGATAACGAATATAACGAATATAGAGTAGAATCGACTTTAATCGATAAAGTTAAAGTCGCCAAGCTACACACACCTTTAAATGATGAATGTAAAGAAGAAGAAGGTTCAAGAGGGCGCTATTCTAGAAGCAAGAATCGACTAGAAGAGAGAAAATCTCAACCCTCAACCTCATTTAATTGCCCATTTAAAATCCTCGATCGAAGTAGGAACCGTGGCTTATAGACTCGCTTTTACCGCCAAGTATGTCAAGTGTTTCATAACGCTTTTAACGTATCGATGTTACGTAAATATGTGGACTAACCCAACCACATTATTAATTTAGAACCGACGAGATAGCGGATGATTTAACGTTTGAGGAGATACGTGTTAAAATCTTGGATAAGAAGAATCGTATTCAACACTCAAAGGTTATACCTCAAGAGTTAGAATTTGAAATGAAGTCAAGGTATCCTCACCGCTCAAAGATACTGTGTACGCACGTAAATTTCGAGGGCGAAAATTCATAAGGAGGGAGATCAGAGACCCCAATTTTATGAATAAATATTTAATTTTCTCAAATAATTTTTTTTAATATTATGGTGTGGATTTGATATAATGTTATAGTTGTGGGTAATATTTATAAATTTTGCAAAGTAAGCAAGTTGTTATATAATATTCGATTGGTCTGGGAATATTCTTTTTATCGGGAATATCCGCATATATACGACACAATCATCAGTGGACCCCACAAATGGAATTATTGTCCGATTGAGAAAACGACAAAAATATTTTTTTATGAAAATAACGGCGAAGTTTTACCGTTAATCGCTTGAAACTACCCTAAGTTAAAAAAGTATAAAGAATACGCTGTGGTCAGCATAAGAAGCACACTGTATTGATTATTATTGATGCTTACGTGATAAGTCACCAGCTTTTGTTTATTGGTATTATTAATGTAATAAAATAGTAATACTTTTTTATAAAAAATTATTCTATAAATAAATATATATATTATTAATATAATATATTATATTCTATTATGCATAGTATTTTATAAAGTTTTTATATAAAGTATTTTGCATAGTAAAATTTTTTATATAAAATGTATATACTTTTTATAAAGTTATCTATTTTATTAGACAATAATTAGAATATATTATATTTTATTATGCATAGTTTTATGCATAGTGCTCGATAAGGTTTGCATAGTAAAAAAATCTTTTATAAAGTTATTCGCTTTTATTAGATTATAAATAGAATATATTATATTTTATTTAAAAGATTTTGCTTTTAAATATGGACCGTCGATTAAAGTAAATCAATCTGACCGCTCATGAGTTAGTTACTATGCACCCATTTTTCTATAAATAAGCTCATTCATTCATTATTTCTTACTTAATTCACCAAACTCTAGAGAGAGAAACTATAGAGAGAAAGAAGAAAAGTGTTCTCGCTACTTCACTACTTCTATATCCAAAGATTTTTCTTTCTAAGGTAGGGAATATTATTTGTTGTACTCATAAGGGGTATTCTTTCTTTTTCTTATTCATGAAGAGAACTTCATTATTCCATTCTTTATTATTCTCGTTGAATAACTCAGATACGCTGGATACCCTATACTTGGTGAAATTCTTCTATTATTTCATTCTTTATTATTCTCGTGAATATCCTCGTTCATGCGCTTTTACGCGCGTTTTTATTCGGTTCCGCTTTTTATTATTATTCTTATTGAATATCCTCGTCTATCATGCTTTTTTTACGACCGACCGGTTCCGCCTTTTTATTATTATTCTCGTTGAATAACTCTGCCTATGCGCAGTACCGCATTGCATGGTGATTTCTTATTATTCCATTCTTTATTATTCTGTTGGAACATCCCGCTTATGCATGTTTTTTGCACCGACCGGTTCCGTTAATTATTATTCTCGTTGAATA
The DNA here is from genome assembly GCA_020205605.1 of Panax ginseng. Taxonomy (NCBI): domain Eukaryota; kingdom Viridiplantae; phylum Streptophyta; class Magnoliopsida; order Apiales; family Araliaceae; genus Panax; species Panax ginseng. The sequence continues at coordinate 67,524,436 of CM035145.1, read as the reverse complement.
ACCTGCCTATGCGGTACCGCATGCATGGTGATTTCTTTTTTTATTCCATTCTTTATTATACTCAAAATAAGTTAAAGTTTGACTTCTATACTCCATGAAATTAGTGGAATATCCTCGATATTTGCGCTTCATCCAAAGATCTTTTCATGGAAATATTCTTCCGAGCATTCTTGAATTTTACTCTACAAAGCAAGATCATGTCGACAATTTGGACGTTATTAGTTCCTCGGATAAATTAATTCTTGAACTTGTTTTATTGAATTCTTATATCATTGTCATCATCCTCATGTTTATATTTTGTTGAAAGTCATCTCGTGGCCTCAGAAGTGTATGATGGACTTGGTATGATTATGACCAGGATTATTCGCATAATCATGACCGTAATGTTACAAATGATGTGGAAAAAGTCCTCATCGGGCCCGTAGTGCATCGATGGACAGCTTTTGGTATGATTATGGCTATGGATTCTCTTCTACCAAGGGTGCAAAAAGATGAATTGTTTTATGGCATGATCAGACCGCTGATGAAAAAACATGATTATCTTTAGTCCGTAGGTATGGATAATTCGTGGCGTGATATACTAAAGAATATCCTCGGCCGTAGAAAAGGGGTGATTCGATGATGTGGATTATTTATTGTCGAGTCCCAAATGATAAAAGTGATGAAAACCTTTAAATCATAAAAGATAGTAGATTTTATTCTCTACTTGACTCTTTTAATGGATTGCTTGTTCACCAAGCAGCTTAAACTTGATGTTTGTTATATTGTATCGCTTAACACTGCTTAAGGCTAATGATAATTTATTCTCGCATTATCTTAGTCATAATATTTCATCGGGCTAGTTGAGCTCACCCTTTCTTTCACCGTTTTCTTCGTGAAATGAGAATATAGTGGGACTAGCTGGGAACAGAGTGATGGTCCTAGATGGTGCATTAGTAGTCCTCACTATTCTCGTGAAATAATAGTGTGATAATAATTGTAATGAGGACTCCTTTTGAGTTTGTATACTCTCTAGAGACAATATTTGTATTCAAACTCATAAGCTTTATGTTTTGTCGTATTGTACACGACATACGTTGTATTATTAAGTTGTATTTGAATTCGTACTATGTATCCATGCAACTCAAGATGGGTGATGTATACCTAATTTTGGGCCACAATTGGTATCAAAGCTTAGGATATGATCCATGGCCGAGATGTGAGACAAGAACTAGGAGGGAGAGACGGGAATTCTTCGCTAGTATGACCTACCTAAGTTTATTTGGTATTTAATTGGCTCACGTAATATAGGGATAATATGTTATATGTCAATTAACCTTTGTTTTGTGGCGATTTTTTGAAAATGGCATCTAAAAATGTTGAGATAAGCAATGGAGCACAGAGACCGCTGATTCTCCACGATCAATAATCGTGACAATGTGCAACATGATGGCGATAATCCTCCCGTAAACAACAACACCGATCAATCGACGAATGACGCACGCGCTAAGAGTTTTTAGACCACCGGAGTTTTTGGAAAAGCCGTAACCACTTAAGGCGGAGACGTGGTTAAAGTAGATCACCAAGATATTTGATGTCTTGGGATGCTCTGAGGAGCAAAAGGTTCCCTTTGCCACCTTTATGTTGCGTGAAGAGGCAGATCACTAGTGGGAATCAGAAATGTACCCAAATGACGACTCAAGATGTCTTGAGAGAAGTTCCAAGAGCTATTCAATGACAAGTACTTTCCCGAAAGCATTCGTCACATGAAGGAGGTGGAATTTATCAAGTTAGAGCAAAACAACATGACCGTGTATCGCGCAAAGACGGGCCAAGTTTGCCGAAGTTGTCCCGATTTAAGGTCCCACTTGGTTGATAATGAAGAGAGAATGACGCGGATGTTTTAAGAGGTTTGAAGCCCGAGATACGCCAATATCTTATTTCTCATAAACCGTGTTTGTATTCGGATGTTGTAAATATGGCTCGCTTAGTGGAGCGCGATAACGAGTCAACGCAAACCAAAAAGAGAGCAAAAAGACAAAATGATAATACCGGGATAATAATATCATCAAAGCGGTGACAATAAGCATGAAGGGAATCAACATGCCAGAAATGGTAACCACTTCGGTGGTAATCATGGTCAAAACAATAAGAATGGACATTTCAAGAAGTGGAGATTCAACAATGATGGAAAGACGTCATCACCAGCACCCGTTGTTAAGGAAGGAGAACGACCACCTATCATATGCTTCAAATGCGGAGGGGAGGGACACATCAGTCCAAACTGCGTGATGCTGTCCAAAGCATGCTATAATTGTGGAAGAGAAGGTCACTTAGCCCAATTTTGTCATTCACCGAAGACAAGTTCAGCTAGGATGGAGGCACCAAAGGATGTCCCAGACAAGCCAAAGCCAGTAGTTTAAGAGAGAGCATTTTTTTTTCGTGATGAGGAACCTGAATAAAATTATCGTGTCGGGGAACAGAGTGATGGTCCTAGATTGTGCATTACTAGTCCTCACTATTCTATGAAATAATGTGATAATAATTATAATGAGGACTCCTTTTGAGTTTGTATACTCTCTAGTAGACAATATTTGTATTCAAACTCACAATTTATGTTTTATCGTATTGTACACGACAGTTGTATTATTAAGTTGTATTTGAATTCTAAACCATGTATCTGGCAACTCAATATGGGTGATGTATACCTAATTTTGGGGGTGTCAAATTGGATATCTTTAACATCAGCAGTGATTGATGCTTGATTGGTCGCGATGGTATGAAGGAGAGTGAGAATCTCAGGGGAGGGAGGTTGTGAAGTAGGAGGAGTGGGATTTTGGACAGGGGGATTTTCTGGGTCAACTCGCATGAACTTTCTATTTACTAGTGTGAGATGAGAACTTTTGAGATAGATAGAATCAATGGAATCAGTAATTGTGATGGAGCCCTCATCGTCTAGTGGGATTTGAAAGTGTGTGAACAACTTTGTAAGGAAACAACTGTAAGGCAGACCTTTTTTGGAATGTTTGATGCAGTTGACCATGTGTTTAAGTATCATAAGAGAAAAATTGAATGGGTTCCCTTTCATTATCAGAGCCACCTGAACCAGATCCTGGTAGGTGAAGTCAGCCCCACCACCAAGACGAGGAATAAGACTGTACCTTAGAAATTTGTGAAGGACTATGGAAATAGGAGATACTTCAGTGGTCTTTGGAAGAGTGACTGTCGACAGGGTGGGGTCAGCCATGATAGTTCGAAGTTGGTCAAGAGGGGACATAAGAGTATAAACTGGTCCCTTAAGTGTAAAGAGACAGTCTCTTGTATATGGAATGGACAATATGCTCCTTAAATTCATAGCAGTAAAAAACAGAGATTTACCTTTAACAAACAAGGTATAGCAGTTGCCATTATTTTCAAGGTTTGTATAAAATTGTTGGACTAATTTTGGGTAAGCTACAAAAGGAGGAGCACTTAAAGAAGATAAGCCACATGACTCAAGGAGGTGTAGAAGAGGCGAGTTTTGGTAGTAAAACATGTCAACTGATTTTTCATAAACAAAGGATTTTTGACAGATAGAGGACTTAAAACGAAGTTCGAAATTATGGCCTCTAAAGAAATTTTCAGGAACATAATGCACTGAAATAGATATAGGGATTACCATCATCGGAGGGGAGCCAGGTGAGGTTTCTTTGATTTTTTGCCATTTAGTGCCAGTTGATGTCCCAATCGGTGGAGGAGAAGGTAAACTTGCTTCAGATTCGTCAGGAGATGAGTCACCGGAGATGGTCATGACAAAAGGTTGCTTCCTTTTTAGTCTTCGAGTAGCAAGAGGATGAGAAGGTGGAGAGGGCAGTGATACCTCGTCCTTTGATTCGTCACAGAGTTGTCTAGCATGCCTGATTTTCATCTTCACGAACTGTGTTTGAGAGCGATTGAGAGTTTCAGAGACGATTGGTGTGCTGAAGATATAAAGAGGAAGCTTGGAAGAGTAAAGTAACTTCTGTCTTTTCAAGGGTGCGTGGTACCGAGATATGGAAAGGCGTGGCACCATGTTTGGGAAGTGAACTCTTGAGCATATGTAATTAGCATAATTATGGTAATAAGCTATGTCATGTCTGTCTAATTTCCTTAAAGCATGCATACCATATCTATATCAGCCTCATCTCGAGTTCTCGTCTTAGAGTACAAAAGCGTTCTTCCCCTAAAGGTTTTGTAAATATATCTGCTAATTGGTGCTCAGTGGGGATAAATATTAATTTAATTAGTTCTTTGGACACATTATGTAACACCCCAGTCCCACATCGAAAGATAGGGGAAACATTTGTCTGCATATAAGGAAATAAGTTACTACCAATAATACCTTCAAGTGATGACCTTTTGGGAGCCTGTGGTGGGCTAAGATGACCCAATAAGATACTATTGGGCCAATAGTTTGAGGCCTTATTTTGATGGATTTGATTTGATTCGGACTTGGGATTAGACCCGAGATTTGTTCCGGACTCGGGATTTGACCCGTGTTGTTTCATATGGTATCAAAGCCGATTCTCGAAAGCTTCGGACGGGTCATCCGACCGGGTTCTTGGGAGGTGGGGACACGAAGGTCGGGTGGTATTATCCCACAATGGAGAGATGGAGGTCCGGAGGTGGGGACACGAAGCCAACTGGTATTATCCCACAATGGCTAGAGAGGCAAAGATCTTTGGGCCGTGTGTGTGATCGGTTTTGATGGGGACATCAGAAATTTAAGTAGGGGAGTTTGTAACACCCCAGTCCCACATCGAAAGTGTAATAACCCGATATTTTCTATATAAATAAAACAGAAATTTTGCATAATTTTGTTTTTTATTTTAAGGATGAGGATTTGTACAAGATAATGTGTATATGTATTTTTGTGGTAAATAAAAATATATTTATTACATGAATATTTACAAATAATTTTATTTTAGAATTAATGATCATTATAAATTATATTTTTTAATAATTAATTTTATTGTAGAAATGTTTTTATTATTATTTTTCAAAGGAAATATGATATTATATTATTTTAATAATATAAGGAATGGTTATTGTAGTTATTATAATTATTATTTATTTATATAAATTTTAGCTTGGATTATTAAGTTAAATATTTTAACTTAATTAATAAAGCTGTTTATGCAAGGTAAATCAGATATGGAACCCAAACTCTAATTCTGGTTTTGTAACAAGGAATGGTAATAATAATATAATATTAATTATATTTTTGATTTTTTTCAGTGCTATAAATATGTACTGTATACGTGGACCGATAATGGTTGGTCAATTATGGCGTTATATGACAAACACTAGTATTACTGTGTGAAACCCTAATTTAAAATACAAATTAGAGTTCAAGGTTGTTAGGTAATCATAATGATGTGATCAATGTCGGATATTATAAATATAAATGCTAATTAGGTAAACCGTAATTATTAACTAGAAACCTTAATGGTGAAATTAAAACCCTAATCGATATTTAGGAACCCTAACTGTCAAATTGGGAAACCCTAATTACTAATTTAGGATGTTTAATGCTCATTAGCGGAATTTAAACCCTAAATGATCATGATTAATGTGATTAGAAACCCTAATTACAAATTGTTAACCCTAATTATTAAATTATTAACCCTAATTATCAAATGGGTGCTCTAATCGATAAATTAGTGATCTTAATTATAAGTAGTAAATTATAAACCCTAATGTTCCTGTATAATATAATTACTAAACCTAATCTAATTAGGGATTTTTAAATTAAAATTTTAGAAACTAAAATTTTATATTTTTCAAACCCTAAGTACTAAATTTTATAAATGCTATATGCTAAACCTTAGGGTTAAACCCTAAGGATTTGCCAAGTTTCATTTTTGCCATTAAATTGGAAAACCAATCACTATTATGCCCTTTGTATTATTAAAGCTACAAACTTAGATTTTAACCTAGGGAGAGTTGTTGGCCAACCCTATGCAACCCATGTGACAAATCTCAACAAAAATCAACACATATAAGCCCATTTGCTAGACATATACATTACATACACTTCTATATATAGATTGGAGGAGAGAGAAATGACATTTGTTCACTTACATTTTGCACAACACTCAAACTAAACTCTCTCAAGCTCATAGCTACGAAATTTCTTAGTATATCAACACCCAAGACCAAATTTCCACGAACACCATAACGAAAATCGAGCCGTAAATCAAAATCGTTCAAAGAAGGTATAAACCCTAGCCAAGAAATCTGTCCATCGATCTTTTGTTAGATGTTAGATTTTTTTGTTAAACATGTTGTATAAGGTATCTAACGATGATCTGAGTTGCTAGATGTTAGATCCATAACATCTAGGGGCTTGGATTTGAAGATTTGCAAAATCTGGAAATTTTATTTTTTTGTGTTTGACAATGAATGTCAGGCCTTGTAGATCTCAATCTGTGTTTGCTTTTTGTGTTTTAAGTGTTGGATATTATAGTCTGATATGTGGTCTTTGATCTGGATCAAGAATCAGGCCTAGATCAGTTTTATATTACAAGTTATAAGTGGTCAAACCACGTTGACCGACATTGACCACACGTTTCTGGGTAACCCGAGCGTGCGCCTGAAAAGTCCGACAAAGATGTTCATGCATTTAGATCTTGCTAGTATTTACGTTTTAGACCCTTTTATTATTGTAATGTTGTTGTCTGACACGTAGGCTACATGACCATGCCTCTAGAATCATTATATCCTTCTCTGAATCAAAGTAAGCGAAGGGTCAGTGGTGAGGACGAATCTCGGGATGAAGTTTCGGGTAACCCGAAACCTTCATAAGCGCTTCGACCACTACTTTGATTTACCCATATCTCGCTTTTATGTGATGTTATTAAAATGTTTTTATGTAATGAATCTGTATTCTTACATGTGGTCTACACACTGGAGGCTTAATATCACTAAAACATCAATATAAATGCAAGTTGTGGAAGCCCAAAATAGACAGGTCGAACTGTTCTTCATTTCTGGGTAACCCAGAAAATAAAGAACAATTCTGACATCTACTTTGAAGGCTTCGATCTCGCTTGTGTTGTGCTTTTTGATTATGTTTGTTGTTGGATCTTGTAGTATTACATTAGTACTACAACCTCTAACCTTTAACTTTTCCAGAAACATCATGACCGGATCATTGTTCTTGGTCAAACTAGCTAACCCGAAGCTGGCTATGAATGTTCTTGAAGGCTCAAGAACACCATAGACTACACTGTCTGTCGCTAAAGGCCTATAGCGACAGTTTTATTAATTTTAATTAATTAAATTTTCAAAAATCATTTAAAAATAGAAATTAAATTCCAAAAATTATAAAAATAATTTGAAGTTATAAAAATTAACTTTTAATAATTTGAAATATTTTTCATAAATATTAGTATTTATTTAAATATTATTGGTAATTAATTTATTTATTAAATGCATTAAATAAATTAATTAAAAATGATTTTTATTATATTTAAAATTATTTTAAATGATAATGGTTTATTTAAAATATTTTAAGTTATAAAATATAACTTTTAATATTTTAAAGCAAATTTCATTAATTATTTAATATTAATGATATTTGATTTATTTAACAATTAAATTAAATAAATAAATTAAATATGATTTTAATATTATAAAAATCATTTTAAATGAAAATAAATAGATTAAAAATATTTTAAGTTATAAAATATAACTTTTAATTTTAAAGATAAATTTCATTAATTAATTATTATTAATGATATTAAAGTTATTAAATAATTATATTAAATAAATTAGTTTAAAAATAATTTTAATATTATAATAATCATTTTAAATGAAAATAAAGTGTTTAAAGATATTTTAAGTTATAAAATATAACTCTTAATATTTAAAGAATAATTTCATTAATAATTAAATATTAATGATTATTAATTTATTATTAATGATATTAAATTTATTTCATAATTATATTAAATAAATAGTTTAAAAATAGTTTTATTAATTTAATAATAATTTAAAACGGATATAAATGAATTAAAATATTTTAAGTTATAATTAATGATTTTAATATTTTGATAAATAGTACATTAATATTTAAATATTAATGATAATTATTTAAAAATGATTTTAAATGTTTTAAAAATCATTTAAGGGTAATATTAATACTTTAAAAATATTCTAAGTTATTATAAATAACTTTAATATTTTGACAATGGTTTCATTAATAGTTTAATATTAATTAAATGTTAATGATAATGAAATTACTTAATATTTAAATCATTTAATAATGATTCCTAGATTTTCACAAATTTATGATAAATTATAATAAATATTTAAAAATTATTATAAGTCATTTAAAAATAATATGACTGATACTAAGTTACAGGTTAGAGTCTTAGACTCGATAATTACCCGATAAAGTTGTCAATACAATCGATATATTTCGAAATTGATCTGTACTTTAGGTAGTTGACTTAATAAATGTTTATTTGTGATTCAATGGTTGTTAAACTTACATGACAATGTGATTAGGTTATGTGCTGACTGCAAATAGCAGTAAAATATGATATGATATGTTATTCTAATCAAACAAATGATCTACTTAATGATAGAGCTTGATATAAAAGATAAATCTAAATTGTGTAAGCAGTAGACAAGGCACGTATCTAACCCTTTGCATTTACTTTATGCAACGTACAAGCGTAAGATAATATATGAACTGTTCATTTCAATTGTTCAAATATTTCAACCTTTGTATGTACTTATGCAATGATTCTGTACAAGTAAGTTATTAAATTATAATCTGTTGTACAAGTTCCTTAATTCTGGTATTGTAGATCAAGAAATATATTTTGTTCATTAATTTCTAAACTTGGTTATACAAGTGTCCTCACTTGGATAATTATTATATTTTTATCACATGTTGATACATACTTATCGGTGTCTAGTATCTACAAATTGAATTAAAAAGCCGTCCAAGCTATTTGATCTGGCTAGACACAAACTTAAAATTGTTGTTGAACAAGATAAGAACGTTATTGTTATCCAACTGAATTGTTTTGGTTCGGATTCTATATTGGTATAAAAATCCCAAATATGGGAAAATTTTATGCGCCTAAGGCGAAAAAGCTAGACGAAAACATCGTCCTATAATGTAGTATTGATCAATACAGGGCATAACGGGCTGATCACCCCCCGTGCCCGTAAGTTATGACGGTTTACATATAAAGTTCTGTTTAACCTTTTCGAAAATAGAAAACAATGTTAATAGTCTCTCAAATGATCATCATTTATAGTCAATACGTAGTTTCAAAAATTTGAAATCGAAATGATATGTTGTTTATTATTGGTTCAGCTTACTTAACAACTGTTGGTTCATTGTAGAAGTATCGTTCAAAGAAAACATTTAATTCATTCAGCTAAATGTTATTGTTATTATTACTTGCTGGATACTCAAATGCTCATCCTTTCTTAATTTAAATGTTTTCAGCTAAGTATGAACAACCTGAAGGCTCTGCTAAGAACAAAGGGAAAGGGAAGCTCGCTGAATGAAAGATAATGCTATCTTTTGTAATAACTAGACTTTATTAGGATAATGATGATATATATTAATTATCATGTAATGTAACGAATGTTTGAAGGTTTCATACTTGGGATTGAAAACTCTGATAATATGTAAATTAAATTTGATAATCTATATTATTGTTATTATTATTAGTATTATTCCGCTCATAGAAATGGTATCGTGAAGCACTAAGTTCGGGTTTCAAGTACCTGAATTTGGGGGCGTCACATCATTGTATCAGAGCTATAGGGTTAGAAACCTTAGGTGGGATGGACCTTAGGCTATAACTTTAGAACAGAGGGAAACATTGAAAATATAAACAACTCATATAGATTTTAAAAAGATATGAATCGAATAAATTCATCGTCAACCCAAATAAAAGATAACCTATACAAAATTACTATTTGTTATGTGTATATATTATATGCTAATCAGGATAATTTATGTGTGTAGATGTCAGGTGAAAAAGAATTAGGATACCATCGGATCGTAAAGAAGGAGCCAATATCAAAGCCAATAGCTGAAATAAAGGCTCAAAGTGAAGGCAACCTCGATGAGGTGGTTATTGTGGAAAACGTAATACCAGATCCGAAAATGGTGGAACTGACAGATAGTGATTCAGACACTGAAGTTGGAGCTAATTAAGCATCAACTGAAGTGCAAAATTTGTGGGACCAGGTTTCCTCTTTGGAAAAGTTGTGGGAAATAGAAAAACTACTAAATAGCCAACTGCGGAAAACATTAATATAAACAATGGAAGAACACGATAAGCTTAAAATCCAAATTGACCAAATTAGAGCTAAAAGCAACAAAGCAGGTGCAACTCCAAGCAAGAAGGGGAAAAGGAAGATGAAAGACCGTGATATAAGAAATCCTGATAACAACCAAGGAAAAATTAATCGAATAGAAAGCTGTGAAAATTGTGACAAGAAACATGAAGGCGTATGCAGGAAAGGGGAATATGTTTGCTACAATTGCGGACAGAAGGGACATTTCTCTCCTCATTGTCCCAATCCAAAGCAATGTGTCTGTTTTATTTGTGGAATAGGAGGTCATCAGGCAAAAGGTTGTTCAAGATCAAGAAAAGGCGTAATGCATAGGTAGTATAGGTTCTGTGGTATAGGTGTGTTTAATGTAATATTTGTGTTATGTATGTCTGTGTAATGAAATATTCTCAACTTTTGTATAAGTTAAGGCAATAAATCCCGACTTTTGTGGTCACAAAGGGATAACAATATGGGCTATGTTATGTAAATTACTAAGAATTAATGAAAATGAACTTATGTTTGAGTAATGAAACAAGTTTAATATATTAAACTTATGTGATAAGATTTAGAATGTAAGTTAAATTATGTTTTATTTAATCAGATAATGCAGCCAAGACGTCAAACTAGAAATCGAAGGGTAGAAGAATCTGTCAACAACGCTGGGGGACAACAACCAGATCCAATACAACACTTTGCAAACATGGTAGCTCAGGCTATGCAACAAGGAATACTAGTCACAGGGAACCAGCCAGACAACCGCTTGGCAAACTTCAAGGACTTCAAGGCTGCAGGACCGCCCGAATTTAGAGGTACAATTGACCCTATAGAAGCCTAAACTTGGGTTAAGGAGATCGAAAAGGCATTCGTATAGCTAGGGTAGCTGAGGGGAAAAAGACCGCTTTTGCCACCTACATGATGAAGGGTGAGGCAAATTTTTGGTGGGAAGCGAATCAGGCGAGGGTAGGAGCAGGTGTAGTTGCTTGGGAAGGGTTTAAAACTCTATTTTTCGAAAACTATTTTTCATCTAGTATGCAGGCTAAGATGGAGGTAAAATTTCTGGAATTAAAATAGGAGAATATGACGGTGTCAGAATACGCCGCTAAGTTTAATGAGTTGGCTAGGTTTGCTCTGCATCAAGTTGATACGGAGGCTAGGAAAGCTAGAAGGTTTGAGCTGAGATTAAAACCCTAGCTCTACAATAAGGTGGCAATGTTGCAAATCCCTACATTTGCAGCACTCATGGAGAAAGCTATTATAGCTGAGGAGGGGAGTGATGCCATGAGTCTCTACAACAAGGAAAGAAGGAACAAGGGTATGGTTGAGGGAGCTGGGAAGGTGGAAATAAACAGTGGAAATAGGAATGAAAAGAGGAAGGGAAACAACTTTGGGGGTATGCAGGTGAAACAGGAAGGTACAAAGAAGAAGCAGTTGGTACAATGTGGGAAATGTGGAAAGAACCATTTGGGGGAATGTCTGAAAGGTAAATTTGTATGTTTTAAGTGTGGACAGGAGGGCCATATCTCTCCCAACTGACCCAATCCTAGAACTATAAATGGGTGTTTTCTGTGCGGATCAAAGGAGCATAAGGTGAAGGACTGTCCGAAAAGGAGGACTGGAGGCGAAAACGCGTGAACATGGGGAAAAGCGGCGAGAACTTTGGCGATCACAGACCAACATCATCTAGCAAGTTTAACAAAATCTCTGCGCAAGGGTCTTCAACATGACATATCCGGAGATACTACGGCAAAATGGCAATATGACTCCATGTATTATTCGTATAACTTTTATTCTCTTATGCATGATTTTCCTATAAATAATAAATTATTTTATAAAGAAATTTTGAAGGAGGAATTTGAGTTCTTTTAAGAAATCAAATTTCCATTTAATCAGAAAGACAAGCTTTATGTGAAAAGTTACAGATCAGTTCGATCAATTATGATCGAGATCTACTTGAAATGACTGTGTATGTTATGTATTCTAATATGTGTACGTTTTAAAAAGGTGATTCTGGGGACGGAATCTTTATAAGGGAGGGTGAATGTAATAACCCGATATTTTCTATATAAATAAGACAGAAATTTTGCGTAATTTTTTTATTTTTTTATTTGAAGGATGAGGATTTGTACAAGATAATGTGTATATGTATTTATGTGGTAAATAAAAATATATTTATTACATGAATATTTACAAATAATTTTATTTTAGAATTAATGATCATTATAAATTATATTTTTTAATAATTAATTTTATTGTAGAAATGTTTTTATTATTATTTTTCAAAAGAAATATGATATTATATTATTTAAATAAATAAGGAATGGTTATTGTAGTTATTATTTATTTATATGAATTTTAGCTTGGATTATTAAGTTAAATATTTTAACTTAATTAATAAAGCTGTTTATGCAAGGTAAATCAGATATGGAACCCAAACCCTAATTCTGGTTTTAGAACAAGGAATGGTAATAATAATATAATATTAATTATATTTTTGATTTTTTTTCAGTGCTATAAATATGTACTGTATACGTGGACCGATAATAGTTGGTCAATTATGGCGTTATATGACAAACGCTAGTATTACTATGTGAAACCCTAATTTAAAATACAAATTAGAGTTCAAGGTTGTTAGGTAATCGTAATGATGTGATCAATGTCGGATATTATAAATATAAATTCTAATTAGGTAAACCGTAATTATTAACTAGAAACCCTAATGGTGAAATTAAAACCCTAATCGATATTTAGGAACCCTAACTGTTAAATTGGGAAACCCTAATTACTAATTTAGGATGTTTAATGCTCATTAGGGGAATTTAAACCCTAAATGATCATGATTAATGTGATTAGAAACCCTAATTACAAATTGTTAACCCTAATTATTAAATTATTAACCCTAATTATCAAATGAGTGCTCTAATTGATAAATTAGTGATCTTAATTATAATTAGTAAATTATAAACCCTAATATTCCTGTATAATATAATTACTAAACCTAATCTAATTAGGGATTTCTAAATTACAATTTTATAAACTAAAATTATATATTTTTAAAACCCTAAGTGCTAAATTTTATAAATGCTATATGCTAAACCTTAGGGTTAAACCCTAAGGGCTTGCCAAGTTCCATTTTGCCATTAAATTGGAAAGACCAATGACCATTATGCCCTTTGCATTATTAAAGCTACAAACATAGATTTTGACCTAGGGAGAGTTTTTGGCCAACCCTATGCAACCCATGTGACAAATCTCAGCAAAAATCAACACATATAAGCCCATTTGCTAGACATATACATTACATACACTTCTATATATAGATTGGAGGAGAGAGAAATGACATTTGTTCACTTATATTTTGTACAACACTCAAACTAATCTTAAGCTCATAGCTATGAAATTTCTTAGTATATCAACTCCCAAGACCAGCCCCACGAACACCATAACCAAATTAGAAGCCAGAAATCAAAATCGTTCAAAGAAGGTATACACCCTAGCTAAGAAATCTGTCCATCGATCTGTTGTTAGATGTTAAATTTTTTTTGTTAAACATGTTGTATAAGGTGTCTAATGATGATCTGGGTTGCTAGATGTTAGATCCATAACATCTAGAGGCTCAAAATTCAAGATTTGTAAAATCTGGAAATTTTATTTTTTGTGTGACAGTAAATGTCAGGCCTTGTAGATCTCAATTTGTGTTTGATTTTTGTGTTTTAAGTGTTGGATATTATAGTCTGATATGTGGTCTTTGATCTGGATCAAGAATCATGCCTTGATCAGTTTTATATTGCAAGTTATAAGTGGTCAAACCACGTTGACCGGCATTGACCACACATTTCTAGGTAACCCAGAACGTGCCCTGAAAGTTTGATAGCATGTTCATGCATTTAGATCTTGCTAGTGTTTACGTTTTAGACCCTTTTATTGTTGTAATGTTGTTGTCTGACATGTAGGCTACATGACCATGCCTCTAGAATCATTATATCCTTCTCTGAATCAAAGTAATCAGTGGTCAAAGTGGTGAGAACGAAACTACCGGATGAAGTTTCTGGGTAACCCAGAAACCCTCATAAGCAGTTTCTGACCATTACTTTGACCAGCCCATATCTGCTTTATGTGATGTTGTTAAAATATTTTTATGTAATGAATCTGTATTCTTACATGTGGTTTACACACTGAAAGCTTAATATCACTAAAACATCAACAGAAATGCAAGTTGTGGAAGCCCAAAATATAGGCAATTGAATCGTCTTCATTTCAGGTAACCCAGAAAATGAAGAACAGTTCTGACATCTACTTTGAAGGCTTCGATCTCACTTGTGTTGTGCTTTTTGATTATGTTTGTTGTTGGATCTTGTAGTATTACATTAAGTACTACAACCTTTAACTTTTCCAAAAACATCATGGCCAAGAATCGTGTTCTTGGTCAAACTAGCTAACCCAAAGCTGGCTATGAATGTTCTTGAAGGCTCAAGAACACCATAGACTATACTGTCTGTCGCTAAAGGCCTATAGCGACAGTTTTATTAATTTTAATTAATTAAATTTTCAAAATCATTTAAAAATAGAAATTAAATTCAAAAATTACAAAAATAATTTTAAGTTATAAAATTAACTTTTAATAATTTGAAATATTTTTCATAAATATTAGTATTTTTTAAATATTATTGGTAAGTAATTTATTTATTAAATGTATTAAATAAATTAATTAAAAATGATTTTTATTATATTAAAAATTATTTTAAATGATAATAAGTTATTTAAAAATATTTTAAGTTATAAAATATAACTTTTAATATTTTAAAGCAAATTTCATTAATTATTTAATATTAATGTTATTAGATTTATTTAACAATTAAATTAAATATATAAATTAAATATGATTTTAATATTCTAAAAATAATTTTAAATGAAAATAAATAGATTAAAAATATTTTAAGTTATAAAATATAACTTTTAATATTTAAAGATAAATTTCATTAATTAATTATTATTAATGATATTAAAGTTATTAAATAATTATATTAAATAAATTAGTTTAAAAATAATTTTAATATTATAATAATCATTTTAAATGAAAATAAAGTGTTTGAAGATATTTTAAGTTATAAAATATAACTTTTAATATTTAATGAATAATTTCATTAATAATTAAATATTAATGATTATTAATTTATTATTAATGATATTAAATTTATTTAATAATTATATTAAATAAATAGTTTAAAAATGGTTTTATTAATTTAAAATCATTTAAAAGCGGATATAAATGAATTAAAAATATTTTAAGTTATAATTAATGACTTTTAATATTTTGATAAATAGTACATTAATATTTAAATATTAATGATAATTATTTAAAATGATTTTAAATGTTTTAAAAATCATTTAAGGGTAATATTAATACTTTAAAATATTCTAAGTTATTATAAATAACTTTAATATTTTGAGAATGGTTTCATTAATAGTTTAATATTAATTAAATGTTAATGATAATGAAATTACTTAATATTTAAATCATTTAATAATGATTCCTAGATTTCACAAATTTATGATAAATTATAATAAATGTTTAAAAATTATTATAAGTCATTTAAAAAATAATATGACCGATACTAAGTTACGGAGTTAGAGTCTTAGACTCGATAATTACCCGATAAAGTTGTCAATACACCGACATATTTCAAAAATTGATCTGGACTTAGATATGTTGACTTAATAAATGTTTATTTCTGATTCAATGGTTGTTAAACTTACATGACAATGTGATTAGGTTATGTGCTGACTGCAAATAGCAGTACAATATGATATGATATGTTATTCTAACCAAACGAATGATCTATTTAATGATAGGACTTGATATAAAAGATAAATCTAAATTGTGTAAGCAGCAAACAAGGCAAGTATCTAACCCTTTGCATTTACTTTATGCAACGGACATGCGTAAGATAATATATGAACTATTCATTTAAATTGTTCAAATATTTCAACCTTTGTTGTACTTATGCAATGATTCTGTATAAGTAAGTTATTAAATTATAATCTGTTGTACAAGTTCCTTAATTCCGGTATTGTAGATCAAGAAATATATTCTGTTCGTTAATTTCTAAACTTGGTTATACAAGTGTCCTCACTTGGATAATTATTATATTTTTATCACATGTTGATATACACTTATCGGTGTCCAGTATGTACAAATTGAATTAAAAAGCCATCTAAGCTATTTGATTTGGCTAGACACAAACTTAAAATTGTTGTTGAACAAGAAAAGAACGTTATTGTTATCCAAATGAATTGTTTTGGTTCGGATTCTAGATTGGTATGAACATCCCAAATATGGGAAACTTTTATACGCCTAAGGCAGAAATGCTGGACGAAAACATCGTCCTATAATGTAGTATTGATCAATACAGGGCATAACGGGCTGATAACCCCCGTGCCTGTAAGTTATGACGGTTTACAGATGAAGTTCTGTTTAACCTTTTTGAAAATAGAAAACAATGTTCATAGTCTGTCAAATGATCATCATTTATAGTCAATAATGTAGTTTCAAAAATTTGAAATAGAAATGATATGTTATTTATTATTGGTTCAGCTTACTTCACAACTGTTGATTCGTTGTAGAAGTATCGTTCAAAGAAAACATTTAATTCATTCAGCTAAATATTATTGTTACTATTACTTACTGGACACTCAAATGCTCATCCTTGCTTAATTTAAATGTTTTCAGCTAAGTATGAACAACCTGAAGACTCTGCCAAGAACAAAGGGAAAGGGAAGGTCGCTGAATGAAAGATAATGCTATCTTTTGTAATAACTAGACTTTATTAGGATAATGATGATATATATTAATTATCATGTAATGTAACGAATGTTTGAAGGTTTCGTACTTGGGATTGAAAACTCTGATAATATGTAAATTAAATTTGATAATCTATATTATTTTTATTATTTTTAGTATTATTCCGCTCATAGAAATGGTATCGTGAAGCACTGAGTTCGGGTTTCAAGTACCTGAATTTGGGGGCGTCACAGAAAGATAAGGGAAAATTTTGTCTGCATATAAGGAAATACGTTACTACCAATAGTACCTTCAAGTCATGACCTTTTGGGAGCCTGTGGTGGGCTAAGATTGTAAGACCCCAACTTTTATAAATATAGATGAATTTTTTATAAATATCATTTTTGAATATTATGGAGTAAATTTGATATAATGTTATAGTTGTGGGTAATATTTATAAATTTTGCAAAAGTACATGAAGTTGTTATATAATATTCGATTGGTGGGGAATATTTGTTTTAACAGAAATATTAGATGCAATGGCACAATCATTGGTGGACCCCACAACGGAATTATTATCGGATTGAGAAAATGACAAAAATACTTTATGAAAATAACGACGGAAGTTTTACCATTAACCGTTGAAACACCCAAAGTTTAAAAGTACGATGTACGCCGTGGTTGCACAAAGAGCTATACCTGTGTATTGATTATTGATGCTTATGTGATAAGTCACTCGGTTTTGTTTTATTGGTATTATTAATGTCATAAAATGTAAAAGCTTTTATATAAAAATGTAATACTTTTATAAAGTTATTCGTTTTATTAGGCTAATAGTAAAATCTTTTTATATATATAATGTAATACTTTTATAAAGTTATCTCGCTTTATTAGACAATAATTAGAATATATTATATTTTATTATGCATAGTGTTTGTATAATTGCTCATAGTGTTTGCATAGTAAAATCTTTTATAAAGTTATTCGTTTTATTAGATTATAAATAGAATATATTATATTTTATTTAAAAGATTTTGCTTTAAATATGGACCGTCAGATTAAAGTAAATCAATCTGGACCGTTCATGAGTTAGTTACTATGCAATCCATTCTTCTATAAATAGAAGCTCATTCCTTCATTATTTCTTACGAATTCACTGAAACTCTAGAGAGAGAAATTATAAAGAAACTATAGAAAAGTATTCTGCTACTTCCCTACTCTTATATTAAGTTTCTTTTACGGTAAGGGATATTATTTCTTTTGTATTCATGAAGAGAACTTCAGTTATTCCATTCTTTATTATTCTCATTGGAATAACCAAAGATACACGACTCACCGTATACTTGGTGACATTCTTCTATGGTTCCGTCTTTATTATTATTACTCGCTTGAATATCTTGTGCATGCATTTCTGCCGGACCGGGTTCCGCTCTTTTATTATTATTACTGTTGGAATATCACATGCATGCATGCGTTTTCTGTGGGACCGGGTTTCATCTTTTATTATTATTACATTTGAGTATCTTGTGCATGCGTTTTTACGCCGGGACTGGTTCCGTCAGATTATTCTCATTGGAACATCCTTTCGGTGCGTAATTTCTTTGACACGGTTTCAATTACTTATTATTCTCGTTGAATAACTTTGCCTATGCGGCAATCACACCGCATGCATGGTGATTTCTTTTGTTATTCCATTCTTTATTATACTCAGTTGATTAAAACTTTGACTTCTATACTCCATGAAATTAGTGGAATATCCTTGATATTTGCGCTTCATCCAGTATCTTTTCATGGAAATATTCTTCTGAGCATTCTTGAATTTTACTCTACAAAGCAGTATCATGTTGACAATTTGGACGTTATTAGTTCCTAGATAAATTAATTCTTGAACTTATTTTATTGAATTCTTATATCATTGTCATCATCCTCATGTTTATATTATTTTGAAAGTCATCTGTGACCTGTAGTGCATAGATGGACTTGGTATGATTATTACCGAGGATTATTCTAAGTATAATCATGACCTTAATGTTACAAATGATGTGGTAAAAGTCCTCATTGGCCGTAGTGCATTGATGGACAGTCAGTCAAATGATCATCATTTATAGTCAATACGTAGTTTCAAAAATTTGAAATCGAAATGATATGTTATTTATTATTGTTTGAGCTTACTTAACAACTGTTGATTCGTTGTAGAAGTATCGTTCAAAGAAAATATTTAATTCATTGAGCTAAATGTTATTGTTACTATTACTTCTTGACACTCAAATGCTCATCCTTGCTTAATTTAAATGTTTTCAACTAAGTATGAACAACCTGAAGGCTCTGCCAAGAACAAAGGGAAAGGGAAGGTCGCTGAATGAAAGATAATGCTATCTTTTGTAATAACTAGACTTTATTAGGATAATGATGATATATATTAATTATCATGTAATGTAACGAATGTTTGAAGGTTTCGTACTTGGGATTGAAAACTCTGATAATATGTAAATTAAATTTGATAATCTATATTATTTTTATTATTTTAGTATTATTCCGCTTTCATAGAAATGGTATCGTGAAGCCTTTGAGTTGGGTTTCAAGTACCTGAATTTGGGGGCGTCACAGAAAGATAGGGGAAAATTTTGTCTGCATATAAGGAAATAAGTTACTACCAATAGTACCTTCAAGTCATGACCTTTTGGGAGCCTGTGGTGGGCTAAGATTGTAAGACCCCAACTTTTATAAATAAAGATGAATTTTCTATAAATATCATTTTTGAATATTATGGAGTACATTTGATATAATGTTATAGTTGTGGGTAATATTTATAAATTTTGCAAAGTACGCAAGTTGTTATATAATATTCGATTGGTCGGGGAATATTTGTTTTAACAGGAAATATTCGTGCAATGGCACAATCATTGGTGGACCCCACAACAGAATTATTATCGGATTGAGAAAATGACAAAAATACTTTATGAAAATAACGACGGAAGTTTTACCATTAACCGTTGAAACACCCAAAGTTAAAAAATGCAAGAATACTGCCGTAGTTACAAGAAGCGATACTTTACGGTATTGATTATTGATGCTTATGTGATAAGTCACTCGCTTTTGTTTTATTGGTATTATTAATGTCATAAAATGTAGAAAGCTTTTATATAAAAATGAATACTTTTATAAAGTTATTCGCTTTTTATTAGGCTAATAGTAAAATCTTTTTATATATAATAGAATACTTTTATAAAGTTATCTGTTTTATTAGACAATAATTAGAATATATTATATTTTATTATGCATAGTGTTTGTATAGTGCCTGCATAGTGTTTGCATAGTAAAATCTTTTATAAAGTTATTCGTTTTTATTAGATTATAAATAGAATATATTATATTTTATTTAAAAGATTTTGCTTTAAATATGGACCGTCAGATTAAAGTAAATCAATCTGGACCGTTCATGAGTTAGTTACTATGCAGTCCATTCTTCTATAAATAGAAGCTCATTCCTTCATTATTTCTTACGAATTCACTGAAACTCTAGAGAGAGAAATTATAAAGAAACTATAGAAAAGTATTCTGCTACTTCCCTACTCTTATATTTAGTTTCTTTTACGGTAAGGGGTATTATTTCTTTTGTATTCATGAAGAGAACTTCTGTTATTCCATTCTTTATTATTCTGCTGGAATAACCAGTATACACGGACTACCCTATACTTGGTGACATTCTTCTATGGTTCCGTCTTTATTATTATTCTGTTTGAATATCTTGTCTGTGCATTTTACGCCGGACCTGGTTCCGTCTTTTATTATTATTCTGTTGGAATATCCTGTCTGTGCGTTTTACGCCGGACCTGGTTTCATCTTTTATTATTATTCTGTTGGAGTATCTTGTTCATGCGTTTCTTACTTTAACTCAATTCCGTCTCAGTATTATTACTGTTGGAACATCCTTTCTGGTCTGCAATTTCGCTTTGACCGGTTTCATTATTTATTATTCGTTGGAATAACTCGCCTATCTGCTGGCACCGCATGCATGGTGATTTCTTTTGTTATTCCATTCTTTATTATACTCAGGTTGATTAAAACTTTGACTTCTATACTCCATGAAATTAGTGGAATATCCTTGATATTTAAGCTTCATCCAATATCTTTTCATGGAAATATTCTTCTGAGCATTCTTGAATTTTACTCTACAAAGCAGTATCATGTTGACAATTTGGACGTTATTAGTTCCTAGATAAATTAATTCTTGAACTTATTTTATTGAATTCTTATATCATTGTCATCATCCTCATGTTTATATTATTTTGAAAGTCATCTGTGACCTGTAGTGCATAGATGGACTTGGTATGATTATTACCAGGGATTATTCGGTATAATCATGACCTTAATGTTACAAATGATGTGGTAAAAGTCCTCATTGGCCGTAGTGCATTGATGGACAGTCTGTCAAATGATCATCATTTATAGTCAATACGTAGTTTCAAAAATTTGAAATCGAAATGATATGTTATTTATTATTGTTTGAGCTTACTTAACAACTGTTGATTCGTTGTAGAAGTATCGTTTAAAGAAAATATTTAATTCATTGAGCTAAATGTTATTGTTACTATTACTTACTGGACACTCAAATGCTCATCCTTGCTTAATTTAAATGTTTTCAGCTAAGTATGAACAACCTGAAGGCTCTGCCAAGAACAAAGGGAAAGGGAAGGTCGCTGAATGAAAGATAATGCTATCTTTTGTAATAACTAGACTTTATTAGGATAATGATGATATATATTAATTATCATGTAATGTAACGAATGTTTGAAGGTTTCGTACTTGGGATTGAAAACTCTGATAATATGTAAATTAAATTTGATAATCTATATTATTTTTATTATTTTTAGTATTATTCCGCTCATAGAAATGGTATCGTGAAGCACTGAGTTCGGGTTTCAAGTACCTGAATTTGGGGGCGTCACAGAAAGATAGGGGAAAATTTTGTGCAGATATAAGGAAATAAGTTACTACCAATAAGTACCTTCAAGTCATGACCTTTTGGGAACTGTGGTGGGCTAAGATTGTAAGACCCCAACTTTTATAAATAAAGATGAATTTTCTATAAATATCATTTTTGAATATTATGGAGTACATTTGATATAATGTTATAGTTGTGGGTAATATTTATAAATTTTGCAAAGTACATGAAGTTGTTATATAATATTCGATTGGTTCGGGGAATATTTGTTTTAACAGAAATATTAGATGCAATGGCACAATCATTGGTGGACCCCACAATGTAATTATTATCGGATTGAGAAAATGACAAAATACTTTATGAAAATAACGACGGAAGTTTTACCATTAACCGCTGAAACACCCAGGTGTTAAAAAATACGATGAATGCGTAGTGGTTGCACATGAGCAGACACCGGTATTGATTATTGATGCTTATGTGATAAGTCACTCGGTTTTGTTTTATTGGTATTATTAATGTCATAAAATGTAAAAGCTTTTATATAAAAAATGAATACTTTTATAAAGTTATTCGTTTTATTAGGCTAATAGTAAAATCTTTTTATATATAATAGAATACTTTTATAAAGTTATCTGTTTTATTAGACAATAATTAGAATATATTATATTTTATTATGCATAGTGTTTGTATAGTGCACGATAGTGTTTGCATAGTAAAATCTTTTATAAAGTTATTCGTTTTATTAGATTATAAATAGAATATATTATATTTTATTTAAAAGATTTTGCTTTAAATATGGACCGTCAGATTAAAGTAAATCAATCTGGACCGCTCATGAGTTAGTTACTTATCTGCATCCATTCTTCTATAAATAGAAGCTCATTCCTTCATTATTTCTTACGAATTCACTGAAACTCTAGAGAGAGAAATTATAAAGAAACTATAGAAAAGTATTCTGCTACTTCCCTACTCTTATATTTAGTTTCTTTTACGGTTAGGGGTATTATTTCTTTTGTATTCATGAAGAGAACTTCTGTTATTCCATTCTTTATTATTCTGCTGGAATAACCAGTATACACGGACTACCCTATACTTGGTGACATTCTTCTATGGTTCTGTCTTTATTATTATTCTGTTTGAATATCTTGTTTGTGCATTTTACGCCGGACCTGGTTCCATCTATTATTATTATTCTGTTGGAATATCCTGTCTGTGCGTTTTACGCCGGACCTGGTTCCGTCTTTTATTATTATTCTGTTGGAGTATCCTGTCTGTGCGTTTTACACCTACTGGTTCCGTCTCAGATTATTCTCACTGGAACATCCTCTCTGCATGCGAATTTCTTTGACTCGGTTTCGTTACTTATTATTACTTCATTGGAATAACTTTGTCTGTCTGAGCACCGCATGCATGGTGATTTCTTTTGTTATTCCATTCTTTATTATACTCAGTTGATTAAAACTTTGACTTCTATACTCCATGAAATTAGTGGAATATCCTTGATATTTGCGCTTCATCCAGTATCTTTTCATGGAAATATTCTTCTGAGCATTCTTAAATTTTACTCTCTAAAGCAAAGATCATGTTGACAATTTGGACGTTATTAGTTCCTAGATAAATTAATTCTTGAACTTATTTTATTGAATTCTTATATCATTGTCATCATCCTCATGTTTATATTATTTTGAAAGTCATCTGTGACCTGTAGTGCATAGATGGACTTGGTATGATTATGACCAGGGATTATTCGGTATAATCATGACCTTAATGTTACAAATGATGTGGTAAAAGTCCTCATTGGTAGTAGTGCATTGATGGACGATTTGTTGGCATGATCATGACCATTAATGAATACACAAATATTTTTGGCACAGTAGTGCATGGATAGTTGTGGTCGTGATACTAAAGAATATCCTTGGCCAGTAGTGCGGGGTGATTCGATGATGTGGATTATTTATTAAGTCGAGGCCCAAATGATAAAAGTCATGAAAACCTTTTAAATCATAGAAGATAGTAGATTTTATTCTCTACTTGACTCTTCTAATGGATTGCTTGTTCATTGTGAGCTTAAACTTGATGTTTGTTATATTGTATCGCTTTAACACTTGTTAAGGCTAATGATAATTTATTCTCGCATTATCTTAGTCATAATATTTCTTCTCGGGCTAGTTGAGCTCACCCTTTCTTTCACCGTTTCTCTCTTGTGAAATGAGTATATAGTTTGGGACGAGTCTGGGAATGGAGTGATGGACCAGATGATAGTATTAGTAGTTCTCACTATTCTGTTAAATAGTGTGACAATAAATGTAATGAGGATCCCATTGAGTTTGTATATTGTCTAGATAACAATATTTGTATTAATAATCACAACATATGTTTTGTCGTATTTTACACGACTGTTGTATAATTAAGTTGTATTTGAATTTTGTACCATGTATTTGGCGACTCAAGATGGGTGATGTATACCTATTTTGGGGGCGTCATAGTTGGTATCAAAGCTTAGGGATATGATCCCTAGCTAAGATGTGAGAATAGAACTAGGAGGGGAGAGACGGGGAATTATTTCGCTAGTATGACCTACCTAAGTTTTTTGGTATTTAATTGGTCGATCAGAATATAGGGATAATATGTTACATGTCAATTAACCTTTTGTTTTGTGGCAGTATCTGAAAATGACATCCGAGAATGTTGAGAATAACAATTGTGCACAGGCGACCGTTGATTCACCACATATCAATAATCAGGATATTGTGCATCAGGAAGGCGACAATCCTTATGCAAACAACAACACTGACCAAATGATGAATGATGGAATGTTCAGAGGCTTTATGTAATTTATGCAACAGCAGGCGAGAGCGGCTCCTGTCCAAAATGTAGGTGGAACCACTAGAAACTCTTGGACGGTCATCGCTAAACAATTCAAGGAGCTGGGACCACCGGAGTTTATTGGAGAGCCAAAACCACTTAAGGCAGAAGAATGGATAAAGCAGATCACCAAGATATTTGATGTCTTGGGATGCTCCGAGGAGCAAAAGGTTCCCTTTGCCGCCTTTATGTTGCGAGGAGAGGCAGACATTGGTGGGAATCGGAAAGCGTACTCAACTTCGCCAGACCGAAAATGTCTTGGGAGAAGTTCCAAGAACTATTCAATGACAAGTACTTTCTCGAAAGTATTCGTCATATGAAAGAGGTGGAGTTCATCAAGTTGGAACATAATAATATGACCGTGTCACAGTACGAAGAAATGTTTGCCGAGTTATCCCGGTTTGCGTCCCACTTGGTGGATAATGAAGAGAAAATGACGCGAATGTTATTAAGAGGTTTAAAGCCGGAGATACGTCAACATCTTATTTCTCATAAACTGTGTTTGTATTCAGATGTTGTAAATAGGGCTCAGTTAGTAGAGCGCGATAACGAGTCAACACAACCAAACGAGAGCAGCCGGCAAAATGATAATGCCAATGAGAGCAGTCATCGAAGCGATGACTATTGGGTTTTGGCATAGAAACGCAGCGGAAATAAACCAATTAAAGGCAATTCCGAAACCCTAAAACAGGATCCATGCGAAAAAATTCAATTAATTCAGAGGTTAGAAATTATACCGATTGTGTAAAGCTAGAATCGATGCGGTCGAATCTCCAATGCAATTCAAACAGACCGCGTCTCTACGGTATCCACACGAACGCTCCACACGAATCGTCCTACGATCTGCAGAAGAAGAAATTGCGGTACTAGCCACCAAGGATGAGGATTTTCGAAACTATTTTCTCTAGTCTCTCTCTAAGAGCGGCTAGGGTTATTGTTTTGATTAACTTTCCAAAGATGCTGATATATCATATATATAGAAATAAATCGAAATTAATCAAAAACCCTAATCTAATTAAAATAAAATACAAATTTATATATATATTATATCTTAATTAAGTCTTACTTAATTAATATATATACATATATAAAAGCATCCTTTTAATTTAAATTGCGATTTAAATACTATCAATCATATTGATATATTTAAATCTTTATAATTTAAATTAATTCCCTTTAATTACGCTCTATGTGTGTGACCTATATAGGTTATTATTACGTTGGCAATAATTTTAAAATCATATTATAAAATTATAAACAGTGAGTGGCATCTAGTAATGCATCACTGCTACCCAAGTAATAATAAGATCGATGATTCGATACAACGTTTTAGTGACCAATATTTCAATGTAATTTAATCCTTTTAACCTTAATATCCTAGATTAAACTAGAGTCATGGAATGTGTCATACTCTTCATAATTTAATCTGAGTTTTTCTTGATCAATGAGTAGACTATATGAAACAAATCAATATTTGAGCATGGCCATGCATTTCATAGTCCTACTCAATCAAGAGGCCTATGGATATCACCCCTAAAATATAGGATGGTTAAATTCCATCTAGATCACTCATATTCCTCACACGATTTATGATGTACCCAATAATCACCTTTATAGTCCACCCTATTAAAGGTGACATTTGATGATATCAAAGTACATAAATTCTCGTGTAGAAATATAGTGATTTTAGGTCGGAGGACCATTACATCATTGTCACTATGAGAATCGATAATGACACTTCGATGCTCCACATAGAATTCTCATGGTGGGTCTGTCCAGTACATCGTTCTCTAACACATACCTATGCATTGACTTAATATCTCATATATTTATGACCAATGAGATTTGGTCACCAGTCAATCCACATACTAGTCTCAATGCATCATTGTTGTCCTATCAACAATGGTACTCGACTAGGGACATTTAAGAACAATGATACTAATTGTAATTATATAATCTCATGTTCAAGTCACATACTTGAAACTATATAAATTGTATCACTATTCTAAGGAATTTTATTATGTTACATTTATATAACGCAGTAAATAAAACCATAATAAAATCATTCATTTATTTAATCAAATATAATATCAAAATGTTAAGTAATTATATCAAATAATTGGCCTCTAGGGCATAAACTCTAACAGTGACAACAAACGTGGAGGGAATCAACAGGCCAGAAGTGGTAACCACTTCGGTGGTAATCAGGGCCAAAACAATAAGAATGGACATTTCAAGAAGAGGAGATTCAACAATGATGGAAAGACGTCAGCACCATCACCAGTTGTTAAGAAAGGAGAAAGACCACTTATCATATGCTTCAAATACGGAGGGGAGGGACACATCAGTCCAAACTGCGCGATGCCATCCAAAGCATGTTATAATTGTGGAAGAGAAGGTCACTTAGCTCGATTTTGTCGTTCACCGAAGACAAGTTCAGCCAGAATGGAGGCACCAAAGGCCGTCCAGAAAAGTCAAAGCCGGTAGTGCAAGGAAGAGCGTTTGTTGTGACCTCCCAAAAAGCAAGGAACCCGAATGAGGTCATCACGGGTAAGCTTATCATAAACTCTAGCGAAGTCTATACTTTATTTGATACCAGTTCTACCCATTCTTTTATTTCTCCTACTTGCGCTCAACGATTAAATTTGACTCCGAAGAAATTAGACTTTGACTTATCTGTGGAAACTCCATTGGGAGAAACCTTCATTACATCCACTGTTTATAAGTTTTGTTTGGTTCAAATCGGTACCCTCATATTACCCGTCGATCTTATTTCATTTTTAAATACTTGTATTTGACGTGATTCTAGGGATTGATTGGTTAATTACTTATCATGCAAAAATTGATTATTTTCGTAAGGTTGTTAGCTTTCATATTTCTAATCAATCTATTATGCCAATTCAAGTGACCAAACCATTAAAATCAATCACGGTCATCTTAAGCCATAAAGCTATTCGTTTATTAAAAAATGGATGTCAAGCTTTCTTAGCTCATGTCACGGATCTAAACAAAAATACGTCAGTTTTAAATGATATTTCTATTGTTAATAAATTCCCTGATGTATTCCCTGAAGAACTTCCTGGCCTACCCCCAGAGCGTGAAATTGAATTATTTATCGACCTTGAACCCGGTACAAAACCCATTTCCAAAGCCCTATATCGAATGGCTCCTATTGAACTTCAGGAGTTAAAGACCCAACTGCAGGAATTGTTAAACATTGGCATTATTCATCCTAGTACTTCTCCTTGGGGTGCTCCTGTTCTATTCGTGAAGAAGAAAGATGGGAGTATGCGACTTTGTATTGATTATCGGGAGTTGAATCATGTCACCATCAAAAATAGGTACCCATTGCCATGTATTGATGACCTGTTTGGCCAGTTGCAAGGAGCCAAATTCTTTTCAAAGATTGATCTTCGTTCTGGATATCACCAATTAAAGATTAAAACAGATGGCATTCTAAAGACGGCTTTCGTAACTCCCATGCGGGCATTATGAATTCTAGTCATGTCCTTTGGATTGACTAATGCTCCTCTTTGCCTTCATGGATATGATGAACCGAGTATTCAAGGAATATTTGGATCACTTTGTGGTCGGCTTTATTGATGACATCCTTATTTATTCCAAAAGCCGTGAAGATCATGAGCAACACTTGAGGCTGACACTCCAAAAGCTTCGTGAATACAAGCTTTATGCCAAGTTGAAGAAATGTGAGTTCTGGCTTGAGGAAGTAGCATTCATTGGGCACGTAGTATCAAGTCATGGAATATCTGTTGACCCGACAAAGATTGAAGCAATTCAAAGCTGGGAGCAACCTAAATCAGTGACCGAAGTACGTAGCTTTCTCGGCTTAGCTGGTTATTATCGGAGATTCGTGGAAGGATTTTCTCGAATAGCTACTCCATTAACTCAGTTGACTCGGAAAGATACAAAGTTAGGTTGGAGCGAAGAATATGAGAAGAGTTTTCAAGAACTCAAGAGGAGACTCATTTCAGCACTTGTTCTTACAATACCATCTGGCTCGGAGGGATTTGTCATCTACAGTGATGCTTCGGGCAAAGGGTTGGGATGTGTTCTCATGCAACATGGGAGAGTCATAGCCTATGCCTCAAGACAACTCAAATAATATGAGAGGAATTATCCTACTCATGACCTAGAGTTAGCAACTGTTGTCTTTGCACTTAAAATTTGGAGGCATTACTTGTATGAGGAGAAGGTGGAGATCTTTACGGATCATAAAAGCCTCAAATATTTCTTCACTCAAAAGGAACACAACATGTGACAACGACGTTGGCTTGAACTGTTGAAAGATTATGATCATACCATCCAATACCATCCTGGAAAAACGAACGTGGTAGCTGACGCACTGAGTAGAAGATCATATGCAAGTACGAGTGTGATATTGTCAACACAAAGGCCCATTTTGTGTGACTTGCAAAGGATGGAGATAGAGTTAAAGACTCCAGGGACCCATGTGATGATGGCGAATATACGAGTAGAACCAACTTTAATTGATAAAGTTAAAGCTGCTCAAGCTACAGACCTGGAGCTGATGCGTATGAGGAAGAAAGTGCAAGAAGATGCTATGTCGGAAGAAAGAATCGATGAAGAAGGAATACTTCGAGTCAACTCCAGACTTTGTGTTCCTAACGACCATGATTTAAAGTATAAAATCATGATGGAGGCACATAACACACCGTTTGCAATCCATCATGGGAGTACCAAAATGTATCATGATCTTCGTCATACATTTTGGTGGAATAATATGAAGAGAGAGATAGCGCTGTTTATCTCAAGGTGTCTAACTTGTCAACGAGTTAAAGTGGAGCATCAAGTACCAAAAGGTCCATTGCAACCACTTGAAATTCCAGAATGGAAGTGGGAGCACATTACCATGGATTTCGTTACTGGTCTTCCTTAGGTTTCTCAAGGCATAGATGCGATTTGGGCTATTGTTAATAGATTGACCAAGTCTGCTCATTTCTTACCGATACGAGAAACTTATACACTTGAACGTCTTGCTCGTATGTACATAAACGAGATTGTAAGACTGCATGGTATTCCTAAGTATCCATAGTTTCGATCGAGACCCAAGATTCACTTCACGATTTTGGGTTAGTTTGCAAAAAGCTATAGGCACGCAGATTTACGATTTAGCTCAAAGATATCATCCTCGCATCGGACGAGGCGTTAGGAGAGGACTATTCAAACTCTTGAAGATTTATTAAGACTCTGTGTCCTTGACTTCAAGGGAAGTTGGGATAAGTTCTTACCATTGGTGGAGTTTTCCTACAACAACAGTTATCAAGCAAGTATTGGCATGGCTCTATTTGAGGCGTTGTATGGAAGAAAGTGTCGTTCTCCAGTATACTGGGATGAGGTGGGAGAAGCAACGTTGTTGGGACCGGAGTTGGTATGTATGACTACAGAAAAGATTCAAACGATCCGACAACGTATAGAAACCTCACAAGATCGACAAAATAGTTATGCTGATCTTCATCAAAAGGACGTGGAATTCGATATAGGAGATCATGTGTTGTTACGTGTTGCTCCATGGAAAGGAGTTACGAGATTTGGAAAGAGAGGAAAACTCAATCCTCGATTCATCGGCCTATTTTTAATCCTTGATCGAGTAGGAACTGTGGCCTATAGACTCGCTTTACCTCCAAGTATGTCTCGTGTTCATAACGTTTTTCACATATCCACGTTACGTAAATATGTGAAAGACCCAAACCACATTTTTGAGTTAGAACCGGACGAAATAGCGGACAATTTGACATTTGAAGAGGTTCCTATTCAAATCTTGGATAAGAAGGAACATATTCTACGCTCCAAGGTTATACCTCAAGTCAAAGTTTTGTGGAGAAACCACGATGTTGAGGAAATGACTTGGCAGTTAGAATCTGAAATGAAATCAAGGTATCCTTACCTCTTCGACATACCATGTACGTACCCTAATTTCGAGGGCAAAATTTAATAAGAAGGGGAGGTTGTAAGACCCCAAATTTTATAAATAAAGATGAATTTTCTATAAATATCATTTTTGAATATTATGGAGTAAATTTGATATAATGTTATAGTTGTGGGTAATATTTATAAATTTGCAAAGTACGCAAGTTGTTATATAATATTCGATTGGTCGGGAAATATTCATTTTAACAGGGAATATTCGTACAACGGCACAATCATTGGTGGACCCCACAACGGAATTATTGTCGAATTGAGAAAATGACAAAAATACTTTATGAAAATAACGGCGGAAGTTTTATCATTAACCATTGAAACACTCTTGTGTTAAAAGTACGATGTCTAGCGTAGTTGCATAGTAGCATCTGAGATTGATTATTGATGCTTATGTGATAAGTCACTCGCTTTTGTTTTTATTGGTATTATTAATGTAATAAAACAGAAAAATTTTTTATATAAAAATGTAATACTTTTATAAAGTTATTCGTTTTATTAGGCTATTAGTAATTTTTTTATATATAAAACAGAATACTTTTATAAAGTTATCTGTTTTATTAGACAATAATTAGAATATATTATATTTTATTATGTATAGTGTTTGCATAGTGCCTACATAGTGTTTGCATAGTAAAATCTTTTATAAAGTTATTCGTTTTTATTAGATTATAAATAGAATATATTATATTTTATTTAAAAGATTTTGCTTTAAATATGGACCGTCAGATTAAAGTAAATCAATCTGGACCGTTCATGAGTTAGTTACTATGCAGTCCATTCTTCTATAAATAGAAGCTCATTCCTTCATTATTTCTTACGAATTCACTGAAACTCTAGAGAGAGAAATTATAAAGAAACTATAGAAAAGTATTATGCTACTTCCCTAGTCTTATATTCAGTTTCTTTTATGGTAAGGGGTATTATTTCTTTTGTATTCATGAAGAGAACTTCTGTTATTCCATTCTTTATTATTCTGCTGGAATTACCAGTATACGCGGACTACCCTATACTTGGTGACATTCTTCTATGGTTTCGTCTTTATTATTATTCTGTTTGAATAACTCGCTCAGACGTCTGTACGGACCGGTTCCGCTTTTTTATTATTATTACATTGGAATATCCTCGTCATACATGCGTTTTACGCCTTTGACTGAATTCCGCCTTTTATTATTTTTTTGTTGGAGTATCCTGATCATAGCATTTTACGCCGGACCGGTTTCCGTCTGTATTCTCATTGGAACATCCCATTTGCAAATTTTGCCTCGACTGGTTCCGTTACTTATTATTCTGTTGGAATAACATGTCTATGCGAAGTACCGCATGCATGGTGATTTCTTTTGTTATTCCATTCTTTATTATACTCAGTTGATTAAAACTATGACTTCTATACTCCATGAAATCAGTGGAATATATTTGATATTTGCGCTTCATCCAGTATCTTTTCATGGAAATATTCTTCTGAGCATTCTTGAATTTTACTCTACAAAGAAGTATCATGTTGACAATTTGGACGTTATTAGTTCCTAGATAAATTAATTCTTGAACTTGTTTTATTGAATTCTTATATCATTGTCATCATCCTCATGTTTATATTATTTTGAAAGTCATCTGTGGCCTGTAGTGCATAGATGGACTTGGTATGATTATGACCAGGGATTATTCGGTATAATCATGACCTTAATGTTACAAATGATGTGGTAAAAGTCCTCATTGGCCGTAGTGCATTGATGGACAGTTGTTGGCATGATCATGACCATTAATGAATACACAAATATTCTTGGCCCGTAGTGCATGGATAGTTGTGGTCGTGATACTAAAGAATATCCTTGGCCATAGTGCAGGGGTGATTCGATGATGTGGATTATTTATTAAGTCGAGGCCCAAATGATAAAAGTCATGAAAAACCTTTTAAATCATAGAAGATAGTAGATTTTATTCTCTACTTGACTCTTCTAATGGATTGCTTGTTCATACAAGCAGCTTAAACTTGATGTTTGTTATATTGTATCGGTTTAACATTTGTTTAAGGCTAATGATAATTTATTCCGCATTATCTTAGTCATAATATTTCTTCTTTGGGCTAGTTGAGCTCACCCTTTCTTTCACCGTTCTCTTGAAAATGAGAATATAGTTGGGACGAGTCGGGGAACGGAGTGATGGACCAGATGATAGTATTAGCAGTTCTCACTATTCTGTTAAATAGTGTGACAATAAATGTAATGAGTACCCCATTGAGTTTGTATATTGTCTAGATGACTATATTTGTATTAAAACTCACAACATATGTTTAGTCGTATTTTACACAACTGTTGTATAATTAAGTTGTATTTAAATTTTGTACCATGTATTTGGCGACTGAAGATGGGTGATGTATACCTATTTTGGGGGCGTCACAAAGATGACCCGAGAAGATACTATTGAGCCAGTAATTTGAGGCCTTATTTTGATGGATTTGATTCGATTCGGACTTGGAATTTGACCCGAGATTTATTCCGGACTCAGGATTTGACCCGGATTGTTTCACATTATCTCTAAGAATATGGTGTCAAACTTCTATGTGTTTCGTGCGAGAGTGTAAAACTGGATTTTTAGAAATGTTAACGGTGCTTGTATTATCACAGTATATAGGCACATTGTCACACATAATATCAAAGTCACATAGTGTTTGTCGCATCCACAAAATTTTGGGAGCAGCAACTTCCTACTACTAAATATTCACCCTCAGTAGTGGATAGGGCAACTGAAGTTTGCTTCTTACTAAGCCATGAGATGAGACTTTGTCCCAAAAATGTACATATCGACGTCGGGATTTTTAGATGTCCCTTTCCGTTACTTGTTCTTTGGTGTTCTCATTTTATGTGAGATTTGTTTGAAAAAACAAGTGAAAAAGGTCCGACATGTATAATGTTGACGATGGACAGTTAAGAGTCGCCAGTTGGTTTTTTAAATGGTTGTACCAACCCAATCGAGAAAAGGTTTGCACATTGACCCAGTGATGTGACACTGCTAAATGGGTTAAATGAAACCGAGATTCATTAGGGTCCGGGGACTTGGTTATGCTTGGGGGAAGGTGTTAGGTACCCAGACATCCGTGTTACCACTTCTGCCTCTTTTCAAGAAACTATTATCTGAATGTGTGTGTGTGTGGGTCAATGTGTTGTATTTGGAAGTAGTGCGAGACCTCGTTCGCACCTATATACACAGGGTTTGAATTTATGTAAAAATTCAATTTTAAGCAAGATATGGCAGTGATATTTTATAAAAGAGGTTTTTCAAACCCTGATGCTCAATAGTAATTGAGACCTTTTACGCTCCCATTTTATTAAGTGTTTGGCTTGATTGATTTTATTTTACAGATGTGAGGCTTCCGTACGAAAATAATGTACAAAATAATGCTGACTTCCTCATGGGTATGGAAACCATCTGAGGAAATTCGAGACAATCGTAGAATAATTTACAAAAGTCATTTACAAATTGAAATGTCCATCACGGAACCAAGTCTAGATCCATATAGTCAATCTGTGATCACATGATTCCTAGGCGCACAAGAATCTTTGCAATTTGTATGAAAGCGATAAGCGATTATATATATAAAAGTCAGTAAATATATATATCTGAGCGGGATCACCAACCACGAATCATCTCCATGGGGATCGAAATATAAATAAAGTCATAAAAAGCTATCAACCGTCACGGAGGAAACTCCAAAGGGCAAAACGTAAATGAAGTCATAATACGGCCAACCACCACGAAGGAAACTCCAAGCGGGACAAAATGTAAATAAAGTCAGAAAAAGCGATCAATCGCCACGAAGGAAACTCCAGTAGACAAATATATATATATATATATATATATATATATATATATATATATATATATATATATATATATATATATAAAAAAGCAATAAATGCACGAGATGTAAAATCGAGCTCATCGAATGAGTTCGACAACAGTTCATATATATAAATATATATATACAAAAGTAGAGTAAATGCACCGGATGTAAAATCCAGGCTCATCGAATAGAGTTCGACTACAGTTCATATATATAAATATATATATATAAAAGCGAGTTAATGCTCCAGACCGAAGTCTAGGCTCATCGAACAAAGTTCGACACACAGTTAATATATATAAATGTATATATATATATATATTAAAGCAAATAAACTCTCCGCATCAAGTTTAGGCTCTTGAACAAGGTTCGACACACGATTAATATATATATATATATATATATATATATATATATTAAAGCAAATAAACTCTCCAGACCGAAGTCTAGGCTCATCGAACAAAGTTCGACACATAGTTAATATATATAAATGTATATATATATATATATATATATATATATATATATATATATATATATATTAAAGAAAATAAACGCTCCAGACCGAAGTCTAGGCTCAATCGAGGCATAACTCGATAATGTTAGTCTATATATATATATAAGCTGAAACAAAACCACAGACCAAAGTCCGGGTAAATGCGCGCAACACGACTCTCAACGTGGAGAAGGGTGTGTGCAGAGATGAAGAGAAAGACTCTAAAGTGTGTGATAAGGCTTACAGTCGACTGCCAAAGAAGACTTCTATATCTTTATAGTAGGTAAACACTGGCTTTTGTAGGTACAAAAGGGCTATATATGAGCTCACATATGTTTAAAATGAGAAAGTACACTGCATGGGGTGAGTGCAGAGCAAATTGGGCAGGGCTTCCTCTCCGTTTTCTCTTTCAAAATGGGCAGCCCAAGCCCTCTATTTATAGACAATTTAGCCACGCAGGTGTACTGCTTGGTGGCCATGAGTGTACCGTAGGCAACCCGGGTTTTTCGGGCCTGAATCGTCTCAAGTCACGTGGACTCGAACGCTTTGTAATGTCCACTCAAACTTTAAGAAGTGCAATTCGGGCATCCGTTTGAGGTATACATGACCTATTTCAGGCCATGGTTATGTCGAGAGTTGTATGCGATGGCATGGGATTAGAGTTTGTACGAAGTCATTGAAGATGGGACGGTGCCCTCCGGTCTTCAAGCTTCAACTTTCATCTGTTACCCTGCACAATAGTTACTTGGGATTAGTTAGTCTTATGGGACATCATTGCGTAGAGATGTTGAGACGACGTGGCGTGGCATCGCGTTGGCGAGATGATGATGTTGCCCCTCACCGATGTTATCGCCGAATTGGGCCGATAAAGCAGACGTTACTCAGGCTTCGCTGAGATTGGACTGCTGAATTTGTCGAAGGTCCTCATTGTCATCTTTGAGGCGTTCCTGTCTTCCCGATGTTATCGTCGGGTTGGTACAGTGTATCTCGTTGTGAGTGCCGAGATTGAAGCTGGTCTCATTTGAAACAAGCATTTCCGGGGTTATCGCCGAAACTGCATTCCTTGGGGTTATCACCAAGGTGGGTGGCTATTCCCATGGTTGGGACTGAGACTGGATACCTCAGGGTTATCTCCGAGATTAATCGGTCTTCTCCGGTGTGTGTTTCGGTATTGTATTTTCATGCCTCAGGGTTATCTTCGAGATTGGAATTTGTTACTCCCAGAGTGTGATTCGGGGTTGATGCTGAACTTCCGGTAGTATCTGGTATGGATATGGATTGTCTTTCAGGGTTCCCTCTTAAAAGACGAATGTGTCCTCCTGCAATGTTAGTGACAGTAGTACATAAAATTTTGAGTGTCTACAGATGCCCCTCTTTATCATACTCATGCATGACGATGCATGGGTAGGATAAAGAATCCTAGACACTTGAAACGCAATAAGACAAATATGGTACTATGGGTAGCAAAATGATGCAAATGTATGATGCATGTGTACGAGGTTATAACCCAACATGCTGGGGATGATTGCTGGATCCCTGTTGCTTCAATTGGGGATTGGCAATGCTGACCAGATTTGATGTGTAAGCCGAATCTATTAGGATGTTGATGTTAGAGTTATCACCAAATTCCTGTGTTCTTGATAACGACTTGATCCTGAAGAGGTACCTCTTATGTGCAAGAGATCTGTGGGGATAAAGCTTGGTCTGTTTGAGGATGTGTATAACATATTCCATCATCTATCCTCTTTGATAACATTGACTTTTCCTGGTTGGTATCACCAGGACATGTCAAGATTCTGTTGGATTTACTGCCAACAACAAATGATGTCAGGGATGCCTGACCTTCGTTGACGTGTACTTCACCGACATGTGAATCAACGGTTGAAAAATCCTGTGGGATATACTGTCAAGGTTGCTTGACCTTTGTTGACGTGTGAATCAACGGCTGAAACTTTGTGAGTAGATCGTCAAGGTTACTTGACCTTCGCTGACGTGTGAATCAACGGAACATTACATTGTGACCCCCGCCGGGGATCCACTGGGGGAATATGAGTAATCGAGCATGAAATCCTCAAATAGCTCTAGAGCTCTGATAGGTTTAATTGCTATCGGCTGAGGTAACGTCAAGGCTGCTTGACCTTCATTGATATATGTGTTAACGGCTTAAATGTACGTTGTAATCCCCTGCTGGGGCTTCACGTTGTAACCCCCATTGGGGATCTACGTTGTAACCCCCGTTGGGGACTCACGTTGTAACCCCTGTCGGGGACTCACGTTGTAACCCCCATCGGGGACTCAAGTTGTAACCCCCGTCGGGGATCTAAGTTGTAACCCCCGTCGGGGACTCACGTTGTAACCCCTGTCGGGGTTCTACATTGTAACCCCCATCGAGGACTCACGTTGTATCCCCCGTTGGGGACCTATGTTGTAACCCCCATCGGGGACTCACGTTGTAACCCCCGTCGGGGACTCACGGTTTAACACCCATCGGGGATCTATGTTGTAACCCTAGTCGGGGACTCACGTTGTAACCCCCGTCGGGGACCTACGTTGTAACCCCCGTCGGGGACACATTTAAGGTAATGACCCAGAGTTGGCGGCATCGGACCTGTACAAGGTATTGCCGGATGTGGTTTGTAACAAATGAGATCATTGGCAGAGTATACCTCGTGTTCGGGTGACTACCAATGAGTGATGTGCAGACTCAAGGTTTTACTTGAGAAGGCCAGGATTGTATGCTGTTTTGATCAATCGCGTGGCGTTTTTATTCTCGATTTGACCTTTCTAGTCCGCAAGAACTCCTTTGCAACTCGAACTGGACCGAGCCGGAGGGGTGGGACCCATACGCAGGTGAGCCTGCGGCCAACCGTTGATGATAAAATCCAGTAGGTTGGTCTCACAAGTCATTTTAGCTTTATGCAAGATAGGGAAATCCATGAGCCTCCTTCGGATCTGCTTTGAGTTCGAGCTATTTTCCGCAAATTACATCCACCGCACAAGTGTTACACACTATCCTAGTAACGTGTGCATGTATTTTTCCGATTTTTATCCGTTGGATTTTGAGTTATAGCATGAAATGCATCTAAACACATAGTAGTGATTATGTATGCATAAATGACTTGATAAAAATATTCAACATAGTAAATGTTAGTATTAAACCATCTTTGAACATAATGATGTGAAAAAATTTGACTTTTGAGACAGTCAAATTGGCACCTTTTTCTGCTATTTTTTATCCTATTTGAGGTCCCATGAGCAAATGTAGAAAGGCAAAGTACTCCTGATATTGAGGTTAACCTTATGTATGTATGATTTTGATTTTTAATGCATATATTATGTATATGACTTTTGAATGCGATTGTCTTTCTTGAATGGCCACCTAGACATGCCTATGTGCATGTGGATAGTCCTATTTTCAAAGGGGACTATGGCAAAATTTTTCAAAATGTAGGCATTGGGTAGTCATGCATTTTAACTCTATTGTATATTAAAATAAATGCATGCATGCATATAGTCATAAAATGCATTCTATAAAACTCCAGGTAAGGAAATACCACGCCCTTTCAGAGGTGATTTGGAGACTTGTTGTCCAGATATTATGGATCCGGATCACCCGAACAGTTCCCATAGGACCACTTCTGGCGTACGGCGGGGGGCTTTTGAAGTGTCTTGTTCCCGTTTTGTCTGACAGCCTCATCGGTTGGTGGAGGTCGTGATTCATCCTATCCGGGTAGATGTGCCAGACGTCGAGGATGAGGAGGCGGATATTCTGATTGAAGATCTCGCTCCTGC
The DNA here is from genome assembly GCA_020205605.1 of Panax ginseng. Taxonomy (NCBI): domain Eukaryota; kingdom Viridiplantae; phylum Streptophyta; class Magnoliopsida; order Apiales; family Araliaceae; genus Panax; species Panax ginseng. The sequence continues at coordinate 67,485,450 of CM035145.1, read as the reverse complement.
TGCACATGTCCCTCGTAGGGATCTCCCGAGTAATCAGGTGGCAAACCCAGAGTTGCTGGGTGATTTGAGCAGACATCCATCGATGTATTTGCATGCTAACGAGGTATGGCATTAGACTTTGATCTTCCTTCTTTCCTATTGATGAGGAGCAAAGGATTTTGATGTTGATCTGCATTTCATGCACTTTCTGGGTTTTACACAGCCTTGAGGGAACTGGTTTAGCATTCACTCCATGTACCAGGCGCTTCATCCTGACTATAGAGCGGTAGTGCATGAGTGGGGATTCGATGTATTACTCTCCATCCTTCCCTGTCGTTGTCCCTGGGGTTACCTCAAGGCATTGTCTGAGCGATGATTTCATCAGACTCAGTCACTCCATCTGCTGGATTGCGATGTGATGATGACGCCGATGGATTGGCGATTTATCACAGGTATGGAGTTTGGAGGGGAGCCAGTGCCTTGCATGGCGAATATTACCCCTACTGCCATCAGATCCTTGTTAGGAGTTCCGGCGGAGGCGCTCAAAGGCAGGACTGTCCGTTCAGGTCCTTTGAGCGTAGATGCTATGAGCGGGCTTTTGAGTGAGCCCATGCTTAATGATGTCAGAATCAGGGATCGCGTTCTGCGGCGATTGCTCCTGATGATCATTCGAGGCTGCTTCATAGCAGATAACTCTTCTACGGTGTCTTTCACTTTAATCAACGCCACACGTGATGTGGACCGTATTAGAGAGTATGATTGGGGCTCCTATACATTTGCCTATTTCCTCCGGGGCATGCGTATGCGCTCACAGGGTTTGACCGAGGCTTGGCTAGGCTTTTACCTGTTTCTGCTGGTGAATATCTCTCTTATTATTTCCCATATAGAGATTAAGAGTGTTTACTGATAGCAGATATTTTGCCATTGTGTTGGCAGTTTTGGGCCTATGAGAGGCTCCCATGCTTGCGTCCTGTGAATGTGTTAGGTTTAGATACCTATCCACGAGGACGACGATGGCACCATTATATTTTGCCGGAGGTCCCTATAGCTGAGGGCTTCACTCACTGCTGTATGCAGCTGGAGTTGCTGGCAGCTGACGCCATCACATGGATTCCCTATTCAGGGGAACACTTAACCATCGGCTTTAAGGATGGCTACCCGACTGGAGTCGAGTACGTGATTTCCTCCAGGAGAGTTCCTCTCTTCACAGATGGAGGCTGAGAGCTCTATTTAGGAGAGCATGCTATTAGGAGCACCATAGGGGAGATTCGTATGCCAATCTTGCCTCCCCGCCAGCGTCATTGGCTCATGCTCGCGATCACCGTCACTGATATCCCATTGTTGGGGGTTGACAGTTTTGCATTGTCAGAGGGTCCATGTACCCAGGAGACGTTCCAACGGTGGTGGTCTCCTTGCACCATTGGAGCTCAGTCCCGTGCCACTCAGTTTATGGGGGATATGGTTCCAGAATCCTTGATGATGACGGATTGGATAGCTTGTGTCTGAGATCCGACTCATATGACCCAGATTGATAGTTTGACCCGACAGTTGGACCAGGCACATATATTTATCCGGCATTTGGGCAGAGATCCAGCAGAGGCGGCTTCATTTGTTCCTTCCAGCTCAGGCGCTGGCCCCTCAGATGACCCATTCGGTTTTGTTGGCGCAGATCCTCCTCTTTATAGGCCTGACATCCCTGTTGATAGAGATCCGGTGACTCAGGAGGAGTTACATCAGGTGGACAGGATTGATGATGTGGACATCGACACCATTGTCTTCTTCTGATGTGTATTCTCGTTATATCTTTTGATAGGCCTCTGTTAGATATTGGGTGGTTGTGCCCCATTCTCGCTATATCTTTTGATAGGCCTCTGTTAGTAGTAGGGTGTTTGTGCCCCATTTCCCTATATTTGTAGCTGTACAGAGATGATGTATTAGATTATGATATACTTAGGAATGTATGCATAGTTTTTTCCATTCCCTATATCATATTGCCATCCATTATATGTTGCGCATGTATCATGTTATGCATATGTATGGATGTCCAGAGATATTCAGCATTGAACCCTGGATGGTCTTATGACACGGCCCGCGCAGATGTCTTCTTCGATAGTTAGCCGTATAGATCATACCCCACCATCATTGGTGGCATTGGGTATGCGATCGTGGTACGATAGTATGTCACCACCAGACAGGGTGACTGTAGATCATTTGCTACATCATACCATGACCTTATTGACGTTTTAGGTTCCCTCAGGGTTTGTAGACGGGATGCTAGAGCATTGGATACTGGATAGGCAGGTTTTCCGATTCGGAACCCACGAGTTGACTCATACTCTAGAGGAGTATGCACGATTGACGTTGCTGCCTTTAGACAGACCTTGCGTGTATCTGGCTTTGGGAGACATGAGTAGACGATTCATGACTCTCACTAGATTACTGGCCTGCAGTAATGCGAGGATGAGTGACATCCGCCACGCGTGATATCCCAAATTTTCGTATCGCATGATTTGGCTCGGAGGATAGCTATTCACGATATTCTGGGGATTTTACCACACCGGAGGATCATTGGCGCTTGGCCAGGGTTGATGTACTGCTGCTATGTATACTGTCGTCTGTCTATATGCCACGGTACATGGATGAGATAGACATAGGTGTCATCATAGCTGTGAGAGCTCTTAGAGAGGTCGTACCATTGTACCTATGATTGTAGCAGAGACCTCATTCGACATCCTACTTCTTTTTTACCTATCGACAGAGTGTTCACCGGGAGTTCTGGCCATCTTTGTATGTGTGGTTTATGTCACACTTGAGACCGATTGGTACCCTTAGATGGCATGGATATTGCTTCATCTATGATGTAGCTATGTCATACTCCTTTCAGCCATCGGAGTGTATAGATGCTCTGTCCTGGTCCACATTTTTGGCAGATATTAGAGATCGTTTTAGTATATTGCTGTGTTCGGGGCTTATCTCACCATACAACTTCATTACTCATGCTCGGGCATGGACTACCTCCTCCTCATTTGGTTTGAGAGGTATGACCGCTATCACCCATTGGCCATGATGTCACGCTTTTACCGATTCCTGACTTTCATCCTTTCGAGGGGGCGATATGTCATTGCTCACTTTCTCGATATCTCTCGTGAAGGAGGACCGATCCCGCGTGTATGTTTGTTGGGATCAGCGTGAGATAGCTTCTTTTTTTGTCGGTCATCCAGGTTGTTCTGCGGAGTATTCCGTATGGATGGAGACATAGATTTTATCGGCTGCGGTATTCTCCACAGTACTGGATAGTGAGTCAGATGATGTAGAGCCCATGGAGGACATCGATTCATACATCGAGGAGGAGCCCGCTGCTGGGTTGCCAGCATTTCTTCCGAATTCTCTTAGTACCAGTACTGTTGTGATTCAGCACTCGGCACAGTACCTAGAGCAGAGTCTTCATCTGATGACATTTAAGAGAGATCAGGCTCGATCTATGATGTTGACTGCCCTTGATGGGAGGGACGCAGTTTTATTAGAGAGAGACGAGGCATTAGCTCGCAGAGATGCCGCTGTTGTTGAGCGGGATGAGGCGATATCATCCAGAGACGCAGTGATAGTCGAGCGGGATAGTGCTATATCTGCCCGTGCCGTGAGGTCCCTTACCACTGGCATGATCGCAGAGATGAGCACATATATTGATGATCATATGGTCACCATGCATATGGCTGCAGATCTGTTGGGTCGTGTGGATATTCTCGTACAGGAGACCACAGCTTCACCTCCATCCTCTGAGAGGGACGCCATATTGGGCTTGTTAGCTCGCATATACCCTGACTTGTAGATGAGCTTATATTTTCCTACACAAACTAGCTTATCCATTTTGTCATATACAGTTTACATTGTATACATCAAACAACATTATATATATGACAGGGAAATATATTTTTGGATCACTTCCCTTTTAGATATGCCTTGCTATTCGCTTGATATTTTGCCTGCTAATTCAGGGCTTGTGGTCTTGATGTATTCTGAATTCCTCCTGGGTGGATGGACATTGAGTTGTCTCAGGATAGTTCAGAATAGATCATCGATCTCTGTGTATCCCTACCATCTTTGGTGTCTTGGGACTGGTTTCTGGATGAAAATGTGGATTGGTGTTAATTCCATCTCTTATGGATTGGTGTTACTCTTTAAGGTATAACAGCAACTTAGATGGTCGCCGAATCTCCTATTTGGGAGGAGTTCAGGTAATTCCACCCCTTTGGTCTGAAGTAGAATGAAATGTAGTGGATTGATGTTTGATTCCAGTACCAACTGACAAGGGTTTGTGTTTTGGTAGGGGTGAGACCGAACCATGAATGGTACGCCACGTACTTCTATTGAAGAGGAGATCAGGTCTGCGTAGTTCAAACCTGGTGTAAGAGGTTCAACGCTGTATATGGTAGAAATGGTGTAGGAATATTTTTGTTGTTTTTGTTTTTTGTAAGGGTAGAAATGTTTTTGTTGTTTTTTGTTTTATTGCGACCGAGCTATATGAAATGGTTGTCTATGTATTCCTATTGAAGAGGAGATCAGGTCGACGTAGTTCGCCCCTTAGGGCGAGTGGAAAAGCGTAATCCCATGTGCAGGTCATAGTGCAGGGAGGAGAAAGTTTAATCCTAGGTTGAGGATAAACTGCAGGTATGAGAAGTTTGATCCCATGTATGGGTAGCCAAACTGCAAGTGGGAGAGGTTCAATCCGCGGTGGGATGACCTAAGTCGTAGGAACGCAACGGAGAGCCAGGCTGCTGGCTTGAAATGTATGTTTCCCTAAGGGGCAAAGTGTAGAAAAGTTGTAGGTGGTAAAGGGTTAAAGAACTGGAATGACTGGTGATCTGATGGTTCCACAACAGGATGTTTGCGAATTACTTCAGACATAGTACCATTTCACGACGTCTGAGTTAATGAGTTGTTGAAATTCATCGCCGTCCATTTCTTGTAATCTGAGAGCGCCCCCTGTCAATTCTTCTTTGACAACAAACAGGCCTTCCCAGTTAGGAGCGAATTTTCCCTTAGATTGATCTTGGTTGTCAAGAATCTTCTTTAAAACCAAGTCATGTTGTTTAAACTGCCGTAGCCAGACTTTTTTGTTGTAGGATCTGGCGATCCTTTGTTGATATAACTGACCATGGAAGATAGCCGCGGTTCGCCTTTCGTCTATTAGAGACAATTGGTGATACCTGTCTTGTACTCATTGGTCTTCATCCAGCTGAGCGTCTATCAACACTCTGTGGGATTCCATTTCAACTTCTATGGGGAGTACTGCTTCCATCCCATAGGTTAATGCGTAGGGGGTTGCCCTAGTGGAAGTGCGCATTGAGGTTCTGTAGGCTAAGAGAGTCAGAGGCAATAGGTCAAGCCAATCTTTGTGGTTGGCGAACATCTTTTGCATAATCTTCTTGATGTTTTTGTTAGCCGCTTCAACAACACCGTTCATCTTTGGACGATAGATGACGGAGTTAAGATGTTTGATGTGGAATTTACTGCATAATTCCTCCATCATTTTGTTGTTGAGGTTCTTGGCATTGTCTGACACAATCACCTCTGGTTGTTCGTATCGACAAATGACATTGTTTATGATGAAAGCAATGATGACTTCTTTAGTAACCCTGGGGAAGGAGGCTGGTTATACCCACTTGGTGAAGTATTCGATCATGGTGAAGATAAATCGATGACCATTACTGGCTTTAGGCTCAATGGGCCCGATAACGTCCATTCCCCACATTGAGAAGGGCTAAGGTGAACTCATATTGTGGAGTTCCTTTGGAGGGGCGTGTATAGCATTCCCATGAATTTGGCACTGATAGCATCTTTTGACGTGGTCATCGCAATCAGCTTTGAGAGATATCCAATAATGTCCCATCCTGAGGACTTTTTTGACAAGGAGGGGGCCACTCATGTGGGGGCCACAGACTCCTCCATGGATTTCATCCATAAGTCTTTGGACTTGATCTTTGTCTAAACAACTGAGGAGACCTATTCCTGCATCTCTTTTGTAGAGCGCATCTCCACTTAGGTAGAATTTCATAGCAAGTTGATGGATCTGCCTTTTCTCAGTCGGGCTCGCCTCAACGGGTGTAGATCCATCTCCCAGATATTCCTTGATATGCTGATACCAAGGATGTTGGATGGGAGGTAGCTCATTTGATACTTCTCCAATGTAATTCCCATAGGCTGGGGCCTTGTGCAGGGAAATTGTGACGCTTGGCAAGTGTTCCTTATCTGATATGCGAATCAAGGAAGCCAAAGTAGCTAATACATCCGTAAAGTCATTTCTATTACGAGGAATGTGTAGAAAGGAGATTTCTTCAAACTCCAAAGCCATCTTCAATACCTGCCGATGGTAAGGCAGCATTGAAACCCCGTCCATTAGGGCTAGCTGGTGGAAGAAGATGCGTAATTTTCTTCTGTGTTGTCAGAAGATTAAGAATGTTCTCAAGGGTATCCCCTAAGGGTGTAAACACTCGAGGGCGTTTGACTTCTCCACCTTTTGGTATTGGAGGGTTTACAGACTGTGCTTGAAAGGGAGTGTAGTTTCTCCTTTGAATAGGCATGTTCTGATTACCTTTTTGCCCCTGTAGTATCAGGGAAACATCTTCCTCTTTCTTTTTATGGACCCTTCGGGGGTCGTTCCCATAATTTCCAGACTGGATGTGATCAGCAACAGCTTTGAGTGCAGCTAGGTCTTGAATCTTTCCGGACTTCAATCCCATCTCAACCATCTCCCCATGTCTAACCATTTCAGAAAATGGTTTGCCGATGCCGGCTAAAACTCTTTCATAGAAAGGCGCGTCTTGTATGTCTATGAAAGTCCTAACCATCTCTGATTCTGTCATGGAAGGACTAACTTGGGCATCCAGACGTCTCCACCTTTGAGTATGCTTTGTGAAAGACTCGTTAGACTGTTTCTTGATCTTGGTAATTTGATACCGATCAGGAGCCATCTGAGATTCAAAGCTGTATTGAGTGAGGAAAGCATGTGCTAGCTCTTCCCAGCTACGGATCTTTGAATTGTCTAATCTTGTGTACCACGAATGGGCTTCTCCAGTTAGACTTTTTTGGAACAATTGCATTCTGAGCTTTTCGTCCTCTGCATAAGATCCAAGCTCTCTAATAAACACCTTTAAATGTGTATAAGGATCTCCTAACTCGTCATATTTTTCGAAGTCAGTAGTTTTAAAATTTTCTGGATAATGAACACCAGGGAAAATGCAAAGATCAGCATATGAACACTCCCGTGTGTTCCAATTCCTTTGATAGCACGATGGGTCTCTTCCATTTGGAGGACTTTCTTTTTGATGTCACCAATGTCTGGATCTTTAGTGGGATGGGCAGCATCATGAGTTTTGTTGGTCGTATCCAACTGCAATTTAGGTATTGTAATGACCTGGGTTCCCCTTTGTGTGGAGGATTCAGCATGTACGGGTATTTTTGGACCCTGATTGGACTGGTGTAGTTCTTTGAGTAGAACAGCCAAATCTGTAATTTGTTTGCTTAATCCGTCAAACTGGATTAAGTTCAGTCTGGTCTGATGACGACATGGTTGACTGTAGGCTTGTTGCCTTTTTGGACTTTAACCGGGTAGTAGGTCCGATTGGTTCCCTATCTTAGGTTACTCTCGCGGCTTTTTGGCATGAAGGTTCCCAAATCATCGCAATCTACTTGACGGGAAATTAATACGGTCTTTAAACTGGAGCGAATTTGGGTGGTGCCTTTCCTGAGCCTCGGGGAATTAGTCTTCCCACGAGTCCAGTAATCAAACATCGACGGGATAGCCTCCAGGTGGAGGGACCACACAACATACATTCACATACATCGCGTCTCACCGTATGAAAATGATGACATGTGTGAAGCACTAATATCACAAGCAGTTATGGTGCGAAGCACTAATATCACAAGCAGATATGGTGCGAAGCACTAATATCACAAGCAGTTATGGTGTGAAGCACTAAGTGCAATAAGTAAATGCATTCGTACACATTCATCATAAATGTAAATGCAACATCCACACACAAGCAGATAACAATTTTGAAAAGATTGTAGTAGCGGCTTAAGTCCTCTTCTTCGAGTCCCCAAAGAGAGTCGCCACTGTCGACGCGTGGATTTTTAGATGTCCTTTCCGCTTACTTGTTCTTTGGTGTTCTCATTTTAGGTGAGATTTGTTTAAAAAACTAAGTGAAAAAGGTCCGACATGTATAATGTCAACGATGGACTGTTAAGAGTCGCCAGTTGGTTTTTTAAATGGTTGTACCAACACAACAGAGAAAAGGTTTGCACATTTACCCAGTGATGTGACACTACTAAACGGGTCGGTGAAACCGAGATTCATTAGGGTCCGGGGACTTGGTTATGCGGAGGGAAGGTGTTTGGCACCCCTTGACATCCTTGTTACCACGGTGACCGCCTCTTTTCAAGAAACTATTATTTGAATGTGTGTGTGTGTGGGTCAATGTGCTATTATTTGGAAGTAATGCGAGGCCTCGTTCACACCTATATACACAAGGTTTGAATTTATGTAAAAATTCAATTTTAAGCAAGATATGGCAGTGATATTTTATAAAAGAGGTTTTTCAAACCCTGATGCTCAATAGTAATTGAGACCTTTTATGCTCCCATTTTATTAAGTGTTCTATTGATTGATTTTATTTTACGATCGAGGCATCCGTATTTAAAATAATGTACAAAATAATGCCGATTTCCTCATGGGTATGGAAACCATCTCGAGGAAATTTAGACAATCGTAGAATAATTTACAAGTCACATACAATTGAAATGTCCATCACGGGAACCGAATCTAGATCCAATAGGCTGAATATGTGATCACATGATTCCTAGGCGCACAAGATACTGCAATTTGTATGAAAGCAGTAAGCATGTATATATATAAAAGCTGTAAATATATATATACAGACAGGATCACCAACCACGAAGCATCTCCATGGGGGATCAGAAATGTAAATAAAGCTGTAAAAGCTATCAACCGTCACGGAGGAAACTCCAGGTGGGACGAAGCGTAAATGAAGCTGTAAATACGGTCAACCGCCACGAAGGAAACTTCAGGCAGGACAAATATATATATATATATATATACAAAAGCAATAAACGCACTTCTGATGTAAAATCTGTGCTCATCGAATGAGTTCGATAATAGATTATATATATATATATATATATATATATATATATAAAAAAAGAGAGTAAACGCATTTGGATGTAAAATCCGTGCTCATCAAACAGAGTCCGACCACGCTTCATATATATAAATATATATATATATATAAAAGCGAGTAAACGCTCTGCATCAAGTCTAGGCTCATCGAACAAAGTTCGACACACATATATATATATATATATATATATATATATATATATATATATATATATATATATATATATATATATATATATATATTAAAGCAATAAACGCCTGCATCAAGTTTAGGCTCATCGAACAAGGTTCACACACACGCTTAATATATATAAATGTATATATATATATATATATATATATATATATATATATATATATATATATATATATATTAAAGCAAATAAACGCCTGCATCAAGTTCAGGCTCAATCGAGGCATAACTCGATAATGTTAGTTAATATATATATATATATATAAAAGCTGAAACAAAACCATGGACCAAAGTCCGGGCAAATGCGCGCAACACGACTCTCAACGTGAAGAAGGGTGTGTGCAGAGATGAAGAGAAGACTCTAAAGTGTGTGAGAAGGCTTACAGTTGACTGCCAAAGAAGACTTCTATATCTTTAGAGTGGGTAAAAACTGGCTTTTGTAGGTACAAAAAGGCTATATATGAGCTCACAGGTGTTTAAAATGAGAAAGTACACTGCATGGGGTGAGTGCAGAGCAAATTGGGAAGGGCTTCCTTGCCGTTTTCTCTTTCAAAATGGGCAGCCCAAGCCCTCTATTTATAGACTATTTAGCCGCAGGTGTACCAGAGGCAACCCGGATGGGCTCGAGTTTTTCGGGTCGGGTTGTCTCGAAGTACGTGTACTCGGGCACTATAATGTCCACTCAAACTTTAAGAAGTGCAATTCGGGCATCCGTTTGAGGTATACAGGACCTATTTTGGACCGCCGTTGTCGAGATTTGTACGATGGCATGGGATTAGAGTTTGTACGAAGTCATTGAAGATGGGACGGTTCCCTCCTGTCTTCAAGCTTCAACTTTCATTCGTTACCCCGCACAATAGTCACTTGGGATTGGTTAGTCTTGTGGGACATCGTTGCGTAGAGATGTTGAGATGACGTGGCGTGGCATCGCGTTGGCGAGATGACGATGTTGCCCCTCACTGGAGTTATCACGGATTGGTAGATAAAGCAACGTTGCTCAGAGCCGAGATTGAGATTGAATTGACTTTTGTCGAAGGTCCTCATTATCATCTTTGAGGCGCGCTGTCTTCCGGATGTTATCGCTGGTTGATACTGATGTATCTCGTTGTGAGCTTGAGATTGAAGCTGGTCGCATTTGAAACAAGCATTTTTGGGGTTATCGCCGAAACTGCATTCCTTGGGGTTATCACCAAGGTGGGTGGCTATTCCCATGGTTGGGACTGAGACAGGATACCTCGGGGTTATCTCCGAGATTAATCGATCTTCTTCGGTGTGTGTTCCGATATTATATCTGCACGCCTCGGGGTTATCTCCGAGATTGGAATTGTTACTCCCAGTGTGATCCGGGTTGGTCTTTGAACTTCCGGTAGTATCCCAGATGGATATGGATTGTCTCTGACAAAGAAACACACCACTTATGCTTTTTCTATCTATTTGACAACCTGCATAGTCAGAATATTAGTAACCCATTAGATCAAAATTGTCACATTTGGGGTAAAATAATCCTAAATTTATAGTACCACTCAAATATTTAAATATTCGTTTAACAACCTGTAAGTGTGATTCTTTGGGTTTGGCCTGAAAATGAGCACATAGACAAACACTGTACATTATATCAGGTCTAGAAGCAATTAAATATAGTAAGGTTCCGATCATACCTCTATATTTTGTTACTTCTACATCCATACCTTTTTCATCTGCTGTGAGTTTTATTGATGTACTCATTGGTGTGGTCTTTGAGTTTGCGTTGTCAAAATCGAATCTCTTGAGTAGTTCTTTTGTATACTTGGTTTGATGAATGAAAATACCTTCCTGATTTTGTTTGATTTGAAGGCCAAGAAAGTAATTGAGTTCTCCCATTAAGCTCATATCAAACTCCTTGTGCATGCATTTGGAAAACCACTCACAAAGAAAGTTATTAGTAGCACCAAATATTATATTATCTACATATATTTGTACAATAATGATATCTTTATTTTGACATTTAATAAATAAAGTAGAGTCAATTTCACCTCGTATGAAACCATTTGATAGGAGGTACTTACTTAATCTCTCATACCAAGCTCTTGGGGCTGGCTTGAGCCCATATAGCGCCTTCTTTAGTTTGTATACGTAATATGGTAACTTGTAATGCTCAAATCCAGGAGGCTGTTTTATGTAAACTTCTTCATTTATGTAACCGTTGAGAAAAGCGCTTTTGACGTCCATTTGATGTAGTTTGAACTTTCTGAAACAAGCAAATGCTTATAATATTCGAATGGATTCCAAACGGGTTACATCGGCAAATGTTTCTTCATAGTCTATCCCTTCTTGCTGATTGTACCCTTGAGCTACTAATCTAGCTTTGTTTCTTGTAATTGTTTTGTACTTGTCAAGTTTGTTTTTGAATACCCATTTAGTTCCAATATTGGATACATCTTTTGGAGGAGGCATCAACTCCCACACTTGACATCATTCAAATTGTTGTAGCTCTTCTTGCATTGCTAGTAGCCAATTTTCATCAAGTATGGCTTCTTTAGCGTTCTTTGGTTCAATTTGGGATAGAAATGCTGAGAAAGCACACATATTTTGTGCTTTTCTTCTTGTAGTAACTCCTTCATTTATGTTCCCAATGATGCTATCAGGAGGATGATTTTTGATGTATCTTGCTGATTTTAGAAGTTGAATGTCATGGATCACTTCTTCAGTAGTTTCTGAATCATGGTCTAGTTGTTCGTTCATTTCAGCTTGCTGGATATGTTCCTGATTTTCGTATTTAACTTGCTGGATAGGTTCCTGGTCCTGCTATTCTTCTAATCCAGCTTGCTGGATCGGTTTCGTAGTCTTGCTATTTTGCTTTATGTGGTAAGCTGGATTTGCAACAGTCTCTAAATTTCCTGCATCTTCCTCTCTTTCTTTTGGAATATCATAGTTAGATTCATTAAATTTATATGTATAGATTCTTCGATACACATCTTTTGCACATTATAAATGCGATATGCTCTACTATTTTGTGAGTAGCCAATGAATATTCCCTCATATGATCTAGCATCAAACTTGCCCAAGTTCCCACTAGTGTCAAGAATAAAGCATTTAGATCCAAATACTTTTAAATAGCTTATATTAGGAAGTCGATTATTTAATAATTCATATGGTGTTTTCAAAATAATTGGATGGATTAACACTCTATTTAGTACATAACATGATGTTTTTACAGGTTCAACCCAAAATTTCTTTGGAAGTTTACTTTCTTGAATTAGGGTTCTAGCTGTTTCTTGTAATGTTCGATTCTTCCTTTCTACCACTCCATTTTGTTGGGGAGTTCTAGGTGCTGAGAATTCATGAGTAATTCCTTTTTGATTACAAAATATAATTAAATCCTTTTGAAATTCAGTACCATTATCACTTATGATTTCTATAAGATTAAGACTATATTTTGTTTCTAAGTTTCTAATCAATTTTTCAAATTCTTTAAATGCCTCATCTTTTGTTCTAAGAAAGAGTACCCATGTGTATCTAGAAAAATCACCGACTATCAAAAATGCGTAAAATTTACCATTTAAGCTAGCATGCCTTTCAGGTCCAAATAAATCAAGATGGAGTAATTGTAAGGGAGAAGAAGTTGATACCATGTTCTTGGCTGTGAATGATGTTCTTACTTGTTTTCCAAGTTGATAAGGCTCGCATATACCTTTCTTTTTGGAGTTTATTTTGGGTAATCCTCTCACTAGGTTCTTTGAAGGCAACTTTTTGATTAGGCCCATATGAATATGTCCCATCCTTCTATGCCATAGATTTGCTTCATCTTGAATAGTTTCCAGACATAATTCTTCCTCCTGTTGCTCAAAATCAAGAGTATATATATTTCCTTCTCTTTGGGCAACTAAAGTAGTATTGTTAGTACCATGTGAAATTGTACATTTATCTTTTTCAAAATTTACTCGATGTCCATTATCCATTAATTGACTGACACTGATAATATTGAATTCTAGACCGTTAACAAGATGAACATTGTTAATGTTAACCTTACCATTACCGATTTTACCTTTTCCGATTATTTCACATGACCGGTTATCACCGAACGTGACAGTTCCATGTTTCTTTTTGACATTTAGTTCCACGAACTTAGATTTGTCACCTGTCATGTGGCGTGAGCATCCACTGTCAAGGATCCACTTTTGAGGTGACACTTTTGCCTTGAAACATACTTGTTTAAGAAAGATGCAATTTATCTTTTTGGTACCCATATCGTTTTGGGTTCACTTGTGTTAGTTGAAATCAAATCCCTTTTCTTTATCCATATTGTTTTACTTTGATTGTCATTTTTCTTCTTTGAACAATTTATCTTTAGATGGCCTTTAGTGCCACAATTTTTGCAAGTAGTGAAAGGTGTACAATAATTTAATTTAAATTTTAATTTAGATTTAAGAATTTCAACTTCCTTTCTATGTACCGGATTATAACCAATTCCTTGTTTATCATAACTTGGTCTTTGTTTCCCTAACATGACATTTAAGTTTTCTTCACCATGAACAAATTTAGCTAGAGACAGTTTTAGGGATTCTATTTCCTTTTGAAGTTCATTTGTTGGGGGTGTTTTATTGCTAGATTCATCACTAAAAGCATCAATGCATACATCTCTCATTTTTATGTCGTTTGTCAATTTTTCAACTTCATTATTTAATTATTTTACTTTGATGAAAAGTATTTTATTATAATTATCTAAGTAATCATTTTTCCCAGCTAACACTTTTTCTGTATTTGTATGTGTTACTTTCTAAGTCCTTCTTTTCATCTATTTGTGACTCAACTTCGCCCATTAGTGTGTTTACTAGATCTTTTACGTACATATTTTTTTCTTTTAGTTTTTCATTTTCTTGTTTCAAAATACTAATATCAGAAAAAAATACCTCACTAGATTCACCTTCAAGTCCCATAGAGCATATTTGAGCCAATTCATCATTCGCATTTATCTCCACATCAGATTCTTCATCGTCACTCCATGTTAAGAAGGCTTTATTCTTTTTGAACTCTTTATTGCCTTGCATCCCTTTGTTTTTAAGTTGGAAGCAGTCCTTCTTGAAGAGGCCTGGTCGTCCGCATTCAAAACAAGTTTCTTCGGTTTGCTTAGCTTTGAATTGGTTTGAATTGAATGCATTCCTTCTTTTATTCTTTCTCTGAAGTAGTCCCTTGAGTCTCCTTGAGATCATAGCTATTTCATCATCCGAGTTGTTTTGAAGTTCTTCTTCAATTCCTATATTTAGAGCTAACACTTTCTTTCGAGGAACTTCTTCCTCGTCATCATATCTTTTTAATTGATGTTCATATTCTTCTAGTTCACCAAAGAGAGTTAATGTATCCATAGAAGAAATATTGACAGAATCTTGAAGAGTAGTAATTTTAGATGCAAACCTTTTGGGCATAGCCCGAAGCAACTTACGATTGATTTCACTTTGTGGAATTGACTTGTCGAGCAACTTCAAGGAGTTTATAAGTACAAAAAATCGTGCTTGAGCCATTTAGATTGTTTCGTCTCTTTCTAGTTTGAACATTTCGTAGTCATGCATGAGCATACTTAGCTTAACTTCTCGTACTTTGGAAGTTCCTTCGTGACTTACCACAAGGGTATCCCATATATCCTTTGATGTGTTGCATGAAGAGACTTTGTCTATTTCGGCTTGCACCATGCCGCTGAGAAGAGTGTTCATTGCTTTTGAATCGTATAAAACCATGTATGTTTCGGTTGAGTCAATCTCGAGTAGAGTTTTTGGAGTGCCATCATCTTTCCCTGGGATTACTGGTCCATTCTCTACCACCCACCATTCCCATGGGTCTCGCTTAAGATATATCCTCATTCAAAATTTCCAGAAATTATTCTCTGTTCCAAAGAGTAGTGGAGGTCGGTTTGTTGATTGACCTCCGTGATGAGTGTTTCCAAGTTGTGCCATGTCAGAATCTTTCCCTACAAGTCACCTTTAAGACCAAGATAAGTAGAGACAAGCTTTGATACCAAATGAAATTTAAGTAGGTACACTTAGAAGGGGGGGGGGGGGGGTTTAATAAGTGTAGGAACAAACTATGTCCAACTTTTGATTAACTAAAAATTCCTTTGGATATTCAATACAACAATCTGGATTCTATATCTTTGTAAGTTAAAATATGAAAAAAAGATATTGAATTAATGTATCAATTTCTAAAAATATAATTCTGAGACTTAACTTTTTCTAAAGTTGATTAGGATAAACCAATTTACTGAATTAGTTAAGTGATATGAATGGATATAGAATGCAAGCTGCTGGATAGTTAACAGAATAATGTAATCACATAAACACCGGAATTTTTACGTGGTTCAACTACTACCCTCTAGAATAGTAGCCTAATCCACGTCCAATACCAACTAGTATTGGAGACTCACTTTTATTAAACTTTTCCAATTAAAATACATGTGACGCCCCCAAATCCGGGTACTTGAAACCCGAACTCGGTGCTTCACGATACCATTCTATAAGCTGACTAATACTAATAATAATAACAATAATATAAAATTCAAACTTAATTTACATATGCATCAAAGTTTATCTCCCCAGTGCACGAGACCTTAAAGTACATTCCTTACAATACATGATATATATATATATATATATATATATATATATATCATTGTCTTAATAATATAAAACTATTACAAAGAATTACCACAAATCTTATTCGATTAGCTTTCCTTTTCCTTTGTTTCTCGCTTGAGCTTTACGGTTCTTCAAACTTAACTCGAAACATTTAAATTAAGCAAGGATGAACATTTGAGTGCCCAAAGAAGTAATAGCAATTATATGTATATAAGTTTGAAGAATTTAAGTATTTTCTTTATATAACTCTTCTACAATCTAATCAAAAGTTGTGAAGTAATCAACCGATAATAATAACATAACAACCCTTTTCAAATTTTTGAAACTACGTCTTCGGCTATAAATGGGGTTTAAGTGACATACTATGAACATTGTTTTATTTTCAAATGGTTTAGCGAGAACTTCATCCGTGATACCGTCATAAATTACGGACACGGGGTGATCAAATTTGCCAGTTGTCTCAGACGATCAACACTACATTACAAGAACGATGTTATCGTTCACTCATCTGTCCGCCTTTGGGAGCATAAAAGTTTTCCCATATTCGGGATGTTCATACTTAGTCTTGAGTCCAAACCAAAGAAATTTGATTGGATACAAAAAGGTTTTATCTTGTTCAACAATAATCTATAATTCAACATATATGTATACGGGTAATTGACAAAGGTGTATCAACATGTGAATGAATACCATGATTATCCAAGTGGGGACACTTGTATAACCATTTATAGAAATTAGCGAACAGAATATATATCTGAA
Organism: Panax ginseng; assembly: GCA_020205605.1. NCBI lineage: Eukaryota > Viridiplantae > Streptophyta > Magnoliopsida > Apiales > Araliaceae > Panax > Panax ginseng. The sequence continues at coordinate 67,468,718 of CM035145.1, read as the reverse complement.
CTAAAATGTTGATAATCAATGAGCGTATATAATCTGTACAAGAATAATATAATTCTGAAACATTCTTACTCATGTCCATTGCATAAAGAAAATGCAAAGGTAGGATACTTGCCTGATACGTTGTTGCCTAATTTTTAATAGCACTTTACCACGCAATTACTAAATTGTAATATTCAAAGAAATATCGCAATTAGACTAATATTTATCAATTACTAATTCTAATGCAATTAATCCTATTTTAAACTACGAAATTTTGTTTGTGATTTGAAATTTAAACTTAACAAAAATAATGATTAAAATCAAAATTTCACAAGAATAACTGCAGATTTAACAGGTTAAGATTACAACTTCCCTTGGTATTTCATTTAAACCAATTTACTTCCCATTTAAAACAATTAATTAATATGAATCATTATCCAAGAATGATTTAAAAATTCACACACTCTTTCCAAAACACGTGAACAAATCCTCCTAACTCCGATCCTTAAGACACAAAATTACAAGGAACACCCTACTTAATCAATTCACTATATTCCTATGTGAATCAAGTTAATTAGGGTTTACTTACAAATTCTTTCAAAGGATACAAAAGACACATAGGTATATTCCTATCCTACATTCTAATCATATTAACCCTATTCAGATTATATGAACAGATGTTATCATATCCAGATCTCAATCTATACTCCATCTTCCAATTTCATATAGATTATCACAATAATTGTTGGCCAAACAATTAATCAATAAACAAAAGATATAATAAATAATTCAATAAAAACCAACATTCATTCAATGGGAAGGTTCAATTTAAACTACATACCAAGTTCCGTTGCAATCTTAATTAAAATTAGTTCATGATAATAATAAAGAAAAACATCATCCAGATTAATAATCCAAACATCCCAGATAATTACAAAATATAAAATTAGAGAAGAGAAGAAGAAACTTTGAATTTGCTCCAATACTCTCTCTTTGATCTTCAGCCCTTGCAATTTTCCTTCGTGTTTTCCTTCGTTGTTCTCTCGCCAAATCCTTTTGAAAAAATTCAAAGGATACGCCTTTTCTAAAGTCTCCTCCTATTTGTATTAGTCTCCCACCTCATTTAGATTCCTTTTGCTTCCAATACCCACTGGCAAGAGAGAAAATCCTCCTTTTGCCAAGAGCATACGAGCGCCTTCAGCGCCAACACAAGCCATTTCCAAGCGCCTAGGCACTTGACTAGGACCACGTATTTACAAAAATGCCACTCAGCTCTAATTTTAATGATTTTTTGACCTTTTTCTTCTCCGAAATGACCAATTTGTCCCTCCAGCTCCAACCTACAAGAAATAAACACAAAACAGATAAAAAGATACTAAAAAACAATTAATGATAGCAATAATTAAGTTTAATAATATCGGATTCATAGGTATAAAACATACTCATCAAATACCCCCAAAGTTAACCAATTGCTTGTCCCCAAGCAATAAAATACAATGCAATAACTAAATATGCAATACAACTTTATCTACGTGCCTAAAATTTCAAAGAATCAAACAACAAAATCTATTCATCAAGCCTCGAGAAATCAGATTAAACATGCTAGTACATCATATCAAGACAGATCAATAATTTCCTAGTCAATCATCAAATCTTACCTCATATTATCGATATAAATGCGTAATGTTTGAACAACAATGTTAACTAATATAATGCTAAATACAAAACATAATAGATCTCCTTAAAGGCGTCATATAGTGTCAACTCACAAAATTCACGAACAAGCTAGATCCAACTAAAGTCAAACATCCACCAAATTCAAGAGTCCAATCCGGGATACTTATGCTTTACTTATCATTATGGGGGCTTTTTGCTCTTTTCCCATTTTATTGTTTATCTCTTTTTTTTTAACCATGACTGTGCAATGTCTCATTCCATTAGGCTAACAATGCTACCCATTAGCGAGATTTCGACCAACGACTCCCAGACCATATAAGACCTTAGGGCGCTAGGTGTAAAGACACTCCCCAAGCGCATTTTTCTCAAGTAACAAAGGCCCCGAAACAAGACTAGCCACGGTATCTTTTTCATCAAATTTTTTTTTGAAGCTTATATTTCCCAAATTTTTCCCCCAAACTTAAGTTTTTGTCTAAATTCAGTCATCTCCGCCTATTCATGTCTTTCATTCATTCAAACTAGTATTATCCTCAAGAAGTCCATTATGTGTCAATTTAGACTCAATCAGTCAACATAGTTGTTTTTACTGTGCTATCCTTATTATATCGGGCCAAATAGGTAAAGATTCAAATCATGACAAGAAATCACATCAAAGTCTTAACAGATAATACTATACTTGTCTACACTCAATTAATATCATCATCACAAAAAACAGACTTAAACTATCTAACAGCTGGAAACATGCAAATACTTGATTTTTTTTTCCCGTAAGAAATTAGAATGAAAACTACATGAAAAACTACTAAATGAATACTACATAAATGCAACTGGAACTGGATGAATGCACCCCCAAACTTCACCTATGCAATGTCCTCATTGTATATAACAAACAAAACATAAGAAATTAGGCACTGAGGACTTCCCTGAAAGATAGACACCTTATTCCTCGTCAGTATCCTCGTCTTCTTCTTCATCAACCTCATCTTCAGGGGGTAGATCACCGAGGGCAGGAGCGCACTGGATTCATGCAATCAAACATCTCTAGAATGTCGCACTACGCTCGATACATCTCTGCTTGTCATTTGAGCTAGGCTATCCTCGATTTCTTTCAACCCTAGTAAAAACCCTGTTGAACTCTAGTAGCCACCATGTCAATCCTTCTAGTTTGATTTCTTAATTCTCGGCGAATATCTTCAAAAAAATTTGGTGGTGGCCCGTAACTTCCAAATTACAGGAGGATTGTCGTGTGATTGTTGATTAGGCTCTACCGCAGACTCCTGGAGGCACAATAATGAACCCTAACCCTCTCTGGTGTGGTGTACCCCACCCCATACCTTGTACTTCTTAATAAGTCGAGTGGTCAATCGCAGCTAAGGGAGGTTGTCTAGCTTCTTCTAAGATCCCATTTGACTCAAAATTGTCGACATAGTCCAAAGATCAAAGATGGGTGAGGTAATCCACCGAGGTCCCTCCTCGAATTGCTTTGTCAATTGAATCATGTATAATATGACCCACATCTATAGTTTTTCCTCAGTGTAATGCGTAAAAGCAACGCTGCCCGTTGATTTATAACATCACTCATATGCCTACACGGCATCAACTTGGCACAAATAAAGGCATGCCATGCTTTCCCGTAACTGCTTAGTGCGAATGCAGGGGACAAAACAACTTCTTATTGATCTGTTAATTTCCATGTTGTTCCAGGTACACACAAAGCTTGAATGATCTCACTGTAGTCTAGCTCGTGCTCTAAATATTGCATGTTGCCAGTATTGGGTATTATGTTCAAGCCGTAGTAAGCATTTATTATCCTAAAACTGACCTCCACTGATTTTCCGCGAACCCAAATTATGTTACCAACAATATCTTTTGCATTGGCATAGAATTCCTTAACAATTTTAATGACCGATGAATCTGGTTGGGATGTAAAGTTCACCCATCTTCTACTTCCAATCATTTGTAGTAACTCCTCATCTTCTGCCTCTGGCAATAATCCATGCTCAGGAATTAGCGTTTTACTAGAAAGCATATTGTAATATCTTTCTGGACGACTAAAGACTTATAAATCTCTTTTGTCATACTTAGTCGGTCGGCGTTCAAGTCTCGCCTTTTGCCTTTTAGTAGCCATGAGTCTTGTGTGTGAATTGCTTGCCCAATAGATGATGTTCGTGAGGCTTAGTATGGGCCAATCCTCTTTGTGACAATATATCGAACACTTGGTGTGCACAAATTTTGAACATTATTGGTAGGCACTCCCCAAACTTAATTTTCACCAAATTTGTCAATAACTAAAGCACACTAGTCGTCCAATGCAATACAAGCAACAATGAAAAGTACCCAAATCCACTTGAGCCAACACAATGAAATAACCAACTTCAACTTACTACCTTAGCTACTATCCAAGCAAATCCAAATAATTTGCAATAAAATCTTGTGCACTTACTTGGTTATAGCCAGATATGATGTTCCAATCAAAGTTGTAGGAGCAATTTTTTTTGAGGTTTGAGCACTTACTTCAGATAGATTTGGCTTGAATGTGAGTTGGTGCCCGAATTGGTGATGAAGGATGACCATATGGAGATTAATTGCCTTTGAGTTTGGGTAGGAGATTGAGTATTTGGTTATCCTTAGTCAAGAAGAAGTTGATTATCGTGGGCTAGATTAGAGGAGGGATGTGATTTGAGTGAGTTTGAGTTTTTGTAGGAGAGCAAGAGAGTGTTTGATTTGGGTTTGGAAGAGTATTGCCCGATTAGGGCTTATACTTTTTTTAAAGTTACAGCATGAGCGCCTAGGCGCTTGACATTGCATAGGTTTGACCGCCTAGGCGGTTGGCTGTAGAATCTGTTGGGAATGTAGAGCGCCTAGGCGCTTGATTTGGCCTAGGTATGGACACCTAGGCGCTTGGTGCTCGTCTGGGCTACTTCAGGTGGGCGCCTAGGCGCTTGGCTTGTGTCTGGCTTGGGCGCCTAGGCGCTTGGGCATGTCTTGGGCCTCTTGGTTTACTGTTTGCTTCTTTGTGCTCCCAACCTGCATACCACAACTTAAATTAAGACTTATTCTAAAACCATAACTAAGATAAACTACATTCTAAAATAAAAGAAAACTAACCAACATTAAAGATTCGCCTAATAAATAAATAAATAAATAAATACCCTACACCACTTAGTAATTCAATAACATTAAAAATGAGGGAAATGATTAGAAATATGAGAATTTGACAAATGGATATTCTTCTATTGAGCTCATAAGTGTTATTTCATGTGGGCTTCCTTTGTAATGGCCCCCAGAACTCACCTAGCTCAATGGCAAGCATAGCCGCCACCACCGGGAGCGAAACCCCCGACTAGTAGTCGAGCCATTAATCAACCCGCCAAATATGTAATCTTGTTTCCTACCCTGAAATCAATTAAATATCATGTTAGAGAACATAAGGGGTGTAACAAAACCTAAACAATAAAAGTTTAACCACTAAATAAACTAACAGTAAAGCAAATTAAACAAAATAAAAGTAAAAATAGAAAATAACAATAAAAATTCCTAGGTTGCCTCCTAGTTAGCGCTTGGTTTATAGTCTTCAGCCTGACTTTCTTCTCTGTTCTAATTAGCAAGGTTGACCGATGTCTTTTCACAATCAACACAACCCCCATAGTAGTGTTTCAATCTCTGACCGTTGACTTTGAAATTACGTTTAGCATCCGGGTCTTCCACCTCCACAGCTCCGTGAGGATAAACTTTTGTAAAGATAAATGGCCCTGACCAACGGGATTTTAACTTTCCTGGAAGCAATTTAAGCCTTGAATGGTATTAATAGCACTGTTTGCCCAGCTTCAAACTTTCTTTCCAGAATTTTCTCATCATGCCACCTCTTAACCTTTTCTTTATATAACTTCGCGTTCTCGTATGATTGAGTCCTAATTCATCCATTTGGTTTAATTGTAAGAGGCGCTTCTCCCGTAGTTGGTATATATCAAAGTTTAACTTCCGATTTGCCCAATAAGCACTCGTGTTCTAGTTCAACTGAAGATGGCATGCCTTCCCATATACTAACCTCAGATGGAGACATCCCTATCGAAGTTTTGTAAGTCGCATTTATATGCCCATAAAGCATCATCCAACTTACTAACCCAATCTTTCCGACTAGGTTCACTATCTTCTTGAGGATTCGCTTTCACTTCTGCTAGAGACCTCGGCTTGACCACTTGTTTGTGGATGATAAGCGAGCTATCTTATGAGTGACTCCATTTCTTTGAGAATAGTCGAGAACTGCTTATTACAAAAGTGCGTGCCTTTATCACTAATGATTGCACGAGGAGTACCGAATCTAGAGAAAATATTCTTCCGAATGAACTTAACCACAACCTTAGCATCATTGGTGGGCGATGCTATAGCTTCTACCCACTTTGAAACGTAGTCCACCGCTAGAAGTATATAGGAGTTGCTAAAAGATGATGAAAATGGTCCCATAAAGTCGATGCCCCAAACATCAAACAATTCGACTTCTAAGATCATGTTTAGTGGCATCTCTTGTCGCTTTGATATATTACCCACTCTTTGGCATCTCATCACATTTCAATGAAAACACACGGCATCCTTAAAGAGTGTTGGCGCGTAAGAATCCACATTGAAGCACCTTAGTCAGCCGCTCTTTTCTCCCCGCAAAATGTCCACCATAGTCGATGCATGTCATTGGTAGAGAATATTCTCCATTTCAACTTCCTAACACACCTTCTTATTACTTGATCTCCACAATCGCTTAAATAAAATGGCTCATCCCATAAATACTGCTTCACATCACGGAGAAATTTCTTCTTTGTCGACTTGTCAAATATGGCGTAAAACACCTTACTCACAATGAAATTTACATAATCTGCATACCATGGAGTATCCATCCTTACCGCAAACAGTTGTTCATCCGGGAAAAATTCATTGATCATTGTTGTGTCATCTTTTTTTAGTTCTACATTCTCTAATCGTGATAAATGATCAGCAACCTGATTGTCTGTTCCTTTTCGGTCCCGGATCTCCAAGTCAAACTCTTGTAGCAATAATACCCATCTAATTATTCTCGGCTTCGCATCCTTCTTTGCTATTAAGTACTTAATTGCTGAATGATCTGTAAACACGATCACTTTTGTCCCAATAAAATATGAGCGAAATTTATCAAATGCATAAACAATCGCTAATAGCTCCTTCTCAGAGGTGGTATAATTCAAATTGGGCATCCGCTAACGCCTTACTAGCATAGTATATAAAGATGAAAAATTTTATCCTTTCATACAAGAATCGCGCCAATCGCAAAGTCGCTAGCATCACACATTAATTCAATGGGATACTCCAATCAAGCGCTATGATTACAAAAAGTGTAATAAGTTTTCTTCAACACATCAAAAGCTTCCGTGCATGCTTGATCAAAGTTGAATGGGACATCCTTCTCCAAAAGATTGCAAAGTGGTTTCGTGATTTTGGAGAAGTCTTTTATAAATCGCTTATAAAACCAAATGTGTCCCAAAAAACTTCAATACCCTTTACTGAAATAGGTGGTGGCAAGCTCTCGATGGTTTTGATCTTAGCTCTATCAACTTCAATTCCTTTTGATGACACTCGATGACCCAAGATTATCCCTCTTGCACCATAAAATGACATTTCTCCCAGCTTTAAAACCAAATTCGCTTCCATACACCGCTTGAGCACGAGAGTGAGATTTTCCAAATAATAATCAAACGAATCCCCAAAAACCTAAAAATCATCCATAAATACCTCGAGATTTTGTTCGACCATATCGAAGAAAATAGCCATCATACACCGCTGAAATGTCGCCACAAGATTACATAATCCAAAAGACATTTTGCAAAAAGCAAAGGTACCATATGGGCATGTGAATGTCGCCTTCTCCCGATCCTCTGTGCAATGGCAATCTGTTATAACCCGAGTATCCATCCAAAAGACAATAATACTCATGCCCTCGCAAGTTCGCTCAACATTTGATCTATGAATGGTAGAGGAAAATGGTCCTTACGAGTGGCATTGTTCAACTTTCTATAATCCATACACACCGCCAAACCCGTGAATCGCTCGAGTCGGGATTAATTCATTATGCTCATTTGCTACTACTGTCATTCCCCCTTTCTTTGGCACACAATGAACCTGACTTACCCATGAGCTATCTGAGATAGGGTAGATAATTCCCACATCCAACCATTTAATGATTTCCTTTTTAACAACTTCCTTCATGATGGGATTGAGTCTTCGTTGTTGTTCAATAATCGGTTTCGCTTCATCTTCCAATAGAATCTTATGTATGCAAATTGATGGGCTTATTCCCTTGATATCCGCAAGAGTCCACCCAAGAGCAGTCTTGAATTGCCGAAGTACCCTTAGTAACTTTTCTTCTTGAACCTTATCAAGTGATGCAGAAATAATAACTGGAAAGGTAGAAGAAGAACCAAGGTAGGCATACCGTAGATGGTTAGGCAATGGCTTAAGTTCCAAGGTAGGCGGTTCTTCTAAAGATGATTTCACCTTTTCATCCGGTTTTCCCCAAAAATCCATAGGTTCAAATTTTTGCAAACTTCGTGTGAACTTCGGTGCTGAATCTAACATTTGAACCCATTCTAGCACAGTTGAATCATCAAATAAATTTTCACTAACCAATGCACTTTCAAGAGGGTCTTCATTGACAAATTTACTAAATACCTCTCTAGTTGCTTCTTCAATCAGATCAACTCTAAAGCACTCTTCCCCTCCCTTCGGGAATTTCATAGCCTTGAAAACATTAAACGTTACTTCTTCATCTTGACTCTCATCGTTAACTCTCCTTTTGTACATCAATTAATGTACTTCCAAAGGCTAAAAATGGTCTTCCAAGGATAATGGGTATGTCTTTATCCTCTTCATACTCCAACACAATGAAGTCTACCGAAATATGAATTTGTCCACCTTCACTAATATATCTTCCACAATACCCCTAGGGTATGTCACTAATCTATCTCATGAGTCAGAAAGAGATATTTGTTGGCTTTGGTGCTGGTAATCCCAACTGAGTGTAGATCGAAAGTGGCATCAAGTTAATACTCCCACCCAAATCACACAAACACCATTAAAGAACTCGGGGCCCAATCGCACTTTGATGGTGAAGCTACCCGATCCTTCAACTTCTGGTGGTAACTTTCTTTGCGTAATCATACTTACATTCTTCCTCATCAACGCTATAGTTTCGAACTCCCCTAGCTTCCTCTTTCTTGCTAAAATATCTTTCATAAATTTTGCATAGCTAGGCATTTGTTCTAAAGCATCTGCGAATGGAATGTTGATTTGTAGCTTTTTGAACACTTCTAAAAATTTTGAAAACTGTCTATCTAATTTCTGCTTTTGAAATCTTTGAGGAAACGACGCAGGTGGTACGACTGTTGTTTGCTTATCTTCTTGTTGTTTTTTCACAACATTTTCCCCAGATTTACTTTCTGAATTTCCACTCTCTTTTTCACCATCCTCAGCAGAAATTATTTTCTTTTGTCCGTCTATATCTGTAGTCAACTCCTTCCTACTTTTGAGTGTAACTGCCTTACAATGTTCATTTCCATCATTCCTTGGATTTTTCTCCGTATCACTAGGTAAAGAACCTGGAGTTCTAGTATTCAAAGCACTAGCTATCTGCCCAATTTGGTTCTCAAGATTCTTTATTGCAGCTGATTGGTTTTTCATTGTGGCTTCAAACTGAGTTGCCAATCTTGCCAACAATTCTTCCATTTGTGATAGCTTATCAGGTTGATGAGGTTGTGGGTGTTGTTGAGATTGTTGATGTGGCTGAAATCCAAGTGGATATGATTGCCTTGGAGCTTGTGCTTGAGCATGTGACTGATTATTACTCCAAGAAAAATTTGAGTTGTTTCTCACTCCTGGATTATAACTGTTTGGATAATCGCCTCACGCTATATAATCGGAAACAAACCGGATCGACTTCAGATTTATTGTGATCACTTGAGTGGCTACCCACACATATTTCACAAATAGTTTCCATTTTCAGAACTGGTTGTACCCCAAGTGCATCTATCTTCTTTGTAAGAGCAGAAATATGAGTCATCACTGAAATGATAATGCCGCCATCGCATCCACTTCATAAACCCCTCACCGTCCCTTGGCTAAGTCGTTTTCTTTTTGCTAGCCACCATCGATAATTATTAGTCGCCATGGTTTCAAGCAACCGATACCCCTCATCACAATTCTTGGCCATAATAGCTCCTCCCATCGCAAAGATCTATACTCGATCTCACCGTCTTTGAATAAACCGTTATAAAAAGTTTGCACCTGAAGCCATTTAGGAATCCCATGGTGTGGACATTTTCGAAATGAGTCTTTAAATCTCTCCTATGCTTCATATAGTGATTCTGAATCGTGTTGAACGAAAGAGAAGATATCGTTCCGCAACTTTGCTGTTTTTGCAGACGGGAAAAAATTTGCAAGAAATTTCTGGGCTAGGTCGTTCCATGTAGTAATCGAGCCTGGTGGTAGTGAATGGAGCCAACTTTTAGCCTTATCTCTGAGAGTAAATGGAAACAGCCTTAGCCTTATTGCATCCTCTGACACATTATTGTACTTGAAAGTATCACAGATTTCTATAAAGCTGACTATGTGATCGTTCGATCATCATTTGGTAACCTCCAAACCGATATGAATTTTGAATCATCTCAGATTGTCCCCCTGCTTTATCTCAAAACTTGTAGTAGTAATGGCAGCCCTCGTAATACTCGATCAATTTCAAGAACTCCTGCAACAGAAGCATAATCCCGCAAAGGCTTTTTGCTCTTCTTCACCATAGTATCTTTCTTATCAAGTGCCTCTTTGTTTTTTTAACCCACTTACGCAACCGGCCAAACCTTTTTTTTCGATGTCGCCCTCGTAAGGCAATAAATCTAGCTTCTTCGATCGCGTTGCATACACTAGTCAAGAACACCTGAATAGAATAGAAAAGAAAAAGTTTAAATTAAGATTAACGCTATAAAAATCAATAATGACAAAATATTAAACTAAGTTCCCCGGCAACGGCGCCAAAAACTTGTTGCCTAATTTTTAATAGCACTTTACCACGCAAGTATACGCGTTCAATTGTAATATTCAGCAAGCAAGGATATCGTTCCCACGAGGAAATAGACTAATATTTATCAATTACTAATTCTAATGCAATTAATCTTATTTTAAACTACGAAATTTTGTTTGTGATTTAAAATTTAAACTTAACAAAACTAATGATTAAAATCAAAATTTCACAAGAATAACTGCAGATTTAACAGGTTAAGATTACAACTTCCCTTGGTATTTCATTTAAACCAATTTACTTCCCATTTAAAATAATTAAATAATATGAATCATTATCCAAGAATGATTTATAAAATTCACACACTCTTTCCAAAACACGTGAACAAATCCTCCTAACTCCGATCCTTAAGACACAAAATTACAAGGAACACCCTACTTAATCAATTCACTATATTCCTATGTGAATCAAGTTAATTAGGGTTTACTTACAAATTCTTTCAAAGGATACAAAAGACACATAGGTATATTCCTATCCTACATTCTAATCATATTAACCCTATTCAGATTATATGAACAGATGTTATCATATCCGATCTCAATCTATACTCCATCTTCCAATTTCATATAGATTATCACAATAATTGTTGCTTACAAACAATTAATCAATAAACAAAAGATATAATAAATAATTCAATAAAAACCAACATTCATTCAATGGGAAGGTTCAATTTAAACTACATACCAAGTTCCGTTGCAATCTTAATTAAAATTAGTTCATGATAATAATAAAGAAAAACATCATCCAGATTAATAATCCAAACATCCCAGATAATTACAAAAGATAAAATTAGAGAAGAGAAGAAGAAACTCTGAATTTGCTCCAATACTCTCTCTTTGATCTTCAGCCCTTGCAATTTTCCTTCGTGTTTTCCTTCGTTGTTCTCTCTGCCAAATCCTTTGAAAAATTCAGTGATACGTCTTTTCTAAAGTCTCCTCCTATTTGTATTAGTCTCCCACCTCATTCAGATTCCTTTTTGGCTTCCAAAACCCACTCAAGCAAGAGAAAATCCTCCTTTTTGTAGGCGCTCAACACAAGTTCATTTCATGAGCGCCAGCGCTCAACAATTTTAAGTTTTTTGATTTTCTTCTAAGCGCCTCGCGCGCTTACAACCAAGACCAAAAATGAATTACAAAAATAATCACTCAATAATTAAGTTTAATTTTAATGATTTTTTTGAATGCAACTTTTTTATCTTCTCCTAAAGTAATGACCAATTTGTCCCTCCATAACCTCAACCTACAAGAAATAAACAAAAAATGTATAAAAAGATACTAAAAATAATTAAAGATAATAATTAAGTTTAATAATATTATCATAGTATAAAACTACTCTCAATCATATCGATCATATTATTTTAAATGACTTAGTAAACATATATAATAATTTATCATGAATATTTCGAATCACCTATCATAATTAAATGATTTAAATATCAAACAGATTCTATTACTTGATTTATAAAATATTTAACACATAATAATGAAATATAACCTAATCACATTATCACAATAATTATTTCATCATAAACAAACAATAACACATTCAAAATATTAAGTCTATATTAATTTCTAAATATTGTCGGTGCAAATATAGCTTTATCTGCAATTATCAAGTCCAAGACTCTATTTTCTCAACATCCTTAAATCATAATTATTTTAAAATACTTATATATATAATAATTTTTGAATTTTCTAAATATATAATTAAATGATTTAAATATCAAATAATTCTAATATCATTAATATTTAATTAATTATCCTTTAAATATTAAAAGTTATATTTTATAACTTAAAATATCTTTAAACACTTTATTTTCATTTAAAATAATTTTTAAAATAATAAAATCATTTTTAAAAATATAATTATTAAATAACTTTTATCATTAATAATAATTAATTAATGAAATTCATCACAAAATATTAAAAGTCCTTAAAATAAATTAAAATATTTTCATACCATAATATAATTTTAAATGATTTTTCAAATATTAAAATCATTTTTAAATCATTTATTTAATATTATAATTAAATAAATTAAATATCTTTAATATTCCAAAAATATGAAATATTTATGAAATATATCCAAAATAATTAAAATATAATTTTCGGACATTAAAATAATTTTTAAGAATTTATTTGGTATTTTTAATAATTTAAAATTAATTTATACTAATTATTTAATTAAAATAATTAATTTAGAAATTAAACTGTCGCTAATGGTACAATAGGTGACAAAACTGTCGCTAATGGTGTTCTTCACCAAACCCAGATCACACAATCAGTGAACGAGTAGGGTACTTTGACCAACAATAAATCTCAATCTATGAAGTTTCTAGGAAATCTAATACATAGATCTTGTAGTACTAGTGTAATTCTACAGTTATCATCAACAATATAGGCTAAACAACAACATCTAAGCAAGATATAAAATCGCAAAGTCACTGTCAGAGCTTTCTTCAAATTTCTGGGCTGCCCAGAAATTTAAAGTCATGGTCGGTCAACGATTTTCATAGCCTTATTCTGGTCAATCCGTTCATGTTATGTGTGTTCTTCTAGGCGTTCAATCGTGTAGACAAACTTACAGAGAATATGATTCAAACATTATCCAAGTCTAAACATTATTAACAAGAAAGATATGAAGCTCAGAACATCTTGTCAGATCATGTACTTAAATTCTGGGTTTTTCCAGATATAAAAACAGAACGAGTAGGCTACTTTGGATCTTTATATCTCTCGTTCTGAGTTTTATCTAAGTGATCTATTGATTTCAGGTTGTATAGAACATGTAATACTACAACTCTATTACATAAAATACCTATAACAACAACAGATCTAGCAGATTATAGCCGGTCAAAACCTGTCAGAACTCATGTTCTTGATTCTCTAGAATTTCCAGAAAACCAATTCGTGATCTTCTGTGCTAGTTTGACGATTCACTATAGCCAGTGTATTTGATATTTATATGTAATAAAAGCATAGATCAAAAGTGTACATAACATAATACAAACCAATTACAACAACATAACCAAAACTTTAATTAACTAACAGATCTAGATGCTTGAATAAGTTGTCAGACGCTGAAAACCCATTTTTGGGTTACCCAGAATTGGTCTGGTCATGGTCGGTCAACGACCTTTGACCAAGAATAACATGCAATCTGTTCAAGATATGACCTTGATTCAAATTCCAAAGTAAAGAGCTCATACCAGACTACATGATTAAAGACTTAAAACACAAAATAAATAAACACACTAAGACCTAGAAGGACTGATATTAGGTTGTCAGACATAGAACATAAATTTTCCAGATTTTGAAGATCTTCAAATCTAAGCTTCTAAATGTTATGGATCTAACATCTAGCAACCCAGATCATCATAAGACACTATAATAAACATATTATAACACTTAAACATAACATCTAACACAAAAAAATTGGACAGAAATTCAAGTAGGGTTTTATACCTTTTTCAAACTTTGATTCTGATTTCTATGCTTCTGATTTGTTATGGGATTTCATGGGGCTGTGTTTAGGACTGATATAGCAAGAGATTTTTGGAGGTTTGGTCTAGAGAGAATGGCTAAGTGTTGTTGTATAATTTTAGTCTATAATGAGGATTCTCTCTCTTAAATTATGCAATGAATTGATACCATGTGCTTGTAATAGCTGATCATTGGTGGGTAATGTTATAGTGCCATAGGTGAATTCTAAAAGATGGTGAATGGCTTGCATTTGTGAAGATTCTAGCAACAATTCAACTAATAATGCACTAATAAGACCAAAAAGGGTATTTTGGTAGTTTCACTTAAAATGTCAAGGACATTCTTGTACAAGGTAATTAAATCTAGGGTTTATTCACTAGATTGTAAATCTTACAATTACCCAAATAATTCCTAGGGTTTGACAATTTAAAATAATTGTACAATAACATTTTAATTAAACACAATAAATTAAAATTAGGGTTTTTAATAGAAAATTAGGGTTTCTTAATATTAACAATTAGGGTTTCCTAATTAACCATTAGGGTTTCTTAATATTAACAATTAGGGTTTCCTAATTATCTGTATATTTTATTGTAATTAGGGTTTCTTCTAATTACAGACATTCTAATACACAGTAAAAATTATATAACATTAAGCTTATTACTCAAAGATTATCTCATAACTGAGTTTAATAATTAAGGTTTAATAACATAATATTAGTTTATGACCTAATTTACCATAATTGATCAACATTAACAGTCTACAGATATACGGTATATATTTATAGCACTGAAAAATTAAATTATAATTAATAGTACATTATTATTCTCATTCCTGGATAAAAATCCAATTTAGGGTTTGGATTCCATAACTGACTTATCCATCGTATACAACATCAATAATCAAGTTAAAATAATTAACTTAAATATTCGAATGTATTCATATAATAAAATATTTATTATCATAATTCTAATTGTCACTTCATATATTATTTAAATAATATAGAAATTATATTTTCATGGAAAATAAATAATAAAACATTTCGCTACGTAAATTAATTACCATAAGAATATAATTTGTAGTAATTAATAATTCTAAAATTATTTATAATTTTTAAAGTAATAAATATATTTGCATTTATCATACACATTACTTGACACTTATTCTTATCAAAAAAAAAAATTCATATGCAAAAATTTCTTATTTATTTTTATAGAAAATATCGGGTTATCACAATACAAGTTCCAACAATTTGAACACCTTTGTTCCTTGTGCACCTATGCACTCTTAAGCACCTATGCTTTCTTCAAACTTGGTTGTAATGATGCAGTAACCCAAACAGGATTGCACTTTAGAGAATATTGATTTGTATAAGAAAATATAAGATACATAATAGAGGTCTAATGATCAAGCAATATATCACTTACCAATGCAAGGCTCTAGTATGTAATGATATGCAAGAAATGTATTACCAGAATATTTTCTACGAGACCACCTTAGCCGAAGCTCCTTCTTAGTGCAATCAATAATAATCAGGAAGAAAAACAGTTTCGTAGCTTGTATGCTTTGTGATATCAGTATGTGTTTTTCTTACCTTTCTTTATTAACGAACTCAGTTTTTATAGGCAAATCAAAAGTATTACCGTTGCTAAGACCTACTACTGTGATATGAACGTTTAAACTATATTGCATAAATCTTGCAATTTCCACGTCAATCACGATATGCTCAGTTCGTTTTACATCACCGAGAATCTGTTTGCTCGTGATTTTGAGATATCACGCTATCAGTGATTTTAGGCCAGTTGACTTTCATCACGTGGAAGATAGTACCTAGCTGTTACAACTTCCCACTATACCAATTACTTAAATGCCGGAAGTCAACATTCGTGTTACCATAAATTATTTGTTGGCTGGTTTTCATATATCTTACCATATATTTGGCCGGTGGGAATACCCAATTTGATTCCTTAGATTATGGGACAATATTATGATGCATGACTCATGCTATCCCATATTTGTTTTTACCGTGAATCAGATTGATTGAAATAACTAATGCATAATTTATGGTATTTTATTCAATCAACTTTTTACTCCAAACTACCGTATATATTGTTTAACAGGATTTGATTCCTTAAGTTATGTTGAGCAAATTTTGGCCAAGCATATCATGAGCTTAGTGTATTAGTATGTAACACCAAATATGTGAGCACAATTATATATGTAATGCACATATCCTAGAGCCTTATATTGGAAAGTAATAGATGCTAAGATCTTACATATATTCCTAGGACTCAATTTGCTTTTCTTTCTTCAAAGATTCCTTGACTTTTTAATTTCCTCCTTGATGTTCCTGTGATGTTATATCTTTCCTTGAAATGTTATATAGCATGATTAGAGGAATAATATGGTCATCGTCAAAACATTGAGTATGACATAAGTCAACACTTCATCTTTTCTTTCATTTTTAAATTAGTCCTGCAAATATTATCAAACTTGCACCACCTCCCCTAATAGTACATCATGTGAATCAATAGTACAATCATGTGAATCAATAGTTCTATACATGTGAAAAAAATAATTACAGTATAGTACCTTCATATATACCTCCATTTTTAATTTAGTCATGCAAGTATTATCAATCTTGCACCACCTCCCCTAATAGTACATACTTTTGAATCAATAGTACACACATGTGAACAAATAGTTATAAGCATGTGAATTAATAACAATTATTTGCTTTTATTCGATTAATTACCCGATTGGTCAATATAACCTCAAGACATTAATAATGAAATATAAATTTCATCTTTAATCAACACAGACTTATTTATCATTAATATTATAACTCACAATATTTAACTACCAGATCATTCACAAGAAAGAGGGGGCTTTCTGATAAGGATTTCTCCTTATTGGCGCGCAATTAGGTGACCAAACCTCTCCTCGACAGAACTTTCTAGACATCGTCAATATTGCAAATAATAATATGAATAACTTTGTCTTAATTATTGATTTAATAATAATAAATATTATGCAGATGATACTGTGACAATAATTGAATCAATAATATGAGAGATATTATGCAGCAATTACTATAGCAATAATTGAGTTTAACTGAGTGACTTCTTACATAAGCATCAATAATCAATACCGTGTGCTACTATACAACCACACGTATTACTGTACTGTTACCACCGGGTAGTTTAACAGTTTAACGGTAAAACTTTCACCGTTATTTTTAAAAATATTTCTGTCATTTTCTAACTACGACAGTACCTTTGTTGTGGGGTCCACCAATGATTGTGCCGTGGTACGAATATTCTTTGTTAAAACGAATATTCCCCGACACAACATATATTTTATATCAACTTGCTTACTTTGCAAAATTTTCAAATGTCACCCTTAACTTTAACCTTTATCAATTTAACCATTTACTAAATAAAATAATAATTATAAGAAAATTGAATACTTTCATTTCATAAAATTCGGGGTCTTACATTGAGCATGAATTTTTTATACTATTTTTGAAAACTTTGAATCCAAGATTTGATCCCATTTCTAGGATGACAGTAAAGAATTACTGCATGAAGCTTTATGCTTTAGAGAATAAAAAAATTAAGGCTCTCTTTGATGGTATTAGTAGAATAAGTTTGACATCTGATTTGTGGACTTCTAATTAAACAATTGGTTATATGTGCCTCACTGCTCATTTTTTGGATTCGGATTGGAACTTGCATAAAAGGGTTATTAATTTTTGTAGCATAGCACCTCAACACACTGGTCTTATGATTTCTGATTCTATTTTGCATTGTATAACTGAGTGGGGAATTGAAAATAAAATATCAACTGTGACTCTTGATAATGCATCTGTAAATGATTTAGTTGTAAGACATCTTAGGGATAATTTTACACTGAAAGGTGGCCTTTATTTTAGTGGTAAAATATTTCATGTTAGATGTTGTGCCCACATTTTTAACTTGATGGTGCAAGATGGTTTGGGGATTATCCAAAATATTATTCAAAACGTTAAGTGATCTGTCAAGTACTTGAAAATGTCTCCATCTCGTCCTTCATAAATTTGGTGAGATTGTGAAAATTTTACAATTACCATCTTCAAAAGGATTGATCTTAGATGTCCCCACTAGGTGGAACTCCACATATGCCATGTTAGAGTATGCTTTGCAATTCAAGGATGTGCTCCCATTGTACAAAGAGAGAGACCTTCATTATAACTCTTTGCCTAGTAGGGAAGATTGGGACAGGGCTGGGAGGGTTATTAAATTTTTAGAAGTGTTTAATGAAGCAACAAATGTGTTTTATGGTTGTGAATATCCTACTTCCAATCTATTTTTACCTGAGATTTGGAAAATCAAGGAGTTGTTGAATGAAACTATTGTTGATGATTGTGAATATATGAAAGAAATGACTTACAAGATGAAAGAGAAGTTTGATAAATATTGGGGACAATACAACTTACTGATGGCTATTGCATCTATCTTAGATCTAAGATATAAGATGCAATTAGTTATATTTTGTTTTTCAAAGATGTATGTCGGTGAGTTTGAAGCAAAAAGGAACTTAACACTTATTCAAAATGCTTTGCAAGAACTGTTTGATGAATATGTGGCCGTTTACAATGCAGAATAAGTTGTTAATAGTCAATATGAAACTTCAAGTGCTAGAAATAGTGTTAAACCAATGGTTTCTGTTGGTGGATCTAAGAGTAAGACCAAGAGTATAACAGAGTTTGACAGTTAGGCTTAAAATATGGACATTGCATCCCCATGTTTGAAGTCTGATTTGGAAATTTACATAGAAGAAGGGAGATTAGTTTGTAATGTTGATGATAATTTTGATGTTTTAAAATGGTGGAAGGCAAACACTTTAAAATTCAAGGTTTTGTCTAAGATGACAAGATATATATTGTCCATACCTGTGACTAATGTGGCCTTCGAATCAACATTTAATGTTGGGGGAAGGGTTCTTGACCATTCAGAGTTTTTAAAGCCCTACACCTGCCTGTGCTTTGATTTACACATGTGATTGGTTGCGGGCTGAGTATAGGATTAAGAAAAGCATGATTGTAAGTATTAATTTGTTTAATTTTTTTACATAAATAAATACATATGCAAATAATATCATGGATTAATATTAATTGTTTGACAATGTAGGTTGATGAAGATTCAATGCAGGAGGTGAGCTTGGAGACTGAAGTGCCGATGAAGTGAGGAAAATATTGATATGATATATTGTTGATATTGTGATGCATTACTGTTTACATTTTAGTTTTTAAATTGAACTGTTGAACTGTTTACTTTGTTTATTATTGAACTATTGAACTTTGGTTATTTTGTTTGGAACTTTGGATTTTTAACTTTGTTTAGTGCTTGAGTTTGGAATTTGGAGTTTAAATATTTGGCTTGCAGCTATAAGTTGATAATGCACAACCATCAAGGAAACTAGTTTGGTGTAAAGTCTAAAAAAAGATAAGTTTCTTATCTTTTTAATTTTGACATTTTCTTTTATATATTACAAGTTATTTTTTTACTTATTTCTAACCCATCTTCTATATTTGCAGGATTTAAGTGTTTGCAATTGCTATAACCCAAAACAGTTTGATGCATACCATGTGCTTATCGGATGGGACATGTTTGTTTTTTTCTTGGTTAGTGATATGGTTTCAGAATTCTAGCATGTACCATGCTTCGCACCATATTGTACCTGTTCCTGCCACAAAATGGAGGTAATAACTTTAGAAGGCAGTCTATGTGTCTCTCTTCCTATCGTTATATATTGTTTTAGTTATGGGCAAACCCCATTTCCTCTTGTTTTGCCCAGTTGAAGCTGAAGTAAATGCTGTTAAAGCTGTTGCAGAGGGTCTCTGTCCATTGACAATTGTCTTAGATAAATTGGTTCTGACTTTAACAGGTGTTTTGGGTTGCTGGCATGTTAGTTTTACCCTTGTGATGTATTTAATAGTGTTATTATATTCCTTACTTGCCATTCACTCAATAAGAGCAAATTCTTAAAGCAAATAGTGCTTAATAGTGGTACCTTATGATGTATTTTATCTTTATATATGTATAAATAAAGCTTTATGCTATTTTCTTTAAGAGTTTGGAGCTAAATTTCTAGATTGGAAAATAAGATAACATTGACTTTAAATTGCTCTATTTTTGGATACAGATAGACACATGCAACGGTTTTTATTGCAATTATTTCTCTCCAAACAAGCCTTACAAACCTATAATGTGGACTGAGGCTTGGACTGTTTGCTAAGTTAAGCCTCTACTGTCACTCTTGAAACCATACTAATTACGACATATGGTGTGTAAATATAAATTTACATATGATAGTTGTCACTTTTAAAGGTTTACAGATTTTGGTGGCCTAACTCACCAGCGGCCTGTTGAGGATTTAGCCTTTGCAGTTGCTCGATTTATTCAAAGGGGAGGCTCATTTGTAAATTACTACATGGTCAGTAGTCTTTCAAGTTTTTTCTATACTCATAAGTTAAAAATTACAATTACATCTGACACCATGGGGAACTATACCTATAAGCTTTCAAAATTATTGCTCTGATGTTGAGAAATTATAATTATTATTAGGAAGTCTTCAATAACCCATTTGCTTGATTAGATTACTATCATCTAACTTCCGAGTTCCTATAACCCAGAACAATTCATATACTCATAGAAATTAATTTTTTGAGAATTTGGTTTAGCTAAATAAGTAAGTAGAGCAGATAATACTAATTCAAGCGGATAGTACGACTGGTTCTAAGAAAGGGCAGTGTGGCAATTGAAGAGGATATTTTCCCAGTGCAATCTTCAACTTTAAATAAACAGAAGTAGTGGTCAGTGATCTGGTTTTAAGATGGAAAAATTTTCAATGTCACACGAATCCTTGCAATTTTCATTGTTGCACAAGATCAAATTAATTGAGGACAAAACAAACTGAAGCCTCATATCTTAGTATTCATGCTTTACTCTTGATTATGAGAATCCATAGTACATAGTTTAGTAGGGAAACCTGAGTGATGTGATAATTTTTCATGCATGCATGTATGCAAAATATATATATATATATATATATATATATATATATATATATATATATATTTAATTTCTCTCTCTTGACAAAAATGTTGTATTCATGGTATGCTAACTTGTTTCCAATGCATCTCGTTTGCTTGATGGTGGGGTGTTTACAACCCTTATGTTGCTCAGCAGTACCTTCAAATATATGGAGTACCTGGAATGGTTAATACAACTAAGTATCCTTACAACATTGGTCAGAATATTCCCATTGGTCATGGTTATACAACGTTGCAGGGTTATGCATTGCCTGGTCATCAGAATCATCAGATTGTGAAATTTGGTGGGTCCAATTTCAATGCAATAACAACTTCATCTTTTTCTACAATTCAAGCTCCATATGCTACATGCAAAGTTTTATTTCTTGAACATTTACTTTCCTTCCATTTAAAATTTAGAATCCACAAATCACATTTGGTGCAATCTAGTTGTGTTGTTTAATCTATAATCTATATGTTAGGCTACTTTGGCCACAATTTTGAGTGCTGTAATATTACATTTTTACAGGATCCATTGTGGAGCAGCATTTACAGACATTAATTGCATATGACTTTCTTTCGACTTGCTCTATACTGCAAATGGATGATACATCTTCAAAATTTGGTGAAGAAGAGGGAATTAGACTTGTTAGAAGATATGTTCATCCTGGTAAATCACTTCTCTTCTTCTGTCTTCATTCTTGTTTTAGGCTCTTTGGTTGAACCTCCAATCAACTAGTCACTTTCTGTAGATACACAAAGATTGGATAAATGTATAAAGTATAAATAGATCTTGTAAATATCATTGGAAATAAAGAGAAGGTGATGTGTATGTAAGAGATTGGATAAATGTAATGATGTTACTAGAAATTGTATCATAGAATATTAATATTGTAAATTTATCATTGTAATATTTGTAACACATGTATTTTTATATATAAATGAAATTGAAGTTTTTCTAAGTTTTCACTTTATGTCTCATTTTGGTGTAATCCATCTCAGACTGTAGCTCGAATAGAAAGGCTCACGAATTACTCGTTGTGAAAATGAGTCGAGTAACTACGAACTGAGTAGTATTGAGTAATTTATGAGTCGAACTTGAGCAACCTTAGAAATTATCAGTTTGAATTCGAGTCGAACCTGAACACAAATTTTCTGATCAGAGTCGAGCTTGAGCATTAAGGTGTTCGGATCGACTCGGGCTCATTTTCACCCCTACACATAAAGAATAAAATATTCTAACATTCTCTCACTTGGCCGAAATACTATTTATATATAAAACATAACACTTATAATCATTAATTTGGCTAAGTATTAATTTAATGACTGCATCTTGTTTAAATAAAAACACCAATGCGAATTAATATAATCTTTGTGTCACTAATAACAAAGATCCCCATTAGTTACACAATTAGTACTTTTATTAAAACAAATATTAACATTAAGCATAACAGGTATGAATAGAGTTTACATAAGTGGTAATAGATTAAACTCATTCATATGGTCCAAAACATAACTGTTTACTCACAAGTTCTCAAGTGTGCACAATAAAGAGAATAACAAACCATAAACATAATATAAAGTTCAAAACAACGAGCTCAAAATTGTTATCTTACATCAAAATAACTCACTAATTAAGACTACTGTTGATCGATTTCACAATCAAAACATACGTGCAAGTATACACGGTCAACAAGTAATAAAATGAAATTAGAGTATCGGTCCCACGAGGAATTATTTAATAAAAATCACCAAGTACTAGTTCGTAACCAAACTAATTTTATTTAAACAATCGATTTAATGTTGTGAATTAAAATATATAATTAAACTACTACTACTATCACTAGTTGAAAATCAGGTTATGGAGATTTAAGATCACAACTTCACTTATTGTTTCACTTATATTAAAATACTTCCTATTAATTATGCTCACTATTATGGATTTTTAATCAGGAGCTTATTAGTATTTATAACAACCTTTCGATGTATCACAAACATAGTAATCCAAATCCACAGTTGATAGAATTAAAGCAAACACCCTAATTAACTAATTCACTATATTCCTATGTGAATTATAATTAAAAAGGATTTAAAGCATATGTTCCCTTATTAGATTACATGCGACGTAAAGGCATATCCCTATCCTAAACACAAATCATGAATTCCATCATCATGCAGAAAACATAATCACATGCTATTATGATCAGATTTGAATCTATATTTCATCTCCCGAATTCATATAAATTATCATGGTAATTGTTAGCTAGACAATTAAACAATTAAACGCAATCATAATAGACAATCCATAGAATAGATCACAGTAATTAACTGAGAAACATATTAAAATAAGCCATGTAATAAGATCTGTTGCAATCTTAAACAAGAATTTAGTCCATTATAATTGAATTAAAATCAAGAATCCACAATTGAATAGACATTAAAAGATTAAAGTAAGATAAGAGAAGAGAATAAAATCTGTTGTCAGCAGTCTTGAGACTCCTCTTTCGCTCTTGCTTTAAATCTTCAGTGTTCTTCAAGTTGCTTCAATCTCCAATGATTAATTAAGAACTAGGGTTTTACCTAAATATATTCTACTATCTAATCCCTCATCTATTCTATGCCTTACATCATGTATTTATAAGCTACAAGTCCAATTTCTAGTTTAGGAGGTAACCCAATCCAATTTGGAGTAAAAAATGTATCAAAATTCTCCCCAAAATGCATCCCAACTTGATCTGGCCCGACCCCAGCGCCCCAGAGTTGCTCACGGTGCTGCAAATCGGCCTCCTATTGCCTCTTTTTTAGTCTTAACAAAAGAGCTCTAACTTATGCAAGCATACATGCGTCAACAAGCAATACAGAGCAAGTAAAGTATCGATCCCATAAAGAAAGTTGTTTAATTCAAATCGCTATGCATTAATTAATTCACTATATTTATATGCTCAAACTAACAACTAAGATTGGTTTGTTCTCGAGTTGCAAATAGCAACTAAAATAATAATAAACAAAATAAATCAAATCTGGAAATAATGAGATCCTAACTTCATTTAATACTTCATTCAATCGCCATTATCATGCATGACTTGTTCACATATCACATGAAAGTAGCCAAGAGCACTAAAAGAGTATTAGCCATTTTTCAATGCACTAAGACCTACTTACACATCATCCACAGATGATAGACTCTATGTAATCATCAATATAACCAAAATCACTATATGTCTATGTGAAATTGCAACTATATTAATTTTAAGTACAAGCCCATATTCTAACTTATACGGTGAAACAGTATATGTCTATCTGGTTCACGAAATACATAAGACATAATGAATTGTCTGGGCTGGGCGCGCGGTCGCTAGACTTGCAGAATGAATTGTTGTCAAAATTGGCTTGATGTACGAGGCATGCGATTTTGTGTTAACTAAGTACATGCGGCATGCGCATGATCTTGATATCTTCAATGCTAAAATTCAATTCCACTCTGCCTATCAGTGATGATGTCCAATGATGATTCCTGCATAGACATTAATGCACTTTGCTAATGCATGACTTAGTGGCCTCATAATGCGAACATCTTGCAAATATTCGCAAAGCAATTCTTGCTACACAGTTAAGCATGAACATCTAGTATCCTATTAAAAATGAATTCGATATAACTACTGAAATAACCCAAAATGAATAACTAAAAACAAATCAATGGAGAGAGTAATAATGGGTTGCCTCCCATCCAACGCTAAGTTATAGTCAATTAGCTTGACTATCTCTGAGTTTCATATCACAGATGGAATTGAGGTGCCTTCCTTCTTGTCCGTCGCACCCTAAAATTTAATGACTTCATCTTTCGTCAATGGCTCTTCCTTCAACTCGAATTTTTACCCGCTATACATATCAATGGTCCATAATTCCTCGATTTACAGATTTCATCCTCAGAGGCACCAATCCACCACGTCAACCAGGAAGCACTCTTCTTCATCCGTTGGTAAATTGATTGCTTTAAAGACGTTGAAGGTGATCTCTTGATCCTGGACACGCATAGTGAGTTCACTTTTTTGTACATCTATTGACATTCTGCCTGTGGCCAAGAATGGTCTCCCAAGTATTATTGGTATGCTTTTGTCCTCCTCGTAGTCTAGAATGATGAAGTCAGCTGGAAAAATAAACTTTTCCACCTTAACCAACACATCTTCAACAAGTCCCCGTGGATATGTGATGGATCTGTCAGCTAACTGTAATGCAATATTAGTCAATTTTGGATCTGGCAATCCCAACTGGTTAAACACTGACAAGGGCATCAAATTTATGCTTTCCCCAAGATCACATAAACACTTACTGAAGTTCATCTTTCCAATTGTGCATGGAATGGTGAAGCTGCCCGGATCCTTCAGCTTTGGATGTAGTTTCTGCTGAAGTACTGCACTGCATTCCTCTGTCAAGGCTACCATTTCAAACTTATCTAATCTCCTCTTCCTTGACAGTATACCCTTCATAAACTTGGCGTAGCTGGGCATTTGTTCCAATGCCTCGGTGAATGGTATGTTGATCTACAGCTTTCTGAATACCTCCAAGAATTTACTGAGCTGTTTATCTTCCTTTTTTTTATTTAATCTCTGCGGATACGGAACTTGAATGTGAATTGGTGGAACTGGACTCTTAAGCTTCTCCTCTGAACCTGTTTTCTCAGCCTTTTCCTGCTGAACCTCAGACTTTTCCAGATTTTCTTCTTGAGCAATCGATCGCTCACGCCTTGCTTGTGTGCCAAGGCTTCTCTCTCAAGGTAATCTCGCGCGGGAGCGTGACTTGCAGAACCTGACAAATCTTTCCCAGATCTCAATGTGATCGCTTGACACTGTTCCTTCCCATCTCTTCTTGGATTTGTCTCTGTATTACTTGGCAATGAACCCTGGGGCCTGTTATTAAGCATGTTCGCCATCTGCCCCATTTGAGTTTCCAGATTCTATATAGCCACTGCTTGGCTCTTCATCATAACTTCTGTGTTTGCCATGTATTTCATCATCATCTCCTCCACTTCTGATTTCTTTTCTTGCTTTGAGAATACAATTTGAGTGTGATGTTGCTGTTGTTGTTGAGAAAATCCCGACGGAAAGGGTGGTCTAGGATTAAACTGCGATTGCGCTGGTTATGACTGAAATTGATTATTTGGTAGAAATTGATTCTGCTGATTCCCTTGATTAGTCGACCAACTAAAGTTTGGATGATTACGATTGTTGGGGTGGTATGTGTTCTGAAATTGACCTTGGTCTTTTCTCGTAGAGTGCTCACATATCGCACCGATTCTCGAAATGATAACACATTGATCCGTCGAGTGTGACCCCGCATAAATCTCAAATACGAAGGCAACCGTCTTTTTACTTTTCCTTCCGCTTAAAGTATCTATCTTCTATGCCATGGCCGCCATCTGTCTTTGACAAACCGAGTAATAAAGATCAACCTCCAACACACTCGCAACTTTGGGTTGTGGCATCCGAGATGTAGGATTATGAAAATTGTTGGATGCCATTGTCTCGATCAGATTATAGGCTTCTTCATAGTTCTTTGTCCATAATGCCCCTCCTGCAGCTGCATCTACAATTGGGCTTGACTGCCATCCCAATCCATTATAAAACGTGTTGATCACTATTCAATCTGGCATACCGTGATGTGGACACTTCCTTAGCATTTCTTTGTATCTCTCCCATGCTTCATATAGGGACTCGCCCTGTTGTTGCTCAAACTGAGAGATAGATGTCCTCATCTTTGCAGTCTTAGCCATTGGGAAGAACTTAGCTAAGAACTTCTGTGCTAAGTCTTCCCATGTAGTTATAGATCCCGCTTGCAAAGAATGAAGCCAACTTTTCGCTTTATCCCTCAATAAGAATGGAAACAACCTTAGTCTAATAGCATCATTCGTCACACCGTTGTATCTGAATGTATCACAAATTTCGATGAAGCTTAACAGGTGTTCATTCGGATCATCTGTAGCAGCACCCCCAAACTGAACTGAATTATGCACCATTTGAATAGTGCCAGTTTTTATCTCGAATGTATTGGCTGCTATCGTTGGTCTGACGATACTGGACTGTAGTCCATTAATATTAGGCATTGAATATTCTTTCAGAGCCCTATGCTCCTCTTGTTGCTCTTCTCCTTGTACCTCGGCTGCCATGTTATCTCGTCAGATTTTTCCAACCTGCATTTGTAAATTTCTACTAACACCGCTTTCCAACCTCTCCCGTTTATGTTATCCTGAACATGTGTTAAATCGGGGTTGGTTGACCGCGTGCGCATAAAAATTTATCCAAGTTCCTGAATTGAAAACAAAAACTGAAATGAGATAAGACTAGAATTGTCTAAGTCATACAATATAGCTTAAAACTAATGATAGTAATTCTAAATTAAACGCCTTTCCCCAGCAACGGCACCAAAAACTTGTTGCCTTTTTTTTAGTCTTAACAAAAGAGCTCTAACTCATGCAAGCATACATGCGTCAACAAGCAATACAGAGAAAGTAAAGTATCGATCCCACAAAGAAAGTTGTTTAATTCAAATCGCTATGCATTAATTAATTCACTATATTTATATGCTCAAATTAACAACTAAGATTGGTTTGTTCTCTAGTTGGAAATAGCAACTATAATAATAATAAACAGAATAAATCAAATATGGAAATAATGGGATCTTAACTTCATTTAATAATTCATTCAATCGCCACTATCTTGCATGACTTGTTCACATATCACAGGAAAGTAGCCAAGAGCACTAAAAGAGTATTAGCCATTTTGAATGCACTAAGACCTACTTACACAAAGATCCACGATGATAGACTCTATGTAATCATCAATATAACCAAAATCACTATATGTCTATGTGAAATTGCAACTATATTGATTTTAAGTTCAAGCTCTTATTCTAACTTATACGGTGAAACAGTATATGTCTATCTGGTTCATGAAATACATAAGCCATATAACACAGCCCTATATACGTATACTATCATGAATACAATCTATATTTGCATGTTCATTGTCAATTCCATACAAATACTGAAACGAATGGTGATCAAGCATTCATACATGCAAAACAATCATGATAGACATCCCATATGATATGTAAAACAATCCAGCATTTAAGCATGCAATCAAACTACATATTAAAATCTGTTAGAATCCCATAATGGAGTTTAGTTCATGACTGAACCAAAAGCTATTATGGGATCAAATCTAAACATGATTAATAAACAAACAATTGAAAGATGAAAGGTATAAACAATCAAACCCAATTGCTGAATATAGATCAATATTTAAATCCTCATAAGATTCCAGCAAAATAATAATAATAATAATCCACTCTGGTAGAAAATCCCAAGAAGGAATAGAAAAGTAGAGTTTTGGCCTCCTTCTACGTTGGAATCTCTCCCAGAGAATAAACCCTAATTATGATGTAAAAAAATAAGACTAAAGTTGAAATATTGTCAACTGATACCTCTGACACCAGTCAGAAAATCGTTTTAAATCAATTACAGCCCTTTAAAATTGGAAATAAAATAAAACAAGTCAGCAACTTCAGGCTTCGCGTGCGGCCGCGCGCTCCTCTAGCCTATCACTCGCGCGGGCGCGAGACTTGCCGTAAGTCCTGATGTTAAGCCGAGCTCTCGCGCGGGCGCGCGCTCCCTAGGCTTGTCATGGTCGTGGCCGCACAACTTGTAGTAGGTTCTATGGTTTGGTGGCTGGCTGCACATGCGCAGCGCCCCAAGCTCTCTTTTACTGCGCTGACTTGCGTTTGTCTTCTAATCCTGCTCCTGAGCTTGGTTCTACAATGTTGCTGCTGCTATTGAAATGCCCTATGTTTATCCATGCTTGTCCATCTATGCTCCACTCAATCCTAGCCATGGACATCCTATCTTTTGCCTCGTCTAGGCATCCATTAGCCTCGTGCCCTATAACACCACTAAAATAGGCCGATTCCTGCACTTATTCACCAAAAGGAGTTTTAAGTATGCGAAATGCAAATTAACATGAAATGCAGCTAAAACCTACTAAAATGTACTTGAGACGGGCACAGTTCGCATGAATTGGTACTCCATAAGTAGGTGTAAAACCTACTTATCACCTCCCAGCGCCCCGACGCTAAAAATATACTAGAAATGGGCGCCCCGATGCTGGGCTCTTTTTCGGGAATTTTCTACTTTGACGTCCTTTGGGAAAATGGTCAACGTCTTCGTCTGAACTCTGATTTTGATGATTTAAGATGTTCCGGAAAGAGGAGACGTAGATCTACAACTTTTGTTCTTTGAGGTTTTCAAAATAAGGGCTGTAGAAATGCTGAAATTGGCCCTGAAGTGGCTATTATGTAAATGGCAAGCCAAAAATGCGAATCTAGCAACCCCAAACATCGATCCAAGTAACTTTTGTCCCAATTCCTACAGAACAACATAAAATATGCATGAATAAATATAAATACTTAAAAACTTCTAAAAGATTAGGCTCAAACGCACTCAATTAATGGATATAAAACTCACTCATCAAATATCCCAAACTTAAACCTTTGCTTGTCCTTAAGCAAAAACACAAAAGAACTAAAAATAAAAAAACTAACTCAACTACATGAATGCATATGCATGATCTACTTTCTAATATACCTACGAACCCAGTAATAAATCAGTATGATATATAACAACAGGCCTCAAAGATACTAATGATACTCAAATAGTATATCGAATCAAGTCAAAGTCTATAACTCTAACCAGTTAGTCAATCCAAACCTGTCATCACCTATGTTGTGCGTGTGTGCTCGGTAACCATTCTAACCAACCACAATTCAAGATAATCACATAACAAACTTCTTAGAAAGAAAATTTTTGTTCTAATTTAATTACTTTTATGAACATGATAACTCCGGTTAAAACTAAGCAATTACCAAGTCTAAAGGTAAATACATGATTTATTTATACTTTTATTCAACCACGAGGGCATTTTTGCTCTTTCTCTTGTTTACAATTGACTGTGCAATGTCTAGTTCTCTTAGGCTTTTTAGTGCTACCCATTAGTGAGCTTTCGACTAACGACTCCCAAATCGTCAGGCTTTAGGGCGCTAGGTGTAGAGACATCCCATTGGGCATACTTACTCTAGTAACAAAGGTCACAGAACCAAACTAGTCAATGTATTTATTTATATATTTTTTCTTTTTCTAAATTTTCAATTTTTTTTCTTTTTTTTCTTTTTTTTATATATATACCCCATAGATTCTCCCAAACTCAAGCTTTTACGTCATTCCAACCTTTACCGCCAGTTCACTAATTTCCTTAAATTTTAACCAAGATTTTCCCCCAGAAACAAATTATGAACCCTTGAACCAAGTGGATTAAAACAGTTAAACTTTAAGTGCTAACCGGTTACATAAGTTTCAGAAAGGCTCAGATTATCATCATAATTAAAATTAGAACTCATCATCAATTATCAACACTGTTCAAGTTAACATTCAAAACCAATCTTATCATAGGCCGAACTAAGGCCACACCAAC
Source organism: Panax ginseng (assembly GCA_020205605.1). Taxonomy (NCBI): domain Eukaryota; kingdom Viridiplantae; phylum Streptophyta; class Magnoliopsida; order Apiales; family Araliaceae; genus Panax; species Panax ginseng. Next base: position 67,437,896 of record CM035145.1, on the reverse strand, counting down.
CGATCGCACATATTCATGCAAAAAAAAAATGCAATTATACTACATGAACATATACTAATGCACCACATATATGCATATGCAATTAACTACCATGTATTATATGCAACCTTAAAAAACACACAATGCTAACACATAAAAATAACGAACTACAATGCAAATAACTAACTATATGCAATAAGACACTAAAATGCCCCCAAACTTAAACTAGATATTGTCCTCTATGGCTGAAATAGGAAAAAGTAAAGTAAAGGACTTCCCTGAAAATATAGCAATCTTCCTCCTTGTCCGCTAAGTTTGGATAATAGGCTAGGCACATGGAACAAATTTGGCACAACACTTAAATTTAACTTGAATAACCTGTAAAACCATGATAGAAACAATTTTATTAAATCCTAAATAAATGCAAATTCAAACCTACTAATAAAAAACCTAATAAAAAAAAACTAAAAATTAAACTTGGGTTGCCTCCCAATAAGCGCTTGTTTTATAGTCTCATCCTGACTTCTTCAATTCTCTATCCAATTCCCCTTCAAAAATTGAGGAATCCTGTATCCATCAGTAGTAATGTCTCTTTTGGGAGGTTCCCATTAGCAAAGACCCTTGAATTAAAGTCACCTAGCATGCTCTTTGTAGATAGGTTCCCCATTAAGAACGTCCAATAACTAGGTATTTTCTCCATTATGTCTATGATTAGATTGGGGCATTGAAGCTTAATAAACACAATGGACTCTTCCTCTATCTTCTCCTTTTCATCCCACCATGACTCCACAGTTGTACTAGATCTTATGTCACAAATAGCTTTGCCTACGACATGACTGCCAATTGGGCATGGTTTTGCAAAACTGCCCGGATTCTTAAACTTTGGTGGAGGAGGCACATGGGATACTAATGAAATCGGCTAGCTTACAGTTAAATTTTTGTTGATCTCCTTTTCTTGGTCCCCAATTGTTTCCTCTCGTTCAACATCTTGTGGCTCATCCAGTTGTAGATTTTGTCCGGGCTCTCCATCAGAGACTCGGAATCCATGTCATAGGGCCAAATGTAATGAGGAAAAATGTTCGAGGCATTGAATTGTTGTTCTGTAAAATTTTGACTCGATATTTCTTGACTAATCCTCCTTTCCTCACTTGAAGCTATGAACTTGGACAGAATTTCCTCCAAATTTAGATTTTCTTCCTGTTGTAGTGGAGGTGTACACGAGAACTTTGGTGGGTATGTTGGACTTGGAGCATAAAATTGATCTTGATGAGTATGGCTCCATGAAAAATGTAGGTGATACCCCCAATCTTGATGATAGTTGTTGGGATATACATAATTATTAGGGTAATCACCACCATACTGTTAGGTTTGTAATCTTCATGAGCGCAATCAAATTGCACAAAATAAGCGAAAACGTGAAAAATCAGTGTTTTAAAAAAATTTACAAACCATATACCCGGATCATCCTTTATGCGCAATTATTAATTAAACGAAAAAGAAAGAACAAGAATCATACCCTTGAAGATCTGAACTTCCTCAGGTACAAGTTCACCTCCAATTCTTTTTCGCGTTCAACTTGAATCCACCGGGTTTGATTCTTTCCTTTGATCAACGTTAGCCACCCAAGTGTTTGGCCTCTAGAGGTGATCCACCAAGAAAGAAGAAGGATTCAAGAAGATGGGTATTTAGCAAAACCCTAGTTTTTCTATCTCTCATAGAAAAGAGCGTACTCTCCCAACTATTGGAATTACGTCTGTTGTTAAAAACAACAACCACTTCACCCATAATAAGACTCCTCTTATTTATAGATGTGGGCAACACTCCTTAACAATTAAGAAATTGAGTTTTATTTAATTAATTAAATTCTTTTAATTAATTAAGCTCCCTAATCTTATTAGGGATAATTAATTAAACTCTTTTAATTAATATGCATCCTAATCCTATTAGGATATTTGAGAGTACTTTTATTAATTAATTCCCAAACTCCTTTAGGAATTAAATAATAATAGTAGTAATAATAGTAATAAGACTTCTCTTATTAATTTATATTTAATATTTCTAAAATATTAAATAATAAATATTAAGCTATTTAATTTATTCTATCACCACAGATTAAATTAAATATACTTAACTTATTATTACAATTATGTCATTAACTTCTTAAATAATTATTCTTCCTTTTATGGTGTGACCCTTTAGGTTCTCCATATATTAAACCGGTTGTGAATAAATCAATTAGAACAATTCTAATCTTATTTAAATAAATAAATTAAACTAATAATTTATTTAAATAAATAATATTTATTCTATAATAGGGATAAGCCTCCCTAGCGATTAACGACTTTTCAGATAATATAGATTTCAACATTAATCATAAAAGAACCTTTGAGTAAATAGTTACCATACAATTCAATCCTTCCACCATACAATGTCCCAATTAAATATAAGACATGGAATTTCTGTCAAGTCTTATTTTATTTAATTATATGTATTTCGACTCTTAAATGAACAACTCCAAATAATGCAAATTAGAAACTCCTTTCTAATTTCATTCTGCCTTGGCCAAGGACTACTGAGTTGTCATTTATCGAATCACATAGGACATTTCTCTTCTTTTACTAGAAATGGTAGATTTTATTGGTCATACATTATCTCCATGTATAACTTATTATACCCAAGCATACCCTTTGATATACCCTAAGGGTCTTAAGGAATAAGTCAAAGTATAACTCATCATACACAAGATACTATGATGATCTCAAGTCCAAGGATCACTTGTATTACTATCACTACAGGAATTCCTATTGACAAGCAAGTAAAACTCCATTAGGTATTCCTTAGCGAGTCACGTTCAGTGAACTTATTCTCCAATAAGCACCTACATACTTGCTTTAGTGTCTCCACACAAATGATCATGAGATCAATCATCCTCATCCAATGAGCAAACAACGTATGTACCAATCTATCCGGATTCACTAATCCCAAATTTAGTAATCCAACGATTGGGAACTATTTTAGATTTAAGCTTTCTATGAATTTAGATCTCATTAGAATGATCATCATCATTATTCTAAAAGTATTGCTTAAAACTATGGGTTTATCACATATTATAAAACAGCATCATCTAGATAATTAAAAGCCTTTAATAAATTAATACCTTTTATTAATAAATGAATAAGATTGTTTACAAAGTATATGCTTTATCATCAAACGTGATTGGCTTGTGTGCATACTATTTTCACATACTGTATCGGCTCGAAACTGATGGCAGATTGATGACTCAGATGATTTCCAGCACAATAATCATAAGTAATCGCCACACTTTGACGACGTTGTGCTGCAAAAGTGTCTAACCTCCTCGAAAGTGTCTCAATCTGTGATGATAATGCAGAAAGGTGAGTCCATCAATCTCCACTCCCCTTGGCTGAGTTATTCTCGTATATGGCAATTGATAATTAAATTCCGTCATGGTACCTGAAAAGAAAGAAAAAATAAAAAGAGAATTAAGTGAGATAAAAATAAATAAAAAAGACGTTTAAATTAAAACTAATTTGATAAAAATTAATATTGGCAAATATTATTAAATTAATTCTCCGGCAACGGCGCCAAAAACATGTTGATCGATTTCACAATCAAAACATACGTGCAAGTATACACGGTCAACAAGTAATAAAGTGAAAGTAAAGTATGGTTCCCACGAGGAATTATTTAATAAAAATCACCAAGTACTAGTTCTTAACCAAACTAATTTTATTTAAACAATCAATTTAATGCTGTGAATTAAAATATATAATTAAACTACTACTACTATAACTAGTTGAAAATCAGGTTGTGGAGATTTAAGATCACAACTTCACTTATTATTTCACTTATATTAAAATACTTCTTATTAATTATGCTCACTATTCTGGATTGTTAATCAGGAACTTATTAGTATTTATAACCACCTTCCGAAGCATCACAAACATATTAATCCAAATCCATAGTTGATAGAATTTAATCAAACGCCTTAATTAACTAATTCACTATATTCCTATATGAATTATAATTAAAAAGTATTTAAAGCACATGTTCCGTTATTAGATTACATGCGACGTAAAGACATATCTCTATCCTAAACACAAATCATGAATTCCATCATCATGCAGAAAACATAATCACATGCTATTATGATCAGATCTGAATATATATTTCATCTCCCGAATTCATATAAATTATCATGGTAATTGTTAGCTTAGACAATTAAACAATTAAATGCAATTATAATAGACAATTCATAGAATATATCACAGTAATTAACTGAGAAACATATTAAAATAAGCTATGTAATAAGATCTGTTGCAATCTTAAACAAGAATTTAGTCCATTATCATTGGATTAAAATTAAGAATCCATAAATGAATAGACATTAAAAGATAAAAGTAAGAGAAGAGAATAGAATAAAATCTGTTGTCAGCAGTCTTGAGACTATTCTTCCGCTCTTGCTTTAAATCTTCAGTGTTCTTTAAGTTGCTTCAATCTCCAATCACTAATTAAGAACAAAGATTTTACCTAAATCTAATCTACTATCTAATCCATCCTCTATTCTATTACTTACATCATGTATTTATAAGCTACAAGTCCAATTTCTAGCTTAGGAAGTAACCCAATCCAATTTAGAGTACAAAAAGTATCATAATTCGCCCCAAAACGCGTCCCAACTTGATCTGGCCCAACCCCAGCACTCCTCTTTTCAGGAATTTTCTGCTCTAATGTCTTTTGGGAAAATAGTCATAACTTCTTCGTCTGAACTCCAATTTTGATTATTCAAGACGTTCCGGAAAGAGGAGATGTAAATATACAACTTTTTTTCTTTGAGGTTTTCGAAATAAATGCTGGAAAAATGCTTAAATTGGCCCTGAAGTGGTTGATATATAAATGGCAAGCCAAAAATGTGAATATAGAAACCCCAAACGTCGATCCAATTAACTTTTATCCCAATTTCTACAAAACAACATAAAATATGCAAGAATAGATACAAATACTTAAAAACGTCCAAAAGATTAAGCTCAAATACACTCAATTAATGGGTATAAAACTCAGTCATCAACTACCAGTTAGACTCATGTCGACAACATGCTCTAAAAAGAGCTTGGGTGGTAAGCCTTTCGTAAGTGGATCCGCTAACATATCATGCATACTAATATACTTAATGACAACAATTTGATCTTCAACTCTTTCCCTGACAAATAAGTATTTAGTTTCGAGGTATAGTCCAACACCACTCAGACTGGTGCTGTTGGAAAAACTAACAGCAGGATCATTGTCACAAAATACTTTCATTGGCCTTGAATTAGAATCTACAACCTTAAGTCCTGAAATAAGATTCCTTAATAATACGACTTGAAAAGTAGTATGATAACAAGCCACATATTCTGCCATCATCGTGGAAGTGGTAGTTAACTCCTACTTATGACTTCTCCACGAAATAGGGCCTCCTGAAAGAATAAAGATGTACCCTGATGTAGATATTTTTTTGTCTTTACACTTAGCAAAATTAGAATCAGAATTAGAATAACTAAAAACTTCAAGGTTATCTATTTTTCTGAATGTAAGCATAAAATCCTTAGTACCCTGTAAATAGCGTAAAACCTTTTTGGCTACTTTCCAGTGATCCAAACCTGAATTTGACTGGTAACGTCCAAACAAGCCAGTTACATACACTATATCTGGACGTGTACAAACTTGAGTATACATAAGACTCCCAACCACAGAAGCATAGGGAATAAGATTCATTTGATCACGTTCAAGTTGATTCTTAGGACATTGATATGAGCCAAATTTATCACCCTTAACAACAGGGGCGACAGTAGGGGAGCAATTTTGCATGTTATATTTGTTAAGAACTTTGTCAATATAAGCTCTTTAAGACAATCCTAATATCCCACGAGACTTATCTCTATGAATTTCAATACATATAACATAAGAGGCTTCACCGAGATCCTTCATATCAAAATATCCAAAAAGAAAATGTTTGGTCTCATTCATTATGTCTAAGTTATTACTTACGAGTAGTATATGATCAACAAACAAAACAAGAATAACACATTTACTCCCACTGACCTTCAAGTATATGCATTGATCCACTATATTTTTCTTAAAATATAAATTACTCATCACCTCATGAAACTAAAGATATTATTGCCGAGAAGCCTGTTGTCGACATCAGGAAAAATTTCCTTTTTTGAAATTCCTTTTTTAGTCTTTCTACCCTTTATGTTTTCTATATGTTTTGCATTTTGTTTGAAAGGGCAAATTTGCCGAAAGAGTCCAACACGAAGTGGCGACGATTTAAAATTTTAGATTCGCCAGTTAGTAGTAGTGAAATGGTTGTACAAACTCAACCGAATTTGAAAAGTTTTGCAAAAAAGGCCCAATTTATTGGACTCTGTTTAACAGGCCTTGGAAACCGAGATTCATAGAAAATTGGGGTTGATTAAGCGGAGGGAAGGTGAAAACACGGTTACCGCATCTTCTCATTCCCTAATTTATTTGAAGTATGTGTGTGTGTGTGTGTGTGTGGTTAATTGGGTCTAACTGCTTTATTTGGAAGTAGTGCTATGCCTCTTTTGCACCTATATACAAAGGGTTTGACTGCTATAAAGGTTCAATTTTAATACAAGGCATATAAGATGATGTTTTAAAAATATGTTTTCAAACCCTTATGCTCACATAGTAATCGAGGCATTTAATACTTCCATTTTATTACGTATTCGACTTGTTTTGATTTTATTCTCGAGATGCGAAGCATCTTTGACAAAATAATATACATATAAGTGTCGGGCTCCTTATAAGCATGAAAGCCATCGAAGTGACCTGAGCACCATAAATATGATTTACAAGCTAACTGTACAACTGAAAAAGGTCCATCATGGGAACCAGATCTAGATCCATCAGCGGGATCTTAGATCCCGTGGCTCCTAGGCTCACATAATGTTTTATGAATAGCCCGCATAATAAATATACTAAAATAAAACATATATTTAATCTAAACGTAACAAAACAAAGGATTCATCAGTTAAATCCTTGCATGCGCGTAGCCAAGCTTCTCGTTTCCTCTAGATACAGATCTAGGGACGTGTGGTTGCTTAATATTTACCAAAAAAACTAGAAAGAAAACTAGATTTTAATAAATCTTAGCCATTCTAGCTTAACGGTTCCAGTTTAATAACTTTCGAACGGGTTAAAGGTTAGATATTACTAGATTATAAATCTAGTCTACAAACATTAATATCACAGCTTTACATTGAATAAAAAGTTAAAACATATATTTTAATCATAGTAAACATATATTGGATTCTAAATTCGTGGCTTTTACATCTTTAGTATATATATATATATATATATAGAAAAGCTAGTAAAAGCTTCAAATCTAAAAGGATCTTACAATGTGTAGCGATGAGAGCTTTAAATCACTTTTGAAGCTTAAAAACTCCTTTTCCACCGGTTAAAATTTGATATGTTGTAGTATATATGTTTATAAGTGTTTACAAAGAAGAATATCAAAGTTTGGAACACAATAGGAGGGGTTAAGAGCTGAAATGGATCGAATTCCATCTGTTTTCTTCTTTTTTTTTCTCTCGTTTTTGACTGATGGGGGGTTTTATTTATAGACCAAAGTTAGTTGCGGGTCTACCTAAAGCTTCTCGGGTGGAGCCGGGCCCCGTGGGTGCCATCATCTCGAAGTACGTGCACTTCGGCTAATGCACTGTCTGCTCGAACTTTCATAACTTTCAAAACGGTAATCCGATGGAGGCGTGCTATACCATTCCATAAAGCTCTTTTCGAGAGCTACGCAATGACATAGGGCTTGACCTTTTCCGAATCCGAGAAGATGGGTCCATGACCGAAACGACATCTTTTGGTTTTTGTTGGCAGTCTGTTAAGCTATTTTGCGTAGTTTGTTTTTAGAAGTGCTGTAATGGCCCTTTGTGACCCTATTTGCGGCTGTATTAGGGTTGGTGAAGTTGAATTGTCAGAAATAACCATTTTTCCCTTCCGAGCTGGTCTCTCCAAGGTTGACGGGGCTTTTGGCTGTCCTTCGGGGTTATCTCCAGGGTTTGATTACTGCCAACTTTTCTTTTTCTTAGGGTTGATCTCCAAGGTTGATTTGATGTTCCGCATGGATGTCTCCGTGGTTAGATTTGATGGTGTGCTCCTCTAGGGTTATCTTTGGAGTATAAAAAAGATGTTTTTGCCCTCCTACATAGTTAGTAATAGGAGAACAAAATTTTGAGTGTTTGCAGATGCCCCTCTTTATCATGTTCATGCAATGCAATGGAATGAACATGATAAAGATTACTAAACACATGAAATATGACAAGGTATATTTAATTATGCAAATTACAATACCTTGAATGGTATGATGAATGTTAAAATGCTTTCGCAAATCACACTTCGCAAATCGCATTTTGTATTTTGTAATTCGTAGTTGGCCAATCGTACTTCGCAACTTGCACATTGCATTTTGTAAATTTTAAATCGCACTTCGCACATCGTAAATCGCTTTACCATTACCGGTTATTGCTAATGCCTATGCTGGTGTTGATTCCAACGATTTGATTTTTGTCAGTGTTGCCCATGCTTGTTTGATGAATTTAAATTGAGATATTTTCTACATCTCTATTGGGGATGACATTCTAAAATCACCGGACCTTTTCGATGTAAACGCTGGTAGTTAACAACGGTGCCTACCCTGCCGGTAGTTAACAACGGTGCCTACCCTGCTAGTAGTTGACAACGGTGCCTACCATGCTGGTAGTAGACAACGGTTGATCACTAGACTCTCTTGATGCCTACTCGAACGGTAGTTTTTAATAGCGAATTTTTTTCTTAAGTCTGGACATTTTATGTGTATGCATATTTGACTTTATTGGGGATTCATGCTTAACTTTTTAATGGAGATGAGCGCTGATATAGTGTGGTTGCACATGTGCAGACCATACATATGATCTTAGGAGTCTATTATCCTAGGTTAATGCACATGCTTAATTGACTTAACTAAATGTAGAAACATACCTTACCCTTTCTAAGGCGATTTGGAGTCTCTTTTAACTGTTGGGTACTTGTGCCCCATTTCCTTGTGCTTTTTATTCGCTACCCAGCTGGACTGATGATCTGGGTAACGTTGAAGTCCCTGGAGAGTGCGACCCATTCTTTCACTGCCCCGATTTAAACTTCGGTGTAGAGGCCTTGACTTGTGAGTACTTGGCGCAGGTTGACAAGTTTGATGGTGTAGATTTCATTCGCTAGACCTTTTGTCGTTGGGCTTCTGCTTTTGAGTTAAGGACACTCTTGAGAATTTTCTCCTTCTTTTGTAGGGGCAAACTTATTTCGCCATGATTTCTTTCAAGAGTTCTCCTCTTTCTTTTGATGAGAGGCTTTGTCATAACCCGATATTTTTTATATAATTAAATAAGAAATTTTGCGTATAATTTTTTTTAAAAAAATAATCAATTGTGGGAATATGTGCAAGGTAAAGCGTATGTATTTATGTGATAAATAAAAATTATTTATTTCATGAATAATTTCAAATAATATTTTTGAAGAATTATTGATCATTATAAATTATAATTTTATAATAAATTAATTTGGTAGTAAAAATATATTTAGTATTTATTTTTCCATGAAAATAGGTTTATATATTATTTAAATAATATATGAGATGATTATAGAATTATTATAATAATTATTTTATTATATTAATTTATTTAAGATTAATTAAGTTAATTATTTTAATTTAATTAATATTGGTATATATGAAAGATATATCAAATGTGGAATCTAAACCCTAATTCTGGATTTGGAATAAGGAATGATAATAATAATATTATATTAAATATATTTCAGTGCTATAAATATGTACTGTATGTATAGACTGATAATGGTTGGTCAATTATGGTGTATCATGACAAACCCTAGTATTACTGTAATAAACCCTAATTGGAAACTCAAAATTGGAGTTTAAGATCGGTCAAAAATTGTGTTAATATGATTAATAACAAGTATTAGAATTATAATCTAAATTAGGAAACCCTAATTATTAGAAACCGTAAGTTCTAAAATTAGAAACACTAATTTTTATTTAGGAACCCTAATTATCAAATTGGATGCCCTAATTACCAAATTAGTAATCGTAATTATAATTTGTGAAGCTTAAACCTAATTTTCATGTTCTATGTAATTAGGAAACCTAAATCAATTTAGAAACCCTAATTTATAATTTAGAAACTAAATTTTTTATTTTAAACCCTAAATTGAAATCCTAGAAACTAAAATTCTAAAACCTTAGGGTTAAACCCTAAAGGTCAAACCCTAAGGGTTGGAATAGAATGTCAAGTTTGCCATTAAAATTATGATCAAATGATCTAAATACCCTTTTGCAGATTTTTATTATGTTGCTTGCAAAATTTGCTAAAACTTTAGTTGGTGACCAACTATTAACTTTCCATATGCTAAATAATTCAAGGAATCAGTCACATTTCATCAGCCTTGAATTGTATCATGTAATATACATAGCATTAGAGAGAGAAAATGTCATATTCAAGCTCATTTTTACTCATTCACTCAACCAAACTCTCTCAACCCTAGACCCACGAAATATAATAAGTATACCAGTCCCAAATCAACTCCATATCACTACCATAACAAAATCTAGAAGCCAGATTCAAGTTAGTTCATAGAAAGGTATAAACCTAACCCTAGAAATCTGATCATGAAAGTTATGTTAGATGTTATATTTTTGTGTTGTATTATGTTGTATAGAGTATAACTTAGTGATCTGGGTTGCTAGATGTTAGATCCATAACATCTATAGACTCAGATTTGATGTTTTTTAAAATCTGGATAAAAAATGTATGTTGTCTAACAACGAATGTCAGACCTCATAGATCAGTGATCGTTAATGATTTTTGTGTTTTGAAAGTTTGTAGTTATAATTTGTCATGTGGGCTTTGATCTAAAACTCAAATCAGGGTCAGATCGGTTATAGATTAAAAGTTATGGGTGGTCAAACCTCATTGATCGACCATGACTTTAGGTTTTCTGGGTAACCTAGATCATGCCCAAAACCGTTTGACAATATGTTCATGTGTCTAGATCTGGCAGGTTGTTGCAGCTTTGTTCTTTTTTTTGTATCTATCTTGTAGATTGGTATATGGACAGTTGATTTATGCTTTTAGATCACTTAAAAATCAAATATGATGGATTTAGTGGCTGGTCAAAGAAGGCCAGACGATCATGAAATCAGTTTCTGGGTAACCCAGAAAACTGATGAACATGATCTCTGACAGACTTTGATCGGCATAGATCTGCTTTCTGTGTTGTTGTTATATGGATTGTTTGTAATGGATCTCTTCATTTACATGTTGGCTACACACTGGACCCTTTATATCACAAAAATAACACAAGAACAACAAGTTGTGGAAGCCCAGAGTAGGCCTCACGAATTGTTCTTCATTTTTGGGTAACCTAGAAAATAAAGAACAACTCTGACAGCTTGTTCTTGAGCTTAGATCTTGCATTTGGGACATGTTATGACCTTATTTGTTGTTGGATCATGTAGTGTTACATTAGTTCTACAAGATTCGATCATTAGCTAGCCTAGAAACACATTACACACTGAATTATTGATGGTCAAACATGGTCACTCGAAACTGGTGTATGAATGTTCTTGAGCCTCAAGAACACCTAAGGTGACACTTTCTGTCGCTAAAGGCTTTAGCGGCAGACTTATTAATTTTAATTAATTTAATTTCTAAAAATCATTTAAAAATAGAAAATTAATTTTTGAAAATTACAAAAAAAAAAATTAAAAATTATTTTAGATTATAAAAATTAACTTTTAATAATTTGACATATTTTTCATAAATATTAGTATTTATTTGAATATTATTGATATTAATTTATTTAATAAATAAATTAAATAAATTAATTAAAAATGATTTTATTATATTAAAATCATTTTAAATGATAATAAGGTATTTAATAATATTTTAAGTTATAAACATAACTTTTTATAATTTAAGATATATTTAAATAATTATTTAATATTAATGATATTAGATTTATTTAATAAATATATTCAATAAATTAGTTTTAAAATAATTTTAATATTATAAAAATTATTTTAAATGAAAATAAATAGTGTAAAAATATTTTAAGTTATAAAATGTGACTTTTAATATTTTAAAGGTAAATTTCATTAATAATTAAATATTAATGATATTTTATTTATTTAATAATTATATTAAATAAATAGTTTAAAAATGGTTTTATTGATTTAAAATCATTTAAAAAGGATATAAATTGTTTAAAAATATTTTTAAGTTATAATAAATGACTTTTAATATTTTGATAAATAGTAAATTAATATTTAAATATTAATGATAATTATTTAAAAATGATTTTAAATATTTTAAAAATCATTTAAGGGTAATAAAAGTTTTAAAATATTTTGAGTTATTATAAATAACTTTAATATTTTGGCAATGGTTTCATTAATAATTTAGTATTAATGATAATAGAATTATTTAGTATATAAATTATTTAATAATGATTCCAATGTTTGAAAAATCATGATAAATTATAATAGTTATTTAAAAATTATTATAAGTCATTTAAAAATAATATGACTGATATTTAAATTATCTAATCAAATATTGAACTACAGACTAGAGTTTTAAACTCGATAATTACCCGATAAAGTCGTCGGTACACCGAAATATTTCAGAAATTGATCTGGACTTAGATAGTTTGACTAGATACGTGTTTATTTGTGATTCAATGACTGTTAAACTTATGTGAAAATGAGATTAGGTTATGTGCTGACTGCAAATAGCAGTATTATGTGTTATAGTATGTTATTCTTATTGAACGAATGATCTTATGAATGATATGTCTCAGTATAAAAGATAAATCTAAGTTACGTAATTGTAAGCAGTAACTCAGGCAAATATCCTAACTTTGCATCTACTTTATGCAATGGACATGGGTAAGAAAGTTTCAGAATTATATTATCATTATGCCAGATTATTAACTCTATTGTTATCGATTTAGTATCCAATCATTTGTATTCATACAAGTTCTTAAATTATCCGATCAATGTTTATCAATATAGTATTATTGTATAATCCATATATTTATTCTGTTCGTTAATTTCTCAATATGGTTAGACAAGTGTCCTCACTTGGATAATCATTGTATTTAACCACATGTTGATAAATACTTATTAATTTCCAGTATGTATATGTTGACTTAAAAGCCGTCTAGGCTATTTGATTCGGCTAGACACAAACTTAAAAATATTGTTGAACAAGATAGAACTTTATTGTATCCAACCAAATTGTTTTGGTTCGGATTCCCGACTAAGTATGAACATTTTAAACATGGGAAAACTTTTGTGCGCCTAAGGCAGATAAGATGAACGAAAATATCATTTTTGCATGTATTATTGATCAATACAGGGCATAACCACGGATCATCACCCCCGTACTCAGAAGTTATGACTTGGTTTATGAGATGAAGTTCTGTTAAACCTTATCGAAAATTGAAAACAAAGTTCATAGTCTGTCGACTACTCTCCATTTATGGTCAGTACGTAGTTTCAAAATTTGATATAAAATATATGTTGTTATTATTGGTTCACCTTACTTACAACTGTTGATTCTTTGTAGAAGTGCCATTTATAGAAAATATTTACTTTTTTCAGCTAACACTTATTGTTTACTATTACTTGCTGGGCAATCAAATGTTCATTCATGCTTAATTTAAATATTTTTAGTTAAGTGTGATCAACCAGATGGCTTTGCCAAGAACAAAGGAAAAGGAAAGGTTGCAGAATAAGTTTTACGCTATCATATGTAATAATTAGACTTTAGTACGACTATGATATTTATTAATTATCATGTAATGAATGTTTAAATTTTCCATACCTGGGATTTAGACAACTCTGATATATGTAAATTAAGTTTGATATTTATATTATTGTTATTATTCCGCTAAAAGAAATGGTATCGTGAAGAACCGAGTTCGGGTTTCAAGTACTTGAAATTGGGGGCGTCACAGGTTGGTATCAGAGCTTTAGGGTTAGAAACCTTAGGTGAGATATACCTTAGGCTATAACCTTAGAACAGAGGGAAACGTTGAAAATACAAATAAATCATATAGAGTTTAAAAGGAGATGAATTGAATAAATTCATTATCAAACAAAATAAAAGATAACTTATAAAACAATTATTATATGCTGCGTGTATATACTATATGCTAATTAAGATAATTTATGTGTGTAGATGTCAGGTGGAAAAGAATTAGGATACCCTCAGATCGTAAAGAAGGAGCCAATATCATAGCCAATAGCTGAAATAGAGGCTTATAGTGCAAGAAACCCTGATGAGTTGGTTATTGTGGAAAATGTAGTACCAGATTCAGAAATGGTAGTATTGACAGATATTGATTCAGACACTAAAGTTGAAGCTGATCAAGCATCAATGGAGGTGCATAATCTAAGGAACAAGGTTTCTTCTCTGGAAAAACTATAGGAAATAGAAAAGTTGTTAAATAGTCAATTGTAAAAGGCGTTAATAGAAACAATAGAAGAACAAGATAAGCTTAAAATCCAAATTGATCAGATTGGAGCCAAAAGCAATAAATCGTGTACAGCTCCGAGCAAGAAGAGGAAAAGAAAGATGAAAGACCGCGATATAGGAAATTCCGATAACAACCAAGGGAACTCTAGCAAAATAGAAAAGTGTAAAAACTGTAACAAGAAACATGAAGGCTTATGTAGAAAAGGGGAAATTATTTGCTATAATTACGGACATGAGATACATTTCTCTCCTCATTGTCCCAATCCAAAGCAACGCGTATGTTTTATCTGTGGGATAGAAGGGCATCAGGTGAAAGGTTGTCCAAGATCAAGGAAAAGGCGTAGTGAATAAGTAGTATAAGTAATGTTTGAATTTATGTGTGTTCTATGATAAGTATGTCTGTGTAATGTAATATTCCCAATCTTTTGTACAAGTTGTAGTAGCAAATCCCGAATTTTGTGGTCACAAAGGGATATAAGTATGTGCTATGCTATGTAAAGTATTGTGAAATCGTTGAATGAATATGAATCTATGTTTGAGTAATGAAATAAGTTTGATATATTAAACTTATATAATAAGGTTTAGAATGTAAGTTAATAAAGAATAATTTATGATTTTATTTAATCAGATAATGCCGCCAAGACGTCAAACTCGAAACCAAAGGGCAGAAGAATCTATCAACAACGCTAGAGGACAACAACCAGACCCGATGAAAAACTTTGCAAACATGGTTGCTCAGGCTATGCAGCAGGAAATTCCTATAAGACCCCAACTTTTATGAATAAAGATTAATTTTTCTCGAAATATATTTTTGAATATTATGGTGTGGATTAGATATAATGTTATAGTTGTGAGTATTATTTACAAATTTTGCAAAGTAAGCAAGTGGTTATATAATATTCGATTGGTCGGGGAATATTAATTTTAAAAGGGAATATTCGTATGAAAACACAATCATTGGTGGACCCCACAAAGGAAGTATTGTCGTAGTTAGAAAATGACAAAATTATCTTTTTATAAAAATAATGGCGAAAGTTTTACCGTTAAACTATTGAACGACCCGGTGGTAAAAGTACAATAATACGCGTGGTTGCATAGTAGCACACGGTATTGATTATTGATGCTTACGTGAGAAGTCACTCAGTTATACTCAATTATTGCTACAATGAATTGTCGATCATATATCTCTCATATTATTGATCCAATTATTGTCACAACATCATCTGCATAATATTTATTATTATTAAATCAATAATTGAGACGACAAAATTATTCATATTATTATTTGCAATATTGACAATGTCTAGAAGTTCTGTCAAGGAGAGGTTTAGTCACCTAATTGCGCGCCAATAAGGAGAAATCCTTATCGAAAATCCCCTTCTTTCCTGGGAAAGACCTGGTTGTTAAATATTGTGAGTTATAATATTAATGATGAATAAGTTCGTGTTGACTAAAGATGAAATTGATAGTTCCATTGTGTTGGGATTATTAGTGTTAGTGGAAATCGATATTTATTTCGATAATAATTGATGTCTGGAGGTTATAATGACTAATCGGGTAATTAATCGAATAAATGAGCAATTAATTACTATTATTTCATATGCTTATAACTATTTGTTCATATGTGTGTACTATTGATTCACATTCATGTACTATTAGGGGAGGTGGTGCAAGATTGATAATACTTGCATGACTAAATTAAAAATGGAGGTATAAATGAATGTACTATACTGTAATTAGTTTTTTCACATGATTATATTATTAAGTCACATGAATGAACTATTAATTCACATTATTTACTATTAGGGGAGGTGGTACAAGTTTGATAAGACTTGCTAGACTAAATTAAAAATGAAGAAAAAGAGGAAGGTATTATACTGTAATATTTTGAGCCCCAAAATGTACAATTATCAAAACTATATTTTCCTATAAATAGAAGCTCATTCTTCTTTCATTCTCACCAATTCACTAAGTCTCACAAGAGCAATTATTATAGAGAGAAATTATAGAGAGAAAGAAGAAGAGAAGTCTGCTACCTCACCGCTCCAAAGATCCGCTTTCTTCTAAGGTAAGGGTATTATTTCTTTCGTATTCATGAAGAGAGTTATTTTCTTTTAATACTCGTAAGGGTTGTTATTCCATTCTTTATTATTCTGTTGGAATAACCTATCTGTGCGGTGTGACGCCCCCAAAATAGGTCTAATCCATCCAACCTATTCCGAGTCGCCAAATACATGGTACAGAAACAACTACAACTACATTAATACAATTGTCGTGCAAATTACGACAACACATAAACTGTGAGTTTAAATACAAATATTGTCTTCTAGACAATATGCACACTCAAATAAGTCCTCATTACAATTATTGATACACTATTTTACAAAATAATGAGGACTACTAAAACAACTGTCTTGAACCATTACTCCACACCCTGACTAGTTCCCGCTATATTCTCGTCTCCTAAGAAGAAAAATGGAACAAAAAGGAAAAAGGGTGAGCTCAACTAGCCCAGTAAAGAATATTATGACTAAGATAACATAGAACAAATTATCGTTAGTCTTCAACAGGGAAAAATCTGATAGAATACAATAGACAACAAGTTTTAGATCAATAACTGCAGCGGAAACCACAATTCATTAGAAGAGTTAAGTAGATAATGAAATCTACTATCATCTATGAATTTAAAAGTCCATCATCGATATTTTATCCCTGTAACATCAATCAATATACATCATAAATCAAATATTCATCTTTGCACTACAGGCCAAAGATATTCTCCAGTTGGTCATGTTCATCTAAACACTTGTTCATCTTTGCACTATGGGCCAAAGATATTCATCATAAAATCATTCATCTTTGCACTACGGGCCAAAGATATTCAGTTATATCATCATTTAGGACTGAGGATGATGAAAAATATTTTAAAGAAAACGAATCCAGTGAAACAAAAGAACAAATATTAAGGATTCGTACTTTAAACAATCCAAGTTCAAAAATACTTCATAAATAACCAGAGTGGAGTAAAATTCAAGAATAAAGACCAAAACATAGATCCAATCAAAGATAGGAATCATAACAGACAAATCTTGGACACAGAAAAGAAAATTTAATTTTTCTGTGAATAGTGTCGTATTCGTGAATACTGTCGTATACGTGAATAGTAACTCTGACACCAAAAGATAGAAATTTCACAAAAAACATCATCATGCTTCGTGAATAGTAACTCGTGAATAGTAACTCATGAATAGTAACTCATGAATAATAACCCCGACATGAAAAAGTTCCAAATTTGATAAAAAGTTCCAACCAATATTTCGGCATAATGATATTGAAGAAATAATATCATTTTTAAAAAATAATATCCCTTACCTCATAAAAAACAAGATTTCGAGGTGGAATCTTTGGATATAGTCTTTGAAGGAACTTGCACAATAGAAACACTCAAAGTACCAAAATACTCACAAGAATACGCTCGATAATATCGAGAGAGAAAGAGAGAGAAAACTTTAGTTTCTGGTGTGATTTTCAATTCTAGCCTAAGCACCCTATTTATAGGAAAATGCTTAGAACACCAAAGCAGAAAATTTAATAAATTAATAATATTATTTTTCCATATCTTCCTACGCACACCACCAGCTGAAATCAACCACTAACACATGTCCCATAAGTGACAAAAACGTTTTTCATGCAAAAGTTACTTAAAACTCCAAAAAAATGATAATCAATTAATCCGAAACTTCAATATTTCATAATAAATAGTCCTTTTATCAGATAATTTGAATCTAACAAATTTTTATAGGAAATTCAATTCTCTACAACTTTGCAGAAGAAAGTTTTTCCAAATTCCAAACAAAAATTGACCGAAAAATCCACATACTGACGATTTTACAGCTATAATCAAATTTCAAATTCGAAATGGGGTCCACCGACACACAAAACATGTGTTAATCATTTAATGCAACAAAAATACTCTTCTTCCTCATATACTCATATATCCCATATTCATTGTAAAAATATGACCATTAATATGTTATTAAAATAATATATTTAAATGAATTATTTTATCAGAAAAAGATAAAATATTAATTTTCAACAATTGTCATATTAAAATTTTTCTCCATCTATATCCACATAAAATCAATATTTTCCTCATCATATAAATCGATAATTAATTATTCACAAATAATATTACGTAATCACAATATTGACAACCAGTGCGCCTCTAGAAAGAGAGGGCTTTCCAATAAGAATTTCTCCTTATTG
Source organism: Panax ginseng (assembly GCA_020205605.1). Lineage (NCBI taxonomy): Eukaryota > Viridiplantae > Streptophyta > Magnoliopsida > Apiales > Araliaceae > Panax > Panax ginseng. The sequence goes on along the minus strand of CM035145.1, from coordinate 67,419,027 downwards.
GTGCGCAATTAGGTGACCAAACCTGTCCTTAGACAGAACTTTCTAGACATTGCCAATAATGTTATCTAATAATATTATTCAAATAATATGAATTATTGATCTGATAATGAAAAATAATGTGTAGTGACAATTATTGAAATAACAATAATATAAAATATCAACGTAGCAATTATTGAATCAATAAAATAAAATATTAAACAGTAATTACTGTAACAATTATTGAGTAGTGCCTTCTTACGTAAGAATCAATAATTGGTGCAATATCGTGTGCTACTGTGTAACAACGCGTATTACTGTGTTTTAACCACCGGGTATTCCAAAAGTGTTAACGGTAACAACTACGCCATTATTTATAAACAACTTATACATGTCATTTTCTTCATCCAATCGCTTTATGTTATAGGGTCCACACAAGGCTGCGCCGTCGTACGAATATTCCTCGACAGCAAGAATATTCCACGACCAAACGAATATTCTCCGACAACAATGAGTATTTTATAACCACTTGCTTATTTGAAATATTTGTGCATTTTACCCATAACTAACCACATTAATCAAATCAACCCCTTACTATTTCAAAACAATAATTAGAGAAATTAAATCTTTATTTATAAAAAGTCGGGGTCTTACAACACGTTTATGTTATAACTGTTAATATCATTAGTATGCGTATTAAGGTGTCAGTTTTCTTTTACGTATTATGTGTCTATATTTGCTAAAGCTTATAGAAGGGAAGAGGTTGAGAGTTCAGAGAACTACAAAGAGAATTGTGAAAGTTTGAGAGTGAAACTTGAGAAAATTGTCTGCAATTGCAGGGTGTGCAAGCGAATTAAAGGTATGTCCCATAATCCGTGACACCCCCAAATCCAGGTACTTCGATTCCACGGGATTTGGTGTTCACTATACAAATATCATCTATCTATCTACCCATAATAAATGCAAACCATGCAATAGATAGAAATAAATCTTCCCCTTATGGGGTTACAACATCTGAATAATAAACATAATCCAAGGTCATATTAACCTTAAACATCTGTGCGGAAACATAAATAAATAAATCTTAAACAACATCATTAACTTAAGTCTTAAACAGAAATATATCATCATATAAAACAACAAGTATTCATCACTTGTTAATCTTGCCCTTGCATTTGCTAGTAGAAGGCTCGTCGGACCTTTCGTTCTTAACTGTAATGTTATTATTACGCAAGAGTGAGCACTATTTCCCACAAGTACAATAATGAAATAATAATATATAATAACATGCGAGTGAATCAAAGACTTCTGAAATAAAAGCTCAACTTTTGAATCAAGAATGAATAACAAGAATCAAAAGATTTTTGAGGGTCATAAGACCTTGAACTATGTCCTAGGTTATCAAGGGTTATACTTGAAACCTTTAACAGTCATAAGACTATGGACTCTTCTTCTCGTACTTAGGGGGATCAGCCCTTAGTACCATACTGTGCACAATATCTTAACGCTAACGCATAAGTAAATCCCTTTAAATGGTTGTGTATCTCAGTTTGACATTAGAGTCTGCACCAAAGAAAGTTTGGTTTGGATAAATCAATAAGGGTTCTGAATTTAGAACGTTCATCAACTATGGATTAGTTGAATCAATAAGGATTCACTAGTCTAATAAGGTTTAACAATAAATAATATTTATAATGAATAACAATCTCAATAGGTATACAATAGAATAATTATTGTATAACAGAATCATACTTTGAAAAGATAGTAAATCTTTAACATAACAATGAACTTGATTTATAAACTTGAATAATGATAACAAGTAGGGTTAGGAAACTTGCCTCGTGCATAGATTACACGTTAATTAAACTCGTTCCTTGATTTAAATCCTACATATCATTTACGTTCACAATACCAGTCAATTATAACGTAATTAACCATAGCAACTTCATTCTTTTTGTCTAACTTTTGTTATGACTATACTTAGTCAAATTATCACACTTATTGTCACATAATAAGCACTTCACGAATAATAAGCTAACTATGCATTTAATAATTCAGTCCACATACAATTATGTTATTTGCATGTTAAGAATCTATTTGAACATTTCATTATATTTCTAACATATCTCTATGTTCTTTAAATTAAGTTGCTATCACATTGCTAGACTTGAACATTTAAAAATAATTCATTTCTAACATCTCGGAGAGTGGTATTTATGGCTACCACTATTATCTTTAGTCTTCGCATTATGGGCATACATGGCTATGACTTGACTTGAGACTTATATTTACTTGTATATGCCTTCTGGCCATTCTGGCCTGAGGAATTAAATGAGCGCAACGTGACTATGCAAGGGCATACCAATTCTGAAATTTGCGGTTAAGTAAAAATCGCAGAACATGCCAATTTCTACCAATTTCTTATTTTCTACACGAATTTGGACATACCCACATGATATAATTCATACATAATCATTACCAAACATTTATAAAATGATTTTAACCCATTAAAACACATAATTACAGAATTAAAATATGTAAATTTCACTGTTCTTGAAGGTTTTGAACATAAATCATGAAAATTAATACTACGAATTCGTTATAACACCGAATCCGTTCATTTAAGGTTTGGTCTCTTTGTATCAACATGCATAATCAAATAAGAGTGGGAAATTTTACAAAACATTTATGTTTGACATATTAAAATCACGTATAAGGCTATATGGCCATATTCCATACTCTGTAAATTTTGAGGCCATATATACGTTAATATTATGAAACTGATGATATGCTCTACATAATATATATATATATATATATATATATATATATATATATATATATAATCAAATATGATATGGTAACATTTAACACATACATAAACTCATAATCACACCCTTTTCCAATTTCAGAGACTTTACAAAAGCTTTGAAAGTCATTTTCATGAAAATTAAATGACGTAAAAAAAGAGAATTTGGGTTTGGAGAATTTACCCAGAGTATAAAGTGTAGAGTATAAAGATAACAACTCTTTTTCAAAAGCTTCTTCAATCACAAAGTTTCTCACAACTCCTCTGAATTCTCTCTTGAATTTCTCAATTTCTCTCTAACTAGTTTTATCAGACTTAGTAAAATGAAGAAATAAAGAAGGCGTCAGATATCAATTAAATCGACCCAGCGTTGTGGAGGTCAGTTACCCATCATGGGTTAACTGCCCTCAACCTCCACTAGTCCCATGTTTGGCTAGCCTTAAAGGCTTATACTCAATTAATTTAATAAACTATTTTATCATATAGTTTAAATATTGTCACACCCTTTATAAAATAACTCAATTAATTTATTTAATTTAAATTAAATAAAATATAATAATTTCTCATTAATTCACATAATCACATAAGTAATTTCTTATTTATTAATTATGTCAAATTATTAAATCTCTAATTAATTATTACATTAATTAAAATAATATTATGCTTCTTAAATATTTCATTTAATTCAATAAGCTCACATAAATACATACATTGAATAATAATTATTCTCCACATTAATTTAATTAATATAACACATATAATTAATTTAATATATCACAATTGCATCAATTAATTATTGAATCTAATAATTAAATCATCAAAAATATTTATTTAATCCAATAAATATTAAAATTAAATTACAAAATCTCGTTCGTCACATAATCTCTATAGTAGAAGCATGTATATGTGTTTGACGGCAAAATTCTATATACTCTGTGAATCCAAATTCTTTTGGCTTGTTGTAGAAACTGAGTTGTTGCAATTTATATGTAATTTATAATACTAGAGTTTATGGCTAAACCAGAATTCGTATGTTAATTACAGTTAATAGTAGTAAAATTTTGACAGTATGTATGTTTTCATATGTAGCTATGCAAGTATCAATTTTAGTGGCCAATTAGTGTGTGAAAGTATAAATTTAAGCTTGTATATGTTAGTTCTTTGAGATACGAACATAACGTAATTTGAATGAAAAGATTTGATCATGTATTGAATTCACAGTGATGATTTTTAGGATGAATGTCAAGAAAATTGAGTTTTTATGAAAAACATGAAAATTGAGAAATTAAAATAGTTCTAGTTGTTGTTAGCAAACATGTTTATGATACTATTATATTTATCTTGCGTGTTATTATCACTATTTGGTGGGTAAAATTCGTGTTAGTTGGCTTAAGAAAAGTGCTGAAGCTCTGTTTGTAAAAATTGAGTTCTGTATGTCGCGCAATCGCGCAGCCCTTAGGCGCGGGCGCGCCACATCCCAACATAAAACTAACGCGGCCGCGCCAGTGCCCATTTCCAGACACTAAAGTCTGCTAATTCTGCAGACTTTGGTCGTTCTTTGTAGCTTAACTAAATGTTATGGTTATGTGTCCAACATGTAACAACAAGGCTAAAATAGAGTTGTGTTATATGTATTATGAATTCAAAGTTGTAAAAGTGATTAGTAGGTTACGGACGCATTGTATGATAACTTAGTTTATACAGTGAATGTTAGATAGGTGTTGTGATGTTAACACTTGGAAATTATGAAATATATATAGTAGCATAAGACTTGTGCTAAGATGATAAGCTTAGCTAGAAATGTATATGCTATGATATGTTAGTATATCTAATAGACAATGTGATTCTAAACCAATGTGTTGGTGAACGTGAGTTTAATATTGTAGCTTACGCTCGAGGCACATATCTAAACTTTCTTTTTACATTGAGCAAGTTTTCTAACTCTACACTTTTGTTGAGTTAGTTCTATTATTATATTGTATAACTTCATTCTTTTGATTGAGCAAGCTATTTATCTTAATTATTATTGAATAAGTCAATTGTTCCTTAAATTCATTCGAGCAAACTCTAACTCTAATGTTATTGAAAATTCTTATTTGATTGATTCATTCTAACTTGTTTATAGTTAAGCAAGTTTCTTAAGTTCTATTATGAACGTAGTTTTTGAACTCTCGTCTCTATTATTGAACTGTTTTAATTCTTTGCATGAGTTAATACCTTGTTGGGCAAGTTTTTAGTTTCCAACTTGTTATTAGTTAAATTTACGTTCAGGAATTTCATTTCTAATGTTATAAGACTCGAACCTTAGCTTATTTTCTTGTTCAAGCAAAGGTTAACCATTTTATCCATTTTATTGAATGCTTATGCTCTATAGTTATTTCAAGCAAAAGTTTGATATATATAATCAGTTCATTTATGATTCTCATATGTTCTAAGTTATGTTGTTATTAAACAACTATTGTGTTATCAAGCATTATTGATTCAACTACTTCCCTAGTTGATGATCATTAAACTTCAATTACCCTTGAAAGCTTATCCAAACCAAACTTTCTTTGGTGCAGACTTGTACTCTAAATACTGAGATGAACAACCCTATGTTTAGGGGTTTACGCTTAGCGTTGAAATGGTTGTGCACAATACATTGTACGAAGGATTGATCCCCCTAAGTATGTGGCGTCCTTATAGTCATATGACTGTTAAAGTTAAAGTTGAAAGATTACTTATAACTGTGGACATGGTTCGTGGTCATTAGACCGTCAGTAGTATGTTTAAGAATGTTAATAGAACATATCATTCAGTTCTATTGAGCCTATGATTTAACAAATGTTATAATGTTAATAGAACATATCATTCAGTTCTATTGAGCCTATTATTTGGCAAATATTGTAAAGATATTTAGTCTTATTTCAAGTGAGCATTGTTTGCTCACTCTTGCATATTTATATACTTATTGCAGCTATGGTTGAGAAGGTAGATAAACCTACAACTAATAAAGGAAAGGGAAAAATGTACAAGTGATGAAGACTTGTAATTTTGCTTTATCGTTATGATGATAGACTTTTATTAGATGATGTGATGTAATAAACCTTAAATTCCGCATTTGATTGATTGTAATTAAAGGTTAGATAACCTGGGAGATAATGTTTTTATTAAAGTAATCCTGTATGGGCAGGTTTTATTATTCAATTTATTATGATTGAGTAGTTAGATATGAATGTTTTGATTACGTGAACACCAAATCTTGAGCTAATGAAGTACCGGGATTTGGGGACGTCACAAGTTGGTATCAGAGCTTTAGGTTATGAACCCTAGGTGTGGAAAAACCTTAGGAAGTAACCTTTGAAAAGATAGTGGTGATTAACTCTTATCGAGTTTTAAGGAAGAAATAATAAAACGGTTATATGATTATGTGTTTATAACTTATGTGCTTGTGAGTGTCGAGTAGTAATGATTAATAATTAAAACTTCAAATTTTGTTGTCAGGATGACTAATGTCAGAGAATCCAGTTAGGCTCGGGAGGATAGACCTCAGATGCCTATAGAGGAGGAGCCTCGCGACATTCAGGTTATTTGGGAACAACTACTGCCACGGGAGTCAGCCCCATTGGTCACAGTGGTTGAAGATGAGGATGATGATGTGGAGACGGATGAGGAGGATCCCATTGAGTTGCCACAGGAGGATGAGGATGACGAGGACGAGGAGGAGGAGACTCCACTAACCTCGATAGCTACTCGTATATACGATGAAGTCTACGACCGTAACATAGAACCTCAGGATACAGTCGAGGAATTGCAAGAGATAGTAGCTGAACAACAGACTGCAATGACATAGAATGACGATGAGATCCAGGATCGTGAGGAACGACTGACTAATGTCGAGGAGAAGCTAGAACAGACTGAAGGAGAAAAAGATCAACTAATCGAAGATGTCGCAGAACTAAAGAACAAACTGAAGGAAGAAGCTACTAAGAGGGCAAGAGCCGAAGACACATACGAGGAAGTGTTTCAACGAGCCGGGATAGCAGTGAAAGACGCACATGCAAAGAGAATGAAGATGGAAGAGATGAATAGAGTATTCAACACCGTGGTTAATCGAGCTCAAGATCGGGTCATGGGTTATCCGACTCAATTCGAGACGCTGCCATCGTACGTATTAGATAGCAGAACAATGTTCCGAATTATAGAGGAAGTGCGTAGTAAGGCTAAGAAGTATCTTAGTAGAACATCGTAGTTGTTATGCGAATAATAAATGTTAAATAACTTATAAATCCCAAGTGTTATGTAACCTATGGGATATGAGGATGATGTTGTCCTGAAACCTTTGTAGTTCAGGAAAGTAATGTAAATAGCAGTGATGCTATTGTTTTATATTTTCAAAGAGGTTATGAATAAATAAAAGTTGTTATTTTATTCAAAGTGTTATGTGATTATGTGGCTATTTCTTTTGTGGAGGCAAATTAAGTGGAAATTACTTAAAAGAGTTGAATAATAATCTAATGAGTGTATTTTTAACAAGAAATGCCTCCTAGACGTCAACCACCATGACAGAGAACCACCAAAGGAACCAACAATAACGACAATGTTGATGCTAACCCCGTTCAATAATTAGTGACGTTATTGATAGGAGCGTTGCAGAATCAACCACAGAACCAAGGAACAACATTTAAGGAGTTCAAGGCGGTTGGACCACCTGAATTTCGTGGGTCCGTGAATCCAGTCGAGGCACAGACTTGGATTATGGAGATAGAAAAGGTGTTCGATGTTGCTAAGGTAGGGGATGACCAGAAGACTGCTTTTGCAACATTCATGTTGAAAGCAGAGGCTAGTTATTGGTGACAGACCAATAAAACTCGAGAAGGACCAGGGATGATGACCTGGGATAGGTTTAAGGAGATATTCTTCAAGTCCTATTTCCCAGAAAGTTCAAAGAGTTAGCTAGAGGTGAAATTTTTGGAACTGAAGCAGGGAACAATGACGGTATCCGAGTATGCCGCTAAATTCAACGAGTTGATGAGATTTGTGCCTTATCAAGTCAGCACGGACGAACGCAAGGCGAAGAGGTTTGAACAGGGACTAAAGCCCTGGTTGTACAGTAAGGTTTCCCTGTTCCAATTGAAGACTTTCGCAACAGTGATGGAGAAAGTAATACTCGCTGAAGGTGGGGGCGAGGCAGTGACAAAGTTCAATCAGGAACAGAAGAAGAAGAAGAATGAGGTGGAAAGAATGTAGGTGGTAGTGGTGGAAACAACAACAACAACAACTTGAAGAGGAAGTGGAATGGAAACATGGGTACTGGAAACTAGCAGGGTAACCAACAAAACAAGAAGTTTGAAGCATATGCTTCATGCAGAAAGTTTCACAAGGGTGCGTGCTTGATGGGGAAACGAGTATGCTTCAATTGTGGCCAGGAGGGTCACATTGCCCCAAATTGCATTCAACCTAAGAAGAACATGTGCTTCACGTGCGGATCCAAGGATCACTTGGCTCGTGAATGCCCTAAGAAGAAGGATGGAGTGACAACAAGAAGCAATGGAGGTAACAGTGGAGGTACATGGGCCATTGTTGGACCCACAACATCAAACAAACCCACAGCTAGAACCTTCAACATGACTGTGCAAGATGCTGTGCAATCAAAAGATGTGGTGTCAGGTATTATCACAATCAATGATATAAATGCTTATGTATTATTTGATTTGGGTGCTACTTGCTCGTTTATCTCTGATGAATTTGCTAAGAGGTTAAAATTTCCTAGAGAAGAACTGAATTTCCCTTTTAACATAGAAATTACGAATAAGGAGGTAATCCCTGTTAGATTCGTATACAAGAACTGTTGGGTGAACATTAAGGAGAATATCTTGATGGTAGATTTGATTCCGATTAGACTTGGAGAGTTTGATGTTATTTTGGGAATGGATTGGCTGTTCAAATATGGAGCGGTAATTAATTGCCAAAAGAAGTGTGTAAACGTTATGACCCCGTCAAAGGTAGTATTCTATGGTAGCAAGTCGCCTAGACAAATGAAATGTCTGACGATTATGTAGGCTAAGAAATTGTTGAGTCAAGGCTGTGTGGGCTATTTAGCTTACATAGTCGATACTCAGAAAAAGAATGTGAAACTGGAAGAGATACTAGTGGTGAGGGAATTTGAGGATGTGTTTCCAGAGGATTCGCCAGGACTTCCGCCTGACAGAGAGATTGAGTTCATGATCGACTTCGTGTCGGGGACAACATCGATATCGAAGGCCCCGTACAGTATGGCTCCAGTAGAAATGAAGGAACTGATGGTACAATTGCAAGAGTTACTAAACAAGAAGTATATTCAACCAAGCGTATCACCGTGGGGAGCACTAGTGTTATTCGTGAAAAAGAAGGATGGGTCAATGCGTCTTTGCATTGATTATAGAGAATTAAACAAAGTCACTATTAAAAACAAATATCCATTGCCAAGAATAGATGACTTGTTTGATCAGTTAAAGGGTGCTAAATACTTCTCGAAAATTGATTTGAGAAGTGGGTATCACCAATTGAAAGTGAGGAAGGAGGATATACCTAGAACGACATTTAGAACTAGGTATGGACATTACGAGTTTCTGGTGATGTCTTTTGGTTTAACCAATGCACCTGCTGCATTCATGGATTTGATGAATATGGTGTTTAAACCATTCTTAGACAAGTTTGTAGTGGCATTCATCGATGACATTCTGGTGTATTCCAAAACTCAAGAAGAACATGTGGAACACTTACGTTTGACATTGGAAGCACTAAGAAAGGAAAAGTTATAAGCGAAATTCTCTAAGTGTGAATTTTGGCTAGATCGTGTGCAATTTCTTGGGCATGTGATTGACAAAGATGGAATTTCGGTGGATCCATCAAAAGTGGAAGCTATAATCAATTGGGAACAACCAAGAACACCGTCAGAAGTGAGGAGTTTCTTGGGACTGGTCCATTATTACAGATAATTTATTCAAGATTTTTCTAAGATAGCCACTCCATTAACAAATTTGACAAGGAAAACTGTGAAATTTGTTTGGACGAAGAAATGTGATCAAAGTTTCTAGGATTTGAAGAAGAAATTAAGCATGGCACCTGCATTGTCATTACCAGATAGCACATGAAATTTTGTGGTGTATAATGATGCCTCACATAAAGGGTTGGGTTGTGTTCTTATGCAGAACGGAAAAGTAATTGCGTATGCATCAAGACAACTAAAGGTTTATGAGAAAGGTTATCCGACTCATGATTTGGAATTTGTTGCAGTAGTATTTGCTCTCAAGATATGGAGACGCTATCTCTATGGAGAGAAATGTGAAATCTACACAGACCATAAAAGTCTGAAGTATATTTTCACACAGAAGGACCTGAATATGCGACAAAGAAGATGGATGGAATTGATAAAGGATTACGATTGTGAGATCTTTTATCACCCGACCAAAGCGAATGTGGTTGCAGATACTTTGAGCAGGAAAGGTTGTGAGAAGTTGATGCTGATAACCACTCAGGAGGAGCTTATTTCAGCAATGACAAAGCTAGAGTTGGAAATCAAATTTCCAAAGGAATCTGATGAACGACTATTCCAGATAGATGCTAGTCCAACTTTGGTGGACAAAGTGAAGAATTTTCAACTACAAGATAAAGAATGCGAAACGATCAAAGAGAAAGTGGTTGACGGTAGTGATGTAAAATACAAGATCGATACCGAAGGACTACTACAGTTCGAGGAAAGAATTTGGGTTCCAGCAGTGCCAGAGCTTAAAGACGAAATCTTGACCGAAGCACACAACACAAGATATTCGATTCATCTAGGAAGTACAAAGATGTATAAAGATTTGCGGCGACAGTTTTGGGGGCCAAATATGAAAAGAGATGTTATCGAATGTGTGGTAGAATGCTTGACATGTCAAAGAGTCAAGGCCGAACATCAAATAACAAGCGGATTACTTCAACCGTTAGAAATACCGGAATGGAAGTGGAAACACATCACAATGGATTTTGTGGTGGGTCTTCTAATGACTCAGAAAGGATACGATGCGATATGGGTAATAGTGGACAGATTGACAAAATCTGCACACTTTTTGCCAATAAAGATTAGATTTAATCTTGATCAGCTAGCGAAACTGTACATTAAAGAGATCGTGTCAAGACTTGGAGTTCCAGTGTCAATTGTATCAGACAGAGATCCAAGGTTCACATCAAACTTCTGGAAGAGACTACAAGAATGTATGGGAACATAGTTCCGAATGAGTACAACATACCATCCATAAACCGACGGCAAAGCGAACGAACAATCCAAACGTTTGAAGATATGCTGAGACCATGCATCATGGATTTCAAAGGAAGCTGGGATGAACATTTATCGTTGGTAGAATTTGCCTACAACAACAGTTACCACTCGAGCATCAGCATGCCACCTTACGAGGCATTGTACGACAGAAAGTGCAGAACTCCACTATGTTGGGATGAAGTCGGTGAACGCAACCGTTAGGACCGAGCTCGGTACAACAAAGCTTTGAGGTTGTCAAACTCATTAGGACAAGATTGGTAGCATCCCAAGACAGACATAAAAAGTATGCCGATCAACATAGGCAGAATTGCAAATATGAAGTAGGAAATTTCATTTTCCTAAAAGTTTCTCATTGGAAGGGGAAAATTCATTTTGGCAAGAAAGGAAAGCTCAACCCAAGATTTATTGGACCGTTCGAAATACTACGAAGAGTGGGGGAAGTGGCTTATGTGGTAGCTCTACCTCCAGAGTTGGAAAACATTCATAATGTTTTTCACATTTCGGTGTTACGACCATATAAACCCGATTACAAGCACGTGATTGAGTACGAACCATTACAATTCGATAAAGATTTGTCTTATGAAGAGATTCCTATCCAGATCGTCGACGGGAAAGAACAAGTGCTCAGAAATAAAGTGATACATTCTGTGAAGGTGATATGGAGGAACCACAATGTCGAAGAGGCAACGTGGGAACTCGAAGTTGAAATGATGAAAAATTACCCTGAGTTATTTGTTTAATCTATGTCTTCGATTCTGGGGACAAAATCTTTGTAAGAAGGGAGGAATGTGACGATTTGATTGTTTGAATTGTGATTCTGAGGACAGAATCCTTTTAAGGAGGGAATGATGTAACATTCCAAAATTTGAATTGTAATATTAAATATTTATTGATTTATATAAATATTTAATGGATGTGATTATCACTGAATAAATATTATTTATTTAATCAATTTAATTTTATTTGGTTAATTATTTGTTAAATAAATAAATAATTAATTAAGGAAATTATTATTATATTAATATTTCAATTTAATGGTTAATTATTTGTATTGAGTTATGTGATTAAACGATTAATTTAATTAATTGTTATGTGAATTAATTAAATTAAATATGAAAGCTTGATTAAATAAAGTGTGACAAATAACTATATTATAAGGAGTTATTAAAATAAATTAAAGTAGTTTAATTTATTTTTTAACAAACATAATATAATATAATATATTATATTATATACGTTTATGTTATAACTGTTAATAACATTAGTATGCGTATTAAGGTGTCAATTTTCTTTTATGTATTATGTGTCTATATTTACTAAAGCTTAGAGAAGGGAAGAGGTTGAGAGTTCAGAGAATTACAGAGAGAATTGTGAGAGTTTGAGAGTGAAACTTGAGAAAATTGTCTGCAATTGCTGGGTGTGCAAGCGAATTAAAGGTATGTTCCATAATCTCTATAGTAGAAGGATGTATATGTGTTTGATGGAAAAATTCTATATACTCTGTGAATCCAAATTCTCTTGGCTTGTTGTAAAAACTGAGTTGTTGCAATTTATATGTAATTTATAATATTAGAGTTTATGGCTAAACCAAAATTCGTATGCTAATTACAGTTAATAGTAGTAAAATTTTGTTAGTATATTTGTTTTCATATGTAGCTATGTAAGTATTAATTTTAGTGGCCAATTAGTGTGTGAAAGTATAAATTGAAGCTTGTATATGTTAGTTCATTGAGATAGGAACATAACGTAATTTGAATGAGAAGATTTGATCATGTATTGAATTCACAGTGATGATTTTTAAGATGAATGTCAAGAAAATTGAGGTTTTATGAAAAACATGAAAATTGAGAAATTAAAATAGTTCTAGTTGTTGATAAATTGTGCTAATTGGTTGTAAATGTTAGCAAACATGTTTATGATACTGTTATATTTATCTTACGTGTTATTATCACTGTTTGGTGGGTAAAATTCATGTTAGTTGGCTTAAGAAAAGTACCGAAGCTCTGTTTGCAAAAACTTAGTTACGTACGTCATATTTGTCACAGAAGCGCCCTTAAAGCTTGCCAGCGCGCATCCTGAAGATAAAATCAAGCGCGGCCGCGCCAAAGGTCCATTCTGAACATCGAAGTCTGCTAATTCTGCAGAATTTGGTCGTTCTTTGTAGCTTAACAAAAGATTATGGTAATGTGTCCAACATGTAACAACAACGCTAAAACAGAGATGTGTTATATGTATTATGAATTCAAAGTTGTAAAAGTGATTAGTAGGTTACAGATGCATTGTATGATAACTTAGTTTATACAGTGAATGTTAGATAGGTGTTGTGATGTTAACACTTGGAAATTATGAAATATATATAGTAGCATAAGACTTGTGCTAAGATGATAAGCTTAGCTAGAAATGTATATGTTATGATATGTTAACATATCTAATAGACAATGTGATTCTAAACCAATGTGTAGGAGAATGTGAGTTTAATATTGTAGCTTACGCTCGAGGCAAGTATCTAAACTTTCTTTTTACATTGAGCAAGTTTTTTAACTCTACACTTTCGTTGAGTTAGTTCGATTATTATATTGTATAACTTCATTCTTTTGATTGAGCAAGCTTTTTATCTTAATTATTATTGAATAAGTCAATTGTTCCTAAAATTCATTCGATCAAACTCTAACTCTAATGTTATTGGAAATTCTTATTTGATTGATTCATTCTAACTTGTTTAAAGTTAAGCAAGTTTCTTAAGTTCTATTATGAACATAGTTTTTGAACTCTCGTCTCTATTATTGAACTGTTTTAATTCTTTGCATGAGTTAATACCTTGTTGGGCAAGTTTTTAGTTTCCATCTTGCTATCAGTTAAATGTAAGTTCATGAATTTCATTTCTAATGTTATAAGACTCGAACCTTAGCTTATTTTACTGTTCGAGCAAAGGTTAACCATTTTATCCATTTTATTGAATGCTTACGCTCTATAGTTATTTCAAGCATGAGTTTGATATGTATAATCAGTTCATTTATTATTCTCATATGTTCTAAGTTATGTTGTTATTAAACAACTATTGTGTTATCAAGCATTGTTGATTCAACTAGTTCCCTAGTTGATGATCATTAAACTTCAATTACCCTTGAAAGCTTATCCAAACCAAACTTTCTTTGGTGTGGACTTGTACTCTAAATACTGAGATGAACAACCCTATGTTTTGGGGTTTACGCTTAGCGTTGAAATGGTTGTGCACAATACATTGTATGAATGATTGATACCCCTAAGTACGTGGAGTCTTTATAGTCATATGACCGTTAAAGTAAAAGTTGAAAGATTTTTTAAAACTGTGGACATGGTTCGTGGTCATTAGACCCTCAGTAGTATGTTTAAGAATGTTAATAGAACATATCATTCAGTTCTATTGAGCCTATGATTTAACAAATGTTATAATGTTAATAGAACATATCATTCAGTTCTATTGAGCCTATTATTTGGCAAATGTTGTAAAGATATTTAGTCTTATTTCAAGTGAGCATTGTTTGCTCACTCTTGCATATTTATATACTTATTGCAGCTATGGTTGAGAAGGTAGATAAACCTACAACTAATAAAGGAAAGGGAAAAATGTACAAGTGATGAAGACTTGTAATTTTGCTTTATCGTTATGATGATAGACTTTTATTAGATGATGTGATGTAATAAACCTTAAATTCCGCATTTGATTGATTGTAATTAAAGGTTAGATAACTTGGGAGATAATGTTTTTACTAAAGTAATCCTGTATGGGCAGGTTTTATTATTCAATTTATTATGATTGGGTAGTTAGATATGAATGTTTTGATTACGTGAACACCAAATCTTGAGGTAATGAAGTTCCGGGAATTGGGGGTGTCACATTTCTAAGAGGTTTGAAACCCGAGATACGTCAATACCTTATCTCTCATAATCTGTGTTTGCATTCAGATGTTGTGAATAGGGATTAGTTATTGGAGCGCGATAATGAGTCAACCCAGCCAAGAGAAAGCAGCCGACAAAATGATAATACCAGTGGTAGCAGTCATCGAAGCGGTGACAATAAACTTGGAGGGAATCAACATGCCAGAAATAGTAAGCACTTCGGTGGTAATCATGGCCAAGACAATAAGAGTGGACATTTCAAGAAGAGGAGATTCAACAATGATGGAAAGACGTCATCACTAGCACCCGTTGTTAAGGAAGGAGAATGACCACCTATCATATGCTTCAAATGCGGAGGGGAGGAACACATCAGTCCAAACTGTGCGCAACAGTCCAAAACGTGTTACAATTATGGAAGAGAAGGTCACCTAGCTAGATTTTGTCGTACTGGGAAGCGAAGTCCAGTTGGAATGGTGACACCAAATGCCGTCCCAGACAAGTCAAAACCAGTAGTTCAAGGGAGAGCGTTTGTCGTGACCTCGCAGAAAGCAAGGAACCCGAACGAGGTCATCACGGGTAAGCTTATCATAAACTCTAGCGAAGTATATACCTTATTTGATACCGGTTCTACCCATTCTTTTATTTCTCCTATTTACGCTCAACGTTTAAATTTGACTCCAGAGAAATTAGACTTTGACTTATCTGTTGAAACTCCATTGGGAGAAACCTTCATTACATCAACTGTTTATAAGTCTTATTTGATTCAAATCGGTAACCACACATTACCTGTCGATCTTATATCCTTAATAATACTTGCATTTGACGTGATTCTAGGGATTGATTGGTTAACTACTCATCATGCTAAAATTGATTGTTTTTGTAAGGTTGTTAGCTTTCATATTCCTAATCAACCTATTATGCGAATTCAAGCGACCAAACCATTAAAATCAATCACGGTCATCTCAAGCCATAAAGCTATTCGTTTATTGAAAAACAGATGTCAAGCTTTCTTAACTCATGTCACAGATTTAAACAAAAATACGTCAGATTTGAATGATATTTCTATTGTTAATAAATTTCCTGACGTATTCCCCAAAGAACTTCCTAGCCTACCCCAGAGCGTGAAATCGAGTTTGGTATCGACCTTGAACCTGGTACAAAACCCATTTCCAAAGCCCCATATCGAATGGCTCCTATTGAACTTCAGGAGTTAAAAACCCAACTACAGGAATTATTAGACATCGGTTTAATTCATCCTAGTACGTCTCCTTGGGGTGCTCCTGTTCTATTCGTGAAGAAGAAAGATGGAAGTATGCAACTTTGTATTGATTATCGGGAGTTGAATCATGTCACCATCAAAAATAGGTACTCGTTGCCTCGCATTGATGACCTGTTTGACCAGTTGCAAGGAGCCAAATTCTTTTCAAAGATCAATCTTCATTCCGGATATCATCAGTTGAATATTAGAACCGATGACATTCCAAAGACGGCTTTTAGAACTCGGTACGGGCATTACGAATTCCTAGTCATGTGTTTTGGAGTGACTAATGCTCCTGCTGCCTTCATGGATATGATGAATTGAGTATTCAAAGAATATTTGGATAACTTTGTGGTCGTCTTTATTGATGACATCCTCATATATTCCAAAAGCCATGAAGATCATGAGCAACACTTGAGGCTGATACTCCAAAAGCTTCGTGAAAACAAGCTTTATGCCAAGTTGAAGAAATACGAGTTCTGGCTTGAGGAAGTAGCATTCCTTGGGCACGTAGTATCAAATTATGGAATATCTGTTAACCCGGCAAAGATTGAAGCTATTCAAAGCTGGGAGCAACCTAAATCAGTAACCGAAGTATGTAGTTTTCTCGGGTTAGCTAGTTATTATCGGGGATTTGTAGAAGGGTTTTCTCGAATCGCTACTCCATTAACTCAGCTGACTCGGAAAGATACAAAGTTTAGTTGGAGCGAGGAATTTGAGAAGAGTTTTCAAGAACTCAAGAGGAGGCTTATTTCAGCACTTGTTCTGACAATACCATCTGGCTCGGAGGGATTTATCATCTACAGTGATGCTTCAGGCAAAGGGTTAGTATGTGTTCTCATGCAACATTGGAAAGTCATAACCTTTGCCTCACGATAACTCAAAGAATATGAGGGGAATATTCTTTTTGTTGGGGAATATTCGTACGATGGTAAAATCATTGGTGGACCCCGCAATGGAATTATTGTCGGATTGAGAAAACGACAAAAATACTTTATGAAAATAAACGGCGGAAGTTTTACCGTTAACTGTTGAAACACCCGGTGTTAAAAAGTACGATGTCTGGCGTGAGTTGCACGATGCACATACATATTGATTATTGATGCTTACGTGAGAAGTCACTCAGTTTTGTTCAATTATTGTTATAGTAATTACTGCATAGTATCTCACGTTATTTGATTCAATTATTGTCAATATTTTATATATTATTAAATCAATAATTGGAATGACAAAGTTACTAATATTGTGATTTATAATATTGTTGATAAATGTTGTTAAAATATTGAGGGAGTTTAGATATATATAATATTATGTGTGTGGTGAGTGGAATATATATAATATTATGTGTGTGTGAGTGGAAAATGGTGGAAAAGTTGAAATGGTGGGATGAGTATTAGTATTATATATATATGGCATGAATTGAAATTGGTGGGGAATTGATGATAGACGGGTGAGTGGCCAACATGTTGTTTTATGTATAATATATATATATAAGTTATCGTTGAAATAAGGGGTGCACATATATGATTAATTAGGTTGCGTCTAAAATTGTTCTTTCACCCGTGAAGCTGAAAATTATTTCGTCTGAATTCCTACTGTATAGTCCAAATAGTATCCTTCCATTCTCCTATAAATAGAAGCTCATTCCTTCATTATTTCTACGAATTCACTGAAACTCTAGAGAGAGAAATTATAGAGAAGCTGTAGAAAAGTATCCTGCAAATTCCCTACTCTTATATTCAGTTTATTTTACGGTATAGAGTGTTATTTCTTTTGTATTCATGAAGAAAACTTCAATTATTTCATTCTTTGTTATTCTGCTGGAATAACCAGTATACGCGGAGTACCCTATACTTTGTGACATTCTTCTATTATTCCATCTTTATTATTATTACATTGGAATATCACATGCATGCGTTTTATATGGGACTGGTTCCGCTTTCTTTATTATTATTACATTGGAACATCTTGCACGGCATGCAATTTACTTTGACACCGGTTCCGTTATTTATTATTCTATTGGAATAACTCGTATATGTCTGCATACCGCATGCATGGTGATTTTTTTTGTTATTCCATTCGTTATTATATTCAGTTGGTTAAAGTTTTGACTTCTATACTCCATGAAATTAGTGGAATATCCTTGATATTTGCGCTTCATCCCGTATCTTTTCATGGAAATATTCTTCTGAGCATTCTTTAATTTTACTTTACAAAGCAGTGTCATGTTGACAATTTGGACATTAATAGTTCCTGGATAAATTAATTCTTGAAATTGTTTTATTGAATTTCTATATCATTGTCATCATCCTCATGTTTATATTATGTTGAAAGTCATTTGTGGCCTATAGTGCATAGATGGACTTGGTATGATTATGACCAGGGATTATTCAGTGTAATCATGACCGTAATGTTATGAATGATGTGGAAAAAGTCCTCATGGGCCTGTAGTGCATTGATGGAGAGTTGTTGGCATGATCATGACCATTAATGAATACACAAATATTCTTGGCCCGTAGTGCATGGATAATTGTGGTCGTGATACTAAAGAATATCCTTGGCCGTAGGCAGGGGTGATTCGATGATGTGGATTATTTATTAAGCAGAGTCCCAGCGATAAAAGTGATGAAAAACCTTTTAAATCATAAAAGATAGTAGATTTTATTCTCTACTTGACTTTTTTAATGGATTATTTGTTCCACTGCAGTTAAACTTGATATTTATTTTATTTTATCAGTTTAACACTGTTGAAGACTAACGATAAATTATTCTGCATGATCTTAGTCATAATATTACTTATTGGGCTAGTTGAGCTCACCCTTTCTTTCACTGTTCTCTTTAGGAAATGAGAATATAGCTGGGACGAGTCGGGGAACGGAGTGATGGACCAGATGATAGTATTAGTAGTCCTCACTATTCTTTGAAATAGTGTGATAATGATTGTAATGAGGACTCCATTGAGTTTGTATACTCTCTAGATGATGATATTTTGTATTCAAACTCACAACATATGTTTTGTCGTATTTTACACGACTGTTGTATAATTAAGTTGTATTTGAATTTTGTACCATGTATCTGACGACCCAAGATGGGTGATGTATACCTAATTTTGGTGGCGTCACAGTTAGTATCAAAGCTTAGGGATATGATCCCTGGCTAAGATGTGAGACTAGAACTAGGAGGGGAGAGACGGGGAATTCCTTCGCTTGTATGACCTACCTAAGTTTTTTGGTATTTAATTGGTCGGTCAGAAAATAGGGATAATATGTTACATGTCAATTAATATTTTGTTTTGTGGCAGTATCTAAAAATGACATCCGAGAATGTTGAGAATAGCAATGGAGCACAAGCGACCGTTGATACACCACATATCAATAATCAGGATAATGTGCATCAGGAAGGCGACAATCCTCATGCAAACAACAACATTGACCAAATGATGAATGATGGAATGTTCAGAGGCTTTATGCAATTCATGCAACAGCAAGTGAGAGCGGTTCCTATCCAAAATGTAGGTGGAAACACTAGAAACTCTCGGACGGTCACCGCTAAACAGTTCAAGGAGCTGGGACCACCGGAGTTTATTGGAGAGCCAAAACAACTTAAGGCGGAAGCATGGATAAAGCAGATCACCAAGATATTTGATGTCTTGGGATGCTCCGAGGAGCAAAAGATTCCCTTTGCCGCCTTTATGTTGCGAGGATAGGCAGATTACTGGTGGGAATCAGTAAAGCATACTCAACCTGCCGCATCGAAAATGTCTTGGGAGAAGTTCCAAGAGCTGTTCAACGACAAATACTTTCCCGAAAGTATTCGTCACATGAAGGAGGTGGAGTTTATCAAGTTGGAATAAAATAATATGACCGTGTCGCAATACGCGGCTAAATTTGCGGAGTTATCCCGGTTTGCGTCCCACTTGGTGGATAATGAAGAGAGAATGACACGAATGTTTTTAAGAGGTTTAAAGCCGGAGATACGTCAACATCTTATTTCTCATAAACTGTGTTTGTATTCAGATGTTATAAATAGGGCTCAGTTAGTAGAGCGCGATAACGAGTCAACGCAACCAAAAGAGAGTAGCCGACAAAATGATAATACCAATGAGAGCAGTCATCGAAGCGATGACAACAAGCGTGGAGGGAATCAACAGGTCAGAAGTGGTAACCACTTCGGTGGTAATCAGGGCCAAAACAATAAGAATGGACATTTCAAGAAGAGGAGATTCAACAATGATGGAAAGATGTCAGCACCAGCACCCATTGTTAAGGAAGGAGAACGACCACCTATTATATGCTTCAAATGCAGAGGGGAGGGACACATCAGTCCAAACTGCGCGATGCCATCTAAAGTATGTTATAATTGTGGAAGAGAATGTCACTTAGCCCGATTTTATCGTTCACCGAAGACAAGTTCAGCTAGGATGGAGGCACCAAAGGCCGTCCTAGAAAAGTCAAAGTCGGTAGTGCAAGGGAGAGCGTTTGTTGTGACCTCTCAGAAAGAAAGGAACCCGAATGAGGTCATCACGGGTAAGCTTATCATAAACTCTAGCGAAGTCTATACCTTATTTGATACTGGTTCTACCAATTCTTTTATTTCTCCTACTTGCGCTCAACGATTAAATTTGACTCCGGAGAAATTAGACTTTGATTTATCTGTGGAAACTCCATTGGGAGAAACCTTCATTACATCCACTGTTTATAAGTCTTGTTTGGTTCAAATCGGTACCCTCATATTACCTGTCGATCTTATTTCATTGAAAATACTTGCATTTGACGTGATTCTAGGGATTGATTGGTTAACTACTTATCATGCAAAAATTGATTGTTTTTGTAAGGATGTTAGTTTTCATATTACAAATCAACTATTATATGAATTCAAGCAACTAAACCATTAAAATCAATCACAGTTATTTCAAGCCATAAAGCTATTCGTTTATTGAAAAATGGATGTCAAACTTTCTTAGCTCATGTCACAGATCTAAACAAAAATACGTCATCTTTGAATGATATTTCATTGTTAATAAATTTCTGACATATTCCCAAGAACTTCACAGCCTACCCCGGGCGTGAAATTGAATTTTGTATCGACCTTGAACCCGGTGACAAAACCCATTTCCAAAGCCCCATATCGAATAGCTCCTATTGAACTTCGAGGAGTTAAAGACCCAACCGCAGGAATTGTTAGACATTGGCTTTATTAAGTCCTAGTACTTCTCCTTGGGGTGCTCCTGTTCTTTTCGTGAAGAAGAAAGATGGCAGTATGCGACTTTGTATTGATTATCGGGAGTTGAATCACGTCACCATCAAAAATAGGTACCCATTGCCACGTATTGATGACCTGTTTGATCATTTGCAAGGAGCCAAATTCTTTTCAAATATTGATCTTCGTTCCGGATATCACCAATTGAAGATTAGAACCGATGACATTCCAAAGACGACTTTCAGAACTCGGTATGGGCATTATGAATTCCTAGTCATGTCCTTTGGATTGACTAATGCTCCGCTTTGCCTTCATGGATATGATGAACCGAAAGTATTCAAGGAATATTTGGATCACTTTGTGGTCGTCTTTATTGATGACATCCTTATTTATTCCAAAAGCCGTGAAGATCATGAGCAACACTTGAGGCTGACACTCCAAAAGCTTCGTGAATTTAAGCTTTATGCCAAGTTGAAGAAATGCGAGTTCTGGCTTAAGGAAGTAGAATTCCTTGGGCACGTGGTATCAAGTTATGGAAAATTTGTTGACCCAGCAAAGATTGAAGCTATTCAAAGCTAGGAGCAACCTAATTCAGTGAACAAAGTACGTAGCTTTCTCGGTTTAGCTGGTTATTATAGGAGATTCGTGGAAGGATTTTTTCGAATCGCTACTCCATTAACTCATCTGACTTGGAAAGATACAAAGTTCGGTTGGAGTGAAGAATGTGAGAAGAGTTTTCAAGAACTCAAGAGAAGACTCATTTCAAAGACTGTTACGACAATACCATCCGGCTGAGGAATTTTTCATCTCTGGTGATGCTTGAGCAAAGGTTGGGATGTGTTCTCATGCAACATGGGAAAGTCATAGCCTATGCCTCACGACAACTCAAAGAATATGAGAGGAATTATCCTACTCATGATCTAGAGTTGGCAGCTGTTGTCTTTGCACTTAAAATTTGGAGGCATTACTTATATGGGGAGAAAGTGGAGATCTTTATGGATCATAAAAGCCTCAAATATTTCTTCACTCAAAAGGAACTCAACATGCGACAATGACGTTGGCTTGCACTGTTGAAAGATTATGATCATACCATCCAATACCATCCTAGAAAAGCGAATGTGGTAGCTAACGTATTGAGTAGAAGATCATATGCAAGTGCGAATGCGATATTGTCAACGCAAAGGCCCATTTTGTATGACTTGCAAAGGATGGAGATACAGTTAAAGACTCCATGGACCCATTTAATGATGGCAAATATACGAGTAGAACCGACTTCAATTGATAAAGTTAAAGTTGCTCAAGCTACAGACCTGGAGCTGATGCGTATGAGGAAGAAAGTGCAAGAAGGTGCTATGCTGGAAGCAAGAATTGATGAAGAAGGAATACTTCGAGTCAATTCTAGACTTTGTGTTCCTAACGACCCTGATTTAAAGTATGAAATCATGATGGAGGTGCACAACACACCGTTTGCAATCCATCTTGGGAGTACCAAAATGTATCAGGATCTTCGTCATACATTTTGGTGGAGCAATATGAAGAGAGATTGCAACACACCGATAGCATTGTTTATCTCAAGGTGTCTAACTTGTCAATGAGTTAAAGCGGAGCATCAAGTACCAAAAGGTCCATTGCAACCACTTGAAATTCCAGAATGGAAGTGGGATCACATTACCATGGATTTCATTACCGGTCTTCCTAAGGTTTCTCAACGTATAGATGCGATTTGGGTCATTGTTGATAGATTGACCAAGTCTGCTTATCTTTTACCGATACGAGAAACTTATACACTTGAATGTCTTGCTCGTATGTACATAAATGAAATTGTAAGACTGCATGGTATGCCAGTATCCATAGTTTCTGATCGAGACCCAAGATTCACTTCACGATTTTGGGTTAGTTTGCATAAAGCTATGGGCACAGATTTACGATTTAGCTCGGCATATCATCCTCAGACGGAAGGACAGTCGGAGAGGACTATTCAAACTCTTGAAGATCTATTAAGACTCTGTGTCCTTGATTTCAAGGGAAGTTGGGACAAGTTCTTACCATTGATGGAGTTTTCCTACAGCAACAGTTATCAAGCAAGTATTGGCATGGCTCCATTCGAAGCGTTGTATGGAAGGAAGTGTCGTTCTCTAGTATGCTGGGATGAGGTTGGAGAAGCAACGTTGTTGGGACCGGAGTTGGTACGTATGACTATAAAAAAGATTCAAACGATCCGACAACGTATAAAAACCTCACAAGATCGACAAAAGAGTTATGCTGATCTTCATCGAAAGGACATGGAATTCGATATAGGAGATCATGTGTTGATACGTGTTGATCCATGGAAAGGAGTTATGAGATTTGGAAAGAGAGGAAAGCTCAATCCTCGATTCATCAGCCCATTTTTAATCCTCAATCGAGTAGGAACTGTGGCCTATAGACTCGCTTTACTGCCAAGTATGTCTCGTGTTCATAACGTTTTTCACATATCCATGCTACGTAAATATGTGAAAGACCCGAACCACATTATTGATTTAGAACCAGACGAAATAGCGGAAGATTTGACGTATGAAGAGGTTCCTGTTCAAATCTTGGATAAGAAGGAACATATTCTACGCTCCAGGTTATACCTCAAGTCAAAGTTTTGTGGAGAAACCACGATGTTGAGGAAATGACTTGGGAGTTAGAATCTGAAATGAAATCAAGGTATCCTTACCTCTTCGACATACCAGGTATGTATCCTAATTTCAAGGGCAAAATTTCATAAGAAGGGGAGGTTGTAAGACCCCAACTTTTATAAATAAAGATGAATTTTCTATAAATATCATTTTTAAATTTTATGGAGTAAATTTGATATAATGTTATAGTTGTGTAATATTTTTAAATTTTGCAAAGTACGCAAGTTGTTATATAATATTCGATTGATCAGGGAATATTCTTTTTATCGGGGAATATTCGTATGATGGTACAATCATTGGTGGACCCCACAACGAAATTATTGTCAGATTGAGAAAACGACAAAAATACTTTATGAAAATAAACGGCGGAAGTTTTACCGTTAACTGTTGAAACACCCGGTGTTAAAAAAATGCGATGTCTACAGCGTGGTTGCACAAGAGTAGCACACGGTATTGATTATTGATGCTTACGTGAGAAGTCACTCAGTTTTGTTCAATTATTGTTACAGTAATTACTGTATAATATCTCACGTTATTTGATTCAATTATTGTCAATATTTTATATATTATTAAATCAATAATTGAGATGACAAAGTTACTAATATTGTAATTTATAATATTGTTGATAAATGTTGTTAAAATACTGAGGGAGTTTAGATATATATAATATTATGTGTGTGGTGAGTGGAATATATATAATATTATATGTGTGTGAGTGGAAAATGGTGGAAAAGTAGAATTTTGGTGGAAAAGTCGAAATGGTGGGATGAGTATTAGTATTATATATATATGGCATGAATTGAAATTGGTGGGGAATTGATGATAGACGGGTGAGTGGCCAACATGTTGTTTTATGTATAATATATATATATATATATATATATATATATATATAAAAGTGGACAACATGATTGTTATATGTATAATATATATATAAGTTGTCGTTGAAATAAGGGGTGCCCATATATGATTAATTAGGTTGTGTCTAAAATTGTTCTTTCACTCGTGAAGCTGAAAATTATTTTGTCTGAATTCCTACTGTACAGTCCAAATAGTATCCTTCCATTCTCCTATAAATAGAAGCTCATTCCTTTATTATTTCTTACGAATTCACTGAAACTCTAGAGAGAGAAATTATAGAGAAGCTATAGAAAAGTATCCCTGCTCATTCCCTACTCTTATATTCAGTTTATTTTACGGTAAGGAGTGTTATTTCTTTTGTATTCATGAAGAGACTTACATTATTCCATTCTTTGTTATTCTCACTGGAATAACCAAATATCTGTGACTACCCTATACTTGGTGACATTCTTCTATTATTCCATCTTTATTATTATTACATTTGGAATATACCTTGTATGCGTTTTACTGGCGGGACCTGGTTCCACCTTTATTATTATTCTGTTGGAACATCCTGGTTCCATCTTTATTACGCTTTGACTTTGGTTCCAATTACTTATTATTCTACATTGGAATAACTTTGTCTGTCTGATCTGACATGCATGGTGATTTCTTTTGTTATTCCATTCGTTATTATATTCGATTGGTTAAAGTTTTGACTTCTATACTCCATGAAATTAGTGGAATATCCTTGATATTTGCGCTTCATCCAGTATCTTTTCATGGAAATATTCTTCTGAGCATTCTTGAATTTTACTGTACAAAGCAGTGTCATGTTGACAATTTGGACATTAACAGTTCCTGGATAAATTAATTCTTGAACCTGTTATATTGAATTTCTATATTATTGTCATCATCCTCATGTTTATATTATGTTGAAAGTCATTTGTGGCCTGTAGTGCATAGATGGACCTTGTATGATTATGACCAAGGATTATTTGGTGTAATCATGACCGTAATATTACGAATGATGTGGAAAAAGTCCTCATGGGCCTGTAGTGCATTGACGGACAGTTGTTGGCATGATCATGACCATTAACGAATACACAAATATTCTTGGACCATAATGCATGGATAATTGTGGTCGTGATACTAAAGAATATCCTTGGCCGTAGGCAGGGGTGATTCGATGATGTGGATTATTTATTAAGCAGAGTCCCAGCGATAAAAGTGATGAAAAACCTTTTAAATCATAAAAGATATTAGATTTTATTCTCTACTTGACTCTTTTAATGGATTGCTTGTTCCGCTGCAGTTAAACTTGATATTTATTATATTTTATCAGTTTAACACTGTTAAAGACTAACGATAAATTATTCTACATTATCTTAGTCATAATATTACTTACTGGGCTAGTTGAGCTCACCCTTTCTTTCACTTTTCTCTTCAAGAAATGAGAATATAGCTGGGACGAGTCGGGGAACGGAGTGATGGACCAGATGATAGTATTAGTAGTCCTCACTATTCTGTGAAATAGTGTGATAATGATTGTAATGAGGACTCCATTGAGTTTGTATACTCTCTAGATGACAGTATTTGTATTCAAACTCACAACATATGTTTTGTCGTATTTTACACGACTGTTGTATAATTAAGTTGTATTTGAATTTTGTACCATGTATCTGACGACCCAAGATGGGTGATGTATACCTAATTTTGGGGGCATCACAAGAAGGATCATATTCTACGCTCCATGGTTATACCTCAAGTCAAAGTTTTATGGAGAAACCACGATGTTGAGGAAATGACCTGGGAGTTAGAATCAGAAATGAAGTCAAGGTATCCTCACCTCTTCGACATACCAGGTACGTACCCTAATTTCAAGGACGAAATTTCATAAGAAGTGGAGGTTGTAAGACCCCAACTTTTATGAATAAAGATTAATTTTTCTCGAAATATATTCTTTAAATATTATGGTGTGGATTTGATATAATGTTATGGTTGGTTATAGTTTTGGCTTCTATACTCCATGAAATTAGTAGAATATCCTGGATATTTGCGCTTCATCTAGTATCTTTTCATAGAAATATTCTTCTGAGCATTCTTGAATTTGACTCCACAAAACAACATCATGTTGACAATTTGGACATTATTGATTTCTGGATAAATTAAATTATAAATCTTTAAAAATTTATCCTTGAACTTTTTTTTATTGAATTCTTATATCATTGTCATCATCCTCATGTTTATAATATGTTGAAAGTCATTTGTGGCCTGTAGTGCATAGATGGACTAGGTATGATTATTGTGACACCCCCAAATCATGATACTTCATTTCCCCAAGATTTGGTGTTCAATTAATCAAAACATTCATTTCTAACTACCAAATCATAATAAAATTGAATAATGAAAACCTGCCCATACAGGATTAAACTTAAATACAAAAAGATCTCCCAGGTTATCTAACCTTTAGTTACAAACATTCAAATGCGGAAATTTAATAAACTTCATTACAATCTTTAAACCAAAGTCTGAAAATAAAACAATCAAAACTATTACAAGTCTTCAGTATTTGGCCATCTTTCCTTTTCCCTTACTAGTGCTAGGTACGTCACCCTTTTCAAACTTTAGTAGTAAGAAATTTTGACGCAAGAGTGAGCAAACAAGGCCCACTTGGAATAACAATAAGTAATTCTTTAAACTTTTACATCAATTGCCAATACTAGGCTCAATAGAACTGAACAATGTGTTCTATTAACTTTCTGAAAATTATAACATTCACTGAGGGTCTAATAACCACGAATAATGTCCACAGTTAAAAGTAATCTTTCAACTTTAACTTTAACAGTCATAAGACTATAAGGACCCCACGTACTTAGGGGGATCAACCCTTCGTACAATGTATTGTGCACAACCATTTTAACGCTAAGCGTAAATCTCTAATAAAAGATTTGTTCATCTCAGTATTTAGAATACAAGTCTGCACCAAAGTAAGTTTGGTTTGGATACATTACAGGGTAATTTAGAATTCAACGGTCATCAACTAAGGATTAGTTGAATACAAAAGAAATAACTGTATGCTATGGAATAATCATAACTGAATCGATATTTGTAAATTAATATCATGCTTTAGGAATAATCTAATAACATAAACATTGAATAATCATAACATAATTTGCTTTGAACAATATTAAGTTAAAGTTATTGATAATTGGATACCAAGCATACATGATGAATAGTAATTTGAACGATAAAGTTGTTCAACACTAGAATATTAAAATATAGCAATTTGCATGCTAAATAACAAGTTACATATAAAAGAAACTTGCTCAATACTAAATATATGCTTTAGAATACTTGCATCCCTATGAACAATTAGATACAAGAGCTTTCTCAATAATAAACCATCTAGCTCTACGAAAGTGTAGAGTTAGCCACTTGTATAATTGAATTTGAATTAAAAACAATAATGTACTCAATGAAATTGAACTTGCACAATGAAGTTTTAGAGTTAGAAAACTTTCATAAACAACTAACTCAATGAAAGTATGGAGTTAGAAAACTTGCTCAAAAGAGTTTAAATATTCGCACAATTATAAAAGTAGAGTTAGAGAACTTGCCTTTAGCACAAGCTAACCCTTACCAGTTGAATCTCAATACCATATATATATGTCATCATGACATAATTAGTCATTACCAACCTTTATATCTATACAAACAAATATATACATCATGTAGGTTAAATTACCAATTCACATAATCAAACTATGGTAATACTAGTTAACCCTTGCTAACATGCTCATTCATAGTTTAATATTACTGAAATCATCATTTAACATTCCTATTATTAACACATAACATTTATTTTCAAACTTTGTGTAATAAACTAAAATTGTCGAAACATTACTCGCTAACTTCATGATTGCCTTTCTTACGATTTACATTTGTGGTTGGTATTCTTGTTACCGAGTTAATGACTGCCACATGATCACATGCCAACGATCATTGGCCATGCATGGCATGGCATCAGCGTTATGGCGTGAAACTTATCTTCTTTGGTACGTGCTACGCCAAACTCGAAATTCGGCGACCAAGCTTCGGCAGCAACATGATGAACAAAAAGCTAAATTGGCCTACAAGCTCTAATCTAACAAACTAATTACATGTAATATATACAGAGACTTCACGTAAACATATTGCAAAGGCTCCTAGCATGATTCTACCCATACAATAACATAAACATCAAATTTACAACACCCAATTTCGTTGTTTATGATAAAAACTCCTTTTGTTGATGTTTTTAATGAAAATCAACACTGTGATTTTGTTTTTCAATCAAAATAGTAAATTCAAAATAACATAGTTATGATTATACATACTCTATCAAATTTAATAGTCAATTTATCAATTTAACAACTAATTAAACCTTAATTTTTACTTTTAAACTAAGTAATATTCATATATATTTTCATATGAACTCACTGTGATATATTTTTCTTCACAATTTACATATATACATAAAGTAATTGATTATAATCATACATAACCTATGAAAAACAGTTTTACAACAACAATCATCATCTAAAGTTATATACACAAGAAATACATCATCCATAATTATTTACAGAGAACTTTTTGGAGAAGAAAACTAAACTTTAAAAATAAAATACAAGGATTAATATCCTACCTTTGATTAAGAAGATGATACTCTAGAGTTAGAAGAAAATGATGGCTAGCTATGATTACAATCTTCTTTTCCCCAATTCTTTTATCAATTTCTCTTGACTTCTCTGAAATTTTTCTCTATATTCTTCTTCTTCTTCTCTTTTCTTCAACTGAGCCTTCTTCCTAACTCTAGTCTAACTAACGTAGAAAACTATAACGTATATAGCAATAATATATATTAATTATATAATATAAATATAGATATAACTTATGTCAGTTATATAAGTTTTGAAAATCAAAAGCCTTAAGGCTTGTTTGGCTAACATAATAAAAATAACCCATTAACTTATATACCTTGTTTGGTAAAGCTAATTAAAAATAACTCAATTAATCCTTATACCTTGTTTGATAAACCACTATTAGATTAAAGACTTAATATGCATTAAGACTTGTTTGGCCAAAACTAAATTAAACTCCTTTAATTTATTTTAATAACTCCTTTATAGCAAGGTTATTTGACACACTTCTACTAAATTAAATAATCAATTTAATCAATTCAAATACTAATCTATTAAATTACTTTAACACATAAATCATTCCCACATAATTATAATTTTTTTTATAATTATAAATTTATTTAACTAACTAACACCTTATTTTAATTACAAATTCTAATTAAAATATTATGATTCATTTAATCATTATTAGCTCTCTAACTTAATTATTAAATTAAATTAGTATATAATCTCATAACAATAAATTTTCTTAGCTCCTTAATTATTTATTCAACAAATAATTAACTAAACCACATCAACTCAAATTGAACAATTATTTATTCAACAATAACATATCCATTAAATACTTATATAAATCAATAAATATTTAATATTATAATTTAAAATTGTGGAATGTTACATCATTCCCTCCTTACAAGGATTATGTCCTCAGAATCACAACTCAAACAATACATACATTCGTTACATTCTTCCCTACTTACAAAGATTCTGTCCCCAGAATCGAAGACACAGATTAAACAAACAACTCAGGATAATCTTTCATCATTTTATCTTCGAGTTCCCACGTAGCTTCTTCAGCATTGTGGTTCCTCCATATCACCTTCACAGAAGGTATCACTTTATTCCATCATGTCTTTGACAAATTTCTAGCATATCTGATTGACACAAAGGTGATAGTGTATACGGATCACGCGACAATTCGATATTTAGTGGCAAAGAAGGATGCAAAGCCCCGGTTGATCAGATGGATTTTATTACTGCAGGAATTTCATTTGGAGACCAAGGACAGAAAGGGCACCGAAAACCAAGTGGCAGACCACTTATCTCGACTTGAGAATCCGAAAAGGGAGGTAGACGACAAAGTTATAATCAATGAATCCTTTCCAGATGAGCAGTTGTTTGTGGTGAAAGGGGAAGTGTCATGGTTCACAGACTTCGCGAATTATTTGGTGAGTAAGGCAGTACCTTCTGACTTGGTGGGTTATCAAAAGAAGAAATTTCTGCATGATGTCAAATGGTATATATGGGATGAGCCTTATTTGTTTAAATAGTGTTCTGATCAAATGATAAGAAGGTGTATTCCGTATAGCGAGACCGAGGGGATTTTGCAGGATTGTCATTCTTCGATGTATGGCAGTCACTATGGGGGAGAGCGAACAACGGCTAGAGTACTACAAGCAGGATTCTACTGGCCGACAATTTTCAAGGATGCCTACAGTTTCGTCTAGCGGTGTGATAGATGTCAGAGAGTGGGAAACATGTCAAAAAGGAATGAAATACCATTGAATAATATCCTCGAAGTAGAAATTTTTGATGTATGGGGGATTGATTTCATGGGCCCTTTTGTTTCTTCCTGCGGTAATCTCTACATCTTGCTCGTAGTGGATTATGTCTCGAAATGGGTAGAAGTGGCAGCTCTTCCGACAAATGATGCCAAGGTAGTCCTCAGGTTTTTACACAGGAGTATCTTCACTAGGTTTGGGACTCCAAGGGCCATCATCAGTGACGAAGGCAGTCATTTCTGCAACAGGAAGTTTATAGCTTTTTTGGCTAAGTATGGGGTGAACCATCGCATTGCTACAGCTTATCACCCACAAACGAATGGCCAAGCTGAAGTGTCGAATCGAGAAGTAAAAAGAATCCTATAAAAGGTTGTGAATCCCACGAGGAAGGATTGGTCGTTAAAGTTGGATGATGCAGTATGGGCCTATAGGACTTCATACAAAACTCCGTTGGGCATGTCACCTTTTCAGCTCGTGTATAGAAAAGCATGTCACCTTCCTATGGAGCTAGAGAATAAGGTATATTGGGCAATTCGGAAGCTCAATTTTGATTTAAAAGCTGTAGGGGAGAAACGCGTAATCCAACTCAATGAGTTAGATGAATTCATATTACAGGCATATGCGAATTCAAAGTTGTACAAGGAGAAGGTGAAGAAATGGCGTGACCGAAAGATCATAGAGAGGACATTTGAGCCGGGACAAAGGGTTTTGCTTTATAACTCCAGACTTAAACTTTTTGTCGGGAAGCTGAAATCAAGATGGTCAGGGCTATTTACAATGAAGATCATCTTCCCACATGGTACGATAGAAGTGTTCGATAAAATCCTGGATCAGCCATTTAAGGTGAATGTACAACGATTGAAGCATTACTTTGGTGGCGAGGTGGACAGACAGAAAGTCACCTCTATTCTTTCATCAACCTGAGATTCAGAGATAATCAAGCTAATTGACTATAACTTAGCGCTTGATTGGAGGCAACCCATTATTTCTATCTTTCCTTTATTTATTCAGTTTAGGTGGTTTTTGTTAGTTCATTCTCATTTTAAATTGTGAGAGTCAGATTCGCTTTGCATACATATTTTAGTAGCTGAATTTGGATATGAGTATGTTTATGCATAGGTGAAATTATGGTATTAAGTTAGACCCTCATGCTTGTCAGTAATTCATGCTTTGACAGTGCTTATTGGTGTCTTATAGGTATATTGGAATGAAGTCAGTAAGGCCTTGAAATGTTGGAAAAAAATAATAAATTGACAAAGACAATCGCAACGGTAGCGGCCACCGCTACCGAAAACTTTAGACACCACGTGCGTACCTATGCAAGCAAATCTGAGCAGAAATAGGCACTCGCGTGCCCGTGCCTGGTCTCCACTGAAAAATCGCGCGGCCGCACGCGATACTGGCAGTTGAAATTTTTTTTAAGTTTAAAACACGTGTTGTGCCTTATATTTTATATCCTTTGATATAAGTGAGAGCCTTCTCAGTCCCCACAACGCACCCGATTCCCCTTCTCCAAACAGTTACAAAGTGAGAAATTAGAGAGTCCTAACTGTTTCTCTTTCCCTTCATCTCATCTCTAATCGTGCGCATCAGTTACGTTCCCACATCCATAAATTCATTGATACACAACTAGGGCTTCAGAGAGGGTTTGTGCAAACATCAGTTTGGGGGTAATCAGTCAGTGGCTATCACTCACTTTCAGGCGAGTAATCTTCTTCTTCGATTTTCAATCCTCAATGGGTCTTAAGCGTGCGAGGTCTCGTACCCCGGAATCATCATCGTCAAGCAGTGACAGTGGGGATAATGTGGATCTCTCTAAATTCATTAAATTGGATGCTCAAATTGAATATTACCGAATTGTGGCAAAGTCATTTGTTCGGGAGCAAGGATTCAAGCCCGACGCGCAAGATGGTGAGTTAGTGCAGATGATTCACGAGAGGTGTTGGCATGGTGTGTGCTCTACGCCAGTGGCTACACCTATAGCTATTGTGAGGGAGTTCTACGCAAATGTGCAACGAACGATGGATGGGTTCGCTTTTGTACGTGGGATTCAAGTGGATTACAGGCCGAGAGCCATTCGCCAAGTGTTCCATTTACCCGACCCTCCGGCTAGGCGAAGAAGTTAGGTGGAGACAGATTATTCGGATACTGATTTGAATGTTGTTATCACAGATTTATGTGTCCCAGGGACTCAGTGGACATGCACGCCATGCACTAATCACCCCAAGACCTTTCCGGTGTCCACTCTCAATTGCTATGCAAAAGCCTGGAACCTGTTTATGTGTGCAAAACTCATGCCATCTTCTCATCAGCATGAGATTACCGTTGAGCAAGCTACTATACTGTGGGGGATCATTGTGGGCAAGCATATCGACTTAGGGTATTTGATGAATCAAAACATGTTGAAATATATGCGAGGAAGTACCACGGGTAGTATTCCACACGCTTCTATAATGACGCACTTATGTATCACAGCAGGAGTGAGGTGGACGGATGAGCAATTGCAATACCCAAGCCAAGACATTACACATGCTACCATAATCAGATTTGATGATCGGAAAGGTGGTACACTGCATCCCCGAGGAAAGGGATTTATTCTTCGCCTGACGTCGTCGACACCACCACCGCATCCCGCTCAGACAGATGAAGCAGGCCCGTCAACCCACGCTACCACTATTCTTGGCGATCAACAGCTCAGAAGGTTGGAGCGCAAGGTCAACGCCATGTACGAAAAATTTTTAGCGTTTGCAACGGGGTTAATGAGGTCCCTGGCAGAGGCGTTTGCGCAGCAGGGAACGTTGCTCGAGTGGCCTCAGTTTGGGATAGCTGTGCCATATCCACCACCAGATTCACCACCCGAAGTGGGTGGTGCGACTGAGCATTAGGGGAGTTTTCTTTACCCCTTTACCTTCATTCACTGGGACATTGAATATTATAAGTTTAGGGGTATTGGGGTGGTAGTACAGTTACATTTAGTATTTGCATGTTTAGTTTACATTTTTCATGCTTATGTTGCATATAGTAGTTTCTTGTCAAAATTTTTGTTTATTATGTGTGTATGTTTAGTTTGAATGTCTCACAAAGTCTAGCGTTAAGGAAATTTTGTCTATCCGATGATGATAATGAATGTTGAAGGATTGTTGAGTACTCTGGATAACATGAATCTAGTTATAATGTTTTACGCGATGAAATTCATGTTGCCGTTTAGATGCTTTTGGTTTGCACGGACGTGTTCACGATCACTTGTAGGTATAAGACTTATGTGTTGCATTGTTCGATAGAAAATGTAGTTTTAAAAGGGAAATGTATGGAAAGTGAACTTAGACTGTTTAAAACATTGATATTCAAACTTTGGGAAAACATGGGTATGCTATGTGGTATGCGATGTATAAAAAAAATAAAAAACAAAAAGCAATAACGTGGCTAGTCTTCTTTCGGGGCCCTAGCTACTTGAGTAAGTACGCCTGTAGGGGTGTCTTAACACCTAGCGCCCTAAGGTCTTTTATGGTCTGGGAGTCGTTGGTTAAAAGCTCGCTAAGGGGTAACAGTGTTAGCCTAATGGAATGAGGCATTGCACAGTAATGTGAAAAAGAAGAAGAAGAGAAAACGAAAAAGAAAAGAAAAATAACAATAAACACCGCGAGAAAGTGCAAAATTCGCCCTCGTGAGTAGCTATAAAGCAGTTAAGCCCATTGTTGAACCTTAGTTTATTTTGATATGTTGGAACAGTCTTTGTTGCATAAGTATACATAGCCTTGATTTAGACTGTAATTTTCTATTTTGAGCAATTTAGCATGTGTATTCTTTGCTTAAATCAAGTTTTGGTGAACACAACACACACACACAACATCTCTATAGCATATGTGAGTTATCTGAGTGTATGATATTCTGCCTATAGTTCATTTGGAATTTGTATTCTTGAATCTGGATAATTTGCTGAGGCATTTTGGACTAAAATTCTGTTATGGCTGGAACAATGTGAGACTCGTTTACATCATGATTTAGTTGCATAGCATGTAGTTGCATTTTTAGTGTTTTATGTGTATGCATTTCTTGAGGGCAAGCAATAGTTCAAGTTTGGGGGTATTTGATAAGTTGGTTTTATACCTACTTATTGGATATCAATTCACGCGAACTATGCCTATCTTAAGTACATTTTAGTGTGTTTTTAGTTGCATTTTGTTTATTTTGCATTGCATTTACTTAGAACTCCTTTTGGTGCAAAAGTGCAGGATATGGCATAATTTGGTGATGTTAGATGGCATGAGGCTAATGGACGCATGACACGAGGAACATTTGGAGATATACAACTAAGGACGGATGAAGAAAGAGTAGCAAAACACAGAATCAATAGCAGCAGGACAAAGCAGTAGCAGCAGCAGAACTCAGAATCCTAATTGCAGAAGCCGCGCGGCTATAAGAGCTAGGAAGCACGCTACCATACACACACACTGCAGAGCCAAAAATGTTACTGGCGCTACTTGCTACCAGAGTATCTTGGAACCTCGCACCACGCCTATCACCGCCGATGAGGTTCTTGACTTTATTTTAATTTTCAAAATTCAAGTGTTTGATTTTATATAAACGATTATGGTTGTCACCAGACGTGATTATCTTTAGTTTTTACGTACCTTTCATAGGAGGGAACTAGGGTTTACACTTGGAGAGTATTCCAACGTGAAACCAATTATAGATTTCTTATTTTCTACTCATTTTTTGGAATTCAGTCATTGTGGATGCTTTACTTTTACGTTGCTGGTTATTATTGAGGATTTGAATGTTACGTTAGGTTTGTAATCAACAATTGGGTTTGATCGATTCTATCTTCTGTCTTTCAATTATTTGTTTATTATCCATGTTTTTCTTTGATCCCATAATGGCTTTTGGTTCAGTCATGAACTAAACTCCATTATGGGATTCTAACGGATTTTAATATGTAGTTTAATTGCATGCTTGTCTGCTGGACTATTTTACATATTGTAAGGATTTTCTATCATGGTTGATTTGCATGCATGAATGATTGATAACCAGTCATTTTAGCTACTTGTATGGAATTGAAAAATAACATGCGATTAGGGATTGTAATCATGATAGCATGCGTATATGAGGTTGTTTTGATTAGCTTTGTATTTTGTGAATCAGATAGATATATACTATTTCATCGCATGAGTTAAATAAGGGTTTATGCTCAAATTTAATATTATTGCAATTTCACATAGACATATAGTGATCTTGGTTTTTTTGATGATTACATGGTGTCTATTGCATGTAGATGTTATGTAAGTGGGTCATAATATATTGAAAAATGGTTATGTCTATATTAGTGCCCTTTGCTAATTTCCTTTGATATGTGAACAATCTTGCATGATGGTGGTAATTAGATGAATTATTAAATGAAGTTAGGATCCCATTATTTCCAGATTTGATTTATTACATTATTATTCTTCTTTTAGTTATTATTTGATTCTAAGGTAATTTTCAATCACAATCATAATTATTAGTTTAAGCATATAAATTTAGTGATAGAGTTGATGCATAATAATTTAGTTTAGCAATTTTCCCCGTGGATCGATACTCGACTTACTCTGTATTGCTTGTTGACACATGTATGCTTGCATGAGTTAGAGCTCTTTTGTTAGAACTAAAAAATAGGCAACAATCATGACCATTGATGAATACACGAATATCCTTGGCCCGTAGTACACAGATAATTTGTGGTCGTGATACTAATGAATATCCTTGGCCTTAGTGCAGGGATGATGTGGTTTATTTACTAAGCTGAGTCTCAGCGATAAAAGTGATGAAAAACCTTTTACCTCATAGAAGATATTAGATTTTATTCTCTACTTGACTCTTCTAATGGATTGCTTGTTCCGCTGCAGTTAAACTTGATGTTTGTTATATTTTATCAGTTTAACATTGTTGAAGGCTAACGATAAATTATCCTGCATTATCTTAGTCATAATATTTCTTACTGGGCTAGTTGAGCTCACCCTTTCTTTCACTGTTCTCTTCAGGAAATGAGAATATAGCTGGGATGAGCCTGGGAACGGATTGACGGTCCAGATGGTTGTTTTAGTAGTCCTCACTATTCTATAAAATAGTGTGACAATAAATGTAATGAGGACTCTATTGAGTGTGGATATTGTCTAGATGACAATATTCTTATTAAAACTCTTAGATTATGTTTTGTCGTATTTTACACGACTGTTGTATAATTAAGTTGTATTTGAATTTTGTACCATGTATTTGGCGACTCAAGATGGCTGATGTATACCTATTTTGGGGGCATCACAATGCCAGCCGTAGGGAACTAGCCGGATAATAGATTGGAAAACTTCAAAGATTTTAAGGTTGTAGGACCGCCAGAATTTAGAGGGACAACTGACCCTGTTGAAGCCCGAACTTGGGTTAAGGAAATAGAGAAGGCATTCATGATTGCTAGGGAAGATGAGGGGCAAAAGACATCTTTTTCCACCTATATAATGAAAGGGGAGGCTAACTTTTGGTGGGAGGCAAATCAAGCTAGGGCAGGAGAAGGTGTAGTTACATGGGCTAGGTTTAAGACTTTGTTTTTCGAAAACTATCTCTCAGCTAGTATGCATGCTAGGATGGAGGTGAAATTTTTGGAGTTAAAGCAGGAACACATGACAGTTGCGGAGTATGCCGCAAAGTTCAATGGATTGGCTAGGTTCGCTCCGTATCAAATTGATACGGAGGCTAGGAAGGCAAGAAGGTTCGAGCTGGGATTAAAACCCTGGTTCTATAATAAGGTGGCAGTGTTGCATATAAATACTTTTGCAGCACTCTTGGAAAAGGCTATCATAGACGAGGAGGGAAGTGAGGCCATGAGCCTCTACTACAAGGAGAAAAGGAACAAGGGTAAAGTCGAGGGAGTTGTGAAGGTGGAAACTAATAGTGGGAGTAGGAGTGGAAATGGAAAGAGGAAGGGGAACAATTTTGTAAATATCCAGGTGAAGTATGAAGGTGTGAAGAAGCATGTGGTTCAGTGTGGGAACTGTGGAAAGAATCACTCAAGGGAGTGTTTGAAACGAAAATTTGTTTGTTATAAGTGTGGGCAGGAGGGACATATCTCTCCCAACTGCCCCAATCCAAGGATGACCAGTGGGTGTTTCATGTGTGGGTTAATGGAGCATAAGGTTAATGATTATCCGAAAAGGAGAATGGAGGCAGGGAGTGTGACTACTGGGAAAGGCAGCGGGACTCTGGCGATCATAGGACCAACTTTAACAAACAAACTTGAGTGTACAAAAGACTCCCAACCACAGAAGCATAGGGACTAAGATTCATTTGTTCACGTTCAAGTTGATTCTTAGGACATCGATATGAGCCAAATTTATCACCCTCAACAACAGGGGCGACAGTAGGGGAACAATTTTTTATGGTGTATTTGTTAAGAACTTTGTCAATATAAGCTCTTTGAGACAATCCTAATATCCCATGAGACTTATCTCGATGAATTTCAATACCTATGACATAAGAGGCTTCACCGAGATCCTTCATATCAAAATATCCAGAAAGAAAACTTTTGGTCTCATGAAACATGTCTAAGTTATTACTTACGAGTAGTATATGATCAACACACAAAACAAGAATAACAAATTTACACCCACTGACCTTCAAGTATATTCATTGATCCACTATATTTTTCTTAAAATTAAAATTACTCATCACCTCATGA
This sequence comes from Panax ginseng, assembly GCA_020205605.1. Classification (NCBI taxonomy): domain Eukaryota; kingdom Viridiplantae; phylum Streptophyta; class Magnoliopsida; order Apiales; family Araliaceae; genus Panax; species Panax ginseng. The sequence continues at coordinate 67,379,957 of CM035145.1, read as the reverse complement.
AACTTAAGATATTATTGTCAAGAAGCCTATTATCGACGTCAGGAAAATTTCCTTTTTTGAAATTCCTTTTTTAGTCTTTCTACCCTTTATGTTTTCTATATGTTTTGCATTTTGTTTGAAAGGGCAAATTTGCCAAAAGAGTCCAACATGAAGTGTCGGCGATTTGAAAATTCAGAGTCGCCAGTTGGTAGTAGTGAAATGGTTGTACCAACTCAACCGAATTTGAAATTTTTTGTAAAAAATGCCAAATTTATTGGACTTTGTTTAACAGGCCTAGAAAACCAAGAATTATAGAAAAAGGGGTTGATTAAGCGGGGGGAAGGTGAAAACACGTTTACCGAATCTTTTCATTCCCTAATTTATTTGAAGTATATGTGTGTGTGTGGTTAATTGGGTCTAAGTGCTTTATTTGGAAGTAGTGCTATGCCTCTTTTGCACCTATATACAAAGGGTTTGACTGGTATAAAGGTTTAATTTTAATACAATGAATATAAGATGATGTTTTGAAAATAAGTTTTCAAACCCTTATGCTCACATAGTAATCGAGGCCTTTGATACTTCCATTTTATTCCGTATTCAGATTGTTTTGATTTTATTCTCGAGATGCGAAGCATCTTTGACAAAATAATATACATATAAGTGTTGGGCTCCTTATAAGTATGAAAGCCATCGAAGTGACCTGAGCACCACAAATACAATTTACAAGCTAACTGTACAACTGAAAAAGGTCCATCATGGGAACCAAATCTAGATCCATCAGCGGGATCTTAGATCCCATGGCTCCTAGGCTCACATAATATTTTATGAATAGCCAGCATAATAAATATACTAAAATAAAACATATATTTAATCTAAATGTAGCAAAATAAAGGATTCATCAGTTAAATCCTTGCATGCGCGTAGCCAAGCTTCCCGTTTCCTTTAGATACGGATCTAGGGAAGCGTGGTTGCTTAATATTTACAAAAAAAAACTAGAAAGAAAACTAGATTTAAATAAATCTTAGCCATTCTAGCTTAACGATTCCAGTTTTATAACTTTTGAACGGGTTAAAGGTTAGATATGACTAGATTATAAATCTAGTCCACAAACATTAATATCGCAGCTTTACATTGAATAAAAAGTTAAAACATATATTTTAATCATAGTAGACAATTAATATATATATATATATATATATATATATATATATATATATATACAACAACAATAAAAAAGCCACAAATTTAGAATCCAGGCATGACTTAAAAAGTATATACACTAAAGATGTAAAAGCCACGAATTTAGAATTGAGACATTATTAAACAGTATAATTTGAATTCGAATCAGTAGGTCGTGGATCTATATATATATAAATTAGGACATTATTAAACAAAGATAATTTGAATTGAATTAGCGAATGTCGTGGATCTATATATATACATATATATATATATATATATATATATATATATACATATATATATATATTAAGGCAATAAGAGCCTCAGATTTCCAATTCGGGGAAAACTAATCCATATCAATATACATATATTAAGGCAATAAGATCCTCAGATTTTCGATTTGGGCAAAATTAATCCATACATATATATATATATATATATATATATATATATATATATATATAGAAAAGTGAGTAAATGCTTCAAATCTGAAAGGATCTTAGAATGTGTAGCGAGGAGAGCTTTAAATCGCTTTTGAAGCTTGAAACTCCGTTTCCACAAGTTAAAATTTGATATGTTGTAGTATATATGTATATAAGTGTTTACAAAGAAGAATATCAAAGTTTGGAACACTATAAGAGGGGTTAAGAGCTGAAATGGACTGAATTCCCTCTGTTTTCTTCTTTTTTTCTCTCATTTTTTGACTGATGGGGGGTTTTATTTATGGACCAAAGTAGTTGCGGGTCTACCTAAAGCTGCCCGGGTGGAGTCGGGCCCCGTGGGTCCCGTCGTCTCGAAGTACGTGCACTTTGCTAATGCACTATCTGCTCGAAATTTCATAACTTTCAATCTGGGAATCTGATGGAGTCGTGCTAGCTATACCATTCCAGAAAGCTCTTTCCGAGAGCTACGCAATGACATAGGGCTTGCCCTTTTTCAAATCCGAGAAGATGGGTCCATGGCCGAAATGACATCTTTTGGTCTTCGTTGGCAGTCCGTTGAGCTGTTTTGCGTAGTTTGCATTCGAAAGTGCTGTAATGGCTCTTTGTGACCCTATTTACAGCTGTATTAGGGTTTTTGAAGTTGACTTGTTAAAAATGACCGTTTTACCCTTCCGGGGGTTGTCTCCAAGGTTAACGGGGCTTTTGGCTGTCCTTCGGGGTTGTCTCCAAGGTTTGATTGCTGCCAACTTTTCTTTTTCTTAGGGTTGATCTCCAAGGTTGATTTGATGTTCCACAGGGATGTCTCTCCGTGGTTAGATTTGATGTTGTGCTCCTATAGGGTTATCTTTGGAGTATGAAAAAGATGTTTCTGCCCTACTGCTAGTTAGTAATAGGAGAACAAAATTTTGAGTGTCTGCAGATGCCCCTCTTTATTATGTTCATGCAATGCAATAGAATGAATATGATAAAGATCACTAGACACATGAAATATGATAATGTATATTTAATGATGCAAATCACAATACCTTGAATGTTAAAATGCTTCGCAAATCATACTTCGCAAATCGCATTTTGCATTTCGCAATTCGCAGTTGGCCAATCGCACTTCGCAACTCGCACGTTACATTTTGCAAATTTTAAATCGCACTTCGCACATCGTAAATCTCTTTACCATTACCGGTTATTGCTGATGCATATGCTGGTGTTGATTCCAACGGTTTGATTTTTGTCAGTGTTGCTGATGCTTGTTTGATGAAGATAAATTGAGATGTTTTCTACATCTCTGTTGGGGATAACATTCTAAAATCACCGGACCTTTCTGATGTAAACGCTGGTAGTTTACAACAGTGCCTACCCTGCCAATAGTTAACAACGGTGCCTACCCTGCTAGTAGTTGACAATGGTGCCTACCCTGCTGGTAGTAGACAATGGTTGATCACTAGACTGTCTTGATGCCTACTCGAATGGTTGGTTTTAATAGCGAATTTTTTCCTCAAGTCTGGACATTTAATGTGTATGCATATTTGACTTTATTGGGGATTCATGCTTAACTTTTTAATTGAGATGAGCGCTAATATAGCGTGGTTTCACATGTGAAGACCATGCATGATATGATGATCTTAGGAGTCTATTATCCTAGGTTGATGAATGTGCTTAATTGACTTAACTAGATGTAGAAACATACATCACCCTTTCTAAGGTGATTTGGAGTCTCTTTTAACTGTTGGGTACTTGTGCCCCATTTCCTTGTGCTTTTTATTCGCTACCCAGCCGGACTGATGATTTGGGTGCTGTTGACGTCCTTGGAGAGTGCGACCCATTCTTTCACTGCCCCGATTTAAACTTCGGTGTAGAGGCCTTGACTTGTGAGTACTTGGCACACGTTGACATGTTTGATGGTGTAGATTTCATTCTCTAGACCTTTTATCGTTGGGCTTCCGCTTTTGAGTTAATGACTCTCTTGAGAATTTTCTCCTTCTTTTGTAGGGGCAAACTTATGTCGCCATGATTTCTTTCAAGAGTTCTCCTCTTTCTTTTGATGAGAGGCTTTGTAATAATCTGATATTTTCTATATAATTAAATAAGAATTTTTGCAAATAATTTTTTTTTAAAAAAAAAATCAAAGGTGGGAATATGTGCAAGGTAAAGCGTATGTATTTATGTGATAAATAAAAATTTATTTATTTCATGAATAATTTCAAATAATGTTTTTAAGAATTATTGATCATTATAAATTATAATTTTATAATAAATTAATTTGGTAGTAAAAATATATTCAAATATTTATTTTTCCATGAAAATAGGTTTATATATTATTTAAATAATATATGAGATGATTATAGAATTATTATAATAATTATTTAATTTTATGAATTTATTTTAGATTAATTAAGTTAATTATTTTAATTTAATTAATAATGGTATATATGAAAGATATATCAGATATGAAATCCAAACCTTAATTCTGGATTTGGAATAAGGAAAGAGAATAATAATATAATATTAAATATATTTCAGTGCTATAAATATGTACTATATGTATAGACTGATAATGGTTGGTCAATTATGGTATATCATGACAAACTCTAGTATTATTGTAATAAACCTTAATTGGAAACTCAAAATTGGAGTTTAAGATCTGTTAGAAATTGTGTTAATATGATTAATAACAAGTATTAGAATTATAATCTAAATTAGGAAACCCTAATTATTAATTAGGAACCCTAATTATTAGAAACCCTAAATTCTAGAATTAGAAACCCTAATTGTTATTTAGGAACTCTAATTACTAAATTAGTAATCGTAATTATAATTTGTGAAGCTTAAACCTAATTTTCATGTTCTATGTAATTAGAAAACCTAAATCAATTTAGAAACCCTAATTTATAATTTAGAAAGTAAATTTTTTATTTTAAACCCTAAATTAAAATCCTAAAAACTAAAATTCTAAAATCTTACGGTTAAACCCTAAGGATTAAACCCTAATGGTTGGAATAGAATGTCAAGTTTGCCATTAAAATTATGGTCAAAATGACCTTAATACCCTTTTGCACATTTTTTTATTATGTTGCTTGCAAATTTTGCTAAGACTTTAGTTGGTGACCAACTATTGACTTTCCACATGCTAAATAATTCCAGCAATCAGTCACATTTCATCAGCCTTGTATTGTATCATGTAATATATATAGCATTAGAGAGAGAAAATGTCATATTCAAGCTCATTTTTTCTCATTCATTCAACTAAACTCCCTCAACCCTTGACCCATGAAATATAATAAGTATGCCAGTCCCAAATCAACTCCATATCACTACAATAACAAAATCCAGAAGCCAGATTCAAGTTAGTTCATAGAAAGGTATAAACCTAACCCTAGAAATCTGATCATGAAAGCTATGTTAGATGTTAGATTTTTATGTTATATTATGTTGTATGGAGTATAACTTAGTGATCTGGGTTGCTAGATGTTAGATCCATAACATCTATAGGCTCGGATTTGATGTTTTTCAAAATCTGGAATTTTTTTTATGTTGTCTGACAACGAATGTCAGATGTGACGCCTCCAAAATAGGTATACATCACCCATCTTGAGTCACCAAATATATGGTACAAAAATCAAATACAAACTTTATTAATACAACTGTCGTGTAAAAATACGACAAAACATAGCTGAGTTTTTAAATGAATATTGTCTTCTAGACAATATCCACACTAAATGAAGTCCTCATTACATTTAATATCATACTATTTCATAAAATAGTGAGGACTACTATAACCACCATCTCGGACCGTCACTCTGTTCCCCGACTAGTCCCAGCTATATTCTCATTTCCTGAAGAGAACAACGAAAGAAAAGGGTGAGCTCAACTAGCCTAGTAAAAATATTATGACTAAGATAATGCAGAATAAATTATCCTTAGCCTTCAATAGTATAACAACTGATAGAATACAATAGACAACAAGTTTTAGATCAACAACTACATTGGAATAAGCAATCCATTAGAAGAGTCAATCAGAGTATGATATCTACTATCTTCTATGATTTAAAAAAAGGTTATCATCAATTTTATCGATGAGACTCAGCTTAATAAATAAATCACAACATCGAATCATCCCTGCACTACGGGCCAAGGATATTCATGTAATCATCAATGGTCATGATTATACCGAATAATCTCTGGTCATAATCATACCAATAACTGTCCATCAATGCACTATGGGCCAATGAGGACTTTTACCACATTATTGATCATGATTATACCGAATGATCCCTGGTCATAATCATACCAATCAACAGTCCATCTATGCACGTAAGCCAAAGATGACTTTCATCACAATATAAGCATGATGATGATGATGACAATGATATAAGAATTCAATTAAAAGAAAGCAAATGATAAATTTTTAAAGATTTAAAATTTAATTTATCCAGATTCTAATAATGATCAAATTGTCAACATGATACTGCTTTGTGGAGTAAAATTCAAGAATTATATTATATCAAAAATGATTTGGACCGAAAAGAAAACAAATTTTGTCATGAATAATACTCTGGGTGAATATTACTCGGGTGAATAGTACCCCTTGAATAGTACTTCAAGAATAGTATCCTGTGAATAGTACTTTATGAATAGTACTCAGGAATAGTACTTCTTGAATAATACTTTGTGAATAGTACCCGTGAATAGTACTTCGTGAATAGTACTCATAAAAGGAAAATACAAAAGAAACTGATATTCCAAAATGAAAGGATATCTCATACGAGTATAATAGAATATACGAAACTGCAAATGGATTTTCATCCATAATGCGGTAATTCACGTAGACAGATCATTTCCACAATTTAATAAAGAATGAATACGAAGGGTTATTCACCATGCATGCGGTAGTCCGCGTTGATATGTTATTCCAATAGAATAATAAAGAATGGAATAACATAAGAATTTCACCATGCATGCGGTAGTCCACGTAGACAGGTTATTCTGTTAACAGAAGAATTTCACTATGCATGCGGTAGTCCGCGTAGACAGGTTACACCAATAGAATAATAAAGAATGGAATAACAACCCTTACGAGTATTGAAAGAAAATAACTTTCTTCATGAATACGAAAGAAATAATACCCTTATGACTTTTGAACGAAAATAATATTCCTACGAATATTGAACGGAGATGATATTCCTTACGAATATTGAACGAAAATAATATTCATACGAATACGAAAAATAATATCTCTTCAGAATATGAAATAAATAATACCCTTTACCTAAGAAGAAGACTAGATACTGGAATAGTGAAGTAGCAGACTTCTCTTCTTCTTTCTCTCTATAACTTCTCTTCTTCTTTCTCTATATAACTTCTCTCTCTATAGCATATCTCTCTATAATTGCTCTTGTGAGTCTTAGTGAATGGGTGAGAATGAGCTTCTATTTATAGGAAAATATAATTTTGATAATTGCACGTTTTGGGACTCAAAATATTACAGTATAATACCTTCATCTTTTCCTTCATTTTTTATTTAGTCCTACAATTATTATAAAACTTGCACCACCTCCCCTAATAGTACATCATGTGAATCAATAGTACAATCACGTGAATCAATAGTTCTATAAATGTGAAAAAAATAATTACAGTATAGTAGCTTCATCTATACCTCCATTTTTAATTTAGTCATGCAAGTATTACCAAACTTGCACCATCTCCCCTGATAGTACATGCATGTGAATCAATAGTAGACACATGTGAACAAATTGTTATAAGCATGTGAATTAATAGCAATTAATTGCAAATTTATCCGATTATTTACCCGATTGGTCAATATAACCTCCTACATCAATTATTATCGGAATAGATGTCGATTTCCACTAACATTAAGAATCCCAACATAATGGAAATATCAATTTCATCTTTAATCAACACGAACTTATTCATCATTAATATTATAACTCACAATATTTAACAACCAGATCATTCCCAGGAAAGAGGGGGCTTTTCGATAAGGATTTCTCCCTATTGGCGCTCAATTAGGTGACCAAACCTCTCCTCGACAGAACTTTCTAGACATCGTCAATATTACAAATAATAATATGAATAACTTTATCGTCTCAATTATTGATTTAATAATATAAAAAATTATGCAGATGATACTATAACAATAATTGAATCAATAATATGAGAGATATTATGATCAATTACTGTAGCAATAATTGAGTATAACTGAGTGACTTCTCACGTAAGCATCAATAATTAATACCGTGTGCTACTATACAACCACACATATTACTGTACTTTTACCACAGGGTAGTTCAACGGTAACACTTTCGCCATTTTAAATATATATATCAGTCATTTTATAACAACGACAATACCTCTGTTGTGGGGTCCACCGATGATTGTGCCGTCGTACGAATATTCCCTGTTAAAATGAATATTCCCCGACCGATCGAATATTCCCTGACACAACGAATATTTTATATCAACTTGCTTACTTTTCAAAAATTTTAAATATCACCCTTAACTTACCTTTATCAATTTAACCATTTACTAAATAACATAATAATTATAAGAAAATTGAATACCTTTATTTCATAAAATTCAGGGTCTTACAATCTCCCTCCTTATGAAAATTCACCCTCGAAATTTACGTATGTACATGGTATGCCGAAGAAGTGAGGATACGTGGTTAGATTCTAACTCTTAAGGTATATCCTTTGAGTATCGAATATGATCCTTCTTATCCAAGATTTTAACACGTATCTCCTTATATGTTAAATGTTCTGCTATCTCGTCTAGTTCTAATAATGTGGTTCTAGACATCCACATATTGACGTAACATCGATACGTGAAAAATGTTATGAACACGCGACATACTTGGCGGTAAAGCGAGTCTATAGGCCACAGTTCCTACTCGATCGAGGATTTCGAATGGCCCAATTAAATCGAGGGTTGAGATTTACTCTCTTTGTCGATTCTTGCTTCTAGAATAACGCCCTCTTGAACCTTCTTCTTCACATTCATCAGCTCCGAGTGCGTAGCTTGAGCGGCCTTAACTTTATCGATTAACGTCGATTCTACTCGTATTATTTAACGTCATCACGTGGATCCCTAGAGTCTTTAACTCTATCTCTATCATTTGTAAGTCATATGAAATGGGTCTTTGTGTTAAAAATATCGCACTTGTAAACGCATACGATCTTCTACTCAATGCGTCAGCTACCACGTTCACTTTTCTAGGATGGTATTGAATCGTATTATTGTAATCTTCAACAGCTCGAGCCAACATCTTTGGCGCATTATACGTTCGTTTTGGGTGAAGAAATATTTGAGGGTTTTGTACGGGGTTCAAGGTCGATACAAAATTTGATTTCACGCTCTAGGGTAGGCTAGGAAGTTATTCAGAGAATACGTCAGGAAATTTATTAACAATAGAATTATCATTCAAATCTGGCGTATTATCATTCAAAGCTTGACATCTGTTTTTCAATAAACAAATAGCTTTATGGCTTGATATGACAGTGATTGACTTTAGTGGTTTGGTTGCTTGAATTCGCATAATAGGTTGGTTAGGAATATGAAAGCTAACAACCTTACAAAAACAATCGATTTTAGCATGATGAGTAGTTAACCAATGAATCCCTAAAATCACATCAAATGCAAGTATTTTCAAAGAGATAAGATCGACAAGTAACATGCGGTTATCGATTTGAATCAAACAAGACTTATAAATAGTGGAGGTAACGAAGGTTTCTCCCAACGGAGTTTCAACCGATAAGTCAAAGTCTAATTTCTCCGGAGTCAAATTTAAACGTTGAACGCAAATAGGAGAAATAAAAGAGTGGGTAGCACCGGTATCTAATAAGGTATAGACTTCGCATGAATTTATAATTAACTAACCCGTGCTAACTTCATTCGGGTTACTCGCTTTTCGAGAAGTCACGAAAAATGCTCTTCCTGAAACAACCGACTTTGTTTTATCTGTATCTGCCTTTGGTGCCACCGTCCCAGCTGGACTTGATTTCGCTACAAGATAAAATCGAGCTATGTGACCGTCTTTTCCAGAACTAAAACATACCTTGGAAGGCTGTGAACAGTTTGGACTTATGTGTCCCTCCTCTCCGCATGTGTAGCATGTAACTGGCGGTCGTTCTCCTCGCCTAGAATTTGGTGCTGGCGCTGGTGCTGCTGCCAACGTCTTCCCATCATCGTTAAATCTTCTCTTCTTGAATTTTCCACTTGAATCATGTCTTCTATTTTCTTGGTCATGATTACCACCGAAGTGGTTACCATTTCTGGCATGATAATTTCCTCCACAATGGTTATCATTATTCCGATGGTAATTGCCACTGGTACGATTATTATCATGTTGTTGCTCATTATCTATTGGTTGGGATGGCTCATTATCGCACTCCAATAACTGAGCCCTATTCACTACATCTAAATATAAACACAATTTGTGAGAAATGAGTTATTGATGTATTTCAGGTCTCAAACCTCGCAGAAACATTTGCGTCATTCTCTCCTCATTATCAACCAAGTGGGACACAAACCTGGACAACTCAGCAAACTTAGCTTCATACTGTGACACGTTCATATTGTTTTGCTCCAACTTGATAAACTCCACCTCCTTCATGTGACGAATACTTTCGGGAAAGTACTTGTCATTGAACAGCTCTTGGAACTTCTCCCAAGACATTTTGAGTGCGGCATGCTGAGTACGTTTTACTTATTCCCGCCAGTAATCTACCTCTCCTCACAACATGAAGGTGGCAAAGGGAACCTTTTGCTCCTCGGAGCATCCCAAGACATCAAATATCTTGGTGATCTGCTTTATCCACATCTGTACCTTAAGTGGTTTTGGCTCTCCCAAAAACTCTGGTGGTCCCAGCTCCTTAAACTGCTTAGCAGTGACCAGACGTGAGTTGCCAGTGTTTCCACCTACATTTTGAACAAGAGTCTCTCTCGTTTGGTTTTGCATAAATTCTAGAAAACTTCTAAACATACCATCGTTCATCATTTGGTCGGTGTTGTTGTTTACACGAGGATTATTGCCTTCCTGATGCACATTATCCTGGATATTGATCGTTGGTGACTCAACGGTCTCATGTGCTTCATTGCTAATCTCAACATTTTTAGATGCCATTTTCAAATACTGCCACAAAACAAGGGTTAATTGACATGCAACATATTATCTCTATACTCTGAACGACCAATTAAATACCAAATAAACTTATGTAGGTCACACTAGCGAAGGAATTACCCATCTCTCCCCTCCTAGTTCTAGTCTCATATCTCAGCCAGTGATCATATCCCTAAGCTTTGATACCAACTGTGACGCCCCCAAAATAGGTATACATCACCCATCTTGAGTCGCCAAATACATGGTACAGAAATCAAATAAAAACTTTATTAATACAACTGTCGTGTAAAAATACAACAAAACATAGCTGAGTTTTTAAATGAATATTGTCTTCTAGACAATATCCTCACTAAATGAAGTCCTCATTACATTTATTATCACATTATTTTATAAAATAGTGAGGACTACTATAACCACCATCTCGGACCGTCAATCTATTCCCCGACTAGTCCCAGCTATATTCTCAATTCCCGAAGAGAACATTGAAAGAAAAGGGTGAGCTCAACTAGCCTAGTAAGAAATATTATGACTAAGATAATGCAGAATAAATTATCCTTAACCTTCAATAGTTTAATAACTGATAGAATACAATAGATAACAAGCTTTATATCAACAACTACATCGGAATAAGCAATCCATTAGAAGAGTCAAGTAGAGTATGATATCTACTATTTTATATGATTTAAAAAAAGTTTATCATCAATTTTATCACTGAGACTCAGCTTATAAAATAAACCACAACATCGAATCATCCCTGCACTACGGGCCAAGGATATTCATGTAATCATCAATGGACACGATTATACCGAATAATCCCTAGTCATTATCATACCAATAACTATCCATCAATGCACTACGGGCTAATGATGACTTTTACCACATCATTTATAACATTATGGGTCATAATTATACCGAATGATCCCTGGTCATAATCATACCAATCAACAGTCCATCTATGCACGTAAGCCAAAGATGACTTTCATCACAATATAAACACGAGGATGATGACAATGATATAAGAATTCATTTAAAAGAAAGCAAATGATAAATTTTTAAAGATTTATAATTTAATTTATCCAGAATTCAATAACGATCAAATTGTCAACATGATACTGCTTTGTGGAGTAATATTCAAGAATGATATTGTATCAACGAGGATTTGGACCGAAAAGAAATTAATTTTTGTCATGAATAGTACTCCGGGTGAATAGTACTTGGGTGAATAGTACCCCGTGAATAGTACTTTAGGGATAGTACCCCATGAATAGTACTTTATGAATAGTACTCATGAATAGTACTTCGTGAATAGTACTTTGTGAATAGTACCTATGAATAGTATTTCATAAATAGTACTCATAAAAGGAAAATACAAAAGAAAACGATATTCCGAAAAGAAAGGATATCTCGTACGAGTATAATAGAATATACGAAACTGCAAATGGATTTTCATCCGCAATGCGGTAATCCACGTAGACAGATCATTTCCATAATTTAATAAAGAATGAATACGAAGAGTCATTCACTATGCATGCGATAGTCCGCACAGACAGGTTATTCCAACAAAATAATAAAGAATGGAATAACAAAAGAATTTCACCATGCATGCGGTAGTCCGCGTAGACAGGTTATTCCAACAGAATAATAAAGAATGGAATAACAGAAGAATTTCACCATGTATGCGATAATTCGCGTAGACAGATTATTCCAACAGAATAATAAAGAATGGAATAACAACCCTAATGAGTATTGAAAGAAAATAACTTTATTCATGAATACGAAAGAAATAATACCCCTTACGACTGTTGAACGAAAATAATATTCCTATGAATATTGAACGAAGATGATATTCCTTATGAATATTAAACGAAAATAATATTCATACGAATACAAAAAATAATATCTCTTCGGAATATGAAATAAATAATACCCCTTATCTCAGAAGAAGACTGGATACTGGAATAGTGAAATAGCAAACTTCTCTTCTTTTTCTTTCTATATCTTCTCTCTCTATATAATCTCTCTCTATAATTGCTCTTGTCAGTCTTGGTGAATGGGTGAGAATGAAAGAATAATGAGCTTCTATTTATAGGAAAATATAGTTTTGATAATTGCACGTTTTGGGGCTCGAAATATTACAATATAATATCTTCATCTTTTCCGTCATTTTTAATTTAGTCCTGCAAGTATTATCAAAGTTGCACCACCTCCCCTAATAGTACATCATGTGAATCAATAGTACAATCATGTGAATCAATAGTTCTATACATGTGAAAAAAATAATTACAGTATAGAACATTCATCTATACCTCTATTTTTAATTTAGTCATTCAAGTATTATCAATCTTGCACAACCTCCCCTAATAGTACATACATGTGAATAAATAGTACACGCATGTGAACAAATAGTTATAAGCATGTGAATTAATAGCAATTAATTGCAAACTTATCCGATTAATTACCCGATTGGTCAATATAACCTCCAGATATCAATTATTATCGGAATAGATGTCGATTTCCACTAACATTAATAATCCCAACACAATGGAAATATCAATTTCATCTTTAATGAACACAAACTTATTCATCATTAATATTATAACTCACAATATTTAACAACCAGATCATTCCCAGGAAAGAAGGGGCTTTCCGATAAGGATTTCTCCCTATTGGCGCACAATTAGGTGACCAAACCTCTCATCGACAGAACTTTCTAGACATCGTCAATATTGCAAATAATAATATGAATAACTTTGTCGTCTAAATAATTGATTTAATAATATAAAATATTATGCAGATGATACTATGACAATAATTGAATCAATAATATGAGAGATATTATGCAGCAATTACTATAGCAATAATTGAGTATAACTGAGTGACTTCTCACGTAAGCATCAATAATCAATACCGTGTGCTACTATACAACCACGCATATTACTGTACTTTTACTACCGGGTAGTTCAACGGTAAAACTTTCGCCATTTTTAAAAAATATTTCAGTCATTTTCTAACTACGATAATACCTCCGTTGTGGGGTCCACCAATGATTGTGCCGTCGTACGAATATTCCCTGTTAAAACGAATATTCTCCGACCGATCGAATATTCCCTGACACAACGAACATTATATCAACTTGCTTACTTTGCAAAAATTTCAAATATCACCCTTAACTTTAACCTTTATCAATTTAACCATTTACTAAATAACATAATAATTATAAGAAAATTGAATACCTTCATTTCATAAATTTCTGGTTCTTATATCAGACCTCATAGATTAGTGATCGTTAATGAATTTTTGTGTTATGAAAGTTTGTAGTTATAATATGTCTTGTGGGCTTTGATCTGAAACTCAAATCAAGGTCAGATCAGGTACAGATTAAAAGTTATGGGTGGTCAAACCTCATTGACTGACCATGACTTTCGGTTTTCTGGGTAACCCAGATCATGCCCAGAACCGTCTAACAATATGTTCATGCATCTAGATCTGGCAGGTTGTTGTTGCTTTGTTCTTTTTTTTTTGTATCTATCTTGTAGATTGGTATATGGACTGTTGATTTATGCTTTTAGATCACATAAAAATCAAATATGATGGATTTAGTGGCTGGTCAAAGAAGGCCAGACAATCATGAAATCAGTTTCTGGGTAACCCAGAACACTGATGAACATGATCTCTAACAGACTTTGACCGACATAGATCTGGTTTCTGTGTTGTTGTAATATGGATCTCTTCTGGACACTTTATATCACAAAAATAACACAACAACAACAAGTTGTGGAAGCCCAGAGTAGGCCTCACGAACTGTTCTTCATTTCTGGGTAACCCAGAAAATGAAAAATAGCTCTGACAACTTGTTCTTGAGCTTAGATCTTGCATTTGGGACATGTTATGACCTTATTTGTTGTTGGATCATGTAGTGTTACATTAGTTCTACAAGATTCGATCATTAACTAGCCCAGAAACACATTACACACTGAATTATTGATGGTCAAACATGGTCACTCGAAACTGGCGTATGAATGTTCTTAAGCCTCAAGAACACCTAAGGCGACACTTTCTGTCTCTAAAAGCTTTAGCGACAAACTTATTAATTTTAATTAATTTAATTTCTAAAAATCATTTAAAAATAGAAAATAAATTTCTGAAAATTAAAAATTATTTTAGGTATAAAAATTAACTTTTAATAATTTGACATATTTTTCATAAATATTAATATTTATTTGAATATTATTGATATTTAATTTATTTAATAAATGCATTAAATAAATTGATTAAAAATAATTTTATTATATTAAAAACCATTTTAAATGATAATAAGGTATTTAATAATATTTTAAGTTATAAAACATAAAATTTAATAATATAAGATAAATTTAAATAATTATTTAATATTAATGATATTAGATTTATTTAATAAATATATTAAATAAATTAGTTCAAAATGATTTTAATTATAAAAATCATTTTAAATGAAAATAAATAGTGTAAAAATATTTTAAGTTATAAAATATGACTTTTAATATTTTAAAGGTAAATTTCATTAATAATTTAATATTAATGATATTTGATTTATTTAATAATTATATTAAATAAATAGTTTAAAATGATTTTATTGATTTAAAAATCAATTAAAAAGAATATAAATGGTTTAAAAATATTTTTAAGTTATAATAAATGACTTATAATATTTTGATAAATAGTACATTAATATTTAAATATTAATGATAATTATTTAAAAATCATTTTAAATTTTTTAAAAATCATTTAAGGGTAATAAAAATATTTTAAAATATTTTGAGTTATTATAAATAACTTTAATATTTTGGCAATTGTTTCATTAATAATTTAATATTAATTAAATATTAATAATAATAGAATGTATTAATATTTAAATTATTTAATAATGATTCCATGTTTGAAAAATCATGATAAATTATAATAATGATTTAAAAATTATTATAAGTCATTTAAAAATAATATGACTGATATTTAAATTATCTAATAGAATATTGAACTACAGACTAGAGTTTTAGACTCAATAATTACCCGATAAAGTCGTCGGTACACCAAAATATTTTAGAAATTGATCTGGACTTAGATAGTTTGACTAGATACGTGTTTATTTGTGATTCAATGACTGTTAAACTTATGTGACAATGAGATTAGGTTATGTGCTGACTGCAACTAGCAGTATTATGTGTTATAGTATGTTATTCTTATCGAATGAATGATATTATGAATGATAGGTCTCAGTGTAAAAGATAAAACTAAGTTGTGTAATTGTAAGCAGCTGCTCGGGCAAGTATCCTAACTTTGCATTTACTTATGCAATGGACACGAGTAAGAAAGTTTTAAAATTATATTATCGTTATGCCAGATTATTAACTCTATTGTTATCGATTTAGTATCCAATCATTTGTATTCATACAAGTTCTTAAATTGTCCGATCAGTGTTTATCAACATAGTATTATTGTATAATCCAGATATTTATTCTGTTCGTTAATTTCTCAATATGGTTAGACAAGTATCCTCACTTGGATAATCATTGTATTTAACCACATGTTGATACATACTTATTGGTTTCCAGTATGTATATGTTGACTTAAAAGTCGTCTAGGCTATTTGATTCGGCTAGACACAAACTTAAAAATATTGTTGAACAAGATAGAACTTTATTGTATCCAACCGAATTATTTTGGTTCGGATTCCCGACTAAGTATGAACATCTTGAACATAGGAAATCTTTTGTGCGCCTAAGGCGGATAAGATGAACGAAAATATCGTTCTTGCATGTAGTATTGATCAACACAGGGCATAACGGGCTGATCACCCCCCTGTGCCTGTAAGTTATAACGGTTTGTAGATGAAGTCCTGTTAAACCTTATCAAAAATTGAAAACAAAGTTCATAGTCTGTCGACTGCTCTCCATTTATAGTCAGTACGTAGTTTCAAAATTTGATATAGAATTAATATTTTGTTATTATTGGTTCATCTTACTTCACAACTGTTGATTCGTTATAGAAGTGCCATTTACAGAAAATATTTACTTCGTTCAGCTAACACTTATTGTTTACTATTACTTGATGGGCAATCAAATGCTCAATCTTGCTTAATTTAAATGTTTTCAGTTAAGTGTGATCAACCAGAAGGCTCTGCCAAGAACAAAGGAAAATGAAAGGTTGCAGAATACATTCTACGCTATCTTATGTAATAATTAGACTTTAGTACGACTATGATATTTATTAATTATCATGTAATGGATGTTTAAAGGTTGCGTACCTGGGATTTAGACAACTCTGATATATGTAAATTAAGTTTGATATTTATATTATTGTTATTATTCCGCCCAAAGAAATGGTATCGTCAAGCACCGAGTTCGGGTTTCAAGTACCTGAAATTAGGGGCATCACAGGTTGGTATCAGAGCTTTAGGGTTAGAAACCTTAGCTGGGATAGACCTTAGTGTAAGACCCCAACTTTTTATAAATGAAATTGAATTTCCTCTATTTATTATTTTGAAATAGTAAGGGTTGAATTGATTAATGTGGTTAGTTATGGGTAAAATACGCAAATATTTTAAATAAACAAGTGGTTATAAAATATTCATTGTTGTCGGGGAATATTCGTTTGGTTGTGGAATATTCTTCCTGTCGGGGAATATTCGTATGTACTATGCAGCCTCTTTTGGGACCCCATAACTAAAAGCGATTGGATGAAAAAAATGACAAGTATAAGTTGTTTATAAATAACGCCAGTAGTTATTACTGTTAATATTGTTGGAATACCCGGTGGTTAAAACAAGAATACTGCCGTTGTTGCACAAGATGTACACCAGTTGCACCAATTATTGATTCTTACGTGAAGAAGGCACTACTCAATAATTGTTACGGTAATTCTTGCTCAATATTTTATTTTATTGATTCAATAATTGCTACGTTGATATTTTATATTATTGTTGTTTTAATAATTGTCACTACACAAAGATTTTCCATTATCAAATCAATAATTCATATTATTTGAATAATATTATTAGATAGCATTATTGGCAATGTCTAGAAAGTTCTGTCTAAGGAGAGGTTTGGTCACCTAATTACGCGCGCCAAGAAGGAGAAATCCTTATTAAAAGCCCCACTTTCCTAGAACTACTTTTGGTTGTCATTATTGTGATTCTGTAATATTATTTGTGAATAATTAATTATTGATTTATATGATAAGAAAAATATTTATTTATGTGGATATAAATGGAGGAATTTTTTAGAAAAGTGGTAATTGTTGAAAATTGATATTTTATCTTTTACGATAAAATAATTTATTATTATATTATAATAATATAATAATGGTGATATTTTTATAATGAATGTGGGATATATGAGTAATGAGGAGGAAGAGTATTTTTGTTATTAAAAATATTTAAAACATGTTAAACATGTTGGTGGACCCATTTCTTGACTGAAATTTGATTATAGCTTGTAAAAATCGCCTGCAGTATGTGAATTTCTCATTCAATTTTTGTTTGGAATTTGGAAAAACTTTGTTCTGCAAAGTTGTAGAGAATTGAATTTCCTATAGAAGGACATAAGATTCGAATATTTCTGATAAAAGGGCTATTTATTATGAATTATTGAAGTTTCGAAGTGCCGAAGTAATTAATTTTTGAAGTTTAAAATATTTTAATTAAGAAAAACGTTTTTGTTATTTTTGTGGGGTGGATGGCTGATGATTTTGGTCTGGTGTGGTGTGCGTAGGAATATAATTTGAAATTATTAATAATTTATTAAATTTTCTGCTTTGGCGTTCTAAGCATTTTTCTATAAATAGGGTGCTTAGGTTAGAATTGAAAATCACACCAGAATCTGAAGTTTTCTCTCTCTATAATATCAAGCGTATTTTTGTGAGTATTTTGATACTTTGAGTGTTGCTATACGGTGCAATTTTCTTTCAGCGTTATATCCGAAATTCAGTCAGAAGTACTATTCTTTTCGAGATAAGAGATGTTATTTTCTTCTTAAATGATATTATTTTCTTTAATATCATTATGCCAAAATATTGGTTTGAACTTTTTATCAAATTTGGAACTTTTTGTGTCGGAGTTACTATTCACGTATACGGCACTATTCACGTATACGACACTATTCACGAATCATTTCAGACTATTCATCGAAAAATGAAAATTTTCCTTTTTTGTCCAAGATGTCTATTATGGTTACTATCTTTGATTGTATCCATGTTTTGATCTTTATTTTTGAATTACGCTTCAAAATTGGTTATTATGGAGTATTATTGAGCTTGATATAAAAGCATATACTGAATCCCTAATATTTGTTCTTTTGTCTCACCGGATTCGCTTTTCTTTAAAATATTTTTCATCATCCTCACCCTAAATGATGATATTACTGAATATCTTTGGCATGTAGTGCAAAGATGAATGATTTTCTGATGAATATCTTTGGCCCGTAGTGCAAAGATGAATATGTGTTTAGATGAACATGACCAACTGATGAATATCTTTGGTCTGTAGTGCAAAAATGAATATTTGATTCCAGATATATATTGATTAATGTTACAGGGATAAAATATCGACGATGAACTTTTAAATTCATATATAGAAGATAATAGATTTCATTCTCTACTTAACTCTTCTAATGAATTATTATTTCCGCTGTGAATATTGATTTAAAACTGGTTGTCTATTGTATTCTATTAGATTTTTCCCTGTTGAGGACTAATGATAATTTGTTCTATGTTATCTTAGTCATAATGTTCTTTCTTGGGCTAGTTGAGCTCACCCTTTTCTTTTTGTTCCATTTTTCTTCTCGTGGAGGCGAGAATGTAGCGAGTACTAGTTCAAGGTGTGGAATGATGGTTCTAGAAGTTATTTTAGTAGTCCTCACTATTTTGTAAAATAGTGTATCAATAATTGTAATGAGGACTTATTTCAGTGTGGTTATTGTCTAGATGACAATATTTGTATTTAAACTCACAGTTTAAGTGTTGTTGTATTTTGCTCGACAGTTGTATTAATAAAGTTATAGTTGTTTCTGTATCATGTATTTGGCGACTCAGAATGGGTGTTGTATACCTATTTTGGGGGCGTCACATTAGGCTATAACATTAGAACAGATGGAAACGTTGAATGTGACGCCCCCAAAATAAGTATACATCACCCATCTTGAGTCGCTAAATACATGATACATAATTTAAATACAAATTTCTTTTATACAGTACGACAAAACGTAGTTGAGAGTTTCAAAACGGATAATGTCTCGTAGAGAGTATCCAAACTCAAATAAAGTCCTCATTACAATTATTATCACACTATTTCATTGAATAATTAGGACTACTAATGCAAACATCTAGACCGTCACTCCGTTCCCCGACTAGTCCTATCTACGTTCTCATTTCCTGAAGAGAACAATGAAAGTAAAAGAGTGAGCTCAACTAGCCCAGTAAGAAATATTATGACTAAGATAATGCATAATAAATTATCGTTAGCCTTCAACAGTGTTAAACTGATAAAATATAATAAACATCAAGTTTAACTGCAGCGGAACAAGTAATCCATTAGAAGAGTCAAGTAGAGCATGATATCTACTATCTTCTATGATTTAAAAAGTTTATCATTAATTTTATCGTTGAGACTCAGCTTAATAAATAAACCACATCATCGAATCATCCCTGCACTATGGGCCAAGGATATTCATGTAATCATCAATGGTCATGATTATACCGAATAATCCCTGATCATAATCATACCAACAACTATCCATCAATGCACTACAAGCCAATGAGGATTTTTTTACCACATCATTTGTAACATTACGGTCATGATTATACCGAATAATCCATGGTCATAATCATACCAATCAATAGTACATCTATGTACGTAAGCCACATATGACTTTTATCACAATATAAGTATGATGATTATGACAATGATATAAGAATTCAATTAAAAGAAAACAAAGGATAAATTTTTAAAGATTTATAATTTAATTTATCCAGAATTCAATAATGCCCAAATTGTCAACATGATAATGCTTTGTGGAGTAAAATTTAAGAATAATATTGTATCAAAAATAATTTGGACATCAAAGAAATCATTTTTTTGTCATAAATAATTCCCCGGGTGAATAGTACCCGAGTGAATAGTACCCCATGAATAGTACTTTGTGAATAGTATCCCATGAATAGTACTTTATGAATAGTACCATAAAAATGAATACTATTCACGGACAGTACTCCGACATGAAAAGCTTAAAATTTAACAAGAATGTGCAGAAAATATCCTTGTAAAACGATACTAGATGAAACACAAATTTCAAGGATATTTTACTAATTTTACGGAGTATAGAAGCAATACTTTAACAAAATGAGGGTATAATCAGGAATACGAGACAAAATAATATTACTCACATACTACAGAGTATGGAAGACAATATTATTCCTATGAATATTGAAAAATATAATATCCCTTACCTCTGAAGAAGACTGGATACTGGAATAGTGAGGTAGCAGACTTTTCTTCTACTTTCTCTCTAAAGCTTCTCTTTATATAACTGCTCTTGCGAGTCTTATTTAATTTGTGAGAATGAAAGAAGAATGAACTTCTATTTATAGGAAAACATAGTTTCAATAATTGCACGTTTTGGGGATCGAAATATTACAGTATAATACCTTTATCTTTTCCTTCATTTTTAATTTAGTCCTGCAAGTATTATCAAACTTGCACCACCTCCCCTAATAGTACATCTTGTGAATCAATAGTACAATCATGTGAATCAATAGTACAATAATGTGAAAAAAATAATTACAGTATAGTACCTTCATCTATACGTCTATTTTTAATTTAGTCATGCAAGTATTATCAATCTTGCACCACCTCACCTAACAGTACATGCATGTAAGTCAATAGTAAACACATGTGAACAAATAGTTATAAACATGTGAATTAATAGCAATTAATTGCTCATTTATCCGATTAATTACCCGATTGGTCAATATAACCTCCAGACATCAATTATTATCGGAATAGATGTCGATTTCCACTAACATTAATAATCCCAACACAATGGAAATATCAATTTCATCTTTAATGAACACGAACTTATTCATCATTAATATTATAACTCACAATATTTAACAACCAGATCATTCCCAAGAAAGAGGGGGCATTCTGATAAGGATTTCTCCCTATTGGCACGCAATTAGGTGACCAAACCTCTCCTTGACAAAACTTTCTAGACATTGTCAATACTGCAAATAATAATATGAATAACTTTGTCGTCTCAATTATTGATTTAATTATATAAGATATTATGTAGATGATACTGTGACAATAATTGAATCAATAATATGAGAGATATTATGCAGCAACTACAGTAGAAATAATTGAGTATAACTGAATGACTTCTCACGTAAGCATCAATAATTAATACCGTGTGCTACTATGCAACCACGCGTATTACTGTACTTTTACCACCGGGTAGTTCAACAGTTTAACGGTAAAACTTTCGCCATTATTTTTATAAAAATATAATTTTGTCGTTTTCTAACTATGACAATACTTTCGTTGTGGGGTCCACCAATGATTGTGCTGTCGTACGAATATTCCTTATTAAAACGAATATTCCCCGACCAATCGAATATTATATAACCACTTGCTTACTTTGCAAAATTTGTAAATAATACCCACAACTATAACATTATATCAAATCCACACCATAATATTAAAAAAAATATTTTGAGAAAAATTAATCTTTATTCATAAAAGTTGGGGTCTTACATTGAAAATACAAATAACTCATATAGAGTTTAAAATGAGAAGATATGAATAAATTCATTGTTAAACAAAATAAAAGATAACTCATAAAAAATTATTATGTTCTGTGTGTATATACTATATGTTAATTAAGATAATTTATGTGTGTAGATGCGAGGTGGAAAAGAATTAGGATACCCTCAGATCGTAAAGAAGGAGCCAATATCAAAGCCAATAGCAGAAATAGAGGCTCACAGTGCAAGCAACCCTGATGAGTTGGTTATTATGGAAAACATTGTACCAGATCTAGAAATGGTAGTATTGACAGAAAGTGATTCGGACATTAAAGTTGGAGCTGATCAAGCATCAATGGAGGTGCATAATCTAAGGAACAATGTTTATTCTCTGGAAAAGCTATAGGAAATAGAAAAGTTGTTAAATAGTCAATTGTGAAAGGCGTTAATAGAAACAATGGAGGAACAAGATAAGCTTAAAATCCAAATTGATCAGATGGGAGCCAAAAGCAAGAAATTGTATGCAGCTCCGAGCAAGAAGGGGAAATGAAAGATGAAAGACCGCGATATAGGAAATTTCGATAACAACCAAGGGAACTCTAGCAAAATAGAAAAGTGTACAAACTATAATAAGAAACATGAAGGCTTATGCAGAAAAGGGGAAATTATTTGCTACAATTGTGGACATGAGTGATATTTCTCTCCTCATTGTCCCAATCCAAAGCAAGGCGTATGTTTTATATGTGGGATAGAAGGGCATCAGGCGAAAGGTTGTCCATGATCAAAGAAAAGGTGTAGTGAATAAGTAGTATAAGTATTGTTTGAATTTATGTGTGTTCTATGATAACTATGTCTGTGTAATGTAATATTCCCAAACTTTTGTACAAGTTGTAGTAGCGAATCCCGACTTTTTTGGTCACAAAGGGATAGTATTATGTGCTATGCTATGTAAAGTAATGTGAAATCGTTCAATAAATATGAATCTATGTCTGAGTAATGAAATAAGTTTGATATATTAAATTTATATAATAAGGTTTAAAATGTAAGTTAATAAAGAATAATTTATGATTTTATTTAATTAGATAATGACGTCAAGATGTCAAACTCGAAACCAAAGGGCAGAAGAATCTGTCAACAATGCTAGAGGAAAACAACCAGACCCGATGCAAAATTTATCAAACATGGTAGCTCAGGCTATGCAGCAGGGAATGCCAGGCGCATGGAACCAACCAGATAATAGATTGGAAAACTTCAAAGATTTTAAGGTTGTAGGACTGCAAGAATTTAGAGGGAGAACTGACCCTATTGAAGCCCAAACTTGGGTTAAGGAAATAGAGAAGGCGTTCGTGATTGCTAGGGTAGATGAGGAGCAAAAGACAGCTTTTGCCACCTATATGATGAAAGGAGAGGCTAACTTTTGGTGGGAGGCAAATCAAGCTAGGGCATGAGAAGGTGTAGTTACATGGGCTAGGTTCAAGACTTTATTTTTTGAAAAATATCTCTCAGCTAGTATGCAGGCTAGGATGGAGGTGAAATTTTTGGAGTTAAAGCAGGACAACATGACAGCTGCGGAGTATGCTGCAAAGTTCAATGAATTGGCTAGGTTCGCTCCGCATCAAGTAGATATGGAGGCTAGGAAGGCAAGAATGTTCGAGCTGGGATTAAAACCCTAGCTCTATAAGGTGGTAGTGTTGCAGATAAACACTTTTGCAACACTCTTGGAAAAGGCTATCATAGCCGAGGAGGGAAGTGAGGCGATGAGCCTCTACAACAAGGAGAAAAGGAACAAGGGTAAAGTCGAGGGAGTTGTGAAGGTGGAAACTAATATTGGGAGTAGGAGTGGAAATGAAAAGAGGAAGGGAACAATTTTGGAAATATCCAGGTGAGGCAGGAAGGTGTGAAGAAGCAAGTGGTTCAGTGTGGGAACTATGGAAATAATCACTTAAGGGAGTGTTTGAAAGGAAAATTTGTTTGTTATAAGTGTGGGCAGGAGGAACATATCTCTCCCAACTACCCCAATCCAAGGTTGAACAATGGGTGTTTCATGTGTGGGTCAATGGAGCATAAGGTGAAGGATTGTCCGAAAAGGAGAATGGAAGCATAGAGTGTGACTACTGGGAAAGGTAGTGAGACTCTGGCGATCACATGACCAACTTCAACCAACAAACCAACAAAATCAATTGCAAGAGTCTTCAATATGACGGTTCAGGATGTCGTGGTAGTTGGTGATGGAACTCCAGGTATTATGCGAATAAATTTTATTTTCATGTATGTAAGACCCCGAATTTTATGAAATGAAAGTATTCAATTTCTTTATAATTATTATTTTATTTAGTAAATGGTTAAATTGATAAAGGTTAAAGTTAAGGGTGACATTTAAAAATTTTGCAAAGAAAGCAAGTTGATATAAAATATTTATTGTGTCGGGGAATATTCGTTTTAACAGGGAATATTCATACGACGGCACAATCATTGGTGGACCCCACAACGGAAGTATTGTCGTATTTAGAAAACGACAGAATTATCTTTTTATAAAAATAATGGCGAAAGTTTTACCATTAAACTATTGAAGTACCCGGTGGTAAAAGAACAGTAATACGCGTGGTTGCGTAGTAGCATACGATATTGATTATTAATGCTTACGTGAGAAGTCACTCAGTTATACTCAATTATTGCTATAGTAATTGCTGCATAATATCTCTCATATTATTGATTTAATTATTGTCACACTATCATCTGCATAATATTTTATAATATTAAATCAATAATTGAGACGACAAAGTTATTTATATTATTATTTGCAATATTAACGATGTCTAGAAAGTTCTGTCGAGGAGAGGTTTGGTCACCTATTTGTGCGCCAATAGGGAGAAATTCTTATCTAAAGCCCCTATTTCACAGGAATGATCCGGTTGTTAAATATTGTGAGTTATAATATTAATGATAAATAAGTTCGTGTTGATTAAAGATGAAATTGATATTTCCAGTGTGTTGGGATTATTAGTGTTAATGAAAATTGACATCTACTTTGAAAATAATTGATGTCTAGAGGTTATATTGACCAATCGAGTAATTAATCGGATAAATGAGCAATTAATTGCTATTAATTCGCATGTTTATAACTATTTGTTCACATGTGTGTACTATTTATTCACATGCATGTACTATTAGGGGAGGTGGTTCAAGATTGATAATACTTGTATGACTAAATTAAAAATGGAGGTATAGATGAAGGTACTATACTGAAATTATTTTTTTCACATGTATAAAACTATTGATTCACATTATTGTACTATTGATTCACATGATGTACTATTAGGGGAGGTGGTGCAAGTTTGATAATACTTGCAGGACTAAATTAAAAATGAAGGAAAAGATGAATGTATTATACTGTAATATTTTGAGCCCTAAAACGTGCAATTATCGAAACTATAGTTTCCTATAAATAGAAGTTCATTCTTCTTTCATTCTCACCAATTCACTAAGACTCACAAGAGCAATTATAGAAAGAGAAGCTATAGAGAGAGAAGCTTTAGAGAGAAAGTAGAAGAGAAGTCTGCTACATTACTATTCCAGTATCCAATCTTCTTCTGAGGTAAGGGGTATTATTTATTTCATATTCTGAAGATATATTATTTTTGTATTTGTATGAATATTATTTAGTTCAATATTCGCAAGAAATATTATTTTCATTTAATATTCGTAAGGAATATTATATTCGTTCAATATTCGAAATGAATATTATTTTTGATTAATATTCATAAGGGATATTATTTTTGTTCAGTATTCGTAAGAAATAATATTTTCTTCCATACTCTGTAGTATGTAAGTAATATTATTTCATTTCAGATTTCGAATTCTATATTCGTTTTGTCAAAGTTTTGGCTTCTATACTCCATGAAATTAGTAGAATAACTTTGATATTTGCGCTTCATCCAGTATCCTTTCATGAAAATATTATTCTGAGCATTTTTGATAAGTTTTAACTTTTTCATGCCAGGGTACTATTCACGGGGTTACTATTCTTGAAATTACTATTCACTTGGTTACTATTCACCTGGGGTACTATTCATGACAAAAATTAATTTTTTTGCTGTCCAAATCATTTTTGATACAATATTATTCTTGAATTTTACTCCACAAAGCAGTATCATGTTGACAATTTGGACATTATTAAATTCTGGATAAATTAAGTTATAAATCTTTAAAAATTTATCCTTTGCTTTATTTTAATTGAAGTCTTATATCATTATCATCATCCTCATGCTTATATTGTGATAAAAGTCATCTATGGCTTACATGTATAGATGTACTATTGATTAGTATGATTATGACCAAGGATTATTTGGTATAATCATGACCGTAATGTTACAAATGATGTGATAAGATCCTCATTGGCCTGTAGTGCATTGATTGACAGTTGTTGATATGATTATGACTAGGGATTATTTGGTATAATCATGACCATTGATGATTACATGAATATTCTTGGCCCGTAGTGCATAGATGATTCGATGATGTGGTTTATTTATTAAGTTGAGTCTCAGTGATAAAATTGATGAAAAACTTTTTAAATCATTGAAGATAGTAGATATCATGCTCAACTTGACTCTTCTAATGGATTGCTTGTTCCACTGCAGTTGTTGATCTAAAACTTGTTGTCTATTATATTCTATCAGTTGTTATATTGTTGAAGGCTAAGGATAATTTATTCTACATTATCTTGGTCATAATATTTCTTACTGGGCTAGTTAAGCTCACCCTTTGTTTTCATTGTTCTCTTCAGGAAATGAGAACGTAGCTGGGACTAGTCGGGGAACAAAGTGACGGTCCGAGATGGTGGCTATAGTAGTACTCATTATTTTATGAAATAGTGTGATAATAAATGTAACGAGGACTTCATTTGAGTTTGAATAGTGTCTATGAGACAATATTCGTGTAAAAACTCTAAACTACGATGTTGTCGTATTGTATAAAAGAAGTTTGTATTTGATTTATGTATCATGTATTTAGCGACTCAGAATGGGTGATGTATACCTATTTTGGGGGCGTCACAGTTGGTAGCAAAGCTTAGGGATATGATCCCTGACTGAGATGTGATACAATAACTAGGAGGGGAGAGACGGGGAATTCCTTTGCTAGTATGACCTACCTAAGTTTATTTGGTATTTAATTGGTCGGTCAGAGTATAAGGATATTATGTGACATGTCAATTAACCCTTGTTTTGTGGCAGTGTTTGAAAATGAGATCTGAAAAAGTTGAGATCAATAATGAAGCACATGAGACCGTTGAGTCACCAATGATCAATACCCAGGATAATGTGCAACAGGAAGACAATAATCCTCAGGTAAATAATAACACCGATCAAATGATGAACGATGGGATGTTCAGAGGCTTTATGCAATTCATGCAACATCAGGCGAGAGAGGCTCCTATTTAAAATGCAGGTGGAAACACTGGCAACTCTCGGATGGTCACCGTTAAACAATTCAAGGAGTTAGGATCACCAAAGTTTATTGGAGAGCCAAAACCACTTAAAGCGGAGACATGGATAAAGCAGATCACCAAGATATTTGATGTCTTGGGATGCTCCGAGGAGCAAAAGGTTCCCTTTGCCACCTTCATGTTGCGAGGAGGCAAATTACTAGTGGGAGTCAGTAAAACGTACTCACCCTGCCGCACTCAAAATGTCTTGGGAGAAGTTCCAAGACCTGTTCAACGACAAGTACTTTCCCGAAAGTATTCGTCACATGAAGGAGGTGGAGTTTATCATGTTGGAGCAAAACAATATGACCGTGTTGCAGTACGAGGCAAAGTTTGCGGAGTTGTCCCGGTTTGCATCCCATTTGGTTGATAATGAGGAGAGAATGAAGCGAATGTTTCTACGAGGTTTGAGACTCGAAATATGTCAATACCTCATTTCTCACAAAGTGTGTTTGTATTCAGATGTAATGAATAGGCCTCAGTTATTGGAGCGCGATAATGAGCCAGCTCAACCAAAAGATAACGAGCAATAACACGATAATAATCGTACTAGTGGCAACGGTCTTCAGAACAATGATAACCATCGTGGTGGAAATTATCATGCCAGAAATGGTAACCACTTCGGTGGTAATCATGGCCAAGATAATAAAAGAAATGATTCAAGTGGAAAATTCAAGAAGAGAAGATTTAACGTTGATGGGAAGACGTCGGCAGCATCACCAACAACAAATTTTAGGGGAGGAGAACGACTGCCAGTTAGATGCTACAGATACGGAGAGGAGGGACACACCCCCTAAACATGGTTGCTAGTTTCAAATGTTTTAGTAAGTGTACTTGAAGGTGCATATCAACTCTTTGTCAATTTTAATGCGTCTTATTATTGACGTGTGAAGATTTATATAATTCTGAATAGGTACTCGTTAGAAATGTGCCGCTGCACTCCTCGATGAATCTGGGTCGACGCCTTGTGGAGCACTTTTTCTTGGCCAACCATCTAGATCATTATCTCAATAGTCAGGTTTGTACTACTATAGATCCATCAATATTTGGAAACACTCTATTCAGAGGTTGAGATTCTCAAACATAAATACATATTCTCATTTTTTAAACATTAATCTTCATTCTTGCATGTATATTTTGAGCTGGAAAGCTCACTACATGTCTATGCCTACATGCACAGAGTCAGGTTTATACTGCTAACAGTTCCATTTATATTTGAATGCTCTGTTATGAGATTACTTCTCATATATAAATCCATATTCTCATTTTCATCAGCACCATTCTTCATCATTATGTGTATATTTGAGCTGACAAGTAGTATGTTGTATGTTACTTATTGTCCTTCGTCTCTTTCCACCTAAAGCCATCTACTAACAATATTCAAACTTATCTAAAGACAGAAGCCAACTGAAGGGAAGGCTTCAAAACTTGCAAAGAGGGTATGTTGTTATTTTTATATATATTCAGTAGTGATGAATTTCATTTTAATGGATGAGAACAAAATATAGATGATTAGAAGAGGGGCTGTATTAAACAATCTTACTACTTTGTCAAGTACTTGTCTTGATGTGAGGACAAATGATAATGGTGATCTTGTTGTAACCAAAGGAGATTAGTATGATGTAAGAGAGCACACAAAGGAGAATGAGGTATAACAAATAAGTTTTATATCATTACAATATCTCTTTGTCGTTGTATGACTTATTACTAGTTAAGATTATATTCATTGGACCTTGTAACAAAACAGAGCAACTTGTCATTGGACATCAGTATCACATATTATTAATATAGTAATGACTCTAATAACTGTAAAAGAAAATATCATATGAGCTGTTGTTGTGGAACATAATGGAATTGAATTTTTGATATATAACAACTTGTCATTGGGTACTAGTGTATCAAAAAATGAGATATCATTTAAAATGCTTCTCCTGGACCTTTTATTTTGAGAACCTGTCTTCTAGCAATCTAGACTTAATTATGTGGACATGGCATTTTTCAATATTCTACTTTTAAAACTCTGTCACATTCCACAAATATTTATGATGGAAGCATATGTCTTCTTTATACACCTACATATTGAACGTAAATTTTTTTGGACAGTCATTTCTGTTTGATTTCTCTCTAGCATATATGACAACTTTTTATTCATGTTGTACTACAGTTGATATTCATTATACTGAGCACTTCAGAAAGATAATTTTGGCATGCTTTTTCGTCATATCAAATTTAGTACAGATGTTGAATATCATTTCTATGTGATTCTTGTATAGCATATATTCTTTGTTTTTACTTTCTAGCGATGGCTTTGGGTGGGAATATTATTATTCATGTTGCTTATGAAGTGTTGTCGATTTATTTGGCTGCTCCTGAGTGGCAAAAACATCATGCTACAGATTGCACTTGCTCAAATTGCTGAAGGTTGCTCCAAGGTATCAAGTTTGTGCTTTTGTTGTTGATATTTTGTTCTTAATTTCACTTGTTCACACCCTTGGACATAAATTGGAATTAGTTTCTACTTTATGTTCGGTTTGATTATAAGATTATGCGCCTTTACTTGTTAATTATCTAGTTAAGTGTACTTACTTGTGTGATGTTGACTTTGTGTTTGATAGGGTAGACTGACTAAAATGTTTCATTATGTTCGGATATTACTGTTTTTAAAAATGTAGTTTTCTCTCGCTTGATCCATACAGGTAATGAGTAAAAATTTGGAACTATTTTGTGTCTATGGTTTTGAACTCATTTCAAGATCCCCACCTTTCGTACGGTGGGCGCCTATTAATGCGATCGTTCAATTGTCCACCGATTTGGGTCCCGGCTTGCAAGTTAAATATCATCATCTGGTGCTGCCAATATTAGTTGCAGCCATGGATGACTATAAAAATCCCCGAGTTCAGGTTTTTGGGATATATTGATTGGTATTTTTCCGCCTCCTCATTGAGAATTGTATGTATATGTTCTTTAGCATTGCAATTATTTGCGACAATTTTGGATTTACTCAACCTGTGTAAAATCTGAACCAACAAGAGATATCCTCTCATAAAAATCATGGCATTGCTCATTAGGATTGTGAATTGTATTATGTTGGGGCCTCGAATTTGTACCTTAATTCTGTAGGATAGTGTTAGTCTTTTCTCCATTCACTCTGCTGCTAACATGATCTATTTCATCGATTAGCATTTGTGT
The DNA here is from genome assembly GCA_020205605.1 of Panax ginseng. NCBI lineage: Eukaryota > Viridiplantae > Streptophyta > Magnoliopsida > Apiales > Araliaceae > Panax > Panax ginseng. The sequence continues at coordinate 67,348,774 of CM035145.1, read as the reverse complement.
TATATGTTGCAGGCGCATGCTGCTTCAAGTGTTAAATTTCAGCGAAAGTTGTACACCAGAGATCCTGACACCATACTTAGATGGGATTGTAAGCAAATTGCTTGTACTCTTACAGGTATACCATTGTCCAGAGTACTCAATTTTTTCAGGAATATGGGTTACAGATAGTCCATTCATCATATCACCTAGAATTATTTTCGAAGTTAGTGTGCGCCTTCTCGAGGGCTAATAATGGCTTTATGATACACAATTGCAACCATTCTCAAAAGAAACAATCATGTCTTCTCTGATGACAGGGTGTGTGTGAAAAGTGATTGGTTAGAGCAAATTAATCGCAAGTATGTTAAGGTATCACATTATTGACTCAGACTTAAGATTTTGCTCATAGTCCATATTTAATTTGTCCTTGTACTTGTGTGATTGTATGTTCTTTCTAGCTTGTGAATGCTGAATCGTCAATGATGTTATGGTATGAAATTTTTAACTGATTATACACATCTTTTGTTCTGCTTTGTCTTAATCAAACCAATCTTTAGGCATTGCCTCTGAAGACGAAGCTCAGTATAGATGATGATATGGTTTTGAGCCCTAAAGAAGCTTTATCCCGAGCCTCTACTGATCAAAGAAGCAGATATCTCAGTCGATGTGTTTGATCCATCTATCTTGGTTTTAAATTTGTTCTTTTTGTCTTGAAACCATACACTGGATGGAGCAATCATATAGTCGCACTGAAGGTTCTTTTTCTAATTGGATTTGTAGCAAATGATATTGTGGTTGCCTATTTGTCTTTTTCTGCTTATGAGCAATACGGTGTACATTAGTACCACGTAACAACTCGTCTTTGTGTATTGATTTTGGCACTAAGTGTCTGGTGACCTATTTACTTCATTTTCCTGACTTGCAATTATTTTTAAATGTGCAGGAAAACTTCTTCTACGACCTGCCTTACAATACTGGGTATCAAATTTCCATGCTACGTTTACGGAAGACAAGGGACGAAATTATGAAGTGTACTCTCTCTGTATATTTATATATATACTTTGATTGAAGAACTGTGGTAGCTTTAAATGGTTAATTGTAAAGGTAATGAATGATTATGTAGTGGATGATTTTATTAAGTTAATAATATTTTAGTTTTTTGTATTTTTGCCATTATTTGCTATGGGGACATTGAGCCAGCTAGGTACACAAAAAGAATGTCATATTTTGATTTGGCAACAATATAATTCGTTACCAAAGCATTGAACAAGTTTTAATATAGCAACAATTTTTTATACATTTAGCAACAAATTTTTGTTGCTAATGGCATTAAAAGTATAATATTTTGCAAAGAAAAATTAACCTAATAATAACGAAGAGGATATTATTGCTAATACTAACATAAAAGGCAATATTTTTTATCGTTGCAAATCATATCAACTTTCGTTGCATATATAAAGAAACGACAACATATAATGTCGTTGTTAATCGATTTACTTTCGTTGCTATTGAAAAATAACCAAGAATAAACATTTTCGTTATTTGATTCAAAGATAATTTCGTTGCCAAATAATATAATCAGCAACGAAAATCGTTGCTAAAAAGTTTACATTCAACAACGAAAATAAGCTTAGGCAACAATTTTCATAATTTAATGCAACAAAAAATCTCGTTGCAAAATGGTGTCAATTGCAACGAAAATGCATGGTCGTTGCAAATAAAAAGAGTTCATTTTGTTGCCAATTAGCAGGCTTTTGCAACGAAATGGGGTTTTTAGCAACGAAATTTTAATTATTCTACAACAATACATTTTGTTGCTAAATGATAGATATGTCTCTGTACGAAAGCCAAATTTTGTTACAAAATGTATTACTTTTGGCAATGAAAAAAAAATCATTCGTTGCAGAACAATTAGCAACGCTCATTGTGCAACAAAAGACGCAATAACATTAAAGTCGTTGCCAAAACCTTTTTGCAAAAAAATTTGGCACCTTTAGCAACGAAAATTGATTGTTGCTGAAGCCCCATTTTTTTGTAGTGTGTTTCAAGTAACACATAACTTTACCTTGAATCTTGAACCTACAAAAGTGGTTATTTGCAAGGTTGAGCTCGACGGCCCAATAAAATCCAACAGTTTTCATGCATCACATAGGACATAATTACATACTCAATATATAACATACATACTGCAGTTCATATAACAAGTATAAAGATTGAGTTCCTTACTCAATCAGCATGCTTTAATCAATCAACATAGTCATAAATTAACTTTAACATTTCATACTTTCAACATATATATAACACATCATGCTCTTTGCAATAAAGATTTAAAATAGTTAATCATCAAGTTCATACCAAATAGAAACTGAAAGACTTGCATGATCCGTAGTTTATGAACTACGACTTAACTTCTTAACGCTTATCTGCACTTTGTGTATTCCTACACAGTTATATAATCATGGATTCACATCCATTAGTCATATATTTCATACATTCTTAATATAATAGTAATGTTACATTATTTCCTAACTAGGTTTGTAAAACCTACCTTTCAATTTCTCATCATACTCTTAGAATAGCTAGGTATGTATAGGTATACCTTAACCACTCGTACTTTACATCAACGTTCATATATATACATATATATATATATATATATATATATATTACACACTTGACTCGCTATGTGTTCGTTACACATTTCAAACTTATAGATGCATGATTCACAAAGTTCTTGCATTTTGCAAAATTTAACAACTCTATGTTTTACATAACCATTACATGCTCTTATGCTTAAAACATCATCTATGTCAAGTATTATAGCTTTAGACATTCATACCTACATGCTTTAAGGTCTTGATTCACAGTTCAAATAATAAGGCATGATTGCCACTGTATGCAATTGCATACTGTTGAAGTTAGGCTTAGGATCTGCCAAGAATCTGCTACTGTCCCCCTGGCTAGACTATGGTTGAGCTTGCACTTCCTGTTTCTGTCCAACTCTAACACACCTATTCACTTATAATTTAACATACATACATGTTAGAGGTTCTTACATAAGCATATGACCATTCTTGAGTTCATTTTTACAAGTTTTAGTTCATGACTTTCTATGAAATTAAAGCATAAAAGGTTATGTATTTATCATGCTTTATAACTTTGGTCATATTTCTACATATAGAGGTCTCACAATCTGTTAATACATATGATCATGATGTTCATATCATTCATTCATAACTAGCACTGTTTAACACTTTGAAAAATGCTTTAACTCATGTTTGATTAAATAATCTTTATGTCCATTACCAACGAATCATGTTTAGAGACATAATAAAATGTAACATGGCATCTCAAGCCTTTAGAATCTAAATACTCATGTGTAATGCAACTTAAGTTTGAAAACATGCTCGAGGTTGCCTTTGAAATCCTTTTACACGAATGATGAAATATAGCGCATATAAATCAACTTTGAAACTCTTACCATAAGTAACTAAGTTATGTTAACATCTTTTCAAGTTCAGAAACTATATCCTATAGCATTCATGTTCATTAGATTATTATACTAAGCTTTTCTTGAAATTTCTTTAATCACAAGGTTTAACAAGTTTAATCATGAACAAAGACACTATAAACACCATATCATGCTCATTTATATTTGAACTCAATCATGTTTATAAACCACTAAGTTCAGAACTTATAGAACATAAGTTTTCACAAGGTTTGTTTTCAAAATCTTTAAGTTTCTTTTCGAAACACATACTAAGTCATGCCAATGCTTTCTATTATGAGCAAGGAAATCTTATATGTCATGTATAATATCATGCATTTTCATGTTACATCACATAAAATGACATATTCCATCGTTGGGAGCACTATACTTGCGTATGTGCTATCTTGACGGCCTCTGATCGCCTTCAAATACGTAACAGTCATAAAGATTACTATTTTAACCCTTCCTAATAACCTCAAACTGAAAAACTTAAAGAAAAAAAATTTGTAGGTCTATTCGTCCTCATTCTGGATCATCATTAATCACCTCAATCGGAGTTCGTATGAAAACGTTATGCTTAATTTACTACAGCAAGTTATAGCAGTCCACCAGTTATTGATGCCCGGCGTAGCTACGCCCCAATTGGCATTGGGGCAGCGCAGCTGCGCCCTGGGAGGCAGTATAGCCCCTCAGGCTTTGGTCTTCTCGATTTTACGGACCCCTACCCCTTTCGATTTTCATAACATGAGTTATACTCATCCAAATTAGTTCATTTTTGATTCTATGGGTTTGTAACTCATAAAACTACAACATACCAAATACCCAACAATTAACATAAACATTAACTAACCCAAATATGAATTTAAAACTCATGTTCATACTAATTTTCATGTTTTGAAAATTTAGCGAATTCGTTTCTCAACCTTTTCGATTCATTCAACTTTCGTTGTTTTCGTTTCTTCACATATTATCACTATCAAACATCAATTCACAGATTATAACACATATTGGATATAAAATTTCGTACTTTCTTAAGTCATATCACATGAATACAAACTAATATTTACTTTTCTTCTTCAAACCCATTTTCCATGAATTTGATACTTTAAAACCATTTGAAGACAACATATAACAGATTATGAACCTTCTACAACACAATTATCAAATTCGCACAATCCCATACTAGAAATGTAGAACATAAACTTAGGTTTTTATACCTTCAATCCTTGATTTCTTTGCAAGATGGTCGCAAGCTTTAGCAATCCTTCTCCATCTTCTATACAAACTCAGAGAATTCTCTTAAGCTCTCACTCTCCGTGTTTTTCTCTCTTCTTTTTTCTTCTTACTAATCTCTCTCTCTATACTCACGTACTCTTCAGTTATCAAAACCGAAAGACGTCAGTTAAAAAACCCAAAGGCCACAAGGCCTTATTTGGCTAAACAGATAATTCCCATACTAGTTTATTTTTATAATATTTATACTATGTAGTTACTTTTGTCACACTTATAACCAATTTACATAACTTACAATAATAATTATAATTTTTATTATAATAATACTTCTGATTAATAAATTATTATACATCTAATTTAATTATTAAATCAGACTAAAACATAACTTATTTAATTAATTTATTTATTTATTCAATAAATAAATTATTTAAAATATTTATTTAACTCAATAAATATTTAAAATTAATTATAAAATTCATTTAATTTCTTCAATAGGTAACTTAATTATTAAACCTCACTTCCCCAATATATGTGTGACTCCCCCAAAATAGGTCCATTCCATCCAACCTATTCTGAGTCGCCAAATACATGGTAAAGAAAACAATTACAACTTTATTACAACAATTGTCGTGCAAATACAACAACATACATGCTGTGAGTTTTGATACAAATATATACCAACTGTGACTCTCAACCCAACCTTGGATAGCACGTCACAATGGCACCTTACATAAAGGTACAGTTAAAAACTATTTTAGAAATTAAAACCTTTGGGAAGTGCTTAAGAAGACCTTCGTACATGGGAGGCCATGCGTCTAGGTTATTATAGATACCATATATCCACAAAATTATCCTTGGTTGACTCAATAGACCCCAAAGAAAAACGAGAAGATTACTATCATGTTCTTTCCAATGGTGAGTCTTCTCTTGACATATAACTATCTCCACTGTCTCCAGTTGAAAATTATATTTCAAATAAACTCCAAGATCATATAGGTAGTTCTGGTAGATATACTCAGCAAGTGGATGTGCACAACCCTGTCTTATGATAACACGAGGTTGTATGTCATTAGACATCTTGTATGATAGTGGCAAAACACCCTTCCAACGTTGGGTTTGCCTCACCCTATTTGATTCACCAAATATAACTACTAAATGATGTATAAAATATAGCACACTTTTCTATACTGTTTAGGGAGAATCTCCACAGCAAGAGACCATCGTTATATTCCCTTGTTATCCCCGCTCGACCCAGCTACACTTTTATTACCTGAAAGGAATTGTGAAGCAAAAGGGCGAGCACAACTATCCCAGTAAAAAATATCACTACTAAAGATAAATAAATTATCCATAGTCTTCGTCACTAATAAATCAGAGATTTAGAACATATGGTAGATGATAAAACTTTTCAACCATAGTTGCAGCGGAACAAGCAATCCATTAGAAGAGTCAAATAGACTATAAAGTATATTATCTTCTTCACATTAAAAGTCCACCAACAATAATTAATCCATGTAACATCAATCAACAGTTCCTTTCCCCAATTATATGAGTAACTGTGACGAACGAGATTTTGTAAATTAATTTTTAATATTTATTGAATTATATAAATATTTTTCGATGATTTAATCATTAGATTAAATAATTAATTTATGCAATTGTGGTAGATTAATTTAATTATATGAGTTACATTTATTAAATTAATGTAGAGAATAATTATTATTCAAATATGTAATTATGTGAGCTTATTGTATTAAAAGAAATATTTAATTAAGCATTATGTTATTTAATTAATTTAATTATTAATTAGAGAGTTAATAATTTGACATTATTTATTAATGAGAAAATTATTTATGTGACTATGTGGATTTATGAGAAATTATTATATTTTATTTAAAATATATTAAATAAAATATTGGAGTTATTTTATAAGGAGTGTGACATTAATTAAACTATAGTATAAGAAGTTTATCAAATTAAATGAGAATGAATTATATTGAATAGTTAAATAAGGCCTTAGTAGTGGTTTAGGGTAGTTAACCACGAATTGGTTAACTGACCGCAACTACGTCAGTTTAATTATTATATGCGACGTCTTCTTCTTCATTCATTCCATTATTGCTAAGTCTAGAGATTTATCACAGAGAGAGAGAATTAAGAAATTGAGAGAATTGTGAGTTGTTTGATTGATTGAGAAAGTTTAATCCCTCATATCTACACTAATTTGTGAGTAATTCTCTCCAACCCAAATTCTACTTTTACATCATTTAGTTTTTTATGAAAATAGCTTTCAATCAAGTACTGTGGAATTTCTGTAAATTGAGAAATTGAGTTAGGAATATATGTAATAATTCGAGTATCATAACATGTTATATATATATATTTTATATGATTCCATATCATAAGTTTCAGTAAATGATGACTTGCTATTTTAAAATTTACAGTTTTTGGTTTTTTGGCCATATGGCCTTATATACGTGATATTTCATGTATTGAGCGTATATTATCCCTAAATTTTACATTCGTATGTTGTTATGCATGTTGATACGAAGAGACCAAAGTTTAAATAAACGGATTCGGTGTTATAACGAATCCGTAGTGACAATTTTCATGTTTTATTTTCAAAACCTTCAAGAACATCAAGAACAGTGGAACTAAATGTGTTGATTTTGCAAATTATGTGTTGTAACTTGTTAAAAATCGTGCTAGATGGGTTAAGTAATGATTATATATGTATTACAATGATTGGGTAAGTTTAATTCGTGTAAAAATAACTAATTGGAAGTTATGGCCATATTCATGTATAATTTTACCTGTGATTCATTTTTGGCCTAATTTGGCCTTCTTATGTTTGCGACCGTAGAATCTGCAGTAAATCGAGAAAAATGAGCACTGGTAACCCGCCCGGCTTTCCGTGGTGACCAAACTAAATTACCCACCTTTACGATAAAAAAAAATAATAATAAATAACGACATATTCAAAAATCACAACGATCTAACAGTCAGATCAAAATTATCTCTGACATAATAGAGCTTTAAGAACACCAATTTGATCTTTTAATACCTCCAATCCGACAAAATACTGATAAAACACCTCAACATTAATTCCTTCATTTATAACCACATAAATAAATCCATCATTTATATCCACATCAAATAAATATTTTCTTGTCATATAAATCAATAATTAATTATTCACAAATAATATTACAGAATCACAATTATGACAACCAGGCCGTTCCCAGGAAAGAGGGGGCTTTTCAATAAGAATTTCTCCTTACTGGCGCGCAATTAGGTGACCAAACCTCTCCTTAGACAGAACTTTCTAGAAATTGCCAATAATGTTATCTAGTAATATTGCCAATAATTCAGCTTAGGTAGGACACAAACTAGCGAAGGATATTACTCGTCTCTCCTTTCCTAGTTCTAATCTCGGATCTCTGCCAGAGATCATATTCCTAAGCTCTGATACCAACTGTGACGCCCCCAAAATAGGTCCATTCCATCCAACCTATTCTAAGTCGCCAAATATATGGTAAAGAAAATAATTACAACTTTATTACAATAATTGTCATACAAAATACAACAACACATATGCTGTGAGTTTTGATACAAATATATACCAACTGTGACTCTCAACCCAACCTTGGATAACACATCACAATGGCACCTTGCATAAAGGTACAGTTAAAAACCTGTTTTAGAAATTAAAACCTTTGGGAAGTGCTTAAGAAAACCTTCGTTATATGGGAGGCCATGCGTGCAGGTTATTATAGATATCATATGTCCAAAGAATTATCCTTGGTTGACTCAATAGACCCCAAAGAAAAACGAGAAGATTATTATCATGTTATTTCCAATGATGAGTCTTCTCTTGACACATAACTATCTTCACTCTCTCCAGTTGAAAATTATATTTCAAATAAACTCCAAGATCATATAGGTAGTGCTTGTAGATATACTCAGCAAGTGGATGTGCACAACCCTGTCTTATGATAACACGAGGTTGTATGTCATTAGACATCTTGTATGATAGTGGCAAAACACCCTTCCAACGTTGGGTTTGCCTCACCCTATTTGATTCACCAAATATAACTACTAAATGATGTATAAAATACAACACACTTTTCTATACTGTTTAGGGAGAATCTCCACAGCTAGAGACCACCGTTCTATTCCCCTATTATCCCCGCTCGACCCAGCTACACTTTTATTACCTGAAATGAATTGTGAAGCAAAAGGGTGAGCACAACTAGCCCAGTCAAAAATATCATGACTAAAGATAAATAAATTATCCATAGTCTTCGTCAGTAATAAATCAGAGATTTAGAACATATGGTAGATGATAAAACTTTTCAACCATAGTTGCAGTGGAACAAACAATCCATTAGAAGAGTCAAATAGACTATAAAGTCTATTATCTTCTTCACATTAAAAGTCCACAAACAATGTTTTATTCCTGTAACATCAATCAACAGTTCATTTCCACAATTATATGAGTAACTCATAATCATTATTGTGATTCTAAATTCCTTTTCGCACCCAGGACGAAGATAATTTTCATCACCTATCTTTACCTGAAACATCAAAGATCATGGTTATACTAAATCACAGTTCCTGTTCATAATCATACTAATAAATTCATCTTTTCACTACGGGCCAAAGATATTCATTAACAGTTCATCTTTGAACTACATGCCAAAGATATTCAACAACATGTCATCTTTGCACTACGAGCCAAATATATTTAACAACAGGTTATCTTTGCACTACATGCCAAAGATATTCAACAACGGATCATCTTTGCACTACGAGCCAAAGAGATTCAACAACAGGTCATCTTTGCACTACCAGCCAAAGATATTCAACAACATGTCATCTTTGCACTACAGGCCAAAGATATTCAAACAATAAGTCATCTTTGCACTACAGGCCAAAGATATTCATATCTCAAAGAAATACATAATCATTTCAGAATTTATATAAACCATAATTATAAACATGTTGATTAATTCATTCTTGCACTTAAGCTAAAAATATTCAATTGTAAATTCAATGGTCATGATCATACCAGTCAACGATTCAACTTTGCACTACTGGCCAAAGAGAACCCATAGTCACGATCATACCAATAATCTACCCATCTTTACACTCAAGTCAAAGAGAAATTTTATCACCAGGATTATAAAAATGTTATATATGATAATAAAAATAATATGATCAAAACATGCATTTAATTTCAAGAGTAAGATTCATAAATCAACGATAATTTGGTCAGAAAAAAAAACCAATTTTGTTGTGAATAGTACCCCATGAATAGTAACTCGTGAATAGTAACTCATGAATAGTAACTCATGAATAGTAATTCATGAATAGTAACCCTGGCATAAAAAAGGTAGAAATTCCACAATAAAATCCATACCAATATTTCGGTATAATGATATTGAAAGAATAACATTTCTTAAACTTATAAACAATTTATTTTAATTGTTTACACTTTACTAAATAATACATTTAATCATCCTAAAATGCCAAAGTCATAAGATTTCATCAACAATAACCAAAACCCTCATCAAAAATCTGCATATACCTCGTATAGGATTCTCAAGCCATAAAATCCTATTTTTCAATTTTCTTACTTCACATAATATATTTAATTCATTTACTCATAACTAGTCCATTTTCATGAAAAATACCAAACTAGTCTCATAAAATTTTCTTTTAAGGATTTAGTAGAATATAGTCCTATATTGAACATATATTTTGCTCGAAATTTTAAAATTCATTTACTATTTTTCATATATTAAAATCGCGAATATTTAGACATTTATCATAAATTGTACTTTTGTCCAAAAATCCCAAAATTTATAGAGTATACCGCTATTATATACATGTACTCCCAATAATAATTTCACCAATTTTGGAGTTAACCACAAGGAGTTATAAGGATTTATTTTTAAAATAGTATTTTTTCATAAAATTCATAACTCTTAATCTATACATCCAAAAATCACCATTTTTGGACACAATCAAGAAAATTCATCAAAAGATCATTTTCAATTTTTCCAGAATTTTTGAAGGTCAGAAAAATTACTGAAACCAAGAAACATAACTACCCTTAAAATCCCTTACCTCAAAAGAAGCGATAGATTTTTGACCGGAACATCGGATGTAAAGTCAAGAAGAAACTTGCAATCGAATAACCTCTCAAAGTATCTAAATACTTATAAAATATGCTCGATAATATAGAGAGAAAGAAAACTTGTTTCTGGTGTGAATTTCAATTCTAGCATAAGCACCTATTCATAGGAAAATGCTAGAACGCCAAAGGAGACTAAATTAATAAAATAATATATTTATTTATTTATTCTCAATTCCCACGCCACCAGCCATCTAAGACCAGCCAACATGTTTGAACAACTTTTCCAATACATGTTTTCAAAATAAAACAAAAGTGGGTCCCACCTATATTTTAATAAAAAATATTTTAGTTTCCGAAACTTCAATAATTCATAGAAAATAGCCCATTTATCATAAAAATACGAATTTTATATCCATTCCACACGAAATTGAATTCTCTACAACTTTGTAGCTTTGAGTTTTTCCAAATTTCAGACAGAAAATATCCGAAACCCACAAACGGATGATTTTTAACACCTTTAAAAATTCATAACAAATCATGCGTTAATTTTTAACGGTTCAAAATTTGTGGATATATACTTAACTTATATATGTACAACATATTCAAAAATCACAACGATCCAACAGTCAGATCAAAATTATCTCTGACATAATAGAGCTTTAAGAACACCAATTTGATCTTTTAATACCTCCAATCCGACAAAATACTGATAAAATACCTCAATATTAATTCCTTCATTTATAACCACATAAATAAATCCATCATTTATATCCACATCAAATAAATATTTTCTTGTCATATAAATCAATAATTAATTATTCACAAATAATATTACAGAATCACAATTATGACAACCAGGCCGTTCCCAGGAAAGAAGGGGCTTTCCAATAAGAATTTCTCCTTATTGGCGCGCAATTAGGTGACCAAACCTCTCATTAGACAGAACTTTCTAGACATTGCCAATAATGTTATCTAGTAATATTTCCAATAATTCAGCTTAGGTAGGACACAAACTAGCGAAGGATATTACTCGTCTCTCCCTTCCTAGTTCTAATCTCGGATCTCCGCTATAGATCATATTCCTAAGCTCTGATACCAACTGTGACGCCCCCAAAATAGGTCCATTCCATCCAACCTATTCTAAGTCGCCAAATACATGGTAAAGAAAATAATTACAACTTTATTACAATAATTGTCATGCAAAATACAACAACACATATGCTGTGAGTTTTGATACAAATATATACCAACTGTGACTCTCAACCCAACCTTGGATAACACATCACAATGGCACCTTGCATAAAGGTACAGTTAAAAACTGTTTTAGAAATTAAAACCTTTGGGAAGTGCTTAAGAAAACCTTCGTACATGGGAGGCCATGCGTCTAGGTTATTATAGATATCATATGTCCAAAGAATTATCCTTGGTTGACTCAATAGACCCCAAAGAAAAACGAGAAGATTATTATCATGTTATTTCCAATGGTGAGTCTTCTCTTGACACATAACTATCTTCACTCTCTCCAGTTGAAAATTATATTTCAAATAAACTCCAAGATCATATAGGTAGTGCTTGTAGATATACTCAGCAAGTGGATGTGCACAACCCTGTCTTATGATAACACGAGGTTGTATGTCATTAGACATCTTGTATGATAGTGACAAAACACCCTTCCAACGTTGGGTTTGCCTCACCCTATTTGATTCACCAAATATAACTACTAAATGATGTATAAAATATAGCACACTTTTCTATACTGTTTAGGGAGAATCTCCACAGCAAGAGACCACCGTTCTATTCCCTTGTTATCCCTTCCGACCCAAATTTACTACTTTTTATTACACCGAAAGGAATTGTGAAGCAAAAGGGCGAAACACAACTATCCCAATAAAAAATATCACTACTAAAGATAAATAAATTATCCATAGTCTTCGTCACTAATAAAACAGAGATTTAGAACATATGGTAGATGATAAAACTTTTCAACCATAGTTGCAGCGGAACAAGCAATTCATTAGAAGAGTCAAATAGACTATAAAGTCTATTATCTTCTTCACATTAAAAGTCCACCAACAATAATTAATCCATGTAACATCAATCAACAGTTCCTTTCCCCAATTATATGAGTAACTGTGACGAACGAGATTTTGTAAATTAATTTTTAATATTTATTGAATTAAATAAATATTTTTCGATGATTTAATCATTAGATTAAATAATTAATTGATGCAATTGTGGTAGATTAATTTAATTATATGTGTTACATTTATTAAATTAATGTGAGAATAATTATTATTCAAATATGTAATTATGTGAGCTTATTGTATTAAAAGAAATATTTAATTAAGCATTATGTTATTTAATTAATTTAATTATTAATTAGAGAGTTAATAATTTGACATTATTTATTAATGAGAAAATTATTTATGTGACTATAATGGATTTATGAGAAATTATTAAATTTTATTTAAAATATATTAAATAAAATATTGGAGTTATTTTATAAGGAGTGTGACATTAATTAAACTATAGTATAAGAAGTTTATCAAATTAAATGAGAATGAATTATATTGAATAGTTAAATAAGGCCTTAGTAGTGGTTTAGGGCAGTTAACCACGAATTGGTTAATCGACCACAACTACGCCGGTTTAATTATTATATCTGACGCCTTCTTCTTCATTCATTCCATTATTGCTAAGTCTAGAGAATTATCACAGAGAGAGAGAATTAAGAAATTGAGAGAATTGTGAGTTGTTTGATTGATTGAGAAAGTTTAATCCCTCATATCTACACTAATTTGTGAGTAATTCTCTCCAACCCAAATTCTACTTTTACGTCATTTAGTTTTTTATGAAAATAGCTTTCAATCAAGTTCTGTGGAATTTCTGTAAATTGGGAAATTGAGTTAGGAATATATATGTAATAATTCGAGTAGCATAACATGTTATATATATATATTTTATATGATTCCATATCATAAGTTTCAGTAAATGATGACTTGCTATTTCAAAAATTTACAGAGTTTGGGTTTTGGCCATATGGCCTTATACGTGATATTTCATGTATTGAACGTATATTATCCCTAAATTTTACATTCGTATGTTGTTATGCATGTTGATACTGAAGAGACCAAAGTTTAAATAAACGGATTCGATTATTATAACGAATCCGTAGTGACAATTTTCATGTTTTATTTTCAAAACCTTCAAGAACATCAAGAACAGTGGAAGTAAATGTGTTGATTTTGCAAATTATGTGTTGTAACTTGTTAAAAATCATGCTACATGGGTTAAGTAATGATTATATATGTATTACAATGATTGGGTAAGTTTAATTCGTGTAAAAATAACTAATTGAAAGTTATGGCCATATTCATGTATAATTTTACCTGTGATTGATTTTTGGCCTAATTTGGCCTTCTTATGTTCAAGGAATTGCAGAATCATAAGCTATCGAGAAAATGAGCACAGGTAACCCCATTTCGGCGCCCGTGGGTGACCAAACTAAATTATCCTACAAGCGATAAAAAATAAAAATAAAATAATAAAATAATAAAAAAATAAAAAAATAAATATTTGATGAAAATTATTATTAAAATATTTATAAAATAAATTAAATATTTTAATTGAGAAATTTATGGAATAAAATAAATATTTGATGAATATTATTATTAAAATATTTATAAAATAAATTAAATATTTTAATTGAGATATTTATGGAATAAAATAAATATTCGATGAAAATTATTACTAAAATATTTATAAATTAAATATTTTAATTGAGATATTATGGAATAAAATAAATATTCGATGAAAATTATTATTAAAATATTTATAAAATAAATTAAATATTTTAATTGAGATATTTATGGAATAAAATAAATATTCGATAAAAATTATTATTAAAATAAAGTAAATATTTTAATTGAGATATTTATGGAATAAAATAAATATTCGATGGAAATTATTATGAAATAATTTATTAAGTGTAATAATAGTAAGAGAATGAAAATATTCTAATTTAATTAAGTAAATAAATTAGAAAGGTAATGATTTGTTAAATAAAGTGGAGTTTATATTAAATAATTAAGTGAAAATGTAACTAATGAATGTCGTGAATACATATGGTATATGTGTAGGATTTGTGGTGAACGGAGTAGTAATCGCTAGCCTTTCACGCATTTATAGGCAAGTTTCCTAACCCTACTTGTCATTATTGTTCAAGTTATTAGTTACCTCGAGTAAATTATCGTTACTATTATTCAAGTTCAATTGTTATATTAAAGATTTATTATCTTTTCAAAGCATGATTCAGTTATACAATAATTGTTCTATTGTATACTTCTTGAGATTATTATTCAAATCGAATATCATTATTGTTGAACCTTATTAGACTAGTGAACTTTATTGATTCAACTAGTCCTTAGTTGATGAACGTTCTAAATTTCAGCACCCTTATTGAATTATCCAAACCAAACTTCCTTTGGTGCGGACTCGAATGTCAAACTGAGATGAACAACCCTACAAAGGGATTTACTTATGCGTTAGCGTTAAGATATTGTGCACAGTATGGTACTAAGGGCTGATCCCCCTAAGTACGAGAAGAAAGGTCCATAGTCTTATGACTGTTAAAGGTTTCAAGTATAACCCTTGATAACCTAGGACATAGTTCAAGGTCTTATGACCCTCAGAATTCTTTTGATTCTTGTTATTCATTCTTGATTCAAAAGTTGAGCTTTCATTCAGATGTTTTTGATTTACTCGCATATTATTATACTGTTATTTCATTATTATACTTGTGTGCAATAGTGCTCACTCTTTCATAATAATAACATTGCAGTTAAGAACGAAAGAACCGATGAACCTTCCACTAGTAAAGGCAAGGGCAAAGTTAGCAAGTGATGAAGACTTGTTATTTTTATTAAATGATGTATTTATGTTTAAGACTTGAGTTAATGATGTTATTTAAGACTTATTTGTTTATGATTCTGTATAGATGTTTAAGGTTAGTTTAACCTGGGATTGTATTATTATTAGTTGGATGTTGTAACCCTTAAGGGGAAGATTTGTATTCTATTTATTGCATGGTTTGCATTTATTATGGGTAGATAGATAGATGATATTTGTACAGTGAACACCAGATCCCGTGGAATCGAAGTACCCGGATTTGGGGGTGTCATAGTAACTCATAATCATAATTGTGATTCTAAATTCCTCTTCGCACCTAGGACGAAGATAATTTCCATCACCTGTCTTTACCTGGAACATCAAAGATCATAGTTATACCAAATCACAGTTCTTGTTCATAATCATACTAATAAATTCATCTTTGCACTACGGCCCAAAGATATTTATTAACAGTTCATCTTTGCACTACAGGCCAAAGATATTCAACAACAGGTCATCTTTGCACTACGAGCCAAAGATATTTAACAACAGGTTATCTTTGCACTACATGCCAAAGATATTCAACAACGGGTCATCTTTGCACTACGAGCCAAAGAGATTTAACAACATGTCATCTTTGCACTACATGCAAAAGATATTCAAACAACATGTCATCTTTGCACTACATGCCAAAGATATTCATATCTTAAAGAAATACATAATCATTTCAGAATTTATATAAACCATAATTATAAACATGTTGATTAATTCATTCTTGCATTTAAGCTAAAAATATTAAATTGTAAATTCAATGGTCATGATCATACCAGTCAACGATTCAACTTTGCACTACTGGCCAAAGAGAGCCCATAGTCACGATCATACCAATAATCTAGCCATCTTTACACTCAAGTCAAAGAGAAATTTCATCACCAGGATTATAAAAATGTTATATATGATAATAAAAACAATACGATCAAAACATGGATTTAATTTCAAGAGTAAGATTCATAAATCAACGATAATTTGGTCAGAAAAATAAACCAATTTTGTTGTGAATAGTACCCCGTGAATAGTAACTCATGAATAGTAACTCATGAATAGTAACCCCGACATGAAAATGGTAGAAATTCTACAATAAAATCCATACCAATATTTCGGTATAATGATATTGAAAGAATGACATATCTTAAACTTATAAACAATTTATTTTAATTGTTTACACTTTACTAAATAATACATTTAATCATCCTAAAATGCCAAACTCATAAGATTTCATCAACAATAACCAAAACCCTCATCAAAAATCTGCATATACCTCGTATAGGATTCTCAAGCCATAAAATCCTATTTTTCAATTTTCTTACTTCACATAATATATTTAATTCATTTACTCATAACTAGTCCATTTTCATGAAAAATACCAAACTAGTCTCATAAAATTTTCTTTTCTGGGATTTAGTAGAATATAGTCCTATATTGAACATATATTTTGCTCAGAATTTTTAAAATTCATTTACTATTTTTCATATGGCCAAAACTGCCGAATATTTAGACATTTATCATAAATTGTACTTTTGTCCAAAAATCCCGAAATTTATAGAGTATACCGCTATTATATACATGTACTCCCAATAATAATTTCACCAATTTTGGAGTTAACCACAAGGAGTTATAAGGGTTTATTTTTAAAATAGTATTTTTTCATAAAATTCATAACTCTTAATCTATACATCCAAAAATCACCATTTTTGGACACAATCAAGAAAATTCATCAAAAGATCATTTTCAATTTTTCCAGAATTTTTGAAGGTCAGAAAAATTACGAAACTGAAGAAACATAACTACCCTTAAAATCCCTTACCTCAAAAGAGCAGTACTTTTGACCGGAACATCGGATGTAAAGCCGAAGGAAACTTGCACTGAATAACCTCTCAAAGTATCTAAATACTTATAAAAATATGCTCGACAATATAGAGAGAAAGAAAACTTGTTTCTGGTGTGAATTTCAATTCTAGCATAAGCACCTATTCATAGGAAAATGCTAGAACGCCAAAGGAGACTAAATTAATAAAATAATATATTTATTTATTTATTCTCAATTCCCACGCCACCAGCCATCTAAGACCAGCCAACATGTTTGAACAACTTTTTCAATACATGTTTTCAAAATAAAACAAAAGTGGGTCCCACCCATATTTTAATAAAAAATATTTTAGTTTCCGAAACTTCAATAATTCATAGAAAATAGCCCATTTATCATAAAAATACGAATTTTATATCCATTCCACACGAAATTGAATTCTCTACAACTTTGTAGCTTTGAGTTTTTCCAAATTTCAGACAGAAAATATCTGAAACCCACAAACGGATGATTTTTAACACCTTTAAAAATTCATAACAAATCATGCGTTAATTTTTAACAGTTCAAAATTTGTGGATATATACTTAACTTATATATGTACAACATATCCAAAAATCACAACGATCCAACGGTCGGATCAAAATTATAACTCACACAATAGAGCTTTAAGAACACCGATTTGATCTTTTAATACCTCCAATCTGACAAAATACTGATAAAACACCTCAACATTAATTCCTTCATTTATAACCACATAAATAAATCCATCATTTATATCCACATCAAATAAATATTTCCTTGTCATATAAATCAATAATTAATTATTTACAAATAATATTACAGAATCACAATTATGACAACCAGGCCATTCCCAGGAAAGAGGGGGCTTTCCAATAAGAATTTCTCCTTATTGGCGCGCAATTAGGTGACCAAACCTCTCCTTAGACAGAACTTTCTAGACATTGCCAATAATGTTATCTAATAATATTATTAAAATAATATAAATCATTGATCTGATAATGGGAAATATTGTGTAGTGATAATTATTAAAACAACAATAATATAAAATTTCAATGTAGCAATTATTGAATCAATAAAATAAAATATTAAACAGTAATTACTATAACAATTATTGAGTAGTGCCTTCTTACGTAAGAATCAATAATTCAAAAATATTGTGCAAATCGTACCACTACGCTATGCGAACCACGCCATTCATTGCATTTTAACCACCGTATATCCAAACAAAGTTAATTGTAATGATTACAATCATATTTATATAAAACTCAAATTTGTCATTTTCTTCATCCGATGCTTATTATTATATGGGGCCCACAAATGGTCATACCGTATCACGAATATTCTCAAATAATAAGAATATTCCACGACCAAACGAATATTCCCCGATAACAATAAGTATTTTATAGCCACTTGCTTATTTTGAAAAAAATTCACATATCACCCCTAACTTTAACTTTTTGTCAATTTAACTATTTACTAAATAGAAAAATTGAATAATTTTATTTCATAAAATTCGGGGTCTTACAATATGAATATATATTTCTCTTCACTCCAGATCACATATTTTAAAATATATAGCATGTATATATACATACTCAAACTCAAAATATCTCATAATAAGAATCTTAATTATTAAATTCTTATTTTAAGAATTTATAAAAATTTGGGTTGTCAAATCCTTCCCCCCTTATAAGGATTTCGTCCTCGGAATCACTGAAACCCTACCTTACTCAGGTTTTCATCAAATCTCTTCGTTGAATAACTTCAACACATTACCTTAATATAGGTTTTATATTTTCTATTCCTACCATTATTCATAATAAATTATTATAAGTTTTATTTCATAACCTTTACTTAGACTCAATTATATTTTAGTATCACATATTCTTTGACACGTTCATTATCTTTCTCTAAGGATCATTGCCATATACTAGATTCTCAAACTCTCGGAACATTACTTTCAACCCTTCTTCTACGAATTTCGTCCTCAATTTTTTTTATATTAATCTTTATTCATTCAATCTATCAAAATAGATTTTACGTTAATACTTTATTCATTCATTGGGTTCTACAACCAAATTCTTTCTCTAAGGATCTTTCTCAGATCATCATATTCCTCACCTCTTCCTCTTCTAAGAGTTTCACATTTTTCTTCTTTCTGGAGTTTCAATTATTTCTTGAAATTATTATGTTTTGCTTAATTTTCTCATCTTTTCCACTTTCACCTTTCAGAATAATAAGAATCTTCCACAATTGCTTAATAATTGGGAAGCGATATGAATAACAGGAATTTAAAAGATTCCAAATCATGATGAGGGTCATAAGACCTTGAACTACGTCCACGGTTATAAGTACTCTTTCAACTTAAACCTTAACAATCATTAGACTATAGGGACTCCCGTACTTAGGGTGTTAAGCCCTTCGTACGATGTAATGTGCACAAACATTTAAACGCTATGTGTATGTCTATAGTTATAAGTAATCTTTCAACTTAAACTTTAACAGTCATAAGACTATAGGGACTCCTCGTACTTAGGGTGATCAGCCCTTCATACAATATATTGTGCATAAACATCTAAACACCTCCGCGTAATCCCCTATAAAAGGGTTGTTCATCTCAGCTTTTCAACATCTGAATCCGCACCAAAATAATTTGGTTTGGCATAACTTTTCAAGAAACGCTTGAATTTCATGAACATCTTTCAATAATCGTCTAGCTGAATCAAATAACATAAAATTCTACAACAATTCGGACATCAATCGAAATATACATATACATATATATATATATATATATATATATATATATATATATATATATATATTCTCATATCTTAAAGAAATCTCAAAAATCCTTTTTATGACGTTATGATACCGCACTGTATTTACCGTCCGTTTGAGGATTCCGTCATTTGGTGATTTTATCATACTACATCATACCATAGTGGGCTGACGATCTTTAGATCACATCCAACACTAAGTAATACTGCATTGATGACTCCATTGCTTTTTTTTCATCTCTGCACCAGGTTCCATGACACATTGATGATATAAAAATATATTTTGATATATTTTAAATCATTTTTGTCTAGTTGAAGAAATTAGCATAGACATACGAATAACGGTATTGTTTTTAAAACTCATTGGTTTCATCATTTGATCCAATGTTTTTCAAGAAAATAGAAGTGCAAACATCAGCACGAAGTTAATAAATTTCGAAGCTCTAGCATAGCTAGTAGATTTAGAATATCCAGGTATCCATCAACTTCAATCTTTACTTCATTACTTCATTACTTAACAATTCTATCAATCTTCAACTTCATCAATGCTCTTTACACTATAACCATTTTCTACCCAAAATAGTTCATCAAACTTACCACACTTTGGAAATCCAGGAACTTGCCACAATAATACGAGTTTAAGAACTTAGGCGTCCATTCGCTGAGGGGTTCAAAACATACCATATTATTATGAGTCGTGAACTTACCATATGCATTAGTTTTAAGAACTCGCACCTAACCCTAATAATATCTAACTAATTTTAATAGTTTCTAACTATCAAATATACACATGAGAAAAGAATCACCTTTTCGCCACATATACATTGATAGTGCGACACCAACATTCCAACGATTATCAATGTGATAAACTGAGCGCAAGCACAAAACCCTCACCCATACAAAGGTTTGCACCACTCATCCATCACATTAGTCCTCAATTGAAATCCCACCTAACTCTATCTTGCTTATAACTTGCTCTTTGCTCGAAACGAATTCCTCGTATCACATTATCTATAACTCCTCGTGAGTTTATTTCGTACTATATCATAGTACATCATCTTCATAGCATCAAGCTATAATTATTCAAACATGACATACCATCTTTCTTTTATAACTTAAAACAGATCACGTCGTGATCTTATTCTATAATCACCTCCCTTAAAATTCTTTCTTTAACTCGTGATCTCTTTGTTTTACGATCCCCTTTCTTTCCTTTTTCATCATTTAGGACACTATTCATTATCTTGGCTATTGGAGTTAGGGTAACTCCCATTTCTTATCTTTATATCTTTTTAACATTCTTCTTTGAATTTTCTTATTTATATAACAATTCTTCCTTTAAGAATTTCTAACTTCATTCATATTACTCAACATTTCATTCGAGTTCCACATTTTCAGCATACGTATCCATTTTCTACACTTGGTACACATCGAGTCTCTAATAGTTTCAATATAGTACGCTGATTGGTTTCCCATAAAAAACCAACACACTAGGTTCTGAGTTGCTAGTTCGTATATACCTCTGCTCTATGAACGAATCGTTTAGCCCAGATACCATACTTTAACTATTAAAGAGTACAATTTTACCATTACTTCTTTATCATTCTCTCCTTATAGACATTGTCTATTTATTATCACCTTACATCCTTATTATTGGAGTTGGGTAACCCCACATTCATATTCCTTATAACTCTGCGAGATTCCTCTTTGAATCCTCTCACACATATTTTAATCTCTTCTTTATAAATTTCTTAAATTACTTCTTATTGATCAAACTCTATTTGAGTTTATTCCTTCATTATCTTCACCTTCCTTCTCTAAGGTTATAGCCTATAATAACTCGATATTTTCTATGTAATTAAATCAGAAATTTTGTGTATAATTTTTTTTTTATTTTAAAGATGAGGATTTGTACAAGATAAATAGTATGTATTTATGTAATAAATAAAAATATATTTATTACATGAATAATTATAAATTATTTTATTTTAGAATTATTGATTGTTATAAAGTATATTCTTATAATAATTAATTTTATAGTAGAAATGTTTTTATTATTTTTCCATGAAAATATAATTATATATTATTTAAATAATATATGAAATGATTTTTAGAATTATTATAATAATTATTTATTTTATTATATGAATTTATGTTATATTAATTAAGTTAATTATTTTTAACTTAATTAATAATGTTATATATGAAGAATAAATCAGATATGGAATCCAAATCCTAATTCTGGATTTGGAATAAGGAATGGGAGTAATAATATAATATTATTATTTTTTAGGTGCTATAAGTATGTATGTTATGTGTGTAAGGTTAATCTGTGAAATAGTTTTAGTGTATCATGATAAACCCTAGTATTACGGTAATAAACCCTAATCTAAAACTCAAACCAGAGTGTATGATTGGTAAGAAATTGTGATTATGTGATTAATGTTAATTATTATAGATATTAAATTTAATTAGGAAAACCCTAATTATAGGAAACCCTAATTGTTAATGGGAAACCCTAATTTCCAAATTTAAAATCTTAATTGCTAAATTCTTAAGCTTAATGATAATTAGCGAAAATTCTATTTTATTTAGAAAATCCTAATTATAAATTTTAACCCTAATTGACAAACTATAAACCCTAATTTGTTAAAAAGGAGCCCTAATTGCTAAAATCAGCAAGCTTAATTATAATTAGTAAATATTTAAACTTAATTTCCAAGTTTATTGATGAGTGAGTTTTATACTTATAATTGAGTGCATTTGAGCTTAATCTTTTGGTTGATTTTAAGTGTTTGTGTCTATTCATGCATATTTTATGTTGTTTTGTAGGAATTGGGACAAAAGTTACATGGATCGACGTTTGGGGTGGCTAGATTCGCGCTTTTGGCTTGCCATTTACACAATAGTAACTTCAGAGCCAATTTGAGTATTTCTCTGAACATTATTTCAGAACACTCAAAGAATGAAAGTTTTAGATCTACTTCTCCTCTTTTTGGAATATCTTGAATCATCAAAATTGGAGTTCAGACGAAGAAGTTATGGCCATTTTCCCAAAGGACGTCGGAGCAGAAAATATCAGAACATGTGCCAGCGCTGGGGTGCCCATTTTAGGCCTATGCCTAGTATTTGGGCGCGCTAGGGGTAGGCTTCAATAGCGTGCCCGACCTTTGAAGTGGCCTGGGAAGAGCCTGGAAAGGCTTGGACGCATTTTGGGGGGAATTTTGACACATTTTTGACTCCAAATTGGATTGGGTTTGTTCCTAAGCTAAAAATTGGACTTGTAACTTATAAATACATGATGTAAGGAGGGATTACATAGATTAGATTAGAGATACACTCCATTAGATTAGACATTAACCCTAGTTCTTATTAGTTTTGGAGATTGAAGCAACTTGGAGATCATTGAAGATCAAGAGCAGGAGCAAGAGGGGAGCATCAAATTTGCTGACAACAGATTCTATTCTCTTCTCTTATCATACTTTTATCGTTTAATGTCTATTCAGTTGTGGATTCTTGGTTTTAATTTATTAATTATGAACTAACTCTTTTATTAAGATTTTAATTGAACCTTTTATGTCTATAAATTAGTTATTTTATTTATTCCAATTATTTGTGTCAAAGTGAATTGTTTATCTTGTCTTGTGCTTATTGCTTAATTATTTGATCAGTAATTACCTTGTTACTCTAGAAGAAATTGAAAGAGGAATTCGAGGGTTAGAACTGGGCATGATAACACGTGACTTAGTTATTTGCATGGTGAATAATTAGGTTTGTGAATTGAATGGAAATATCTGTTCATCGCATATAACACATAATGAATTGGAATTGAAGGAGTTTAATTCAATTAATTTGCATAGGAATATAGCAAGATTAATCTGGATTAAATAGAAGTCAATTGATCACTTGGAAAAGGACTTTTGGCATTTGAGAATTCCTGTTAACAATTCAGTAGACATAATAATTGGGATAATTAGATAATTGATTTATAGTTCATAATTGGGGATATTGAAGTCTTAACCTTTATTTATTTGAATTCATTTATAAAGCAATTCAGTTTAATTAGTTAATTTAGTTTTCTTAATTAAAAAAATCACGATTTGAGATTGTTTAAATAAAATTAGTTTGGTTAAGAATTAGTACTTGGTGATTTTTATTAAATAATTCCTCGTTGGAACGATACTCTACTTTCAGTTTATGACTTGTTGACCGTTTATACTTGCACGTATTCATTGATTACGAAATCGACCAACATCTATGTAATTAGAAAACCTAACTAATTAACAAACCCTAATTTCTCAATTTAAAGAAACTAGATTTTTCATTTTTTTTCCATAATTACAAAATCCTAGAAATCCTACAATTTTTTTGTGCTAAACCTTAGGGTTAAACTCTAAGGGTCAAACCCTAAGGGTTTGCCATGATTACCATAATGCCATTAAATTGAAAAGCCAAATGACAAAAATACCCCTCTTGCATTATTTTGAGATAACTTGTATATCTTGCCAAAATTGAGTTGCTCAACTACTCCATGACTCACCATTTGACTGAAATACAATACATATAAGCCAATACACTCAGCCAAGATCATTGCTTACAACATTATATGTAGTCCAAGAGATAGAATGTCCAAAAGCTAGCTCAATTATTTCCAAACACATAACCAAGACTCTCTCTCCTCACCCACGAAAATCATAACTATGTCAGTCCCATATCAAGTTCCTTGATCATCATAAACAGATCAGGAACCCCAGAATTAGAATTTTTTTAACCAATGTATAAAACCCTAAACCAAAATCTGATTTAGATCATATGTTAGATGTTATGTTTGAGTCTTAGAATATGTTGTATGTGGTATATATAAGTGATATGGGTTGGCACATGATAGATCCATAACATTTAAGAGCTCGAATTGATAGATTTTCAAAATCTAGAAACTGGGAAATATGGTTTGACAATCAAATGTCAGGTCCCATAGATCCCATTCTGTTATGAGTTTTTGTTATTTAATGATCTGAACATGTAGTATGCTATGAGATCTCTGTTATAGAACTTGAATCAAGGTTAGATCTGGCCCTGATCGAAAGATATATGTGGTCAAACCACGTTGACCGACATTGACCGAACGTTTCTGGGTAAACCAAAACGTTTTGACATGAGGTTTAAGGGATTGGATCTGACAATTATTTAATGATTTGTTATGGTTTTTGCATCTAACTTGTACTATGGTGTTTAGACTATATTCTCATGCCTTAAGATCACATAAATAATAATCAGGTTGAAATTTGTGGCCGGTCAAACATGTTTTCTATTTTTTGGGGAACCTAGAAAACATATGAACATGTCGTCTGACATAGTTTGACCGGACTCGATCTCGTGGTTGTGTTGTTGTTGTGATGATTTTATGTGATAGATCTACTCATTTACATGTTGTCTACACATTGCAACTCTTAAAACACAAAATCATTACCTAGATCACAAGTTGTGGAAGCCCAAATATGCTTACACGAACTGTTTTTCATTTCTGGGTAACCCAAATATGCTTACAAGAACAGCTCATGCAAACAACAACACTGATCAAATAATGAATGATGGAATGTTCAGAGGCTTTATGCAATTCATGCAACAGCAGGTGAGAGGGGCTCCTGTCCAAAAAGTAGGTGGAAACATTGGAAACTCTCGGACGGTCACCGCTAAACAGTTCAAGGAGCTGGGACCACCGGAGTTTATTGGAGAGCCAAAACCACTTAAAGCGGAAGCATGGATAAAGCAGATCACCAAGATATTTGATGTCTTGGGATTCTCCGAGGAGGAAAAGGTTCCCTTTGCCGCCATTATGTTGCGAGGAGAGGAAGATTACTTGTGGGAATCGGTAAAGCGTACTCAACCTGCCGCACTGAAAATGTCTTGGGAGAAGTTTCAAGAACTATTCAATGACAAGTACTTTCCCGAAAGTATTCATCACATGAAGGAGGTGGAGTTCATCAAGTTGGAATAGAATAATATGATCATGTCGCAGTATGAAGCAAAGTTTGCCGAGTTGTCCCGGTTTGCATCCCACTTGGTGGATAATGAAGAGAGAATGACGCGAATGTTTTTAAGAGGTTTAAAGCCGGAGATACGTCAACATCTTATTTCTCATAAATTGTGTTTGTATTCAGATGTTGTAAATAGGGCTCAGTTAGTAGAGCGCAATAACCAAATAACGCAACCAAAAGAGAGAGTCACAAGAAAATGATAATACCAATGAGAGCGATCATCCAGCGGCGGTGGCAACAAGCGTGGAGGAATCAACGAGCCGTAAGTGGTAACCACTTCCGGGGTAATCGAGGCCAAAACAATAAGAATGGACCTTTCAAGAAGAGGAGATTCAACAATGATGGAAAGACGTCAGCACCAGCACCCGTTGTTAAGGAAGGAGAAAGACCACCTATCATATGCTTCAAATGCGCAGGGGAGGGACACATCAGTCCAAACTGCGCGATGCCGTCCAAAGCATGTTATAATTGTGGAAGAGAAGGTCACTTAGCCCGATTTTGTTGTTCACCGAAGACAAGTTCAGCCAGGATGGAGGCACCAAAGGCCGTTTCAGAAAAGTCAAAGCCGGTAGTGCAAGGGAGAGCATTTGTTGTGACCTCCCAGAAAGCAAGGAACCCGAATGAGGTCATCACGGGTAAGCTTATCATAAACTCTAGTGAAGTCTATACTTTATTTGATACCGGTTCTACCCATTCTTTTATTTCTCCTACTTGCGCTCAACGTTTAAATTTGACTCCGGAGAAATTGGACTTTGACTTTTCTGTTGAAACTCCATTGGGAGAAACCTTCATTACATCCACGGTTTATAAGTCTTGTTTGGTTCAAATCGGTACCCTCACATTACTTGTCGATCTTATTTCATTGAAAATACTTGCATTTGACGTGATTCTAGGGATTGATTAGTTAACTACTTATCATGCAAAAATTGATTGTTTTTGTAAGGTTGTTAGATTTTATATTCCTAATCAACCTATTATGCGAATTCAAGTGACCAAACCATTAAAATCAATCACGGTCATCTCAAGCCATAAAGCTATTCGTTTAATGAAAAACGGATGTCAAGCTTTCTTAGCTCATGTCACGGATCTAAACAAAAATACGTCAGTTTTGAATGATATTTCTATTGTTAATAAATTCCCTGACGTATTCCCTGAAGAACTTCCTGGCCTACCCCCAGAGCGTGAAATTGAATTTTGTATCGACCTTTAACCCGGTACAAAACCCATTTCCAAAGCCCCATATCAAATGGCTCCTATTGAACTTCAGGAGTTAAAGACCCAACTACAGGAATTATTAGACATTGGCTTTATTCGTCCTAGTACTTCTCCTTGGGGTGGTCCTATTCTATTCGTGAAGAAGAAAGATGGGAGTATGCGACTTTGTATTGATTATCGGGAGTTGAATAATGTCACCATCAAAAATACGTACCCATTGCCACGTATTGATCACCTTTTTGACCAGTTGTAAGGCGCCAAATTCTTTTCAAAGATTGATCTTCGTTCCGGATATCACCAATTGAAGATTAGAACAGATGACATTCCAAAGATTTTTTTAAACTCCTATGCGGGCATTATGAATTCCTAGTCATGTCCTTTGGATTGACTAATGCTCCTGCTGCCTTCATGGATATGATGAACCGAGTATTCAAGGAATATTTAGATCACTTTGTGGTCGTCTTTATTGATGGCATCCTTATTTATTCCAAAAGCCGTGTAGATCATGAGCAACACTTGAGGCTGACACTCCAAAAGCTTCGTGAAAACAAGCTTTATGCCAAGTTGAAGAAATGTGAGTTCTGGCTTGAGGAAGTAGCATTCCTTGGGCACGTAGTATCAAGTCATGGAATATCTGTTGACCCGTCAAAGATTGAAATAATTCAAAGCTGGGAGCAACCTAAATCAGTGACCGAAGTACGTAGCTTTCTCGGCTTAGCTGGTTATTATCGGAGATTCGTGGAAGGATTTTCTCGAATAGCTACTCCATTAACTCAGTTGACTCAGAAAGATACAAAGTTCGATTGGAGCGAAGAATGTGAGAAGAGTTTTCAAGAACTCAAGAGGAGACTCATTTCAGCACCTGTTCTGACAATACCATCTAGCTCGGAGGGATTTGTCATCTACAGTGATGCTTCGGGCAAAGGGTTGGGATGTGTTCTCATGTAACATGGGAAAGTCATAGCCTATGCTTCGCGAAAACTCAAAGAATATGAGAGAAATTATCCTACTCATGATCTAGAGTTGGCAGCTGTTGTCTTTGCACTTAAAATTTGTAGGCATTACTTGTATGGGGAGAAAGTGGAGATCTTTACGGATCATAAAAGCCTCAAATATTTCTTTACTCAAAAAGAACTCAACATGCAACAACGACGTTGGTTTGAACTATTGAAAGATTATGATCATACCATCCAATACCATCCTAGAAAAGCGAACGTGGTAGCTGACGCATTGAGTAGAAGATCATATGCAAGTACGAGTGCGATATTGTCAACACAAAGGCCCATTTTGTGTGACTTGCAAAGGATGGAGATAGAGTTAAAGACTTCAGGGACCCATGTGATGATGGAGAATATACGAGTAGAACTGACTTTAATTGATAAAGTTAAAGCTGCTAAAGCTACGGACACGGAGCCGATGTGTATAAGGAAGAAAGTGCAAGAAGGTGCTATCTTAGGAAGCAAGAATCGATGAAGAAGGAATACTTGAGTCAACTCCGGACTTTGTGTTCCTAACGACCACGATTTAAAAGAATAAAATCATGATGGAGGCGCACAACACACCGCTTGTAATCCATCTCGAGTACCAAAATGTATCATGATATTCGTCATACATTTTGGTGGAGCAATATGAATAGAGAGATAGCGCTGTTTATCTCAAGGTGTCTAACTTGTCAACGAGTTAAAGCGGAGTATCAAGTACCAAAAGGTCCATTGCAACCACTTGAAATTCAAAAATGGAAGTGGGAGCACATTACCATGGATTTCGTTACCGGTCTTCCTAAGGTTTCTCAAGGTATAGATGCGATTTGGGTCATTGTTGATAGATTGACCAAGTCTGCTCATTTCTTACCGATACGAGAAACTTATACACTTGAACGTCTTGCTCGTATGTACATAAATGAGATTGTAAGACTACATTGTATGCCAGTATCCATAGTTTCTGATCGAGACCCAAAATTCACTTCACGATTTTGGGTTAGTTTGCAGAAAGCTATGGGCACAGATTCTGATTTAGCTTTCGGCATATCATCCTCGGGAAGGACGGGCGATGGAGAGGACTATTCAAACTCTTGAAGATTTATTAAGACTCGTGTCCCTTGACTTCAAGGGAAGTTGGGATAAGTTCTTACCATTGGTGGAGTTTTCCTACAACAACAGTTATCAAGCAAGTATTGGCATGGCTCCATTTGAGGCATTGTATGGAAGAAAGTGTCGTTCTCCAGTATGCTGGATGAGGTGGGAGAAGCAACATTATTGGGACCGGAGTTGGTACGTATGACTACAGAAAAGATTCAACGATTCGACAACGTATAAAAATCTCACAAGATCGACAAAAGAGTTATGTTGATCTTCATCGAAAGGACATGGAATTCGATATAAGAGATCATGTGTTGTTACGTGTTGCTCCATGGAAAGGAGTTACGAGATTTGGAAAGAGAGAAAAACTTAATCCTTGATTCATTGGCCCATTTTTAATCCTCGATCGAGTAGGAACTGTGGCCTATAAACTCGCTTTACCTCCAAGTATGTCTCGTGTTCATAACGTTTTTCACATATCCATGTTACGTAAATATGTGAAAGACCCAAACCACATTATTGAGTTAGAACCGGATGAAATAGCGGAAGATTTGACGTATGAAGAGGTTCCTATTCAAATCTTGGATAAGAAGAAACATATTCAACGCTCCAAGGTTATACCTCAAGTCAAAGTTTTGTGGAGAAACCACGATGTTGAGGAAATGACTTGGGAGTTATAATCTGAAATGAAATCAAGGTATCCGTACCTCTTAGACATACCAGGTACGTACCCTAATTTCGAGGGTGAAATTTCATAAGAAGGGGAGGTTGTATGACCCCAATTTTTATAAATAAAGATGAATTTTCTATAAATATCATTTTTGAATATTATGGAGTAAATTTGATATAATGTTATAGTTGTGGGTAATATTTATAAATTTTGCAAAGTACGCAAGTTGTTATATAATATTCGATTGGTCGGGGAATATTCGTACAACGACACAATCATTGGTGGACCCCACAACGGAATTATTGTCAGATTGAGAAAACGACAAAAATATACTTTATGAAAATAACGGCGAAAGTTTTACC
Organism: Panax ginseng; assembly: GCA_020205605.1. Taxonomy (NCBI): domain Eukaryota; kingdom Viridiplantae; phylum Streptophyta; class Magnoliopsida; order Apiales; family Araliaceae; genus Panax; species Panax ginseng. The sequence continues at coordinate 67,318,015 of CM035145.1, read as the reverse complement.
GTTAATCGTTGAAACACCTTGTTTAAAAGTATAGTAATACGCGTGGTTGCACAAAGAGCACACAATGATTGATTATTGATGCTTATGTGATAAGTCACTCAGTTTTGTTCAATTATTGTTACAGTAATTGTTGCATAGTATCTCACGTTATTTGATTCAATTATTGTCAATATTTTATAATCAATAATTGAGATGACAAAGTTATTAATATTATTATTTGCAATATTAACGATATCTAGAAGTTCTATCAAGGAGAGGTAAAATATATTTATATATATAAGTATGTGATATGTGTATATATATATATATAATATAATGTGAGTGGAAAGTGGTGGAAAAAGTGGAGTGTATTATATATATAATATTGTGTGTGAGTGGGTGGAATAATGTGGGTGTGGTGTCCCGTGAAGTGTGAAATGTCTACATAATTATTTGAATAATTTGTTTACTTTTTTGCTTATATCATACAAAGTAACAAAAAGGTGCAAAGTTTTTCAATTATGATAATCAGATCGATTACTTTAAAATGTAAGCTCATGGCCATATTTTGAAAAGACTGGAAGGTTGCGTAGCTTGTCTCTAGTGTCAAGACTAGTTGAGAAAATGTTTTGGTGCTTGTAAAATAAAGTCGTGTTCAGTATTATATATATCACGGGTACTGATATAATATATATATTATATAAGTTTTGTTTTATTAGACTATAAATAGAATATATTATATTTTATTTAAAAGATTTTGCTTTAAATATAGACCGTCTGATTAAAAGTAAATCAATCTGAACCGTTTATGAATTAGTTACTATGCAGTCCATTCTTCTATAAATAGAAGCTCATTCCTTCATTATTTCTCACGAATTCACTAAAACTCTAGAGAGAGAAATTATAAAGAAACTATAGAAAAGTATTCTGCTACTTCCCTACTCTTATATTCAGTTTCTTTTACGGTAATGGGTATTATTTCTTTTGTATTCATGAAGAGAACTTCTGTTATTCTATTCTTTATTATTCTCATTGAATAACCAAAGATACGCGACCTACCCTATAATTGGTGACATTCTTCTATTATTCCGCCTTTATTATTATTCTTTTGAATATCCTGTCTCAGACATTTTATGCTTTAACCGGGTTCCGTCTTTATTATTATTATTCTGTTGGAATATCCTCATCTGTACATTTTATTGTGGGACCAATTACTCGTTTTATTATTATTCTGTTGGAATATCTTGTTCATGCATTTTATGCTTCTGACCGGTTCCGTCTCAGATATTTTTTTGGAACATCCTCGCTTGGCATGCAATTTCGTCCGACTCGGTTCCGCATTTATTATTCTCGTTGAATAACATGTCTATGCGAAGTACCGCATGCATGGTGATTTCTTTTGTTATTCCATTCGTTATTATACTCATTTGGTTAAAGTTTTGACTTCTATACTCCATGAAATTAGTGGAATATCCTTGATATTTGCGCTTCATCCAGTATCTTTTCATGAAATTATTCTTCTGAGCATTCTTGAATTTTACTCTTCAAAGCAGTATCATGTTAACAATTTGGACGTTATTAGTTCCTAGATAAATTAATTCTTGAATTTGTTTTATTGAATTCTTATATCATTATCATCATCTTCATGTTTATATTATGTTGAAAGTCATATGTGGCCTGTAGTGCATAGATGGACTTGGTATGATTATGACCAGGGATTATTCGGTATAATCATGACCATAATGTTACAAATGATGTGGTAAAAGTCCTCATTGCCTGTAGTGCATTGATGGACGATTGTTGGCATGATCATGACCATTGATGAATACACGAATATCCTCGGTCATGGTGCATGGATAATTTGTGGTTGTGATACTAATGAATATCCTCGGTCAGAAAAGGGGGATGATGTGGATTATTTATTAAGTCGAGTCTCAAATGATAAAACTCATGAAAAACCTTTTAAATCATAGAAGATAGTAGATTTTATTCTCTACTTGACTCTTCTAATAGATTGCTTGTTCCGCTGCGGTTAAACTTGATGTTTTTTATATTATATCAGTTTAACACTGTTTAAGGCTAATGATAATTTATTTTGCATTATCTTAGTCATAATATTTCTTACTGGGCTAGTTGAGCTCACCCTTTCTTTCACTGTTCTCTTCAGGAAATGAGAATATAGATGGGACGAGTCGGGGAACGGAGTGATGGACCAGATGATAGTATTAGTAGTCCTCATTATTCTCATTAAATAGTGTGACAATAAATGTAATGAAGACTTATTCGAGAGTGGATATTGTCTGTAAGAAGATGATTTGTATTAAAACTCACAGCTCTCTTGTTGTATATTAACGATTGTATTTGTATTCTGTACCATGTATTTGGCGACTCAGAATAGGTGATGTATACCTATTTTGGGGGCGTCACACATGGGATGTACACCCTCGCGCCCGTAAGTTATGACGGTTTGCAGATGAAATTCTGCTAAACTTTATCGAAAATTTAAATCAATGTTCATAGTATGTCACCTTAACCCTATTTATAGTCAATACATAGTTTAAAAAATTTGATATGGAGTTGTTATGTTATTATCATCGGATCAGTTTACTTCACAACTATTGAATCGTTGTAGAAGTGATGTATAAAGAAAACATTTAATTCTTTCAGCTAATTATATTTATAATTGTTATTACTTGCTGGACACTCAAATGCTCATCTTTGCTTAATTTAAATGTTTTCAGCTAAGTGTGAACAGCTAGAAGGTTCGGCCAAGAAGAAGGGAAAAAGAAAAGCAAACAGAATATGTTTAATGGCATATTTTGTAATAGTTAAACTGTATTAAGACAATGATACATATTATCTATCATGTAAGGAATTATAGTAAAGGTTGCGTACTTGGGATTAGACTCTGATATATGTAAATTAAGTTTGATTTTCATATTATTGTTATTATTATTAGTATTATTCTGCTCATATAAATTGTATCGTGAAACACCGAGTTTGGGTTTCAAGTACCTGAATTTGGGGCCATCAAAGGTACTCATACCTAAGGTTTATAACATATGGCTTTGAGACCAACTGTAATGACCCTAAAGTTCATACAATTTAATTCTCGACTTCGGTCGTTAATAATACATTCAACCTCTAATTTTACATCATTAAATGATAATACAACCATTGAAATTTGTGAAATAATTAAAATTTTCTATTACAAACTATTCTCGTTCCCAAAACCTCAACCTTTACATCTAACTATTTCAGAATCATTTTAATACTACAAACGTTTACATCACAAAATGATATTACAATTCAACATTATTACATTATTCGGAACCTTAAACATGGTTAAATAATAATAACACAACCAATGTGTATAAATCTTCAAGTATCACATCTGATTCATGTCTTTCAAGTAACACATAACTTTACCTTGAATCTTGAAAATGCAAAAGTGGTTATTTGCAAGGTTGAGCTCGACGACCCAGCAAAATCCAATAGTTTTCATGCATCACATAGCACATAATAACATGCCCAACATATAACATACATGATGTAGTTCATATAACAAGTATAAAGATTGAGTTCCTAACTAAATCAACATGCTTTAATCAATCAATGTAGTCATAAATTAACTTTAACATTTCATACTTTCAACATATATATAACATATCATGCTCTTTGCAATAAAGATTTAAAACAAATACTCATCAAGTTCATATAGCAAATAGGAACTAAAAGACTTGCCTGATCCGTAGTTTATGAACTACGACTTAACTACTTAACGCTTATCTGCACTTCGTGTATTCCTACACAGTTATATAATCATGGATTCACATCCATTAGTCATATATTTCATACATTCTTAATATAATAGTAACATTACATTGTTTCCTAACTAGGTTTGTAAAACCTACCTTTCAATTTCTCATCATACTCTTAGAATAGCTACGTATGTATAGGTATACCTTAACCACTCATACTTTACATCAACGTTCATATATATCTATTACACACTTGACTCTCTATGTGTTTGTTACACATTTCAAACTTATAGATGCATGATTCACAAAGTTCTTGCATTTTGCAAAATTTAACAACCCAGTGTTTTATATAACCATTACATGCTCTTATGCTTAAAACATCATTTATATCAATTATTATAGCTTCAAACATTCATACCTACATGCTTTAAGGTCTAGATTCACAGTTAAAATAATAAGGCATCATTGCATTGATGGCGCAATTAATTGCTACAGTTAGCTTAGAATCTGCAGTGCATACTACTGCCCCCCTCGCCGCACTGTGGTTGAGCTTGCACTTCCTATTTTTGTCCAACTCTAACACACCTATTCACTTATACTTTAACATACATACATGTTAGAGGTTCTTACATAAGAATATGACCATTCTTGAGTTCATTTTTACAAGTTTTAGTTCATGACTTTCCATGAAATTAAAGTATAAAAGGTTATGTATTTATCATGCTTTATAACTTTGGTCATATTTCTACATATAGAGGTCTCACAATCTGTTAATACATATGATCATGATGTTCATATCATTCATTCATAACTAGCATTGTTTAACACTTTGAAAAATGCTTTAACTCATGTTTGATTAAATCATCTTTATGTCCATTACCTACGAATCATGTTTAGAGACATAATAAAACTTAACATGGCATCTCAAGCCTTTAGAATCTAAATACTCATATGTAATACAACTTAAGTTCGAAAACATGCTTGAGGTTGCCTTTGAAATCCTTTTACGTGAATGATGCAATATAGCGCATGTAAATCAACTTTAAAACTCTTACCATAAGTAACTAAGTCATGTTAACATCTTTTCAAGTTCAGAAACTATATCTTATAGCATTCATGTTCATTAGCTTATTATACTAAGCTTTTCTTGAAATTTCTCTAATCACAACGTCTAACAAGTTTAATCATGAACAAAGACACTATAAACACCATATCATGCTCATTTATATTTGAACTCAATCATGTTTATAAACCACTAAGTTCAGAACTTATAGAACATAAGTTTTCACAAGGTTTGTTTTCAAAATCTTTAAGTTTCTTTTCAAAACACATACTAAGTCATGCCAATACTTTCTATTATGAGCAAGGAAATCTTATATGTCATGTATAATATCATGCATTTTCACGTTGCATCACTTAGAATGACATATTCCATCGTTGGGAGCACTATACCTGCATATGTGCTCGCTTGACGGCCTCTGATCGCCTCTGAATATTTAACAGTCACACATATTACTATTTTGACCCTTCATAACATCCTCAAACTGAAAAACTTAATGAACAAAAGTTGTAGGTCTATTCGTCCTCATTTTGGATCATCTTTGATCACCTCAGTCGCAGTTCGTATGAAAACATTATTCTTAATTTACTACATCAAGTCAGAGAAGTCTACCAGTTATTGATGCCCGATGCAGTTGAACCCCAATTGGACTTGGGGCAGTGCATGCACTTCTAGGAGGTAGTACGTCTGACCCCGAGCGTTGTTCTTTGAGATTTTACTGCACTGCATTCTTCCGATTTTCATAACATTAGTTATACTCATCCAAATTAGTTCATTTTCGATTCTATGGGTTTGTAACTCATAAAACTACAACATACCAAATACCTAACAATTAACTAACCCAAATATGAATTTAAAACTCATGTTCATACTAATTTTCATGTTTTGACAATTTAGCGAATTCGTTCACTACGAATTCGTTTCTCAATCATTTCGATTCATTCAACTTTTGCTGTTTTCTTTTCTTCACATATTATCACTATCAAACATCAATTCGCAGATTATAACACATACTGGATATAAAATTTCGTACTTTCTTAGGCCATATCACATGAAGACACACTAATATTTACTTTTCTTCTTCAAACCCATTTTCCATGAATTTAATACTTTAAAACCATTTGAACACAACATATAACAGATTATGAACCTTCTACAACACAATTATCAAATTCGCACAATCCCATATTAGAAAATTAGAACATAAACTTAGGTTTTTATACCTTCAATGCTTGATTTCTTTGCAAGATGGTCATAAGCTTTAGCAATCCTTCTCCCTCTTCTAGACAATCTCAAAGAATTCTCCCAAGCTCTCTCTCTGTGTTTTTCTCTCTTCGTCTTTCTTCTTATTAATCTCTCTCTCTATACTCACATACTCTTCAGTTATCAAAACCAAAAGACGTCAGTTGAAAAACCCAAAGGCCACAAGGCCTTGTTTGGCTAAACACATAATTCCCATACTAGTTAATTTTTATAATATTTATACTATATAGTTACTTTTGTCACACTTATAACAAATTTACATAACTTACAATAATTATAATTTTTATTATAATAATACTTCTAATTAATAAATTATTATACATCTAATTTAATTATTAAATCGCATTAGAACATCACTTATTTAATTAATTTATTTATTTATTCAATAAATAAATTATTTAAAATATTTATTTAACTCAATAAATATTTAAAATTAATTATAAAATTTATTTAATTTCTTCAATAGTTAACTTAATTATTAAACCTCACTTCCTCAATATATGAATATATATTTCTCTTCACACCAGATCACATATTTCAAAATATATAGCATGTATATATACATACTCAAACTCAAAACATCTCATAATAATAATCTTAATTATTAAATTCTTATTTTAATAATTTATAAAAATTCGGTTTGTCACAGATATTCGTTATTATCAATAGTGGTCATGATCATGCCAACAACTAGCCATCAATGCACTACGGGCCAATGAGGACTTTTACCACATCATTTGTAACATTACATGTCATGATTATAACGATACATAGTCATAATCGTACCAATCAACAGTCCATCTATGCAATACGTGTGACGCACCCAAATCCCGGTATCTTCCAACCCGACAGATGGTGCTACACGGTGCTACAGTTCACACATACATCCAATTGAAATTCCTCAAAAGAATGAATATGTCTTATATATATTCTAAAACAATATTCTCATTCCCATGTTCTTTATAACCATTATATAGTTCTTTGTCATAATATCAAATAATAACAACATATTACTATTCTATTACAAAGGCAACCTATTGGTTTTCCTTGGCCTTCCCTTTATCTTTTTCGGAACCTTCAGTCCATTCGGTCTTAGCTGCATTCATAATGTTCAAGCAAGAGTGAGCATAACTAGCTCAGCAAGTATGACAATTTCATTTAACAACATGCTTGAATCACATAAATCGTATATCTTCAATAACTGAAACAATAGTTATGACGCACTATTGATAATTCAAAATAGCACTTCTCTTTTCTTTAAAATGTTTCACAATGAACATCATTCAGTAAAACATCAATTTCGGTCCAAGACCTTGAGCATTTCATTTTTTATTTGAAAAGGAAAACCCGACACCAAGTTCGTAAGTCCGGTATATCTTACGAGCACGTCTAGGTTATCAGCCTATAGTACTCTATGTTGTACAACACTACTTTCTTTAAACGTATGTACGTTTAAGGTTTGACAACCTCACGTGCGTGTCGTTTGACGACAAAACATTTGTTTATCATACTCAATCATTCTTTGTTATCAATACCAAAATAGTTTGGCAAAAGATAACAACATTTACAATACTTTGATAGATTATAAAGAAATCCATAAAACATCTTAAGTCTAGCCGAAGGAATTGGCATCGATTTCATCATACATCAATTCATGCGTAAGGTACATGAATTACAAAGCTTGTCCAAATAATTTAGACAAGGGTCAAAATACTTGCCTTTAGTGTCTTCTACAGTTAATAAAAATTCCCTTTGTGTCTTTAAGGATTTCTAGAATACATGATCACACAATATACCACATTAGGTCATATATAACCAAGTATGTTTACTACTATATCTTACCCTGCTTCTCAATCTAATCATGCTTTAGATTGTTTATCATTCATTACGGTTTATCGTATTACATTTTTATTTACGTTTATGTAATTGATCGTCAACTTTTAGTTGAGTTCTAATCATCCTTAAGGATTTCGTTTCAAGTTTAATTAAAGTTATAACTTACCTTCAACCAACCCTTACATTCATTATACAAATTTCCATTTGTTACTGCCCTTATTATAGTGTTGGTGCTGCGACGTCGGCTTCATGCCCTTTAACTTCATTCGTTATGGGGCGGGTTTGCAGATACTTTCATGTTTGTATGCTAAGTCCTTTCGTTACATGGTAATGTGATCCTCCGCCATTCTCTAGTAGGGTTTCTTTGGTATATAAGGCATGCTGGCCACCGTAATTTCGACCTTGAGCCTCAGACAACTTTGACAGATTTCTTATTTTGTGAACTTTCCAGGCTCATAACTTTTTGTTCTAAGTCCGAATTGGCTAGTTCAAAAGCCGTTAGCTCACAAATCACATGCCTTATGATTTCATTAGAAAATGTTTCATTTTCGAATCTTTTAACTCAAAATTCACCGATTAGTTCATTATTACAAAAATGTTAAATGTTCGTGAACGTTCAAAGCTCGTTTCTTCGTTCTAAGTCAGAATTTGGTCATTTTCGACTCCGCAACTCTTGAATGCCAATTGGTACTATTTTCCATTAAAAACCAATGTGACACCCCCAAATCCGGGTACTTCGATTCCATGGGATTTGGTGTTCACTGTACAAATATCATCTATCTATCTACCCATAAAAAATGCAAGCCATGCAATAGATAGAATAAAAATCTTCCCCTTAATGGTTACAACATCCGAATAATTAATAATACAATCCCAGGTTAAACTAACCTTAAACATCTATACGGAATCATAAACAAATAAGTCTTAAACAACATCATTAAATCATGTCTTAAACAAAATACATCATCATATAAACAACAAGTCTTCATCACTTGCTGACTTTGCCCTTGCCCTTACTAGTGGAAGGTTCATCAGTTCTTTCGTTTCTTAATCGCAATGTTATTATTAAGAAAGAGTGAGCACTATTGCCCACAAGTATAATAATGAAATAACAGTATAATAACATGCGAGTGAATCAAAGACATCTGAATAAAAGCTCAACTTTTGAATCAAGTATAAATAACAAGAATCAAAAGATTTTTGAGGGTCATAAAACCTTGAACTATGTCCTAGGTTATCAAGGGTTATACTTGAAACCTTTAACAGTCATAAGACTATGGACCTTTCTACTCGTACTCAGGGAGATCAGCCCTTAGTACCATACTGTGCACAATATCTTAACGCTAACACATAAGTAAATCCCTTTGCAGGGTTGTTCATCTCAGTTTGAGATTCGAGTTCTCACCAAAGGAAGTTTGGTTTGGATAATTCAATAAGGGTTCTGAAATTTAGAACGTCCATCAACTAAGGACTAGTTGAATCAATAAAGTTCACTAGTCTAATAAGGTTCAACAATAATGATATTCAATTTGAATAATAATCTCAAGAAGTATATAATAGAACAATTATTGTATAACTGAATCATGCTTTGAAAAGATAATCAATCTTTAATATAATAATTCAACTTGAATAATAGTAATGATAATTTACTCGAAGTAAATAATAAACTTGAACAATAATGAAAAGTAGGGTTAGGAAACTTGCCTCATGCGTAGGTTACACTTTAACTAAGCACGTTCTTTGAATTTAATCCTACATACCATTCACATTCACAATACTAGTTAATTATAACTTAACTAATCATCAACGATTATTCTTTTGTCTAAACTTTGGTTATAACTATACTTAGTCAAATTATCATATTTACTGTCACATAATATCACTTCATGAATAATAATTTAATTATGTATTCCATAACTCAATCTACATGTAATTATGTTATTTACATGTTAAACAACTATTTTAACATCTCATTATACTTCTAACATGTTTACATATTCATTAAATTAATTTACTAACACATTGTTAGACTTAAACATTTTAAAAATTCATTTCTGAACATTCTAGAGAGTATTGCCATGCAGTACCACTATTACACTTGTGTTCATAACATGAGACGGACTCTTAACATCATGTTGCCCTGCGGCTATGGCTTTCGAGACTTAATGCCATAAGGCAGGAGGCGCAATGCTGGACTTCAATTACGAGTTGGCGCCGCGACGCGAAACTCTAGACTTTCATTCCCGATCATGAAGACACGAGTTCAAATAAAAGGACACTAAATCATCATTAATTACACTAAATTAACATACCCACATGCTACGATTTATACATAATCATTACCCAACAATAATAGAACGATTTTAATCCATTAAAACACATAATTACAGAATTAAAATATGCGAATTTCACTGACTTTGATGTTCTTGGAGGTTTTGAAAATAAAACATGAAAATTGTCACTACGGATTCGTTATAACACCGAATTCGTTTATTTAAAATTTGGTCTCTTCGTATCAACATGCATAACAAAATATGAGTGTAAAATTTAGGGATAATATATGATCAACACATGAAATATCACGTATAAGGCCTTAAGGCCAAAACCCATACTCTATAATTTTGTAGAAATCATATACTACGTATTTTAATGAAGCTGATGTTATGGTTTACAAAATATATATAATTAAATATGATTTGACAATATCTTAACCTATATATTCACATAAGCCTTACAATTTCCCATCATAGAGACTTTACAAAAAACTGTGAAAGCCATTTTTGTAAAATTCAAACAACGTAAAATAGAGAAAGAAAACTCAGATGTTTCTTCAATCACTCACTCTTAATCTCCTTCTCAATATTATAAATATCTTTGACAAACACTCTCTGATTATTCTCTAGGCTTAGGCAAATAATAAAGAAAGAAAAAGATGACGTCAATTAAAATAAAGAACTGACGCGATGTGGTTAGTTATCCAATCCTGGGTAATTGTTCCCAACTTCCAATAAGGCCTTGTTTGGCTAGCAAGAAAAGGTTTCAAATCCATTTAATTTAATAAAACCTTTATAATATAGTTTGAAAATGTCACACTCCTTATAAAATAAATCCAATATTTTATTTAAATTTACTTTAAATAAAATATAATAAATTCACATAGTCATATATTTAAGTTTCTCATTAATTAATAATGTCAAATTATTAACTCTCTAATTAATAATTAAATTAATTAAAATACCAATAGGCTTATTAAATATTTCTTTTAATACAATAAGCTCACATAATCACATACTTCGATAATAAAAATTCTCTACATTAATTTAATAAATATAACACATATAATTAAATTAATCTACCACAATTGCATCAATTAATTATTTAATCTAATAATTAAATCATCGAAAAATATTTATTTAATTCAATAAATATTAAAATTAATTTACAAAAATCTCGTCATCACATCCTTCCCCCTAAAAGGATTCTCGTCCCCGAAATCACGACTCAATAAATTCAATTGTTACATTCTCCCCATTACAAAGATTCTGTCCCCAGAATCGCTTACACATAATTAAGTAAATAAATGAGGGTAATTCTTCATCATATTCTCTTCGAGTTCCCACGTAGCTTCTTCAGCGTTGTGGTTCCTCCAAATTGCCTTAGTAGAAGGTATAAATTTATTTCTTAGAACTTGTTCTTTTCGGTCAATAATTTTAACGGGGATTTCTTCGTAAGAGAAGTCTTTCTCAAAATGCAGGGGTTCGTATTCAATTACATGCTTGAAATCAGCTTTGTAGGGTCGTAACACAGAAACATGGAAGACGTTGTGGACATTCTCGAGTGATGGAGGTAAGGCTACCTTGTACGTGACTTCTCCGATTTTACGCAATACTTCAAAGGGTCCAATAAATCTTGGGCTCAATTTTCCTTTCTTTCCGAACCTGATCTTCCCCTTCCAGGGAGAGACCTTCAAGAAAACATAACTTCCTGATTCAAACTCGATATTTTTACGATGTGGATCAACGATTTCTTCTGTCGATCTTGAGCCGCTACCAATGTGTTTCTGGATCACTTTGACTATTTCTCACCGTCTGCCGCTATACCAATTCGCCCTAGCAATTGTCTCTCACCAACTTCATCCCAAAGAAAGCGGAGTTCTCGCACTTCGTAGATAACGCTTCGTGAAGCGGCGGCGATGCCAATACTAGCGTGGTAACTGTTGTTGTGGCCAAAACTCTACTAACGGTAGGTGATCATCCCAATTTCCTTTAAAGTCCATCACACAGGCTCTTAGCATATCTTCTAATGTCTGAATCGTTCTCTCACTCTGTCCGTCTGTTTGAGGGTGGTATGATGTACTCATTCACAATTGCATACCCATGCATTCCTGAAGACGTTTCCAAAAATTTGATGTGAAGCGCAGATCCCTATCTTAAATAATTGATACCGGCACTCCGTGTCTCGAAACAATTTCTTTTACTTATAACCTTGCCAACTGATCTAAGTTGAATCTAATTTTGATCGGAAGGAAGTGTGCGGATTTCGTCAATCGATCAACGATAACCCATACTGCGTCGTAGCCTTTTTGAGTCGTTGGAAGGCCAACCACGAAGTCCATTGTAATATGTTCCCATTTCCATTCTGGGATCTCTAAAGGTTGTAGCAATCCACTCGGTCTCTGATGTTTTGCTTTCACTTTCTGACAGGTTAGGCACTTGGCAACACATTCTGCAACATCACGTTTTAAATTCGGCCACCAGAAATGTTGTCAAAGATCTTGATACATCTTGGTACTACCAAGGTGAATCGAATATCGCGAACTATGAGCCTCGCTCAAAATATCTTCTTTATTCTCTTGTACTGGTGGTACCCAAATTCTACTCTCAAATCTCAGTATTCCTTCCTTATCCATCTTAAATCTTGTTCGCCTCCTTCAGATATATTCTTTGTCACCTTTTTACATTCTTCGTCTCAAGTCGAGCCTCCTTAACTTTATCCAAAGAGGGTTGTACCAGATTGTATCCTCAAATAACTTCTCATCAATTTCAATAGGATACTTCACCTCTAACTCCGGTTTCTCCATTTCAAAATTAGCTCCTCCCCGAGCGCTTAACACCATCAATTTCTCACGACCCTTTCTACTTAAGGCGTCGGCAACCACATTTGCTTTTCCCAGATGGTATAATATTTCACAGTCGTAATCCTTAATTAATTCCAACCATCTTCTTTGACGCATATTCAAATCCTTATGTGTAAAAATATATTTTAAACTCTTATGGTCCGTATATATTTCACACTTCTCCCCGTAGAGATAGCCCTCCAAATTTTTAAAGCAAAAATAACTGCAGCTTACTCCAAATCATGGGTCGGGTATCCCTTCTTGTAATCCTTCAACTGTCGTGATGCATACGCAATGACTCTGCCGTTTTGCATAAGCACACAGCCAAGTCCTTTATGCGACGCATTGCTAAAAATAACAAAATTTCATGTATCATCCGGAAGGGATAACACAGGTGTCGTACTCAATCTCTTCTTCAATTCTTGAAAGCTCTCCTCACACTTCTCTGTCCAAACAAATTTCACACTTTCACGAGTTAAATTTGTTAACTGAGTCATGATCTTGGAAAAGTCTTGTATGAATCTTCTATAATATCCTGCTAATCCAAGAAAACTTCTTACTTCGACTTGCGGCGTTCTCATTGATCCCGATTAATCACGGCTTTGACTTTAGATGGATCTACCGAAATTCCATTTTTATCGATCACGTGCCCAAGAAATTGCACTCGTTCAATCCAAAATTTTCATTTCGAAAATTTGGCATACACCTTTTCCCTTCTCAATACTTCCAACGTTAATCTCAAATGCTCTTCGTGTTCTTCTTTGGTTTTCGAATATACCAAAATATCGTCTATAAATACCACCACGAATTTGTCCAAAAATGGCTTGAACACACCGTTCATTAGTCCCATAAATGCTGCAGGAGCATTCGTTAGACCAAACGACATTACTAAAAATTTGTAGTGACCGTATCGCGTTACGAGAATCACCGCTTTGGTACATCCTCTGGCCTCACCTTCAGTTGATGATAACCGCTTCTCAAGTCTATCTTGGAAAAGTATCTTGCTCCCTTCAACTGATCAAACAGATCATCGATCCTCGGTAATGGATATCTATTTTTAATTGTGACCTTGTTCAGTTCTCTGTAGTCAATGAAGAGTTGCATCAATCCGTCCTTCTTTTTCACAAACAACACCGGCGCTGCCCACGGTGATACGCTCGGTTGAATGTACTTCTTGTCCAGCAATTCATGTAATTGTACCATAAGTTCTTTCATCTCTACTTGTGCCATTCGGTATGGTGCCTTCGATATTGGAGCAGTTCCTGGCGCCAAATCGATCACGAAATCTACCTCTTTATCTGGTGGAAGTCCTGGTAAATCGTCTTGAAATACGTCGACAAAGTCCCTCACAATTGGTATCTCTTTGACCTTCAGATTCTCTTTTCGACTGTCGACTATGTAAGCTAAGTATCCTCCATAGCCTTGTCTTAACAACTTCCTGGCCTGCATCATCGTCAGACAACTCGCTTGTCTAGGTGACTTGCTACCATAAAACATAACCTTTGACGGAGTCATAAGGTTAATACGCTTCTTTTGGAAATCAATTACAGCCCCGTAATTGAATAACCATTCCATTCCCAAAATAACGTCAAATTCCCCAAGTCGAATAGGGATAAGATCTACATTCATGATATTACCCTTAATATCCACTCTACAATTCTTATGTACGTACTTAACAGGGATTATTTCTCTATTCGCAATTTCTATGTTCATGGGATAATCCAATTCATTCTTAGGTAAATATAAATTCTTGGCAAAATCATCGGATATAAAGGAACAAGTAGCACCCGAATCAAATAATACGTACGCATTAACTTTACTGATCGGAATGATACCTGACACCACATCACGGGATTGAACTGCATCTTGCACCATCATGTTTAAAGTTCGGGCGGTCGGTCGATTTGTTGCGGTTGGTCTGGTGATGTTAAGGTATTTCGACTGTTGTTTCCCTGGTTTCTTCCTGATCCTGACCCTCCCGATCCCTTCTTGGGACAGTCTCTTGCCAGATGGTCCATCGAACCACAAGTAAAACAAGCACCCTTCTTTGGATTTGGACAGTTTGGTGTTATGTGGCCTTCCTGACCACAATTGTAGCACACTCTTTTTCCTTTCATACAAACTCCCAGATGTGCTTTCTCGTAAGTCGGGCATGCTTCGATTCTTTTCTTCTGACTACCCTGCTGATTTCCCGATGATGAGCTATCGTTCCACCTTTTCTTCTGATTGAAATTTCCACCTCCCGTGCCACTTCCATTGGCCTTGTTATTAATTTCACCTTCACTCTTTTTCTTCTTCTGATCTTGATTGTACTTGGTCACCGCATCGCTTCCTCCTTCAGCGAGGATGGCCTTTTCCAAAACTCCGACAAATGTGTTTATCTGAAACATTGATACCTTACTATACACCCAAGGCTTTAGTCCTTGTTCGAATCTTCTGGCTTTTCTTCCGTCCGTGTGTACTTGATACGGGGTGAACCTCGCTAACTCATTGAATTTAGCCGCGTAGTCAGGGACACTCATGTTTCCCTGCTTCAACTCTAGAAATTGAACCTCCATCTGATTCTGCGAACTAGTTGGGAAATACATTTCGAAAAACATCTCTTTAAATCTCTCCCACGTAATTACACCTTCACCTCCTCGTACTTTGTTTGCTTGCCACCAGTAGCTAGCCTCCGACTTCAGCATAAACGTTGCAAAAACGGTCTTCTGGTCTTCTCTAACCTTAGCAACGTCGAAAACCTTCTCCACATCCATAACCCACGTTTTAGCCTTGATTGGGTTCATGGAACCTTTGAACTCTGGCGGTCCCACCGCCTTGAAGTCTTTAAACGTTGTGTTTGGTGGAGCTTGAGGTTGATTGTTCATTGCTCCAGTCAGTAAGTTAACTAACTGTTGAACGGGATTTGCGTTGGCATTATTGTTATTATTGGTTGACTCTTCCTGAGCCGGTTGACGCTGTTGTCTTCTCCTTGGCGGCATATTTCTGTTAAATAAACGCTTATTAGAACTTTATTTATTTCTCTAAATAGTTAAGGCATTACTTAACAATTTAACATACTCATTTAATACATCATCTCAAACAAATTGATATATTTATATTTAAATCAAAAGTTTTAACATTAAATGATAGCATAACTGCTATTTACATCAACTATCCTGGAATAAAGAATCCACAGGATTTAAAACATTCAAATATTCTTTCGTTCGTAAACACGTCAGAATTTACATCTAAAAACTAATTAAGTTCTTCATATAATTAAACAAATCATATCACTTTGTTATTACAGGTCTCGATTATCCTTGCTACGCTCCTCTTCTAAGATGCGATAAATCATTCTGCGATCCATCATGTACAATGGTAGTCCTTTGAATTGGATCGGGTACCTCAAAACTCAATCTTGGGTCTCATTCATTGCCTTGTTAAGTGTAGAATATGTCTCCCCAATCTTTGCCTTCTTTGCACGACTATCATCCTCTGCACGATCAGCTCGACGTGATTCTCTTACCCAGCCTTCCTCTGCTATGTTCATCCTTTCGGAGGTTTTCTTTAATTCTTTCTTCAGTTTCTCTATCTCCTCGGTCTTATCTTCGGTTTGACCCTTCTCATGGACCAAATCCCATTCTACATTTCCCAGTCGTGAGTGAAGAGTCGAAATCTCGTTCTCCTTCTCCTCTATAGTAATCTGCTGAATAATAGCTCGCTCAGTCAGATCCTGCACCTCATCTCGTAACTCCACGTTATGGTCGTATAATGTGTCAAACATCTCAGCATCAACGGTGTACCGTGGTAACTCCTCTTCTTCCTCTTCCTCTTCCTCAACTAATTCCTCCTCAGGTTCCTCCTCAGGATCAGTCTCGGGCTCATGCTCCTGACCAACAACGGTGATCATTGGAGATGACTCCCTCTATACCAGCTGCTCCCTAACGACATGAATGTCTCGGGGGTCCTCCTCTGTCGGTACTATAGGTACACGGGGTTCCTCCTCAGTAGGTACTATAGGTACACGGGGTTCTTCCTCCCCAGCTTGACTAGCTTCACCAACATTCAACATTCGGACAACAAAATTTTAAGTTTTAGTTACTAAGTCGTATCATCTAACGCATACTTTAACACATAAACACATAAGGTCTTTTATTATCTTCAATGAATTACAGAAATTCATTTCTTATAACTCGATAAGAGTTTTCCATCACTATCTTCTTTCTATAAGGCTATTACCTAAGGTTGTTCCCCCACCTAAGGTTCATAACCTACAGCTCTGATACCAACTTGTGACACCCCCAAATCCGGGTACTTCGATTCCACAGGATTTGGTGTTCACTTTACAAATATCATCTATCTATCTACCCATAAAAAATGCAAGCCATGCAATAGATAGAATAAAAATCTTCCCCTTAAGGGTTACAACATCCGAATAATTAATAATACAATCCCAGGTTAAACTAACCTTAAACATCTATGCGGAATCATAAACAAATATGTCTTAAACAACATCATTAAATCAAGTCTTAAACAAAATACATCATCATATAAACAACAAGTCTTCATCAATTGCTGACTTTGCCCTTGCCCTTACTAGTGGAAGGTTCATCAGTTCTTTCATTCTTAACTGCAAAGTTATTATTAAGCAAGAGTGAGCACTATTGCCCACAAGTATAATAATGAAATAACAGTATAATTACATACGAGTGAATCAAAGACATCTGAATAAAAGCTCAACTTTTGAATCAAGAATAAATAACAAGAATCAAAAGATTTCTGAGGGTCATAAGACCTTGAACTATGTCCTAGGTTATCAAGGGTTATACTTAAAACCTTTAACAATCATAAGACTATGGACCTTTCTACTCGTCGTGCTTGGGGGATCAAAACTTAGTACCATCTTCATGCACAATATCTTAACGCTAACGCATAAGTAAATCCCTTTGCAGGGTTGTTCATCTCAGTTTGACATTCGAGTCCGCACTAAAGGAAGTTTGGTTTGGATAATTTAATAAGGGTTCAGAAATTTAGAACATCCATGTGACGCCCACAAATTCGGTTATCTTCCAACCCGAGAGATGGTGCTCCACTGTACTAACATCTATACAATCATTCCATTGAAATACAACAAAATGAAAGTAATTACTATCTTCTTATTACAATCAAAGTATAATCCTTCCCAGGTTCATAAACCGGTTACATCGTTCCTTGTTCATAATGTATAATACATACAAACTTACTAAACTATTACACAATGCCTAAGCATCCATCTTAGCTTTGCCTTTATGATTCTTGGCATTCACAGTACGTTCATCTTTAACTGTAGTTATATAATTCAAGCAAAAAGTGAGCATGACAGCTCAGCAAGTTTAATCAAGGATAATAGGAATACCACATTCATGAATTATACAACAATTCCAACATAACTGAACAATAGTTATGAAGTATTTTGAATCAATAATACTTTAACAGTTCACAACATCAATTCCCAAAGTATAGAATAGATTAGGAATTCTGAACCGGTCGATAGACCATGAACAATAAATTTTAGTTTTCATACTTGAAAAGGAGTCCACAGCACTAAGGCCATTCATCCGTATAACTTACGAGCACTTCTAGGTGATCAGCCTATAGTACTCTATGTTGATCAACACTACATTCATTAAACGAATTTCCGTTTAATATTTTTGGTAAACTCGTGTGCCCATCGTATAATCGATGAAAAATACTTTTGTTTGTTCATAGACAAACCTTACCTTCACGTCCGTACCAATTACTTGGCATAGGATAGCATTAACATTTTTATATAGAATGATATGAATAATAATCAATCTATATCTTACGAATAGTCTAAATTTTGAGTTAAAATCGCATCGACCCTTTCTTTAAAACAAGTCTTGCAATTCAGTTCAACGAATCACATAAAACTTGGCTAACATGGAAGTTAGACAAGCGTTAAGAAAACTTGCCTTTCAGCGTCTTCAAATAACTTATTTGACTGACCTCAGCCTTTACAGAATCTACATGATATGTTTACATAGCACACTGTAATAGCTATCAAACAACTATTCACATTGTTCCCACAAGCTTCTTTCTCTTCTGTGTCTGTGTTAACTTAATATCTTTATTAAAGTCATCATGACTTATTACCCTTTGTCCCAGTGTATCACTCTATTGACGTTTATTAACCGGACTCAAACATCGTTGATAAGGTACCAACTTTGTTCGTTGTACATATCTTGTTAACATGTATTACATTCCTAAGTTTCATACTCTATACCTTAGTATAGGTAATATAGGATTAGTCTTAGTACATTTATTGAGTATATAAACTCAACCCAAATAGGTCTCGAAATAACTAAAGTTCAAAACCTAAGTTACTATCAAAAGCCTTGAACTTCATGGCTGTGCCACAAGGACATCGAAGCATTCTAGTGGCGTTCTTGGCGCCACTCTCCAGGGTTTTGCGGACTTGGCTGCCATGCCATGGTCCATGAACAAACTCTCGTACATGGCGAGTCTCTCGATTCTTTTAATTTTTTACGCCATATAATCAAGCGCCATGCTGGCATGGCTTTTACACTACTCATCATCAGCATTGCTACTGCACTTCTCGATCTGAAGATTCTTAGCGCTTTGAAAACTCAGTAGAATTTCCGGGCCATAACTTCTTCGTTATAAGCCCGATTTGATCCGTTCAAAAGCCTACACATTATAAATGATATACCCTACGCGTTTATGTAAGAATTAAACACTTTGAAATCCGTTAACTCATAATTCACTATTGAGTTCATTTTATATACGTTCGTAAATGTTAATGAGCGTTCAATGCTCGTTTTCTTCGTTCTAAGTCAGAATCCGACGATTCTCGAACCCACAACTCTTAATTACCCTATCTCACGTGTTGACATTGAAAACCAACATTTTCAAGTCTCACGGCAACTTTCGACTACCAATCCAAAATTTCTACGTTTTTGACGTTTAACGTCTATTTCTGTAAAATTCGCCATATCTTCGTTACTAAGGTTCTCTAGGCAAAATCACATGTAATACTCCATGAACTTCATATCTACATCCTATTCAAACAAGATGCAAATACTAACGGATTGATGGAGTCCAAACGTTTATAAACAATTGATCTCAACTACCAATATTTTCATGGTTCAAAACTATTTCAAACCTTATGATCCTTATAATCTCATGACTTATAGAGATTTAATCTATGGTAAGTCATCTTTAATCTCTCATACAAGGCATATACCACCCATCTATGATTCTCCAATACAAATGAAAACTCAAAAAGAGATGGAGAATGAAGAACAACAAGTATTACCTCAAGTTTCTTAAAAATCTCTTAGAAGAATAAAGGTTAATGCTTCCCAAGTGAAGGACTTATAAGTCTAGCTCTCTTTTCTCTCTCAAATGATATAGGTTGGCAAGTTGAAAAAATCACAAATGAATCAACCTAGCTTCTTATTTATAGAAAATTAGAATGGAGGGCATAATGGTCAAAGAACCATCACCTCCTTACTATTCATGTGTGGTCACCAAGTAAAACACTTGGTGACCAAGCCTTATCTTGGCTTCCACACCAAGGTGGCTTACCACCTCCTTTTGTGACATCCCATGGGTTGCCCCATGGGTTTTACCCATTCAGTGACCCACCGGTTCGACCCACGGTTTGATTTTAATGAATTGGGCTTAACTAAATAAACATTGGGCCTTAACATGGACTTAACCCATCCATCTCATTGGGCTTAGTCATTTAATTGATTGGGCTAATCATAATCCAATACAAGTGAATTACTCATTGATACATAGATTAATCCTATGATACGCATCGTATTCTACACGTACAATTCACATATTCCCTTCGTATACCATACGTACAATAATCGTATTGTACCTTGTATTTACTTAACGTATTATACATCGATACTAACTAGCATCACCAATTGTATAACACTTGAATTAAACCTAACGTCATTCCTTCTACGCATATTTTTTCCTTCTCGGAAATCAATATACTCAACCCTTAGGTTTTAAGTCCGCAGGCGAAAACTGCATTTTCCATAAATGAAATATTATCAGATATTCCAACTCATCACGATATTCTATCATTACCCATTTCCCGGAATTTCAAAATAATTCCTCGACCAGAAACGGATGAATAGTGTTTTTACGGAAATTTCTCGGAAAACAATTATTATCGTCTTGGAAATTCCAAACAACTATTTCTAACACGTAGCCAGAATACTAACCACGTTACCACATTCTAGGTCATAGAACGACCTTCACATAGCTTACTCACAAAGAAATCAATTAAATTCATTTAATTCACATAATCAAATAAAAATTTAATTGTCATAAAAATCCGATTTTCTCGGGCATTACAGTCCATCAACTAAGGACTAGTTGAATCAATAAAGTTCACTAGTCTAATAAGGTTCAACAATAATGATATTCAATTTGAATAATAATCTCAAGAAGTATACAATAGAACAATTATTGTATAACTGAATCATGTTTTGAAAAGATAATCAATCTTTAATATAATAATTCGACTTGAATAATAGTAATGATAATTTACTCGAAGTAAATAATAAACTTGAACAATAATGACAAGTAGGGTTAGGAAACTTGCCTCGTGCGTAGGTTACACTTTAACTAAGCACGTTCTTTGAATTTAATCCTACATACCATTCACATTCACATCCAGTTAATTATAACTTAACTAATCATCAATGATTATTCTTTTGTCTAAACTTTGGTTATGACTATACTTAGTCAAATTATCATATTTACTGTCACATAATATCACTTCATGAATAATAATTTAATTATGTATTCCATAACTCAATCTATATGTAATTACGTTATTTACATGTTAAACAACTATTTTAACATCTCATTATACTTCAAACATGTTTACATATTTATTAAATTAATTTACCAACACATTGTTAGACTTAAACATTTTAAAAATTCACTTCTGAAAATTCTGGAGAGTGGCGCTGCGACGCCACTGTTACACTTGGTCTTCGCGTTGCGGCCGGACTCTTAGCGTAAGCACATGGTGTGCTGTGACTTTCAGCTTCGAGTTGGCGCGTATGGCTAAAAACTCCAGACTTTGATTCCCAGTTCGCGAAGAACACGGAGTTCAGCGAAAAGGGCACTAAATCATCATTAATTTCACTAAATTAACATACCCACATGCTACGATTTATACATAATCATTACCCAACAATAATAGAATGATTTTAATCCATTAAAACACATAATTACAGAATTAAAATATGCGAATTTCACTGACTTTGATGTTCTTGGAGGTTTTGAAAATAAAACATGAAAATTGTCACTACGGATTCGTTATAACACCGAATCCATTTATTTAAACTTTAGTCTCTTCGTATCAACATGCATAACAAAATATGAGTGTAAAATTTAGGGATAATATATGATCAACACATGAAATATCACGTATAAGGCCATAAGGCCGAAACCCATACTCTGTAATTTTGTAGAAATCATATACTACGTATTTTCATGAAACTGATGTTATGGTTTACAAAATATATATAATTAAATATGATTTGACAACATCTTAACCTATATATGCACATAAGCCTTACAATTTCCCATCATAGAGACTTTACAGAAAACTGTGAAAGCCATTTTTGTAAAATTCAAACAACGTAAAATAGAAATTGGGAAGGAGGAGATTACCCTGTAGAGTATAAAGAGTAGATTTAGAAAACTCATATGTTTCTTTAATCACTCACTCTTAATCTCCTTCTCAATATTATACATATCTCTGACAAACACTCTCTGATTATTCTCTAGGCTTAGGCAAATAATGAAGAAAGAAAAAGAAGACGTCAATTGAAATAAAGAATCGACGCGATGTGGTGGGTTATCCAATCATGGGTAACTGTTCCCAACTTCCAATAAGGCCTTGTTTGGCTAGCAAGAAAAGGTTTCAAATCCATTTAATTTAATAAAACCTTTATAATATAGTTTGAAAATGTCACACTCCTTATAAAATAAATCCAATATTTTATTTAAATTTACTTTAAATAAAATATAATAATTCTCATAAATTCACATAGACATATATTTAAGTTTCTCATTAATTAATAATGTCAAATTATTAACTCTCTAATTAATAATTAAATTAATTAAAATACCAATAGGCTTATTAAATATTTTTTTAATACAATAAGTTCACATAATCACATACTTCGATAATAAAATTCTCTACATTAATTTAATAAATGTAACACATATAATTAAATTAATCTACCACAATTGCATCAATTAATTATTTAATCTAATAATGAAATCATCGAAAAATATTTATTTAATTCAATAAATATTGAAATTAATTTACAGAAATCTCGTTCGTCACAACCAACGTTTCCAAGCTCAATGCTAACTTTTGACTTCCATTCCGAGAATTTTATCATTTCGACGATTATCGTCTAATCTCATAAATTTTGTCATAACTTCGTTACTTGAGATTTTTATACCATTCAAAATGGATTCATTCCATCATTCTAACATCCTAACCAAACATATTACATAAAATCATATATGTGACGCCCCCAAATCCAGGTTACCTGACCCCCGAGTTTGATGCTCACAATCTAACAAATAAATAACATCTAACAACCCATTCATTTATGAATATAAACATACATCTCATTAACTTATATTGATAATACATTACCCCAGGTTCTCTAACCTTAACATTACCAACATATCCTTATATATACAAAAAGGGTTTACAAATACAACATAATAATAATGTTCATTATACTATTCCAACAATAAACCTTTGCCTTTGTTCTGCTCTGCCCCTCCGACTTCTTCGTTCCTAGCTGAAATATTTTATTTAGCAAGGGTGAGCAACAAATTTGCCCCGCGAGTTAAGATATACAATGAATGTATAAGAATCAAGAATAACAGACTATATATTTTGATAGAATGACACCAAAGTTTGGAGAACTATGAAATAACTAAACAAATCTTTAATCACTAACAAGTCTTCTCGCATTCTATTCATCACAATAATCTGATAATGAAAGAGTACAACACTTTCAAAGTTTGTATGCTATTCTATTGAATAATCAAGAGTCAATTCTACGCAATAATAGAATGGAACATTATTCCATATTTATGCTGAGCGATCCATTGGATCTTAAACTTCTCTTCTCAAGTAACTATCAAAGATTTTCTTTGATATACCCAGGTGTATCAGATAACCACAAAGATTAAATCATACCCCCAGCAAGTATATAAAGTGATCAGCTTTAGTATACCCTATATTATGCATAATACTTACACGCACGCAATGCCCGAATATATGACCAAAAGGTTCCCTTTATATAAAAGGTTGTTCTTCTCAATCTTAAAACCAGAATTCGAATCACAACAACGAAATACAATGATTTCAATATCTAATCACTTTCTCGATCTAGCCAAAATAATTGGCATCGATCTGTCAATAGTGATTGATTCTCTTCTTGAACCTATCAAGTTCTAACAAAAAATTAGCTAAGACATATCTCAACACAATTCGATAATAGACAAGAATTATCTATACTATATTCTAAGAATCACAAATTCAATTTGAATTAATAAACATGCACTAACTACGAATAATCAACAAAAATTCTCAGACGTGGTCTAATCAACAATAATTAACCACCATAATATTTGAAAAGATATAACTCAAGGTTGAGTTAAGGAAACTTGCCTGATTCATTGACTACAACTACGCAATTTAAGTTAACTTCTTTTGTAAGATATATCATTAATAAGACTGGTCTTTCAATCAGCATATCATACTTTGTATCATAATACAACTACTTTATTAATCAATTATCTAACACTTAATCACATAATTAAATATTAGATAACATCTTACTATATTAGTATTATTATCATCCTTTGATAATTCTTTAATCACTATATCATATACATTATGATTTAACAATCTAATCCTATATATTATAAGTTCTTCTTTAAACTCTAATAATTCAAATACCAATTCAGCAACCTAGATTGAAATCTAGCAAACCAGATCGCAATCCAGCAACCTGGATTCCAAATCTAGAAAACTAACTTGCAATCCAGTAAACTGGATTCCAAATCCAGCAACTAGATTGCAATCCAGCAAGCTAGATTAAACATATTTTTAATTCAGTAAACTTCTTTTCAATCCAGCAAGCTGGATTCATCAGATTTTTTAATCCAGCAAACTGGATTCATTATCCTTCAATCCAACAAACTGGATTCATAAATTATTCAATCCAACAAGTTGGATTCCATATCCTTTTTACGAAAACACCAAATCAAATTATTATTTTTTTATCTTTTGTCAAAACACATATACATATATTTCATACACAAAATATTTTTCCATAATTTTCCAACTTCCTTTAGTTTTTTTCAAAAAATCATTTTTAGTTCGTAGCTTAAGAAATTATCCCTATTATGCTCAACTCCAGAAATTCCCATCTCTTGACACAATCTTATACGTGTTAACGTGAGCCTCCAGTTTAAATTTTGTGGCCATTGGAGTTATAGAACTCCGGTTATAGCCGTTTTCGTCGGAAAATCCCAAAAATTGAAATGCTCTTAACTTGGTCATTTTAAGTCGGAGTGAGCTCATTTTTGGAAAGGAGCTACTTAATACCATATTTTTTCATGTCCAAAAAGTCCAGAAATTGTCTCACAAATTAAGTGGAAAAAAACAGCCCTTACAAAATCTTGGACAGTAGCTATTTGAAATTTTCTCACTTTTCCTACTTTGCTAAGAACAGTCCATATGGAAATCTACAACTCCTTTTTCAGTAATTCCACTTGAAGATGTTAGAAAACTTATCATAGTATACTCACAAATATTTCCAGAATGTTTGAACATCAGAAAAAAGACAAAACTACCCCTACCATTGACTGTCCAAAAATAGTCTTCTTTTCTATCTAGACACGAAACTGTTTTGGCTAAAACAGTCACTACAGATTGTGTACTCAACATTTTTGATTTCTACCACTTGGGTTTAGTAGATAACTTACATATCTAACACCTCTCTTTGACGGATTGCAAAAAGAAGGTGTAGATCAAAAATGGTGAAAATCTAAAGTACATAAAAAGTTTAAGGTTTATAAACTAGAAAATCACTTTTCTTTAATTTTGATTTTCAACTAAAACAACACCCAATATGGGTATATCTAAACATGAAACACTCATAAACATGTATATTCATATTTTTTGAGTTTAGAAACATAGATTCAACGTTTGATTTAAAATAATCAAAAATTACATAAGCAAAAGGGGTTTATACCTTTAATTTGTGGCTACCCTTCCTTATTCTTCCAAAGTGAAAGATGATTTTGAGTAGAAAGAAAAACAAAGTCTCTTCCCTTTTTCTTCTTGTAGCTGGCGAAATATTAGCTCTCCCTCCCTCTAGTTTTATTTTTGTTAGATAAGATAAAGTAATAGGATGAGAGAGAAATAAAATGGCTTTTGTGGTTTAGTAAAAACAAATGTGTATATATATTTTTATATCTCACATTTATCTCCCAAAAACTCTCTTGTTTTCTCTTTCTCATTCATAAAGTTGTTGCTTGCAAGCTTAGTTAAAGTGTTGGTTACATAAAAATTTGACACCTAAGGAGGATAGGTAATAACTTAGAAAATAAGGAATGCGGAAATGATTAAATCACATACCCCTCCTTTTTCCTTCTCCATAAACCCACCGGCCATGTGGCCTTAGCTTGTCCAAGTTTAATTTTTGTTTTATGTAATATTTAGTATATCAAATGATAAAAATGCCCCTCTTCAATTGGGCTAAGAGATTGGACTTTAATTAAAATTCTTTTGGGCTTCTAAATTAATTTATTGGGCCAATAAATTTACATAGTCCAACACTTTTTAATAATATATTTCCCTAATTATTTAATTAGGGCTTCTATTCACTTCAATTATAATTTAAATCATTTTTCATGCACATTTAATTTCTTAACCCAATTAGACTTGCTATAATTAGGTTATAAAATTAATTAATTGAGATATATAAAATAAATCTCTTAAAATTAGTATATATTTTATATACTAATATTCTCCCCTATCATAACCCTTAAGTTATTCAATTTTTCATTCCTAATATATAATTAGGTTACCTTAGTTTCTTTTATTTGTTTATAATAAACAAATAAAAACAAACACATATTATTCATATGCGTTTACTCACATATAACAATACACAAAACCATACAAATCTTTCACAAAATATTTTAAATCCATACCTTATTTCTAGTCTAGGTCTTATTATTTAACCTTTATTTAATCAATTAAGATTTTATTAATCGTATAAATTCTCGGGTTATCACAATATATATGACAAATTCTTACAAATTCTTCATTAGTTCATAACTTTCATTTATTAGGTTTATCTTACAACATGACTTATTAAGGTCTAAGTCCATTAATAGTCATTCTCATACTTCTTATCATACATGGACCACCATTCATCACTTCTCTATCAAGCTACTATGGAAGATCTAAAGACTAATGGTTTAAAGGCTATTACCTTTGATGAACAAAGCTTTCTTTCTTCTTGGATAATGAACAATATAGCTCTTCCTTTTCTCTCTCAATATAAACTTTAAAGTTGGTGAAATAATGAACAACGCAAATGATCTAACAACTCTTCTATTTATAGAAATTCCAAAGTGAGGGTAGTTTGGTCATTTAGGCCATCCACCTCCTTACTATTCAAGTCTTGGCCACCACACATCTTATCCTTTTCTTTCTCCCCACCCTTGGTCAACTATGACTCACCTACGGGGCCCACATGGGTTGCCCCATGGGTTTTTTCTTACCCATTTACCCATTAGTTCGATCCACGGATTCGGTACTTGGTTTAGGCTTTAGTTTAAATAACGTTGGGCCTAACGTTTGGGCTTACATTTCATTTCATTGGGCCTTAACATAATACTAATTGGGCTTGCACAATTCCTCCATAAATCATGCAAGTCCAATGCAATAGGATTTAAGCGTTTAACGTAAAATTCTCGTATCCCTTACGTATACTAGTTCGTATAATCTTTCATTATACATGTTATACTATCATTCGTATATACTCGTATAATACATAATATTCATTATCTCGTATAATACTCGCTATTATACGATCATCATTTATTTCAATCCTTACGTTCCTTAACATTCTCAAATTCCATACTGCGTTTGCCATACTTGAATTATTATTACATAATCCATCCTCCCTTATTACTCTATCATTAAGTATTTCTCGGAAGTTCAAAAATAATTCCCGAGCAGAAATCAGTGAATAATAATTTTTGGAAAATTTCTCGGAAACGTTTATTTTCGTCTTGGAAATTCAAACACTATAATTCTTTCATGTAGCCAGAATACTATGATATTCCAACACATCTAGGTTATAGAACAACCTTCATCTCACTAACACATAATAATAACATATAATATAATTTTATTCATTATTTAATTAAATAAAATTATTTTACAATAAATCCGAATTTCTCAGTCATTACATCATTCCCCCCTATAAGGATTCTGTCCACAGAATCTCGTCTTACATTAAACAAATAGCTGAGGGTAATTCTTCTTTATCTTTTCTTCAAGTTCCCACGTTTCTTCTTCGGCATCATGGTTCTTCCAAAACACCTTTACCGAAGGTATAACTTTGTTCTTCCGAACTTGCTCTTTTCTATCAATGATTTGAATAGGCACTTCTTCATACGTCAAGTCCTTCTCAATATGAATAGGTTCATATTCTATCACGTGCTTATAATATGGCTTATAAGGACGTAACACAGATACATGAAACACATTATGTATTCGTTATAGGTCTGGAGGTAATGCTACCACGTAGGCTACATCTCCTACCCTTTTTAATATCTCGAAATGTCCTATAAACCTTGGACTTAACTTTCCCATCTTTCTGAAGCGTATCTTTCATTTCCAGGGAAACACCTTTAGAAATACGTATGAGCCTACTTCAAACTCTCGGTTCACTCGATGTGAATCCGTATATTTCTTATGTATGTCTTGCGCTACTACTAAACGCATCCGTATCAGCTTAACTATATCTGATGTCTGCTGCACCAATTCTGGTCCTAGCATTCGACGTTCTCCCACTTCATCCCAACACAATGACGTTCTGTACTTCCGTCCTTATAGAGCTTCGTAAGGCGGCATGCCTATGCTTGCATGATAACGGTAAATGATTATCCCAACTACCCTTGAAATCTATGATGCAAGATCTCAACATATCTTCTAGCGTCTAAATTTTCTCTCACTCTGCCCATCAGTTTGTGGATGAGAAGTCATACTCAACTTCAGCTCTATTCTCATCTGTTCTTATAGACTCCTCCAAAAGTTAGATGTAAATCATGGATGACGATCTGACACTATCGAAACTGGTACTCCATGTCTGGAAATGACTTCCTTAACATAATGTTTAGCTAACTAGTCTAAGTTATACTTAAACCTTATTGGTAAAAAGTGAGCCGACTTCGTCAACCTGTCCAATATTACCCAAATCGCGTCGTACCCCTTCTGAGTAACTAGAAGTCCCACCACAAAATCTATCGTGATATGCTCCCACTTCCACTACAGAATTTCTAAGGACTGCAACAAGCCACTTGGTCGCTGATGTTCGGCCTTAACTTTTTGACAAGTTAAGCACCTACTCACATATTCTGCTATCTCCCTCTTCATGTTCGGCCACCAAAAACTCTGTCGAAGGTATTGATACATCATAGTTCTACCAGGATGAATTGAGTACCTCAGACTATGAGTTTCGTGTAACACTTGCTCCTTTAATTCTATCTCATTCGGAACCCAAATTCTTCCTTCAAATCTTAATAATCCTTTATTATCAAGATTATAATTTAAATCTTTTTCATTGGTTAAGCGCTTCTTTATCTGGTCACACTCCTCACTTCGGAGTTGTACTTCCTTGAATCTCTTTACAATGGTAGATTGAATCTCTATTCTAAATAGTCTGTCCCAATTCACTCGGTAACTTCACCTCCAACTCCATCCTAACCATCTCTATTATTAACTCAGTTTGAGCCGTTAACATAGACAACTTTTCCCTACCCTTCCTACTTAAGGCGTCGGCCACTATATTGGCTTTTCTGGGGTGATACAAGATCTCATAGTTGTAATCCTTTATCAACTTTAGCCATCTCCTTTGTCTCATATTCAACTCCTTCTTTGTGAAGATATATTTTAGACTCTTATAGTCCTTGTATATCTCACATTTCTCCCCGTATAAGTAATGCCTCCATATCTTCAAGGCAAACACTACCACGTCCAGTTCCAGATCATGAGTAGTATAAACTTTCTCATAATCCTTCAACTTTCGTGATGTATACGCAATGACCTTGCCATGTTGCATGAGCACACAACCAAGTCGTCTATGTGAAGCATCGCTATAAACTACAAAATTCCTTGTGTCGTCAAGTAAAGACAACACAAGTGCTTCACTCAGCCTTTTCTTCAGTTCTTGAAAACTGTCTTCACACTTCTTCGTCCATACGTACTTCACCGTCTTCCTTGTCAAGTTAGTCAACAGAGTAGCTATCTTCGAAAAATCTTGAATAAATCTCTGATAGTATCCCGCTAACCATAGAAAACTCCGTACCTCAGTCGGCGTTTTTGGCTGTTCCCAACTCATCACTACTTCTACCTTCGATGAATCCACTAAAATTCCTTCTCGATCAATAACATGAACCAAAAGCTGTACCCTTTCTATCCAAAATTCACACTTCGTGAAATTCGCATACAACTTCTCCATCCTTAGTGTCTCCAACAATATCCTTAGGTGTTCAACATGATCTTATGGCATCTTAGAATAGACTAGAATATCATCGATAAACACCACGACGAACTTGTCCAAATATTGTTTGAACACTCTGTTCATCATATCCATAAATGCAACTGGTTCATTTGTAAACCCAAATGACATCACCAGAAACTCGTAATGGCCGTAACGAGTTTTGAATGTCGTCTTAGGTACATCCTCACTTCTAAACTTCAACTGATGATACCCCGTTCGTAAATCTATTTTAGAAAAATATTGTGCCCCTTTTAACTGATCAACAAGATTATCGATCCTGGGCAATGGGTATTTATTCTTTATCGTTAACTTGTTCAACTCTCGGTAGTCGATATAAAGTCTTAACGATCCATCCTTCTTTTTCAAAAACAGTACCGGTGCTCCCCATGGTGAAACACTTGGTTGAATGTACTTCCAATCCAACAGTTCTTGTAACTGAACCATTAACTCCTTCATCTCAACTAGCGCCATACGATACAGTGCCCTAGAAATTGGTGTTGCAAATTTGGAAATACATCCATGAATTCTTTCACTATAGGTATTTGTTCCATCGTTGCTCCCAATCTCTGGGTATCAACAACATGGCAAAAATAGCATACACATACCATTCTCAACAACTTCCTAGTTTGTGTCATGGTAAGACAACACAAATATCCCATCAATTTATTACCGTAAAACACTACATGGGGTTGACTCAACGTTCTAATTTTTACACATTTCTTTTGGCAATCTATTATTGCACCATGGTTGAACAACTAATCCATCCCGAGAATTACATCGAATTCTCCCAACTTTATCAGTATCAAATCGACCAATAATCTACAACCTCGTATATCTACACAATAACTCCTATGTATATCTTCAACATAAATTATTTCTTCGTTTGCTACCTTGATATTCAAAGGTACATGAAATCTTTAGGGATGTAATCCTAAGAGTCTAGCAAAATCACATGCTATGAAAGAACAAGTAGCACCCGATTCAAACAACACAAGCATTTATATCGTTGATCGGGATAATACCTGCAACAACATCCCCGTATACAACTGTATCTTGGACCATCATGTTAAAGGTACGAACCATTGTCTTACCCATCGGTGTTGGACCACCAATAGCTAACTTACCGCTATTAGCGCCCTTATTCCCGTCTGTCCCCTTCTTTGGACAGTTCTTCGCTATATGATTAGTCGATCCACACACGAAGCATCCATGTTTTTTCTTCAAACTTGGACAATTAGGCGAAATGTGCCCTTCCTGTCCACAGTTATAACATACTGCCTTCCCCTTGAGACAGACTCCTAAGTGAGTCTTCATGCAGTTCTTGCATGCCTCCATCCTTCTCTTAGGATCCCCTTGATTTGCTCTAGTATTCCCAGAGTTAAATCATTTCCTCTTCTGCCCATTGTCACTACCACAGGCTCCTTCAACTTTTACTCCCCCATCTATCTTTCCCTTATTCTTCTTCCCCTTGTGGTATTGTCTTAAAGCCTCATCACCACCTTCGGCAATAATTGACTTCTCCAGTATAATCCCAATTGAGTTACTTTGGAACACAGATATTCGATTATAGAGCTAGGGTTTCAAGCCATGCTTAAACCTCCTAGCCTTTCTCACCCCGGTGTCCACCTAGTGTGGAGCGAACCGCGCTAGTTTATTGAACTTGGCAACGTATTGGGAAACCGTCATTTCCCCTTATTTCAACTCTAGAAACCTCATCTCCATCCTCCAATGCATACTTATGGGAAAGTAGTTCTCAAAGAAAATCTCTTTGAATCACGTCCACGTAAGATTTTCAATTCCGGCCCTAGCTTGGTTCGCCTCCCACCAAAAGTTGGCCTTCCCCTTCATCATGTAGTTAGTAAAAGCAACCTTTTGCCCCTCATCAACATTTACAATGACAAATGCCTTCTCTATTTCTTTCACCCACGTTTGAGCTTCTATGGGATCCGTAATTCCTTTGAACTTCGGCGGACCGACACTCTTAAAATCCTTAAAAGTAGTAGCTCGTACTACTACAGGATTTACGGGTATATTATCCCCATTCCTATTAAAAGAGGTCATTAACAAGTTAACAAACTCTTGCATCGGGTTAACCGGACCTCCTTCCGGTTGATTTACATTAGTTGTCTTCTTCTTGGCGGCATTTTTCTGTTAAGATAAACAACACGTCATTATTACTTTCTTCTTGTAAGTTAATTATTATTCATTATTAAATAATAACGTCAACTCATTGCACAATATGTTCCATAAAAAAGGCTTATATTGATTTACTGCTTATAGTATAATACTACATCATTCGTTCATTACACAACCTTAGTTAATTACATTACTATCCCGCAATTCCTTTCTAAAAATTAGGATTTACAAAAGACTACCCTTTGATATACAAAAGAGGGTTTTATGTCACTACTAAAAACATCATATTTATATATTTAACTCTACTCTAGCTACTACTATATTACATCTGCCTTATGGCATTCTCAAAATCTACGTTGGCAAGACCGACAATAATATCCTGACTGATAGTATGTCGAGTCTGCCCTGCCTCTATTGGATACCTAGCTACCTGCTGCTAGAAATCCGCATGAGAACTCCTATGTATATAGGACATCCTCCCAATCTTCTGCTTCTTGACCTTTAGCTCCTGCCTGAGCTCAAAGGTCTCTTGTTCCAGCTCATGGACCTTGTCCTTCGCCAAAACACATTCATCTTGCTCTTCCTCCTATATAGACTCCATGCTCTTCTTATCTTCCAGGATTTCCTGGTCCTCTTCTGTCAACTCCCTAACTTCCTTCCCTAGCTGGATGTTTATATCCAACAATTCCATAAATAGGGTTTTCATTGCCTCCCCAGGAGTCACCTCTTCTGTAGGTGCTATGGTGTTGAACGACACTGTGTGATGACCCATGAATTTAGAAAATTATTTAAATCTTAAATTATTGAATAAATATTAAATAATAAACCTAGACAAAAAATAAGTGTATTGATTTGACATTTCTGAAAAGAAATTTTTGGATTTAAAAATCTTTGTGGTGAATTATTCAGGATTAAGGATATACGTGAATATGTTCTGTGTATATGGTTGTATATGTGTACAATATGTGGTTAAGGGTCAATGGTTGACCAGATAAACTATATAAGTGGCAAACCCTAATATTATATTAAGAACGTCAACGTTCAGTTAGAAAACCCTAATATCTGATAAGAAATCCTAGAAATCGGTTCTGGAAACCATAATTTCTGTTCCGGGAATTTGAAGCCCTAATTCGGATATTAAAATCTTATTTGGGTGCTATGTATAAGGTTTATGTATTTTAATTACAAACCTAATTAGGGATAGCCCTAATGAGTAATTAGATTTTCTAATAATTTAGAAACCCTAATTCTTGGGTTATAAACCTTAATGCATGATTATGAAACCTAATCGTTAAATTAGTAATTTTAATTAGGAAATATTAATCCTAATTAGCAATCTTGAATAATGATTAGTAAATTTTAATATAATTAGAAAATCCTAATTATAATTTAGAAATATTAATTTTCTATTTTGAAAATTTAAATTTGGAAATCCTAGAAATTAAATTTCAAATATTTTAGAGTTAAACCCTAAGGGTCAAACCCTAAACCCTAAGGGTTAAATCCTAAACCCTAATGGTTTGGACAATTTACTAATATGCCATTAAAAATGTATGTAAAATATCTAAAATGCCCTTGGTGCATTATTGAAGGTAGCTTTCAATTATTGTCCTATATGTAGTTGGAGACTAGCTAAGATACACCACGTGCCTTAAAAATCAGAAGATCATCCCCTAATACTAGCCATTTCATTTGCATCCAATTACTTAAATAATTGAAGAGAGAAAGTTGTTATCTAGCTTCATTTTGTGTTCTAACTCTTAACCAACTCCTTCTCTCTCTAGAACCACGAGATTAATTAGTGATTCAGTCCCTAGATTGATCCTTAGCCAACCATGATCAGATCATAAAGATCAGAATCAAAGATCAAGCTAGAATGTGGTAAAAACCATAATCTTGAAAATCTTTGATTTGATGCTAAATGTTGTTAATGATTAGCTAGATATGTGTTATAGGGTGTCTTTTAATGACCTGGGTTATTGGATCATGGATCCATAACATCTAGATGCACGATTTTGAGGTTTTTAGAAATCTGGAAAACTTGAAAAAATATAGCCTGACTACCATATGTCAGAGGCCTTAGATTTTTACCTGTTAACATCTTGGTGTATTTTATGTTATACATCTGTTCTTTGTTGTTAGGGCTTTGATCTGAGACTTGAATCAAACTCAGATCATGAGTATATTGCAAGATATGATCGGTCAAAAGGCATTGATCAAGCACGAAACTACTTTCTGGGTAGCCCAGAAATTTCAAGAATTTCTGACAGTGATATTCATGACCCTAGATCTAGCTGTATTTAAAGAGTTTGGTCAAGTTATTGTTTTGTTGTTGTAACCTGACATTAGAACTTGACATCTATGCTTTTATATTACTTAGATCATGACCAGAATGAAAATTAATCTCGGTCAAACCTACGTTGACCAATCTGCCTGAAGAATAAATCTGGGTAACCCAGATTTTACCTAGATCGCTCTGACAATATATTCATGAACCCAGATCTGGCTTGTATTTGATGCTTTGATGGTGTTAATATATCTATGTTGTAATATGGTCTAGGGAATACAGATTGGTTCCTTTATTTCACTTAAACAACAAACAAGATTCATTTAATGAACGGTCAAAGTTGACTGCTCAGTCACGAAATCCTTTTCTGGAAAACCTAGATCTTCATCAACCAAACTTTTTGACAAAGTTTGACCAGCCTTGATCCGTCACATATGATGTTTTAATGTTAATCTAGTGTTATATTATTATACCATGTCATGAATATTAACTTTTTGAACCACTAGATCACACCAACCGAGTCGACAACTCAAGGTTCAAGGCTTGCAATATAGGTACCTTGACTGTTCTTCATTTCTGGGAAACCCAAAAATGGAAGAACAGTCCTGACATGATTTGTTATGGCCAATAACTCTCTCATCTGTAGTAACTTGGTCGTGATATTAGTTTATAGTTGTAGTATTACAATTATACGACAACCCTAACCCATCAGGCTGCCCAGAAACCTTGTGATCAACGATTTAGACTTGGTCAAACCTCCTACCTTGAACACTGCCTATACATTTCTTGGTTTGATGAAGAACAGCCCAAGAACACCATTAGCGACGGTTTTGTCGCCTATAACGCCTTTAGCGACAGTTTAATTAGAAAATTTAATTATTTTATTAAATAAATTGAAATAAATGGTTTTTAATTATTAAAAAAATCAAAATAAATTCCTAAAAATTCTTTTAAAGCCTAAAAATTAGTTTTTAATTATTTTGATTATATTTCATAAAAATTTAATATTTTTGGAATATGAATGATATTTAATTTATTTAATTATAATATTAAATAAATTATTTAAAAATGATTTTAATACTTGAAAAATCATGAAAAATTATATTATGGTATAAGAAAATATTTGAAGTTATTTTTAGTAACTTTTAATATTTTGTGAGAAATTCCATTAATTAATCACCTTTATATAATTTTAAACAATTAAATTCATTATCCAGATAATTGCTATTATTATTATTATTATTATTATAGTAAGGGATATTATTTGTTGTACATGTAATGGGTATTATTTCTTTTGTATTCATGAAGAAAACTTACATTATTCCATTTTTATTATTACATTGGAATAACTTTTGATACGCTGTGACTACCTATACTTGGTGAAATTCTTACATTATTCCATTTTTATTTTTCATTGTAATAACTTTTGATACTGCCAGGCTACCCTATACTTGGTGAAATTCTTACATTGTTCCATTCTTTATTATTCATTGGAATATCCTCATCACGTGTGTTGTCTGTAGGACTGGTTCCGCTCTTTATTATTACATTGGAATATCATATATACATGCGTTCTATCTTGGACCTAGTTAAAATCTTTACTATTCTCTGCTGGAATATTACATCTCTGCGTTTCTGTGGGACCGTTCCGTATTTATTATTATGTTGGGAATAACCTGTCTGTGCGGTCTCTATCTCATGCATGGTGAATCCTTCTGTTATTCCATTCTTTATTATTCTGTTGAAATAACCTGTCCATGTGGATTACCACATGCATGGTGAACGATCTTTTGTATTTCATTCCTTGTTAAATTGTGGAAATGATCTGTTTACGTTGATTATGATGAAAGTCATAATAAAAATCATAGGTATATGTGGTATTAGTAAATGTTATGATGAGTTATGTTGGTTATTATGTGAAAACATGAAAGTTTATTAGAAATCACAAAAGGTTGAAAAATCAGATTTTGGTGAAAATAGAACATGAAATTCAATTGACCATATCTCCTATTATATTTCAAATTTTTGAGTTTGGTCAAGTTCTAGAGTTAGGTCTATGAGTTTTGTAACTTATCCAAGTGGAATCACTGGAAAAGGTGTTGTAGATTTTCGCGTGGACTGATTTTAGCAAAGTACGAAAAACTGCAAAATATGAAAAAGGCTGCTGCCACGATTTTAAAAGGGCTATTTCTGCCACTTAATTTGTGAGAAAAATTCTGGCCTTTTGGGACATGAAAGTATATGGTATAAAGTACGTCCTGTCCAAAAATGAGCTCATTCCGACTTAAAATGAGCAAGTTATGACAATTTCAATATTTAGGTTTTTTCGACGAAAAATGCTATAACCGAGTTCTATAACTCAGATGACCATGAAATTTAAACCTGAAGCTCACGTTAACATGTGTAAGATCATGCCAAGATTTGAGAATTTCTGGAGTTAACTTGGTGAGGTAGCTAATTTCTTAAGGAATTAATTAGAAATTAATTTTTGAAAAATAGTAAATGAATTTTAAAAATGTCAAGAAAATATATGTTCAATATGGGACTATATTATGCTAAATCCCGAAAAGAATAATTTTGGGACTGATTTGGTATTTTCATGAAAATAGTTTAGCTACTGAACATATGAGTTAAATATGTTATGTGGAGTTGAAGAATTGGTAAATAGGATTTTATGGCTTGGAAATCCTATATAAGGTATATGCAGATTTTTGATGAGTAATTTGATTATTGGTGATGAAATCTTATGAGTATGACATTTTTGAATGATTAAATGTATTATTTGGAAAAGTGTAAACAATTAAATGTAATTGATTATAAGTTTAAGAAGTGATTAAAATATTGTTATAGTATTAACAGTATTAGATTATGATTTTATTAAATGATTGATAATGTCTGGATAAATTTAAAGTCTTTAATATTTATCCTTGATTTAGTTTGATTAATGCTTATAATATTGTCATCATCCTCATATTTATATTATGTTGAAAGTCATCTGTGGCCTGTAGTGCATAGATGGACTTGGTATGATTATGACCAGGGATTATTCGGTATAATCATGACCATAATGTTGCAAATGATGTGGAAAAAGTCCTCATTGGCCCGTAGTGCATTGATGGACAATTTTTGGTATGATTATGGCTATGGATTCTTTTCGGCCAAGGGTGCAAAGATGAATTGTTTTATAGCATGATTAGGACCCTTGATAAAAACATGATTATCTTTGGCCCGTAGTGCATGGATAATTTGTGGTTGTGATACTAATGAAAAAGTCCTCATTGGCCCGTAGTGCATTGATGGACAGTTTTTGGTATGATTATGGCTATGGATTCTCTTTGGCCGTAGTACAAAGATGAATTATTTTATGGCATGATCAGGACCGTTGATAAAAACACGATTATCTTTGGCCGTAGTGCATGGATAATTCGTGGTCGTGATACTAAAGAATATCCTTGGCCTGTAGTGCATGGATGATTCGATGATGTGGATTAATTATTGACCTGAGTCTCAGCAATGAAATATTAATTCATGGTTGTGATAATAATGAATATCTTTGGCCGTAGTGCAAAGATGATTTAATGATTACAAGCAGAAATTGTGATTTAGTATAACCATGATTTTTGATGTTTCAGGTGATGAAAATTATCTTCGTCCTGGGTGCGAAGAGGAATTTAGAATCACAATTGTGATTATGAGTTATTCACATGATCGTGGACGGGAATTGTTGATTGATGTTACATGGATAAAACATTATTGGTGGACTTTTAACATAGAGAATATAATAGACCTTATGGTCTATTTGACTCTTCTAATGGATTGCTCGTTCCGCTGCATCTATGGTTGAAAAGTTTTATTATCTGCCATATGTTCTAAATCTATGATTTATTATTGATTAAAGATATTGATAATTTAATTATCTTTAGTCATGATATTCTTTACTGGGCTAGTTGTGCTCACCCTTCTGCTTCACAATTCCTTTCGGGTAATAAGAGTGTAAATTTGGGTCGGCTGGGTATTAAGAGGATTAGAGCGGTGGTCTCTAGTCATGGAGGTTCTCCTAAACAAGATATAGAAAAGTGTGTTGTATTCTATACATCATTTAGTAGTTATATTTGGTGAATCAAATAGGGTGAGGCGAACCCAACATTGGAAGGGTGTTTTGCCACTATCATACAAGATGTCTAATGACATGCAACCTCGTGTTCTCAGAAGACATGTTTGTGCACATCCACTTGCTGAATATATCTACGAGCACTACCTGTATGATCTTGGAGTTTATTTGAAACATAATTTTCACTTGGAGACAACGAATATATTTATATGTCAAGAGAAGACTCACCATTGGAAAGAAGATGATAGTAATCTTCTTGTTTTTCTTTGGGGACTTTTGGGTCAACCAAGGATAATTTTGTGGACATATGATATCTATCATAACCTGACACATTGGCCTCAAATGTCGAAAGGTTTCCTTGAGCACTTCCCAAAGATTTTAATTTCTAAAACAGTTTTTAACTATACTTTTATGTAAAGTATCATTGTAAGGTTGTGGTCGAGGTACCATGAGAGTTACATACATTTGTATTAAAACTCATAGTTAACTGTGGTCGTATTCTATACGATAGCTCAACAGTTGTATAAATGAAGTTGTATTTGAATTTTGTACCATGTATCTGGCGACTCATAATGGGTGATGTATACCTAATTTTGGGGGCGTCACAAAGCTTATTAAATTGCTTAGTGGTAATCAACAGTTCAGGCAAGTTTTTCTTAACTCGACCACGAGTTGTATTATTCAATTATACTTGTGGTTAATCATTTCTGATTGCCATGTCTAAGAATTATTAAATCGTACTCTGTGCATACTGCATGTATTCATCAGGTATGAAAGGCTGATCACCTTCATTACCATTTGGTCCAGATATATATATATATATATATATATATATATATATATATATATATATATATATATTTCATGTTCAATGTTCGTTCAGCTATGTAAAAATTGTTCATGCTAGTTCGCAATTATATTGTAGAACTATAGCCAGCTTTTATTTAATTCTTTCTATCATGATATATCTTTAATTTATTGAACTTAAAATTGTTGGGCAAACTTATTGCTCACCCTTGCTATATCACGATTAACATTGCAGATTAAGACGAATACGTCGAATACAGGAAAAGACAAGACCATGTTCAGCTTGGGATTATATGTGCAGCTAAATTGTAATAGTATAGTATAATAATAATGTTGTATGTTAGACAAGTTATGAATTGTATTTATTTGAAGGTTACTCGACCTTGGGAAAAATATTGTGTAAAGTTTAATGTATAAATAATTTATGTTTATATCTTTCGCA
Source organism: Panax ginseng (assembly GCA_020205605.1). Classification (NCBI taxonomy): domain Eukaryota; kingdom Viridiplantae; phylum Streptophyta; class Magnoliopsida; order Apiales; family Araliaceae; genus Panax; species Panax ginseng. Next base: position 67,277,335 of record CM035145.1, on the reverse strand, counting down.
AATAGTAATAGTTATAGAATTAGCATACCAAGATCCACGGTGATTTAGGACCCGGATTTGGGGATGCTACACACCGCCTCCACCTCCTCCTCCGACATGCCATCAAACATAGACATGAGGTTTAAGTCTTCCGAGTCTCCAGACTCGATCACAACCAGTTCGGGCTCTTCTTCTATAGGGTTCGCTAAAATCTCTATTTGGTTCACCGATTCCTCATTTACTACATATATATCCCTATACATTTCATTTTCTCCTGACATTTACAACAAAATAATTTAGTTTTATTAGTACATGTCATTAAAATAATAAAAACACTTATCATATTTAATGCATTTTTAGGGTTAACTTCATCTTTTACTTCTTTAACTTTTCTTAAGGTTATGACTTAAGGTTCTTTTTTCCCCTTAAGTTTTATAACCTAATTCTTTGATAATAACCTGTTACGCCCCCTAATCCGGTATCTTCCAACCCGACAGATGGTGCTACACGGTGCTACAGTTCACACATACATTCAATTGAAATTCCACAAAAGAATGAATACGTCTTATATATATTCCAAAACAATATTCTCATTCCCAGGTTCTTTATAACCATTACATTGTTCTTTGTCATAATATTAAATAATAACAACATCTATACTATTCTATTATAAAGGAAACCTTTTGGTTTGCCTTGGCCTTCCCTTTATCTTTTTCGGAACTTTCAGTCCCTTCGGTCTTTGCTGCATTCATATAGTTCAAGCAAAAGTTAGCATAACTAGCTCAACAAGTATGAAAATTTCATTTAACAACATGCTTGAATCACATAAATCGTATGTCTTCAATAACTGAAACAATAGTTATGAAGTACTATTGATAATTCAAAATAGCACTTCTCATTTCTTTAAAACATTTCACAATGAACATCATTCAGTAAAACATCAATTTTGGTCCAAGACCTTGAGCATTTCATTCTTTCTTTGAAAATGACAACCCGACACCATGTCCGTAACTCCGTCATATCTTACGAGCACGTCTAGGTGATTAGCCTATAGTACTCTATATTGTACAACACTACTTTCTTTTAACGTATGTACGTTTATGGTTTGGCAACCTCATGTGCCTATCGTTTGACGACAAAACATTTATTCATGCATACTTAGTCTTCTTTGGAAAACCACATCAAAATAGTTTGGCAAAACTTAACAACATTGACAATAGTTTGATAGATTATAAGAAATCCATAAAACATCTTAAGTCTAGCCAAAGGAATTGGCTTCGACTTCATCATACATCAATTCATGCGTAAGGTACATGAATTACAAAGCTTGTCTAAAGAATTTAGACAATGGTCAGAATACTTGTCTTTAGTGTCTTCTACCATTAATACAAATTCCCTTGGTGTCTTTAAGGATTTCTACAATATATGATAACATAACATACCACATTAGGTCATATATAACCAATTATGTTTACTACTATATCTTACCCTTCTTCTCAATCCAATCATGCTTGAGATTGTTTATCATTTATTACGATTTATCGTATTACATTGTTATTTATATTTATGTAATCGATCGTCAACTTTTAGTTGAGTTCTAATCATCTTTAAGGATGTCATTTCAAGTTTAATTAAAGTTATAACTTACCTTTAATCAACCCTTACATGCATTATACAAATTTCAATTTAAAGCCGCCTTTATATATAGTGTTGGTATTTGCATACCGGGTTTCATTCCTTTAACTTTCATGCTGCAACACACTATGTATGCGTACTTTTGCCCCCAGAACTTAGCGACGCTTGCACCAACTTTTAAGCCTTGGGCGGCACTTCTACGAACTCCGTGGCTCCTCGAGAAAACTTTGACAAATTTCTTATTTTGTGAACTTTCCGGGCTCATAACTTATTCGTTCTAAGTCTGAATTAGCTCGTTCAAAAGCCGTTAGCTCACAAATCACATGCTCTACGATTTCATTAGAAAACATTTCATTTTTGAATCTTTTAACTTAAAATTCATCGATTAGTTCATTATTACAAAAACATTAAACGTTCGTGAACATTCAAAGCTCGTTTCTTCGTTCTAAGTCAAAATTTGGTCATTTTTGGGTCTGCAACTCTAGAATGCCAATTGAGACTATTCTCCATCGAAAACCAACGTTTCCGAGCTCAATGTTAACTTTTGACTTCAATTCCGAGAATTTAACGATTTTGAGGATTATCGTCTAATCTCGTAAATTTCTCTATAACTTCGTTACTTGAGATTTTTATACCATTTAAAATGGATTCATTCAATCATTCTAACATCCTAACCAAACATATTACATCAAATCATATATATGACAAATTCTTACAAATTCTTCATTAGTTCATAACTTTTATTTATTAGGCTTATCTTACAATATGACTTATTAAGGTCTAAGTCCATTAATAGTCATTCTCATACTCCTTATCATACATGCACCACCATTCATCACTTCTCTATCAAGCTACTATGGAAGATAGGAAGACTAATGGTATAAAGGCTAATACCTTTGATGAACAAAGATTTCTTTCTTTTTGGATAATTAACAATCTAGCTCTTACTTTTCTCTCTCAATATAAACTTTAAGTTGTTGATGAAATAATGAACAAGGCAAATGATCTAGCAACTCTTCTATTTATAGAAATTCCAAAGTGAGGGTAGTTTGGTCATTTAGGCCATCCACCTCCTTACTATTCAAGTCTTGGCCACCACACATCTTATCCTTTGTTTTCTTCCCACCCTTGGTAAACTATGATTCACCTTTGGGGCCCACATGGGTTGCCCCATGGGTTTTTCTTACCCATTTACCCATTAGTTCGATCCACGGATCCGGTTCTTGGTTTAGGCTTTAGTTTAAATAACTTTGGGCCTAATGTTTGGGATTTCATTTCATTTTATTGGGCCTTAACATAATACTAATTGGGCTTGCACAATTCCAACACAAATCCTACAAGTCCAATGCAATAGGATTTAAACATTTAACGTAAAATCCTTGTATCCATTATGTATACTAGTTTGTATAATCTTTCGTCATACATGTTATACTATCATTCATATATACTCGTATAATACATAGTATCATACTCGTATTCATTATCACGTAAAATACTCGTTATTATACAATCATCATTTATTCCAATCCTTACGTTCCTTAACATTCTCAAATTTCACACGCAAGCGAAAAACTGCGTTTGCCATACTTGAATTATTATTACATAATCCAGCATCCCTTATTATTCTATCATTACGTATTTCTCAGAAGTTCAAAAATAATTCCTGAGCAAAAATCAGTGAATAATGTTTTTCGGAAAATTTCTCGGAACACTTTTATTTTCGTCTTGAAAATTCAAACACTATAATTCCTTCACATAGCCAAAATACTACGATATTCCGGCACATCTAGGTTATAGAACAACCTTCATCTTACTAACACATAATAATAACATATAATATAATTTTATTCATTATGTAATTAAATAAAATTATTTTACAATAAATCCAAATTTCTCGGTCGTTACAATACAGGCCAAAGATGACTTTCATCACAATATAAGCATGAAGATGATGATAATGATATAAACATCAATTAAACGAAATCAAGGATAAATATTAAAGACTTTAAATTTATCCAGAGTTCAAAAATATCCAAATTGTCAACATGATAATTGCTTTGTGGAGTAAAGTTCAAGAATAATATTGTATCAAAAATAATTTGGATATAAAAAAATAATCAATTTCTGTCATGAATAGTACCCCGGGTGAATAGTACCCGAACGAATAGTACCATGTGAATAGTACTCCGTGAATAGTACCCCGACATGAAAAGATGAAAATTTAACAAGAATGTTCAGAAAAATATTCTTGTGAAACGATACTAGATGAAGCGCAAATTTCAAGGATATTCTACTAATTTCAAGAAGTATAGAAGCAATACTTAACAAAATGAGTGTAGAATACAAAATCTGAAACGAAATAATATTACTTCAATAGTATAGAGTATGGAAGAAAATATTATTTCTTACAAATATTGACCAAAAATAATATCTCTTACCTTAAAAAGAGAGTACTTCTGACTGGTATAGCGGGGATATTCTTAAAGAAAACTTGCACCGTTTTCAACACTCAAAGCTTCCTTAAACTCTAAATAAATACATTCAATATTAATGAAGAAGAATTCTCTAATTCTAGTGTGATTTTCAATTCTAAACCAAGCATCCTATTTATAGGAGAATAACATGATACTATTTAGGAAAAAGAATCACGGTCTGCACGGTAAAATATTCATGGGCGAATTCACGGACGTAGAACAAATTTTTTTGATTTTACTATGCAGCACTATGTTGCACTTTGTAGTACTATGCAACTACTATGCAGTACTATACATATAATAAAATATACTATATTCTATATTACATAAAAAATAAAACTTATATAATATATATATATATATATATGTATATATATATAATAATAGTTACCCCCCGTGACTAATTCCCCCTAACACAATTAAATAATATATATATATATATATATATATATATATATATATATATATACAACAAAACTGAGATAACTTTTTACCGACAGTTTTGAAAAATGGGTAAGTGGGGGTCGATGTAATAAGCTAAATTTACAATAAATACTTCATAAAATACCCCTCTATTTATCTCAATTCACTTGGCTTCACAAAACATATTTTTAATAATATTCATCATTAATATTATAACTCACAATATTAATAACCAGATCATTCCCAAGAAAGAGGTGGCTTTCCCGATAAGGACTTCTCCTTATCGGTAGCGTAATCAGGTGACCATACCCTTTCCTCGATGAACTTTACTCTACATCATCGATAATAATACAAATAATAATATGAATAACTTTATCGTCTCAATTATTGATTTAATAATATAAAATATTGTGACAATAATTGAATCAATAACGTGAGATCCTATGCAATAATTATTGTGGCAATAATTGAGTATAACTGAGTGACTTCTCACGTAAACATCAATAATCAAATATAATGTACAATATCGTGTGCTACTACACAACCATGCGTATTACTGTACTTTTATTACCGGGTATTTCAACTGTTAATTGTAAAACTTTTGCCGTTATTTTTATAAAAAGTGATTTATGTAGTTTTTTAACTCCGACAGTAATTTTGTTGTGGGGTCCACCAATGATTATGCCGTCGTACGAATATTCTCTTATAAAACGAATATTCCCCGACCAAACTAATATTTTATAACAAATTGGTTACTTTACAAAATTTGAAAATATAACCCATAACTATAACATTATATTAAATCCACACCATAATATTCAAAATGACATTTAGAAAGAAAAAAAATCTTTATTCATAAAAGTTGGGGTCTTACAACCTCCTCTTCTTATGAAATTTCATCCTCAAAATTGGTGTACGTACCTAGTATGTCGAAGATGTGAGGATACCTTGTTTTTATTTCAGTTTCTAACTCCCGAGTCATTTCCTCAATATCGTGGTTTCTCCTGAAAACTTTGACTTGAAGTATAACCTTTGAGAGTAGAATATGTTCCTTATTATCCAAGATTTTAACAGGTACCTCTTCAAACGTTAAATCTTCTGCTATCTCATCTTGTTCTAATTCAATAATGTTGTTCGGGTCTTCCACATATTTACGTAACATAGATATGAGAAAAATGTTATGAACACGAGACATACTTGGCTGTAAGGCGAGTCTATTGTGACGCCCCCAAATTTGGGTATCTTATAAACCGATAGATGGTGTTACACGATGCTATAGTTCACACATACATTCAATTAAAATATCTCAAAAGAGTGAACCATTATATACAAAATAATATTTCCCTTCCTAGGTTCTTTGTAACCATTACATATGTTCATTATCATAGTATCAAATAAATACAAATCCATACTATACTATTACAAAGATAACTTATTTTTCTACATTAGCCTTTCCTTTATCCGTACTGGATCTTTTAGTCCATTCGGTCTTAGCTGCATTCATATGGTTCAAGCAAGGGTGAGCATAACTAGCTCAACAAGTATGACAATTCCATTTGAGCAATATGTTTGAATCATATGAACATATATCTTCTATAACTGAATCAATAGTTATGAAGTACTATAGATAACTCAAAAAAGCACTTCTCTTTTCTTTAAGATGTTTAACAATGCACAACATACGTTAAACATTGATTTTGGTCCAGGACCTTTGGCATTTCATTATTTCTTTAAAAAGGACAACCCGACACCAAGTCTGTAAGTCCGACATTTCTTACGAGCACGTCTAGGTGATCAGTCTATAGTACTCTATGTTGTACAACACTACTTCATTAAACGTATCTAAGTTTATGTTTTGGCAACCTCATGTGCCTGTCGTTTGACGACAAAACATTTGTTTATTAATACTCAGTCTTTCTTTGAAATCCATACCAAAAGAGTTGGCAAAAGATAACAACATTGATAATATTTTGATAGATTGTAAGAAAATCCACAAAACACTTTAAGTCTAGCAGAAGGAATTGGCTTTGACTTCGTTATACATCAATTCATCCGTAAGATACATGAATCATAAAGCTTGTCCAAAAGGAATATAGACAAGGGTTTAGAACACTTCCCTTCATCGTCTTTTATAGTTAAATCACTTCTCTTTTGTGTCTTTAAGGATTCTAGAATACATAATTACATAACATACCACATTAGGTTATATACAATTAAGTATGGTCACTAATCTATCTTCCCCCTCTTCTCAATCTAATCATTCATTAGATTGGTTAATGTTACGGTTTATAATATTATTTTATGTTTACATTCAAGTAACCTTTCGTCAACCTTTAACTAAAATTTTTAAGGTTATACTCATCCTTAATGATGTTACTTTAAGTTAATTAATGGTAATAATTCACCTTCAATCAACTTCATTTCTTTTACATTCATTATCTTTCTTTCTTCGTCTCTTCTTCTAGTAATCAAATGCGCATTTCAACTTCCTATGTATGTCTCGTCTTCATGACCTTGAGTTAGCGATGCTTCGTGACTTGGTCTCAAACCGTTGTGGCGCTACATCCTTCACCATGTGTTGCGCTGCGGCACGACTTAATAGTGGGTGGGAGTCCGTCGCCGCCCCTGAGCCTCAGATTTTTTTTTAAGGTTTTCAACTTCAATCCTTTCCGCGCTCATAACTTTATCGTTATAAGTCGGAATTGACTCGTGCAAAAATCATTATCTCACATATCTTGTTTACTACAATTTCATTAGGACATCTTACATTTTCAAATCCGTTAACCTTGAATTCATAGTTTAAGTTCTTTATTACGCGTTCGTTAAACGTTCATGAATGTTCATAGCTCATTTCTTCCTTTTAAGTCGGAATTCAACCATTCTTGAGTCTGCAACTCTAAAATGAAAATTTAAACTATACGCCATCAAAAACTAAAGTTTTTGAGTTAAACGGTGACTTTTGACTTTCGTTCCGAGAATTTCACAATTTCGACGATTATTGTCTAATCTCTTAAATTTTGATATAACTTCGTTACTTGGGATTTTTATTCCATTCAAAATGGATTCATTCCATCATTCTATCATCCCAACCAAGCATATATCATCTAATCTTCTACACGATGATTTTAAACTTGTCCATCAACAACATATGATAAATTTTTCTAAAGTTCTTGATTAGTTCATAAATCTATGATTATGATTCCACTTACAACATGTTTTATTAATGTTTAAGTCCACTAATAGCCATCCTTGTTACTCCTTATGATACATGTTCCACCAATAATCCACTTCTCTATCAAACTACAATTGAAGAGATGAAGAATAATGGTCTAAGGATTCCTTACCTTTGTTGTTCTTAACTTGATTCTTCTTCTTTTTCTTCTTGGATTAGTAAGACACTTCTCACTGTTCTCTCAATGATATTAGCTCTAAGATATTGATGATTTGAACAGGGCAACAAATGACCAACAAAGTTCTCATATTTATAGGCTTTAGAAAGTGAGGGCATAATGGTCCAATTGTGACACCCCCAACTTCGGCTATCTTCTAACCCGACAGATGGTGCTACACGGTGCTACAGTTCACACATTCATTCAATTAAAATACCTCAAAAGAGTGAAAATGTCTTCTATATATCCCAAAACAATATTCTCATTCCCAGGTTCTTTATAACCATTACATAGATTCTTTGTCATAATATCAAATAATAACAACATTCATTCTATACTATCACAAAGGCAACCTATTGGTTCACCTTAGCCTTCCCTTTATCTTTACCGGATCCTTCAGTCCGTTCGTTCTTAGCTGCATTCATAAGGTTCAAGCAGGAGTGAGCATAAGTAGCTCAACAAGTATGACAATTTCATTTAAACAAATGGCTTGAATCATATAAATCGCATATCTTCAATAACTGAATCAGTAGTTATGAAGTACTATCGATAATTCCAAATAGCACTTCTCTTTTATTAAAATGTTTCACAATGAACAAAATTCATTAAACATAAATTTCGGTCCAGGATCTTGAGCATTTAGTTCTTTCTTTGAAAATGAAAACCCGACACCAAGTCCGTAAGTCCGGCTTATCTTACGAGCACGTCTAGGTGATCAGCTTATAGTACTCTATATTATACAACAATACTTTCTTTAAACATATTACGTTTAAGGTTTGGCAACCTCACTTGCATGTCGTTTGACGACAATACATTTGTTTATCATACTCAGTCTTTCTTTGAAATCAATAAAAAAATAATTTGGCAAAAGATAGCAACATTGACAATGGTTTGATAGATTAACTGGAAATCCACATAACACATTCAGTCTAGCCGAAGGAATTGGATTTGACTTCATTATACATCAAGTCATGCGTAAAATACATGAATTACAATACTTGTCCAAAAGAATATAGACAAGGGACAAAATGCTTGCCTTTAGCGTCTTCTACAGTTAGTATTCTTTTCCTTTGGGTCTTAAAGGATTTTACAATACCTGATCACATAACATACCACATTAGGTCATATATAATCAAGTAAGGTTACTACTATATCTTACCCTTCTTCTCAATCTAATCATTCTTTAGATTGTTAAACATGTGTTACGGTTTATCATATTTACTTAACGTTTACGTTCTTCGTCAACCTTTAGTTGTTAACTTAAGGTTTTAATCATACCTAAGGATGTTATTTAAAGTTTATTAAGTATATAATTCACCATTCATTCACTTCCTTATTCTTTATGTTCATAAACATTCTTCACTGTGTTCTTCCTAGTGTTGGCGCATCGGCACCAGCTTCCTTCATGCAACTCGCGCTGCGGCGCGGGTTTATAGTGTCTATGTCCCGGACTCGGTGCTATGGTGTGAGTCCTTTTGCTAACAAATCCACAACATGCGGTGCCACTCTTCCGTGATCGAGGGTCGCGCTCGGTCTCATAGATCTTGACTTTGCCTCTTTGGCCGTGACTGTACCAACCCTTCATCACATAAAACTTTTTGACATTTTATTTTCTATGTGAATTTTCTGCCCTCATAACTTGGTCGTTATAAGTTTGAATTGGCTCGTTCAAAACCCGTTAGCTCACAAATCATATGCTCTATGATTTCATTAAAAATCTTTCATTTTTGAATCTTTTTAAAAGGAATTCACTGATTAGTTCGTTATTGAGCTTTCATCAAACGCTCGTGAACGTTCAACGTTCGTTTCTCCGTTCTAAGTCAGAATTTGGTCATTTTCGAGTTCGTAACTCTAAAATGAAAATTGGGACTATTCTCCATCGAAAAATAATGTTTCCGTGTTCAATGGTAACTTTTGACTTTCATTCCGAGAATTACACAATTTTGACGATTATCGTCTAATCTCGTAAATTTTGCCATAACTTCGTTACTTGAGATTTTTACAACGTTCAACATGGATTCATTTCATATCTGTAACATCCTAACCAAACATATTACAACCAAAAAATTATCATTCTTAATATGTTCTTCATTTGTTCATAGCTTTTATGACTATGATTCTTTTCCAACATGGTTTGTTAGAGTTTAAGTCCACTAATTAACCATCCTTATTTCTCCTTATCATACATGCTCCACCAATCAACACTTCTCTATCAAACTACTATTGAAGAGTGGAAGATTAATAATCTAGAGGTTCTTACCCTTGATGATCAAGCTTGGTTCTTCTTCTTTCTTCTTTAATTATCAAAGACTAGCTTTTCTTACTTTTCTATCAACAATCTAGAATGTTGGTGGAAATTAAACAAGGCAAAATGACAAGCTAAGCTCTCTTATTTATATGATTTTCCAAGTGAGGGTAACATGGTCATTAAGCCATCCCACCTCCTTTCTCTACCTCCTTACTATTCCTTGCTTGGGCAACACAACACATATTTCTTTCTTGGCCACCACACTTGGTCAACCATGACTCACTCATCGGGCTCCCATGGGTTTCTTACCCGTTGACCCATCAGTTCGATCCACGAATCCGGTTTTTGATTTGGGCTTTAGGTTTTAATTACTTTGGGCCTCACGTTGGGCTTGCATTTCATATCATTGGCCTTTAACAAGTTTGCACTTGGGCTTGCCAAACTACTACACAAATCCTACACTAATTCTATTAGTCCATTACAATTACCTTAAAGCCTTTTAACTTATAGTCTACGTATTCTTCTCGTACACTAAGTTATATAATCATTCATCATATACGATATGTTATCTTTCGTATATACTCGTACGATACTTCGTATCATACTCGTATTCCTTGCTTCGTATAATACTCGCTATTATACAATCACAATTCAATCAAATCCTTACGTTCCTTAATATTCTTAAACTTAGTACATAGGTGAAAAACTGCGTTTGTCATAACTAAAATATTATTATGTATTACATCCTTCCTTATTATTCTATCGTTACGTATTTCTCGAAAATTTAAAAATAATTCCCGAGCTGAAATTGATGAATAGTGTTCTTAAGAAAATTTCTCAGAAAGTTTTTATTTTCGTCTTGGAAATTCAAACACTTTAATTCCTTCACGTATCTAGAATACTACAATTTTCTGATACATTTAGGTTATAAAACAACCTTCATCTTACTAACACATAATAATAACATATAATATAATTTTATTCATTATTTAATTTAATTAAATTATTTTACAATTAATCCAATTTTCTCGGTCGTTACACCAATACCCCACCACCTTACTATTCCCACCTCCTCAACCAAAATCTTATCCCTTGCTTGGTCATCAAGTTGGCCAACCATGACTCACCATGGGGGGCCCATAAGGGTTGTCCAATGGATTTTTCTCACCTAGTGACCCATCGGTTTGATCCACGGGTCCGATTCTTGTTTCGGGCTTAGGTTTAATTAACTTTGGGCATAACGTTGGGCTTGCATTACTTAGCTTTGGGCCTTAACAGTAATTCACTTGGGCTTTTCAAATATATAGACAAATCCTATTAGTCCATAACAAATGGCTTAAGCTTTTAACATATAATTCTCATATTCTCCTCATATACTAGTTCGTATAATCATTCATCATATACGTTATATCATCTTTCATATATACTAGTACAATACCAAGTATTATACTCGTATTCATAACCTTGTATAATTACTTTCTTATTATACGATCATCACTATTCGTATTTTCACTTTCCTTAACATTCTCAAACTTAGTACGCTGGCGAAAAACTGCGTTTGTCATAACTGAATTATTATTACATAATCCATCATTTCTTATCATTCTATCATTATGTATTCCCTGGAAGTTCAAAATTCCTGAGCAGAAATGGATGGATAGTGTTTTTCGGAGAATTTCTCGGAAAGCTTTTATTTTCATCTTGAAAATTCAAACACCTTAATTATATCACGTAGCCAGAATACTACGACATTATTCCACTTTTAGGTTATAGAACAACCTTCATCTTTCTTACTCATTATAAATAACATATATTATAATTTTATTCATTATTTATTCAAATAAAATTATTTTACAAATAATCTGATTTTCTCGGTCGTTACATTCTCCCCCCCCCCCCCTTATAAGGATTTTGTCCCCAGAATCTCACCATAAATTAGTCAAATAACCGAGGGTAATTCTTCTTCATCTTTTCTTCAAGTTCCCACGTTACTTCTTCGGCATCGTGGTTCCTCCCTAACACCTTTACCGAAGGTATAACTTTATTCCTCAGAACTTGCTCTTTTTTATCAACAATTTGAATAGGTATTTCTTCATACGTCAAGTCTTTCTCAATAGAAATAGGCTCATACTCTATTACGTGCTTCTAATCTGGCTTATAAGGACGTAACACAGATACATGAAACACATTGTGTATGCGTTCTAAGCCTGGAGGTAATGCTACCACGTAAGCTACCTCTCCTACCCTTTTTAATATCTCAAAAGGTTCTATAAACCTTGGACTTAACTTTCCCTTCTTTCCAAAGCGTATCTTTCCTTTACAGGGAGATACCTTTAGAAACACATACGAGCCTACTTCAAACTCTATGTTCATTCAATGCAAATTTTCGTACTTCTTCTGTCTGTCTTGAGCTGCTACCAGTCGTAGTTGTATCAACTTAACAATTTTCGGTGTTTGTTGTACCAATTCATGTCATAGCATTCGGCGTTTAACTACTTCATCCCAACACAATGGTGTTCTGCACTTCCTTCCGTATAAAGCTTCGTATGGCGGCATACCTATCCTTGCATGATAACAATTGTTATACGGAAACTCTACTAGCGATAGATGATCATCCCAACTACCTTTGAAATCCATAACGCAAGATCTCAGAATATCTTCTAGCGTCCGAATTGTCCTTTCACTTTTCCCATCTGTTTGTGGATGATAAACTGTACTTAACTTTAACTACGTTCCCATCTGTTCTTGTAGCCTTCTTTAAAAGTTTGATGTGAATCGTGGATAACGATATGACATTATCGAAACTGGTACTCCATGTCTGGAAATAACTTCCTTAACATAAAGTTTAGCTAATTGGTCTAAGTTATACTTAACCCTTATTGGCAAAAAGTTAGCCCACTTCATTAACCGATCCGCTATTACCCAAATAGCGTCATACCCTTTATGTGTAATTGGAAGTCCCACCACAAAGTCCATCGTGATATGCTCCTACTTCCATTCCAGAATCTCCAATGACTGTAACAAGACACTTGGTCGTTGATGTTTGACCTTAAGTTTTTGACAAGTTAAACACCTACTCACATATTCTGCTATTTTTCTCTTCATGTTCGGCCACCAAAAACTATGTCGAAGGTCTTGATACATCTTAGTACTACCAAGATAAATTGAGTACCTTAAACTATGAGCCTTTTGTAATACTTCCTCCTTTAATTCTATTTCATTCGGAACCCAAAATTCTTCCTTTAAATCTTAATAATCCCTCATTATCAAGACTATACTTTATCTCTTTTTCATCTGCTAGCCTCTTCTTCATCTGGTCACACTCGTCATCTCTAAGTTATACCTCCTTGACTCTTTATACAATGGTAGGTCGAGTCGCTGTTGTAAACAATTTCTGACCTGATTTACTCGGTAACTTCACCTCTAATTGTAACATGCCAGAATTTTAATTGTAATATTAAATATTTATTGAATTATGTAAATATTTAATGGATGTGTTTATCGTTGAATAAATATTTGTTTAATTGACTTAATTTTATTTGGTTAATTATTTGTTAAATAAATAATTAATGAATTAAGGAAATTATTATTATATTGTTATTTCAATTTAATGGTTAATTATTTGTGTTGAGTTATGTGATTAAGTGCTTTATTAAATTAATTGTTATTTGGATTAATTAAATGAAATATGAAAACTTAATTAAATATAGTATGACAAATAACTATATTATAAGGAGTTATTAAAATAAATTAAAGTAGTTTTAATTTAGTTTTATCCAAACAAGGCTTAATATATTAATTCTTTAAAAATTAAAGGGTTTTGCCAAATAATGCCTTATGGCTTTTGGAATTTCTAGTTTTTGAATTTAAATAAAATAAACAAATTAAATTAAAATAATAAATATAATATATACATTATTTTGATAACTGATTATAGCTATTAAGGCTATATCAGTTTCTTTTGTTTACGCTTATTATTAGGTTGGTTTTTGCGCATAACTTAGTTTGCTAGCTTAGAGAGCTTCACATAAAATTGAGAGAAGAGTTGAGAGAAATTAAGAGAAAGCTTAGGATTTCCACGCAATTCAAGTGATTAGCAGCGATTGTATTAGTAATTGAAGGTATGTTCTACAACTTTTATATTATATGTGCTTATGAGTATCACGGCAAGAATTTTCTCATGTTCTGTAAAATCAGTTGTTGAATTGTGGAGTTATATAGTTAGTAATAGCAATTGTATATGTTTATGATGCTTAGAGATTATGTTTAAACAACAATTGCATGCTAATTTCGGTTTACAATAGAAATTTTTTTTTGACAGTGTATGTTTGTATGTATTTTTTATATGGCTCATGTAAGTACCAAATTTGATGGATAATTAGTATGTGAAATTGTAAATTGAAGCTTGATTATGCTAGTATATTAAGAAACGAAGATAACGTAACTTGAATGAAGTATGTTGGACAAGAATTGAAATCACAGTGTTCATTTTTGTGAAGAAACTTGAAAATGGAGTTTTTGTATGAAAACTTGAAAATTGAAAAATTAAAATAGTTTTAGTTGGTGTTAAATTGTTCTAATTGGCTGTAAATGTTAGCAAACATGTTTATGATAGTTGTATATTTATTTTACGTGTACTGTTTGGTGGGTGAAATTCGTGTTAGTTGGCTTAAGAAAACAGAAGGATTATGAGAAAGGTTATCCGACTCATGATTTGGAATTGGTTACAGTAGTATTTGCTCTGAAGATATGGAGACACTATCTCTATGGAGAAAAATTTGAGATCTACACAGACCATAAAAGTTTGAAGTATATTTTCCAACAAAAGGACCTATACATGCGTCAAAGAAGATGGATGGAATTGATAAAAGATTACGATTATGAGATCTTTTATCACCTGGGCAAAGCGAATGTGGTTGTAGATGCTTTGAGCAGGAAAGGACGGGAGAAGTTGATGCTAATACCCACTCAGGAGGAGCTTATTTTAGCAATAACAAAGCTAGAGTTGGAAATCAAATTTCCAAAAGAATCCGATGAAAAATTGTACCAGATGGAAGCCAGTCAAACTTTGATGGACAAAGTAAAGAAAGCACAGCTACAGGATGAAGAATGCAAGAAAATAAAGGAAAGCGTGGGCGAGGGTAAAGAAGTGAAGTACAAGGTCGATACTGTGGGAATGCTAAGATTCAAGGGATGAATTTGGGTTCCAACAGTACATGATATTAAAGAAGACATCTTGACGGAAGCTTATAGCTCAAGATACTCGATTCATCCAGGAAGTACGAAAATGTATCAAGATTTGCGGCATCATTTCTGGTTCCCGAACATGAAAAGAGATGTTGTAGAATGCGTTGCAAAGTGTTTGACATGTCAGAAAGTGAAGGCCGAGCATCAACGACCGAGCGGATTACTTCAACCATTGGAAATACCGGAATGGAAGTGGGAGCATATCACAATGGATTTTGTGGTAGGTCTTCCAACGACTCAGAAAGGATACGATGCGATATCGGTGATAGTGGACAGATTGATGAAGTCTGCACACTTTTTTCCAATGAAGATTAGATTTAATCTTGATCAACTGGCAAAGCTATACATTAAGGAGATCGTCTTAAGACATGGAGTTCCGGTGTCAATTATATCAGACAAAGATCCGAGATTCACATCAAATTTCTGGAAGAGACTACAAGAATGCATGGGAACGCAACTGAAGATGAGCACAACATATCATCCACAAACTGATGGGCGAAGCCAACGGACGATCCAAACGCTAGAAGATATGCTTAGAGCATGAATAATGGATTTCAAAGGAAATTGGGATGATCATCTACCATTGGTGGAATTTGCATACAACAACAGTTACCACAGAAACATTGGTATGCCACCATACAAGGCGTTATACGGCAGGAAGTGCAGAACTCCTTTATGCTGGGATGAAGTTGGTGAACGTCAACTGTTAGGCCCAGAACTAGTACAGCAGACCATTGAAGCTATCAAACTCATCAGAGAAAGATTAGTAGATGCTCAAGATCGACAGAAAAAGTATGCTGATCAACACTGGCAGAATCGTGAATTTGAAGCAGGAAATTTCGTGTTCCTGAAAGTTTCTCCTTGGAAGGGAAAAATTCATTTCGGCAAGAAAGGAAAGCTCAGCCCAAGATTTATTGGATCTTTCGAAATATTGCGAAGAGTGGGAAAGGTGGCTTACGAAGTAGCTTTACCTCCAGAATTAGAGCATGTGCACAATGTTTTTCATGTGTCGGTGTTGTGACCATATAAACCCGATTATAAGTGATCGAATATGAACCGTTGCAGTTCAGTAAAGATTTAACCTATGAAGAGATTCCTATCCAGATAGTTGACAAGAAAGAACAAGTGCTAAGGAATAAAGTGATACATTCTGTGAAGGTGATATGGAGGAACCACAATGTTGAAGAGGCTACGTGGGAACTCGAAGCTAATATGATGAAAAATTACCCTGAGTTATTTGTTTCTTCGATTCTGGGGACATAATATTTGTAAGTAGGGAAGAATGTGACGATTTGATTGTTTGAATTGTGATTCTGAGGACATAATCCTTTTAAAGAGGGAATGATGTAACATTCTAGAATTTTAATTGTAATATTAAATATTTATTTAATTATGTAAGTATTTAATGGATGTGTTTATCATTGAATAAATATTTGTTTAATTGATTTAATTTTATTTGGTTAATTATTTGTTAAATAAATAATTAACGATTTAAGAAAATTATTATTATATTGATATTTCAATTTAATGGTTAATTATTTGTGTTGAGTTATGTGATTAAATGATTTATTTAATTAATTATTATTTGGATTAATTAAATTAAATATGAAAACTTAATTAAATATAGTGCGACAAATAACTATATTATAAGGAGTTATTAAAATAAATTAAAGTAGTTTTAATTTAGTTTTATCCAAACAAGGCTTAAAATATTAATTGTTTAAAAATTAAAGGGTTTTGCCAAACAAAGCCTTCTGGCTTTTGGAATTTCTAGTTTTTGAATTTAAATAAGATAAACAAAATAAATAAATATAATATATACGTTATTTTGATAACTGATTATAGCAATTAAGGCTATATCAGTTTCTTTTGTTTACGCTTATTATTTAGTTGGTTTTTTGCACAGAACTTAGTTTGCTAGCCTAGAGAGCTTCATAGAAAAATGAGAGAAGAGTTGAGAGAAATTGAGAGAAAGCTTAGGATTTCCACACAATTCCAGTGATTAGCAGCGATTGTATTAGTAATTGAAGGTATGTTCTACAACTTTTATATTATATGTGCTTATGAGTATCACGACAAGAATTTTCTCATGTTCTGTAAAATCAATTTGTTAGATTGTGGAGTTATATAGTTAGTAATAGTAATTGTATATGTTTATGATGCTTAGAGATTATGTTTAAACAACAATTGCATGCTAATTTCGGTTTACAGTAAAAGAAATTTTTTGACAGTGTATGTTTGTATGTATTTTTTCATATGGCTCATGTAAGTACCAATTTTGATGGACAATTAGTATGCGAAATTCTAAATTGAAGCTTAATTATGCTAGTCTATTAAGAAACGAAGATAACGTAACCTGGATGAAGTAATTTGGACAAGAATTGTAATCACAGTGTTCATTTTTGTGAAGAAACTTGAAAATGGAGTTTTTGCATGAAAACTTGAAAATTGAGAAATTAAAATAGTTTTAGTTGGTGTTAAATTATTCTAATTGATTGTAAATGTTAGAAAACATGTTTATAATAGTTGTATATTTATTTTACATATTAATTTTACTGTTTGATGCGTGAAATTAGTGTTAGTTGGCTTAAGAAAACTGATGTAACCATGTTATGCAATGGAATTGGCATGTGCATGGGCGCTGTCTTTAGGCGCCAAGGCCAAGAATCACGTGGTCTGCGCCATGCAACCAGTGATAAAATCGGCGCTACCACACTAGTACCGCCACGAGACGGTGAAGTCTGTTAATTATGGAGAGTTTGGACGTTTAATTTAGCTTAGCTTAATGATAGGTTAATGTGTCCAACATGTAACAACAAGGCTAAAACAGAGTTGTGTTATATGGATTATGAATTCAAAGTGGTAAAAGTGATTAGTAGGTTACGAACACATTATGTGATAACTTAGTTTATACAATGAATGTTAGATAGGTGTTGAGATGTTAACACTTGGAAATTCTGAAATATATATGGTAACATACGACTTGTGCTAAAATGTTAAGGTTAACTAAAAATGTACATGTTGTGGTATGTTAGCATATCTAATAGAAAATGTGGTGTAAACCAATGTGTAGGTGAACATGAGTTTAATATTGTAACTTACACTCGAGGCAAGTTTCTAAACTTTCTTTTTACATTGAACAAGTATTCTAACTCTACACTTTTGTTGAGCTAGTTCTGTTATCACATTGTATAACTTTATTCATTTACATTGAGCAAGTTTCTTACTTTAATCCTTCATTAATCGAATCCTTGTATTCCTAATCATTATTTGAACAAGTTAGCTATGACTTAAACTTTATTCGAACATATTTTTTTGAATTCCAATATTTATTGATGTATTCTAACTTGTTTATTGCTAGACAAGTTACTTTATTGTCATTCATCTATTATGAATACAATTTTCTTGAATTCTAAATTCTAATATTGAATTATCTTAGTTCATTTACTTAACACAAGTCATTCTCATAGTGAGTAAGCTTTATTTTCAGCTTGCTATTACCTAATGTTTATTCTATAATTCATAGTCTTAGCTTAATATTATTCAAGCAAGGTTTATTGTTATTCAATACTTATGCTTTATAGTTGTTTCTAAGCATGAGTTCAAGATATAGTTAGTTCACTTACACTTATTCATTGTTTCATATCACGTTATTATTGATCAACTGTTGTGTTATCAAACACTATTGATTCAACTAGTCCTCTAGTTGATGTTTGTTAAACTTCAAATTACCCTTGAAAGCTTATCCAAACCAAACTTTCTTTGGTGCAGACTTGTACTCCAAATACTAAGATGAACAACCCTATTATTAGGGGATAATTTACGCTTAGCGTTGAAATGTTTGTGCATAATACATTGTACGAAGGGCTGATCCCCCTAAGTACGAGGAGTCCTTATAGTATTATGACTGTTAAAGTTGGAGTTGAAAGATTACTCACAACTGTGGACATAGTTCATGGTCTTATGACCCTCAGTTACATATATTCCATATTTTGGATACCAGTTTTTTATTATCATTGTTAGAGTACTATCCAGTTTTGATGAGCCTATTCGTTGGCAGTTATTATTGTTATTCTCCTATTGATTCATTATTATATCCAATGAGAAATTGTTTTTCTCTCTCTTGCATATTTATATACTAATTGTAGCTAAAGTTGAGAAGGTAGATGAGCCTTCAACTAGCAAAGAAAAGGGAAAAGTGTATAAGTGATGAAGACTTGTAATAATGATTATTGTTATGACATTAGACTTTTAATCTGATGATTGACCTTTTTAATAATGATGTAATGTAATTATCTATTTTCGCACTTGAATTATGTTTAAAGGTTAGATAACCTGGGATGTTTTTGAATTAATGTTGTAACCCCATTTAAAGGGAGGATTATGGTTTAAATATTATTTTATCTTGGTAGATAGTATGAATGTATGGATAGTGAGCACCAAATCTTGTGGGAATGAATTACCGAGATTTGGGGGTGTCACAGGTTGGTATCAAAGCTTTAGTTTATGAACCTTGGGTGGGGAAAAGCCTTAGGAAGTAACCTTTGAAAAGATAGTGGTGATTAACTCTTATCGAGTTTTAAGGAAGAAGTAATAAAACACTTATGTGCTTATTAGATTACAAATTATGTGCTCGTGAGTGTTGAGTAGTAATGATTAATAATTAAAACTTAAAATTTGGTTGTCAGGATGACTAATGTCGGAGAATCCAGTCATGCTAGGGAGGAGGGACCTCAGATGCCTATAGAGGAGGAGCCTCGTGATATTCAGGTGATTTAGGAACAACTACTGCCACGGAAAACAGTTCTGTCGGTCACAGTAGTTGAGCAGGAAAAGTTTACCTGATGAGGAGGATGAGATAGAGACGGATGAGGAGAAACTTGTTGAGCTGCCACAGTCTGGGATGAGGAGGACGAGGAGGAAGAGATTCGACTTAACTCGATAGCTGCCCGTATGAACGACGAGGTGTATGACCGCAATGTGGAACTTCAAGATACCGTCGAGGAGTTGCAAGAGATAGTATCTGAACAGCAGACTGCAATGACACAGAAAGACGACGGATCCAGGATCGTGAGGAACGACTGACTAATGTCGAGGAGAAACTAGTACACACTGAAGGAGAGAAAGAACAACTGATCGAGGAGGTTGCTGAACTAAAGAACAAACTAAAGGAAGAAGCTACTAAGAGGGCAAGAGTCGAAGACACATATGAGGAAGCGTTTCAATGAGCCGGGATAGCAGTGAAAGACGCACAAGCAAATAGAATAAAGATTGAAGAGATGAATAGAGTATTCAACACCGTGGTTAATCGAGCTCAGGATCGGGTCATGGGTTATCTGATTCAGTTCGAGACGCTACCATCGTACGTATTAGATCACAGAATAATGTTCCGGATTATGGAGGAAGAGCGTAGTAAGGCTAAGCAGTATCTTAGTAGAACATCGTAGTTGTTATGCGAGTAATAAATGTTAAATAAATTGTAAATCCCAAGTGTTATGAAACCTATGGGATATGATGATGAAGTTGTCCTAAAACTTTTGTAGTTCAGGAAAGTAATGTAAATAGCAGTGATGCTATTGTTTTATATTTTCAAAAAAATTATGAATAAATAAAAGTTGTTATTTTATTCAAAGTGTTATGTATTTTCTATCCAACAGTTCTTTTAATTGAACCATCAACTCCTTCATTTCCACTGGTACCATACGATATGGTGCACTTGAAACTGGTGCAGCTCCTGACACAATATCTATTACGAATTGGATCTCCCTATCTGGTGGAAGACCTGGTAATTCTCTTTGAAATACTCCTACTCTCTGGGTATCAACAACATGACACAAATAACCTACACATCCTTTCCTCAACAATTTCCTAGTTTGTGTCATAGTAAGACAACATGAATGTCCCGACGATTTATTACCGTAAAACACTACATGAGCATGTCTCATCGTTCTAATGTTTACACATTTCTTTTGACAATGTATAATTGCACC
This sequence comes from Panax ginseng, assembly GCA_020205605.1. NCBI lineage: Eukaryota > Viridiplantae > Streptophyta > Magnoliopsida > Apiales > Araliaceae > Panax > Panax ginseng. Next base: position 67,255,950 of record CM035145.1, on the reverse strand, counting down.
AGGGTTAAACAACCAATCCATCCAGAGAATTGCATCGAATTCTCCCAACCTTATCGGTGTCAAATCTACCGATAATTTATAACCTCGTATTTCTACATAACAACGCCTATGAATATCTTCAACATGAATTATTTCTTAATTTGCTACCTTAATATTCAAAGGTATAGGCAATCTTTCGGGAAGTAATCATAATCGTCTAGCAAAATCACATTCTATAAAAGAACAAGTAGCACACAAATCAAACAGCACATAAGCCTGTACATCGTTGATTGTGATAATACCTGCAACTACATTCTTTGATGCAACTGCATCTTGAATTGAACTGTCATTTTTAAACACTTTATTATTATTAAAATAATTTTTAATATAATAAAATAATTTTTAATCAATTTATTTAATATATTTATTAAATAAATTTAATATCATTATTATTCAAAAAAATAATAATATTTATGACAAATATGTCAAATTATCAAAAGTTAATTTTTATAACTAATTTTGGAATTTTTAATAATTAATTTCTATTATTAATTAATTTTATGGAAATTAAATTAATTAAAATAAATAAATATGTCGCTATATCCTATAGCGACAGAAAGTGTTGCCTAAGGTGTTCTTGAGCCTCAAGAACATTCATAGACAGTGTTCGAGTTACCTATTTTGACCAATCCTAATTTAGTGTCTATGTTGTTTCTGGGCATGATAAAGCTTTGATCTTGTAGCATTGATGTAGTACTACAAGAAGCAACAATAAATAGGGTCATATTGAATCACACTAAGGATATCTAAGCCATTGAACAAGCTGTCATAGTTGTAATGTTTTTTGTGGTTTAAGGGTTTCAAGTTGTAGTACTCATAACAATGAATAGATCTATTACACCTAATCAGTCTAACTATCTCACAATCAGCAGATCTATGCTAGTCAAACTATGTTATAGGTCGGGTTCATCAGTTTTCTGGGTTACCCAGAAAATAGTTTTCGTGATTGTGCAAGCTACTTTGACCGTCCACTAAGTCCATTATGTTTGTTTTTTGAGTGATCTAAAGGCATAATTATGTAGTCCATATAACATATTATAACACTAATACAATAACACAAATAAATCAACAAACATATGCAAGATCTGAGGCCATGAACATGCTGTCAGTGCTTTTTGGGTAGGTTCTGGGTTACCCAGAATTGCTAAGTCATGGTCGGTCAATGCAGTTTGACCACCCATAACTTGTAATATATACATGATCTGATCCTGACTCAAGTTCCAAATCAAAGCCCTCATAACATACTACAACTACGAACCTTTAAAACACTAAACAAATTAACAGGTATCGATATATGAGGCCTGACATTCGTCTGTCAAACAACATTTTCAAGTTTTTCCAGATTTTTAAAAACTTCAATTTCGTTCATCTAGATGTTATAGATCCACATGATAACAACCCATATCACTTATTAACATATCATACAACATATTTAAACACAAAAACACAAGATCTAACATAATAGTAAATATCAGATTTGGGTTTAGGGTTATACCTCACTTTGAACAAATCTTAAATCTGGGTTCCTGATCTGTTTTTTGGTGTGCTAGATACTTGATTTGGGACTGAAATACTTATGCTTTTCGTGGGTCTAGAGAGTGAGAAACTTGGTTGAGGATAAGTTAACAAATGGGGCTTGTTTATGTACTTTTCTCTATCTTAATCTATATATATATATTAGAATGAAATGTAAATGGCTAATTGGAGTTAAATTAAGTCAAATGGCTATCTAGAGTTGGTTACCAACCCCATATCTTGGCAAGATTTGCAAGCTACATAATAAAAAATGCTAAAAGGGCAATTTGGACATTTAGCTTGCAAATTTAATGGCAACCTTGTAACTTGACTAACCCTTAGGGCTTAACCCTAAGGTTTTAAAAGATTTAGTTTCTAGGATTTTCTAATTAGGGCAAAAAATTGGAAAGTAAACTTTCTAATATTGGAAATTAGGATTTCCTAGTCATGTTAAGTTTCCTAATTACTTAGGACTTGGAAATTAGGTTTAAGATTACAAATTAATATTTAGCTTTCTAAATTAGCAGTTAGGGTTTCTAACATAGCAATTGGGGTTTATAGTAATTAAGGTTTCTAATTAATTAGGGTTTCTAATTAATCATTAGAGTTTTCCCTAATCAGGGTTATAACTAATAATACTTATCCTTAATCACATTAACACAATTACTTAACAGTCTTGAACTCCTATTTGAATTTCAAATTAGGGTTTTTCAAATTAATGCTAGGGTTTTGTCATGATACACTATAATTGACCAACCATTATCAGTACACACATATAGTACATACTTATAGCACTGAAATATAATTATTATATTATAAATTTTCAAATTCCTTATTCAAAATCCAAAATTAGGGTTTTGAATCCATAACCGACTTTACTTTCATTCCTAGTCAATTTATAAAAATTAAATTGACTATTTTGCTAAATCCATATCGCATAAATTTCAAAATATTATTCATGATACCAATATTCATAAAATAAAATAATAATAAAAAAATTATTCATAAAAATACAGATATAATTATTTGAAAATTCACGGTCTTTACAACTTACATTCAATATGAAAATCAAATGAAGTTAAAGAACTTGAAATAAATGCAAATATTCATTAATAATCAGTGAAAGTGGAATAATCGACAAATAACATACTTTGAAAAATAATAACTCGATTTGAGTTATGGAAACTTGCCTTTTGTGTTGATTACCACTTATAGCATAAAATCACCTCAATGAACTATATTATCCTATTGATGTACATATAGGTATTCTTTAGTCACACACACTTTGACATATATACCACATGCATTTATCACACATTTTTCTATCCATGTATTCTATACCCATTAAAACTCATAGATGTATAATCCACATTGTTCTTACTTTCGATAACCTTAGAAACATTTTAGCAAATTTTAGTCCCATATACTCATCTCATGTTTGTATGCGTGAAATAATACTTAAGTCGCGTATTTTAGTTCAAGTTGTTTCACACATACATGTTAAGGAACTTTTAAACTAGGTTTTATCTTTTCTATTTACATTCAAAATTTGTCAGTTTTACTCATAAACTTTCTATTTTACAATTTAAGAAGGTTCATTGTGTCAAAGACTAACCATATCATTCATTAAACCACATAACAATGCTAAACAACCTTTCCTACGTATGCTTAAATGTATTAAATTTATTTGCACGTAGCTAGTATAACTCTCTACTTAGCAACTCATTTTAGTTCATGCGTGAGTAGTTTATATCTAAATAATAAAATTTATCACATTAATCCAGCCTTTTTCAACGTCACGACGCTATCTCCGAATCCGAAGACATCTCCCAAAGTCGAAGACATCATCTCCGAACCTGAAGACATCTCCCAAAGTCTTTCGAATCCAGCTCCTCGGGACATCTTAAGTCTTTGGGGAATATGACTGCTTCTTCAGACTAGTTCTCCTATCTTGACTCCTATCTAACTCTTCCTCAAACTCCATATGTAGTTGTACTTCGTGTCTAACTAGACGTGTGAACATGTCGGTTATCTCTAAAGGCATAAAGCATCCTATTAATTAAAAGTTCACAAGATTTAGTGAATATGGTTTACTAACTAGGAGGCAAGGACCCGAAAGGAAAAATAATAATGATAATTAAAATTAATCATAACAGTTCCTGAGGCATGCCATGCAATTAATTTAGGTCTATTTTACTTTGGTAGAGCCTAAGTTCTTGGGTTTGTTGAGGTTGTTCATGGGTACACAGATAGCCAACTTAGCATTTTATTCAAGCTACTAGTCAGTTTAATGCTTATAACGTTTGGTCTTGGATACACCTATTGTGAGAGCCCCGACTCCGGGTCTCAAATCACCGCAGATCTGGTATAAACAATTCTATAACTATTGCAGAAGATATAATACTTCAACTTCAATCAAGTTTCATGGCCGTCACATGACATATCTGAGAGATCTAACTTTCGAAAATCGCCGTCAGACATGTTCTTCAATTTTTTGGTTTTACATAATTGAAGAACAGTCAAGGTACCTATTTTGAAGCTTTGCATCTTAGCTTTCTAGGCTCAGTTTGTAGTAGGGATGTCAGGGAAGAATTCTATAACAATAGATCATCATATCATCATCACACAATAAAGACCAAGGTTTGTCAAAGTATGTCAGAACCCATGTTCTTGAGAAATCTGGGTTTGTCAGATTTCTTCTTAAGGCAGGTGGTCAACGCTTGTTTGACCAAAAATATCTTTGATCCTGTTATGGATCTGGGTGATCTAAAGGCTTGAAACTGTAGTCCTCGTGTCAGACTACAATATTAAAGCACTAATACATACAAAAACACAAACAGTAGTAAGATCAGAGGCTCGAAATATGTTGTCAGACGAAATCTGGGTTTCTAGGATACCCAGAAACTCAATTTTCGTGATCGGTCAACGAGTTTTGACTGCTTATTTCTTAAGATCTAAACATGATCTGACCTTGTTTCCAGTTCTAGATCATAGTCTAAATGGCATACTACACATATACAACTTCAAACACCATAAATCATTAACACATAAGAATCTAGAGACCCTGACATTAGCTTGTTTAACCATATTTTCTAACTTTTTTAGATTTTTGAAATCTTTAAATTCGTTCATTTAGATGTTATGGATCTATGTTATTACAACCCAGATCACCCAAAAACATCATATTACACAACTTTAATCAATAAACAACAAAAATAACATGAAATCATATGATTTCTAAGATTAGGGTTTTATACCATTTTGAGCCTTGATCTTGAATCTGGGGTTCCTGATTTGTTATGGAAGTAGTAGGGACCTGATTGGGGACTGATTTACTAATATATTTCGTGGGTCTAGAGGGAGAGAGAGATTTGGTTGGGTGATTATGAACAAATGAGGTATGGATGTACACTTTTCTCTCTCTTGATCTATCTATATGATGAATGTAATGAAGTGGCTGAGATATAATGGCTGAGTTGTGTTATTCGCAGTCACATGGCTGATCTATTAGGTCACCAACTCCAAAATATGGCAAGATACACAAGTTATGTCAAATAATGCAACAAGGGAAAATTGGTCTTTTGGCTTGAAATTTTAATGGCACATTTTACCTTTGCTACACCCCTTGGGGTTTGGACCCTTAGGGTTAAATTTTTTTTTTTTAGGATTTCCAATTTAGGTTTTAAAATGGAAAATTATGATTTCTGAATTATATTTAGGGTTTTCTAATTATATTATGATTTCCTAATCATAATTCAAGCATGCTAATTAGGATTAATATTTCATAATTAAAATTGCTAATTTAGCAATTAGGTTCAAAATTGTACATTAGGGTTTCAAACGTAATGATTAGCGTATCAAAATTTAAAATTAAGGTTTTCTAACTAATTCGTTAGGCTTTACCCTAATTAATCTTATAATCAATACAATTGATTCTCTGAGATCCCAAGTTAGAGTTTTCGTAATCTAAATTAGGGGTTTGGATTCCCAGAACTAAAATTAGGGTTTCAAGAGCCGGTTTTAGGCTTTCTTATCAAACGTAAGAATTTTCTTACTAAACATCGATATTCTTAATATATGATTAGGGTTTGTCTCATATATAATTTATCTAGTCAACCATTGACCCTTAACCACATATTGTACACATATACGATCATATACCCAGAACATATACACTTATTCACTTAATCTTGAATAATTCTCCAGAAAGATTTTTAAATCCATAAAATTCCTTCAAAAAAATGCCAAATCCATAAACTTATTTTCTGTCTAAGTTTATTATTTAACCTTAATTAAATATTTTAAGATTTTAATAAATATCCAAATTCTCGGGTTGTCACATTCAACCCTTCTTCTAAAATATTCGTCACCAAAATTTACCTTACACCTTACACCATGCACCATACACCATTCATACACAACATCACATGCTACCCAATACATTCCTCACAAGTGTAAAAATTTGCAAATATTGCTAAAGAGTTATATAGACTATTGTCTGTCATTTTTGAAAAGGTTATACAGAAATTCATCCGCAAAACCGTCATACTTACAGAAATATAGGGTAATTGGCCTGATATGCCCAATACTAGCCAAGTACTGCTGGTTGGAACAAATTTTCCTTGTTCCTTCTATCCCATCCGCCTTTTTAGGCGCAAAATTTTTTTCTTACCTCAGTCTTTAGCGAAATCCGCACCAAAACAATTTGGTTCGAGAAAATTTTCAAAGAACGCTTAGAGTTTTCATAAATGTTGGTCTAGCCGAATCGAATAGCTTAAACTCTTATCAATAATTTAATTCAATCAAAATATTTAGGTATAGTCAAACCCCGTTGGCAAATTAAAAATTTAAAATTAGTTTAAAAATGACGCCATGATGTCGTACTGTATTAACAGCCCATTTCAGGATGTCGTCATCGAGTGACTTTCTCATAACACATCATATAATAGTGGAACAAAGATTTTAGATCAAACTCAACACCAAGTATTCTTGTATTTACAACTCTATCAACTTTTTATCATCTCTGCACCAAGTTACATAGTATATAAGCGATATATAAAAATATATTTTGATATTTCAAATCATTATCGTCTGGCTGAAACAAGTAGCATAGACTATTCTTTAAAATGTTCTAAAAATCTTTGCAATTTAGTTTTATCATCTCAATAGGTAACGATGTATCGGTGGCCCGAAGTCCACACATACACAATGGTCACCAGAAGTTGAGAATAAAAATTCATTTCAAAAAGGCACATAGTGCGTATTTAGCTTAATGTCAAAAATTTTGAAGTCTAGCATAGCTAAGAGATTTGGAAAACTTATGTCTCCACTACTGATCCATTGCTTAATTAGTCTATCTAATCCTATTATCTTCAATATTCCATTCACACTCAGTTATACCCAGTTTGTCAAACTTACCACACATATGAGTTCAGGAACTTTCCACAATCATATGAGTTTAAGAACTTGTCCTAGTCAGACCTTTGACGTCCATTCTCTGAGGGGTTCATAAACATTCCACATAATTATGAGTCACGAACGTACCATAAGTATGAGTTTTAAGAACTCGTGCTTAACCTGATATTCTCTACCTATTACATATCTATCTGTTATACACATGAGAAAAAAATCAACTTCTCAACACGCATATAGCAAATAGCGCGACACGTACATTTCAATAATTATCCTAACTCCCTTCTCAATACGAATTTTATTTAATCTGTATTCATAATCCTTTCCTGAATCATACCAATTCATAGTACAATTGATACACAACAATCTTGTTGTAAACTTTTCAATCATTAGATTGATTCTTCTCGTTGCTATCACCTTATCAGATCAGGGGGTGATCTCATCGTATATATTACGATTCATTTCTATATTCTATGATCCTTTTGTTTTACGATCTCCTGTCACTGTACTTTTAGTCTTTTAGACTCTATATATTTATTACTACTGTTCACAATTATTATCAGAGTTAGGAAACTCCGTGTTTTTTATAACCCATCGAGTTTCGTCTTTGAATCTTTTCGACACACAAACTCTACGTGAGTTAGATCTTATCCTAATCATTGCAGATATCAGTCTCAGGTAACCCTACCTAAGGTTTACAACCTACAACTTTCATATCAACTATGACACTCATGGTACTTCCAACCATAGCACCCCATAGTGATACCTATCAACTTGCTACCGACTGGCTCGGCATCTCCTACGAAAAGTCTGGCTTCGGTGCCTTCCCTTAAAGGGATGTCATCAGCAAAAGGCTCGGGGCTCTTCGCAAATTCATGCTTATAGCTTTGATACCAACTGTGAGAGCCCCAAATCTGGGTCCCATATCACCGCAGATCTGGCATAAACAATTTTATTACTATTGCGGAAGATATAAACATAAATTGTTTATACATTACATTTACACACTAACCCCAAGGTCGAAAACCTTCACATAATACCTGAACAAATATTCTATCTAACATACAATGTTATTATTATACAATACTGTTACAAATTAGCTGCACATATAATCCCAAGCTGAACTTGGCTTTGACTTTTCCTTGTATCCGACGTATTCGCCTTATCTGCAATGTTTTTCACGATATAGCAAGGGTGAGCAACAAGTTTGTCCAGCAAGTTTAAGTTCAATAAATTAAAGATATATCATGATAGAAAGAATTGAACAATAAGCTGGCTAAAGTTCTATAATATAATTGTGAACAAGCATGAATAAGTTTTCATAGCTGAACGAACATGGAACATGAACAAATATATATGGACCGAATGGTAATGAAGGTGATCAGCCTATCATACTTGATGAATACATGAAATGTGCACAGAGTGCGAATCAATAATTCATAGATATGGTATAATCAGTAGAGATTAACCACAAGCATATTTCAAAAATATCAACTCGAGGTCGAGTTAGAGAAAACTTGCATGATCGGTTGATTATTGTTACGCAATTTATTTAGTTGCTTGAAGACCTATTATAAATAATATTGATCTACAAATTAGAATAATATCATCACAATATTTAAAATAACCTAAACACATTATCACATAATCCTATCAGTCTATAAAATACATAAAACCTAACCTCAAGTCAAACTTTTACAATTTGAGTTGAATTTGGTACCATTCGACATCTCGACGGCCTAGTCGGATAATTATCGAGTTTAAGTTCAATTAAACTCTGCCTAATATCACTAAGACTCGGTCTAAACTGATTCACAAATATCTTAGATAATTTATTATTAGTCAAAATATTTTTTATAAACTCAAAATAATTTTCAAATAATTATTATCATTTATCATATTTTTCAATCATTCATATCGTATTTATCTAATTTAAATACCACAATATTCCATTATCAATAATATTTATTTAATATTAAATATTAATGAAATATATGTCATAATATTATAATATATTTATAATATCTCAAAGTATTTTTAATACTTTATTATTGCTTTTAAATCATTTTAAAGTAATTAAAACCATTATTAAATAACGCCTTTAATATTAAATATTAATATTTTTCATAAAAAATATCAAAAGTTATATTCTATAACTTAAAATATTTTTATAACACTAAAATAATTTTTTATATGATTTTTAAATCACAAATTCTATTTTTCCCACAATTTATTTAATATATTTATGAAATTAATTAATTACCAAAGAATATTAATTTATTAATGAAATTTATCACAAAATATTAAAAGTCATAAAAAAATTAACTTTAAATATTTTCTTATACCTTAATATAATTGTAAATGATTTTTCATGTATTAAAATATTTTTAAATAATTTATTTAGTATTATAATTAAATAAATTAAATACCATTAATATTCCAAAATATTAAATATTAATGAAATATATTCAAAATAATAAAAAACCTATTTTTGGACTTTAAATAATTTTTAAGAATTTAATATTAATTTTTAATAATTAAAAACTATTTTTTCTATTTATTAAATAAAATAATTAATTATTCGAAATTAAATGTCACTAAAGAGGGCCTATAGCAACAGAACCGTCGCTATAGGTGTTTTTATGTTCTTGAGCTAAACCTAGAAACTCATGGTCAGTGTTCAAGGTAGGAGGTTTGACCGGTTCTAAATCCTTGGTTATTAAGTTTTCTAGGCTGCTAAAGTTTCAAGATTGTACTATTCATGTAATACTTCAAGTTCAATCAAGTTTCATGGCCATCACATAACATATCTGAGAGATATAACCTCTCAAAATCGTTGTCAGACATGTTCTTCAATTTTTCGGTTTTCCAGAATTGAAGAACAGTCGAGGTACCTATTTTGAAGCTTTGCATCTTAACTTTTTGGGCTCAGTTTCTGTGATTTGAGAGTTCAACCTTGTAGTAGGGATGTCATGGAAGAATTCTATAACAATCGATCATCATATCATCATCACACAAGAAAGATCAAGGCTGGTCAAAGTATGTCAGAACGCCTGTTCTTGAGAAATCTGGGTTTTCTAGATTTCTTCTTAAGGCAAGTGGTCAACTCTTATTTGACCGAAAATATCTTTGATCCTGTTATGGATATGGGTGATCTAAAGGCTTGGAAGTGTAGTGCTCATGTCAGACTACAAGTTTTAAGCACTAACACGGACTAAAACACAAACAATACGAAGATCAGAGGCTCGAAAAATGTTGTCAGACAAAATATGGGTTTCTGGGTTACCCAAAAACTCAGTTTTCGTGATCAGTCAACGCATTTTGACTGCTTATTTCTTAAGATCTAGACATGATCTGACCCTGTTTCTATTTCACAATCAAAGTCTACATGGCATACTACACATATACAACTTCAAACACCATAAATCATTAATATAGAAGAATCTAGAGGCCCTGACATTAGCTTGTCAGACCATATTTTCCAACTTTTCAAGATTTTTGAAATCTTTAAATTCGTGCATTTAGATGTCATGAAACTATATTATTACAACCCAGATCACTCAAAAACATCATATTACACAACTTTAAACAATAAACAACAACAAATAACATGAAATCATATGATTTCTAAGATTAGGGTTTTATACCATTTTGAGCCTTGATCTTGAATCTGGGGTTCCTGATTTGTTATGGAAGTAGTAGGGACCTGATTGGGGACTGATTTACTAATATATTTCGTGGGTCTAGAGGGAGAGAGAGACTTGGTTGGGTGATTATGAACAAATGAAGTATGAATGTACACTTTTCTCTCTCTTGATCTATCTATATGATGAATGTAATGAACTGCCTGAGATATAATGGTTGAGTTGTGTTATTCTCACTCAAATGTCTGATCTATTAGGTCACCAACTCCAAAATATGGCAAGATCCACAAGTTATGTCAAATAATGTAACAAGGGCAAATTGGTTTTTTGGCTTGAAATTTTAATGGCACATTTGACATTTGCTAGAACCCTTAAGGTTTGGACCCTTAGGGTTTAACATTAAGGTTAAAAAAATAATTTTCACGGATTTCCAATTTAGGTTTTAAAATGGAAAATTATGATTTTTAAATTATAATTAGGGTTTTCTAATTATATTAAGATTTCCTAATCATATTTTAAGCTTGCTAATTAGGATTAATATTTCCTAATTAAAATTGTTAATTTAGCAATTACGTTCATAATTGTACATTAGGGTTTCAAACTAGGGTATACAATTTTAAAATTAGGGTTTTCTAACTAATTCGTTATGCTTTACCCTAATTAATCTTATAATCAATACACTTAAGTCTCTGAGATCCCAAGTTAGGGTTTTCGTAATCTGAATTAGGGTTTCGGATTCCCAAAACTGAAATTAGGGTTTCTATAGTCGGTTTTAGGGTTTCTTATCAGACGTAAGAATTTTCTAACTGAACGTCGATATTCTTAATATATGATTAGGGTTTGTCACATATATAATTTATCTAGTTAACCCTTGATCCTTATCCATATATTGTACACATATACGATCATATACCCAGAACATATACACTTATTCACTTAATCATGAATAATTCTTCAGAAAAATTTTTAAATCCATAAAATTCCTTCAAAAAAAGCCAAATCCATACACTTATTTTATGTCTAGGTTTATTATTTAACCTTAATTCAATATTTTAAGTTTTAATAAATATCCAAATTATCGGGTTGTCACACCTATCATAATGACCAATTGGACCCTTTCATATGCATATTACATTACTTATCCCAAAAGAAACTATCTGGCTAAAATTGATAGGTAATACTTAAGGTAACAAGGTCATACCTTTATACCTTCACAATCGTTACTCCTAGATTATGTCTTCCCGAACAACAAGAGCTTCCTAGGTTTTTCTTCTTTCCTCTCAACTCTCTCTAGCTTTCTTATATCAGGACTAACAAATGAAATGTGGCAAATTCCACCAATACATCTAAGACTTCCTATTTATAGGAAAATCATTATCCAATTATTAGGTTATTAACTAAGGGTAAAAGTTGGGTTGGTGGAAAGGGTTACCCACTCTCACTAACCCTAGTCCTTTTTCATCATTCCACCCACATGGCTTTGCTTGTTGGTTAAAAAGAGAAGAAAAAAAACATCATTCTAGCAATGGGAGTGGCAGGGTCGGTCATGGGGGTTCCTTCCTCCCATGTCACATTTTATTTATCCCACCTTTTGCACCATACACTAGTATACTTTTTTTTATATATACCTACATATATTTTTACCCACATATACCTATATATGGATACTTAGCATATAAATATATACATATACTATACATATACCTATATATTTATATGACCCAAGTGTATTGTGTTAATCCAATAAAATGCCCCTTGGGCTACTAGCACAATTGAATCAAATACTCATTGGGCTCTTCCTAAATAAAATTAATTTGAGCTAGATACAACATTAATCTAGCACATCAATTATTTGGGCCACTTTTCCTAACACTTGTAAGTTAGTCACATTGGCTTGGATATCCCTTAGTGTAATAACTTATTAAATTATCTCTTAATTAATCCAATTAAGTAATTAATTATGTCACACAAGACTTATCACTTAAGTTTAATTATGCTCATCATCAACATCACATTTCTCAATTACCACATACCTAATTCAATTTAATTGAATTATCATATCATGCCACAAAATAAATTTATATTCAAATGAAAATTCAAACAATCATTATTCTCAATATTAATATTATTTATTTAAAATTTGCGGGTATTACATCAAGACTGAGTTCCAAAACTCAATGTGTTGTAGTCATAAGTTAACTTTCATACTTCAACAAGAATTGTAGATAATTCATATAATCATGTCAAGTTCATATAGCAAATAGGAACTGAAAGAGTTGCCTTAAGCATTCTTCTTCTTCTTAGCTTTAATCACCCCTGATCTTGATCTTCATCCTCTCCCTCTTGATTCGGCTAACTCTCCCTCTTTTCTCTCCAATTTGCTAGAGCTTCCTATATTAGTTTTAGTGAGTTCTAAGTGAAGGACCAAGGTCCTAATTATAGACAACTCAAGACTTAGCCCCTAAGTCTTGTCGACGTCGGAAATTTTATTTGTCCATTTCTGTTTTTGTTTTTTAGTGTTCTTATGTTAGGTGAGATTTGTTTGAAAGATTACGTTTGAAAAGGTTCGACATGTATATGTCGACAATTTGACTGTAAGAGTCGCCAGTTGATATTTTTAAATAGTTGCACTAACACAACCGAGAAATGGTTTGCACATAGACCTAGAGATGTGACACTGCTTAACTGGTTTTCAAAATCAAAATTCGTTAGGGTCCGGGGGCGTGATTATGCGGAGAGAAGGTGTTAGGCACCCCCCGACATCTGTTATAACACGGTTACTGTCACTTTCCAATTTAAACTATTATCTAAATGTGTGTGTAGGTCCATGTGCAATTTTCTGGAAGTAGTGTTATGCCTCATTTGTACCTATATACAAAGGGTTTGAATTTTGTAAAAAAGTTCAATTTTAATGAGATATGGCAGTGATATTTTGTAAAACAAGTTTTTCAAACCCTTATGCTCAATAGTAATTGAGGCCTTTGATACTTCCATTTTATTATGTGTTCGACTTAATTGCTTTTATTTTCGAGATGCGAGGCATCTTCGAGAAAATAAGATACATAGCAGTGCCGAACTCCTTGTCGGAATGAGAGCCATCTAATGAAATTCAGACACCGTGAATAATTTATAAGCCGACTGCAGCTGAAAATGTCCATCACGGGAACCGAATCTAGATTCAGGAACTGAATCTGTGATCACATGATTCTTAGGTTCACATGATAAATCAATATGTACAAAACCTAAAACAAGAACTATATTTTAATAAATCTAAACCATTTCAGCTTCATCGGTTAGTCACCATGAACCGGTTAAAATGAGAAATGGCCAGATTGAGACAAATCTAGCCCGCAATAAAAGCTAGAAAACGAATTAGATTTAAGTAAATCTAAGCATATTAACTTCAACGGTACCAGTATAGTTACCATGAACCGGTTAAAGTGGGAAATAGCCAGATTTAGGCAAATCTAACCCGCAAACCGATAAACAGTTATATATATATAAGCGGTAATTATATATATATGAACAATCAACTGCCACGAAGTGAACTCCAGGCAGGACTTGAAATATATATATATATATAAGTGGTAAAAGGCCACGAAGTGATCTCCAAGCCTGACTAAAATGTATATATATATATATATATATATATATATATGGGATTCTATCCATGGCAACCGGTTGACATGGACACTATTCTAACAACCCACTTTCGGACCGTTGATCAACTTATTGGAAGGCTTAGATTGAAACATAAAATATACCCAGCCGGTACAACATGTTGTGCCTAAAAACAGGTTGTACCGGCTTTTATTTTAATATAAGGGCCTCATGGTCAAATATGTTGTCAGTTTGGTTAAACAAAAAGATTTTTTTAATATAATACACGAACCGCTACAAGTTGTAGTGGCTTGACTATTGTTTTTCTATTTTTTTTAAATCATTTCCCCTTTTAACAAAATTCTAAATAATTAACAAAATTAGCTTTTGTTCTAAATAGTATTAAAACTCAACTTTTCATTGATCAATTCCATAATTAGCTTTTGTTCTAAATAGTATTATATTAAAATTAGAACAAAAGCTAATTATTTTAACTTTTGAAATGAGCTTTATAATGTGCATTTTTTTTAACTTCAATTAATATTTTGTACAACTTTTTTTTATTAAATCAAGTATTTTGTAAATTATTGAAGAAGAAACTAATTAATGATATCAAATTAATTGTAAAAATGTAATAATTTAGTATAAGTTTTAATAAATTATTTCAAAAGTTTAAACATATCAAATTAATTTTAAAAATTGTAATAATTTACTTTGACTTTTAAATAAATTATTTTAATATTTTTAACATATCAAACTAGTTTTTAAAAAAAGTAATAATTTGGATGGGAGGAAGTATTTGATATCAAATTGATTATAGTGAGCAAGAATAGAAGTTGGTATTTTAAATTGAAAGTTCTTTATTAGCTTTATATATGACAAAGTGGGTGGGACAATAGAAGAAAAAAAAATTGACCAAGCCACAACAGCTTCAACCGGTTGGTGTATTAAAAAAAGCCTACATGTATGGGGGAAATGATTTAACAAAAAGAAAAAAAAAACCAAGCCGCTACAACTTGTAGCGGTTGGTGTATTATATTAAAAAAAAATCTTTTTGTTTAACCAAACTGACAACATGTTTGACCATAGGGCCCTTATATTAAAATAAAAGCCAGATAACTTTGTTTTTTTAGGCACAACATGTTTATGCAATTACCGGGAATATTTTATGTTTCAATTTAAGCCTTTCAATAAGTTGATCAACCATCCAAAAGTGGGTTGTTAGAATAGTGTCCATTGAAACCTATTGTCATGGATGGAATCCATATATATATATATATATATATATATATATATATATATATATATATATATATAAGTTGTAAACGCATATGGATATCACACCCAGGCTCAATCAAACAGAGTTCGATAACAGGATATATATATATATATATATAAAAGCAGTAAACGCTCCAAATATTATATACGGGCTCAATCGAAGCATAGTTCGATAATAATATATATATGACGCCCCAAAAATAGGTATACATCACCCATCTTGAGTCCCCTAATACATGTTACATAAATCAAATACAAACTTCTTTAATACAACTGTCGTGTAAAAATACGACAAAACATAGCTGAGTTTTTACATTAATATTGTCTTCTAGACAATATCCAAACTCAAATGGAGTCCTCATTACATTTATTGTCACGATATTTCATAGAATAGTGTGGACTACTATAACACCATCTCAGACCATCACTCCGTTCCCCGACTAGTCTCGGCTACGTTCTCATTTCCTGAAGAGAATAATGAAAGCAAAAGGATGAGCTCAACTAGCCTAGTAAGAAATATTATGACTAAGATAATGCAGAATAAATTAGCACTAGCCTTCAACAGTGTTAAACTAATAAACAACAAGTTTAACTGCAGCGGAACAAGCAATCCATTAGAAGAGTCAAGTAGAGAATGATATCTACTATCTTCAATAATTTAAAAAGTTTATCAATAACTTTATCACTTAGACTCAGTTTAATAAATAAACCATATCATCGAATCAACCCTGCACTACGGGCCAAGGATATTCATGTAATCATCAATGGTCATGATCATGCCAACAACTGTCCATCAATGCACTTCAGGCCAATGAGGACTTTTACCACATCATTTATAACATTACGGTCATGATTATATCGAATAATCCCTGGTCATAATCATACCAAGTCCATCTATGCCCTATGGGCCACATATGACTTTCATCATAATATAAGCATTAAGATGATGGCAATGATATTAGAATTCAATTAAAAGGAAGCAAATGATAAATTTTAAATTTTTAAAGATTTATATTTAAATATATTAAGAATTAATAATGTCCAAATTGTCAACATGATACTGCTTTGTGGAGTAAAATTCAAGAATAATATTGTACCAAAAATGATTTGGACCGAAATGAAATCATTTTTTTGTCATGAATAGTACCCTAGGTGAATAGTAACTGAGTGAATAGTACCCCATGAATAGTACTTTGGGAATAGTACCCCATGAATAGTACTCTGGCATAAAAAGGATAAAACTTATCAAGAATGCTCAGACTAATATTTCCATGAAAAGATACTAGATGAAGCGCAAAGATCAAGGATATTCTACAAATTTCACGGAGTATAAAAGCCAAAACTTAACAAAATGAGTGTGAAATTTGAAATCTGAAACGAAATGATATTACTTACTTACTACAGAGTATGGAAGAAAATATTACTTCTTACGAGTATTGAACAAAAATAATATCCCATACTTCAGAAGAAGACTGGATACTAGAATACTGAAGTAGCAAACTTCTCTTATTCTTTCTCTTTATAGTTTATCTCTCTATAATTGCTCTTGTGAGTCTTAGTGAATTGGTGAGAATGAAAGAAGAATGAACTTCTATTTATAGGAAAATATAGTTTTGATAATTGCACGTTTTGGGGCTCAAAATATTACAGTAAACAATGGAAGAAAAGAGAAACATGGTTCAAGTTTACTTACCCTTTGATGATCACTTGATAAGCCTTAATCTTCTTCTTGCTTTTTCTCTCAAACCAATAAGCTATAAGTTGTTGGTGGAAAATCTAACAAGGGAAGTCTAACTTTATATGTGCTTATTCTCTCAAGCAAATAAGCTCTCAACTTATAAGTTGGATGAAATGAAACAACCAAACAAATGAATCCAAGCTTGCTATTTGTAGGACTTCTAAAGTTGGGGTAGTTTAGTCTTTTAGGCCATTCCACCTCCTTAATCCACCTCCTTACTATTTATTACTTGCTCTCCACAACACTTGGTCACCACACTTTTTGCTTAGCCATTAAGTTAACTTGCCTAGCACCTAACTTATCCTTTACTTAACCCTTAAGTCTACTTGCTCATCACTCTTGTTTCTTGGTCACCAAGATCACCCATGGATCATGGGTTGCTCCATGGATCCTCCTAATCCATTGGACCATAGCTTGGGCTTAGATTTAATTAGATTAGCTTAAGCTTTGGGCTTGCAATACAAACATTAGGCTTGTTTATTAATTCACATTGGACTTAACCATTCATACTTTTGGGCCTTATCAATATTCCCATTGGACAATACAATTTCCTACATAATTCAACCAATCCATTACATTTGGCTTAAAGCCTTATAACATATTCTATACGTATAATTCTCGTATTCTAACTCATATACTAATTCATGATATACAATATACCGTCATTCATACATACTCGTATCATAATCATATTCATTACTTCGTATAATACCTACGTATTATACGATCATTGTTTAATTCATTAATCGCATTATATTTCCTCCTTGTAAATCATTTTCCTTAAACGTTAGGTTTTAAGTCCGCAGGTGAAAAACTGTGTTTGCCATAACTGAAATATTATTGGATATTCCATCTTACCTTGATATTCTATCGTTACGTATTTCTCGGAAGTTCAAAAATAATTCCCAAGCCGAAATGCGTGAATAATGTTTTTCGAAAAATTTCTCAGAAAGCTTTTATTTTCGTCTTGGAAATTCAAACACTTTAATTCTATCACGTAACCAAAATCCTACGACGTTCTGATATGCTTAGGTCATCGAACGACCTTCAATTAGCTTGCTCCTATAAATAATCAATTAAATTCATTTAATCCTTATAATTAAATAAAATTTTAATTATTCTAAAAATTCGATTTTCTCGGGCGGTACAGCTTTATTGTGGATATAGCTAGGTGTGTGCATGTGTTTGTATATACGTTTCTTTTTCCTGTTGTTAAACCAAACTTTAGGATTTCAAGTTGCATTTAATTTTTACATTTATTTTTACGTAGTTTACTTTTTTTTTAATTTTGTCGTTATCTCAAATTGAATTCAAAAAGTCAATATTGATCTTATATTTTCGAACAAAGGGAATATTAATTATGACGCCCCCAAAATTAGGTATACATCACCCATCTTGAGTCGCCAGATACATGGTACAGAATTCAAATACAACTTAATAATATAACTGGCGTGTACAATACGACAAAACATAAACTGTGAGTTTGAATACAAATATTGTCTACTAGAGATTATACAAACTCAAATGGAGTCCTTATTACAATTATTATTACACTATTTCATAGAATAGTGAGGAATACTAATGCACCATCTAGGACCATCACTCTATTCCCCGACTAGTCCCAACTACGTTCTCATTTCCTGAAGGGAACAATGAAAGTAAAAGGGTGAGCTCAACTAGCCCAGTAAGAAATATTATGACTAAGATAATGCAAAATAAATTATCGTTAGCCTTCAATAGTGTTAAACTGATACAATACAAAAAACATCAAGTTTAACTGCAGTGGAACAAGCAATCCATTAGAAGAGTCAACTAGAGAATAAAATCTACTATCTTCTATGATTTAAAAGGTTTTTCATCACTTTTATCGCTGAGACTCAGCTTAATAAATAATCCACATCATCGAATCACCCCTACACTTCTACTTAAAGATATTCTTTAGTATCACGACCATGAATTATCCATGCATTACGGCTAAAGATAATCATGTTTTCATCAACGGTCCTGATTATGCCATAAAACAATTCATCTTTGCACTACGGCCAAAGAGAATCCATAGCCATAATCATACCAAAAACTGTCCATCAATGCACTACGGGCCAATGAGGACTTTTACCACATCATTTGTAACATTACGGTCCATGATTACAATCGAATAATCCTCGGTCATAATCATACAAAGTCCATCTATGCACCACAGCCACGTATGACTTTCAACAAAATATAAACATGAGGATGATGACAATGATATAAGAATTCAATAAAACAAGTTCAAGAATTAATTTATCCTGGAACCAATAATGTCCAAATTGTCAACATGATACTGCTTTGTAAAGTAAAATTCAAGAATGCTCAGAAGAATATTTCCATGAAAAGATACTGGATGAAGCGCAAATATCAAGGATATTCCACAAATTTCATGGAGTATAGAAGTCAAAACTTTAACCAACTGAGTATAATAAAGAATGGAAAAACAAAAGAAATTACCATGTATGCGGTACTTCGCATAGACAGGTTATTCCAATAGAATACTAAATAACGGAACCAGGTCAGGCGAAATTCGCACCAACAAGATGTTCCAATGGAATAATAAAGAATAAAATAACAACAGAAATCACCATGTATGCGATGCTTTGCATATGACAAAGTTATTCCAATGTAATACTAATAAGGATTTTAATCGTCCTCCCACAGAAACGCATTACACGTGATATTTCAATAAAATAATAATAAAGATTTTAACCAGTCCCGTAAAGCGTCTGAACATGATATTCCAACAGAATAATAAAGACGAAATAATAGAAGAATGTCACCAAGTTTAGGGTAGCCCGCGTATACAGGTTATTCCAACAGAATAATAAAGAATGGAATAACAGAAGTTCTTTTCATGAATACAAAAGAAATAATACTCCCTACGAGTACAACAAATAATATTCCCTACCTTAGAAGAAACTAGATATAGAAGTGGTGAAGTAGCAGAATACTTTTTTCTCTCTATAATAATTGCTCTAAAGCTTTTGTGAATTGGTGAGAAATGAAGGAAGAATGAGCTTCTTTTTATAGGAAAATATAGTTTCGATAATTGCACGTTTTGGGGCTCAAAATATTACAGTATAATACCTTCCTCTTTTTCTTCATTTTTAATCTAGCCTGCAAGTATTATCAAACTTGCACCAACTCCCCTAATATTAAATAATGTGAATCAATAGTAGATCATGTGACTCAATAGTTCTAATCTTGTAATAAAAATAATTACAGTATAGTACCTCCATCTATACCTCCATTTTTAACTTCTCATGCAAGTATTATCAATTTTGCACCAACTCCCCTAATAGTACAAGAATGTGATTCAATAGTACACACATGTGAACAAATAGTTATATAAGCATGTGAATTAGTAGCAATTAATCTCTCATTTATCTGATAAATTACCCGATTTATAAATATAACCACCAGACATCAATTATCATCGGAATAGATGTCGATTTTCACTAACACAAACAATTCCAACATAATGAAACTATTTTTATCAACAATATAAATTTTGAAATTTCGAAGTTTGACTTTTCCCAAAAAAGTCAATGGTTGACTTTTTGACCAAATAGTGAATACCTGAAAATTTTGTGTTTATAGACTATTTTTACTAATTTCATCATTCTGGACTCAAATATCACGTCCGCGTCTCCAAATTCAACTCCGAACACAACTTCAATTTTAATAACATTCACCATTAATATTCTAACTCATAATATTTAACAACCAGGTCGTTCCCAGGAAAGAGGGGGTTTTCCGATAAGGATTTCTCTTTATTGGCGCGCAATTAGATGACCAAACCTCTCCTTGACAGAACTTCTAGACATTGTCAATATTGCAAATAATAATATGAATAACTTTGTCATATCAATTATTGATTTAATAATATAACATATTATGCAGATGATACTTTAAAAATAATTGAATCAATAATATGAGAGATATGATGCAACAATTACTATAGCAATAATTGAGTATAACTGAGTGACTTCTCACGTAAGCATCAATAATTAATACCGCAGCTACTATGCAACCACGCCAGACATCGTACTTTTACTAGAAGTAGTTCAACAGTTTTAACGGTAACACTTCCACCGTTATTTTTATAAAAAGATAATTCTGTCATTTTCTAACTACGACAATACTTCTGTTGTGGGGTCCACCAATGATTGTGCCATCGGACGAATATATCCCGACAAAAAGAATATTTCCCGACCAATCAAATGTTTTATAACAACTTGCATACTTTGAAAAATTTATAAAAACTACCCACAACTATAACATTATATCAAATCCACACCATAATATTCAGAAAAGTATTTTGAGAAATTTAAATCTTTATTCATAAAATCTGGGGTTTCACAATCTCCCCTCCTTATGAAATTTCGCCCTTGAAATTTACGTACGCACTTGATATGCCAAAGAGGTGAGGATACCTTGACTTCATTTCAGATTCTAACTCTTGAGGTATAACCTTTGAGTGTTGAATACGATCCTTCTTATCCAAGATTATAACACGTATCTCCTCTTACGTTAAATCTTCTGCTATATCGTCTAGTTCTAATTTAATAATATGGTTCAGGTCGTCCACATATTTACATAACATCGATACGTGAAAAATGTTATGAACACGCGACATACTTGGCAGTAAAACGGGTCTATAGGCCACAGTTCCTACTCGATCGAGGATTTCAAATGGGCCAATTAAATCGAGGGTTGAGATTTCCTATCTTCGTCGATTCTTGCTTCTAGAATAACGCCTTCGTGATTGACTTTAGTGATTTGGTTGCTTGAATTCGCATAACAGGTTGGTTAGTTATATGAAAGCTAACAACCTTACGAAAAGAATGATGAGTAGTTAACCAATCGATTCCTAAAATCACATCAAAGGCAAGTATTTTAAAAGAGATACGATCGACAGGTAACGTGAAAGTGTTGATTTGAACAAGATTTATAAATAGTGGAGGTAATGAAGGTTTCTCCCAACTGAGTTTCAAAAGATAAATCAAAATCTAACTTCTCCGGAGTTAAATTCAAACATTAAACACAACTAGGTGAAATAAAAGAGTGAGTAGAACCAGATTCTAACACTGTGATAGACTTACAAGAGTTTATGACTAACATACCCGTGATAATTTTATCCAGGTTCCTCGTCACGAAAAAAAAATGCTCTCTTAAACTACCGGCTTTGGCTTGTCTGGGACATCCTTTGGCATCACTATCCCAGCTGGAATTAACTTCACCATATAACAAAATCGAGCTAGGTGTCCTTCTCTTTCGCAATTAAAATACGCTTTGGATTGCTGCGTACAGTTTGGACGTATGTGTCCCTCCTGTCCGCATTTGAAACATAGGACCGGTGGTCATTCTTCTTCCTTTGAAACGGGTGCTGGTGTTGCTGTCTTTCCATCATTATTGAACCTTCTCTTCTTGAAATTTCTACGTCTATTATCTCGGCCATGATTACCACCGAAGTGGTTACCATTCTTGGCATGATAATTTCCCCCACGATGGTTATCATTGTCCCGATGGCCGTTGCCACTGGTACGATTATTATCTTGTTGTTGGTCGTTCCCTTTTGGCTGTGCTGACTCATTATCGCATTCCAATAACTGAGCCATATTCACAACATCTGAATATAAACAAAGTTTATGAGAAATGAGGTATTGGCGTATATTGGGTTTCAAACCTCTTAAAAACATTCGCGTCATTCGCTCCTCATTATCGACCAAATAGGATGCTGGCCCGAGACAACTCTAAGAAACTTAGCCTCGTACTGCGACATGGTCATATTGTTTTGCTCCAGCTTGATGAACTCCACCTCCTTCATGTGACGAATACTTTAGGGAAAGTACTTGTCATTGAACAGCTCTTGGAACTTCTCCCAAGACATCTTAAGTCGTCCAGTCAGACGCGTTTAAAGATTCCCACCGGTGATCTCGCCTCTTCACGCAACATAAAGGTGGCAAGGGAACCTTTTGCTCCTCGGAGCATCCCAAGACATCAAATATCTTGGTGATCTTCTTTAACCACGCTCTCACCTTTAAGTGGTTCTGCTTTCCCAAAACTTCTGGTGGTCCCAGCCTTGAATCATAAGCGGTGACCAACCGTGGGTTGCCATTGTTTCCTCCTGCATTATGAACAGGAGCCGCCTTAGCCTGATGTTGCATGAATTCTAAAAAGCTCCTAAATGTACCGTCGTTCGTCAATTGATCAGTGTTGTTGTTTATAGGAGGATTATCAACATCCTATTGCACATTGTCCTGATTATTGATCTGTGGAGACTCAACGGTCTCTTGTGCTCCACTGCTATTCTCAATATTCTCGGATGTCATTTTCAAAACACTGCCACAAAACAAAGGTTAATTAACATATCACATATTATCCCTATACCCTGACCGACCAATTAAATATCAAATAAACTTAGGTAGGTCATACTAGCGAAGGAATTCACCATCTCTCCCCTCCTAGTTCTTATCTCACATCACAGCCAGGGATCATATCCCTAAGCTTTGATACCAACTGTGACGGCCCCAAAATTAGGTATACATCACCCATCTTGAGTCGCCAGATACATGGTACATAATTCAAATACAACTTAATAATACAACTGTCGTGTACAATACGACAAAACATAAACTGTGAGTTTGAATACAAATATTGTCTACTAGAGATTATACAAACTCAAAAAGGAGTCCTTATTACAATTATTATTATACTATTTCATAGAATAGTGAGGACTACTAATGTACCATTTAGGACCATCACTCTGTTCCCCGACTAGTCCAACTATGTTCTCATTTCTTGAAGAGAACAATGAAAGTAAAAGGGTGAGCTCAACTAGCCCAGTAAGAAATATTATGACTAAGATAATGCAGAATAAATTATCGTTAGCCTTCAACAGTGTTAAACTGATACAATACAACAAACATCAAGTTTAACTGCAGCGGAACAAGAAATCCATTAGAAGAGACAAGTAGAGAATAAAATCTACTATTTTATTATGATTTAAAAGGTTTTTCATCACTTTTATCGCTGTGACTCAGCTTAATAAATAATCCACATCATCGAATCACCCCTGCACTACGACCAAGGATATTCTTTAGTATCACGACCACGAATTATACATGCACTACGGCTAAAGATAATCATGTTTTCATCAACTATTCCGATCATGCCATAAAACAATTCATCTTTGCACTACTACCAAAGAGAATCCATAGCCATAATCATACCAAAAATTGTCCATCAATGCACTACAAATCCAATAAGGACTTTTACCACATCATTTGTAACATTACTACCATGATTACAATCAATAATCCACAGGTCATAATCATACCAAGTCCATTTATGCACTACAGGCCACATATGACTTTCAACAAAATATAAACATGAGGATGATGACAATGATATAAGAATTCAATAAAACAAGTTCAAGAATTAATTTATCTAGGAACCAATAATGTCCAAATTGTCAACAAGATACTGCTTTGTAAAGTAAAATTCAAGAATTCTCAGAAGAATATTTCCATGAAAAGATACTGGATGAAGCGCAAATATCAAGGATATTCCACAAATTTCATGGAGTATAGAAGTCAAAAATTTAACCAACTGAGTATAATAAAGAATGGAATAACAAAAGAAATCACCATGTATGCGGTGCCAGATGCATGTGTTATTCCAATAGAATACTAAATAACATAACCAAAGTCGAAAAATTTGCAAGCGACAGATGTTCCAACGGAATAATAAAGAATGAAATAACAACGAAATCACCATGCATGCGGTACTTGGCAGATGACAAAAGTTATTCCAACATAATACTAATAAGGATTTGAATCGAGTCCCACAGAAAACGCATTACACACAGGATATTCCAATAGAATAATAATAAAAAAGCGGAACCAGTCCCACAAAACTCACGTGATGTGATATTCCAATGTAATAATAAAGACGGAATAATAGAAGAATGTCACCAAGTATAGGGTAGCCCGCGTATATAGGTTATTCCAACAGAATAATAAAGAATAGAATAACAGAAGTTCTCTTCATGAATACAAAAGAAATAATACTCCCTACGAGTACAACAAATAATATTCCCTACCTTAGAAGAAACTAGATATAGAAGTGGTGAAGTAGCAGAATACTTTTCTTCTTTCTTTCTATAATTTCTCTCTATAATAATTGCTCTAAAGCTTTTGTGAATTGGTGAGAAATGAAGGAAGAATGAGCTTCTTTTTATAGGAAAACATAGTTTCGATAATTGCACGTTTTGGGGCTCAAAATATTACAGTATAATACCTTCCTCTTTTTTTTCATTTTTAATCTAGTCCTGCAAGTATTATCAAACTTGCACCAGCTCCCCTAATAGTAAATAATGTGAATCAATAGTAGATCATGTGACTCAATAGTTCTAATCATGTGATAAAAATAATTACAGTATAGTACCTCCATCTATACCTCCATTTTTAACATAGTCATTCAAGTATTATCAATTTTGCACCAACTCCCCTAATAGTACAAGAATGTGATTCAATAGTACACACATGTGAACAAATAGTTATATAAGCATGTGAATTAGTAGCAATTAATTGCTCGTTTATCCGATAAATTACCCGATTTATCAATATATCCCCAGCACATCAATTATCATCTAATAGATGTCGATTTTCACTAACACAAACAATTCCAACATAATGAAACTATTTTTATCAACAATATAAATTTTGAAATTTCAAAGTTTGATTTTTCCCGAAAAAGTCAACTGTTGACTTTTTGACCAAATAGTGAATCCCGAAATTTTTTGTGTTTATAGACTATTTTTACTTATTTCATCGTTCTGGACTCAAATATCACGTCCACATCTCCAAATTCAACTCCGAACACAACTTCAATTTTAATAACATTCATCATTAATATTATAACTCATAATATTTAACAACCAGGTCGTTCCCAGGAAAGAGGGGGTTTTCCGATAAAGATTTCTCTTTATTGGCGGGCAATTAGGTGACCAAACCTCTCATTGACAGAACTTCTAGACATTATCAATATTGCAAATAATAATATGAATAACTTTGTCGTCTCAATTATTGATTTAATAATATAACATATTATACAGATGATACTTTGACAATAATTGAATCAATAATATGAGAGATATGATGCAACAATTACTGTAGCAATAATTGAGTATAACTGAGTGACTTCTCACGTAAGCATTAATAATCAATACTGCAGTGCTACTATATACAACCACGCGTATTCATCGTACTTTTTTTACTAATGAGTAGTTCAATAGTTTTAACGGTAACACTTCTGCCGTTATTTTTATAAAAAAGACAATTCCGTCGTTTTCTAACTACGACAATACTTCTGTTGTGGGGTCCACCAATGATTGTGCCTTCGTACGAATATTTTTCGATAAAAAGAATATTCCACGACTAATCGAATATTTTATAACAACTTGCATACTTTGAAAAATTTATAAAAACTACCCACAACTATAACATTATATCAAATCCACACCATAATATTCAAAAAAAAAATTCGATAAATTTAAATCTTTATTCATAAAATCTGGGGTTTCACAATAATCAATTAACTTTAGGTTGTCATACTTTGTTATATTACAGATTCAAATTCATGGGGTTTATAAAAAGGGTTGTGATTAATATTGTTAAATAGTATTTGATTTTGAGCGCATTTTGTTCTTGAAGGATATTGCACTGGAAGATTCCAACACATCCGATAAGATTGGGGCTAGCACTCAATTTCTCAATTTTCTACTATGAGATTCTTAATTCATCTGAAAAAGCTTTTAGTATGGCAAAACATGCACACTTATTCATTTATGTTATTTTATATATGAAGTCTTGTTATTTATTAGTTGAATGATGTCTGGACTCCAGCATCTAGCAATTCTACAACATTTTTATTATATGATGGTTTTTATTTTTAAGTTGATCATATTTTATTGTATAAATTAGTTAAGGGAAGCATTAGGAAATGATGCCAATCAACAATAATAGTAAAATGTCTTCATTATTTCATGGTTTACTTGCATATATGTAGTAGATACTCCATTGACTTTTGTGGGTGTTATTTTAATCATAGAGTACTGATTGAAGTCTTCTGTATGACGGAGAGAGATATATTTCAAATTAACATCAGTAATTTTAGTAGAGTAGGAAAGAATACATGAATATATGTTACATGTGCAAGTGATTAGTAATTTTGAGATATAAACCGAGTTTACGTAGGATATTATTGTAAATTCAAACCTGTAAAGCGATATTTTTGTATAGGTGTAATTTGGGTTGTGAATACAATTAATATAGGTACTTAATTTTAATGTTTTTGAAAGGATTTAAGTTGTTGACAGTGGGAGTACAGATTTAACTTAGGAATATATAACTACCTTTGTCCCTAAAAAAAACTTACTTGGTTCAACAGGCCAGAGAAGTTCCCAATGCCCAATGTATTGGTAACCCATCTCTCTGAAGGATCCCAATAGGTTATGTTGCATTATCCTATCACTTTTTTATTTTTGTTGCTAATAAGCCGTCTTTTTAATACGCAGCTTTAACAAGAGATTTTTATTGTATGTGCACTGGCAGCCAGTAATTGCTCGATGCGATAGAGAGGGAGAGGAGTATTAGAACTAATCCTTCTAGGAATACCGCAATATTTCATCATCTTACTTTCAGGGATTTTGAATTGCAGCATGTTTGTAGTCTGTTTATATGCAATTTGAAAATTTTCCATCATTTTCTCATTATTTAATGATTTTTTGTTACATGCATTAGAACTTAGTCATCTTATCTACTTCTCTTGTCTAATGCGCTTACCAATTAGTCAACCGATCTTGAACTTGAAGAGCGTATAATTCAAAGACTTAGTCATTGCGGCTACCATGGGTAGGGCTTTCCAGATTGCTAGGAGGGAAGGTCATAGAATGTGTCATTAGGCCAAGGTCGTCCTCATTATTTGGTGTTCTCAACAAATTCTAATGAACCTTCTGCTCTGCTTCGTCTTCTCCAAGTCGAGAGGGGAGGTGAAACTCCTTCCATTACTGATGAGTATGCCCAACTTCTCCTTTAATTATGGGAGAAGAATATGGTCACCCAAATACTCCACCACCTTCTGTCCAATCTGTTCAGGCATCTGGATCAAGAGTTCTTACTGCAAATCAGCCTGGTGCTTCCTCAACCTATAGGTATCTATAATTCTTCACGGGTTCCCGGTCTGTAAAATTTTTGTTGTATAAGATGATACTTTGACTGATTTTTAATTTAGCTATACATTTTGTTTTTCAGGGCCATCGGGAGTATATAAGTGAAAGTGGTTCAAAAGAGAGAGCCGCTTGGAGAATAATCAAGGGTAACATCAGAGCTGTGGAGTTTTGTAAGGTTAAAGACCTTGAGTATTCAAATTTCCATTCGTGTTCGGAGAAAGTCATTGTAGAATGACTCTTCGGTTTATAGATCCAACTTCCAATTTGGTTGGTAAATCTTTTAAAATGACTCTTGCTTGAAGCGGATTGGTTTCCCACTTCCTTGTTGAAAGAACTAGATATGAAGCTGCTATGGCGAGGAACTGGACGTGCCGTGATAAGTGTCAGGTCTGTGGAAATACTCTGTGCTTTTGTCAAACTGGAATAATCAGGGAACAAACCCAAGGTAATCTAGTGTGTGCATCTTTTCTATGTACTGGGATTAGGTAGATGATATTAATAGATTGATGGCATTGACCAATAGTAGTCAAACAAGTTTAGTATCTCATTTTTTTTTCCGATTTACAGGATCATTATGGAGTTCAAAAACTGAAACAAGTTTCTCAGAAGTCAACATTTGTTAACAGGTAAAAGCTTTGATGGTTTTCCATTATGGTGTTTGATGCCTTACTCACAAAAGAACCTTGCTAAAAGGTGTCAGATGTAAGACCCCGAATTTTATGAAATAAAAGTATTCAATTTTTCTTATAATTACGATTCAGTAAATGGTTAAATTGATAAAATGTTACAGTTAAGGGTGATATATGAAATTTTTCAAAATACGCAAGTGGTTATAAAATATTCGTTTGGTCGTGGAATATTTTTTCTGTCGGGGAATATTCGTACGATGGTGCAGCCATTTGTGGGCCCCATAACAGAATAACTGTTGGATGAAGAAAATGACAAAAATTGTGTTTTTACAAATAACGGCGTAATCGTTACCGTTAACACTGTTGGAATACGCGGTGGGTAAAGTAAAATAATACGCGTTGTTGCACAAAGAAGCATTACCAGTATTGCACAAAGATTTTTGAATTATTGATTCTTACGTAAAGAAGGCACTACTCAATAATTGTTACCATAATTACTTTGCTCAATATTTTATTTTATTGATTCAATAATTCTTTGCGTTGATATTTTATATTATTGTTGTTTCAATAATTGTCAACGCACAAGATCTCCATTATCAGATCAATAATTCATATTATTTGAATAATATTATTAGATATCATTATTGGAAAGCCCCATCTTTCCTGGGAACGGCCTGGTTGTCATAATTGTGATTCTATAATATTATTTGTGAATAATTAATTATTGATTTATATGATAAGGAAATATTTATTTTATGTGGATATAAATGATCGATATATTTATTTTTATGTGGATAAAATGAACGAATTAATCTTGAGGTATTTTATCGAGATTTTGTGTCGATTGTGGAGGTATTAAAAATCATCCGTTTATGGATTTTGGATATTTTTGGTTTGGAATTTGGAAAAACTCAAAGCTACAAAGTTGTAGAGAATTCGATTTCAGGAAGAATAGACATAAAATTCGTATTTTTCGGATAACCGGACTATTTTCTATGAATTGTTGAAGTTTCGGAAAATAAAATGATTTTTATTTAATTTGGGTGGGACCCATTTTGGTTGGTGTACAAAGATGTGCTGGAAATCAATTGAGGTGTGCTGAATTGGTTTTCAAGAATGATGGGCTTCATAGCAGCATGCGTAGAATAATTAATATTATTATTTTATTAATTTAGTCTCCTTTGGCGTTCTTGCATTTTCCTATAAATAGGTGCTTAAGTTAAAATTAAAAATCACACCAGAAACAAGTTTTCTTTCTCTCTAGATTATCAAGCATATTTGTGTGAGTATTTAGATACTTTGAGAGTTACTTTTCAGTGCAAGTTTCCTTTGGCTTTTCATCCGATATTCCAGTCAGAAGTACTGCCCTTTTGAGGTAAAGGATTTTAAGGGTTATTATGTTTTTCAGTTCGTACTTCCTCCGTCCTTCAGAAAATTCTAGAAAAATTTGAAATGATATTTTGATGAGTTTTATTGATTGTGTCCAAAAATGGTGATTTTTGGATGTATAGATTAAGAGTTATGAATTTTATGAGAAAAGACTATTTTAAAAGTAACCGCATATAACTCCTTGTGGTTAACTCCAAAATTGATGAAATTTTTATTGGGAGTACATCTATATAATATCAGTGTACTCTGTGAATTTCGAAATTGTTTGATAAAAGGAATTTATGATAAATGTCTAAATATTCGGTGGTTTTGGCCATATGAAAAATAGTAAATGAATTTTAAAAATTCTGAAAAAAATATATGTTCAATATGGGACTATATTATGCTAAATCTCAGAAAAGAAATATTTTTGGAACGGATTTGGCATTTTTCATAAAAATGGTCTAGTTAGGAGTAAAAGAATTAAATATGTTATGTGAAGTAAGAAAATTGGAAAATATGATTTTATGACTTGAGAATCATACATGAGTTATATGCAGATTTTTGATAAGGGTTTTGGTTATTGGTGATGAAATCTTATGAGTTTGGCATTTTAGAATGATTAAATGCATTATTTAGTAATGTGTAAACAATTAAAATAAATTATTTATAAGTTTAAGAAATGTTATTTCAATATCATTATACCGAAATATTGGTATGGATTTTATTGTGGAATTTCTACTTTTTTGTGTTGGGTTTACTATTCATGAGTTTCTATTCACGAGTTACTATTCATGAGTTACTATTCACAAAATTACTATTCATGGGTTACTATTCACGAGTTACTATTCATGACAAAATTGGTTTCTTTTTCTAACCAAATTATAGTTGAGTTATGAATATTACTCTTGAGATTAAATCTATATGTTGATTATATTATTTTTATTATCATATATAACATTTTTATAACCCTAATGATGATATTAATTTCTCTTTGACTTGAGTGTAAAGATGGGTAGATTTTTGGTATAATCATTACTATGGGTTCTCTTTGGCCAGTAGTGCAAAGTTGAATTGTTGACTGGTATGATCATGACCATTGAATTTATAATTGAATATCTTCAGCTTAAGTACAAAGGTGAAATGATCAACATGGTTATAATTGTTTATATAAATTCTGAAATGATTATATATTTCTTTGAGATATTAATATATTTGGCCTGTAGTGCAAATATGAACTGTTCATGAATATATTTGGCATGTAGTGCAAATATGAACTGTTGAGGAATATCTTTGGCCTGTAGTGCAAAGATGAATTGTTGATGAATATCTTTGGCCCGTAGTGCAAAGATGTCCTGTTGTTGAATATCTTTGGCCTGTAGTGCAAAAGATGGTCTGTTGATGAATATCTTTGGCCCGTAGTGCAAAGATGAAATTGTTAGTATGATTATAAACAGGAACTGTGATTTGGTATAACTATGATCTTTGATGTTTCAGGAAAAGACATGTGATAAAAATTATCTTCATCCTGGATGCGAAGAGAAATTTACAATCACAATTATGATTATGAGTTATTCATATGATTGTGGACCAGAACTGTTGATTGAAGTTATAGGGATAAAACATTATTGGTGGATTTTTAACATAGAGAAGATAATAGACTTTATGGTCTATTTGACTCTTCTAATGGATTGCTCGTTCCGCTGCAACTATGGTTGAAATTTTTTATCATCTACCATATGTTCTAAATCACTGATTTATTATTGATGAAGACTATTGATAATTTAATTATCTTTAGTCATGATATTCTTTACTGAGCTAGTTGTGCTCACCCTTTTGCTTCACAATTCCTTTCAGGTAATAAAAGTGTAAATTTGGGTCGGCCCCGGGGGTAACAAGGGAATAGAACGGTGGTCTCTAGCTGTGGAGTTCTTCCTAAACAGTATAGACAAGTGTGTTGTATACATCTTTTAGTAGTTATATTTGGTGAATCATATAGGGTGAGGTGAACTCAACGTTGGAAGAGTGTTTGGCCACTATCATACATGTCTAATGACATACAACCTCGTATCATCATAAGACAGGGTTGTGCTCATCCACTTGTTGAGTATATTTACGAGCACTACCTATATAATCTTGGTGTTTGTTTGAAGTATAATTCTCAATTAGAGACAGTGGAGATAATGATAAGTCAAGAGAAGACTCACCATTGGGAAGAATATGATAGTAATCTTTTCATTTTTCTTTAGGGTCTATTGGGTCAACCAAGGATAATTCTGTGGCCATATGATATCTATCATAACCTAGAAGCATGGCCTCCCATGTACGAAGGTTTCCTTGAGCACTTCCCAAAGATTCTAATTTCTAAAATAGTTTTTGACTATACCTTTATGTAAGGTGTCATTGTGACGTGCTATCCAAGGTTGGGATAAGAGTCACAGTTGGTATATATTTGTATCCAAACTCACAGCATATGTGTTGTTATATTTTGCACGACAATTGTTGTAATAAAGTTATAGTTGTTTTCTGTACCATGTATTTGGCGACTCAGAATAGGTTGGATGGAATGGACCTGTTTTGGGGTCGTCACATCAGATGTGGTGTAATATGTGAAAATTTATAGAAGATGTAAAGATGTAACAACAATTATGGTCTTCGACGATTGTATGTTCCTCTCCTTTGTAACAACAATTATGGTCTTCGACTATTGTATGTAAAGATGTAACAACAATTATGGTTTTCCATTATGGTGTTTGTCGAAACTGTAGAATTGTGTGGTTGGATTACTTGGAATCTTTGATAAATGATTGAAGTTACAACTCTTTTAATCTTTCAGGATACAATATGCTAATCTTTCAAGCATTAACATATTGTAGGTGCATTGGTAATGTAGGTGAACCACAACCTTTTTTTTCTTTTTTTTAATCTACAACATTTTAAAAACGTTGTGTAAATATGCCTAAACATTGTCTGATATATTAAACTACAACATTTTTATCCAGAAAATGTTGTGGAATCATACATTCTACAACGTTTTTAAACATATGTTAATTTATGGAAAATTAATCTACAACGTTTTTTTTCTTAAAAACGTTGTGTAATGTGCTTAACTACAACGTTTTAAAACGTTGTGTAAGGGTGTCAAATAGATGACACCCTTAACCACGACGTTTTTCTAACTGAAATCACAACGTTTTTTCCTCGTTGTCTATTTACTATTTTGTAGTAATGACAAATGGGATTATTCACAATTCTAGTTCATGGTGGAATGGGAATTAAAGTCTCTTAGCGAACAAGTCAATCAACTGGCAGAACTTGTGATTCATCAACACCAAGTCACACGTTAGTTGTTCAGTCAGGAGCATGTAACGATCGAGAAATTTGTATTTTAATTTAAATATTTATGGAATTAAATAAATATTTTAAATAATTTATTTATTGAGGAAACTAAATAATTGATGAATTGTGGTGAGTTAATTTAGTAACTAAATTGATTATTGATAATTAAATTGAGTATTGATAATTTTATCTCAATTGTTTAATTTAAAGGAAATAAATAAATTAAAGAAAGTGATATGTCTAATTTATTAATTAAATTAGATATATAATTATCTATTAATTATAAGTATTGTGATAATA
The DNA here is from genome assembly GCA_020205605.1 of Panax ginseng. Classification (NCBI taxonomy): domain Eukaryota; kingdom Viridiplantae; phylum Streptophyta; class Magnoliopsida; order Apiales; family Araliaceae; genus Panax; species Panax ginseng. The sequence continues at coordinate 67,221,819 of CM035145.1, read as the reverse complement.
AGATTTTTATTATTTCTAGACAAATTATTTAAATCAATTAAACTAAATTATTTAAATTAGCTAAACTAAAGTTATTTACATTAACTAAATTAAAAGTGTGACAATTGAAAACTATATGATATAAATTATTTAAATAATCTAATGTTGGGAATATGTGCTTAACCAAACAAGGCCTTGTGGCCTTTGGCTTATTCCAACTGAAGTCTTTCTATTTTTTAACTGAAAGAGAACGTGCCATATTAGTTTATTATACGTGTCTTATTTTTCCTCCTAAGGCTATAGTCAGTGAAGAGAGAAACATAGTGAAGAGCAGAGAGTTGGTGAGAAAAAGGGAAAAACCTGAGAGATTTGAGAATGAAGAATCACAGTGATTTTGAGAGAGGGTCATCATCTTTTGCTAGCATTCAACTAGGGTTTTAAATGTATAATTTATCTTAATTTTCTTTGCAATACCTATTATCTGTTAATTGGAAATTTCGTTGGATAGGGTTAAGATGTTGAATTATATGTATCTATGTTATTGCTAAACTTGTTAGTTATCGTCTATAATCCTTGGTTTATGTTCAAATTCGTGAAAATTGAATAATAAGAAGGAAATATAAATAACAGTGTTATGTTCATATAATATGGCTTTAGAAAGTATGAAAATTGATGTTTTATATGTGTTGTCATTTGAAATTTGTTGTTGGATTGTGTTTGTCGACGTCGGGATTTTTGGGTGTCCCTTTCCGTTACTTGTTCTTTGGTGTTCTCATTTTAGGTGAGATTTGTTTGAAAAAACAAGTGAAAAAGGTCCGACATGTATGATGTTGACGATGGGACTGTTAAGAGTCGCCAGTTGGTTTTTAAATGGTTGTACCAACACAACCGAGAAAAAGGTTTGCACATTGACCCAGTGATGTGTCACTGATATACGGGTCGGTGAAACCGAGATTCGTTTAGGGTCCGGGGACTTGGTTATGCGGGGGGAAGGTGTTAGGCACCCCCCGACATCCGTGTTACCATGGTGACCACCTCTTTTCAAGAAACTATTATCTGAGTGTGTGTGTGTGTGGGTCAATGTGCTATTATATGGAAGATGTATGAGGTCTCGTTCAAACCTATATACACAAGGTTTGAATTTATGTAAAAATTCAATTTTTAGCAGGATATGGCTGTGATGTTTTATAAAAGAGGTTTTTCAAACCCCGATGCTCAATAGGAATTGAGACCTTTTACACTCCTATTTTTATTAAGTGAGCGACTGAATTGATTTTATTTGACGGATGCGAGGCATCCGTATGAAAATAATATATACAGAAATAATGCGGCTTCCTCGTGGGTATGGAAACCATCTGAGGAAATTCAGACACCGTAGAATAATTTACAAGTCGCCATACATTTAAAAATGTCCATCACGGAACCGAATCTAGATCCAATGGGATGAATCGTGATCACATGATTCCTAAAGCATGAATCGTCTTTTGCAATTTATATAAAAGCGATGAATCGTGTGTATATATATATAAAAGCGATAAATATATATATACAAACATGATCACCAACCATGAAGCACATCCATGGGGGATTAGAAAGGTAAATAAAGCCGTAAGAGCAATCAATTGCCACGAAGGAAACTCCAGGCAGGACGAAAATAAATAAATATATATATGTATATATATATAAAAGCATTAAATGCACCGGATGTAAAATCTGTGCTCATCGAATGAGTTCGAACACAATTCATATATATAAGTATACATATATATATATATATATATATATATAAGCGAATAAATGCACCGGATATAAAATCTGTGCTCATCGAATGTAGTTCGACCACGCTTATATATATATATATATATATATATATATATATATATATATATATATTAAGCAATAAACGCTCCGCATCAAGTTCAGGCTCAATCGAGGCATAACTCGATAATTTTAGTCAATGTATATATAAATATATATATATATATATATAATATATATATATATAGACTGGAATGAAACCACGGACCGAAGTCCGGGCAAAAGCAAGCAACACGACTCTCAACGTGTAGAAGGGTGTGTGCAAAGATGAAGAGAAAGACTCTAAAGTGTGTGAGAAGGTTTACAGCTGACTGCTAAAAAAGGCTTCTATATCTTTATAGTGGGTAAACATTGGCTTTTGTGGGTACAAAAGAGGCTATATATGACCTCACGGGTGTTTGAAAGTGGGAAATACACTGTATGGGCGACTGCAGAGCGAATTGTGCAGGGTTTCCCCATCTTTTTCTCTTAGAAAATCAGCACCCCAAGCCCTCTATTTATAGACATATGAGCCGCAGGTGTACCTGCGACTGAGCCGCAGGTATACCAGAGGCAACCAGGGTTGGCCCAAGTTTGTCGGGTCAGGTCGTCTCAAAGTACGTGCACTCAGGCACTGTAATGTCCACTTGGATTTTCAGAAGTGCAATCCGGGCATCCGTTTGAGGTATACAGGACATATTTTTGGACCGCCGTTGTCAAGAGTTGTACGATGGCATGGGATTAGAGCTTGTGCGAAGTCATTGAAGATGGGACGATGCCCTCCAGTCTTCAAGCTTCAACTTTCATCCGTTACCCCGTACAATAGTCACTCGGGATTGGTTAGCCTTGTGGGACATCATTGCGTAGAGACGTGATGTGGCATCGTGTTTGACGAAATGACGATGTTGCCCCTCACCGGTGTTATTGTCGGATTAATGATAAAAGCAGACGCTGCTCGAGACTTCACCGAGATTGGATTCTTTGCAATTGTTGAAGGTCCTCATTGTCATCTTTGAGGTGTGCCTGTCTTCCCGATGTTATTGTCGGGTCGGTGTAGTGTATCTCGTTGTGAGCACTGAGATTGAAGCTGGTCGTATTTGAAACAAGCATTTCCGAGGTTATCGCCGAAACTGCATTCCTTGGGGTTATCACCAAGGTTGGTGGCTATTCCCATGGTTGGGACTGAGATTGGATACCTCGGGGTTATCTCCGAGATTAATCAGTCTTCTCCGGTGTGTGATCCGGTGTTGTATCTATAGGCCTCGGGGTTACATCCGAGGTTGAAATTGTTACTCCCAGACTGCGATCCGGGGTTGAGGCTGAACTTTCGGTAGTATCCGGTATGGATTTGGATTGTCTTTCAGGGTTCTCTCTTAAAGACTTAATCATCCTCTCCGCAATGTTAATAGCGATGAGTACAGAAAATTTTGAGTGTCTACAGATGCCCCTCTTTATCATACTCATGCATGGCGATACATGGGTAAGATAAAGAATCCTAGACACTTAAAACGCAACAAGACAAACGTGGTACTATGGGTAGTAAAATGATGCAAATGTATGATGCACGTATACGGGGTTGTAGCCCAATATGTTGGGGATGATTACGGGATTCCTGTTGCTTCAACTGGGGATTTGCAATCTTGACCGGATCGATGTGTGTTTAATCATTAGGATGTTGATGTTGGAGTTATCACCAAATTCTGTGTTCTTGATAACGATTTGATCCTGAAGAGGTACCTCTTATGTGTAAGAGATCTGTGGGGATAAAGCTTGATCTGTTTTGAGGATGTGTATAACATATTCCATCATCTATCCTCTTTGATAACATTGACCTTTCCTGGTTGATATCGTGCCAGGACATGTCAAGATCCTGCTGGATTTACTGCCAACAACAAATGTTGTCAGGGGTGCCTGACCTTCGTTGACGTGTACTTCACCGACATGTGAATCAACGGTTGAAAAATCCTGTGGGATCTACTGTCAAGGCTGCTTGACCTTCGTTGACGTGTGAATCAATGGCTGAGACTCTGTAGATTGTCAAGGTTGCTCGATTTCCGCTGTCGTGTAGATCAATGGAGGATTGCGTTGTGACCCCCGCTAGGGATCCGCTGGGGGAAATATGAGTAATCGAGCATGAAATCCTCGAATAGCTCTATAGCTCTGATAGGTTTAATCGTTATTAGTTGAGATAACGTCAAGGTTGCTTGACCTTCATTGATATATGCGTCAACGACTTGAATGTACGTTGTAATCCCCTACCGGGGCTTTATTGGGGACTCATGAGTACGTGCGCAAATATCAAAAAGTCCTCAATGCTTCGATGGGTTTACTTGCCATCAGATTGAAATAACATCAAGGTTGTTTAACCTTCGTTGATAGAAATGTTAATGGATGAACGTGTTGTAACCCCCACCGGGGATTTACGTTGTAACCCCCGTCAGGGACCTACGTTGTAACCCTCATCGGGGACCTATTTAGTAACGACCCGGAGTTGGCGGTATCAGACCTGTACGAGGTATTGCCGGATGTGATTTGTGACAAATGGGATCATTGGCAGGGTATACCTCGTGTTCGGGTGACTACCAATGAGTGATGTATAGGTTCAAAGTCTCATCCGAGAAGACCAGGATTGTATGCTGTTTTGCTCAATCGCATGGCATTTTTATTGCAGATTTAACCTTTCTAGCCCATAAGAACTCCGTTTCAATTCGAACTGGACCGAGCCGGAGGGGTGGGACCCACATAGGGGTGCCGCAGGTGGGCCTGCGGCCAGGCACGGATTATAAATCCTACAGGCTGGTCTTTACAAGTCACTTTCAACTTATTTCACTTAGAAAAAACCACGAGCCATCTTCAGATCTGCTGAGTTCGAGCTGCTTTCTGCAAATTCTGTCACCGTACAAGTGTTCTACACTATCCTAGTAACGTATGCATGTAATTTTTTCCAATTTTTGTCTGTTAGATTGTGAGTTATCGCACAAAATGCATCTAAACACATAGTAGTGATTATGTATTCACGAATGACTTGATAAAAAATATTCAACATAGTAAATGTTAGTATTAAACCATGCTGAACATAATGATGTGAAAAAATTTGACTTTTCAGACAGTCAAATTGGCACCTTCTTCTGCTATTTTTTGTCCTATTTGAGGCCCAATGAACAAAAGGTAGAAAGGTAAAGTACTCCTAGTATTGAGGTTGACCTTATGCATGATGATTTTGATTTTTAAGTCATATATTATGTATATGACTTTGGGGCAGGTGTGCTACTGAATGGCCATCTAGACATGTTTATGTGCATGTGGATAGTCCTATTTTCAAAGGGGACTATGGCAAAAATTTTCCAAATGTAGGCATTCGGTAGTCATGCATTTTGACTCTATTATAGTTTAAAGTAAATGCATGCATGCATATAGTCATAAAAGCATTTAAAAAGCTCCAGGTAAGGAAATACCACACCCTTTCTGAGGTGATTTAGAGACTTATTGTCCAGATATTATGGATCCAGATTAATAGAAAGGTTCTTACAGGACCGCTTACGGCGTCTGGCGGAGGGCTTCAAGTGCCTCATCCCCTGCTTCACATCGACGACCTCGTCGATTGGTGGAGGCCGTGATTCGTCCTGTCCGGGTAGATGTGCTAGACGTTGAGGACAAGGAGGCTGATATTCCGATTGAGGATCCCGCTCATGTTGCACATGTCCCTCGTAGGGAACTTCCGAGCATTCAGGTGGCAAACCCAGAGTTGCTAGGTGATTTGAGCAGACATCCATCGATGTACTTGCATGCTAACGAGGTATGGCATTAGACTTTGATCTTCCTTCTTTCCTATTGATGAGGATTAAAGGGTTCTGATGTTGATTTGCATTTCATGCGGTTCCACAGTTTTACACAAACCTCGAGGGAACTGTTCAAGATTCACCCATGTACCAGTGTGCTTCATCCTGACTATAGAGCAGTAGTTCATGAGTGGGGATTCGGGGCATTCTTCTCCATCCTTCCCAGTCGTTGTCCCTTGGGTTACCTCAGGGCATTGTCTGAGCGATGGTTTCATCAGACTCAGTCACTTCACCTACTGGATTGCAAGGTGATGATGACGCCTATGGATTGGTGATTTATCACAGGTATGGAGTTTGGAGGGGAGCCAGTGCCTTTCAAGGCGAATATCACACCCATTGCCATCCGATCCTTACTAGGAGTGCCGGCGGAGGCACTCAAAGGCAGGACTGTCCGTTCAGGTCCTTTGAGCATAGATGTTATGAGCGGGCAATTAAGTGAGCCCATGCTTGATGATGTCAGGACCAGGGATCGCGTTCTGCGACGATTGTTCCTGATGATCATTCGAGGTTGCTTCATAGCAGATAACTCTTCCACGGTATCTTTCACTTTGTTCAGCGCCACACGCGATGTGGACCGTATTGGAGAGTACGATTGGGGCTCTTACACCTTTGCTTATTTCCTCCGGGGCATGCGCATGCGCTCACAGGATTTGACCGAGGCTTGGCTAGGATTTTACCCATTTCTGCTGGTGATTATTTCTCTTGTCTTTTCCCATTTATAGGTTAAGAGTGTTTACTGATAGCAGATGTTTTGCCATTGTGTTGGCAGTTTTGGGCCTATGAGAGGCTCCCATGTTTGCGTCCTGTGAGTGTGTTAGGTTTAGATACCTATCCATGAGGACGACGATGACACCATTCTATTTTGCCGGAGGTCCCTCAGATTCGAGGGATTCACTCACCCAGCCAGTATGCAAATGGAGTTCTTGACTACGGTACCATTACATGGATTCCCTATTCAGGGGAGCATTTGACCATCAACTTTGAGGATGGACACCCGACTAGAGTCGAGTATTTGATTTCTACCAGGAGACTTCCTTTCTTCACAGATGGAGGCTGGGAGCTCTATTTAGGAGAGCGTGCTATTAGGAGCACCACAGGGGAGATCTGTATACCGATGTTGCCTCATGCCAAGCGTCATTGGCTAGTATCACAATCACCCGTCACTGATATCACATTGTTGGGGGTTGACGGCTTTGCATTATCAGAGGGTCCATGTACTCAGGAGACGTTCCAGCGTTAGTGGTTCCTTCAAGACTATTGGAGCCCAAATCCCATGCCACACAGTTTTATGGGGACATGGTTCCAGGATCTTTGATGATGACGGATTGGGTAGCTTGTGTCCGAGCTCCCGACTCATATGACCCAGATTGATAGTTTGACCCGCGGTTGGACCGAGCACATGTATTTATTCTAAGATTGGGCGCGAGATCCAAAGAGAGGTGAGTCATTTGTTCCTCCCAACTCAGGTGCTGGCCCCTCAGACGACCCATTTGGTTTTGCCGGCGCAGATTCTCCTCTTTATAGGCCTGACATCCCTATTGATAGAGATCTAGTGACTCAGGAGGAGTTACATCAGGTGGACAGGATTGAGGACGTAGACATCGAGACCCTGGTTTTCTTCTGATGTATATTCTCGTTATATCTTTTGATAGGCCTCTGTTAGATATTGGGTGGTTGTTCCCCATTCTCGCTATATCTTTTGACAGGCCTCTGTTAGTAGTAAGGAAGTTGTGCCCCATTTCCCACGTATTTGTAGGCATGTGATGAGTGATGTATTAGATGATGATATATTTAGGAATGTATGCACCATTTTTCATTCCCTATATCATATTGCCATCCATTATTTGTTATACATGTATCATGTTACGTATATGTATGTATGTCCAGAGATATTCAGAATTGACCCCTGGATGGTCTTATGACACACGGCTTCGCACGATGTGTCTTCTTCGATAGTTAGTCAGTATAGATCATACCCCACCGCTGGTGGTGGCATTGGGTATCTGATCGTGGTACGATAAAGATGTCACCACCGATAGGGTGATCAGAGATCTGTTCTTCGCAAAGATACCATAACCCTTTTGGCATTTCAGGTTCCTGCAGGATTTGTAGACGGGATGCTAAAGCATTGGCTACCTGATAGGTAGGTGTTCCATTTTGGAACCCATGAGTTGACTCCTACTCTGGAGGAGTATGCACGTTTGACGATGCTGCCTTTAGACAGACCTTGCGTGAACCTAGCTTTGGGAGACATGAGTAGATGATTCATAACTCTCACAGGATTGAGGCGTAGAGTAGTGCATGATGAGCTGACATCTGGCCACGTGATCTCTCAGTGTTTTCTGTATGACAGATTTAGCGTGGAGGATTTCTACTCACGACATTCCGGGGATTTCACCGCATCGGAGGATCATTGGTGTTTGGCCAGAGTTGATGTACTGATGCTATGTGTACTATCATATGTGTACATGTCGTGGTATATAGATGAGATAGATATAGGCGTTATCATGGCCGTGAGAGCTCTCAAGGAGGGTCGTACTATTGTGCCTATGATTGTAGCAGAGACTCTGCACGACATCCTCATCTTCAGATGCACGCGTCGAGCGTGTTTTTTGGAGTTTGGTCATGCTGTATGTGTGGTTTATTGATAAGTAGGATTTTTACCTACTTATGGAGTACCAATTCATGCGAACTATGCCTATCTCAAGTACATTTTAGTCTAGTTTAGCTGCATTTCATGTTAAATTGCATTGAACGTTCTTAAAACTCCTTTTGGTGAATAAGTGCAGGAATCGGCCTGTTTTGGTGGTGATTTGGAGCATAAGGCAAATGGATGCTTGAAACGAGGTAAAAGGATGGGATATAAATGACATGAAGGTGCATTGGTGCAAGGAAATAGAGCATAACAGAGCAAGCAACAGCAGTAGGGAAATAGAAACCAGGACCTGCAGAGTTCAAGTCGCACGGCCGCGCGGCAAAATAGACTTGAAGACGCGCGCCTGTGGGATCACCCAGCCAGATTTTGGATGTTACTGCAAGTCACGCGGCCGCGAGACAAACAAGCCTATGGAGTGCGCGAGCGAGCGAACAACATATGAATTCTATCGCAAGTCTCGCTACCATGCGAGACTATTATCTTGGGAAGAGCGCGTACATGCGATGTCCGATATTCTTGATGTGTTATTTTATTTCCGAATTTTAAAGGCTGTAATTGATTTAAAAATAATTCCTGACTGGTGTCAGGGGTATCATTCGACATTTTATTAGTTTTTCACGTAACTTTACATCGTAATTAGGGATTTTACTCTCTAGAGAGGATTCCTATGGAGAATGAGGCTACAACTCTATTTTTCTACTCCTTCTTGGGATTTCTCTACGAGAGCGGATTATTAACATTAGTTTTTGCTGGAATCTTATGAGGATTGAATATTGATGTGTATTCAGTAATTGGGTTTGATAGTTTCATTTTTCGTCTTCCAATTGTTGCTTATTGATCATGTTTAACTTTGATCCCATAATGGCTTTTGGTTCAGTCATGAACTAAACTCCATTATGGGATTCTAACAGAATTTATTATGTAGTTTGATTGCATGCTTAAATGCTGGGTTATTTTGCATATTATATGGGATGTCTGTCATGATTGTTTTATATACATGAATGCTTGATCACCATTCATTTCAGTATTTGTATGGAATTGACAATGAACATGCAAATATGGACTGTAATCATGATAGTATACGTATATAGGGCTATGTTATATGGCTTTTGTATTTCGTGAACTACATAGACATATACTGTTTCACTGTATAAGTTAATATAAGAGCTTGAACTTAAAATCAATATAGTTGCAATTTCACATAGACATATAGTGATGTTGGTTATATTGATGATTGCATAGAGTCTATCATCTGTGGATGCTGTGTAAGTAGGTCTTAGTGCATTGAAAAATGGCTAATACTCTTTTAGTGCTCTTGGCTACTTTCCTATAATATGTGAACAAATCAGGCATGATAGTGGCGATTGAATGAAGTAATAAATGAAGTTAGAATCCCATTCGTTCCAATATCATTTATTATATCGTTTATACTATTGTAGTTGTTATTTGCGATTCAAGAATCAACCAAGTTTAATCTGTAGGGTGAGCATATAAATATAGTAGTAGTTTATGTTAAACAACTTTCTCTATGGGATCGATACTTTACTTGCTCTGTATTACTTGTTGACACATGTATGCTTGCATGAGTTAGAGCTCTTTTGTTAGTCGTAAAAAAGAGGCGTTTAATTTAGTATTATTATCATTAGTTTTAAGCTATATTGTATGACTTAGACAATTCTAGTCTTATCTCATTTCAGTTTTTGTTTTTGTTTCAGGAATTTGAATAAATTTTTATGCGCACACGGTCAACCAACCCCGAGTTAATACCTGTTCAGGATAATATAAACGGGAGTGGTTGGAAAGCGGGTGTACGTAGAAATTTACAAGAACAGTTGGAAAACACGACAGCTAACATGGTAGCCGAGGCACAAGGTGAAGATCAAAGAGAGGAGCATCGGGCTCTGAAAGAGTATTCCATGCCCAATATCAACGGACTACAGTCTAGCATAGTCAGACCAGCGATAGCAGCCAATACTTTCGAGATCAAGACTGGCACTATTCAAATGGTGCAGAACACAGTTCAGTTTGGGGGTGCTGCTACGGATGATCCGAATGAACATCTATTGAGTTTCATTAAAATTTGTGATACATTCAGATACAACGGTGTGACGGAGGATTCTATTCGACTAAGGTTGTTCCCATTTTCATTGAGGGATAAAGCAAAAAGTTGGCTTCATTCTTTGCCAGCAGGATCTATAACTACATGGGAGGATTTAGCATAGAAATTCTTAGCTAAATTCTTCCCAATGTCTAAGACTGCAAAGATGAGGACATCTATCTCTTAATTTGAGCAACAACAGGGCGAGTCGTTACATGAAGCATGGGAGAGATACAAAGAAATGCTGAGAAAGTGCCCACATCACGGTATGCCAGATTGGATGGTAATTAACACGTTCTATAATGGATTGGGATGGCAGTCGAGATCGATTGTAGATGCAGCTGCAGGAGGTGCATTATGGGCAAAGAACTATGAGGAAGCCTATGATCTTATCGAAACAATGGCATCAAATTATTTTCAGAATCCTACATCCCGAATGCCACAAACCAAAGTTGCGGGTGTGTTGGAAGTTGATTCCATTACTCAGCTATCAGCACAAATGGCAGCTATGACAAAGAAGATAGATACTTTGGCTGCAGGAAAGGTAAAGACGGTTGCCTACATATGTGAGATTTGTGCGGGGTCACACTCGACGGACCAATGTGCTATCAGCTCAAAATCAGTGCAGTATGTGAGCAACTACAGAAAAGATCAAGGCCAATTTTAGAACACATACCACCCCAACAACAAAAATCATCCAAAATTTAGTTGGTCGAATAATCAAGGGAATCAACAAGCTCAGTTTTAACCAAATAATCAATTTCAGACACAGCCGGCGTAGCCGCAATTTAATCATAGACCACCCTTTCCGCCAGGATTTTCTCAACAACAACAGTAGAATCACACTCCAGCTGCACCTCAGCAAGAAAAGAAATCAGAAGTGGAGGAGATGATGATGAAATACATGGCACAGAAGTTATGATCAAGAGCCAAGCAGTGGATATAAAGAACCTGGAAACTCAAATGGGGCAGATGGAAAACATGCTTACTAATAGGCCCCAGGGGTCATTGCCAAGTAACACGGAGACGAATCCAAGAAGAAAAGAAAAGGAACAATGCCAAGAGATTACATTGAGATCTGGGAAAGACACATCTACCATCAGTAAGTCGCGCGCTTTGCAAGCCAGAGAGTGTCTTGAGGAAGATGCTGTCACATGAGGCGGAGAACTAGATAATGAGCAGGAAAAGTTGGAGAAATCAGAGGATTGGCAGGAAGAGACAGACAAAACAGGCTCAGAGGAGACAGTTAAGAATCCAGTACCACCAATGTACATTCAGGTTCCGTATCCGCAGAGATTAATGAAGAAAGAGAAGATAAATAGTTCAGCAAATTCTTGGAGGTGTTCAAAAAGCTGCAGATCAACATACCCTTCGCCGAGGCATTGGAACAAATGCCCAGCTATGCCAAGTTTATGAAGGGTATCTTGTCAAGGAAGAGGAGATTAGATGATTTCGAGATAGTAACCTTGACAGAGGAATGCAGTGCAGTGCTTCAACAGAAATTACCTCCAAAGCTGAAAGATCCAGGAAGTTTCAAAATTCCATGTACCATAGGAAAGTTGAACTTTAGTAAGTGTTTATGTGATCTTGGGGCAAGCATAAATTTGATGCCCTTGTCAGTGTTTAATCAGTTGGGATTACCGGATCCAAAACCCACAAACATTGCATTGCAATTAGTAGGCAGATCCATCACATATCCACGGGGACTTGTTGAAGATGTGTTTGTTAAGGTGGACAAGTTTATTTTCCCAGCTGACTTCATCATTCTAGACTACGAAGAGGACAAAAATATACCAATCATATTAGGAAGACCATTCTTAGCCACGGGAAAAACTCTAATAGATGTGCAGAAGGGGGAACTCACTATGCGTGTTCATGATCAAGAAATCACCTTTAATGTTTTCAAAGCTATGAAGTTTCCAGCAGATGAAGAGGAATGTTTCTTGGTTGAGTTGGTGGAACAAGTCATAAATGATGAAGTACAAAGGCGGGTAGTTGTTAAACCTTTGAGTAGTATAATTGCTGAAAAGGTAGATGTGGAGGACGAGGAACTGGATGAACTTGTACAGTATTTGGATACCACTCCACAAGTCAGAAAATTCAGGATACCTATTGAACCATTGACAAAAGCAAGAGAAACCACCGTAAAATTAAAACCATCTCTGGAGACACCTCCAGAACTTGAATTGAAACCACTTCTAGATCATCTCAGGTACGCATTTTTAAATACAGATTCTAAGCTACCTATGATTATTTCTTCTGCATTAACATCTTTTTAGGAAGAAAAACTGCTACGAGTGCTCCGAGAGTTCAAATCAGCGATTGGATGGACCATAGCAGATATCAAAGGGATCAGCCCTTCATTTTGTATGCATAAAATCCTGATGGAAGACAAAAGTAAACCATCGGCTGAGTAGCAAAGGAGACTTAATCCGATAATGAAAGAAGTGTTTAAGAAAGTGGTACTAAAATGGTTGGATGCAGGAATAATCTATCCTATCTCAGACAGCTCATGGGTGAGCCCAATATAGTGTGTACCGAAAAAAGGTTGCATGACAGTAGTGACTAATGAGAACAATGAGTTTATTCCAACACGAACAGTGACAGGGTGGAGAGTTTGCATGGACTACCGCAAGCTTAATAAAGCTACAAGGAAAGATCATTTTCCACTACCATTCATTGATCAGATGCTGGACAGATTAGCAGGTCATGAATACTATTGTCTATTGGACGGATACTCGGGCTACAATCAAATAATGATAGCTCCTAAAGACCAAGAGAAGATAACTTTCACATGTCCATATGGCACATTTGCCTTCAGAAGGATGTCGTTTGGGTTGTGCAACGCTCTAACCACTTTTTAGAGATGCATGATGGCTATATTTTCGGATATGGTAGAGCAGAATTTGGAAGTATTTATGGATGACTTCTCAGTTTTCGGAGACTCGTTTTACCTTTGTATCAAAAATTTGGTGATGGTGTTGAAGCGATGTGTTGAAACAAATCTGGTACTAAACCGGGAGAAATGCCATTTTATGGTACAGGAAGGAATCATACTTGGACACAAAGTATCGAAGAAGGGGCTCGAGGTAGATAGGGAAAAGTTGGAAACTATAGAGAAACTGCCACCACCCACGTCAGTAAAAGGTGTTAGTAGCTTTCTGGGCCATGCAGGTTTCTACTATAGATTTATAAAAGACTTCTCCAAGATAACTAAGCCATTATGCAGTTTATTGGAGAAGGATGTGCCGTTTATCTTCGATAATGTTTGCGTGTCGGCATTCGAGCATCAAAAAGGAAAATTTACATCAGCACCAATTATTACTGCTCCAGATTGGGAATTGCCATTTGAGCTGATGTGTGATGCCAGTGATTACGCTGTAGGGGCTGTTTTGGGACAGAGGAAATAAAAGATGTTCCATGTCATTTATTATGCCAGCAAGACCCTTACGGATGCACAGTTGAACTATACCACCACGGAGAAAGAATAACTTGCAGTAGTGTACGCCTTTGATAAATTTCGAGCTTATTTGATCGGCACAAAGGTGATAGTGTATATGGATCACGCTGCTATTCGGCATTTAATGGCGAAAAAGGATGCAAAGCCTCGATTGATTAGATTGATTTTAGTACTGCAGGAATTTGATTTGGAAATCAAGGACAGGAAGGGCATTGAAAATCAAGTGGCGGACTACTTATTGCGACTTGAGAATCCGGAAAGGGAAACAAATGATAAGATGTTAATTAATGAATCTTTTCCAGATGAACAGTTGTTTGTGGTGAAAGGGGAAGTGCCATGGTTTGCAGATTATGCAAACTATTTGGTAAGTAAATTGCTACCTTCCGATGTGGTGGGCTATCAAAAGCAGAAATTTGTGCACGATGCCAAATGGTACATATGGGATGAGCCTTATTTGTTCAAACAATGTTTTGATCAAGTTATATGCAGGTGTGTTCCATATAGCGAGATCGAGAGGATTATGCAGGATTGTCACTCTACTATGTATGGCGGTCACTATGGAGGTGAAAGAACAGCGACAAGAATATTACAAGCAGGATTCTACTAGCTGACAATTTTTAAGGATGCATACAATTTTGTCCAGCAATGTGATAAATGTCAGCGAATGGGGAACATTTCTAAAAGGAATGAAATGCCATTAAATACAATCTTAGAAGTCAAATTTTTTGATGTATGGGGGATTGATTTTATGGGACCGTTCGTGTCCTCTTGCGGAAATCTCTACATTCTGCTTGTTGTTGATTATGTCTCGAAATGGGTAGAAGTTGCAGCTCTTCCGATAAATGATGCAAAGGTTGTCCTCAGATTTTTACACAAAAATATCTTCACGAGGTTTGGGACTCCAAGGGCTATCATCGATGTGGCGGCGCTCACTTTTGCAATAGGCAGTTTACAGCTTTGTTGTCTAAATATGGGGTGAAGCACCGCATCGCTATGGCATACTACCCACAAACGAATGGCGAAGCAGAAGTGTCAATTCGAGAGGTCAAGAGAATTCTGGAAAAAGTTGTAAATCCCACACAGAAAGACTGGTCGTTGAAGCTAGATGATGCAGTATGGGCTTATAGGATAGCGTCTAAAACACCGCTGAATGTCACCTTTTTCAAATTTCAGATATGGAAAAGCTTGTCACCTTCCCATGGAGCTAGAGCATAAAGCATATTGGGCCATTCGAAAGCTAAATTTTTATTTAACAGCTGTTGGGGAGAAACGTCTTTACCAACTCAATGAGTTAGATGAATTCAGACTGCAGGCATTCGAGAATTCGAAACTGTATAAGGAGAAAGTGAAAAAATGGCATGATCGAAAAATCATTGAGCGAGCATTTGAACCCGGACAAAGGGTTTTGTTGTACAACTCCCGACTTAAACGTTTTCCTGGAAAGATGAAATCGAGATGGTCAGGACCATTCACAGTGAAAATTGTTTTTTCGCATGGTGCAATCAAAATATTCGATACGTCGCCCGATAAGCCTTTTAAGGTGAATTGTCAGCGTTTAAAACATTACTATGGCGGTGAGGTAGACAGACAAAAATTCACCTCAATTCTTTCGTCAACATGAGCTTCAGAGACAGTCAAGCTAATTGACTATAAGTTAGCGCTGGATGGGAGGCAACCCATTATTTCTCTTATCTAAAACTTATCTTTCATTTTTTTTATTTCATTGATTCATTACTTCTTAATTTAACACATTTACATATTACTAAAAATATAGGGGAGCGTGTATCCGGATTACATAAAATGAGGTATGTGATAAAAATCGGTTTTGATGCCGCTTATGATGAATTGCAGGTACAATGGATAGTACACAATTATCTCTGGATGCACCTTCAAATTGCATTCAGCACTGCAATACACAGGATCTCGCGGCCGTGCGAAACATAGAGCATACCAAACTAGCCATTCGCACACCCGCGCATGATTTCTATAGTCAAGTCGCGCGGCCGCGCGGTATCGCAGATGTGGAATTTTTTTTTTTAAGTCACAAATCTGAGTTGCATTCTGAGTTGGATTTATCTTCCTCTATAAAAGACCAACCTTATTATATTTCCAATATTCAGATGGCTATGTAGCTTTTCTCCTAATTTATACCCAACCATCACGTTCCTAGCATAAGTAGGGCTCTTTGTGGGGTGTACAACCCTAGATCCGAGGAGCATTCATCAACAAGTTCTTCCCATTGTCTTTATCAGCCCCACATGGGTCCAAAATGAGTACGTGCAATCTCACTCTCCTCTTCATCCGAATTTTCTTCCGATCACCAGGAAGAGGAGCTCTTGGACAAGAGCAGATTTGTCAGTTAGGAAGCACAACAAGATTATTATCGAAGTATAGCCAAATCACTTATGAAGGAATGGGGATTCCAACCGGCAAAACAAGATGGCCAACTGTGGCAGATGATATGCGAACTGGATTGGGTTGGTTTAACGGCATCTCCTATGCCCATTCCGGTGGGGATCGTTCGAGACTTTTATGCTAATGCCACGAAGTTGCTAACAAGAAGCATCACTATTGTCCGGGCAGAACAGGTGAATTATCGCCCTTCCGCAATCAGAGAAGTATTCAACATATATGATGCACCTCCTACTGGGGCTGACAATTGGTTAAAAGGTGAGTACTTGGAGACGGATCTCACAGTTGTGCTTACTGATTTGTGTATACCGGGCACCAAATGGAAGTATAAAACGGGAACAACGGAACCAAAATCGTTCCCGTCGTCCGCATTGAATCGATATGCCCAGGCCTGGAACTTGTTTATTTGTGCCAAGCTCATTCCGTCAGCTCATTATAATACCATCCCTTCCGAGCGGGCGATTATTTTGTGGGGAATCATAAAAGGGAAGTATATCGACATCGGCCTGTTAATCCACAGAAACATGATGAATTATATTCGTGGAAATCGAAATGGGACTATTCCACATGCGCACGCTGATAGCCATGCTCTCAGACTCAACAAGGAATCCAATGGCATAATGAGCCGCTGAAGATCACACCATGTAATCAATCATGCTACTATTGTGAATTTCAGGGAATGGATAGGTGGTATACCGCATCCACGAGGACTAGGATTCATCATTCATCCAAGTCCTCTAGCCCAACAACAACCCCCGCAAATGGATGAGGCAGGCCCGTCCACGCACGCGTATGCCACCTATGGCAATCGATAGCTCCAAAGGTTGGAGCGTAAGGTCGATGCCATGTATGACAATTTGGCCACATTTGCGACGGGACTCACAAGGGCCCTAGCCGAAGCGTTTGAGCAACAAGGAACAACACAAGAATGGCCTCAGTTTGGAACAGCAGCACCATATCAACCATCGGACTCACCACCCGAGGAGGGTGACCCAACCGATAATTAGGGGAGTTTTCATACCTTTTACCTTCATTCAATTGGGACATTGAATATTTTAAGTTTGGGGGTATTAGGTAGTAGTTAGTTTTTTTTATTATTAGTTTTGCATGATTAGTTTTACATAACTCATATAGTTGCATGATTAGTTTAATTTTATGTTGCATGTTGCTTTTATGTTGCATGTCGCTTACATCACAATCCTTGCCGTTTAGAAAAAAAAAATTGTTTGTCTAGCCAATGATGAAAGTGAAGTTTTTAAATGAATTCTGAATATTTTGGATAACTTGAGCTGAGTTATAGCGTTTTATACAACGAAATTCATAATGCTGCATTCATGCTTTCGGTTTGTACAAATGGGTTCACAAGCACTTGTAGATATAAGAATCACGTGTCTTTTGCTCGACGAAAAAATGTAGTGTTAAAAAGAGAAATATGTGAAAAGTGGCTGTGAGACTGTATAAAACATCGAGTTTTAAACTCTGGGAAAACATGGGTATCTGTATATATATAAAAAAAAGAATTAGAAAAGTAGAAATAGCATGGCTAGTCTTATTTTGGGGCCCTGGCTACTTGAGTAAGTACGCCCGAGGGGATTGTCTCTATACCTAGCGCCCTAAGGTCTTTCATGGTCTGGGAGTCGTTGGTCGAAAGCTCGTTAAGGGGTAGCAGTGTGCCTAAGGGAGTAAGACATTGCACACTCATGTAGAAAAAGAAAAGAAATGAAAAATAGCAATAAACACCGCGAGAAAGAGTAAAATTCGCCCTCGTGCGTAGAATAAAGCAGATAAACTCATTGTTGAACCTTAGTTTATTTTAAGATGTTGGACTAGTTCATGTCGTATATATAAACATAAGTCTTGATTTATGCTAAAATTTTTCTGGTTTGAGCAAGATAGCATGAGCATTCTACACCTAAATCCAGTATTGGGCGAACACAACACACACACACAACATCTGTATAGCATTGCTAAATTCTTTGCGTATATGACATTATGCCTTCAGTTTGGTTTGAATTTGTATTCTCAAATCTAGAAAAACTTTGCTGAGGCAAATTGGACTGAATGCCTATAATATTTGGGACATTGTGAGAATTAAGTGCATAGTAATGTAGTTGCATCTTTCATTATTCAATAGTATGCATTGCTTGAGGGCAAGCAATGGTTCAAGTTTGGGGGTATTTGATAAGTAGGATTTTTACCTACTTATGGACTACCAATTCAATCGAACTATGCCTATCTCAAGTACATTTTAGTCTAGTTTAGCTATATTTCATGTTAAATTGCATTGCACGTTCTTAAAACTACTTTTGGTGAATAAGTGTAGGAATCAACCTGTTTTGGTGGTGATTTGGAGCATAAGGCAAATGGATGCTTGAAATGAGGTAAAAGGATGGGATATGAATGGCATGAAGTTGCATTGGTGCAAGGAAATAGAGCATAACAGAGCAAGCAGCAGTAGTAGGGAAATAGAAACCAGGACCTGCAGAGTTCAAGTCGCGCGACCGCGCGACAAAATAGACTTGAAGACGTGCGCCCGCACGATCACCCAGCCAGATTTTGGATGCTACTGCAAGTCTCGCGGCCGTGAGATAGACTAGCCTATGGAGCGCGCGCGTTGCATGAGAGCAACCGAATATATGAACTTATCGCAGTCTCTCGCTACCGAAGAGACTATTATCTTGGAAGAGCACGCTTGCGCTGCCGATGTCCGATATGCGATGCTTGATGTGTTATTTTATTTCCGAATTTCAAAGGTTGTAATTGATTTAAAAACAATTCCTGACTGGTGTCAGGGGTATCATTCAACATTTTATTAGTTTTTCACGTAACTTTACATCGTAATTAGGGTTTTTACTCTCTAGAGAGGATTCCTACGGAGAAGGAGGCTACAACTCTATTTTTCTACTCCTTCTTGGGATTTCTCTACGAGAGCGGATTATTAACGTTAGTTTTTGCTGGAATCTTATGAGGATTGAATATTGATGTGTATTCAGCAATTGGGTTTGATAGTTTCATCTTTTGTCTTCCAATTGTTGCTTATTGATCATGTTTAACTTTGATCCCATAATGGCTTTTGGTTCAGTCATGAACTAAACTCCATTATGGGATTCTAACAGATTTTATTATGTAGTTTGATTGCATGCTTAAATGCTGGGTTGTTTTGCATATTATATGGGATGTCTGTCATGATTGTTTTACATACATGAATGCTTGATCACCATTCCTTTCAGTATTTGTATGGAATTGACAATGAACATGCAAATATGGACTGTAATCATGATAGTATACGTATATAGGGCTATGTTATATGGATTTTTTATTTCATAAACCAGATAGACAGATACTGTTTCACCATATAAGTTAAGATAAGAGCTTGAACTTAAAATCAATATAGTTGTAATTTCACATAGACATATAGTGATGTTGGTTATATTGATGATTGCATAGAGTCTATCATCTGTGAATGCTGTGTAAGTAGGTCTTAGTGCATTGAAAAATGGCTAATACTCTTTTAGTGCTCTTGGCTACTTTCCTATGATATGTGAACAAATCAGGCATGATAGTGGTGATTGAATGAAGCAATAAATGAAGTTAGAATCCCATTCGTTCCAATATCATTTATTATATCGTTTATACTATTGTAGTTGTTATTTGCGATTCAAGAATCAACTAAGTTTAATTTGTAATGTGAGCATATAAATATAGTGATTTAATTAATGAATAGTAGTTTAAGTTAAACAACTTTCTCTATGGGATCGATACTTTACTTTCTCTGTATTACTTGTTGACACATGTATGCTTGCATGAGTTAGAGCTCTTTTGTTAGTCGTAAAAAAGAGGCAACATTTATGTCACACTTGCGACCAGTTGGTACCCTTAGACGACATGGGTATTGCTTTTCCCATGATGTGACCATGTCATACTCCTTTCAGCCATCGGAGTGTACAGATGCTCAGTCTTGGTCTTCATTTTTGGCAGATATCAGAGATCCATTTAGCATATTGTCGCGTTTTGGGGCTTTGCTCACCATACAGCTTCATTACTCATGCTCCGGGCATGGATTTCCTCCCTCTGGCTGGCTTGAGGGGCTTGACTACTTATCACCCATTGGCCGTGATGTCGCAGTTCGACCAGTTCCAGGATTTTCATCCTTTCGAGGGGGCGATAGGTCAACGTTCAGCTTCTCGATATCTCTCAGCAGAGGACCGATCTCGTGTGTATGTTTGCTACGACCAGCGTGAAATAGCTTCTTTTTCTGCCAGTCATCCCGCTTATTCTGCAGAGTATTCCGTATGGATGGAGACAGAGATTTTATCGACTGCAACAGTATCTGCAGTACCGGATATTGAGTCAGACGATGTAGAGCCCATAGAGGACATTGATACCTACATCGAGGAAGAGCTCGCTGCTGGGTTGCCAACATTTCTTCTAGATTCTTCTAGTACCAGTACTTTTGTGATTCAACACTCGGCACAGTACTTAGAGTAGAGTCTTCATCTGATGACCTTTGAGAGAGACCAGATTCGATCTATGATGTCAACTTCTCTTGATGTGAGGGATGCCGCTCTATTGGAGAGAGACGAGGCATTAGATCGCAGAGATGCCGCTGTTGTTGAGCGAGATGAGGCTATATCAGCCAGAGATGCAGTGATAGCTGAGCGGGATAGTGATATATCTGCCCGGGATGTAGCCATCACAGATAGCACTGCAGTCAGGTCCCTTACCACTGGCATGATTGCAGAGATGAGCCCATATATTGATGATCATATGGTCACCATGCAGATGGCTACATATATTTTGGGTCATGTGGATACTCTCATACAGGACACCACAGCTTCGCCTCCGTCTTCTGAGAGGGACGCCATATTGGGCCTGTTAGCTCGCATATATCCTGACTTGTAGATGAGCTTGCATTTACCTGCACAAACTAGCTTAGCCATTTTGTCATGTATAGTTTACATTTTATATATATCAAACAACATTTTATATATGACAGGGAAATATATTTTTGGATCACTTCCCTTTTAGATATGTCCTGCTATTTGCTTGATATTTTGCCTGCTGCTTCAGGGCTTGTGATCTTGATGTATTCTGAATTCCTCCTGGGTGGATGTACATTGAGTTGTCTCTGGATAGTTCAGAATGGATCATCGATCTATGTGTATCCCTACCATCTTTGGTGTCTTGGGACTTGTTTCTGAATGGAAATGTGTAGAGGAGTGTGGCTTTCCTCTCTAAGATTGACCGCACCACAGATGGTCGCCAGTACTTCTATTTGGGAGAAGCCTAGTTAATTCCACCTCTTATGGATTGGTGTTGCTCTTCAAGGTATGACCGCAGCTTAGATGGTCGCTGAATCTCCTATTTGGGAGGAGTTCAGATAATTCCATCCTTTCGTCTCATTAACCCAATGAAATGTAGTGTATCAAGGATGATCCCAAAGACTAACCGACAAGGTTTATGTTTTGGTAGGGGTGAGACCGCACTCAGAATGGTCGCCACGTACTCCTATTGAAGAGGAGATCAGGTCTGCGTAGTTCGAACCTGGTGTAAGAGGTTCAATGCTGTGTATGGCTGACATAAGGTAGGAAGGCTTTTGGTTGTTTTTGTTTTTGTAAGGGGAAGAAGGTAGAAATATTTTTGTTGTTTTTATTTTATTGCGACTGGGCCATATGAAATGGTTTCCTACGTACTCCTATATAAGAGGAGATCAGGTCGACGTAGTTCGCCCCTCAAGGCGAGAAGAAAAGCGTAATCCCATGTGCAGGTCAGAGTGCGAGGAGGAGAATGTTTAATCCTAGGTTGAGGATAAACTGTAGGTATGAGAAGTTTGATCCCAGGTAAGGGTAGCTAAACTGCAAGTGCGAGAGGTTCGATCCACGATGGGATGACCTAAGTTGTATGAGCGCAAAGGAGAAAGCCAGGCTGCTAGCTTGAAAAGTATGTTTCCCTGAGGGGCAAAGTGTAGGAAAGTTGTAGGTGGTAAAGGGTTAAAAACCGAATGACCGGTGACTGATGATGATGCACTGTGGTGTTTGATGGTTACTTCGGACATAATACCGCTTCACAAAGATGTCGAAGTTGATGAGTTGTGGAAATTCATCGCCGTCCATTTCTTGCAATCTGAGAGCGCCTCCTGTCAATATTTCCTTGACAATAAACGGGCCTTCCCAGTTAGGAGCGAATTTTCCTCTAGCCTGATCTTGGTTGTCAAGGATCTTTTTCAAAACCAAGTCATGTTGTTTAAACTACCGTAGTCGGACTCTTTTGTTGTAGGATCTGGCAATCCTTTGCTGATATAACTGACCGTGGAAGATAGCCGCGGTTCGCCTTTCGTCTATTCGAGACAATTGGTGATACCTGTCTTGTACCCATTGGTCTTCATCCAGCTGAGCGTCGATCAACACTCTGAGGGATTCCATCTCACCTTCTATGGGGAGTACTGCTTCCATACCATAGGTTAAAGCGTAGGGGGTTGCCCCAGTTGAAGTGCGCATCGAGGTCATGTAGGCCAACAGAGTCAGAGGCAATAGGTCAGGTCAATCTTTATGGTTGGCGGACATCTTTTGCATAATCTTCTTGATGTTTTTGTTAGCCACTTCAACAGCACCATTCATCTTCGGACGATAGATGACAGAGTTAAGATGTTTGATGTAGAATTTACTGCATAATTCCTCCATCATTTTATTGTTGAGGTTTTTGGCATTGTCTGACACAATCACCTCTGGTTGTCCATATCGACAAATGACATTATTTCTGATGAAAGCAATGATGACTTCTTTACTGACCCTGGGGAAGGAGGTTGCTTCTACCCACTTGGTGAAGTAGTCGATCATTGTGAAGTTAAATCGGTGACCATTACTGGATTTAGGCTCGATGGGCCCGATAACGTCCATTCCCCACATTGAGAAGGGCCAAGGCGAACTCATATTGTGGATTTCCCGTGGAGGCTCGTGTATAGCATTCCCATGAATTTGGCACTGATAGCATCTTTTGACGTGGTCGTTGCAATCAACTTTAAGGGATAGCCAATAATGTCCCGTCCTGAGGACTTTCTTGACAAGGAGGGAGCCACTCATGTGGGGGCCACAGACTCCGGCATGGATTTCATCCATAAGCCTTTGGGCATCATCTTTGTCTAAACATCTGAGGAGACCTAATCCTGCATCTCTTTTGTAGAACGCATCTCCACTTAGATAGAATTTCATAACAAGTCGATGGATCCGCCTTTTCTCAGTCGGGCTCGCCTTAGCGGGTGTAGATCCATCTCATAGATATTCCTAGATATGCTGATACCGAGATGATGGACGGGAGGTAGCTCATCTGATACTTCTCCAACATAATTCCCATAGGCTGGGGCCTTGTGCAGGGAGATTGTGACGCTTGGAAAATGTTCCTTATCTGATATGCGAATCAAGGAGGCCAAAGTTGCTAACGCGTCCGCAAAGTCATTCCTATTATGAGGAATGTGTAGAAAGGAGATTTCTTCGAACTCCGAAGCCATATTCAAAACCTGCCGATGGTAAGGCAGCAAATGTTGTTCCTTGGTTTGATAGATTCCGGTGGATTGTCTGATTACCAGCTCCGAATCTCCAAGGATAGTTAACCGTATGATGCCCATTGAACGGTCAAGTTTTAGCCTCATGAGACAGCCTTCATACTCAGCTGTATTGTTGGTGCTGACAAACTGTAATTTGATGGCAACGGGATACTTCTCCCCCATATCAGATACTATAACTGCTCCAGCTCTAGAACCTTCCATATTAACAGCTCCATCAAAATACATCTTCCATAATTGGCGCATATCGTACTGATGGTGTTGCTGCACTGTCATTACTCCTTCATCAGGGAAATATGTTTCCAAGGGTTTGAAATCCCCTGAAGGTGCGGTGGCCAGTTGATCCACGATTCCTTGACATTTGATGGACTTTTGAGTGATATATACGATGTCAAATTGTTGTAGGATCAACTGCCATCTGGACATCCGACAATTTAACATAGGTTTGTTGAACACGTATTTGAGAGGATCCACGTGGGATATGAGATGGGTTGTGTGACCATGGAGGTAATGATGTAACCTCATGGAAGCCCATGCTAAAGCACAACACATTTTTTCGATCAGAGTGTACTTGTGTTCACTGCTGCTGAACCTTTAGCTGAGGTAATAGATAGCTCGTTCTTGGCCTCTATCGTCATTCTGTCCCAGTATGCAGCCCATGGCATTATCACTTATGGACAGGTACATAAACAGGGGAACATCATCCCTGGGTGGCACCAAAATAGGAGCTTTGACTAGCTGTTTCTTGATTGTAAGGAAGGCATTCTGGCACTCATCATTCCATTTCATAGAGGAGTTCTTCCTTAATAGCTTGAAGATTGGCTCACAGGTAGCTGTGAGTTGGGAGATAAACCTGCTAATGAAGTTGATTCTTCCCAAAAATTCTCGTATTTCCTTCTATGTCTGAGGAATGGGCATTTCAGTGATGGCTTGGATTTTTACAGGATCCAGCTCAATCCCTTTGTGGCTGACTAGAAATCCTAGCAACTTGCCTGATTTAACACCAAAGGCGCACTTAGCTGGATTCAACTTCAAGTTGTACCTATGCAACCTGTTGAACAACTTTTTAAGATGGTCTATATGGTCATCCTCCTTCCGGGACTTGACAATGATTTCATCCACCTAGATCTCAATCACTTTGTGCATTAAGTCGTGGAAAAGAGCCATCATAGCTCGTTGATAGGTAGCTCCGGCATTGATGAGGCCGAACGACAACCGTCTATAGCAAAAAGTTCCCCAAGGAGTGATGAAAGCAGTTTTCTCACGATCTTCCTCGGCAACCATGATCTGATGGTACCCCGCAAAGCAATCAGCAAAGGAATACATGTCGTATTGCGTAGTATTTTCAATGAGAATGTGGATAAATGGCGCGGAAAAGCTATCTTTTAAGCAAGCTTTGTTCAAGTCCCGGTAATCCACGCAAACTTGCACCTTCCCTCCAGGTTTAGGCACAGGTACAATGTTGGATATCCACTCTGGATATGTAGATACCATTATGATGCCAACTTGAAATTGCTTCACAATTTCTTCTTTCACCTTTAAACTCCACTTAGGTTTTAGTTGCCTGAGTTTCTGCTTGACTGGCTTAAATCCTTCTTTAATGGGAAGGCGATGAAGGACAATGTCAGTGGAAAAACCCACCATGTCTTCATGAGACCATGCAAACACATCCTGGAACTGGGTTAATAGTGTAACCATGTCATT
This sequence comes from Panax ginseng, assembly GCA_020205605.1. Classification (NCBI taxonomy): domain Eukaryota; kingdom Viridiplantae; phylum Streptophyta; class Magnoliopsida; order Apiales; family Araliaceae; genus Panax; species Panax ginseng. Next base: position 67,196,316 of record CM035145.1, on the reverse strand, counting down.
CCGTTGGTTTGGGGTAAGGTCTGAACCAATCTGGATTAACTTAGGGCTTTCTAAGGTTCCGAGATTGAAAGAAGTGGTTTGATCAAGGTTGAGTTTGGGTTTGTCTTTGACCCATTCCTGAATTTCTGGAGGCAACTCAATGTCATCCTGCATATCCATCAAGGCTGACTTCATCTCTACATCAAAGGTATAATCCCTGTGTAGAAGAGGCACCGTATCAGCAAGTACAAGCACATTTAAATTCAGAGTCCTGAAAAAAAATATGCTTTCACTTAGTATATATGAGATGTGTTGATCATACACAGTGTTAGCATATACCGAAAAATAAACCGCTAATCTTGTATGTAAAAAAGTAAATGCTATTATATCTACAGGGCAGAAAGAGTTTCTGCCCGATTTACCATTGACGACCAATGCAAGGAATGTTGTCCCAATTGGCAAGGGCAAAGTCCAGATGGACCGCAGTGATTGAGGGATTGTCACCATCCTCCCTGTCCTAAATGATGGCCATTACGTCTGGGCAATCATCGTCTGGGGTGTATTTGTTGGTATGCTCGTCATGAACGATGATGCGTATACCGGACATCATCCGTATGACGTCTTGCTTAATTCTTCATTCTTCTTCTTCCACTGTGGGATTTGGAACAAAGATTTCTTTCTCCTTCACTGGTACAGGCTTGGGAAATAACATAGCCATCACATTGGCTGGCACCTTTACAGGAGGTTGTGCGGACTCAGAGTTTGAAGGCGAAGCTAAACGCCACATGGTTGAAGCTGAAGGAATCTGCTGATGCTTATGAGGATTCCTGTGACTAGAGCTGGTAGAATAGCCTAGTCCAGCGGTTCCAGCTTGCTTGGTTAATCAAATGAGGTACTTGATACCCTGGAAATCTTTACCCAACCCTTGTCCCGGCTTATAACCTAACGACATCATTTCTTGAGTGGCTGACATCACCTCGGCAAAAATCTGGGGTTCGGGCAGTGGCGTTCCAACAACATGGTATTGGATATTGCTTATTTCTAAAGTATGAAAACTAATTTGCTCAACATCTTCATTGGCATTGATGAACGGTATGTCCCCGTGCTGAGGAATCTTTGGTTCAGCGTTGATTGTGACCAGGCTATTGTTGATGATGTATTTCAACTGTTAATGAAGAGTGGAGGGGACTGCCCCTTCCATGTGAATCCATGGTCGTCCCAAGAGCAGGTTGTATCCCGAGTCTATCTTGAGCACATGGAAAGATACGCAGAATGTATGAGGACCAATTTCGATTGGCAGCTCAATTACTCCGACCGAGTTACGGCGGGCTCCATCAAAAGCTTTGATGATAGTATGGCTACTCCAAATTCTGTTGAGATTGATATTCATCTTTACCAAGGTAGCATATGGACAGATATTCAGAGGGAAACCTCCATCTATTAGGACTCCAACTACCATATATCCGGAGGACAACCGCAATATGCAATGTTTTGCAATAACCGGTCCCTTCAGGCAGTATGTCATCATCAGTGAAGGATATCACATTGTTGTTGAAAATGTGATCAACCATATGTTGAAACTTTTTCGTATCCACTGATGTCGGGAGATAGGCTTCTTCCAAAACCTTTAACAAGACCTTCCGGTGATTCTCGGAAGTTAGGACCAAGTCCAAAATTGATATTTGTTGTGGAGTTTCTTTCAAGCTTAAAACCACCGTAGCTTCATTATGACCCACAACGCGGAGGAATTTTTCAATCTTCTCCATGGGTATTTTCCCCTTTGATTTGGTGGTAGACTTCATCACCCGATGGGGGAGATACAGTGGATTTTCCTTCGACACTGCAGCAGTTGTATGTGAGGTAGATCCTTCACCTTCTCCATAATTCCACGGGCGTAGCAAGCTAACAATAGGATATTGTTCTCTGACGACTAAGAAGTTGATTGGCTCGGGAGCGGCCACTTTCAAAGGATTGTTTCCTCCCTTGAGTTGAATTATTGGTGTTGTGAGTAAGGTATTAATCCCATCAGTTTCAGTGGATATGACCGCTACCACACTTTTCCACTTAGTAGGGCCTGTATTCTCACTTTCACATAACACAGTGTCGTTATCTGCCAGGCGCAGGACACCGCTGTCGATTAGATTTTGAATAAAGTGGCGGAGTGCCCAACATTCTTCGGTGCTATGACCGCAAGACTGGGAGGGATATTGACATACTCTATCAGAGTTGTATCATCCTTAACGAGGTTTGATTGGAGGTAGAAGTGAACTGATCCTTCATTCATTGATTAACATATAAAGAATTTCCTCCATAGGTTGGCCTAGATAAGTGAATTCCCTTTTGTTGGCGAAATCCCGATGGGGTTTGGCATTTGCTCTCTTCATCACTTTGTCTTCCAGCATTTCATTTTCTAAAAGTGATGAGGGAATATTCATGACAAGAGGTAGAAGACTGGCATGCTCCTGGCTGATTAACTGACGTGTAACTTGATGCTGATAAGTTACTAGTTCCGCCAATTGTTCAATTTGTTTGCAGAGAGCTTTCACCTTTCATTCCATTGTGAACTGGAACTTGGCATAATCCAATCTGTCATCACCGTCTTTGATGGTCTTGGAAGGATCATAGCTGAAATTGGAACTCTGTCCATTGCTCCAATTAATCATGTTGACCTTTTCTTCTTTGTGTTGAGGAAGAGGGTTGTCTTGTACGTGAGGTTGATCTGGTTTGGTAACCATGATCTCTCCGTTGTCTATCGTGTCCTCGGATCTTGTGTTTCAAGGTCCGAATAATCTCGAGTATCATGTCCAGTGCCCCAAGATGATAAGCACATTTCTAGCGACATTGAAACCCCCCGCCCATTATGGTTTGGTGGTGGAAGAAGATGCATAATTTTCTTCTGTGTTGTCAGAAGATTTAAAATGTTCTCGAGGGTATCCCCTAAGGGTGTAAACACTCGAGGGGACTTCTCCACCTTTGGGTACTGGAGGGTTTACAGACTGTGCTTGAAAGGGAGTGTAGTTTCTCCTTTGAATAAGCATGTTCTCGATTGCCTTTTTGCACCTGCAGTGTCGGGGAAACATCTTCCCTTTCTTTTTATGGATTCCTCAAAAGTTGTTCCCATAATTTCTAGATTGGATGTGATCAGCAACAGCTTTGAGTGCAGCTAGGTCTTGAATCTTTCCTGACTTCAATCCCATCTCAGCCATCTCCCCATGTTTGACCATTTCAGAAAATGGTTTGCCGATGCCGGCTAAAACTCTCTCATAGAAGGGAGCTTCTTGTATGTCTATAAAAGTCATGACCATTTCTGATTCGGTCATGGTAGGAATAACTTGGGCAGCCAGACGTCTCCACCTCTGGGCATACTCTCTGAAAGACTCGTTAGACAGTTTCTTGATCTTGGTAATTTGATACCGATCGAGAGCCATCCGAGTTTGAAAGTCAGATTGAGTGAGGAAAACATGTGCTAGCTCTTCCCAAATATGGATTTTGAGTTGTCTAATCTTGTGTACCACGAACGGGCTTCTCCAGTTAGACTTTTTTGGAACAATTGCATTATGAGCTTTTCGTCCTCTGCATAAGATCCAAGTTCTCCAATAAAGACCTTTAAATGTGTGTAAGGATCTCCTAACCTGTCATATTTTTCAAAGTCAGGAGTTTTAAATTTTTTTGGGTAATGAACACCAGGAAAAATACACAGATCAGCATATGAAACACTCCCATGTGTTCTAATTCCTTTGATAGTGCGAAGGGTCTCTTCCATTTGGAGGACTTTCTTTTTGATGTCACCAGTGTCTGGATCTCTAGTGGGATGGGCAGCATCATGTGTTTTGTTGGTCGTATCCAATTGTTGTTCAGGTATGGTAATGACCAGGATTCCCCCTTGTGTGGAGGATTCAGCATGTAAGGGTATTTTCTCGACCTCGTGTGGATCGTGTGTAATTATTTGAGTAGAAACGACCAAATCAGAATCTGCTTGCTTAATCTGTCAATTCTATCGCGAGAAATGGATTAAGTTCACCGTCGATGATGACATGATTGATTGTGAGGCATGTTGCCTTTTGGATTTTGAATGGGTAAGTAGGTTCGATTGATTCCTGCGAAAGACTTGCATAGTTTAGTCTTTAGGGAATGTATGCAATAACATGCTATATGATGTGTCCATTTTAGGAATTTTTATCCTGCACAACGGGTGTCAGCTGTTTGTAGCATGTTAACATGTATGTGTACATATTTCTTCATATTTCTCATTACATGGAGATAGATATGGAATGAAATTACAAGTAATTGTGTTTACAAGTAATTAAAATGAGAGCATAAAGAGACTTTCCTTCGCTTTGGGTTTATTAGAGGCTGACCTATCTTAGGTTATTCTCGTGGCTTTTTGGCATGAAGATTCCCAAATCATCGCAATCTACTAGACGGAAAATTAATCCGGTCTTTCAACTGGAGAGAATTTGGGTGGTGCCTTTCCTGAGCCTCAGAGAATTAGTCTTCTCACGAGTCCAGTAATCAAACACCGATGGGATAGCCTCCTGGTGGAGGGACCACACAACATACATTCACATACATCGCGTCTCACCATATGAAAATGATGACATGTACGAAGCACTAATATCACAAGCAGTTATGGTGCGAAGCACTAGCATCACAAGCAGTTATGGTGCAAGGCACTAAGTGCAATAAGGAAATGCATTCGTACACATTCATCAAATGTAAATGCAATATCCACACACAAGCATATAATTGTTTTGAAAAGATTGTAATAGCGGCTTAAGTCCTCTTACTGATTTCCCTAGCAGAGTCGCCACCTGTCGACGTCGGGATTTTTGGGTGTCCCTTTCTATTACTTGTTCTTTGGCGTTCTCATTTTAGGTGAGATTTGTTTGAAAAAACAAGTGAAAAAGGTCCGACATGTATGATGTCGACGATGGACTGTTAAAAGTCGCCAGTTGGTTTTTAAATGGTTGTACCAACACAACCGATAAAAAGGTTTGCACATTGACCCAATGATGTGACACTGATATATGGGTCGGTGAAATCGAGATTCGTTTAGGGTCCGGGGACTTGGTTATGCGGGAGGAAGGTGTAGGCACCCCCCGACATCCATGTTACCACGGTGACCGCCTCTTTTTAAGAAACTATTATCTGAGTGTGTGTGTGTGTGTGTGTGTAGGTCAATGTGCTGTTATATAGAAGATGTGCGAGGTCTCATTCGAACCTATATACACAAGGTTTGAATTTATGTAAAAATTCAATTTTTAGCAGGATATGGCTGTGATGTTTTATAAAAGAGGTTTTTCAAACCCCGATGCTCAATAGGAATTGAGACCTTTTACACTCCCATTTTTATTAAGTGAGCGACTAAATTGATTTTATTTGACGGATGCGAGGCATCCGTATGAAAATAATATATACAGAAATAATGCCGACTTCCTCGTGGGTATGGAAACCATCTGAGGAAATTCAGACACCGTAGAATAATTTACAAGTCGCCATAAATTTGAAAATGTCCATCACGGGAACCGAATCTAGATCCAATGGGATGAATCTGTGATCACATGATTCCTAGGCGCACAGAATGCTGCAATTTATATAAAAGCAGTAACCAGGTATATATATATATAAAAGCGGTAAATATATATATACAAACATGATCACCAACCATGAAGCACATCCATGGGGGATCAGAAAGGTAAATAAAGCCGTAAGAGCAATCAACTGCCACGAAGGAAACTCCAGGCAGGACGAAAATAAATAAATATATATATATGTATATACATATATATATATATAAAAAGCATTAAACGCATTCTGGATGTAAAATCTGTGCTCATCGAATGAGTTCAACATAATTCATATATATAAGTATATATATATATATATATATATATATATATATATATATATATATATAATAATAAATTCACCGGATATAAAATCCGGGCTCATTGAATGTAGTTCGACCACAATTCATATATATATATATATATATAAGTTTAGTAAATGCACTTCTGATATAAAATCTGTGCTCATCGAATGAGTTCGACACACGATTAATATAATATATATATATATATATATATATATATATATATATATATATATTAAAGCAATAAATGCTCCGCATCAAGTTCACGCTCAATCGAGGCATAACTCGATAATGTTAGTCAATGTATATATATATATATATATATATATATATATATATATAGATTGGAATGAAACCTTGGACCGAAGTTCGGGCAAAAGCAAGCAACACGACTCTCAACGTGTTGAAGGGTGTGTGCAAAGATGAAGAGAAAGACTCTAAGTGTGAGAAGGCTTACAGCTGACTACTAAAAAAGGCTTCTATGTCTTTATAGTGGGTAAACACTGGCTTTTGTGGGTACAAAAGAGGCTATATATGAGCTCATAGGTGTTTGAAAGTGGGAAATACACTGTATGGGCGACTGCAGAGCGAATTGTGAAGGGTTTCCCCATCTTTTTCTCTTACAAAATCAGCACCCCAATCCCTCTATTTAGAGGCATATGAGCAGCAGGTGTACCTGCGGCTGAGCCGCAGGTGTACCAGAGGCAACCCGGTTTGGCCCAAGTTTGTCGGGTCGGGTCGTCTCGAAGTATGTTCACTCAGGCACTGTAATGTCCACTCGAATTTTCAAAAGTGCAATTCGGGCATCCGTTTGAGGTATACATGACCTATTTTGGACCGCCGTTGTCGAGAGTTGTACGATGGCATGGGATTAGAGCTTGTGCGAAGTCATTGAAGATGGGACGATGCCCTCCGGTCTTCAAGCTTCAACTTTCATCTGTTACCCCGTACAATAGTCACTCGGGATTGGTTAGCCTTGTGGGACATCGTTGCGTAGAGACGTTACGTGGCATCGTGTTTAACGAAATGGTTACAAGATAGGTACCACCAATTGTTTCTAATAGATGAAAGGCGGGTCGTAGCCATATTCCATGGTCAGTTATACCAACAGAGGATTGCTAGATCCCACAACAAAAAATCCCGGCTACGAAAATTCAAAGAACATGACTTGGTCTGAAAGAAGGTTCTTGACAATCAAGATCAGTCCAAAGGAAAATTCACCCCAAATTGGGAAGGCCCGTTTGTTATTAAGGAGGTATTGAAAAGAGGAGCCCTCATATTACAAGAAATGGATGGCGATTAATTTCCATAACTCATTAACTCGGACACCGTGAAACGGTACTATGTCTGAAGCTACCTGCAAACCAGCATCCTGGTTCTGGATCACTAGATCCCAGTTAATTCAGGTTTTCAAAACCTTTCGCTACCTACAACCTTTATTTTTCACATCAGTTTGCCCCATCAGGGACAAACATACCTTTTAATAAGCATCTTGGTTTCGGATCATCAGATCCTTCACTCAACTCAGGTTTTCAAAACCTTACACAATTTCATTTTTGTCCCACCAGGGATAAAACTTTTCACATCCTCAGCTTATCCCACCAGGGATTAAACCTTTCATACCTTTAGTTTATCCCATTAGGGACAAAATGTTTCACATCTGCAATCTGTCCCACCAGGGGCGAACTACGCAAACCTGATCTCCCCAATACACGAGAGTACGTAGGCAGCCATTTTTATGGTCCGATCTAACTACAGAAAAAACAAAAAAAATCTCTACATCCACTTTACCACCTACAACTTTAAACCTTTCTACACTAGGTTAGAACTATGCAGACCTGATCTCCCCTCATCAATAAGAGTACGTAGGCAGCCATTCATGGTTCGGTCTCACCCCCTACCAAAACATAAAAACTTATCAAATGGTACTAGGATCATCCTTCAAGCTTTCAAACCACACATCATTGGCTTAGACCAAAGGGATGGGACTACCTATTCTCCCCAAATAAATGGGAGAACTGGCGACCATCTAAGCTGCAGTTGAGTTCTCAAAGAGAAATACAAATCCATAAGAGATGGAAGTACCTGGGCTCCCCAATACAAAGGAGTACCGGCAACCATCTATGGTGCGGTCAACCTCAGAGAGGAAAGCCACAATCCTCTCCATAACTACATACAAGAAACCAGTCCCAAGACACTAAAGGGTAGGGAATACACATATCAACGATCCATTCTGAAATATCCAGAGACATCTCAATGTCCATCCATCAAAGGGGAGATCAGAATACATCAAGATCACAAGCCCTGGACAACAGGCAACTATTAAACAAGTAACAAGGCATAACTAAAAGGGAAGTGAATCAAAATATATTTCCTTGCCATATAATATTGTTTGATATATACAATGTGTCCCGTACATGAAAAAAAAGGCTAAGCTAGTCTGTGCAGGAAAATATAAGCTAATCTACAATCTAGTGGATACGCGCGCTATCAAGTCCAACATGGCATTCCTCTCAGAAGAAAGAGGTAACTCTATGAGCTCCTGCACAAGGGTATCAACACGAGCCAAGAGATCTAAAGCCATATGCATGGTGACACTATGCTCATCAATGAACATGCTCATCTCTGCAATGATATCAGTAGTATGGGACCGCAATGCAGTACTATCTGTAACAGCGACATCTTGGGCGGATAGAGCACCGTCCCACTCAATAACAGCGGCATCTCTAGAGGATTTAGCATCGTCCCGCTTAACAACAGTGGTATCTCTATAAGCTAAAGCATCATCTCTTACATCTAGAGCGACATCCATACCAGAAAGAGCAGTCAACATCAAAGCCCTAGCCTGATCCCTCTTATATGTCATCAGATGCAGACTCTACTCTAAATACTATGCCAAATGTGGAGTCACAACAGCAGCAATGTGGGAATCAACAAGAGCTGTTGTCAACCCAACAAACAGCTCGTCCTCAGTGGGAGAATCTGTGTCCTCCATAGGCTCCCCACTATCAGAATAAAACCCCGGCTCTGTGGATACAACCCCAGCCGAGGTAATCTCTACCTCTAGCCATGCAGAATGCTCTATATAGCGACCAAGATGGCTAGTAGTAAAATTAGCCCTCTCACGCTGGGCCCAAAAGGCATACACCCTGGACAAATCCTCCGCTAACAAAAGCTGAGAAGACAAACGCTGACCCAATGCCCCCTCAAAGGGATAAACATCCTGAAACTAGTCAAACTCTGCTATCACAGCCAGTGGGTGATAAGTGGTCATACCACTTAAACTAGCCAGAGGGAGATAATCCATGCCAGATGGATGAGTGATGAAGGTGTAGGGAGAACTGAGCCCTGAATATGACAAAATGTCAAATGGATCCTCGATCCCTGCTAAGAAAATCGACCAAGAAGCAGCGTCTGTACACTCTGCCGACTGAAAGGAGTAAAACATGCCTATCTCATGGGAAAAACAATACCCATGGCGTCGGAATGTGCTAATCGGTCTCAGGCGTGACATAAACCACATATACAGCAGGACCGAACTGCCTGTAAATACCCCTACAGAATGGGTATGGCAATACGTGGCCGACTGAAAGGAGTAAATGTGACGCTTTGTACACTCTGCCGATTGAAAAGAGTAAATGTGAAGCCCCCAAAATAGGTCCAATCCAACCAACCCATTCTGAGTCGCCAAATACATGGTACAGAAACAACTACAACTTCATTAATACAATTGTCGTGCAAAATACGACAACACATAAACTGTGAGTTTAAATACAAATACTGTCTAATAGAGAGTATACAAACTCAAAAGGAGTCCTCATTAAAATTATTGATAAACTATTTTACAAAATAGTGAGGACTAGTAAAACAACTGTCTTGAACCATTACTCCACACCTTTAACTAGTTCCCGCTTATATTCTCGCCTCCGAGAAAAAAATGGAACAAAAAGGAAAAGGGTGAGCTCAACTAGCCCAATAATGAATATTATGACTAAGATAATGTACAACAAATTATCATTAGTCTTCAACAGGGAAAAATCTGATAGAATATAATAGACAACAAGTTTTAGATCAACAACTACAGCGGAAACAACAATTCATTAGAAGAGTTAAGTAGAGAATGAAATCTACTATCATCTATGAATTTAAAAGTCCATCATCGATATTTTATCCCTATAACATCAATCAATATACATCATAAATCAAATATTCATCTTTGCACTACAGGCCAAAGATATTCACCCAGTTGGTCATGTTCATCTAAACACCTGTTCATCTTTGCACTACAGGCCAAAGATATTCATCATAAAATCATTCATCTTTACACTACGGGCCAAAGATATTCATCATAAAATCATTCATCTTTGCACTACGGGTAAAAGATATTCAGTTATATCATCATTTAGGACTGAGGATGATGAAAAATATTTTAAAGAAAACGAATCCAGTGAAACAAAAGAACAAGTATTAAGGATTCATACTTTAAATAACCCAAGTTCGAAAATACTTCATAAATAACCAGAGTGGAGTAAAATTCAGGAATGATCAAAACATAGATCCAATCAAAGATATGAATCATAAAAGACGATCTTGGACACAGAAAAGAAAATTTATTTTTTTTGTGAATAGTGTCGATTTCGTGTGAATAGTCAAGATATCGTGAATAAAGGTCGTATACGTGAATAAGAACTCTCGACACCAAAAGATAGAAATTTCACAAAAACATCATCATGTTTCGTGAATAGTACTCGTGAATAGTAACTCATGAATAGTAACCCCGACATGAAAAAGTTCCAAATTTGATAAAAGTTCCAACCAATATTTCTAATAATGATATTGAAGAAATAATATCACTTCCAAGAAAATAACATCCTTACCTCAAAAGGATAAGATTTCGATCGAATATTTGATATATAGTCTTTGAAAGAACTTGCATCATATAGCAATACTCAAAGTACTAAAATACTCACAAAAATACGCTCGATATTATAGAGAGAGAGAAAGAGAGAGAAGATTTCAGTTTCTGGTGTGATTTTCAATTCTAACCTAAGCACCCTATTTATAGAAAATTGCTTAGAACACCAAAGCAGAAAATTTAATATAATAATAATATATTTATAGAATTGTCAAGCCCACCTTAGACCAACTGAAATCAGCCCATTCTTATCACATGTTGAGCCCACTAAATTGCAAAAAAAAAACGTTTTTCATAAAAAAAATAATTAATACTTTCAAAAATCAATTATTTTGGAACTTCGGAACTTCAATAATTCATAATAAGTAGCCCTTTTGTCAGAAAATTCGAATCTTGCGACTTTTTATAGGGAATTCAATTCTCTACAACTTTGCAGATGAAAGTTTTTCCAAATTCCAAAACAGAAATTGGACCAAATCCACAAACCAAGCTATTTTTACAAAGCTATAATCAAATTTCACCAAGAAATGGGGTCCACCGACACACAAAACATGTGTTAATCATTTAATGCAACAAAAATACTCTTTCTCCTCATATACTCATATATCCCACATTCATTGTAAAAATATCATCATTATTATAATATTAAAATATAATAATAAATTATTTTATCAGAAAAGATAAAATATCTTTTTTTAACAATTATTACTTTAAAGATTTCTCCATCTATATCAACATAAAATTAATATTTTTCTCATCATATAAATTAATAATTAATTATTCACAAATAATATTACAGAATCACAAAAGATCGGGTGAACTGTACTGCCCTCAGAAAGAGGGGGCTTTCCAATAAGAATTTCTCCTTACTGGCGCGCAATTAGGTGACCAAACCTCTCCTTAGACAGGACTTTCTAGACATTGCCAATAATGTTTTCTAATAATATTATTCAGATAATATGAATTATTGCTTCGATAATGGAAAATACTGTGAAGTGACAATTATTGAAACAACAAGAATATAAAAATCAACGAACCAATTATTAAATCAATAAAATAAAATATCTTGATAAGAATAATTCATAACAATTATTGAGTAGTGCCTTCTTACATAAGAATCAATAATTGGTGCAATACTGCAAAGCATCTTGTGCAACAATGTGTATTATCGTGTTTTTTAACCAATCGGTGTTCCAACAGTGTTAACGGTAACAACTATGCCGTTATTTATAAACCACTTATACTTGTCTTTTTCTTCATCCAATCGCTTTCCGTTATGGGCCCACACAAGGTTGCGCCGTCAATGCATTTAATATTCTCGACAAAGAAGAATATTCCACGACCAAACGAATATTCTCCGACAACAATCAGTATTTTATAACCATTTTTTTATTTAAAATATTTGCGCATTTTACCCATAACTAACCACATTAATCAAATCAACCCTTACTATTTCAAAATAATAAATAGAGGAAATTAAATTTCATTTATTAATAATTTGGGGTCTTACAGTAAAACATGCCTATCTCATGGGAAAAACAATATCCATGGCGTCGGAATGTGCTAATCGGTCTCAGGTGTGACATAAACCACACATACAGCAGGACTGAACTGCTTGTAAATACCCCTGCAGAATGGGTGTGACGCCCCCAAAATAGGTCCATTCCACCCAACCCATTCTGAGTCGCCAAATACATGGTACAGAAATAACTACAACTTCAATAATACAAATGTCGTGTGAAATACGACAATACATACTGTGAGTTTAAATACAGATATTGCCGTCTAGACAATATCCATACGCAAATAAATCCCCATCATAATTATTGATACATTATTTTACAAAAATGGTGAAGACTACTAAACAACTCTCTCTAGAACCTTCATTCCATACCCCGACTCGATCCTCGCTAGCTATGTTCTCACCTCCCCGAGAAGAAAATGGAACAACAAGGAAAAGGGTGAGCTCAACTAGCCCAGTAAAGAATATTATGACTAAGATAATATACAACAAATTATCGTTAGTCTTCAACAGGGAAAAATCTAATAGAATACAATAGACAACAAGTTTTAGATCAACAAATGCAATGAAAATAAAGAATCCATTAGAAGAGTCACGTAGAAAGAATTCTCCGCCTTCTAAGGTTTAAAAGCCCATCATCAATATTTTATCCTCAGTAACAACAATCAATATTCATCTTTGCACTACTGTGCCAAAGATATTCATTTAAATCACCAATTGGTCATGTTCATCTCAACACTGCTCATCTTTGCACTACAAAAAAGATATTCATCGATTAATCGCTCATCTTTGCACTACGGCCAAAGATATTCATCGAAATCAATCATCTTTGCACTACAAAGCCAAAGATATTCCATAATATCATCATTTAAGACCGAGGATGATGAAAAATATTTTTAAAGAAACGAATCCAAAGGAAACAAAATGACAAGGATTAAGGATTAAGGATTCGTACTTTGTTTTATCCACGTCCAAAAATACCTCAAAAATAATCATAGTGGTGTAAAATTCAAGAATGATCAAAACATGGATACAATCAAAGCTAGTATCCGAATAGATATTTTGGACAAAAAGAAGAAATTTCATTTTTCTATTGAATAGTGTCGTATTCGTGAATAGTGTCAGATCGTGAATAGTGTCGTATATCGTGAATAGTAATTCAGACACCAAAAGATAGAAATTTCACAAAAAACATCATCACGCTTCATGAATAGTATTCGTGAATAGTAACTCTGAATAGTAACTCATGAATAGTAACTCGTGAATAGTAACTCATGAATAGTAACCCCACATGAAAAAGTTCCAAATTTGATAAAAAGTTCCAACCAATATTTCAAAGATAATGATATTGAAGAAATAATATCATTTGAGAAGAAAATAACATCCCTTACCTCGAAAGACAAGACTTCTAGTTGAAACACTTTGGATATAGGCTATGACTTGAACTTGCACCAGTATAGCAATACTCAAAGTATACTCAAAATACTCACAAGAATACGCTCGATAATATAGAGAGAAAACTTGATTTACGGTGTGATTTTCAATTCTAACCTAAGCACCTATTTATAGGAAATTGCTTAGAACACCAAAGTAGAAAAAATTTAATATAATATTATTATTTATAATAATAATTCCTACGCACACCTTGAATCTGAATTTCAGCAACTTGTCATGTGTTAAATGAGGGAACCAAATGAAAAAAAAACATTTTGTAAATAAAATATTTTAAACTTCCAAAAATCAATTATTTGAAGCTTGAACTTCAATAATTCACAATAAATAGCCCTTTTTCCAGAAAATTCAAATCTCGCGAGTTTTTATAGGAAATTCAATTCTCTACAACTTTACAGAAGAAAGTTTTTCAAAATTCCAAACAGAAATTGACCGAAATCCACAAACGGGTGATTTTAGAGGCTATGATCAAATTTCGACGAATAAATGGGGTCCACCGACATGTTTAACATGTTTTAAACATTTATTGCAACAAAAATACTCTTCCCCTCAGATACTCATATATCCCACATTCGTTGTAAAAATATCACCATTATTATATTATTAAAATATAATAATATATATTTAAATGAATTATTTTATCGTAAAAAGATAAAATATTAATTTTCAACAATTGTCACATTAAAAATTTTCTCCATGTATATCCACATAAAATCAATATTTTCCTCATCATATGAATCAATAATTAATTATTCACAAATAATATTACGTAATCACAATATTGACAACCGTGCAGCTTCCTGTGAAGAGGGGCTTTCAATAAGAATTTCTCCTCATCTTGGCGCCGCAATTAGGTGACCAAACCTCTCCTTAGATGTAACTTTCTAGACATTGCCAATAATGTTATCTAATAATATTATTCGGATAATATGAATTATTGCTTCGATAATGAAAAATAATTGTGTAATGACAATTATCAAAACAACAAAGAATATAAAATATCAATGCAAAGAATTATTGAATCAATAAAATAAAATAATCGAATAAAGAATTATCGTAACCATTATTGAGTAGTGCCTTCTTATGTAAGAATCAATAATTGGTGCAATACCGTATGCTACTGCAAGTGCAACAACGCGTATTACTGTGTTTTAACCACCGGGTATTCCAACAAAGATAATACTTAATAACTATGCCGTTATTTTTAAACAACTTATTTTTGTCGTTTTCTTCATCTAATCGCTTTCCGCTATGGGGCCCACATATTACGGGTCGCTACTGTAGTATTTAAATATTCTGACAAAGTTTAATATTCCACGACCAAACGAATATTCTCCGACAATAATGAATATTATATCACCACTTGCTTATTTAAAATATTTGCGCATTTTACCCATAACTAACCACATTAATCAAATCTACCCTTACTATTTCAAAATAATAAATAAAGGAAATTCCTTTTTATTTAAAAAAATTTCGGGGTCTTACAATGGGTATGGCAATACGTGGCCGACCTCAAGGTCTTTGCCATAATCATCGGCAAAATGGTATGTCCCTTCCTGAGAGCCCGCACCGCCATAACCACACCGATGTCTAAATGATCAATGTACAATGACATGTACAAATAAGCCACTACACACATCAAGAATACATTTATTCTGGCAACACGCCAATCGTCCTCCGACGTGGTGAAATCCCCGGAGTGCTGCACATAACTGTCCAAAGAGCCAAATCTGTCTATCAAAAAATGCATGAACACTATATGCGCGGAAGAGATCTCATCATAGGCCACTCTGTGCCTCAAGCCGATGAGGGTCATAACTATCGGCTCATATCTCATATAGCCATCTGAGTGCAAGGTTTGTTTAGAGGCAAATATGTCAGACGCTCATACTTCTCCAAGGTACGAGTCAACTCCTATGTCTCAAACTAGAACCCTTGCATATCCGGTACCTAGTGCTCCAGCATGCCCTACCCGATGGAACCTGGAACATCAGGAGGGTCACAGAATAGCACAACATCTGATCTACGGTCACCCGATCTGGGGATGACAAACTATCATTCCATGATCTCAAACATGAGGCTTGCAATACTAGTGGGGTATGATCAATGCAGCTAACTGTCAAGGAAGACATCTATAGGGTCGTGTTATAAGACCATCCAGGGGTCAATGCTGAACATCTCTAGACATACATATGCATAACATAATACATGTATGATAAACAATAGATGACAATATGATGTAGGGAATGGAAAATAGTATACATACATTCCTAAGTACATCATCATCTAATACATCATCTATACTGTTGGAAAATACAGGGAAATGGGGCACAGCCGCCCAAGAACTAACAGAGGCCTATTAAAAGATATAACGAGAAAGGGACGCAACCACCCAGTATCTAACAAAGGCTTATCAAAAGATATAGCGAGAAATACATTAGAAGAAGTTAATAGTGTTGATGTCTGCATCATCTAACCTATCGATCTGATGTAACTCCTCCTGAGTCACGGTATCTCCGCCAAGAGGGATATCAAGCCGATACAACGGAGGATCTATGTAATAACCCGATATTTTCTATATAATTAAATCAAAAATTTTGCGTATAATTTTTTTTTTATTCTAAAGATGACAATGCGTGCCAGGTAAGGCGTAAGTATTTATGTGATCAATATAAAATATATTTATTACATGAATAATTTTAAATAATTTTGTTTTAGAATTATTGATCATTATAAATTATATTCTTATAATAATTAATTTTATAGTAGAAATGTTTTTAATAAATATTTTCCATGAAAATAAGATTTTATATTATTTAAATAATATATGAAATGGCTATTAGAATTATTATAATAATTATTTTATTTTATTATATGAATTTAAATTATATTAATTAAGTTAATTATTTTAACTTAATTAATAAAGGTATACATGCCAGATAAATCAGATATGAAATCCAAACCCTAATTTTGGATTTTTATCAAGAATAAGAATAATAATATAATATTAATTATATTTTGATTTTTCGATCTTTATAAATATGTAATCGTATGTGTGAACTGATAATGGTTGTTCAATTATGTTGTATCATGACCAAACCCTAGCATTAATTTGTTTCACCCTATTGTAAAATTCAAATGGGAAATTCGAGAATGTGTTGTAACTGTGTTATGTGAATTATGTCGTGTATTACAGAATTTAAAGTAATTAGGTAAAACCCCAGTTATACTTAGAAAACCTAATTAATTAGAAACCCTAATTAATTAAGAACCCTGATTACTAAATTCGGAAACCTAATTTCTAAATTTAGAAACCCTAATTAGTAATTGTAAACCCTAATCGTGAAATTAGAAAACTTTAATTTTATAATTAAAAACTCTATTTAATAATTAGTAACCCTAATTGTTATATAGGTAATGCTAATTTCTAAGTATTTGCTCTATTGCTAAATTAGTAAGCTTAATTATAATTATTAAATTGTTAAACTTAATGTTTAATTTCTAAATATTAGAAAACCTAAACTAATTAAGAAACCCCTAATTATAATTTTTAGGAAATTTTTTTTTATTAATTTTTTAAACCCTAATTGGAAATCTTATAATTTTATACTAAAACCTTAGGGTCAAACCCTAAGGGTCAAACTCTAAGGGTTAAACCCTAAGGGTTTGCCAAGTTACCATCTTACCATTAAATTTGCTAGCCAATTGACAAGATTACCCTTTTGTCACATTTTATATTATGTTTCTTGCAAATCCTACCATATGTGTAGTAGTTGAACTCCTCTTGACTTTGCATGTGATTAATTGCTAGAAAATCAAAAAAACAAGCAACAATATATCAGTCAATACATTGCACCAAACATCTATATATGATTTAAGAGAGAGAGAAAAGCTACATTCTTTCTCATTTATGTCCAAACACCCAACAAACTCTCTCTCTCGCAAAACCCACAAAATACTGTAGTAGATCAGTCCCATATTGAAACCCCACTAACACACTTAACCAAATCAGTAGCCAGAATCAAGAATTGATGCATAAAGGTATAAAATCCTGCTTTTTCTTCTACTTATTTTTTCTTCAGACGATCCACCACCTTCAGTCTTCATCCTTTCCACCTGCGCCTTCAACTCGTTTCGTTCTTCAGTCATTTCGCGTAGCGTTCGCTCTATCTTCCACAACTCTTCCAAGAGAAATGCTTTACTCCGGAGTTCTTGATCTTCTGCAGATACTTGATCTTGTTCTCCAACTTTAGTCTTATTCTCTTTCTCCACCTTAGCTTCTTCGGACTCTGCCTCCTCATCACCACTCAGATACATCTCGGGATAATCGTCATGATCGCTCCCCAGATTGACCATAGGTTCAACTTTTCCCACTTCTTCAACTGACTCGCTTTGCGATGGCACCTCGGCTACTGGCACTGGTGCAACAACCGCTAGCATCTCCGTACTCATTTCATCTTCTCCAGACATCCAACAATCAGTTTAAATAACTTGATTAATACTTCTCCAGTACGAACTTCACACACTATGTGTCCACATATCTCACTATCGATATATTTCGGCAATCCCTCACTTAGTAGTCTAAATGAGTATTCTCTATCTTGCTTATGGTTATAATCCTAGGGTTTCCCCCCCCCCCCCACTTAAGGTTTATAACCTACAACTTTGATACCAACCTGTGACACCTCCAAATCCGGGTTACCTGACCCCCGAGCTTGGTGCTCACGATTCACAATATAAGTCATTAAGTCATTAACAGATATTGTTAATACATTAGTCCTAGGTCACCTAACCTTAACATTACAAACACACCCCTTAGATATACAAAAAGCGTTTACAAAACAACATAATAATAATAATGTTCATTAAAGTATTCCAGCAACAGGCCTTTGCCTTTGTTCTTCTCAGCACCTCCAGCCACTTCGTTCCTAGCTGAAATATTTTATTTAGTAAGGGTGAGAACCAAATTTGCCCCGCAAGTTAGAATAACACCAAAGTTCGGGGAACTTTGAAATAGCTGAACAAATCTCTAATTACTAACAAGTCTTCTCGCAATTTATGTAACACAGTAATTTGATAATGAAAGAGTGCAACGCTTTCAAAGTTTCTACGATATTCTATTGAATAAACAAGAATCAATTCTACGTAATAACAAGGTGGAATATTTTCCAGATTTATGCAGAGCAATCCATTAGATCTAGAACTTCTCTTCTCGGGTATCTATCAAAGATTTACTTTGCTATATACGCAGGTGTATCAGATAACCATAAAGATTAAATCATACCCCTCTGCAAGTATAACAAGTGATCAACTTTATTATACCCTATATTATGCATAATACTTAAAAGTGCGCAATGGCCAAATATACGACCTAAAATGTTCCCTTTATATAAAAGGTTGTTCTTCTCAGTCTTTGAATCAGAATTTTATTTAACAATGAAATACAATGATTTTAATATCTAATCACTTCTCTTCTCTTCTCTTCTCTTCTCAAACCTATCAAGTTTTCTTTTTTGATCTAGCCGAAACAACTAGCATTAATCTATCAATAATAATTGAATTTTCTTCTCTTCTCTTCTCGAACCTATCAAGTTCTAATAAATGTTCGTCTAACCAAAACAATTAGCTAATGTGACAACCCGAGAATTTTGAATATTTTTAAAAATTTTATTAATTTATTTAAGGTTCAAAATTAGAACCTAAACAGAAAATAAGTGTATGCATTTAATATTTTTAAGAAGGAATTTTGAGGATTTCAAAATTCTGTAAAGGATTTAGGTGAATTATTCAGGATTAAGGGAATAAGCGTTTATGTTCTGTGTATATGTGTGCATGATGTGGTTAAGGGTCAAGGTTTGACCAGATAAACGATATCTGTAACAAACCCTAAGTTTATATTAAGAACGTCAACGTTCGGTTAGAAAACCCTATCTATTAATAAGAAACCTTAGAAACCGGTTCTGGAAACCCTAATTTTAGTTCCAGAAATCTGAAACCCTAATCTGGGAACTTAAATGATTATTATATTGTTTAAGTGCTATTAATTATAATATTAATTAGGGTAAATCTTAATTAATTAGCAAACCCAAATTTCAAATTTAGAAAACCCTAACTTCGGGATTTGAAACACTAATTTATAATTAGGAAAAACGAAAGTGTTAATTTAATACTTTTAATGTTAATTAGGATATATTAATTCTAATTTTCAAGTTAAGTAATTAGAAAACCCTAATCTAATTACAAAAATTTAATTTCTAAATTTGAAATATTATTTTTCTATTAGAAACTCTAATTAGTGGTTTATAAACCCTAATGACTATTTTGACCCTAATTGCTTAATTAGAAATTTTAATTAGGAAATACTAATCCTAATTAGTAAGATTTAAAGTATGATTAAGAAATTTTAATATACTTAGAAAATTCTAATTATAATTTAGAAATATTAATTTTCTATTTTTGAAAACCTAAATTGGAAATTTTAGAAAATTAAATTGCAAACCCTAAGAGTTTTAAACCCTAAACCCCAAAGGATTTCAAACCCTAAACCCTAACCCAAACCCTAAACACTAAGGGTTTGGCCAATGTCAAAAATGCCATTAAATTTGTATGCAAAAAGACTAGAATGCCCTTTTTTGTATTTTTTTTTAATAAGTTGGTTTGTAGGCATTGACTATAGGCAATGACTTACTTTAGTTTTCAAAAGCTAGCAACTCTCTCTCTCTCTAAACTTCGAATTCTGAGGGAGAAAGGGAGTGATAATATCACCTTATATCATATCTCAGCTTTCCTAGAACAGATCAAAGATCAGAAATCAAGAATCAAAGCTTAGAAGGTATAATAACCCTAATTTCGAAAATCTTATGATTTGTTGTTAGATGTTGTAATTGATTGGTTAGATATGTGTATTAGGGTCTTAATAAGTGATCTGGGTTGTTGGATCATGAATCCATAACATCTAGAGGCACGAAAATCAAGTTTTTAAAACTGGTCAAGAACCCTAATATTGTTGTCTGACAAGCCAATGTCAGTGCCTCTAGATCCGTGTGTGTTAAATGTTTTCTGTGTTTTATGTTTTGAATCTATTCTTTGCCATGTGGACTATCGTCTAGAACTGGAATCATGGACATATCAGTTCTAGATCGCTCTTTATAGTCAGTCAAAGTTCGTTGACCAAGCACGACTTCTGGAATCTGGGCAAACCCAGAAACCAGAAAGTCTGCCAGTGTAATTGCATGTCCTTGATCTTGCTTCTCTTTGATTTTTAGGTCATGTTATTGTTTTAACCTTGTAAACTGGTATGTGAGCTACATATACAAGTCGTTATAACTCCCAGATCAGGAACAGGAACGAAATTATTTAAGGTCAAAGTAGGTTGACCGAACTGCCGGAAGAAGAAATCTGGGTAACCCAGAATCTTCAAAGGGCGTTTTCTGACAGGTAGTTTGAGCGGCTTTAATCTTATTATTATGATATTTGTTTTCATGATCTGTTAGTATATAAATGTTCCTTGTCGTGTGTACTATATATATGGACCTTCAGAAAAACAAATTTATGGCCAGAACATGAAATGCTTCAAGCCTCAATATGGCATCATGTAACTGCCTAGGTTTCTGGGTTACCCAGAAAACCCAGGAACGACCTGAGAAGGAGTTGGAGAGCCCAAATCGTGTTGTTGTTATGTTTTTTGACCGAGACAAGGATTGATAATTGTAGTCCTATATACTGACAACAAGATCAATGCTTGAGTTAGCCCAGAAAACATTAGGATCATAGAATAAAAACTGGTCAAACCAAGCACCTTAGTTATTGACATGAACACTCAAGAACACCTCAAGAACACTTATAGCGACGGGTCTATCGCTATAGGGCCCTTTAGCAACGGTTTTATTAAATTTGAATTTCTAATTTCCAGAAATTATTTAATAAATCGAAATAAATAGTTTTTAATTATTAAAAATACATAATAAATTATAAAAAATTATTTTAAAGTCTGAAAAATAGTTTTTAATTATTTAGAGTATATTTCATAAATATTTAATATTTTTGGAATATAAATGGTATTTAATTTAATTAATTATAATATTAAATAAATTATTTAAAAATAATTTTAATACATGAAAAATCATGAAAAATAATATTATGATATAAGAAAAATATTTAAAGATATTTTCAAAGTGACTTTTAATATTTTGTGATGAATTTTATTAATTAATTAATATTAATGATAATTAGTTTATTTAATAAATATATTAAATAAATTATGGAAAAATAGAATAAATGATTTAAAAATCATATAAAAATTATTTAGTGTTAGAAAATATTTGAAGTTATAAAATATAACTTTTGATATTTTGCCATAAAAAATATTAATATTTTAATATTAATAGAAATTATCGGATAATGAATTTACTTGTCTAAAAATCATATAAAGGTGATTTTAAGGTATTAAAAATACTTTGTAATATTATAAATATATTATAATAATGTGATGATTTTCATTAATATTTGATAATAAATAAATATTAATGATAAAGGGATTATGTGGTATTTAATTCATTTAAATACGTTATTAATGATTAAAAATTCACGATAAGTAATAATAATATCTGAAAATTGTTATGAGACTTAGAAAAATATTTTGACTGATAATTAAATTATTTAAGTTAATTGTTAAGTGTTTAGGCAGAGTTTAATTGAACTTAGACTCGATAAAAGTCCGACTAGACCGTCGGGACGTCAGATTTGTGTCAGGTTCAACTCAGATTGTAAAAGTTTGACTTGATACCGAGTCCTATGTGTGTTATAGACTGATAGGGTTATGTGTTATGTGTTTAGGTTATTCTATGTATATCTATATATATAATAGTATTATACTGTGATGATATTATTATAATATTGGAGATCTATATTACTAATATTAGGTCTTCGGATAAGGCAATATAAATTGCGTAGTGGTAATCAACGGTTCAGGTAAGTTTGTTTTTACTTAACTCTACTAATAGTTATTTCATTCGGATATGCTTATGGTTAATCATTGCTGATTTCCATGTAGAATTGTACTCTGTACATATTGCATGTATAAGTCAGGTATGAAAGGTTGATCACCTTCATTACCGTTTTGTCCAGATATATTTGTTCATGTATAATACTTGTTCAGTCATATTTTTGTTCCTGCTAGTTCACAATTATATTGTTGAATTATAGCCAGCTTATTATTCAGACTCTTTCAATCATGATATATCGTTATATTATTGAATTTAAACTTGTTGGGCAATCCTTATGCTCACCCTTGCTATATCATGATAAACATTGCAGATTAAGATGAACACGTCGGATACAAGGAAAGATTAAAGATAGTTCCATCTTAAAGTTAATATGCGCGATTAGTTTTGTAATAGTATAGTTTGATAATAATGTTATGTGTTAGTTAAGTTATGAATTGTGTATAAGTTAAGGTTACTCGACCTTGGGGAAAAGTATGTAAGTTTAATGTATAAACAATTTATGTTTATATCTTCCGCAAAAATAGTGTTAGTGATAGAATGATCGAACTGGATTCGCGGTGATTCGGGACCTCGGATTCGGGCCCCCCACAGCTAAGACATGTTTCAATACGATTAAACAATAGACAAAGTTTAACTGTACTATTTGAAATCAATAATCGCTTCTACGGATGTGAATATCCAACAATAATTATTTCTCATAGTATATTCTCAGAATCACTAATTCAATTTGAATTAATAAATATGCACTAACTGCGAATAATCAACAATAAATTCTTGGATGTGGTCTAATTAACAATAATTAACCAACATAATATTTAAACAGATATAACTCAAGGTTGAGTTAGGAAACTTGCCTTCTACGTTGATTACTGTTACACAATATACTTATCTGCGTTTGAAAAACCTATATGAACAATATCGGTCTCACAATTAGCACAATAAATCAAAACATACAATACTGTAATTTACAGTCAGTCTGTCTCCTAGGCACATTATCACATAGCCGTATTAGTGTTTATAACCTATATAAACACTTATCAAGTTTAACTAGTTCGATTTGGTTGGACTTCGGTCTATTCTCGGTGTACTGGTCACCCTATTCGATAATTTACACCTTTATTGCCAATTAAACTTGGTCTCTAAGCTTCAATATTATTTTAGATAAGTCAAATATCATTTAAAATATTTTTTGGAAGCTTTTAATAATTTATAAACAATTATTATAATTTATAATAATTTTTCAAACACCGTAATCGTTTTTAAATGATTTAAATATTAATTAATTCCATTATCATTAATATTTAATAATATTAAAATATTAATGACATACTTGTCAAAATATTAAAGTTATTATTAATAACTTAAAATAATTTTAAATCATCAACATTCTACTTAAATAATTTTTAAAATAATTAAAATCATTTTTAAATCATCACCATTAATATTTAAATATTAATGAAATTATTATAAAATATTAAAAGTCCTTAATTATAACTTTAAATATTTTTAAATCATTTTTCTCATTTTTAAATCAATAAAACCATTTTTAATTCATTTATTTAATATAATCATTAAATAAATCTATTATCATTAATATTAATTTGTTAGTTTCCAGTAGGCACAATATAGATCTAGAAGGGGGGGGGGGGGGGTTGAATAGATCCTTTAATTTCAAATACTTTTCTCGTTTATTTTGTATTGCTCATGAACTAGCATATGACAAACATAAGAATCTTTTCAAATACAATGAAATAAGTAAAAGATCCCCTTCATTGATATATTCATAATTAGACATGCATTGTTCTTAGAGTTAGTTCAGTATTAAGCAGTTAAAACATACATAACAGTTATAGCAGTTAATGTACATAATGTAAATGACATAAAGTAAAAGACAAAGGGGGTTTTAAGTGGTTCAGAGACTCAAACTTCTAATCCACTCTTCTGCTTTCAACTAGCAAGATTTCCACTAAGGAAGGGCAGCACCCTAAATCACTAAGATTCCTTCAAGGCCAGCAGCCTTGGGACTTCAGTTCACTAAGAAATCTTCAAGGCCAACTGCCTTAGAACTTCTCTAGTTCCCTAGGAACTCTTCAAGCCCAGCAGGCTTGAAACTTCATTTAGTCCCTTCGGACAAGGACCCCTCAGGCCATGGCTTTTTGTTGTTGTTGTTGGTGCTGAGCTGCTAAGATGTCTTTAAGCTTGATCATCTTTTGTACTTAGCAGCTTGGTGTGGTCCTCTTTGTATTCTGCTTCGAGACTGGACCACATCATCTTTGGTGCAGTTGATCTTCTTTTGTTCTGCTCATCTTCATGTAGTGTCAGCTGTGCACCATCACCATTTCCTGAACCCTTTTTAACATGTTGGCAGACATGGTTCTGCACTTGCTCTGCTTCAGCTTTGGGTTCATGGTGAGTCGTAGAGTGGCTCTTAGGATCTGCCTTGTGCTTTGCCACTCTTCTGAATGTTATCTTCTTGTCCTTCTCGGCTTTTAGTTTAGATGCCAATTCAAGTGGCATTCTCATCTCTGTTGAGTGAAGCTTTGATCGGTTCAAGTCCTTCTTCAAAATTGCTTCACTTCCACCTTTGTAGTCACACTGCCACCGAGACTTGTTCTATTTAAGCTAAGGTGGAACTCGTAGAGTCAACGTTAGCATTCTACCAACTCAATGATTCTGCAACATAACAATCATCAGCAACTTTTGATCGTTGAAGCTCTGGCTTCTTTATACTCCTTCCCAATCTTCCCGTTGAGAAGTAGACGTTAAAATCTCTTTGAAATACTTTACAGATCTCGAGTTATTTGGTGTAGGCTGTAGATGTGACAGGACATCTCTTTTGTTGACTTTCTGACATTGCAGTCTACTGTTTCATCTACCCCGTCAGATATGTTACTTTTATGTCTTAGGCAGGTCGACAACTTTATTTCCTCCTTCTGATTTCTCGATCAGAGGTTGTCCTTTTGCATCGATGCTCTCAATGAGCCTTTGTCTCAATATCAATCTTCAGATTGAACCATTGCCAATGCTTCAATCTTTAGTTGACCGAACTCTACAATTCTGATACATAACTTCTTGGACCAAATTGTAGTGTCTGGTTGAGTGTTACCCATTGACTGGTAGAGTTTACACTACGATCCTGAAGAGTGTTCATTAGATTTTCAATGTAGAACACCTCTTCCCTCTTACTGTGCAGTGCTTCAACACTTCTGTTTGCCTTGACAGTTCTTAGATACTGATGGCTTAAATCCTTGTTCTGATCCCTTCTGAATAGCAAGACACTTCAGATTTGTGGCTTGTCCAGCTCGCTTTCTCCTTGTGAACTCGTTCACTTATCATCAATGGACTAACCCAAATGCTTAATCACTTTAGCCTTGTTATTCAGAAGCTGACCAGTATCTCTGTATACATTCCATCAGTTCTTTGTTTGTTTGGCAAACACTACGATCCTAGATTCGTACAAGATCGTTGTCTTCTTATCACATGACAGCTACTGCACCTGCTGACTTTTCATAGTCAGCTACTGAAGTCTTCTTATGATCATCTTGTGGAAGACTTCATCTCGAATGGCTTCACAACTCAATCTGGATACTGATTGGGTTGATGTTTAGATCTTCTCTTAGCTTGCATGCCATTCATTGAGTGCTTTCTAGTTTCCTTTAGGTGGGATGTATCTTTGCAATGCCTACCAGAGGCTTCATTCCTTTGGATATTCTAGGAGTGCTCATTTGTTGAGAATCGTATTTGCTCTACGATTCTGCCTAGGCATTATGAGTACATCTATTGAAGTCTCAGTTCTACACTCTACGATTCAGCTTTGGCTGTGCAGACACTATGACTCCGAGATCAGATCTTGACACTCTATGATTTCTGTCGTTGTGCTTGTTGTCTTCATTAGATCTAGCTCGACTATGATCTCTGCCTCTGATATGATCAGTAGATTCTACGACTCTGAGTGTAGTCTACGATTCTTGACTTGGCTTCGGCAGATGCTCAGTCGGCTCGTAGGCAGGCTGTCTCTATGATTCTGAACATGACTTCCTCGGCAGACTACGTCCCTGAGGAAATTCTCCTCGACACACTACGATCCTTCTTTGTCTCTCCTGGCAGTCTACGAACTTCGAGATCTACTATCTTGCAGACTACGATTCTGCCTCGATAGTTCTCGAGTTTTCTTTGACTCTCCTGGCAGACTACGATTCCTGGTGCAGTGCTCGACGATCAGACAAGCCTATCTATTACATCAGAAGATCAACCTAACATGCTTGATCTTTCTATATTTATAGTCTTTGTACATAATTTCTTTTTAAGGACTTTACAAAGCTGTTTTTGTAAGACCCCAACTTTTATGAATAAATGTTAATTTTTCTCTAATATTATTTTTGAATATTATGGTGTGGATTTGATATAATGTTATAGTTGTGGGTAATATTTATAAATTTTGCAAAGTAAGAAAGTTGTCATAAAATATTCGATTGGTCGGGGAATATTCGTTTTATCAGGGAATACTCGTACGACGACATAATCATTGGTGGACCCCATAATAGAATTATTGTCGGAGTTAGAAAACGACAGAAATATCTTTTTATAAAAATAACGGCGAAAGTTTTACCGTTAACTGTTGAATTACCCGTTGATAAAAGTACAGTAATACGCGTGGTTGCATAGTATCACACGATATTGTACAGTAGCTTTGATTATTGATTCTTACGTAAGAAGGCACTACTCAATAATTGTTACAGTAATTACTGTGTAATATTTTATTTTATTGATTCAATAATTACTGCGTTGATATTTTATATAATGGTTGTTTCCATAATTATCACTACACAGTATTTCCCATTATCAGATCAATAATTCATATTATTTGAATAATATTATTAGATAGCATTATTGGCAATGTCTAAGGAAGTTCTGTCTAGGAAAGGGGTTTGGTCACCTAATTGTGCGCCAGTAAGGAGAAATCCTTATCGAAAAGCCCCCTCTTTCCTGGGAATGACCTGGTTGTCATAATTGTGATTCTGTAATATATTTGTAAATAATTAATTATTGATTTATATGATAAAGAAATATTTATTTTATGTGGATATAAATGAAGGAATTTAACATGAGATAATTGTTGAAGGTTTGGAAAAGAATTACAATTATTTCTCCGATAAAATATTCATTCAAATATATTATTATTAATATATTATAATTGTTTAAATAATTAAGTTATTATTATATATATATATATGTACGTATATAAACATGTGATATAAGGAGCATAATAATTAGTGGGGAAATTGTAAACGAATTCTTATTTTCAAAAGTAATACAGTAGCTGTCCTTTTTTTACAAAGTTGCTTTATTTTTTTTATGCAATTGTTTTTTTCCTAAATGGGTTGGTGGATGCTTGATTTCCTGCAACTTGTTTTCTAAAGGGTGGGTCGTCAACCAATAAGATTTAAGGAAAAATTAGGCATGAAGGAAAAATGAGAAAGTTAGGCATAGAGGAAAAGAAAAAAAAGGAAGGAAAGGTTAGGCAGGTTACTCCCTCTGTTGCCATAAATAGGGGGTAATCCCTCCATCATAAATCACACCATTTCAATATCAGAAACTCTTATTCTATAATATTGTGAGTATTTATCTTGAGTACAATAATACTTTGAGTGTAGTTTTTTCTGCAAGATTTTCTTAGAATAATATCTGATATTCCAGTCAAATTCAGTTTCTACTGAGGTAAAGGATATTATTTTATTTCAATACTCATAAGAAATATTATTTTCTTTCATACTCCATAATATGAAAGGGATATTATTTCATTTCATATTCCTAAATTTAAACTTACTATGGTAAGTATTGCTTCTATAATTCCTGAAATTAGTAGAATATCCTTGATATTTGCATTTCATCCAGTATCTTTTCATAAAAATATTATTCTGAGCATTCTTGATAAGTTTTAACCTTTTCATGATGGAGTACTATTCACGGGATACTATTCCCGAAGTATTATTCAGGGGATACTATTCACTCGAGTACTATTCACCCAGGGTACTATTCATGATAAAAAATGATTTTTTTCGGTCCAAATAATTTTTGATACAATATTATTTTTGAATTTTACTCCACAAAGCAGTATCATGTTGACAATTTGGACATTATTGAATTCTGGATAAATTAAATTATAAATCTTTTGAATTTATCCTTTGCTTGCATATCATTGTCATCATCCTCGTGTTTATATTGTTATGAAAGTCATCTTTGGCCCGTAGTGCATAGATGGACTGTGGATTGGTATGATTATGACCAAGAATCATTCGATATAATCATGACCCGAAATGTTACAAGTAATGTGGTAAAATTCCTCATTGATCCGTAGTACATTGATGGTCAGTTGTTGGCACGATCATGGCCATTAGTGATAAAAATGAATATCCTTGGCCCGTAGTGCATGGATAATTCAGTGATGTGGATTATTTGTTAAGCTGAGTCTCAGCGATAAAATTGATGATAAACTTTTAAATCATAGAAGATAATAGATATTATGCTCTACTTGACTCTTCTAATTCCGCTGCAGTTAAACTTGTTGTCTATTATATTCTAACAGTTTAACACTGTTGAAGGCTAATGATAATTTATTATGCATTATCTTAGTCATAATATTCATTACTGGGCTAATGAGCTCACCCATTGATTTCATTGTTCTCTTCAGGAAATGAGAATATAGCTGTAACTAGTCGCGGAACGGAGTGACGGTCCAGATAGGTGGCTATAATAGTCCTCACTATTAGGTGAAATAGTGTGATAATAATTGTAATGAGGACTTTATTTGAGTTTGTATACTCTCTACGAGACATTATCCGTGTTGAAACTCTCAGCTACGTTTTGTCGTACTTGATCAAAGAAGTTTGTATTCAAATTATGTACCATGTATTTGGCGACTCAAGATGGGTGATGTATACCTATTTTGGGGGCGTCACAGTTGGTAGCAAAGCTTAGGGATATGATCCCTAGCTGAGATGTGTGACTAGAACTAGGAGGGGACAAACGGGTAATTCCTTCACTAATATGACCTACCTATGTTTATTTATTATTTAATTGGTCGGTCAGAATATAGAGATAATATGTGGCATATCAATTAACCCTTGTTTTGTGGCAGTGTTTGAAAATGACATCCGAGAATGTTGAGAATAACAGTGGAGCACAGGAGACCGTTGAGTTACCATAGATCAATAACCAGGATAATGTGCATCAGGAAGACAATAATCCTCAGGAAAACAACAACACCGACCAAACAATAAACGGTGGGATGTTCAGAGGCTTTTTGCAATTCATTCAACATCGGGCGAGAGCGACTCCTGTTCAAAATACAAGTGGAAACACTAGCAACTCTCGAATGGTCACCGCTAAATAGTTCAAGGAGCTGGGACCACCAGAGTTTATTGGAGAGCCAAAACCACGTAAGGCGGAGCCATGGATAAAGCAGATCACCAATATATTTGATGTCTTGGGATGCTCCGAGGAGCAAAAGGTTCCTTTTGCCACCTTTATGTTGCGAGGAGAGGCGCAGATTCTCGACGGAATCGAAAAACGACTCAACTGCCGCCGCATTGAAGATGTCTTGGGAGAAGTTCCAAGAACAGTTCAACGATAAGTACTTTCCCAAAAGTATTCGTCACATGAAGGAGGTAGAGTTTATCAAGCTGGAGCAAAACAATATGGCTGTGTCGCAGTACGAAGCTAAGTTTGCCGAGTTGTCCTGGTTTGCGTCGCACTTGGTTGATAATGAGGAGAGAATGATGCAGATGTTTCTAAGAGGTTTAAAACCCGAGATACGTCAATATCTAGTTTCTCACAAACTGTGTTTGTATTCAGATGTTATAAATAGGGCTCAGTTATTGGAGCGCGATAACGAGTCAACCCAACCAGAGAGAGCGGTAACACAAAATGATAATACCAAAGGTAGCGATCATCGAAGCGGTGACAACAAACGTGGTGGAAGTCAACATGCCAGAAATGGTAACCACTTCGGTGGTAATCATGGTCAAGATAATAAAAGAGGGAATTTCAAGAAGAGGAGATTTAATAATTCTGGAAGGACGTCAGCACCAGCACCTGTTGTTAAGGAAGGAGAATGACCGCCGGTCGTATGTTACAAATGTGGAGGGGAGGGACACATAAGTCCAAACTGTACGTAGCAACCCAAAGCATGTTATAATTGTGGAAGAGAATGTCACTTATCCCGATTTTGTCATGCACCGAAGTCAAGTCCAGCTGGGATGGAGGCATCAAAGGTCATCCCAGATAAGACAAAACCAGTAGTTCAAGGGAGAGCGTTGGTCGTAACCTCCCAAAAAGTGAGGAATCCAAACGAGGTGATCACGAGTAAGCTAATCATAAACTCTAGCAAAGTCTATACCTTATTTGATACCGGTTCTACCCATTCCTTTATTTCTCCTACTTGTGCTCAATGTTTAAATTTAACTCCGGAGAAATAAGATTTTGATTTATCTGTTGAAACTCCATTGGGAGAAACCTTCATTACATTCACTGTTTATAAGTCTTGTTTGATTCAAATCGGTAACTGCACGTCACCTGTCGATCTTATCTCTTTGAAAATACTTGCATTTGATGTGATTTTAGGGATAGATTGGTTAACTATTTATCATGCAAAAATTGATTATTTTCGTAAGGTTGTTAGCTTTCTATTCCTAACCAACCTATTATGCGAATTCAAGCAACTAAACCACTAAAGTCAATCACTGTCATATCAAGCCATAAAGCTATTCGTTTATTGAAAAATAGATGTCAAGCTTTCTTAGCCCATGTCACGGATTTAAATAAAAATACGTCAGATTTGAATGATATTTCTATTGTTAATAAATTTCCTAGACGTATTCCACAAGAACTTCCCGCCTACCCTAGAGCATGAAATTGAATTTTGTATCGACCTCGAACCCAGTACAAAACCCATTTCCAAAGCCTCATATCGAATGGCTCCTATTAAACTTCAGGATTTAAAAACCCAACTACCAGAATTTTTAGACATCAGTTTCATTCGTCCTAGTACATCTCCTTGGGGTGCTCATGTTCTATTCGTGAAGAAGAAAGATGGAAGTATGCGACTTTTTATTGATTATCGGGAGTTGAATCATGTCACCATCAAAAATAGGTACCCGTTACCTCGTATTGATGATCTGTTTGACCAGTTGCAAGGTGCCAAATTCTTTTAAAAGATCTATCTTCGTTCTGAATATAATCAATTAAAGGTTAAAACTGATGACATTCCAAAGACTGCTTTCAGAACTCGGTACGGGCATCACGAATTCCTAGTCATGTCTTTTGGATTGACTAATGCTCCTGCTACCTTCATGGATATGATGAATCGAGTATTTAAAGAATATTTAGATCAGTTTGTGGTCGTCTTTATTGATGACATCCTCATTTACTCCAAAAGCCGTGAAGATCACGAGCAACACTCGAGACTGATACGTAAAAAGCTTCGTGAAAACAAGCTATATTCCAAATTGAAGAAATGCGAGTTCTGGCTTGAGGAAGTAGCATTCCTTGGGCACGTGATATCAAATCATGGAATATCTGTTAACCTGACAAAGATTGAAGCAATTCAAAGCTGGGAGCAACCTAAGTCAGTAACCGAAGTACGTAGCTTTCTCGGCTTAGCTGGTTATTATTGGAGATTCGTAGAAGGGTTTTCTCGAATTGCTACACCATTAACTTAGCTGACTCGGAAAGATACAAAATTTGGTTGGAGCGAGGAATGTGAAAAGAGTTTTCAAGAACTCAAGAGAAGACTCATTTTAGCACTTATTCTGCCAATACCATCTGGTACGGAGGGATATGTCATCTACAGTTATGCTTCAGGCAAAGGTTTAGGATGTGTTCTAATACAACATGGGAAAGTCATAGCATATGCCTCACGACAACTCAAAGAATATGAGAGGAATTATCCTACTCATGATCTAGAGTTGGCAGATGTCATTTTCGTACTTAAAATCTCGAGGCATTACCTGTATGGGGAGAAGGTGGAGATCTTTACGGATCATAAAAGCCTCAAATATTTCTTCACTCAAAAGGAACTTAACATGCGGCAACGACGTTGGCTTGAACTATTGAAAGATTATGATCATACCATCCAATACCATCCTAGAAAAGCGAACGTGGTAGCTGACGCATTGAGTAGAAGATCTTATGCGGGTACAAGAGCGATATTGTCAATGCAAAGGCCCATTTTGCATGACTTGCAAAGGATGGAGATAGAGATAAAGACTCTAGGGACCCACGTGATGATATCAAGTATACGAGAAGAACCGACTTTAATCGATAAAGTTAAAGATGCTCAAACTACAGACCTAGAGCTGATGCATATGAAGAAGAAAGTACAAGAATGTACTATTCCAGAAGCAAGAATAGATGAAGAAGGAATACTTAGAGTCAACTCCAGACTTTGTGTTCCTAACGACTCTGATTTGAAGTATAAGATCATGATGGAATCACACAACACACCATTTGCAATCCATCTTGGGAGTACCAAAATGTATCATGATTTCGACATACATTTTGGTGGAGCAATATGAAGAGAGAGATAACAGATTTTATCTCAAGGTGTCTAACTTGTCAACAAGTCAAGGCATAGCATCAAGTGCCCAAAGGTCCATTGCAACCACTTGAAATTCCAGAATGGAAGTGGGAGCACATTACCATGGATTTCGTTACCGGTCTTCCCAAGGTTTCTCGAGGCATAGATGCAATTTGGGTCATTGTTGATAAATTGACGAAGTCTGCTCATTTCTTACCTATACGAGAAACTTATTCACTTGAACGTCTTGCTCGTATGCACATAAATGATATTGTAAGACTGCATGGTATGCCAGCATCCATAGTTTCTGATCAAGACCCAAGATTCACTTCACGGTTTTGGGTTAGTTTACAAAAAGCTATGGGCACTGATTTACGATTTAGTTCGGCATATCATCCACAAACAGACGGGCAGTCAGAGATGACTATTCAAACTCTGGAAGATCTATTAAGACTATGTGTCCTTGACTTAAAAGGAAGTTGGGACAAGTTCTTGCCATTGGTGGAATTCTCCTACAACAACAGTTATCAAACAAGTATCGGCATGGCTCCATTCGAGGCGTTGTATGGACGCAAGTGTCGTTCTCCAGTATGCTGGGATGAGGTGGGTGAAACAACGATGTTGGGATCAGAATTGGTACACATGACAATAGAAAAGATTCAAATGATCCGGCAACGTATAAAAACCTCACAAGATCGACAAAAGAGTTATGCTGATCTTCATCGGAAGGACGTGGAATTCAATGTTGGAGAACATGTGTTGTTACGTGTTGCTCCATGGAAAGGAGTTACAAGATTTGGAAAGAGAGGAAAGCTCAATCCTCGATTCATCGGCCTATTTGAAATCCTCGATCGAGTAGGAACTGTGGCTTATAGACTCGCCTTACCGCCAATTATGTCTCGTGTTCATAATGTTTTTCACATATCTATGTTATGTAAATATGTGGAAGACCCGAACCACATTATTGAGTTAGAACTAGAAGAGATGGCGGAAGATTTACCGTATGAAGAGGTAACCGTTAAAATCTTGGATAAAAAGGAGCATATTCTATGCTCCAAAGTTATACCTCAAGTCAAAGTTTTGTGGAGAAACCACGATGTTAAGGAAATGACCTGGGAGTTAGAATCTAAAATAAAATCACGGTATCCTCACCTTTTCGACATACCAGGTACGTACACCAATTTTGAGGACGAAATTTCAAAAGAAGGGGAGGTTGTAAGACCCCAACTTTTATGAATAAAGGTTAATTTTTCTCTAATATTATTTTTGAATATTATGGTGTGGATTTGATATAATGTTATAGTTTTGGATAATATTTATAAATTTTGTAAAGTAAGCAAGTTGTCATACAATATTCGATTGATCGGGGAATATTCGTTTTATCAGGGAATATTCGTACGACGGCATAATCATTGGTGGACCCCACAATAGAATTATTGTCGGAGTTAGAAAACAACAGAAATATCTTTTTATAAAAAAAACGGCGAAAGTTTTACCGTTAACTGTTGAATTACCCGTTGATAAAAGTATAGTAATACGCGTTGTTGCATAGTAGAACACGGTATTGTACAGTAGCTTTGATTATTGATTCTTACGTAAGAAGGCACTACTCAATAATTGTTACAATAATTACTGTTCAATATTTTATTTTATTGATTCAATAATTGCTGCGTTAATATTTTATATTATGGTTGTTTCAATAATTGTCACTGCACAGTATTTCTCATTATCAGATCAATAATTCATATTATTTGAATAATATTATTCGATAAAATTATTGGCAATGTCTAAGGAAGTTCTGTCTAGGAAAGGGGGTTAGTTACCTAATTGCGCGCACGTAAGGAGAAATCCTTATCGGAAAGCCCCCTCTTTCCTAGGAACGACCTAGTTGTCATAATTGTGATTCTGTAATATTATTTGTGAATAATTAATTATTGATTTATATAATAAAGAAATATTTATTTTATGTGGATATAAATGAAGGAATTTAACATGAGATAATTGTTGAAGGTTTGGCATATTTTCTATGGAATTACAATTATTTCTCCGATAAAATATTCATTCAAATATATTATTGTTAATATAGTATAATTTTTTAAATAATTAAGTTATTATTATTATTATTATTATTATATATATATATATATATATATATATATGTATGTATATAAACGTGTGATATAAGGAGCATAATAATTAGTGGGGAAATTGTAAACGAATTCTTATTTTCAAAAGTAATACAGTAGCTGTCCTTTTTTTTCAAAGTTGGTTTATTTTTCTTCTGCAATTGTTTTTTTCCTAAATGGTTTGGTGGATGCTTGATTTCGTGCAACTTGTTTTCTAAAGGGTGGGTCCTTAACCAATAAGATTTAAGGAAAAATTAGGCATGAAGGAAAAATGAGAAAGTTAGGCACGGAGGAAAAGAAAAAAAAGGAAGGAAAGGTTAGGCAGGTTACTCCCTCCGTTGCTATAAATAGTGGGTAATCCCTCCATCATAAATCACACCATTTCAATATCAGAAACTCTTATTGTATAGTATTGTGAGTATTTTTCTTGAGTACAAGGATACTTTGAGTGTAGTTTTTTCTTCAAGATTTTCTCAGAATAATATCTGATATTCAAGTCAAATCCAGTTTCTACTAAGGTAAAGGATATTATTTTATTTCAATACTCGTAAGAAATATTATTTTCTTTCATACTCCATAGTATGAAAGGGATATTATTTCATTTCATATTCCTAAATTTAAACTTACTATGGTAAGTATTGTTTCTTTAATTCCTGAAATTAGTAGAATATCCTTGATATTTGCGTTTCATCCAGTATCTTTTCATAAAAATATTATTCTGAGCATTCTTGATAAGTTTTAACCTTTTCATGCCGGAGTACTATTCACGGGGTACTATTGCCGAAGTACTATTCACTCGGGGACAATTCACCTCGGGGTACTATTCATGATAAAAAATAATTTCTTTTCGGTCCAAATCATTTTTGATACAATATTATTTTTGAATTTTACTCCACAAAGCAGTATCATGTTGACAATTTGGACATTATTGATTTCTGGATAAATTAAATTATAAATCTTTAGAATTTATCCTTTGCTTGCATTTAATTGAATTCTTATATCATTGTCATCATCCTCGTGTTTATATTGTTATGAAAGTCATCTTTGGCCCGTAGTGCATAGATGGAGTGTGGATTGGTATGATTATGACCAGGAATCATTCGGTATAATCATGACCCGAAATGTTACAAGTGATGTGGTAAAAGTCCTCATTGATTTGTAGTACATTGATGGACAGTTGTTGGCACGATCATGGCCATTGGTGATAAAAATGAATATCCTTGGCCCGTAGTGCATGGATAATTCAGTGATATGGATTATTTGTTAAGCTGAGTCTCAGCGATAAAATTGATGATAAATTTTTAAATCATAGAAGATAGTAGATATTATGTTCTACTTGTTTCTTCTAATGGATTGTTTGTTCCGCTGCAGTTAAACTTGTGGTCTATTATATTCTATCAGTTTAACACTGTTGAAGGCTCACGATAATTTATTCTGCATTATCTTAGTCATAATATTCTTTACTCGGCTAGTGAGCTCACCCATTGCTTTCATTGTTCTCTTCAGGAAATGAGAATATAGCTGGAACTAGTCGGAGAACGGAGTGACGGTCCAGATAGGTGGCTATAGTAGTCCTCACTATTATGTGAAATAGTGTGACAATAATTGTAATGAGGACTTTATTTGAGTTTGTATACTCTCTACGAGACATTATCCGTGTTGAAACTCTCAGCTACGTTTTGTCATACTGTATCAAAGAAGTTTGTATTTAAATGTTGTACCATGTATTTGGCGACTCAAGATGGGTGATGTATACCTATTTTGGGGGCGTCACAATTTTGCTTATGTAGGATCAACCTAACACATTTGATCAATTCATTCTAAGTCCTTGTACATATGTTTCTATTATCTATCAAAGAACTTTACAACTTTTCTTAATAAAAGCATACTTACATATTCATTTATATATATATATATATATATCATAATCAAATCATATATAAATAGGAATATCATTCAAATGCTTATTCCTGACAATCTCTCCCTATTTTATTATGACAAAAACAATAAGTGCATATGCATGTTATAAATGAATCTTATATACAGTGAGCAGCTATATTTCTAAAACAGATAATTATGAATGTCATTTATAAGAAAATGGAATTTATTACACTATGACATTTTACATCCTAGATCTAGAACATACCTAACTAGTTAGAGATGTACCTCTTTGGACTTATGTATGCTTCTAAGATGTCTGTAAATCTGTTATGCATCTGTTTGATTTCTTTGCTCCTGCTCCCCCTGGGATGTGGAGTTCATTTTTTCTTCTTCTGGCTCCCCCTCAGCCTTTGCAAATACAGGGTCATCATCCTTTGGCTCCCCCTCAGATGATGACCCAGCTTCTTCTTCTTCTTCTTCAATCTTCTTCTTTTGTTTCCTTCTGCCCTCCTTTCCCTTTCTTGAGTGTCTCTTACTCTTTCTCTTTCCATGCCTCTTTTTCTTCCCCTTTTTGTCATTAATCACTTGGGAGATCTGCTCCATGTTGGACATAAGCTGCTCCATCAGTTAGGAGGAGTTAGCAACTTCAAACTTGAGTTCCTGTTGGCCTAGCTCAAGTTTCACTGAGAAAGACTGATTCATGTTGTCAATCTTGTCAGAGAGGACTTGGAGTTGTTCTTCATTTTCCTTCTTCGCTCGTAGTGCATCTGCCTTCTGATCATTCATGGCCTTTAAATAGATGTGATCTCTTTCTTTAATTTTGAGAGATACATCAGCCATCGTTGCCTGGAGTTTCTATTAAACTTAGTTATCTTCTGTTGTTGTCAACCTCTTTGACTCTTCGACGATTAGAGATATTTTCTCAATCAGCTCATCAGAATTTTTCATCAGCTCCTTTTCCAAAGGTATTTGATCATCTGGTAGGGCAGCCTCTTGTTGAGCACCAGATTGGACTCTACGATTTGCATCCTTGGATAGATTTTCGAAGGTGTTTAGAATCTAAAAAATCGTTGAGTACCAATTGCTATTTGAGGATGAAGGAATGTCAGTCAATAGTGCTTGAGCAGATTGGAGCTTCTTATTTTGGACTTGGATACCATCTGTAGTAGAGGGAACAGACTCTACGATTATTTCCTTAGTCATGATCCTTCTTCCTTTAGAGTCCACTCTATGATCATAGGGGATATAGTGGCTGCCAGCATGTCTGTAGACTTTATAGTGAGGCTGACCTTTGATCATCATTGTTGCAAATCTCTTCACCCTTGGAAAGTTTTGTGCCACAAGTTCTATGCTTGGAAACTGAGAGTAGCACCAACTGAAGTAACTTTCATCTCTTTCAGTATGTGCCTTTAGCCAAGGCATCCATTGGAAGAACCATCTCATCAGCAGATCATCAGGATTGTAGAGGATAGTCGTGCAGTCTAGTTCCATGTTGTTCCAATTTTTAAACACCTCAAAAGCAGTCATCCTCACCACCTTGAGCTTTTCATTTCCATAGTTTACCCATCTCTCAGGAGGTGCTTCTGGTAATTCATTTGAGACTTCCACCACTATTCTTCTGTTAATCCTTGCGGGAGAGGGAACTAGATAGTCTTCTGGTTCATCTGATTCCTGATGTGCAGAATCAGAATCTTTCTTCATTTCTTCTCTTTCGGAGTCTGAAGCATTCTTATCAGATTCATAAGTGAATCCTTCTTGTTGATCTTCATTACCAGACTCTTCTTCAGGAATGTCTTCCTTGGATTCATCATCACTTACCTCAATGACTGCAATGGAGTGATCAATTCTCTTCTTGTAGGCAAATTGAGAAATTAATCTATAGCTCTTCCTTCTCCTTATGGGTTCAGCTATGGGAGAGTCAGATTCTGCTTCTTCTTCAGACTCTGAGGCCTTTGAATTATCAGACAAGCTTAATTGACTTTCAGTATTGGAAGGGGCATGTTCTTCTTCTTCAGAAACAACATCATTTGACCCATCATCTGGACTTGTTGGAGCATTTGTATTTGGAGATGCAGTTAGGTCACCTTGTAGCTTTTCTTCATCATCAGAGTGAATGCCCTAAGAGTTAGCCACTAGGCTTGTGCATTTTTCTTCATTATCAAATTCTGCATTTCCTTCCATGAATCCAGCTTCAGCTTCATTTTTGGATTCATTCTTTGGGAACACATTGTTTGGGCTTTCAGTTTCCTTCTCTTCCTCAGACTTTACGTTCTTGTTTTCATCAGATGTGCTTTCTTGGGAAACTAGGGCTTGCTTATCTACCACCTTAGTTTTCTTCCTTAATGGCCCTTGAAGCAGTCTGTTACTTCTCCTCTTTGTGGTCTCTGCAGTTGAGACTTTTTTATCTTCATCCTTATCTTATGTGGAGAGATTTCTCGGTAAGGACTCAGTCTTCTTCACGCCCTTAGACTTCTTCCTTACTGGTGTGGTTGCTGCTGGTGCAGAGTCACCAGACTCAGAGCTTTCCACCTCTTTTACCTTTCTCTTTTGCGCAGAGTTCTTTCTGATTTTCCCTGTTGTTGTCAGCCTCCTGTTTTCCTTTGGGTTCTTCTTCTAGTTCACAAATAGTTGTGGATACATTACTTTGTGAACATTTAAAGGCTCTCCTTCATCATTCTTGATTTTTCTTCCCAGTTTCATCTTTAGCACTATACTCAACAGTCTTCAATGAAACACCTTTGTTAGGGGTTTTTCTGTAGACTTCTTTAACTCTGACTTTTCTACCCATTTGGAGATCTGATCAAACAAGATAACTCCAAAGTTGATTTGCTTCTTCAGAACTATAGCAGACATGATTTTCAACTGTTGATCAAGCACCGTGTCGTGTGCAGTGTCCTTGCATAGTATACATTTGCCCACTATCTCAGCAAGGAACTCGAATTCTTATGGAAACTCCTTTTGCTTTATGTCCTTCAGATTAGGGTTTCTTTGGTACCGCATTAGCCTCTTGCCTTCTTCAATGTCGACTTCATCCAGGTTTATCAGACCTTGGTTGGGAAACCTTAGGCACTGATTGATGTCTGATGCTCTTATTTTCAGACTTGATCGTTTCACCTTCGTGGTCAGAAGCCCAGAATTTATTAAAACATTTGAGTAGAACTGCTTCACTAGCTCTGTATAGACTAGAGTGTCGGCCTCCAAGCACTCAGAGAACCCAGCCTTCTTTACGAGCTCAAGTATATCCTTGAACTTCGTTTCTAATTCTTTAAACTTATTGAAGCCGAGTTGGATTCCTGTTATAACTCGCCATTCTTCCATTTGAAGAGTTCAAAGTATATGGGAATGTGACTCCACGAGATTTATGAGAGATAGCTGATTATGATTTGTGTTTTGGAGGTTTACTCTATTTAATCTTCGAAGAGGATTCTAGGGTTTGAAAATGGGAGGGAGAGAGGTTCGATAGTTTTTGATAACTATTTATAGATTTTGAATTTGTCTTTATGGCAGTTTCCCCTGAATCTTCAATAATAGTTATGTGTCAACCAACCATTGGTTGCACGATGCCCAGTAATGAGCTGTAACTCCCCATAACCTTTTCAGTTAGATATCTCTTATGGGAGGGTAGACGTTTAATTGATGTGGATTGACCGTTGACCTTTTTGGTTCGTAGAGTAGCATGGTAAGGCAGCTTTGGACTCTATGTTTTCCTTTGTTGACTCAACGTTCATCTTTTGAGAGACACTACAGTTGATGGTTTTGACATCAATCCTCATCTTGATGCTACATAACTTGATCACTGATGTACTCCG
The DNA here is from genome assembly GCA_020205605.1 of Panax ginseng. Classification (NCBI taxonomy): domain Eukaryota; kingdom Viridiplantae; phylum Streptophyta; class Magnoliopsida; order Apiales; family Araliaceae; genus Panax; species Panax ginseng. The sequence continues at coordinate 67,155,176 of CM035145.1, read as the reverse complement.
AGCCAGTTTGGGCACTTGAGTTCTGAGATGCGTTTGCATAATATCTTTCCAAACTGTATTCAACCTTATCTCCTCTTAATGCGAATGGTTGAGTAATTGTCCAATTCTTCTGAGATCCTCATGAGCTAGATTATCCTCTGGTAGGACTGCGATCATTGATTCTACTTCTACGATCGCTGAGGTTGCACTACGATCGTGGAGTTTTCTTCAACCTCGACTTTACGATCGTTGACTGACTTGGTCCTTGAGATGAACTTTACTTAGCATTTCTTCTAGGTCAAGGTAGCTCAGGAAGGGCCAACCTCTTAGAGTGAACTAAGGGTCAGGTTTGTCCCTAAGGCGCTTTCCAGATGAAATACTTTAGAAGTGATTTGCACTGATATCTCATTTGACCTCTTTCTGCTGGGAAGGACCTCTACCAACTTCAGGCAAACACATTTTTTGTAATCGCGGTGTCCTCCTTTTCTTACACTACGGTCAGATGTTTGATCGTTGGTACTCCACGATTTTGGGTTGAGTGGATGAAAGGTTATTAGTAGTACGTTTTTAGACGTTCCTACTGACTATGGTTCTTCATTAGGTTCATTAGCCACAAAGTTTTGGGACTCTATAGCTGGTACACTGCCTCATAGTATAACTCAGTGTTGTTGTTTCTTAACAGATCACTGCTTCCCCAAGTTCATACTTTCTTCCCAGTGAGGTGTGATTTCCTTTTCTTCATATGCATTAGGAGACATCCTTGCGTGCTTATCACCACTAACAATCAAATCTGTTTTCATCGTAGACATGGATATCTCTAAGGCTGATCATTCTACGATCATTTGTCAGCACTACGAACGTAGTCTTCTTTGTCAGCATGTGCTCGTTGAGTTCTGCTCCTGTAATGAGTTCCTCATGTTTGATGCTCGATGATCCTCTGTGATGAGCTTCCTTGAGGATTCTTCTCATAGGACATGCTTTACATGATTGAGCATATACGACCCTTTTCATCTTTGACTGAATGGCCTGCTTCCATATATGTATTTGTAGCCAAGTGAGCTTCATTTGGATTAGCTCAGTAGCTCTTCAAGGGCAGGCTTTAACATATAGAAATTTTATCAGAATCATTTTTGAACAGTCTTAAGCCTTCTGCTGGTTGAATCTTTCTTTGTCTGAAGTCTCTTGCTTCATCATTCCTTAGTGTGGTCAGATAGATCAAGTACCTATAGGTTAGATATATTTCTATTTCGGTACTTATAGTTAAATGGGTCCTGCCAGGTTAGTTTCAAAAACCTCATTCCTCATATATAAGAATTAACATCATATTGATCACCAACAATCAAATTCATGCATACAACTAATTTGGATTTTAAGATACATGATGGTGAGTGTGTGTAAGATTTGCCATATTAATAAAACACTCTTTTCATTTGATGGTTTCATCATTTGCTTGGTTAAGTTCACAGAGTTTAAATGTTCACAGAGTGAAAGTCAACACTCTTACTTATGTGTATCTGGTTGATTCATAGAGGTGATCAGTTTCTGTGAATCCTCAAGATACTCTTGTACAACTGATCATACTCTGAATGTTATCAAACACTTAGAACATAGGTTTGTACATACACACTAACCCATCAGCAAAGATTATTCCATATAAAATTAATTTAACCTTTGATATGCTTATGACATGTTTCAGATTTCTTTCAAGATGTCATCTTCAACCTAAAGCTTGGATTGAGAGAAAGTTTGTACACATTTGGGTTTCCAACCTCAATGTACTTTCTCTCTTCACCTTTTTAGGTAGATTATGATTTCTTGACAGGATACTGTTATAGTGCATAAGGAGGTGTAACAAGATGTATACAATAATATTAGTGAGGAATCGTACCTTTCTATAGTCAGTATCTTAACAGTCATTTAACTTAGACATACTGAGGTTAAGCATTGATGTGCATAGTTTCTTATTTGCTCCTGACAGCTTGTTGCTCAAGTTGTCCTTTAATCAATCAGCCGTGATCTTGAAGATGCAGGCTAAGAAAATCTCAGCATCTTTAATTATTTGATATCCTTGAGTTTTCCAGGTTTACATCCAACTGCTGGTTGGCCAGACACATGTTTGAGAAGTTCTTCTTTCTTCTTTGGATAAGCATTTCTTAGCATGCATGGCCTTTTCATCTTTCCAGGCTAGAGGATGTTTGATTCTTTTCTGTTGATGTCTTTTGAGCTTTCTAGCCTGGTCTTCAGACTACAAGATTGACTGTGGGCAGGGATTGGTCTTGTTGATATGGAAATCAAGAACATGGACCAATCTGAGCAGCTTCAGGTGTAAGTACACATTTACCTGTTCACAATATTTCCAACGTATGAGCTCATCTGCATATAACAAGCGACTTACTACTAATCTAAGTTTAGAACAATGTTTGTGCCTAGGAGCAGACTCAAAGAGATTAGCTTTTGAATATAGCATGAGAACCTGCTCTGATACCAATTATTTGTTCCCAGTAGGCACAATATAGATCTAGAAGGGGGGGTTGAATAGATCCTTTAATTTTAAATACTTTTCTCGTTTATTTTGTATTGCTCATGAATTATTATATGACAAACATAAGAATCTTTTCAAGCACATCGGAATAAGTAAAAGATCTCCTTCATTGATATATTCATAATCAGACAAACATTATTCGTAGAGTTAATTCAATAGTAAGCAGTTAAAACATACATAGCAGTTATAGCAGTTAATGTACATAATGTAAATGACATAAAGTAAAAGACACAAGGGGTTTTAAGTGGTTCGGACTCAAGCTCCTAATCCACTCTTCCGCTTTCAACTAGCAGGATTTCTACTAAGGAAGGCGGCAAGACCTCTGAATCACTAAGATTCCTTCAAGGCCAAAGAACCTTGGGACTTCAGCTCATTAAGTACTCTTCAAGGCCAATGACCTTGGAACTTCTCTAGTTCCCTAGGAACTCTTCAAGCCCAACAGGCTTGGAACTTCATTTAGTCCCTTCGGACAAGGACCCCTCAGGCCCTGGCTCTTGTTGTTGTTGTAGTTGTAGTTGTTGGTGCTGAGCTGCTAAGATGTCTTTAAGCTTGATCATCTTTTGTACTTAGTAGCTTGGTGTGGTCCTCTTTGCATTCTGCTTCAAAACTGGACCACATCATCTTTGGTGCAACTGATCTTCTTTTGTTCTTCTCATCTTCATGTAGTGTCAGTTGTGCACCATCACCATTTCTTGAAACCTTCTTAACATGTTGGCATATATAGTTCTACACTTGCTCTGCTTCAGCTTTGGGTTCATGGTGAGTCGTAGAGTGGCTCTTAGGATCTGCCTTGTGCTTTGCCACTCTTCTGAATGCTATTTTCTTGTCCTTCTCGGCTCTTAGCTTAGATGCCAATTCATGTGGCATTCTTATCTCTGTTGAGTGAAGCTTTGATCTGTTCAAGTCCTTCTTCAAAATTGCTTCACTTCCACCTTCGTAGTCACACTGCCACCGAGACTTGTTCTATTTAAGCTAAGGTGGAACTCGTAGAGTTAACTTTACCATTCTACTAACTCAACAATTCTGCAACATAGCAATCATCAATAACTTTTGATCGTTGAAGCTCTGGCTTCTTTATACTCCTTCCCAATCTTCCCGTTGAGAAGTAGCCATTAAAATCTCTTTGAAATACTTTGTAGATCTCGAGTTATTTGGTGTAGACTGCAAATGTGATAGGATATCTCTTTTGTTGACTTTCTGACACTGCAGTCTACTGTTTCACCTACACCGTCAGATATGTTACTTTTATGTCTTGGGCTAGTCGACGACTTTATTTCCTCCTTCTGATTTCTCGATCAGAGGTTGTCCTTTTGCATCGATGCTCTCAATGAGCCCTTATCTCAATATCAATCTTCAGATTAAACCGTTGTCAATGCTTAAATCTTTAGTTGACCGAACTCTACTATTCTGATGCATAACTTCTTGGACCTGATCGTAATGTCTGGTTGAGTGTTACCCATTGATTGGTAGAGTTATCACTACGATCCTAAAGAGTGTTCATTAGATCTTCAATGTAGAACACCTCTTCCCTCTTGCTGTGCAGTGCTTCAACACTTCTGTTTGCCTTGACTGTTCTTAGATACTGATGGCTTAACTCCTTGTTCTGGTCCCTTCTGAATATCAAGACACTTCAGATTTGTGGCTTTTCCAGCTCGCTTTCTCCTTGTGATCTCCCGTTCACTTATCATCAATGGACTGACCCAAATGCTTAATCACTTTAGCCTTGTTCTTCAGAAGCTGACTAGTATCTATGTATACACTCCATCAGTTTTATGTTTGTTTGGAAAACACTACGATCCTGGATTCTTACAAGATCGCTGTCTTCTTATAATATGACAGCTACTGCACCTGCTGACGTTCCTTAGTTAGCTACTGAAGTCTTCTTATGATCATCATGTGGAAGACTTCATCTCGAATGGCTTCACAACTCAATCTGGATGCTGATTGGGTTGATGCTTAGATCTTCTGTTAGCTTGCATGCCATTCATTGAGTGCTCTCTAGTTTCCTTTAGGTGGGATGTATCTTTGCAGTGCCTACCAGACGCTTCATTCCTTTGGATATTCTGGGAGTGCTCATTTGTTGAGAATCGTATTTGCTCTACGATTCTGCTTTGGCATTGTGAGCACATCTATTGAAGTCTCAGTTCTACACTCTACGATTCAGCTTCGACTGTGTAGACATTACGACTCCAAGATCAAATCTTGACACTATGATTTCTGTCGTTGTGCTTGTTGTCTTCATCCGATCTAGCTCGACTACGATCTATGCCTCTGATATGATCAGTAGACTCTAAGACTCTGAGTGTAGTTTACGATTCTTGACTTGGCTTTGGCAGATGCTCAGTCGGCTCGTAGGCAGGCTGTCTCTACGATTCTGAACATGACTTCCTAGGCAGACTACGGCCTTGAGGAAATTCTCCTCGACACACTACGATCCTTCCTCGTCTCTCCTGGCAGTCTACGGACTTCGAGATCTACTAACTTGCAGACTACAATTCTGCCTCGATAGCTCTCGAGTTTTCCTTAACTCTCTTGGCAGACTACGATTCCTAGTGCGATTAACTTTCGATTCGATCGAATGCCTATCTATTACATCATAAGACCAACCTAACATGCTTGATCTTTCTATATTTATAGTCTTTGTACATCATTTCTTTTTAAGGACTTTACAAAAGTTTTTTGCTTATGTAGGATCAACTCTAACACATTTGATCAATTCATTCTAAGTCCTTGTACATATGTTTCTATTATCTATCAAAGGACTTTAGAACTTTTCTTAATGCAAGCATACTTGCATATTCATATATATATATATATATATATATATATATATATATATATATATATATATATATATATATATCATAATCAAATCATACATAAATAGGAATATCATTCACATGCTTATTCTTGACATAATTTATTATTGAGAATTCTCTAAAAATATTGAAAATTACTTTTTATAATTCTAAATATTTTTAAACACTTTATTCTTATTTAAAATGATTTTTATAACATTAAAATCATTTTCTCTAATTTATTTAATACACTAATTAAATAAATTAAATATCATTAATATTCAAATAATTATAAATATTAATGAAAAATGTCCCAAATAATTAAAAGTTATTTTCGAATTTAAAATAATTATTAAAACCATTTTTGTAATTTTTAGAATTTATTTTCTATTTTTAATTAATTTCTGGAAAATTAGAAAATAAAAATTAATTAAACCGTCGCTAATGGCCTATAGCGACATTTAGCATCGTTGTTGTTGTTCTTAAGCCTCAAGAACACTGACATCTCAGTTAGCAAGGGCAAAGTTTGACCACGATTAAGTTTTTGTCTATCATATTTTTGGGCCTGCTTAAACTTTGATCTTGTAGTATACATGTAGTACTACAATAATCAATCCCTAACTTGGTCATACAATAACACAGATTCCAGATCCGAGCCTTTGAAATCGTTGTCAGGTCATACAATGGCTACTTTGACAATCCTCTCTATTCGATATGTTGATAGTTTAAAGGATCTTAAGGCATGGCTCTACAGTCCAGACAACATACTACAAATACATTACAACAACATCAACAAACAACATCATAACTGTCAGATCTGGGCCTTGCAAAAAGTTGTCAGACGCTGGAAAACCATTTCTGGGTTACCCAAAATCTGTCTGGTCATGCCCGATCAATGGGCTTTGACCACGAATAAAATGAAATCTAGACCTTAACTGACTGTGATTTCACTTTCATATCACAAACCTCATACCAGACTACCGTTCCAAAACATAAAACAAGACAAATCAAAAACAGAAAGAGATCTACGGCCACTAACATTAGCTTGTAAGGCGATATTTGTGTTCTTAGACAGTTTTTGTAAAACTCCATTTTAAAGCATTTTGATGTTATAAATCTATGTTAGATCATCATAGATCATCAGAAAATATTCTTTATCACAAATCTAAATACAAAAACATGAATGTTGACTAAGCATACAAGATCAAAATGAAACCTAGGGTTTATACCATTTCTTGAATATGCTTTGATCTTGCCTTACCAATCTAATCTAGATGTTTTAGAGGGCTAAAATGTGACTGAAATACTTGAGAAATTCAGAGGTTTAGAGAGAGAAGAAGTTGGTGTGAGCTTGGAAGAAAAATAAGCCAAGTTTAGTAACTTTCTCTCACCCAAATCTATATATATTTCATAATGTAATGTATAATCTGATGTGTTGGCTGATTTTGTTGGATATTTTAAGTCACCAAGTCAATATAGTGGGTCACCAACTAAAGGTGTTAGCAAATTTCACAAGTTACCTTAATAAAATACAAAAAGGGCATTTTTGTCATTTTCCTTCTAAATTTAATGGCATTATGGACAAATGTCCGAACCCTTAGGGTTCAACCCTTAGGTTTTACAAACTCCAATTCTAGAATTTTCTAATTAGGGTTTTAAAATAGAAAAATTAAGATTTCAAAAATGTAATTAAGGTTTTAAATAGAAATTAATATTTTTAATGTATAATTAGGGTTTCGTAATTATATTAATGTTTACTAATCACTTTAAAGTTTCATAATCACATTAGACTTGCTAATTAGGATTAGGGTTTCTTAATTAGGGTTTAGGATTCCCGAATTTAAAATTAGGGTTTCCCAGTATACGATTAGAGTTTTTAACTATACGTTAGGGTTTCTAAATCTGAGATTAGGGTTTCTAATCCTTTATTAGAGTTTACCAATTTTAAACCCTACCCGATCAATTATTGATCAATAACTCAACACAGTACAAACACGTAGTCATCAATATAATTATTTTAATTATATTTTCTATTGAATCCCTATCCAGAATTAAGGTTAGGGTTTCTATTCATTGTTAAGCACAACTCTACTCTTATTTTTCTGTCAATACACAAATTGAGTCATACTCTAAACTCATATCACAAATTCTCAGCATAATATTGATAATCAATATCAATATTAATTAAAAAAAAATTATTCGAAAAATTCAAATTATTCAAAATCTCGGGTTATCACAGTTATAAACTTTAGGTAAGCGTACCATAGGCTATAACCGTAAACAAAGATGATGGAAAGGAAAAAGAAATGTTAAGTATAAACTTAAATGAGGTATAAAGGATCTTAAAATGAATTTAAAAATTCATAAAGTATGCGATAAAATAATACACAGAGATTCAAAGAAGAATCTTGAAAAACGAAAGGGATAAGGGAACACCTGATCTAAATTATAGGGAAAGATCACTACTTGATCTCATTAAGTCGTAAAAAGGTCAACGGATTAATCGAAGGATTGAAAATAATAGCAGAATATTGTACAGGAAATGTACTATAAATAGTATTAATAAGACTCAAAAAGTGTTATAAAGATATTGGAATGGGAATTAAAGAAAATTTGTATTGAGCAAAGAGCAGGATAAGAGTAAGATATGATTGGGTAAGATTTCAATTGAGTACTCATGTGATAGTTGAGTTGTAAAAACTATTGTATGGGCATAGGTTTTTGTGCTTGGTTAATGACCACTTAGTCTATAATATTGATAATCATTGAAATGTCGGTGTCGCGCTATCGGTATACGTATGGTGAGAAGGTGATTCTTTTCTTATGTCTATATCAGATATTAGAGAATATAGGACTAGGTGCGAGTTCTTAAAACTCATACTTATGATAAATTTGTGACTCATAATCATATGATGTGAGAGCCCCGAATTCGGGTCCCGAATCACCGCGGATCCGGTACTATCAAATTCTATCACTATTACTATTTGCGGAAAATATAAACATAAATTGTTTATACAATAAACTTTATACACTATTTTCCAAGGTCGAATAACCTTAACTTATACACAATTCATAACCTGTCTAACATATACCATTATTATCATACTATACTATTACAATTTAGCTGCACATATTATCCCAAGCTGAACTTGGCTTTAACCTTTCCTGTATCCGACGTATTCGCCTTAATCTGCAATGTTTATCATGATATAGCAAGGGTGAGCAATAAGTTTGCCTAGCAAGTTTAATTTCAATAAATTAAGGATATATCATGATTGAAAGAATTGAATAAAAGTTGGCTACAGTTCTAAAATATAATTGCGAACTAGCATGAACAAATTTCATAGCTGAACGAACATTGAACATGAACAAGTATATCTGGACCAAATGGTAATGAAGGTGATCAGCTTTTCATACCTGATGAATACATGCAAGGTGCATAGAGTGCGAATCAACAATTCATAGACATGACAATCAGCAATGATTAACCACAAGTATATTTGAATAAACAACTCAAAGTCGAGTTAAGAAAAACTTGCCTAAACCATTGATTATCGCAATACAATTTAATAAGCTTTGTCTGAAGACCTAATATATAAATAATATCGATATACAAATTAGAATAATATCATCATAATACTTAAAATAACCTAAACACATTAACACATAACCCTATTAGTCTATACAACGCATAAAACCTATCCTCAAGTCAAACCTTGACAATCTGAGTCGTGTTCGGTACAATTCTAACATCCTAATGGTCTAGTCGAATAATGGTCAAGTTTAAGTTCAATTAAACTCTGCCTAAACACTTAACAATTATCTTAGCTAATTATATTATCAGTCAAAATAATTTTCCAAGTTTTATAATAATTTTTACATAATAATTATCATTTATCATGATTTTTCAATCATCACTATTATATTTATATGATTTAAATACTTTAATCTCATATATTAAAAGTTTTTCTTGAACATAAAAGTCAAATACCAATCCAGCAACCCAAATTTGGAATCCAGCAAGCTGGATTCTAAATCTAGTATCTAGATGGCCAAACAACAAACCAAACTAAAATCCAACAAATTGGATTTCAAATCCAGCAACTAGATTGCAATCCAGCAAGCTTGATTCAACATATTTTTAATTCAAGAATCGCTTTTTTCAATCCGGTAGAAGATTTGGATTCATCGATTTTTCAATCCAAAGAAGTCGGATTCCATATCTTTTTCACAAAAATACCAAATCAGCTTATTATTTTTCTATCCTTTGTCCAAACACATATACATATATTTCATACACAAAAAGTATTTTTCCAAAAATTTTCAACTTTTTTGTGTGTAGCTTAAGAATTTAGCCCCATTATACTTAACTCCAGAAACTCCCATCTCTTGACACAATCTTATACGTGTTAACGTGAGCCTCTAGTTTAAATTATGTGGCCGTCGGAGTTATAGAACTCCGGTTATAGCCGTTTTCGTCGGAAAATCACAAAAATTTAAATGGTCATAACTTGGTCATTCTAAGTCGGAATGAGCTCATTTTTGGACAGAAGGTACTTAATACCATATATGTTCATGTCCTAAACAGAAGGAATTTTTCTCACAATTTCAGCTGCCGAAACAGCTCCTAGAAAGTTCTTGGCAGTAGCAAATTTGGATAAACAAGTTTTCGTACTTTGTTAAAAATAATCCATACGAAAATCTACAACTCCTTTTCAGTGATTCCACCTGGAGATGTTAGAAAACTTTTCATATTATCCTCCCAAAGTTTTCTAGAATTTTTGAATGTCAGAAAAATGACGAAATTTTCCCTACCCTTGACTGTCCAAAACAGTCAGTTTTTCTTTAAAAGATACAAAATATGTTTTTGCTAAATCAGTCACTATGGACTGTGTACTCAACATTTTTGTGTGCTACCACTTGGATTTAGTAGTTAACTTACATATCTAGTAACTCTCTTTGACGGATCACAAAAAGAAGGTATAGATCAAAAATAGTGGTAATCCAAAGTACATGGAAATTTTAGGGTTTATAAACTAGAAAATTACTTTTCCTTACTTTTGATTTTCAACTAAAACAAAACCCAATATGGGTATATCTAACTATAAAACACTCATTAACATGTATATTAGTGGTTTTTGAGTTTATAAACACTATATCTTTATTTTATCAAAAGTAAACAAAATAGAAGGAATAACTAAGTTAAGGTTTTAATACCTAATCTTGGTTTTCTACCTTCTTCCCAAAATATGAGATGAACTTAGATGTCATAAGAAAGAATTTCTTCCCTCCTTTGTTCTTCATGGGCTGCCGACCACACCTCTCTTCTCTCACTTTTTATTTCCTTTCTTAAACTAATTTGGTGGGTAAATGAAGATAAAAAGTAACACTTTGTTTTAGTAAAGAGATAGAAATCTCTTAGCTAGTAAAAAATATACATACAACTCCTATATGCCTATATTTTCTCCCAACTCTTTTGCTTTCTCTCTCTCATCATTCCTTACTTTACTTATAAGCTTAGCAAAAAAAATAAGGTGGCTAATTGTTGGGATGACACATAAGGTAGTTGGTAAGAAGTAGATAGATTACACCCATTCTCCCTCATTTTCTCTCTATGTGTAGGATACTCCCCCCATTTAAATGTCCAATTTTACTTAAATCAAATGACTAAAAAGTCCCTCACCACTTGGGCTAAAAAATTGGGTTATCCAATATTTCATTTGGGTTTTCCAATTAAATTGTTTGGGCTTTCTACTTAGTACATGTTTGGGCCATGTAAATTAACATGGGCTGAATACACAAATTTTATCTGACCCTCATTATTTAATTAGGGTTTTCATTTCATCAATTATAACATAAATCCTTACTCATTCACATTTAATTTCTTAACCCAATTAGACTTGCTATAATTAGATTATAAAATTAATTAATTGAGATATATAAAATTAATCTCTTAAAATTAGTAAATTTATATACTAATATTCTCCCGTATCATAACCTTTAAGTTAATAAATTTTTCATTCCTAATATATAATTGGATTACATTAATTTCTTTTATTTGTTTATATTAATAAAAATATAAACCATCACATAATATTCATATTCATTACTCACCTAACTCACAAAAATATTTACCATAATATATTCTCATATATTAAGCTAGACATTTAATTCAATGTCTTATTAAAATCTCTTAATGCGGTTTGCTACAATCAATAAACATTTTTCATATGGCTTGCCATATATATTAGTACATAATCTCTTTCAATTATTAAATCGTATAGATTTTCTTAAAATTTTTAAATAAACAATCTATTTCCACTCTAGGTTTTAAAGTTTAACCTTTAATTTAATCATTTAAGATTTTCTAAATTTTTGGGTTGTCACATTCACCCATTCTTCTAAGAATTTCGTCCTCGAAATTATAGCCTACAACATCGTACTCCTTTCATTCACCAAAGCTAAGTTTTCAATATAACCTTTATTCAATCATATTTGATTCTACCCGTTCATACTCTTTCATAAACATCATCATAAACTACCCAAAACATCACTCTAAAGAGTAAAAAAAAATTAAATCATGTCGAGGGGTCATATAGACCATGAACATATAGTTTAACAATATTCATCTGAAAAACGGTAAATTAATAGGCATGTTTACAATCACAAAAAAAGTAAACTACTGATGCTAGTACTTTAATCATAGATTGAATTTTTTTTATCCAATCGACATAGTTTACCTCAATCTTATCATAGAATTCCACACCAAAATAATTCAGTTCGGGAAAATTTCAAAGAACACTTTGAATTTCATAAAGTTGGTCTAGCCGAATCAATTAGCTTAGACTCATATCAATAATCAATTACAATCGAAATATTAATGTATAGCCAAACCCCGTTGGCAAATTATATTTTTTAAAAATTTAGTTTGAAAATGACGCCATGATGCCGTACTGTATTAACAGCCCGTTTGAGGATGCCGTCATTAGGTGACTTTGTCATAACACATCATACAATAGTGGAATAACAATTTTAAATCAAATTCAACACTAAGTATTCCTGTATTTACAACTATATCAACTTTTTATCATCTATGCACCAGGTTACATGGTACATAAGTGATAAATAACAATATTTTTGATATTTCAAATCATTATCGTCTAGCCGAAACAAGTAGCATAGACTATTTTTTAAACCGTTTAAAAATCATTACAAATCTGTTTTATTATCTCAACAGGCAACGATGTGTCGGTGGCCCGAAGTCCACGCCTACACAATGGTCACTAGGAGTTGAGAATAAAAATTCATTTTTCAAAAACACATAGTGCGTATTTAGCTTGATGTCAAAAATTTTGAGTATAGCATAGCTAGATGATTTTGAAAACTTAAGTCTCCACTAATGATCAATTGCTTAGTAATCTATATATTCCTATTATCTTCAATACACATAACTATTCCCAGTTCGTCAAACCACACTCATGAGTTCAGGAACTTTCCATAATCATATGAGTTTAAGAACTTGTCCTAGCCAGACCTTTGGCGTCCATTCGCTGAGGGGTTCATAAACATTTCATATAATCATGAGTCACGAACGTACCATGAGTATGAGTTTTAAGAACTCGTACTTAACCTGATATTCTCTACCTATAACCTATATATCTAGTATACACATAAGAAAAGAATCACCTTCTCAACACGTATATAACAAATGGCGCGATACAGACATTTCAATGATTATCAGTGCAAGAAACTAAGTGGTTGTTACACCAAGTACAATTCCCCTCCCATATGAAGAATCATACAACTTGGTTGCTGACAAGAGTCCTCAATTGAAATCCCCACTTAATACTACCTCCCTTCTTAATATGAATTTCATTTAATCCGTATTCTTAATCCTTCCTGAATCTGTACCAATTCTTAGTACAACTGACACACAACATTCTTGCTGTAAACTTTTCAATCATTCGTTTTATCCTTCTCCATACTATAACCTTATAAGATCACGGGGTGATCTCATCGTATATATTATAATTTATTTCTATGCCTTGATCGTTTTGTTTTACGATCTCCTATCCCTGTACTTTTAGTCTTTTAGACTTTATCTATTCATCACTACTATTCACCTTTATTATCAGATTTAGGGAACTCTGTATCTTATAACTCATGAGATTCGCTCATTGAATCTTCACCAACTAACTAACTATGTGAGTTAGATCTTACCCTATTCACTGCGGTTATTAGTCTCAGGTATTCCTACCTAAGGTTCATAACCTACAGCTTTGATACCAACTATGAGAGCTCCGAATCCGGGTCCCGAATCACCGCGGATCTGGTACTATCAAATTCTATTACTATTACTATTTGCGGAAGATATAAACATAAATTGTTTATACAATAAAATTTACACAGTATTCCCCAAGGTCGAGTAACCTTAACTTATACACAATTCATAACCTGTCTAACATATAACATTATTATCATACTATACTATTACACGGTATTATCATACTGAACTTGGCTTTAACCTTTCCTGTATGCGACGTATTCGCCTTAATCTGCAATGTTTATCATGATATAGCAAGGGTGATCAATAAGTTTTCCCAGCAAGTTTAAGTTCAATAAACTAAGGATATATCATGATTGAAAGAGTTGAATAAAAGCTGGCTACATTCTACAATATAATTGCGAACTAGCATGGACAAATTTCATAGCTGAACGAACATTGAACATTGAACATGAACAAATATATCTGGACTGAATGGTAATGAAGGTGATCAGCCTTTCATACTGTTGGGTCTCCAACTTTTAGTTTTATTTTGATGATAACAATAATTAGTAAATAAATTAATTAAAAAGAGTAGAATCCTCTCCATAGGATTTTTATTATAATTATTTTTAATTATCTTATTTATTTTGACCAAAAATATTTTCTAAATCTTATTTAATTGATTTTCTTGATTTTGATGTTTTAAAGTGTTAAATCAATTGAGTCATTCATTATGGGACAAAAGTCATATGTTTATTATCAAATGCTTGTTTGACCGAATTTGAAAAGAAGATAGAGATTTTGATTAAATCATTTTTTACAGATATTGAATTATCTCTTGCTTGTTTATATTTATAGATATACGAATATAAATTGTTCTACACAATTCTATATATCTATATTTCATCTATTTATCAAATAAAAAGATACTTGTGCGTACATAAGGCTACTTGAGATAAACCTCTACTTTAGAGGAATCTGATCGTTTATTCTTTATAGTCTTCAGTAACCTTTTATTGATATTATTTATATAAATATCATACAATAGATACGACACTTGATAGCTCAAAATAACACCGAGATACTGCTCCAAAAAGAGTAGTCATCCGAACCGGATTTGAGAATCGTAGTGATCTATTGAAAATATTTATATAAATATCAATTGTGAAAATTATAAATTCATCATACTTGGGCGTAGTAAGGCTACTTGAGATAAACCTCTACGGAGAGGAATCCGACCGTCATTTATTCCTTATAGTACCAAGTGACACTATTTATAAAAGTTCACATAATAGATAAAATATTCTTATATATTATCCGAAAGTTAAACAAATATATTTGTTATATCAAGTATTGCTTAACTAATTTATTTATTATACTTGATATATGTCATCACAAGTATTTGATCATAAATTCATTTATTCATAAAATACTTGTTGCATTATAGAAAAGTTATTTAAACTTTTATTTCACAAACTTAAGTAAATATATCTGCTTAAATAGAAGCATATTTGATTCAAAGCTTAAAATAACTTATTTTCTTACTCAGAAGCATTTTCATTCTAAAAGTTGTTTAAACTTAAAGTGACTTTCTTTACTCCATAAAGAATAAATATTTCTTTATAAATTTTCATTAAATTATATATCTGCTTAAACAAAAACATTTTTGAGTAAAATCTAAAATTGACTTATTTGTTTATTCAAGAAGCATCTTTTCACACAAAATATAAAAGTTATTTAAACTTTTATAACAGTGCATAATTTACATATTTGCTTACATAGAAGCACCATTGATCAACGGACAAATTATTATCTGCTTATAAAGAAGCATATTTTCTCAAGTATAAAAGTCTTTGAACTTTTATAAATACATTTGCTATTTAATTATTATCTGCTTATTTGAGAAGCATCAATCCGTACTAAATTATTATCTGCTTATTTGAGAAGCATCAATATGTACTAAATTCTTATCTGCTTATTTAAGAAGCACATTGTTGTAAAATCATTTGTAAAAAGAGAAAATGTCAGAGTTAGTTTATTTTATGTACGTGTGAGAAAGACGAGTAATTCTTCGACCAAGACCGGAGTCTTAGAGAGGTCAGCGGGAAGTTGGGTCTCTAGTGTACTTGTGAGGTGAGGAAGAGGTTGTTGTTTCAAGACCAGATCATAGAATAGAACAGAACTCAAAAGAAGGTACAACTAAACTTGAGGAGGGAGTGGGGGGCTTGCTATCCAAGATAGAATAGTTGGGAACAGTTGAAAGTTTGTCTATAAAACTTTGTGAAAGCTTCTCCACCTGTTGAAGGAGTATTTATTACTGATAGTAATAGGATCTCAAGTCCTGGAGAAGAGCTTGAGACTGGACGTAGCAGCATACCCGAGATGTATGTTGTGAACCAGATAAATCTATGTGCATTGTGTGATTGAATTTTTACTGTCTTTCATATTATTTCTAAAACTGCAAATTAATTATCTAAAAATTCAAAAAGGCCTAAGATAATTTTTTTATCGGTAATAATCTATTCAACCCCCCTTCTAGATTATTATTGGACTTTCACATACCTGATGAATACATGCAAGGTGCACAAAGTGCGAATCAACAATTCATATACATGACAATCAGCAATGATTAACCACAAGTATATTTGAATAAACAACTCAAAGTCGAGTTAAGAAAAACTTGCCTGAACCGTTGATTACCGCTATACAATTCAATAAGCTTTGTCTGAAGACCTAATATATAATTAATATCGATATACAAATTAGAATAATATCATCATAGTACTTAAAATAACCTAAACACATTAACACATAACCCTATCAATCTATACAACACATAAAACCTATCCTCAAGTCAAACTTGACAGTCTGAGTCGAGTTCGGTACAATTCTAACATCCCAACGGTCTAATCGAATAATGGTCGAGTTTAAATTCAATTAAACTCTGCCTAAACACTTAACAATTATCTTAGCTAATTGTATTATCAGTCAAAATAATTTTCCAAGTCTCATAATAATTTTTACATAATAATTATCATTTATCATAATTTTTCAATCATCACTATTATATTTATATGATTTAAATACTTTAATCTCATTTATTAAAAGTTTTTCTTGAACATAAAAGTTAATTACCAATCCAGCAACCTAGATTTGGAATCCATCAAGCTGGATTCTAAATCCAGTATCTAGATGGCTAATCCAGCAAACCAAACTGAAATCCAATAACTAGATTGCAATCCAGCAAGCTGGATTCAACATATTTTCAATTCAGTAAACTGTTTTTCAATCCAGCAAGCTGGATTAATCAGATTTTTTAATCCAGCAAGATGGATTCCAAATCCTTTTCACGAAAATACCAAATCAACTTATTATTTTTCTACCCTTTGCCCAAACACATATACATATATTTCATACATAAAAAGTATTTTACCAAAAATTTTCAACTTCCTTTAATTAGTATTTTTCAAAAATCATTTTTGATGTGTAACTTAAGAATTTAGCCCCATAATGCTCAACTCCAGAAATTCTCATCTCTTGACACAATCTTATATGTGTTAACGTGAGCCTCCAGTTTAAATTTTGTGTCCATCGAAGTTATAGAACTCCAATTATAGCCGTTTTCGTCAAAAAAATTGTAAAAATTAAAATTGTCATAACTTGGTCATTTCAAGTCGGAATGAACTCATTTTTAACAGAAGGTACTTAATACCATATAGTTTCATGTCCCAAAAGGCCGGAATGTTCTCACAATTTAAGCTGCTGAAACATCCCCAGGAAAGTTCTCGGCGGTAGCAAATTTGGAAAAATAAGTTTTTTGTACTTCGTTAAAAATAATCCATACAGATATCTACAACTCCTTTTTCAGTGATTCCACTTCGAGATGTTAGAAAACTTATCATATTATCATCCCAAAGTTTTCCAGAATTTTTGAACGTCAAAAAAATGACAAAACTGTCCCTACCCTTGACAGTCAAAAACAGTCAGTTTTTCTTTAAAAGACACAAAACTATTTTTTCTAAATCAGTCACTATGGACTGTGTGCTCAATATTTTTGAGTGCTACCACTTGGGTTTAGTAGTTAACTTACATATCTAGCACCTCTTTTCGACGGATCGCAAAAAGAAGGTGTAGATCAAATACGGTGGAAATCCAAAATACATAGAAATTTTAGGGTTTATAAACTAGAAAATAACTTTTCTTTACTTTTGATTTCCAACTAAAACAACACCCAATATGAGTATATCTAAACATAAAACACTCAATAACATGTATATTAATGGTTTTTGATTTTATAAACACTATATCTTTATTTTATCAAAAGTAAACAAAATAGAAGGAATAACTAAGTTAAGGTTTTAATACATAATCTTGGTTTTCTTCCTTCTTCCCAAAACATGAGATGAACTTAGATGTCATAAGCAAGAATTTCTTCCCTCCTTTGTTCTTCATGGGTTGCCGACCACACCTCTCTTCTCTCTCTTTCTATTTCCTTTCTTAAACTAATTTGGTGGGTAAATGAAGATAAAAAGTAACACTTTGTTTTAGTAAAGAGATAGAAATCTCTTAGCTAGTAAAAAATATACATACAACTCCTATATGCCTATATTTTCTCCCAACTCTTTTTCTTTTTCTCTCTCTCTCATCATTCCTTACTTTACTTGTAAGCTTAGCAAAAAAAATAAGGTGGCTAATTGTTGGTATGACACATAAGGTAGTTGGTAGGAGTTGGTAAGAAGTAGATAGATTACACCCATTCTCCCTCATTTTCTCTTTCTATGGCCGGATACTCCTCCCATTTAAATGTCCAAATTTGATTTATTTTTATTTACCAATTTTACTTAAATCAAATGACTAAAAAGTCCCTCACCACTTGGGCTAAAAACTTGGGCTATCCAATATTTCATTTGGGCTTTCCAATTAAATTATTTGGGCTTTCTACTAAGAACATGTTTGGGCCATGTAAATTAACATGTGCTGGATTCTAAATCTGGGTTGCTGGATTAGTATTTGACTTATATGTTCAAGAAAAACTTATAATATATGAGATTAAAGTATTTAAATCATATAAATATAATATTAATGATTGAAAATTTATGATAAATGATAATAATTATCTTAAAATTATTACGAGTTTATGAAAAATTATTTTGACTGATAATAAAATTATCTAAGATAATTGTTAAGTATTTAGGCAAAGTTTAATGGAAGTTAAACTCGATAATGGTCTGACTAGGCCGTCAGGATGTCAAAGTTGTACCGAACTCGACTCAGATTGTACAAGATTTACTTGAGGTTAAGTTTTATGTATGTTATAGATGGATAGGATTATGTGATAATGTGTTTAGGTTATTTTAAATATTGTGATGATATTATTCTAACTTAGAAATAAATATTATTATTATTAGGTCTTCAGACAAAACTTATTAAATTGCATATCGATAATCAACTGTTCAGGAAAGGTTTCCTTAACTCGACCTCGAGTTGTATTATTCAAATATACTTGTGGTTAATCATTGTTGATTGACATGTCTAAGAATTATTAAATCGCACTCTGTTCATTATGCATGTATTCATCAGGTATGAAAGGCTGATCACCTTCATTACCATTCGGTCCGATATATATATATATATATATATATATATATATATATATATATGTGTGTGTGTGTGTGTGTGTGTGTGTGTGTGTGTGTTAATGTTCAATGTTCGTTCAGCTATGTAAAATTTATTCATGCTAGTTCGTAATTATATTGTAGAACTGTAGCCAGCTTTTGTTCAATTCTTTCAATCATGATATATCCTTAATTTATTGAATTTAAACTTGCCGGGCAAACTTATTGCTCACCCTTGCTATATCATGATTAAACATTGCAGATTAAGACAAATACGTCGGATACAAGACTAGACAAAGACAATTCCACTTAAGTTTATATTTGCAGATAAAATTTTGTAATAGTAATGTATGATAATGACATTGTATGTCAGTTAGGTTATGAAATGTGTATAAGTTAAGGTTACTCGACCTTGGAGAATAGTGTGTAAAGTTTATTGTATAAATAATTTATGTTTATATCTTCCACAATAGTTATAGAGTGATTGTACCAGATCCGGGGTGATTTAGGACCCGGAGAAAGAGAGAGAGAGAGAGAGAGATAGAAATTCAGTGCGAAGAAGAGAGAAGGAAGAAGGAGATCCACCATTGATGCTCCATAAGTTCATCTCATACTTTGGAAAGGAAAGAAAGTGTTCCAAAAAATCAAGTTGAAAAGAATTAAACTAGCTTATTCCTTTTTGGTTTGATGTGATTTTTGATAATATGAAGTTATGATCTTGAGGTTTAATGTAAGACCCCGAATTTTATGAAATAAAAGTATTTAATTTTCCTATTTAGTAAATGGTTAAATTGATAAAAGTTAAAGTTAAGGGTGATATATGAATTTTTTTTCAAAATACACAAGTGGTTATAAAATATTCATTTTTGTCGGGGAATATTCGTTTGGTCGTGGAATATTCTCTCTGTCGGGAATAGTCGTACGACGGCGCAGCCATTTATGGGCCCATAATAGAATAACTGTCGGATGAAGAAAACGAAAAAATTAAGTTTTTATAAATAATTCACGTAATCGTTACTGCTAACAATCGTTGGAATACCCTGTTGGTAAAATAAAGTAATACGCGTTGTTGCACAGTAGCACACGATATTACACAGTATTTTTGAATTATTGATTCTTACGTAAGAAAGCACTACTCAATAATTGTTACGAATTATCTTGCTCAATATTTTATTTTATTGATTCAATAGTTGCTGCGTTGATATTTTATATTATTGTTGTTTCAATAATTATCACTACACAATATTTCTCATTATTAGATCAATAATTCATATTATTTGAATAATATTATTAGATAACATTATTGGCAATGTCTAGAAAGTTCAGTCAAGGAGAGGTTTGGTAACCTAATTGCGCCGCCAATGAAGGAGAAATTCTTATTGAAAGCCCCCTCTTTCTCGGAAACGTCCCGGTCATTGTCATAATTGTGATTCTCGTAATATTATTTGTGAATAATTAATTATTGATTTATATGATAAGGAAATATTTATTTGATGTGGATATAAATGATGGATTTATTTATGTGGTTATAAATGAAGGAATTAATGTTGAGGTATTTTATTAGTATTTTTGTTTGGAATGAAGGTATTAAAAATTAAACCAAAGTTTTTGAGATATATTAATGGAGTTATAATTTTAATCCGACCATTGGATTGTTGTAATTTTTGGATATGTTATACATATATAAGTTGAGTATATGTCCACAAATTTTGAACCGTTAAAATGAGCGATAATTTGTTATGAATTTTATGAGGTGACCGATTCTAAAATTAGGTTATAAATGATTTTGGTGGAAAATTCTAGAATTGGTGGGCCCCACTTGTGGTTGGTGAAGAAATGTGCTGAATTTTATTTCAAATGTAATGGGTGGGAATAGTAGCAGGTAAAGCCATCAGGTTGCAGATCAAGTCTGCTAAAATTTTCCTATAAATAGAGGGCTAAGTTAGAATTGAAAATCACACCAGAAACATAAGTTTTCTCTCCTTTTCTCTCTAGATTATTGAGTGTATTTTGTGAGTATTTAGATACTTAGTGAGTTGATATTCATCAGTGCAAGTTTCCTACAGCGTCAAATCTGATATCCAGTCAGAAGTGCTACTCTTTTGAGGTAAGGGATTGTAAGGGATATTAAGGGATGTTATTTTCTTCATAATGATGTTATTCTTTCAATATCATTATACTGAAATATTGGTATGGATTTTATTGTGGAATTTCTACCTTTTTGAGTCGGGGTTACTATTCACGTATACGGCACTATTCATGTATATGGAACTATTTACGTATATGACATTATTTATGTATACGGTACTATGTACGAATACGGAGTACTATTCATGAGTTACTACTATTCACGAGTTACTATTCATGGGTACTATTCATAACAAAAATTGGATTCTTTTTCTGACCAAATTATAGTTGAGTTATGAATATTACTCTTGAGATTAAATCTATATGTTGATTATATTATTTTTATTATCATATATAACATTTTTATAACCCTAATGATGATATTAATTTCTCTTTGACTTGAGTGTAAAGATGGGTAGATTATTGGTATGATCATGACAATGGGTTCTCTTTGGCCAGTAGTGCAAAGTTGAATTGTTGACTGGTATGATCATGACCATTGAATTTATAATTGAATATCTTTAGCTTAAGTGCAAAGGTGAAATGATCAACATGGTTATAATTATTGTTTATATAAATTCTGAAATGATTATATATTTCTTTGAGATATTAATATATTTGGCTTGTAGTGCAAATATGAACTGTTATTGAATATCTTTGGCCTTTGTGCAAAGATGATTTGTTGTTAAATATCTTTGGCCTGTAGTGCAAAGATGATCTGTGGTTGAATATCTTTGGCCAAGAGTGCAAGATGAATTGTTGATTTAATATCTTTGGCCCGTAGTGCAAAGATGAATTTATTAGTATGATTATGAACATGAATTGTGATTTGGTATAACCAGGAGCTTCAATGTTTCAGGTAAAGATAGGTGATGAAAATTATCTTCGTCCTGGATGAGAAAAGGAATTTAGAACTACAATTACGATTATGAGTTATACATGTGATTGTGGACAGGAATTGTTGATTGATGTTACAGGGATAAAACATTGTTGGTGGACTTTTAACATGGAGAAGATAATAGATTTTATGGTCTATTTGACTCTTCTAATGGATTGCTCATTCCGCTGCAACTATGGTTGAAAAGTTTTATCATCTACCATATTTTCTAAATCTCTAATTTATTATTGATGAAAGCTATTGATAATTTAATTATCTTTAGTCATGATATTCTTTACTAAGCTAGTTGTGCTCACCCTTCTGCTTCACAATTCCTTTCAGGTAATAAAAGTGTAGCTGGGTCGAGTGGGGGATAACAGGGGAATAGAACAGTGGTCTATAGATGTTGAGGTGAAGAGAACCCAACCCAACACCGGAAGGGTGTTTTGTCACTATCATATAAGATGTCTAATGACATACAACCTCGTGATATCATCATAAGATGTGGATGTGCTCATCCACTTGCCGAGTATATATACCAGCACTACCTATATAATCTTGGTGTTTGTTTGAAGTATAATTCTTAATTAGAGACTGTGGAGATAATGATATGTCAAGAGAAGACTTACCATTGGGAAGAATATGATAGTAATCTTCTTGTTTTTCTTTGGGGTCTATTGGGTCAACCAAGGATAATTCTGTGGCCATATGATATCTATCATAACCTAGACGCATGGCCTCCCATGTACGAAGGTTTCCTTGAGCACTTCCCAAAGATTTTAATTTCTAAAATAGTTTTTGACTATACCTTTATGTAAGGTGTCACTGTGAGGTGTTGTCCATGGTTGAGACATGTGTCACATTTGGTATATATTTGTATCCAAACTCACAGCATATGTGTTGTTGTATTTTGTACGACAATTGTTGTAATAAAGTTGTAGTTAGTTTCTGTACCATGTATTTGGTGACTCAGAATAGGTTGAATGGTATGGACCTATTTTGGGGTCGTCATATTTAAAACCTTAGATCTATGTGTTTATGAGTGTTTTATGTTTAGTTAAACCTATATTGGGTGTTGTTTTAGTTGAAAATCAAAAGTAAAGAAAAGTGATTTTGTGAGAGCCCCAAATCCGGGTCCCAAATCACTGCGGATCTGGAACAATCATTCTATAACTATTGTGGAAGATATATGTAAGACCCCAACTTTTAATAAATAAAGATTTAATCGAATAACTATTGTGGAAGATATATGTAAGACCCCAACTTTTAACAACACACTATTCCCCAAGGTCGAATAACCTTAACTTATACACAATTCATAAACTATCTAACATATAATGTTATTATCATACTATATTATTACATTTTAACTGCACACATACTCCCAAGCTGAACTTGTCTTTGTCCTTTCCTGTATCCGACGTATTCGTCTTAATCTGCAATGTAAATCATGATATAGCAAGGGTGAGCAATAGGTTTGCCCATCAAGTTTAAGTTCAATAAATTAAAGATATATATCATGATAGAAAAACTTAAACAATAAGCTGGCTAAAGTTGTACAATATAATTGTGAACTAGCATGAACAAATTTTACATAGCTGAACAAGTATTGAACATGAACATATATATATCTGGACCGAATGTTAATGAAGGTGATCAGCCTTTGATACCTGATGAATACATGCAGTATGCACATAGTGCGATTTAATAATTCTTAAACATGACAATTAGAAATGATTAACCACAAGTATAATTAAATAATACAACTCGAGGTCGAGTTAAGAAAAACTTACCTGAGCCGTTGATTACCGCTATGCAATTTTATTAAGCTTTGTCTGAACCTAATATATAAATAATATCGATATACAATTTATAATAATATCGTCACAGTTTTTAACATAACCTAAACACATTATCACATAATCCTATCCGTCTATAACACATATAAAACATATCCTCAAGTCAAACTTTTATGGTATGAGTCGAGTTCGATAGAATTCTAACATCCCGACGGCTTAGTCGGATAAATATCAAGCTTTAGTTTCTTTAAACTCTGCCTAAACACTCAACAATTATCTTAGATAATTAATTTATCAGTCAAATCATTTTTCATAAGCTCGTACTAGTTTTCACATAATTATTATAATTTAAAATGAATTTTCAATCATTAATATCATATTTAAATGAATTAAATATCACTTAATTCCTTTATCATTAATATTTATTTAATACTAAATATTAATAAAAATCATAACATA
The DNA here is from genome assembly GCA_020205605.1 of Panax ginseng. NCBI lineage: Eukaryota > Viridiplantae > Streptophyta > Magnoliopsida > Apiales > Araliaceae > Panax > Panax ginseng. The sequence continues at coordinate 67,130,714 of CM035145.1, read as the reverse complement.
ATATTATAATATATTTATAATATATCAAAGTATTTTAATACCTTAAAATTATATTTATATGATTTTTAAACAATTAAATTTATTATCCGATAATTACTTTTAATATTAAAATATTAATATTTTCATGAAAAATATCAAAAATTATATATTATAACTTCAAATATTTTTCTAACACTTAAATCATTTTATATGATTTTTAAATCATTAATTCTATTTTTTGCATAATTTATTTAATATATTTATTAAATAAATTAATTATCATTAATATTAATTAATTAATGAAATTCATCACAAAATATCAAAAGTCATTAAAAATAACTTAAAATATTTTCTTATACCATAATATAATATTTTATGTATTAAAATCATTTTTAAATAATTTATTTAATATTATAATTAAATAAAAATTACCATTATTATTCCAAAAATATTAAATATTTATGAAATATATTCGTAATAATTAAAAACTAATTTCCACACTTTAAAATAATTTTTAGGAATTTATTTTGTATTTCTAATAATTAAAAACTATTTAATTCGATTTATTTATTAAAATAAATAAATTTTCGAAATTAACTGTCGCTATAGGGACCTTAAGCGACAAATCCGTCGCTAATGGTGTTCTTGGGCTGTTCTTCATCAAACCTAGAAACTATTGTCAGTGACTAATGTAGTAAGTTTGACCACATATAATTTCTTGATCATAAGGTTTCTAGGCAGTATAGTGTAAAAAGATTGTAGTATTGATGTAATACTATAATCTCCAGCAAGTTTCATAGCCACAATATATCAAATTTGCAAGATCTAAGCCTCCCAATTCTTTTCAGTGGCTGTTCTTCATTTTTGGGTTTCCTAGAAATGAAGAACAACTTTCAAGTACAATACTTTGGAGCTTCATAACTTGGAATCTGAGTCTGGTTTGTGTGATATGAAGGTTCCATCATGTATTCCATATGTCAAGGTACAAGTAGCATGCACCAAACCAGTCTAATAAAATCACTCAAAGAGAGTAAAGATGGTCAAAGTTCTGACAGAAAAACGGTTCACGAACAATCTAGGTTTTCCAGATTGTTCATTCGGCTGATGGTCAAGGCTATTTTGACCAATATTATCTTTGAATCTACGAGAGATCTGGTTGTTATAAGGGCTTGGATGTGTAGTACTGATGTCAAACTTCAAGATCTATGCACAAATATGGCCATTAACCTTAACAGTTGCAAGATCAAAGGCCGAAAAAAACTTATCACAGCTACCTAGGGGATTTACGGGTCACTTGAAAGTCATTTTTCATGTTCGGTTAACGACTTTGAATTCTTAATAACTTACAATCTAAACATGATCCGGCTTTGATTCAAGTTCCGGATCAAAGCCCTTACAACATACAACAAGTTTATAACTTAAATAGAACAAATTATTAATAGAGAAGGATCTAAGGCGTCCCGACATTCTACCGCCGATAACAATTTTCCGATTTCTAAAACATCAATTTCAAGCACTTTGATGTTATGGATCCGGGATCTAACAACCTGCATCACTAAATAACATCTTATTACACATCATTAAACAACAAACAACAAAATCTTACATCAGATCCTAAGATTTTCAAAGTCTAGGGTTTATACCTTTAAAACTTTGATCTTTAATTTCTGATCCATGAATTTGTTCTTGTTAAGCTAAGAGATGATAGTGTCTTAACTCCTCACTTCTTTTCATTCTCATTCCCGAAATCTTAGAGATTGAATAGCTTGGATGCGTTTGAAAAATAAAGTGAGTATTCTCTCTCTCTATATATATATATAATCTATATATTTTGATATAATGAAGTTCTATGGCTGATGAAATGGCTAAGTTGCTGAGATTTTTAAGTCAAGGAGTTGTTAGAGTTGGTGAACAACTCTCATTTGACAAGATTTGTACTCAACATAATAAATAAATACAAGAAAGGCATTAATGTCATTTGGTATTTAATTTTAATGGCTAACTTGACACTTGCCCTAACCCTTAGGGTTTAGGGTTTAACCCTTAGATTTTTGTAATTTAATTTCAAAGATTTCCAAATTTTATTGGTTTTCAAAATAAAAATAATATTTCTAAATTATAATTAGAATTCGATAATTATATTAAATTTTCCTAATCATAATTCAAACTTGCTAATTAGGATTAATATTTCCTAATTAAAATTGCTAATTTAGCAATTAAGGACAAAATTGTACATTGGAGTTTCTAACGAAACAATTAGGGTTTCAAACCTTAAATTTAGGGTTTTCTAAATCATATAGGGTTATCCCTAATTAGGTTATTATTAATAACGTTTAAACCTTATACTAGCATTTGTATTCCCAAATTAGGGTTTCAAATTCTAGGAACTGAAATTAGGGTTTCCAGAACCGATTTTAGGGTTTTTTATAAATCGTAAGAATTTTCTAGATGAACGTTGACGTTCTTAATATAATATTAGGGTTTGCCACTGATATAGCTTATCTGGTCAACCCTTGACCCTTAACCACATACTGTACACATATAATACCATATACACTAAACATATTCACGTATACCCTTAATCCTGAATAATTCACCACAGAAATTTTAAATTCACAAAATTTCTTCTTGGAAATCTCAAATCCATTCACATATTTTCTGTCTAGGTTTATTATTTAACCCTAATTCAATATTTTAAGATTTTATAAATATCCAAATTCTCGGGTTGTCACATTCAACCCTTCTTTTAAAAATTCCGTCCCCAAAATTTACCTTACACCTTAAACCTTGAACCATTCACCATTCATACACTATATCACATGTTATCCAATATATTCCTCACAAGAGTTAAAATTTTGAAATTGTGCTGAGGAGATATATGGACTATTATCTGTCATTTTCGCAAAGGTTTTATGGAAATTCATCCGCAAACCGTCATAACTTACAGACATAGTGGGTAATTAGCTCGGTATGCCCTATACTTATTAAGTACTGCTGTTCGAATCTGTTTCTCGTCTCTGCCATAGGCACAAAAATTTTACATCAGTCTTATCGGATTTCGCACCAAAATAATTTGGTTCGGGAAAATTTTCTAAGAACGCTTAGAATTTTCATAAACGTTGGTCTAGCCGAATCAATTAGCTTAGACTCATATCAATAATCAAATTCAATCGACTTACGAATGTGTGTAGCTAAAACCCCGTTGGCAAATTAAAAATTTTAAAATTAGTTTAAAAATGACGTCATGATGTCGTCATCAGTATTACGTACCCGCTTGAGGATGCTTGCCATCGAGTGACTTTGTCATAACACATCATACAATAGCGAAACAACTATTTTAGATCAAATTCAACACTAAGTATTCCTGCATTTACAACTCCATCAACTTTTTATCATCTCTGCACTAGGTTACATGGTACATAAGCGATCAATAAAATATATTTTGATATTTCAAATCATTATCGTCTAGCTGAAATAAGTAGCATAGACTATACTTTAAACCATTCAAAAATCATTACAAATCTTTAATTATTACTTCAATAGGTAACGATGCGTCGGTGGCCCGAAGTCCACTCATATACAATGGTCACCCGGAGTGGAGAATAAAAAATTTATTTTTTTAAAAGTACATAGTGCGTATTTAACTTGATGTTAAATTTTTTTTGAGTCTAGAATAGCTAGAAGATTTGGAAAACTTATATCTCCACTAATAATTAATTGCTTAGTAATCTATCTATTCCTATTATCCTTAATACACATAACTATTCTAGTTCGTCAAACCACACTCATGAGTTCATGAACTTTCACCATCATATGAGTTTAAGAACTTGTCCTAGTCAGACCTTTGGCGTCCATTCATGAGGGGTTCATAAACATTTCATATAATCATGAGTCATGAACTTACCATAAGTATGAATTTTAAGAACTCATACTTAACCTTATACTCTCTACCTATACCCTATCTATCAGATATACACATGAGAAATGAATCACCCTCTTAACATGCATATATCAAATAGCGCGACACAGACCTAATCTTAACTCCCTTCTCCATACGGATTTAATTTAATCAATATACATAATCCTTTCCTGAATCTGTACCAATTCATAGTACAACTAACACACAATATTCTTGCCGTAAATTTTTCAATCATTCGCTTGATCCTTCTCACTGCCATAACCTTATCAGATCACGGGTGATCTTATCGTATATATTATGATTCATTTCTATGTCTTGATCGTTTTGTTTTACGATCTCCTATCTTTGTACTTTTAGTCTTTTAGACTTTATCTATTCACCACTACTGTTCAACTTTATTATCAGAGTTAGGGAACTCCGTATCTTTATAACTCACCGAGATTCATCTTTGAATCTTACCGATACACTAACTTTATTTGAGTTATTACTTATCGTAATCACTGCGGTTATTAGTCTCAGGTATTCCTACCTAAGGTTCATAACCTACAGCTTTGATACCAACTGTGAGAGCCCCAAATCTGGGTCCCAAATCACCGCAGATCTGGTACAATCATTCTATAACTATTGCGGAAGATATAAACATAAATTATTTATACAATAAACTTTACACACTATTCCCCAAGGTCGAATAACCTTAACTTATACACAATTCAGAAACTAGCTAACATATAATGTTATTATCATACTATACTATTACATTTTAACTGCACACATAATCCCAAGCTAAACTTGGCTTTGTCATTTCCTGTATCCGACGTATTCGTCTTAATCTGCAATGTTAATCAAGATATAGCAAGGGTGAGCAATAGGTTTACCCAATAAGTTTAAGTTCAATAAATTAAAGATATATCATGATAGAAAGATGTGAACAATAAGCTGGCTAAAGTTCTACAATATAATTATGAACTAGCATGAACAAAGTTTACATAGCTGAACGGGCATTGAACATGAACATATATATATATATCTGGACGGAATGGTAATAAAGGTGATCAGCCTTTCATACTTGATGAATACATGCAATATACATAGAGTGTGATTTAATAATTCTTAAACATGGCAATCAAAAATGATTAACCACAATATAATTAAATAATACAACTCAAGTCGAGTTAAGAAAAACTTGCATGAACCGTTGATTACCGCTATGCAATTTTATTAAGCTTTGTCTGAACCTAATATATAAATAATATCGATATACAAATTAGAATAATATCGTCACAATATTTAAAATAACCTAAACACATTATCACATAATCCTATCCGTCTATAACACACATAAAACATATCCTCAAGTCAAACTTCTATAATATGAGTCGAGTTCGGTATAATTCTAACATCCCGATGGCTTAGTCAGATAAATATCGAGTTTAAGTTCCTTTAAACTCTGCCTAAACACTTAACAATTATCTTAGATAATTAATTTATTAGTCAAAATATTATTCATAAGCTCGTACTAATTTTCACATAATTATTATCATTTAAAAAGATTTTTCAATGATTAATATTGTATTTAAATGAATTAAATATCACTTAATTCTTTTATCATTAATATTTATTTAATACTAAATATTAATGAAAATCATAACATAATATTATAATATATTTATAATATATCAAAGTATTTTTAATACCTTAAAATAACATTTATATGATTTTTAAATAATTAAATTCATTATCCGATAATTTCTTTTAATATTAAAATATTAATATTTTCATGACAAAATATCAAAAGTTAAATATTATAACTTAACATATTTTTCTAATACTTAAATCATTTTTATATAATTTTTAAATCATTAATTCTATTTTTGCATAATTTATTTAATATATTTATTAAATAAATTAATTAATTATCATTAATATTAATTAATTAATGAAATTCATCACAAAATATCAAAAGTCATTAAAAATAACTTCAAATATTTTCTCGATACCATAATATAATTTTTCATGATTTTTCATGTATTAAAATCATTTTTAAACAATTTAATTAATATTATAATTAAATTAATTAATTACCATTTTATTCCAAAATATTAAATATTTATGAAATATATTCGCTTAAATTAAAAACTAATTTCTAGACTTCAAAATAATATTTAGGAATTTATTTTGTATTTTTAATAATTAAAAACTATTTAATTCGATTTATTTATTAAAATAAATAAATTTCTGAAATTAATTGTCGCTATAGGGACCTTAAGCGACAAATCCATCGCTAATGGTGTTCTTGGGTTGTTCTTCATCAAACCCAGAAACTATTGTCAATGACTAAGGTAGTAGGTTTGACCACCTATAATTTCTTGATCATAAGGTTTCTGGGCAGTATAGTGTAATAGGATTGTAGTATTGATGTAATACTATAATCTCCAGCAAGTTTCATAGCCACAACATATCAAATTTGCAAGATCTAAGCCTCCCAATTCTTGTCAGTGGCTGTTCTTCATTTTTGGTACTTTGGAGCTTCATAACTTGGAATGTGAGTCTGTTTTGTGTGATGTGAAGGTTCCATCATGTATTCCATGTGTCAAGGTACAAGTAGCATGCACCAAACCAGTCTAATAACATCACACAAAGAGATTAAAGATGGTCAAAGTTCTGACAGAGAAACGGTTCATGAACAATCTGGGTTTTCCTGATTGTTCATCCGGCTGATGGTCAAGGTTATTTTGACCAATATTTCCTTTGAATCTACGAGAGATCTTGTTGTTATAAGGGCTTGGATGTGTAGTACTGATGTCAGACTACAAGATCTATGCACAAACATGGCCATTAACCTAAACAGTTGCAAGATCAAAGGCTGAAAAAAACTTGTGACAACTACCTAGGGATTTCTAGGCTTCCTAGAAGGTTGTTTTACATGTTCGGTCAACGCACTTTGACCCTTAATAACTTACAATCTAAACATGATCTAGGCTTGATTCAAGTTCCAGATCAAAACCCTTACAACATACAACAAGTTTATAACTTAAAACATAACAAATTATTAATAGAGAATGATCTAAGGCGTCTGACATTCGGCTATCAAATAACAAATTTTCAGGTTTCCAGATTTCTAAAAACTTCAATTTCGAGCACTTTAATGTTATGAATCTGGGATCTAACAACCCAGATCACTAAATAACATCTTATTACACAACATTAAACAACAAATAACAAAATCTAACATCAGATCATAAGATTTTCAAATTCTAGGGTTTATACCTTTAAAACTTTGATCATTGATTTATGATCCATGAATCTGTTCTTGTTAAGCTAAGAGATGATATTGTCTTAACTTCTCACTCCTTTTCATTCTCATTCCCGAAATCTTAGAGAGAGAATGGCTTGGATGGGTTTGAAAAATAAAGTGAGTATTCTCTCTCTCTATAATCTATATATTTTGATATAATGAAGTTATATGGCTGATGAAATGGCTAAGTTGCTGAGATTTTTAAGTCAAGGAGTTGTTAGAGTTGGTGAACAACTCTCATTTGGCAAGATTTGCACTCAACATAATAAATAATTACAAGAAGGGCATTAATATCATTTGGCATTTAATTTTAATGGCTAACTTGACACTTTCCCTAACCCTTAGGATTTAGGGTTTAACCCTTAGGGTTTAAGATTTAACCCTTAGATTTTTGTAATTTAATTTCAAAGATTTCCAAATTTCGGTTTTCAAAATAGAAAATTAATATTTCTAAATTATAATTAGGATTCGATAATTATATTAAATTTTCCTAATCATAATTCAAACTTGCTAATTAGGATTAATATTTCTTAATTAAAATTGCTAATTTAGCAATTAAGGACAAAATTGTTCATTAAGGTTTCTAACGAAACAATTAGGGTTTTCAACCTTAAAATTAGGGTTTTCAAAATCAATTAGGGTTATCCCTAATTAGGTTATTATTAATAACGTTTAAACCTTATACTAGCATTTGTATTCCCAAATTAGGATTTCAAATTCCCGGAACTGAAATTAGGGTTTCCAGAACTGGTTTTAGGGTTTCTTATAAATCGTAAGAATTTTCTAGCTGAACGTTGACGTTCTTAATATAATATTAGGATTTGCCACTGATATAGCTTATCTGGTCAACCCTTGACCCTTAACCCCATACTGTACACATATAATACCATATACACAGAACATATTCACGTATACCCTTAATCCTGAATAATTCACCACATAAATTTTAAATTCACAAAATTTCTTCTCGGAAATCTCAAATCCATTCACTTATTTTCTGTCTAGGTTTATTATTTAACCATAATTTAATATTTTAAGATTTTATAAATATCCAAATTCTCGGGTCGTCACAGATTTTCTAGTTTATAAACCCTAAAATTTTTATGTACTTTGGATTTTCATAGTTTTTGATCTACACCTTCTTTTTGTGATCCGTCAAAGAGAGGTGCTTGATATGTAAGTTATCTACTAAACCCAAGTGGTAGAACTCAAAAATGTTGAGTACACAGTCCGTAGTGACTGATTTAGCAAAAACAGTTTTGTGTCTTTTAAAGAAAAATAGACTATTTTGGACAATCAAGTGTAGAGGAAGTTTCGTCATTTTTTTTGACATTCAAAATTTCTGGAAAATTTTGGGAGGATAATATGATAAGTTTTATAACATCTCCAAGTGCAATCACTGAAAAAGGAGTTGTAGATTTCTATATGGATTATTTTTAACAAAGTACGAAAAACTTATTTTTTCAAATTTGCTACTACCAAGAAATTTCCATGGGCTGTTTCGGCAACTTAATTTGTGAGAAAATTTCTGGACTTTTGGGACATGAAAATATATGGTATAAAGTATATACTGTCCAAAAACTAGCTCATTTCGACTTAAATTGATCAAGTTATGACCATTTTAATATTTGGGTTTTTCGGACGAAAATCGCTATAACCGGAGTTCTATAACTCCGATGGCCACACAATTTAAAATGGAGGCTCACGTTAACATGTATAAGATTGTGTCAAGAGATGGGAATTTCTGGAGTTGAGCATGATGGGGATAAATTCTTAAGCTACACACTAAAAATGATTTTTGAAAAATACTAAAGGAAGTTGGAAAATTATGGAAAAATACTTTTTGTGTATGATTTATATGTATATGTGTTTATATGATTTATATGTATATGTATTTTCGTGAAAAGGATATAGAATCCAGCTTGCTAGATTAAAAAATCTGATGAATCCAGCTTGCTGGATTGAAAAGAAGTTTACTGAATTGAAAATATGTTGAATCCAGCTTGCTGGATTGCAATCTAGTTACTAGATTTGATATCCAGTTTGCCGGATTGCAGTTTAGTTTACTGGATTGGCCATCTAGATACTGGATTAGTATTTGACTTATATGTTCAAGAAAAACTTATAATATATGAGATTAAAGTATTTAAATCATATAAATATAATATTAATGATTGAAAATTTATGATAAATGATAATAAATATCTGAAAATTATTACGAGCTTATGAAAAATTATTTTGACTGATAATAAAATTATCTAAGATAATTGTTAAGTGTTTAGGCAGAGTTTAATTGAACTTAAACTCGATAATGGTCCGACTAGGTCGTCGGGATGTCAGAGTTGTACCGAACTCGACCGAGACAGTAAAAGTTTGACTTGAGGTTAAGTCTTATATGTGTTATAGATGGATATGATTATGTGATAATGTGTATAGGTTATTTTAAATATTGTGGTGATATTATTCTAACTTAGAAATAAATATTATTAATATTAGGTTATTAAATTTCATATCGGTAATCAACGGTTCAGGCAAGTTTTCCTTAACTCGACCTCGAGTTGTATTATTCAAATATACTTGTGGTTAATCATTGTTGATTGCCATGTCTAAGAATTATTAAATCACACTCTGTTCATTATGCATGTATTCATCAGGTATGAAAGGCTGATCACCTTCATTACTATTCGGTCCATATATATATATATATATATATATATATATATATTAATATTCAATGTTCGTTCAGCTATATAAAATTTGTTCATGCTAGTTCGCAATTATATTGTAGAACTGTAGCCAGCTTTTGTTCAATTCTTTCAATCATGATATATCCTTAATTTATTGAATTTAAACTTGTTGGGCAAACTTATTGCTCACCCTTGCTATATCATGATTAAACATTGCAGATTAAGACAAATACGTCGGATACAAGACTAGACAAAGACAATTCCACTTAAGTTTATATTTGCAGATAAAATTTGTAATAGTTATGTATGATAATGACATTGTATGTCAGTTAGGTTATGAAATGTGTATATGTTAAGGTTACTCGACCTTGGAGAATAGTGTGTAAAGTTTATTGTATAAACAATTTATGTTTATATCTTCCACATAGTTATAGAGTGATTGTACCAGATCCGGGGTGATTTAGGACCCGGATTTGGGGCTCTCATAGTTGGTATCCGTGGTGATTTATGTTCATGAGTGTGGTTTAACGAACTGGGAATAGTTATGTGTATTGAGGATAATAGGAGTAGATAGATTACTAAGAAATTGATCATTAGTGGAGACATAAGTTTTCCAAATCTTCTAGTTATGCTAGACACAAAATTTTTGACATCAAGCTAAATACGCACTATGTGCTTTTGAAAAAATGAATTTTTATTATTAACTCCCGGTGACCATTGTGTATGCGTGGACTTCGGGCCACCTACACCTTATTACCTATTAAGATGATAAAATAGATTTGTAATGATGTTTGAATGGTTTAAAGTATAGTCTATGCTACTTGTTTCGGCTAAACGATAATGATTTGAAATATCAAAAATATTTTTATTTATCACTTATGTACAATGTAACCTGGTGCAGAGATGATAAAAAGTTGATAGAGTTGTAAATACATGAATATTAGTGTTGAATTTGATATTAAATCGTTATTCCACTATTGTATGATGTGTTATGACAAAGTCACTCAATGACGTCATCCTCAAACGGGCTGTTAATACAGTACGACATCATGGCGTCATATTCAAACTAAAATTTTAAAATTTTAATTTGCCAATGGGGTTTTGGCTATACATTAATATTTCGATTGAAATTGATTATTGATATGAGTCTAAGCTATTTGATTTGGCTAGACCAACTTTTATGAAATTCAAAGTGTTATTTGAAATTTTCCCGAACCGAATTATTTTGGTGCGGAATTCAATGATAAGTCTGAGGTGAACTATGTCGATTGGATAAAAAAAAATTCAATCTATGATTAAAGTACTAGCATCAGTAGTTTACTTTCTTTGTGATTGTAAACATGCCTATTAATTTACCATTTTTGGAATAAATACCGTTAAACTATGTGTTCATGGTCTATATGACCCCTCAACATGATTTAAATTTTTTTACTCTTTAGAGTAATGTTTCGGGTAGTTTATGATGATGTGGATAAAAGAGTATGAACTCGCTCTGTACGGGTAGAATCTAAAATGATTGAATAAAGGTTGTATTGAAAACCTAGTTTTGGTGAATGAAAGGAGTACGATGTAGTAGGCTGTAATTTCGAGGACGAAATTCTTAGAAGAAGGGGTGAATGTAACAACCTTAAAATTTAGAAAATCTTAAATGAATAAGTTAAAGGTTAAACTTTAAAACCTAGAGTGGAAATAGATGGTTTATTTTAATTTTGAAGAAAATCTATACGAGTTAATAATTGAAAGAGATTATGTACTAATTTATATGGAAAGCCATATGGAAAAGGTTTATTGATTGTAGCAAACCGCATTAAGAGATTTTAGTAAGACATTGAACTAAATGTCTAGCTTAATATATGAGAATATATTATGGTAAATATTTTTGTGAGTTATGTGAGTAATGAATATGAATATTATGTGATGGTTTATATTTGTTTATTAATATAAACAAATAAAAGAAATTAATGTAATCTAATTATATAGTAGGAATAAAAAATTTATTAACTTAAGGGTTATGATACGGGAGAATATTGGTATATAAATTTAATATATAATTCTAAGAGATTTATTTTTAACATCTCAGTTAATTAATTTTATAATCTAATTATAACAAGTCTAATTGGGTTAAGGAAATAAATGTGCGTGAGTAACGATTTAATTTATAATTGAGGAAGTGAAAACCCTAATTAAATGATTTGGGTTGGATAAGAATTTAAAAGTATTGGACTATGACAATTTTATATGGCACAAGAAATTAATATAGAAGCCCAAAAGAATTTAATTAAAGTCCAAATGTTGGCCCAATTATGGAGGGGAAAAGAGGGGAAGAATGTGATGATTATTTACTTTAGTTGGTGAACTATTCTCCTAGGTGTCACTTGTTTATTTATCCAACACTTTGGGCAAAGCTTGCAAGCAATCATTTAATGATTAAAGAGAGAGAGAAAGCTAGAGTGGGGTAAAATAGATAGATATATACAATATATCTATACATTTTAACTACAATCAAAAGAAAAAAAATAATCTTTAAGCTAATATCTCTTCCATTTCATTTTTTTACCATCATAAGAGAGAGAGAGAGAGGCAAGAAAGAGATAGAAATTCAGTGGAAAGAAGAGAGAAGGAAGAAGGAGATCCACCATTGATGCTCCATAAGTTCATCTCATACTTTGGAAAGGAAAGAAAGTGTTCCAAAAAATCAAGTTGAAAAGAATTAAACTAGCTTATTCCTTTTTGGTTTGATGTGATTTTTGATAATATGGAGTTATGATCTTGAGGTTTAAAACCTTAGATCTATGTGTTTATTAGTGTTTTATGTTTAGTTAAACCTATATTGGGTGTTGTTTTAGTTGAAAATCAAAAGTAAAGAAAAGTGATTTTGTGAGAGCCCCAAATCCGGGTCTCAAATCACTGCGGATCTGGAACAATCATTCTATAACTATTGCGGAAGATATATGTAAGACCCCAACTTTTTATAAATAAAGATTTAATCGGAGATTTGTGGAAAGATTTTATCGAATCGATACTCTATTAACTCAGCTGACTCGAAAAGATACAAAATTCAAATGGAGCGAGGAATGTGAGAAGAGCTTCTAAGAACTCAACATGCAGCAACGACGTTGGCTCGAGTTGTTGAAAGATTACGACCATACCATTCAATACCATCCTGGAAAAAAAAACGGATGTGGTAGCTGACGCGTTGAGTAAAAGATCGTATGCGTTTACGAGTGCGATATTGTTAAAACAAAGACCCATTTCGTACGAGTTATAGAAGATGGAGATAGAGTTAAAGATTCCAAGAATCTGCGTGAAGATAACGAATATACGATTAGAATCAACTTTAATCGATAAATTTAAAGTTGCTTGCTCTGCACTGGAGTTGATAAATATGAAGAGGAAGATGCAAGAAGTCGTTATTCCAAAAGCGAGAATCGACGATGGGAGGAAAGCTCAAACCTTTGATTTATTAGTCAATTTGAGATTCTCGATCAAGTAGGAACTGTGGCCTATAGACACATTTTACCGCCAAGTATGACGCGTGTTCATAATATTTTTTGCTTTTTGATGTTACGTAAATATGTGGACGAATTCAACCACATTATTGAGTTAGAACCGATTTAGATAGCGGAAGATTTAACGTCACGAGGAGGTACCACCAAGATCTTGGATAGGAAAGAGCATGTCCTACGTACGTCAATTTCGAGGATGAAATTTCATAAGGAGGGGAGGTTGTAAGACCCCAACTTTTTATAAATAAAGATTTAATTTCTCTAATTATTATTTTGAAATAGTAAGGGTTGATTTGATTAATGTGGTTAGTTATGGGTAAAATGCGCAAATATTTCAAATAAACAAGTGGTTATAAAATACTCATTGTTGTTTTGAGAATATTCGTTTGGTCGTGGAATATTCCCGCAATGGGGAATATTTGTACGACGGCAGCGAAATTTGTATGGGCCCCATAATGAAAAGCGATTGGATGAAGAAAAACGACAAGTATAAGTTGTTTATAAATAATCTACGAAGTTATTACTGCTAACACCGTTGAATACCCAGGGTTAAAACACGATGTCTACGCATTGTTGCACAAGAAGACACACGGTATTGCACCAATTATTGATTCTTACGTAAGAAGGCACTACTCAATAATTGTTACAGTAATTACTGTTTAATATTTTATTTTATTGATTCAATAATTGCTACGTTGATATTTTATATTATTGTTGTTTCAATAATTATCACTACACATTATTTTTCATTATCAAATCAATAATTCATATTATTTGAATAATATTATTAGATAACATTATTGGTAATGTCTAGAAAGTTCTGTCTAAGGAGAGGTTTGGTCACCTAATTGCGCGTCAGTAAGGAGAAATTCTTATTGGAAAGCCCCCTCTTTCCTGGGAACTGCCTGATTGTCAATATTGTGATTTTGTAATATTATTTGTGAATAATTAATTATTAATTTATATGATGAGGAAAATATTGATTTTATGTGCATATAGATGGAGAAAATTTTAATGTGACAATTGTTTGAAAATTAATATTTTATCTTTTTCTGATAAAATAATTCATTTAAATATATTATTTTAATAATATATTAATGGTGATATTTTTACAATAAATGTGGGATATATGGTATATGAGGAGGAAGAGTATTTTGTTGCATTAAATGATTAACACATGTTTTGTGTGTGTGGTGGACCCCATTTCTTGATCGAAATTTGATTATAGTATCGTAAAATCGTCCAGTATGTGGATTTCTATTAATTTACATTTGGAATTTGGAAAAACTTTCTTCTATAAAGTTGTAGAGATTTGAATTGCCTATACCAAAATTGCGAGATTTGAATTTTCTGATAAAAGGGCTATTTATGATGAATTATTGAAGTTTCGGATTAATTGATTATTATTTTTTTGGAGTTTTAAGTAACTTTTGCATGAAAAATGTTTTTGTCACTTATGGGACATGTGTTAGTGGTTGATTTCAGCTGGTGGTGTGCGTAGGAAGATGTGGAAAAATAATATTATTAATTTATTAAATTTTCTGCTTTGGTATTCTAAGCATTTTCCTATAAATATGGTGTTTAGGTTAGAATTGAAAATCACACCAGAAACTAAAGTTTTCTCTCTCTTTCTCTCTCTATATTATCGAGCGTATTCTTGTGAGTATTTTGCTACTTTGAGTGTTGCTATACGGTGCAAGTTCCTTCAGCACTATATCCAGTATTCCAGTCAGAAGTACTGTTTTTGAGAGGTAAGGGATATTATTTTTTTAAAATGATATTATTTCTTCAATATCATTATGCCGAAATATTGATTGGAACTTTTTATCAAATTTGGAACTTTTTCATGTCGGGGTTACTATTCATGGGTTAATATTCATGAGTTACTATTCATGAGTTACTATTCACGAGTTACTATTCACGAGTACTATTCACGAAGCATGATGATGTTTTTTGTGAAATTTCTATCTTTTGGTGTGAGATTACTATTCACGATACTAAGACTATTCACTTAAAAATCGACACTATTCATAGAAAAATTAAATTTTCTTTTCTATGTCCAAGACTGTCTGTTATAGTTCCTATCTTTGATTGGATCTATGTTTTGGTCTTCATTCTTGAATTTGACTCCACTCTGGTTATTTATGAAGTATTTTTGAACTTGGATTGTTTAAAGTACGAATCCTTAATATTTGTTCTTTTGTTTCACTGGATTCGTTTTCTTTAAAATATTTTTCATCATCATCAGTCCTAAATGATGATATAACTGAATATCTTTGGCCCGTAGTGCAAAAATGAATGATTTTATGATGAATATCTTTGGCCCGTAGTGCAAAGTTGAATGATTTTATGATGAATATCTTTGGCCCGTAATGCAGAGATGAACAGGTGTTTAGATGAACATGACCAACTGGAGAATATCTTTGGCCTGTAGTGCAAAGATGAATATTTGATTTATGATGAATATTGATTGATGTTACAGGGATAAAATATCGATGATGGACTTTTAAATTCATAGATGATAGTAGATTTCATTCTCTACTTAACTCTTCTAATGAATTGTTGTTTCCGCTACAGTTGTTGATCTAAAACTTGTTGTCTATTGTATTCTATCAGATTTTTCCCAGTTGAAGACTAACGATTATTTTTTCTATGTTATCTTAGTCATAATATTCTTTACTGGGCTAGTTGAGCTCACCCTTTTTCTTTTTGTTCAACTTTTCTTCTCAGGAGACGAGAATATAGCGGGAACTAGTCGGGGTGTGGAGTAATGGTTCAAGACAGTTGTTTTAGTAGTCTTCACTATTTTGTAAAATAGTGTATCAATAATTATAATGAGGACTTATTTGAGTGTGTATATTGTCTTGAAAACAATATTTGTATTTAAACTCACAGTTTATGTGTTGTCGTATTTTGCATGACAATTGTATTAATGAAGTTGTAGTTGTTTCTGTACCATGTATTTGGCAACTCAGAATAGGTTGGATGGATTGGACTTATTTTGGGGGCGTCACAGTTGGTATCAGAGATTAGGGATATGACCTCTGGCGGAGATCGGGGAATAGAACTAGGAGGGGAGAGACGAGTAAATCCTTCGCTAATGTGTCCTACCTAAGCTTATTTGTTGGTCGGGCATAATATAAGGGTATTATGCGATTTGTTAATTTGTTAAATTAACCCTTGTTTTATGGCAGTATTTGAGAATGTCGACTGAGAATGTTAACAGTGGAGTAAATGAGACCATGGAGACACCTTTGCTCACCAATGAGGAGAACATGCAACAGGATGGCAATGTTCCTCCTGTGAACAACACCACTGAGCAGATGATGAACGATGGTATGGTTAGGAACTTTCTAAAATTCATGCAAAACCAAACGAGAAAGACTACTGTTCAAAATGCAGGTGGAAACACTGGCAACTCACGAATGGTCACCGCTAAGCAGTTCAAGGAGTTAGGACCGCCGGAGTTTTTGGGAAAGCAAAAACCACTTACGGCAGAGACGTGGATAAAGCAGATCACTAAGATATTTGATGTCTTGGGATGCTCAGAGGAGCACAAGGTTCCTTTTGCTACTTTCATGTTGCGAGGAGAGGCAGATTATTGGTGGGAATCCGTAAAGCATACTCAGCCTATCACACTGAAGATGTCTTGGGAGAAGTTCCAAGAATTGTTCAACGACAAGTACTTTCTCGAAAGTATTCGTCACATGAAGGAGGTAAAGTTCATCAAGCTGGAGTAAAACAATATGAACGTGTCGCAGTACGAAGCTAAGTTTGCCGAGTTATCTCGATTTGCATCCCATTTGGTTGATAATGAGAAGAGAATGACACGAATGTTTCTGCGAGGTTTGAAACCCAAAATACGTCAATACCTCATTTCTCAAAAATATTGTTTATATTCGGATGTTATGAATAGGGCTCAGTTATTGGAGCGCGATAATGAGTCGGCTCAACTGAAGAATAATGACCAATAACTCGATGATAATCGTCATTCTAAATTAACGTCATTCATCTAACAATGATAATCATCGTGGAGGAAATTATCATGCCAGAAATGGTAACCACTTCGGTGGTAATCATGGTCAAGATAATAGGAAAGGCGAGTCAAGTGGAAATTTTAAAAAAAGAAGATTCAACAATGACGGGAAGACGTCGGCACCAACAGCAGCAACGAATTCTAGGGGAGGAGAAAGACCACCAGTTAGATGCTACAGATGCGGAGAAGAGGGACACATAAGTCCAAACTGTTCACAAACTTCCAGGGTATGTTTTAGTTGTGGAAAGGACGGTCATATAGCTCGAGATTGTCACTCAGGCGAAACCAAGTCCAATGGGATGGTGACTCCAAAGGCTATCCCGCATGTGTCAAAGTCAAAGTCATCGGTTCTTGGAAGAGCATTTTTCATGACTTCTCAAAAAGCGAGTAACCCGAACGAAGTTAGCACGGTTTAGTTAATTATAAATTTTTGCGAAATTATACCTTATTAGATACCAGTTCTACCCATTCATTTATCTCTTCTGCTTATACTCAACATTTAAACTTGACTCTGGAGAAAATTAGACTTTGACTTATTTATTGAAACTCCGTTAGGAGAAACTTTCGTTATATCCGCTGTTTATAAATCTTATTTGATCCAAGTTGGCACCATCACATTACATGTTGACCTTATTTCTTTAAAAATTCTTGCATTTGATGTGACCTTAGGGATTGATTGGTCAACCACTCATCATGCTAAAATTGATTGCTTTTGTAAGGTTGTTAGTTTTCATATTCCTAAGCAACCTGTTATTCGAATTTAAGAAACCAAACCATTGAAGTCAAACTCTTTTATATCAAGCCATAAAGTCATTCGTTTATTGAAAAATGGATGTCAAATTTTCTTAGCCCATGTCATGAACTTGAACAAAAATACGTCAGATTTGAATGATATTTCTGTTGTTAGTAAATTTCCTGACGTATTTCCTGAAGAATTTCCTGGCCTACCCCAGAGCATGATATTGAATTTAGTATCGACTTTGAACCCAGTACAAAACCCATTTCTAAAATCTCATATCGAATGGCTCCTATTGAACTTCAGGAGTTAAAAACCTAACTACAGGAGTTGGTACCTTAGCCTCTATCTTGTGACTTCCTTTGTGGAATGCACTAAAACCAAAATCTCTATAGGGGACGTCATATTCGTGCATGTAGCACCCCCAAATCTGGGTATCTTCCAACCCGACAGATGGTGCTATACTGTACAACATTCATACATTCATTCAATTTGAAAAGTCTCAAAGAACGAATATAACTTCTATATATTTAAAGTAATATTTACATTTCCCAAGTTCTAAACCCGTTACAAAGGTTCTTTGTCATAATATCGCTTAAATTACAACAATAGACTATATACTATTACAAGACGACTTAGTAATAATTTTTAGCTTTTCCCTTATCCTTTTTCGATTCTTCTTCGGACGTTCGATCTTTAGTTGCATTCATATGGTTCAAGAAAGAGTGAGCATAACTAGCTCAGCAAGTATAACAATTTAATAACAACATGTTTGACACATACAAATCGTATATCTTTGATAACTGAACAATAGTTATGAAGTACTATTGGTAATTCAAAATAGCACTTCATCTTTTCTTTCAAAATGTTGTACAATAACAACAATATTTAGTAAAACATTCACTCTGGTCAGAGACCTCGAGTATTCATTCTTTATTGGAAAAGGACAACCCGGGAAGCAAGTCCTCATAAGCAGAACATCACTTACGAGCACTTCTATGTGATCACCTTTATTGTACTCTATGTTGATCAACACTACATCCATTAAACGTATGCACGCTTAAGCATTTGGAAACCTCACGTGCACGCCGCTTTTACCGACAAAATATTTGTTTAACCTTTCAGTCTTCTTTTGAAAACCATATCAAGTAGTTGACAAAAGATAGCAACATTTGATAATACACGAATAGATTATCAATTCATCAAGTCTAGCCAAAGGAATTGGCTTCAACTTCAACATACCTCAATTCATGCGAAAGAATACATGAACCTTAAAAACTTGTTCAGATTGAACTGAGACAAGAGTTAGAATACTTGCCTTTAGCGTCTGCTACGGTATTTTAACTTTATGTTCAAGTCGTTCAAGTCTCTACAATACATGATCACATAATGCCTTAGATTAGGTCATACATAATCCAGTATGTATATGACTATATCATACCCTTCATTTCAATCTAATTATGTATTAGATTCATTTACTATTTGTTTCGGTTTGTCATTATGCTTGCATTATATTTGACTAGGTTATCTCAACCTTTACATTACATTCCTTAAGGTTTAACAAAGTTTAAACAATGTTATCTTACCTTCCTTAAGTTATGTTTACTTTGAATCCATTTAGGTTTTCTTTTCTTTGTACCTAGAAACCTTCATTACTATCTTTGTTACGAGATCGGCTACATATGGCTGACTTTTTATACTCTCACATCTCACGCCGCATGAAAGCTCAATGCCATTGTCCCGAACTTGGCGCTGAGGCGCGAGTCCTTACTTAATGGGTCGCGCTGCGGCGCCACACTCCAGAGGAATTTGTCACTGTTCATGGCGCTGTGGCGCCACTTATTGAACTAAGGTTCGTGCTACGGCGAACTCTTGCAGTGGTGTGGAAGTTATTGCTCACACAAGGCCACGGGTCTTTCTTTGCTTTAGGGTTGGCGCCACGGCCCCAACTCTGTGCACCAGATATTAATTTCAGTTTTGAAATTTTGTGAACTTCCCGGACGCATAACTTCTTCGTTATAAGTTCGAATTGGCTAAAAGCCTACGGTTCACAAATTATGTACTCTACATGACCATTCAAGAATTTTATCTAATTGACTTCGTTTGCTAAAAATTCACCTATTGGTTCATTTTTAACGTACACGATAAACGTTCGTGAATGTTCAACGCTCGTTTCTTCGTTCTAAGTCAAAATCCGGTCATTTTCGAGTCCGCAACTCTTAAATGCCAATTATGACTTGTCTCTATTGGAAAACAATGGTCTCGTGATCAAACACAAAATTTGACTTCCATTCCGAGAATTTTTACGTATTCGACGATTATAGTCAAATCGTGCAAATTCCAGCAATTCTTCATTCTTATGATTTGTTCAACATTACAAATGAACTTCATTCATCATGTGAACATTTTAACATACTTAATCCAACAACTTAGATTCATTGTTGGATTTTGACTTATTCTTCATAAGTTTATAACTTGTCAACTATAACTAATTAAGATTTCATTGTTAATGACTTATGACAATTAAGGTTTCTTAATCATCATACTTTATATGCTCTTCACATATATCTTTACTTAGGTATACATGATACATATGATCATATAATTTCTTTTACATTCATATCATTTCTCTTAATAAACTTCTTACAAGTTCATATTATTTTCACATAAGTTTATAACTTATGCTAGCTTAAATTAATTATTACCAACTTAATTGGCTTAAGTTCATTACTTACTCATTCATGTTTCTTAATACAACTTTTCTTATCATCCTATCAAGGTAGATATAAGATAATTGAGAAGAAGTCTTACTCTTTTGTAGTCTTGGTAAGTAGCTTGCTTTTTCTTCTTACTTATAGAATGACTTATGTGTAGCTTATTCACTCTAATACTTAAGCACTTTAGATGTGTTGGATTAATTGATCAACCAACAAGTGGCTTGTAAAGCTCTTCTATTTATAGACTTTCCAAGGTTAGGGTAGATTGGTCATTAAATCATCCCACCTCCTCATGCACCTCCTTACTATTCATTACTTGCAAGGCACAAAACTTATCCTACACTTGGTCATTACTTCAAAGTCTTGGTCAATACTCCTACTTGATCATCACACTTACTTGGTCACCACATCACTTGGTCACCACACATTAACCATATCAATATGGTCCATGGGTTATACAATCCATGGATTCTAGCTTGGGCTTGGATTAATAAATCCTTGGGCCTTATATTAACAAACACTAGTTGGTTCATTAATTTATAATTGGGCTTCTCTCTTTAATTCACTTGGACTTGTATATGTAATTGTTTAACCAATCATCTAAGTCCATTAACATTTCTTAATACACATACCTATAATTCATGTATTATTTTCGTATTATAATTCATATAGAATTTATATACGATATTTCATCCTTCATACAAACTCGTATAATACTTCGTATTATACTCGTTTTTATTACTTTGTACAATACCAAGTATCATACCATTATTACTTATTCTTTAACATTTCGCTTTGCTTAACGCTCATAAATTAAGTCCATGTTTAAATGTTACATTTTCCATAACTAGATTTTTATTACATAATCCATCTTACCTTGTTATTCCATCATTGCGTATTTCTCGGAATCTCAAAATTATATCCCAAGAAAATACCGATGAATAGTATTTTTCAAAAAATTTCTCGGAAAACTTTTATTTTCGTCTTGGAAATTCAAACACTTTAATTCATCCTCGTAGCCCAAATACTACGATATTCTACCATCAATAGGTTATACAATGACAACCATCTTGATAACAAATGGAATATGATTTTATTATTATTTAATTTAATAAAATCATTTTACAATAAGATCCGAATTTCTCGGTCATTACACGTGCGGTGGTAAACTGATAGGTGCCATTGTGACGTGCTATCCAAGATTGGGATATGAGTCACAGTTGAGAGCAACCTAAGTCAGTAATCAAAATAAGTAGCTTTCAGGCTTAAATTTGTTACTATCGGAGATTCATGGAAGGATTTTATCGAATCGATACTCTATTAACTCAGCTGACTCGAAAAGATACAAAATTCAAATGGAACGAGGAATGTGAGAAGAGCTTCTAAGAACTCAACATGCAGCAACGACGTTGGCTCGAGTTGTTGAAAGATTACGACCATACCATTCAATACCATCCTGGAAAAAAAAAACGGATGTGGTAGCTGACGCGTTGAGTAAAAGATCGTATGCGTTTACGAGTGCGATATTGTTAAAACAAAGACCCATTTCGTACGACTTATAGAAGATGGAGATAGAGTTAAAGATTCCAAGAATCTGCGTGAAGATAACGAATATACGATTAGAATCAACTTTAATCGATAAATTTAAAGCCGCTCAAGCTACAGACCTGGAGTTGATAAATATGAAGAGGAAGATGCAAGAAGTCGTTATTCCAAAAGCGAGAATCGATGATGGGAGGAAAGCTCAAACCTTTGATTTATTAGTCAATTTGAGATTCTCGATCAAGTAGGAACTGTGGCCTATAGACACATTTTACCGCCAAGTATGACGCGTGTTCATAATATTTTTTGCGTTTCGATGTTACGTAAATATGTGGACGACCGTAACCACATTATTGACTTAGAACCGATTTAGATAGCGTAAGATTTAACGTCGAGGAGGTACCAACAAGATCTTGGATAGGAAGGAGCATGTCCTACGTCGTCAATTTTTAGGACGAAATTTCATAAGGAGTGGAGGTTGTAAGACCCCAACTTTTTATAAATAAAGATTTAATTTCTCTAATTATTATTTTGAAATAGTAAGGGGTTGATTTGATTAAGGTGGTTAGTTATGGGTAAAATGCGCAAATATTTCAAATAAGAAAGTGGTTATAAAATACTCATTGTTGTCGGAGAATATTCGTTTGGTCATGGAATATTCTTCTTTGTCGTTTGGAATATTCGTATGACGGTAGCAAAACCTTAATATGGGCCTCATAATGTGAAAGCGATTGGATGAAGAAAACGACAAGTATAAGTTGTTTATAAATAATGGCGTAGTTGTTACCGTTAACACTGTTGGAATACCCGGTGGT
Organism: Panax ginseng; assembly: GCA_020205605.1. NCBI lineage: Eukaryota > Viridiplantae > Streptophyta > Magnoliopsida > Apiales > Araliaceae > Panax > Panax ginseng. Next base: position 67,107,482 of record CM035145.1, on the reverse strand, counting down.
TAAAACACGATGAATACGTTGTTGCAGACAAGAGAGTACACCAGTATTGCACCAATTATTGATTCTTATGTAAGAAGGCACTACTCAATAATTGGTATAGTAATTACTGTTTAATATTTTATTTTATTGATTCAATAATTGCTACGTTGATATTTTATATTATTGTTGTTTCAATAATTGTCACTACACATTATTTTTCATTATCAGATCAATAATTCATATTATTTGAATAATATTATTAGATAACATTATTGGCAATGTCTAGAAAGTTCTGTCTAAGGAGAGGTTTGGTCACCTAATTGCGCACTAGGAAGAAGAAATTCTTATTGGAAAGCCCCCTCTTTCCTGGGAACTGCCTGGTTGTCAATATTATGATTCTGTAATATTATTTATGAATAATTAATTATTGATTTATATGATGAAGAAAATATTGATTTTATGTGGATATAGATGGAGAAAATTTTTAATGTGACAATTGTTGAAAATTAATATTTTATCTTTTTCTGATAAAATAATTCATTTAAATATATTATTTTAATAATATATTAATGGTGATATTTTTACAATGAATGTGGGATATATGAGTATATGAGGAGGAAGAGTATTTTTGTTGCATTAAATGATTAACACATGTTTTGTGTGTCGGTGGACCCCCATTTCTTGACTGAAATTTGATTATAGACTGTAAAATCGTCCGTATGTGGATTTCGGTCAATTTCTGTTTGGAATTTGGAAAAACTTTCTTCTATAAAGTTGTATAGATTTGAATTGCCTATACCAAAATTGCGAGATTTGAATTTTCTGATAAAAGGGCTATTTATGATGAATTATTGAAGTTTCGGATTAATTGATTATTATTTTTTTGGAGTTTTAAGTAACTTTTGCATGAAAAACGTTTTTGTCACTTATGGGACATGTGTTAGTGGTTGATTTCAGCTGGTGGTGTGCGTAGGAAGATTAGCAAAAATAATTTTATTAATTTATTAAATTTTCTGTTTTGGTGTTCTAAGCATTTTCCTATAAATAGGGTGCTTAGGTTAGAATTGAAAATCACACCAGAAACTAAAGTTTTCTCTCTCTTTCTCTCTCTATATTATCGAGCGTATTCTTGTGAGTATTTTGGTACTTTGAGTGTTGCTATACTTGCTCAAGTTCCTTCAAAGACTATATCCAAAGATTCCAAATGTAAGTACTATTTTTGCGAGGTAAGGGATATTATTTTTTAAAAATGATATTATTTCTTCAATATCATTATGCCGAAATATTGATTGGAACTTTTAATCAAATTTGGAACTTTTTCATGTCGGGGTTACTATTCATGAGTTATTATTCATGAGTTACTATTCACGAGTTACTATTCATGAGTCCTATTCACAAAACATGATGATGTTTTTTGTGAAATTTCTATCTTTGGTGTCGGAGTTACTATTCACGTATATGGCACTATTCACGAATACGACACTATTCACAGAAAAATTAAATTTTCTTTTCTATGTCCAAGACTGTCTGTTATAGTTCCTATCTTTGATTGGATCTATGTTTTGGTTTTAATTCTTGAATTTTACTCCACTCTGGTTATTTATGAAGTATTTTTGAACTTGGATTGTTTAAAGTACGAATCCTTAATATTTGTTCTTTTGTTTCACTAGATTCGTTTTTTTTAAAATATTTTTCATCATCCTCACCTAAATGATGATATAATTGAATATCTTTGGCCCGTAGTGCAAAGATGAATGATTTTATGATGAATATCTTTGGCCCGTAATGCAAAGATGAATAGGTGTTTAGATGAACATGACCAACTGGAGAATATCTTTGGCCTGTAGTGCAAAGATGAATATTTGATTTATGATGTATATTGATTGATGTTACAGGGATAAAATATCGATGATGGACTTTTAAATTCATAGATGATAGTAGATTTCATTCTCTACTTAACTCTTCTAATGAATTGTTGTTTTCGCTACAGTTGTTGATCTAAAACTTGTTGTCTATTGTATTCTATCAGATTTTTCCCAGTTGAAGTCTAACGATAATTTTTTCTATGTTATCTTAGTCATAATATTCTTTACTGGGCTAGTTGAGCTCACCCTTTTCCTTTTTGTTCTATTTTTCTTTTCAGGAGACGAGAATATAGCGGGAACTAGTCGGGGTGTGGAGTAATGGTTCAAGATAGTTGTTTTAGTAGTCCTCACTATTTTGTAAAATAGTGTATCAATAATTGTAATGAGGACTTATTTGAGTATGGATATTGTCTAGAAGACAATATTTGTATTTAAACTCACAGTTTATGTGTTGTCGTATTTTGCACGACAATTGTATTAATGAAGTTGTAGTTGTTTCTGTACCATGTATTTGGCGTCTCAGAATAGGTTGGATGGATTGGACCTATTTTGGGGGCGTCACAATATAAACATACATTGTTTATACAATAAACTTTACACACTATTCCCCAAGGTTGAGTAACCTTAACTTATACACAATTCATAAACTATCTAACATATAATGTTATTATCATACTATATTATTACATTTTAACTGCACACATAATCCCAAGCTGAACTTGGCTTTGTCCTTTCCTGTATTCGACGTATTCGTCTTAATCTGCAATGTTAATCATGATATAGCAAGGGTGAGCAATAGGTTTGCCCATCAAGTTTAAGTTCAATAAATTAAAGATATATATCATGATAGAAAAACTTAAACAATAAGCTGGCTAAAGTTGTACAATATAATTGTGAACTAGCATGAACAAATTTTACATAGTTGAACGAGTATTGAACATGAACATATATATATCTGGACCGAATGCTAATGAAGGTGATCAGCCTTTCATACCTGATGAATACATGCAATATTCACATAGTGCGATTTAATAATTCTTAAACATGACAATCAGAAATGATTAACCACAAGTATAATTAAATAATATAACTCGAGGTCGAGTTAAGAAAAACTTACCTGAACCGTTGATTACCGCTATGCAATTTTATTAAGCTTTGTCTGAAACTAATATATAAATAATATCGATATACAAATTAGAATAATATCGTCACAGTTTTTAAAATAACTTAAACACATTATCACATAATCCTATCCGTCTATAACACACATAAAACATATCCTCAAGTCAAACTTTTATGGTATGAGTCGAGTTCGGTAGAATTCTAACATCCCGACGGCTTTGTCGGATAAATATCGAGTTTTAGTTCCTTTAAACTCTGCCTAAACACTCAACAATTATCTTAGATAATTAATTTATCAGTCAAAACATTTTTCATAAGCTCGTACTAGTTTTCACATAATTATTATAATTTAAAATGAAATTTCAATCATTAATATCGTATTTAAATGAATTAAATATCACTTAATTCCTTTATTATTAATATTTATTTAATACTAAATATTAATGAAAATCATAACATAATATTATAATATATTTATAATATATCAAAGTATTTTTAATACCTTAAAATTATATTTATATGATTTTTAAACAATTAAATTTATTATCCGATAATTGCTTTTAATATTAAAATATTAATATTTTCATGAAAAATATCAAAAGTTATATATTATAACTTCAAATATTTTCTAACACTTAAATCATTTTTATATTATTTTTAAATCCTTAATTCTATTTTTTGCATAATTTATTTAATATATTTATTAAATAAATTAATTATCATTAATATTAATTAATTAATGAAATTCATCACAAAATATCAAAAGTCATTAAAAATAACTTAAAATATTTTCTTATACCATAATATAATATTTTATGTATTAAAATCATTTTTAAATAATTTATTTAATATTATAATTAAATAAAAAATTACCATTATTATTCCAAAAATATTAAATATTTATGAAATATATTCAGAATAATTTAAAACTAATTTCCACACTTTAAAATAATTTTTAGGAATTTATTTTGTATTTTTAATAATTAAAAACTATTTAATTCGATTTATTTATTAAAATAAATAAATTTCCGAAATTAACTGCCGCTATAGGGACCTTAAGCGACAAATTCGTCGCTAATGGTGTTCTTGGGTTGTTCTTCATCAAACCTAGAAACTATTGCCAGTGACTAAGGTAGTAGGTTTGACCACATATAATTTGTTGATCATAAGGTTTCTAGGCAGTATAGTGTAAAAGGATTGTAGTATTGATGTAATACTATAATCTCCAGCAAGTTTCATAGCCACAATATATCAAATTTGCAAGATCTAAGCCTCCCAATTCTTGTCAGTGGCTGTTCTTCATTTCTGGGTTTCCCAGAAATGAAGAACAGCTCGAGCATGGTACTTTGGAGCTTCATAACTTGGAATCTGAGTCTAGTTTGTGTGATATGAAGGTTCCATCATGGATTCCATATGTCAAGGTACAAGTAGCATGCACCAAAACAGTCTAATAACATCACACAAAGAGAGTAAAGATGGTCAAAGTTCAGATAGAAAAACGGTTCACGAACAATCTAGGTTTTCCAGATTCTTCATTCGGCTGATAGTCAAGGCTATTTTGACCAATATTATCTTTGAATCTACGAGAGATCTGGTTGTTATAAGGGCTTGGATGTGTAGTACTGATGTCAAACTACAAGATCTATGCACAAACATGGCCATTAACCTTAACAGTTGCAAGATCAAAGGCCGAAAAAAACTTGTCACAGCTACCTAGGAATTTCTGGTCGCCTGTAAAATTTATTTTTCCATGTTCTAATTAACGACTTCAACCCTTAATAACTCACAATCTAAACATGATCTAGGCTTGATTCAAGTTCCAGATCAAATCCCTTACAACATACAACAAGTTTATAACTTAAATAGAACAAATTATTAATAGAGAAGGATCTAAGGCGTCTAACATTCGGCTGTCATATAACAATTTTCCAGATTTCTAAAAACTTCAATTTCGAGCACTTTGATGTTATGGATCTGGGATCTAACAACCCAGATCACTAAATAACATCTTATTACACAACATTAAACAACAAACAACAAAATCTTACATCAGATCCTAAGATTTTCAAAGTCTAGGGTTTATACCTTTAAAACTTTGATCTTTAATTTGTGATCCATGAATTTGTTATTGTTAAGCTAAGAGATGATAGTGTCTTAACTCCTCACTTCTTTTCATTCTCATTCCCGAAATCTTAGAGATTGAATAGCTTGGATGCGTTTGAAAAATAAAGTGAGTATTCTCTCTCTCTCTCTATAATCTATATATTTTGATATAATGAAGTTCTATGGCTGATGAAATGGCTAAGTTGCTGAGATTTTTAAGTCAAGGAGTTGTTAGAGTTGGTGAACAACTCTCATTTGGCAAGATTTGTACTCAACATAATAAATAAATACAAGAAAGGCATTAATGTCATTTGGTATTTAATTTTAATGGCTAACTTGACACTTGCCCTAACCCTTAGGGTTTAGGGTTTAACCCTTAGATTTTTGTAATTTAATTTCAAAGATTTCCAAATTTTATTGGTTTTCAAAATAGAAAATTAATATTTCTAAATTATAATTAGGATTCGATAATTATATTAAATTTTCCTAATCATAATTCAAACTTGCTAATTAGATTAATATTTCCTAATTAAAATTGCTAATTTAGCAATTAAGGACAAAATTGTACATTATGGTTTCTAACGAAACAATTAGGGTTTCCAACCTTAAATTTAGGGTTTTTTAAATCATATAGGGTTATCCCTAATTAGGTTATTATTAATAACGTTTAAACCTTATACTAGCATTTGTATTCCCAAATTAGGGTTTCAAATTTCAGGAACTGAAATTAAGGTTTCCAGAACCGATTTTAGGGTTTTTTATAAATCGTAATAATTTTCTAGCTGAACGTTGACGTTCTTAATATAATATTAGGGTTTGCCACTGATATAGCTTATCTGGTCAACCCTTGACCCTTAACCACATACTGTACACATATAATACCATATACACTGAACATATTCACGTATACCCTTAATCCTGAATAATTCACCACAGAAATTTTAAATTCACAAAATTTCTTCTTGGAAATCTCAAATCCATTCACATATTTTCTGTCTAGGTTTATTATTTAACCCTAATTCAATATTTTAAGATTTTATAAATATCCAAATTCTCGGGTTGTCACATTCAACCCTTCTTCTAAAAATTATGTCCCCAAAATTTATCTTACACCTTAAACCTTGAACCATTCACCATTCATACACTGTATCACATGTTACCCAATACATTCCTCGCAAGAGTTAAAATTTTGAAATTGTGCTGAGGAGATATATAGACTATTGTCTGTCATTTTCGCAAAGGTTTTATGGAAATTCATCCGCAAACCGTCATAACTTACAGACATAGTGGGTAATTAGCTCTCAGATGCCTCTCATGCTTATTAAGTACCGGCCGGTCGAATCTGTTTCTCGTCTCTACCATAGGCACAAAAATTTTACCTCAGTCTTATCGGATTCCGCACCAAAATAATTTGGTTCGGGAAAATTTTCTAAGAACGCTTAGAATTTTCATAAACGTTGGTCTAGCCGAATCAATTAGCTTAGACTCATATCAATAATCAAATTCAATCGAATTACGAATGTGTGTAGCTAAAACCCCATTGGCAAATTAAAAATTTTAAAATTAGTTTGAAAATGACGTGTCGTACTGTATTAACAGCCCGTTTGAGGATGCCGTCATCGAGTGACTTTGTCATAACACATCATACAATAGCGGAACAACGATTTTAGATCAAATTCAACACTAAGTATTCCTGCATTTACAACTCCATCAACTTTTTATCATCTCTGCACCAGGTTACATGGTACATAAGCGATCAATAAAATATATTTTGATATTTTAAATCATTATCGTCTAGCTGAAATAAGTAGCATAGACTATACGTTAAACTGTTCAAAAATCATTACAAATCTGTTTTATTACCTCAATAGGTAACGATGCGTCGATGGCTCGAAGTCCACTCATACACAATGGTCACCCGGAGTGGAGAATAAAAAATTTATTTTTTTAAAAGTACATAGTGCGTATTTAACTTGATGTTAAATTTTTTTTGAGTCTAGCATAGCTAGAAGATTTGGAAAACTTATATCTCCACTAATAATTAATTGCTTAGTAATCTATCTATTCCTATTATCCTTAATACACATAACTATTCCAGTTCGTCAAACCACACTCATGAGTTCATGAACTTTCACCATCATATGAGTTTAAGAACTTGTCCTAGTCAGACCTTTGGCGTCCATTCACTGAGGGGTTCATAAACATTTCATATAATCATGAGTCATGAACTTACCATAAGTATGAATTTTAAGAACTCATACTTAACCTTATACTCTCTACCTATACCCTATCTATCTGATATACACATGAGAAATGAATCACCCTCTTAACATGCATATATCAAATAGCGCGACACAGACCTAATTTAAATCCCTTCTCCATACGGATTTCATTTAATCCATATACATAATCCTTTCCTGAATCTGTACCAATTCATAGTACAACTGACACACAGTATTCTTGTCGTAAACTTTTCAATCATTCGCTTGATCCTTCTCATTGCCATAACCTTATCAGATCACGGGGTCATCTTATCGTATATATTATGATTCATTTCTATATCTTGATCATTTTGTTTTACGATCTCCTATCTTTGTACTTTTAGTCTTTTAGACTTTATCTATTCACCACTACTGTTCAACTTTATTATCAGAGTTAGGGAACTCCGTATCTTTATAACTCACCGAGATTCGTCTTTGAATCTTACCGATACACTAACTTTATTTCAGTTATTACTTATCTTAATCACTGCGGTTATTAGTCTCAGGTATTCCTACCTAAGGTTCATAACCTACAGCTTTGATACCAACTGTAAGAGCCCCAAATCTGGGTCCCAAATCACCGCGGATCTGGTACAATCATTCTATAACTATTGCGGAAGATATAAACATAAATTGTTTATACAATAAACTTTACACACTATTCCACAAGGTCGAATAACCTTAACTTATACACAATTCATAAACTAGCTAACATATAATGTTATTATCATACTATACTATTACATTTTAACTGCACACATAATCCCAAGCTAAACTTGGCTTTGTCCTTTCCTGTATCCGACGTATTCGTCTTAATCTGCAATGTTAATCATGATATAGCAAGGGTGCGCAATAGGTTTACCCAACAAGTTTAAGTTCAATAAATTAAAGATATATCATGATAGAAAGATGTGAACAATAAGCTGGCTAAAGTTCTACAATATAATTGTGAACTAGCATGAACAAATTTTACATAGCTAAACGAGCATTGAACATGAACATATATATATATATATATATATATCTGGACGGAATGGTAATAAAGGTGATCAGCCCTTCATACTTGATAAATACATGCAATATGCATAGAGTGCGATTTAATAATTCTTAAACATGGCAATCAGAAATGATTAACCACAAGTATAATTAAATAATACAACTCAAGTCGAGTTAAGAAAAACTTGCATGAACCGTTGATTACCGCTATGCAATTTTATTAAGCTTTGTCTGAACCTAATATAAATAATATCGATATACAAATTAGAATAATATCGTCACAATATTTAAAATAACCTAAACACATTATCACATAATCCTATCCGTCTATAACACACATAAAACATATCCTCAAGTCAAACTTCTATAATATGAGTCGAGTTCGGTATATTTCTAACATCCCGATGGCTTAGTTGGATAAATATCGAGTTTAAGTTCCTTTAAACTCTGCCTAAACACTTAACAATTATCTTAGATAATTAATTTATCAGTAAAATAATTTTCATAAGCTCGTACTAATTTTCATATAATTATTATCATTTAAAAGATTTTCAATGATTAATATTGTATTTAAATGAATTAAATATCACTTAATTCCTATATCATTAATATTTATTTAATACTAAATATTAATGAAAATCATAACATAATATTATAATATATTTATAATATATCAAAGTATTTTTAATACCTTAAAATAACATTTATATGATTTTTAAATAATTAAATTCATTATCCGATAATTGCTTTTAATATTAAAATATTAATATTTTCATGACAAAATATCAAAAGTTAAATATTATAACTTAACATATTTTTCTAAAACTTAAATCATTTTTATATGATTTTTAAATCATTAATTCTATTTTTTTGCATAATTTATTTAATATATTTATTAAATAAATTAATTATCATTAATATTAATTAATTAATGAAATTCATCACAAAATATCAAAAGTCATTAAAAATAACTTAAAATATTTTCTCGATACCATAATATAATTTTTCATGATTTTTCATGTATTAAAATCATTTTTAAACAATTTAATTAATATTATAATTAAATTAATTAATTACCATTTTTATTCCAAAAATATTAAATATTTAAGAAATATATTCAGTTAAATTAAAACTAATTTATAGACTTTAAAATAATATTTAGTAATTTATTTTGTATTTTTAATAATTAAAAACTATTTAATTCGATTTATTTATTAAAATAAATAAATTTCTGAAATTAATTGTCGCTATAGGGACCTTAAGCGACAAATCCATCGCTAATGGTGTTCTTGGGTTGTTCTTCATCAAACCCAAAAACTATTGTCAGTGACTAAGGTAGTTGGTTTGACCACCTAAAATTTCTTGATCATAAGGTTTCTGGGCAGTATAGTGTAATAGGATTGTAGTATTGATGTAATACTATAATCTCCAGCAAGTTTCATAGCCACAACATATCAAATTTGCAAGATCTAAGCCTCCCAATTCTTGTCAGTGGCTGTTCTTCATTTTTGGGTTTCCCAGAAATGAAGAACAGCTCGAGAATGGTACTTTGGAGCTTCATAACTTGGAATCTGAGTCTGTTTTGTGTGATGTGAAGGTTCCATCATGTATTCCATATGTCAAGGTACAAGTAGCATGCACCAAACCAGTCTAATAACATCACACAAAGAGATTAAAGATGGTCAAAGTTCTGACAGAGAAACGGTTCATGAACAATCTGGGTTTTCCTGATTGTTCATCCGGCTGATGGTCAAGGTTATTTTGACCAATATTTCCTTTGAATCTACGAGAGATCTTGTAATTATAAGGGCTTGGATGTGTAGTACTGATGTCAGACTACAAGATCTATGCACAAACATGGCCATTAACCTAAACAGTTGCAAGATCAAAGGCCGAAAAAAACTTGTGACAACTACCTAGGGATTTCTAGGCTTCCTAGAAGGTTGTTTTACATGTTCGGTCAACGCACGTTTGACCCTTAATAACTTACAATCTAAACATGATCTAGGCTTGATTTAAGTTCCAGATCAAAGCCCTTACAACATACAACAAGTTTATAACTTAAAACATAACAAATTATTAATAGAGAATGATCTAAGGCGTCAAACATTCGGCTATCAAATAACAAATTTTCAGGTTTCCAGATTTCTAAAAACTTCAATTTCGAGCACTTTAATGTTATGAATCTAGGATCTAACAACCCAGATCACTAAATAACATCTTATTACACAACATTAAACAACAAATAACAAAATCTAACATCAGATCATAAGATTTTCAAATTCTAGGGTTTATACCTTTAAAACTTTGATCTTTGATTTATGATCCATGAATCTGTTCTTGTTAAGCTAAGAGATGATATTGTCTTAACTTCTCACTCCTTTTCATTCTCATTCCCGAAATCTTAGAGAGAGAATGGCTTGGATGGGTTTGAAAAATAAAGTGAGTATTCTCTCTCTCTCTATAATCTATATATTTTGATATAATGAAGTTATATGGCTGATGGAATGGCTAAGTTGCTAAGATTTTTAAGTTAAGGAGTTGTTAGAGTTGGTGAACAACTCTCATTTGGCAAGATTTGCACTCAACATAATAAATAAATACAAGAAGGGCATTAATGTCATTTGGCATTTAATTTTAATGGCTAATTTGACACTTGCCCTAACTCTTAGGATTTAGAGTTTAACCCTTAGGGTTTAAGATTTAACCCTTAGATTTTTGTAATTTAATTTCAAAGATTTCCAAATTTCGGTTTTCAAAATAGAAAATTAATATTTCTAAATTATAATTAGGATTCGATAATTATATTAAATTTTCCTAATCATAATTCAAACTTGCTAATTAGGATTAATATTTCCTAATTAAAATTGCTAATTTAGCAATTAAGGACAAAATTGTACATTAAGGTTTCTAACGAAACAATTAGGGTTTCCAACCTTAAAATTAGGGTTTTCAAAATCAATTAGGGTTATCCCTAATTAGGTTATTATTAATAACGTTTAAACCTTATACTAGTATTTGTATTCCCAAATTAGGATTTCAAATTCCCGGAACTGAAATTAGGATTTCCAGAATTGGTTTTAGGGTTTCTTATAAATCGTAAGAATTTTCTAGCTGAACGTTGACGTTCTTAATATAATATTAGGATTTGCCACTGATATAGCTTATCTGGTCAACCCTTGACCCTTAACCACATACTGTACACATATAATACCATATACACAGAACATATTCACGTATACCCTTAATCCTGAATAATTCACCACAGAAATTTTAAATTCACAAAATTCTTTCTCGGAAATCTCAAATCCATTCACTTATTTTCTGTCTAGGTTTATTATTTAACCATAATTTAATATTTTATGATTTTATAAATATCCAAATTCTCGGGTCGTCACAGATTTTCTAGTTTATAAACCCTAAAATTTCTATGTACTTTGAATTTTCATAGTTTTTGATCTGCACCTTTTTGCGATCCGTCAAAGAGAGGTGCTTGATATGTAAGTTATCTACTAAACCCAAGTGGTAGAACTCAAAAATGTTGAGTACACAGTCCGTAGTGACTGATTTAGCAAAAATAGTTTTGTGTCTTTTAAAGAAAAATAGACTATTTTGGACAGTCAAGTGTAGAGGCGGTTTCATCATTTTTTTTGAAATTCAAAATTTCTGGAAAACTTTGGGAGGATAATATGATAAGTTTTATAACATCTCCAAGTGGAATCACTGAAAAAGGAGTTGTAGATTTCCATATGGATTATTTTTAACAAAGTACGAAAAACTTGTTTTTCCAAATTTACTACTGCTAAGAACTTTCCAGGGGCTGTTTCGGCAACTTAATTTATGAGAAAACTTCCGGACTTTTGGGACATGAAAATATATGGTATAAAGTATATACTGTCCAAAAACTAGCTCATTCCGACTTAAATTGATCAAGTTATGACCATTTCAATATTTGGGTTTTTCGGACGAAAATCGCTATAACTGGAGTTCTATAACTCTGATGGCCACACAATTTAAACTAGAGGCTCACGTTAATATGTATAAGATTGTGTCAAGAGATGGGAATTTCTGGAGTTGAGCATGATGGGGCTAAATTCTTAAGCTACACACTAAAAATGATTTTTGAAAAATACTAAAGGAAATTGGAAAATTATGGAAAAATACTTTTTGTGTATGATTTATATGTATATGTGTTTGGACAAAGGATAGAAAAATAATAAGTTGATTTGGTATTTTTGTGAAAAGGATATGGAATCCAAATTATTTGGATTAAAAATCAATGAATCCAAATTTCTGCTGTATTGAAAAGAAGTTTACTGAATTGAAAATATGTTGAATCCAGCTTGCTGGATTGCAATCTAGTTACTGGATTGGCCATCTAGATATTGGATTAGTATTTGACTTATATGTTCAAGAAAAACTTATAATATATGAGATTAACGTATTTAAATCATATAAATATAATATTAATGATTGAAAATTTATGATAAATGATAATAAATATCTGAAAATTATTACGAGCTTATGAAAAATTATTTTGACTGATAATAAAATTATCTAAGATAATTGTTAAGTATTTAGGCAGAGTTTAATTGAACTTAAACTTGATAATGGTCCGACTAGGTCGTCGGGATGTCAGAGTTGTACCGAACTCGACCCAGACTGTAAAAATTTGACTTGAGGTTAAGTCTTATATGTGTTATAGACGGATATGATTAAGTGATAATGTGTTTAGGTTATTTTAAATATTGTGCTGATATTATTCTAAATTAGAAATAAATATTATTAATATTAGGTTATTAAATTGCATATCGGTAATCAACGGTTCAGGCAAGTTTTACTTAACTCGACCTCGAGTTGTATTATTCAAATATACTTGTGGTTAATCATTGTTGATTGCCATGTCTAAGAATTATTAAATCGCACTATGTTCATTATGCATGTATTCATCAGGTATGAAAGGCTGATCACCTTCATTACCATTCGGTCCGGATATATATATGTTCATGTTCAATGTTCGTTCAGCTATGCAAAATTTGTTCATGCTAGTTCGCAATTATATTGTAGAACTGTAGCCAGCTTGTGTTCAATTCTTTCAATCATGATATATCCTTAATTTATTGAATTTAAACTTGCTGGGCAAACTTATTGCTCACCCTTGCTATATTATGATTAAACATTGCAGATTAAGACAAATACGTCGGATACAAGACGAAACAAAGACAGTTCCAGCTTTAGTTTATATGTGCAGATAAAATTTGTAATAGTAATGTATGATAATGACATTGTATGTCAGTTAGCTTATGAATTGTATATAAGTTAAGGTTACTCGACCTTGGGGAATAGTGTGTAAAGTTTATTGTATAAACAATTTATGTTTATATCTTCCGCAATAGTTATAGAATGATTGTACCAGATCCGTGGTGATTGTTTCTATAACCTTAGGTATTATATATATATATATATATATATATATATATATATATATATATATATATATATATATATTGGGTCCAATTATTGAACCAATAAGTTTAAAAAAGTTCGATTGTTTTTCATATCTATGCTAATTGTTTTGGTGGACAAAATTTGAAAATAAATTTTTATAGTCATCACTGTATCATTATTATAATGTAAATGTGATAAATGATGGAGTCATTAATGCAGTCTCACTTAGTGTCGAATGTGATCTATGGATCGTCATCCTACTATGGCATGATGTAGCATGATAAAGTCATAAAATGACGATATTCTCAACAGGCTGTTAAAACAGTGTCGTACTATGCGTCATAAAATGATTTTCAATATTTTAAATAAAATAAATAAGTGTCAAAGCCATTTGAATCGGCTAGATACAAATATTTCATTGCTAATATTAAGATTATGAATTATCCAACTTAATTGATTTTGTACGGACTCCATAATATCCCTGAATTGGGTAAATTTTTTAATACAACAGATGAACGCGAATTTGTTTGAGCAAAAATTAACACATGGCCTATCAGGCTGATCACCTATATGTTCATAAGCAAGATAAGCAAGTCAGTTTGCAGATGCAATTTTATTAAAACCTTTTCATTTTTTTTTGCGAACACTTATCCTAAGCGAATCATTTGAATGCTTGAATTATTTATATTTGCCTCACAGTTATTAGACAATTGTAAGGATTTCTATTATGGCAGTTGAGTTTAGCAAGAATGAAGTTCTTTAGAAGGGAATGGGTCGTAAAATACAACAAGTATAAACGAATCTTTGAAGAAGGAGAAATGGAGGGATATGACGAATACAGATTTTCAAATAATAGAATAGATGGAAGTAATTGCATGAAGATTAAAAAAATGCATAAATCTGAGAATTTTTAGACTTTTGAATATTAGAGGAATAAGTATGAGAAAGCGGAATATTATTAATATTTGGATATGCATGAATATGTGTATGTTAGTATGTGTAGGTGTATATGTTTTATGCTATGTGCAAATAATATATTTTATTATTACAGAACAAGGCTAATAAGAGGGAATTAGCATTATTAAGGGAAAATATATTTAAACTACGTAAGATAAGTTCGGTATTATGATTCCGGGGATGAAATCCTTATGGGGGGGAGGAGAATGTGACACTTCGAGTTTTCGTAAAATATTAAAATAAGAATTTAATATGAAAAATTCATATTATGCGATATGTTATGAAAATTGGATTGTATAAGTGGATATAAGTTGTGCTATGTTGTGATAATTAGATAATTCATGTAATCTATTATTTGGATTCATGAATATGAATATCTAATAAGATAAAATTTTATGGATATTATTATGTGTAAATAAGATATTATGAGATTTAAGGTCGAATTAAGACCTAGTATGTGTTTTTATTTGATTATGTGTATGTGTTGCGGTTTCATAGACGAAATAAATTTTTTTTTAAGAGAAAAACGTCAAGCTTAAAAATATTTTCACCAACGAGCTTCTCAGTATATTTAAGAAAAGCTGTTTTGTCGTGTTTAAACTAATATAGTGATTTGTTGTGCTTCCAAGTTAATTAACTTGTAAGCTATTTAGGCTTTATGATTAAGTAACTAAGAAACCATATTGGACCAATCGGTTAAAGGACATGGATTTGGTTTTCTATAGCTGGTCAAAATCTAAAGCACGACACAAGTAGGTTGCCACTAATCAGCCCCACAATCAACCAAAATTCAAACCAAGCTACTTGGAAGATATTTTCAGTTACAAGCTGCATTCTCAAAATTTTAACCTAGCACGAGGTGGTTAACCATAAGCTTTTTCAAGCTTTTAACCTAGCATAAGGTGGTCGACCATAAGCATTATCAAGCTTTTAACTTAGCATGAGGTGGTTAACCATAAGCCTTGTTGTGAGACTCCAAATTTTATGAATAAAGATTTAAATTTCTCGAAATATTTTTTTAAATATTATGGTGTGGATTTGATATAATATTATAGTTGTGGGTAATATTTATAAATTTTGCAAAGTATGCAAGTTGTTATAAAATATTCGTTTGGTCAGAGAATATTCTTTTTGTCGGGGAATATCCGTACGACGTCACAATCATTGGTGGACCCCACAACAGAAGTATTGTCGTAGTTAGAAAACGACAGAATTATCTTTTTATAAAAATAACGGCGAAAGTGTTACCGTTAAAACTGTTGAACTACCCGGTAGTAAAAGTACAGTAATACACATGGTTGCATAGTAGCACATGGTATTGATTTATGATGCTTACGTAAGAAGTCACTCAGTTATACTCAATTATTGCTACAGTAATTGATGAATCATATCTCTCATATTATTGATTCAATTATTATCACAGTATCATCTGCATAATATGTTATATTATTAAATCAATAATTGAGACGACAAAGTTATTCATATTATTATTTACAATATTGACAATGTATAGAAGTTCTGTCAAGGAGAGGTTTGGTCACCTAATTGCACGCTAATAAGGAGAAATCCTTATCGGAAAGCCCCTCTTTCCTGCGAACGACCTGGTTGTTAAACATTGTGAGTTATAATATTAATGATGAATAAGTTCGTGTTGATTAAAGATAAAATTGATAGTTCCATTGTGTTGGAATTATTAGTGTTAGTAGAAATCGACATTTATTTCGATATTAATTGATGTCTGGAAGTTATACTGACTAGTCGAGTAATTAATCGGATAAATGAGCAATTAATTGCTATTAATTCACATGATTATAACTATTTGTTCACATGTGTGTACTATTGATTCATATTCTTGTACTATTAGGGGAGTTGGTGCAAGATTTATAATACTTGCATGACTAAGTTAAAAATGGAGGTATAGATGGATGTACTATACTTTAATTCGTATTTTCACATGATTATAACTATTGATTCACATGATTGAACTATTGATTCACATTATTTACTATTAGGGGAGGTGGTGCAAGTTTGATAATACTTGCAGGACTAAATTAAAAATGAAGAAAAAGAGGAAGGTATTATACTGTAATATTTTGAGCCCCAAAATGTGAAATTATCGAAACTATATTTTCCTATAAATAGAAGCTCATTTTTCCTTCATTTCTCGCCAATAATCTAAAGCTATAGAGCAATTATTATAGAGAGAAATTATAGAGAGAAAGAAGAAGAGAAGTCTGTTTCCTCACTATTCCAGTATCTAGTCTTCTTTTGAGGTAAGGGGTATTATTCTTTTGCATTCATGAACAGAGTTATTTTCTTTTAATACTCGTAAAGGTTGTTATTCCATTCTTTATTATTATGTTGAATAACTCGCCTCATGCTGCAATACCGCATACATGGTGAAATTCTTCTCATTATTCCATTCTTTATTATTCTATTGAATAACCTATCTATGCTGGCCTTCGTCGCGTGCCCGTGAATTCTCTGTTGTTATTCTATTGAAATATCTTATCGCATGTGCGGATTACACATGACCTGGTTCTGTTCTTTATTATTATGTTGGAATATCCTGTCTGTGCGGATTACGCATGACCTGGTTCCATTCTTTATTATTCTGTTGTAATAACATGTCTATGTGGATTACCGCATGCATGGTGAATGATCTTTCGTATTCATTCTTTATTAAATTGTGGAAATGACCTGTCTACGTGGATTACCGCATGGCGGGTGAAAATCCATTTACAGTTTCGTATATTCTATTATACTTGTATGAGATATCATTTCTTTTGTACTCGTCATGAAATATCATTTTTTTGGTATTTTTCTTTTACGAGTTACTATTCACTTTAGTATTATTCACTCGGGTATTCGGGGCACTTTTCGTGCCAGAGTACTATTCACGAGTTACTATTCACGGGTTATTATTCACCCGAGTATCATTCACTCAATTCATTCAGGACACTTTTTTTTGTCTGGGTACTATTCCCAAAGTACTATTTATAGGGTACTATTCACCCAAAAAAATATATTTCTTTTCTCATCCAAATTATTTTTTACATATGAATATTATTCTTGAATTTTACTCTACAAAGCAAGATCATGTTGATAATTTGACGTTATTGATTTCGGATAAATTAAATTATAAATCTTTAAAATTTATCCTTGAACTTGTTTTATTGAATTATTATGTCATTGTCATCATCCTCATGTTTATATTGTGATGAAAGTCATCTTTGGCTTACGTGCATAGATGGACTTGGTATGATTATGACCAGGGATTATTCGGTATAATCATGACTGTAATGCAACGAATGATGTGGTAAAAGTCATCATTGGCCTTAGTTCATTGATGGACAGTTGTTGGTATGAATATAACCGTGAGATTATTCTAAGTATAATCACGACCATTGATGATTATATGAATATCCTTGGTCGTGAGCGCGTGGATGATTCGATGATGTGGTTTATTTATTAAGCTGAGTCTCAGCGATAAAGTTGATAAAAAAAAATTTTAAATCATAGAAGATAGTAGATTTTATGCTCTACTTGATTCTTCTAATGGATTGCTTATTTTCGCTACAGTTGTTGATCTAAAACTTGTTGTCTATTGTATCCTATCAGTTGTTATACTGTTGAAGGCTAAGGATAATTTATTCTGCATTATCTTAGTCATAATATTTCTTACTGGGCTAGTTGAGCTCACCCTTTTCTTTCACTATTCTCTTCAGGAAATGAGAATATAGTTGGGACTAGTCGGGGAATGGAGTGACGGTCTAGATGTTGCATTAGTAGTCCTCACTATTCAGTGAAATAATGTGATAATAAATGTAATGAGGAAACCATTGAGTGTGGATATTATCTAGAAGGCAATATTCTTGTTTAAACTCTCAGCTATGTTTTGTCGTATTTTACACGACTGTTGTATAATTGAGTTGTATTTGAATTTATGTACCATGTATCTGGCGACTCAAGATGGGTGATGTATACCTGTTTTGGGGGCGTCACAGTTGGTATTAGAGCTTAAGGATATGATCCCTGGCCGAGATGTGAGACAAGAACTAGGAGGGGAGAGACGGGGAATTCCTTCGCTAGTATGACCTACCTAAGTTTATTTGGTATTTAATTGGTCACGTAGAGTATAGGATAATATGTGATATGTCAATTAACCCTTGTTTTGTGACGGTGTTTGAGAATGACATCCAAAATGTTGAGATCAAAGAATGAAGCACATGAGACCGCTGAGTCACCAACGATCAATACCCACGATAATGTGCAACAGAAGACAATAATCCTCAGCTAAATAACAACCCCGATCAAATGATGAACGATGGGATGTTCAAAGGCTTTATGCAATTCATGCAACATCAGGTAAGAGAGACTCCTGTTCAAAATATAGGTGGAAATAATGGCAACCCACTACGGGTCACCGCAGCGCGCTTTAAGGAGCCGGGACCACCGTAGTTTTTGGGAAAGCCGTAACCACTTAAAGGCGAGACGTGGTTAAAGCAGATCACCAAGATATTTGATGTCTTGGGATGCTCCGAGGAATAAAAGGTTCCCTTTTGCCACCTTTATGTTGCGTGAAGACGCAAATTACTGGTGGGAATCTATAAAACGTACCCAGCCTGACGCACTCAAGATGTCTTGGGAGAAGTTCCAAGAGCTGTTCAACGACAAATACTTTCCCGAAAGTATTCGTCACATGAAGGAGGTGGAGTTTATCAAGTTGGAGCAAAACAATATGATCGTGTCGCAATATGAGGCTAAATTTGCGGAGTTATCCCGGTTTGCATCCCATTTGGCTGATAATAAGGAGTGAATGACGTGAATGTTTCTAAGAGGTTTGAAACCCGATATACGTCAATACCTCATTCCTCAAAAACTTAGTTTATAATCAGATGTTGTGAATATGGCTCAGTTATTGGAGCAAGATAATGAGTCAACACTACCAAAAGGTAACGAGCAACAACACGATAATAATCATACCAGTGGCAACGGCCATCGGAACAATGATAACCATCGTGGGGGAAATTATCATGCCAAGAATGTAACCACTTTGGTGGTAATCATGGCCAAGATAATAGGAGTGGAAATTTCAAGAAGAGAAGGTTCAACAATGATGGAAAGACAGTAGCACCAACACCCGTTTTCAAGGAAGGAGAGCGACCACCAATTGTATGCTTCAAATGCGGAGGGGAGGGACATATCAGTCCAAACTGCGTGATGCATTCCAAAGCATGTTACAATTATGGGAAAAAAGGTCACCTAGCCCGATTTTGTCATGCACCAAAGTCAAATCCAGCTAGGACAGTGGCACCAAAGGCGGATATAGACAAAACAAAGTCAGTGGTTTCAGGGAGAGCGTTTTTCGTGACTTCTCAAAAAGCGAATAACCCGAACAAAGTTAGCACGGGTTAGTTAATTATAAATTCTTACGAAGTCTATACCTTATTTGATATCGGTTCTACCCATTTTTTATCTCTTTTTCTTGCGCTCAACGTTTAAATTTGACTCCGGAGAAATTAGACTTTGACTTATCGGTTGAAACTCCGTTAGAAGAAACCTTCATTACATGTGCTATCCAAGTCTTGGATGAGAGTCACAGTTTTGAATGATATTTCTATCGTTAATAAATTTCCTGACGTATTCTTGAAGAATTTCCTGGCCTACCCCAGAGCGTGAAATCAATTTTGTATTGACCCCAGTACAAAACCCATATCTAAAACCATTAAATATTTCTTCAACCAAAACAAACGTATAATGCACCAAAGACGTTGCCTCGAGCTGTTGAAGATTACGACTATACCATTCAATATCATCGTGGAAGAGCGAATGTAGTAGACGCACGCGTTGTAGAAAATATCGTATGCGCTGCTACGAAGTGCGATGTTGTTAACACAAAAACTCATTTCGTATAACTTACAAATGATGAAGATAGATTTAAAGACTCTAAGGACCCACGTGGTGATATCAAATATACGAGTAGAATTAACTTTAATCGATAAAGTTAAAGTCGTGCAAGCTACATACTCAGAGCTGATGAATTGGAAGAAGAAGGTTCAAGAGGGCGTTATTCTAGAAGCAAGAATCGATGAAGAGAGGAAATCTCAACCCTTGATTTTATTGTCCCATTTTAAATCCTTGATCAAGTAGAAACTATGGCCTATAGAATCGTTTTACCGCCAAGTATGTCGCGTGTTCATAACATTTTTTTTCACGTATCGATGTTACGTAAATATGTGGATGACTCGAACCACGTTATTAAATTAGAACTTGACGAGATAGCAGAAGATTTAACGTATGAGGAGATACATGTTAAAAACTTGGATAAGAAGGATCGTATTTAATACTCAAAGGTTATACCTCAAGAGTTAGAATCTGAAATGAAGTCAAGGTATCCTCATCTCTTCGGCATACCAGGTACGTACGTAAATTTCGAGGTCGAAATTTCATAAGGAGGTGAGATTGTGAGACCCCAAATTTTATGAATAAAGATTTAAATTTCTCGAAATATTTTTTTATATATTATGGTGTGGATTTGATATAATGTTATAGTTGTGGGTAATATTTATAAATTTTGCAAAGTATGCAAGTTGTTATAAAATATTCGTTTGGTCGGGGAATATTCTTTTTGTCGGGGAATATCCGTACGATGGCTTAATCATTGGTGGACCCCACAACGAAAGTATTGTCGTAGTTAAAAAATGACAAAATTATCTTTTTATAAAAATAACGGCGAAAGTGTTATCGTTAAAACTATTGAACTACCCGGTAGTAAAAATACAGTAATACGCGTGGTTGCACAGTAGCACACGGTATTGATTATTGATGCTTACGTAAGAAGTCACTTAGTTATACTCAATTATTGCTACAGTAATTGTTGCATCATATCTCTCATATTATTGATTCAATTATTGTCACAGTATCATCTGCATAATATGTTATATTATTAAATCAATAATTGAGACGACAAAATTATTCATATTATTATTTACAATAGTGACAATGTCTAGAAGTTCTGTCAAGGAGAGGTTTGATCACCTATTTGCGCGCCAATAAGGAGAAATCCTTATCGGAAAGCCCCCTCTTTCCTGGGAACGACCTGGTTGTTAAACATTGTGAGTTATAATATTAATGATGAATAAGTTCATGTTGATTAAAGATAAAATTGATAGTTCCATTGTGTTGGAATTATTAGTGTTAGTGGAAATCGACATTTATTTCGATATTAATTGATGTCTGGAAGTTATACTGACTAGTCCAGTAATTAATCGGATAAATGAGCAATTAATTGCTATTAATTCACATGATTATAACTATTTGTTCACATGTGTGTACTATTGATTCACATTCTTGTACTATTAGGGGAGTTGGTGCAAGATTTATAATACTTGCATGACTAAGTTAAAAATGGAGGTATAGATGGATGTACTATACTTTAATTCGTATTTTCACATGATTATAACTATTGATTCACATGATTGAACTATTGATTCACATTATTTACTATTAGGGGAGGTGGTGCAAGTTTGATAATACTTGCAGGACTAAATTAAAAATGAAGAAAAAGAGGAAGGTATTATACTGTAATATTTTGAGCCCCAAAATGTGCAATTATCGAAACTATATTTTCCTATAAATAGAAGCTCATTTTTCCTTCATTTCTCACCAATTCACTAAAGCTATAGAGCAATTATTATAGAGAGAAATTATAGAGAGAAAGAAGAAGAGAAGTCTGCTTTCCTCACTATTCCAAAGATCTAGTCTTCTTTTTTGGTAAGGGGTATTATTCTTTCGCATTCATGAATGAGTTATTTTCTTTCAATACTCGTAAAGGTTGTTATTCCATTCTTTATTATTATGTTGAATAACTCTGCCTATGCTGGTACCGCATACATGGTGAAATTCTTCTGTTATTCCATTCTTTATTATTCTATTGGAATAACCTGTCTATGCGGTCTATCGCATGCCTAGTGAATTATGTTGTTATTCTATTGAAATATCTTGTCTGTGCGGATTATGCATGACCTGGTTCTGTTCTTTATTATTATGTTGGAGTAGCCTGTCTGTGCGGATTACGCATGACCTGGTTCCATTCTTTATTATTCTGTTGTAATAACATGTCTATGTGGATTACCGCATGCATGGTGAATGATCCTTCGTATTCATTCTTTATTAAATTGTGGAAATGACCTGTCTACGTGGATTACCGCATATGTGTGAAAATCCATTTGCGCTTTCAGATATTCTATTATACTTGTATGAGATATCATTTCTTTTGTACTCGTCATGAAATATTATTTTTTTTGGTATTTTTCTTTTACGAGTTACTCTTCACGGGTTACTATTCACCCGATTACTATTCACTTTAGTATTATTCACTCGGGTATTCGGGGCACTTTTCGTGCCAGAGTACTATTCACGAGTTACTATTCACGGGTTACTATTCACCCGAGTATCATTCACTTAGGTATTCAGGACACTTTTTTTTCGGGGTACTATTCCCAAAGTACTATTTATGGGGTACTATTCACCCGAAAAATATATTTCTTTTTTGTCAAAATTATTTTTTGTACATGAATATTATTCTTGAATTTTACTCTACAAAGCAGTATCATGTTGATAATTTGGACGTTATTGATTTCTGGATAAATTAAATTATAAATCTTTAAAATTTATCCTTGAACTTGTTTTATTGAATTATTATGTCATTGTCATCATCCTCATGTTTATATTGCGATGAAAGTCATCTTTGGCTTACGTGCATAGATGGACTTGGTATGATTATGACCAGGGATTATTCGGTATAATCATGACTGTAATGCAACGAATGATGTGGTAAAAGTCATCATTGACCTTAGTTCATTGATGGACAGTTGTTGGTATGAATATAACCAGAGATTATTCGGTATAATCATGACCATTGATGATTATATGAATATCCTTGGCCGTAGAGCAGGGATGATTCGATGATGTGGTTTATTTATTAAGCTGAGTCTCAGCGATAAAGTTGATAAAAAAAACTTTTTAAATCATAGAAGATAGTAGATTTTATGCTCTACTTGATTCTTCTAATGGATTGCTTATTTTCGCTACAGTTGTTGATCTAAAACTTGTTGTCTATTGTATCCTATCAGTTGTTATACTGTTGAAGGCTAAGGATAATTTATTCTGCATTATCTTAGTCATAATATTTCTTACTGGGCTAGTTGAGCTCACCCTTTTCTTTCACTATTCTCTTCAGGAAATGAGAATATAGTTGGGACTAATCGAGGAATGGAGTGACGGTCTAGATGTTGCATTAGTAGTCCTCACTATTCAGTGAAATAATGTGATAATAAATGTAATGAGGACACCATTGAGTGTGGATATTGTCTAGAAGGCAATATTCTTGTTTAAATTCTCAGCTATGTTTTGTCGTATTTTACACGACTGTTGTATAATTGAGTTGTATTTGAATTTATGTACCATGTATCTGGCGACTCAAGATGGGTGATGTATACCTGTTTTGGGGGCGTCACAGTTGGTATCAGAGCTTAAGGATATGATCCCTGGCCGAGATGTGAGACAAGAACTAATAGGGGAGAGACGGGGAATTCCTTCGCTAGTATGACCTACCTAAGTTTATTTGGTATTTAATTGGTCGGTCAGAGTATAGGGATAATATGTGATATGTCAATTAACCCTTGTTTTGTGACAGTGTTTGAGAATGACATCTGAAAATGTTGAGATCAGCAATGAAGCACATGAGACCGTTGAGTCACCAACGATCAATACCCACGATAATGTGCAACAGGAAGACAATAATCCTCAGCTAAATAACAACCCCGATCAAATGATGAACGATGGGATGTTCAGAGGCTTTATGCAATTCATGCAACATCAGGTAAGAGAGACTCCTGTTCAAAATATAGGTGGAAATAATGGCAACCCACGGTCGGTCACCGCAGCGCTTTTAAGGAGCCGACCACCGGAGTTTTTGGGAAAGCCAGAACCACTTAAGGCGGAGACGTGGTTAAAGCAGATCACCAAGATATTTGATGTCTTGGGATGCTCCGAGGAATAAAAGGTTCCCTTTTGCCACCTTTATGTTGCGTGAAGAGCGCAAATTATCGGTGGAATCTATAAAACGTACTCACCGACGCCTTCAAGATGTCTTGGGAGAAGTTCCAAGAGTTGTTCAACGACAAATACTTTCCGAAAGTATTCGTCACATGAAGGAGGTGGAGTTTATCAAGTTGGAGCAAAACAATATGATCGTGTCGCAATATGAGGCTAAATTTGAGTTATCCCGGCCAGCATCCCATTTGGTCGATAATAAGGAGTGAATGACGTGAATGTTTCTAAGAGGTTTGAAACCCGATATACGTCAATACCTCATTCCTCAAAAACTTAGTTTATAATCAGATGTTGTGAATATGGCTCAGTTATTGGAGCACGATAATGAGTCAACACTACCAAAAGGTAACGAGCAACAACACGATAATAATCATACCAGTGGCAACAGCCATCGGAACAATGATAACCATCGTGGGGGAAATTATCATGCCAAGAATGTAACCACTTTGGTGGTAATCATGGCCAAGATAATAGGAGTGGAAATTTCAAGAAGAGAAGGTTCAACAATGATGGAAAGATAGTAGCACCAACACCCGTTTTCAAGGAAGGAGAGCGACCACCAATTGTATGCTTCAAATGCGGAGGGGAGGGACATATCAGTCCAAACTGCGTGATGCAGTCCAAAGCATGTTACAATTATGGGAAAAAAGGTCACCTAGCCCGATTTTGTCATGCACCAAAGTCAAATCCAGCTGGGACAGTGGCACCAAAGGCGGATATAGACAAAACAAAGTCAGTGGTTTCAGGGAGAGCGTTTTTTGTGACTTCTCAAAAAGCGAATAGCCCAAACAAAGTTAGCACGGGTTAGTTAATTATAAATTCTTACGAAGTCTATACCTTATTTGATATCGGTTCTACCCATTTTTTATCTCTTTTGCTTGCCAACGCTTAAATTTTGACTCGAGAGAAATTAGACTTTGACTTATCGGTTGAAACTCCGTTAGGAGAAACCTTCATTACATGTGCTATCCAAGTCTTGGATGAGAGTCACAATTTTGAATGATATTTCTATCGTTAATAAATTTTCTGACGTATTCTTGAAGAACTTCCTGGCCTACCCCAGAGAGTGAAATCAAATTTTGTATTGACCCCAGTACAAAACCCATATCTAAAACCATTAAATATTTCTTCAACCAAAACAAACGTATAATGCGCCAAAGACGTTGCCTCGAGCTGTTGAAGATTACGACTATACCATTCAATATCATCGTGGAAGAGCGAATGTGGTAGCTGACGCGTTGAGTAGAATATCGTATGCGTTTACGAGTGCGATGTTGTTAACACAAAAACTCATTTCGTATAACTTACAAATGATGAAGATAGATTTCAAGACTCTAAGGACCCACGTGGTGATATCAAATATACGAGTAGAATTAACTTTAATCGATAAAGTTAAAGTCGTGCAAGCTACATACTCAGAGCTGATGAATTGGAAGAAGAAGGTTCAAGAGGGCGTTATTCTAGAAGCAAGAATCGATGAAGAGAGGAAATCTCAACCCTTGATTTTATTGTCCCATTTTAAATCCTTGATCAAGTAGAAACTATGGCCTATAGAATCGCTTTTACCGCCAAGTATGTCGCGTGTTCATAACATTTTTTTCACGTATCGATGTTACGTAAATATGTGGATGACTCGAACCACTATATTAATTAGAACTTGACGAGATAGCGTAAGATTTAACGTATGAGGAGATACATGTTAAAAACTTGGATAAGAAGGATCGTATTTAATACTCAAAGGTTATACCTCAAGAGTTAGAATCTGAAATGATGTCAAGGTATCCTCATCTCTTCGGCATACCAGGTACGTACGTAAATTTCGAGGTCGAAATTTCATAAGGAGGTGAGATTGTGAGACCCCAAATTTTATGAATAAAGATTTAAATTTCTCGAAATATTTTTTTATATATTATGGTGTGGATTTGATATAATGTTATAGTTGTGGGTAATATTTATAAATTTTGCAAAGTATGCAAGTTGTTATAAAATATTCGTTTGGTCGGGGAATATTCTTTTTGTCGGGGAATATCCGTACGATGGCTTAATCATTGGTGGACCCCACAACGAAAGTATTGTCATAGTTAGAAAATGACAAAATTATATTTTTATAAAAATAACGGCGAAAGTGTTACCGTTAGAACTGTTGAACTACCCGGTAGTAAAAGTACAGTAATACGCGTGGTTGCATAGTAGCTCACGATATTGATTTATGATGCTTACGTAAGAAGTCACTTAGTTATACTCAATTATTGCTACAGTAATTGTTGCATCATATCTCTCATATTATTGATTCAATTATTGTCACAGTATCATCTGCATAATATGTTATATTATTAAATCAATAATTGAGACGACAAAATTATTCATATTATTATTTACAATAGTGACAATGTCTAGAAGTTCTGTCAAGGAGAGGTTTGATCACCTATTTGCGCGCCAATAAGGAGAAATCCTTATCGGAAAGCCCCCTCTTTCCTGGGAACGACCTGGTTGTTAAACATTGTGAGTTATAATATTAATGATGAATAAGTTCATGTTGATTAAAGATAAAATTGATAGTTCCATTGTGTTGGAATTATTAGTGTTAGTGGAAATCGACATTTATTTCGATATTAATTGATGTCCGGAAGTTATAATTGACTAGTCCAAAGAATTAATCGGATAAATGAGCAATTAATTGCTATTAATTCATATGATTATAACTATTTGTTCACATGTGTGTACTATTGATTCACATTCTTGTACTATTAGGGGAGTTGGTGCAAGATTTATAATACTTGCATGACTAAGTTAAAAATGGAGGTATAGATGGATGTACTATACTTTAATTCGTATTTTCACATGATTATAACTATTGATTCACATGATTGAACTATTGATTCACATTATTTACTATTAGGGGAGGTGGTGCAAGTTTGATAATACTTGCAGGACTAAATTAAAAATGAAGAAAAAGAGGAAGGTATTATACTGTAATATTTTGAGCCCCAAAATGTGCAATTATCGAAACTATATTTTCCTATAAATAGAAGCTCATTTTTCCTTCATTTCTCGCCAATTCACTAAAGCTATAGAGCAATTATTATAGAGAGAAATTATAGAGAGAAAGAAGAAGAGAAGTCTGTTTCCTCACTATTCCAGTATCTAGTCTTCTTTTGAGGTAAGGGGTATTATTCTTTCGCATTCATGAACAGAGTTATTTTCTTTCAATACTCGTAAAGGTTGTTATTCCATTCTTTATTATTATGTTGAATAACTCGCCTATCAAGCACCGCATACATGGTGAAATTCTTCTGTTATTCCACTCTTTATTATTCTGTTGGAATAACATGTTTGTGCGGTCTATCGCATGCCTGGTGAATTCTGTTCTTATTCCATTCTTTATTATTCTGTTGGAATATCATGTCTGTGCGAATTACGCATGACCTGGTTCCATTCTTTATTATTCTGTTGGAATATCCTATCTGTGCGGATTACGTATGACCTGGTTCCATTCTTTATTATTCTTTTGGAATAACCTGTCTATGTGGATTACCACATGCATGGTGAATGATCCTTCGTATTCATTCTTTACTAAATTGTGGAAATGATCTGTCTACGTGGATTACCGCATGGCGGGTGAAAATCCATTTACAGTTTCGTATATTCTATTATACTTGTATGATATATCATTTCTTTTGTACTCGTCATGAAATATCATTTTCTTTGATATTTTTCTTTTACGAGTTACTATTCACGGGTTACTATTCACTCGATTACTACTTCACTCTAGTATTATTCACTTGGGTATTCGGGGCACTTTTCGTTTCGGAGTACTATTCACGAGTTACTATTCACGGGTTACTATTCACCCAATTACTATTCACTCTAGTATCATTCACCCGGTATTCGGGACACTTTTCGTGTCGGGGTACTATTCACGGGGTACTATTCCCGAAGTACTATTCATGGGGTACTATTCACACTAAAAATATATTTATTTTCTGTCTAAATTATTTTTGGTACATGAATATTATTCTTGAATTTTACTCTACAAAGCAGTATCATGTAGACAATTTGGACGTTATTGATTTCTGGATAAATTAAATTATAATTCTTTAAAATTTATCCTTGAACTTGTTTTATTGAATTATTATGTCATTGTCATCATCCTCATGATTATATTGTGATGAAAGTCATCTTTGGCTTACGTGCATAGATGGACTTGGTATGATTATGACCAGGGATTATTCGGTATAATCATGACCGTAATGTAATGAATGATGTGGTAAAAGTCATCATTGGCCTGTAGTTCATTGATGGACAGTTGTTGGTATGATTTTGACAAGGGATGATTCGGCATAATCATGACCATTGATGATTACATGAATATCCTTGGCCGTAGTGCAACGCCACTTAATAGTACCTGATTTCCCGGGTTGGCGCTGCGGTGCCGCCTCCCAAGGCTTGAATGGCACTGCGGCGCCAAGACTAAAACCTTGAAAAAATTTCTAAGTCTTTTACATGCTTGAGACGCTTACTTTGTAATCTCATAACTTCTTTGTTATAACTCGGAACGAGGTTGTTCCAAAGCCATTCTCTTCCTTACCTTACGTAATTCAACTTCCCTTGGACAGAAATTTATTTTGAATCTGTTAACATGCCATTCAATTGGCTTAATCTTCATCCTTCGTTCATTTTACGTTATTAACGTGTTTCGTCCGTTCGTCCGTAATTCGGTCATCCAAACTCGGAACTCGTTCCTTCTTGAGTCCACGACTCATGTTTTCTATGTTCTCTTACATTCTTATGAAACCCTTCACATTCAGATTCATTTACATACTTTCTATTTCTCGTTCGTCTTTTACAAAAATTTTGCCACAACTTCGTTATAGCTAAGTTCGATTCGTTATTTATGAACGTTTCTACCATTCCTAACCAAGTAATAAGCAACTAACATATACGCGATGGTTTTAAACTTGTCCATTAACAAAAAGTTATACTACGATGGTTTAAATTTGTCCATCAACAACGTTCTTCGTGTTCTTCGCGTGTTCTTCGCGTTCGTCGTTCGTTCTTTATTTTTAATCCTTACTTTGATTATGATTTCACTTTTTCTTGGAATTTGGAGTTATAAAACACCATTCCTTACTTATTACACCGAATCGTTCATATGATTCATTCGGATCGTTCAAATTCATTACGAGCTTCATACTTCCTTAAGAAATTTATAAACTAAACTTTTAATTCTTATTTCTTCGTTTTCTCATGATTTCAACCATATGAAATCATTCTTTACATCTTTTACTTCTATTCTCATTAAGCTATGTTTTTAACATAGAAAACTTAAAGAAAATTTATATTAAACTATGATTTGGATTACCTTTCTTCTTTAATCTTCTCCCATTGGACAAAGTTTGAACACGAGCTAGATTTTCCTCTTCCTTTTCCTCTTCCTCTTCCTTTTCCTCCTCATCCAAACTCTCTCTCTCTTTCTCAAGTGTTGGTGATTTTGAAAATCACCAACAAATGAGCTAAGGCTCTCCTTTTATAGAAAATCAAGGCTAGGGGTATTTTAGTTATTTGGTAAACTGCCTTACTATTCACACCTCCTTACTATTCATGAAGTTTCCCTTGGAAGCTTCGTGCTTCCGTCTTGCGGAATTCGTCCGACAGTTCGAAAACTGTGATTCTCGGAATCCAAATATTTTTGGATATTTCGTCTTTCCTTTACAGATTAACTTTTACGCATTCTTCGGAACTCCGAAAAACTGAAAAACACTTTTTGATGATAACTGTTTTCCTTCACGTTTTCCCCTAACGTAGCTAAACAAATGAAAAGTACATAACAATACTTTTCATCATTTTTATTTCGTGTCCGATTTCTGCACGTTTTTTGAGAAAAACTTTTATCGGTTTACTTAACTTTTCATGATATATTATCATCAAATCTTTCGAAGGGATGTCATTTCGACATACCGAACTCTAAGAAAGGCTTAGGTTATTCAAACCCTAACCCTTAGGGTTTCGTTGGGTGAATGGTGTCTATTTCGTCTTTTTCCTTGGAAATATTTTTGTTCCCAGAAAAATTTTATTTTCACTTTGAAAATTCTTACTCGTTCAATCTAGCTCGTAGCCAGAATCCTCCCGGTTTATAATTATCTTAGGTTCTAGAACGATTAATAAACACATAGCACAAAATATTTTTAATAAAAATTCATTTTATTAATAACTAATTCTTTAAACTTAATTTTTGGACAATCTGATTCTCCGGGGTGTCACACTTTCCCCTTATAAAAATTGCATCCTCGGAATTTCTTAAAACCACACCTATACCCGGGTCATCACATTGATTTCACCCCTTCTTCACAGAATTTCGTCCTTAAAATTTTAGCTTACTATTCTTTTAACTTCTCTTCGAAGAAGTTCTTATCTTTTAAACATTCCATAATCTTCATAACTTATCAAGAATTATGAAATAGAATGAATAACAAGGAATATAAGAATTCCTTTAAAATATTTCATACTTTTGCTGAGGGGTCCAATCGACCATGAACTCTTACTAGGTTTAACATCATTTCACCGTAAACCCTTCTATCATGGTCAGTTTACAATCACCAAGAAGGTAAACTACCTCTTCTATACGTAGGTGTTCAACCCATCGTATAACCCTATTTTAGGGTATGTTCACCTCAGACTTAATCATTAGATTCTGTATCAAAACAATTTGGCTTGGCATAACTTCTTCAAAGAAAGCTCGATTTTCTTAAAAAAATGACATACCATTTGTCTTAGCCAAATCAAATAGCTTTAGACCATACCAATAAATTGGACATCAACTTGAAACATTCGTCTAGTCAAATCAATAACATCGACTACTTCTTTAAATTCTTTCACAATATATCAAAATGTTTTATGACGTCATGATACCGTACTTTTCACAGTACGTTGAGGACTTCGTCAATTTATGACTTCGTCATTATACATCATACCATAGCGGATTGTTGATCCTAAGATCACATCCAACACTAGGTTCAATTATATTAATAACTCCATCCTTTTACCATCTTCGCATCAAATGCACTGATGATATAAAATTTATTTTGATATTTCAAATCAACTTCTGTCTAGCCAAAACAATTAGCATAGACATATAAAGAATAGCTCTTTTAAAATTTGTTGGTTCCAAAAATTGAAACAAGTCTTTCCTTTTCAAAACGCACATATAAGCACGATTTCAATAAACTTCAAAATCTAGCATAGCTAGATGACTTGGAATATCCTATTTCTCCATCTTCATTCATTGTCATACTTGCGATAATACTTAATCTTCTCTAGCACCTTCAATGCTAAGTCTACTAAAAAAAAGTCATTTTCAGTCTAAACATTCTTATACCTTAGTATAGTCCATCAATTTACCACACTTTATGTGTTTAGGAACTTTCCTCAACCATATGTGTTTAAGAACTTATCTTCGCAATATGTAATCCAAGAACAAATTAAGGACTATCCATATGCTTAGGGCTCAGAAATATAGCATATAACTATGAGTCACAAACTTTTCATAAGTATGAGTTTCATGAACTCGCACCTATCTTATCATTCTCTACCTATCACACATATAAATGAGAAAAGATTCACCTTCTCGTCATATTCATATTGATAGCGCGACATTACCATTCTTACTTTCTCTTTACTTTATACGAATTTTCTTTAATTCGTATGTTATCCTTTAACCTGAGTTTTTCTTCCCATACTAATTCATAGTACCATTCATTTATAGCATTAGCTATAAATCATCCATCGTTTAACAGAACATCTGTTATTACGATTCAATATGATCACATGGTGATCTTCTTTCTTAATCATTTAAGTCAACGATCTTCTTATCATTCTCTAGGTACTCATACCTAAGGTTTATAACCTATCAGCTCTAATACCAACTTGTAAAGCCCCAAAATCAGGTCTATCTTCACATCCGAATTCCGTGCATCACGAGTACATCTCCTTCCAAACATACATCATTATATAGTGAAATATAACAACATACATTCTCAAATCCTAGGTTCTAATACCTTATAACCTCATTCATTACAAATAATGATAATTACATTATTCTTTACATCTTACAAGAGTGACTTTTATCCGCCACCAAGGATACATAACAGTTCATTAAACTAGTCTATAGTTTAATTAAACTATTCTACATTACAAGTCTTCGCTTGATCTTCACGCTCATTCACATACTGAATGTCACTTCTTCTAGATATCGATCAGCTTGATCTTTACGGAATCCTTAAGTACTTCTACTCGTGCGCTGAAAATGTTTTTCATTTAAAGAAAATGTGAGCATTCAATTGCTCAACAAGTCATAGCAGTTGAATAACAACTTTAAGAATTTAAACATTCTTTTAAAACTTCAATAACCGAACAAAGGTTATGAAGTAGCTTGAATAATAGGAATAATCTTGATTCCTATCATTTTAAAACATTAGTCACATTCACTTTGAAATACTTTCATTCTTCTACATTTTCCATACATATCTTATCTGGCTAGAATCATTAGCACAGACTTAACAATTACGGTTCATGTATAAATAGATCATTCTCATATTGAACAGTTCAATCACAAAACAGTTCATTTCATAGAAACACCAAAGTGTTCAAATTGTGGCATAAGGCCTCATACATTCTACCACCTTGTACAAATATCACACATTTTCACATAGACAAAACTTCTCATGTTCAACATCTGAGAAAGTTTAAGAAACTAGAATTCATTTAAAATATGAATGAAGTTAGGAAACTTGCCTTACGCACAGCTACAGCTTACTGATTACGCTGAACTGCTCATTCCAATTCCTATAGAGCACATAAGGAAATAACACATACACCAATTAGTCATGTACTTGACTTACGCATTGGTTTACTTAACTTAACTTCTTAAGGTTCGCGTTCTTGCAATCTAAGTTTACGCAATAACTTTCTTTATCGGTTTACGGCTTCATGATATATGGAGATGTCTTATTCATACAATTATCATCTTTGATGATATACATTCTTATCTTCTTCTCATCACCCTTATAGGACTCAGCACACATCGTGACTTTGCTAGTAGTCCATATAGTACCCTGAGTGGTTTCCCACAAACAACTAACAAATACATTTTCGTCTCATCTACACTGTCTTTCACAGTGAGTTAGATCGGTTGCCAGTTTCGTATATACCTCCACTCTCTGAAGGAATTATTTAGCCCAGCTCCCATATGTCAACCATCAAAGATTAGGATTGTACCACAACCTAAACTTTATCTTAAATTATCCGAACCATTAAACTATAATGTTGGTTAAGTCAATTTCTTATTCCTTATGGCTTTCTGGCAACAAAATGTCATACCTCAGGATTAATTCTTATCGTCTAAGCCATACAGTCTTTTCTATACTTGGAACGATCATTCAACATTAATTCTATGCATTCATAGCGTTAAGCATTATACGTTACCTTATTCATATCTTACAACGTCTAGTTCATTCGACTCGTAATGTCCTCCAAGTTATCATTACTAACTCGGCTTCTTAATGTTATACGTCATTCTCATTAATTCCACTTTTTTATCGTTTATAGGTTTAATCATTGGTCTTCATTATCTCACAGTCAAACCATACACGACGTGTAGGTTTTGCCCGTTTAATATTCGCATACACTCAACTTTTACATCGGCTAAAGTGTTTAACGCTTATATTTTATTCTAACATTCTCTATCCGACTCACATTTGGACTTCCCTTAATCTTGTTACGGTTCGTTACGACTTTCTTGATATATCTTACTTACTACTTGCGTTAACGTCTGAGTCATACAACCATTGTATACTTAGAACGTTCGTCCAACGCGAATACGATTCACGAGGATCGTTTATGTATTTTGCGTTCACGTTGTCCATCTCTTAATCTCTCATTCAACCTTTACCCAAGGTTTTAATTTCTCTCATTCTTTATCCATCCCATGAACTCCATGTTCATTATTCTTTCTTAATGTCGAAGCCATACAGTTCGTTGTATGCTAAGACTATTCGTTCATCGCAACTGTGTTGCGTTTACATTCTTTGTCTTTTAATCTCGTTCAATCTTTCCGTTCAACCTTTACTAAAGGTAGAAATTACTTGTTTAAGTGTTACATTACATGAACTACACGTTCATTATCTTTCCTTACACTTCCACCAGGAGTTGAGCAATTAAAAGCTCATCATTGGGCCTTGCTTCGCACTGCAAATGCAGAGGCTTGGTTCCTTCTCTTTTCGTCAATGCGTCAAGAACGCCACTTAACAAAGACTGATGGCGGGTTGGTCATGCCGCAGCGTCACGCCTCCCAAGGGTTAATCAAGCTGCGGCGCCAAGACTAAAACCCTGAAAAATTTTCTAAGTCTTTTACATGTTTGAGACGCTTATTTTGTAATCTCATAACTTCTTCGTTATAACTCGAAACGAGGTTGTTACAAAGCCATTCTCTTCCTTATCTTGCGTAATTCAACTTCCCTTGGACAGAAATTTATTCTGAATCCGTTAACATGCCATTCAATTGGCTTAATCTTCATCCTTCGTTCATTTTACGTTATTAACGTTTTTCGTCCTTTTGTCCGTAATTCGGTCATCCAAACTCGGAACTCGTTTGTTCTTGAGTCCACGACTCATGTTTTCTACGTTCTCTTACATTCTTATGAAACCCTGCACATTCGGGTTCAATTACATACTTCCTATTTCTCATTTGTCTTTTACAAAATGTTCGCCATAACTTCGTTATAGCTAAGTTAAATCCGTTCTTCATGAACGTTTATATCGTTCCTAACCAAGCAATAAGCAACTAACTTATACGCAATGGTTTTAAACTTGTCCATCAACAACAAGTTATACTACGATGGTTTTAAATTTGTCCATCAACAACGTTCTTCGTGTTCTTTGCGATCTTCATTTTTAATCTTTACTTTGATTATGATTTCACTTTTTCTTGGAATTTGGTGTTATAAAACATCATTCCTTACTTATTACACCGAATCATTCATATGATTCATTCGGATCATTCAAATTCATTACGAACTTCATACTTCCTTAAGAAATTTATAAACTAAACTTCTAATTCTTATTTCTTCGTTTTCTCATGATTTCAACCATATGAAATAATTCTTAACATCCTATACTTCTATTCTCATTAAGCTATGTTTTTAACATAGAAAATTTATATTAGACTAGGTTTTGGATTACCTTTCTTCTTTAATCTTCTCCCATTGGACAAAGTTTGTACACGGGCTAGCTTTTTCTCTTCCTTTTCATCCTCATCTGAACTCTCTCTTTCTCTCTCTCAAGTGTTGGTGATTTTCAAGGCTAGGGGTATTTTAGTCATTTGGCAAACCGCTTTACTATTCACACCTCCTTACTATTCACGAAGCTTCCCTTGGAAGCTTCGTGCTTTCGTCTTGCAGAATTCGTCTGACAGTTCAAAAAACTGCGATTCTCGAAATCCAAATATTTTTGGATATTTCGTTTTTTCTTTACAGATTAACTTTTACGCATTCTTCGGAACTCCGAAAAACTGAAAAAACACTTTTTGATGATAAGTGTTTTCCTTCATATTTTTCCCTAACGTAGCTAAACAGATGAAAAGTACATAACAATACTTTTCATCGTTTTTATTTCTTCCGATTTCTGCACGTTTTTTGAGAAAACTTTTGTCAAATTACTTAATTTTTCATGATATATTATCGTCAAATCTTTCGACGGAATGTCATTTCGACATACCGAACTCTCGGAAAGGCTTAGGTTATTCAAACTCTAACCCTTAGGATTTCGTCGGGTGAATAGTGCATATTTCGTCTTTTTTCTTGGAAATATTTTTGTTCCCGGAAAATTTTTATTTTCGTCTTGAAAATTCTTACTCGTTCAGTCTAGCTCGTAGCCAGGATCCTTCCGGTTTATAATCATCCTAGGTTCTAGAACGATTAATAAACACAACACATAATATTATTAATAAAAATTTATTTTATTAATAACTAATTCTTTAAACTTAATTTCTTGACAATTCGATTCTCCGGGTTGTCACAATTTACATACAAACAATCAACACAATATATTCTCATGTAAAAACAAACATTTCCTATTCATTGAATAATCCAGAATGTACATATTTGCCAGTTATACATATCCAAACTATTAACATAATTTTATACAAATTCCAATATAAGAAACTGCATTCCTTCGCATATCCTCCATTCCTTATCATTTAGCTAGCAAATATTATTGCATTGTATCGTTAACATGCAAAAAGTTTATTTTTTCAAGATTGAGCTCGACAGCTCAGCAAATCTAACAATTTTCATGCATCATATAACACATACGCTCATGCTCAGTTCATACTTAAAGTAGGCATGCATTAAAACCTCGAACGATAAGATTTAGTATATCACATATCATGTCAAGACTGAGTTCCAAAACTCAATCTGTTTTAGTCATAAGTTGACTTTCATACTTCAACAAGCATAGTAGATAATTCATATAATCATGTCAAGTTCATATAGCAAATAGGAACTGAAAGAATTGCCTTAAGCATTCTTTTTTTTCTTCTTCTTCTTCTTAGCTTTAATTACCCCTTAATCTTGATCTTCATCCTCTTCCTCTTGATTTGGCTAACTCTCCCTCTTTTCTCTATAATTTACTAGATTTTTCCCTCTTAATTTTGGTGCATTGGTGAATTCTAAGTGAAGGAGGAAGGTCCTATTTATAGAAAACTCAAGACTTAGCCCTCAAGTCTTATGTTTTAACAATCTTGACACCTCTTGCTATATTAAGCTTGACAAGGCTTATAGTCAGCCACCTCGTGATAGGTAAAAAGCTTGACAATGCAACTTGTAACTGAAAATATCTTCCAAGTAGCTTGGTCAGAAATTTTGGTTGATTGTGGGGCTGATTAGTGGCAACCTACTCGAGTCGTTCTTTAGATTTTAACCAGCTATAGAAAACCAAATTCATATCCTTTAATCTGATTAGTTCAATGTGATTTCTTAGTTACTTAATCATGAAGCGTAAATAGCTTACAAGTTACTTAACTTGAAAGCACGACAAATCACTATATCAGTTTAAGCACGACAAAGCAGCTTTTCGTAAATATACCGAAAAACTCGTTTGGTA
The DNA here is from genome assembly GCA_020205605.1 of Panax ginseng. Classification (NCBI taxonomy): domain Eukaryota; kingdom Viridiplantae; phylum Streptophyta; class Magnoliopsida; order Apiales; family Araliaceae; genus Panax; species Panax ginseng. Next base: position 67,069,477 of record CM035145.1, on the reverse strand, counting down.
AAAATATTTTTAAACTTGACATTTTTCTCTGAATTTTTTGTTATCTCGTCTATGAACCGCAACACATACACACAATTACATAAAAACACATACTAGATTTTAATTCGGCCTTAAATCTTATAAAATCACATTTACACATAATAATATCCATAAAATTTTATCTTTTCATGAATCCAAATAATAGATTACATGAATTATCTAATTGTCACAACATTGCACAACTTATATCCGCTTATGCAATCCAATTTTCATAACATATCGCATAATAAGAATTTTATATATTAAATTTTTATTTTAATATTTTACAAAAACTCGGATTGTCACATTTAGTTCAACTTTCTTTATTACCAACCTGAATCTATAACAGTCTGCCTCATTAATTTAATTAAACACTTAAACTGATTCCTCATGAATCAATATGCCACACAAATCTCAGTCTTTCAAGCTCAGTTAATTTGTAACTTAAGCACAATACTTAATAATTTCATCATAGATCCCATTTATATCCCGTACATGAGTCAATTAATTTTCACAAGTATAAATGCACACAATTATTCTCAAATAAATTCTCATTTTCATTAATAACAACCTGTTTAAGTTTCTTAAGTATTACAGATTCTAAGAATTTCATTAAATACCATCAGAATGATAACAATTATATTTAAGATAGTTTGAGAGACCAAATTTGCCTTTTAACATTTATATTTAAGTCCTAATATTAATCTTTTTTATTTGACTTTAAAACTCGATTAATCTTTTAAAATAAACTTTATTAACCTTCATTTGAAAATAGACAAAAGTATTGAAACTTAAAAAAATTAATTTTATATCTTATTTTAGGTATAATATATTCTCAAACCATGAGCACACTACTAAAAATATTTATACAACGAGAGGGAGGCCAATATCAATATTAACAAAATAATTATATAGTACTATTTTATAAATGAGAAAGTGCAGGGGTAGATAGGGCTAGGAAGGGGGCACAGGGGGATTGGCCCCTCCCACATGCCCTACCGTCCCTTCGCTGCTGGTGATGTTATATCTAAATCCAACTTCCAAAACAAATTTACTAGTTAGGTGAGAGCTTGATTCTCCTGAAGAAGCAAATGCAAAAGCAAATAAAACATCTCAATCTCAACACCCAAAAGTTGGTGCAAAAGGAAAAACAAAAGTAAAAGCTAAAGTTATAATTATAGCAACCACGATCTTCCCAATAATAACAAATTAAACAGATAGTGGTCCCCAGTTGAAAAAAGAAAGGCTACTACAACAATGGGAATATGAGGGAGAAGGGAGAAGGGAGAAGGGAGAAGGGAGAGGGTTTAGGGAAGCAACTAACAATTACTATGAAACACGATGAAACAATCCCAAAAACAAAGTGAAGAGAGAGAGAAGAAAAGGTTTAATATGCTAATTTGGGCACAGTAAATTTTTAGAGATAATTTTCAATCAAATGGTGGCGCGCCATGACAGAGTACAGTTCCCTTAATTTGCTTCATTGGCAAGATCAGGGTGTGGAATATGATCGTCTTTCAAGCTTGAAAGACATAGCCCCTCAATCCGCCTTGTGACCTCTGCCATAGAAGGACGCTTATCAGGATACTGATCTGCACAATCTATAGCCAGTTGCAAGAGCTGAACCATTTCCTCCTCAACATTCTGGTACCTAAGGAGCTCAAGATCAAAAACCTCCGAAGTCCACTCCTCCCTAACTATGGATTGCACCCATCTCGGGAGGTCAACACCTTCCTCGTTTAAGAGGGCGTGAGTGGGTGTTTTTCCTGTAAGAAGTTCCAAGAGCAATACACCAAAGCTATATACATCAGCCTTCTGGGAAACTTTGCGAGGGTCAGTCACCTCTGGGGCACGATAGCCAGAAACACGATTGGGAGTGGATGAGGGTCCAACAAGGTGGGCTAGGCCAAAATCTGAGACACGAGCTTCGGTCGATTTGGTGAGGAGGATGTTGGATGATTTAATGTTCCCATGGGAGATGTTGGAACCTTGAGAGTGCAGGTACTCGATGCCGCGGGCAGCTCCTAGAGCAATGGTAGATCTGAGTTCCCAATTCAGTGGTGTCCTACCAGCTCCTTTGTTTCCTGAATAGAATATGAGAAAAGATGGCAGTCGAGAGGATGTGCGCGAAAATAGGAAATGTTCGATAGGATTGACAATCAAACATGATTAAGATTCACAAGTTAGACGGAAGAAGAATACTCTATATTTCACTTTGGTGATTCCAGAAACATCACCATAGAAAATTGGCAAAGGAATAACGTCGTATAACATTGATGTCCCCAATGACTCGAGCAAATTCAAAAGGGTTTACCTCTTCGGAAAAAAATAAAAAGTTTTAATTCAAAGATTAAAATTAGCTCTTAGCACATGCAACTGCTACTGTCAAAATCTCTGCTTTGTCAAGCATAAATAAAGTATAAACTATAATAACAATGTCAATGCCAATGCAAATGAAATGCCCCAATGACAAGAAATAAAAACTGTCAAGATAAGATGAGAAAGAAGAAACACGGAAGCAGGGCAATTGCACAAAATTAAAAGGGAAAAAAATACGAAATCAATAGAATTGTTTCAGCCATTTAAGTATAGCCATATTGTTAAGCAGCAAAGTAATAATATTACTAACAACTAAATACACAACAAATATGTGCCGACATGAATGCAGAAAAACAGTATCACAGAGTTCTTCCAAATGAAGCAATCTAATTCAAGTAAATGATGGCTCCAAACAACCACTTCACAGACAAACTATCAATCATAAATAAATTCAGTTCTTCCAAAATTAATTTCTCATATAAATCAACCAATATTAAAGAAAAAATAAAATATTCTTATAGTTTAATGAAAAGAAACAAGTTCAAAGGAGTACTGAAAATCTGAAACAATTAACCACTATCAAACAAAGATTACATTCAACATTATAGATATAATAACAATCTCTCATGAATAGATAAGGCATAAATAAGTAAGATGTATCTACAAATTTAAAAGGCAAACAATCAAAGCAGAAAAATAAAAAAGCCTCACCGTGCAAAAGTGCTGATAGGCTCCCCATTGACATATAATCATACACAAGAAGCTTCTCCTCCCTACTGTAATAATAAGCCCTGAGAGGAACTAGATTCTCATGATCCATAGCTCCAACTAATTCAATCTTCTCTCTAAACTCCCTCTCAGATATAGTCACATCCTTCAACCTCTTCACAGCCACCACTGTTCCAGCCTCCAAAACCGCCTTTATACGCCATCCCCAAATGTCCCTTCCCCAAAAAACCTCAGCAGAAGCTCTCAACAAATCTTCCAAATCAAAAATCCTTTCCCTCCCCCCATTCTTCCCAAAAAACACCAATTTCTTAGCCCCATTCCCACCATTACCACTTTCCCCCATCCCATTTCCCATCATTGCCGCTGCTGCTGCTGCTGCAGCAACAGAAAACCCATTACTGCCACCACCACCACCATTCTCCCCCAATTTCCCTCCCATAACATCATCCATTTCTTGATTATGCTTAATTGCAGTAACATCAACTGAACTAGTCTTCTTGCTCCTTTTCTTTCTACACAAAACAAGGACAAGTAAAACAAGCAAAAGAAATCCCAGTACAGATCCAATCACTATCCCAGCAATGGCACCACCAGATAACCCCCCATTATCCTTCTTAGTACTAATACCTTTACCAGCACTGGCTGCAGGAGTAGTATTATTACTAGTAGAACAAGAATCTTTCAAGGGGCGACCACATAGAGAATTACCAAGAAATGAAGTCACTGGCATTGACTGGAGACTCTTAGGAATAGACCCATTAAGAAAATTGAAAGATACATTGAATTGTGCTAAATTAGGGCGTAAATTTGAAAGATCCGGTACCGTCCCAGAAAACTGGTTGTTCTCAAGGTACAGGGTTCTCAGGCGGGTCAAATTGTTAAACCCAGTTGAGATCTCGCCGGTAAAGTTGTTCCCGGCGAGGTTTAACCGAACAAGATCTTGAAGTTCGAACAGGAAGTCCGGCAAGGGGCCGAAGAAGCGGTTACCTTGGAGGTACAGGTTCCGGAGTTCAGTACAGGCGGCGAGGTCGGCAGGTAGCTGGCCGGTAAGGGAGTTGAACCGGACGCTGAGTGTGCGGAGGTGGGTCAGGTTCCCGATAACCCCAACGGGAAGTTCTCCGGAGAGGGAAACGCCAGGGAGGTGGAGGGCGGTAACGTGGTTGTTGTCGCATTGAACACCTGCCCAACTACAAGGGTTTTGTTGGGCGGCGTTCCAGAGGAAGGTGCGTCCGCCGACGGCGGAGCGAAGGGCCAAAAGAGCGGCTCTGTCGGCGGCCAGATCTGACAGAGTGGTTGATGGCAGAGAGAGAAAGATTTGGAAGATGAAAAGTAGCAGCAGCAGCAGCATTGTAGAGTGAGAGGAGCAGAAAGAGTTCTTCATCATCACTTCATAAAAGCAACTGTAAGAACTCCGGCCGCATTAGTGTTTTATCTTCATGGGTTTTAGAGAGAGAACGTGAGCTGCAGAAGTAGAGAGAATTAAGAAAAAGAGGGGAGAGCTCAAGGCTGTTATAAAAGTAAATTAAAGAGAATAAGTAAAATTTTACTCCTATTTTATTCAAATAGGTCTCGTATGTATATAACAGCGTGGATCTCTCCCCTTCTTTAAAGATTAGTTTTTCTTAAAAATTAAATAAAAAATTGAGAGTAACCCTGTTATAAAGAAGGTGGTTAATGAAGTTTAATTTTGAATAAATTATCAATTGATCAATAGAATTTTAATACGTAGACAAAATTTTATCAGTATTCTATTAGTTAATTGACCAACATACTCAAAAATAAATTTTATACTAACCGGATCCGTTAGAAAACTAATGCAATGTACAACCATTTATCCGCAAGTTACAAAAACTCAACTAACCCTGTTGAGTGTTTTACTGTCCCGACTACTTATTCGGTCTTAAAGAGGTGATGTGCTTTCTTGTTTTTTCTTTCTTTTTCTTTATAAAAACAATGGGCATATAGTTGGATAAGCATGTGTCCCCTTCTGAAATCTTTTACATCAAATTGGGTGAGGTAAGCCAAAATTTTCGAACAAGATTCAGACAGTTGGCTTATTTGTATCTAAATATTATTTGTATCTAAATAATTGTCCATATACATATCTTAAAGTCAAAAAAGAGAGACTTTGAAGTGGCACATGACGGTGCAATGTGACACAATTACATGAAACACTATCGTTGACAAAAATGTGTTTAGTAAATATGTTTGTTAATGATTCTTTTATAAGTGTTTTGAAATTAAAATTACTCCTTTTACTAGTTAAACTAGTTTAATATTCAGTTATTTTAATAAATTTATTAAAACAATAGTAGTGAATTAAAAATAAATAGGTTTAAGCCATTGAATATGACTTATATTATATTTGGATTTCTAGAGTATTTTTTTCGTTCATAAATAGTATTCTTTCAGTATTATATGAGGGCATGAAGATGATGGCACGGAGATGATGGTTACATCAAGTTCTTGTATAAGGTATTTTTTTTATAATATTAATGTTTTGAAAAATTATAAAAATATTGAAAGTAGTATGCTCTCAAGTCAATCACATTTGCTGTGATAGAGTATTTACTTTATAATCTTATTCATCTATTAATAAAAGAATTTATTTATTTAAATACAGCTATTTATCCATGTTTAATTGTTATAATTAATTATTGTGATAAACCTGTAGTTTGGAGTAATAGTTTTAGAATCATGATGAGATCATTTTAATTAACGAGATCTAAAATCTAGATAGCGCAAAACTAGAATGTTCCTAATCATAGGATCATTAATATGAGGTTAGTGAATCTAGACAGATTAATACATATTATGCTTGCTCTTTTGAAAAAAAATGATTGATCTCATAATCATTTTTGTAGAGACACTAAAACAAGTATGTATGTGCTTATTAGAGAATAAGTTCACTTAACATGACTCGCTTAAAGGAACACCTAATAGAGTTTTACATATCTGTCAATAGGAGTTCATATAGTGATAGTAGTACAAATGAAACTTGGACTTGAGATCATCATAGTACCTTGTGTATTCCGAGTTATATTTTATCATATTTCTTAAGACTCTGAATATATAAAAGGGTATGTTTGGGTATAACAAAGTGTACATGGAGGTAAGTGAATGATTAACAAAAGATCTACCACTTCCATTAAATGGAGAGAATGTCATATGTGATTCGATCAGTGACAACTCAAAAATCCCTAACAAGAGTTGAATGAAAATTAGAAAGGAATTTCTAATTTACATTAACTAGAGTTATGTTTCTGAGAATTGAAACGAATATAATCAAATAAATAAACTTTGATAGATAATTCAATGTTTTCTATTTGATTAAAACATTGTGTGTCAAAAGGATTTAATTACACAATAACTATTTACTAAATAGGTTCTTTGTGGTTAAACATTAATTTCATTTTATCTGTGTGACAACCCGGAAAATCGGATTGTCCAGAATTTAAGTTTAAAGAATTAGTTATTAATAATATTATGTGTTATGTGTTTATTAATCATTCTCGAACTTAGGATGATTATAAAACGGGAGGATTCTGGCTACGAGTTAGACTAAACGAGTAAGAATTTTCAAGACAAAAATAAAAAAAAATCGGGAACAAAAATATTTTCGAGAAAAAAGACGAAATATGCATTATTCACCCGACGAAACCCTAAGGGTTAGGGTTTGAATAATCTAAGCCTTTTCGAGAGATCGGTATGTCAAAATAACATTCCGTCGAAAGAGTTGACGATAAGATGTCGTGAAAAGTTAAGTTAGTCGATAAAAGTTTTTCTCGAAAAACGTTCAGAAATCAGACAAAATAAAAATGATGAAAAGTATTGTTATGCGCTTTTCATTTGTTTAACTACGTTAGGGAAAAATGTGAAGAAAAACGTTTATCATCAAAAATTATTTTTCAGTTTTTCGATGTTTCAAGGAATGCGTAAAAGTTAAACTGTAGAAGAAAGACGAAATATCCAAAAATATTTGAATTCTGAAAATTGCAGTTTTTAAAACTATCGGATGAATATCGAAAGACTACATAACAAAGTTTCCAAGAGAAGTTTCGTGAATAGTAAGGAGGTATGAATAGTAAGGCGATTTTCCAAATGACCAAAATACCCCTAACATTGGTTTTCTATATATACACGTCTTAAGCTCATTTGTTGGTGATTGAAAATCACCAACACTTAAGAGAGAGAGAGAGAGAGAGAGAGAAGTCGGATGAGGAGGGAAATTAGGAGGGAAAGGAAGAGGAAAAGTTAGCTCGAGTGCAAACTTTGTCCGACGGAAGAAGATTAAAGAAGAAAGGTAATCCAAAACCTAGTCTAATCTAAATTTTCATTAAGTTTTCTATGTCAATATACATAGCTTAATGAAAATAGAAGTAGAAGATGTTAAGAATGATTTTCATATGGTTGAAATCTTGAGAAAATGAAGAAATAAAAATTAGAAGTTTAGTTTATAAATTTCTTAAAAGCTTTCTTAAAGAAGTATGAATTTCTTAATGAATTTGAACGATCCGAAATGAATCATATGAACGATTCGGTGAAATAAGTAAGAAATGGTGTTTCATAACACCAAATTCTAAGAAAAAGTAAAATCGTAATCAAAATATCGATTAAAAATGAAGAACGAACGAAGAACGCGAAGAAAACGCGAAGAACACGAAGAATGTTGTTGATGGACAAATTTAAAACTATCTAATTATAAATTGTTGTTGATGGATAAGTTTAAAACCATCGCGTATAAGTTAGTTTCTTATTTCTTGGTTAGGAACAATAGAAACGTTCATGAAGAAAGGATTGAACTTAGCTATAACGAAGTTATAACGAAAATTTTGTAAAAGACGAGCGAAAAGTAGAAAGTATGTAAATGAACACGAATGTGTATGGTTTCATAAGAGTGTAAGAAAATGTATTAAATGTGAGTCGTAGACTAAAGAACAAACGAATTCTGAGTTCGGATGACTGAATTACGGACGAACGAACGAAGAACGTTAATAACGTAAAACAAATGAATGATAAAATTTAAGCCAATCGAATGGCATGTTAACGAATTCAGAATGAAATTATGTCTGAAGGAAGTTAAAGTACGTAAGATAAGGAAGAAAATGGCTTTAGAACGAACTCGTTAGGAGTTATAACGAAGAAGTTATAAGATTGCGAAATAGGCGTCTCAAACATGTTCAACACTTAGAATTTTTTTGAGTTTTAGTATGCCTTGAAAGGTTGCACCGCAGTGCCAGCCTGGGGACTCAGTTACTAAAGATTTTTATTGCCCAATTTTTTGGATGGTAATTGTAACACCCCCTTCCCGAAAACGAAAGGGAGGTCACGAACAAAGTACAACAAACCTCAAAATAAGTAAACAGAGCACTAATAACTTCAAAATATTAATAATGGTGATCCCTTAATAAAGTACTAAATACAATTCTCCAACTAGAGTCAAAATAATCAAAACTAAAAAAAATTGAATCAACCTAGATGGTCAAAGGCAATACTCTCATCACACTAGCCCTGAATCACCCCTGCAAACCTGCCAGAAGAAAAACACAGCATGAGCCAATTGCTAAGTACGAATACAGATATACAAAAGATATACAACTGATATACGAAAATAACTGAGATAAAATATTGGACAAAGCCTCAAGCGATATAAATACGGACGAAAATATAATCTCCAAAGATCTGAATGGAATATATCCAAATCAACAGAATTGACGAAACCAATAGAAGAATAAAGAAATAACGAACTGAAGTAACTAACTCAATGTATTGAACTGAACAGAAACAAACAAACTAATACAAATAAATAATAGGCTGAATCAAATGGTTGAGTTTTATTTCATGTCGAGTGAGCTCAGAAATATACATTGTCACACAGGCAAGTCAAAACAATGCCACAGAGGCAAGTCAAAATAATGCCACACATGCAAGTCAAATGATGCCACACAGGCAAATCACACATTGGAACACGAATCCAAATGTATGCAAATCGGATATGTGTGTTTAGCACAACATCACAAATCCGCAGAACAAAAAACTAGGGTTAACCCATACGCCTCCCACAACAAAACACCAAATGGCCCACTTCCTCCGGAGCCCAAAACGGAGACGCCGTGGACTAATCACACCACCACAGAAAGTGCCATGCCTCTCGTGCCAAGACGACATGCCTGTGGTACCCCCACAGGTGGTTATAGCTCAAGTATACCCTACGGTATATTCTAACAAAAATACTATGTCACAACACATGCGACATAATACCAACAAAAGGGTTCTATATGTACATGTTGAACCAAATCAAATTATAGTCACAAGGTCTCAAAAAAAGGTAGCAATATAAAACTACTCTACAATTATCAAAAATAAATACTAAACATGATATCCTAATTCAAAGAGTACAAATACGAGTCATGTGTATCAACTCCAAAATGAAACCAATATATTTATTTCACATGAAAAAATTAAGTGAAATCATAACATAATTCGAAATAAGGAAACAAACGAACAAATCAAACTTAACAAGAGTATCGCTGAAAGAGTACGGAATCCGTACCTGATACTTTCAAACCATTTATAGCACACTCCATAAAATCTTACCCTCCAATGCCAACGATATTAAATACGAAACGTTATTCACAACATAAACATATTCATCTCAAATTAAAAATAATCCAAACTAATAATTCCAAAATAATTCATAATCTATTTAATATGCCTTTAATCATCGCCTTATATCAATTATTAATACTCCAAAGTTTATATTCCAAGTATAACTCTTTAAATTCCCTCCATTCGAACTAATTAAACAAAATAATAATAAATATAAATACGCTTGTAAAAATATTCTTTTATCTTTACCCCGTTTACAAACTTAATTATATTATTGATATTGTTATAATTTGTAAATTAATAAATTCTATAATTATATACCTCTAATTGATAACTCTTTTTAATCCCAAACAAGGCTTTATTTTTAGATACATAATGAAACTATATATATCTTCCACCACAATCTGCAGAACTTTCCGTTACAATACTATACATAATACAAGTATTACATATACATGTATATAATAATAAATCTAACTAACTTATTTATTTATTTTTTCATAGTTGATTTGTTAATTAAATAAAAAAATATCTAGCACCTACAGATCACAAGTGAAAGGCCATTTACAGCCATAACCAACGAACCACATCATTGGCCAATTTAATAATAGTAAAAAAAAACATGGTTTGACCATATGCCTTGAATTCACCCATGCAAATCACAATATATATATATATATATATATATATATATATATATATATATAAAATAAATTAATGTCAAACATTATCCTCCTAGTTATCGTGTATATACATATATACATATATCCATCTGCAAATCATTTGTTATTTAGACTTGATCATTATCATTCTTATACTACTTAAAGAATCTATAATGCTAAAACAAATTTTCAAATTGTACCAGATTTGGTTCCACTTGATTGTCAATTTCTTTTCTTTTTGCAGCAGCCGCTTGTCTCTCTTCCCATCTCTTTTTCTCATGTTGAGTCGCCGCCTCCTTTTCTTTTTCTGTTTGTATAATGAAGTAATATTAGGTTTAGCTATTTATTGATTAAGTTGCCCTAATAAACTTCTAGTTGGGTTAAATTAATATTAAGGCCCAAATTTTAACCACATAATATCATCCATCACTTATTAATATTTATTAGCCCACATAATTTAAATAACTAGTTTGACCCAAATAAATGACAAGGTCCAAACAATATGTTTTAGAATATAAATTTATTATTATTATTTTTTTCGGGATATTACATTACCTCCCCCTTAAAAAGATTTTGTCCCCGGAATCAAAATAATGGAAAGTACCTAATTATCAAAAAGATGCGGATACTGCGCTCGAATAGACTCCTCAATCTCCCAAGTAGCTCCGCGCTCTGGATGATTTTTTTTTCCACAAAATTTTAACAAATGGGATTGTCTTCCTCCTCATAACCCGCTTTTGACAATCTAAAATTATCTCAAGTTGTTTACTTTTTCAAAATTGTAGAGGACAAAAATTGAAGGAACCTGATTTGGATTCACTCAAGACATCAGATGAATTAATTATAATTTTTCTAATGGACTGCAGCGCGTATAAATATTCTACTCGAAAATTCAACTAATCAAATTAGAATAGGATTAAAGTTACAACTTCAGTCTTTAAATATAAATATAACTCAATATAGGAGCTACCAAAACTCTAATGGACTTCCCATTTTTAATTTAATCGATTATTCACTTACCTTTTCCAATTTGAATACAATTGTATAAAATAAAATTAATTAATATTTAATTAAAAAAAATATGGGTTATTACATTTTTCACCCCTTAAAAATAATTCCATCCTCGGAATTCAAATAAGCTACAAAAAAAAAAAAATTAGTTACGACGGTGCGCCGCCATTTGTAACGATCAACGCGAATAAGTCTTCGGTCCACGTAATTATCAATGTATTTGTAAAAGATTCGCTAGCTACCGTGTCAAGCTTGGGTAAGGTTAATTCTTCGCGTTGCATGAAATTAGATCACATGATCCACCGTTGGTGCGGGCCGTCGCTAATATCTTTATGTGACGCCCCCAAAATTAGATATACATCACTCATCTTGAGTCCCCAGAAACATCGTACAAAATTCAAATACAACTTAATAATATAATTGTCGTGTACAATACGACAAAACATAAACTGTGAGTTTGAATACAAATATTGTCTACTAGAGAGTATACAAACTCAAAAGGAGTCCTCATTACAATTATTGTCACACTATTTAACAGAATAGTGAGGACTACTAATACTATCATCTGGTCCATCACTCCGCTATCAGACTCGTCCCAAATTATATTCTCATTTCACGAAGAGAACAAAGAAAAGAAAGGGTGAGCTCAACTAGCCCAAGAAGAAATATTATGACTAAGATAATGCGGAATAAATTATCATTAGCCTTCAACAGTGTTAAACTGATAAAATATAATAAACATCAAGTTTAACTGTAGCGGAATAAGCAATCCATTAGAAGAGTCAAGTAGAGAATAAAATCTACTATCTTCTATGATTTAAAAGGTTTTTCATGACTTTTATCACGAGACTCAAATTAATAAATAATCCACATCATCGAATCACCCCTGCACTATGGCCAAGGATATTCTTTAGTATCACTACCACAAATTATCCATGCATTACAGCCAAGGACATTCGTGTATTTATTAATGGTCATGATCATGCCAACAACTGTCCATCAATGCACTACGGGCCAATGATAACTTTTACTACATCATTTGTAACATTACTACCATGATTACAATCAATAATCCTCGTCATAATCATACCAAGTCCATCTATGCATTACAGGCCACATATGACTTTCAACATAATATAAACATGAGGATGATGACAATAATATAAGAATTCAATAAAATAAGTTCAAGAATTAATTTATCTAGGAACTAATAACGTCCAAATTGTCAACATGATACTGCTTTGTAGAGCAAGAATGCTCAGAAGAATATTTCCATGAAAAGATACTAGATGAAGTGCAAATATCAAAGATATTCCACTAATTTCATGGAGTATAGAAGTCAAAGTTTTAACCAACTGAGTATAATAAAGAATGGAATAACAAAAGAAATCACCATGCATGCGATAGACGCGCATACATGCAGTGTTATTCCAATGAATAATAAAGGATGGAACCAGTCCCAAGCATAAACGCATACCATGTGATATTATTCGAATAATAATAGATAATGGAACCAGTCCCACAGAAACGCACGCATGTGATATTCCGGCGAATAATAAATAATGGAACCAGTCCCAAAGAACGCATAGATGTGGATATTCCGGCTAATAATAAAGAATGGAATATTAGAAGAATGTCACCATGTATAGGGTAGCTCACAGTATACAAGTTATTCCAATGTAATAATAAATAATGGAATAATGTAAGTTCTCTTCATGAGTACAACAAATAACATCCCTTACATTAGTAGGAGATTGAATACCGCGCATGTGTAGTAACATAATACTCTTCTTCTTTCTCTTATTCTCTCTATACTTTCTCTCTATAGCTTGAATGAATTCGTGAAAATAATAATGAAGAACTAGGCCTCTATTTATAGAAGATTTCTAGCTTAGCACTTGCAATGTGAAAAGGCAAGTGGCTTGACGATTAATGTGATGTGAAAAGAAAAGTGGTTTGACGCTCTGTGAATGTGAAACGATAATTGGTTCGGCGCTTTGTAATATGAAACTAAGAAGTGGTTTGACGTCTGTAAATGTAATTACTATTGACGAAGAGACTCTTAGATGATGACATATGGGCCCCCCCCCATAAAATAACCAAACTTACCACAAACATCTCATAATAGACTCTTTATATATATATATATATATCAAAGATTGAATAAATATTACCACAAATTATTTTATTTTTAATCAACACATATTTAATCTTTCAACAATTATTAATCATTTATAACTTGTCGTCTCAATTATTGATTTAATAATATAACATATTATACGAGATGATATCTTTGTGACAATAATTGAATCAATAATATAAAAGATATGATGCAAAGAATTATCGTAGTAATAATTGAGTATAATTGAGTGACTTCTCACGTAAGCATCAATAATCAATACCGTGTGCTACTATGCAACCCCACGCCAGACATCGTATTTTTACTAAGGGTAGTTCAACAGCTTTTAACGGTAACACCTTCATTGTTATTTTATATAAAGATAATATTGTCGCTTTTCTAACTACGATAATACTTCCGTTAGGGATCCACTAATGATTGTGTTGCCGCATTTAATATTCCCAGAAACAAAAAGAATATTCCCCGACCAAACGAATATTTTATAACAACTTGCTTACTTTGCAAAATTTATAAATATTACCCACAACTATAACATTATATCAAATTTACTCCATAATATTCAAAAATAATATTTATAGAAAATTCATCTTTATTTATAAAAGTTGGGGTCTTACAACCTCCCCTTCTTATGAAATTTTGCCCTCGAAATTAGGGTACGTACCTGGTATGTCGAAGAGGTAAGGATACCTTGATTTCATTTCAGATTCTAACTCCCAAGTTATTTCCTCAACATCGTGGTTTCTCCACAAAACTTTGACTTGAGGTATAACCTTGGAGCGTAGAATATGTTCCTTCTTATCCAAGATTTGAACATGAACCTCTTCATACGTCAAATCTTCCGCTATTTCGTCCGGTTCTAACTCAATAATGTGGTTCGGGTCTTCCACATATTTACGTAACATGGATATGTGAAAAATGTTATGAACACGAGACATACTTGGCGGTAAAGCGAGTCTATAGGCCACAGTTCCTACTCGATCGAGGATTAAAAATGGGCCGATGAATTGAGGATTGAGTTTTCCTCTCTTTCTAAATCTTGTAACTCCTTTCCATGGAGAAACACGCAACAACACATGATCTCCTATATTGAATTCCACGTCCTTTCGATGAAGGTCAACATAACTCTTTTGTCGATCTTGTGAGGTTTTTATACATTGTCGAATCATTTGAATCTTTTCCATAGTCATACGTACCAACTCCGGTCCCAACAATGATGCTTCACCCACCTCATCCCAGCATACTGGAGAACGACACTTTCTTCCATACAACGCTTCGAATGGAGCCATGCCAATACTTGCTTGATAACTGTTGTTATAGGAAAACTCCACCAATGGTAAGAACTTGTCCCAACTTCCCTTGAAAAATCAAGGACACAGAGTCTTAATAGATCTTCAAGAGTTTGAATAGTCCTCTCCGAATCGTCAAATCCGTCCCGAGGATGATATGCTGAGCTAAATCGTAAGTCTGTGCCCATAGCTTTTTGCAAACTAACCCAAAATTGTAAAGTTAATCTTGGGTCTCGATCAGAAACTATGGATACCGACATACCATGCAGTCTTACAATCTCGTTTATGTACATACGAGCAAGACGTTCAAGTGTATAATTTTCTCGTATCGGTAAGAAATGAGCAGACTTGGTCAATCTATCAACAATGACCCAAATCTCATCTATGCCTTGAGAAACCTTAGGAAGACCGTGCTTGAAATCCATGGTAATGTGCTCCCACTTCCATTCGGAATTTCAAGTGGTTGCAATGGACCTTTTGGTACTTGATGTTCGCTTTAACTCGTTGACAAGTTAGACACCTTGAGATAAACAACGCTATCTCTCTCTTCATATTGCTCCACCAAAATGTATGATGAATATCATGATACATTTTGGTACTCCCAGGATGGATTACAAACGGTGTGTTGTGCGCCTCCATCATGATTTTATACTTTAAATCAGGGTCGTTA
Organism: Panax ginseng; assembly: GCA_020205605.1. Lineage (NCBI taxonomy): Eukaryota > Viridiplantae > Streptophyta > Magnoliopsida > Apiales > Araliaceae > Panax > Panax ginseng. The sequence continues at coordinate 67,054,033 of CM035145.1, read as the reverse complement.
GGAACACAAAGTCCGGAGTTGACTCAAGTATTCCTTCTTCATCGATTCTTGCTTCCCAGATAGCACCTTCTTGCACTTTCTTCCTCATACGCATCGACTCCAGTGTCCGTAATTGGCAGCTTTTAACTTTATCGATTAAAGTCGGCTCTACTCAGATATTCGCCATCATCACATGGGTCTCTGGAGTCTTTAACTCTATCTCCATCCTTTGCAAGTCACACAAAATGGGCCTTTCATTGACAATATTGCACTTTCGTACTTGCATATGATCTTCTACTCTCGCGCCGTCTACCACGTTCGCTTTTCCGGGATGGTATTGGATGGTATGATCATAATCTTTCAATCAGCTTCAAGCCAACGTCGTTGTCGCATGTTGAGTTCCTTTTGAGTAAAGAAATATTTGAGGCTTTTATGATCCATAAAGATCTCCACCTTCTCCCCATACAAGTAATGCCTCCAAATTTTAAGTGCAAAGACAACAGCTGCCAACTCTAGATCATGAGTAGGATAATTCCTCTCATATTCTTTGAGTTGTCTTGAGGCATAAGCTATGACTTTCCCATGTTGCATGAGAACACATCCCAACCCTTTGCCCGAAGCATCACTGTAGATGACAAATCCCTCCGAGCCAGATGGTATTGTCAGAAAGTTATTCTTTAACATCTAATAAGTCAAATACTTATCCAGCAACCTGGATTCTAAATCTAGCAACAACACTGCCAATCCAGCAGACTAGATTCCAAATCCAGCAACCTAAACTACAATCCAGCTAACTAGATTCCAAATCTAGCAACTAGATTGCAATCCAGCAAGCATAGATTCACCAATCCATCAATCCAACAAGCTGGATTCTAAATCCTTCAATTTCAGTAAGCTTTTTTCAATCCAGCAAGCTGAATTCATCAAATTTTCCAATCCAGCAAGCTAGATTCCATATCCTTTTCATGAAAAACACTAAATCACTTATTATTTTTCTATCCTTTGCCCAAACACATAATATAGTTCATTGAATATCAATTTCAACAATTACATTGAAAAATACCATAAATCTCTTATTTTAATCTTCCGTCGAATATTATTAATTATGTAATAATGTTCTACGCTAAGGTTATTAACCTTTTAATAACATTACATTCAAATACTACTAATAATATCTTAATCCAATATTATTAGTCATATAACAATAAGTTAAGTCATTAATCACATTAATAAATAATTGTTTTAAATTGTTTTCCTTTTATTAATAAACTTGTTTAAGCATTCTAAAATGCCATAAACATCACAACACTTCACACCCGACCCAAAACTTCATCAAAAACCTGCATAAGCCATGCTCAAGGGTCTCAAGTCATAAATCGTACTTTTCAAATTTTTGGACATCATATATTTAATTAAATCCATTTATCCATTTATCATCATTTAGATGAAAAATACTAAATCAGTTCCAAAAATATTTCTTTTCTGGGATTTGACAGAATATAGTTCCATATTGAACATATATTTTTCCCGGAATTTTTAAAATCCATTTACTATATTTAAATAGTCCATAATAGCCAAATATTCTCCGATTTTTCATAAATCGAGATTAACTCTAAATATTTTGAAATTTTTACAGTATGCTCCTGCTATACACATGTACTTCCAGTAAAAAGTTTGTAAATTTTGGACTTATACACAGAGAGTTATTCGGGTGGCTTCATAAAAATAGTCCTTCACCGTAAAATCCATAACTCTCAAAACGTATGGCCAACAATTCTCAAATTTTTACACAACCTGCATATCTTCTGATATTAACACCCCAAATTTTTCCAGAATTTTTAAAGCACACAAAGTGGACAAAACTGCCCCCGTTTCAGACTGCCCCAAAATAGTCTTATTTTCTTTTTCCAAAATCGGGACTGTTTTGGCTTAATCAGCCACTACACCATGAAAACTCAACATTTTTGAGTTCTACCACTTGAGTTAACTAGTAAACACGTATATCTATCACCCCTCAGTGACGGATCGTAAAAAAGAGTTATAGATTTAAAACGGTGGATTTTCAAAGTAAATAGAAATTTTTGATTTTAAAACTAGAAAAATTAATTTTCTTTTCCTTTTTGATTACAACAAAATAAACACCCAATATGGGTAAATCCATACTTGAATCGATCATAGGGGTTTGAACATCCAATTAAAAACCCCCTTTTCATTAAATAAGAAAAATAAAGGAAGAAAACTTAGAGGAAAAATAGTGTTATACCTTTTTATGCTTCTTCTTCTTCTTCTTCTTTCCATGGAGGATCTTCTCCATTTTTCCCCTACAAGGGTTGCCGATCTCCCTTCTTTTTCCCTCCCTCTTCTCTGTTTCTTCTCTTTCTCCCGTTCTTTCTTTTTCTTTTCTATTTCTCTCTCTTTCTTCTTCTCTTTTTTCCGTGACTCTTCTCCTCTCTTTTTCAGCCACATGTGGCCTCTTATCTCCCTCATATCTTTTTATTTAATTGCTTTATTAAATGACCACAATGCCCTCAATAATTGGGGTAAAACAAATTGGCCACTTATTAAATCTTTTGGGCTTTTAATTAATCATTTGGGCTATGTAATATTTACATAGTCCAATCTTTTTCATCTTACCTCTCCCTAAATATTTAATTAGGATATCTATTCCAAATATTTAGAATTTAAATCATCACTCTTGAACATTAACTTTTATAAACCAATTAAACTTGTTTCAATTAAGTTATAAAATTAATAACTTGAGATAATAAAAATATCTCTTAAATTAATATAATTTTTTTAATATTATTGTTCTCCCACAAGTGGGCCTAGTTTGGGCTCTTAATTAATCTCATTGAGCTAACAAATTTAATTGTTTTACTTACTAACAAAAACTAACTTGGGCTTTCAACCCTAATTAAATTGGATCAACATAATACTTGCCCCACACATAATATATTGGGCTAGATTAACAATTTAATCACCCTTAAATCATTTTATCCACAAGTCATATGATTAAATAATTAATTAGACTTGTTTAAATAATATAACCTCCTTAGTCCATTAAATCTAATTCTTTTGGACTCTAAATAAATTATTGGGCTATGATATTATTATAGTCCATTACTTTTAATATTACCATTCCCTAATTATTTAATTAGGATTTTCATTTTCTCAACTATAACTTAAATCCTTGCTCATGTGCATTTATTTCCTTAACCCAATTAGACTTACCTTAATTAGGTTATAAAAGTAATCAATTGAGATATATAAAATAAATCTCTTAGAACTAGTATATATTATAAATACTAGTATTCTCTCATCTCATAACCCTCAAGTTATTAAATTCTTCATTCCTAATATATATTTAGGATTACACTAGTTTCTTTTATTTGTTTATATAATAAACAAATATAAATCATCACATAATATTCATATTCACTTACTCACATAATCATTAAATAAATTGTGACATGTTCCACAATTCTCTTAGATTAGGACACTAGTATATAATTAAAATACTAGGACTACTAAATAACAATAACCATTTAGGTCATTTAATTCTCATACTTAATTTATATAACTTATTCAAGTTATACAATTTATATTGTATACTTAAATTTAATTTCCTCCTCCTCTCCATAAATTGTTTTCAAATAATTTATTTATATATTAAATATATAATTTAATATATTCAATCATTTATTCAAATATGAATTTAATTTACTAACTTCCTTGATACCAATATACATATTTACATATTGGATCTCCTCTCATATTTTTACTTTACATCATTTGGTATAATATTAAATATTATACCATTATCCATATAACATAATTCACTTCTCACACTAATTTTGACTTTTCTCCATAAAAGTCAACTTTTAACTTTGACCAAAAGTCAACCTTTACACATTTTGTGTTTATCATCCATTCGCACTAAACTTGACGTTCCTTGATGCAAACCGAAGCAAATCCGTGCTTCAAAATTCTATCTTTAACTCAAATTTTGAGTTTTAAATTACTCCTTCATATTGCTAATCGTGTTAACTAACGACTTTATACTTGTTCAATTCATATCAAATTTTACAGGTATCATAATACCTTATTCCTGATATTTATTCAAATACCTACAAATTCATTTCTAGGGTTTTGAAATTTTGTAACCTATATTTTCTCTATTCTCATTCGAATAGCAAACCATATAGGTTTTACTTGAAATTTTTTAAATAAATCCTCAAATTCTCATCTAGGTTTTATTCTTTAACCTTTATTCTAATCATTCAAGATTTTATGAATTTTTGGGTTGTCACAATTAAACTCAACAATCCTTTAATATTCAAATTCATCATTGGCTAGACATAAATTCCACATAGCTAGAAATGCGAAACATGCAACTAAACATATAATGCAACTAACATACTAACACATATCATCATGACTAAAAAAAAATAAACAGAGAAAATGCAATGCAAACATGCAAAGTGAAAAATTTAAACGAACATGCAAACACTACATGCAACTACCAACACTACATGCAACTACCTACTACCCAATACCCCCAAACTTCAAATATTCAGTGTCCCAATGAATGAAGGTATAAGCTTAGAAGAACTCCCCTACTGATCAGCTACACCACCCTCTTCGGGTGGTGAATCCGGTGGTGGAAATGGCACGGCTGTCCCAAATTGTGGCCACTCGAGTGTAGTACCCTACTGTGCAAAAGCCTCCACTAGCGACCTTGTCAATCCCATAGCAAACGCTGCAAAGTTATCATACATAGCATCGACCTTTCGCTCTAACCTTCAGAGATGACGGTCATCATGGACAACAGTGGCTTGAGTGGCTTGTGTTGACGTTCCTGCTTTAGTTTCCTGTGTAGACTGTGGTGGAGGCACCGAGGATGTGGGTTGAAGGATGAAACCTTTTCCCCTCGGGTGTGGCTCACCTCCTGCCCAATCGTCGAATTTGGCAATCGTCGCATTAGTTATATCTTGACTAGGCATTTGCATCTGTTCATCATCCCACTGGGCTCCTTGCTGTGCACACAGACTCACAATAACGGACGCATGTGGGATACTTCCCGTAGTGCTCCCCCTCATGTAACATAACATGTTCTGATTAATGAGATATCCCACATCGATGTATTTGCCTGTGACTATTCCCCACAAAATGATAGCCCTCTCAGTTGTGATTTCATGCTGATGCGTTGAAGGTATAAGCTTCGTACATATGAACAGATTCGAAGCCTTTGCATAATGATTTAGGGCTGAGACTGGGAAAGTGCGAGGCTGATTCGTTCATGCCCTACAAGTCCATTGCGTTCCTGGAATGCACAAGTCAGTGATGACTTCGTCCAAATCCATCTCAAAACGGGCAGACTCAACCCAATTATCATACCCAGTCGGTGGAGTATCGAGTATTCTGAAAGCAACCCTGATTGATTGAGGGCAATAATAAACTTAAACTCCTCGAACCATTGATAAACCACTCATAGTATCTTCGACATTAGCATAAAATTCTCAAACAATACCCATGGGAGCAGGCATAGGGGTTGCATTAAATCCCCCCCCATCCTCTTTCTCGAATCATATTCCATAGTTGCCCATCTTGCTTCCCATGCTTGAAGCCTCGTTCCTTCATAAACGTCTTTGTCACTATTCTATAGTACTCTGTTTGTGCCTCCAGACTGAGAAATTTTATATGATCCACAATATCCTCATCTTGACTACTAGAAGAAGAAGATGATGATGGAGCGACAGAACGTGCACGCTTAGGTCCCATTTGAAATTGTTGAAGAAGAAGAAAACTTGATTGATACAATTGTGAGTGATATAATCGCTGCACATAGAACCCCCAAACTTATATTGCACAAACCCATTGAAACTCTAGTTTTATCAGTATAGATGTTGAACATGGGTAGGATAACTGATGCGAGAATCAAGCAGTGGAGATGAGACGTTACACCTTCAATTTGGAACGATTTGGAAAGGAAGAGTCGTGCGTGTCTTGGAGAAGAATAAAAATGCTCTCTCTTTTATTTGAAATAATGGCAGATATGGGGCAAGACACATTTTTAAATCTAAAAATTTTTCCAAGTCCGGTGTCGAGCGCGGCCGCGCAGTTTTTGAATAGGGCAATGGCGCGGGGGAGTGACTCCAGCGCAGGCACGCGGTTTCTTAATGCTTTCTTGGCACGGGCGCGCGACCTTGTATTCTGCATTGCCATCTTGTATCCTAAATACATCAAAGTAGCAATGAATCCATTCCAATACACTTGTTCAATCAGCAACTATCCTGATTAGATATCATGCCTCCAAAATCAAAACAAAAATTAATGATTATGCATACATGACTATCCTAACCCAATACTTTCTCTGCTACTCCTACGACTCATCATACGCTTAGTCAGATCTCATAATACTAATTTAACACAAAGTATACTATGAATACTAACAAAAACATGAAACTAAATATACTTTAAACAAAATTAAATACGAGTTAAGGATAGAACTAATGGGTTGCCTCCCATCAAGCGCTAATTTATAGTCAATTAGCTTGACTATCTCTTACTTCTCATGTTAAAGAAAGAATTGAGGTTACTTTTTGTCTGTCAACCTCACCACCAAAATAATGCTTCAGCCTCTGTCCATTCACTTTAAACGGCTTGTTCGGGAACTTATCGAACACCTCTATTGTACCATGTGGGAAAATTATCTTCACTGTGAATGGCCCTGACCACCTTGATTTGAGCTTCCCAGGAAAAAGTTTAAGTCTAGAATTGAACAACAAAACTCTTTGTCCTAGCTCAAATATTCTCTCTATGATCTTGCGATCATGCCATTTCTTCACCTTTACCTTGTATAGCTTCGAGTTTTCATATGCCTGTAGTTTGAATTCATCCAACTCATTGAGTTGGATTAGGCATTTCTCTCCTGCAGCCTTCAAATCAAAATTGAGCTTCCGAATTGCCCAATATGCCTTATGCTCAAGCTCCATAGGAAGGTGACAAGCTTTTCCATAAACCAGCTTAAAAGGTGACATTCCCAACGGAGTTTTATACACAGTTCTGTATGCCCAAACAACGTCATCAAGTTTCGAGGACCAATCCTTTCGTGTGGGGTTCACAACTTTCTCCAAAATTCTTTTGACTTCACGATTGGAAACTTCATCTTGGCCATTGGTTTGAGGATGATAAGCTGTAGTAATGCGATGATTAACCCCATACTTAGCCAATAGAGCTGTGAACTGCCTATTATAAAAATGATTGCCCTCATTACTAATGATAGCTCTTGGAGTCCCAAACCTTGTGAAAATACTCTTTTGTAAGAACCTTAGGACCACTTTGGCATCATTCGTTGGAAGAGCTGCCACTTCCACCCACTTTGACACATAATCAACTGCTAACAAAATGTACAAATTTCCACATGAAGAAACGAAAGGGCCCATGAAGTCTATCCCCCAAACATCAAAAATTTCCACCTCGAGGATAGTGTTCAATGGCATCGTTGAAAATTGTTGGCCAATAAAATCCTGCTTGTAACACTCTAGCCGCTGTTCGCTCTCCACTATAATGACCACCATATAAAGAAGCATGACAATCCTGCAAAATCCCCTTAGTCTCACTATATGGGATACATCTCCTTATCATCTGATCATCACATTGCTTGAACAAATATGGTTCATCCCATATAAACCACTTCACATCATGGAAGAATTTCTTTGTTTGATAGCCAACGAAGTCAGAAGGTAACATCTTACTCACCAAGTAGTTTGCATAATCTGCAAACCATGGCACTTCCCCTTTCACCACAAATAACTGCTCATCTGGAAAGGATTCATTAATCATAACCTTGTTATCTGCCTCCCTTCCCAGATTCTCCAGTCGAGATAAATGGTCCGCCACTTGGTAATCAGTTCCCTTTCTGTCTTTGATCTCTAAATCAAATTCTTGCAATAATAGTATCCATCTAATCGAGGCTTTACATCCTTCTTTGCAACTAAATGTCGAATTGACGCGTGATCCGTGTACACTATCACCCTTGTACCAATCAGATACGATCTAAACTTATCAAAAGCATACACAACTGCCAGTAATTCCTTTTATGTGGTGGTGTAGTTCAACTATGCATCAGTAAGGGTCTTGCTCGCATAGTATATCACATGAAAGATCTTTTCCTTCCGCTAAGCAAAAGCAGCCCCCACAGCATAATCACTGGCATCACACATCAATTCGAATGGTAGGTCCCAATCCGGTGCTGTGATTACTGGTGCTGAAGTTAACCTCCTCTTTAAATGGTCAAATGCAGACACGCAATCCTCGTCAAACTTGAACTGTGCATCCTTCTCCAATAAATTGAAAAGTGGTTTAGTTATCTTGGAGAAGTCTTTAATGAACCTGCGGTAAAAGCCTGCATGTCCTAGAAAACTTCGAACACTTTTTACTGAAGTTGGTGGTGGCAAATTCTCAATGGTTTGTAATTTAGCTCTGTCCACCTCAAGTCCCTTCTTTGATACCTTATGTCCTAGAATTATTCCTTCCTGTACCATAAAATGACACTTTTCCCAATTCAATACCAGGTTTGTCTCAACACATCTTCTCAAAACCATGACCAAATTTTCCAGACATAGATCAAATGAATCCCTAAATACTGAAAAATCATCCATAAATACCTCGACATTTTTCTCCACCATATCTTAAAAAATAGCCACTATACACCTCTGAAAAGTGGCTGGGGCATTACAAAGACCAAAAGACATCCTCCTAAAAGCAAAAGTACCATATGGACATGTAAAGGTTGTCTTTTCTTGGCCCTCTAGAGCTATAACAATCTGATTGTAGCCTGAATACCCGTCCAAAAGACAATAGAACTCATGCCCCGCTAGTCTGTCCAACATTTGATCAATAAATGGCAATGGAAAGTGATCTTTCCTTGTAGCTTTGTTAAGCATGCGGCAATCCATGTAGACTCTCCACCCCGTCACTATTCTTGTCGGAATCAACTCATTATTTTCATTGGAAATCACGGTCATACCACCTTTCTTGATTTTACACTGCATCGGCTCACCCATGAACTATCTGAAATTGGATATATAATGCCTGCATCTAGCCATTTCAACACTTCGTTCTTTACCACTTCCTTCATGATCGGATTAAGTCTTCTTTGATGTTCCACCGAAGGCTTGCTATTATCTTCCAGCAGGATCTTATGCATACAAAAAGATGGGCTGATCCCTTTATATCTGCTATAGTCCATCCTATAGTTGACTTGAACTCTCTAAGGACTCTTAGCAATTTTTCTTCCTAAAAAGATGTTAGTGCAGAAGAAATAATCACAGGTAATTTTGAATTTTCATTTAAAAATGCATACCTCAAATGATCAGGTAGTGGTTTCAATTCAAGTTCTTGAGGTGTTTCAAGAGATGGTTTCAATTTTTCTGAAGACTCTCTAGCTTTCTTTAATGGCTCAACATGAATCTTGAATTTTCTGAATTGTGGATTTGTATCAAGGAAATGCATAAGTTCTTCAAATTCCTCCTCATCTAATTCTGAATTTCTAGCAATAACACTTCTCAATGGTTCCTGACCCACCAAGCTCTCTACTTTATCATTTAGCACTTTGTCCACCAAATCAACCTTGAAACATTCCTCTTCATCTGTTAAAAATTTCACTGCCTTGAATACGTTGAAAGTAACTTCCTGATCATGAACACGCATTGTAAGATCCCATTTCTGAACGTCTATCAAGGTTCTTCCTATTCCTAGGAATGGTCTTCCAAGTATGATTGGTATACTCCTATCTTCTTCATAATCTAGAATGATAAAATCAGCTGGAAAGATGAATTTATCCACTTTTACCAAAACATGTTCAACAATTCCCCGTGGATAAGTGATCGACCTGTCAGCTAACTGTAATGAAATATTTGTCGGCCTTGGAGCCGACAATCCCAACTGATTAAATACTGTCAATGGCATCAAGTTGATACTAGCTCCAAGATCACATAAACATTTACTGAAGCTCATCCTTCCAATTGTGCATGGTATTATGAAACTGCACGGATCCTTTAGCTTTGGAGGTAATTTGCATTGAAGCACTGTACTGCATTCCTCCGTCAAGGCCACTGTTTCAATTCTTCTAATCTCTTCTTCCTTGACAAGATACCCTTCATAAATTTTGCATAACTAGGCATCTGTTCCAATGCCTCAGCGAAAGGTATGTTAATCTGCAGCTTTTTGAATACCTCCAAGAACTTACTAAACTGACTGTCTTCCCTCTGCTTATGCAATCTTTGTGGATAAGGAACAGGATGGTGAACTATTGGTATTTTATTCATGGGCTTCTCAAATGAACCTTCTTGATTCTTCTCTTCTTGTTGCTGTCTAGAATCTTCCTTATCAATTTTCTCTTGACAGATTTTCTTGGCCATCAGGCCGCTAGCGTCTTCCCATCATGTAAAAAAGTGGGCGTGCATGCCATGCTAATTTTCTGCAACTTATTTTTCAGACCTAAGTGTAATCGCTTGACATTGTTCCTTCCCTCCCCTTCTTGGATTTGCCTCTGTGGTACTTGGCAATGAACCCTGTGGTCTGTTATTAAGCATGCTCCCCATCTGACCCATTTGAGTCTCCAGATTTTAATAGCCACTGCTTGGCTTTTAATCATCATTTCCGTATTTGCCATTTACTTCATCATCACTTCCTCCATCTCTGACTTCTTTTCTTGCGGAGGTGCTAGTGGTGTATGATGTTGTTGAGAAAATCCAGGTGGGTACGGTGGTCTTGGTAACTGTTGCTGAGCTGACTGTGACTGAGATTGGTTATGCGGTTGAAACTGACTTTGTTGATTTTTCCTTGATTATTTAACCAACTGAAATTTGGATGGTTGCGGTTGTTGGCACTATATGTGTTCTGAAATTGACCTTGATCCTTCCTATAGTTTCTCACATATTGCACAGATTCCGAACTGATAGTACATTGGTCTGTTGAATGTGACCCTGCACATATCTCACACACAAATGCAACTGTCTTCGCCTGGGGGTCTGTCAATGAGTCAATCTTCTTTTCCATGGATGCCATTTGTGCTGACAATTGAGTGATAGCATCCACTTCTAACAAACCTGCAACTTTGGGCTATGGCAGTCTGGCTGAAGAATTTTGGAAATCATTAGCTGTCATCATCTCTATGAGATTATAGGCCTCTTCATAGCTCTTCGCCCATAGAGCTCCTCCTGCAGCTGTAACGCCCTGAGAAAATCGAATTTTTGAGAATTAAATTTTTATTTTTATTAAATGAATTTAATTAATTATTTATGGAGCAAGCTAATCGAACGTCGTTCTCTGACCTATAAATGTCAGAACATCGTAGGATTTTGGCTACGTGGTAGAATTAAAGTGTTTGAATTTCCAAAACGAAAATAAAAGCTTTCCGAGAAATTTTTCAAAAACACTATTCACGCATTTCTGCTCGGGAATTATTTTTGAACTTCCGAGAAATACGTAACGATAGAATATCGAGGTGAGATGGAATATCCAATAATATTTCAGTTATGGAAAACGTAATATTTCGCCTGTGGACTTAAAACCTAACGTTTAAGGAAAATGATTTACGAGAAGGAAATGTAATGCGATTAATGAATTAAGCGATGATTGTATAATACGTAGGTATTGTACGAGGTAGAGAATACGAGTATGATACGAGGTATTATACTGATGCGTATATGAATGATGGTATGTCGATATATTGAATAAATATACTGAGGGAATACTGAGATGAATACGTGATTATACATTATAAGGCTTTAAGCTCAATGTATTGAATTTGTAGAATTGGTAGGATTTATTAAGTATTATGTGAGCCCAAGTATTGAATGGTTAAGTCCAATGTGAATTTATTAATGTAAGCCCAATGTTTGTTTAATTACAAGCCCAAGGTAATTTAATGTGCAAGCCCAATGATTAAGTAAGTAAATTAAGTTAAGGCCCAAAGTAAATATCCTATGGGTAAGAACCATGGAGCAACCCATGGGTGATTCAAAGTGATGAGCAAGTAACTTAGTGGCTAAGTTATGTGATTAGCAAGAATACTTAAGGGTTAAGTAAATGTGGTGATCAAGTATTGGATATATGTTGTAATGACCAAGTATTTTAAGTGGGGAGCAAGATAACTTAGAGGCTAAGTGTTGTGGTAGCCAAGTTTACTTAAGGGCTAGGTAATGAATAGTAAGGAGGTGGAGGATTTAATGACTAATCTACCCTCACTTTGAGATGCCTATAAATAGAGAGCTTTGCATTCATTTGTTGGTTGTTCAAAATTCATCCAACTTCTCTCAAGCTAAACAACTTATTTGGTTGAGAGAATAAGCACTTATAAAGTTAGACTTTCTTTGTTAGCCTTTCCACCTATAACTTATAGCTTATTGGTTAGAGAGAGTAAGTGAGAATAAGCTAAGAAGTTAACCTTTGAAGTTCAAGAATCAAGAAGGAGATTAAAGATTTACCAAGTGTTATTCAAAAGTAAGTGATCTTAAACCATGTTTCTTTCTCTCTTCCATTGATAGAGAAGGGGGTATTGGTAGAACAAGCATGCTAAGAAGTGGTTGAAATGATGAATCAAATGGCTTAAGTCTTAATAAGCCGTATACGTAATGAATAAGAAATCCAAACCAAGAATAAGTTATGAATTCATAAGGAACTTATATGAACTTTTTATATGTTTTCTTAAGAAGATGGTATGATAATAAGAAGCAAGGATGGTGGTTAAAAGATTGAAGCCATAGGAAATCATGAGAAAAGAAGTCATAAGTTATGAGAAATGGAAATATAAGTAGTTTATATTTTCATAAGTTATAAATTCACAATGAACTAGTAATAACTTATCATTGTTATAAGTTAATGAAGCATGAATGTCAAGATATTAATATGATGGATTGAATCCAAGTGAAATGGTCTACAAATCTCAAGTAACGAAGTTTCGCCGGAATTCACACGATTAGACGACAATCGTCGAATTCGTGAAATTCTCGGAATGGAAGTCGAATTTTGATATTGAGCTTGGAAACATTGGTTTTTAATGGAGACAAGTCGTATTTGTCATTATAGAGTTGCAGACTCGAAAATGGCCGGATTCCGACTTAGAACGAATAAACGGGCGTTGAACGTTCAAGAACGTTTATCATTTTCGTTAAAAAAAGGGACTAATAAGTGAAATTTTAGCAAACGAAGTCGAATAGATAAAATTCTTGCATGAACGCATAGAGTACGTAATTTGTGAACCATAGGCTCTTGAATGAGCCAATTCAGACTTATAACGAAGAATTTACCAGTCTGGGAATCTCACAAAGTTGAAAATCTGTCAAAAATATCTGTGGCTCAGAGTCCATGCCATGGCATATGACTCAAAGCTTAAATGACCGTGTACTTGACATCAAAGTGAGCTTTAGACCACCGCAAACTCGTGCCGCAGTGGCAGTCCGATCTCCAAGCCCTAATAAATGGCAATAGCGGTGTGCAACAACACAACAAAGGATCACCGGCGCCACAACGCCAATCTTAAAAGCTAGACAATAAAGAAATGTTTACAAGTAGAAGATGAAGGGAAATTGTTGAGTAACGAACTAATGAACTTAATTAAACATTATCAAGTCATAATTGAACCCCAAGTATGATCACTTAGGGTTAAAAAAAAGTCAATTGAAGATGAACACAAATGATATTCAATGTTAATACTTCACCAATGACGATCGAGTTTCGATTAATAACGTCTGAGACGTTAGTAAGCCGTGAGGAAGGATAATTAACTTTCGAACCGAGTTGTATTAATGAAATAATTTCACTTAAGTATAAGAGAACGAAGTTAGTAAGAATGATGTAAAAGAACGACGGAAAGCGAAACTAATAAATAACAAATCTAATACTGGGATTAGATTGAGAAGAAGGGTAAGATTATTTAGGAACTAAGTATGTTCATTCATGACCTAATGTGGTATGTTATGTGCTTATGTGTTGTAGAAACTGTAAAGGTTCAAAGGAAACGTAATTGTACTGTAGCAGACGCTGAAGGCAAGTTTTTCTTAAACGCTTGTCTAACCTTCGTGTTCGCCAGGTTTTCAAAATGATTCACGTTATGAGATGCATGTATGCTTTCAAAGAAAATTCAAGCCGGTTTTAACTCCTACTAGACTAATCTTGATAGATTGACTAATTTCTTTATAAGTCTTTCAATATAGAATTGCTAACGCTATCCTATGCCAACTCTTTGAGTGCGGATTCAAGGTAAGCTTTGAATATGTATAAACAAATGTATTTTCATCGAGTATTCGATGGGCACGCGTGAGGTTGCCACACAACTTAAATGTACACACGTTTAATGGATGTAGTGTTGATCAACATAGGTACTATAAAGTCGATCACCTAGATGTACTAAATAAGCTATCGCAGGACTTACGGACTTCGTGTCGAGTTGTCCTTTTCAAAGAAACTATAAGACGTTCACATCTTGAACTAGAATTGATGATTCATGGAATATTATTATTGAAAAACATTTTGAAGGAAAAAGGAAAGCTATTTTGAATTATTGATAGTATTTCGTAACTATCATCCAGTTATTGAAGATATACGATTCCTATGTTTCAAGCATGCTTTTAAAATGAAACTGTTATACTTGCTGAGCTTGTTATGTTCATTCTTGCTTGAACCATATGAATGCAAACTTAGACGATATAATAATCAAGGATTCTACAAGGATAAAGAGAAGGCTAAAGTGAACGTGTAGATTACCTATGTAATAGTATAGGTTTGTAATGATAATATTTGATATTATGACATGAACAAATTTAACGGTTATAAAGAGCTTGGGGAATAGTAGTATTATTTTGGAATATATATAATACATATTCGTTCTTTTAAGGCATGTCAATTGAATGATTGTGTAAACTGTAGCACCGTGGAACACCATATGTCGGGTTGAAAGAGACCCGGATTTGGGGGCGTCACAGCAGCTGCATCTATAATCGGTCTTAATTGTTATCCCAATCCATTATAAAATGTGTTGATAATCATCCAATATGGCATGCCATGGTGTGGACACTTCCTTAGCATTTCCTTATATCTCTCCCAGGCTTCATATAATGATTCACCCTGTTGCTGCTCAAACTGGGAAATTGCTGTCCTCATCTTTGCATTCTTAGCCATTGGAATGAATTTGGCTAAGAATTTATGTGCTAGGTCCTCCCATGTGGTGATAGATCCCGCAGGTAAAGAGTGAAGCCAACTTCTAGCTTTATCCCATAATGAAAATGGAAATAGTCTAAGTCTGATTGCATCCTCTGTCACCCCGTTATATCTGAAAGTATCACATATTTCAATGAAGCTCAATAGGTGTTCATTTGGATCGTCCGTAGCAGCACCCCCAAACTGTACCGAATTCTGCACCATTTGAATAGTGCCCAACTTAATCTCGAAGGTGTTGGCTTGTTGTTTTTTCTTCACCAATACTCAGTTCCCTATCAACACACCTTCCATTTTCCACGCCTTTGTTAGATCCATACCACAGTGCCAATGCCAAATCAGGCCATTTCCTGCATTTCTATACCAGAGGAGTTCTACGTAAGTAATGCAAAATAAACACCAAATTCAATTAAAAACATACTAAAATCCACTTGAGATAAGCATAATTCTCGTGAATTGACATTTAATTAGTAGGTATAAAACCTACTTATCATTGCTTCTTCGGCATCGTGGTTCTTCCATAACACCTTTACAGAAGGTATAACTTTGTTCCTCAGAACTTGCTCTTTTCTATCAATGATTTGAATAGGCACTTCCTCATACGTTAAGTCCTTCTCCATATGAATAGGTTCATATTCTATCACGTGTTTATAATCTGGCTTATAAGGACGTAATATAGATACATGGAACACATTATGTATCTGTTTCAGGTCTGGAGGTAATGCTACCACGTAAGCTACCTTTCCTACCATTTTTAATATCTCGAAAGGTCCTATAAATCTTGGACTTAACTTTCCCTTCTTTCCAAATCATATCTTTCCTTTCTAGGGAGATACCTTTAGAAATATATACGAGCCTACTTCAAATTCTCTATTCACTCGATGCGAATTCGCATATTTCTTCTGTCTGTCTTGAGCTGCTACCAGAAGCATTCGTATCAGCTTCACTGTATCTGCTATCTGCTACACCAATTCAGGTCCTAACATTCGACGTTCTCCCACTTCATCCCAACACAATGGTGTTCTGCACTTTCGTCCGTATAGATCTTCGTAAGGTGGCATGCCTATGCTCGCATGATAACTGTTGTTATACGCAAACTCTACTAACGGTAGATGATCATCCCAACTACCCTTGAAATCCATGACGCAAGATCTCAGCATATCTTCTAGCGTCTGAATTGTTCTCTCGCTCTGCCCATCAGTTTATGGATGATAAGTCGTACTCAACTTCAGCTGCGTTCCCATATGTTCTTGTAGACTCCTCCAAAAGTTCGATGTGAATCGTGGATTACGATATGATAATATTGAAATTGGTACTCCATGTATGGAAATGACTTCCTTAACATAAAGTTTAGCTAACTGGTCTAAGTTATACTTAACTCTTATTGGAAAAAAGCGAGCCGACTTCGTCAACCGGTCTACTATTACCCAAATCGCGTCGTACCCCTTCTGAGTAACTGGAAGTCCCACCACAAAATCCATCGTGATATGCTCTCACTTCCACTTCGGAATTTCCAAGGACTACAACAAGCTATAGGGTTTCGATACAGAAACGTACAACAAAAATTAAAATTTTAAAGCAATTTTGAAACCCTAAACAGGATGCATGCGAAAATCAATTAACTCAGTGTAAAGAGATTATACCGAATATGAAAATGCTTCTGAAACGCTTCGAATCTCCAACGCAATTCCTCACGAAACTACGTCTCCATGGTATCCACACGAATGTCACACGAACCGTCGCACGATTCTGCAATAAAGGGACTTGCGGTACTAGCCACCAAAGGAACATGATTTTTCGAAAGGTTTTCTCTCTAGTCTCTCTCTAAGAGCGGCTAGGGTTTTGAAGTTATGATGATCCCCTAAGTGGCTGCTATATATCATATATATAGTAGTTAAAAGGTATTAATCAAAACCTAATTTCATAAAATCTGAATTTATATATATATATATATATATATATATATATCTTAATTAAGTCTTACTTAATTAATATACATATATACAAATTATCCTTTTAATTTAAATTAAGTGATTTAAATACTATTAATCATATTAATATATTTAAATCCTTAAAATTTAAATTAATTCCCTTTTAAATTACGTTCTATGTGTGTGACCCTATAGGTTATTATTACGTTGGAAATAATTTTAAAATCATATTATAAATTATAAACAGTGAGCGGCATCTAGTAATGCATCACTGCTACCCAAGTAATAATAAGATCGATGATTCGATGCAACATTTTCGTGACCAATGTTTTAATGTAATTTAATCCTTTTAACCTTAATATCCTAGATCAAACTCGAGTCATGGAATGTGTCATACTCTTCATAATTTAATCTGAGTTTTTCTTGATCAATGAGTAGACTATATAAAACAAATCATTATTTGAGCATGGCCATTCATTTCATAGTCTCACTCAATCAAGAGGCCTATGGATATCACCCCTAATATATAGGATGGTTAAATTCCATCTAGATCACTCATATTCCTCACACGATTCATGATGTACTCAATAATCACCTTTATAGTCCACCCTATTAAAGGTGACATTTGATGATATCAAAGTACATAAATTCCCGTGTAAAAATATAGTGATTTCAGGTCGGAGGACCATTACATCATTGTCACTATGAGAATTGCTAATGACACTTCGTATAATGCTCCATATAGAATTCTCATGGTGGGTCCATCCCGAGACATCGTTTCTCTAACATGTACCTATGCATTGACTTAATATCTTATATATTTATGACCAATGAGATTTGGTCATCAGTCAATCCACATACTAGTCTTAATGCATCATTGTTGTCCCATCAACAATGATACTTGACTAGGGACATTTAAGAACAATGATACTAATTGTAATTATATAATCTCATATTCAAGTCACATACTTGAAACTATATAATTTGTATCACTATTCTAAGGATTTTTTATTATGTTAACATTTATATAACGCAGTAAATAAAACCATAATAAAATTATTCATTTATTCAATCAAATATAATATCAAAACGTCAAGCACTTATATCAAATAATTGGCCTCTAGGGCATAAACTCTAACACAAGCCACTTGGTCTCTGATGTTCAGCCTTAACCTTTTGACAAGTTAAGCACCTACTCACGTATTCTTCTATTTCCCTCTCCATGTTCGGCCACCAAAAACTCTGTCGAAGGTCTTGATACATCTTAGTACTACAAGGATGAATCGAGTACCTCGAACTAGGAGCTTCTTATAACACTTGCTCCTTTAATCCTGTCTCATTCGGAACCCAAATTCTTCCTTCTAATCTTAATAATCCCTGATTATCAAGATTATACTTTAATTCTTTTTCCATGGTTAGCCGCTTCTTCATCTGGTCACAATCATCATTTCTGAGTTGTACCTCATCGACTCTCTCTACAATAGTAAATTGAATCTCAGTTGTAAACAATTTTTGACCTCCCTCACTCGGTAACTTTACGTCTAACTCAATATTATCCATCTCTGTTATTAACTAAGTTTGAGACGTTAACATAGGCAACTTCTCCCGACCCTTCCTACTCAAGGCATCGACCACTACATTGGCTCCTTCAAATTTTACTCCCCCATCGATCTTTACCTTATTCTTCTTCTCCTTGTGGTATTGGATTAAATCCTCATTACCACCTTCGGCAATTATTGCCTTCTCTAGTATAGTCCCTGTGACACCCCCAAATCTGGGTTACCTGACCCCCGAGTTTGGTGCTCACGATTCACAATATAATAACATCTAACTACCCATTTATATAGAAATAGTAATACATACGTCATTAACAGAGATTGTTAATACATTAGTCCCAGGTCATCTAACCTTAACATTACAAATATACCCTTTAGATATACAAAAAGGGTTCACAAATACAACATAATAATAATGTTTATTACAACTAATCCAGTACTATGCCTTTGCCTTTGTTCTACTTTGATCTGTTGGCCTCTTCGTTCCTAGCTGAAATGTTTTATTTAGCAAGGGTGAGCAACAAATTTGCCCCGCAAGTTAAGATATACAATAAATGTATATGAATCATTAAGAACATACTATCTATTTTGATAGAATAATGCCAAAGTTCAGGGAACTTTGAATTAGCTGAACAAAGCTTTAATAACTAACAAGTCTTCTCGCATTCTATGCAACACAATAATCTAATAATGAAAGAGTACAATGCTTTCAAAGTTTCTACGATATTCTAATGAATAATCAAGAATCAATTCTACGCAATTACAAAGAGGAATGTTTTCCAGATTTATTCTGAGTGATCCATTGGATCTTGAACTTCTCTTCTCGGGTATATATCGAAGTTTTACTTTGACATATACGCAGGTGTATCAGATAACCATAAAGATTAAATCATACCCCTCTGCAAGTACTTAGAGCCAAATTAACTCAGTGTACCCTATATTATGCATAATACTTAATCGCAAGCAAAAGGCCGAATATACGACCAATAAAATGTTTCCTTTATATAAAGGTTGTTCTTCTCGATCAGAATCGAATTTGATTTAACAACGAAATATTATGATTTCAATATTTAGTCACTTCTCGATCTAGCCGAAATAGTTGGCATCAATCTGTCAATAATAATTGAATTATCTTCTCGAACCAATCAAGTTCTAATAATTGTTCGTCTAGCTAGAATAATTTGCTCAGACATATCTCAACACAAGTCGACAATAAACAGGAATTATCTGTACTATCATTACTAGCTTTTACGGATGTAAGTATCCAACAATAGTTATTCTCTAATTATATTATCAGAATTCACTAATTCAATTTGAATTAATAAACATGCACTAACTGCGAATAATCAACAATAAATTATTGGACGTGGTCTAATTAACAATTATTAACCACCATAATAATTAAACAATATTAACTCAAGGTTGAGTTAAAAAACTTGCCTCTTCCACTGTTTACAGCTACACAATATACTTATCTGCTTTCGAAAGACCTATAACCAATAACATCGGTCTCACAATTAGCACAATAATTCACAACACGTATAACTGTAATTCACAGTCAATCTGTCTCCTAGGCACATTACCTGTAGCGCCCCCAAATCCGGGTATCTTCAGACCTGAAAGATGGTGCTATACTGTACAACATTCATTCATTCATTCAATTGAAAAGTCTCAAAGAACGAATATAACCTCTATATATTTAAAGTAATATTTACATTTCCCAAGTTCTAAACCCATTAAAAAGGTTCTTTGTCATAATATCAGTTACATTACAACAATAGACCTATACTATTACAAGACAACTTAGAAATCTGCCTTAGTTTTTCCTTTATCTTTTCCTGATCCTTCGGGACGTTCAGTCTTTGCTGCATTCATATGGTTCAAGCAAGAGTGAGCATAACTAGCTTAACAAGTATAACAATTTCATAACAACATGCTTGACACATACAAATCGTATATCTTCGATAACTGAACAATAGTTATGAAGTACTATTGATAATTCAAAATAGCACTTCATCTTTTCTTTCAAAATGTTTTATAATAACAACAGTATTAGTAAAACATTCACTCTGGTCAGAGACCTCGAGTATTCATTCTTTATTGGAAAAGGACAACCCGGAAGCAAATCCGTAAGCCCGATATTACTTATGAGCACTTCTAGGTGATCAGCCTATTGTACTCTATGTTGATCAACACTACATCCGTTAAACGTATGTACGTTTAAGCATTTGGAAACCTCACGTGCCTGTCGTTTTACCATCAAAACATTTGTTTAACATTTCAATCTTCTTTTGAAAACCATATCAAGTAGTTGACAAAAGATAGCAACATTTGATAATACATGAATAGATTATTAATACATCAAGTCTAGCCAAAAGAATTGGATTCAACTTCAACATACTTCAATTCATGCGAAAGAATACATGAATCTCAAAAACTTGTTCAGATTGAACTGAGACAAGAGTTGGAATACTTGCCTTTAACGTCTGCTACGGTATTTTAACTTTATATTCAAGTCGTTCAAGTCGTTCAAGTCTCTACAATACATGATCACATAATGCCTTACATTAGGTCACATATAATCAAGTATGTATATGACTATATCATACCCTTCATTTCCAATCTAATTGTATATTAGATTCAATTAATATTCATTCTGGTTTGTCATTATATTTGACTAGGTTTCTCAACCTTTATACATCATCCTTAAGGTTTAACAAAGTTTTATCAATGTTACATTACCTCCCTTAAGTTATGTTTACTTTCATTTCTTTTCTTTGTACTTAAAAAATTACTATCTTTGTTACGAGACCGTAATAAGTACTTCAACTTTATATTTACATCTCATGTCATGCACATGAGCCTTATCACATCTCTCGACCGGACTTGGTATTTAATGCATTCCACATATATGAACTAAGGTTCATTCACAACATGCGGCGAACTCTTGCAAGATATGCTTCGGTTATTGTTCCGCATGCCATGCACATCTCTTTTGTTTAGGGTTGGCCATGCCATTTCTGACTCAGTGCACCGATAATAATTTCAGCTTTTAAAATTTTGTGAACTTCCCGAACGCATAACTTCTTCGTTATAAGTCCGAATTGGCTCGTTCAAAAGCCTACGGTTCACAAATTACGTACTCTACATGACCATTCAAGAATTTTATCTAATTGACTTCGTTTGCTAAAAATTCACCTATTGGTTCATTTTTAACGTAAACGATAAACGTTCGTGAACGTTCAACGCTCATTTCTTCGTTCTAAGTCGGAATCCGATCATTTTTGAGTTCGCAACTCTTAAATGCCAAATATGACTTGTCTCCAAGGGAAAACAAAGGTTTTGTGATCAAACACAAAATTTGACTTCCATTCCGAGAATTTTACATATTCGGCGATTATCGTCCAATCGTACAAATTCCGGCAATTCTTCCTTCTTATGATTTGTTCAACATTACAAAGGAACTTCATTCATCATGTGAACATTTTAACATCCTTAATACAACAACTTATATTCATGGTTGGATTCTTGGACTTATTCTTCAATAGCTCATAACTTGTTAAATTATAAACTACTTAAGATTAGATTATTCATGACTTATGACAATTAAAATTTCTTAACCATCACTTCTCATATGTTCTCAACATATAACTTAACTTAGGTATACATGATACATATAATCATATAAGTTCTTTTACATTCATTTCATTTTTCTTAATAAACTTCTTACAAGTTCATATTATTTTCACATAAGTTTATAACTCATGCTAGCTTAAATGACTTATTACCAACTTAATTGGCTTAAGTTCATTACTTACTCATTCATGTTTCTTAATCCCACTTTTCTTATCATCCTATCATGATAGAGATAGAAGATATTTGGAGAAGATGTCTTACTTTAGAAGTCTTTGATAAGTAGCTTCTTCTTTTCTTGGCTTATGGAAGTGACTTATTTGCAACTTAATCTCTCTAACACTTAAGCAATTTGTGATGTCTAGATTATTTGAGCAACCAACAAATGGCTTGCAAGCTTCTTCTATTTATAGAATTTCCAAGGTTAGGGTAGTTTAGTCTTTAAAACATCCCACCTCCTTAAACCACCTCCTTACTATTCATTACTTGTCTAGCACAACTCTAATCCTACCTTGGTCATTAATTAAAAGTCTTGGGTATTACTCCTAAGTCTTGGTCACCACACATACTT
Source organism: Panax ginseng (assembly GCA_020205605.1). Taxonomy (NCBI): domain Eukaryota; kingdom Viridiplantae; phylum Streptophyta; class Magnoliopsida; order Apiales; family Araliaceae; genus Panax; species Panax ginseng. The sequence continues at coordinate 67,031,141 of CM035145.1, read as the reverse complement.
GGTCACCACTTATCTTGGTCATCACACTTACTTGGTCACCACAATAACCATATCAATATGGTTTTGCCCCATGGGTCTATTAACTCATGGATTCTTGCTTGGGCTTGGATTAATAAATCCTTTGGGCTTTGCATTAATAACACTCATTGGTTTATTAAATTATGATTGGGCCTTAACCGTTTAATTCACTTGGTTTTGCATATAATGGTTAACCAATCCTCCAAGTCCATTAACATCTCATAATACATACACATGTAGTTTATACATTATTCTTATTTTCTAATTCATATAGAATTTGTATACCGTATTTCATCCTTCATACAAACTTCAGATAATACTTATTATACTTACTTATCATCATTACTTACATAACACCAAGTATCATACAATTATTACTTATTCTTTAACACTTCGCTTTTACTTAACGCTTATAAATTAAGTCCATGTTTAAATATCGTATTTTCCATAACTAGATTATTATTACATAATCCATCTTACTTTGTTATTCCATCATTGCGTATTTCTCGAAAACTCAAAATTATATCCCGAGCAAATACCGATGAATAGTGTTTTTCAGAAAATTTCTCAGAAAACTTTTATTTTTGTCTTGGAAATTCAAACACTTTAATTCATCGATGTAGCTCAAATACTACGATATTTTAACATCAATAGGTTATACAATGACAACCATCTTGATAACACATAGAATGTGATTTTATTATTATTTAATTTAATAAAATCATTTTACAATAAGATCCGAATTTCTCGGTCGTCACATTCTTCCCCCCTTATAAAGATTCTATCCCCAGAATCTCGTCTTACTTTAATCAAATAGATGAGGAAAATTTTTCTTCATCTTTTCTTTTCTAGTTCCCACGCTTGCTTCTTCAAAGATCGTGGTTCTTCCATATTACCTTTATCGATGGTATTACATTGTTCCTCAGAACTTGTTCCTTTCTATCAATGATCTGCATCGGCGACTCTTCATAGGTTAAGTCTTTCTCGATATGAATCAGTTCATACTCGATTACATGCTTATAGTCTGGCTTATATGGACGCAATACAGATACGTGAAACATGTTATGTATTCGTTCTAGGTCTGGAGGTAATGCTATCATATATGCTACCTCTCCCACCCGTTTTAATACTTCAAAAGGTCCTATAAACCTTGGACTTAACTTTCCTTTCTTTCCAAAGCGTATCTTTCCTTTCCAGGGAGATACCTTTAGAAACACATACGAGCCCACCTCAAACTCTCGACTTAGTCTATGTGAGTGCGCATACTTCTTCTGTCTGTCCTGAGCTATGATAAGACGCATCCGAATTAACTTTACCACATCCATTGCTTTCGCACTAATTCGGGTCCTCGATCCCATGCTTCTCCCACCTCATCCCAACACAAAGGTGTTCTGCATTTTCTCCCATACAGAGCTTCATACGGCGGCATGCCTATGCTTGCATGATAACTGTTGTTATATGCAAAAATCTTGAATGAATCTTCTATAATAACCGGCCAGCCCCAAGAAACTCCTCACCTCCGAAGGTGTCCTTGGTTGTTCCCAATTTATTACAGCTTCCACTTTTGATGGATCCACTGAAATCCCATCTTTGTCAATCACATGACCCAAAAATTGTACACAATCGAGCCAAAATTCGCACTTAGAGAATTTCGCATACAGTTTTTCCTTTCTTAGTGTCTCCAATGTCAGACGTAAATGTTCCACGTGTTCTTCTTGAGTTTTGGAATACACCAGAATGTCGTCGATAAACACTACTATGAACTTGTCTAAGAATGGTTTAAATACCCTGTTCATCAAATCCATAAACGCAGCAGGGGCATTTGTTAAACCAAAAGACATTACCAGAAACTCGTAATGTCCGTATCGAGTTCTGAACGCCGTTCTAGGTATATCCTCCTTTCTTACCTTCAATTGGTGATACCCACTTCTCAAATCTATTTTTGAGAAGTACTTAACACCCTTCAACTGATCAAACAAGTCATCTATTCTAGGCAACGGATACCTATTCTTAATGGTGACTTTGTTTAACTCTCTATAATCAATGCAAAGGCGCATTGATCCATCCTTCTTTTTAACGAATAAAATCAAGGCGCTCCCCACGTACGATACGCTTGGTTGAATATAATTCTTATCCAAAGAGCTTGCGGTTGCACCATCGGTTCCTTCATTTCTACCGGAGCCATTCAAGATGGGGCCTTCGATATCTGGTGCAGCTTCTTCGGCGCTAAGTCGATTACGAACTCAATCTCTCTATCAAAGTGAAAGTCCCGCAAATCTTCCTAAATACATCTACTAATTCTCTAACCACCGGTATCTCCTCCGCCACACCCGCCTTCCGAGTATCGACTATGTAAGCCAAATAACCCACACAAATTTCTTTTACTTAACAACTTCTTGGCCTGCATAATCGTCAGACATTTCATTTATCTAGGCGACTTGCTACCATGGAAAACTACCTTTGACGGAGTCATAAGGTTTACACACTTTTTGTGACAATCAATTACTACTCCATATTTGAACAGCCAACCCATTCCCAAAATTACATCAAATTCCCCGAGTCTAATCGGAATTAAATCTACCCTCATTATATTCCCTTTTATGTTCATCCTACAGAACTTGTATACGAACCTAACAGGAATCACTTCCCTATTCACAATTTCTATGTTCGGAGGGAAATTCAGTTTCTTCTCAGGCAATTCTAACCTCTTAGCAAATTCATCGAGATAAAAGCGAGCAAGTAGCACCCTTAATCAAATAATACATAAGCATTAATATCGTTGATTGGGATAATACCGACACCACATCTTTTGATTGCATAAAGATCTTGCATACCATGTTGAAAGTTCCGGCCGTGGGTTTGTTTGATGTTGTAGGTCCAAAGAATGGCCCATGTTCCTCCACCGCTACCTCCTTGCTTCTTATTGTTTCTCCACCTTCTTCTTCGAGGGCATTCACGAGCAAAATGATCCTTGGATCCGCACGTGAAATAGACATTCTTCTTGGGTTGGGTGCAATTTGAGGCGATGTGACCCTCCTGGCCACAGTTGAAACATGCACGTTTCCCCATCAAGCACACACCCTTATGAAACCTCCCGCATGTAGCACATGCTTCAAACTTCCTAAACTGCTGGTTACCCTGCTGGTTTCCAGTACCCCCATTTTCGTTCCACTTTCTCTTCAAGTCGTTGTTGTTGTTGCCATTTCCATTGCCTCTGCTACCATTCTTCACTTCCACCTCATTCTTCTTCTTCTTCTTTTGCTCTTGATTGAATTTTGTCACTGCCTCGCCTCCACCTTCAAAGTGAGTACAAACCTTCTCCATCATCACTGCAAACGTCTTCAATCGAACAGGAAACCCTATCAGATGCTGCCAGGGCTTCACCCCTTATTCGAACCTTTTTTGCCTTACGCTTCGCTTATCTTTGACTTGATATGGCGCAAACCTCGCCAATTCGTTGAACTTCACCGCATACTCGAGACACCGCTATCGCTTCCCTCGCCTCAGCCCCAAAACCAACCTCTAATCGACTCTTCAACTCTCCGGGAAATAAGTCTCGAAGAATAACTCCTTAAACCTATCCCAGGTTATCACCCCTGGTCCTTCCTGGGTTTTATTGGCTTGCCACCAATAACTAGCTTCTGCTTTCAACATGAATGTTGCAAAAGCAGTCTTCTGTTCATCCCCTACCCTAGCGACTTCAAATACCTTCTCAATTTCCATAATCCAGGTCTGTGCCTCGACCGGATTCGTTGACCCACGGAATTCAGGTGGTCCAACTGCCTTAAACTCCTTAAACGTTGTGCCTTGGTTTTGAGGTTGATTCTGCAATGCTCCTGTTAGTAATGTTACTAGTTGTTGAACGGGATTATCCTCAACATTGTTATTGTTAGTTCTCGCATTGGTTCTCTGACGGGGTGGTTCACGTATGGGAGGCATTTTCTGTTAAAAAAACATCTATTAGACTATTACCTAACTTCTTTAAGTATTTTCTAATTAACTTGCCTGCATAAAAGAAATAACCACATAACACTTTTGAATAAAATAATATCTTTTATTTATTCATCATCTCTTCGAAAACATAAAAACAATAGCATCACTGCTATTTACATTCCTTTCCTGAACTACAAAAGTTACAGGACAACATCATTATTAGCATATCCCATGGTTACTTAACACTAGGGATTTACACATTATTTAACATTATTACTTGCAAAATGTATACATTTCCTACGATGATCTATTAAGATACTCAAGAGCCTTTTGACGCTTTTTCTTCCATAACACTTTAACATGGTTCTATGATCTAACACGATGATGGCAGAGTCTCGAACTCGAATTGGATAACCCATGACCCGATCTTGAGCTCGATTGATCACGGTATTGAATACTTTATCCATCTCTTCCATCTTCATCCTCTTTTCTTGTGCATCCCTTACTGCTCTTCCAGTTTGTTGATAAGCTTCCTCGTATGCGTCTTCAGCTCTCGCCCTTTTGGTAGCTTCTTCATTCAGTTTTTCTTCAGTTCCACAACCATCTCGATCAGTTGTTCCTTCTCTCCTTCAGTCTGCATCAACTTCTCTATAGCATAAGTTAGACGTTCATCTCGATCTTGGATGTCGTCGTCCTTCTGTGTCATTGCAATCTGTTGTTCAGCTACTATCTCCTGCAACTCCTTAACTGTGTCCTGAAGTTCCACGTTACGGCCGTAGACTTCATCATTCATACGATCATCACCATCGAGGTTAGTGGAGTCTTCCTCCTCCTCCCTCGCTATCCTCATCCTCATGTGGAAACTCCACGGATCCTCCTCATCCGCCTCCACATCATCATCCTCATCTTCAACCATCAGAACCAACGGGGTCGACTCCGTGGCGAGAGTTGTTCCCAAACAACTGAATGTCGCGAGGCTCCTCCTCTATAGGCATTTGAGGTCCCTCCTCCCTAGCCTGACTGGATTCTCCGAAATTAGTCATCTTGACAACAAAATTTTAAAGTTTTAGTTATTAATCATTCTACTCGACACTCGTGAGCACATAAGTTATAAACACATAAGCACATAAGTGTTTTATTACTTCTTCCTTAAAACCTGATAAGAGTTATCTCCACTATCTTTTCAAAGGTTACTTCCTAAGGCTTTCCCCCCCCACTTAAGGTTTATAACCTAAAGCTTTGATACCAACTTGTGACACCCCCAAATCTCGGTACTTCATTACCTCAAGATTTGGTGTTCACGTAATCAAAACATTCATTTATAACTACCCAATCATAAATAAAATTGAATAATAAACCTGCCCATACAAGAATTACATAAAATAATATTTCCCAGGTTATCTAACCTTTACAAACAATCATTCATGCGGAAAATTTAAATAAACTTCATTACAATCTTTAAACCAGAGTCTGATAATAAAACTATCAAAACTATTACAAGTCTTCAGTACTTGTTCATCTTTCCCTTTCCTTTACTGGTGCTAGGTACGTCACCCTTTCCATCTTTAGTTGTAAGGATTTTACAGGCAAGAGTGAGCAAACAAGGCTCACTTGAAATAACAATGAATAACTTTTACATTCTCTGTCCATTAGGGGCTCAATAGAACTGAACAATAGGTTCTATTAACATCTTAAACATTCCTTGCCCATTCAGGGCTCAATAGAACTAAATAATAAGTCCTATTAACATCTTAAACATTCACTGAGGGTCTAATGACCACGAACCTTGTCCACAGTTATAAGTAATCTTTCAACTTAAACTTTTACGGTCATACGACCATAATGACTTTAAGGTACTTAGGGGGATCAACCCTTCGTACATGTATTATATACAAACATTTCAGGGCAAAGTACAAAACTAAGTGTAACCCCTATAAATAGGGTTGTTCATCTCAGTATTTTGAGTATAAGTCCGCCCCAAAGATAGTTTGGTTTGGATACACTTCAAGGTAATTTGGAGTTCAACGGACATCAACTAAGGATTAGTTGAATAAAGATAATAACACTATGTTATTGAATGATCATACTGAATAAACATTTCGTTCTAAGTTCATGCTTTAGGAATAATCTAATAGCATAACAATTGAATAATCTATCATACCTTGCTTTGAACAACATTAAGCTAAGGTTACAACTTAGAATTAAATATCAAGCATTCATAACAACAATAATTGGAATGATAAACTGAGTCAACAGAATAAAGGTACTTGTATGCTAATATAACAAGTTTAGAGTTAGGAAAAACTTGCATAATCATAATAACTATCTCAACGAAAGTGTGGAGATGGGAAGCTTGTATCATCATGAATAACTGGATACAATTAAATTGCTTAATGGAAATACTTTACTCAATAAAGTATAGCATATGAAATTTGCATAACGAAGCTTTAGGATTAAGAAAATTTGCTCAATATAAAAAGATAGGGATTTAGAATCTTGCCTTGTGCGTAGATTAAACCGTTATAATCCAAATCCCAATATCCTATATACATGTGTTAACATGACATGATTAGTCTTAATCAACGCTACATCACGTATGGTTTAAATCTCTAACCATATAATCAAATCACATAATCAACTTCTATCTAATAAAACTAATAAAAATATTTGTTAATTAGTAATTCCATGTTCACTCATAGTATTAACATACTATAATACCAGAAATACATACTCAACATTTATCATATATCATTCCTTTAAAAAATCAGACTTTTGTGCAAGACAAAAGTTGTTTCAACTTTCATATTAAATGGCGTATAGTTTCATTGATCTCGTAATCGTGGAGCACATTGCTTGTGGCACTTTAATGAGACTTACATAGGGACTCGGCGTTGCATGTTGTGGTCCCAAGGCTTGGCCCGACTTACTTAGGGCATATGAAGCGTGAAGTCCGGTCAAGGCTGACTTTTAGCGCTATATGCTAAACTTGACAACTGCAAGCGTGAATTTTGACGCAAGCGCCAAACTCATAGAAACAAAACGAAGAACAGAACCAAATCTACTGTCTTGATTTCTAACAACAATCAACACCCAATAACCTGTATAACTTCACGAAAATTACACATAAAAGTTATGAAGCATTTGTGTACAAATTTTACACAACTAAACAACAATAGCAGAGAACTAATTCTCTGAAAACACTGTGTTTTAAAAAAAATACAGACTCCATTGAAGAAATATCTTGACACAGTAAACAAGGCCATCTCCATTCGATTCCTTGCTCTACTTAATTTCTTACCCAATTACACACAAGTGTCAATTAACATAATCACATACTAATTTTTATTAACTTTCAAAAATCATATTCATGTATATAAGTTTACTGTAAAAATAATTCCTTTCGTGTATACGTAATTTATCATACTCTTACCTATACATTATTGAACATACAATCATCAATATATATGTTATCTACTACTAATACACATGATTTCATAATCAAATAGTAAAACACTCGAACTCTAGAAAGTTTGTAAAGAACTTCGTCTTACAGTCAAATTGAGAACACCGAGACAATATAAATTCACATAAAATATATGGCGTAAAATAGCTATGGTTAAGTTATGTGCATACCTTTTGTTTTAGACAATCTTTGTTAAACACTGATAACTTTCTTTTGCTACTTCTCTTTCTCAAATTCTCTGAAACTTTTCTTTTTCTCTAAAAACCTTTTCTTAGACTAAGCAAAACTGGAGCGTAAACACTTAACAAGTATGCGTCAAAATAAAATAAAACCGATGTGTGGCAATAATAAGCCTATTTACTCTTATCGCTTACCAAACATATAACGATAATCTTATAAATATAAATATATTTTATTTATATATTTGTTTTATTCTATTAATAATATAATTTAAAATTAACAAGAATTTTAAAAGCCATAAGGCCTTGTTTGGCAAACCATTTATAAAATAAAGGATTAATATACTTATACCTTGTTTGGCAACACTAAATTAAAATTACTTTAATTTATTTTAATAACTTTTTATAACATAGCTATTTGTCATACTTTATTTAATAACAATTTATTAAATAATTCACTTAATCACATAAGTCAATCCACATAACACATTAATTATTTAACAAACAAATAATTAACTAAATCAACTCAATCAAATTGAACAATTATTTATTCAATAATAAACATATCCAATAAATATTTATAACTTACACTTAAAAATATGGAATGTTACAGTTCAGCTGTTCTTGAAGACATGTACAATCTTTTTAGCCGATATGTTATTGGAAAATACCTTAGAATCTTAAACGGTATACTTGATTTTTTTGTAGTCACACTCTCTTTATTAGGCTTAAACTGATCATGACTGCAAAACGTGTACCTTGTCATCTGTTCATTTTCCTTATAAAACAACATGCAATCGTTGGGACATGCATCGATCTTTTGGTATCCAAAACCCAACTTCTTCACCATTTTCTTACAAAAGAAATAGTTACTAGGTAATTTCTCACCGTCAGGCAACATACTCTTAATGGCTTTCAAGAGCGACTCAAAACACTCATGGCTCATGTTGTGATCAGCCTTAATGTTAAGTAATGTCGCCACTGCAGACAATGTAGTGTATTTGGTGCAACCATGCCACAATGGCTCGCTACCCTCGTCTAACAACTTAAAGAAGTCTTTGGCATCAGAATTCATAAGTTGCTCTCTGCCTTGTTCCCAATCAAAATCTGGCCTTGCAATATCATGAACCATTTCATTCATACGATGAGTACTACTGCCTAAATTGTGTACTTGTGTGATGCCACTATCTCTTCTTTGCCCATGTGCCGACCAACATTATTCGTAATTTCTCATGAACCCAGAAATAAGTAAATGATAGTTTATCATGTCTCTGTCCATATAATTTATATTCTTACACTTCAAACATGGACATTGTATCTGCGACTTACCATTCATACATTCCGGGTGACTATACGCATACTCCAAAAACACCTGGCAACCAGCTCTAAATTCAGCTGTAGCACCTATCTGGGAACTTGACTTTCATCGTGCCATCCAACTACGGTCTGAATAGAGGTCCATGATTCCACGGTACCTACTATAGACAACATAAGGTAATTATTAACCATATGACTTGAGCATACTTGTAAGCATACTTGTAAGCATATGACTTGAGCATACTTGTAAGCATATGAGTATCATTTAAGCATACTTGTAAGCATATGACTTGAGAGCATATATACTTGTAATCATATATACAACCAAGCTTGTCTTGGCCCCGTGAGGCTTAGCGTGGCTTGGCTAAGCTTGGCGTGGCCTAGCGGCCCCAAGTCAAGCCCATCAGCTCCAACATCCCCTTAATAGGTTCTAGTGGATCACCAATAGGCTCGTTAATAGTATAAATGTTCGCAACTACCCGACCAATAAAAAAATTTCGCCAGAGTCTCCCCTGTAATATGGACTAGCCACATACACGACGACATATATATAAGGTCATTTCTAGGCACCCAAGACATAAACCAAGAGAAATATATACAAATTCCCAATATAATAAGACCAAAACAATAACAATTTTTATAAAAAAAAAACTCTCCTGTACAATGCAACCAATATATACAACTGTCCAAATGAATGTTTCGATCAGTTTGGATTAGTTTTTTCTTTACAACTGTCCAACTGTCCAAATCTCAATCCTGATAGCCTAGCGATTAGCATAAACTGTCAAATCTCAATCCTTGATTTGTTACGCTTTGCAACCGCCATTTTACGTGATGAAATAAAGTAGTTCATTCGTAAATAATACTAAAAAGCCTAGTAAATCAATAAACCAACACCATTTTGGGTAAGGAGGAACAACAGTTGATCAGACTACTAAAATTACCCAGCTGCTATTCTTCAAAATCCTACAAACCATAAAAGGGTCTCTGTAAGACCCCAACTTTTTGAATAAAGAGTTATATTTCTCGAAATATATTTTTGAATATTATGGTGTGGATTTGATATAATGTTATAGTTGTGGATACTATTTACAAATTTTGCAAAGTACACAAGTTGTTATATAATATTCGATTGGTCGGGGAATATTCGTTTTAACAGGAAATATTCGTACAACGACACAATCATTGGTGGACCCCCACAACGGAATTATTGTCGGATTGAGAAAACGATAAAAATACTTTATGAAAATAACGGCAGAAGTTTTACCGTTAACTGTTGAACTACCCGGTAGTAAAAGTACAGTAATACGCGTGGTTGCATAGTAGCACATAGTATTGATTATTGATGCTTACGTGAGAAGTCACTCAGTTATACTCAATTATTGCTATAGTAATTGCTGCATCATATCTCTCATATTATTGATTCGATTATTGTCACAGTATCATCTGCATAATATGTTATTTTATTAAATCAATAATTGAGATGACAAAGTTATTCATATTATTAAATTTCAATATTTACAATGTCTAGAAGTTCTGTCAAGGAGAGGTTTGGTCACCTAATTGCACTCCAATAGGGAGAATCCTTATTGGAAAGCCCCCTCTTTCTTGGGAACGACTTGGTTGTTAAATATTGTGAGTTATAGTATTAATGATGAATGTTATTAAAATTGAAGTTGTGTTCAGAGTTGAATTTGGAGAAGCGGACGTGATATTTGAGTCCGGAACGATGAAATTAGTAAAAATAGTCTATAAACACGATTTTTTAGAATTCACTATTTGGTTAAAAAGTCAACAGTTGACTTTTTTGGGAAAAGTCAAACTTCGAAATTTTAAAATTTATATTTTTGATAAAAATGGGTTCAGTGTGTTGGAATTATTTGTGTTAGTGAAAATCGACAATTATTTCGATAATAATTGATGTCTGGAGCTTATATTGACCAATCCATTATTTAACCGGATAAATGAGCAATTGATTGCTATTATTTCACATGATAATAATTATTTGTTCACATGTGTATACTATTGTTTCACATTCTTGTTACTATTAGGGGAGTTGGTGCAAGATTGATAATACTTGCATGACTAAGTTAAAAATGGAGGTATAGATAGAGGTACTATACTGTAATTCGTATTTTCACATGTCTATAACTATTGATTCACATAATTTACTATTAAATCAGATTATTTACTATTAGGGGAGGTGGTGCAAGTTTGATAATACTTCCATGACTAAATTAAAAATGAAAGAAAAGTTGGAGGTATTGTACTGTAATTTTTCGAGCCCCAAAACGTGCAATTATCAAAACTATATTTTTCTATAAATAGAAGCTCATTCTTCTTTCATTTCTCACCAATTCACAAAAGCTTTAGAGAGATTATTATAGAGAGAAATTATAGAAAGAAGAAGAGAAGTCTGCTACCTCACTATTCCAATATCAAGTTTTTCTAAGGTAGGGAGTATTATTTCTTTCTTATCCATAAAGAGAACTTCTGTTATTCCGTTCTTTATTATTCTGTTGGAATAACCTGTATACGCGGGCTACCCTATACTTGGTGAAATTCTTCTGTTGTTCCATTCTTTATCATTCTGTTGGAACATCCTGTCTGTGCGTTCTACGCCGGACCTTGTTCTGTCTTTATTATTCTGTTGGAATATCCTGTCTGTTCATTTTACGTCGGACCTGATTCCGTCTTTATTATTCTGTTGGAATATTCTCGTCGTGCGCGCTTTACAACCTAATTCCTAATTCCGCCTTTATTATTTTGTTGGAATATCCTGTCTGCATGCGTTTTTACAGCCTTGACTCGATTCCGTTATTTATTATTCTGTTGGAATAACCTGCCTGTGCGGTCTATCGCATGCCTAGTGATTTCTTTTGTTATTCCATTCCTTATTATACTCAGTTGGTTAAAGTTTTGACTTCTATACTCCATGAAATTAGTGGAATATCCTTGATATTTGCGCTTCATCCAGTATCTTTTTATGGAAATATTCTTCTGAGCATTCTTGAATTTTACTCTAGAAAGCAGTATCATGTTGACAATTTGGACGTTATTAGTTCTTGGATAAATTAATTCTTGAACTTGTTTTATTGAATTCTTATATCATTGTCATCATCCTCATGTTTATATTATGTTGAAAGTCATCTGTGGCCTATAGTGCATAGATGGACTTGGTATGATTATGACCAGGGATTATTCGGTGTAATCATGACCGTAATGTTATAAATGATGTGGAAATAGTCCTCATTGGACCGTAGTGTATTGATGGACAATTGTTGGCATGATCATGACCATTATTGAATACACAAATATTCTTTGTCCGTAGTGCATGGATAATTGTGGTCGTGATACTAAAGAATATCCTCTCGGCAGTAGTGCGGGGGTGATTCGATGATGTGGATTATTTATTAAAATTCGAGTCCCAAATGATAAAAGTGATGAAAACCTTCTAAATCATAAAAGATAGTAGATTTTATTCTCTACTTAACTCTTTTAATGGATTGCTTGTTCATCAAGCAGCTTAAACTTGATGGTTGTTATATTGTATCAGTTTAACACTGTTGAAGGCTAACGATAATATATTATGCATTATCTTAGTCATAATATTTTTTACTGGGCTAGTTGAGCTCACCCTTTTACTTTCATTGTTCTCTTTAGGAAAAGAGAACGTAGCGAGGACTAGTCGGGGAACGGGAGTGGACGGACGGATGATAGCATTAGTAGTCCTCACTATTCAAAGAAATAGTGGGAAAATAAATGTAATAATATTGAATTTGAGTTTGTATATTGTCTAGACGACAATATTTGTATTAAAACTCACAGCTTATGTTTTGTCATACTTTACACGACAGTTGTATAATTAAGTTGTATTTGTATTCTGTTCCATGTATTTGACAACTTAGAATAGGTGATGTATACCTATTTTGGGGGCGTCACAGTTGGTATTAAAGGTTAGGGATATGATCCCTGGCTAAGATGTGAGACTAGAATTAGGAGGGGAGAGATGGGGAATTCCTTCGCTAGTATGACCTACCTAATTTATTTTTTTTGTATTTTATTAGTTGGTCAAAGTATTGAGATAATATGTTGCATGTCAATTAACCCTTGTTTTGTGGCAGTATTTGAAAATGGCATCCGAGAATATTGAGAATAGCAATGGGGCACAAGAGACCGTTGAGTCTCCACAGATCAACAATCAGAATAATGTGCATCAGGAAAGCGACAGTCCTCATGCAAACAACAACACTGACCAAATGATGAACGATGGAATGTTCAGAGGCTTTATGCAATTCATGCAACATCTGGCGAGAGCGGCTCCTGTTCAAAATGCAGGTGGAAACACTGGAAACTCTAGGACGGTCACCGTTAAATAGTTCAAAGAGCTGGGACCACCCGATTTTATTGGAGAGCCAAAACCACTTAAGGCGGAAGCGTGGATAAAGCAGATCACCAAGATATTTGATGTCTTGTGATACTTCGAGGAGCACAAGGTTCCCTTCGCCACCTTCATGTTGCGTGAAGAGGCAGATTACTGGTGGGAATCTATAAAACGTACCCAGCCTGACGCACTCAAGATGTCTTGGGAGAAGTTCCAAGAGCTGTTCAACGACAAGTGCTTTGCCGAAAGTATTCGTCACATGAAGGAGGTGGAGTTTATCAAGTTGGAACAAAATAATATGACCGTGTCGCAATACGAGGCTAAATTTACGGAGTTATCCCGGTTTGCATCCCATTTGGTCGATAATGAGGAACGAATGACGTGAATATTTTTAAGAGGTTTGAAACCGGAGATACGTCAATATATTATTTCTCATAAACTGTGTTTGCATTTAGATGTTGTAAATAGGGCTCAGTTATTGGAGCGCGATAACGAGTCAACACAACCAAGAGAAAGCAGCCGGAAGAATGAAAATACAAGTGGTAACAGTCATCGAAACGGTGACAACAAGCGTGGAGGGAATCAACATGCCATAAATGGTAACCACTTCGGTGGTAATCATAGCCAAGACAATAAAAATGGACATTTCAAGAAAAGGAGATTCAATAATGATGGAAAGACGTCGGACCAAAGACCCTTTGTTAAGGAAGGAGCGACCACCTATCATATGCTTCAAATGCGGAGGAGGACACATCGGTCTAAACTGCGCGATGTCAGTCAAAAGCATGTTATAATTGTGGAAGGAAGGTCACTTAGCTCGATTTTGTCTTTCATCAAAGACAAATTCAAATAGGATGGATGCACCAAAGTCGTCCCGAAAAAGTCAAAGCCCAGAAGGTAGTCTGAGAGAGGCGTTTGTTGTGACCTCCCGTAAAGCAAGGAACCCGAACGAGGTTATTACGGTAAGCTTATCATAAACTCTAGTGAAGTCTATACCTTATTTGATACCGCTTCTACCCATTCTTTTATTTCTCTCCTTGCTCGAATGATTAAATTTGACTCCGGAGAAATTAGACTTTGACTTATCTGTTGAAACTCCATTAGGAGAAACCTTCATTACATCCACTGTTTATAAGTCTTGTTTGATTCAAATCGGTAACCGCACGTTACCTGTTGATCTTATCTCCTTAAAAATACTTGCATTTGACGTGATTCTAGGGATTGATTGGTTAACTACTCATCATGCTAAAATTGATTGTTTTTGTAAGGTTGTTAGCTTTCATATTCCTAATAAACCTATTATACGAATTCAAGCGACCAAACCATTAAAATCAATCACGGTCATCTCAAGCCATAAAGCTATTCGTTTATTGAAAAACGTATGTCAAGCTTTCTTAGCTCATGTCACGGATTTAAACAAAAATACGTCAGATTTGAAGGATATTTCTATTGTTAATAAATTTCCTAACGTATTCCCTGAAGAACTTCCTGGCCTACCCCCAGAGCGTGAAGTTGAATTTTGTATCAACCTTGAACCCGGTACAAAACCCATTTCCAAAGCCCCATATCGAATGGCTCCTATTGAACTTCAGGAGTTAAAGACCCAATTGCAAGAATTGTTAGACATTGGTTTCATTCATCCTAATACGCCTCCTTGGGGTGCTCTGTTCTATTCTCAAGAAGAAAGATGGGAGTATGCAACTTTGTATTGATTATCGGGAGTTGAATCATGTCACCATCAAAATAGGTACCCATTTCCATGTATTGATGACCTGTTTGATCGGGCCATAAGGAGCACAATTTTTTCAAAGATCGATCGATCGTCGATTCGATATCATCACCAAGGTTAAAATCGAGGATATTCCAAAGATCGCCTTGAACTCTCGATGACGGCATTATGAATTCTTAGTCATGTCTTTTGGATTGACTAATGCTCCTGCTGCCTTCATGGATATGATGAACCGAGTATTCAAGGAATATTTGGATCACTTTGTGGTCGTCTTTATTGATGACATCCTTATTTATTCCAAAAGCCGTGAAGATCATGAGCAACACTTGAGGCTGATACTCCAAAAGCTTCGTGAATATAAGATTTATGCCAAGTTAAAGAAATGCGAGTTCTGGCTTGAGGAAGTAGCATTCATTGGGCACGTAGTATCAAGGCATGGAATATCCGTTGACCCGGCAAAGATTGAATCTATTCAAAGCTGGGAGCAACCCAAATTAGTGACCGAAGTACGTAGCTTTCTCGGTTTAGCTGGTTATTAACGGAGATTCGTGGAAGGATTTTCTCAAATCGCTACTCCATTAACTCAGCTGACTCAAAAAGATACAAAGTTCGGTTGGAGTAAGGAATGTGAGAAGAGTTTTCAAGAACTCAAGAGGAGACTCATTTCAAAGACTGCTCGACAATACCATCCTGCCGGGAGGATTTGTCATCTGATGATGCTTGAGCAAAGGGTTAGGATGTGTTCTCATGCAACATGGGAAAGTCATAGCCTATGCCTCATGACAACTCAAAGAATATGAGAGGAATTACCCTACTCATGATCTAGAGTTGGCAACTGTCGTTTTTGCGCTTAAGATTTGGAGGCATTACCTGTATGGAGAGAAGGTGGAGATCTACACGGACCATAAAAGCCTCAAATATTTCTTCACCCAAAAGGAACTCAACATGCGACAACGACGTTGGCTTGAACTATTGAAAGATTATGATCATACCATCCAATACCATCCTGGAAAAGCGAACGTAGTAGCTGACGCACTGAGTAGAAGATCATATGCGGGTATGAGTGCAATATTGTCAACTCAAAGGCCCATTTTGTATAACTTGCAAAGGATGGAGTTAGAGATAAAGACTCCAGGGACCCACATGATGATGGCAAACATACGAGTAGAACCGACTTTAATCGATAAAGTTAAAGCTGCTCAAGCTACAGACCTGGAGCTAATGCGTATGAAGAAGAAAGTGAAAAAAGGTGCTATGCCGGAAGCCAGAATCGATGAGGAAGGAATACTCGAGTCAACTCCAGACTTTGTGTTCCTAACAAACCTGATTTAAAGTATAAAATCATAATGGAGGCACACAACACACCGTTTGCAATCCATCCTGGGAGTACCAAAATGTGTCGTGATCTTCGACATACATTTTGGTGGAGCAATATGAAGAGAGAGATAGCAGATTTTATCTCAAGGTGTTTAACTTGTCAATGAGTTAAGGCGGAGCATCAAGTACCAAAAGGTCCATTGGAACCACTTAAAATTCCAGAATGGAAGTGGGAACACATTACTATGGATTTCATTACTGGTCTTCCCAAGGTTTCTCAAGGCATAGATGCAATTTGGGTCATTGTTGATAGATTGACCAAGTCTGCTCATTTCCTACCTATACGAGAAACTTATACACTTGAACGTCTTGCTCGTATGTACATAAACGAGATTGTAAGACTTCATAGTATGCCAGTATCCATAGTTTCTGATCGAGACCCAAGATTCACTTCAAGATTTTGGGTTAGTTTGCAAAAAGCTATGGGCACAGATTTATGATTTAGCTCGACATATCATCCTCAGACGGACGGGCAGTCGGAGAGGACCATTCAAACTCTTGAAGATCTATTAAGACTATGTGTCCTTGACTTCAAGGGAAGTTGGGATAAGTTCCTACCATTGGTGGAGTTTTTCTACAACAATAGTTATCAAGAAAGTATTGGCATGGCTCCATTTGAGGCGTTGTATGGAAGAAAGTGTCGTTCTACAGTATGCTGGGAAGAGGTGGGTGAAGCAACGTTGTTGGGACCGGAGTTGGTACGTATGACTACGGAAAAGATTCAAATGATCCGATAATGTATAAAAACCTCACAAGATCGACAAAAGAGTTATGCTGATCTTCATCGAAAGGACGTGAAATTCGATATTGAAGATCATGTGTTATTATGTGTTGCTCCATGGAAGGGAGTTACGAGATTTAGAAAGAGAGGAAAGCTCAACCCTCGATTCATTGGCCCATTTTTAATCCTCGATCGAGTAGGAACTGTGGCGTATAGACTCGCTTTACCGCCATGTATGTCTCGTGTTCATAACGTTTTTCACATATCCATGTTACGTAAATATGTGAAAGACCCGAACCACATTATTGAGTTAGAACCGGATGAAATAGAGGATGATTTAATGTATGAAGAGGTTCCTGTTAAAATCTTGGATAAGAAGGAACATATTCTACGCTCCAAGGTTATACCTCAAGTCAAAGTTTTGTGGAGAAACCACGATGTTGAGGAAATGACCTGGGAGTTAGAATCTAAAATGAAATCAAAGTATCCTCACCTCTTCGACATACCAGGTACGCACCCTAATTTCGAGGAAGAAATTTCATAAGAAGGGAGGTTGTAAGACCCCAACTTTTTGAATAAAGAGTTATTTTTCTCGAAATATATTTTTGAATATTATGGTGTGGATTTGATATAATGTTATAGTTGTGGATAATATTTACAAATTTTTCAAAGTATGCAAGTTGTTATATAATATTCGATTGGTCGGGGAATATTCGCTTTTAACAGGAATATTCGTGCAACCAAGACAATCATTGGTGGACCCCAAAACGGAATTCTTGTCTTGATTGAGAAAACGACAAAAAATACTTCTTCTACAAGAATTGTCAGATCATATCTCTCATATTATTAATTCGATTATTGTCACAGTACCATCTGCATAATATGATTTAATAATTGAGATGACAAAGATATTTATATTATTAAATTACAATATTTACAATGTCTAGAAGTTACATCGAGGAGAGTTTGGTCACCTAATCATGCTACCAATAGGGAGAAATCCTTATTGAAAGCCCCTCTTCCTAGAACGCGACCTAGTTGATAAATATTGTGAGTTATAATATTAATGATGAATGTTATTAAAATTGAAGTCGTGTTCAGAGTTGAATTTGGAGACGCGGACATGATATTTGAGTCCGGAACGATGAAATTAGTAAAAATAGTCTATAAACACAAAATTTTTCGGAATTCACTATTTGGTCAAAAAGTCAACAGTTGACTTTTTTGAGAAAAGTCAAACTTCGAAATTTCAAAATTTATATTTTTGATAAAAATGGTTTCATTGTGTTGGAATTATTTGTGTTAGTGAAAATTGACAATTATTTCGATAATAATTGATGTCTGGAGGTTATATCGACCAATCCGGTATTTAACCGGATAAATGAGCAATTGATTGCTATTATTTAACATGATTATAATTATTTATTCACATGTGTATACTATTGTTTCACATTCTTGTTACTATTAGGGGAGTTGGTGCAAGATTGATAATACTTGCATGAATAAGTTAAAAATGGAGGTATAGATGGAGGTACTATACTGTAATTCGTATTTTCACATGTCTAGAACTATTGATTCACATGATTTACTATTGAATCACATTATTTACTATTAGGGGAGGTGGTGCAAGTTTGATAATACTTCCATGACTAAATTAAAAATGAAAGAAAAGTTGGAGGTATTGTACTGTAATTTTTCGAGCCCCAAAACGTGCAATTATTGAAACTAAATTTTTCTATAAATAGAAGCTCATTCTTCCTTCATTTCTCACCAATTCACAAAAGCTTTAGAGCGATTATTATAGAGAGAAATTATAGAAAGAAGAAGAGAAGTCTCATACCTCACTATTCCAAAGATCCAGCTTTTTCTAAGGTAGGGAGTATTATTTCTTTCTTATCCATGAAGAGAACTTCATTATTCTATTCTTTATTATTATGTTGAATAACTCAGTATCGCCGAGCTACCCTATACTTGGTGAAATTCTTCATTGTTCCATTCTTTATCATTCTGCGTTCATGTGGCGCTCTACTTGGGACCTAGTTCCGCTTTTTTATTATTCTCGTTGGAGTATCCTGCTGCATGCGTTTTACGTCGGATCCGATTCCGCTTTATTATTCTCATTGGAATATCCTGTTCAGGCATTTTACGGGACCGATTCCGTCTTTTTTATTATTTTGTTGGAATATCCTCGTCTGCGCGCGTTTATACCGGACTGATTCCGTTATTTATTATTCTGTTGGAATAACCTGCATGTGCGGTCTATCGCATGCCTGGTGATTTCTTTTATTATTCCATTCCTTATATCATTGTCATCATCCTCATGTTTATATTTTGTTGAAAGTCATCTGTGGCCTATAGTGCATAGATGGATTTGGTATGATTATGACCAGGGATTATTCGGTGTAATAATGACCGTAATGTTACAAATGATGTGGAAAAAGTCCTCATTGGCCCGTAGTGTATTGATGGACAGTTGTTGGCATGATCATGACCATTATTGAATACATAAATATTCTTTGTCCGTAGTGCATGGATAATTGTGGTCGTGATACTAAAGAATATCCTTGGCCATAGTGTAGGGGTGATTCGATGATGTGGATTATTTATTAAGTCGAGTCCCAAATGATAAAAGTGATGAAAAACCTTCTAAATCATAAAAGATAGTAGATTTTATTCTCTACTTGACTCTTTTAATGGATTGCTTGTTCACCGCAGCTTAAACTTGATGGTTGTTATATTGTATCAGTTTAACACTATTGAAGGCTAACGATAATATATTCTGGCATTATCTTAGTCATAATATTTCTTATTGGGCTAGTTGAGCTCACCTTTTACTTTCATTGTTCTCTTCAGAAATGAGAACGTGGCGAGGACTAGTCGGGAACGGAGTGACGGACGGATGATGATAGCATTAGTAGTCCTCATTATTCAGTGAAATAGTGGGAAAATAAATATAATAATATTGAATTTGAGTTTGTATATTGTCTAGACGACAATATTTGTATTAAAACTCACAACTTATGTTTTGTCGTACTTTACACGACAGTTGTATAATTAAGTTGTATTTATATTCTGTTCCATGTATTTGACGACTCAGAATAGGTGATGTATACCTATTTTGGGGGCGTCACAGTCTCTTCCCAAAATCCCTATCTCATGTAAAAATCTACCCATCTTTACATGTAACCCGACTTCAATAAAATTAACATTTGCATCAAAGATTCAATATTTCAATCACACATTACAAATTAGATACTAAATTCAATCCTCTCGTAATACATACCATATAATTTATGTCCAATGTAGGTATTTATGCCTTCATCTATGCACATATAGCAGATACATAATTCCATGCCAAGCAGTATGCAAGCAAAAAGCAATGACGATACACATATGTAAAAAATTAGTTCAGTTAAGAAAATTAGACCCGAAGAAAAGAAAAAAGTCAACATTCAAACAAAAAGTCAACGCCATTGTCAGTTTAAACCAAAATAAAAATTAACAAAACACAAAATTCACATTTAAGTAAATTTAGCCCTAAACTGAAGAAACAAAATGGTTTGTTTTCATCTTCCTTACTTGTCCCTTGTTTATATTAGAACTGAAAATCAATCCACACCCCAATACTTAGAACTGAAATTCAATCCACACCCAAATACTTAGAACTGAAATTCAATCCACACCCAAATACAAGTAAATGCTTAATGTTTGAGAGACTTTATACAGATGAGCATAACTCAAATCCCATTTGGAAATACATATATGAATTATAAGTAGAGAATTATTAGTATGTATGAGAGGAGAGAGAGAAAATACGTAGAGAATTACCAATTGAAGGAATAGCAGCAACCAATTGAAGGAGTAGCAACACCAATTGCGCGAGCGAGCTCTTTTCTTCTCTTCTCCCCCTTCTCCTTCTTCTCCCTTTCTGTCTCCCTCTTTTTTTTTTTCACGAAATCGATAGAACGCTCGAGCCTAAATCATTTAACAAGATCACCGCGCTTTTAGCGACCATCTCTGCGGTCATTGAAGTTTTAATGACGTGGATTTATTTCAAATACCACATGCAATCGCTGATAAACATTAGTCGCAAAAAAAACCGCGGCATGGTTTCGCACCAAATTTTTGGGGGGAAAAATCATAGCAGCGACCGATCAGCGACCGCATGCGATCGCTAATATCAATTAACGACTAGAATTTATCCCGGTCGCCGATAGCGGTCGCTAGTACTATTATCAGCGACCGCATATCCGGTCGCTGATATTATTGGTCGCAGATAGGCCTTTTTTTTGTAGTGAACATGACAAGCTACAAATTACAACTTTAAAACAACAAATATCACAAACACAAAGATTCTAGAAGCGATGACATTAGCTTGTCGATTTACTGATTATTATCTTTCGAAACAGCTTTTGAAAATCTTTACATTTAAAGCCATTTGATGCTATGGATCCATAATGGATCATCATAGATCAACTAAAAATATTATATAACACATGATTAAACACATAAACACAAAAATGTTTCTAAGCAAGTAAGATCAAAATAGGTTTTAGGGTTTATACCTTCTTGCTAATTCTTTGAGCTTAGATCTCCTTATCTGATATTGGTGTTTAAGAGAGGTGTTTTGTGACTGAAACACTTGTAATTTTCGAAGGTTTTGGTGAGAGAGAGAGTAGGTGAGAGCTTGAGTGAATAAAAACCAAATGAATTAAGTTTTCTCTCTCTCAAATTCTTTTATATTGCTTAGATGCATGAATGATCTGATGTTGCTGTCAAAGGGAGGTTGATTTGCTGATATATTAATGTCACAAAGTCAATATATTAGGTTACCTACTAAAGGTGTTGGCAAATATTGCAAGTTACATAATTAAAAATCCAAAAAGTACATTTTGGTCTTTAGCATAATAATTTTAAGAGCATACTTGACCTTTGATTTAACCCTTAGGGTTTAACCCTAAGATTCTAACCTTTAGGTTTTAAAACTTTAGCTTCTAGGATTTTTCTAAATTAGGGTTTTAAAATAGAAAAATAAGATTTCTAAAATATAATTAGTATTTCCAAATTAAATTATGGTTTTCTAACCATATAAAAGTTTAGTAATCACATTAGGCTTACCAATTGGGATTAAGGTTTCCTAATTAGGGTTTAGGATTCCTAAATATGAAATTAGGATTTCCCGGCATACGATTAGGGTTTCTAACTGTACGTTAGGTTTTCTAAATTTGAGATTAGGGTTTCTAATCTCTTATTAGGGTTTATAAATTTTAAACCTTATACGATCAATCATTGATCAATAATTTATATATAGTACAAACACATACATATCAATATAATTATTTTAATTATATTTTTTATCGAATCCCTATCCAGAATTAGGGTTAGGGTTTCTAAAGCTATTAAGCACAACTTTACTATTATTTTTCAGTCAATACATAAATTGAATACTACTCGAGACTCGTATCACGGATACACAACACAATATTGATAATTAATATTAATATTAATAAAAAAAAATTTATTCGTAAAAATTCAAATTATTCAAAATCCCGGGTTATCACAGTCCCAAAAGAATTACTTTGGAATATAGATATCCAGCTATAGAGCCAGGGTTTCAAGCCCTGCTCGAACCTCCTAGCCTTCCTCACCTCGGTGTCCATCTGATGTGGAGCAAACCTCACCAGTTCATTGAACTTGGCAGCGTTTTGGGGAACCGTCAGCTCCCATTGTTTCAACTCTAGAAATCTCATCTCCATCCTCCCCTGCATACTCGTGGGAAAGTAGTTCTCAAAGAAAATCTCCTTGAACCGCGTCCACGTAAGATAATCTATTTTGACCCTAGCCTGGTTCGCCTCCCACCAGAAGTTGGACTCCCCCTTCATCATATAGGTAGCAAAAGCAACCTTTTGCCCCTCATCGACATTTGCAATGACAAATGCCTTCTCTATTTCTTTCACCCACATTTGGGCTTCTATGGGGTCCGTAGTGGACCGACACTCTTAAAATCCTTAAAAGTAGTAGCTCGTACTACTGCAGGATTTACGGGTATATTATCTCCATTCCTATTAAATGCAACCGTTAACAAGTTAACGAACTCTTGCATCGGATTAACCGGACCTCCCTCCGGTTGATTTACATTAGCATCTTGATTCCGTTGTCTTCTTCTTGGCGGCATTTTTCTGTTAAGATAAATAATACGTCATTATTACTTTCTTTTTGTTAGTTAGTTATTATTCATTATTAAACAATAACTTCAACTCATTGCACAATATGTTCCATAAAAGGCTTATATTGATTTACTGCTTGTAGTATAATACTACATCATTCGTTCATTACACAGCCTTACCTGATTACATTACTGTTGCCTCCTTTTTAGTCTTAACAAAAGGACTCTAACTCATGCATGCATACACGGGTCAACAAGTAGTACAGAGTAAGAACAGTATCGATCCACGGAGAAAGGTTTTAAAATTAAACTATCATACACTAATAGTATCACTATTTTATATGCATAAACAAATACTTCACAATGATGCTTAATATATATTCAATTAATAAATAAAACACAAAACTAATTTAATGAATTAAATTCGGAAAGAATGAGATTCTAACTTCATTTCATATTTCATCTAAACATTGCCATCATGCACAATCATTCATTTAACATGGAAAGTTAGCCAAGAGCAGAAATGTAGACATAATCATTTTTCAATGAATTATGATCTGTTTACATAACATCCACATTGCGATAGAAATCATGTAATCATCAATAAAACCAAAGTCACTATATTTCTATGTGAAATTGCAGCAATATTGAATTGAAGCCCAAGCTCTTATATTGCTACACGGTGAAATAGTATATTCCTATCTGGTCCATAAAATATGAAGCTAAACATTTCAGCCTCATAGACGCATGCTATCATGATTATAACCATACTCACATGTCATTTTTCAATTCCAAATAAGCATATAGGATGAATGATGATCAAACATTCATGCAATTCAATCAATCACGATAGAAATCCCAATGATAAACGAGTGATCAAGTAATCAGGTTATTAATTATAGATTATGTATCAAAATCCGTTAGAATCCCATAATGGAGTTTAGTTCATTTCAGAACCGAAAGCCATTATGGGATTATAGCAAATCATGGAAAATAAAAGAAAACAATTGAGAGCGAAGATAGAATTGATCAAACCCAATTGCAGATTATGTTCCAAGATGTTTAAATCTCCAATCGTTTCCAGCAAAAGAAAATGATTACTTATATAGTAAATGAATTCAAGAGAAGATGTAGAAAATATTGAATCTAAACTCAAATCCTCTCTAGAATTAGTCTATGCTTGGAACCCTAGTTCCTTTCTTGAAAAACTGATAAAAATGTACATAATAATCGTCTGGTACCAACCAGAATAGTTTTTAATGAGACCACATTTGAATTTCAAATTCAAAAATAAAAGTCAAGTTATCACAGATATAACGCACGCGCACAAGCAAGCGTGATCTCCATATAAATTAGGCGCGCGCGCTTCTCCAGATCTTGGTAGCATTAAGTCAAACTGGAGCGTGCGAGGTGTGTTTCTAGCTTCTGCAGGCTGATGGCGCGGGCGCGGAAATTCCGGCTTGTTCAGCTGCGCGGCTTCTGTGTCCTGCATACTTGATACTTATGTTCTGTTGTTGTTTCCTGTTGTTCCACATGCTTATTGCTTGCTATTCCATCACTGCTCACTTCCGTATCTTCACTCGTTTCACATGCCACGCCTTTGCTATTCTCATAACGCCTGCCACAACTAAGCTTATGCTATTTCCTGCATTTTCACACCAAAGGAGTTCTAATTACAAGTAATGCAAAATAAAACAAAATGCAACTAAAAACATACTAAAATATGCTTCAGATGAACATAATTCTCGTGAATTGATATCTAATAAGTAGGTATAAAACCTACTTATCAATTACTATCCCGCAATTGCTTTCCAAAAATTGGGATTTACAAAAGACTACCCTTTGATAAACAAAAGAGGGTTTTACGTCACTACTAGATACATCATATTTACATATCTAACTCTACTCTAGCTACTACTACATTACTTTTGCCTTATGGCATTCTCAAAATCTACATTGGTAAGACCGACAATAATATCTCGACTGATAGTATGTCGAGTCTGCCCTACCTCTATCGGATACCCAGCTATCTGCTGCTGAAAATCTGCATGAGAACTCCTATGTATATAGGACATCCTCCCAATCTTCTGCTTCTTGACCTTTAGCTCCTGCCTGAGCTCAAAGGTCTCTTGTTTCAGCTCATGAACCTTGTCCTTTGCCAAAACACGTTCATCATGCTCCTCCTCCCAGATAGACTCCACGCTCTTCTTATCCTCCAGGATTTCCCGGACCTCTTATTTCAACTCCCTAACTTCCTTCGCTAGCTGGATGCTTCTACCCAACAAGGCCATAAATAGGGTTTTCATTGTCTCCCCAAGAGTCACCTCTTCTACAGGTGCTACGATATCTAACGACAAAGCCTCCACCTCTTCCTTCAACATGCCATCGAACATAGATATGAGGTCTAAGTCTTCCGAGTCTCCAGACTCGATAACAACCACTTCGGGCTCTTCTGCTATAGGGTTCGGTAAGATCTCTATTTGGTTCACCGATTCCTCACTTACTATATGTATATCCCTATACATTTCATTTTCTCTTGACATCTACAACAAAACAATTTAGTTTGATTAGTACATGTCAGTAAAATAATAAAAACACATATCATATTTAATGCATTTTTAGGGTTAACTTCATCTTTTACTTCTTTAACATTTCTTAAGGTTGTGTCTTAAGGTTCTTTTCCCCCCCTTAAGTTTTATAACCTAATGCTTTGATACCAACCTGTGACGCCCCCAAATCTGGGCATCTTCTAACCCGACAGATGGTGCTACACGGTGCTACAGTTCACACATATATTCAATTTAAATGCCTCAAAAGAACAAATATGTCTTATATATATATTCCAAAACAATATTTCCATTCCCAGGTTCTTTATAACCATTACATAGTTCTTTATCCTAATATCAAATAATAACAACATCTGTACTATTCTATTACAAAGGCAACCTATTGGTTTGCCTTGGCCTTCCCTTTATCTTTTCCGGAACCTTTAATCCATTCGGTCTTAGCTGCATTCATATGGTTCAAGCAAGAATGAGCATAACTAGCTCAACAAGTATGGCAATTTCATTTAAACAACATGCTTGAATCCCATAAATCGTATATCTTCAATAACTAAAACAATAGTTATGAAGTACTATTGATAATTCAAAATAGCACTTCTCTTTTCTTTAAACGTTTTATAATGAACATCATTCAGTAAAACATCAATTTCAGTCCAAAACCCTGAGCATTTCATTCTTTCTTTAAAAAGGACAACCCGACACCAAGTCCATAAGTCTGGCATATCTTACGAGCACGTCTAGGTGATCAGCCTATAGTACTCTATGTTATACAACACTACTATCATTAAACGTATGTACGTTTATGGTTTGGCAACCTTACGTGCCTGTCGTTTGACGACAAAACATTTGTTTATCATACTCGGTCTTTCTTTGAAATCAATACCAAAACAGTTTGGCACAAGATAGCCACATTTACAATACTTTGATAGATTATAAAGAAATCCATAAAACATCTTAAGTCTAGCCGAATGAATTGGCTTTGACTTCATTATACGTCAATTCATGCATAAGGTACATGAATTACAAAGCTTATCCAGAATGAACATAGACAAAGGTTAGAACACTTGTCTTTAGCATCTTCTATTGTTAATATAAATTCCCTTTGTGTCTTTAAGGATTCTATAATACATGATCACATAACATACCACATTAGGTCGTATATAATCAAGTAAGGTCATTGCTATATATTACCCTTCTTCTCAATCTAATCATGCTTTAGATTGCTTATCATTGTTACAGTTAATTGTCTTACATTTACGTAATCATTCGTCAACATTTAGTTGTAATATTAAGGTCATAATCATCCTTAAGGATGTCATTCCAAGTTAATTAAAGCTATAAGTTCTCTTTAATCAACTTCTATTTCCTTATGCTCATAAGCATTCTTCTCTGCCTCCTCTCTAGTGCTGGTGCTGCGGCGCCAGCTTTCTATAAAGAGCTTGTGCTGCGGTGCGACTCTTCAATACCTTTGCCCCAGACTCGGTGATGCGGCGCGAGTCCCTTCACTTGTGAGAGCCCCGAATCCAGTTCATAAATCAACGCGGATTCGGTTCAATCATTCTATCACTATTACTAGTTGCGGAAGATATAAAAATAAATTTTTTATACAATAAACTTTACACGCTATTCCCCAAGGTCGAGTAACCTTAACTTATACATAATTCATAAATTATCTAAAATAAACTATTATTATCATACATAACTGTTACAATTAAGCTGCACATAAAATCCCAAGCTGAACTTGGCTTTATCCTTTCCTGTATCCGAACGTATTCTCCTTATCTGCAATGTTTATCATGATATAGTAAGGGTGAGCAATAAGTTTGCCCATCAAGTTTAAGTTCAATAAATTAAGGATATATCATGATTAAAGAATTGAATAATAACCGGCTAACATTCAACAATATAATTGTGAACTAGCATGAACAAACTTTACATAACTGAACGAACATTGAACATGAACATATATATATCTGGACCGAATGGTGTTGCCTCTTTTTTAGTCTTAACAAAAGAGCTCTAACTCATGCAAGCATACATGTGTCAATAAGCAATACAGAGCAAGTAAAGTATTGATCCCATAGAGAAAGTTGTTTAATTCAAATCACTATGCATTAATTAATTCACTATATTTATATGCTCAAACTAATGACTAAGATTGGTTAGTTCTCGAATTTCAAATAACAACTAAAACAATAATAACATGAAATAAATCAAATCTAGAATTAATGGGATCCTAACTTCATTTAATACTTCATTCAATCGCCACTGTCATGCATCACTCGTTCACATATCACAGGAAAGTAGCCAAGAGAACTAAAAGAGTATTAGCCATTTTTCAATGCACTAAGACCTACTTACACAACATCCACAGATGATAGACTCTATGTAATCATCAATACAACTAAAATCACTATATGTCTATGTGAAATTGCAACTATATTGATTTTAAGTTCAAGCTCTTATTCTAACTTTTACAGTGAAACAATATATGTCTATCTGGTTCACGAAATACATAAGCCATATAAAACAGCCCTATATACGTATACTATCATGATTACAATCCATATTTGGATGTTCATTGTCAATTCCATACAAATACTGAAACGAATGGTGATCAAGCATTCATACATGCAAAACAATCATGATAGACATCCCATATGATATATAAAACAATCCGGCATTTAAGCATACAATCAAACTACATATTAAAATTCGTTAGAATCCCATAATGGAGTTTAGTTCATGACTGAACCAAAAGCCATTATGGGATCAAATCTAAACATGATTAATAAACAAACAATTGAAAGATGAAAGGTAGAAACAATCAAACCCAATTGCTGAATATAGATCAATATTCAAATCCTCATAAGATTCCAGCAAAATAATAATAATAATCCACTCTGGTAGAAAATCCCAAGAAGAAGTAGGAAAGTAGAGTTTCGGCCTCCTTCTACGTTGGAATCTCTCCTAGAGAGTAAACCCTAATTACGATGTAAAGAATATCAAAAAATTGTCAAAGATACGTATGATACCAGTCAGATATCGTTTTTAAAACAATACAACCCTTAAAAATTGGAAATTAAAATAAAACAAATCAAGAGACTTTCAGGGCCTGACTGCAAGCGCTCCTCCAGCCTTTACTTTACTCATGCGCGCGAGATACTGCAAGAAGTCGCGATGTTCACGCTCCCTAGGCTTGTTATGCTCATGCGCTAGCAAGAACTACGATGGGTTCCATGGTGCGGTTGGTACTCGCGTTAGCTCGCGCCTCCAAGCTCTTCCTAAGCAAGGCGCTATTACTTCACTCTCTGAGATCCCGGTTCTTGTTACGATTACGTCATGCTACTCGTTCTTTGCTATTTGTTTTTTTCGTGCTTAATATCCTTCAATGTGTGGTCTCCTTGCTCCATTGCACCTTCATGCCATGTATATCCCGCTTTTTCCTTGCCTTCATGCATCCATTAGCCCTGTGCCCTATAACACCACCAAAATAGGCCGATTCCTGCACTTATTCACCAAAAGGAGTTTTAAGTATATGCAATGCAAACTAACATGAAATGCAGCTAAAACATACTAAAATGTACTTGAGATGGGCATAGTTCGCATGAATTGGTACTCCATAAGTAGGTATAAAACCCACTTATCAAATACCCATAAACTTGAACCGTTGCTTGCCCTCAAGCAATGCATACTAATGAACAATGAAAATGCAGCTATATTACTATGCAACTAAATTGTGATGCAACTAATCTCATATTGTCCCAACTATTATAGAAATTCAGTCCAATTTGCCTCAGCAAATTTTTTCTAGATTCAAGAATACAGATTCAAATCAAACTGCAGGCATAATGTTATACACTTAGATAATTCAAAAAATGCTATAGAGATGCTGTGTGTGTGTTGTGTTCGCCAAAACTTGATTTAGGCACAGGATACTCATGCTATCTTGCTCAAAACAAAAATTTGCAGCCTAAACCAAAACTTATGTATATATATGCAACCAAGACTGTTCCAACATCTTAAAATAAACTAAGGTTCAACAATGGGCTTAACTGCTTTATTTCTACTCATGAGGGTGACCTTTGCACTTCCCCGCGGTGTTTATTGCTATTTTTCTTTTTCACATGACTGTGCAATGTCTTATTCCATTAGGCACACTGCTACCCTTTAGCGAGCTTTTAACAAATGACTCCCAGACCATGAAAGACCTTAGGGCGCTAGGTGTAGAGACAATCCCCTCGGGCGTACTTACTCAAGTAGTCAGGGCCCCGAAATAAGACTAGCCATGTTATTGCTATTCTTCTTTTCTTTTTCTTTTTTTTATACACAGATACCCATGTTTTCCCAAAGTTTAAAAATCAATGTTTTATATAGTCTATACTCACTTTTCACATATTTCCCTTTTAAAAACTATATTTTTCTATCGAGTATTGCGACACATGCTTCTTATACCTACAAGCGATTGTGAACACATTTGTGTAAACCGAAAGCATTTAAACAACATTATGAATTTCATTATGTCAAACATTATATCTCAGCTCGTATTATCCAAAACACTCAAAAATCATTTAACAAAATTCACTATCATCATTGTCTAAACAAAAATTTCTATATGGCAAGAACTGTGAGATATGCAAACTAAACATGAACATGCAACTATATAAGCAAAAATATACTCTAAACATGATAAAAATTAAAAATTTAAACTGAACATTCAAAAACTAAAGAATTAAACTAATTATGCTAAACTACATGCAACTAAGTTACTCCCCAATACCCCCAAACTTAGAATATTCAATTCCCCATTGAATGAAGGTAAAGGGTACGAAAAACTCCCCTAATTATCGGTGGTGCCACCCTCCTCGGGTGGTGAATCTGGTGGTGGATATGGTTCTGCAGTTCCGAACTGAGGCCATTCTAGTGTTGTTCCTTGTTACACAAAAGCTTCGGCCAAGGCCCTTGTGAGTCCCGTCGTAAATGTACCCAAATTATCGTACATGGCATCGACTTTGCGCTCCAAACTTCGGAGCTAGCGATCACCATGGGTGGCATGTGCGTGCGTGGACGGGCTGACCTCATCTGTCTGCGGAGGCTGCTGTGGTGGCTCTGGAAAAGTGGGCTGAAGGATGAATCCTAGTCCGCGTGCGTGTGGTACACCACCTGTCCACTCCTTGAAATTTGCAATAGTCGCATGAGTGATTGCATGGTTTGGGTACTGTAACTGTTCATTATGCCATTGGACTTCTTGTTGATTACATAGCATGGCTACCACCGATGCATGCGAAATAGTCCCATTTCTGTTCCCACGCATATAACTCAGCATGTTTCTATGGATTAAAAGGCCGACATCAATGTACTTGCCTTTGATGATTCCCCACAAAAAAGCGCGCACACTCGATGGTTATTACATTGTAATGAGTCGATGTAACTAGCTTGCACGTATAAATGGGTTCGAGTTGGGCATATCGATTCAATCTTGATTTACGGAAACGATTTTGGTTCAGTTGTCCCTGCCTTATACTTCCATTTGGTGCCCGGAATACATAAATCAGTAATCACCACTGCTAGATCCATTTCGAGATATGCACCTTCTATCCAATTGTCAGACCCGGTGGGTGGTGCATCATA
Organism: Panax ginseng; assembly: GCA_020205605.1. Lineage (NCBI taxonomy): Eukaryota > Viridiplantae > Streptophyta > Magnoliopsida > Apiales > Araliaceae > Panax > Panax ginseng. The sequence goes on along the minus strand of CM035145.1, from coordinate 66,999,659 downwards.
TATATTGAATACTTCTCTGATCGCGAAAGGTCAAAAATTCACCTGCTCTTCTCGAACTAACGTGATTCCTCTTGTTATCATCTCCTCAGCATTCGCATAAAATTCTCTAACAATCCCCACGGGGATATGCATAGGAGATGCAGTTAAGCCAACCCAGTCTCGTTCGCGTATCATATACTAGAGTTTGCCATCCTGCTTCTCTAGTAGAAGACCTTGTTCCTTCAAAAAAGATTTAGCCACACTCCGATAATAGTCGTGCTGGGCTTCCAAACTGATAAATTTACTCTCGTCCAAGACATCCTCTTTGTGGTGATCGGAGGAAGATTCTGATGAAGACGAGAGTGAGATTGCATGTGCTCTTTTTGGGCCCATGTGTCGATCATAGAGCGAATGTAGAGGAATTGTTGATGAGCGTCCCCCTAATCTTACTGCTACACATCCCAAGTAGAACCCTAGATTTATGTCATAAAAGAGATGTGTGGGTATGAACTTTGATGAGGGTTGATTGACCTTTTGAATATAGGAGAACTGAATAACACGCTTCTGTTATATTAAAGGAGAGACCCAATTAGACCACAACTCAGATTTTGTATTGTTAAAAAAAATATTTCCACGCCTGCGATTGTGCGCGGTCGTACGTCCTTTCAGTGGTTCTCAGGCGCGGTCACGTGAGTGGCATTATTGGTTTGAGTTTGTGTAAGCGTCTTGGTAGCCTATATGTCATATCTTTGTGTTCTTGCGCAATGCATGCAATCTCGCTTCCTCTGCCTTTGCTTTTTATTTTCGCACTCTGCAAGATGTAAATCGTGCTCTCCAATACACCTGCCATTCATCAAAGAACCTTATCAACGCATGGTTTACAAATAAACATGAATGTCTATGGTAGCACCCTTATTTTATACAATGCATATACATGCTCCCCTTCAATATCAGCTAGTACGTGAATTATGCAGAGATAATCGCATAGTCCTAACTTAGGTTTAAATTGAGTTAACGCAATAATTTAACTAAATAAATAAAGAGTGAAAGAGAGAATTTAGAGATAGAAAATAATGGGTTGCTTCCCATCAAGCGCTAAGTTATAGTCAATTAGCTTGACTGTCTCTGATGCTCATGTTGAAGAGAGAATTGAGGCGACTTTCTGTCTGTCTACCTCACCACCAAAGCAATGTTTTAAGCGTTGTCCATTCACCTTAAAAGGCTTGTCTGGCAACATATCAAATATTTCAATAGCACCATGCAGAAAAACAGTTTTCACTGTGAATGGTCCTGACCACCTCGATTTTAGCTTCCCAGGAAAAAGTTTAAGTCTGAAGTTATAAAGCAAAACCCTTTGTCCTAGTTCAAATGCTCTCTCAATGATTTTTCGGTCATGCCATTTCTTCACTTTCTACTTATACAGCTTCGAATTCTCGTATGCCTACAATCTAAATTCGTCCAACTCATTGAGTTGATGTAGTCGTTTTTCCCCTGCAGATTTCAAATCAAACTTTAGCTTGCGAATTGCCCAATATGCTTTATGCTCGAGCTCCATAGGAAGGTGACAGGCTTTTCCATACACGAGTTAAAAAGGTGACATACCCAATGGTGTCTTATATGCTGTCCTATAAGCCCATACTGCATCATCTAACTTTAATGACCAGTCCTTCCTTGTGAGATTCACAACTTTTTCCAGGATTCTCTTAATTTCTCGATTTGACACTTCATCCTGGCCATTCGTTTGTGGGTGATATGCTGTAGCAATGCGATGATTCACCCCATATTTAGCCAACAAAGTCATAACCGCCTATTACAAAATGATCGCTTAAATCATTGATGATAGCCCTTGGAGTCCCAAACCTCATGAAGATACTTCTGTGTAAAAATCTGAGGATGACCTTGGCATCATTTGTCGGAAGAGCTGCCACTTCTACCTATTTCGAGACATAATCTACAGCGAGCAGAATGTAGAGATTTCCGCAGGAAAAAACGAAAGGCCCCATGAAATCAATTCCCCATACATCAAAAATTTCGACTTCCAAGACTGTATTCAATGGAATTTCATTCCTTTTAGAGATGTTCCCCACTCGCTGACATCTATCACACCGCTGGATAAAATTGTATGCATCCTTGAAAATTGTCGGCCAGTAGAATCCTGCTTGTAGTATTCTAGCCGCTGTTCTTTCACCACCATAGTGTCCACCATACACAGTAGAGTGACAATCCTGCAGAATCCCCTCAGTCTCGCTATATGGAATACACCTTCTTATAACTTGATCAGAACACTATTTAAACAAATAAGGATCATCCCATATATACCATTTGACATTATGCAGAAATTTATTCTTTTGATAACCCACCAAATCGGAAGGTGGCATCTTACTTACCAAATAGTTTGCATAGTCTGTAAACCATGGCACTTCCCCTTTCACCACAAACAACTGTTCATCTGAAAAGGATTGATTGATTAAAACCTTGTCATCTGTCTCCCATTCTGGATTCTCAAGTCGAGATAAGTGGTCCGCCACTTGGTTTTTAGTGCCCTTCCTGTCCTTGATTTCCAAATCAAATTCCTGCAGTAATAAAATCCATCTGATCAACCGAGGCTTTGCATCCTTTTTTGCCACTAAATGTCAAATTTCGGCATGATCCGTATACACTACCACCTTTGTGCCAATCAAATATGCTCGAAATTTATCAAAGGCGTACACCACTCCCAATAACTCTTTCTCCGTGGTGGTGTAGTTCAACTGTTCATCTGAAAGGGTCTTGCTGAAATAATAAATAACATGAAACATCTTCTCTTTCCTCTGCCCCAAAGCATCCCCTACAGCGTAATCACTGGCATAACACATCAGCTCAAATGGCAATTCCCAATCTGGTGCAGTAATAATTGGTGCTGATGTTAATTTCCCTTTCAGGTGCTCAAATGCCGTCACGCAAGCCTCATCAAAGATAAAATACGCATCCTTCTCCAATAAACTGCATAGTGGTTTAGTTATCTTGGAGAAGTCTTTGATAAATCTGCAGTAGAAACCTGCATGTCCCAGAAAGCTGTGAACACCTTTTACCGAAGTAGGTGGTGGCAATTTTTCTATATTCTCCAACTTTGTCCCATCTACCTCGAGTGCCTTCTTCGATACTTTGTGTCCTAGTATGATTCCTTCTTATACCATAAAATGGCATTTTTCCTAGTTCAGTACTAGATTTATTTTAACACATCGTTTCAAAACCATCACCAAATTCTCGAGGCATAGATCAAATGAGTCCCCGAAAACTGAAAAGTAATCCATAAATACTTCCACATTCTGCTCTACCATATCTGAAAAATATAGCCATCATGCATCTATAAAAAGTGGCTGGAGCGTTGCACAACCCAAAAGACATTCTTCGGAAAGCGAATGTGCCGTATGGACATGTGAAAGTTATCTTTTCCTGGTCTTCCGGAGCTATCATTATTTGATTATAGCCCGAATATCCATCCAATAGGCAATAGTACTCATGACCTGCTAACCTGTCCAACATCTGATCAATGAATGTAAATGGAAAATGATATTTCCTAGTAGCCTTGTTGAGTCTGCAGTAGTCCATGCATACTCTCCACCCTATTACTGTTCGTGTTGGAATTAACTCATTATTCTCATTAGTCACTACTGTCATGCCACCTTTTTTCGGTACACACTACACTAGGCTCACCCATGAGCTATCTGAGATTGGATAGATTATGCCTGCATCCAGCCATTTTAGCACCTCTTTCTTAACCACTTCTTTTTCATTATCGGATTAAGTCTCCTTTGTTGCTCTCTCGATGACGACTTACTTTCATCTTCCATCGAGATTTTATGCATGCAAAATGAAGGGTCGATCCTTTGATATCCGCTATTGTCCGACCAATTCTTTGATTTGAACTCTCGAAGCACTTTCGTAGTAGTTTTTCTTCCTAGAAAGATGTTAATGCGGAAGAAATAATTACGGTAGCTTTAGTCTTTATTTAAAAATGCGTGCACACGAGATGCTCCGGAAGTGGTTTTAATTCTAGTTTTGGAGGTGTCTCAAGAGATGGCTTTAATTTTACCGAGGTTTCTCCTACTTTTGTCAACGGCTCAACAGGTATTCTGAATTTTCTGACTTGTGGAGTGGTATCCAGATATTTCACAAGTTTGTCAAGTTCCTCGTCCTCCAAATCTGAATTTTCAGCAATTACACTCCTCAAAGGTTCGTCATCCACCCAACTTTGTACTTCATCATTTACGACCTGATCCACCAAATCAACAAAGAAACATTCCTCTTCCTCTGCTGGAAACTTCATAGCTTTGAAGACATTAAAGGTGACCTCTTGATCATGAACACGCATAGTGAGTTCCCCCTTCTGCACATCTATCTAAGTCTTTCCCGTGGCTAAGAATGGCCTTCCCAGTATGATTGGTATGTTTTTGTCTTCCTTGTAATCCAATATGATGAAGTCAGCCGGAAAGATAAATCTCTCTACCTTCACTAATACATCTTCAACAATTCCTCGTTGATACGTGATGGATCTATCAGCTAGCTGTAAAGAAATGTTTGTTGTCTTTGGATTTGGCAATCCCAACTGGTTAAACACTGACAAGGGCATCAAATTTATGCTTGCCCCAAGATCACATAAACACTTACTGAAGTTCATCTTTCCAATGGTGCATGGAATTGTGAAGCTGCCCGGATCCTTCAGCTTTGGAGGTAATTTCTGCTTTGAAACAATCAGTCTTTGCATTCCTCTGTCAAGGCTACCGTTTCAAACTCATCTAGTCTCCTCTTCCTTGACAGTATATCCTTCATAAACTTGGCATAGCTGAGCATTTGTTCCAATGCCTCGGCGAACAGTATGTTGATCTGTAGCTTTTTGAATACCTCCAAGAATTTGCTGAACCATTTATCTTCCTTTTTTTATTTAATCTCTGTGGATACAGAACTTGAATGTGAATTGGTGGTACTGGACTCTTAAGCTTCTCCTTTGAACCTGTTTTCTCAGCCTCTTCCTGCTGAACCTCAGACTTTTCCAGATTTTCTTCTTAAGCAATCGATCGCTTTTTCCTTTCATGTGATCAGCGACTCTCCTTAGTGCAATCTAAATGCGGCGCTGACTTGCAGATACTGACAAATCTTTCCCAGATCTCAATGTGATCGCTTGACACTGTTCCTTCCCGTCTCTTCTTGGATTTATCTCTGTATTACTTGGCAATGAACCCTGGGGCCTGTTAGTAAGCATGTTCGCCATCTGCCCCATTTGAGTTTCCAGATTCTTTATAGCCACTGCTTGGCTCTTGATCATAACTTTTGTGTTTGCCATGTATTTTATCATCATCTCGTCCACTTCTGATTTCTTTTCTTTCTGAGGTACAGTTGGAGTGTGATGTTGCTGTTGCTGTTGAGAAAATCCCAGCGAAAAGGGTGGTCTAGGATTAAACTGCTAATTTGTCTTTGGTTGTGGTAAATTGATTATTCGGTTGAAATCGATTCTCACGATTCCTTGATTAGTCGACCAACTAAAGTTTGGATGATTTCGGTTGTCGGGGTGGTATGTGTTCTGAAATTGACCTTGGTCTTTTCTGTAGTTGCTCACATACTACACTGATTCTGAGCTAATAGCACATTGATCCGTCGAGTGTGACCCCGCACAAATCTCACATACGAAGGCAACCATTTTAACTTTTCCTTCTGCCAAAGTATCTATCTTCTTTTCCATGGCTGCCATCTGTGCTGACAACTGAGTAATAGCATCAACCTCCAACACACCTGCAACTTTGGGTTGTGGCATCCGAGATGTAGGATTCTAAAAATCGTTGGATGCCATTCTCTCGATCAGGTTATAGGCTTCTTTATAGTTCTTTGCCCATAATGCCCCTCCTGCAGCTGCATCTACAATCGGTCTCGACTGCCATCCTAATCCATTATAAAACATGTTGATCACCATCCAATCTGGAATACCGTGATGTGGACACTTCCTCAGCATTTCTTTGTATCTCTCCGATGCTTCATATAAGGACTCGCCCTGTTGTTGCTCAAACTGAGAGATAGCTGTCCTCATCTTTGTAGTCTTAGCCATTGGGAAGAACTTAGCTAAGAACTTCTGTGCTAAGTCCTCCCATGTAGTTATAGATCCTGCTGACAAAGAATGAAGCCAACTTTTCGCTTTATCCCTCAATGAGAATGGAAATAACCTTAGTCTAATAACATCTTCCGTCACACCGTTGTATCTGAATGTATCACAAATTTCGATGAAACTTAACAGGTGTTCATTCGGATCATCTGTAGCAGCACCCCCAAACTGAACTGTATTCTGCACCATTTGAATAGTTCCAGTTTTTATCTCGAATGTATAGGCTGCTATCGCTGGTCTGACGATGCTAGACTGTAGTCCATTTATATTGGGCATGGAATATTCCTTCAGAGCCCTATGCTCCTCTCGTTGCTCTTCTCCTTGTACTTCGGCTGCCATATTAACTGTCGTATTTTCTAACTGTGCTTGTAAATTTCTACGAACACCCGCTTTCCAACCTCTCCCGTTTATGTTATCCTGAATAGGTGTTAAGTCAGGGTTGGATGACCGCGTGCGCATAAAAATTTATCCACAAACCTAAAACAAAAACAAAAATTGAAATGAGATAAGACTAGAATTGTCTAAGTCATATAATATAGCTTAAAACTAATGATAATAATACTAAATCAAACGCCTTTTCCCGGCAACGGCGCCAAAAACTTGTTGCCTCTTTTTTAGTCTTAACAAAAGAGCTCTAACTCATGCAAGCATACATGTGTCAACAAGCAATACAGAGGAAGTACAGTATCGATCCCACAGAGAAAGTTGTTTAATTCAAATCACTATGCACTAATTAATTCACTATACTTACATGCTCAAACTAATGACTAAGATTGGTTTGTTCTCGAATTGCAAATAACGACTAAAACAATAATAACACGGAATAAATCAAATCTGGAATTAATGGGATCCTAACTTCATTTAATACTTCATTCAATCGCCACTGTCATGCATGACTCGTTCACATATCATAGGAAAGTAGCCAAGAGCACTAAAAGAGTATTAGCCATTTTTCAATGCACTAAGACCTACTTACACAACATCCACAGATGATAGACTCTATGTAATCATCAATACAACTAAAATCACTATATGTCTATGTGAAATTGCAACTATATTGATTTTAAGTTCAAGCTCTTATTCTAACTTATACAGTGAAACAGTATATGTCTATCTGGTTCACGAAATACATAAGCCATATAACACAGCCCTATATACGTATACTATCATGATTACAATCCATATTTGGATGTTCATTGTCAATTCCATACAAATACTGAAATGAATGGTGATCAAGCATTCATACATGCAAAAAAATCATGATAGACATCCCATATGATATATAAAACAATCTGGCATTTAAGCATACAATCAAACTACATATTAAAATCCGTTAGAATCCCATAATGGAGTTTAGTTCATGACTGAACCAAAAGCCATTACGGGGTCAAATCTAAACATGATTAATAAACAAAAAATTGAAAGATGAAAGGTAGAAACAATTAAACCCAATTGCTGAATATAGATCAATATTCAAATCCTCATAAGATTCCAGCAAAATAATAATAATAATCCACTCTGGTAGAAAATCCCAAGAAGAAGTAGGAAAGTAGAGTTTCAGCCTCCTTCTACGTTGGAATCTCTCCTAGAGAGTAAACCCTAATTACGATGTAAATAATATAAAATAATTTGTCAAAGATACGTCTGACACCAGCCAGATATCGTTTTTAAAACATTACAACCCTTAAAAATTGGAAATTAAAATAAAACAAATCAGCAGCTTCAAGCCTCGCGCTCCTCCAGCCCTTTACTCGTGCGGGCGCGAGACTTGCAGTAAGTTGCGATGTTCAGCCGAGCTCTTGTGCGGGCGCGTGCTCCCTGGGCTTATTATGCTCACATGCACAAGAACTTGCGATGGGTTCTATGGTCTAGTTGGTACTTTTCACGTGCACGCGCCTCCAAACTCTTCTTCTGTCATATGGCAATGGCCATTGCACTCTGTAGATCCTTGTTCTTGTTCTGATTTTGTCATGGTACTTGTTCATTCATGCTTAGTATCCTTCCATGCTTGGTCTCCTTGCTCCATTGCACCTTCATGCCATGTATTTCCCGCTTTTGCCTTGCCTTCACGCATCCATTAGCCCCGTGCCCTATAACACCACTAAAATACTCCGATTCCTGCACTTATTCACCAAAAGGAGTTTTTTAAGTATATGCAATGCAAACTAACATGAAATGCAGCTAAAACATACTAAAATGTACTTGAGATGGGCATAGTTCGCATGAATTGGTACTCCATAAGTAGATATAAAACCCACTTATCAAATGGTAATGAAGGTGATCAACCTTTCATACCTGATGAATACATGAAGTATGCACAGAGTGCGATTTAATAATTCTTAGACATGACAATCATCAATGATTAACCACAAGTATATTTGAATAAACAACTCGAGATCGAGTTAAGAAAAACTTGTCTGAACCATTTACTACCGTTATGCAATAAGAAGCTTTGTCTGAAGACCTAATATTAGTAATATTTATTTCTAAGTTAGAATAATATCATCACAATATTTAAAATAACCTAAACAATTATCAAATAATCTTATCCATCTATAACACACATAAGACTTAACCTCAAGTTAAACTTTTACAGTTAGTGTAACGCCCGAGAATTTCAGATTTTGAATGAATTAAATTTTCATTTGATTATGTGGATTAAATGAATTTAATTGATTAATTATATAAATAAGATATTTGAAGGTCGTTTTATGACCTAGAATGTGTGGATGTGGTTAGTATTCTGGCTATGTGCTAGCATTAATTGTTTTGAATTATCAAGACGAAAATAAATGTTTTTCGAGAATTGTTCCGTAAAAACACTATTCATCTGATTTCATTCGGAGCTTAGGTTTGAAATTCCGAGAAATGCGTAATGATAGAATATGAAGATATAATAGAATATCCGATAATATTTCGGTTATGGCAAACGAAGTTTTTGCCTACAGACTTAAAACCTAAGGGTTAATGAAAGAGATTTTCGAAATGGAAAGGAAAGGTGTATAAACATTTCAGTTATTATACGTATGAGATACGAGTATTATACTAGTTCGAATACGAATATGGTATAAAGAATAGTACGACGTATAATACGAATATTATATGAGTACTAGACGAAGAGAATACGGGAGTTATACGCATAGAATACGATTATTTCTAATGGATTATGAGTTAAGGATTTTGTATAATCCAATGGTATTTGGATTAATAGCAAGCCGAATGAATTATGGAATCAAGCCCAAGTTAAGGCCCAATGTTAAGTTATGTCAAGCCCAATCCAAGAAGTCAAACCGCGGATCGAACTGGAGGGTCACGGGATGGGTAAAACCCATGGGGTAACCCATGGAATTATCCATGGAGGGTGGGCCGGCCACTTGGCCACCAAGTAAAGTGATTACTTGGTGGCTAAGTTGTTCAGGAGGTGGAATAGTAAGGAGGTGACCTTTTTGACCATTTTTCCCTCACTTTGAAATCCTATAAATAAGAAGCTTAGCTAGTGTATTTTGTGTTTTGAAAATCTTTTCCAATACATATTGAGAGAGAGAAAAGCTAGAAACAAGTAATCAACTTACTTCTAAGAAAAACATAAGACGTTTACCAAAAACGCGAAGAACGACAAAGGTAATAGTTCGTAAACCTTAATCTTCATCTTTTTCGATTTCTTTCTCGTAGAGAATAATAGATTGGTGGAGCATGTTAGTGAGGAGTACTAAGGACGACTATTGATAATGAAAACATTGATAAGTCATGATCGAATAGAAATCGTAAGTGTTTATGTAAGTTAAAACCGTAAAAAGTGATGGACGTTAACTTAATTTTGAATGGACAATTTGAAAACCACCATAGCTAGGGTATGTGAATATTGTTTGGTTAGGATGTAGATAATGAATCAATGGAGTGTTTCATTTGATTTGGCTTATAGAACATTAGTAACGAAGTTATGGCGAATTTTGCGAAAATAGACGTTAAACGTCGAAATCGTTGAAATCTCGGATTAAGGGTCAAAAGTTGTCGTGTGACTTGGAAACTTTGATTTTAAATGTCAACACGCGAGATAAGGTATTTAAGAGTCGTGGACGTAAGAATCGTCTAATTCTGACTTATAACGAAGAAAACGAGTATTGAACGATCAAAAACAGTAAATGAACGCTCAAAATGAACCAAAAGGTGAATTCTGAGTTAACAGATTCAAAAATGTAAAATTCTTATATGAACACTTAGAGTATATACTTTGTGAGTTGTGGGCTCTTGAATGAGCTAATTCGGATGTAAAACGAATAAGTTATGAAGCCGAGAATTTTGTTGGAAAAACCAACTGTCAAGACTAATCGATGAAAGGGTGGCGCCAGAATGCCAAACCAAACCCAAAGATAAAGGGCCGCATCACCGCAATAATTGAATCCGACCTTGTCCCCTGTTAATTGGCGCCGCAACGCCAAAGTTATACTAGAGTCTGGTGCCGCAGCGCCGACAGTGTAGAATAGTTGACCAAGTTAGGTTTTTAATTCTATTTGAATGTAAACCAAAGGTAAGACATGAATGTACTTAATGTATATAATAAGGCTGACTTTAAATCACTTATAAAGTGATAACGTTAGAAGATTAGATATGGTTTAATAGGAATTAAACGAATAACACAAGAGTGTAATAAGTAAACCGAGAATGCTGTTCAATGTTGGTACTTCACCAATGATGATCGAATGTCGGTTAATAACGTAAGAACGTTAACGAGCCGTAACGAAGCATAGTAAGTTGAATTAACATTATTAAATGGAATAAATTCAAGTAAGACATAGAAGAGAAAGAAGTTGGTTAGAACAATAAAGTTAGTTGTTTGTAAACTAATTACAGTGTGCTATATGAATATATCATGTAGATCCTGTAAAGACTGAGAATTGATTGAATATTATATTCAAAGACGCTTGAAGGCAAGTTTTCTTAATCTTGTCTAACCTTCGTGTTAGTCAGGTTTTCTGTGATTCATGTTCTGAAATACATGAATGGTTTTAAAGAAAGAGTCGATGCCTGTTTTAACTCGGCTAGACTACTCTTGAAGAATTGATTGATTTGCTTACAAGTCTTTCGATATAGAACTATTAACGCTATCCTATGCCAAGTATTTGGCACGGATGTAAAGGTAAGTTTGTCTATGAACAAACAAAAGTATTTTCATCCATTATTCGATGGGCACGCGAGGTTGCCAAAACTTAAACGTAAATACGTTTATGGGAAGAATTTTGATCAACATAGAGTACAATAGGCTGATCACCTAGAAGTGCTCGTAAGTAAGGCCAGATGGATGGCCTTAATGCCGGATGTCCTTTTCAAGTATGAAAACGAAAAGATTATGTTCGTGGTCTTTTGACCGGTTCAGAATTTCTAAGCTATTATATATACTTTGGAATCGTTGTTATGAAATGAGAAGTACTAGTCAATGCTTCATGGTGATTCATAGCTATTTGTTTAGTTATGGAAGATAATCATATAATCCTCGATGTGATATTCATATGATCCTTTGATAGACTTGCTGAGCTATTTATGCTCACTTCTTGCTTGAATTATATGATTGCCGCTAAAGCCGAACGAACTGAGAGTTCTAAGAGAGATAAAGGCAAGGCTAAGATGGATAGTAATTATCCTGTAATAGACTAGAGTATTTATATGTAATATACTCATGAATAACAAAGAATGTATTCGGTTTATGAACTTGGGAAAGGATTTATTACTATTGTAATAAAAATATAGTAAGTACATTCATTTTGTTGTTATCTCAATGAAATGACTGTATAAATTATAGTATCGTGAAGCACCATCTGTTGGGTTGAGAGATACTCGGATTTGGGGGCGTCACAGGTTGTTATCAAAGCATTAGGTTATAAAACTTAAGGGGGGAAAGAACCTTAGGCTAATAACCTCGTTAGGAAAGGAAAGGTCTGAAGAAAGTTAACTCGAGGCAAATGAGTTAATAAGGTATTGAGGAAACTCAGTACCGAAAGATTTAAAAGATGAAAATTAACCCTAAATGAATTAAATGTGATTTGTGCTTATAATATTGTGTATTATGTACTAATCAACTTGTTATGTGTTATTGTAGATGTCGATCGATAGCTTGATATATAGAGATATACACGTGGTGAGCGAGGAGTCCGTTAACAGAATAGAGCCAGTACCTATGCCTGAAGCGGAAATACCTTTAGTGATTCTAGAAGAATCAGAGCCCGAGGAGTATTTTTTAGAGGAGGACTATTCTGAGGAGACCATGGGATTAGCATCATATCTTAATATGATGATAGATGTGGAGGATGATATGGAGGTAACATCGATTAATACGGCGATGCATGCCTTAGAGTCAGAACCCACATATACGATGAGGGCCATGTATCTCTCGATGCTTGACCGTAATGTGCAACTGCATAATACAGTACAGAACCTGTAGCGCCCCCAAATCCGGGTATCTTCCAACCCGATAGATGGTGCTATACTGTACAACCTTCATACATTCATTCAATTGAAAAGTCTCAAAGAACGAACATAACTTCTATATATTTAAAGTAATATTTACATGTCCCAAGTTCTAAACCCAATACAAAGGTTCTTTATCATAATATCAGTTAAATTACAACAACAGACCTATACTATTACAAGACAGCTTATTAATCTGCCTTAGCTTTTCCTTTATCTTTTCCTGATCCTTCGGAACGTTCAGTCTTAACTGCATTCATATGGTTCAAGCAAGAGTGAGCATAACTAGCTCAGCAAGTATAACAATTTAGTAACAACATGCTTGACACATACAAATCGTATATCTTCAATAATTGAACAATAGTTATGAAGTACTATTGATAATTCAAAATAGCACTTCATCTTTTCTTTCAAAATGTTTTACAATAACAACAATATTTAGTAAAACATTCACTCCGGTCAGAGACCTCGAGTATTCATTCTTTATTGGAAAAGGACAACCCGGAAGAAAGTCCGTAAGCTCGATATCACTTACGAGCAATTCTAGGTGATCAGCCTATTGTACTCTATGTTGATCAACACTACATCCATTAAACATATGCACATTTAAGCATTTGGCAACCTCACGTGCCTGTCATTTTACCGACAAAACATTTGTTTAACATTTCTTTCTTCTTTTGAAAACCATACCAAGTAGTTGACAAAAGATAACAACATTTGATAATTCATGAATAGATTATCAATACATCAAGTCTAACCAAAGGAATTGGCTTCAACTTCAACATACTTCAATTCATGCGAAAGAATACATGAAACTCAAAAACTTGTTCAGATTGAACTGAGACAAGAGTTAAAATACTTGCCTTTAGCGTCTGCTACGGTATTTTAACTTTATGTTTAAGTCGTTCAAGTCTCTACAATACATGATCACATAATGCCTTACATTAGGTCATATATAATCAAGTATGTATATGACTATATCATACCCTTCATTTAAATCTAATTGTGTATTAGATTCAGTTACTATTCGTTCCGATTTGTCATTATGCTTGCATTATATTTGACTAGGTTATCTCAACCTTTATACAATATCTTTAAGGTTTAACAAAGTTTAAACAATGTTACATTACCTTCCTTAAGTTATGTTTACTTCCATTTCTTTTCTTTATACTTAGAAACTTTCATTACTATCTTTGTTACGAGATCCATGCCATGCACTTTGATTTATACTTACATCTCGTCTTTGCTTGGCATGAGCTCTTAATACCATTGTCCCGGACTTGGCACTGTGGCGCGAGTCCTTACTTAATGGGTCGTATGCGCTATTTCACACTCAAAGGATTTTAATCGTTTCATGGCCGCTGCTGGCACTTATTATTGAACTAAGGTTTGCCTTTGCGGCGAACTCTTGCGATGAGGCTCGATTCTTGTTTCATGCACAGCAATATGCTATTTTTGCCTAGGGTTGGCGCCATGGCCAACTCACTGGCACCCAGAATATCAATTTCAGTTTTGAAATTTTGTGAACTTCCTGGACGCATAACTTCTTCGTTATAAGTCCGAATTGGCTCATTCAAAAGCCTACGGTTCCCAATTTACGTACTTTACATGATCATTCAAGAATTTTCTATTTGACTTCGTTTGCTAAAAATTCACCTATTGGTTCATTTTTAACGTAAACGATAAACGTTCGTGAACGTTCAACGCTCGTTTCTTCGTTCTAAGTCAGAATCCGGTCATTTTCGAGTCCGCAACTCTTAAATGCCAATTATGACTTGTTTTTATTGGAAAACAATGGTTTCATGATCCAACACAAAATTTGACTTCCATTCCGAGAATTTTATGTATTCGACGTTTATCATCCAATCGTGCAAATTCCGGCAATTCTTCATTCTTATGATTTGTTCAACATTACAAATGACTTCCATTCATCATGTGAACATTTTAACATACTTAATATAACAACTTATATTCATTGTTGGATTTTTGGACTTATTCTTCAAGAGCTTATAACTTGTCATTTATAAACTACTTAAGATTTGATTATTCATGACTTATGACAATTAAGGTTTCTTAATCATCATACTTTACATACTCTTCACATATAACTTTACTTAGGTATACATGATACATATGATCATATAAATTCTTTTACATTCATATCATTTCTCTTAATAAACTTCTTACAAGTTCATATTATTATCACATAAGTTTATAACTTATGCTAGCTTAAATGACTTATTACCAACTTAATTGGTTTAAGTTCATTACTTACTCATTCATGTTTCTTAATCCAACTTTTCTTATCATCCTATCATGGTAGAGATAGAAGATAATTGAGAAGAAGTCTTACTCTTTGTTGTCTTGGTAAGTAGCTTGCTTCTTCTTCTTAGCTTATGGAATGACTTATGTGTAGCTTATTCTCTCTAACACTTAAGCACTTTAGATGTGTTGGATTAATTGATCAACCAATAAATGGCTAGCAAAGCTCTTCTATTTATAGACTTTCCAAGGTTAGGGTAGTTTGGTCTTTAAAACACCCCACCTCCTTAAGCTACCTCCTTACTATTCATTACTTGTCTAACACAACACTTATCCTACACTTGGTCATTACTTCAAAGTCTTGGTCAATACTCCTACTTGATCATCACACTTACTTGATCACCACATCACTTGATCACCACACATTCACCATATTAATATGGTTTTGCCCCATGGGTCTATTAACCCATGGATTCTAGCTTGGGCTTGGATTAATAAATCCTTGGGCCTTATATTAACAAACACTAGTTGGTTCATTAATTAATAGTTGGGCTTCTCTCTTTAATTCACTTGGACTTGTATATAATTATTAACCAATCATCCAAGTCCATTAACATTTCTTAATACATATTGTTGTTGTATTATTTTCGTATTCTAATTCATATAGAATTTATATACGATATTTCATCCTTCATACAAACTCGTATAATACTTCGTATTATACTCGTTTTCATTACTTCGTACAATACCAAGTATCATACCATTATTACTTATTCTTTAACACTTCGCTTTGCTTAACGTTCATAAATTAAGTCCACAAGCGAATTATTACATTTTCCATAACTAGATTTTTATTACCTAATCCATCTTACCTTGTTATTCCATCATTACGTATTTCTCGGAAACTCAAAATTATATCCCGAGCAAATATCGATGAATAATGTTTTTTGGAAAATTTCTCGAAAAACTTTTATTTTCGTCTTGGAAATCCAAACACTTTAATTCATCCACGTAGCCCAAATACTACGATATTCTAACATCAATAGGTTATACAATGACAACCATCTTGATAACACATGGAATATGATTTTATTATTATTTAATTTAATAAAATCATTTTACAATAAGATCCGAGTTTCTCGGTCGTTACAGAACCAAAAGGAGGAGATCAGTGATCTCTATGGGGCCAAGGAGTCTGCAGTATCAGACTATGAGATAGAGCATGATGAGAAGGTGCTCATGACAGATAAGGCTAGGGATTATAAGAACGAAGTCGTAGAACTTCGTAAGAAACTGGTTGAGAAAGACCAGAAGATAACACGAATGTCATATATAAATGACAGTGAGCACGAGGATTTCAAGCTGAAAATAGCTTATTATTCTATTGAGTCGGGACAGACTCGACATACTATAAGTCAAGATATTGTGTCGATTCTAGCAAACAAGAAGTATGAGAATGCTGTTAGGCAATATTAGAAGTTAGAACGATAAATATTTTTGTGTAGTGATGTAAAACCCTCTTTTGTATAATTAAAGGGTAGTCTTTTTGTAAATCCGAATTTTTGTGAAAGTCAATCGCGGGATATAAATGTAATAGCTTTTGGCTATGGAAAGCAAATTATAAATAGTTTTGACTATGAAGAAGCATATTAATATAATGAAGTTTTTATTTAATGTGTTGTGTTGTGTATGAGTTATTGTTCAGTTGTTCAGCGACTAATAACTAAGTAAGCAAATAAGTAATAATGGAACTTTATTTATTTAATCAAAAATGCCGCCAAGAAGAAGACAACGTAGTCAAGAGGCGGAATCACATAACGATAATCAGGGGGGGTCCAAATAACCCTATGCAAGAGTTCGTTAATTTATTAACGGCTGCATTTAACCAAATCGGGGGTAGAGCACCCGCAGGACCTAGGGTAGCCCAAACGACTACCTTTAAGGAATTTAGAAGTATAGGTCCACCTGAGTTCAAGGGAACAATGGACCCAATGGAGGCCCAGACATGGGTCAAGGAAATAGAAAAGGCGTTTGTAATAACAAACATAGCTAAGGCGCAAAAGACTTCTTTTGCGACTTATATGATGAAGGGGGAAGCCAACTACTGGTGGGAGTCTCACCAGGGTGGGGCTAGAATGGATGTTGTTACATGGGAACAGTTCAAGAAGGTATTCTTCAAGAACTACTTCCCTACTAGCATGCAAGGGCGAATAGAGATTAAGTTCATAGAACTTTAAGCAAGGGGACATGACGGTTCCCCGATATGCGGCCAAATTCAATGAATTGGCAAGGTTTGCTCCACACCAAGTGGACACGGAGGAGAGAAAGACTCGTAGGTTTAAGCAGGGCCTGAAACCCTGGCTCTATAGTAGGATTTTGGTTTTTTAGAGTGCGTCCTATGGGACAATTCTGGAAAAAGCGATAATAGCAGAGGGTGGTAGTGAGGCGTTGACCCAATACCACAAAGAATGAAAGAATAAAAGTAAAAGAGAGGGAGGAACTAAGGAAGAGGAAAGAAAGAAATTTAACTCTGGGAATACTAGGGTGAGACAAGGGGATCCTAAACGTAGGATGGAGGCATGCAAGACATGCGACAAGACTCATCTGGAAGTCTGTCTAAAAGGGAAAACATATTGTTATAATTATGGGCAGGAAGGTCACATATCACCCAACTGTCCTAATCCTAAGAAAAGTCGTGGCTGTTTTGTTTATGGGTCGATGGACCACATGGCAAGAAATTACCCGAAGAAGGGGGCGGAGGGTAGTAAGGGTTCTGGTAGTGGTAATTTAGCTATTAATGGACCAACCCCATCATTGGGTAAACCCTCAACCTGAATATTTAATATGACGGTCCAAGATGCGGTTGCATCAGTGGATATAGTAGCAGGTATCATTTCAGTCAACAAAATAAATGCTTACGTGTTATTTGACTCGGGTGCTACTTGTTCTGTTATACCTGTGGATTTGCTAAACAACTCGGATTAAGCCCTGAGAAGCTAGAAATACCTTTAGACATTAAGGTAGCAAACGAAGAGATAATTTCCATTGAACACATTCATAGGA
This sequence comes from Panax ginseng, assembly GCA_020205605.1. Lineage (NCBI taxonomy): Eukaryota > Viridiplantae > Streptophyta > Magnoliopsida > Apiales > Araliaceae > Panax > Panax ginseng. The sequence goes on along the minus strand of CM035145.1, from coordinate 66,981,760 downwards.
ATTGTTTCATAGATATTAGGGGTAACCGATTATCGGTAGATCTTTTACCGATAAGGTTAAGAGAATTCGATGTAATTCTAGGAATGGATTGGTAAATTAGCCATAGAGATATAATAAATTGTCATAGGAAGAGTGTAAACCTAAGGCTTTCTAAGAAACCTAAGGAGCTATTTTCTGGTAATAAATCACCGAGACGCTCTTGTTGTCTAACTATGACACAAGCTAGGAGGATGTTGAAGAAGGGGTGTAAGGGTTACCTGTGTCATGTTGTGGATACCCAAAGAATGGAAACATCATTGGAATAGATACCGGTAGTACAAGATTTCGCGGATGTATTTCCGGAGGAGTTACCTGGTATTCCGCCAGATAAGGATGTAGAATTTGTGATTGATTTGCTGCCGGGTACGACACCAGTTTCAAAGGCACCATATAGTATGGCCCCAGTAGAGATGAAGGAATTAATGGTTAAATTACAGGAACTATTAGATAGAAAGTACATTCAACCGAGTGTGTCTCCGTGGGGAGCACCGATATTGTTTGTAAAGAAGAAGGATGGGTCATTACGACTTTGTATCGACTATCGAGAGTTGAACAAGTTAACGATTAAGAATAAATACCTATTGCCCTGGATCGATGATTTATTTGATCAGTTGAAACGGGCAAAGTATTTTTCTAAGATAGATTTGCGTACGGGGTATCATCAACTGAAAGTGAGGAAAGAGGATGTACCTAAGACGGCGTTCAGAACTCGTTATGGGCATTATGAGTTTCTGGTTATGTCATTTGGGTTGAAGAATGCGCCAGTCGCATTCATGGATATGATGAACAAAGTGTTCAAATAGTATTTGGATAAGTTTGTTGTAGTGTTCATTGATGATATTCTAGTCTATTCTAAGACGCCAGAAGATCATGCTGAACATTTGAGAATAGTGTTGGAAACACTACGGAGGGAGAAGTTATATGCAAAATTCACTAAGTGTGAATTTTGGCTTGAACGAGTGCAGTTTCTAGGACATGTTATAGATAAAGATGGCATATCCGTAGATCCATCGAAGGAGGAAGCAGTAAATGAGTGGGAGCAACCGAAAACTCCAACAGAGGTTTGGAGTTTTCTGGGGTTAGCGGGATACTATAGAAGGTTCATTCAGGTATTTTCTAAGTTAGCTACTCCGTTGACGAATCTGACAAGAAAGTCGGTGAAGTATGAGTGGATAGAAAAGTGTGAAATTAGTTTTCAAGAACTAAAAAAGAGATTAAGTGAGGCACATATATTATCCTTACCAGATGCTACAAGGAATTTTGTAGTTTATAGCGATGCTTCGCATAGAGGACTAGGTTGCGTCCTCATGCAGCATGGCAAGGTCATTGCGTATGCGTCACACTAGTTAAAGGATTATGAGAAGGTCTATCCTACTCATGACCTAGAATTGGCAGCTGTAGTCTTTGCCTTAAAAATATGGAGACATTATTTATATGGGGAAAAATGTGAGATATACACGGACCATAAAAGTCTTAAATATATCTTCACACGGAAGGAGTTGAATATGAGGCAGAGAAGGTGGTTAGAGTTGATAAAAGATTATGATTGTGATATCTTATATCATCCAGGGATGGCTAATGTAGTAGCCGACGCGTTAAGTCGGAAGGGTAGGGAAAAGCTGTCAATGTTAACGACTCAAAATGAGTTAATAACGGAGATGGAAAGAATGGAGTTAGAAGTTAAGTTACCAAGTGAAACGGTGGAGATGTTATTCTCAATGGAGACTCGACCAACGATAGTGGAACGGGTTAAGGAAGTACAAATAAGTACTGAAGAATGCGAGCGAATGAAAAAGATAATGAAGGATGATGTGAAGACTAAGTATAACCTTGATAAAGAAGGTTTACTTCATTTTGAAGGAAGAATTTGGGTTCCAAATAATTCTAATTTAAAAGAAGAGATTATGTGTGAGGCTCATAGTTCGAGGTACTCGATACATCCGGGTAGTACAAAGATGTATCATGACCATCGCCAGAACTTTTGGTGGCCGAACATGAAAAGGGAAATCACAGAATACGTTAGTAGGTGCTTAACTTGTCAGAAAGTTAAAGGTGAACACCAACAACTAAGTGGGTTGTTGCATCCACTAGAGACTTCAGAGTGGAAATGGGAGCATATAACCATGGACTTTGTGGTGGGACTTCCAACAACGAGAAGAGGATACGACACTATTTGGGTAATAGTGGATCGATTGATGAAATCGGCTCACTTTCTACCAATAGGAGTTAGGTATAACCTAGAGCAACTAGCTAAACTGTATGTCAAGGAAATTATTTCTAGACATGGAGTACCTATTTCGATTGTGTTCGATCGTGATCCACGATTCACGTCAAACTTTTGGAGGAGTTTGAAAGAGCAAATGGGAACGCATTTGAGATTGAGTACGACATATCATCCATAAACGAATGGACAAAGTGAACGGACAATTCAAACGCTAGAAGATATGTTAAGATCTTGTGTTATGGATTTCAAGGGAAGTTGGGACGAACATCTACCTTTGGTAGAATTCGCTTACAACAATAGTTTTCACGCTAGTATAGACATGCCACCTTACGAAACGTTGTATGAGAGGAAGTGTAGAACACCACTTTGTTGGGATGAAGTAGGTGAACGTCGAATGTTGGGACCATAGATGGTACAACAAATGACAGACATGGTTAAGCTGATAAGAACCCGATTGGTAGCGGCTCAAGATAGACAAAGAAAGTATACAGATCCTCTTCAAGAGAATAGAGAATTTGAAGTAGGATCGTATGTCTTTCTGAAAGTATCACCTTGGAAAGGGAAGATATGTTTTTGGAAGAAAGGGAATTTAAGTCCAATGTTTGTAGGACCTTTTGAAATTTTAAGAAGGGTAGGAGAGGTAGCCTATGAAATAGCCTTACCTCCGGAAATGGAAAGAATACACAATGTGTTTCACGTGTCAGTGTTGCGTCCTTATAAACCAGACTACAAGCATGTAATAGAATATGAATCTATTCAAGTAGAAAAAGACTTAACGTATAAAGAACTTCCTATTCAGATTGTTGATAGGAAGGAACAAGTCTTGAGAAATAAAATAATACCTTCAGTAAAGGTAATTTGGAGTAATCACGATGCTGAAGAAGCAACGTGGGAGCTCGAAAGTAAAATGAAGGAAAAGTTTCCTCATTTGTTTATGTAATTATAGCGAGATTCTGGGGACAGAATCCTTATAAGGAGGGAAGAATGTAACGCCCGAGAATTTCGGACTTTGAATGAATTAAATTTTTATTTGATTATGTGGATTAAATGAATTTAATTGATTAATTATGTGAATAAGATATTTGAAGGTCATTTTATGACCTAGAATGTGTGGATGTGGTTAGTATTCTGGCTATGTGCTAGGATTAATTGTTTTGAATTATTAAGACGAAAATAAATGTTTTTCGAGAATTTTTCCGTACAAACACTATTCATTCGATTTCGTTCGGAGCTTAGGTTTGAAATTCCGAGAAATGGGTAATGATAGAATATGAAGATATAATAGAATATCCGATAATATTTCGGTTATGGAAAATGAAGTTTTCGCCTTCGGACTTAAAACCTAAGGGTTAGTGAAAGAGATTTCCGAAAGGGAAAGGAAAGGTGTATAATCATTTCAGTTATTATACGTATGAGATATGAGTATTATACTAGTTCGAATATGAATATGGTATGAAGAATAGTACGACATATAATATGAATATTGTATGAGTATTAGACGAAGAGAATACGAGAGTTATACGCATAGAATACGATTATTTCTAATGGATTATGAGTTAAGGATTTTGTATAATCCAATGGTATTTGGATTAATATCAAGCCCAATGAATTATGGAATCAAGCCCAAGTTAAGGCCCAATGTTAAGTTATGTCAAGCCCAATCCAAGAAGTCAAACCGTAGATCGAACCGGTGGGTCACGGGATGGGTAAAACCCATGGGGTAACCCATGGAATGATCCATGTAGGGTGTGCCGGCCACTTGGCCACTAAGTAAAGTGATTACTTGGTGGCTAAGTTGTTGAGGAGGTGGAATAATAAGGAGGTGGCCTTTTTAACAATTTTGCCATCCATTTAAAATCCTATAAATAAGAAGCTTGGCTAGTGTATTTTGTGTTTTGAAAATCTTGTCCAATACATTTTGAGAGAGAGAAAAGCTAGAAATAAGTAATCAACTTACTTCTAAGAAAAACATAAGACGTTTACCAAAAACGCAAAGAACGACAAAGGTAATAGTTCATAAACCTTAATCTTCATCTTTTTCGATTTCTTTCTCGTAGAGAATCATAGATTGGTGGAGCATGTTAGTGAGGAGGAATAAGGATGACTATTGATAATGAAAATATTGATAAGTCATGATCGAATAGAAACAGTAAGTGTTTACGTAAGTTAAAACCGTAAAAAATGATGGACGTTAACTTAGTTAAAACCGTATGTGCATATTGTTTGGTTAGGATGTAGATAATGAATCAATGGAGTGTTCCATTTGATTTGGCTTATAGAACACAAGTAACGAAGTTATGACGAATTTTGCAAATATAGACGTTAAATGTCGAAATCGTAAAAATCTCAGATTAAGGGTCAAAATTTGCCGTGTGAGTTGGAAACTTTGGTTTTCAATGTCAACACGTGAGATAAGGTATTTAAGAGTCGTGGAAGCTAGAATCGTCAAATTTCGACTTATAACGAAGAAAACGAGTATTGAACACTCGAAAATGGTAAACGAACGCTCAAAATGAACCAAAAGGTGAATTCCGAGTTAACGAATTCGAAAATGTAAAATTCTTATACGAACACTTAGAGTATGTAATTTGTGAGTTGTGGGCTCTCGAATAAGCCAATTCGGATGTAAAACGAATAAGTTATGAAGCCGAGAATTTCGTTGGAAAAACGAACTGTCAAGACTAACTAATGTACAGGGGTGGCACCGCAGTGCCAAACCCAGCATAAAGGGCCGTACCGCAGCGTCGGATCCGGCCTTGTCCCCTGTTAATTGGCGCCGCAACACCGAAGTTATACTTGAGTCTGGCGCCGCAACACCGGCAGTGTAGAATAGTTGACCAAGTTAGGTTTTTAATTCTATTTGAATGTAAACCAAAGGTAATACATGAATGTACTTAATGTACATAATAAGGCTGACTTTAAATCACTTATAAAGTGATAACGTTAGAAGATTAGATATGGTTTAATAGGAATTAAACGAAGAACACAAGAGTGTAATAAGTAAACTGAGAATGATGTTCAACATTGGTACTTCACCAATGATGATCGAATGTCGGTTAATAATGCCTCCATCCTACGTTTAGTATCCCCTTGTCTCACCCTAGTATTCCCTAGTATTTGGTACGGATGTAAAGGTAAGTTTGTCTATGAACACACAAAAGTATTTTCATTGATTATTCGATGGGCACGCGATGTTGCCAAAATTTAAATATAAATACATTTAAGGGAAGAGTGTTGATCAACATAGAGTACAATAGGCTGATCACCTAGAAGTGCTCATAAGTAATGCCGGATGGATGACCTTCGTGCCGGATGTCCTTTTCAAGTATGAAAACGAAAAGAGTATGTTCATAGTCTTTTGACCGGTTCAGAATTTCTATGCTATTATATATACTTTGGAATCGTTGTTATGAAATGAGAAGTACTAGTCAATGCTTCATGGTGATTCATAGCTATTTTCTCAGTTATGGAAGATAATCATATAATCCTTGATGTGATATTCATATGATCCTTTGATAGACTTGTTGAGCTATTTATGCTCACTTCTTGCTTGAATTATATAATTGCAGCTAAAGCCGAACGAACTGAGAGTTCTAAGAGAGATAAAGGCAAGGCTAAGATGGATAGTAATTATCCTGTAATAGACTAGAGGATTTGTATGTAATATACTCATGAACAACAAAGAATGTATTCAGTTTATGAACCAGGGAAAGGATTTATTACTATAGTCATAAGAATATAGTAAGTACACACTCATTTTGTTATCTTAATGAAATGACTGTATGAATTATAGTATCATGTAGCACTATCTGTCGGGTTGAGAGATACCCGTATTTGGGGGTGTCACAGTCTGAGTCGAGTTCGATATAACTCTGACACCCCGACATCCTAGTCGGACCATTATCGAGTTTAAGTTTAATTAAACTCTGCCTAAACACTTAACAATTATCTTAGATAATTTTATTATCAGTCAATTTTTTTTTCATAAGCTCGTAATAATTTTCAGATAATTATTATCATTTATCATGAATTTTCAATCATTAATATTATATTTATATGATTTAAAATACTTTAATATCATATATTATAAGTTTTTCTTGAACATATAAGTCAAATACCAATCCAGCAACCTAGATTTGGAATCCAGCAAGTTGGATTCAAAATCCAGTATCTAGATGGCCAATCCAGCAAACTAAACTACAATCCAGCAAACTGGATTTCAAATCCAGCAACTAGATTGCAAACCAGAGTTATAGAACTCGGGTTATAGTGATTTTCGTCCAAAAAACCCAAATATTGAAATGGTCATAACTTGGTCTTTTTACGTCGGAGTGAGCTCATTTTTGGACAGTAGGTACTTTATACCATATATTTGCATTTCCTAAAAGGCCGGAATTTAGTTCACAAACTACGATGCCGAAACAGCCCCTGTAAAATCTTTGGCAGTTTACTTTTGTTATTTTTCTATTTTTGACACCTTTGCTAAAATCCGTCCACACAAACATATACAACACCTTTTCCTGTGATTCCACTTGGAGACGTTAACAAACTCATAGATCTAACTCTAGGAGTTGACCACACTCAAAAATTCAAAATATAATAGGAGATATGGTTATTTGAATTTCATGTTTCGTTTTCATGAAAATCTAATTTTTCAACCCTTTGTGGTTTCTAAGAAAACTTCTATGCCTCCTATTTAAATTTCGTGGCCATCAGAGTTATAGAACTCGGGTTATAGCGATTTTCGTCCAAAAAACCCAAATACTGAAATGGTCATAACTTGGTCTTTTTAAGTCGGAATGAGCTCATTTTTGGACAGTAGGTACTTTATACCATATATTTTCATTTCCTAAAAGCCTGAAATTTAGTTCACAAACTACATTGCTGAAACAGCCCCTGTAAAATCTTTGGCAGTTTATTTTTGTTATTTTTCTGTTTTTGACTCCTTTGCTAAAATCCGTCCACACAAACATATATAACACCTTTTCCTGTGATTCCACTTAGAGACATTAGCAAACTCATAGATCTAACTCTAGGACTTGACCACACTCAAAAATTTGAAATATAATAGGAGATATGGTTATTTAAATTTCATGTTTCGTTTTTACGAAAATCTGATTTTCAACCCTTTGTGGTTTCTAAGAAAACTTCTATGTTCTCAGATAATAACCAACATAACTCATCATAATACCTACTACTACTTCATATACCAATGAATCGACCGTAATACATGATCTATTTCATCAAACAAGCATCAAACACAAGATTAAACACAATCAAGGCTAAGAAAAATTAGGTTCTCTACCTTTTGAAAAACCTAGTTTCCATTTCATACTTTAGATCTAACTTTTAACAGACAAAATAGATAGATCCTACACATAACACATTCTAAATCATGTAGATCTAAGATTTTTGAGTTTTGAAACCTTAGATCTTTATTCTATCAAAATAAGTTAAATAAAAGGATAACTTAGGTTTGGTTTTATACCTTTGATTTATTGACATATCTTTTTCTACCAAGCTATGTGATGGATCTTGGATGGCATGGAAGATCAAAACTCTCTTCCTTCTTCATTCCTCTTGACTGAACACACACTCTCTCTCTCTCTCTTTCTTTTTGTTAGCAAAATAATAAGTAAGAAATGAAATAGAAAGGTAATACAAATTTTGTTGGGGAAAATTTATAGATATAAGATATGTAAGTATATTATTTGACCAATACTTCTCCCATTCTCTCTCTTACTCAATAATTAAAAGGATGCTTGTAGCTTTGGTTAAAAATGTTGATTAAATAAAAGAGTGACACATGGAAGAGTTGGTAAGGAGTTAGTAGAAGTGGGTAAAATAAAATCATTACAAGCATAAATCTCCTTAATTTTGGCTTTTCATTTACGCTTTATTTGATTTACTAAATGTCCAAAAAGTCTCCCACTTGGGCTAAAAATTGGGCCACTCATTTAATTCTTTTGGGCTTTCAAATTAGTTTCCTGGGCCAAAATAAATAACATCTTCTAACACTTCTAATATTACCATTCCCTAATTATTTAATTAGAGTTTTCATTTTCTCAACTATAACATAAATCCTTACTCACGCACATTTATTTTCTTAACCCAATTAGACTTGCTATAATTAGGTTATAAAATTAACTAACTGAGACGTATAAAATAAATCTCTTAGAATTAGTAAATTTATATACTAATATTCTCTCGTATCATAACCCTTAAGTTAATAAATTTTTCATTCTTAATATATAATTAAATTACGTTAATTTCTTTTATTTGTTTATAAAAATATAAATCATCACATAATATTCATATTCATAACTCACACAACTCACAAAAATATTTACCATAATATATTCTCATATATTAAGCTAGACATTTAATTCAATGTCTTATTAAAATCTCTTAATGGGGTTTGCTACAATCAATAAACCTTTTTCATATGGCTTGCCATATAAATTAGTACATAATCTCTTTCAATTATGAAATCGTATAAATTTTCTTAAAAATTTAAATAAACCATCTATTTCCATTCTAGGTTTTAAAGTTTAACATTTAATTTAATCATTTAAGATTTTCTAAATTTTTGGGTTGTCACATCACTAGCCTCCGCGTTGTGGTGCCACTCTACAGTGGGTATTTTCCAGACTGGGCACTGTGACGCGAGTCTCCTTGTTAACTACTGCATTGCGGCGCCACTCTTTAGTGGATGCTGGTCAAGCCTGATGCTACGGCGCCAAGGACAGTGCCTTGGGCGGCGCCTGCTTTGAGACTTAGAAACATTTGATAGAAAATTTCTTATGTGAATTTCCTGGCTCCATAACTTATTCGTTATAAGTCCGAATTGGCTCGTTCAAAAGCCATTAGCTCACAAATCACATGCTCTATGATTTCATTAGATAACATTTCATTTTCGAATCTTTTAACTCGAAATTCACCGATTAGTTCAGTATTACGAAAATGTTAAACGTTCGTGAACGTTCAAAGCTCGTTTTTTCGTTCTAAGTCAGAATTTGGTCATTTTTGAGTTCATAACTATAGAATGCCAATTGAGACTATTCTCCATCAAAAACCAACGTTTCTGAGCTCAATACTAACCTTTGACTTTCAATTCGAGAAATTAATGATTTCGACGCTTATCGTCTAATCTCGTAAATTTCGCCATAACTTCGTTACTTGAGATTTTTACATCATTTAAAATGGATTCATTCCATCATTCTTATATCTTAACCAAACATATTTCATTAAATCATTTATATGAAAAATTCTTACAAGTTTTTCATTAGTCCAATACTTCCATTATTATGTTTATCTTACAACATGACTTATTAAGTTTTAAATCTTATAACAATAATCCTTATCACTTCTTAGCATACATAATCTACCAATCAACACTTCTCTATTAACCTACAATTGAAGAGAGGAAGATTAATGGTCTAAAGGGCTATTGCCTTTGATGATTAACTTGGTTCTTCTTCTTTCTTTCTTGATAAAACAAGTTTAGCTCTCACTTTTCTCTCTCAAATATATAATAAGGTGTTGGTGGAAAATTACAAAGCACAAATGATCTAGCAACTCTTCTATTTATAGAAATTCCAAAGTGAGGGTATAATGAACTTTAAACCATTCCACCTCCTTTAACCACCTCTTTATTATTCATTACTTGGGCAACACAACTTTTATCCTTTGCTTGGCCACCAAGATGGCCAACCATGAGTCACCTATGGGGCCCACATGGGATTCCCCATAGGTTTTTCATACCCATTTACCGATTAGTTCGATCCATGGATCCGGTTCTTGGTTTAGGCATTAGTTTAAATAACTTTGGGCCTAACGTTTAGACTTGCATTTCATTTCATTGGGCCTTAACATAATACTAATTGGGCTTTCACAATTCCTACACAAATCCTATGTAAAGCCCGAGAAATTCGGATCCTTTGTAAAAATATTTGAAGGAATTAAATAATGAATAAAATAATATTAATTGTTATTATATGTGTTAATAAGATGTATGTCGTTCTATAACCTAAAAATGTCAGAATATCATAGTATTCGAACCACGTGAGAGAATTAAAGTGTTTGATTTTCCAAGACGAAAATAAATATTTTCCGAGAAAGTTTACAAAAAACACTATTCACCGTTTATCACTCGGGAATTTTTTTTCAATTTTCGAGAAATACGTAATGTTAGAATATCGAGGCGAGATGGATTATGTAATTATAATCTGAGTATGGAAAATGCAATAATTCGCATGTGGACTTAATTTGGGAATATAGGTATTAAAACCTAATGGAAGGAATTATGGTAATATTATATAAAGATCAAGTCCAATATGTATAAGGTGTAAACTTATGTGGGATTTATTATCAAGCCCAAGTAATTGGTTAATGAAGCCCAACTTGATTAATGCAAGCCCAACAAGGAAATTAGCTAGATTAATTAGCAAGCCCAATGAATTGAACATGATCCATGGGGCAATCCAAGTGTAAGTGGGTAGACTTGATGGGCAAACATCTTGTGTGATGACCAAGAGTTGTGGTGGTCAAGTATTATGAGTGATGAGCAAGATTACTTAGTAGCTAAGCAAATGAATAGTAAGGAGGTTAGTTTAAGGAGGTGGGATGACATAATGACCTTAATGACCTAACCTTGTATTGCCTATAAATAGAAAGCTTTCATTTCATTATTTGGTTGATTAATTTCATCCAACAACTCTCTCTCAAAGCAACTTATTTGTTAGAGCCCATAAGCGCTTATAAGCCCTTTCAACTTTTGTTAGACTTTGCAAAGAGAAGTGAAGTAATCATCTAAGGTAAATGATCTTGTCTTCTTCATCTCTGTCATGGTAGGTTGATAAGAGAATTGTAAACTAATGAACTTAGATGTTAAGAACATAAGAGAAGTTGATAAGCAATGGACCAAACCGAATAAGTCATAAGGAAATGAAAAATCATGTATTAAGAAATTGTTGTTATGAACTTATAGATAAGACATAACCAAATTGGACTATAAGTTTTGTAATACATAAGTTGAGATGAATAGATAATGGAATGAATGTGTTTAGAATGATAAACAAATCACTAGTAATAACGTTTTGCCGGAATTCACACGGTTGGACGATAATCGTCGCTTTCGTGAAATTCTCGGAATGGAAGTCATATTTTGTGTTTGGCATTGGAGACGTTAGTTTTCGATGGAGGCAAGTCATATTTGGCATTATAGAGTTGCGGACTAGAAAATAGCCGGATTCCGACTTAGAACGAAGAAACGAGCGTTGAACGTTCGCGAATGTTTATCGTTTTTGTTAAAATGAAACAATAGGCAAAATTTTAGAAAACGAAGTAAAATAGATAAAATTATTGCATGAACGCATAGAGTATGTAATTTGTGACCCGTAGGCTCTTGAACGAGCCAATTCGGACTTATAACGAAGAAGGTACGAGTCCGGAATCTCAACTTGTGAAAAATCATCCAAAGTGTGCGGTGCACGCAATTTGGCGGCGGGCCAAAGACAAGTAAAATAATCCCACGCCGCAGTGCCAAAGTGGCCTTCAGACCACAAAAACTCGTCTTTGCAGTAGCGACAAATAACCCAGAGACTCAGCCATGGCGGTAGAGTCTAGATTTTTGAGGAGTAAGTGGCGGCCAATAATTGTACCAAAGTCTGATAGCCGTATATATGCAAATTTCAAGACCTAGATAATAATGAATGTTTACAAATAGAACATGGTTAGTAATTGATAAGAAACTAAAGGAAGATCTTAATGAAACATTGTTAAGACATTATTAAGTCTTAAGCATGAACACTTAGAGTTTAATAACAAATCTAATACGTAATTAGATTGAGAAGTAGGGTAAGATTCTTTAGGGACCATGTGTGATCATTCATGACCTAATGTTCTATTTTATGCTATCATCTAATGTAGAGACCTTAAAGACGTAAAGTGCACGTGTTAGAAATTGTAGCAGACGCTAAAGGTAAGTACTCTAACCCTTGTTCCAGTTCGATCTGGGCAAGTCTTTGTGATTCATGTATTCTTCGCATGAGTTAGTATTTGAGGAATGTCAAAGCCAATCCTTTCGGCTAGAAGTATGCTATGTTATTCTATCAAGTGTTGATAAGGATTTACCGAACTTATATTGTGGTGGTTTTCAAAAGTAGATGGTGTATGCTCAAATTGTTTTATCGTCAAACGACAGGCACGTGAGGTTGCAACAACTTAAACGTATACACGTTTAATGAATGTAGTGTTGATGAACATAAAGTACTATAGGCTGATCACCCAGACGTGCTCATAAGCTATACCGGACTTACGGACTTCGTGCCGGGATGTCCTTTTCAAACTATTTATGAAATGCTTACGGTCTTGAACCGGAATTGATGTTTTACTGAATATTGTAGCTGTAAAACGTTTTGAATGAAAAGAAGTGTTATTTTGAATTCTCAATAGTACGTCTTAACTATTGTCCAGTTATTGAAGATATATGATTCTTATGTTTCAAGCATGCTATTTTCCTTGAAGTGTTATACTTGCTGAGCTAGTTAGGCTCATTCTTGCTTGAACCATATGAATGCAGCTAAGACAGAACGGACCAATGGATCCGGCAAGGATAAAGGGAAGGCAAAGGCGAACCCGTAGATTACTTATGTAATAGTATAGGTTTTATAAGGAATAATATTGATATTATGACAAAGACAATGTATTGGTTGCAAAGAACCTGGGGTATGTAAATATTCTTTTGATATATATATATATATATATATATATATATATATATAAGACATATTCGTTCTTTTGAGGCATTTCAGTTGAATGTTTATGTGAACTGTAGCACCGTGTAGCACCATCTATCGGGTTGGAAGATACCCGGATTTGGGGGCGTCACATCCTATAAGTCCAATGCAATAGGATTTAAGCGTTTAACGTAAACCCTCGTATCCCTTACGTATACTAGTATGTATAATCTTTCGTTATACACGTTATACTATCATTCGTATATACTCGTATAATACATCGTATCATACTCGTATTCATTGTTTCATATAATACTCGCTATTATACGATCATCACTTATTCAAACTTTACGTTCCTTAACATTCTCAAATTTAGTACGCAGGCAAAAAACTGTGTTTGCCATACTTGAATTATTATTACATAATCCATCCTCCCTTATTATTCTATCATTACTTATTTCTCGGAAGTTCAAAAATAATTCCCAAGCAGAAATAAGTGAAAAGTGTTTTTCGGAAAATTTCTCAAAAAACATTTATTTTCGTCTCGAAAATTCAAACACTATAATTCTTCCACTTAGCCAGAATACTACGACATTCAAATACTTTTAGGTTATAGAACGACCTTCATCTTACTAACACATAATAATAACATATAATATAAATTTATTCATTATTTAATTAAATAAAATTATTTTACAATAATTCCAAATTTCTCGGTCGTTACAACTGCTTTGACCTGTTGAGCAATTGAATACTCACACTTGCTTTAAATAAAAACATTTTCAGTGAACGATGTTAGAAAGAACTTAAGGATCCCGTAAAGATCAAGCTGACTGGTATCCAAACGAGGTGCCATTCTGTATATGAATTAGCGTGAAGATCAAACCAAGACTTGTAATGTATAATAGTTTAATTAAACTACAGAATAGTTTAATGAACTGTAATGTATCCTTGGTCACAGATGAAAGTCACTCTTGTAAGATGTAAAGAATAATGTAATTATCATTATTTATAATGAATGAGGTTATAAGGTATTAGAACTTGGGATTTGAGAATGTATGATGTTATATTTAGCTAAATAATGATGTATGTTTGGTAAAAGATATTTTTGTAATGTACGGAATCTAGGTGTAAGAATAGACCATATTTCAGGGTGTTACATTTGCTATCAGAGCTGATAGGTTATAAACCTTAGGTATGAGTACCTAAGACTATAATCGTAGAGAGAAGGATAAAAAATCGTTGAGTTAAACGATTAAAGAAGAAGATCAATACGTGATCATATTGAATCGTAATAATAGATGTTTTGTTAAATGATGGATGATTTATAGCTAATGCTATAAATGAATGGTACTATAAAGTAGTACGGGAAGAAGAACTCAGATTAAGTTGTAAAGGATAATATACGAATTAAACAAAATTCGTATTAAGGTAAAGGGAAATTAGAATGTTGTGAAATTTCAATTGGTGTACTCGTGTGATAGCTGAGTTGTATGAACTTTTGTTATGGACAGGATTTTGTGCTTTGGGGTAACAACCAATTAGTTTATTACAATGATAATCATTGAAATAGTAACGTTGCGCCATCAATATATATATGGTGAGAAGGTAAATATTTTCTCATGTATATAGTTAATAGGTAAGGAATGATAAGATATGTGCGAGTTCTTGAAACTCATACTTATGGAATGTTTGTGACTCATAGTTATATGCTATGTTTCTGAGCCCTGAGCATATGGATAGTCCTTGATTTATTCTTGGATTACATATTGCAAAGATAAGTTCTTAAACACATATGGTTGTGGAAAGTTCCTAAACACATAAAGTGGGGTAAGTTGATGGACTATACTAAGGTACAAGAATGATTAGACTAAAATAAGTATTTTTAGTATGCTTAGCATTGGAGGCGCTAGAGAAGATTAAGTATTGTCACAAGTAAGACAATGAAGGAAGATAGAGAAAAATGATATTCTAAGTCATCTAGCTATGTTAGAGTTCAAAGTTTATTGAAATTGTGCTTTTATGTGCGTTTTGAAAAGGAAAGAATTGGTTCAAATTTTTGGAACCAATGGATTTTAAAAGAACTATTCTTTGCATGTATATGCTAATTGTTTCAGCAAGACAAAAATTGATTTGAAATATCAAAATGAATTTACATTGTCACTGCATTTGATGTAGAGATGATAAAAAGATGTAGTTATCAATGCATTAAACCTAGTGTTGGATGTGATCATAGTGTCATTAACCCACTATGGTAGGATGTAGTATGATGAATTCCTCAATGTATTGTGATAAGTACGGTATCATGACGTCATAAAATGTTTTGAAGTATTGTGAAAGAATTTAAAGAGTAGTCGATGTCAATTGATTTGACTAGACGAATGTTTCAGTTGATGTCCAATTTATTGGTATGGTCTAAGCTATTTGATTTGATTAGACAAATGATATTCCATGTTATAAGAAAATCGAGATTTCTTTGAGAAGTTGTGCCAAACCAAATTGCTTTGGTGCGTAATCTGATGAACAAGTCTGAGGAAAACAAACCCCGAGATATGGGGATAGGTGTGACGCCCCCAAAATAGGTATACATCACCCATTCTAAGTCGCCAAATACATGGTACAGAATACAAATACAAACTTAAATATACAACCTGAGCTGTGAGTTTTAATACAAATATTGTCTTCTGTAGGCGATATTCAACTCAAAATAAGTCCTCAATACATTTATTATCACACTATTTCACGAATAGTGAGGACTACTAATGCAAACATCTCGACCGTCACCCGCTCCCCGACTAGTCCCAAATTATATTCTCATTTCACAAGAGAACAATGAAAGAAAAGGGTGAGCTCAACTAGCCCAGTAAGAAATATTATGACTAAGATAATGCAAAATAAATTATCGTTAGCCTTCAACAATGTTAAACTGATAAAATACAATAGACATTCAAGTTTAACTGCAGCGGAACAAGCAATCCATAAGAAGAGTCAAGTAGAGCATGATATCTACTATCTTCTATGATTTAAAAGGGTTTTCATCACTTTTATCGATGAGACTCAACTTAATAAATAATTCATATCATCGAATCACTCCTGCACTACGGCCAAGGATATTCATTAGTATCACGACCACAAATTATCCATGCACTACGGGCCAAGGATATTTGTGTATTCATCAATAGTCATGATCATGCCAACAACTGTCCATCAATGCACTACGGGCCAATGATGACTTTTACCACATCATTTGTAACATTACGGTCATGATTATACCAAATAATCCATGGTCATAATCATATCAAGTCATCTATGCACTACGACCACAGATGACTTTCAACATAATATAAGCATGAGGATGATGACAATGATATAAGAATTCAATTAAAATAAAGCAAAGGATAAATTTTTTAAGATATATAATTTAATTTATCCAGAATTCAATAATGTCCAAATTGTCAACATGATATTGCTTTGTGGAGTAAAATTCAAGAATAATATTTTATCAAAAATGATTTGGACCGAAAAGAAATCAATTTTTGTCATGAATAGTATCCCAGGTGAATAGTAACTGAGTGAATAGTAACTTCAGGAATAGTAATCTCGTGAATAGTACCCCGGCATGAAAAAGTTAAAACTTATCAAGAATTCTCAGAATAATATTTCCATGAAAAGATACCGGATGAAGCGCAAATATCAAAGATATTCTACTAATTTCATTGAGTATAGAAGCCAAAACTTAACAGAATGAGTATATAATTCAAAATCTGAAACGAAATAATATTACTTACATACTACAGAGTATGGAAGAAAATATTATTTTATACAAATACTGAACAAAAATAATATCCCTTACCTTGAAAAGAAGAGTATTCCAACTGGTATAACATGGGTTATTCTTGAAGAAAACTTTCACTGTTTTCTACGCTCAAAACTTTCTAAAACTCGAAAGAAATACACTCAATATTATAGAAGAAGAATTCTCTGATTCTGGTGTGATTTTCAATTCTAACTAAGCATCCTATTTATAGGAGAATAGAAAGGATACTATTTGGAAAATCACGGATGCAACAATTTTAGAAAATTCACGGATGCCTTACTAATAATCATGGACGATTGAAATCTTCTTCCAAGCAAAAAAAACAAAATATAACTTATATATATATATATATGTATATAACATATGTTTATATATATATAATATTAATTCCCTCCCAAATACGTTTCCTCCCTCCACCCCATTTTCATTTCATCTATTTCTTCCACACGTGGGCCCCACATGTGGCCCCCACCTTTATTATAAAGAATAAATTTCTACCGGTTATTTTGAAAAATGGGTAAATGGGGGTCCAAATAATACGCCAATATTTACAATACTTCATAAAAATCACCTCAACATTTATCATCATTATTATAATTCACAATATTTAACAACCAGGTCGTTCCCAAGAAAGTGGGGACTTTCCAATAAGGATTTCTCCCTATTGTTGCGCAATTAAGTGACCAAACCTCTCCTTGACAGAACTTCTAGACATCGTCAATATTGCAAATAATAATATGAATAACTCTGTCGTCTCAATTATTGATTTAATAATATAAAATATTATGCAGATGATACTGTGACAATAACCGAATCAATAATATTAGAGATATGATGAAGTAATTACTGTAGCAATAATTGAGTATAACTTAGTGACTTCTCACGTAAACATCAATAATCAATACCGTGTGCTACTATACAACCACGTGTATTACTGTACTTTTAGCACCGGTTATTTTAACAGTTAACTGTAAAACTTCTGCCGTTATTTTCATAAAAAGATATTTCTGTCGTTTTCTCATTCCGACAATAATTACGTTGTGGGGGTCCACCAATGATTGTGCCGTCGTACATATATTCACTGTTAAAACAAATATTTCCCGACCAATCGAATATTTTATAACAACTTGTTTACTTTGCAAATTTTATAAATATTACCCACAACTTTAATATTATAACAAATCAACACCATATTATTCAAAATGATATTTATAGAAAAATTCATATTTATTCATAAAAGTTGGGGTCTTACAACCTCCCCTTCTTATGAAATTTTACCCTCGAAATTAGGGTACATACCTGGTATGACGAAGAGGTGAGGATACCTTGATCTCATTTCGGATTCTAACTCCCAGGTAATTTCCTCAACTTCGTGGTTTCTCCACAAAACTTTGACTTGAGGTATAACCTTCGAGCATATAATATATTCCTTCTTATCTAAGATTTTAACAGGAACCTCTTCATACGTTAAATCTTCCACTATTTTGTTCGGTTCTAACTCAATAATGTGGTTTGGGTCTTCCACATATTTACGTAACATAGATATGAACACGAGACATACTTGGCAGTAAAGCGAATCTATAGGTCACAGTTCCTACTCAGTCAAGGATTTAAAATGGGCCAATGAATCAAGGATTGAGCTTTTCCTCTCTTTCCAAATCTCGTAACTCCTTACCACGGAGCCACACGTAACAACACATGATTACCAACATTGAATTCCACGTCCTTTCGATGAAGATCATCATAACTCTTTTGTCGATCTTGTGAGGTTTTTATATGTTGCCGGATCATTTGAATCTTCTCTGTAGTCATACGTACTAATTCCGGTGCCAACAATGTTGCTTCACCCACCTCATCCCAGCATACTGGAGAACGACACTATCTTCCATATAACGCCTCAAATGGAGCCATGACAATACTTGCTTGATAACTGTTGTTGTAGGAGAATTCCACTAATGGTAAGAACTTGTTCCAACTTCCTTTGAAGTCAAGGACACAAAGTCTTAATAGATCTTCAAGAGTTTGAATAGTCCTCTCCGACTACCCGTCCGTTTGAGGATGATATGCCGAACTAAATCGTAAATCCTTGCCCATAGCTTTTTGCAAACTAACCCAAAATCGTGAAGTAAATCTTGGGTCATGATCAGAAACTATGGATACTGCACTACAAAAAAATGGGGCTTTAGCAACAACTGATTTTCGTTGCTAAAGCTGCCAAATTTTGTTGCTAAAGATTTTTGGCAACGACTTTACTATCGTTGCGTCTTTCGTTGCGCAATGAGCATTGTTAATTGTTCCGCAACGAACGTATTTTTTTCGTTGCCAAAATTAATACATTTTGCAACGAAATTTGGCTTTCGTACAGATACATCGATCCTTTAGCAACAAAATGTATTGTTGCAGAATAATTAAAATTTTGTTGCTAAAAACCCATTTCGTTGCAAAAGCCTGCTAATTGGCAACGAAATTAATCTTGTTTTTTGCAACGACCATGCATTTTCGTTGCGATTGACACCATTTTGCAACAACATTTTTCGTTACAGTAAATTATGAAAATTGTTGCCTAAGCTTGCTTTCGTTGTGGAATGTAAACTTTTTAGCAACAATTTTTGTTGCTGATTATATTATTTGGCAACGACATTATGCTGAATCGGCAATGAAAATGTTTGTTGCCAGTTATTTTTCAATAGCAACGAAAGTCGTCGATTAGCAACGACATTATATGTTGCAGTTTTTTTATATGTGCAACAAAAGTTGATATGATTTGCAACGATAAAAAATGTTGCCTTTTATTTTAGTATTAGCAACAATATCCTCTCCGTTGTTATTAGGTTAATTTTTCGTTGCCAAATATTATATTTTTAATGCCATTAGCAACAAAAATTTGTTGCTAAATGTATACAAATTTGTTACTATATTAAAACTTGTTCAATGCTTTGGTAACGAATTATATTATTGCCAAATCAAAATTTGACATTCTTTTTGTGTACTTGGCTGGCTCAATGTCCCCATAGCAAATAATGGCAAAAATATAAAAAAACTAAAATATTATTAACTTAATAAAATCATCCACTACATAATCATTCATTATCTTTACAATTAACCATCTAAAGCTACCACAGTTCTTCAATCAAAGTATATATCTACATATATATAGAGAGTACACTTCATAATTTCATCCCTTGTCTTCCGTAAACGTAGCACAAAAATTTGATGCCCAATATTGTAAGGCAGGTCGTAGAAACAGTCTTCCTGCATTACTATAAAATTGAAGATGATGAATATTTAGTTATTTGCATTAAAACAAATTAAGGATACATGCGCACAAACTTATATATTCATGGCAAATTATTAATTGACTAATACTTTAATGTGAAGTCCAACCATGGACAGAAAAATTATTTGAATGCATATAAACCTAAAAGATGAGGAAAATAGATATATTCTAAAAAATAATGCACTACCACATAATATTCTTATGTTTGTAGAAAATAAATAGAATAAAAAAATAAACCTAAACAAAAACTGAAATGACTCTGTATCCGTAAGTCAATTGTAATATGGTATTTAGTGAAGAAATAATAATAATGCATCAACCATAAAGGAAGAATGAAGAAAAAATTTAGTCATGCTCTGGTCAAGAATGCTTGCCTCTGCTTTGGGTCTGCATTTTCTTCAGCTATCAAACTAAGAATATCATTACGAGATGATTTTCTTTTAACAATCTCAATTTTCAATTGTTGAACAACTTTTGTAGTCTCATCCATTTACGTATGCGACCCTCGATTTGATTTCCCCATTGACATCAAGTACCAAGTCCCAAAGCAAATGATGGGTCATCCGAAAGCCATCACATGAATTAGAGATGAACAACTAAACATATATAAAATCAAAATCAAACTCCCGTAAAAGTAGATCCCAGTCCTTAGGACTTAGGAGGACAATTGAATCTAAGTTGATCATCAAGGTAGTTCAACCAAAATATATATAAAATAATCTCCTCATCTTAAACAAATGAGCAGAGAGAACTTTGGGAAGAAAAAAATGTGTTGTTGGGCTAATCGGGTGGGGTGTACATCATAAAATTTAATCCCTTCACAACATACCCTCACCCATCCGATTATAGGAGCACTGCAGCGGAAAATCACACCGGTTCTTCTTTATTTAAATAAATTCCTTTAAATATGTGAAGTAAGTATATATTAACAGCTTGAGGAAGAGGGGAAAAGAATAGGACAGTTTTATACATACCTTTAATCACTTGACCAGTACCAAGATCAAACTCGATTGGGTCACCCCTTTTAAAGATGGAATCAAATATTGTTCCATCTGTAAGTTTCACATGCAATGATGAGTGGCAACCAGAATAAAATAAGATACCTATTTTTTTTTATCTCAGATACGCTCCCTTAAAGTTTACACATTGACATAAGTAAGAAACAACTTCTCCTTTTTTTGGTTGATGAGCTAGAAGAAAAAAACCTTTTATTCAATAAGATGTGACAAAAGAACAGATAATAAATCCATAAAACAAGAAAAATCATATGCACAGATATACATCCTGCTAAAACTAGGGTACTTAAAACCCAAAAGGTATTGGAAAATGTGATAGCATCAGTTCGTCTAATTAATAATTGATTTACCAAAAAACCTATTTACCAAAAATAGTTGTTTGAGAATTTACAGCAGACTTTGACCCACGCTGCACAGGAAGGAGATGAAGAAAATGAAAAGAAAGGAAATTAAGGTTGTGTGATATTACCCGATAGTGTACTTTGACTTTATCACCCTTGTGAGCCTTGATTTCACAAGACTGTGGCTTAAACTGCAACAATTGGAGGAGTATTTATTATAATCTAACTAAAAGGAAGGGAGGCAGACATAGAACAAGGATAACGACCTTATATGTGTATGTATATAAATATATAATGTCACATCAAGAAATCACATATATTTTGTGCCACGTGCATGTGTAAAGTGTAAACAGAAAATAAAATTCTATACAAATTTTAACAATCAGTCTGGTACTGTGATACATAATGCGCCATCCCCTGCGTATTTTAGAAATAACTAATGTTTGATAGATTTTATTGAATAAGGAATGAATATCTCGATTCTCAATGTCACAATACTAATACAAATTTTAAACCTAATCCAAAGGTTTTAGTTTCCATGAAAAAAGAAGCCAAGTGTCACAAGTGCCAACAATTAGAACTCAGAAATGTATTTAATAAACGTCATATTTCTCCACTGAAATTCTTTTAACCCCTTCCTGTTTGTTCAAATCAAACTAAAGAATGTGTAGACGTAAACAGGCAATTATGGTTATACAAAATGCAATGGGTACTTCACGTGCCAATAGAATCACTAACAAACTTATCAAATTCAAGTATTACTAACAATTAACAAACTTATCAAGGATTACAAAAAGAAGAAAAGTATGAGTAAAAAATTAAGTATACAGAATATTCAAGTAGCGGAGTTTGTTTTGTAAAACTCTTGTATATGTCATATATGAAAGTCAAAGGGTATAGAAGATTTATGCAAATTCTTCCTCTCCTACTCACTCGCTTTTGCTCACTCACTCACATTTTTTCGAAACTACCAATCACAACCAAATTAACAAAGAATGACAACATATTGTAAAACAGCTAAAAAATTAAACTATACAAGCAGTTCAATACTATGATGCTACTACTGTGATTTTAAAAATTAAGTTTAATTATTTAAAATCAAGCAATTGATGCTTATCTTTCACTTATTTAAAAAAAAGGAATGGGTTGAAAAAAAAATAGTAAAAAAGGATAAATTTTAATTGTTAACAAATTTCATTGACAGGACGATCACAATCTTTTCAAAACCCAGCGGTTTCTAGTTTTGG
The DNA here is from genome assembly GCA_020205605.1 of Panax ginseng. Taxonomy (NCBI): domain Eukaryota; kingdom Viridiplantae; phylum Streptophyta; class Magnoliopsida; order Apiales; family Araliaceae; genus Panax; species Panax ginseng. Next base: position 66,959,060 of record CM035145.1, on the reverse strand, counting down.
TTTTTAATATTTAATTGAAATCTTATGGTAAAGCCTTCCAATAGACCTCACTTTTTAGTATATATATATATATATTAAAATTTTTACAATACTAGTTTTGTACATTATATTTTAAGATCAAACAATCCCAAATTCCTAAATTAAAATTAATCTACAAAGAAAATTATGATAAGTCTCAAAGTACTCCAAATCCGTACAAGGAAACAAGTATACATATACAGAGACAAAAAAATTCAGAGAATTGGAGAGAATGTATACCAGGAGCCCTAAGGCGCTCAAGGATAATCTCTTCAGTGGATACCATAGTGAGCCGAGCACCAACGTCCTCATGAACGGCATCGCCAAATTTGGACCAAGAACGGCGTTCAATGGTGCGCTTGCTAAGCCGTGCATTGGCTAGCTTGAGGATGCGAGTTGTGGTAATGATTTTGACCTTATTTTCCATCGTCGTTGAACCTGTATTCCACCGCCTTCTTCATCCCATTCTGGTCCGGGCCGATTACCTGGCGCGACGGAAAAACAAAGTCCAAGTCCTCTCCATCTTCTTCGTCGAGCTCTCCCCCTTCGAACCTTGCTAGGCTGATTATTTGGGCGTTCAATTGACGCCGAAACTGCTATGTTTGCGACGGATAAGGGTTTGTCTACTGATGGGTTGTTTGCCTAGGGTTTATTCAGGTGAGGTAATGTAGTGCAAATGGGCCACATCAAAATAGTTAGTTATTTATTGTGTTTGGGCCTTTAACAATTTGGCTTAAATTCTATTACGTCAGTAGGTCAACATCCTCTAATTCAAAATATAAAAGAGAAATTAATATTTGCTTATAAAAAAATTTTACAAGTCAAGAAAAAAGAGAATTTGAAAGAGGGGAATTTCAATTGTTCTACAAAAAAATATCATATCTAAAAGAAAAATAATTATTTTCTTTGATAGTAATATAAAATATATAATATATTCTCAAGTTTATCGTTATCATTTTATTATCATATCACACTCTTAAACTAACCGTTATAATCGTTAGGAATTTATATAAAATTAAAATATAACTTTAATATTTATAAATTAAATAAATAAAAATTATTTTCGTGGAATGACGAAGAGAGTATAATATTTTGTAACTCCAAGATTGTTGAATCAAACAGAATGGTTCCACCATTATAGAATTCCTATAATGTCTGATGTAAGATGAATGGTTCCACCATTATAGACTTCATTTGTAACACCCCAGTACCACATCGAAAGATAGGGAAAAAATTTGTCTGCATATAAGGAAATAAGTTACTACCAATAGTACCTTCAAGTCATGACCTTTTGGGAGCCTGTGGTGGGCTAAGATGACCCAAGAAGATACTATTGGGCCAGTAGTTTGAGGCCTTATTTTGATGGATTTGATTCGATTCGGACTTGGGATTTGACCTGAGATTTGTTCCAGACTCGGAATTTGACCCGGGTTTTTTCATATGGTATCAGAGCCGACTCTAGAAAGTTCGGGTCAGGTCATCCGTTCGGGTTGCCGGAGGTGGGGACACGAAGGCTGGTGGTATTATCCCACAATGGAGAGATGGAGGTCCGGAGGTGGGGACACAAAGCCAGCCGGTATTATCCCATAATGGCTAGAGAGGCAAAGATCTTTGGGCCGTGTGTGTGATCGATTCTGACGGGGATGTCAAAAATTTAAGTGGGGGAGTTTGTAACACCCCAATCCCACATCGAAAGATAGGGGAAAAATTTGTCTGCATATAAGGAAATAAGTTACTACCAATAGTACCATCAAGTCATTACCTTTTGGGAGCCTGTGATGGGCTAAGATGACCCAAGAAGATACTATTGGGCCAGTAGTTTGAGGCCTTTTTTGATGGATTTGATTCGATTTAGACTTGGAATTTGACCCGAGATTTATTCCGGACTCGGGATTTGACCCGAGTTGTTTCATCATTGGTCTCTAAGGCTTCAATTTTTCGATGTTAAGTCATATCTGAGTAGAAATTTATTTGGAATTTTAATTTTGTTTAACTTAACAGGTTAATCCAAACGTATTATTATTATTATTATTATTATTATTATTATTATTATTATTATTATTATTATTATTATTATTATTATTATTATTATTATTATTATTATTGTTATTATTATTATTATTATTGTTATTATTATTGTTATTATTATTATTGTTGTTATTATTATTGTTATTATTATTATTATTATTATTATTATTATTGTTCTTATTATTGTTCTTATTATTGTTCTTATTATTGTTATTATTATTATTATTATTATTATTATTATTATTATTATTATTATTATTATTATTATTATTATTATTATTATTATTATTATTATTATTGTTATTATTATTATTATTATTATTATTATTATTATTGTTATTATTATAATTATTATTATTATTATTATTATTATTGTTATTATTATTGTTATTATTATTGTTATTATTGTTATTATTATTATTATTATTATTATTATTATTATTATTATTATTAGGCTTAAATATAATTCACTACCCTAAACTATTGACCATATTCCACTTTGATGATCCACCTTTCAATTTTTTCAATTAGATGAGCAAACTATTAATTTTTTCTACTTCTGTACCAATTCACTTGACACGTCAGAAATTGACGACGTGTCATCCTAAGTTGGGCTATAGGAAGCTGATGTGTACTTAAAAAATAATATTTATTTTATTTTATTAATTTAAATTATTTAAGTATGGGTAAATTTGACAAATCAAATTTTATTATCCTTTAAAACAAAACAAATCTCTACGTACATTCTCGCAATCAATAATGACCACTTTTTCTATGTGACCTCCATAGCCACCACCTCCTTCGTCTCTCGACTTGAACTTCACCGACCCAAACATAAACATCCTTCTGCATGAAATTCTTAGATCTATTTAGCCCTCGATTTCGCCATAACAAATTCTTAGACAAATCAATTAATCTGTTCGAACTTTCACACCTCCGTCATTGTTATTGCCTACCACTTCCTCACAGGAAAACATGTCCGACTTAGAAGATTGACAAAGAAACAATTTACAGAGACTCAAAACGAAAGGAGTCCTGTGGCATGAGGACTTCGATGGTGTTCCTGCTTAAGCCAAGTGAGACGTGGAGGCGCATTTGCAGAATCGCTTATTCATTCACTGGCGTCGCACAAGGCCATGGGATTGAAGGTGATTGACGCCAAAGAGCTACGATTGAGGCGGTGAGAAGGTTCTCGGAGGATCTTGGATCTGTGACTAACCGATCAATTGGGTTATGTGGTGATGTACCGAGAATGGGTTAGGTGATGATGATGGAGTAAGTGTGATGGAGGAAGATGAAATCGTATGAAATTGTTTAGGTTAGCTAGATCTAATTTGGGTTAGCTAGATCTGATTTGGGTTTTATTTTTGTAGGAAGATGAAATCGTACCGAGAATGGGTTAGCTAGATCTGATTTGGGTTTTATTTTTGTTTAAATTTAGTTTAAGTTAATATAAAATGTTATATTACTCTTTTGACCTTTAAAGTCAATAAAATAATTTAAACATCAGCCTTCTTTTAACACATAAGTACTGTATTGCCACGTGGCCATGCCACGTCAGCAATTTATGACGTGGTAGACTCGATTTGTTGTAATTGGAAAAAATTAATAGTTCAATCATCTAATTGACAAAATTGAAAGTTGGATCACCGAAGTGGAATATGACTTATAGTTTAGGGTACTAATTCATATTTAAGCCTTATTGCATCCCCGGCTGCTACAATTTCTTGAACGGTCATGTTGAAGACGCTTACGGTTGATTTCGTTGGTTTGTTTATTGATGTTGGTCCCGTTGTCGCCAATGTCCTGTTGCCTTTCCTTGTTTGCGAATTCATTGCCTCCCTTCTCCTTCTTGAACAATCTTCCACCTTATATTCCATTGATTGACACTTAAAACACACAAACCTGTCCTTTATCTCCTTTCCTTTTATCATATAGGTGACAAAACTATCTTTTGCCCCTTCGTTATCTTAGCTATCACAAATGCTTCCACCGGGTCAGTTGATCCTCTAAATCCTGGCGGTCTGATTGCCTTGAACTCTTTGACGTTTGTCGTTCGATTATCTGGCTGATCTTCCCGCGACTGGTATTCCGTTTTGCATAACTTGATCGTCCATATTCACAAAATTCTGTATCGGGTCTGGTTGCATCCAGCTTTGTTGACAGGTTCTTTTTCCCTTTAGTTTGTTTTCGTCTTGGCGACATTATCATAAATTATTCTTATGAACTTACATTCTAAACCTTATCATATACGCTTAACATATAACACAAAACTTTCTATTCGAATAATCATGTACTCAAAATATTAGATATTGAAAATTTGGTTTTCTGCATTAACTAGTACTCATATAATTAACTACTATCTTTATACCAACTTATTTCATTAATCCCATATAAATTCATACTCATATCACTTGACATACCATAGCAAATATTGCTTTAAACATCCGCTATCCCTTTGTGACTCAAAAGTCGGAAATCGCTGCCACAACTTATATAAAAGTTCAGAATATTACTTTATAAAAACATAACTATCATAGAATCATACCATAGAATCATACATATTCAAGTAATACTAATACTACTTATTTCTTAAACCTTCACTAAGGATCAATTGCTTAAAAATTTGTCTATTCCCATTATCCCCAATAATCAATTCACACCTAACTACACCTAGTTCGTCCAACTTACCATACATTATGAGTTTAAGAACTCGATATTAACTAAATATTCTTTTACTATATTCTACCTATCAGTTATACCATCGTTTCTGGGTCTGGTACTATACTTTCCAAATTAACCACCTCATTGAGGTAGCTTTCAATGTGAGCCTCTGTTTCAGCTATTGGCTTTGACATTGGCTCGGTTATGGAGATCGGTTCCTTCTTTACAATCCGAGGGTATCCTAATCCTTTTCTATCTGACATCTACACACAAACTATGTTGATTATCACTTAATATATACACACAATAATTAATAGTTTTATATAAGTTATCTTTTATTTTATTTGACGATGAATTTATTCAATTCATCTCCTTTACAAACTCTATATGAGTTATTTATATTTTCAACGTTTCCCTTTATTCTAAGGTTATAGCCTAAGGTCTAACCCACCTAAGGTTTCAAACCCTAAGCTCTGATACCAACTTATAAAGACCCCAAACTCGGGAACTTGAAACCCGAACTCGGTGCTTTACGATACCATTTCTATGAACGGAATAATATTAATAATAATAACAATAATATGAATATCAAACTTATCTTACATTTATCAGAGTCTAATCCCAAGTACGCAACTTTTACTACATTCTTTACATGATATATAATACATATCATTATCTTAATATAGTCTAACTATTACAAAAGATACCATTAAACATATATTGTTTGCTATCCTTTTCACTTGTTCCTGTTTGAACCTTCGGGTTGATCATGCCTAGCTAAAAACATTTAATTTAAAGCAAGAATGAGCATTTGGGTGCCCATCAAATAATAACAATTATAAATATAATTAGCTGAAAGAAATAAATATTTTCTTTGTACATCACTTCTACAACGAATTTATAGTTGTGAAGTAAATTGAACCGATAATAATAACATAACAATTCTATCTCAAATTTTTGAAACTACGTATAAACTATATATATAGGGTAGTCGACATACTATGAACATTGTTTTAAATTTTTGATAAGGTTTAGCAGAACTTCATCTGCAAACCATCATAGCTTACGGGCACGAGGGTGTACATCCCATGGACCCTGTATTGATCACTACTACATTGCAAGAACGATAGGATCGTTCACTCTGTCCGCCTTGGGCGCATAAAAGTTTTTCCTTGATCGGGATGTTCATACTTAGACTGGAATCCGAACCAAAAAAATTTAATTGGATACAAAAGGTTTTATCATATTCAAAGACATTTCGAAATTTGTGTCTAGTCATCAAGTAAGCTTAGATTTATTATATATATATATATATATATATATATATATATATATATATATATATATATATATATCAACATGTGTTTAAATACAATGATTATCCAAGTGGGGACACTTGTATAACCATATTTCAAAATTAACGAACATAATATATATATGAATTACTATATACTAACAAGTTGATAATCAATGATCGGATATAGAATATATCACAATAGGGTTAATAATATAGCATAATAATAATATAATTCTGAAACTTCTTACTCATGTCCATTGCATAAAGGAAATACAAAGGTAAGATACTTGCCTGATGCGCTGCTTACAGTTCGTAACTTAGTTCTATCTTTATATAATACCTATCAGTAATAAGATCATTTGATCGATTAGAATAACATACTATAACACATAGCACTGTTTATTGTAGTCAGCACATAACCTAATCACATTGTCACATATATTTAACAGTCATTGAATCACAAATAAACACATATCTAATCAAATTATCTAAGTCCAGATCAATTTTTGAAACATGTCAGTGTACCGACGACTTTATCGGGTAATTATCGAGTCTAAGACACTATCCTGTTGTTCAATATCTGTAAGTATCAGTCATATTATTTTTAGATGACTTATAATAATTTTTAAACATTTATTATAATTTATCATGAATTTTCAAACACCGGAATCATTATTAAATGATTTAAATATTGAATAATTCTATTATTATTAGTATTTAATTAATATTAAATTATTAATGAAATCATTGCCAAAATATTAAAGTTATTTATAATAACTTAAAATATTTTTATCACCCTTACTTAAATGATTTTTAAAACAATTGAAATCATTTTTAAATAATTACCATTAATATTTAATTATTAATTTATTATTTATTAAAATATTAAAAGTCCTTAATCATAACTTAAAATATTTTTAATTCATTTATATCCTTTTTAAATGATTTTTAAATAAATAAAACCATTTTTAAACTATTTATTTAATATAATTATTAAATAAATCTAATATCATTTAATATTAAATTATTAATAAAATTTTCCTTTAAATATCAAAAGTTATAATTTATAACTTAAAATATCTTTAAACACTTTATTTTCATTTTAAATGATTTTTATAATATTAAAATCATTTTAAAACTAATTTATTTAATATAATTATTAAATAATTCTAATATCATTAATAGTAAATAATTAATGAAATTTACCTTTAAATATTGAAAGTTATATTTTATAACTTAAAATATTTTTAAACTATTTATTCTCATTTAAAATGATTTTCTAATATTAAAATCATTTTTAAACTAATTTATTTAATATAATTATTAAATAAAGATAATATCATTAATATTAAAATATTAACATTTTCATGACAAAATATCAAAAGTTATATTTTATTACTTAAAATACTTTTATAATCTTTAAATCATTTTTCTATAATTTTTAAATCATTAATTCTATTTTTCATCATTTATTTAATATATTCAATAAATAACTTAATTATCATTAATATTAATTAATTAATGAAATTCATCACAAAATATAAAAGTTATCAAAAATAACTTAAATTATTTTCTTATACCATAATATAATTTTAAATTATTTTTCATGTATTAAAATAATTTTTAAATAATTTATTTAATATTATAATTAAATAAATTAAATACTTTTAATATTCAAAAATATTAAATATTTATGAAATATATTCAAAATAATTAAAAACTAATTTTTGGATATTAAAATAATTTTTAATAATTTATTTTGTATTTTTAATAATTAAAAACTAATTTTCTATAATTATTTAATAAAAATATAATTTTTATAATTAATCATCACTAAAGACCACCTATAGCGTGTAACTGGCCTATTATAGGTGTTCTTCGTGTTCTTCATGCATACCCGTAATTCCATGTCGTAAACCCAAGCTATTACTTTGACCGAGATTAATGTTCTTTTTAATTTGTTTCTGTCTAATCTAAAGCTCAGATCTTGTAGTACTCATGTAATACTACACAATGACCCATTAACGAGTTCAAAACATAAGAAACCAAAGAGATCTAGGCTTTAAAAACCTTGTCAGATAGACGTCAGTTTTCATTTTCGAAACCCGTAAATGAAGAATAAATCAATAAGCAACTTATGATCTTCATAACTTGTAACACATGAAATATTTTTGCGATCTATCAATTCCAGCTTGTAGACAACACATACGACTACAGATCTATCACATAACCTTGGCATAACTTCAACAAATAAAGCAGATACACGCCGGTCAAACGATGTCAGAAAATCATTCAAATGTTTTCTGGGTTTGCCCATAAAACAGCCATCGTGATCCTTTTGCCCACTTTGACCGGGAACTGAAGTCAGCCTACTTGACGTTTAGGAGATTTTAAGGCATCATATTAAAGTACTTATACCATACTAAAATATTGCTACAACAACCGAAACAAAACAACTAACAAATAAAAACTCCAGGCCTTTATACTTCCTGTCAGAACGATCTGGGCATGTTCTTGACTGCCCAGATTTCCTTCAGTCATGGTCGGTCAACGACCTTTGATCACGAATAACTTTCAAACTAGACATCAAATGACTCTGATTCTTTTTGTAGATTCAAGACTACATTACAAGCTATACATAACAACTTAAAAACAACAAAAATCATAACCGACCAAAGATCAGTGGCCACTGACAGTTGTTGTCAGACCACATTTTTACTTTTTTCCAGATTTTGCAAAAACTCAAATCCAAGCCTCTAGATGTTATGGATTCAACATCTAGCAACCCAGATCATCATTAGACACTATAACCAACATGTTTTAACAAAAATTTCAAACATCAAAGAACAGAAAATTGGACAGGAATCAAGCTAGGGTTTTATACCTTTTATGATTAATCTTTTGATTCTTGGCTACTTATCTATTAAAGGATTTCGTGGGGCTTGATTTGTGGATATATATATATATATATATATATATATATATATATATATATATATATATATATTGATATTTTCAAGGTGAGAGCTTGAGAGAGTTTAGATAGGTGTTATGCACAAAATAATCTAGCAAATGCAATTTCTCTCTCTTCCAATCTATTTATAGAAGTCTAGGATGCATGAATTGGCTAATAATGGACTGATTGCTGGCATTAATGAAGTCACAATGTCAACATGTTAGGTCACCAACTCCATATTTAGCTAGATACACAAGTAAGCTTAATAAAAATTACAAAAAGGCATTATGGTCATTAGGCATGCAAGTTTAATGGTATTATGGTAACTTTTCCAAACCCTTAGGGTTTGACCCTTAGGGTTTAACCCTAAGGTTCTACAATTTGGTTTTCTAGGATTTTGCATTAAGGCTAAAATAAAATTTTAGTTTTAAAAAAAAATTCAAATTAGGATTTTGTAAACATACTTAATTTACTAATTACATAGAACATAAACATTAAATTATAGATTCACTCATTATCATTAGTACTATAATTAGCAATTTAGGGTTTTCAATTTGACAATTAGGGCCAAATTAGAAATTAGGTTTTTCCTAAAATAGTTTAGGTTTCTAATAATACAAAATATGAACATTAGTTTTAAGGTTCACTAATTAGCATTAATATTGTTAAGGTAGCGATTAGGGTTAATATCTAGCAAATTAGGGTTACTAATTTGTCAATTAGGGTTATAAATTTATAATTAGGGTTTCTAACTTTTAGAAATTAGGGTTTTTAATTAATTAGGGTTCCTAATTATAATTAGGTTTTTCCTAATTAACTGCAAATTCTATATTACGCGACATACTTCATTTAACACAATTACAACACAGTCTCAAACTCATAATGGAGTTACAAATTAGGGTTTCTCTACTTGAAAATTAGGGTTTATAAATATTATTTTGAGTTTTTTTTTTTCAAAATTAGGGTTTTTAATTACTAATTAGGGTTTTCCATAATTAGCATTAACACTTACAATACAAATCATATACCACATAACACGTGACATTCCTAACATAACGTAATTACTTGAAATTTTACAGTCTTATTTGACTATCGAATTAGGGTTTATTAAAATAATACTAGAGTTTTGTAATACTATATCATAATTGACCAACAATTACTAGTGTACCCATATGTTGTACATATTCATAGCACCGAAATAAAATAATAATATATTAATATTCTCATTCCTTGATAAAAATCAAAAATTAGGGTTTGGATTTCATATCTGATTTTCTTACAAATACATCCCATTATTAATTATGTTAAATAATTAGCTTAATTAATTCTAAAATACATTCATATAATAAAATAGTTATTATAATAATTCTATAATCATTTCATATATTATTTAAATAATATATAATTATATTTTCATGGAAAATAATTAGTAAAACATTTTTACTATAATATTATTTATTATAAGAATATACTTTAGAATAATTAATAATTCTAAAATAAAATTATTTGTAAATATTCATGTAATAAATATATTTTTATTTATCACATAATTACATATACACATTATCTTGTACAAATCCTCATCTTTAAAATAATAAAAAAAAATTATATGTAAAATTTCTGATTTAATTATATAGAAAATATCGGGTTGTTACATTCACCCTCCCTTATAAAAATTCTGTCCCCGGAATCATCGTTTTAAAACCTATACATACCAGGGTACATAGCATACACAATCATTGTACGTAGATCTCGATCATAATTGATCGAACCAATCTTTAACTATTCAAAGATAAAGCTTATCTATCTATTTATACGTAAAATTGATTTCTAATAGAACTCAATTTCCTCCTTTAATATAATTTATAAAATATTTTACTATATATATAGGAAATAATATATATAAGAAAATAAAGTTTGTTCGAATAATACACGAGTCAGATCCCTACCGCTATAGCTTGAATCTGTCATGTTGAAGACGCTTACGGTTGATTTCGTTGGTTTGTTTGTTGATGCTGGTCCCATTGTCGCCAATGTCCTGCTGCATTTCCTTGTTTGCGCATTCCTTGCCTCCCTTCTCCTTCTTGAACAATCTTTCACCTTATACTCCATTGATTGACACTTAAAACACACAAACCTGTCCTTTATCTCCTTTCCTTTTATCATATAGGTGACAAAACTATCTTTTGCCCCTTCGTTATCTTAGCTATCACAAATGCTTCCACCGGGTCAGTTGATCCTCTAAATCCTGGCGGTCTGATAGCCTTGAAGTCTTTGACGTTTGTCGTTCGATTATCTGGCTGATCTTCCCGCGACTGGTATTCCGTTTTGCATAACTTGATCGTCCATATTCATAAAATTCTGTATCGGGTCTGGTTGCCTCCAGCTTTGTTGACAGGTTCTTTTGCCCTTTAGTTTGTTTTCGTCTTGGCGACATTATCATAAATTATTCTTATGAACTTACATTCTAAACCTTATCATATACGCTTAACATATAACACAAAACTTTCTATTCGAATAATCATATACTCAAAATATTAGATATTGAAAATTTGGTTTTCTACATTAACCAGTACTCATATAATTAACTACTATCTTTATACCAACTTATTTTATTAATCCCATATAAATTCATACTCATATCACTTGACATACCATAACACATATTGCTTTAAACATCCGCTATCCCTTTGTGACTCAAAAGTCGGGAATCGCTGCCACAACTTATATAAAAGTTAAGAATATTACTTTATACAGACATAACTATCATAGAATCATACCATAGAGTCATACATATTCAAGTAATACTAATACTACTTATTTCTTACGCCTTCACTAAGGATCAATTGCTTAGAAATCTGTCTATTCCCATTATCCCCAATAATCATTTCACACCTAACTACACCTAGTTCGTCCAACTTACTATACATTATGAGTTTAAGAACTCGACATTAACCACATATCTTTTACTATATTCTACCTATCAGTTATACCATCGTTTCTGGGTCTGGTACTATACTTTCTAAATTAACCACCTCATTAAGGTAGCTTTCAATGTGAGCCTCTGTTTCAGCTAATTTCTTTGACATTGACTCAGTTATGGAGATCGGCTCCTTCTTTACAATCTGAGGGTATCCTAATCCTTTTCTATCTGACATTTACACACAAACTATCTTGATTATCACTTAATATATACACACAATAATTAATAGTTTTATATATGTTATCTTTTATTTTATTTCACGATGAATTTATTCAATTCATCTCCTTTACAAACTCTATATGAGCTATTTATATTTTCAACATTTCCCTCTATTCTAAGGTTATAGCCTAAGGTCTAACTCATCTAAGGTTTCAAACCCTAAGTTCTGATACCAACTTATAAAGACCCCAAACTCGGGTACTTGAAACCCGAACTCGGTGCTTTACGATACCATTTCTATGAACAGAATAATACTAATAATAATAACAATAATATGAATATCAAACTTATCTTACATTTATCAGAGTCTAATCCCAAGTACGCAACTTTTACTACATTCTTTATATGATATATAATACATATCATTATCTTAATACAGTCTAACTATTACAAAAGATACCATTAAACATATACTGTTTGCTATCCTTTTCACTTGTTCCTATTTGAACCTTCGGTTTGATCATGCCTAGCTGAAAACATTTAATTGAAAGCAAGAATGAGCATGTGGGTGCCCAGCAAATAATAACAATTATAAATATAATTAGCTGAAAGAAATAAATGTTTTCTTTGTACATCACTTCTACAACGAATTTATAGTTGTGAAGTAAATTGAACCGATAATAATAACATAACAATTCTATCTCAAATTTTTGAAACTACGTATAGACTATATATATAGGGTAGTCGACATACTATGAACATTGTTTTAAATTTTTGATAAGTTTTAGCAGAACTTCATCTGCAAACCATCATAGCTTACGGCACGAGGGTGTACATCCCATGGACCTCAGACGATCAATACTATATTGCAAGAACGATAGGATCGTTCACTCTGTCACCTAGGCGCATAAAAGCTTTCCCTTGATCGGAATATTCATACTTAGACTGGAATCTGAACCAAAACAATTTGATTGGATACAAAAAGGTTTTATCATATTCAAAGACATTTTGAAATTTGTGTCTAGCTGATCAACATGTGTTTAAATACAATGATTATCCAAGTGGGGACACTTGTATAACCATATTTCAAAATTAACGAACATAATATATATATGAATTACTATATACTAACAAGTTGATAATCAATGATCGGATATAGAATATATCACAATATGGTTAATAATATAGCATAATAATAATATAATTAAAACTTCTTACTCATGTCCATCAGATAAAGGAAATACAAAGGTAAGATACTTGCACGATCTACCGCTTACGATTAAGTAACTTAGTTCTATCTTTATATAATACCTATCGATTAATAAGATCATTTGATCGATTAGAATAACATACTATAACACATAAGACCGCTTATTTTCAACAAAGACATAACCTAATCACATTGTCACATATATTTAACACGTTCAATCACAAATAAACACATATCTAATCAAATTATCTAAGTCCGAGATCAATTTAAAAACGCTGTCGATTATGTAAACGACTTTTATCGGGTAATTATAGAGTCTAAGACACTATCCTTTGTTCAATATCTCGTAAGTATCGATCTATATTATTTTTAGATGACTTATAATAATTTTTAACATTTATTATAATTTATCATGAACTTTCAAACACCTAATCATTATTAAATGATTTAAATATTGAATAATTCTATTATTATTAGTATTTAATTAATATTAAATTATTAATGAAATCATTGCTTAAAATATTAAAGTTATTTATAATAACTTAAAATATTTTTATCACCCTTAAATAATTTTTAAAACAATTGAAATCATTTTTAAATAATTACCATTAATATTTAATTATTAATTTATTATTTATCAAAATATTAAAAGTCCTTAATCATAACTTAAAATATTTTTAATTCATTTATATCCTTTTAAATGATTTTTAAATAAATAAAACCATTTTAAACTATTTATTTAATATAATTATTAAATAAATCTAATATCATTTAATATTAAATTATTAATAAAATTTTCCTTTAAATATCAAAAGTTATAATTTATAACTTAAAATATCTTTAAACACTTTATTTTTATTTTAAATGATTTTTATAATATTAAAATCATTTTTAAACTAATTTATTTAATATAATTATTAAATAATTCTAATATCATTAATAGTAAATAATTAATGAAATTTACCTTTAAATATTGAAAGTTATATTTTATAACTTAAAATATTTTAAATTATTTATTCTCATTTAAAATGATTTTTCTAATATTAAAATCATTTTTAAACTAATTTATTTAATATAATTATTAAATAAAGATACTATCATGAATAATATTAAAATATTAATATTTTTCATGACAAAATATCAAAAGTTATATTTTATAACTTAAAATACTTTTATAATCTTTAAATCATTTTTCTATAATTTTTAAATCATTAATTCTATTTTTTATCATTTATTTAATATATTCAATAAATAACTTAATTAACATTAATATTAATTAATTAATGAAATTCATCACAAAATATTAAAAGTTATCAAAAATAACTTAAATTATTTTCTTATACCATAATATAATTTTAAATGATTTTTCATGTATTAAAATAATTTTTAAATAATTTATTTAATATTATAATTAAATAAATTAAATACTTTATAATTCCAAAAATATTAAATATTTATGAAATATATTCAAAATAATTAAAAACTAATTTTTGGATTTTAAAATAATTTTTAATAATTTATTTTTTATTTTTAATAATTAAAAACTAATTTTCTATAATTATTTAATAAAAATATAATTTTTATAATTAATCTGTCACTAAAGACCACCTATAGCGACAGAGCCGTCACTATAGGTGTTCTTCGTGTTCTTCATGCATACCAAGAATTCCATGTCAGAAACCGGGCTAGCTACTTTGACCGAGCTTAATGTTCTTTCTAATTTGTTTTTGTCTAATCTAAAGCTCAGATCTTGTAGTACTCATGTAATACTACACAATACAGCCATCAACAGGTTCAAAACATAAGAAACCAAAGAGATCTAGGCTTCAGAAAACCTTGTCAGAAGCTGTTCTTCATTTCTGGAAACCCAGAAATGAAGAACAGTCCGAGTAAGCAACTTATGATCTTCATAACTTGTAACACATGAAATGTTTTTGAGATCTATCAATTCGAGCTTGTAGACAACACATACGACTACAAATCTATCACATAACCTTGGCATAACTTCAACAAATAAAGCAGATACACGCGGGTCAAACGATGTCAGAAAATCATTCAAATGTTTTCTGGGTTTGCCCAGAAAACAGCCATCGTTATCTTTTTGCCCTCTTTGACCGGGAACTGAAGTCAGCCTACTTGACGTTTAGGAGATTTTAAGGCATAATATTAAAGTACTTATACCATACTAAAATATTGCTACAACAACCGAAACAAAACAACTAACAACTAAAAACTCTGGGCCTTTAAACTTCCTCGCCGTCGTAACGATCTGGCATGTTCTCGATCGCCAGATTTCCTTCAACCATGGTTTCACCCAACGACCTTTGACCACGAATAACTTTCAAACTAGACATCAAATGACTCTGATTCTTTTTGTAGATTCAACACTACATTACAAGCTACACATAACAACTTAAAAATAACAAAAATCATAACTGACCAAAGATCAGTGGCCACTGACAGTTGTTGTCAGACCACAGTTTTGCTTTTTTCCAGATTTTGCAAAAACTCAAATCCAAGCCTCTAGATGTTATGGATTCAACATCTAGCAACCCAAATCATCATTAGACACTATAACCAACATGTTTTAACAAAAATTTCAAACATCAAACAACATAAAATTGGACAGAAATCAAGCTAGGGTTTTATACCTTTTATGATTAATCTTTTGATTCTTGGCTACTGATCTGTTAGTGGATTTCGTGGGGCTTGATTTGTGACTGATATATATATATATATATATATATATATATTGATATTTTCGGAGGTGAGAGCTTGAGAGAGTTTAGATAGGTGTTGTGCACAAAATAATCTAGCAAATGCAATTTCTCTCTTCCAATCTATTTATAAAGTCTAGGATGCTTGAATTGGTGATAATGGACCGATTGCTGGCATTATTGAAGTCACAATGTCAACATGTTAGGTCACCAACTCCATATTTAGCTAGATACACAAGTAAGCTTAATAAAAATTACAAAAGAGCATTATGATCATTAGGCATGCAAGTTTAATGGTATTATGGTAACTTTTCCAAACCCTTAGGGTTTGACCCTTAGGGTTTACAATTTGGTTTTCTAGGATTTTGCATTAAGGCTAAAATAAAATTTTTGTTTTAAAAAAAAATTCAAATTAGGATTTTGTAAACATACTTAACTTACTAATTACATAGAACATAAACATTAAATTATAGATTCACTCATTATCATTAGTACTATAATTAGCAATTTAGGGTTTTTAATTTGACAATTAGGGCCAAATTAAAAATTAGGTTTTTCCTAAAATAGTTTAGGTTTCTAATAATACAAAATATGAACATTAGTTTTAAGGTTCACTAATTAGCATTAATATTGCTAAGGTAGCGATTAGGGTTAATATCTAGCAAATTAGGGTTACTAATTTGTCAATTAGGGTTATAAATTTATAATTAGGGTTTCTAACTTTTAGAAATTAGGGTTTTTAATTAATTAGGGTTCCTAATTATAATTAGGTTTTTCCTAATTAACTGCAAATTCTATATTACGCGACATACTTCATTTAACACAATTACAACACAGTCTCAAACTCATAATGGAGTTACAAATTACGGTTTCTCCACTTGACAATTAGGGTTAACAAAAAAAATTAGGGTTTATAAATATTATTTAGGTTTTTTTTTTCAAAATTAGGGTTTTTAATTACTAATTAGGGTTTTCCATAATCAGCATTAACACTTACAATACAAATCATATACCACATAACACGTGACATTCCTAACATAACGTAATTACTTGAAATTTTACAGTCTTATTTGACTATCGAATTAGAGTTTATTAAAATAATACTAGAGTTTTGTAATACTATATCATAATTGACCAACAATTACTAGTGTACCCTTATGTTGTACATATTCATAGCACCGAAATAAAATAATATTATATTAATATTCTCATTCCTTGATAAAAATCCAAAATTAGGGTTTGGATTCCATATTTGATTTTCTTACAAATACATCCCATTATTAATTATGTTAAATAATTAGCTTAATTAATTCTAAAATACATTCATATAATAAAATAGTTATTATAATAATTCTATAATCATTTCATATATTATTTAAATAATATATAATTATATTTTCATGGAAAATAATTAGTAAAACATTTCTACTATAATATTATTTATTATAAGAATATACTTTAGAATAATCAATAATTCTAAAATAAAATTATTTGTAAATATTCATGTAATAAATATATTTTTATTTATCACATAATTACATATACACATTATCTTGTACAAATCCTCATCTTTAAAATAATAATAAAAAATTATATGTAAAATTTCTGATTTAATTATATAGAAAATATCGGGTTGTTACATTCACCCTCCCTTATAATGATTCTGTCCCCGGAATCACCGTTTTAAAACCTATACATACCAGAGTACATAGCATACACAATCATTGTACGTAGATCTCGATCATAATTGATCGAACCAATCTTTAACTATTCAGCATAAAGTTTATCTATCTGCTTATATAGAAAATTGATTTCTAATAGAACTCAATTTCCTCTTTTAATATAATTTATAAAATATTTTACTATATATAGGAAAATAATATATATAAGAAAATAAAGTTTTTTCGAATAATACCTGGAGTTGCATCCCCGGCTGCTACAGTTTCTTGAACGGTCATGTTGAAGACCCTTACGGTTGATTTTGTTGGTTTGTTTGTTGATGTTGGTCCCGTTGTCGCCAATGTCCTGCTGCATTTCCTTGTTTGCGCATTCCTTGCCTCCCTTCTCCTTCTTGAACAATCTTCCACCTTATACTCCATTGATTGACACTTAAAACACATAAACATGTCCTTTATCTCCTTTCCTTTTATCATATAGGTGACAAAACTATCTTTTGCCCCTTCGTTATCTTAGCTATCACAAATGCTTCCACCGGGTCAGTTGATCCTCTAAATCATGGTGGTCTGATTGCCTTGAAGTCTTTGACGTTTGTCGTTCGATTATCTGGCTGATCTTCCCGCGACTGGTATTCCATTTTGCATAACTTGATCGTCCTTATTCACAAAATTCTGTATCGGTTCTGGTTGCCTCCAGCTTTTTTGACAGGTTCTTTAGTCCTTTAGTTTGTTTTCGTCTTGGCGACATTATCATAAATTATTCTTATGAACTTACATTCTAAACCTTATCATATACGCTTAACATATAACACAAAACTTTCTATTCGAATAATCATGTACTCAAAATATTAGATATTGAAAATTTGGTTTTCTGCATTAACCAGTACTCATATAATTAACTACTATCTTTATACCAACTTATTTCATTAATCCCATATAAATTCATACTCATATCACTTGACATACCATAGCACATATTGCTTTAAACATCCACTATCCCTTTGTGACTCAAAAGTCGGGAATCGCTGCCACAACTTATATAAAATTAAGAATATTACTTTATACAGACATAACTATCATAGAATCTACCATAGAATCATACATATTCAAGTAATACTAATACTACTTATTTCTTACGCCTTCACTAAGGATCAATTGCTTAGAAATCTGTCTATTCCCATTATCCCCAATAATCAATTCACACCTAACTACACCTAGTTCGTCCAACTTACCATACATTATGAGTTTAAGAACTCGACATTAACCACATATTCTTTTACTATATTCTACCTATCAGTTATAACATCGTTTCTGGGTCCGGTACTATACTTTCCAAATTAACCACCTCATTAACGTAGCTTTCAATGTGAGCCTCTGTTTCAGCAACTGGCTTTGACATTGACTCAGTTATGGAGATCGGCTCCTTCGTTACAATCTGAGGGTATCCTAATCCTTTTATATCTGACATCTACACACAAACTATCTTGATTATCACTAAATATATACACACAATAATTAATAGTTTTATATAAGTTATCTTTTATTTTATTTCACGATGAATTTATTCAATTCATCTCCTTTACAAACTCTATATGAGTTATTTATATTTTCAACGTTTCCCTCTATTCTAAGGTTATAGCCTAAGGTCTAACTCACCTAAGGTTTCAAACCCTAAGCTCTGATACCAACTTATAAAGCCCCCAAACTCGGGTACTTGAAACCTGAACTCGGTACTTTACGATACCATTTCTATGAACGAAATAATACTAATAATAATAATAATAATATGAATATCAAACTTATCTTACATTTATCAGAGTCTAATCCCAAGTACGCAACTTTTACTACATTCTTTACATGATATATAATACATATCATTATCTTAATACAGTCTTAACTATTACAAAAGATACCATTAAACATATACTGTTTGCTATCCTTTTCACTTGTTCCTATTTGAACCTTCGGGTTGATCATGCCTAGCTGAAAATATTTAATTTAAAGCAAGAATGAGCATTTGGGTGCCCAGCAAATAATAACAATTATAAATATAATTAGCTGAAAGAAATAAATGTTTTCTTTGTACATCACTTCTACAACGAATTTATAGTTGTGAAGTAAATTGAACCGATAATAATAATATAACAATTCTATCACAAATTTTTGAAACTACGTATAGACTATATATATAGGGTAGTCGACATACTATGAACATTATTTTAATTTTTTGATAAGGTTTAGCAGAACTTCATCTGCAAACCATCATAGCTTACGGGCACGAGGGTGTGCATCCCGTGGACCCTGTATTGATCAATACTACATTGCAAGAACGATAGGATCGTTTCACTCTTCGCCTTGCCAAGCGTAAAAAGATTTCCCTTGATCGGATGTTCATATTTTAGACCGAATCAACCAAAATAATTTGATTGGATACAAAAGGTTTTATCATATTCAAAGACATTTCAAAATTTATGTCTAGCTGATCAAGTAGCTTAGACGGCTTATATATATATATATATCAACATGTGTTTAAATACAATGATTATCCAAGTGGGGACACTTGTATAACTATATTTCAAAATTAACGAACATAATATATATATATGAATTACTATATACTAACAAGTTGATAATCAATGATCGGATATAGAATATATCACAATAGGGTTAATAATATAGCATAATAATAATATAATTCTGAAACTTCTTACTCGTGTCCATTGCATAAAGGAAAT
Organism: Panax ginseng; assembly: GCA_020205605.1. Taxonomy (NCBI): domain Eukaryota; kingdom Viridiplantae; phylum Streptophyta; class Magnoliopsida; order Apiales; family Araliaceae; genus Panax; species Panax ginseng. The sequence continues at coordinate 66,938,617 of CM035145.1, read as the reverse complement.
GCAAAGGTAAGATACTTGCCTGATGCGCTGCTTATAGTTCGTAACTTAGTTCTATCTTTATATAATACCTATCAGTAATAAGATCATTTGATCGATTAGAATAACATAATATAACACATAACACTCGCTTTATTGCGAAATAACACATAACCTAATCACATTGTCACATATATTTAATGATCATCAATCACAAATAAACACATATCTAATCAAATTATCTAAGTCCAAATCAATTTACAAAACATGTCGATTATAATCAATTTAACTTTTATCGGATAATTAGCGAGTCTAAGACTCTATCCTGTTGTTTAATATCTGTAAGTATCAATCATATTATTTTTAGATGACTTATAATAATTTTTAAAAATTTATTATAATTTATCATGAATTTTCAAACACCGGAATCATTATTAAATGATTTAAATATTAAATAATTTTATTATCATTAATATTTAATTAAAATTAAATTATTAATGAAACCATTGCCAAAGTATTAAAGTTATTTATAATAACTTAAAATATTTTTAAAACATTTTATCACCCTTAAATGATTTTTAAAACAATTGAAATCATTTTTAAATAATTACCATTAATATTTAATTATTAATTTATTATTTATCAAAATATTAAAAGTCCTTAATCATAACCTAAAATATTTTTAATTCATTTATATCCTTTTTAAATGATTTTAAATAAATAAAACCATTTTAAACTATTTATTTAATATAATTATTAAATAAATCTAATATCATTTAATATTAAATTATTAATAAAATTTTCCTTTAAATATCAAAAGTTATAATTTATAACTTAAAATATCTTTAAACAATTTATTTAATATAATTATTAAATAATTCTAATATCATTAATAGTAAATAATTAATGAAATTTACCTTTAAATATTGAAAGTTATATTTTATAACTTAAAATTTTTAAAACTATTTATTCTCATTTAAATGATTTTTCTAATATTAAAATAATTTTAAACTAATTTATTTAATATAATTATTAAATAAAGATAATATCATTAATATTAAAATATAAATATTTTTCATGACAAAATATCAAAAGTTATATTTTATAACTTAAAATACTTTTATAATCTTTAAATCATTTTTCTATAATTTTTAAATCATTAATTCTATTTTTCATCATTTATTTAATATATTCAATAAATAACTTAATTATCATTAATATTAATTAATTAATGAAATTCATCACAAAATATTAAAAGTTAACAAAAATAACTTAAATTATTTTCTTATACCATAATGTAATTTTAAATGATTTTCATGTATTAAAATAATTTTAAATAATTTATTTAATATTATAATTAAATAAATTAAGTACTTTTAATATTCTAAAATATTAAATATTTATGAAATATATTCAAAATAATTAAAAACTAATTTTCAGATTTTAAAATAATTTTTAATAATTTATTTTGTATTTTTAATAATTAAAAACTAATTTTCTATAATTATTTAATAAAAATATAATTTTTATAATTAATCTGTCACTAAAGACCACCTATAGCGACAGAGCCGTCACTATAGGTGTTCTTCGTGTTCTTCATGCATACCAAGAATTCCATGTCAGAAACCGGGCTAGCTACTTTGACCGAGCTTAATGTTCTTTCTAATTTGTTTTTGTCTAATCTAAAGCTCAGATCTTGTAGTACTCATGTAATACTACACAATACAGCCATCAACAGGTTCAAAACATAAGAAACCAAAGAGATCTAGGCTTGAAAAACCTTGTTGGAAAGTCGTTCTTCATTTCTCGAAACCCGAAATGAAGAACAGTCCGAGTAAGCAACTTATGATCTTCATAACTTGTAACACATGAAATGTTTTTGCGATCTATCAATTCCAAATTGTAGACAACACATAAGACTACAGATCTATCACATAACCTTGTCATAAAATCAACAAATAAAGTAGATACACGCCGGTCAAACGATGTCAGAAAATCATTCAAATGTTTTCTGGGTTTGCCCAGAAAACAGCCAACGTGCTCTTTTTGCCCACTTTGACCGGGAACTGAAGTCAGCCTACTTGACGTTTAGGAGATTTTAAGGCATAATATTAAAGTACTTATACCATACTAAAATATTGCTACAACAACCGAAACAAAACAACTAACAACTAAAAACTCTGGGCCTTTAAACTTCCTGTCAGAACGATCTGGGTATATTCTTGACTGCCCAGATTTCCTTCAGTCATGGTCGGTTAACGACTTTTGACCACGAATAACTTTCAAACTAGACATCAAATGACTCTGATTCTTTTTGTAGATTCAAGACTACATTACAAGCTACAAATAACAACTTAAAAATAACAAAAATCATAACCGACCAAAGATCAGTGGCCACTGACATTTGTTGTCAGACCACATTTTAACTTTTTTCCAGATTTTGCAAAAACTCAAATCTAAGCCTCTAGATGTTATGGATTGAACATCTAGCAACCCAGATAATCATTAGACACTATAACCAAAATGTTTTAACAAAAATTTCAAACATCAAACAACAGAAAATTGGACAGAAATCAAGTTAGGGTTTATACCTTTTATGATTAATCTTTTGATTCTTGGCTACTGATCTGTTAGTGGATTTCGTGGGGCTTGATTTGTGACTGATATATATATATATTGATATTTTCGGAGGTGAGAGCTTGAGAGAGTTTAGATAGGTGTTGTGCACAAAATAATCTAGCAAATGCAATTTCTCTCTCTTCCAATCTATTTATAGAAGTCTAGGATGCATGAATTGGCTGATAATGGACTGATTGTTGGCATTATTGAAGTCACAATGTCAACATGTTAGGTCACCAACTCCATATTTACCTAGATACACAAGTAAGCTTAATAAAAATTACAAAAGGGCATTATGGTCATTAGGCATGCAAGTTTAATGGTATTATGGTAACTTTTCCAAACCCTTAGGGTTTGACCCTTAGGGTTTAACCCTAAGGTTCTACAATTTGGTTTTCTAGGATTTTGCATTAAGGCTAAAATAAAATTTTAGTTTAAAAAAAATTCAAATTAGGATTTTGTAAACATACTTAACTTACTAATTACATAGAACATAAACATTAAATTATAGATTCACTCATTATCATTAGTACTATAATTAGCAATTTAGGGTTTTCAATTTGACAATTAGGGCCAAATTAAAAATTAGGTTTTTTCAAAAATAGTTTAGGTTTCTAATAATACAAAATATTAACATTAGTTTTAAGGTTCACTGATTAGCATTAATATTGCTAAGGTAGCGATTAGGGTTAATATCTAGCAAATTAGGGTTACTAATTTGTCAATTAGGGTTATAAATTTATAATTAGGGTTTCTAACTTTTAGAAATTAGGGTTTTTAATTAATTAGGGTTCCTAATTATAATTAGGTTTTTCCTAATTAACTGCAAATTCTATATTACGCGACATACTTCATTTAACACAATTACAACACAGTCTCAAACTCATAATGGAGTTATAAATTAGGGTTTCCCCACGTGACAATTAGGGTGAGCAAAGAAAATTAGGGTTTATAAATATTATGTAGGATTTTTTTCAAAATTAGGGTTTTTAATTACTAATTAGGGTTTTCCATAATTAACATTAACACTTACAATACAAATCATATACCACATAACACATGACATTCCTAACATAACGTAATTACTTGAAATTTTACAGTCTTATTTGACTATCGAATTAGGGTTTATTAAAATAATACTAGAGTTTTGTAATACTATATCATAATTGACCAACAATTACTAGTGTACCCATATGTTGTACATATTCATAGCACCGAAATAATATTATATTATATTAATATTCTCATTCCTTGATAAAAATCTAAAATTAGGGTTTGGATTCCATATCTGATTTTCTTACAAATACATCCCATTATTAATTAAGTTAAATAATTAGCTTAATAAATTCTAAAATACATTTATATAATAAAATAGTTATTATAATAATTCTATAATTATTTCATATATTATTTAAATAATATATAATTATATTTTCATACAAAATAATTAGTAAAACATTTCTACTATAATATAATTTATTATAAGAATATACTTTAGAATAATCAATAATTCTAAAATAAAATTATATGTAAATATTCATGTAATTATATAGAAAATATCGGGTTTAGAATATATTTTTATTTATCACATAATTACATATACACATTATCTTTTACAAATCCTCATCTTTAAAATAATAAAAAAAAATTATATGTAAAATTTTGATTTAATTATATAGAAAATATCTAAGTTGTTACAATTATTATTATTATTATTATTATTATTATTATTATTATTATTATTAGTACTATTATTATTATTATTAGTACTTTTATTGTTATTATTATTATTATTATTAGTACTATTATTATTATTATTACTTTTATTGTTATTATAATTATTATTATTACTATTTTATTATTATTATTATTATTATTATTATTATTATTATTATTATTATTATTATTATTATTATTATTATTATTATTATTATTATCATCTTAATTTAAGGCAACATGTTAATAGTCGTTGCAAAAAGTTGTATAAAATATACAACGAAAATAAAAATTATTGCCAATAAATGTGGTATGTGTGAGACCCCAGATTTTATGAATAAAAATTTAATTTTCTCGAAATAATTTTTTTGAATATTATGGTGTGGATTTAATATAATGTTATAGTTGTGGGTAGTATTTATAAATTTTGCAAAGTATGTAAGTTGTCATATTATATTCGATTGGTCGGGGAATATTTGTTTTATCAAGGAATATTCGTGCAACGACACAATCATTGGTGGACCCCACAACGGAATTATTGTCTGATTGAGAAAACGACAGAAATATTTTATGAAAATAACGGCGGAAGTTTTACCGTTAATCTTTGTTGAACTACTCTCATTAGTAGTAAAGAATGCACAAGAATACGCGTGGTTGCATAGTAGCACACGGTATTGATTATTGATGCTTACGTGATAAGTCACTTAATTTTGTTTTATTGGTATTATTAATGTAATAATACAGAAAATATTTTTATATAAAACAGAATACTTTTATAAGGTTATTCTATAAATAGAATATATTATATTTTATTATGCATATTGTTTGCATAGTGCCTGCATAGTGTTTGCATAGTAAAATCTTTTATAAAGTTATTCGTTTTATTAGATTATAAATAGAATATATTATATTTTATTTAAAAGATTTTGCTTTAAATATGGACCGTCATATTAAAGTAAATCAATCTGACCGCTTCATGAGTTAGTTACTATGCGGTATTCTATTTTTCTATAAATAGAAGCTCATTCATTCATTATTTCTTACGAATTTACTGAAACTCTAGAGAGATAAACTATAGAGAGAAAGAAGAAAAGTATTCTGCTACTTCACTACTCATATATCCAAAGACTTTCTTCTTAAGGTAGTGGAATATTATTTGTTGTACTCATAAGGGGTATTCTTTTTTTCTTATTCATGAAGAGAACTTCATTATTCCATTTTTATTATTCTCATTGGAATAACTTTGTATCGCGGATACCCTATACTTGGTGAAATTCTTCTGTTATTCCATTCGTTATTATTCTATTGGAATATCCTGTCTGTGCGTTTTACGCTGGACCTGATTCCATTTTTATTACTCTGTTGGAATATCCTTTCTGTGTGTTTTATGCCGGACCTGTTTCCGTCTTTATTATTATTCTGTTGGAATATCTTGTATGTGCGTTTTACGTCGAACCTGGTTCCGTCTTTATTACTATTCTATTGGAATAACCTGTCTATGCGAAGTACCGCATGCATGGTGATTTATGTTGTTATTCCATTCTTTATTATTTTGTTGGAACATCCTGTCGGTGTGATTTTCGCCTGACCTGGTTCCGTTAATTATTATTCTGTTCGAATATCCTATCTATGCGAAGTACCGCATGCATGGTGATTTTTTTTGTTATTCCATTCTTTATTATACTCAGTTGGTTAAAGTTTTGACTTCTATACTCCATGAAATTAGTGGAATATCCTTGATATTTGCACTTCATCCAGTATCTTTTCATGGAAATATTCTTTCGAGCATTCTTGAATTTTACTCTACAAAGAAGTATCATGTTGATAATTTGGACGTTATTAGTTCCTGGATAAATTAATTCTTAAACTTGTTTTATTGAATTATTATGTCATTGTCATCATCCTCATGTTTATATTATGTTGAAAGTCATCTGTGGCCTGTAGTGCATAGATGGACTTGGTATGATTATGACCAGGGATTATTCGGTATAATCATGATCGTAATGTTACAAATAATGTCGAAAAAGTCCTCATTGGCCCGTGGTGCATTGATGGACTATTTTTGGTATGATTATGGCTATGAATTCTCTTTGGCCGTAGTGCAAAGATGAATTGTTTTATGGCATGATCAGGACCGTTGATGAAAATATGATTATTTTTGGCCCGTAGTGCATGGATAATTGTGGTCGTGATACTAAAGAATATCCTTGGCCGTAGTGCAGGGGTGATTCGATGATGTGGATTATTTATTAAAATTTGAGTCCCAAATGATAAAAGTGATGAAAACCTTTTAAATCATAAAAAGATAGTAGATTTTATTCTCTACTTGACTCTTTTAATGGATTGCTTGTTCATTGCAGCTTAAACTTGATGTTTGTTATATTGTATCAGTTTAATACTGTTTAAGGCTAATGATAATTTATTCTGCATTATCTTAGTCATAATATTTCTTACTGGGCTAGTTGAGCTCACCCTTTCTTTCACTATTCTCTTCAGGAAATGAGAATGTAGCTGGGTACACGACAGTTATATTATTAAGTTGTATTTGAATTATGTACCATGTATCTGGCGACTCATGATGGGTGATGTATACCTAATTTTGGGGGCGTCATAGTATGTATTAGACAACGAAATATAGCAACAAAAAAACTTTCGTTGCCCACGATGAAAAGAAATTAAGTGGTTAGAAATTTTGCAACGAATTTCTAACGAATTTTGTTTCCAAATTTTGCAACTACTTATGAATTTTGTTGCAAATAGTGAAAGCCTGACACAATCTGCAACGAAGGACAAGTTTCGTTGCTAAACATACAGTTTTAGCAACGACTTATAAAGTCGTTGCCTGAAAAATCGTTGCTAAAGCCCCATTTTTAGTAACAAAAAAACGTTCGTTGCCCACGATGACAAGAAATGAAGTGGCCGAAAATTTTGCAACAAATTTCTAACGAATTTTTTCCCGCCAATGAATTAGCAACGAAATGTTGAAACGACTTATGAATTTCGTTGCAAAAAGTGAAAGCCTGACATAATCTGCAGCGAAGGACAAATTTTGTTCCTAAACATATACTTTTAGCAACGACTTATAAAGTCGTTGCCTGAAAAATCGTTGCTAAAAGCCCATTTTTTTGTAGTGTTGGCATACCATGCAGTCTTTTAATCTCATTTATGTACATACAAGAAAGAATTTCAAGTGAATAAGTTTCTCGTATAGGCAAGAAATGAGCAGACTGGGTCAATCTATCAACAATGACAGAAATTGCATCTATGCCTTGAGAAACCTTGGGAAGACCACTAACAAAATCCATGGTAATGTGTGTAATGCCCCAAAATCCGGTCTACTTTCAGACCCGGACTCCGTGTGTCACAATTCCATTTCCTTCCAAACATACCTCATTATATAGCTAAATATAATGACATACATTCTCAAATCCCAGGTTCTCGAAACCTTATAACCTCTTTCATTACAAATAATGATAATTACATTATTCTTTTCATCTTACACGAGTGACTTTCATCTGCCACCAAGGATACATAGCTGTTCATTAAACTAGTCTATAGTTTAATTCTATCATTCTATATTACAAGTCTTCACTTGCTCTTCACGCACATTCATATACTGAATGGCACTTCGTCTGGATACCGCTCATCTTGATCGATCTTTACCGGATCCTTAAGTTCTTTCTAACACCGTACGCTGAAAATGTTTTTCATTTAAAGCAAGTGTGAGCATTCAATTACCCAGCAAGTTATAACAGTTGAACAAACAACTTCAAGAGTTTAAACATTCTTCAAAACTTCAATAACCGAACAAAAGTTATGAAGCAACTTGAATAATAGGAATAGTCTCGATTCCTATCATCTTAAAACATTAGTCATATTCACTTTAAAATACTTTCATTCCTCTACCTTTTTCATACACATCCTGTCTGGCTAGAATCATTAGCACAGACTTCACAATAACGGTTCATGTATAAATCGAACATACTTATATTGAACAATTCAATCACAGAACAATTCATATCATAAAAATACCAAAGTGTTCAAATTGTGGCACAAGGCCTCATACATACTACCACCTTGTACATACATCGCACACATGCACTTAGACAAAACTTCTCAAGTTCAACATCTGAGAAGTTTAAGAAACTAGCATTCATATAATATGAATTGTGACGAACGAGATTTTGTAAATTAATTTTTAATATTTATTGAATTAAATAAATATTTTTCGATGATATAATTATTGGATTAAATAATTATTTGATGCAAATGTGGTAAATTAATTTAATTATATGTGTTACATTTATTAAATTAATGTAGAGAATAATTATTGTTCAAGTACGTATTTATGCGAGCTTATTGAATTAAATGAAATATTTAATTAAGCATGATGTTATTTAATTAATTTAATTATTAAATATAGAGTTAATAATTTGACATTATTTATTAATGAGAAATTTAATTATGTGACTATGTGAATTTTTGAGAAAATATTATATTTTATTTATAGTAAATTAAATAAAATATTGGATTTATTTTATGAAGGTGTGACGTTATTTAAACTATATTATAAAGCTTTTATTAAATTAAATGACTTTGAGTCAATGAAGAGTTGCCAAACAAGGCCCTAGTAGTGGTTGGATGCAGTTACCCATGATCAAGTTAATCGACCACAATCAATGCGCCAGCTTTTTTATTACTGACGCCTTCTTCTCATTCCTTATTATTTCTAAGTCTCAAAAAAGCAGAGAGGAAAAATTAGAGAGTTTGAGAAGTCGAGATATAAAATGAGAGATTGAGAAAAGATTGTGAGTGTACAATCAATCAAATACTTGTGAAAAGATTATCATTGATGATCTTCTAATCTATACTCTGGGTAATTTCTCCAAACCCAATTTTTATTTCACGTCACTTGGTTTTTATTAAAATGACTTTCAAAACCTCTGTTATGTCTCTGTAATTGAGAAATTTTGTTATTATATGGATATATATAATAATACGAGTAGCATAACATGTTATATATATATATATATATTGCATGATTCCATATCATAAGTTTCATAATATGATGACTTGTTATTTCAAAATTTACAGAGTTTGGTTTTTGGCCTTATGGCCCTTATACGTAATTTTAATGTGTCAAACATAAATGTTTCCCTAAATTTTACACTCGTATGTTTTTATGCATGTTGATACGAAGAGAACAAAGTTTAAATAAACGGATTCGGTGTTATAACGAATCCGTAGTGACAATTTTCATGTTTTATTTTCAAAACCTCCAAAAACATCAAAGTCAGTGAAATTCACATGTTTTAATTCTGTGATTATGTGTTTTAATGGGTTAAAATCAGTCTTTAGATGTTGAGTAATGTTTGTATACGTATTATATTATGTGGGTATGATTAAATTCGAGTAGTAATAATTTTATTGGAGTTCCTTGGCCATGTTCTGCAATTTTCGCGAATTGCAGAATCGAAAGCGAGCCTCAACCAATACATGGCCACCGACTCAGAACCTTGAGACTCAAGCACCAAGATCGCTAAAGACCACGCTATAGCGCACCATCAGCACAAGCAAAGACGAAGATCAAGTGTAATAGTGGCGCCACAACGCCACTCTCCAGAAAGTTCAGAAATGTACTTTTTAAAATGTTTAAGTCTAACAATGTGTTAGTAAATTAATTTAATGAACATGTAAACATGTTAGAAGTATAATATGATGATAAAAGAGTTGTTTAACATGTTAATAACATAATTACATGTGGATAGAATTATTGAACACATAATAAGCTTGTTATTCATGAAGTATAAATTATGTGACAAAGTGGTAAATTAACTAAGTATAGTTAAATAATCAAAGTAGACAAAGAGAATGAGTTTATGATGATTAGTTAAGTTATAATTGACTGGTATTGTGAATATGAATGGTATGTAAGATTAAATTCAAAGAACGTGCTTAGTTAAAGTGTAATCTACGCACGAGGCAAGTTTCCTAACCCTATTTGTCATTATTGTTCAAGTTTATTATTTACCTCGAGTAAATTATCAATTCTATTATTCAAGTTCAAATGTTATATTAAAGATTGATTATCTTTTCAAAGCATGATTCAGTTATACAATAATTATTCTATTGTATACTTCTTGAGATTATTATTCAAATTGAATATCATTATTGTTGAACCTTTTAGACTAGTGAACTTTATTGATTCAACTAGTCCTTAGTTGATGAATGTTCTAAATTTCAAAACCCTTATTGAATTATCCAAACCAAACTTCCTTTGGTGCGGACTCGAATGTCAAACTGAGATTAAAAACCCTGTAAAGGGATTTACTTATGCGTTAGCGTTAAGATATTGTGAACAGTATGGTACTAAGGGCTGATCCCCCTAAGTACGAGTAGAAAGGTCCATTGTATTATGACTATTAAAGGTTTCAAGTATAACCCTTGATAACCTAGGACATAGTTCAAGGTCTTATGACCCTCAGAATTCTTTTGATTCTTGTTATTCATTCTTGATTCAAAAGTTGAGCTTTCATTCAGATGTCTTTGATTTATTCGCATGTTATTATACTGTTATTTCATTATTATACTTGTGGGCAATAGTGCTCACTCTTGCTTAATAATAACATTGCAGTTAAGAACGAAAGAATTGATGAACCTTCCACTAGTAAAGGCAAGGGCAAAGTTAGCAAGTGATGAAGACTTGTTATTTTATTTGATGATGTGTTTATGTTAGACTTGAGTTAATGATGTTGTTTAAGACTTATTGTTTATATTTCCTCACAGATATTTAAGGTTAGTTTAACCTGGGATTATGTTTATGATTCAGATGTTGTAACCCTATAAAGGGAAGATTTTATTTCTATCTATTGCATGGTTTGCATTTATTATGGGTATATAGATAGATGATATTTGTCTGATGAACACCAAATCCGTGGAATCAAGTACCTTGGATTTGGGGTGTCACAAGTTAGTATCAAAGTCGTAGGTTATGAACCTTAGTTGGGGGAACAACCTTAGGTAGTAGCCTTATAGAAAGAAAACTAGTGATGGAAAACTCTTATCGAGTTATAAGAAATGAATTTACGTAATTCATTGAAGATAATAAAAGACCTTATGTGTTTATGTGTTTAAAGTATCGTTAGATGATACGACTTAGTAACTAAAACTTAAAATTTTGTTGTCGGGGATGTCGAATGTTGGAGAAGCTAGTCAAGTCGGGAGGAAGAACCCAGTACTTATAGTACCTCTTGAGGAGGAACCCAGTGTACCTATAGTGCAAGACAGAGAGGAGGAACCGAGACATACATGTCGTTAGGGAGCAGCGGTGATGCGAGAGGGAATCATCTCCATTGATCACCGTTGTTGGTCGGAGCATGAACTCGAGACCCGATCCCGAGGAGGATCCCGAGGAGGAATTTGTTGAGGAAGAGGAAGAGGAAGAAGAGGAGTTACCACTACACGGTACCGTTGATGCCGAGATGTATGACACGGTATCTGACAATAATAGAATGTGGAGTTACGTAGACGAGGTCCAGATTTGACCGAAGCGAGCGGTTATTCAACATATTACTCTAGAGCAGAAGGAGAGGGAGATTTCTAGTCTTCACTCTCGACTGGAAAATGTTGAATGGGATTTGGTCCATGAGAAGGGTCAAACTGAAGATAAGACCGAGGAGATTGAGAAACTGAAGAAGGAACTGAAGGAAACATCCGAAAGGCTGAACATAACAAAGGAAGGCTGGGTAAGAGAATCGCGTCGAGCTGATCGTGCAGAGGATGATAGTCGTGCAAAGAAAGCGAAGATTGGGGAAACGTACTCTACACTTAACAAGGCAATGAATGAGACCCAAGATTGAGTTTTGAGGTACCCAATCCAGTTCGAAGGGCTACCATTATACATGATGGATCGTAGGACGATGCATCGCATCTTAGAAGAGGAGCGTAGGAAGGCTAATCAGTACCTTGATCGACAGTGATATGATTTATTTAATTATGTGAAGAACTTAATTAGTGTTAGATGTAAATACTGACGTGTTTATGAACGAAAGAATATTTGAATGTTTTAAATCCTGTGGATTCTTTATTCCAGGATAGTTGATGTAAATAGCAGTTATTCTATGGTTTAATGTTAAAACTTTGATTTGAATGCAAATATATCAAGTTGTTTAAGATGATGTGTTAAGTGATATGTTAAATTGTTGAGTAATGTCTTAACTATTTAGAGAAATATATAAAGTTCTTATAAAGCATTTATTTAACAGAATAATGCCGCCAAGGAGAAGACAACAACGTCAACCGGCTTAGGAAGAGTCGACCAATAATAACAATAATGCCAACGCAAATCCCGTTCAACAGTTAGTTAACTTACTGACTGGAGCAATGAACAATCAACCACAAGCTCCACCAAACACAACGTTTAAGGACTTCAAGGCGGTGGGACCGCCAGAGTTCAAAGGTTCCATGAACCCAATCGAGGCTCAAACTTGGGTGATGGAAATGGAGAAGGTTTTCGACGTTGCTAGGGTTAGAGAAGACCAAAAGATCGCTTTTGCAACGTTTATGCTGAAGTCTGAGGCTAGCTACTGGTGGAAAGCAAACAAAGTGCGAGGAGGTGAAGGTGTAATTACGTGGGGGAGATTTAAAGAGATGTTTTTCAAAATGTATTTCCCAACTAGTTCGCAGAATCAGATGGAAGTTCAATTTCTGGAACTAAAGCAGGGAAACATGAGTGTACCCGACTACGCATCTAAATCAACGAGTTAGCGAGGTTCGCACCGTATCAAGTACACACGGACGAAAGAAAAGCCAGAAGATTCTAGCAAGGACTAAAGCCTTTTGTGTACAACAAGGTATCAATGTTTCAGCTAAACACATTTGCTGGAGTACTGGAAAAGGCCATCCTCGCTGAAGGAGGAAGCGATGCAGTGACCAAGTACAATCAAGATCAGAAGAAGAAGAAGAGAGAAGGTGAAATTAATGACAAGGCCAGTGGAAGTGGCACAGGAGGTGGAAATTTCAATAAGAAAAAATGGTGGAACGACAACTCATCATCGGGAAATCAACAAGGTAATCAGAAGAAACGAATGGAAGCATGCCCGACCTACGGGAAAGCTCATATGGGAGTATATATGAAAGGGAAGCGAGTGTGCTACAATTGTGGTCAGGAAGGCCACATAGCACCAAACTGTCCAAACCCAAAGAAGGGTGCTTGTTTCAACTGTGGTTCGAAGGATCATCTAGCAAGAGACTGCCCTAAGAAGGGATCAGGAGGAGCAGTACCAGGAGGTAACCGTGGAAATAATAGTTGAAATGCCTTAACCATCACCGGACCACATGCAACAAAAAATAAATCAATCGCGAACTTTCAATATGATGGTGCGGGATGCAATCCAGTCTCATGATGTGGTGTTAGGTATCATTCCGATCAATGAAATTAATGCTTATATTTTATTTCATTCGGGTGCTACTTGGTCCTTTATATCCGAAGACTTTGCTAATAGTTTAGATTTGCTTATGGATGAGTTGGAATATCCCATGAATATAGAAATTGCGAATAGAGAGATAATTCCTATTAAGTACGTGTTTAAGAACTATAGAGTGGATATTAAGGTTAATATCATGAACGTAGATCTTATCCCTATTCGACTTGGGGAATTTGACGTTATTTTGGGAATGGACTGGTTATTCAATTATGGGGCTGTAATTGATTGCCAAAAGAAGCGTATTAACCTTATGACTCTGTCAAAGGTTGTATTTTATGGTAGCAAGTCGCCTAGACAAACGAGTTATCTGACGATGATGCAGGCCAGGAAGTTGTTGAGACAAGGCTGTGTATGATACTTAGCTTACATAGTCGATAGTCAAAAAGAGAATCCGAAGGTAGAAGAAATACAGATTGTGAGGGACTTCGTCGACGTATTTCCAGACGATTTACTAGGACTTCCACCAGATAGAGAGGTAGATTTTGTAATTTATTTGGAGCCCAAAGCTGCTCCAATATCGAAGGCACCATACTGAATGGCACCAGTAGAGATGAAGGAATTAATGGTACAACTACAAGAATTATTGGACAAGAAGTACATTCAACCGAGCGTATCGCCGTGGGGAGCACCCGTGTTGTTTGTGAAAAAGAAGGATGGATCGATGGGACTCTGCATTGACTAAAGAGAACTGAATAAGGTCACGATTAAGAACAGATATCCATTACCGAGGATCGACGACCTGTTTGATCAATTAAAGGGAGCGAAATACTTTTCCAAGATAGAGTTGAGAAGCGGTTATCATCAACTGAAGGTGAGGCCAGAGGATGTACCGAAGACAGCGTTTAGAACGCGATATGGTCACTACAAATTTTTAGTAATGTCGTTTGGTCTTACGAATGCTCCTGCAGCATTTATGGGACTAATGAATGGTGTGTTCAAGCCATTTTTGGATAAGTTCGTATTGGTATTTATAGATGACATTTTGGTCTATTCGAAAACCAAGGAAGAACATGAAGAGCATTTGAAATTAACATTGGAAGTACTGAGAAGGGAAAAGTTGTATGACAAGTTTTTGAAATGCGAATTTTGGATTGAACGAGTGCAATTTCTTGGGCACGTGATCGATAAAAAATGAAAATTTGGTAGATCCATCCAAAGTCGAAGCCGTGATCAACTTGGATCAGCCGAGGATGCCATCGGAAGTACGAAGTTTTCTTGGATTGGCAGGATATTATAGAAGATTCATTCAAGATTTTTCCAAGATCGCAACTCCGCTAACAAATTTAACTCGAAAAGCTGTGAAATTTGTTTGAAATGATAAGTGTGACGAAAGCTTTCAAGAATTGAAGAAGAGGTTGTGTACAGCCCCTGTGTTATCTCTTCCGGATGATACATGAAATTTTATTGTTTATAGTGATGCGTTGCATAAAGGAGTTGGCTGTGTGCTGATGCAAAACGACAAAGTCATTGCGTATGCATCACGACAATTGAAGGATTACGACAAGGGATACCCTACCCACGATTTGGAGTTAGCTGCAGTTGTTTTTGCTTTAAAAATTTGGAGGCACTATCTCTACGGGGAGAAGTGTGAAATATATACGGACCACAAGAGTCTGAAATATATTTTCATACAGAAGGACTGGATATGCGTCAAAGAAGGTGGTTGGAGTTAATTAAGGACTACGACTGCAAGATTTTATACCATCCGGGTAAGGCGAATGTCGTTGCCAATGCCTTAAGTAGAAAGGGTCGGGAGAAGTTGATGATGTTGACTGCTCAGGACGAGCTAATTGCAGAAATGGAGAAACTGGAATTGGAAGTGAAGTATCCTATGGAGATTGATGAGAAAATATTTCAGATGCAATCTGGTATAACCCTACTGGATAAAGTTAAGGAGGCTTAGTTTCAGGACGAAGAATGTAAAAAGGTGACAAAGAAGATATCTGAAGGAACCGAACCAAGATTTAAGATGGATAAGGAAGGAATATTGAGATTTGAGAGTAGAATTTGGGTACCGCCAGTACAAGAGATTAAGGAAGAAATTTTGAGAGAGGCTCATAGTTCACGATATTCTATTCACCATGGAAGTACAGAGATGTATGAAGATCTTCGACAACATTTCTGGTGGCCGAAATTGAAACGCGATGTTGCAGAATGTGTTGCCAAGTGTCTGACCTGTCAGAAAGTAAAAGCAGAACATCAGAGACCAAGTGGTTTACCTCAACCATTAGAAATCCCATAATGGAAATGGGAACATATTACAATGGACTTCGTGGTTGGCCTTCCGATGACTCAGAAAGGCTATGACGCAGTATGGGTTATCGTTGACCGACTGACGAAATCTGCACACTTCCTTCCAATCAAAATAAGATTCAATTTAGATCAGTTGGCGAGGTTATACGTGAAAGAGATTGTTTCGAGGCACGGAGTGCCGGTGTCAATTATTTCCGATAGGGATCCGCGCTTCACATCGAATTTCTGGAAACGTCTACAGGAATGCTTGGGTACGCAATTGCGAATGAGTACATCATACCACCCTCAAACAGATGGACAGAGCGAGAGAACGATTCAAACATTAGAAGATATGCTAAGAGCCTGTGTGATGGACTTCAAAGAAAATTGGGATGATCACCTACCATTAGTAGAGTTCGGCTACAACAACAGTTATCATGCTAGTATTGGCATGCCGCCTACGGTTGCGTTATACTACGAAAGTGCGAACTCCGCTTTTATCGGGATGAAGTTGGTGAAAGACAATTCCTAGGCCTGTAATTAGTACAAAGATTCGCATAAATAGTCAAAGTGATCCGAGTACACGATCGGTAGTGGCTCAAGATCGACAGAAGAAATACGCTGATCCACATCGTAAAAATATCGAGTTTGAATCAGGTAGTTACGTTTTCTTGAAGGTCTCTCCCTGGAAGGGAAAGATCAGGTTTGGAAAGAAGGGAAAATTAAGTCCAAGATTCATTGGACCATTTGAAGTATTGCGTAGAATTGGAGAAGATAGTGATGGAAAACTCTTATCGAGTTATAAGAAATGAATTTCTATAATTCATTGAAGATACTAAAAGACCTTATGTGTTTATATGTTTAAGTATGCGTTAGATGATAAGACTTAGTAACTAAAACTTAAAATTTTGTTATCAGGATGTCGAATTTTGGAGAAGCTAGTCAAGCTGGGGAGGAAGAATCCCGAGTACTTATAGTACCTATTGAGGAGGAATCCCGTGTACCTATAGTACCGACAGAGGAGGAGCCCTGAGACATACATATCGTTAGGGAGCAGCTGGTGCAGAGGGAATCATATCCATTGATCACCGTTGTTGGTCAGGAGCATGAACCTGAGACTGATCCTGAGGAGGATCCTGAGGAGGAATTTGTTAAGGAAGAGGAAGAGGAAGAGGAAGAAGAGGAGATACCATGGTACACCGTTGATGCTGAGATGTATGACACGTTATACGACCGTAATGTAGAGTTACGAGACGTGGTCTAGGATTTAACTGAGCGAGCGGTTATTCAGCATATTACTCTAGAGCAGAAGGAGAGGGAGATTTCGACTCTTCACTCTCGACTGGCAAATATAGAATAGGATTTGGTCCATGAGAAGGGTCAAACTGAAGGTAAGACCGAGGAGATAGAGAAACTGAAGAAGGAACTGAAAGAAACATTCGAAAGGCTGAACATAGCAGAGGAAGGCTGGGTAAGAGAATCGCGTCGAGCTGATCGTGTAGAGGATGATAGTCGTGCAAAGAAAGCGAAGATTGGGGAAACGTGCTCTACACTTAACAAGGCAATGAATGATACCCAAGATCGAGTTTTGAGGTACCCAATCCAGTTCGAAGGGCTACCATTATACATGATGGACTGCAGGACGATGCATCGCATCTTAGAAGAGGAGCGTAGCAAGGCTAATCAGTACCTTGATTGACAGTGATATGATTTATTTAATTATGAGAACAACTTAATTAGTTTTAGATGTAAATTCTGACGTGTTTATGAACAAAAGAATATTTGAATGTTTTAAATCCTATGGATTCTTTATTCCAGGATAGTTGATGTAAATAGCAGTTATGCTATGGTTTAATGTTAAAACATTGATTTGAATGCAAATATATCAAGTTGTTTGAGATGATGTGTTAAGTGATGTGTTAAATTGTTGAGTAATGCCTTAACTATTTAGAGAAATAAATAAAGTTCTAATTAAACGTTTATTTAATAGAAAAATATCGCCAAGGAGAAGACAACAACGTCAACTGACTTAGGAAGAGTCGACCAATAATAACAATAATGCCAACGTAAATCCCGTTCAACAGTTAGTTAACTTATTGACTGGAGCAATGCACAATCAACCGCAAGTTCCACCAAACACAACGTTTAAGGACTTCAAGGCGGTGGGACCGCCAGAGTTCAAAGGTTCCATGAACCCAATCGAGGCTCAAACTTGGGTGATGGAAATGGAGAAGGTTTTCGACGTTGCTAGGGTTAGAGAAGACCAAAAGACTGGTTTTGCAACATTTATGCTGAAGTCTGAGGCTAGCTACTGGTGGCAAGCAAACAAAGTACGAGGAGGTGAAGGTGTAATTACGTGGGAGAGATTTAAAGAGATGTTTTTCAAAATGTATTTCCCAACAAGTTCGCAGAATCAGATGGAAGTTCAATTTCTGGAACTGAAGCAGGGAAACATGAGTGTACTTGACTACCCGACTAAATTCAATGAGTTAGTGAGGTTCACCCCGTATCAAGTACACACGGACGAAAGAAAAGCCAGAAGATTCGAGCAAGGACTAAAGCCTTGGGTGTACAACAAGGTATCAATGTTTTAGCTAAACACATTTGCTGGAGTACTGGAAAAGGCCATCCTCGCCGAAGGAGGAAGTGATGCAGTGACCAAGTACAATCAAGATTAGAAGAAGAAGAAGAGTGAAGGTGAAATTAATAACAAGGCCAGTGGAAGTGGCACATGAGGTGGAAATTTCAATCAGAAGAAAAGGTGGAACGACAACTCATCATCGGGAAATCAACAAGGTAATCAGAAGAAATGAATTGAAGCATGCCCGACCTGCGGGAAAGCTTATCTGGGAGTATGTATGAAAGGGAAGCGAGTGTGCTACAATTGTGGTCAGGAAGGCCACATAGCACCAAACTGTCCAAACCTAAAGAAGGGTGCGTGTTTCAACTGTGGCTCGAAGGATAATCTAGCAAGAAAATGCCCTAAGAAGGGATCAGTAGGAGCAGTACCAGTTGGTAACCATGGAAATAACAGTGGAAATGCCTTAACCATCACCGGACCACATGCAACAAACCGACCGACCGCCAGAACTTTCAATATGATGGTGCAGGATGCAATCCAGTCTCGTGATGTGGTGTCAGGTATCATTCCGATCAATGAAATTAATGCTTATGTTTTATTTGTAATAGTTTAGATTTGTTTATGGATGAGCACCCGGGTACTCGTTCCTGCAAACTCTCTAATGCTTATTATTGTTTAGCCCAGCTCCCATATGTCAACTATCAAAGTTACGATTGTACCACAATCTTACTTCTCTTAACTTATACGAACCATTAAACTATAACGTTTGTTAAGTCAAATTCTTATTCCTTACGGCTTTCTGTCAACTAAATGCCATACCTCAGGATTCATTCTTTATCGTCTAAGTCATACAGTCTTTTGTATACTCGGAACGATCGTTCAATGTCAATACTATGAGGTCATAACGTTAAACATTTTATATTATCTTACTCGTACCTTATAACGTCCGATTCATTCAATCTCGGAACATTGTCCAAGTCATAAACATTAACTCGGCTTCTTTACGTTATACGTACTTGTCTTTAATTCAGCTTCCTTCACCGTTCACGGTTAAACAACATTATTCATTACCTTACGGTCAAACCATACATAGAGTGTAGGTTCTGTCCGTTTATTATTCACGCACACTCAACCCTTACGTTGGTTAAAGTGTTTAACGATTACATTCATTCTAACATTCTCTATCCGACTCACACTCAGACTTTCATTAATCTTATTACTATTCGCTACGGCTTTTTATGATAAATCATATCTTACTTACTACTTTCGTCAACGTCCAAGTTATACAACCATTGTACACTTAGAACGTTCGTCCAACGCGAATATTATTCACAAGGATCATTTATGTATTCAATATTCACATTGCTTCTCTCTTAATCTTTCATTCAACCTTTACTCAAGGTTTTAATCGTTTTCAATCGTTATCCAACCCATGAACCCCATGTTCATTATTCTTTCTTAATGTCGAAGCCATACAGTTTATTGTATGCTATGACCGATCGTTCATTGCAACTGCGTTGCGTTCACAGCGTCTATACGCTTTACACTTATCTCTCATTACCACAACATAACATCAAAATGTTATTCATTACCTTCATCACTCAACGTCTAAGGAATCACAATCATAGCAATCCCTCATGTTCGTTTATCTCGACTACGGTCCCCAGATATCGGTTACGTAATCTAGCTCTTACACTCCCTATCTTTTAATCTCGTTAAATCTTTCCGCTCAACCTTCACTAATGATTTAAATCACTTGCTTAAGTGTTACATTAGGTGAACTACATGTTCATAATTCTTTCTTGTACATCCCCCAGTAATTGAGAAATAAAAATCTCATTTCTGGGCATTGCCATGCACCGGCGCTACGGCGTCGTGCCCCTTCCTCTCTCTCGCATTGCGGCGCGACTTACGTCTCCCTCTTCCCTTGGTCTGGTGCTGCGGCGCCAAACCCTTTGTTATCTCTCGCGCTGCGGCACCAATTAACAGAGCATGAACCCCGAGTCATACCAAGCAAGCCACTTCTCAAAGCTCAAATTAAACCTTCGCGGCAATGAGCCTAAACCTAGAAAATTTTTCTAAGTGTTGCATTAAGTTTGAGATACGTACTTCCCGATCTCATAACTTCTTCGTTATAACTCGGAACGAGGTCGTTCCCAAAGCCATTCTTTTCCTTATCTTACATACTTCAATGCCCCTTGGATAGAACTTCGTTCTGAATCTGTTAACGTGCCATTCGATTGGCTTGATCTTAACCTTTCGTTCATTTTTACGCTTTTAATGTTCTTCAATCGTTCGTCCGTAATTCGGTCATCCGAACTTGGAACTCGTTCGTTCTTGAGTCCACGACTAACGTTTTCTACATTCTATTACATTCTTATGAAACCCTACACGTTCGGGTTCATTTACTAACTTTCTAATTCTCGTTCGTCTTTTACGAAAATTTTTCCATAACTTTGTTATAGCTAAGTTTTAATCCTTTCTGTTGGGAGAATGCATATTATGATTTGATGTTTTAATGTATATGCTCATGATTATTTATAAAGTCCTTCTAAGTAAGATATGCACAAGGACTTAGTGATAGATCAAATTTGTTAGGTTGATCTAAGATCTTAACGTGTATCATTCTTTAATAGAATGTATAGATAGAAAGATCAAAGCTGTTAGGTTGATCTTGAGATGTAATAGATAGGGTTCGAAGAAATCGTAGTGTATCATCTGATCAACATTGCAGAAGTCAAGGCAAAAACGTAGAGCTTAACGGATCGTAGTGTGTGTCTGGCTTGAAGGGACTTTTCGAAAATCGTAGAGTGGTCCCAACGTTTGCCGAGCAAACTCCACGATCGTAGTGTGCTGAAGGAAACATGGAGTTTACAAGTCAACGAACGTAGTGTGCTCTCGGGAACGTAGAGTCAACAACACGAGCAAGAAAAGATCATAGTATGCAAGGGTTTAAGAGAAATCGTAGTGCTCTCTAAATGATAGCATCAGATCAAGTACCAAGGGAACAAGTCATTACGATCTGAATCGTAGAGTATCATGATCCAAATCGGAGAGCATCATCTGTCTCATATCAGAAAAAGTCGAGCCTCATGATTTGTGTAAAGGTAGATTTCAATATATGAGGAATGGATTCTAGATGCTGCAGTACTCATCAGTCCTAGAGTATATGAAATATCCTTAGTATGCAACAAAGAAACGTATTAAAGAAGCTAATGATAGTACCATGGATAAGAGGGACAAAACACCTTTTCAGGTGGTAGGTGAGAAAGCAGTCTGCTGTGTCAATGGGCTAGAATGCGCTTCGTAAAGATGTGCGTAAATGTCTCCATCAAAGATCGTAAAAGTCAGATGCATTTAATGTCTCAACGGATTGATCCAACGGATAGTTTTCAAGATCACATATATGCAGATCAGACAGATGAGAGAGAACTAAACAAGCATTGAACAAAGAACGTGAACATCTCTCTCAAGCTCAACTCTACGATCTGAGATATTGCAAAGCTTGCTCAGCTACTAAGTTCATTAGAACAAGTGCTTACATAGAGACTGAGTAGCAACCATCAAGAACACAACATTAATAACCAACTGAAGAAGAGTACCAAGTCTGCTGGACTTGAATAGTTCGTAGTGAACTATAAGAAAGCCAAGTCTGCTGGACTTGAAGAGTTCAAGAGTGAACTAAGAAGTTCCTAGAATGCTGGTCTAGAAGGAATCTGTGTGATTCAGAAGTTGTAATAGACATCCTTAGTGGATATCCTACTCGTTTAGTAGAAGAGTGGACTAGGAGCTTTAAGTGCTCTGAACCACTTAAAAACGACTGTGTCATTTACATTCATATCATAACTTCTATATCTGTTATAACTGCAATAACTACCTCACCCTCATTACTCCATTGCTTGGTAAAGAAGATTAAAACAAACATTTATTCCGCTAAGTTTTAATCATTATCAAAGAACAAGTTTAAAATGAAAAGATTTTTAAATATCTATTCACCCCCCCTTCTAGATAACAATTGTGCCAACTAGGAACTAACAATTGGTATCAAAGCAGGTTCTATTTTATAGCTTACAAGCTTTAGTAGATCCAATGTCACTCGTACCAAGCGAATCCAGGACCAGGGGAGGTATCAAGCCACTAATGTGCAACAAAGATAAATTTGCTAACTGAAAAGTCAGGATGCAATCGTACATGGACTCAATAGATGAAGATCTATTTGAGACCGTTCAAAATGGGCCCTATATTCCAACCAAGCTTGCACCAACCACTGACGATCCAAACCGTATACAGATCAAAGTTAAAGAAGAGTGGACAGACAACGAGAAAAGAGCTGTCCAACGTGATAAGAAGGCTAAGAACATCCTGTTCAAATCCTCAGAGGACGATCTATTTAAAAATGTTGTAAATAACAAAATAGCTAAGGAAGTTTGGGAAGCTCTGCTGATCATGCACGAAGGAACTGAAGAAGTTAGAGAGAACAAATAGTCTCTTCTAACACAACAGTACGAAATGTTCGCTCATGTGCAAGGAGAAAATTTAACTGCCACCTATGAAAGATTCAATGTTCTGCTCAACTCTCTATGAGCATATGGACAGGTCTATCCTAACAAAGATCTAACCATAAAATTCATGAGAGCCCTACCAAGCAGGTGGGATGCCAAGACCACTACAATAAGAGAGTTAAAGAATCTTAATGAAATGACAGTTCAACAACTATATGGAAATCTCCTGACATACGAACTGGAGCTGACCCAACGTACTGAAACCTTATCAGAAGGAAGAAGGAAGGATAAGGGTGTTTCTCTCAAGGCAACTGAAAGTGCATCAAAGGTCAACACTGAGATTGACTCTGAAGATGATGATGACTATGCTATGCTGGTAAAGAGACTAAGAAGGTTCATGCGACAAGGCAGAATCAGCAAACCAAAGAAGGTCAGCAATTACAGCAGTCAAGAGCAAATGAATGACCTATGCTACAACTGCAAAAAGCTTGGCCACTTCATCGCCAACTGTAACAAACCTATCAAAGAAGAACTAAAGAAGAAAACACATGCAAAGAAGGAATACAAAGGAAACAAGAGGCCTCAGAAAAGAGACAAAGGCCTGGTAGCTGGAGGATCGTGTAGTGACTCAGATAATGACTCAAATGCTGACTCCGGAGATGAGGAAGAACCACATATGGCCAATCTATGCTTAATGTCCAAACATGTAAAGGACAAACAAAGCCTCAACATATATGATGTAAGTCTCGATGAGGTATTTAATTTTAACTCACCTGATGTAGACGTGAATGATTTAAGAACTGCACTGCATGGCATAACTATTGATCTACATCAATACATGAAGTGGTTTAGAGTCTTGTCTAAATATCATTCACTTTTTCAAGAGAAAAAGAAGAAAGTTTAAGAAGAGCTTGAAACAACCCTTCTAAGTACTAATCTTCTTTCCAAGCTTGAGGCTGAGAATGAGACCTTAAAACAGACAAACACACTCAATGCACAAAGAGAGTCTATTCTAACCTCTAAAGTTGAGGACCTAGAGAAGACTATCTCTGCATTGAACAAATCCTCATCGTCCATGGACTGCCTGCTCTTTAGTTAGAGAAGCACATTCGACAGAACATGTCTAGGCTTTGGGGAATTCATCTCAGAGCCTTTTGTGGAAAAGACAATGGAAACTAGCACTAGTAATGCCTCAAGTTTTTGTAGAGGCATTGTCTTTGTGAAATCCTCACAGTTGGAAGAGCCAGTTCAACCTTGTTCTATTGTTTCTAGTTATACTCAGAGAAGTAAAGGCTCTCACGCTGGCCGGGGCTTCATAAAGGAGAAGAGTAACCCAACCTCTACTCACCAACCTCGAAGAATCGTAGAGTCAAGCAAGACCAACTCTACGAATCAACTGGGAATATACAGTAGAGGTAAGGCACACTCATCACTATTTATGAAACCTAAGGACACGTGGAAGAAAGAGAATTAGTTCAACAGAAGGTTAACTAAGGAACCACATGAGTCCAAGTGGAAGATGAATCATCATGCACACACAGGCATGCATCATAATAGATGTTTCATATGCAATAAATATGGTCATAGGGCTACAAAATGTTATTATAACTCAATGCATGTAAGACCCAAGATTAGACAGATTTGGATCCCCAAAGGCACTAACAATGATGGACCCATGTAAATATGGGTACCAAAATGAAGGTTCAAATGTTTTGACAAAAAAAGAGCTCCACGACCTCAACATGGTATCTGGACAGTAGATGCTCGAGGCATATGATAGGGAACAAAGCTCTACTATCTAACTACATAGAAAAGGAGGGTCCCTCAGTCATCTTTGGAGATAACAGCTCGGGCAAGACAAGAGGATATGGCTCTGGCTGGCAATGGTGCAAAGATCTTTCAAAGAAAGTAGCCTATGTGGAAGGTCTTCAACACAACCTTCTAAGTATCGCCCAACTCTGTGACAAAAGGTCATCAAGTGACATTCCTCAATAACTAATGTCAAGTCGTAGATTTGAAGACATCTGTACGTAAAGCTAATTGGGACAAGAGAAGGAAATGTCTACACAAAGGATCTTGGTCAACTAAGCTCGAGATGAGACAATATGTTTTCTGGCAAAAGCATCTGAAGAAATGAGCTGGCTATGGCATAGACGGTTGTCTCACTTAAACTTCAAAAGCATGTCCAAACTGGCATCAAAAGACCTAGTAGCTGGCCTACCCAAGTTCAACTTCGTGAAGGAAAGGCTATGCAATGCCTGTCAGCTTGGAAAGCAAACCAGAAGCTCATTCAAGAGCAAGACTGCCAACTCTATTGACAAGCCACTGCAGTTGCTTCACTTGGATCTCTTTGGGCCAATCCCAATGTTGAGTAAAATCTAGTTACACACAACACGCAAGTATACGTGGTCAACAAGTAATAAAGTGATAAGTTGAGTATCGTTCCCACAGGGAATTCTAATTAATAAATTCCAACTACTAATACTATATCAATTCAATTTTATTCAAACAATGAGAAATTACAATTTTCTGAATTATTAACTCAAAATTAAACACTTAAAGATACTGTACTAAGATAAACAATTAACTAAGCTATTACTTGAGTGAATGACTTCCGGTAGGTAAATATTAAGACTTCAATATCCCCAATTATGAATTATAAATCAGTTATCTAATCATCCCAATTATTATGTCTCATGGATTGTTAACAGGAATTTTCAAATGCCAAAAGCCCTCTTCCAAGTGATCAATTGACTTCTATTTAACCCAGATTAACCTTGCTATATTCCTATGCAAAACAATTAGATTAAACTCTCTCCAGTCCCAATTCCTTACATGTTACATGCGGCAAACAGATATTTCCATTCAATTCACAAACCTAATTATTTACCGTGTAAATAACTAAGTCACATGTTATCATGTCTAGTTCTAACCCTAGAATTCCTCTCCCAATTCCTTCTAAAGTAACACAATAATTATTGGCCAAATAATTAATCACTAAAATCAAAACATGATAAACAATCCACTTCAACATAAATAATTATAATGACAGAATAACTAAGTTATAATCATAAAAGGTTCAATTGAAATCTTAATTAAAGAATTAGTTCATCACGGAAATAAGAATCATTAATTGTTGACAAGTCATCCTTAAAGAATTACAAATTAAAATAAGGAGAAAAAGAAGAAACTCTCGAGCCAATCCACGAATCTCCAAGTAATCTCCTGTAATCTTCAATGGAAAAGCTCCTTCAATACTCCCCAAAAAAATAATCCAATTCCCTTTTAACTCAAAGAATTAGTTTCTTTTATAGTCTCCCCAATCCTACTCCAATTAGGTTTTTTTATTAGCCTTTAATAGACAAATTAAGTCCAACCAAGTCAAACGCGCTTAATCCTATTGAGAGCAGTAGAGGCTCAAATACCCTTGCTGAAGGTATTATACAATTTCAGTACCCATTACTGGACTTCATGAAATTACCAAATTTCCATTCAATGCTTGAAATTCCCATAATTGCCCTCCAACTTCCAAATCACAAACAAGATATAAACACAATAAAATGCTACTAAATAACTTAAGAATGCAATAATTTAAGTCTAAATATATCCGAATTATGGGTATACTACCCATTCATCAAATACCCCCAAACTTAAATCGTTGCGTGTCCTCATGCGACAAAGCATAAGATCACCAAACAAAACTAAACATCATGCACATGCAAACTATTTACATTTATATGTTCGTAATTACAGCAATCCAAGAGCTCACATAGATCCATATGCCTCAGAAAATCACGTAAACATGCTAATTCATCATGTAAAAATAGATCAACAATATCCCAACAATCAATGGATCTAAATCTGTTATTACTGATATTGTGCGTGTGTGTCCACGACCATGCGAACCCATGAAAGACAAAAATATGAGAGATAATAACTTTCTTAGTAGGCATCATACAGTGTGAACTTGAGAACTCATCAAATAAACTTGTTTCAACTGAACTCAAACACTTACCCGAATTCAACAGTCAAACTAGAATATATATATATATATATATATATATATATATATATATATATATATATATTTTTGAGTTCTACATAAATGATCGTGCAATGTCTCATCCCATTAGGCTAATGATTGTTACCCCTTAGCGAGCTTTTCACCAACGACTCCTGCACCATTTAAGACCTTAGGGCGCTTAGTTTTAAGATACCCCTTTCTAAGCGCATTTCTGCTCAAGTAACACAGTGCCCCAAAACAAGACTAGTCACCTCAGTATACTATCATTATTATTTATATATATATATATATATATATATATATATATATTTATAGATGGTTGGTGAGTGCGTTTTACGCTCCATCTCACGCTTGTGTTTATGGGGAGTGGTTCCCCTCAACCCACCACAAGACTCAACATTTGTTTTTTTATTATTATATATATATATATATTTTTATATTCCAAATGTTTCCCCCCAAACTCGAGTTTATGCATGAATTCAGTCTCATCTAGTTATTCAAATTGTTCTTCCATATCACTAGCAATCCCCCTTTAGAACTCTATTCTCTAACCATTTAAACTATCATAGCTAACATGGTCGTTTTATTTCCAAGTGCCTTCTTATAATATCAATGTCAAATGTATAAAGATCCAATTCAAGTCACGAAAATCATATCACTAAATCAACAATCCTTACTAGACGCGTGTTCATGCAATTCTACTTTCATCATTGGCCCCGGATATACGCACTCTCAAAAACCCCGAATTAACATGCAATCCTAAATGCAACTTTACTAATAATCAATCCACAAACTAATAACAAACTACAACCGGTGAAAATAAAACGTAACCACCCCCAAACTAAGCTGTGAGAGCAATGTCCTCATGCGAAAAAATAAGTCAAAATAAAATGAGGACTTCCCGATTTAATTTATTCTTCCGGGAAGCATCATCGTCCTCGCCATCTCTTGATCGGACGGGGAAATCTTCGGCGAGAATGGGAGCCGTGGGGAAATGGCTAAGTGGAACGCCTTGGATGGGTCTGGATGGTCAATTGCATTCTATGCGACAAATTAGTCAACTAAATACTTGAAAATCACGTCTTGACGTTCCGATAAGCGCACATTACGGGACTCAATGTTGTAAAACCAAAGCCTATCTCCTTTGGATGACTTCGGGGACCACACCTCGATGAGCAAATTGCCGAGGGGCCGTAAGGAGGGGGGAGCTGGAGGTGGTGGGGCTCGTGGAGACGTAACGTGGGGATAATGAAACCCAGTCCCTAGGGTGATTAAGCCACCGACCACACTTTATAACGACGGATCAAGTTGTGGTCCAACACGCGCATAGGAGTTTGAATCATCTCGTCGATTTCCATTTGACCCCAAACTTAGCACATAAGACGCAGATCGTGGACGGATGTGGTAACCCTCATGTGGTCCCATGCATGAGATGCGCGTGAGCATCGATTCTTTGAATAAGATGGCCGACATCGATTCTTAGGCCTTGTATGATGGAGTATAATAGCACAACCCTTTCTTTGGTGACGTGACTCACATGTGTGCAGGGCATCAATTTCGCGCATATGAAGGCATACCATGCCTTTCCATATAGACCGAGGTGAGACAATGGGAAGGTTATCTTTGCCACGCTCATGGATGAACCAAGTAGTGCTGGTTGACACAGACTCCCGAATAATCTTTTCATAGTCCGGCCCATCACTCACTAGGCGAGCATATTCATCATGAAGGCCCTCTAAGGGTAGTTGGTAGCACCCATTGATATCCTCTTCGCCAAATTCCACGGTCTTACCTCTGACAAACACCCCATAATGTTCATGCTCAGGCAAGTTGGCATAGAATGCTTTGACCACTGCAATCACTGCTATGTCAGGCTATTCGGTGAGGGCGAACCAGTTTCGTTCAGCAATCATCACTGCTATGTCTCCATCCTTGGTTTGATCGGGACGGAGACCCCGTTCGGGGACTAGTGAGTGGGTGGCCATGCGGCTGTAGCGTTCTTGAGTCGCAACACTAACAAAACGCCTGCTGTCAAATTTTGGCGGGGAAGTTGAAGCGGCCCCGGACCCTGAGCTTTGATGACGTTTGGATGCCATGTCGAGAATTCTGCAAATAAAAACATACTCATAGTTTAGCTTTAAAAGAATGTACGGTTGGATAAATGTGCGCCTAGCGATGACATAGAAATTGTATAAAATAATTTGGTAGTGTGAGAACGCAGTGGGGGTGAGGCATGAAAACTCAAGCGAGTATGTAAGTTGACAGATTATTGAGTCGGACAATTTGTCAAACACCTAGACAAAGAATCGAGAACTTGTTCAATCCATTATTAATTCCTGCTCATCCATGCCATGCATTTAGCGTGCATGAATCTCGTGTGTAGGAGTACGAAAAAAAAGAATGCGTTATCTATCTATGTGCTCCATTAGATTTCCAGATGACAAGAATAACGAATGAAGAACATCTTAATTCGCAATAGTTGAAATACACATCAAATCATACCTTTGCTACTTTTAAAGAAGTTGGAGGAGTAGAATTCGGCACACAAGATGCAGACGACCAATATGGAAGGAAGGGATTGATGCGTGGTGGATGGGTGGAAGACAATTATCCAAAGTTTAATGACTTTGTGCTATGGAGATGGAGAGAGGGGGACTGACCTGCTGTGCCGGCGTGGGGAAAGAGAGTGGGCTAAAAGGCACGGTCGAGGGTTTAAAATACCAGAGCTAACCTGACCCCAGCGCCGGGGCGCTGGGTTTAAGCTTGTATGGAGCGCCGGGGCGCTGGACGGCAGAGTCGAGTGAGATGGGATAGCGCCGGGGCGCTGGGATTGAACTAGAAGCCAGCGCCGGGGCGCTGGGCCTTGTTTTCACTTTCTGGAGCCTAGCGCCGGGGCGCTGTGATCCTTAGTGATGTGGGCGCCGGGGCGCTGGGATTTCACCTGTGTACGTGCATACCTGGACCAGTGTAGGAATTAGTTTAGTAAACTTGGAGTCTTCTCTACTACAAAATAACAGTGAAAATAAGAAAAGTTTAACTCTAAGAGGCATAAAATCAAATAAAACGAAAAAGTTATGGAACTGCATGGGTTGCCTCCCAAGAAGCGCTTGGTTTACAGTCGTCAGCCGACTTTGCGGGTGTTGGTCGGGTTGTCCACTGGTCCGAGAGGTAATCTTTGGACCGTAGCTTGACGTTCGATTGGTCCGCTCCAATAGTGTTTCAGACGTTGACCATTGACCTTGAATGTACGCTTTGAGTTCGGTTCCTCAACCTCAATGTTTCCGTGTGGAGTGACAGATATGACTACAAATGGTCCAGACCACCTGGATTTCAATTTTCCTGGAAATAGACGCAAGCGTGAGTTGAACAGTAGTACTTGATGGCCCGGTGCGAATGTTCTATCGAGAATTTTTTTATCGTGCCAAGCTTTGACTTTCTCCTTGTATAGCTTAGCGTTTTCGTAGGTGTTGAACCTGAATTCATCCATCTCGTTCAACTGCAGTAACCATTTTTCACCTGCTGCTTCTAGATCAAAGTTTAATTTCCGAATGGCCCAGTGTGCACTGTGTTCTAGCTCGACCGGAAGATGACACGCCTTTCCAAATACCATTCTGTACGGGGACATGCCGATCGGGTTTTTGTACGCTGTTCGATAAGCCCATAGAGCGTCGTCAAGACGCAACGCCCAATCTTTTCGTGAGGGATTGACCACTTTTTCCAGGATCCTCTTAACTTCCCGATTCGACACCTCTGCTTGGCCATTGGTTTGTGGGTGATATGGCAGTGCAATTTTGTGACGAACTCCATATTTTACAAGCAATTTAGTGAACGCTTATTATGTAAGCGCGTTTCATCACTTATTATAGCCCTTGGTGTCCCAAATCTGGTAAAATGTTCTTCTTTAAAAATCGGGTGACAACGTTGGCATCATTCGTGGGTAACGCCAAGCGGCTTCTACCCATTTGGAAACATAATCATCGCTAATAAGATATAATGATTATTAAGCGAAGATGGAAATGGTCCCATAAAGTCGATACCCCACACGTCGAATAATTCCACCTCTAGAATTGTGTTAAGTGGCATTTCATTACGCTTGGAGATATTACCTACGCGTTGGCATCGATCGCATTTTAGCACAAAGAGATAAGCATCTTTGAATAAAGAGGGCGGAAGAATCCGATTGTAGTACTTTGGGCACAGACGATCATCGGAATAATGACCTCCGTAATCGAGGAGTGACGGTGGCCTAATATACTATCCATTTCTTCGTGAGGTACACAACGCCTTATCATTTGATCTCGCATACTTTAAAATGTAATGGGTTCATCCCAAAAGTATTGTTTCGCATCGTGGAGAAACTTCTTCCGTTGTTGTGATGTCAAATCGGCCAGTAACACCTTAGCAACCACATAGTTGACATAGTCAAGATACCAAGGCAATATGGTAGTTACCGAAGCAATGTTGCTCATCCGGAAATTCTTCATTAATCATCGAGTTATCTTCTTTCGGTTCCTTTTATTTTCCAACCGAGATAGATGATCCGCCACTTGATTTTCTGTACCTTTTCAGTCCCGAATCTCCGGATCAAATTCTTGTAACAACAGATACCGCCGTATTAATCGTGGTTTAGCATCTTTCTTCTCAATCGGATATGTAATAGGCGAATGATCAATGTAGACAATTACCTTAGTCTTGGGGAGATAAGCTCAAATTTGTCAAAAGCAAACACCACCGCAAGTAATTCCTTTTCGGTTGTTGTGTAGTTCAATTTGGGCATCCGTCAATGTCTTACTAGAGTAGTAGATAGTATGAAAAATCTTATCATGACGTTGTCCCAATACTGGCTCCCACCGCGTAATCATTTGGCGTCGCACATCAATTCGAGCGGTAAAGACCAATCCAAGGCTACAAATGATTGGTCGCAGAGACCAATTTCTTCTTTATTACCTCAAATGCCTCGATGCATGACCGATCCATCTTAAGCGGTACATCTTTCTCCAAGAGTGAGCATAGGGGTTTCGAGATTTTTGAAAAATCTTTAATAAAGCGTCTATAGAACCTGCATTTCCCAAGAAGCTCAGAATGCCTTTTACGAGATGAAGGAGGAGAGCAGGTTTCTCAATTGTATCAACCTTCGCTCTATCCACCTCCAATCCGGGATCTGGAAACCTTATGTCCCGAATAACCCCTTCTTGTACCATAAAATGACATTTTCCCAATTAAGTACCGTGTTAGTCTCCACATCTTTTTAACACCAAGATCGATTCTTCAAACACGAGTCAAAACTATCGCCAACACGGAGAAATCATCCATGAACACCTCTAAATTACATTTGACCATATCGGAAAAGATTTCCATCATACAAACGTTGAAAGGTCGCCACAGCATTACATAAACCAAAGGACATACGCCGAATGCAAACGTCTGCAGTATGGACATGTGAACGTGGTCTTTTCTTGATCTTCCTATGCATATGGCAATTTGATTGTACCTGAATATCCATCTAACAGACAGTAGAATTGATGTCCCGCTAACCTGTCCAACATCTGATCAATGAACGGCAAGGGAAAGTGATCCTTGCGTGTGGCTTTATTCAACTTGCGGTAATCCATACATACTCTCCACTTGTAATAGCATTCTAGTCGGGATAAGCTCATAAACTTGTTTTTACCACAGTCATGCCCCTTTTTTTCTACACACAATCATGAGGACTTACCCATGAACTATGCGAGATTGGGTAGATAATACCCAAGATCCAACCATTTTATAATTTCCTTCTTCACCACCTCTTTCATAATGGGATTTAACCTTCGTTGCATCTCAATGGTTGGTTTTGATCCCTCTTCCATTAAAATCTTATGCATACAGAAAGATGGGCTAATACCTCGAATGTCCGCTATAGTCCACCCAATCACTGTTTTGAACTCGCGCAGAACTCGTAGTAATTTTTCTTTTTGGGTGTCAGTTAACGTTGTCAAAACAATAACTGGAAGAGTCGAGTCTTTCCCTAGGTAAGCATATTCAAGATGAGAGGGGAGTGGCTTTAATTCCAACACCGGTGGCGCTTCTATCGAGGGTTTGCACTTTTTACCTTCTGTTTTAGGCCTTTCAAGGGTGTCGAATGGTTGATTATTTTTCCAGAATGATGGTGTGTCTAGCCATTTGACTGCTCATTATCTCGCATCAAGACTATCGTTGTCTCTGTTCTAACCATCATGGATTCTATCGGATCCTCTGAGTAATTACAGCAAATCTTGTGATTCACTATCTCCTCCATTACATCCACCCGCAAACACTCACCTTTTTCCATTGGATACGACATTACTTTAAACACATTGAAAGTGACCTGTTGATCGTCAACTCTCATCGTCAATTCTCCTTTTTGCACGTCGATTAACGTTCTCCCCGTTGCTAAGAATGGTCGTCCGAGAATGATGGGAAGTTCCGTATCGCTTCACAATCCAAGATAACGAAGTCTGCTTTGGAAAGATGAATTTATCCACCCTTACTAATACGTCTTCAACGATACCTCGTGGATATGTAATCGATCGGTTACGCTAACGATGGCCGATATTTGTCGGTTTTGGTGCTTGGAGCCCGAATTGGCGTGAACTGATAATGGCATCAAATTAATCTCGCCCCCAAATCACACGCCAAATAGCTTTCCCGGCGATTACCAATGTCGCATGGAATAGAAAAGCTACCGGATCTTTCAACTTAGGAGGTAACTTGTTCGAATAATTGCGCTACATTCTTCTATTAGCACCACTTTGTTTCAAAATCCCCAGCTTTCCTTTTCTTTGATAGACATCCTTCATGAACTTAGCGTAACTTTCGGCATTTGTTCTAAAGCTTCATGAATGGGATGTTGATATGCAATTTTTAAAAATATCCAAAATCTTAAAACTTCTTATCTAACTTGGATTTACGAAATCTCTGCGGATATGGTATGGGTGGCATTGTTGTAGATGACCCCTGCATTTTCCTCTCCTATTTCCTCATTATCTTTCCGGTTCCACAACTTCTTCTTGCTTTGGTTGTTGCGTTATCCCCCTTGTCCTTATCCTTAATCGTTTGCGCTCTTCCCACTTCGTAAGATTACGCTGCGCAGTGCTCATTTCTGCCGGTTTATTTCGTATCACTCTCGGAGCGTTCCTAGTGGACGGGTATTCAATGCATGTGCTATTTGTCCCAATTGATTTTCCAGATTCTTTAACGATGCCCCATGGCTTTGCAACGTCATATCTAATTGATTCAATTTCTTGTCTTGTTCCTCGTTCTTTTTGTCAGAGGCTCTAATAAATTTTTCCAAGGCTGCTTCCCAACTTGATACCCTCTCTGGTTGTTGAGGTTGATTTTGGAATCCGGAGGTGTGTTGTTGTCTAGGTGGTTGAGCTGCAGCTTGATTGTTACTCCATGAGAACCCTGGATGATTCTTCCAACCTGGATTATAGGCATTTTGGGTAGGATACGGTTGAGTTGAGCGATTATAATTTCCTACGAACTGTGCTGATTCCGAATTTATGGCACATTGATCCGTAGCATGACCCCCAGCACACAACTCACAAACCATCGCTACCTGCTGTGTGGCTTGTGGATGCCATATTTCTATATGCTTAGCTATTGCAGTCACTTGTGCTGTTAGCGCGTCCACTTCATATTTTCCTGATGCTTTTGGATGGTTGGTCCTCGTCATGGGCCACTGATAGTTGTTGGTGGCCATTGTTTCTAACAATTGATACGCCTCATCAAAATTTTTGGACATAATCGCTCCTCCCGCTGCTGCATCAATACTAGACCTCGTGGATGCGTGCAAACCATCACAAAATATCCCTAATTGCATCCATCTGCGAATTCCATGATGAGGGCACTTACGGAGCATATCCTTAAACCTTTCCCACGCCTCATATAACGATTCTGACTCAAGTTGTGCGAAAGTATGAATGTCGTTCCGTAGTTTTGCCGACTTCGCTGGTGGGAAGAACTTAGCTAAAAATTTTGAGCTAAGTCATCCCATGTGGTGATTGAACCAGGAGGCAAGGAGTGTAGCCAGCTTCGTGCTTTATCTTTTAAAGTAAACGGGAACATCCTCAACCTTATAGCGTCTTCCGATACATTGTTAAATTTGAAGGTATCGCAAACTTCCAAAAACTCAAGATATGTTCATTAGGATCGCTCATCGAATTACCCCCAAACCGGCATGTGATTCTCAGAATATCCGAATTGATCCCGTTTTATCTCGAAACTGCTCGCATTGATTGCGGGTCTCTTAATACTTGATCAAATATCAGAACATTTGGCGTATGTAATCCCTAAGTGATTTCTGCTCGTTTTCTACGCCATGTTCACGAGTAATTCTTGGGTTGTCGGTTCTTCTTCCAAATGTATCACCTCACTATTCAACCGCATTATCTCGAACTCCTTCTCAAGGTTGTCTCAGATACGTGAAGTTTCCTTTCTAGCTTTCGATCTAGTGTGCATACACGAATTCCTCGCCAATCCAAGAAGAAAGATTAAGTAGTGTTCAAATTAAAATCGAATTGATTATAACTAATATGAAATTAATATTAATAAAAAATTCCCCGGCAACGGCACCAAAAACTTATTGAGTAAAATCTAGTTACACACAAAGACGCAAGTATCGTGGTCAACAAGTAATAAAGTGATAAGTTGAGTATCGTTCCCCGAGGAATTCTAATTAATAAATTCCAACTACTAATACTATATCAATTCAATTTTATTCAAACAATGAGAAATTGCGATTTTCCTCAATTATTAACTCAAAATTAAACACTTAAAGATATCTTGTACTAAGGTAAACAATTAACTAAGCTATTACTTGAGTGAATGACTTCCTAGAGTAAATATTAAGACTTCAATATCCCTAATTATGAATTATAAATCGCTTATCTAATCATCCCAATTATTATGTCTCATGGATTGTTAATGAGAATTTTCAAATGCCAAAAGCCCTCTTCCAAGTGATCAATTGACTTCTATTTAACCCAGATTAACCTTGCTATATTCCTATGCAAAACAATTAGATTAAACTCTCTCCAGTCCCAATTCCTTATATGTTACATGCGACGAACAGATATTTCCATTCAATTCACAAACCTAATTATTTACCGTGTAAAGAACTAAGTCTCATGTTATCATGTCTAGTTCTAACCCTAGAATTCCTCTCCCAATTCCTTCTAGAGTAACACAATAATTATTGGCCAAATAATTAATCACTAAAATTAAAACATGATAAACAATCCACTTCAACATAAATAATTATAATGACAGAATAACTAAGTTATAATCATAAAAGGTTCAATTGAAATCTTAATTAAAGAATTAGTTCATCACGGAAATAAGAATCATTAATTGTTGACAAATCATCCTTAAAGAATTACAAATTAAAAATAAGGAGAAAAAGAAGAAACTCTGTAGCCAATCCTGAATCTCCAAGTAATCTCCTATAATCTTCAATGGAAAAGCTCCTTCAATACTCCCCGAAAAATAAATCCAATTCCCCTTTTAACTCAGCAATTAGTTTCTTTTTATAGTCTCCCCCAATCCTACTCCAATTAAGTTTTTTTATTAGCCTTTAATAGACAAATTAAGTCCAACCAGAAGTCAAACGCTAATCCTATTGGCCAGAATTGAGCCGGTAGGGGCTCGGTATACGCCCAAGAAGGTAAGTCTAATTTCAGCGCCCGTACCGACTTCATTGAAACTACCAAATTGCCATTTAATGCTTGAAATTCCCATAATTTCCCCTCCAGCTTCCAAATCTGCCAAACAAGATATAAACACAATAAAAATGCTACTAAATAACTTAAGAATGCAATAATTTAAGTCTAAATATATCCGAATTATGGGTATACTACCCATTCATCACCCAATAACCAGTCTTGGAGGAAAAAGATACTCTCTAGTCGTAGTCGACGACTACACCAGATTCACATTGGTATTCTTCCTAACTTCAAAGGATGAAACGAGCTCCGAATTAATCAAGATGTTCAGACTGGTGATGAGCGAGAAAGGAGAAAAATCAAGGCC
Organism: Panax ginseng; assembly: GCA_020205605.1. NCBI lineage: Eukaryota > Viridiplantae > Streptophyta > Magnoliopsida > Apiales > Araliaceae > Panax > Panax ginseng. The sequence continues at coordinate 66,901,432 of CM035145.1, read as the reverse complement.
ATAAGGAGTGATCATGGCAGAGAATTCAATTTCTCAGAAATGGACCAGTTCTGCACAGACAATGGGATCAGTCACAACTTCTTAGCTCCACGAACTCCTCAACAAAATGGAGTAGCTGAAAGAAAGAACAGAACTTTGATAGAGGCTGAAAGAACTCTACTAGTCAGTGCGACCCATCTCTTTGAATACTTCAAGTGAAGCTATCAACACTACATGCTACACGCAGAATAGATCACTCATACACTCTACGATCAAGAAGACGCCCTACGAACTGTGGAAATGAAGAAAGCCAAGTGTCAGCTATTTCCATGTCTTTGGTACATGCATGTTACATTCTCAACAATGGAAAGCGATGTCGACAAAATTCCATTGAAGTCGACGAAGGATCTTTCTTGGATATGCCATGACAAAGCCAAGGCTTATAGGGTGTTCAACAAGAAGACACTGAGTGTTGAAGTCTCAATACACATCATCTTTGATGAAACTGACTTAGACAAAACAGTGCCTCAAGACAGTACGACCGATAGTGCAGACACTACGAATGAAGTCGTCGAGCTCAACACTACGATCGTAGTGCCAGATAGTGAAATCGTAGAGATGGGGTCATCCTGTGATAGGAACTAAGTGGGTCTTCAGAAACAAAATGGATGAAGATGGGGTCATAACCAGAAACAAGGCAAGATTAGTGGCAAAGGGTTATTCTCAAGAAAAAGGTATCGACTACGATGAAACATTTGCACCTGTTGCCCGATTGGAAGCCATCAGAATCTTTCTTGCCTTAGCTGCCCACATGAAGTTCAAAGTCTTCCAGATGAATGTCAAGAGTGCATTTCTAAATAGAGAACTCCAAGAAGAAGTCTATATAGAAAAACCTCCAGGTTTCATCAATCCATCACTTTCCAATTATGTCTATAGATTAGATAAAGCTTTATATGGTCTTAAACAAGCACCTAGAGCATGGTATAAAACACTGAATAACTTCTTAATCGGAAATGAATTCACTAGAGGTAGAGTAGATACCACACTATTTCTTAGAAAGCATAAAGACAAAGTCTTACTAGTTCAAATCTATGTTGATGACATTATCTTTGGTTCTACTGACGAAAAGTTATGCAAGAGATTCTCTAAGCTAATGCAGAGCAAGTTTGAAATGAGCATGATGGGTGAGTGAACTTCTTCCTCGATTTGCAAGTAAAAGCAATCAAGAAGGAATTTTCATAAACCAAGCCAAGTACATCAAAGACTTACTGAAGAAGTATGGCATAGAATCAGCCTCTCCCATTAAAACACCAATTTCTCCTGTAACCAAGCTTGACAAGGATGAGAAAGGTAAAAGTATTGATATCACTCAATACAGAGGTATGATAGGCTCTCTTTTATACCTAACTGCCAGTAGACTAGACATAATGTTTGCAACATGCATATGTGCAAGATTTTAGGCTAACCCTAAAGAGTCTCATTTATCTTATGTAAAGAGGATCTTCAGGTATCTCAAGGATACACCCTACTTGGGGCTGTGGTACCCCAAGGAATCCTCATTTGAACTAATAGGATACACAAGTACTGATTTTGCAGGATGCAAAATAGATAGAAAGAGTACCAGTGGCACTTGTCAACTTCTAGGAAACAGACTTGTGTCCTAGTTTAGCAAAAAGCAAAACTCAGTGTCTACTTCAACCGCAGGTTTAATATATTCTTTGTTGGTAACTAACAGTGCTCGAGATCCTATAGATGAGAAACTAGCTAGCTGACTATGGGTTTAACACATAATCCTGTTATGCATTCTAGGACCAAGCATATAGAAATAAGGTATCACTTCATTAGTGATCATGTGCAAAATGGAACTATATCTTTACAATATATCCCTACTGAAAATCAACTTGCTGATGTTTTTACAAAACCACTAGATGAATTCAGATTTAATAAGTTAATAAGTGAGCTTGGCATGCTAAATCTTCAACCATGAAATATGTGCTCTAGATTGTGCTAACCATGACAGATACAAAGGCTGAACTCAAAATTGTAGACATGATCAAGGAAAGCTCATGATCGTAGAGCTGAAAAAAAACTACCTCAACGATCATCGCAAAGACTTAACTATCGTAGTGCAGAATCAACGATGACAAAAGCTCCATCAACAGCCATAATACATCCTGTGATGACAAGCTTCATAATAGAGCAATCTCTCTAAGAGGTGCCTCAGGGACAAACCTAACCCTTGAATCTCACCAAGAGGTTAGCCCTTCCTGAGTTACCTTAAAAAGAATGCTTAGTCAAAAACTCATCACAAGGATCCGGACAGACTCGACGATCGTAGCCCAGACTCAACGATCGTAGGACATACTCAAAGAATGCTAATCAGACTCAACGAACGCTGCATGATCAATGCAATGAGCGAGATTTTTGTAAATTAATTTTAATATTTATTGAATTAAATAAATATTTTTCGATGATTTAATTATTGGATTAAATAATTATTTGATGCAATTGTGGTAGATTAATTTAATTATGTGTTACATTTATTAAATTAATGTAGAGAATAATTATTATTCAAATATGTAATTATGTGAGCTTATCGAATTAAATGAAATATTTAATTAAGCATGATGTTATTTAATTATTAATTAGAGAGTTAATAATTTGACATTATTTATTAATGAGAGAATTAATAATGTGACTATGTGAAATTATGAAAAATATTATATTTTAATTATGTGTTACATTTATTAAATTAATGTAGAGAATAATTATTATTCAAATATGTAATTATGTGAGCTTATCGAATTAAATGAAATATTTAATTAAGCATGATGTTATTTAATTAATTTAATTATTAATTAGAGAGTTAATAATTTGACATTATTTATTAATGAGAGAATTAATAATGTGACTATGTGAAATTATGAAAAATTATTATATTTTATTTAAAATAAATTAAATAAGATATTGATTTATTTTATGAAGGAGTGTGACATTAATTAAACTATATGATAAAGTTTTATTAAATTAAATGTTTTTTTAAATCTATTTTGCTAGCCAAACAAGGCCCTATGGGGAGTTGGAACAGTTACCCATTATTGGGTTAACTGACCACTCAGTGCGTCAGTTCTCTTATTATATCATACGTCTTCTTTTCTTTCTTCATTTTCCTAAGTCTAGAAAAGTAAAAACAGTTTCAGAGAGAGATTGAGAAGTGTTGAGAAAGAATTTTGATTGAAGAAGAGTTGAGAAGAAATTATTCCCTACTAATCTATACTTATTCTCAGGGTAATCTCCTCTTCCCAAATTCTAAATTTCACGTCATTAGTTTTTATAAAAATGGCTTTCATACATTTTGTAAAATCTCTGTAATTGAGAAAGGGTTTGATTATGAGTTTATATATGGGTTAAGATGTATCAAATCGTATTTGATTATATATATATGATGTGAATTATCATGTCATCGGGTTTAATATACTATGAATTGCAATTTCAAAATTTTACTGAGTATGGGTTTTGGCCTTATGGCCTTATACGTGATATTTTATGTATTGATCGTATGTTATCCCTAAATTTTATACTCGTATATTATTATGCATGTTGATACGAAGAGACAAAAGTTTAAATAAACGGATTCGGTGTTATAACGAATCCGTAGTGAGAATTTTCATGATTTATTTTCAAAACCTTCAAGAACATCAAGAACAGTGAAAGTAAATGTGTTGATTTTGCAAATTATGTGTTGTAACTTGTTAAAAATCATGCTAGATGGGTTAAGTAATGATTATATATGTATTACAATGATTGGGTAAGTCTAAATTAGGTAAAAAAATAACTAATTGGAAGTTATGACCATATTCATGTATAATTTTACGTGTGATTGATTTTTGGCCTAATTTGGCCTTGTTATGTTCATGACTATGAGCTATGACTATGAGAAAAATGAGCACAGATAACCCAGCTTCCGTGGCGTTACTAAACTAAATTACCACTTGAATGAAAAAAATAAAAAAATAAAAATAAATAAATAAAATTAAAATAAATAAAAAAATAAAAAATAAATATTTGATGAAAATTATTATTAAAATATTTATAAAATAAATTAAATATTTTAATTGAGATATTTATGGAATAAAATAAATATTCGATGAAAATTATTATTAAAATATTTATAAAATAAATTAAATATTTTAATTAAGATATTTATGGAATAAAATAAATATTCGATGAAAATTATTATTAAAATATTTATAAAATAAATTAAATATTTTAATTGAGATATTATGGAATAAAATAAATATTAAATAAAAATTATTATTAAAATATTGGTAAAATAAATTAAATATTTTAATTGAGATATTTTTGGAATAAAATAAATATTAGATGAATATTATTATTAAAATATTTATAAAATAAAGTAAGTATTTTAATTGAGATATTTATGGAATAAAATAAATATTCGATGGAAATTATTATGAAATAATTTATTAAGAGTGTAATAATAATAAGAGAATTAAAATATTCATATTTAATTAAGTAATTAAATTAGAAGGGTAATGATTTATTAAATAAAGTGGAGTTTATATTAAATAATTAAGTTAAAATGTAACTAATGAATGTCGTGAATACATATGGTATGTGTGTAGGAATTGTGGTGAACGGAAGTAGTAATCGTTTAGCATACTCACATACGAGGCAAGTTTCCTAACCCTACTTGTCATTATTGTTCAAGTTATTAGTTACCTCGAGTAAATTATCATTTCTATTATTCAAGTTCAATTGTTATATTAAAGATTTATTATCTTTTCAAGCATGATTCAGTTATACAATAATTGTTCTATTGTATACTTCTTGAGATTATTATTCAAATTGAATATCATTATTGTTGAACCTTATTAGACTAGTGAACTTTATTGATTCAACTAGTCCTTAGTTGATGAACGTTCTAAATTTCAGAACCCTTATTGAATTATCCAAACAAAACTTCCTTTGGTGCGGACTCGAATGTCAAACTGAGATGAATAACCCTGTAAAGGAATTTACTTATGCATTAGCGTTAAGATATTGTGCATGATGTGGTACTAAGAAATGATCCCCTAAGTCACGAGAAGAAAGGGCCATAGTCTTATGACTGTTAAAGGTTTCAAGTATAATCCTTGTTAACCTAGGACATAGTTCAAGGTTTTATGACCCTCAGAATTATTTTGATTCTTGTTATTCATTCTTGATTCAAAAGTTGAGCTTTTATTTAGATGTCTTTGATTCACTCGCATGTTATTATACTGTTATTTCATTGTTATACTTGTGGGCAATAGTGCTCCTCTTGCTTTATAATAACATTGCGATTAAGAACGAAAAAGAACGAGCGAACCTTCCTCTAGTAAAGGCAAGGGCAAAGTTAGCAAGTGTTGAAGACTTGTTATTTTATTTGATGATGTATTTATGTTAGACTTGAGTTAATGATGTTGTTTAAGACTTATTGTTTATATTTCCGCACAGATGTTTATGGTTAGTTCAACCTGGGATTATGTTTATGATTCAGACGTTGTAACCCTATAAGGGGAAGATTTTTATTTCTATCTATTGCATGGTTTGCATTTATTATGGGTAAATAGATAGATGATATTTGTACAGTGAACACCAAATCCCGTGGAATCGAAGTACCCGGATTTGGGTGTGTCACGCAGACTCAACGATCATAGGACAGACTCGACGATCGTAGGACAGACTCGACAATCGTAGGACAAACTCAACGAATATAAGACTATCTCAATGATCGTAGTCTTCCAAAGGACACCTCAGCTCTGAAGACACAAAGGGAAAATCAGTACATTCCTATACATTCAAAATAGTAGAACCAAGAAAAAGGCGACACCTGTCCCACTAAGTGAAATAGAGAGAGGGAAGTTACAAGTACAATTGAAATCGTGTTTTTGAAATCTGAAGTTCAAAAGATTATCTCTCTCATCCTCTCTCTCTCTCTCAAAGAAAAACCCTAAATCAGCAGAATGCTCAGTCATATCTCACCTCCAACTACAGAATCAATGGCTGCTTCCAATGTGGTTTCAGGTTACAGACTCTGCTTTGATGAGTTCAAAACTACTCCACCAAAATTTTACAAGACCCTAGCGCTACTGAAGAAGGCAGGTCTCGAAGAGGCGTTGAGCACCGATACACTCGTCTATCCCAAGCTAGTGAAGGAGTTCTATAAGAATGGTGTGTTCGAACACAACACCATCACTACATGAGTAAAGGGAGTAGAAATGAGACTAAGGGAAGGAGACTTCAATCTGGCCCTAGGTTTCAAGAATGAAGGGCACCCATTCTTAGACAACATAAACTTCCAAGAGGCACTAAGGAAAATGCATCACAAGAAAAACCCCTCTATAAAAGGATACAAAAAGAAGGAGTTCCCACAAAGGTACGAGTTCTTGGCTGACATTATTGGAAAATGCATCTGTTGTAAGAGCTCAGGACATGACTCAATGAATAAAGCTCAACTAAGGCTCATGACTGCCATGTATTATGATATACGACTCAACTATGGAGCTATATTATTCGAGTGGATTGGAAAGTGGATAGTAAACTCAAAGAAATCAAAAAGCCCTTAGAAGATGCTATATGGGCGTTTCATAAGTATCATTCTGCAATCTGCACTTGGTGACAAAATTGGGGATGAAGAGGGAGAAGCCATCAACCCAAATCGAAGAAAGACCCAGCAGTTGTTTGAAAACTGGAAGAGAATCCCTGCTGAGCATGTGCGAATGATGACAGAGTCCAGTGGAAGAACTGGGGAACTAAAGGACGCAGCTTTTCTAGGGGACATATGCATTTGTCGGGGAAGTTGAAGAAGAAGGAGAAGCCGACAGGAGAACCCTCGCCCTTTCGGAAAAAAATCAAGGGCAAGAGGAAGCTAAGGGCTGAGACAGATAGAAGAGCCTCGAGGATCTATAAGCGATATTCTGTGAGAGTCCTCTGATATAGAGACTCTGAGATTGCTGAGAAGGAAGCAACATCAAGATGAAGCTGATGAGGATCAAGCCACCGTATCACAGATCCTAAAGAAGAACAAAGTTGGACATAAGTCCAAAAGACCATCAGTCACCTCTATCGTACAGTCTCTGCTGCTCACAAGACAAGACCAAGTGTGGCAAAAAAGGAGGTAGCTGCTTCAAGTATAGTGGTTGTTCAACAAGACAAAGCTAAGACTCAAGAAAGTCTTGAAGTTGTGGCTAAATCCAGCTAATCAAGGAGAAAGCTGGTCAAGAAGTACATTCTTGAAAATGAAAAGGTGCTGAAAAAGGAAGCCAAGAGTGTGGCTGCAGAAGAAGAACTGTCCCAAGCAAATAAAGAGGATAGTGCTCCAGCTGAGGGGGAGACCCCTGAAATTCTCATGATAGAGAATACACCGGCTGAGTGGGAGAAGTCTGTAGCTCAAGAAGATGTTCCAACTGAGGGGGAGTTTTTGCACTCTCAAGAAAATGTTCCAGCTGAGGGGGATTTACTAAACCTACAAGAAGATGATCATGCTGAGGGGGAGCCTCATGATACCCACATGGCAGAAGATGAGGTCCCTGCCCAAAATAAAGTTGAAACAATGCCAGACTGTAAGACCGCAACTTTTTATAAATAAAGATTTAATTTCTCTAATTATTATTTTGAAATAGTAAGGGGTTGATTTGATTAATGTGGTTAGTTATGGGTAAAATGCGCAAATATTTCAAATAAGCAAGTGGTTATAAAATACTCATTGTTGTCGGAGAATATTCATTTGGTCGTGGAATATTCTTGCTTGTTGTGGGAATATTAAATGCGACGGTACGCAACCTTATGTGTGGCCCCATAACGAGAAAGCAATTGGATGAAGAAAGCGACAAGTATAAGTTGTTTATAAATAACGTCGTAGTTGTTCTGAATTAACATTTGTTGGAATACCCGTGGTTAAAACACGATGTACGCATTGTTGCCAAAGATGGCACACGATATTGCACCAATTATTGATTCTTACGTGAAAGGCACTTTACTCGATAATTATTACATTAATTCTTGCTTAATATTTTATTTTATTGATTCAATAATTGCTACGTTGATATTTTATATTATTGTTGTTTCAATAATTGTCACTACAAATTATTTTTCATTATCAGATCAATAATTCATATTATTTGAATAACATTATTGGCAATGTCTAGAAAGTTCTGTCTAAGGAGATGTTTGGTCACCTAATTGCGCGCCAGTAAGGAGAAATTCTTATTTTAAAGCCCCTCTTTCACAGGAACTGCACGGTTGTCAATATTGTGATTACTCAGAATATTATTTGTGAATAATTAATTATTGATTTATATGATGAGGAAAATATTGATTTTATGTGGATATAGATGGAGAAATTTTTTAATGTGACAATTGTTGAAAATTAATATTTTATCTTTTTCTGATAAAATAATTCATTTAAATATATTATTTTAATAATATATTAATGGTGAGATTTTTACAATGAATGTGGGATATATGAGTATATGAGGAGGAAGAGTATTTTTGTTGTATTAAATGATTAACACATGTTTTGTGTGTGTGGTGGACCCCATTTCTTGGTTGAAATTTGATTATAGCTTTGTAAAATCGTCCAGTATGTGGATTTGGGTCAATTTCTATTTGGAATTTGGAAAACCTTTCTTCTGCAAAGTTGTAGAAAATTGAATTTCCTATAAAATATCGCAAGATTCGAATTTTCTGATAAAGGCCTATTTATTATGAATTATTGAAGTTCTGGATTAATTGATTATCATTTTTTAGGAGTTTTAAGTAACTTTTGCATGAAAAACGTTTTTGTCACTTATGGGACATGTGTTAGTGGTTGATTTCAGCTGGTGGTGTGCGTAGGAAGATGTGGAAAAATAATATTATTAATTTATTAATTTTTCTGCTTTGGTGTTCTAAGCATTTTCCTATAAATAGGGTGCTTAGGTTAGAATTGAAAATCACACCAGAAACTAAAGTTTTCTCTCTCTGTCTCTCTCTATATTATCGAGCGTATTCCTGTGAGTATTTTGGTACTTTGAGTGTTGCTATACGGTGCAATTTCCTTCAGCACTATATCCAGTATTCCAATCAGAAGTACTGTTTTTGCGAGGTAAGGGATATTATTTTTTAAAAATGATATTATTTCTTCAATATCATTATGCCGAAATATTGATTGGAACTTTTTATCAAATTTGGAACTTTTTCATGTCGGGGTTACTATTCATGGGTTACTATTCACGAGTTACTATTTATGAGTACTATTCACAAAGCATGATGATGTTTTTTGTGAAATTTCTATCTTTTGGTGTCGGAGTTACTATTCACGTATACGACACTATTCACGAATACGACACTATTCACGAATACGACACTATTCACAGAAAAATTAAATTTTCTTTTCTATGTCCAAGACTATCTGTTATAGTTCCTATCTTTAATTGGATCTATGTTTTGGTCTTCATTCTTGAATTTTACTCCACTCTAGTTATTTATGAAGTATTTTTGAACTTGGATTGTTTAAAGTACGAATCCTTAATATTTGTTCTTTCGTTTCACTGGATTCGTTTTCTTTAAAATATTTTTCATCATCCTTAGTCCTAAATGATGATATAACTGAATATCTTTGGCCCGTAGTGCAAAGATGAATGATTTTATGATGAATATCTTTGGCTCGTAGTGCAAAGATGAATAATTTTATGATGAATATCTTTGGCCCGTAGTGCAACGATGAATAGGTGTTTAGATGAACATGACCAACTGGAGAATATCTTTGGCCTGTAGTGAAAAGATGAATATTTGATTTATGATGTATATTGATTGATGTTACAGGGATAAAATATCGATGATGGACTTTTAAATTCATAGATGATAGTAGATTTCATTCTCTACTAACTCTTCTAATGAATTGTTGTTTCATTAGATTGTTGATCTAAAACTTGTTGTCTATTGTATTCTATCAGATTTTTCCCTGTTGAAGACTAACGATAATTTGTTCTATGTTATCTTAGTCATAATATTATTTACTGGGCTAGTTGAGCTCACCCTTTTCCTTTTTGTTCCATTTTTCTTCTCAGGAGACGAGAATATAGCGGGAACTAGTCGGGGTGTGGAGTAATGGTTCAAAATAGTTGATTTAGTAGTCCTCACTATTTTGTAAAATAATGTATCAATAATCGTAATGAGGACTTATTTGAGTGTGTATATTGTCTAGAAGACAATATTTGTATTTAAACTCACAGTTTATGTGTTATCGTATTTTGCACGACAATTGTATTAATGAAGTTGTAGTTGTTTCTGTACCATATATTTGGCGACTAAGAATAGGTTGGATGGATTGGACCAATTTTGGGGGCGTCATAGTTGGTATCAGAGCTTAGGGATATGATCTCTGACGGAGATCAGAGAATAGAACTAGGAGGGGAGAGACGAGTAAATCCTTCGCTAGTGTGTCCTACCTAGGCTTATTTGTTGGTCGGTCATAATATAGGGGTATTATATGATTTGTTAATTTGTTTAATTAACCCTTGTTTTATGGGAGTATTTAAGAATGTCGACTGAGAATGTTAACTGTGGAGTAAATGAGACCATGGAGACACCTTTGCTCACCAATGAGGAGAACGTGCAACAGGCTGACAATATTCCTCCTGTGAACAATACCACTAAGCAGATGATGAACGATGGTATGTTTAGGAACTTTCTAGAATTCATGCAAAACCAAACGAGAAAGACTACTGTTCAAAATGCAGGTGGAAACACTGGCAACTCACGAATGGTCACCATTAGCGATTCAAGGAGTTAGGGCCTTGAGAGTTTTGGGAAAACCAGAACCACTTACGGCAGAGATGTGGATAAAGTAGATCACTAAGATATTTGATGTCTTAGGATTCTTAGAGGAGCAAAAGGTTCCTTTCGTTACTTTCATGTTGCGAGGAGAGGCAGATTATTGGTGGGAATCCGTAAAGCGTACTCAGCCTGTAAGACCCCAACTTTTATAAATAAAGATGAATTTTCTATAAATATCATTTTTGAATTTTATGAAGTAAATTTGATATAATGTTATAGTTGTGGGTAATATTTATAAATTTTGCAAAGTACGCAAGTTGTTATATAATATTCGATTAGTCGGGAATATTCTTTTTGTCGGGGAATATTAAATGCGATGGTACAATCATTAGTGGACCCATGAATCGGAATTATTGTCGGATTGAGAAAATGACAAAAATACTTTATGAAAATAATTGGTGGAAGTTTTACTGCTTAATCTGTTGAAACACGATAGCACACAGTATTGATTATTGATGCTTACATGAGAAGTCACTTCGATTTGTTCAATTATTATTACGATAATTCTTTGCATAGTATCTCACGTTATTTGATTCAATTATTGTCAATATTTTATATATTATTAAATCAATAATTGAGATGACAAAGTTACTAATATTGTGATTTATAATATTGTTGATAAATGTTGTTAAAATATTGAGGGAGTTTAGATATATAATATTATGTGTGTGGTGAGTGGAATATATATAATATTATATGTGTGTGAGTGGAAAATGGTGGAAAAATAGAATTTTGGTGGAAAAGTGAAAATGGTGGGATGAGTATTAGTATTATATATATATATATGGCATGAATTGAAATTGGTGGGGAATTGATGATGAGCGGGTGAGTGGCCACATGTTGTTTTATGTATAATATATATATATATATATATATATATATATATATATATATATATATATATATATATATATATATATATAGTTGTCGTTGAAATAATTAGGTGCACATATATGATTAATTAGGTTGTGTCTAAAATTGTTCTTTCACCCGTGAAAGTTTGAAAATTATTTAAATGCAATTCCTACTTTATGCAGTCCAAATAGTATTCTTCCATTCTCTTATAAATAGAAGCTCATTCCTTCATTATTTCTTACGAATTCACTGAAACTCTGGAGAGAGAAATTATAGAGAAGCTATAGAAAAGTATCATGCTCATTCCCTACTCTTATATTCAGTTTATTTTACGGTAAGGAGTGTTATTTCTTTTGTATTCATGAAGAAAACTTTTGTTATTCCATTCTTTGTTATTCTCCTGGAATAACAAGTATACGCAGACTACCCTATACTTGGTGACATTCTTCTATTATTCCGTCTTTATTATTATTCTATTGGAATATCACATGCATGCGTTTTTTGTAGGACTGGTTCTATCTTTATTATTATTACATTGGAATATCCTTTTGTGTGTTTTACATGGGACACAGTTCCATCTTTAGTTTTATTACATTGGAACATCCTCAGCCGCATGCAATTTTGCACGACCTCGTTAAGTTACTTATTATTACATTGGAATAACTTTTATGCTGAAATCTGCATGCATGGTGATTTTTTTTGTTATTCCATTCATTATTATATTAATTGGTTAAAGTTTTAACTTCTATACTCCATGAAATTAGTGGAATATCCTTGATATTTGCGCTTCATCCAGTATCTTTTCATGGAAATATTCTTTTGAGCATTCTTGAATTTTACTCTACAAAACAGTATCATGTTGACAATTTTGACATTAATAGTTCCTGGATAAATTAATTCTTGAACTTGTTTTATTGAATTTCTATATGATTGTCATCATCCTCATGTTTATATTATGTTGAAAGTCATCTGTGGCCTGTAGTGCATAGATGGACTTGGTATGATTATGACCAGGAATTATTCGGTGTAATCATGACCGTAATGTTACGAATGATGTGGAAAAAGTCCTCATGGGCCTGTAGTGCATTGATGGACAGTTGTTGGCATGATCATGACCATTAATGAATACACAAATATTCTTGGCCCATAGTGCATGGAAAATTGTGGTCGTGATGCTAAAGAATATCCTTGGCCGTAGTGCAGGGGTGATTCGATGATGTGGATTATTTATTAAGCTGAGTCCCAGCGATAAAAGTGATGAAAAACCTTTTAAATCATAAAAGATAGTAGATTTTATTCTCTACTTGACTCTTTTAATGGATTGCTTGTTCTGCTGCAGTTAAACTTGATATTTACTATATTTTATCAGTTTAACACTGTTGAAGACTAACGATAAATTATTCTGCATTATCTTAGTCATAATATTTCTTACTGGGCTAGTTGATCTCACCCTTTCTTTCACTATTCTCTTTAGGAAATGAGAATATAGCAGGGATGAGTAAGGGAACAGAGTGATAGACCAGATGATAGTATTAGTAGTCCTCAATATTCTGTGAATTAGTGTGATAATGATTGTAATGACGACTCCATTGAGTTTGTATACTCTCTAGATAACAGTATTTGTATTCAAACTCACAACATATGTTTTGTCGTATTTTACACGACTGTTGTATAATTAAGTTGTATTTGAATTTTGTACCATGTATCTGACGACCCAAGATGGGTGATCTATACCTAATTTTGGGGGCATCACACAGCCTATCACACTGAAGATGTCTTGGGAGAAGTTCCAAGAATTGTTCAACGACAAGTACTTTCCCGAAAGTATTCGTCACATGAAGGAGGTAGAGTTCATCAAGCTGGAGCAAAACAATATGAACTTGTCGCAGTACGAAGCTAAGTTTGCCGAGTTGTCTAGATTTACATCCCATTTGGTTGATAATGAGGAGAGAATGACACGAATGTTTCTGCGAGGTTTAAAACCCAAAATACGTCAATACCTCATTTCTCACAAACTTTGTTTATATCCAGATGTTGTGAATAGGGCTCAGTTATTGGAGCGTGATAATGAGTCGGCTCAACTGAAGAATAATAACCAACAACTCGATGATAATCGTACCGGTGGTAACGGTCATCGGAAAAATGATAACCATCGTGGAGGAAATTATCATGCCAAAAATGGTAACCACTTCGGTGGTAATCATGGTTAAGATAATAGGAAAGGTTAGTCAAGTGGAAATTTCAAAAAGAGAAGATTCAACAATGACGGGAAGACGTTAAGCACCAACAACAAGAATCGAATTCTAGGGGAGGAGAAAGACCGCCAGTTAGATGCTACAGATGCGGAGAAGAGGGACACATAAGTCCAAACTATTCACAAACTTCCAGGGTATATTATAGTTGTAGAAAGGACGGTCATATAGCTCGAGATTGTCCTGTAGCTAAACCAAGTCCAACGGGGATGGTGACTCCAAAGGCTGTCCCAGACAAGTCAAAGTCATCGGTTCTTGGAAGAGCGTTTTTCGTGACTTCTTAAAAAGCGAGTAACCCGAACGAAGTTAGCACGAGTTAGTTAATTATAAATTTTTGCGAAGTTATACCTTATTAGATATTGGTTCTACCCATTCATTTATCTCTCCCGCTTATACTCAACATTTAAACTTGACTCTAGAGAAAATTACACTTTGACTTATTTGTTGAAACTCCGTTAGGAGAAACTTTCGTTACATCGCTGTTTATAAATCTTGTTTGATCCAAGTTGGCACCATCACATTACCTGTTGACCTTATTTCTTTAAAAATTCTTGTATTTGATGTTACCTTAGGGATTGATTAGTCAACCACTCATCATGCTAAAATTGATTGCTTTTGTAAGGTTATTAGTTTTCATATTCCTAAGCAACCTGTTATTCGAATTTAAGCAGCCAAACCATTGAAGTCAAACTCTTTTATATCAAGCCATAAAGTCATTCATTTATTGAAAAATGGATGTCAAGTTTTCTTAGCCCAGGTCATGGACTTGAACAAAAATACGTCAGAGTTGAATGATATTTCTGTTGTTAGTAAATTTCCTGACGTATTTCCTGAAGAATTTCCTGGCCTACCCCAGAGCGTGATATTGAATTTTGTATCGACTTTGAACCCGGTACAAAACCCATTTCTAAAATCTCATATCGAATTGCTCCTATTGAACTTCCGAAGTTAAAAACCTAACTACAGGAGTTGGTACCTTAGCCTCTATTTGGTGACTTCCTTTGTGGAATGCACTGAAACCAAACTCTCTGTAGGGGACACCATATTCGTGCGGTGGTAAACTGATAGGTGCCATTGTGACGCGCTATCCAAGATTGGGATATGAGTCACAGTTGAGAGCAACCTAAGTTAGTAATCAAAATAAGTAGCTTTCTAGGCTTAGCTAGTTACTATCAGAGATTCGTGGAAGGATTTTATCGAATCGATACTCTATTAACTATGATGACTTTAAAAGATACAAAATTTGAATAGAGCGAGGAATGTGAGAAGAGCTTCTAAGAACTCAACATGCGGCAACGATGTTGGCTCGAGCTGTTGGAAGATTACGACCATACCATTCAATACCATCCTGAAAAAAAAAGGACGTGGTAGCTGACGCGTTGAGTAAAAGATCGTATGCGTTTATGAGTGCGATATTGTTAAAACAAAGACCCATTTCATACGACTTACAGAAGATGGAGATAGAGTTAAAGATTCCAAGAATCTGCGTGAAGATAACGAATATACGATTAGAATCAATTTTAATCGATAAATTTAAAGCTGCTCAAGCTACAGACCTGGAGTTGATGAATATGAAGAGGAAGATGCAAGAAGTTGTTATTCCAAAAGCGAGAATCAACGATGGGAGGAAAGCTCAAACCTTTGATTTTTTAGTCAATTTGAGATTCTCGATCAAATAGGAACTGTGGCCTATAGACACATTTTACCGCCAAGTATGACGCGTGTTCATAACATTTTTCGCGTTTCGATGTTACATAAATATGTGGACGACCCGAACCACATTATTGAGTTTGAACCAGACGAGATAGCAGAAGATTTAACGTACGAGGAGGTACCAGTCAAGATCTTGGATATGAAGAAGCATGTCCTACGTACGTCAATTTCGAGGACGAAATTTCATAAAGAGGGGAGGTTGTAAGACCCCAACTTTTTATAAATAAAGATTTAATTTCTCTAATTATTATTTTGAAATAGTAAGGGGTTGATTTGATTAATGTGGTTAGTTATGGGTAAAATGCGCAAATATTTCAAATAAGCAAGTGGTTATAAAATACTCATTGTTGTCGGAGAATATTCGTTTGGTCGTGGAATATTCTTGCTTTGTCGAGAATATTAAATGCGACGGCAGCGACTTTAATAATGGGCCCCATAACAGAAAGCGATTGGATGGAGAAAATGACAAGTATAAGTTGTTTATAAATAATGACGTAGTTGTTACCGTTAACACTGTTGGAATACCGGTTGGTTAAAACACACACGATGTCGCATTGTTGCCTGATGAGCACGCAGTATTGCACAATTATTGATTCTTACGTGAAGGCACTACTCAATAATTGTTACGATAATTCTTTATTTAATATTTTATTTTATTGATTCAATAATTGCTACGTTGATATTTTATATTATTGTTGTTTCAATAATTGTCACTACACATTATTTTTCATTATCAGATCAATAATTCATATTATTTGAATAATATTATTAGATAACAATATTGGCAATGTCTAGAAAGTTCTGTCTAAGGAGAGGTTTGGTCACCTAATTGCTTGGCCAAGAAGAAAAAATTCTTATTGAAAGCCCCTCTTTCCTCGGGACTGCATGGTTGTCAATATTGTGATTCTGTAATATTATTTGTGAATAATTAATTATTAATTTATATGATGAGGAAAATATTGATTTTATGTGGAGATTGATGGAGAAAAGTTTTAATATGACAATTGTTGAAAATTAATATTTTATCTTTTTTCTGATAAAATAATTCATTTAAATATATTATTTTAATAATATATTAATGGTGATATTTTTACAATGAATGTGGGATATAGAGTATATGAGGAGGAATAGTATTTTTCTTGCATTAAATAATTAACACATGTTTTGTGTGTCGGTGGACCCCATTTCTTGACTGAAATTTGATTATAGCCTGTAAAATAGTCCGTATATGGATTTCGGTCAATTTCTGTTTGGAATTTGGAAAACCTTTCTTCTACAAAGTTGTAGTGAATTGAATTTCCTATAAAGAGGCGCGAGATTCGAATTTTCTGATAAAAGAGCTATTTATTATGAATTATTGAACTTCTGGATTAATTTATTATCATTTTTTTGGAGTTTTAAGTAACTTTTGCATGAAAAACGTTTTTGTCACTTATGGGACATGTGTTAATGGTTGATTTCAATTGGTGGTGTGCATAGGAAGATGTGGAAAAATAATATTATTAATTTATTAAATTTTCTACTCTAGTGTTCTAAGCATTTTCCTATAAATAGGGTGCTTAGGTTAGAATTGAAAATCACACCATAAACTGAGTTTTCTCTCTCTTTCTCTCTCTATATTATCGAGCGTATTCTTGTGAGTATTTTGGTACTTTGAGTGTTGCTATACGGTGCAAGTTCCTTCAACACTATATCTAGTATTCCAGTCATAAGTACTATTTTTGCGAGGTAAGGGATATTATTTTTTAAAAATTATATTATTTCTTCAATATCATTATGCCGAAATATTGATTGGAACTTTTTATCAAATTTAGAAATTTTTCATGTCGGGGTTACTATTCATGGGTTACTATTCATGAGTTACTATTCACGAGTTACTATTCACGAGTACTATTCACAAAGCATGATGATGTTTTTTGTGAAATTTCTATCTTTTGGTGTCGGAGTTACTATTCACGTATACGGCACTATTCACGAATACGACATTATTCACAGAAAACTTAAATTTTCTTTTCTATGTCCAAGACTGTCTATTATAGTTCCTATCTTTGATTGGATTTATGTTTTGGTCTTCATTCTTGAATTTTACTCCACTCTAGTTATTTATGAAGTATTTTTGAACTTGGATTGTTTAAAGTACGAATCCTTAATATTTGTTCTTTTGTTTCACTGGATTCGTTTTCTTTAAAATATTTTTCATCATCCTCAGTCCTAAATGATGATATAACTGAATATCTTTGGCCCGTTAGTGCAAAGATGAATGATTTTATGATGAATATCTTTGGCCCGTAGTGCAAAGATGAACAGGTGTTTAGATGAACATGACCAACTGGAGAATATCTTTGGCCTGTAATGCAAAGATGAATATTTGATTTATGATGTATATTGATTGATGTTACAGGGATAAAATATCGATGTTGGACTTTTAAATTCATAGATGATAGTAGATTTCATTCTCTACTTAACTCTTCTAATGAATTGTTGTTTTCGCTGCAGTTGTTGATCTAAAACTTGTTGTCTATTGTATTCTATCAAATTTTTCCCTGTTGAAGACTAATGATAATTTGTTCTATGTTATCTTAGTCATAATATTCTTTACTGGGCTAGTTGAGCTCACCCTTTTCCTTTTTGTTCCATTTTTCTTCTTAGGAGACGATAATATAGCGGGAACTAGTTGGGGTGTGGAGTAATGGTTCAAGACAGTTGTTTTAGTAGTCCTCACTATTTTGTAAAATAGTGTATCAATAATTGTAATGAGGACTTATTTGAGTGTGCATATTGTCTAGAAGACAATATTTGTATTTAAACTCACAGTTTATGTGTTGTCGTATTTTGCACAACAATTGTATTAATGAAGTTGTAGTTGTTTCTGTACCATGTATTTGGCGACTCAGAATAGGTTGGATGGATTGGACCTATTTTGGGGGCGTCACACAGACCATCCATAGACCATTGCGATAATGGAGTATTCAAATGAAAACAAAGAAGAGGAAGAAGATGATGATGGTGATGATGAACTTGTAATCACTGGTGTGGGGAAAGATGGATATAGGAGCTATCTGTACACTCAAATGTTTTCCTACCTACCTATGATGGCATACCATCAAGCTCAAATCCCGAACTCATGGGATCACATGTTCTGGAGCTTTAAAGAGTATCCAGCCATCTCAGTTCTGACTCATGGATTTCCAGGGAAAGTCATCTTTGCCAAGAAGCTGCTTACTAACCATTCTTCATCCAAGGATAAACTTGAGGTACTGTCTATCCTTGATCTCTTCAAAGTTAATCACCTACCATCATCTTCATTCAATCAATTCTATGAATTTCCTCAATGGTTGGAAGTGATTCTTCACCCACTCAATCAATTTCCAGTTGCAGAATCCCAAAATTCTGTGACTGAAGAACCAAATGAAGTCAACCTTACTTTGCTCCCACAAACCACTATCTCTACGATCCCTGACTCTAGCCCAGTCGTAGAGTCCCAAATAGATATCGTAGAGCCCTATAGTCCAAACACTGAACCTCAGGCCCCTCCATCCGATATACCATCCTCCTCATCAAATAACTGCTTTAGTCTTGATCTTGCTCTTTACAACTTGCAAGATCAATCCTAGCAAACATCCCCTCCAATTAACAATCCTCAAACCAATGATACTCTCCCAAACCTTCCCACCAAGGATGACTTGAAGGAAACGACCAAGAACATGGTCAAGAATATAGAAGACAGTCTGGAATCTCACTTCGATCTCATCCATATCCAGCGGAATCAAATGATTACAGGAACAAACAATTTTCATGGCACTATGAACACTGAGCTTACAAAGAAGCTGAGGGAAATTATCCAAGAAATTCTTAAGAGTATGAAGGACAGGGATGAGATTCACTTCCAGATAGCTGCCAAGCAAAGAGAGGCTGTTCTTGAAATGCAGAAACATTAAGACACTCAACATAAGCTTATGCTGGAGAATATCATCAACTTGAAAGCTTTTGTCTATGACTTCCAGAAATCTTATGTCAATCAAGAAAAATAGAATGACATGGTTCTAACAGCCCTCCAAAATAAAGAAGCAAGATCTGACCAATAGATCAAGGAATGTAGAGAGGATATTGCTCAGACACAAAGCCAACTGAACGAGCTTGTCCAAGGTGTTAATCGCCTGTCTGCAGATATTCGAACCCTTGATGATGACATAAAGGGGGAGAATAAAGGGAAAGGAGTTAAGGGAGGAAAAGGAGATCAAGGTAGAGGCAGAGGAGGTCATGGAACTCAAGAAAGGGAAAGAGGACAATATCAAGCTCAAGCATCATGAAGCCCTCCTGCAAGACAATTCCACAGTCAAACTCAACGATCTGATCAACATGGAATTGTAATGGCTATACCATTAAGCCATAAGGAGTCAACTCCCAGCTCACAAGATGTGTCTACTATACGCATAAGAATGCCAATTGGAGATCTTGCATTCATGTAAATGCATGAGGAAAATCCAAGACTAAGTCCAAGCGAGCTGGAAGAGTTAGTCATAAACGAGGAAGCTTGCAGAAAAAGAAGGGCTGAGGAGTATGCCAACCCACCTATAAGAAAGAGGTCAAAGAAATAGAGATAATTTGAAACTTTAATTTCTTATTGATGTAATGCTAAAATGTAATATCTCTTGTTTATCAATAAATTCATGCTTATTCTCTAGAAATTTCAGCTGCTCACTGAAATACTAAGTCATGTTTAAATTTCCTGCAAATGCATCTAGTCACTAATAATCATGACAACAAATCTCCTTGGTTATGTCAACATCAAATAGGGGGAGATTGTTGGGAGAATGCATATTATGATTTGATGTTTTAATGTATATGCTCATGATTATTTGTAAAGTCCTTCTAAGTAAGATATGTACAAGGACTTAGTGATAGATTAAATTTTTTAGGTTGATCTAAGATCTTAACGTGTATCATTCTTTAATAAAATGTATAGATAGAAAGATCAAAGTTGTTAGGTTGATCTTGAGATGTAATAGATAGGGTTCGAAGAAATCGTAGTGTATCATCTGATCAACATTGCATAAGTCAAGGCAGAAACGTAGAGCTTAACGGATCGTAGTGTGTGCCTGGCTTGAAGGGACTCTTCAGAAATCGTAGAGTGGTCCCAACGTTTGTCGAGCAAACTCCACGATCGCAGTGTGCTGAAGGAAACATGGAGTTTACAAGTCAACGATCGTAGTGTGCTCTCGGGAACGTAGAGTCAATAACACGAGCAATAAAAGATCGTAGTATGCAAGGGTTTAAGAGAAATTGTAGTGCTCTCTAAATGATAGCATCAGATCAAGCACCAAGGCAACAAGTCACTACGATCTAAATCGTAGAGTATCATGATCCAAATCGGAGAGCATCATCTGTCTCATATCAGAAAACGTCGAGCCTCATAATTTGTGTAAAGATAGATTTCAACATATGAGGAATGGATTCTAGATGCTGCAGTACTCATCAGTCCCAGAGTATATGAAATATCCTTAGTATGCAACAAAGAAACGTATTGAAGAAGCTAAGGATGGTACCATGGATAAGAGGGATAAAACACCTTTTCAGGTTGTAGCTGAGAAAGCAGTCTGCTGTGTCAGTGGGCCAGAATGCAGTTTCAGAAGATGTGCAGAAATGTCTCCATCAAAGATCAGAAAAGTTAAATGCATTTAATGTCTCAACGGATTGATCCAATGGATATTATTCAAGATCACATATATGAATATCAGACAGATGAGAGAGAACTAAACAAGCATTGAATAAACAACGTGAACATCTCTCTCAAGCTCAACTCTACGATCTGAGATATTGCAAAGCTTGCTCAGCTACTTAGTTCTTTAGAACAAGTGCTCACACAACGACTGAGTAGCAACCATCAAGAACACAACATTATCAACCAACTGAAGAAGAGTACCAAGTCTGCTGGACTTGAAGAGTTCGTAGTGAACTATAAGGAAGCCAAGTCTGCTGGACTTGAAGAGTTCAAGAGTGAACTAAGAAGTTCCTAGATTGCTGGTCTAGAAGGAATCTGTGTGATTCAGAAGATGTAACAGACATCCTTAGTGGATATCCTACTCGTTGAGTAGAAGAGTGGACTAGGAGCTTTAAGTTCTCTGAATCACTTAAAAACGACTGTGTCATTTACATTCATATCATAACTGCTATATCTGTTATAACTGCCATAATTGCCTCACCCTCATTACTCCATTGCTTGGTAAAGAAGATTAAAACAACCATTTATTCCGCTAAGTTTTAATCATTATCAAAGAACAAGTTTAAAACGAAAAGATTTTTAAATATCTATTCACCCCCCTTCTAGATAACTATTGTGCCAACTAGGAACTAACACGTTCTTCATGAACGTTTTTGTGACGCCCCCAAAATAGGTATACATCATCCATCTTAGGTCGCCAAATACATGGTACATAATACAAATACAAACTTAATTATACAACCAGAGCTGAGAGTTTTTACATGAATATTTTCTCATAGACAATATCCAAACTCAAATTCAATCCTCATTACATTTATTATCACACTAAATAGTGAGGATTACTAAAACAGCCATCTCGGACCATCACTCTGCTTCCCAGACTAGTTAAAATTCGTTCTCATTTCCTGAAGAGAACAATGGAAGTAAAAGGGTGAGCTCAACTAGCCTAGTAAGAAATATTATGACTAAGATAATGCAGAATAAGTTATCATTAGCCTTCAACAATGTTAAACTGATAGAATATAATCGACAACAAGTTTAACTGCAGCGGAATAAGCAATCTATTAGAAGAGTCAAGTAGAGCATGATATCTACTATCTTCTATGATATAAAAAAGTTTTCATCAACTTTATCAGTGAGACTCAGCTTAATAAATAAACCACATCATCGAATCATCCCTGCACTACGGGCCAAGGATATTCATGTAATCATCAATGGTCATGATTATACCGAATAATCCCTGGTCATAATCGTATCAACCAACAGTCCATCTATGCACGTAAGCCAAAGATGACTTTCGTCATAATATAAGCATAAAGATGATGACAATGATATAAGCATTTAATTAAGTGAAAGCAAATGATAAATTTAGAGATTCATAATTTAATTTATCCAGTATTCAATAATGTCCAAATTGTTAACATGATACTGCTTTGTGGAGTAAAATTCAAGAATAATATCCATGTATCAAAAATATTTTGGACAGAAAAGAAATCAATTTTTTGGGTGAATAGTAATCGGATGAATAGTATCCTGTGAATAGTACTTTGTGAATAGTAACCCGACATGAAAAATACCCCAAATACCCGACTGAATAATATTATAGTGAATAGTAACTAGGTGAATAGTAACCTATAAATAGTAACTCGTGAATAGTATCCCTACATGAAAAGTGTCCCGAATACCCGAGTAAATAATATTATAGTGAATAGTAATTGGGTGAATAGTAACCCGTGAATAGTACCCCATGTGAAAATATTGATATTTAATAAGAAAGTTCAGATCAATATTTTAATGAAACGATACTGGATGAAGCGCAAAACATCAAGGTTATCCCACTAATTTTAGGGATTATAGAAGCAATACTTACCATAGTAAGTGTAGATGAAAAGTAAAAACATACGAAACTGCAAATGAATTTTCACCCGTCATACGGTACGTAATCCGCATAGACAGGTTATTCCGACATATTAAAGGATGAATACAAAAAGTTGTATTCCTTGTGAATACGAAAGAAATAATACCCCTTAACTTAGTAGAAAGCTGGATACTGCAAAAGTGAAGTAGTAGAATACTCTTCTTCTTGCTCTCTATAGTTTCTCTCTCTGTAGTGTCTCTTGTGAATCTCAGTGAATTGGTGAGAATGAAAGAAGAATTAAGCTTCTATTTATAGGAGAATGGACTAAATACTAACTAATTCATGAACGGTCTATATTGATTTACTATTAGAACGAATGGTCCAGATTGATTACTTTTAAAACCACCACCGACAATCCAGATTGATTACTATTAAAACCACCACCAATGGTCCAGATTGATTTACTATTAAAACCACCATCAATGGTCCAGATTGATTAACTATTAAAACCACCATCAATGGTCCAGATTGGTTTACTATTAAAACCATCACCAATGGTACAGATTGATTTAACTTATTACACTTTATACCCCTAAAACTTTCCAAGTTTGCATTATTCCACTCTAACTTTTGTAATTCACTTATCTTCAATAAACACATTCTTAATACTTCAACAATTACTCATCACTAATATTATAACTCACAATATTTAACAACCAGGTCGTTCCCAGGAAAGAGGGGGCTTTCCGATAAGGATTTCTCCTTATTGACACTCAATTAGGTGACCATACCTCTCCTTGACAGAACTTCTATACATTGTTAATATTGTAAATAATAATATGAATAACTTTGTTGTCTCAATTATTGATTTAATAATATAAAATATTATGCAGATGATACCGTGACAATAATTGAATCAAATAACGTGAGATACTATGCAACAATTACTGTAGCAATAATTGAGTAAACTAAGTGGCTTCTTACATAAGCATTAATAATCAATACCGTGTGCCACTATGCAACCACGCGTATTACTGTACTTTCACCACCGGGTAGTTCAACTGTTAACGGTAAAACTTTCGTTGTTATTTTTATAAAAAGATATTTCTGTCGTTTTCTAACTACGACAATACTTCTGTTGTGGGGTCCACCAATAATTGTACCATCGTACGAATATTCCCTATTAAAATGAATATTCCCCGACACAACGAATATTTTATATCAACTTGCTTACTTTGCAAAATTTTCCAAATATTACCCACAAATATAACATTATATCATATTCACACCATAGTATTCAAAAATATATTTCCAGAAAAATTATTCTTTATTTAAAAAACGTTGGGGTCTTACAGTTTCTACCGTTCCTAACCAAGCGATAAGCAACTAACTTATACGCGATGGTTTTAAGCTTGTTCATCAACAACAATTATCCTACGATGGTTTTAAATTTGTCTACCAACAACAATTATCCTACGATGGTTTTAAATTTGTCCATCAACAACATTCTTCGTGTTCTTCGCCTGTTCTTCACGTTCTTCGTTCGTTCTTCATTTTAATCGATATTTTGGATTATGATTCTACTTTTTATTGGAATTTGATGTTATAGAACATCATTCCTTACTTATTTCACCTACTCGTTCATAAGATTCATTCGGATCACTCAAAATCCTTACGAATCTTATACTTCCTTAAGAAATTTATAAACTAAATTTCTAATTCTTAATTCTTTATTTTCTCATGATTTCAACCATATGAACTCATTTCTAACATCATCTACTCCTTATCTTCATTAAGCTATGTTTTAAGCATAAAGACTTAAAGAAAATATTAGAAGAAACTAGGGTTCAGATTACCGTTCTTCTTTAATCCTCTTCCGTTATACAAAGCCGGAGATTTGTAAGCTTTTCTATTTCACGATCACTTTTGATCCGAGCATTCATGCTCCAACTCTTCCTTCTCCCTCTTCATCCGAGCTCTCTCTCTCTCTGTCTCTCAAGTTATAGGATTTTCAAAATCCTAAAAAAATGAAATCTAGCTTCCTATTTATAGAAAACCAAAGCTTAGGGCAATTTGGTCATTTCGCCCCGCCTCCTTACTATTCCCACCTCCTCCAACACTTAGCCACCAAGTAAACTTGGCCTCCACCCTTACTTGGTGGCCAATTGGCCGACCCACTTGCCCATGGGTCACTCCATGGGTTGTCCCATTAGTTATTACCCATCCGTTTACCCATCGGTTCGACCCGCGATTTCTTTTCTTGGTTTGGGCCTTAACCCTAAATCTTCTTGGGCCTATCTTGGGCTTAACTTCACCAAGCATTGGGCTTGACATAATCCAAGTCCAATTGGATTCTACAAAGTCCATAAACTCAAAGTTCATTAAGATTAATCGTATTCTACGCATTCCATTCCCGTATTCTTTTCGAATATCGTTCGTACGATATTCATATTTATATGTCATACTAATCTTCGTACTATAATCGTATAATAACTAGTATTATACTCGTATTTCTCATGCATAATAACTCTAATTATTACACGAAATCATAAAATTCTTGGAACTCACTTTTCCTAACCCTTAGGTTTTAAGTCCGCAGGCGAAAACTTCATTTTTGCCATAACTGAAATATTATTGGATATTCCATCACGTCTCAAAATTTTACGTAATCATTAACTTCTCATAATTTGAAAATAAATCTCCGAGCAGAAACGGATGAATAGTGCCTATTTCGTCTTTTTCCTCAAAAATATTTTGTTCTCGGAAAAATCTTATTTTCGTCTTAAAAATTCTTACTCGTTCAATCTAGCTCGTAGCCAAAATCCTCCGGACATTATAATCATCCTAGGTTATAGAACGAGTAATAAACACATAGCACAGAATAGTATTAATAAAAATTCATTTTATTAATAATTAATTCTTTAAAATGAAATTCTGGATAATCCAAAATTCTAGGTTGTTATTTTCTTCCCTCCTTATAAAAATTCCATCCTCGAAATTTCTTAAAACCAAACCCTTACCCAGGTCATCACATTCTCCCCTTCTTCACAAGATATCATCCTCGAAATTTTAGCTTAGTCTTCTTCTCAACTTCTCTTCAAAGAAGTTCTTATCTTTCCATCCTTCCTAACCTCCATAACCTATCAAGAATCATGAAGTGGAAGGAATAGCGAGGAATATAAAATATCCTTTAAAACATTTCATACTTTTGCTGAGGGGTCAAATTGACCATGAACTCTTACTAGGTTAAACAGCCTTTCGCCGTAAACCTATCTTTTTATGGTAAGTTTACAATCACCAAGAAGGTAAACTACCTCTTCCATACGTAGGTGATCAACCCATCGTATATCTCCATTTCCGGGTATGTTCACCTCAGACATAATACCAAAAATGTTGGATATCTCTTGAAACATTCGTCTAGTCAACTCAATTGACACCGACTACTTCTTTAAATTCTTTTCATAATACATCAAAATGTTTTATGACTTTATGATACTGTACTCTTCATAGTACGTTGAGGACTTCGTCATTATAAATCATACTATAGCGGTTTGTTGATCTTAAGTTCACATCTCACCAGGTTCAATTGCATTAACAACTACATCTTTTTACCATCCTTGCATCAAATGCACAGATGATATAAAATTCATTTTGATATTTTTAAATCAATTTCTGTCTAGCCGAAGCAATTGGCGTAGGCATAAAAAGCATAGCTCTTTTAAAAATCCATTGGTTCCAAAGGCTGAACCAATTATTTTCTTTTTGAAATGTACACATAAGCACAATTTCAATAAACTTTGAAATCTAGCATAGCTAGAAGACTTGGAATATCCTATTCTCCATCTTCCTTCATTGTCTTACTGCGACAATACTTAATATTCTCTAACACCTTCAATGCTAAGTCTAGTAAAAATACTTCATTTTCAGTCTAAACATTAATATACCTTAGTACAGTCCATCAACTTACCACACATTATGAGTTCAGGAACTTTCCACAATAGTATGAGTTTAAGAACATCCAGACAGACCTTAGGCGTCCATTCGCTGAGACGTTCGAAAACATACCATATTATTATGAGTCATGAACTTACCATAAGCATGAGTTTCAAGAACTCGCACTTACCTTATCGTTCTCTACCTACCAAGTATATACATGAGAAAAGATTCACCTTTTCGTCATATACATCTTAATAACGCGACCAATTCCAATGATTATCACTGTAATAAACTGAGCAATTTTTACACCAAAGCACAAACCTCTGCCCATAACAAAGGTTCATACAACTCAGCTATCACATGAGTCCTCAATTGAAATCTTACAACTTCTAAATTTCTCTTTACTTAATACAAATTTTCTTTAATTTATATTCTATCCTTTACAACTCCATCTGAGTTTTTCTTCCCGTACTACTTCGTAGTACCATTCATTTATAGCATTAGCTATAAACCATTCATCGTTTAACAGCTCATCTGTTACTACGATTTACTAATCGTTTAACTCAACGATTTTCTTATCATTCTCTCTACGATTATAGTCTTAGGTACATATACCTAAGAGTTATAACCTATTAGCTTTGATACCACTCTGTAATGCCCCAAAATTCATTTTACTTTCAGACCCGGACTCCATACGTCACGATTCCATTTCCTTCCAAACATACCTCATTATATAGCTAAATATAATGGCATAAGTTCTTAAATTCCAGTTTCTCAAAACCTTATAACCTCTTTCATTACAAATAATGATAATTACATTATTCTTTTCATCTTACACGAGTGACTTTCATCCGCCACCAAGGATACATAGCTGTTCATTAAACTAGTCTATAGTTTAATTATATCATTCTATATTACAAGTCTTCACTTGCTCTTCATGCACATTCATATACTGAATGGCACTTCATCTGGATACCGCTCAGCTTGATCTTTACGGGATCCTTAAGTTCTTTCTAACATCGTACGTTGAAAATGTTTTTCATTTAAAGCAAGTGTGAGCATTCAATTGCCCAACAAGTTATAATAGTTGAACAAACAACTTCAAGAGTTTAAACATTCTTCAGAACTTCAATAACAAAACAAAAGTTATGAAGCATCTTGAATAATAGGAATAGTCTCGATTCCTATCATCTTAAAACATTAGTCATATTCACTTTGAAATACTTTCATTCCTCTACCTTTTTCATACACATCATGTCTGGCTAGAATCATTAGCACAGACTTCACAATAACGGTTCATGTATAAACCGAACATACTTATATTGAACAGTTCAATCACAGAATAATTCATCTCATAAAAACACTGAAGTGTTCAAATTATGGCACAAGGCCTCATACATACTACCACCTTATACATATATCGCACATATGGACTTAGACAAAACTTCTCAAGTTCAACATCTGAGAAGTTTAAGAAACTAGCATTCATATAATATGAATGAAGTTAGGAAACTTGCCTTATGCACAGCTACAGCTTACGCTGAACTGCTCATTCCACATCCCTATATAACACATAAGGAAATAACACATACACCTATTAGTCATATACTTGATTTACGCATTGGTTTACTTAACTTTACTTCCTAAGGTTCGCACTCTTGTAAAATAAGTTTACGCGACTAACTTCTATTACCGGTTTATGGCTTCATGACATACGGAAATGTCTTACTCAAAACGTTCATCACCTTTGATGATTTACATTCTTATCTTCTTCTTATAACCTTTCTAGGACTCAGTACACATCGCGTCTCTACTAGTAGTCCATATGGTACTCTAAGTGGTTTCCCACAAATAACCAACAAACAAGTTCCCGTCTCATCTACACTACCCACACAGTGAGTTAGATCGGTTTCCAGTTTCGTATATACCTTTGCTCTCTAAAGGAATTGTTTAGCCCAGCTCCCATATGTCAACTATCAAAGTTACGATTGTACCACAATCTAACTTCTCTTAACTTATATGTACCATTAAACTATAACGTTCGTTAAGTCAAATTCTTATTCCTTACGGCTTTCTGTCAACTAAATACCACACCTCAGGATTCATTCTTAATCGTCTAAGTCATACAGTCTTTTGTATAATCGGAACGATCATTTAATGTCAATACTATGAGGTCATAGCTTTAAACATTTTATATTATCTTACTCATACCTTACAACGTCCGGTTCATTCAATCTCGGAACGTTGTCCAAGTTATAAACACTAACTCGACTTCTTTACGTTATACGTACTTGTCTTTAATTCAGGTTCCTTAACCGTTCACGGTTAAACATCATTATTCATTACCTTAAGGTCAAACCATACACATAGTGTAGGTTCTGCCCGTTTAATATTCACGCACACTCAACCCTTACGTTGGTTAAAGTGTTTAACGCTTACATTCATTCTAACATTCTCTATCCGACTCACACTCGAACTTTCATTAATCTTATTACCGTTCGCTACGGCTTTTTATGATAAATCATATCTTACTTACTACTTTCGTTAACGTCCAAGTTATAAAACCATTGTACACTTAGAACATTCGTCCAACGCGAATATTATTCACAAGTGTTAGTTCCTAGTAGGCACAATAGATCTAGAAGCGGGGGTTAAATAGATCCTTTTTAATTTAAAATACTTTTCTGGTTACTTTGTATTGCTCATAATTTAGCATATGACAAACATAAAAATCTTTTCAAGCACAACGGAATACGTAAAAGATCCCCTTCATTGATATATTCATAATCATACATAAATTGTTCGTAGAGTTAGTTCGGTTGTAAGCAGTTAGAACATACAAAGCAATTATAGCAGTTATAGTACATAATGTAAATGACATAATGTAAAAGACACAAGGTGTTTTGAGTGGTTCAGAGACTCAAGCTCCTAATCCACTCTTCTGTTTTCAACTAGCAAGATTTCCACTAAGGAAGGGCAGCACCCTGAATCACTAAGATTCCTTCAAGGCCAGCAGCCTTGGAACTTCAGTTCACTAAGAACTCTTCAAGGCCAGCTGCCTTGAAACTCCTCTAGTTCCTTAGGAACTCTTCAAGCCCAGCAGGCTTGGAACTGCATTTAGTCCCTCCGGGCAAGGACCCCTGAGGCCCTGGTTTCTTGAGTTATTTGTTTGTTTGTTTGTTTGTTTGTTGGAGTTGGTGTTGAGCTGCTAAGATGTCTTCATGCTCTGAACATCTTCTGGACTTCACAGGTTGGCGTGATCACCCCTAAAGTGTAGTTGAGTGTTGCATGATGCTCAACTTCTTCAGTTACTCAACCACTTTTGATGATCCCTTGATGACAGCCTTCAAGATCATTCCTCTTGACACATGATGGCTGCGCATGATGGGTTTCTAAGATGACTGTAAGCTCTTCTTCTAGGTACTTAGAAACTTTCTCATGCTTTCCATCATGATGACGTTTGTGATCTCTCTTCTTGATACTTGATGTCTTCTCATGATGGACTTGCTAAGATGACTGTGAGCTCTTCTCTGTGGTACTTAGAGTCTTCCCATGATGGACACCAAGATGACATGTCGCTCTTCTTTCTCTTGACAGTTCAGAACACTCTTCATGTAGTAGAACTCTCACTTCTACATTGTAGAACCCTCACTTCTACTTCTTTCTTTGTATAACTCTATGTGTTCTTGGTGGATCGTAGAGTGAGCCTTCGGACTCACTATCTTACATGGTTTAGAACAGTCCACCTTTACTCTAAACTCGGCAACTCCAACAAACTTTTATCTTTGAAGCTCTAGCTGATTTATACTCCTTCCCAATCCTTCCGTTGGAAAGTAGCCATTGAAAGCTATTCAAACATCTTCACAGATCTCAAGTTTCTTGAGGTAGACTGCTGATGTGACAAGTTATACTTTCTCTGACATTGCAGTCTACTATTTCACCTACCCATCAGAGATGTCACTTTAATGTCTTGGGAAGGTCGAAGACTTTATTTCCTCCTTCTGATTTCTAGATCAGAGGTTGTCCTTTTGCATCGATGCTCTCAATAAGCTTTTGTCCGAATATTACCCTTCAGATTGAACTGTTGCCAATTCTTCAGTCTTCAGCTATTCGAACTCTAAGATTCAGATGCATGTCTTCAAGGATCTGATCATAGTGCCTTGTTGACTGGTAGAGACAACACTACGATCTTGAAGAGTGTTGATTGGATCTTCAATGTAGAACACCTCTTCCTTCTCTTGTGCAGTGCTTCAACACTTCTGTTTGCCTTAATAGTTCTCAGATACTGATGACTCGACTTCTTGGCCCTGGCCTCTTCTGAATAGCAAGACACTTCAGATTTGTGGCGTGTCCAGCTCGCTTTCTCCTTCTGATCTCCCGTTCAGTGATCATCAATGGACTGACCCAATGCTTAATCACTTTAGCCTTGTTCTTCTTGGTCATCCCAAGATCTCTGTATGTACTTCATCGTTCTTCCTTTGTTTGAAAAACACTACGATCCTCTTGCTGCTCCCAAGATCGTTGTCTTCTATCTCGCTTGATGACTCTCGCACTTGTTGGCTTTCCTTAGTCAGTTGCTGAAGTCTTCTTCTGATCTCCTTGTGGAAGACTTCATCTCAAATGGCTTCACAACTCAATCCTGATGCTGATTGGGTTGGCGCTTAGATCTTCTATTAGCTTGCATGCCATTCGTTGAGTGCTCTCTTGTTTCCTTGGATGTAACATTTATAAGACCCCAACTTTTATGAATAAAGAATAATTTTCTCGAAATATATTTTTGAATATTATGGTGTGGATTTGATATAATGTTATAGTTGTGGGTAATATTTTAAATTTTTGCAAAGTAAGCAAGTGGTTATATAATATTCGATTGGTCGAGGAATATTCGTTTTAACAGGGAATATTCGTACGATGACACAATCATTGGTGGACCCCACAACGAAAGTATTGTCGTAGTTAGAAAACGACAAAGTTATTTTTTTATAAAAATAATGACGGAGGTGTTACCGTTAAAACTGTTGAACTACCCTAGTAAAAAAGTACGCGATGAATACGCATGGTTGCATAGTAGCACACCAGATTGATTATTGATGCTTATGTGAGAAGTGACTCGATTATACTCAATTATTGCTACAATAATTGTTTGCATCAGATCTCTCTCATATTATTGATTTAATTATTGTTACAATATCATCTGCATAATATGTTATATTATTAAATCAATAATTGAGACAACAAAGTTATTCATATTATTATTTGCAATATTGACAATGTCTAGAAGTTCTGTCAAGGAGAGGTTTGGTCACCTAATTGCGCGTCAATAAAGAGAAATCCTTATCGGAAAGCCCCCTCTTTCCTGGGAATGACCTGGTTGTTAAATATTGTGAATTATAATATTAATGATGAATAAGTTCGTGTGGATTAAAGATTAATTTTATAGTTCCATTGTGTTGGACTTATATGTGTTAGTATAATTGATGTCTGGAGGTTATATTGTTCAATCGGGTATTCGGGGCATTTTTCGTGTCAGAGTACTATTCACCAGTATGAGTTACTATTCACGGGGTACTATTCACCCGTAAGATATATTTCTTTTCGGTCCAAATCATTTTTGGGTACAATATTATTCCATGAGGAGATGTGTTAATTTTTTAGACGGTTGGTTGAAGTTATAATAGTAAATCAATATGGATCGCTGGTTTAAAGTTTTAATAGTAAATCAGTATGGACCGTTGCTTTAAGTTTTAATAGTAAACCAATATGGACCGTCCGTTTAAAAGTAAATCAATCTAGACCGTTCATGAATTAGTTACTATTCAGTCTTCTCCTATAAATAGAAGCTCATTCCTTCATTATTTCTTACGAATTCACTTAAACTCTAGAAAGAGAAACTATAGAGAGAAAGAAGAAAAGTATTCTGCTACTTCACTACTCCAATATCCAGTTTCTTCTAAGGTAGGGGATATTATTTGTTGTACTCGTAAAGAAATTATTCTTTCTTTGTTCGTGAAGAGAACTTCTGTTATTCCATTCTTTATTATTATGTTCGAATAACCTGTATATGTGAAGTACCGCATACATGGTGAAATTCTTCTGTTATTCCATTCTTATTATTCTGTTGGAATAACCTGTCTATGCAAAGTACTGCATACATGGTGACATTCTTCTATTATTCCATTATTTATTATTCTGTTGGAATATCCTGTAAAATAACGCTTACAGGACACGGTTCCATTATTTATTATTACATCAAAATTTCCTATTTATGCGTTTACTGTGGAATGGTTCCATTATTTATTTTTCTCGTTAGGAATAACCTTTACATGCGATCTATCGCATGCATGGTGAAATCCTTCTGCTATTCCATTCTTTATTATTACATTGGAATAACTTTGTCTATGTGGATTACCACGTGCATGGTGAATGATCCTTCGTATTCATTCCTTATTAAATTGTGGAAATGATCTCATCACGTGGATTACTGTATGGCGGGCAAAATCCATTTGCATGAGCTTTCATATATTTTATTATACTCGGTTGGTTAAAGCTTTGGCTTCTATTCTCCATGAAATTAGTGGAATATCCTTGATATTTGCGCTTCACTCAATATCTTTTCATGGAAATATTCTTCCGAGCATTCTTGAATTTTCTTGTACAAAGCGGATCATGTTGACAATTTGACGTTATTGAGTTCGGATAAATTAACTTAAAAATCTTTAAAATTTATTCTTGAACTTTTTTTTATTGAATTGTCATCATCCTCATGCTTATATTATGTTGAAAGTCATCTTTGGCTTACATGCATAGATGGACTTGGTATGATTATGACCGAGGATTATTCGATATAATCATGGCCGTAATGTGACGAATGATGTGGTAAAAGTCCTCATTGGCACATGTAGTTCATTAGTGGACGATTGTTGGTATGATTATGACCGAGGATTATTCGGTATAGTCATGACCATTGATGATTACATGAATATCCTTGGTAGTGGAGTAGGGATGATTCGATTTTATTTATTAAAGCGAGTCTCAAATGATAAAGTTGATGAAAACTTTTTAAATCATAGAAGATAGTAGATTTTATACCTTACTTGACTCTTCTAATGGATTGCTTGATCCGTATGATTAAACTTGTTGTCTATTATATTCTATCGGTTTAACATTATTGAAGGCTAATGATAATTTATTCTGCATTATCTTAGTCATAATATTTCTTACTGGGCTAGTTGAGCTCACCCTTTCTTTCACTGTTATATTTCTTAGAGGTGAAGTATCCTATGGAAATTGATGACAAGCTATTTCAGATGCAATATGGTACAACCCTATTGGATAAAGTTAAGGAGGCTCAACTTCAGGACAAAGAATGTAAAAAGGTGACAAAGAAGATATCTGAAGGAACTAAACCGAGATTTAAGATGGATAAGGAAGGAATACTGAGATTTGAGAGTAGAATTTGGGTACTGCCAGTACAAGAGATTAAGGAAGAAATTTTGAGCGAGGCTCATAGTTCAAGATATTCGATTCACCCTGGTAGTACCAAGATGTATCAAGATCTTCGACAACATTTTTGGTGGCCGAATTTGAAACGTGATGTTGCAGAATGTGTCGCCAAGTGTCTTACCTATTAGAAAGTAAAAGCAGAACATCAGAGACCAAGTGGATTGCTTCAACCGTTAGAAATCCCAGAATGGAAATGGGAACATATTACAATGGACTTCGTGGTTGGCCTTCCGACGACTCAGAAAGGCTATGATGCAGTATGGGTTATAGTTGATCGACTGACGATATCCGCACACTTCCTTCCTATCAAAATTAGATTCAACTTGGATCAGTTGGCAAGCCTATACGTAAAAGAAATTATTTTGAGACACGGAGTGCAGTGTCAATTGTTTCTGATAGAGATCCGCGTTTTACATCGCACTTATGGAAACGTCTACAGGAATGCATGGGTACGCAATTGCGAATGAGTACAGCTTACCACCCTCAAACAGACGGGCAAAGCGAGAGAATGATTCAAACATTAGAGGATATGCTAAGAGCCTGTGTGATGGACTTTAAAGGAAATTGGGATGATCACCTACCGTTAGTAGAGTTCGGCTACAACAACAGTTACCATGTTAGTATTGGCATGCCGCCTTATGAAGCGTTATACGGAAGAAAGTGCAGAACTCCGCTTTACTAGGATGAAGTTGGTGAAAGACAATTGCTAGGGCCATAATTGGTACAACAGAGAGCAGAAATAGTCAAAGTGATCCGAGCACGACTGGTAGCAGCTCAAGATCAACATAAGAAATACGCTAATCCACATCGTAAAAATATCGAGTTTGAATCAGGTAGTTATGTTTTCTTGAAGGTCTCTCCCTGGAAGGGAAAGATCAGGTTCGAAAAGAAAGGGAAATTGAGCCCAAGATTCATTGGACCCTTTGAAGTACTTCGAAGAATCGGAGAAGTCGCGTACGAGGTAGCCTTACCTCCAGCACTCGAGAACGTCCACAACGTCTTCCATGTTTCTATGTTACGACCTTACAAAGCCGATTACAAGCATGTAATTGAATACGAACCCCTGCATTTGGAGAAAGACTTATCTTACGAATAAATTCCTGTCCAAATTGTCGACCGAAAATAACAAGTTCTCATAAATAAAGTTATACATTCTGTTAAGTTAATTTGGAGGAACCACAACACCAAGAAAGCTACGTTAGGAACTCGAAGAGAATATGATGAAGAATTACCTCATTTATTTACTTAATTATATATGGCGATTACGGGGACATAATCTTTATAAGGGGGGAGAATGTAACGGTCGAATTTATTGAGTCATGATTACGGGGATGAATCCTTTTAAGGGGGAAAGATGTGACGAATGAGATTTTGTAAATTTATTTTAATATTTATTGAATTAAATAAATATTTTTTGATGATTTAATTATTGGATTAAATAATTAATTGATGCAATTGTGGTAGATTAATTTAATTATATATGTTACATTTATTAAATTAATGTAGAGAATAATTATTATTCAAATATGTATTTATGTGAGCTTATTGAATTAAATGAAATATTTAATTTAGCATGATGTTATTTTAATTAATTTAATTAATTAGAGATTTAATAATTTGATATAATTAATTAATTAGAAAATTAATTATATGATTATGTGAATTTATGAGAAATTATTATATTTAATTTTAAATAAAATATTGGATTTATTTTATAAGGAGTGTGACATAAATTAAACTATATGACAAAGCTTTATTAAATTAAATGATTTTGAAATCTATTAAGCCTAGCCAAACATGGCCTTAGTGGTAGTTACTAGAAGTTACCCATGACTGGGTTAACTGACCAGTATGCGCATCAGTTTTCCTTTCCTTTTTTATACGTACTATTTTCATTAATTTGCCTAA
The DNA here is from genome assembly GCA_020205605.1 of Panax ginseng. NCBI lineage: Eukaryota > Viridiplantae > Streptophyta > Magnoliopsida > Apiales > Araliaceae > Panax > Panax ginseng. The sequence continues at coordinate 66,864,843 of CM035145.1, read as the reverse complement.
GTCTAGAAAGCTTAACAGAGAGAAATACATAGAAAGAGTTGAGAATTTAGAAATTGTTAATAGGATTGTGAGAGTCATCTGAGAATGAATTCATCTTCCATTAATTCTATGCTTGGGTAATCTCTTCCACCCGATTCCTTTTCACGTCAATTAGTTTTTATAAGAAAATGGCTTTCAAAACTTATGTAAAATCACTGTAATTGAGAAAGGGTTTGATTATGAGTTTATATTTGGGTTAAGATGTATCAAATCATATTTAATTATATATATTTCACAAACCATATCATCTGTTTCATTAAAATACATGTCGTATATGTTTTTCAAAATTACAGAGTTTAGGTTTTGGCCATATGGCCTTATACGTGATATTTCATGTGTTGATCGTATATTATCCCTAAATTTTACATTCGTATGCTGTTATGCATGCTGATATGAAGAAGACCAAAGTTTAAATAAACGGATTCGGTGTTATAACGAATCCGTAGTGACAAATTTCATGTTTTATTTTCAACACCTTCAAGAACATCAAAGTCAGTGAAATTATAGATTTTAATTATGTGATTATGTGTTTTAATGGGTTAAAATCACTTTATAGATGTTGGGTAATGATTATGTATAAATCATAGCATGTGGGTATGTTAATTTAGTGAAATTGATGATCATTTTGTGTCCTTTTCGCTGAACTCTGTGTTCTTCGTGAACTGGGAATCAAAGTCTGGAGTTTCAGGCGCGCTGCCAACTCGAAGGCTGAAGTCCCGCCACCAAGCGCCAAGTCTCGAGTCATTGACATGCACTTGCCATTGACACCAAGAGTCCAGTCCAAATGCCATCCATCGCCACCGCACTGCCAAGATCAAGTATAAAAGTGGTAATATTGTATTTTCACTCTCCAGAAAGTTCAGAAATGTAATTTTAAAAATGTTTAAGTCTAACAATGTGTTAGTAAATTAATTTAATGAACATGTAAACATGTTAGAAGTATAATGAGATGTTAAATTAGTTGTTTAACATGTAAATAACATAATGGCATGTGGATTGAATTATTAATACATAATTAACTTGTTATTCATGAAGTACAAATTATGTGACAAAGTGGTAATTTGATTAAGTATAGTCATAACCAAAGTTTAGACAAAAGAATGATCATTGATGATTAGTTAAGTTATAATTAACTGGTATTGTGAATGTGAATGGTATGTAAGATTAAATTCAAAGAACTTCCTTAATAAAGTGTAATCTACGCACGAGGCAAGTTTCCTAACCCTACTTGTCATTATTGTTCAAGTTTATTATTTACCTCGAGTAAATTATCATTACTATTATTCAAGTTCAAATGTTATATTAAAGAATTATTATCTTTTCAAACCATGATTCAGTTATACAATAATTGTCCTATTGTATACTTCTTGAGATTATTAATCAGATTGAATATCATTACTGTTGAACCTGGATAGACTAGTGAACCGTATTGCTTCAACTAGTCCATAGTTGATGAACGTTCTAAATTTCAGAACCCTTGATGAATTATCCAAACCAAACTTCCTTTAGTGCGGACTCGAATGTCAAACTGAGATGAACAACCCTGTAAAGGGATTTACTTATGCGTTAGCGTTAAGATATTGTGCACAGTATGGTACTAAGGGTTGATCCCCCTAAGTACGAGAAGAAAGGTCCATAGTCTTATGACTGTTAAAGGTTTCAAGTATAACCCTTGTTAACCTAGGACATAGTTCAAGGTCTTATGACCCTCAGAATTATTTTGATTCTTGTTATTTATTCTTGATTCAAAAGTTGAGCTTTTATTCAGATGTCTTTAATTCACTCGCATGTTATTATACTGTTATTTCATTGTTATACTTGTGGGCAATAGTGTTCACTCTTGCTTAATAATAACATTGCAGTTAAGAACGAAAGAACTGATGAACCTTCCACTAGTAAAGACAAGGGAAAAGTTAGCAAGTGATGAAGACTTGTTGTTTATATGATGGTGTATTTTGTTTAGGACTTAAGTTAATGATGTTGTTTAAGACTTATTGTTTATATTTCCGCACAGATGTTTAAGGTTAGTTTAACCTAAGATTGTATTATTATTATTTGGATGTTGTAAACCTTAAAGGGAAGATTTTTATTCTATCTATTGCATGGTTTGCATTTATTATGGGTAGATAGATAGATGATATTTGTACAGTGAACACCATATCCCGTGGAATTGAAGTACCCGGATTTGGGGGTGTCACAGTATTCGACACATTAAAGAGGTAGAGTTCATCAAGTTGGATCAGAACAATATGACCGTGGCGCAGTACGAAGCTAAGTTTGCCGAGTTGTCCCGGTTTGCATCCCACTTGGTTGATAATGAGGAGAGAATGACGCGGATGTTTTTAAGAGGTTTGAAACCGGAGATACGTCAATATCTTATTTCTCATAAACTGTGTTTGTATTCAGATGTTGTAAATAGGGCTCAGTTATTGGAGCGCGATAACAAGTCAACGCAACCAAGAGAAAGCAGCCAGCAGAATGAAAATACTAGTGGTAACAGTCATCGAAGCGGTGACAACAAACGTGGAGGGAATCAACATGCCAGAAATGGTAACCACTTCGGTGGTAATCATGGCCAAGATAATAAAAATGGGAGTTTCAAGAAGAGGAGATTTAATAATGATGGAAGAACGTCAGCACCATCACCTATTGTTAAGGAAGGAGAATGACCGCCGGTCGTATGTTACAAATGCGGAGGGGAGGGACACATCAGTCCAAACTGTACGCAGCAGTCCAAAGCATGTTACAATTGTAGAAGAGAAGCTCACCTAGCCCGATTTTGTCGTGCACCGAAGTCAAGTCCAGCTGGGATGGAGGCATCAAAGTCCATCCCAGATAAGACAAAACTGGTAGTTCAAGGGAGAGCGTTTGTTGTAACCTCCTAAAAAGCAAGGAACTCAAATGAGGTCATCACATGTAAGCTTATCATAAACTCCAGTGAAGTATATACCTTATTTGATACCGGCTCTACCCATTCTTTTATTTCTCCTACTAGCGCTCAACGTTTAAATTTGACTCCGGAGAATTTGGACTTTGACTTATCGGTTGAAACTCCGTTGGGAGAAACCTTCATTACATCCACGATTTATAAGTCTTGTTTGATTCAAATCGGTAACCGCACATTACATGTCGATCTTATTTCTTTAAAAAAACTTGCGTTTGACGTAATTCTAGGGATTGATTGGTTAACTACTCATCCTGCAAAAATTGATTGTTTTCGTAAGGTTGTTAGTTTTCATATTCCTAATCAACCTATTATGCGAATTCAAGCGACCAAACCATTAAAATCAATCACAGTAATTTTAAGCCAGAAAGCTTTTCGTTTATTGAAAAACGGATGTCAAGCTTTCTTAGCTCATGTCACAGATTTAAGCAAAAATACGTCAGTTTTGAATGATATTTCTATTGTTAATAAATTTCCTGACGTATTCCCTGAAGAACTTCCTGGCCTACCCCCAGAGCGTGAAATTGAATTTTTTATCAACCTTAAACCTGGTACAAAACCCATTTCCAAAGCCCCATATCGAATGGCTCCTATTGAACTTCTGGAGTTAAAGACCCAATTGCAGGAATTGTTAGACATTGGTTTCATTCGTCCTAGTACATCTCCTTGGGGTGCTCCTGTTCTATTCATGAAGAAGAAAGATGGGAGTATGCGACTTTGTATTGACTATCGAGAATTGAACCATGTCACCATCAAGAATAGGTATCCGTTTCTTCGCATTGATGACCTGTTTGACCAGTTGCAAGGAGCACAATTCTTTTCAAAGATCGATCTTCATTCTAGATATCATCAGCTGAAGGTTAAAACTGAGGATATTCCAAAGACTGCCTTCAGAACTCGGTACGGGCATTATGAATTCTTGGTCATGTCTTTTGGATTGACTAATGCTCCTTCTGCCCTTATGGATATGATGAACCGAGTATTCAAGGAATATTTGGATCACTTTGTGGTTGTCTTTATTGATGACATTCGCATATATTCCAAAAGCCGTGAAGATCATGAGCAACACTTGAAGAAATGTGAGTTCTGGCTTGAGGAAGTTGCATTCCTTAGGCATGTGATATCAAATCATGGAATATCTGTTGACCCAGCGAAGATTGAAGCAATTCAAAGCTGGGAGGAACCAAAGTCAGTGACCAAAGTACGTAGCTTTCTCGGCTTAGCTAGTTATTATCAGAGATTTGTGGAAGGATTTTCTCGAATCGCTACTCCATTAACTCAGCTGACTCGAAAGATACAAAGTTTGGTTGGAACGAGGAATGTGAGAAGTGTTTTCAAGAACTCAAGGGAAGACTCATTTCAGCACTTGTTCTGACAATACCATCTGGCTTAGAGGGATTTGTCATCTAGAGTGATGCTTCGGGCAAAGGGTTAGGATGTGTTCTCATGCAACATGGGAAAGTCATAGCATATGCTTCTCGGCAACTCAAAGAATATGAGAGGAATTATTCTACTCATGATCTAGAGTTGGCAGTTGTTGTCTTCGCACTTAAGATTTGGAGGCATTACCTGTATGGAGAGAAGGTGGAGATCTATACGGATCATATAAGCCTCAAATATTTTTTCACCTAAAAGGAACTCAACATGCGGCAACGATGTTGGCTTTAAATGTTGAAAGACTATGATCATACCATTCAATACCATCCTGGTAAAGCGAACGTAGTAGCTGACGCATTGAGTAGAAGATCATATTCGAGTACAAGTGCAATATTGTCAACACAAAGGCCCATTTTGTATGACTTACAAAGGATGGAGATATAGTTAAAGACTCTAGGGACCCATGTGATGATGTCGAATATACGAGTAGAATCGACTTTAATCGATAAAGTTAAAGCTGCTCAAGCTACAGACCTGGAGCTGATACGTATGAGGAAGAAAGTGCAAGAAGGTGCTGTTTCGGAAGCAAGAATCGATGAAGAAGGAATACTTCGAGTCAACTCCAGACTTTGTGTTCCTAATGACCCTGATTTAAAAGTATAAAATCATGATGGAGGCGCACAACACACCGTTTGCAATCCATCCTGGGAGTACCAAAATGTATCATGATCTTCGACATACATTTTGGTGGAGCAATAAGAAGATAGAGATAGCGGAGTTTATCTCAAGATGTTTAACTTGTCAACAAGTCATGGCGGAGCACCAAGTACCAAAAGGTCCATTGCAACCACTTAAATTCCAGAATGGAAGTGGGAGCATATTACCATGGATTTCATTACAGGTCTTCCCAAGGTTTCTCAAGGCATAGATGCAATTTGGCTCATTGTTGATAGATTGACCAAGTCTGCTCACTTCTTACCTATACGAGAAACTTATACACTTGAACGTCTTGCTCGTATGTACATAAACGAAATTATAAGACTGCATGGTATGCCAGTATCCATCGTTTCTGATCGAGACCCAAGATTCACTTCACTATTTTGGGTTAGTTTGCAGAAAGCTATGGTCACGGATTTACGATTTAGCTCGACATATCATCCTCAGACGGACGGGCAGTTGGAGAGGACTATTCAAACTCTTGAAGATCTATTAAGACTTTGTGTCCCTGACTTCAAGGGAAGTTGGGATAAGTTCTTACCATTGGTGGAGTTTTCCTACAACAACAGTTATCAAACAAGTATTGCCATGGCTCTATTTGTGGCGTTGTATGGGAGAAAGTGTCGTTCTCCAGTATGCTGGGATGAGGTGGGTGAAGCAACATTGTTGGGACCGGAGTTGGTACGTATAACTACAGAAAAGATTCAAACGATCCGACAACGTATAAAAACTTCACAAGATCGACAAAAGAGTTATGCTGATCTTCATCGAAAGGACGTAGAATTCGATATTGGAGATCATGTGTCGTTACGTGTTGCTCCATGGAAAGGAGTTACGAGATTTGGAAAGAGAGGAAAGCTCAATCCTCGATTCATTGGCCCATTTTTAATTCTCGAGCGAGTAGGAACTGTGGCCTATAGACTCGCCTTACCGCCAAGTATGTCTCGTGTTCATAACGTCTTTCACATATCTATGTTACGTAAATATGTGAAAGACCCGAACTACATTATTGAGTTAGAACTAGACGAGATAGAAGAAGATTTAACGTATGAAGAGTTGCATGTTAACATCTTGGATAAGAAGGATCATGTTCTATGCTCTAAGATTATACCTTAAGTCAATGTTTTGTGGAGGAACCACGATGTGGAGGAAATGACTTGGGAGTTAGAATCTGAGATGAAGTCAAGGTATCCTCATCTCTTCGACATACCAGGTATGTACCCTAATTTCGAGGACAAAATTTCATAAGAAGGGGAGGTTGTAAGACCCCAACTTTTATGAATAAAGAATAATTTCTCTAAATATATTTTTGAATATTATGGTGTGGATTTGATATAATGTTATAGTTGTGGGTAATATTTATAAATTTTGCAAAGTAAGCAAGTGGTTATATAATATTCGATTGGTCGGGGAATATTCGTTTTAACAGGGAATATTAAATGCGACGGCATAATCATTAGTGGACCCATAGAATTCGGAAGTATTGTCATAGTTAGAAAATGACAAAATTATTTTTTTATAAAAATAACGGCAGAGGTGTTACCGTTAAAACTGTTGAACTACCCGGTAGTAAAAGTACAGTAATACACGTGGTTGCATAGTAGAATACGGTATTCATTATTGATGCTTATGTGAGAAGTCACTAAGTTATACTCAATTATTACTACAGTAATTGCTGCATCATATCTCTAATATTATTGATTCAATTATTGTTACAGTATCATCTGCTTAATATGATATATTATTAAATCAATAATTGAGACGACAAAGTTATTCATATTATTATTTGCAATATTGACAATGTCTAGAAGTTCTGTCAAGGAGAGGCTTGGTCACCCAATTGCGCGCCAATAAAGAGAAATCCTTATCGAAAAGCCCCTCTTCACGGAGCGACACAGGTTGTTAAATATTGTGAATTATAATATTAATGATGAATAAGTTCGTGTTGATTAAAGATGAATTTTATAGTTCCATTGTGTTGGACTTATTTGTGTTAGTATAATTGATGTCTGGAGGATATATTATTTAATCGAGTATTCGGGACACTTTTCGTGTTGTAGTACTATTAATGAGTTACTATTCACGAGTTACTATTCACGAGTTACTATTCATAAGTTCCTATTCACAAGTTACTATTCATGAGTTACTATTCACGAGATACTATTCACGAGGTACCAAAATGTATCATGATCTTCGACATACATTTTGGTGGAGCAATATGAAGATAGAGATAGCGGAGTTTATCTCAAAGGTGTTTAACTTGTCAATGAGTCAAGCCGGAGCATCAAGTACCAAAAGGTCCATTGCAACCACTTGAAATTCCTGAATGGAAGTGGGAGCATATTACCATGGATTTCGTTACCGGTCTTCCTAAGGTTTCTCAAGGCATAGATACGATTTGGGTCATTGTTGATAGATTGACCAAGTCTACTCATTTCTAACTAATACGAGAAACTTATACACTTGAACGTCTTGCTCGTATATATATAAACGAGATTGTAAGACTGCATGGTATGCCGGTATCCATAGTTTCTGATCGAGACCCAAGATTCACTTCACGATTTTGGGTTAGTTTACAAAAAGCTATGGGCACAGACTTACGATTTAGCTCGGCATATCATCCTCGCATCGGACGGACGATGGAGAGGACTATTCAAACTCTTGAAGATCTATTAAGACTTTGTGTCCCTGACTTCAAGGGAAGTTGGGACAAGTTCTTACCATTGGTGGAGTTTTCCTACAAACAACAGTTATCAAACAAGTATTGGCATGGCTCTATTTGAGGCGTTGTATTGAAGAAAGTGTCGTTCTCCAGTATGCTGGGATGAGGTAGGTGAAGCAACGTTGTTGGGACCGGAGTTGGTACGTATGACTACAGAAAAGATTCAAACAATCTGACAACGTATAAAAACCTCACAAGATCGACAAAAGAGTTATGTTGATCTTCATCGAAAGGACGTGGAATTCGATACAGGAGATCATGTGTTGTTATGTATTGCTCCGTGGAAAGGAGTTACGAGATTTGGAAAGAGAGGGAAGCTCAATTCTCGATTCATTAGCCCATTTTTACTCCTCAATCGAGTAAGAACTGTGGCCTATAGACTTGCCTTACCGCCAAGTATGTCTCATGTTCATAATGTTTTTCACATACCTATGTTACGTAAATATGTGAAAGACCAGAACCACATTATTGAGTTAGAACCAGATGAGATAGAGGAAGATTTAACGTATGAAGAGTTACCTGTTAAAATCTTGGATAAGAAGGATCATGTTCTACACTCCAAGGTTATACCTCAAGTCAAAGTTTTGTGGAGAAACCATGATGGGGAGGAAATGACTTGGGAGTTAGAATCTGAGATGAAGTCAAGGTATCCTCATCTCTTCGACATACCAGGTATGTACCCTAATTCTGAGGATGAAATTTCATAAGAAAGGGAGGTTGTAAGACCCCAACTTTTATGAATAAAGAATAATTTTCTCAAATTATATTTTTGAATATTATCGTGTTGATTTGATATAATGTTATAGTTGTGGGTAATATTTACAAATTTTGCAAAGTAAGAAAGTTGTTATATAATATTCGATTGGTCGGGGAATATTCGTACGACGACACAATCATTGGTGGACCCCTCAATGGAAGTATTGTTGTAGTTAGAAAATGACAAAATTATTCATATTATTATTTGCAATATTGACAATGTCTAGAAGTTCTGTCAAGGAGAGGTTTGGTCACCTAATTACGCGCTAATAAGGAGAAATCCTTATCGGAAAGTCCCCTCTTTCACAGGAGCGACACAGTTGTTAAATATTGTGAATTATAATATTAATGATGAATAAGTTCGTGTTGATTAAAGATGAATTTTATAGTTCCATTATGTTGGACTTATTTGTGTTAGTATAATTGATATCTGGAGGTTATATTGTTCAATCGGGTATTCGGGGCACTTTTCGTGTCGGAGTACTATTCACGAGATACTATTCATGAGTTACTATTCACGAGGTACTATTCACCCGTAAGATATATTTCTTTTCGGTCCAAATCATTTTTGGGTACAATATTATTCCATGAGGAGCTGTGTTAATTTTTTGGACGGTTGGTTGAAGTTATAATAGTAAATCAATATGGATCGCTGGTTTAAAGTTTTAATAGTAAATCAGTATGGACCGTTGCTTTAAGTTTTAATAGTAAACCAATATGGACCGTCCGTTTAAAATTAAATCAATCTAGACCGTTCATGAATTAGTTACTATTCAGTCCATTCTCCTATAAATAGAAGCTCATTCCTTCATTATTTCTTACGAATTCACTGTAACTCTAGAGAGAGAAACTATAGAGAGAAAGAAGAAAAGTATTCTGCTACTTCTCTACTCCAATATCCAGTTTCTTCTAAGGTAGGGGATATTATTTGTTGTACTCGTAAGGGGTATTCTTTTGTTTCTTATTCGTGAAGAGAACTTCTGTTATTCCATTCTTTATTATTATGTTGGAATAACCTGTATATATGTGAAGTACCGCATACATGGTGAAATTCTTCTGTTATTCAATTCTTATTATTCTGTTGGAATAACCTATCTATGCAAAGTATTGCATACATGGTGACATTCTTCTATTATTCCATTATTTATTATTCTGTCAGAATATCCTATCTTTGCGTTTACGCCGGACCTGGTTCCATTATTTATTATTCCATCGGAATTTCTTGTTTGTGCGTTTACGCCAGACCTGGTTCAATTATTTATTTTTCTGTTAGGAATAACCTTTCTGTGCAGTCTATCGCACGCATGGTGAATCCTTCTGTTATTCCATTCTTTATTATTCTGTTGGAATAACCTGTCTATGTGGATTACCACATGCATGGTGAATGATCCTTCGTATTCATTCCTTATTAAATTGTGGAAATAATCTGTCTACGTGGATTACCGCATGGCGGGCAAAAATCCATTTGCAGTTTCATATATTCTATTATACTCAGTTGGTTAAAGCTTTGGCTTCTATACTCCATGAAAGTAGTGGAATATCCTTGATATTTGTGCTTCACCCAATATCTTTTCATGGAAATATTCTTCTGAGCATTCTTAAATTTTACTGCACCAAGCAGTATCATGTTGACAATTTGGACGTTATTGAGTTCAGGATAAATTAACTTATAAATCTTTAAAATTTATTCTTGAACTTGTTTTATTGAATTGTCATCATCCTCATACTTATATTATGCTGAAAGTCATCTTTGGCTTACGTGCATAGATGGACTTGGTATGATTATGACCAGAGATTATTTGGTATAATCATGACCGTAATGTGACGAATGATGTGGTAAAAGTCCTCATTGGCCTTTAGTTCATTGGTGGACAGTTGTTGATATGATTATGACCTGGGATTATTCGGTATAGTCATGACCATTGATGATTACATGAATATCCTTGGCCGTGGAGCAGGGATGGTTCGATTTTATTTATTAAGCTGAGTCTCAGCGATAAAGTTGATGAAAAACTTTTTAAATCATAGAAGATAGTATATTTTATTGTGACGCCCCCGAAATTAGGTATACATCACCCATCTTGAGTCGCCAGATACATGGTACAGAATTCAAATACAACTGAATAATATAACTGTCATGTATAATACGACAAAACATAAACTGTGAGTTTGAATACAAATATTGTCTACTAGAGATTATATAATCTCAAAAGGAGTCCTCATTCCAATTATTATCACACTATTTCACAGAATGGTGAGGACTACTAATGCACCATCTAGGACCATCACTCTGTTCCTCGACTAGTCCCACCTACGTTCTCATTTTCTGAAGAGAACAATGAAAGAAAGGGTGAGCTCAACTAGCCCAGTAAGAAATATTAAGACTAAGATAATGCAAAATAATTTATCATTAGCCTTCAACAGTGCTAAACTGATAAAATATAACAAACATCAAGTTTAACTGCAGCGGAACATGCAATCCATTAGAAGAGTCAAGTAGGGAATAAAATCTACTATCTTCTATGATTTAAAAGGTTTTTCATCACTTTTATCGCTGGGACTCAGCTTAATAAATAATCCACATCATCGAATCACCCCTGCACTACGGCCAAGGATATTCTTTAGTATCACGACCACGAATTATCCATGCACTACGGCTTAAAATAATCGTGTTTTCATCAACGGTCCTGATCATGCCATAAAACAATTCATCTTTGCACTACGGCCAAAGAGAATCCATAGCCATAATCATATCAAAAATTGTCCATCAATGCACTACGGGCCAATGAGGACTTTTTCCACATCATTTGTAACATTACGGTTATGATTATACCGAATAATCCTTGGTCATAATCATACCAACTCCATCTATGCACTACAGGCCATAGATGTCTTTCAACATAATATAAACATGAGGATGATGAAAATGATATACGAATTCAATAAAACAAGTTCAAGAATTAATTTATCCAGGAACTGATAATGTTCAAATTGTCAACATGATACTGCTTTGTAGAGTAAAATTCAAGAATGCTCAGAAGAATATTTCCATGAAAAGATATTGAATGAAGCGCAAATATCAAGGATATTCCACTAATTTCATGGAGTATAGAAGTCAAAACTTTAACCAACTGAGTATAATAACGAATGGAATAACAAAAGAAATCACCATGCATGCGGTATTGCGCCAAGACGAAGTTATTCCAACGAGAATAATAAGTAACGGAACCAGTCGAGGCGAAATTACGCACCGGCGTGATGTTCCAATGAGAATAATAAAGACGGAACCAGTCCAATGTAAAATGTACGATGGGATATTCCAATGAACAATAATAAAGATGGAACCGAATCCCATAAACACACAGACGTATGGATATTCCAATGTAATAATAAAAGATGTAATCGGTCCTGTAAAACGCATGCATGTGATATTCCAATGTAATAATAAAGACCTAATAATGGAAGAATGTCACCAAGTATAGGGTAGCCACGTATCTGAGTTATTCCAATAGAATAATAAAGAATGGAATAATGTAAGTTCTCTTCTTGAATACAAAAGAAATAACACCCCTTACCGTAAAAGAAACTGGATATAGGAGTAGTGAAGTAGCAGGCTTCTCTTCTTCTATAGATTTTCTCTCTATAGCTTCTCTCTATAATTCCTCTCTATAATAAGTGCTCTATAGTTTTAGTGAATTGGTGAGAAATGAAGGAAGAATGAGCTTCTATTTATAGAAAAATATAGTTTCGATAATTGCACATTTTGGGGCTCAAAAAATTACAGAACAATACCTCCAACTTTTCTTTTATTTTTAATTTAGTCATGGAAGTATTATCAAACTTGCACCACCTCCCTTAATAGTAAATAATGTGATTCTATAGTATATTATGTGAATCAATAGTTCTAGACATGTGAAAATACGAATTACAGTATAGTACCTCCATCTATACCTCCATTTTTAACTTAGTCATACAAGTATTATCAATCTTGCACCAACTCCCCTAATAGTAACAAGAATGTGAAACAATAGTATACACATGTGAACAAATAGTTATAATCATGTGAAATAATAGTAATCAATTGCTCATTTATCCGGTTAAATACCCGATTGGTCAATATAACCTCCAGACATCAATTATTATCGAAATAATTGTCGATTTTCAGTAACACAATGAAACCATTTTTATCAAAAATATAAATTTTAAAATTTTAAAGTTTGACTTTTCCCGAAAAAGTCAACTATTGATTTTTGACCAAATAGTAGAAACCGACAATTTTTGTGTTTACAGTCTATTTTTACTAATTTCATCGTTTCGTACTCAAATATCACGTCCGCGTCTCCAAATTCAACTCTGAGCACAACTTCAATATTAATAACATTCATCATTAATATTATAACTCATAATATTTATCAACCGTGTCGTTCCTCAGAAAGAGGGGCTTTCCAATAAGGATTTCTCCTATCACGCGCCAATTAGGTGACCAAACCTCTCCTTGATGAACTTCTAGACATTGTAAATATTGCAATTTAATAATATGAATAACTTTGTCATCTCAATTATTGATTTAATAAAATAACATATTATGCAGATGATACTATGACAATAATCGAATCAATAAAATGAGAGATATCACTACAAAAAATAGGGCATTACCGACGGTATTAATACCGACGGCTGAAACACCGTCGTTAATGAGTATAATGCCGACGAGACGGCCGTCGGGAATGATACCCGTCGTCAATGTGTAATGATTCCTATTCAGCGCCCAATTTTTCTCTTCCCGGGCGCGCGAAAAATATAGGTCGACAGACTTATTTCATAGGCGACGACAGGGCTGTCGAGATTGACATTAGTAGCGACGGTAGTATTAACGACGGCCTTGCCATCGAGATTAGGTTTATATTTAATTTGGTCAGTTTAATTATTTTCATTCTGCTCCTTCGTTTTTTCCTTCCCTCCCTCGCGATTCTGGTTTCTCTTTCTGCCGTCGCCTTCTTCCTTCTTGCTGTCGCCCTCTGGCTGGTTCTCGCCGTTGCCAGCATCCTCTATTTGCGTCACCGTCCCTCTCTATCTCTCGAGAAGCAAGGTATATTTCCCCCAATCCAATTTCCCCCCAAATGTAACTTATTTGGTCAGTTTAACAAAATATCGGTTGGTTAGGCTTAGATATCATTTGGGCTATGAAATTCTTTGTGCTAAGCTAGTGAGCTGCATGCCTTCAAATTAAATGAGTGTTATGAGATCTTTGTGTGGTTTGGGGCAAGGCCTTCTAGTTTTGTTGCGATAATAATGCGATAAAAATTAGTTGTATTTGAAGTGTACCTTGTTGCTGCGATAATTAATGATCAACATTACTCCCTCCATAGTCCCATAGTTGCTGTGTAATACAAATTTATAGTTTGCAAGTTTTCATGACATGAGATACCCAGTTGCAGTGTATTATTACTTCATTCTATTTTGCGTGTTTGGATGCATATTTCTCTGTAATTTCAGACTTTGCTCACAAGGACACATTAGTACTGTCATTTATGTTTGGACAAATTGGATTGCAGAGTACTTGAAGAAAGAATCTGTCATTTATGTGAGAGGTTCCAATTCACTTGTGTTTATCTATTGACATCATGAAATCACTTGGAGAAAAAATCTGTCATTTCTGCTCTTTTATTGAACCTTACACATCGAAGTCCTGTCATTCACCAATAGTTGTTTGTGTGATATTACATTCATTTAACAGACATCATTTGTGACCTATTCAAGTGTTACAACCATTCAAGATACTTGTACAAAAGGCACCCATATATTAACATTTGAAATAATGAAACAAAGCCTCCTATTATAAGACTTATTGTACTATATTATGTTTATGTAATTATAGCTTGTTTCGACTCGAGTGCCAATTATAAGACAAAGTTGTCCGGAAAGGTTTGTGAGCACTGAGTAATACTTGTTTTTTAAGCCTATGACATTTATGGATGACGAGTTGACGACCAAGTTAGGAGCTGATTATATTGAGCTAGTTTCTATTACATGCTCAATCATCTATAGTGCAAGTCTGTAAGATGTGTTTGTTCAATGTTCACAAAGAATGTCCCGTTACTTAATCTTGAATAGAGAAAATTTTATTCGACAAATTGCTTATAAGATACAACAAGTAGTTTTATTCGACAAATTGCTAACAGAAAACCATTATTTTAAAGATTTTCTAAACCATTAGTTTGATTGTGTTTGTCTAATTTTCCATATATATAGCAGACAGTTGTCCAAGATGTCTGTTGATCGAAGTTGGATGGAACGTAGGGTAGCCACTGATAAGAGTGGGCTTAGCTCTGAGTATCGTAGTGGGGTTGAACAGTTTCTCAACTTCGCGTTTGAGCAAGTTAGCGGTGATGATATCAGATGTCCTTGTAAGAGGTGTGCGAATGAAGTGTGCAAGGAAAGGAGTGATGTCATGTGCGACTTATTTGCGTATGGGTTCAAACAAGGTTATACGACATGGATCTATCATGGGGAAACCTGGTTGGATGAACATGAATCGAAATCGAAATCGAAATTAGAATCTAGAGGTGACGAAAACCTTTGGTGTATTAACATGATATAGTGAAGGCCGGTTCATACTTCTAGTGGAATACAGACAGGGATGGCAGTAGTGTGAGCAAGAGCCGAATGATGGGGCTAAGGGTTTCTATGAGTTATTGCATGAAGCAGCGACGCCACTGTATGACGGGCACAAAAAGCACACCGTCTTATCTGCCGTGACTAAGTTTTTACACTTCAAGAACGAGCATGACTGTAGCGAGAGAGGTTTTAATGAACTGTTAAGCATTGTGAAGGAATACTTACTTGCAGGCAATAAGTTACCGGAATTGTACTATGATGTATAGAAAATGGTCAAAAGGTTCAATCTAGGGTATGAGAAGATTGATGCTTGTGAGAATTACTGTATGTTGTATTACGGTGATGTCAATAAAGATAAGAGGTCATGTGATATTTGTGGTACAAGTAGATACTGTGAACAACGCAAGAAAAAGGGAAAAGACGTGCCGAGAAAGATCTTACGTTACTTTCCCATTGCCCCAAGGCTTCAGCGGTTGTTTATGTCAACACATACCGCCGAGGATATGAGGTGGCACTCTACACGGGACATAGTCGAAGGTAAACTAACGCACCCGGCAGATGGGCTTGAGTGAAAAAATGTTGATAGGAAGCACCCTCGTTTCGGTTTAGAAGAGTTTAAGATGTTGTTAGGCTTGGACTTGCTACGGATGGGTTTAATCCGCTTAAAGGGCCTTACACAAAGTCCTACTCTACTTGGCTCACGGTGATTATTGTTGTGTATAACCTCCGACTTCGATGTGCATGATAGATCCCTACATGTTCATGCCTTTCTTGATTCCGTGACATCAATGTATACCTCGTTATTAGTTGATGAGTTGAAGATGTTGTGGGAAAAAGGGTTCAAACTTATAATGTATCTCTTAAGCGAACTTTGACATGAAGCAAAACTTTACTTAGGGAAAATAAATGAGATACCAAAAGCGTTAGGAATGTCGGTGGTCGAATGCGACTCAAGGGGACACACACATGTCGCGTGTTATCATAGAATCGATTAAAGCTATCGATTCAAACATGGGGGAAAATGAGTTTCTTAGCAACATCGAAGTTTTGCCTATTGAACTCGTTATCACTTATGAGTAAAACAATTCAATCGAAAAAATAGAGACCGTCAACCCAGCGTCGGTGGTCGAGCATACACAAACACACAGTCATTTGAAGTTTCCACCTCGGGTATCACAACACGCGAGCTTATAGTTGACAAGGTTCTCAATTTGAACGACATCTGAGCCGAGAGTTATCACCCGGTTGCAAAACTTCGCCAACACTTAGGCAAAAACCGAAAAAGATACCCAAAACCCGTGTCGGTAGTCCGAACACCAAGTAAACACACACATAGCACCAGCGTGGGTATTGAACACGTGTTGCAACCGATGGGACTCGATTACGACATCATCTGAGCCGAGTTATCGCCCGAGTTTGCAAAACTTCGCCAACAACAGGCAAAAAGCCGAAAAAGAGACCAAAACCCGTCGATGGTTCGAACGCATACCACGAAACACACACATAGCAGCACGCGTGTGGGTATTGAACACGTGTTGCAAGCCGGGCGGGACTCGATTCCGACATCTGAAAGTTGAGTTATCGCCGGTTTGCAAAACTTCGCCAACAACTTAGGTAAAAACCGAAAAAGAGACCAAAACCCGCGTCGGTGGTCAGAATGCATACGCAAACACACACATAGCACCGTGTAGGTATTGAACCGTGTTGCAAGCCGGCGGGACTCGATTCCGACATCTGAAAGCCGAGTTATCGCCCGATTTTGCAAAACTTCATGACAACACTTAGGCAAAAAAAGCCAAAAAGAGACCAAAACCCGCGTCGGTGGTCAAGCATCATGCAAACACACACATAGCACCGCGTGGGTATTGAACACGTGTTGCGGTGACGGGACTCGATTCCGACATATGAGCCGAGTTATCGCCCGGTTGCAAAACTTCGCCAACAACTTAGGCAAAAAGCGAAAAAGAAACCAAAACCCGCGTCGGTGGTCCGAGCGCATGCATGAACACACACACATAGCACCGGCGTAGGTATTGAACCGTGTTGCAACTGATGGGACTCGATTCCGACATATATAAGCCGAGTTATCGCCCAGTTTGCAAAACTCGCCAACACTTAAGCAAAAAACCGAAAAAGAGACCATAACCCGCGTCGGTAGTCCAAACGCCACACAAACACACATATAGCACCGCGTAGGTATTAGACACGTGTTGCAACTGACGGGACTCGATTCCGACATACGGAAGCCGAGTTATCGCCCAGTTTGCAAAACTCGCCAACACTTAGGCAAAAAGCCGAAAAAGAGACCAAAACCAGCGTCGGTAGTCTGAACGCCATGCAAACACACACATAGCACCGCGTAGGTATTGAACCGTGTTGCAACTAGCGGGACTCGATTCCGACATCTGAGCCAGAGTTATCGCCCGGTTTGCAAAACTTCGCCAACACTTTAGGCAAAAAGCCAAAAAGAGACCAAAAAACCGCGTCGGTGAATCCAGATGCATGCGTGGGTAAACACACACATAGCACCGCGTGGGTATTGAACACGTGTTGCAAAAAAAGACCAAAACCGGGACTCGATTCCACATCACACACATAGCGAGTTATCGCCCGGTTTTGCAAAACTTCATTACGACAACAGGCAAAAAAGCGAAAAAGAGACCAAAACCAAAACCCGGTGGTCCGAGCATACCTATGAAACACACACATATAGGACCGCGTAGGTATTGAACACGTGTTGCAAGGCCAGCGGACTCGATTCCGACATCTGAAGCCAGGAGTTATCGCCCGGTTTGCAAAACTTCGCCAACAACTTTAGGCAAAAAACGAAAAAAAGAGACCAAAACCCGCGTCGGTGGTCCGAGCATACCGCATAAACACACATAGCACCGCGCGTGGGTATTGAACACGTGTTGCAACAGGCGGGACTCGATTCCGATATCTGAGCCAGAGTTATCGCCAGGTTGCAAAACTTCGCCAACAACAGGCAAAAACCGAAAAAGAGACCAAAACCCGCGTCGGTGGTCCGAGCATACACAAACACTGACATAGCACCGCGTAGGTATTATTAACACGTGTTGCAAGCGACGGGACTTGATTCGACATCATCACGAGCCGAGTTATCGCCCGGTTTGCAAAACTTGCCAACACTTAGGCAAAAACCCGAAAAGAGACCAAAACCGCGTCGGTGGTCCGAAGGCATACCTGAAACACACACATAACACCAGCGTGGGTATTGAACATGTGTTGCAATTCCGGCATCTGAGCCAGATGGGGACTCGATTCCGACATCTGAGCCGAGTTATCGCCACACAAACACACACAACAGCGTTTGCAAAACTACGCCGGGACTCGATTTAACAAGAAAAAAAAAAGAAAAAGACCAAAACCGGCGTCGGTGATCAGAGCATACCGCAAACACACACATAGCACCAGCGTGGGTATTGAACACGTGTTGCTGGTGACGGGACTCGATTCCGACATCTGAGCCAGAGTTATCGCCCGGTTTGCAAAACTTCGCCAACAACTTAGGCAAAAAAAGCCAAAAAAAAGAGACCAAAACAGCGTCGGTAGTCCGAGCATACGCAAAAACACACATAGCAGCACCGCGTAGGTATTGAACACGTGTTGCAAGCCCAGGCGGGACTCGATTCCGACATACGAAGCCGAAGTTATCGCCCGGTTGCAAAACTACGCCAACACTAAAGGCAAAAAGCGAAAAAGAGACCAAAACCCGCGTCGGTGGTCGAGCATACGCAAACACACACATATAGCACCACGTAGGTATTGAACACGTGTTGCAAGCGGCGGGACTCGATTCCGAGCATCTGAGCCGAGTTATCGCCCGGTTTGCAAAACTTCGCCAACAACAAGAGCAAAAAGCGAAAAAAAGAGACCAAAACCAGCGTCGGTGGTCCGAGCATACGCGAAACACACACATAGCACCGCGTAGGTATTGAACCGCGTGTTGCAAGCGGCGGGACTCGATTCCAACATCTGAGCCGAGTTATCGCCCGGTTTGCAAAACTACGCCAACAACTTAGGCAAAAAGCGAAAAAGAGAGACCAAAACCAGCGTCGGTGGTCAAGACACCACACGCAAACACGGACATAGCACCGCGTGGGTATTGAACACGTGTTGCAAGCCAGATGGGACTAGATTCGATATCTGAGCCAGAGTTATCGCCCGGTTTTACAAAAACTAGCCAACACTTAGGCAAAAACCGAAAAAGAGACCAAAACTTCGCGTCGGTGGTCCGAACACCACGCAAACACACCACATAGCACCGCGTGGGTATTGAACACGTGTTGCAAGCCCAGCGGGACTAGATTCCGATATCTGAGCCAGAGTTATCGCCCGGTTTGCAAAACTACGCAAACACTTAGGCAAAAAACCGAAAAAAGAGACCAAAACCGCGTCGGTGGTCGAAGCCACGCAAACACACACCATAGCACCGCGTAGGTATTGAACACGTGTTGCAACTGCGGGACTTGATTCCGACATACGAGCCGAGTTATCGCCCGGTTGCAAAACTTCGCCAACACGTAGGCAAAAAGCCCGAAAAAAGAGACCAAAACCAGCGTCGGTGGTCGGGCATGCCACAAACACACACATAGCACCACGTGCGTAGGTATTGAACATGTGTTATAAGCGAGCGGACTCGATTCCGACATCACGAAAGCCAGAGTTATCGCCCGGTTGCAAAACTACCAAAAACTTAGGCAAAAAGCGAAAAAGAGACCAAAACCAGCGTCGGTGGTCAAGATACCGCATACATACGAATTACACACACATAGCACCACGTGGGTATTGAGACATGTGTTACAAAAAGCGGACGGGACTCGATTCCGACATACAGGCACCACGAGTTATCGCCAGTTTGCAAAACTACATGACAACTTAGGCAAAAAAACTTCGAAAAAAAAGAGACCAAAACCAGCGTCGGTAGTCCGAGCATACACAAACACACACACATAGCACCGTAGGTATTAGACATGTGTTGCAATTGGCGGGACTCGATTCCAACATACGGAGGCCAGAGTTATCGCCCGATTGCAAAACTACGCCATGAACTTAGGCAAATGCTGATCGAAAAGAGACCAAAACCTCGGTACTCGACGCATACGCATAAACACACATATAGCACCGCGTAGAGGTATTAGACACGTGTTGCGTGACGTATTGATATTGCAAAACTCACTGGACACTTAGGCAAAAACTTCAAAGAGACCAAACCCGCCGGTGTCAACGCATACAAACTACATATAGCACCGCGTAGGTATTGAACATCGCGGTTTGACTTACTGACTCGATTAATATTTATCTTTTATAGGATTATTTATTGAATTGTAGAACATAAACTACAATAATTTAAATATGCTCTATTTTTCCGACTTAGACTCCTTTTATAGGGTATTATTGATGAGACTCATGGGGTGGAGAAATGCGTCACAGACGATG
Organism: Panax ginseng; assembly: GCA_020205605.1. Taxonomy (NCBI): domain Eukaryota; kingdom Viridiplantae; phylum Streptophyta; class Magnoliopsida; order Apiales; family Araliaceae; genus Panax; species Panax ginseng. Next base: position 66,844,210 of record CM035145.1, on the reverse strand, counting down.
CACAATGGCGAAATAGTGATGATAGTGGTGATCTTGATGAGACTATGGAGGTGGGACCGCGAGGTGGACAAACGATCGTCACGATAGATGGCGGTGATGATGACACTGAAATTCCTGATCTTGGGTTGTAGTTAGTTTACGTTTATATTTTGACTTTCATGTATATATTTACATAACTTTTGAGTTGTACAGACCAGAGTTTTGTATCTAACTAAATTGATTGTTGATATGCGTGCATTGTCATTATTAGTCTTTCTTTAATTTATAAAAGGTACAATTATGTATATGTAAATGAGCAGGGTAATTTTGCAATTTTTTAAATTTTTTTTTAAGCAGGTCATTGGTGACGGGTCATTGGCGACGGGGGTGCCGTCTGTAATGACTTACAGGTCATTGGTGACGGTATTCTACACTCATTGGCGACGGCATGCCGTCGGTAATGACAGTAATTTCAATTTTATAAAAGGTTTATTAACGACAGCATGTCCGTCGCTAGTGCCGTCGGTAATAACACATTGGCGACGGGGGGCCCATTGGCAATGACCCCGTCGGTAATGAAATTCTTCCCGACGGCGAGCGACGGGAGTCACAGGCAACGACCTCTGGGGCGATGGGAGGGGCGACGGTCTGTTCCGTCGCCAATGACCTCACTGCCGACGGCAAGAGAGTCATTGGCGACGGGAAAGGCCGTTGGCAATGACCTTTTTTTGTAGTGTATGATGCAGCAATTACTGTAGCAATAATTGAGTATAACTGAGTGACTTCTCATGTAAGCATCAATAATCAATACCGTGTGCTACTATGCAACCACGCCAGACATCAGATTTTACTACCGGGTAGTTCAACAGCTTAAGCGTAAAACTTCCGCCGTTATTTTCATAAAGTATTTTTGTCGCTTTCTTAATCCGGCAATAATTTCGTTAATGGGGTCCACCAATGATTGTCTTGCTGTACTGCGAATATTCCCTCGTTAAAACGAATATTCCCAGACCAATCGAATATTATATAACAACTTGCGTACTTTGCAAAATTTGTAAATATTACCCACAAATATAACATTATATCAAATCCACACCATAATATTCAAAAATATATTTCGAGAAAATTTAATCTTTATTCAAAAAGTTGGGGTCTTACAACCTCCCCTTTTTATGAAATTTTGTCCTCAAAATTAGGGTGCGTACCTGGTATGCCGAACAGATGAGTACACTTCACCAGATTCTAACTCTTGAGGTATAACCTTTAAGCGTAGAATATATTCCAGGATTTTAACAAGTACATCTTCATATGTTAAATTATCCGCTATCTCGTCCGGTTCTAAATCAATAATGTGGTTCGGGTCATCCATATATTTATGTAACATCGATACGTGACAAACGTTATAAACACGCAACATATTTGGCGGTAAAACGAGTCTATATGCCATAGTTCCTACTCGATCGAGGATTTCAAATGGGCCAATTAAATCGATGGTTGAGATTTTCTCTCTTCATCAATTCTTGCTTCTAGAATAACGCCCTCTTGAACCTTCTTCTTCCCATTCATCAGCTCTGAGTATGTAGTTTGAGCGGCTTTAACTTTATTGATTAAAGTCAATGCTAATCGTATATTCGTTATCTTGATGTGGGTCCCTAGAGTCTTTAACTCTATCTTCATCATTTGTAAGTTATACGAAATGAGTCTTTGTGTTAACAACATCTCACTCGTAAAACGCATATGATCTTTTACTCAACACGTCAGCTACCACGTTCGCTCTTCCACGATGATATTGAATGGTACGATCGTAATCTTCAACAGCTCGAGCCAACGTCTTTGGCGCATGTTACGTTCATTTTAGTTGAAGAAATATTTGAGGGTTTAAGAAATGGGTTTTGTACTGGGGTCAATACAAAATTCGATTTCACGCTCTAGGGTAGGCTAAGAAGTCTTCAAGAATACGTCAGGAAATCTATTAACAATAGAATGTCATTCAAAACCGTGACTCTCATCCAAGACTTGGATAGTACGTCACATTGATACCTATCAACTTGCCATCGTCATTCACGACATCGCCTACAGAAAGTCTGGCTTCGGTGCATTCCACACAAGGAAGTCAACAACGAAAGGCTCGGGGCTCTTTACTTATGGCTTGATATAACAGTGATTGACTTTAGTGGTTTGGTTACTTTAAAAGTTAGGAATATAAAAGCTAACAACCTTACGAAAAGCATGATGAGTAGTTTACCAATCGATTCCAAAAATCACATCTATGTAAATATTTTCAAAGAGATAAGATCGACAGGTAACGTGAAAGTGTTGATTTGAATCAAACAAGATTTATAAATAGTAGAGGTAACGAAGGTTTCTCCCAACTGAGTTTCAACAGATAAATGAAAGTCTAACTTCTCTGGAGTTAAATTCAAACATTGAACACAACTAGGTGAAATAAAAGAGTGAGTAGAACCGGTATCTAACACGGTATAGACTTCGCAAAAGTTTATGATTAACTTACCCATGATAATTTTATTCAGGTTCCTCGTTACGAAAAAAAACGCTCTCTTAAACTACCGATTTTGGCTTGTGGGGACATCCTTTGGCATCACTATCCCAATTGGACTTGACTTCACCATACACGACAAAATCGAGCTAGGTGACCTTCTTTCGCAATTGAAACACGCTTTGGATTCTTTAACGTCTGATTGGACGGATGCATCCCTCATGTCCGCATTTGAAACATACGATAGATGATCGTTCTTCTTCCTTTGAAACGGGTTCTGGTGCTGCTGTCTTTCTATCATTATTGAACATTATCTTCTTGAAATTTCCACTTCTATTATTTTGGCCATGATTGCCACCGAAATGGTTATCATTCTTGGCATGATAATTTCCCCCACGATGGTTATCATTGTTCCGATGACCGTTGCCACCAGTACGATTATTATCGTGTTGTTGGTCGTTGCCTTTTGGTTGTGCTGACTCATTATCGCGCTCCAATAACTTAGCCCTATTCACAACATCTGAATATAAACAAAGTTTGTAAGAAATAAGATATTGACGTATCTCAGGTTTCAAACCTCTTAGAAACATTCGCGTCATTCACTCCTCATTATCGACCAAATGGGATGCAAACCGGGATACCTCTGCAAATTTAGCCTCATACTGCGACACGGTCATATTATTTTGCTCCAGCTTGATAAACTCCACCTCCTTCATGTGATGAATACTTTCGGGAAAGTACTTGTCGTTGAATAGCTCTTGGAACTTCTCCCAAGACATCTTGAATGCGTCAGTCTGGATACGTTTTACATATTCCCACCAATGATCTGCTTCTTCACGCAACATAAAGGTGGCAAAGGAAACTTTTTGCTCCTCGGAGCATCCCAAGACCTCAAATATCTTGGTGATCTGCTTTAACCACGTCTCCGCCTTAAGTGGTTCTGGCTTTCCCATAAACTCCGGTGGTCCCAACTCCTTGAACTGCTTAGCGGTGACCAACCGTGGGTTGCCATTGTTTCCTCCTGCATTATGAACATGAGCCGCCTTCGCCTGATGTTGCATGAATTCTTAAAAGCTCCTAAACGTACCGTCATTCGTCAATTGATCAGTGTTATTGTTTACAGGAGGATTATCGACATCCTGTTGTACATTGTCCTGATTATTGATCTGTGGAGACTCAACGGTCTCCTGTGCTCCATTGCTATTCTCAACATTCTCGGCTGTCATTTTCAAACACTTCCACAAAACAAGGGTTAATTAACATATCACATATTATCCCTATACTCTGACCGACTAATTAAATACCAAATAAACTTAGGTAGGTCATACTAGCGAAGGAATTCCCCGTCTCTCCCCTCCTAGTTCTTATCTCACATCTCAGCTAGGGATCATATCCCTAAGCTTTGATACCAACTGTGACGCCCCATAAATAGGTATACATCACCCATCTTGAGTCGCCAGATACAAAGTACAGAATTCAAATACAATTTAATAATACAACTGTCGTATATAATATGACAAAACATAAACTGTGAGTTTGAATACAAATATTGTCTACTAGAGATTATACAAACTCAAAAGGAGTCCTCATTACAATTATTATCACACTATTTCACAGAATGGCGAGGACTACTAATGAACCATCTAGGACCATCACTTTGTTCCCCGACTAGTCCCAGCTACGTTCTCATTTCCTAAAGAGAATAGTGAAAGAAAGGGTGAGCTCAACTAGCCCAGTAAGAAATATTAAGACTAAGATAATGCAGAATAATGTATCGTTAGCCTTCAACAGTGTTAAACTGATAAAATATAACAAACATCAAGTTTAACTACAGCGGAACAAGCAATCCATTAGAAGAGTCAAGTAGGGAATAAAATCTACTATCTTCTATGATTTAAAAGGTTTTTCATCACTTTTATCATTTGGGACTCGACAATAAATAATCCACATCATCGAATCACCCCGCACTACTGACCCAAGGATATTCTTTAGTATTACGACCACGAATTATCCATGCACTACGTCTTAAGATAATCATGTTTTCATCAATGGTCCTGATCATGCCATAAAATAATTCATCTTTGCACTACGGCCAAAGAGAATCAATAGCCATAATCATACCAAAAACTGTCCATCAATGCATTACGGGGCAATGAGGACTTTTTCCACATCATTTGTAACATTACGGTTATGATTATACCAAATAATCCTTGGTCATAATCATACCAAGTCCATCTATGCACTATAGGCCACAGATGACTTTCAACATAATATAAACATGAGGATGATGACAATGATATAAGAATTCAATAAAATAAGTTCAAGAATTAGTTTATCTAGGAACTGATAATGTTCAAATTGTCAACATGACACTGCTTTGTAGAGTAAAATTGAAGAATGCTCAGAAGAACATATCCATGAAAAGATACTAGATGAAGCGCAAATATCAAGGATATTCCACTAATTTCATGGAGTATAGAAGTTAAAACTTTAACCAACTGAGTATAATAACGAATGGAATAACAAAAGAAATCACCATGAATGCGATACTTCGCATAGTCAGGTTATTCCAACAGAATAATAAGTAACGGAACCAGTCGTAAAATTGCACCGAGCGGGATGTTCCAACGAGAATAATAAAGATTTTAACCAGTGCAGCGTAAAACACATGCATGGATATTCCAACGAATAATAATAATAAAGATGGAACCAGTCCCACGTAAACGTCATGAATGAGGATATTCCAACAAAATAATAAATACGGAATCAGGTCCGGCGTAAAATGCACAGACAGGATATTCCAACAGAATAACAATGACGGTATAATAGAAGAATGTCACCAAGTATAGGGTAGCCCGCGTATACAAGTTATTCCAATAGAATAATAAAGAATGGAATAACAGAAGTTCTCTTCTTGAATACAAAAGAAATAACACCCCTTACCGTAAAAGAAACTGGATATAGGAGTAGTGAAGTAGCAGGCTTCTCTTCTTCTATAGATTTTCTCTATATAGCTTCTCTCTATAATTTCTCTCTATAATAAGTGCTCTATAGCTTTAGTGAATTGGTGAGAAATGAAGGAAGAATGAGCTTCTGTTTATAGAAAAATATAGTTTCGATAATTGCACATTTTGGGGCTCAAAAAATTACAGAACAATACCTCCAACTTTTCTTTTATTTTAAATTTAGTCATGGAAGTATTATCAAACTTGCACCACCTCCCATAATAGTAAATAATGTGATTCAATAGTAAATTATGTGAATCAATAGTTCCAGACATGTGAAAATACGAATTACAGTATAGTACCTCCATCTATACCTCCATTTTTAACTTAGTCATACAAGTATTATCAATCTTGCACCAACTCCCCTAATAGTAACAAGAATGTGAAACAATAGTATACACATGTGAACAAATAGTTATAATCATGTGAAATAATAGTAATCAATTGCTCATTTATCCGGTTAAATACCCGATTGGTCAATATAACCTCCAGACATCAATTATTATCGAAATAATTGTCGATTTTCAGTAACACAATGAAACCAATTTTATCAAAAATATAAATTTTAAAATTTTAAAGTTTGACTTTTCCCGAAAAAGTCAACTATTGATTTTTGACCAAATAGTAGAAACCGACAATTTTTGTGTTTACAGTCTATTTTTACTAATTTCATCGTTTCGTACTCAAATATCACGTCCGCGTCTCCAAATTCAACTCTGAGCACAACTTCAATATTAATAACATTCATCATTAATATTATAACTCATAATATTTATCAACCAGGTCGTTCCCAGGAAAGAGGGGGCTTTCCAATAAGGATTTCTCCCTATTGGCGCCCAATTAGGTGACCAAACCTCTCCTTGACAGAACTTCTAGACATTGTAAATATTGCAATTTAATAATATGAATAACTTTGTCATCTCAATTATTGATTTAATAAAATAACATATTATGCAGATGATACTATGACAATAATCGAATCAATAATATGAGAGATATGATGCGCACAATTCATCGTAGCAATAATTGAGTATAACTGAGTGACTTCTCACGTAAGCATCAATAATCAATATCGTGTGCTACTATGGAACCACGCGTATAACTGTACTTTTACTACCGGGTATTTCCAACAGTTAACGGTAAAACTTTCGCCATTATTTTCATAAAGTATTTTTGTCATTTTCTCAATCCGACAATAATTTCGTTGTGGGGGGTCCACCAATGACTGTGCCAATGTACGAATATTCCATGTTAAAACGAATATTCCCCGACCAATAGAATATTATATAACAACTTGTGCACTTTGCAAAATTTGTAAATATTACCCACAACTATAACCTTATATCAAATCCACACCATAATATTCAAAATATATATTTCGAGAAAATTTAATCTTTATTCAAAAAGTTGGGCTCTTAAATTTATACCTTACTTGACTCTTCTAATGGATTGTTTGATCCGCTACAGTTAAACTTGTTGTCTATTATATTCTATCAGTTTAACATTATTGAAGGCTAATGATAATTTATTCTGCATTATCTTAGTCATAATATTTCTTACTGGGCTAGTTGAGCTCACCCTTTTTTTCACTGTTCTCTTCAGGAAATGAGAACGTAGCTGGGATTAGTCGGGGATCAAAGTGATGGTCCTAGATGGGTGATGTATACCTGTTTTGGGGGCGTCACAACATTGCAGTGCCGACCAGAGGCTTCATTCCTTTGGATATTCTGGGAGTGCTCATTAGTTGAGAATCGTATTTCCTTTAAGATTCTGCCTTGGCATTGTGAGCACATCTGTTTGAGGTCGTAGTTCTGCACTCTACGATTCAGCTTCGGCCGTGCAGACACTACGACTCTAAGATCAGATCTTGACACTCTACAGTTTCTGCCTTACTCTTGTTTTCTTTATCTGATCTTACTCGACTACAATCTCTATATGTAATCAATAGACTCTACGAACTCAGAGTGTGATCTACGATCCTTGACTTGGCTTTGGCATCGATGAGACTCTATGACTCGAGTGTGTAGTCTATTTTCGACTTGGCTTGGCGGATGTTCTCTACGACTCAGTGGCGTGTGTCTCTCTCGATTACGAACATGACTTCCTCAGCACACTACGATTCTGAAGAAGTTCTTCTCGATATACTACGATCTTTCTTCGTTTCTCATGGTAGTCTAAAAACTCCGAGATCTACTATCTTGCAGACTACGATTCTTCCTCGATAGCTCTCGAGTTATCCTTGACTCTCCTAGCAGACTACGATTTTTGGTGCAGTGCTCGACGATCAGACAAGCCTATCTATTACATCATAAGATCAACCTAACATGTTTGATCTTTCTATATTTATAGTCCTTGTACAAATGTTTTCTATTATCTATCAAAGGACTTTACAGCTTTTGTTAATGCAAGCATACTTTAATATTATTCATTCATATATATATATATATATATATATATATATCATAATCAAATCATATGTAAATAAGAATATCATTCACATGCTTATTCCTGACAATCTCCCCTATTTGATTATGACAAAAACAATAAGTGCATATGTATGTCATGAATGAATCTTATATACAGTGAGCAGCTGTATTTCTAAAATAGATAATCATGAATCTCATTTATAATGATGTGGCAATTTATACATTAAGACATTTTACATCCTGGATCCAGAACATACCTAACTAGTTAGAGATGTACCTCTTTGGCTCCATGTATGTTTCCAGGATGACTGTTGATCAGCTATTCATCTGTTTGTTCTTCTTGCTCTTGCTCCCTTTCAGCTTCTTTCTGAACATGCTCCCCCTCAGACTCTGCGATAATTTGATCATCATCTTTTTGGCTCCCCCTCAGATGATGACTTTGCCTCGTCTTCTGCTGTTTGCTTCTTTGACTTCTTCTTTACTATCCTTTTGTTCTTCTTGCTCTTCTTTGAGTGCCTCTTGCTCTGCCTCTTTCTATGCCTCTTTTTTTCCCCCTTTTTGTCATTAATCATTTGGGAGAGCTGCTCCATGTTGGTCATAAGCTGCTCCATCAGGTAGGAGGAGTTGGCAACTTCAAACTTGAGTTCCTGTTGGCCTAGCTCAAGTTGCACTGAGAAAGACTGCTTCATGTCGTCAATCTTGTCAAAGAGGGCGTGGATCTGCTCTTCATTAGCCTTCTGTGCTCTTAGAGCTTCTGCCTTTTGATCTTGTATGGCCTTTAGATAGATGTTATATCTCTCTTTGATTTTGAGAGATACATCAGCCATTCAAGTTTGAAGTCTGTTCTGAAATGAATTATCTCCTTCTGCCGTCAACACTATTTTTGACTCTTCATTAATCTGAGATATTTTCTCAATTAGCACATTTGAATTCTTCATTAGTTCCTGCTCCACAAGATTTTGATCATCTGGTTGTGCAGCTTCGGGTTGAGCATCAGATTGAACTCTACGATTTTCATTCTTGGACAGATTTTCGAAGGCTTGGAGAATCTAAATAATCGTTGAGTACCATTTGCTGGTTGAGGATGAGGGAATGTCAGCTAGCAGTGTTTGGGCTGTTAGAAGCTTCTGATTTTGAATTTGAATAGTCTCAGCAGTAGAGTGACTAGACTCTACGATCATCTCCTTGATCATGTTTTTGCTTCCTTGAGAGTCCACTCTACGATCGTAGGGGATATAGTGATTGCCAGGCTGTCGATAAAGTTTGAAGTGGGGCTGGTCTTTGATCATTTTGGTTGAAAACTTCTTCACCCTTGGGAAGTTCTGAGCCACCAGCTCCAGGCTTGGAAACTGCTTGTAACACCAACTGAAGTAGCCTCCATCTCTTTCAGTGTGGGCCTTTAGCCATGACATCCATTGGAAGAACTGTGACAACCCGAGAATTTTGAATATTTTTAAAATTTTAATTTATTGATTTAAGGTTCAATATTAGAACCTAGATAGAAAATTAGTGTTTGCGTTTAATAATTTTAAGAATGAATTTTGAGGATTTCAAAATTCTATGAAGGATTTAGGTGAATTATTCAGGATTAAGGGAATAAGCGTTTATGTTCTGTGTATATGTGTGCATGATGTGGTTAAGGGTCAAGGGTTGACCAGATAAACGATATCTATAACAAAACCTAATTATATATTAAGAACTTCAACGTTCGGTTAGAAAACCCTAGCGATTAATAAGGAATCCTAGAAATCGGTTCTGGAAACCCGAATTTCAGTTTCGGGAATTCGAAACCCTAATTCGATGTATGAAACCCTAATCTGGGAACTTAAATGATTATTATATTGCTTAAGTGATATTAATTAGGGTAAAGCTTAATTAATTAGCAACCCCTAATTTCAAATTTAGAAAACCCTAATTTATGAATTTGAAACCCTAATTTATAATTAGGGAAAACCTAAATGTTAATTTAATAATTTTAATGTTAATTAGGAAATATTAATCATAATTTTAAAGATATGAGTAATTAGAAAACCCTAATCGAATTACAAAATCTAATTTCTATTTTAGAAAATTAATTTTCTATTAGAAACCCTAATTCTGGGTTAAAAACCCTAATGACCAATTTTGTCGTTAATTGCTAAATTAGTAATTTTAATTAGGAAATACTAATCTTAATTAGCAAAATTTAAAGTATGATTAAGAAATTTTAATATAATTAGAAAATTCTAATTATAATATACAAATATTAATTTTCTATTTTTAATACCTAAATTGGAAATTTTAGAAAATTAAATTGCAAACCTTAAATGTTCTAAACCCTAAACCCTAATCCAAACCCTAAACCCTAAGGTTTTGGCCAATGTCCAAATTGCCATTAAAATTAATTGTGAAAAGACTATTTTGCCCATTAGTGCATTATTGGATGTTGCTTGTAGATCTAGCCCTAAAGGAGTGGTTGAACTGACCTAGCTCTAGCAATTGAGTTATATCCAGCAATCTCAGCAAAAATTGACAGCCAACATGCATTGCATTAACATTTATAAGAGATTCAAGAGAGAGAAATGGCCACTTTAATTTCATTTTCTCCCAAAGACATTCTCTCTCTATATTTCGAAAATGTGAAGTCAAAGAGTGAGGTAAGATGAGCCAAAATCATCTCCCAACTTACCAAGATCAGATTCAATGGTCAGAAATCAAAGATCAAAGTTTTAAAGGTATAAAACCCTAATTCTAGAAATTTCATGATCTGGTGTTAGATGTTGGGATTTGTTGTTTAGATATGTGTTAGAGGGTGTGATTTGATGATCTGGGTTGTCAAAACCTAGATCCATATCATTTTGATGCTCGAAATCAAAGTTTTTAGAACTGATCTATGAACCCTAAAACATGGTCTGGCAGCCGAATGTCAGGGCTCATAGATCTTTTACTGTTAAATGTTTTTGTGCTTTGAGAGTTTGAACTTGTTGTGTGTAGTATGGACTTTGATCTGGAACTTGAATCAAGTCCAGATCAAGTGTAAATCAAAAGTTATTATAGGTCAAACAACGTTGGCCGACATTGACTAGAAGTTCTGGGTAACCCAGATTTGCCAAGGATGGGTCTGACAATATTTTGTGGCTTCGAATCTTAGTGATTTTTGGTTAGTTTGGCTATAATGTTGTTTTGATCTTGTATACTGACATGTAGGCTACCTATTCATGCCTCTAGAACTTCTAGATCATACACTTGATCAAAGTTATGGAATGTCAAAGTAGTTTTGACCATCTGTTTTGAGTAAATTTCTGGAAAACCTAGAAAAATAAAGAGCAAGTTTTCTGACATGGTTTGACCATGCCAGATCTTGCTCATGTGATGATGTTATTATGTTATGATGATAGATAATTGTGCTATGACATGTTCTCTACATGATCGAACCCTTATATTACACAAAGCATACTTTAACATCAAAGATTCAAAGGTCCTAAAGTAGCACCTAGACTGTTCTTCAATTTCTGGGAAACCCAGAATTGAAGAACAGTGTCTGACAAGACTTTGATGCACTGTAATTGCTTTATTAGATGCAGGATATCCATGAATTTGGTTTATGGTTGTAATAATACATTAGGACTACAAATATAACACCATTATCAGTCCAGAAATCAACTAGATCATAGGATTAGGACCGGTCAAACTAAGCCCCATGCTCACTGACAACTCAAGAACACTATTAGCAACGGATGCGTCGCCAAAAGGCTCTATAGCGACAGTTTATTTAGAAAATAATTATTTTAATTAAATAAATCGAAATAAATAGATTTTAATTATTAAAAATACTTAATAAATTCTGAAAAATTATTTTAAAGTCCTAAAAATAGTTTTTAATTATTTAAAGTATATTTCATAAATATTTAATATTTTTGGAATATAAATGGTATTTAATTTATTTAATTATAATATTTAATAAATTATTTAAAAAATAATTTTAATAAATGAAAAATCTTGAAAAATAATATAAGTGTATAAGAAAATATTTGAAGTTATTTTTAGTGACTTTTAATATTTTGTGATGAATTTCATTAATTAATCAATATTAATGGTAATTAGTTTATTTAATAAATATATTTAAAAATTAAGGAAAAATAGAATTAATGATTTATAACTCATATAAAAATGATTTAAGTGTTATAAAAATATTTGAAGTTATAAAATATAACTTTTGATATTTTTTATGAAAATATTAATATTCTAATATTAATAGCAATTATCGATAATTAATTTAATTGCTTAAAAATCATATAAAGGTGATTTTAAGGTATTAAAATACTTAATGATATTATAAATATATTATAATATTATGACATGTATTTCATTAATATTTGATAATAAATAAATATTATTGTTAAAAGAATTAAGTGATATTTAATTCATTTAGATACAATTTTAATGATTGAAAAATCAAGATAAATAGTAATAATTATTTAAAAAATTATTACTTAACGATATAAAAATATTTTATTTGTTAATAAAATTATTTAAGTTAATTGTTAAGCATTTATGCAAAGTTTAATTGAACTTAGACTCGATAAAATTCCGACTAGATCGTCGGGATGTCAGATTTGTATCGGGTTCAACTCAGACTGCAATAGTTTGACTTGATACCGAGTTTTATGTGTGTTGTAGACTGATAGTGTTATGTGTTATGTGTTTAGGTTATTCTATATATATATATATATATATATATATATATATATATATATATATATATATATATATATAGTATTATATTGTGATGATATTATTCTAATATTGGAGATCTATATTACTAAATTAGGTCTTCGGATAAAGCGATATAAATTGCATAGCGGTAATCAACGATTCAGGCAAGTTTGTTTTTACTTAACTCTACTAAGAGTGTTTCATTTGGATAAGCTTATGGTTAATCATTGCTGGTTGCCATGAATTGTACTCTGTATATATTGCATGTATAAGTCAGGTATGAAAGGCTGATCACCTTCATTACCTGTTGGTTCAGATATATTTGTTCATGTATAATACTTGTTCAGTCATAAATTTATTCCTGCTAGTTCACAATTAATTATATTGTTGAATTATAGCCAGCTTATTATTCGGACTCTTTCAATCATGATATATCGTTATATTATTGAATTTAAACTTGCTGGGCAATTCTTATGCTCACCATTGCTATATCATGATAAAACATTGCAGATTAAGACGAACGCGTTGGATACAAGGAAAGGTTAAAGACAGTTCCAGCTTAAAGTTAATGTGCGTGATTAGTTGTGTAATAGTATAGTTTGATAATGATGTTATGTGTTAGATAGTATGAATTGTGTATTAAGTTAAGGTTACTCGACCTTGGGGAATAATGTGTAATGTATTTTATAAACAATTTATGTTTATATCTTCCGCAAATAGTAATAGTTGTATAGAATGATCGAACCGGATCTGCGATAATTCGGGACTTCGGATTCGGGGCCCTCGCAAGAACCATCTCATTAGCAGGTCATCGGGATTGTAGAGAATGGTCATGCAGTCTAGTTCCATGTTGTTCCAGTTTTTAAACACCTCAAACGCAGTCATCCTTACTACCATGAGCTGTTCATTTCTATGATTTACCCATCTTTCAAGAGGTGCCTCTGGTAGTTCATTTAAGACTTCCTCCACTATTCTTCTGTTGAATCTTGCTGGTGAGAGGACAGGATAAAATTCTGGTTCCTCAGATTCCTGATTTTCAGAATTAAAATCATTCTCCATTTCTTTTCTCTCGGAGCCTGAACCATCTTGATCATTTCAAAGAGGTGAATCCTTCTTGTCAGATTTCATTTCCGAACCTTCTTGAAAGAAGATCTTCCTCTGATTCATCTTCTTTATTGCTGGTCCTATCCTCAGCACTTTCATCTTGTGATACAGACTCATCATCACCTAATTCAATAACGACATTTGATTGATCACTTCTCCTTTTGGAGGCAAATTTGGCTTGCAGTTTGTAGCTCTTCCTTCTTCTTGAAGGTTCAGTTTTGGGAGAGTCAGACTCCTCTTCCTCTTTAGACTCAGAAGTTTTTTATTCATCAGACGAGCTTTCTTGAGGTTCAGCAAGGGCAAGGGCAGTCCCTTCTTCTGTAAACTCATCACCCTATGAGCCATTTTGGGGGCTTTCAGGATTGGAAGGGGCTTGTTCTTCTTCTTTAGAATCAGCATCATTTAACCCATTATCTGGGCTTGTTGGAGTAGTTGCATTTGGGGATTGAGTTTGGTTATCTTGAATCTCTTCGTCATCAGCAAAGTGACTGCTCTGAGGATTAGCCACAGGGCTTGAGCATTCCTCTTCATCAGCAGATGCTAAATTTTCATTCATTAATCCAGCTTCACCTTCACTACTGGATTTGGTCTGTGGGGATTCAGCCTTGAAATCTGTCTCATTTTCTTCGGCAGACTCTACGTCCTTCTCTTTATCAAATGTACTATTTTGGGAAGCTGGGGCTGGCCTGTTTTCCACCTTAGCTTTCTTTCTTAACGGCTCTTGAAGCAGCCTGTTGCTTCTTCGCTTTGTGGTTTCAGTATTCAGGACTTTTTCTTCTTTATCCTTGTCCTTGGAGGAAATACTTCTTGATGGGGCCTTAGTTTTCTTCACACCTTTGGATTTTCTTCTGGCCGGTGTGATTTCTGCTGGTATAGAGTCATCAGACTCTGCCTTCCTCTTCTTTGTAGAGGCCTTGCTGTAAGACCCCAAATTTTATGAAATAAAAGTATTCAATTTTTCTTATAATTACTTTTCAGTAAATGGTTAAATTGATAAGAGTTAAAGTTAAGGGTGATATATGAATTTTTTTTTCAAAATATGCAAGTGGTTATAAAATACTCATTTCTATCGGGGAATATTCGTTTGGTCGTGGAATATTCTTTCTGTCGGGGAATATTCATACGACGGCGCAACCATTTGTGGGCCCCATAATAGAATAGCTGTCGGATGAAGAAAACGACAAAAGGGAGTTTTTATAAATAACGGCGTAGTTGTTACCGTTAACACTGTTGGAATACCCGGTGGTTAAAACACAAGATGTCTGGCGTTGTTGCAAGAGTGATAGCTTTGCAGTATTGCACCAATTACTGATTCTTACGTAAGAAGGCACTACTCAATAATGCTTACAGTAATTACTGTTTAATATTTTATTTTATTGATTCAATAATTGCTATGTTGATATTTTATATTACTGTTGTTCCAATAATTGTCACTACACATTATTTTCCATTATCGAAGAAATAATTCATATTATCTAAATAATATTATTAGATAACATTATTGGCAATGTCTAGGAAGTTCTGTCCAATGAGAGGTTTGGTCACCTAATTGCGCGTCAGTAAGGAGAAATTCTTATTGGAAAGCCCCCTCTTTCCTTGGAACTACCTAGTTGTCAATATTGTGATTCTGTAATATTATTTGTGAATAATTAATTATTGATTTATATGATGAAAATATTGATTTTATGTGGATATAGATTGAAAAAAATTTTAATGTGACAATTGTTAAAAAATTGATATTTTATTTTTTCTGATAAAATAATATTTTATTATATTATTATAATAGAATAATGATGATATTTTTACAATGAATGTGGGATATATGAGTATATGAGTAGGAAGAGTATTTTTGTTGCAAAAGTTGTTTAAAACACGTTAAATATGTTGGTGGACCCATTTCTTGACTAAAATTTGATTATAGCCTATAAAATCGTCCGTATGTAGATTTCAGTCAATTTCTGTTTTGAATTTGGAAAAACTTTCTTCTGCAAAGTTGTAGAGAATTAAATTTCCTATAAAAAGTAGCGAGATTCGAATTTTCTGATAAAAGGGCTATTTATTATGAATATATTGAAGTTTCGTGGTTCCGAAATAATTAATTTTTGAAAGTTTTAATTAATTTTAATAACAAAAACATTTTTGTTATGTTTTGGGGGCCCACTGGTGGTTGAAATTAGCTGAAATCAGTTGTTAAAAGTGTATGTAAGAAAATTTTATAAATATAATATTATTATATTCAATTTTCTGCTTTGGTGTTCTAAGAAATTTTCTATAAATAGGGTACTTAGGTTAGAATTGAAAATCACACCATAAACTGAAGATTTCTCTCTTTCTCTCTCTATATATCGAGCGTATGTTTGTGAGTATTTTAGTACTTCGAGTATTGCTATACGGTGCAAGTTCGTTCAGCGTTATTCTAGTCAGAAGTACTACTCTTTTGAGGTAAGGGATACTACGGGATTTTAAGGGATTGTAAGGGATGTTATTTTCTTCGTAAATGATATTATTTCTTCAAATGCATTATGCCAAAATATTGGTTTGAATTTTTATCAAATTTGGAACTTTTTCATGTCGGGGTTACTATTCATGAGTTACTATTTATGAGTTACTATTCACGAGTTACTATTCATGAGTTATTATTCACGAGTTACTATTTATGTGTTACTATTTACAATTTACTATTCATGAGTTACTATTCATGAGTTACTATTCACGAGTTACTATTGACTACAAAATTGGTTTCTTTTTCTAACCGAATTATAGTTGATTTATGAATATTACTTTGGAGATTAAAACTATGTATTGATTATATTGATTTTATTATCATATATAACATTTTTATAACCCTGATGTTGAAATTCTCTTTCACTGGAGTGTAAAGATGGGTAGATTATTGGTATGATCATGACTAGGGTTCTCTTTGGCCAGTAGTGAAAAGTTGAATTGTGACTGGTATGATCATGACCACTGAATTTATAATTGAATATCTTTAGCTTAAGTGAAAAGGTGAATTGATCAACATGGTTATAATTATTGTTTATATAAATTCTGAAATTATTATATATTTCTTTGAGATATGAATATCTTTGGCCCGTAGTGCAAAGATGAATTACTGATGAATATCTTTGGCATGTAGTGAAAAGATGGTCTGTTCATGAATATCTTTGGCACGTAGTGCAAAGATGAATTTATTAGTATGATTATGAACATGAACTGTGATTTGGTATAACCATGATCTTTGAAGTTTCAGGTGATAAAAATTATCTTCGTCCTAAATGAGAAAAGGAATTTAGAACTACAATTACGATTATGAGTTATACATGTGATTGTGGACAGGAACTGTTGATTGATGTTACAGGGTTAAAACATTGTTGGTGGACTTTTAACATGGAGAAGATAATAGACTTTATGGTCTATTTGATCTTCTAATGGATTGCTCGTTCTGCTGCAACTATGGTTGAAAAGTTTTATCATCTACCATATGTTCTAAATCTCTAATTTATTACTATTGAAGGCTATTGATAATTTATTTATCTTTAGTCATGATATTCTTTACTGAGCTAGTTGTGCTCACCCTTTTGCTTCACAATTCCTTTCAGGTAATAAAGGTGTAACTGGGTCGAGCGGGGGATAACAAGGGAATAGAACGGTGGTCTATAGATGTTGAGGGTGAGGTGAACTTAACTTGGAAGGGTGTTTTGCCACTATCATACAAGATGTCTAATGACATACAACCTTGTGTCATCATAAGACAGGGTTGTGCTCATCCACTTGTTCAGTATATTTACAAGCACTGCCTATATAATCTTGGTGGTTGTTTGGAGTATAATACCCAATTAGAGACAGTTGAGATAATGAAATGTCAAGAGAAGACTCGCCATTGGGAAGAATATGATAGTAATCTTCTCATTTTTCTTTGGGGTCTATTGGGTCAACCAAGGATAATTTTGTGGCCATATGATATCTATCATAACCTAGAAGCATGGCCTCCCATGTACGAAGGTTTTCTTGAGCACTTTCCAAAGATTTTAATTTCTAAAACAGTTTTCGACTATACCTTTATGTAAGGTGTCATTATGAGGTGTTGTCCACGGTTGGGACATGAGTCACAGTTGGTATATCTTAGTATCAAAACTCACAACATATGTGTTGTTGTATTTTGCACGACAATTATTGTAATAAAGTTGTAATTGTTTTCTGTACCATGTATTTGGCGACTCAGAATGGGTTGGATGGAATGGACCTGTTTTGGGGTTGTCACAGTTGGTATCAGAGCTTAGGCATATGATCTCTGGCTGAGATTGGGATTAGAACTAGGAGGGGAGAGATGAGTAAATCCTTCGCTAGTGTGTCCTACCTAAGCTTATTTGTTGGTCAGTCATAATATCGGGATATTATGTGATATGTTAATTTGTTAAATTAACCTTTGTTTTTGCAGCTGTATTCTAAAATGGTATCTGAAATACAGGAGATGAGCAATGGAGAAATCATGATGACAGGAAAGATGGAATCTGAAATGAAAGCAAGGTATTCTCAACTCTTTAAAATACCAGGTACGTAAATTTCGAGGACAAAATTTCATAAGGAGGGGGATTGTAAGACCCCAAATTTTATGAAATAAAAGTATTCAATTTTTCTTATAATTACTTTTCAGTAAATGGTTAAATTGATAAGAGTTAAAGTTAAGGGTGATATATGAATTTTTTTTCAAAATATGCAAGTGGTTATAAAATACTCATTTATATCGGGGAATATTCGTTTGGTCGTGGAATATTCTTTCTGTCGGGGAATATTCATACGATGGCGCAGCCATTTGTGGGCCCCATAACAGAATAACTGTAGAATAAAGAAAATGACAAAAGGGAGTTTTTATAAATAATTGGCGTAGTTATTATCTTTATTAACCTTTGTTGGAATACCGTGGTTAAAACACGATAATATGCATTGTTGCACAAGATGACACTTTTGGTATTGCACCAATTATTGATTCTTACGTAAGAAGGCACTACTCAATAATGGTTACAGTAATTACTGTTTAATATTTTATTTTATTTATTCAATAATTGCTACGTTGATATTTTATATTACTATTGTTCAAATAATTATCACTACACAGTATTTTCCATTATCGAAGCAATAATTCATATTATCTAAATAATATTATTAGATAACATTATTGGCAATGTCTAGAAAGTTCCTGTCTAAGGAGAGGTTTGGTCACCTAATTGCGCGTCGTTAAGGAAAATTCTTATTGGAAAGCCCCCTCTTTCCTAGAACCGCACAGTTGTCAATATTGTGATTACGTAATATTATTTGTGAATAATTAATTATTGATTTATATGATGAGGAAAATATTGATTTTATGTGGATATAGATTGAGAAAATTTTTAATGTGACAATTGTTAAAAAATTGATATTTTATTTTTTTTGATAAATAATATTTTATTATATTATTATAATAGAATAATGATGATATTTTTACAATGAATGTGGGATATATGAGTATATGAGGAGGAAGAGTATTTTTGTAGCAAAATTTGTTTAAAACATGTTAAATATGTTGGTAGACCCATTTCTTGACTGAAATTTGATTATAGCTTGTAAAATCATCCATATATTGATTTTGGTCAATTTCTGTTTGGAATTTGGAAAAACTTTCTTCTGTAAAGTTGTAGAGAATTGAATTTCCTATAAAAAGTAGCGAGATTCGACTTTTCTGATAAAAGAGCTATTTATTATGAATTATTGAAGTTTCGTGATTTCGAAATAATTGATTTTTGAAAGTTTTAATTAATTTTAATAACAAAAACGTTTTTGTTATGTTTGGGGGGGCCACTGGTGGTTGAAATTAAATTTGAAATCAGTTGTTAAAAAGCTGTTAGTGAAAATTTTATAAATATAATATTATTATATTCAATTTTACGCTTTGGTGTTCTAAGCAATTTCCTATAAATAGGGTACTTAGGTTAGAATTGAAAATCACACCAGAAACTGAAGATTTCTCTCTCTTTCTCTCTCTATATATCGAGCGTATTTTTGTGAGTATTTTAGTACTTCGAGTATTGCTATACGGTGCAAGTTCGTTTAGCGTTATTCCAGTCAGAAGTACTGCTCTTTTGAGGTAAGGGATAGTAAGGGATTTTAGGGGATTGTAAGGGATGTTATTTTCTTTGTAAATAATATTATTTCTTCAATATCATTATGCCAAAATATTGTTCTGAATTTTTATCAAATTTGGAACTTTTTCATGTCGGGGTTACTATTCACGAGTTACTATTCATGAGTTATTATTCACGAGTTACTATTCATGTGTTACTATTCACAATTTACTATTCACGACGGGTTACTATTCATGAGTTACTATTCACGGGTACTATTGACTACAAAATTGGTTTCTTTTTCTAACCAAATTCTAGTTGATTTATGAATATTACTCTGGAGATTAAAACTATGTATTGATTATATTGATTTAATTATCATATATAACATTTTTATAACCCTAATGTTGAAATTCTCTTTCACTGGAGTGTAAAGATGGGTAGATTATTGGTATGATCATGACTAGGGTTCTCTTTGGCCATTAGTGAAAAGTTAAATTGTGACTGGTATGATCATGACCACTGAATTTATAATTGAATATCTTTAGCTTAAGTGCAAAGGTGAATTGATCAACATGGTTATAATTATTGTTTATATAAATTCTGAAATTATTATATATTTCTTTGAGATATGAATATCTTTGGCCCGTAGTGCAAAGATGAATTATTGATGAATATCTTTGGCATGTAGTGAAAAGATGGTCTGTTCATGAATATCTTTGGCACGTAGTGCAAAGATGAATTTATTAGTATGATTATGAACATGAACTGTGATTTGGTATAACCATGATCTTTGAAGTTTCAGGTGATAAAAATTATCTTCGTCCTAAATGAGAAAAGGAATTTAGAACTACAATTACGATTATGAGTTATACATGTGATTATGGACAGGAACTGTTGATTGATGTTACAGGGTTAAAACATTGTTGGTGGACTTTTAACATGGAGAAGATAATAGACTTTATGGTCTATTTGACTCTTCTAATGGATTGCTCGTTCCGCTGCAACTATGGTTGAAAAGTTTTATCATCTACCATATGTTCTAAATCTCTGATTTATTACTGTTGAAGGCTATTGATAATTTATTTATCTTTAGTCATGATATCCTTTACTGAGCTATTTATGCTCAACCTTTTGCTTCACAATTCCTTTCAGGTAATAAAGGTGTAGCTGGGTCGAAAGGGAGATAACAATGGAATAGAACGGTGGTCTATAGATGTTGAGGGTGAGGTGAACTTAACTTGGAAGGGTGTTTTGCCACTATCATACAAGATGTCTAATGACATACAACCTTGTGTCATCATAAAGATGTGGTTGTGCTCATCCACTTGTTCAAGATATTTACAAGCACTTTGCCTATATAATCTTGGTGGTTGTTTGGAGTATAATACCCAATTAGAGATAAATGGAGATAATGAAATGTCAAGAGAAGACTACGCCATTGGGAAGAATATGATAGTAATCTTCTCATTTTTCTTTGGGGTCTATTAATCAACCAAGGATAATTTTGTGGCCATATGATATCTATCATAACCTAGAAGCATGGCCTCCATGTACGAAGGTTTTCTTGAGCACTTTCCAAAGATTTTAATTTCTAAAACAGTTTTCGACTATACTTTTATGTAAGGTGTCATTATGAGGTGTTGTCCACGGTTGGGACATGAGTCACAGTTGGTATATCTTAGTATCAAAACTCATAACATATGTGTTGTTGTATTTTGCACGATAATTGTTGTAATAAAGTTGTAATTGTTTTCTATACCATGTATTTGGCGTCTCAGAATGGGTTGGATGGAATGGACCTATTTTGGGGTTGTCACACTTGCTACTGTTTCCAGTTGTCAGCTTTCTGTTCTCCTTGGGGTTTTTCTTCCAGTTCACAAATAGTTGTGGAGACATTACCTTGTGAACATTCAAAGGCTCTCCCCCATCATCCTTGATCTTCCCTCCTAGCTTCTTCTTCATCACAATACTCAGCAGTCTTCCATAAAACACCTTAGTCAGGGGTTTTTCTGTAGACTTCTTTAGCTCAGCCTTTTCTACCCACTTGGAGATTTGGTCAAATAAGATAACTCCAAAGTTAATCTGTTTCTTTAGAACTATTGCTGACATTATCTTCAACTACTGATCAAGCACCATGTCATGTGCAGTGTCCTTGAACAGTTTGCATTTCTAACTATTTCAGCAAGGAACTCGTACAATTCTGGAAACTCCTTCTTCTTCATGTCTTTCATGTGACGCCCCCAAAATTAGGTATACATCACCCATCTTGGGTCGTCAGATACATGGTACAGAATTCAAATACAACTTACTAATACAACTGTCGTGTACAATACGACAAAACATAAACTGTGAGTTTGAATACAAATATTATCTACTAGAGATTATACAAACTCAAAAGGAGTCCTCATTACAATTATTATCACACTATTTCACAGAATAGTGAGGACTACTAATGCTATCCTCTAGACCATCACTCCGTTCCCCGACTTGTCCCAGCTATATTCTCATTTCCTGAAGAGAACAGTGAAAGAAAGGGTGAGCTCAACTAGCCCAGTAAGAAATATTATGACTAAGATAATGCAGAATAAATTATCATTAGTCTCCAACAATGTTAAACTAATAAAATATAATAGACATCAAGTTTAATTGTAGCGGAACAAGAAATCCATTAAAAGAGTCAAGTAGAAAATAAAATCTACTATCTTTTATGATTAAAAAGGTTTTTCATCATCATTATCATCGGCGAGACTCGAACAATAAATATTCCACATCATCGAATCACCTCTGCACTACGGCCAAAGATATTCTTTAGTATCAGGACCACAATTATCCATGCACTACGGGCCAAGAATATTTGTGTATTCATTAATGGTCATGATCATGCCAACAATTGTCCATCAATGCACTACGGGCCAATGAGGACTTTTACCACATCATTTGTAACATTACGGTCATGATTACACCGAATAATCCCTGGTCATAATCATACCAAGTCCATCTATGCACTACAGGCCACAGATGACTTTGAACATAATATAAACATGAGGATGGTGACAATGATATAAGAATTCAATAAAACAAGTTCAAGAATTAATTTGTCCAAGAACTACTAATGTCTAAATTGTCAAGATGATACTGCTTTGTAGAGTAAAATTCAAGAATGATCAGAAGAATATTTCCATGAAAAGATACTGGATGAAGCACAAATATCAAGAATATTCTATAATTTCATGGAGTATAGAAGTCAAAACTTTAACCAACTGAGTATAATAAAGAATGGAATAACAAAAGAAATCACCATGCATGCGGTGCTTATGATGCAGATTATTCAACAGAATACTAAATAAAGGAACGGTCGAAGAAATTAGCCGATAGATAGGATGTTCAAATGTAATAATAATAAAGATTTTAACCAGTCCGTGTAAAACGCATTAGACGATATCCCAACGTAATAATAAAAGACGGAATCAGTCCCCAGTAAAAGCGCATACCTACGGGATATTCCAATGAATAATAAAGACGGAATAATAGAAGAATGTCACCAAGTATAGGGTAGATCACATATACAAAGTTATTCTAACAGAATAATAAGCAATGGAATAACAATAGTTCTCTTCATGAATAAGAAAGAATAACACTCCTTACAAATACAACAAATAATATTCCCTACCTTAAGAAGAAGAGTACTGGATATATAAGTAGTGAAGTAGCAGAATACTTTCTTCTTTCTCTCTATAGTTTATCTCTCTAGAGTTCAGTGAATTCGTAAGAAAATAGTGAAGGAATGAGCTTCTATTTATAGAAAAATGGACTGCATAGTAACTAACTCATGAACGTTCCAGATTGATTTACTTTAATCTGACGGTCCATATTTAAAGCAAAATCTTTTAAATTAAATATAATATATTCCATTTATAATCTAATAAAATGAATAACTTTATAAAAGATTACTATGCAAACACTATGGAGGCACTAAGCAAACACTATGCATAATAAAATATAATATATTCTAATTATTGTCTACTAAAACAGATAACTTTATAAAAGTATTTTGTTTTATATAAAAAGATTTTACTATGCAAAACACTATGCAGACACTATACAACACTATGCATGATAGAATATAATATATTTTATTTATAAAATAACTTTATAAAAGTATTCTATTTTATATAAAAAGATTTTCTGTATTATTACATTAATAATACCAACAAAACTGAGTGACTTATCATGTAAGCATCAATAATCAATACCGTGTGCTACTATGCAACCACGCATATTACTGTACTTTTAACACCGGGTGTTTCAACAGTTAACGGTAAAACTTTCGTCGTAATTTTCATAAAGTATTTTTGTCTTTTTCTCAATACGACAATAATTCCGTTGTGGGGTCCACTAATGATTGTGCCGTTATACTAATATTCCCTGTAAAAACGAATATTCCCCGACCAATCGAATATTATATAATAACTTGCGTACTTTGCAAAATTTGTAAATATTACCCACAACTATAACATTATATCAATTTCACTCCATAATATTCAAAAATAATATTTATAGAAAATTCATCTTTATTCAAAAAGTTGGGGTTTTACATTTCAGACTAGGGTTTCTTTGGTACCCCATGATCTCCTTTGATTGTTCCGTATCAACATCATCAAGGTTCTTCAGTCCTTGGTTAGGAAAACCTAGACATTGATTGAGGTTAGAAGATTTCAGCTTTAGAGACTGACCTTTGACCTTGGTAGAAAGGGTTCCGGAGTTTATGGAGGCATTTGAGTAGAACTCTTTAACCAGGTCAACGTATACTCGAGTGCTATCCTTAAGGCATTCTGAGAATCCAGCTTTCTTTACAAGTTCGAGAATGTTTCTGAACTTCTTTTTGGATTTCTCAAACGACTTAGTTCCGAGTTGTATGCCAGTGATTACTCGCTAGTTTTCCATTTGAGTTGTTCGAAGAATGTGGATATTTGATTCAGAAAGGTTTATAAGAGATGGATGATTGTGATTTGGTAAGGTTCTAGAGTGTTAACCTATTTTGGCTCTTGAGAGGAATTTAGGGTTTGAAAATGGGAGGGAGAAAGGTTTGATAGCTTCTGATAACTGTCTGCAGATTTGAAATTGTCTTTATGGCAGTTCCTTCTAACTCTGCATAACCAGTGATGTGTTAACCGACCATTGGTTGTACGATGCGCAGTAATGAGCTGTAACTCCTCATAACTTTTCAGTTAGATATTTCCTTTCAGAAGAGTAGACATTTAATCGATGTGGCTTTGACCGTTGACCTTTTGTTTCGTAGAGTAGCATGGTAAGGCAACTATGGACTCTACGTTTTCCTTGTTGACTCAACGATCAACTTTTGAGAGATGCTGCAGTGGATGGTTTTAATATTTATCTTCATTTTGATCAGCATAGCTTGATCACTGATATCCTTTATGAAGGTTTGAGGACTCCATTTCTGAGATGAATCTGCAAGACTTCTTTCGAGCTAATGTCTGAACTTCTTTTCATACTCTGAATTATTGAGCAATTGTTCATTTCTTCAAATCTTCTTGTGAGCTAGAGTATCCTCTGGCAGGACTGTGATCCTTTAGTCTACTTTTACGATCGTTGAGGTTGCACTACGATCGTGGAGTTCTCTTCTACCTCGACTCTACGATTGTTGACTGTCTTGGTCCTTGAGATGAACTTTGCTTATCATTCCTTCTGGGTCAAGGTAGCTCAGGAAGGGCCAACCTCTTAGAGTGAGCTAAGGGTCAGGTTTGTCCCTGAGGCGCTTTCCAGATGAAATGCTATAGAAGTGATTTGCAATGACATCTCATTCGACCTTTTCTGGTGGGGAGGTCCTCTACCAACTTTAGACAATTGCATTGCTGAAATCGTGGTGTCCTCCTGCATTTACACTACCATCATATGTTTGATCGTAGGCACTTCACGATGTTGGGTTGGTTGGCTGAAAGGTTATCAGTAGTACGTTTTGAGACGTTCCTACTGACTATGGATCTTCGTTTGGTTCATCAGCCACAAAGTTTTGGGACTCTGTAGCTGGTACATTTCTTCATAGCATATCTCAGTATTGTTGCTTCTTAACAGATCACTGCTCCCCCATTGTTGATGTTATCTTCCCAGATAGATGTGATTCCCTTTAATTTAGGTTCATTTGAAGGCAGCTTTGCATATCTCTTTCGGACTGGAATCATCATTATCACTTAAATCTCCTTGTATCGTCGACATGGATATTTTTAGGACTGAACACTCTACGATCTTTTGACAGCACTACGAACGTAGTCTTTTTTGACAGTCTTGTGTTTGAAAGGTTCTGCTTCCGTATTGAGTTCCTCTTAACTGATGCTCGATGATCCTCTGATATGAGCTTCTTTGAGAATTTTTCTCCTATAGCATTCTTTGCTTGCTTTTGAGCACATAAGACCCTTTTCACCTTAGGTTGAATGGCCTGCTTCCATATACAGATTAGCAGCCATGTGAGCTCCATTTGGTTAGCTCAGCGGGTATTCAAGAACATGCTTGGACATATAGGAATTTTATCAGAATCATCTCCGAATGTATCCTTGGCCTTTTCTTTGGTTGAGTCTTCTTGATCAAGTCTTGACTTGACGTTCAATGATCCTTAGTGTGGTCGGTCGACGGACCAAGTACCTACAGGTTAACTATATTTCTATTTTTGGTACCCGCAATTAAATTGGTCTTGCTAGGTTAGTTTTCTAAACCCTTGTTCCTCTTATATTTGGATAATCATCACATTTATCACCAACTGTAGCGCCCCTAAATCCGGGTATCTTCCAACCCCACAGATGGTGCTATACTGTACAACATTCATACATTCATTCCATTGAAAAGTCTCAAAGAACGAACATAACTTCTATATATTTAAAGTAATATTTACATTTCCCAGGTTCTATACCCATTACAAAGGTTCTTTATCATAATATCAGTTATATTACAACAATAGACCTATACTATTACAAGACAGCTTAGTAATCTACCTTAGCTTTTCCCTTATCCCTTTTCAATCCTTCGGGATGTTCAGTCTTAGCTGCATTCATATGGTTCAAGCAAGAGTGAGCATAACTAGCTCAGCAAGTATAATAATTTAATAACAACATGCTTGAAACATACAAATCGTATATCTTCAATAACTGAACAATAGTTATGAAGTACTATTGATAATTCAAAATAGAACTTCATCTTTTATTTAAAAATGTTTTACAATATAACAATATTTAGTAAAACATTCACTCCGATCAAAAACCTCGAGTATTCATTCTTTACTGGAAAAGGACAACCTGGAAGCAAGTCCGTAAGCCCGATATTACTTACGAGCACTTCTAGGTGATCAGCCTATTGTACTCTATGTTGATCAACACTACATCCATTAAATGCATGCACGTTTAAGCATTTGGAAATCCTCACGTGCCTATCGTTTTACCGACAAAACATTTGTTTAACATTTCAGTCTTCTTTTGAAAACCATATCAATTAATTGACAAAAGTTAGCAACATTTGATAATACATGAATAGATTATCAATACATCAAGTCTAGCCAAAGGAATTAGCTTAAACTTCAACATTCTTTAATTCATGCGAAAGAATACATGAACCTCGAAAACTTGTTCAGATTGAACTGAGACAAGAGTTAGAGTACTTGCCTTTAGCGTCTGCTATGGTATATTAACTTTATGTTCAAGTCGTTCATGTCTCTACAATACATAATCACATAATGCCTTACATTAGGTCACATATAATCAAGTATGTATATAACTATATCATACCCTTCATTTCAATCTAATGGTGTATTAGAATCAGTTACTATTCGTTCCGGTTGATCATTACCCTTGCATTTATATTCGACTAGGTTATCTCAACCTTTATACAACATCCTTAAGATTTAACAAAGTTTAACAATGTTACATTACATTCCTTAAGTTATGTTTACTTTTAAATAAATTAACTTTCTTTTCTTTGTACTTAGAAACCTTCATTACTATCCTTGTTACGAGATCTGGCGGCTGCAGCCAACTTTTCTACTACATTCTACATCTCACATGCACATGAGCTTATCAGATGATTGACCGGACTTGCAATCATGCGGTCGATTCATTACTTAATGGACCACACTGCGGCGCCACTCTCCAGAGGATTTTGGTATCGTATACGGCGCCGCTGCAAGACGAGTCCTTTTGCTTAGGGGTTGTTGGCCATGGCTGACTCTGACTCATGCCTGAAAAATAAATTCAGTTTGTAACATTTGTGAACTTTCCGGACGCATAACTTCTTCGTTATAAGTCCAAATTGGGTCGTTCAAAAGCCTACGGTTCATAAATTACGTAATCTACATGATCATTCAAGAATTTTATTTATTTGACTTCGTTTGCTAAAAATTCACCTATTGGTTCATTTTTAACGAAAAACGATAAACGTTCATGAACGTTCAACGCTCGTTTCTTCGTTCTAAGTCGGAATCCGGTCATTTTTGAGTTCGCAACTTTTAAATGCCAAATATGACTTGTCTCTATTGGAAAACAATGGTTTCGTGATCAAACACGAAATTTGACTTCCATTCCGAGAATTTTACGAATTCGACGTTTATCGTCCAATTGTGCAAATTCCGGCAATTCTTTATTCTCATGATTTGTTCAACATTACAAATGAACCTCATTCATCATGTGAACATCTTAACATACTTAATACAACAACTTATGTTCATTGTTGGATTTTAACTTATTCTTCATGGGCTTATAACTTGTCAAATTATAAACTACTTAAGATTTGATTAGTCATAACTTATGACAATTAGAGTTTCTTAATCATCATACTTTACATGTTCTTCACATATAACTTTACTTAGGTAAATATGATTCGTATAATCATATAAGTTCTTAATTCACTTCTTTTAATAACCTCATTACAAGTTCATATTTTCATACTCAACATTCAAGGTTAACTTATAATAAGTTTATAACTTTTATAAGTTCAAATGACTTATTGCCAACTTATGTGGCTTAAGTCCATGAATTACACATTCTTCTTGCTTCTTATCATTCATGTTTCTTAATTCCAACTTTTCTTATCCCCCTATCATGGTAGAGATAGAAGATAATAGAGAAGAAGTCTTACTTTTTGTAGTCTTGGGAAAGTAGCTTGCTTCTTCTTCTTACTTATGGAATGACGTATGTGTAGCTTATTCTCTCTAACACTTAAGCACTTTTGAGATGTTAGATTATTTGAACAACTAACAAATGGCTTGTAAGCCTTCTCTATTTATAGAACTTGCAAAGCTAGGGTAGTTTAGTCAATAAATCACCCACCTCCTCAAGCCACCTCCTTACTATTCATTACTTGGCTAGCACAACTTTTATCCTACACTTGGTCATTACTTCAAAGTCTTGGTCACCACTCTAACTTGGTCACCAGATTACTTGGTCACCACAATACTTGGTCACCGCAATAACCATATCAATATGGTTTGCCCCATGGGTCATACAACTCATGGATTCCATCTTGGGCTTTCATTAAAGCATCCTTTGGGCTTTGCATTAATAAACCTAGTTTGTTCATTCCTTAATGATTGGGCCTCTCCCTTTAATTCACTTGGACTTGTATTAATTCAATCAATCTTTACAAGTCCATTAGCATTACTTAATACACATACATATAGTTTATGTATTATTTTTGTATTCTAATTCATATAGAAAATATACAATATTTCATTCTTCATACAAACTCGTATAATACTTCGTATTATACTTGTTTTCATTACTTTGTACAATACCCAAGTATCATACAATTATTACTTATTCATTACTAATTCACCTTACTTAAAGTTTATAAATTAAGTCCACAACCGAATTATTACTTTTTCCATAACTAGATTTTAATTACATAATCCATCTTACCTTGTTATTTCATCATTACGGATTTCTCAGAAACTCAACATTATATCTCGAGCAAATACCGATGAATAGTGTTTTTCAGAAAATTTCTCGGAAAACTTTTATTTCCGTCTTCGAAATTCTAACACTTTAATTCATCCACGTAGCTCAAATACTACGACATTCTAACATCAATAGGTTATACAATGACAACCATCTTGATAACACATGAAATATGATTTTATTATTATCTAATTTAATAAAATCATTTTATAATAAGATCCGAATTTCTCGGTCGTTACACCAACAACATATTCATGCATAAAACTAGTTTTAGATAATACATTTTGATATGCATAAAGGTGAGTGTGTGTAAGATTTGACATTTAATAACACACTCTTTATTTTTGATGGTTTCATCATTTGCTGGGTCATGTTCACAATGTTTAAGTGTTCACAGAGTGAGAATCAACTCTACGATTTAGGAGTATCTAGCTGATTCATGGAGGTGATCAGTTTCTACACATCATCAAGATACTCTTTTAGAACTGATCATACTCTGTGTGTTATCAATCACTTATAGCAAGGATTTGTATATACGTACTAACCCACCAGCAAAGATTACTTCACATAGAATTAATTTGGCTTATGATGCTCTTATGACCCATTTCAGGTTTCCTTCAAGGTGTCATCTTCAACCTAAAACTTGGATGGAGTGAAAGTTTATAGACATTTGAGTTTCCATCCTCAGGGTACTTTCTCTCTTCACCTTTTTTGGGTAGATTATGACTTCTTGATGTAATCATCGTTATGGTTCATAAGAAGGTGTATTATGATGTACACATGTATAATATTGAGGAATCGTACCTTTTTACTGTCAGCCTCTTAACAGTCATTTATCTTAGATATACTGAGTTTAGGCATTGATGTGCATAGCTTCATATTTGCTCCTAACATCTTGTTGCTCTTGTTGGCCTTTAATCAATCAGTCGTGGTCTTGCATATATAGGCTAGGAGAATCTCAGTATCTTTAGTTCTTTGACATCTTTCAGTTCACAAAGTTTGCACCCAGCTGCTGGTTGGCCAGACATACGTTTGAGAAGATCTTCTTTCTTCTCTAGATAAGCATTTCTTAGCATGTATGGCCTTTTCATCTTTCAGGTTTGTAGGATGCTTGACTCTTTGTCATTGATGTCTCTTGAGCTTTCTCATCTGGTCTTCAGACTACAAGCTTGACTGCAGGCAAGGATTTGTCCTGTTGATGTAGCACTCGAGAACATGGACCAATATTAGCAGCTTCAGATGTATATACACATTTAACCTATACATAGTATTTCCAACATGTGAGCTCATCTGCATATAACAAGTTACTTACTACTAAACTAAGTTTAGAACAATGTTTGTGCCTGAGATCAGACTCAAAACGATTAGCTTTTGAATATAGCATGAGAACCTGCTTTGATACCAATTGTTAGTTCCTAGTAGGCACAATAGATCTAGAAGGGGGGGTTGAATAGATCCTTTTTAATTTCAAATACTTTTTTGGTTTACTTTGTATTGCTCATAATTTAGCATATGACAAACATAAGAATATTTTCAAGCACATCGGAATACGTAAAAGATTCCCTTCATTGATATATAGATAATCATACATACATTGTTCATAGAGTTAGTTTGGTTGTAAGCAGTTAGAACATACATAGCAGTTATAGTACATAATGTAAATGACATAATGTAAAAGACACAAGGGGTTTTAAGTGGTTCAGAGACTCAAGCTCTTAATCCACTCTTCCGCTTTCAACTAGCAGGATTTCCACTAAGGAAGGGCAGCACCCTGAATCACTAAGATTCCTTCAAGGCCAACAGCCTTGGGACTTCAGTTCACTAAGAACTCTTCAAGACCAGCAGCCTTGGAATTCCTTTAGTTCCCTAGGAACTCTTCAAGCCCAGCAGGCTTGGAATTTCATTTAGTCCCTCCGAACAAGGACCCCTCAGGCCCTGGCTTCTTGAGTTGTTTGTTTGTTTGTTTGTTGGAGTTGGTGCTGAGCTGCTAGGATGTCTTCATGCTCTGAACATCTTCTGTACTTAGCAGCTTGGCGTGATCACCCTTGAAGTGTAGTTGAGTGTTGCATGATGCTCAGCTTCTTTAGTTACTCAACGACTTTTGATGATCCCTTGATGATAACCTTGAAGATCATTCCTCTTGATACATGATGGCTGGGCGTGATGGGTTTTTAAGATGACTGTAAGCTCTTCTGCTAGGTACTTAGAAACTTTCTCATGCTTGCCACCATGATGATGTTTGTGATCTCCCTTCTTGATACTTGATGTCTTCTCATGATGGACTTGCTAAGATGACTGTGAGCTCTTCTCTATGGTACTTAGAGTCTTCCCGTGATGGACACCAAGATTACATGTCTCTCTTCTTTCTCTCGGCAGTTCAAAACACTCTTCATGTAGTAGAACTCTCACTTCTACATTGTAGAACCCTCACTTCTACTTATTTCTTTGTATGACTCTAAGTATTCTTGGTGGATCATAGAGTGAGCCTTCAGACTCACTATCTTACATGGTTTAGAACAGTCCACCGTTACTCCAAACTCGGCAACTCCAGCAACCTTTGATCTTTGAAGCTCTAGCTGATTTATACTCCTTCCCAATCCTTCCGTTGGAAAGTAGCCATTGAAACTATTCAAACATCTTCACAGATCTCAAGTTGCGTGAGGTAGACAGCTGATGTGACAAGTCATACTTTCTCTGACATTGCAGTCTACTATTTCACCTACCCATCAGAGATGTCACTTTAATGTCTTGGGCAGGTCGAAAACTTTATTTCCTCCTTCTGATTTCTAGATCAGAGGTTGTCCTTTTGCATCGATAGTCTCAATAAGCTTTTGTCCGAATATTACCCTTCAGATTGAACCGTTGACAATGCTTCAGTCTTCAGCTATTCGAACTCTACGATTCAGATGCATGTCTTTAAGGATCTGATCGTAGTGCCTTGTTGACTAGTAGAGACAACACTACGATATTTAAGAGTGTTGATTGGATCTTCAATTAAGAAAACCTCTTCCTTCTCTTGTGCAGTGCTTCAACACTTCTGTTTGCCTCAACAGTTCTCAAATACTAATGACTTGACTTCTTTGCTCCAGCCTCTTCTTAATAACAAGACACTTCATATTTGTGGGGTGTCCAGCTCGCTTTCTCCTTGTGATCTCCCATTCACTGATCATCAATGGACTGACCCAATGCTTAATTACTTTAGTCATGTTCTTCAGAAGCTATCCAGTATCTCTATATGTACTTCATCAGTTCTTTCTTTGTTTGGCAAACACTACGATCCTGGTTGCTCCCAAGATCGTTGTCTTCTGTCTGGTTGACATCTACTGCACTTGCTGACTTTCCTTAGTCAGTTGCTGAAGTCTTCTTCTGATCTCCTTGTGGAAGACTTCATCTCGAATGTCTTTACAACTGAATCCTGATGCTGATTGGGTTGGCGCTTAGATCTTCTATTAGCTTGCATGCCATTCGTTGAGTGCTCTCTGGTTTCCTTGGATGTAACATTGCAGTGCCGACCAGAGGCTTCATTGCTTTGGATATTCTGGGAGTGCTCATTAGTTGAGAATCGTATTTGCTCTACGATTCTTCCTTGGCATTGTGAGCACATCTGTTTGAGGTCGTAGTTCTGCACTCTACGATTTAGCTTTGGCTGTGCAGACCCTACGACTCCGAGATCAGATCTTGACACTCTACGGTTTCTTCCTAATGCTTGTTGTCTTTATCTGATCTTGCTCGACTATGATCTCTGCATGTAATTAATAGACTCTACGAACTCAGAGTGTGATCTACGATACTTAACTTGGCTTTGGCATCAGTAGACTCTACAACTCTGAGTGTAGTCTACGCGTTCGACTTGGCTTGGCGGATGTTGATTCGACTCCTAGGCGGTCGTCTCTCACGATTCCAATATGACTTCCTCAGCACACTACAATTTTGAGGAAGTTCTTCTCGATATACTATGATCCTTCTTCTTTTCTCCTAGCAGTCTACAAACTCCGAGATCTACTATCTTGAAGACTACGATTCTGCCTCAAAAGCTCTCGAGTTATCCTTGACTCTCTTGGCAGACTACGATTTTTGGTGCAGTGCTCGACGATCAGACAAGCCTATCTATTACATCATAAGATCAACCTAACATGCTTGATCTTTCTATATTTATAGTCCTTGTACATCATTTCTTTTTAAGGACTTTACAAAGCTATTTTGCTTATGTAGGATCATCCTACCATTTGATCAATTCATTCTAAGTCCTTGTACACATGTTTTCTATTATCTATCAAAGGACTTTACAGCTTTTTTTAATGCAAGCATACTTGCATATTATTCATTCATATATATATATATATATATATATATATATATATATATATATATATATATTATAATCAAATCTTATGTAATAGGAATATCATTCAAATGCTTATTCCTGACAACAATGATCATTTACGTATTCAACATTCACATTGCTTCTCTCTTAATCTTTCATTCAACCTTTACTCAAGGTTTTAATCGTTTTCAATCGTTATCCAACCCATGAACCCCATGTTCATTATTCTTTCTTAATGTCGAAGCCATACAATTTATTGTATGCTATGACCGATCGTTCATTGCAACTGTGTTTCATTCACAGCGTCTACACGTTTTACACTTATCTCTCATTACGACAACATAACATTGAAATGTTATTCATTACCTTTGTCACTCAATGTCTAAGGAATCACAATCATAGCAATCCCTCACGTTCATTTATCTCGACTACGGTCCCCGGATATCGGTTACGTAATCTAGCGCTTACACTCCCAATCTTTTAATCTCGTTAAATCTTTTCGCTCAACCTTCACTAACGATTTAAATAACTTGTTTAAGTGTTACATTAGGTGAACTACATGTTCATAATTCTTTTTTGCACATTCCCCAGTAATTGAGAAATAAAAATCTCATTTCTGGGCATTGCCCTGCACCGGCGCTATGGCGTCGTGCCCCTTCCTCTCTCTCACGCTGCTGCACGACCTACGTCTCCAATTTCCCTTGGTCTGGCGCTGCGGTGCTAAACCCTTTGTTATCTCTCGCGCTGCGGCGCCGAGCCTAAACCTAGAAATTTTTTCTAAGTGTTGCATTAAGTTTGAGATACGTACTTCCCTATCTCATAACTTCTTCGTTATAACTCAGAACGAGGTTGTTCCCAAAGAAATTCTCTTCCTTATCTTACGTACTTCAATACCCATCAGACAGAACTTCGTTTTGAATCCGTTAACGTGCCATTCAATTGGCTTGATCTTAACCTTTCGTTCATTTTTACGCTTTTAACGTTCTTCGCTCGTTCGTCCGTAATTCGGTCATCCGAACTCGGAACTCGTTCATTCTTGAGTCCACGACTCACGTTTTCTACGTTATCTTACATTCTTATGAAACCCTACATGTTCGGGTTCATTTACTAACTTTCTGATTCTCGTTCGTCTTTTACGAAAATTTTGCCATAACTTCGTTATAGCTAAGTTTTAATCCGTTCTTCATGAACGTTTCTATCGTTCCTAACCAAGAGATAAGCAACTAACTTATACGCGATGGTTTTAAGCTTGTCCATTAACAACAATTATCCTACGATGGTTTTAAATTTGTCCATCAACAACAATTATCCTACGATGGTTTTAAATTTGTCCATCAACAACATTCTTCGTTTTCTTCGCGTGTTCTTTGCGTTCTTCGTTCGTTCTTCATTTTAATCGATATTTTGGATTACGATTCTAATTTTTATTGGAATTTGATGTTATAGAACATCATTCCTTACTTATTTCACCTACTCGTTCATAAGATTCATTCGGATCACTCAAAATCCTTACGAATCTTATATTTCCTTAAGAAATTTACAAACTAAATTTCTAATTCTTAATTCTTTATTTTCTCATGATTTCAACCATATGAAATCATTTCTAACATCATCTACTCCTTATTTTCATTAAGCTATGTTTTAAGCATAGAAACTTAAAGAAAATATTAGAAGAAACTAGGCTTCGGATTACCGTTCTTCTTTAAACCTCTACCGTTATACAATGCCTGCGATTTGCAAGCTTTTCTATTTCACGATCACTTTTGATCCAAGCATTCATGCTCAAACTCTTCCTTCTACCTCTTCATTCGAGCTCTCTCTCAAGTTATAGGATTTTCAAAATCCTAAAAAAATTAAATCTAGCTTCCTATTTATAGAAAACCAAAGCTTAGGGCAATTTGGTCATTTTTCCCCCACCTCCTTACTATTCCCACCTCCTCCAACACTTAGCCACCAAGTAAACTTGGCCTCCACCCTTACTTGGTGGTCAAGTGGCCGACCCACATGCCCATGGGTCACCCCATGGGGTGTCCCATTGGTTATTACCCATCCGTTTACCCATCGGTTCGACCCGCGGTTTTTTTTTCTTGGTTTGGACCTTAACCCTAATTCTTCTTGGGCCTATCTTGGGCTTAACTTCACCAAGCATTGGGCTTGACATAATCCAAGTCCAATTGGATTCTACAAAGTCCATGAACTCAAAGTCCATTAAGATTAATCGTATTCTATGCATTCCATTCTCGTATTCTCGTATTCTTTTCGTATATCGTTCGTACGATATTCATATTTATACGTCATACTAATCTTCGTACTATACTCGTATAATAACTAGTATTATACTCGTATTTCTCACGCATAATAACTATAATTATTACATGAAATCATAAAATTCTCGGAACTCACTTTTCCTAACCCTTAGGTTTTATGTCCGCTGGCAAAAGCTTCGTTTTTGTCATAACTGCAATATTATTGGATATTCCATCACGTCTCAAAATTTTACATAATCATTAACTTCTCGGAATTTCAAAATAAATCTCCGAGCAGAAACGGATGAATAGTTCCTATTTCGTCTTTTTTCCCAAAAATAGTTTGTTCCTAGAAAAATCTTATTTTCGTCTTGAAAATTCTTACTCGTTCAATCTAGCTCGTAGCCAGAATCCTCCCGACTTATAATCATCCTAGGTTATAGAACGATTAATAAACACATAGCACATAATAGTATTAATAAAAATTCATTTTATTAATAACTAATTCTTTAAACCTAAATTCTGGATAATCCAAAATTCTGGGTTGTTATAATGTGCTCCCACTTCCATTCTGGGATTTCAAGTGGTTGCAATTGACCTTTTGGCACTTGATGCTCCGTCTTGACACGTTGACCAGTTAAACACCTTGAGATAAACTTTGCGATCTCTCTCTTCATATTGCTCCACCAAAATGTATGCCGAAGATCACGATACATTTTAGTACTCCCAGGATGGATTGCAAACGGTGTGCTATGCGCCTCCATCATGATTTTATACTTTAAATCAGGGTCGTTAAGAACACAAAGTCTAGTTCTGAAAGACATGACTAGGAATTCGTAATGCCCGTACCGAGTTCTGAAAGCAATATTTGGAATGTCATTAATTTTAATCTTTAACTGATGATATCCGGAACGAAGATCGATCTTTGAAAAGAATTTGGCGCCTTACAACTGGTCAAACATGTCATCAATATGTGGTAATGGGTACCTATTTTTGATGGTAACATGATTCAACTCCCGATAATCAATACAAAGTCGCATACTCCAATCTTTCTTCTTTACGAATAGAACATGAGCACCCCAAGGAGACGTACTAGGACGAATGAAATCGATGTCTAACAACTCCTGTAATTGGGTGTTTAACTCCTGAAGTTCAATAGGAGCCATTCGATATGGGGCTTTGGAAATGAGTTTTGTACCAGGTTCAAGGTCAATACAAAATTCAATTTCACGCTCTGGGGGTAGGCCATGAAGTTCTTCAGGGAATACGTCAGGAAATTTATTAACAATAGAAATATCATTCAAAACTGAAGTATTTTTGTTTAAATCTGTGACATGCGCTAAGAAAGCTTGACATCCGTTTTTCAATTAACGAATAGCTTTATGACTTGAGATGACCGTGATTGATTTTAATGGTTTGGTCGCTTGAATTCGCATAATAGGTTGGTTAGGAATATAAAAGCTAACAACCTTACGAAAATAATCAATTTTTGCATGATGAGTAGTTAACCAATCAATCCCTAGAATTACGTCAAACGCAAGTATTTTTAAAGAAATAAGATCGACAGGTAATGTGAGTGTACCGATTTGAACCAAACAAGACTGATGAACTCTACCTCTTTTATGTGGGATGCAAACATCTGTGCCATTCTCTCCTCGTTATCAACTAAGTGGGATGCAAACTGGGACAACTCGACAAACTTAGCTTCGTACTGCGACACAGTCATATTGTTTGGCTCCAGCTTGATGAACTCTACCTCTTTCATGTGACGAATACTTTCGAGAAAGTACTTGTCGTTGGACAGTTCTCAGAACTTCTCCCAAGACATTTTGAGTGCAGCAGGCTGGGTACGCTTTACATATTTCCACCAGTAATCTGCCTCTCCTCGCAACATGAGGGTGGCAAAGGGAACCTTTTTCTCCTCAAAGCATCCCAAGATATCAAATATCTTGGTGATCTTCTTTATCCACATCTCTACTTTAAGTGGTTTTGGCTCTCCGATAAACTCTGGTGGTCCCAGCTCCTTGAACTGCTTAGCAGTGACCGTCCGAGAGTTGCCAGTGTTTCCACCTGTATTTTGGACAAGAGTCGTTCTCGCCTGATGTTGCATAAATTTCATAAAGCCTCTGAACATCCCATCGTTCATTATTTGATCGGTGTTGTTGTTTACCTGAGGATTAATGTCTTCCTGTTGCACATTATCATGGGTATTGATCTGCGGTGACTCAACGGTCTCCTGTGCTCCATTGCTATTCTCAACATTCTCGGATGTCATTTTCAAATACTGCAACAAAACAAGGGTTAATTGACATGCAACATATTATCCCTATATTCTGATCGACCAATTAAATAACAAATAAAGTTAGGTAGGTCATACTACCGAAAGAATTACCCGTCTCTCCCCCTAGTTCTAGTCTCACATCTTAGCCAGGGATCATATCCCTAAGCTTTGATACCAACTGTGACGCCCCCAAAATAGGTATACATCACCCATTCTAATTCGCCAAATACATGGTACAAAATACAAATACAAACTTAAATATACAACATGAGCTGTGAGTTTTAATACAAATATTGTCTTCTAGACAGTATTCAAACTCAAAATAAGTCCTCAATACATTTATTATCACACTATTTCACAGAATAGTGAGGACTACTAATACAAACATCTGGACCGTCACCCCATTCCCCGAGTAGTCCCAACTATATTCTCATTTTCTGAAGAGAACAATGAATGTAAAGGGTGAGCTCAACTAGCCCAGTAAGAAATATTATGACTAAGATAATGCAAAATAAATTATCGTTAGCCTTCAACAGTGTTAAACTAATAAAATACAATAAACATCAAGTTTAACTACAACGGAACAATAAATCTATTAGAAGAGTCAAGTAGAGCATTATATCTACTATCTTCTATGATTTAAAATGTTTTTCATCACTTTTATCGATGAGACTCAACTTAATAAATAATCCACATCATCGAATCACCCCTGCACTATGGCCAATGATATTCATTAGTATCACGACCACGAATTATCCATGCACTATGGGCCAAGGATATTCGTGTATCCATCAATGGTCATGATCATGCCAACAACTGTCCATCAATGCACTACGGGCCAATGAGGACTTTTACCACATTATTTGTAACATTACGGTTATGATTATACCGAATAATCTCTGGTCATAATCATACCAAGTCCATCTATGCACTATGACCACAGATGACTTTCAACATAATATAAGCATGAGGATGATGACAATGATATAAGAATTCAATTAAAAGAAAGCAAATGATAAATTTTTATAGATTTATAATTTAATTTATCCAGAATTCAATAATGTCCAAATTGTCAACATGATACTACTTTATGGAGTAAAATTCAAGAATACTATTGTATCAAAAATAATTTGGACCGAAAAGAAATCAATTTTTGTCATGAATAGTACCCAGGTGAATAGTAACCAAGTGAATAGTACCCCGTGAATATTAACTTCAGAAATAGTAATCCCGTGAATAGTACCCTGACATGAAAAAGTTAAAACTTATCAAGAATGCTCAGAATAATATTTCCATAAAAAGATTCTTGATGAAGCGCAAATATCAAGGATATTCTACTAATTTCATAGAGTATAGAAGCCAAAACTTAACAAAATGAGTATAAAATTCGAAATTTGAAACGAAATAATATTACTTACATATTACAGAGTATGGAAAAAAATATATTATTTTATACGAATACTGAACAAAAATAATATCTCTTACCTTGAAAAGAAGAGTATTCCAACTGGTATAGCGGGGATATTCTTGAAGAAAACTTTCACTGTTTTCTACGCTCAAAGCTTTCTAAAACTTGAAAGAAATACGCTCAATATTATAGAAGAAGAATTCTCTGATTCTGGTGTGATATTTAATTCTAACTAAGCATCCTATTTATAAAAGAATAGAAAGGATACAATTTGGAAAATCACGGATGCAACAGTTTTAGAAAATTCATAGATGCCTTACTAATAATCACGGACGATTGAAATCCTCTTCCAAACAAAAAAAAACAAAATATAACATATATATATATATAAACACATGTTATATATATATATATATAATATTAATTCCCTCCCAAATATGTTTCCTCCCCACCCCATTTTCATTTCATCCACACGTGGGCCCCACATGTGCCCCCCCCCCCCCCCACCTTTATTATAAAGAATAAATTTCTACCGGTTATTTTGAAAAATGGGTAAATGGGGGTCCAAATAATACGCCAATATTTATAATACTTCCTAAAAATCACCTCAACATTTATCATCATTATTATAATTCACAATATTTAACAACCAGGTCGTTCCTATGAAAGATGGGGCTTTCCAATAAGGATTTCTCCCTATTGGCGCGCAATTAGGTGACCAAACCTCTCCTTAACAGAACTTCTAGACATTGTCAATATTGCAAATAATAATATTAATAACTTTGTCGTCTCAAATATTGATTTAATAATATAAAATATTATGCAGATGATATTGTGACAATAACTGAATCAATAATATGAGAGATATGAATGCAGCAATTACTGTGACGCCCCCAAAATTAGGTATACATCGCCCATTCTGAGTCAGCAGATACACGGTACAAAATTCAAATACAACTTCATTTATACAACTGTTGAACTGTCGTATAGAATACGACCACAATTAACTATGAGTTTTAATACAATTGTATGTAACTCTCATGGTGCCTCAACCACAACCTTACAATGGTAATTTATATAAAAGTATAGTCAAAAACTATTTTAGAAATTAAAATCTTTGGGAAGTGCTCAAAGAAACCTTCGTACATGGGAGGCCATGCGTCTAGGTTATAATAGATATCATATGTCCACAGAATTATCCTTGGTTGATCCAAAAGTCCCCAAAGAAAAACAAGAAGATTACTATTATCTTCTTTCTAATGGTGAGTATTCTCTTGACATATAGGTAGTGCCCGTAGATATAATCAGCAAGGGGATGTGCACAACCCTGTCTTATGATAACACGAGGTTGTATGTCATTAGACATCTTGTATGATAGTGGCAAAACACCCTTCCAAAGTTGGGTTCGCCTCACCCTATTTTATTCACCAAATATAACTACTAAATGATGTATAGAATACAACACACTTTTCTATACTGTTTAGGGAGAACCTCTATAGCTAGAGACCACCGTTCTATTCCCCTATTATCCCCGCTCAATTCTAAACACTCTTACTAAGAACACTCTTATTACCCGAAAGGAATTGTGAAGTAGAAGGGTGAGCACAACTAGCCCAGTAAAGAATATCATGACTAAAGATAATTAAATTATGAATAGCTTTCATCAATAATAAATCAGATATTTAGAACATATGACAGATAATAAAACTTTTCAACCATAGTTGCAGCGAACGAGCAATCCATTAGAAGAGTTAAATAGACCATAAGGTCAATTATCTTCTCTATGTTAAAAGTCCACCAATAATGTTTTTCCCGTAACATCAATCAACAATTCCCGGCCCACGATCATGTGAATAACTCAGAATCACAATTGTGATTCTAAATTCCTCTTCGCACTTAGGACGAAGATAATTTTCATCACCAAACATCAAAAATCATGGTTATACCAAATCACAATTCCGCCAGAATCATTAAATCATCTTTGCACTACTACCAAAGATATTCATTATTATCACATCCATGAATTAATATTTCATTCTTTGAGACTCAGCTCAATAATTAATCCACATCATCGAATCATCCATGCACTACAGGCGAAGGATATTCTTTAGTATCATAACCACGAATTATCCATGCATTACGACCAAAGATAATTGTGTTTTCATCAACGATCCTGATCACGCCATAAAACAATTCATCTTTGCACTACGGCCAAAGAGAATCCATAGCCATAATCATACCAAAAACTGTCCATCAATGCACTATGGGCCAATGAGGACTTTTTCCACATCATTTATAACATTACGGTTATGATTATACCGAATAATCCCTGGTCATAATCATACCAAGTCCATCTATGCACTACAAGCCACAGATGACTTTTAACATAATATAAGCATGAGGATGATGACAATATTATAAGCATTAGTCAAACTAAATCAAGGATAAATATTAAAGACTTTAAATTTATCTAAACATTATCAATCACTTAATAAAATCATAATCTAATATTATTAATATTATAACAATATTTTAATCACTCCTTCAACTTATAAACAAATTAATTTAATTGTTTACACTTTTCCAAATAATGCATTTATTCATTCAAAATGCCATACTCATAAGATTTCATCACCAATAATCAAATTACTCATCAAAAATATGCATATACCTTATATAGGATTTTCAAGCCATAAAATCCTATTTACCAATTTTTCAACTTCACATAACATATTTAATTCATATGTTCGTAACTAAATCATTTTCATGAAAAATACCAATCAATCCCAAAAATTATTCTTTTCTGGGATTAAGCAGAATATTGTCCCATATTGAACATATATTTTTCTTAGAATTTTTAAAATTCATTTACTATTTTTCAAAAATTAATTTCTAATTAATTCCTTAAGAAATTAGCTACCTCAAGGTTAACTCCGGAAATTCCCAAATCCTGGCAGGATCTTACATATGTTAACATGAGCTTCCAATTTAAATTTTATGGTCATCGGAGTTATAGAACTCCGGTTATAGCGTTTTCCGTCGGAAAAACCTAAATAAATAAATGGTCATAACTTGCTCATTTTAACTCGGAATGAGCTCATTTTATGACAGTAGGAACTTTATACCATATATTTTCATTTCCCAAAAGGCCGGAAGTTTTCTCACAATTTAAATGGCCTAAAATGCCCTTTTATATTTCTTAGCAGTAGCTTTTTGGCACTTTTTAGTTTTTGACTCCTTTACTAAAATCAGTCCACATGAAAATCTACAATACTTTTTCTAGTGATTCCACTTGGAAAAGTTAGAAAACGCATAGATCTTACTCTAGAACTTGACCACACTCAAAAATTCAAAATATAATAGGAGATATGGTCAGTTGAATTTCATACTCCATTTTTACCAAAATCTGATTTTCAACCCTTTGTGTTTTCTAAGAACTTTCATGTTTTCACATAATAACCAACATAACTCATCATGACAATGACATAATAATTCAATAAAACAAGTTCAAGAATAAGTTTTAAAGATTTATAAGTTAATTTATCCTGAACTCAATAATGTCCAAATTGTCAACATGATACTACTTTGTGGAGTAAAATTCAAGAATGCTCAGAACAATACTTCCATGAAAAGATACTGGATGAAGCGCAAATATCAAGGATATTCCACTAATTTCATGGAGTATAGAAGTCAAAGTTTTAACCAACTGAGTATAATAAAGAATGGAATAACAAGAGAAATCACCAGCACGCGATAGATCGCATGCAAAAGTTATTCCAATGTAATAATAAATAACGGAACTAGGTTCGACGTGAAAACGCATGTATGTGATATTCCAATGTAATAATAAAGAATGGAACTAGGTCCCACAGAAAAATGCACATACATGATATTCCAATGTAATAATAAAATCGAACTAGGTCCCACAGAAAAAGCATGCATACACGATATTCTAAATGTAATAATAAAGAATGAAATAACAGAAGAATTTCACCAAGTATAGGGTAGCTCGCGTATAAAGGTTATTCCAAACAGAATAATAAATAATGGAATAACAGAAGTTCTCTTCATGAATACAAAAGAAATAATACGCCTTACCGTAAAAGAAAATGAATATAAGAGTAGGGAAGTAGCAGAATATTTTTCTATAGTTTCTCTATAATTTCTCTCTCTAGAGTTTCAGTGAATTCGTAAGAAATAATGAAGGAATGAGCTTCTATTTATAGAAGAATGGACTGCATAGTAACTAATTCATGAACGGTCCAGATTGATTTACTTTTAAACGGACGGTCCATATTGGTTTACTATTAAAACTTAAAGTAATGGTCCATACTGATTTACTATTAAAACTTTAAACCAGCGATCCATAATGATTTACTATTATAACTATCCACCAGCGGTCCATATTGATTTACTATTATATCTTCAACCAACGGTCTAAAAAATTAGCACATCTCCTCATAGACTAATATTGTACCCAAAAATAATTTGGACCGAAAAGGAATATATTTTACGAGTGAATAGTACTCCATGAATAGTAACTCATGAATAAGAACTCATGAATAGTACTCCTACTACCTAAAAGTGTCCCTAATAATACCCGATTGAACAATACCGAGTGACTTCTCACATAAGCATCAATAATCAATATCGTAGTAATCAATATATGCAACCACGCCAGA
This sequence comes from Panax ginseng, assembly GCA_020205605.1. NCBI lineage: Eukaryota > Viridiplantae > Streptophyta > Magnoliopsida > Apiales > Araliaceae > Panax > Panax ginseng. The sequence goes on along the minus strand of CM035145.1, from coordinate 66,799,509 downwards.
CATTATACTTTTTAATATCAGGTGTTTCAACAGTTAATGGTAAAACTTTCGTCGTTATTTTCATAAAGTATTTTTGTCATTTTCTCAATCCGACAATAATTATGTTGTGGGGTCCACCAATGATTGTACCGTCGTACGAATATTCTCTGACAAAAAGAATATTCCCCGACTAATCGAATATTCCCCGACAAAATGAATATTTTATATCAACTTGCTTACTTTGCAAAAAAAAAAATTCACATATTACCATTAACTTTAAACTTTTATCAATTTAACTATTTACCTAAATAAAAAAATTGAATGCTTTTATTTCATAAAATTCGGGGTCTCACAATTACCCCTCATGAAATTTTGCCCTCGAAATTTACGTACGTACCTTGTATTCGAAGAAATGAGAATACCTTTCTTTCTTTTCAGATTGTACCTTCCCGATAATTTCCTCGCTACCATGATTTTCCCATTTCTCATATCCTGTATTTCAGATATCATTCTAGAATATAGCTTCAAAACAAAGGTTAATTGACATCATAATTTGTGAACTTATTAAGTGAACAATTTCAGCTTAGTTAAGTCACACACTAGCAAAGTATATAACTCGTCTCTCCCCTCGTAGTTCTAGACTCTTATCTCCGCCAGCGACCATATCCCTAAGCTCTGATACCAAATGTGACTCTAATCCCTTTACATGGATAACACCTCACATTGATACCTATCAGCTTGCCACCGAAAGACGGCGTCCCGTACGGAGAATCTGGCTTCAGTGAATTCAAGGACTTGGAAGTCATCAGTGAGAGGCTCGGGGCTCTTCACACTTATGGCTCTGATACCAAATGTGACGCCCCAAAATTTGGTATACATCACCCATTCTGAGTCGCCAGATACACGGTACAAAATTCAAATACAACTTCATTTATACAATTGTTGAACTATCGTATACAATACGACCACAGTTAACTGTGAGTTTTAATACAATTGTATGTAACTATCATGGTGCCTCAACCACAACCTTACAATGGTACTTTACATAAAAGTATAGTCAAAAACTGTTTTAGAAATTAAAATCTTTGGGAAGTGCTCAAGGACACCTTCGTACATGGGAGGCCATGAGTCTAGGTTATAATAGATATCATATGTCCATAGAATTATCCTTGGTTGACCCAAAAGTCCCCAAAGAAAAACAAGAAGATTACTGTCATCTTCTTTCCAATGGTGAGTCTTCTCTTGACATATAAATATCTCCGTTGTCTCCAAGTGAAAATTATATTTCAAATATACTCCAAGATCATATAGTAGTGCTCAGAGATATATTCAGCAAGTGGATGCACAACCATGTCTTATGATAACACGAGGTTGTATGTCATTAGACATCTTGTATAATAGTGGGCAAAACACCCTTCCAAAGTTGGGTTCGCCTCACCCTATTTGATTCACCAAATATAACTACTAAATGATGTATAGAATACAACACACTTTTCTATACTATTTAGGAGAACCTCCACACCTAGAGACCACCGCTCTATAACCTCTTATCCCTCCCCGTCAATTCTTAAGAACACTCTTATTACCTAAAAGGAATTGTGAAGCGTAAGGGTGAGCACAACTAGCCCAATAAAGAATATCATGACTAAAGATAATTAAATTATCAATAGCTTTCATCAATAATAAATCGTAGATTTAGAACATATACGTATATAATAAAACTTTTTCAACCATAGTTGCAAAATGAACGAGCAATCCATTAGAAGAGTCAAATAGACCATAAGGTCTATTATCTTCTATGTTAAAAGTCCACCAATAATGTTTTATCCGTAACATCAATCAACAATTCTCATCCACGAACATTTGAATAACTCATAATCACAATTGTGATTCTAAATTCTCTTCGCACCTCTAGGACGAAGATAATTTTCATCACCAAACATCAAAAATCATGGTTATACCAAATCACAATTCCTCGCCAGAATCATTAAATCATCTTTGCACTACTACCAAAGATATTCATTATTATCACATCCATGAATTAATATTTCATTGTTGAGACTCACCAATAATTAATCCACATCATCGAATCATCCATGCACTACAAAGCCAAGGATATTCTTTAGTATCACGACCACTTAATTATCCATGCACTACTACCAAAGATAATCGTGTTTTCATCAACAATCCTGATCATGCCATAAAACAATTCATCTTTGCACTACGACCAAAGAGAATCCATAGCCATAATCATACCAAAAATTGTCCATCAATGCACTACGGGCCAATGAGGACTTTTTCCACATCATTTGTAACATTACTACTTATGATTATACCGAATAATCCCCGTCATAATCATACCAAGTCCATCTATGCACTACAGCCACATATGACTTTCAACATAATATAAGCATGAGGATGATGACAATATTATAAGCATTAGTCAAATCTAAATCAAGGATAAATATTAAAGACTTTAAATTTATCTAAACATTATCAATCACTTAATAAAATCATAATCTAATATTGTTAATATTATAACAATATTTTAATCACTCCTTAAACTTATAAACAATTTAATTTAATTGTTTACACTTTTCCAAATAATGCATTTAATCATTCAAAATGCCATACTCATAAGATTTCATCACCAATAATCAAATTACTCATCAAAATCATTTATATACCTTTATATAGGATTTTCAAGCCATAAAATCCTATTTACCAATTTTTTCAACTTCACATAACATATTTAATTCATATGTTCAGAATTAAATCATTTTCATGAAAAATACCAAATCAATCCCAAAAATTATTCTTTTCTCGGGATTAAGCAGTAATATAGTCCCATATTGAATATATATTTTTCTCGAATTTTAAAATTCATTTACTATTTTTCAAAAATCAATTTCTAATTAATTCCTTAAGAAATTAGCTACCTCAAGGTTAACTCCAAAATTCCCAAATCTTAAGGTGATCTTACACATGTTAACGTGAGCTTCCAATTTAAATTTTATGGTCATCTGAGTTATAGAACTCCTTATAAGCTTTTTTCATTTAAAAAACCTAAATATTAAATGGTCATAACTTGCTCATTTTAAGCTCTGAATGAGCTCATTTTTGGACAAGAGGTACTTTATACCATATATTTTCATGTCCCAAAAGGCCGGAATTTTTCTCACAATTTAAATGGCCAAAAATGCCCTTTTAAAATTTCCTAGCAAAGAGCTTTTTTGGCACTTTTTAGTTTTTTTTCCTCTTTACTAAAATCACCACACCAAAATCTACAACACCTTTTCTAGTGATTCCACTTGGATAAGTTAGAAAACTCATAGATCTAACTCTAGAACTTGACCACACTCAAAAATTCAAAATATAATAGAGATATGGTCAATTGAATTTCATACTCCATTTTTACCAAAATCTGATTTTCAACCCTTTGTGGATTTCTAAGAACTTTCATGTTTTCACATAATAACCAACATAACTCATCATGACAATGACATAATAATTCAATAAAACAAGTTCAAGAATAAGTTTTAAAGATTTATAAGTTAATTTATCCCGAACTCAATAATGTCCAAATTGTCAACACGATACTACTTTCAGGAGTAAAATTCAAGAATGCTCGTAAAAATATTTCCATGAAAAGATATCGGATGAAGCGCAAATATCAAAGGATATTCCACTAATTTCATGGAGTATAGAAGTCAAAGTTTTAACCAATCGAGTATAATAAAGAATGGAATAACAAAAGAAATCACCAGCATGCGATAGATCAAGACATGCAAAAGTTATTCCAATGTAATAATAAATAACGGAACTGTGTCCCACGAAAACGCACACATACGATGGATATTCCAATGTAATAATAAAGAATGGAACTAGTCCCACAGAAAACGCATGTATATGATATATATTCCAATGTAATAATAAAATCGAACTAGGTCCCACAGTAAAACATGCATGTATGTGATATATTCAAATGTAATAATAAAGAATGAAATAATGTAAGAATTTCACCAAGTATAGGGTAGCTCACAGATAAAGGTTATTCCAAATGTAATAATAAATAATGGAATAATGTGTTCTCTTCATGAATACAAAAGAAATAATACCCCTTACCGTAAAAAGAAAATGAATATAAGAGTAGGAAGTAGCGTATTACTTTTCTATAGTTTCTCTATAATTTCTCTCTCTAGAGTTTCAAAGAATTCGTAAGAAATAATGAAGGAATGAGCTTCTATTTATAGAAGAATGGACCAATAGTAACTAATTCATGAACGGTCCAGATTGATTTACTTTTTAAAACGGACTCATTCCATATTGGTTTACTATTAAAACTTAAAGTAATGGTCCATACCGATTTACTATTAAAACTTTAAACCAAATGATCCATATTGATTTACTATTATAACTATCCACCAAATGGCCATATTGATTTACTATTATTATATTCAAACCAACGATCTAAAAAAATTAGACATCTCCTCATGGACTAATATTGTACCCAAAAATAATTTGGACCGAAAAGAAATATATTTTACGGAATATAATTAGTAACTCATGAATAGAATCGTAATAAGAACTCATGAATAAGAACTCATGAATAGTAACTCATAGAATAGAATAATAATAGTACTTCTGCACCTAAAAGTGTCCCGAATACCCATCAACAATACCGAGTGACTTCTCACATAAGCATCAATAATCAATACCGTACTACTATGCAACCACGCCAGACATCAGATTTTTTAACACCGGTGTTTCAACAGCTAATGGTAAAACTTCCGCCGTTATTTTCATAAAGTATTTTTGTCGCTTTTCTCAATCCGATAATAATTCAGTTGTGGGGTCCACCAATGATTGTACCGCCGCATTGCATTAATATTCTCTGACAAAAAGAATATTCCCCGAATAATCGAATATTCCCCGACAAAATTGAATATTTTATATCAACTTGCTTACTTTGCAAAAAAAAAATTCACATATTACCCTTAACTTTAAACTTTTATCAATTTAACTATTTACCAAAATAAAAAAATTGAATACTTTTATTTCATAAAATTCGGGTCTCACAATCACCCTCCTTATGAAATTTTGCCCTCGAAATTTACGTACGTACCTGATATTCGAAGAAATGAGAATACCTTTCTTTCTTTTCAGATTGTACCTTCCCGATAATTTCCTCGCTACCATGATTTTCCCATTTCTCATCTCCTGTATTTCAGATATCATTCTAGAATATAGTTTCAAAACAAAGGTTAATTGACATATCATAATTTGTCAACTTATCAAGTGAACAATTTCACTTTAAGTCACACACTAGCTAAAGTATATAACTCGCCTCTCCCTCCTTCTAGACTCTTATCTCCGCCAAATGACCATATCCCTAAGCTCGATACCAAATGTGACTTAATCCCTTTACTGGATAACACCTCACATTGATACCTATCACCTTGCCACCGAAGATTCTCCCCTACTACGGAGAATCTCTGCTTCAAATGTCACGACTTGGAAGTCAAAATAGAGGCTATACTCTTCACACTTATGGCTCGATACCAAATGTGACGCCCCCAAATTTGGTATACATCACCCATTCTAAGTCGCCAGATACACGGTACAAAAAATTCAAATACAACTTCATTTATACAATCATTGAACTATCGATAGAATACGCACCACGCTTAATCATGAGTTTTAATACAAATGTATATAACTCTCATGGTGCCTCAACCACAACCTTACAATGGTACTTTACATAAAAGTATAGTCAAAAAACTGCTTTTAGAAATTAAAATCTTTGGGAAGTGCTCAAGGAAACCTTCGTATATGGGAGGCCATGCGCCTAGGTTATAATAGATATCATATGTCCACAGAATTATCCTTGGTCAATCCAAAAGTCCCTAAAAGAAAAAAAGAGAAGATTACTATCATCTTCTTTCCAATGGTGAGTCTTCTCGACATATAAATATCTCCGTTGTTCCAAGTGAAAATTATATTTCAAATATACTCCAAGATCATATAGTAGTGCCTCGTAGATATATTCAAAGAAGTGGATGCGCACAACCACTATCTTATGATAACACGAGGTTGTATGTCATTAGACATCTTGTATGATAGTGGCAAAACACCCTTCCAAAGTCAGGTTCACCTCACCCTATTTGATTCACCAAATATAACTACTAAATGATGTATAGAATACAACACACTTTTCTATACTATTTAGGAGAACCTCTCTACACTAGAGACCACCGCTCTATTCCCTCGTTATCCCCGCCAATTCCAAACACTCTTACTACACTCTTATTACCCGAAAGGAATTGTGAAGCGTAAAGGGTGAGCACAACTAGCCCAAAGAAAGAATATCATGACTAAAGATAATTAAATTATCAATAGCTTTCATCAATAATAAATCGTAGATTTAGAACATATGATGTAGATAATAAAACTTTTTTCAACCATAGTTGCAAATGAACGAGCAAATCCATTAGAAGAGTCAAATAGACCATAAGGTCTATTATCTTCTATGTTAAAAGTCCACCAATAATGTTTTATCCGTAAACATCAATCAACAATTCTCATCCACGATCATGTGAATAACTCATAATCACAATTGTGATTCTAAATTCTCTTCGCACTCTAGTGATCGAAGATAATTTTCATCACCAAACATCAAAAATCATGGTTATACCAAATCACAATTCCTCGCCAGAATCATTAAATCATCTTTGCACTACTACCAAAGATATTCATTATTATCACATCCATGAATTAATATTTCATTGTCGAGACTCACCAATAATTAATCCACATCATCGAATCATCCATGCACTACATGTGCCAAAGCCAGGATATTCTTTAAGATCACGACCACGAATTATCCATGCACTACTACCAAAAGATAATCGTGTTTTCATCAACTATTCCCGATCATGCCATAAAACAATTCATCTTTGCACTACTACCAAAGAGAATCCATAGCCATAATCATACCAAAAATCGTCCATCAATGCACTACAGCCAATGAGGACTTTTTTCACATCATTTGTAACATTACTACATGATTATACCGAATAATCCTCGTCATAATCATACCAAGTCCATCTATGCACTACAGCCACGTATGACTTTCAAACATAATATAAAGCATGAGGATGATGACAATATTATAAGCATTAGTCAAACTAAATCAAGGATAAATATTAAAGACTTTAAATTTATCTAAACATTATCAATCACTTAATAAAATCATAATCTAATATTGTTAATATTATAACAATATTTTAATCACTCCTTAAACTTATAAACAATTTAATTTAATTGTTTACACTTTTCCAAATAATGCATTTAATCATTCAAAATGCCATACTCATAAGATTTCATCACCAATAATCAAATTACTCATCAAAATCATGCATATACCTTATATATAGATTTTCAAGCCATAAAATCCTATTTACCAATTTTTCAACTTCACATAACATATTTAATTCATATGTTCAGAATTAAATCATTTTCATGAAAAATACCAAATCAATCCCAAAAATTATTCTTTTCTCGATTAAGCATAATATAGTCCCATATTGAACATATATTTTTCTCGAATTTTTAAAATTCATTTACTATTTTTCAAAAATCAATTTCTAATTAATTCCTTAAGAAATTAGCTACCTCAAGGTTAACTCCGTAAATTCCCAAATCTTGGCAGATCTTTACATGTTAACGTGAGCTTCCAATTTAAATTTCATGGTCATCTGAGTTATAGAACTCCTAAGTATATAGCGTTTCATTTAAAAACCTAAATATTGAAAAATGGTCATAACTTGCTCATTTTAAGTCTGAATGAGCTCATTTTTGGACAAGAGGTACTTTATACCATATATTTTCATGTCCCAAAAGGCCGGAATTTTTCACAATTTAAATGGCCAAAAATGCCCTTTTAAATTTTCTCGCAAGAGCTTTTTGGCACTTTTTAGTTTTTTGACTCTTTTACTAAAATCACCCACACGAAAATCTACAACACCTTTTCTAGTGATTCCACTTGGATAAGTTAGAAAACTCATAGATCTAACTCTAGAACTTGACCACACTCAAAAATTCAAAATATAATAGAGATATGGTCAATTGAATTTCATACTCCATTTTTACCAAAATCGATTTTTCAACCCTTTGTGATTTCTAAGAAACTTTCATGTTTTCACATAATAACCAACATAACTCATCATGACAATGACATAATAATTCAATAAAACAAGTTCAAGAATAAGTTTTAAAGATTTATAAGTTAATTTATCCCTAACTCAATAATGTCCAAATTGTCAACACGATACTACTTTGTGGAGTAAAATTCAAGAATGCTCGTAAGAATATTTCCATGAAAAGATATCGATGATGAAGCGCAAATATCAAGGATATTCCACTAATTTCATGGAGTATAGAAGTCAAAGTTTTAACCAATCGAGTATAATAAAGAATGGAATAACAAAAGAAATCACCAGTATGCGATAGATCAAGACAAAAGTGTGTTATTCCAATGTAATAATAAATAATCTAACTAGTCCCATGTAAAACGCATGCATGTGATATATTCCAATGTAATAATAAAGAATGGAACTAGTGTCCCACGAAAACGCATATATAAGATATATTCCAATGTAATAATAAAGATCGAACTGTGTCCCACAGAAACGCATGCATGTGATATATCCAATGTAATAATAAAGAATGAAATAATGTAAGAATTTCACCAAGTATAGGTAGCTCACAGATATAAAAGTTATTCCAATGTAATAATAAATAATGGAATAATGTAAGTTCTCTTCATGAATACAAAAGAAATAATACCCCTTTACCGTAAAAAAAAATGAATATAAGAGTAGGAAGAGCGTAATATTTTCTATAGTTTTCTATAATTTCTCTCTCTAGAGTTTCAAAGAATTCGTAAGAAATAATGAAGGAATGAGCTTCTATTTATAGAAGAATGGATCGATATAGTAACTAATTCATGAACTATCCAGATTGATTTACTTTTTAAACTGACGGTCCATATTGGTTTACTATTAAAACTTAAAGTAATGGTCCATACCGATTTACTATTAAAACTTTAAACCAAATGATCCATATTGATTTACTATTATAACTATCCACCAAATTCCATATTGATTTACTATTATATCTTCAACCAACTATTCTAAAAATTAGCACATCCTCATGGACTAATATTGTACCCAAAAATAATTTGACCCAAAAAAATATATTTTACCGAAAAGAAATATAACTTTACGAACTCATGAATAGTAATAATAGAATCAATAGAATAGTAACTCATGAATAGTAACTCATGAATAATAGTAACTCGACTAAAAAAAAAGTGTCCCGAATACCCGATCAACAATACCGAGTGACTTCTCACATAAGCATCAATAATCAATACCGTACTACTACGCAACCACGCCAGACATCATACTTTTAACACCGTGTGTTTCAACAGCTTAATGGTAAAACTTCCGCCGTTATTTTCATAAAGTATTTTTGTCGCTTTCAATCCGACAATAATTTTGCTTGTGGGGTCCACTAATGATTGTACTGTCGCTGCATTTAATATTCTCCCACAAAAAGAATATTCCCACTAATCTAATATTCCCCGACAAAATGAATATTTTATATCAACTTGCTTACTTTGCAAAAAAAAAAATTCACATATTACCATTAACTTTAAACTTTTATCAATTTAACTATTTACCAAAATAAAAAAATTGAATGCTTTTATTTCATAAAATTCGGGGTCTCACAATTACCCCTCATGAAATTTTGCCCTCGAAATTTACGTACGTACCTTGTATTCGAAGAAATAAGAATACCTTTCTTTCTTTTCAGATTGTACCTTCCCGATAATTTCCTCGCTACCATGATTTTCCCATTTCTCATATCCTGTATTTCAGATATCATTCTAGAATATAGCTTCAAAACAAAGGTTAATTGACATCATAATTTGTGAACTTATCAAGTGAACAATTTCAGCTTAGGTAAGTCACACACTAGCAAAGTATATAACTCGTCTCTCCCCTCCTAGTTCTAGACTCTTATCTCCGCCAGCGACCATATCCCTAAGCTCTGATACCAAATGTGACTCTAATCCCTTTACATGGATAACACCTCACATTGATACCTATCAGCTTGCCACCGAAAGATCAAGGCCCCCTACGGACTTCAGCATTTAAGGACTTGGAAGTCATCAGTGAATGAGGCTCTCTGGGCTTCACACTTATGGCTCTGATACCAAATGTGACGCCCCCAAAATTTGGTATACATAACCCATTCTGAGTCGCCAGATACACGGTACAAAATTCAAATACAACTTCATTTATACAATTGTTGAACTATCGATATGAATACGACCACCACGCTTAATCATGAGTTTTAATACAATTGTATGTAACTATCATGGTGCCTCAACCACAACCTTACAATGGTACTTTACATAAAAGTATAGTCAAAAACTGTTTTAGAAATTAAAATCTTTGGGAAGTGCTCAAGGAAACCTTCGTACATGGGAGGCCATGCGTCTAGGTTATATAATAGATATCATATGTCCATAGAATTATCCTTGGTTGACCCAAAAGTCCCCAAAGAAAAATAAGAAGATTACTGTCATCTTCTTTCCAATGGTGAGTCTTCTCTTGACATATAAATATCTCCGTTGTCTCCAAGTGAAAATTATATTTCAAATATACTCCATGATCATATAGGTAGTGCCCGTAGATATATTTAGCAAGTGGATGCGCACAACCCTATCTTATGATAACACGAGGTTGTATATCATTAGACATCTTGTATAATAGTGGCAAAACACCCTTCCAAAGTTGGGTTCGCCTCACCCTATTTGATTCACCAAATATAACTACTAAAGGATGTATAGAATACAACACACTTTTCTATACTATTTAGGGAGAACCTCTACAGCTAGAGACCACCGTTCTATAACCCTCATTTATCCCCGCCGAAATCTCAGAACACTCTTACTACAACACTTATTACACGAAAAGGAATTGTGAAGCGTAAAAGGGTGAGCACAACTAGCCCAATAAAGAATATCATGACTAAAGATAATTAAATTATGAATAGCTTTCATCAATAATAAATCAGAGACTTAGAACATATGACAGATAATAAAACTTTTCAACCATAGTTGCAGCGGAACGAGCAATCCATTAGAAGAGTCAAATAGACCATAAGGTCTATTATCTTCTCTATGTTAAAAGTCCACCAATAATGTTTTATCCGTGTAACATCAATCAACAATTCCCATCCACGATCATGTGAATAACTCATAATCACAATTGTGATTCTAAATTCATCTTCGCACCTGTGATCTAAGATAATTTTCATCACCTCAAACATCAAAAATCATGGTTATACCAAATCACAATTCCTCGCCAGAATCATTAAATCATCTTTACACTACGGCCAAAGATATTCATTATTATCACATCTATGAATTAATATTTCATTGCTGAGACTCAGCTCAATAATTAATCCACATCATCGAATCATCCATGCACTATATGCCAAGGATATTCTTTAGTATCACGACCATGAATTATCCATGCACTACGACCAAAGATAATCGTGTTTTCATCAACGGTCCTGATCATGCCATAAAACAATTCATCTTTGCACTACGGCCAAAGAGAATCCATAGCCATAATTATACCAAAAACTGTCCATCAATACACTACAGGCCAATGAGGACTTTTTTCACATCATTTGTAACATTACGGTTATAATTATACCGAATAATCGCTGGTCATAATCATACCAAGTGCATCTATGCACTACAGGCCACATATGACTTTCAACATAATATAAGCATGAGGATGATGACAATATTATAAGCATTAGTCAAACTAAATCAAGGATAAATATTAAAGAATTTAAATTTATCTAAACATTACCAATCACTTAATAAAATCATTATCTAATATTGTTAATATTATAACAATATTTTAATCACTCCTTAAACTTATAAATAATTTAATTTAATTGTTTACAATTTTCCAAATAATGCATTTAATCATTCAAAATGACATACTCATAAGATTTCATCACCAATAATCAAATTACTCATAAAAATCAGATATACCTTTATATAGGATTTTCAAGCCATAAAATCCTATTTACCAATTTTTTCAACTTCACATAACATATTTAATTCATATGTTCAGAATTAAATCATTTTCATAAAAAATACCAAATCAGTCCCAAAAATTATTCTTTTATGGGATTAAGCAGAATATAGTCCCGTATTGAACATATATTTTTCTCAGAATTTTTAAAATGCATTTACTATTTTTCAAAAATCAATTTCTAATTAATTCCTAAAGAAATTAGCTACCTCAAGGTTAACTCCAGAAATTCCCAATTCTTGGCAGGATCTTATACATGTTAACATGAGCTTCCAGTTTAAATTTTATGGTCATCGGAGTTATAGAACTCCTATATATATATTTTTTTCGTTTCCTAAATATCGAAAAAACCTAAATATTGAAATGGTCATAACTTGCTCATTTTTGGACAGTCGGTACTTTATACCATATATTTTCATGTCCCAAAAGGCCAAACTTTTTCTCACAATTTAAGTGGGCGAAAATGCCCTTTTAAATTTCCTAGCAGTAGCTTTTTGGCACTTTTTAGTTTTTGACTCCTTTACTAAAATCAGTCCACACGAAAATCTACAATACTTTTTCTAGTGATTCCACTTGGATAAGTTAGAAAACTCATAGATCTAACTCTAGAACCTGACCACAGTCAAAATGTTTAAATATAATAGGAGATATGGTCAATTGAATTTCATACTCCTTTTTTACCAAAATCTAATTTTCAACCCTTTGTGTTTTCTAAGAACTTTCATGTTTTCACATAATAACCAACATAACTCATCATGACAATGACATAATAATTCAATAAAACAAGTTCAAGAATAAGTTTTAAATATTTATAAGTTAATTTATCCTGAACTCAATAATGTCCAAATTGTCAACATGATACTACTTTGTGGAGTAAAATTCAAGAATGCTCAGAACAATACTTCCATGAAAAGATACTGGATGAAGCGCAAATATCAAGGATATTCCACTAATTTCATGGAGTATAGAAGTCAAAGTTTTAACCAACTTAGTATAATAAAGAATGGAATAACAAGAGAAATCACCAGGCATGCGATATAGATCGCACAAAAGTGTGTTATTCCAACGTAATAATAAATAACGGAACTAGGTCCAACGTGAAAACGATGCATGTGATATTCCAACATAATAATAAAGAATGGAACTAGGTCCCATGTAAAAGCATATATACAGGATATTCCAAATGTATAATAAAATCGAACTGTGTCCCACATGAAACGCATGCATAAAGATATTCTAATGTAATAATAAAGAATGAAATAACAGAAGAATTTCACCAAGTATAGGGTAGCCCGCGTATAAAGGTTATTCCAAACAGAATAATAAATAATGGAATAACAAAAGTTCTCTTCATGAATACAAAAGAAATAATACGCCTTACCGTAAAAGAAAATGAATATAAGAGTAGGGAAGTAGCAGAATACTTTTCTATAGTTTCTCTATAATTTCTCTCTCTAGAGTTTCAGTGAATTCGTAAGAAATAATGAAGGAATGAGCTTCTATTTATAGAAGAATGGATTGCATAGTAACTAATTCATGAACGGTCCAGATTGATTTACTTTTAAACTGACTCATCCATATTGGTTTACTATTAAAACTTAAAGTAATGGTCCATACTGATTTACTATTAAAACTTTAAACCAGCGATCCATATTGATTTACTATTATAACTATCCACCAGCGGTCCATATTGATTTACTATTATATCTTCAACCAACGGTCTAAAAAATTAGCACATCTCCTCATAGACTAATATTGTACCCAAAAATAATTTGGACCGAAAAGAAATATATTTTACGAGTGAATAGTACTCCATGAATAGTAACTCATGAATAGTAACTCATGAATAGTACTCTGACACGAAAAGTGTCCCGAATACCCGATTGAACAATACTGAGTGACTTCTCACATAAGCATCAATAATCAATATCGTGTAGTACTATGCAACCACGCGTATTACTATACTTTTAACATCAGGTGTTTCAACAGTTAATGGTAAAACTTCCGCCGTTATTTTCATAAAGTATTTTTGTCATTTTCTCAATCCAACAATAATTCTGTTGTGGGGTCCACCAATGATTGTACCGTCGTACGAATATTCTCTGACAAAAAGAATATTCCCCGACTAATCGAATATTCCCCGACAAAATGAATATTTTATATCAACTTGCTTACTTTGCAAAATAAAAATTCACATATTACCCTTAACTTTAAATTTTTATCAATTTAACTATTTACCAAAATAAAAAAATTGAATACTTTTATTTCATAAAATTCGGGGTCTCACAATTACTGTAGCAATAATTGAGTATAACTGAGTGACTTCTCACGTAAGCATAAATAATCAATATCGTGTGCTACTATGCAACCACGCGTATTGCTTTACTTTTAACATCGATTATTTCAACAGTTAACGGTAAAACATCTGCTGTTATTTTCATAAAAAGATATTTCTGTCATTTTTTCATTCCGACAATAATTATGTTGTGGGGTCCACCAAGGATTGTGCCATCGTACGAATATTCCCTGTTAAAACGAATATTCCTCGACCAATCCAATATTTATAACAACTTGCTTACTTTGCAAAATTTAAAAATATTACCCACAACTTTAATATTATAACAAATGAACACCATAATTATTCAAAATGATATTTATAGAAAAATTCATCTTTATTCATAAAAGTTGGGGTCTTACAATAGGTTGATCACCTAATTTACTAGAAAAGGTGGTTTACCTTCTTTGTGATTGTAAACGTACTGGGTAAGTAAGAATGGTTTACGATGAAATATTGTAAAACCTAGTGTGAGACCCCAGATTTTAGGAATAAAGATTTAATTTTCACAAAATATTTTTTTGAATATTATGGTGTGGATTTGAGATAATGTTATAGTTGTGGGTAGTATTTATAAATTTTGAAAAGTATACAAGTTATTGTATAATATTCGATTGGTCGGGGAATATTCTTTTTGTCGTGGAATATCTGTACGACGGTACAATCATTGGTGGACCCCCGCAACAAAATTATTGTCGGATGGAGAAAACGACAAAAATATTTTTATGAAAATAACGGCAGAAGTTTTACCGTTAAAATTGTTGAACTACTCAGTAGTAAAAGTACAGTAATACGCATGGTTGCATAGTAGCACACAATATTGATTATTGATGTTTACGTGATAAGTCACTCAGTTTTGTTTTATTAGTAATATTAATGTAATAAAACAGAAAAACTTTTTATATAAAACAGGATAATTTTATAAAGTTGTTCTATAAATAGAATATATTATATTCTATTATGCATAGTGTTTTGCATAGTAAAATCTTTTTATATAAAACATAATACTTTTATAAAGTTATTCGTTTTATTAGATTATAAATAGAATATATTATATTTTATTTAAAAGATTTTTCTTTAAATATGGATCGTCCGATTAAAAGTAAATCAATCTAGACCGTTCATGAATTAGTTACTATTCAGTCCATTCTCCTATAAATAGAAGCTAATTCCTTCATTATTTCTTACGAATTCATTGAAACTCTAGAGAGAGAATTCTTCTTCTATAATCTTGAGCATATTTCTTTAGAGTTTAAGAAAGCTTTGAGCGTAGTACAAGTTTTCTTCAAGTATATCCCCGCCCTACCCGTCAGAGTAGTCTTCTTTATAAGGTAAGGGATATAATTTGTTATACTCGTAGGGGATATTATTTTTTGTACTCATAAGGGGTATTATATCTTTCGTATTCATGAAGAGAACTTTTGTTATTCCATTCTTATTATTCTGTTAAAATAACCTGTTTATGCGAAGTATCGCATACATGGTGAAATTCTTCTAATATTCTGTTCTTTATTATTCTGTCAGAATATCCTGTGTGTGCGTTTACGCCAGACCTGGTTCCATTATTTATTATTCCGTCAGAATATCCTGTTAGTACGGATTACGCATGACCTGGTTCCATTCTTTATTATTATGTTGGAATAACTTGTCTGTGCGGTCTATCGTATGCATGGTGAATTCTTCTGTTATTCCATTCTTTATTATTCTGTTAGAATAACCTGTCTATATGGATTACCACATGCATGGTGAATGATCCTTCATATTCATTCTTTATTAAATTGTGGAAATGATCTGTCTACGTGGATTACCGCATGACGGGCAAAAATCCATTTGAAGTTTCATATGTTCTATTATACTTAGTTAGTTAAAGCTTTGGCTTCTATACTCCATGAAATTAGTGGAATATCCTTGATATTTGCGCTTCATCCAGTATCTTTTCATGGAAATATTCTTCTGAGCATTCTTGAATTTTACTCCACAAAGCAGTATTATGTTGATAATTTGGACGTTATTGAGTTCAGGATAAATTAACTTATTAATCTTTAAAATTTATTCTTGAACTTGTTTTATTGAATTATTATGTCATTGTCATCATCCTCATGCTTATATTGTGATGGAAGTCATCTTTGGCTTACGTGCATAGATGGACTTGGTCTGATTATGACCAGGGATTATTCGGTATAATCATGACCATAATAAGACGAATGATGTGGTAAAAGTCCTCATTAGCCTGTAGTTCATTGGTGGACAGTTGTTGGTATGATTATGACCAAGGATTATTCGGTATAGTCATGACCATTGATGATTACATGAATATCCTTGGCCGTGGAGCAGGGATGATTCGATTTTATTTATTAAGCTGAGTCTCAACGATAAAGTTGATGAAAAACTTTTTAAATCATAGAAGATAGTAGATTTTATACCTTATTTGACTCTTCTAATGGATTGCTTGATCCGCTGCAGTTAAACTTGATGTTTATTATATTTTATCAGTTTAACACAGTTGAAGGCTATCGATAAATTATTCTGCATTATCTTAGTCATAATATTTCTTACTGGGCTAGTTGAGCTCACCCTTTTGCTTTAATTGTTCTCTTCAGGAAATGAGAACGTAGCAGGGACTAGTCGGGGAACAGAGTGATGGTCCTAGATGGTCCATTAGTAGTCCTCATTATTCTGTGAAATAGTGTGATAATAAATGTAATAAGGACCCCATTGAGTTTGTATATTGTCTATATGACAATATTTGTATTAAAACTCACAGCATATGTTTAGTCGTATTTTACATGACTGTTGTATAATTAAGTGGTATTTGAATTTTGTACCATGTATTTGGCGACTCAGAATAGTTGATGTATGCCTATTTTGGGGGCGACACAGTTGGTATCAAAGCTTAGGGATATGATCCCTAGCTAAGATGTGAGACAAGAACTAGGAGGGGAGAGATGGGGAATTCCTTCGCTAGTATGACCTACTTAAGTTTATTTGGTATTTAATTGGTCGGTCAGAGTATAGGGATAATATGTGATATGTTAATTAACCCTTGTTTTATGACAGTGTTTGAAAATGGCATCTGAAAATGTTGAGATAAGCAATGAAGCACATGAGACCGTTGAGTTAGCTCAACCAAAAGGTAACGACCAATAACACGATAATAATCATACCGGTGGCAACGGCTATCGGAACAATGATCACCATCGTGGGGGAAATTATCATGCCAAGAATGGTAACAACTTCGGTGGTAATCATGGCCAAGATAATAGAAGTGGAAATTTCAAGAAGAGAAGGTCACCTAGCTCGATTTTTCGTGTAGTGAAGTCAAGTCCAGTTAGGATAGTGATGCCAAATGATGTCTTAGACAAGTCAAACCCGGTAGTTTAAGTGAGAGCGTTTATCAAGGAACCCAAACGAGGTTATTACATGTAAGTTAATCATAAGCTCTTGCGAAGTCTATACCTTATTAGATATCGGTTCTACCCATTCTTTTATCTCTCTTGCTTGCGCTCAACGTTTAAATTTGACTCTAGAGAAGTTAGACATTGACTTATCGGTTGAAACTCCGTTAGGAGAAACCTTCATTACACGTGTTATCCAAGTCTTGGATGAGAGTCACAGTTTTCAATGATATTTCTATTGTTAATAAATTTCCTGACGTATTCTTGAAGTATTCTTAGCCTACCCTAGAGCGTGAAATTGAATTTTGTATTGACCCCAGTACAAAACCTCATTTCTAAAACCCTCAAATATTTCTACAACTAAAATGAACGTAACATGCGCCAAAGACGTTGACTCGAGCTGTTGAAGATTACGATCGTACCATTCAATACCATCGTAGGAAAAACGAACATGGTAGCTAATGCGTTGAGTAGAAGATCATATGCGGTTACAAGTGCGAATATACGAACCCACATGAAGATAACGAATATACGTGTAGAATCAACTTTAATCGATAAAGTTAAAGCCGCTCAAGCTACACACCTGAATCTGATGAATGTGAAGAAGAAGGTTCAAGAGGGCGTTATTCTAGAAGCAAGAATCGATGAAGAGAGGAAATCTCAACCCTCGATTTAATTGGCCTATTTGAAATCCTTGATCGAGAAGGAACTGTGGCCTATAGACTCGTTTTATCGCCAAGTATGTTGCGTGTTCAGAACATTTTTTTTGGTATCGATGTTACGTAAATATGTGGACGACCCGAACCACATTATTAAATTAGAACTAAACGATATAGTAGAAGATTTAACGTATAAGGAGATACGTGTTAAAATCTTGGATACCTAGGATCGTATTCAACACTCAAAGGTTATACCTCAAGAATCAGAATCTGAAATGAAGTCAAGGTATCCTCACCTCTTCGGCATACCAGGTACATACGTAAATTTCGAGGGCGAATTTTCATAAGGAGGGGAAATTGTGAGATCCCAGATTTTATGAATAAAGATTTAATTTTCTCAAAATATTTTTATGAATATTATGGTGTGGATTTGAGATAATATTATAGTTTTGGGTAGTATTTATAAATTTTGAAAAGTATACAAGTTGTTGTATAATATTCGATTGGTCGGGGAATATTCTTTTTGTCGGGGAATATTCGTACGACGGTACAATCATTGGTGGACCCTGTAATGTAAATTATTGTCGGATGGAGAAAACGACAAAAATATTTTTATTAAAATAATCTGCGGAAGTTTCTGAATTAAAACTGTTGAACTACTTTCATTAGTAAAAAATGCGAATATGTCTGGCGTGGTTGCATAGTAGCACGCGCGGTATTGATTATTGATGTTTACGTGATAAGTCACTCAGTTTTGTTTTATTAGTATATTAATGTAATAAAATAGAAAAGATTTTTATATAAAACAGAATACTTTATAAAGTTATTCTATAAATAGAATATATTATATTCTATTATGCATAGTATTTTGCATAGTAAAATCTTTTTATATAAAACAGGATACTTTTATAAAGTTATTCATTTTATTAGATTATTAATAGAATATATTATATTTTATTTAAAAGATTTTGCTTTAAATATTGACCGTCCGATTAAAAGTAAATCAATCTGGATCGTTCATGAATTAGTTACTATTCAGTCTATTCTCCCATAAATAGAAGTTCATTCCTTCATTATTTCTTACGAATTCACTGAAACAATAGAGAGAGAATTCTTCTTCTATAATCTTGATCGTATTTCTTTAGAGTTTAAGAAAGCTTTGAGCGTAGTACAAGTTTTCTTCAAGTATATCCCCGCCCTACACGTCGGAGTACTCTTCTTTATAAGGTAAGGGATATAATTTGTTATACTCGTAGGGGATATTATTTGTTGTACTCATAAGGGGTATTATTTCTTTCCGTATTCATGAAGAGAACTTTTGTTATTCCATTCTTATTATTCTCATTGGAATAACTTTTGTTTATGCAATCGCATACATGGTGAAATTCTTCTAATATTCCGCTTCTTTATTATTACGTAGGAATATCCTATCATCATGCTTCTGCGTGGGACCGGTTCCATTATTTATTATTCCGTCAGAATATCCTGTCAGTGCGGATTACGCATGACCTAGTTCAATTCTTTATTATTCTGTTGGAATAACTTGACTGTGCGGTCTATCGTATGCATGGTGAATTCTTTTGTTATTCCATTCTTTATTATTCTATTGGAATAACTTGTCTATGTGGATTACCACATTCATGGTGAATGATCCTTCGTATTCATTCCTTATTAAATTGTGGAAATGATCTGTCTATGTGGATTACCGCATGGCGGGCAAAAATACATTTACAGTTTCATATATTCTATTATACTCAGTTGGTTAAAGCTTTGGCTTCTATACTCCATGAAATTAATGGAATATCCTTGATATTTGCGCTTCATCTAGTATCTTTTCATGAAAATATTCTTCTGAGAATTCTTGAATTTTACTCCATAAAGCAGTATTATGTTGACAATTTGGACGTTATTGAGTTCAGGATAAATTAACTTATTAATCTTTAAAATTTATTCTTGAACTTGTTTTATTGAATTATTATGTCATTGTCATCATCCTCATGCTTATATTGTGATGAAAATCATCTTTGGCTTACGTGCATAGATGGACTTGGTATGATTATGACCGGGGATTATTCGGTATAATCATGACCGTGATGTGACGAATGATGTGGTAAAAGTCCTCATTGGTCTGTAGTTCATTGGTGGACAGTTGTTGGTATGATTATGACCAGGG
This sequence comes from Panax ginseng, assembly GCA_020205605.1. Classification (NCBI taxonomy): domain Eukaryota; kingdom Viridiplantae; phylum Streptophyta; class Magnoliopsida; order Apiales; family Araliaceae; genus Panax; species Panax ginseng. The sequence continues at coordinate 66,778,780 of CM035145.1, read as the reverse complement.
ATTATTCGGTATAGTCATGACCATTGATGATTACATGAATATCCTTGGCCTTGGAGCAAGGATGATTCAATTTTATTTATTAAGTTTGAGTCTCGATGATAAAGTTGATGAAAAACTTTTTAAATCATAGAAGATAGTAGATTTTATACCTTACTTGACTCTTCGAATGGATTGCTTGATCCGCTGCAGTTAAACTTGATGTTTATTATATTTTATCAGTTTAACACCATTTAAGGCTAACGATAAATTATTTTGCATTATCTTAGTCATAATATTTCTTACTGGGCTAGTTGAGCTCACCATTTTGCTTGAATTGTTCTCTTCAGGAAATGAGAACGTAGCAGGGACTAGTCGGGGAACAGAGTGATGGTCCTAGATGGTGCATTAGTAGTCCTCAGTATTCTTTGAAATAGTGTGATAATAAATGTAATGAGGACGTATGTTTAGTCGTATTTTACACGACTGTTGTATAATTAAGTGGTATTTGAATTTTGTACCATGTATTTGGCGACTCAGAATAGGTGATGTATTGCTATTTTTGGGGCGTCACACCTAGTAAGAGATCATAGTCTATAAGACCGCTCAACAATAGTGTAAAATATTTTAAAGGAATCTTTATATTCCTATTTATTCGTTCTACTTCATAATTTTTAAGTTATGAAGATTAGGGAATGTTTGAAAGGTAAGAACTTCTTCGAAGAGAAGTTGAGAGAATAGTAATCTAAAATTTGAAGGACCAAATTCTGTGAAGAAGGGGTTAATGTGATGACCCGAAAGATTGAAAGCATAGTTAGACGTTAGGTTTAACTAATGACGATTATGTGAACAGATAATCCTTATGAAAAGGATGGTTATAAGAAAGAGAAGAAGTAGGAATAAAACCTTTGCAAAAGGTTGTAGGAATAAAGCATCCGGGTATGGGTGTGGTTTTAAGAAATTCCGAGGACGGACTTTTTATAAGGGGGGAAGAATGTGACAGCCCGAAAAATCAAATTGTCCAGAATTTAAGTTTAAAGAATTAGTTATTAATAAAATGATTTTTTATTAATAATATTATGTGCTATGTGTTTATTAACCGTTCTAGAACTTAGGATGATTATAAAATGGGAGGATTCTGGTTACGAGCTAGACTGAACGAGTAAGAATTTTTAAGACAAGTAAAAATTTTATAGGAACAAAAATATTTCTGAGAAAAAGGATGAAATATGCACTATTCACCCGATGAAACCCTAAGGGTTAGGGTTTGAATAACCCAAGCCTTTTTGAGAGATCGATATGTCCAAATTAAATTCTATCATAAGAGTTGACGATAAGATGTCATGAAAATTTAAGTTAGCCGATAAAAAGTTTCTTAAAAAACGTGCAGAAATTAGACGAAATAAAAATGACGAAAAGTATTGTTATGTACTTTTCATTCATTTAACTACGTTAGGAGAAAACGTGAAGAAAAACGCTTATCATCAAAAAGTTTTTTTCAATTTTTCAAAGTTCTGAAGAATGCGTAAAAGTTAAACTGTAGAAGAAAGACGAAATATCCAAAAATATTTGGATTCTAAGAATCGTAGTTATTAAAACTGTCGGATGAATACCGAAAGACTGGACAACGAAGCTTCTAGGAGATGCTTCGTGAATAGTAAGGTGGTGTGAATAGTAAGGCAGTTTGCCAAATGACCAAAATACCCCTAGCCTTGGTTTTCTAAATAAACAAGCCCTAAACTCATTTGTTAGTGATTTGAAAATCACCAACACTTGAGAGAGAGAGATAGAGACGTCGGATGTGGAGGGAAAGGAAGAGGAAAAGCTAGCCCGAGTGTAAACTTTGTCCAACAAAAGAAGATTAAAGAAGAAAGGTAATCCAAAACCTAGTATAATCTAAATTTTCTATGTCAATATACATAGCTTAATGAAAATAGAAGTAAAAAAATGTTAAGAATTATTTTCATATGGTTAAAATCACGAGAAAACGAATAAATAAGAATTAGAAGTTTAGTTTATAAATTTTTTAAAAGCTTTCTTAAGGAATTGTGAATTTCTTAATGAATATGAATGATCCGAATGAATCATATTAACGATTCGATGAAATAAATAAGGAATGGAATTTTATAACACCAAATTCCAACAAAAAGTGAAATCGCAATCAAAATATCGATTAAAAATGAAGAACGAACGAAGAACACGAAGAACGTTGTTGATGGACAAATTTAAAATAATCTAATTAGAACTTTTTGTTATGGACAAGTTTAAAACTATCAAGTATAATTTAGTTTCTTCTTGCTTGGTTAGGAACGATAGAAACGTTCATGAAGAATGAAATGAACTTAGCTATAACAAAGTTATGACGAAAATTTCGTAAAAGACGAGCGAAAAGTAGAAAGTATGTGAATGAACCCGAATGTGTATGATTTCATAAGAATGTAAGAAAATGTAGTAAACGTGAGTCATGGACATAAGAACGAACGAATTCCGAGTTCGGATGACCGAATTACGGACGAAGGAACGAAGAACGTTAATAACGTAAAACAAAAAAAATGATGAAATTTAAGCCAATCGAATGGCATGTTAATGAATTCAGAAAGAAATTCTGTCCAATGAAAGTTAAAGTACGTAAGATAAGGAAGAAAATGGCTTTGGAACAACCTCGTTCCGAGTTGTAACGAAGAAGTTATGAGATTGCGAAATAGGCGTCTCAAACATGTTCAACACTTAAAAAAAAAATTATGAGTTATGCCTTGAAAGGTTGCGCCACAACGCCAACCTGGGGACTTAGTTATTGCTAAACCGCGCAGCAGCACCAGTTTTAACAAAGGAATTTAAGATTTTTATTGTCTAATTTTTTGGATGGTAATTAAGGGGCAAGTATGAATGTAATATTCATGAAGAAAAATATCTATACTGATGATTAAAACCTTGATTTTGACGATAAAAAGTCAAATAAAGGTTATAAAATGGCGAAAGCGATTTACGTAACCGATATTCAGGGACTGTGGTCGCGATAAAACATATGTGTGGGATTGCTATGATTGTGATTCCTTAGACGTTGAGTGACGAGGGTGATGTATAATTTTTTGATGTTATGATGTCGTAATAAGAGATAAGTGTAAAGCGTATAAACGTTGTACACGCAACGTAGTTGCAATGAACGAACAATCTTAGCATACAACGAACCATATGACTTCGACATTAAGGAAGGATGAGGAACGTGAGGTTCATATAATGGATAAAGAATGAGAGCAATCAAAACCTTGGGTAAAGGTTGTAATAACCCGATAATCTCTATATAATAAATAAGAAATTTTTCATATAATTGTTTTTTAAAGGTGGGAGTATGTGCAAGGTAAAGTGTATATATATATATATATATATATGTGATAATTAAAATATATTTATTACATGAATAATTTCAAATAATTTTTTTAGAATTATCGGTCATTATAAATTATAATTTTATAATAAATTAATTTGGTATAAATATTTTTATTATTTATTTTCATGAAAATATGATTATATATTATTTAAATAATATATGAAATGATTATTAGAATTATTATAATAAATATTTTATTATATGAATTTATTGATTTGTTAAGTTAATTATTTTAACTTAATTAATAATGTTATATATGTAAGATAAATTAGATATGGAATCCAACCCCTAATTTTGGATTTAGAATAAGGAACGAGAATATTAATATAATATTGTTTATATTTCAGTGTTATAAATATGTACTGTTTGTTTGTATTGTTACCGATTGGTCAATTTTGGTACAATATTAGAAAACCCTAGCAATAATGTGTTAAACCCTAGTTTAAAAGTCAAATACGAGCTCTAGACTGTTAAATCGTCATGTTTCTATGTGTAAGGTCATGTAATATTAGATTATAATCTTAATTAGGGAAACCCTAATTACAGGAAACCCTAATTTCCAATTTAAAACCCTAATTGCGTAATTGGTAACCCTAATTATTAATTTTAAGCCCTAATGCTAATTATTGGATCTTAAACCCTAAATGTTCAAGTATAATGTAATTAGAAAACTAATTGTAATTAGTAAACTCTAAATTACATTTTTAGGAAACTAATTTTTATTTTTATTTTAAACCCTAAATAAAATCCTAGAAATCCATTTTTGGAAAACCTTAGGGTTAAACACTAAGGGTTAAACCCTAAGGCTTTGCCAAGATTACATTAATGCCAATAAAATCAAAAGCCAATTGACCAAAATGCCCCTCTTGCATTATTTTAGATAACTTGTATATCTAGCAATAATTGGAGTTGGTGAACTAACCTTGATTTCCCAATTGACCAAATGATCAGCAACTCCGCCATTATATAAGCCATTACATTACACTTTGATATAAATATATAGATGAAAGAGAGAGAAAAGTGTGCATTATTGCTCATTTGATCACCCACGAATTATAGTAGTGTATCAGTCCCTAAATCAAGCCCCACGACTTCCATTAACACATCAGTAGCCTAGAATCAAGATTTGTTCATATAAAGGTATAAACCTTAATCGAAAATCTGACCCTTGATCCTCTGTTAAAAATTATGTTTTAGTGTTAAAACATGTTGTATATAGTGTATATTGATAATCTGGGTTGATAGATGTTAGATCCATAACATCTATATGCTCAGATTTGACAACGAATGTCAGACCTTATATCTCAGTGATTGTTAATTATATTTGTGTTTTGAAAGTTTGTAGTTATAATATGCTATGAGATCTTTGATCTAAAACTTGAATCAAGGTCAGAGAATTAACATATTGCAAGTTATGGGTGGTCAAACCCCGTTGACTGACCATGACTGGACAAAATCTGGGTAACCCAGATCTTGCCCAGAACTGTCTAACAATGAGTTTGTAGCCTCTGATCTTGCAGGTGTTTTGTGTTATGAGTTTTTTGTTGAAACCTTGTTATAGTATGGTAGTTATACTACATATTAATGCTTTTATATCACTTATATTACAAACATATCGGTTTTGGGGGATGGTCAAACCGAGCAGAAAGTTCACGGATTGAGTTTTATGGGTAACCTAGAAAACTCAAGTTCGTGGTTTCTGACATGGTTTGACCGGACAAGATCTGGCGATTATGTTGTTGTTATGGTGATGTTATGTATTAGCTCTCTTCCTTGACATGTTGGCTACACACTGAATGCATTAAATCACAAAAATACAAGGGTAACGAGTTGTGGAAGCCCAAAAGTGACTGCTTGAACTGTTCTTCATTTCTGGGTAACCCAGAAATGAATAACATCTCTGACAGCCACTTTGCATGCTTAGATCTCGTTGGTTTTATGTTGTTTGATCACGTTGGTTGTTGGAGCTTGTAGTATTACACTATGTCTACAAGATCTGACCATTATCTTTTCCAGAAACACAATACACAGAGATTTAATGCTAGTCAAAGTAGCTGTCTCGAACACTGCTTATGAATGTTCTTGAGCCTCAAGAACACAATAGGCGACACTTTCTGTCGCTAAAGGCTTTAGCGACAGGCATATTAATTTTATTTAATTTATTTTCCAAAAATCATTTAAAAATAGAAATTAATTATTAAACATTCCAAAAATAGTTTAAATAAATAATTTTCGAGTTATAAAATTAAATTTTAATAATTTGACATATTTTTCATAAATATTAATATTTATTTGGATATTATTGATATTATATTTATTTAATAAATTTATTAAAAATGATTTTATTATATTAAAAATTATTTTAAATGATATTAAGGTATTTAAAAATATTTTAAGCTAGAAAAATAAATTTTAATATTTTAAGACAAATTTCATTAATTATTTAATATAAATAATATTAAATTTATTTAACAATTATATTAAATAAATTAATTAAAAATGATTTTAATATTAGAAAAATCATTTTAAATAAAAATAAATAGTTTAATAATATTTTAAGTCATAAATATAACTTTTAATATTTAAAGGTAAATTTTATAAATAATTTAATATTAAATGATATTAGAGTTATTTAATAATAATATTAAATAAATAGTTTAAAATTGATTTTATTAATTTAAAAATCATTTAAAAAGGATATAAATCGTTTAAAAATAATTTTAAGTTATAATAAATGACTTTTAATATTTTGATAAATGATACATTAATAATTAAATATTAATGGTAATTATTTAAAAATGATTTTAATTATTTTAAAAATCATTTATGGATAATAAAAATGTTTTAAAAATATTTTGACTTATTATAAATAACTTCAATATTTTGGCAAAGGTTTCATTAATAATTTAATATTAATTAAATATTAATGATAATAGAATTATTTAATATTTAAATCATTTAATAATGATTCTAGTGTTTGAAAAATCATGATAAATTATAATAAATGTTTAAAAATTATTATAAGGCTATGAAAAATAATATGACTAATATTTAATTTATTTAAATCAAATATTGAACTGTAAACTAGAGTTCTAGACTCGATAATTACCTGATAAAGTCGTCGGTACACCGAAATATTTCAGAAATTGATTCAGACTTAGATAATTTGACTAGATACGTATTGGTTTATGATTAAATGACAGCTAAACATATGTGACAATGTGATTATGTTATGTGCTGACTGCAAATAGCAGTACTATGTGATATGATATATTATTCTAATCAAACGAATAATCTTATTAATGATAGGTTGTGATATAAAAGATAAAACTAAGTTGCGTTATTATAAGCAGTAGCTTAGGCAAATATCCTACCTTTGCATTAATTTATGCAATGGACATGCGTAAGAAAATTTCAGAATTATATTATCATTATGCCGGATTATTAACTCTATTGTTACTGATTATATATTCAAAAATTTGTACTCATACAAGTTCTTAAAATTATTCGATCATTGTTTATCAACACAGTATTATTGTATAATCCAGATATTTATTTCGTTCGTTAATTTCTAAATATGGTTAGACAAGAGTCCTCACTTGAATAATCATTGTATTTAATCACATGTTGATACATACTTATTGGTTTTCAGTATGTAAACGTTGACTTAAAAGCCGTCTAGGCTATTTGATTCGGCTAGACACAAACTTAAATATATTATTGAACATGATAGAACCCTATTTATATCCAACCGAATTGTTTTTGTTTGGATTCCCGACTAAGTATGAATATCCCGAATATGGGAAAACTTTTGAGTGCCGAAGGAGGATAAGATGAACGATAATATTGTTCTTGCATATAGTATTGATCAATACAGGGCATAACAGGCTGATCACCCCCCTGCTTGTAAATTATGACGGTTTACAGATGAAGTTCTGTCAAACCTTATCAAAAATTGAAAATAAAGTTCATAGTCTGTCAACTAATTTCCATCTATAGTCAGTACGTAGTTTCAAAAATTTAATATGGAATAGATATGTCGTTATTATTGGTTCAGCTTACTTCACAACTGTTGATTCGTTGTAGAAGTGTCATTCAAAGAAAACATTTACTTCGTTCAGCTAACACATATTATTTACTATTACTTGTTGGGCAATCAAATGCTCATTCTTGCTTAATTTGAATATTTTTAGCTAAGCGTGATCAACCAGAAAGCTCTGCCAAGAACAAAGGGAAAGGAAAGCTGGCAGAATAAGTTTGTGTTCTCTTATGTAATAATTGAACTTTATTAAGACGATGATACTTATTAATTATCATGTAATGAATGTTTAAAGGTCACGTAGCTGGTGATTTAGACTCTGATATATAAATTAAGTTTGGTATTTATATTATTGTTATTATTATTAGTATTATTCCGCTCATAGAAATGGTATCGTGAAGCACCGAGTTCATGTTTCAAGTACCTGAATTTTGGGGCGTCACAGGTTGGTATTAGAGCTTAGGGTTAGAAACCTTAGGTAGGATAGACCTTAGGCTATAACCTTAGAATAGAGGAAAACGTTGAAAATACAAATAACTTATTTAGAGTTTAAAAAGAGATAATTGAATAAATTTATCGTTAAACAAAATTAAAGATAACTTGTATAAAATTATTATTTGCTGTGTGTATATATTATGTGCTAATCAGGATAATCTATGTGTGTAGATGTCAGGTGGAAAAGAATTAGGATACCCTCAGAACGTAAAGAATGAGCCAATATCAAAGCCAAGAGCTGAAATAGAGGCTCACAGTGCCAACAACCCTGATGATGTGGTGGTATTGGAAAATATAGTACCAGATCAAGAAATAATAGAACTGACAGATAGTGATTCAGACACTAATGTTGGAGCTGATCAAGCTCAACGGAGATGCATAATCATAAGAGAACAAAGTTTCTTCTCTGGAAAAGCTGTGGGAAATAGAAAAGCTACAAAATAATCAATTTCGAAAGACGTTAATAGAAACAATGGAAGAATAAGATAAGCTTAAAATCCAAATTGATCGGATAGGAGCCAAAAGCAACAAATTGTGTGCAGCTCCGAGCAAGAAGGGGAAAAAAAGATGAAAGACCGTGACTTAGGAAATCCTGATAACAACCAAGGGAACCTTAACCAAATAGCTAGAAAAGTGTACAAACTGTGATAAGAAACATGAAGGCTTGTGCCAGAAAGGAGAGAAGGTTTGCTAAAATTGTGGACATGAGGGACAATTCTCTCCTCATTGTCCCAATCCGAAGCAAGGTGTCTGTTTTATTTGTGGGATAGAAGGTCATCAGGGGAAAGGTTGTCTAAGATCCAGAAAAAGGCCTAGTGAACCAGTAGTATAAGTACTGTTAGATTATGCGTATCCCATAATAAGTATGTGTGTGTAATGTAATATTCTAAAACTTTTGTACAAGTTGTTGTAGTGAATCCCGACTTTTGTGGTCACAAAGGGGTAGCAGTATGTGTTATGTTATGTAAAGTGCTATGAATTAACTGAATGAATATTAATCTATGTTTGATTTATGAAATAAGTTTTGTATAAAACTTCGTGTTATATGTTAAACTTATACAATATGGTTTAGAATGTAAGTTAAATTTATGATTTTATTTAATCAGATAATGCCGCCAAGACGTTGAACTCGAAATCAAAGGGCAGAAGAATTTGTCAACAATGTTGGAGGATAACAACAAGACCCGATGCAAAACTTTGCAAACATGGTAGCTCAGGCTATGCATAAGGGAGTACTAGTCTTAGGGAACCAACCAAACAATCGCTTGGCGAACTTCAAGGACTTCAAAGCGGTCGGACCACCAGAATTAAGGGGAGCAACTGACCCTATAGAAGCCCAAACATGGGTTAAAGAGATAGAAAAGGCGTTTGTAATTGCTAGGGTAGATGAGGGGCAAAAGATAGCTTTTGCCACATATATGATGAAAGGGGAGACTAACTTTTGGTGGGAAGAAACTCAAGCGAGGGCAGGAAAAGGTGTGGTAAATTGGGCTAGGTTTAAAACTCGATTTTTTGAAAACTATCTCTCAGCTAGTATGCAGGCGAGGATGGAGGTGAAATTTCTGGAGTTAAAGCAGGAGAATATGACAGTTGCAGAGTACGCTGCAAAGTTTAATAAGTTGGTTAGGAATGCGAGAAGGTTTAAACTTGGATTAAAACTCTGGCTCTACAACAAACTATTGGTGTTGCAGGATAAGGGAGTGAGGTCATGAGCATCTACAATAAGGACAAAAGGAGCAAGGGCAAAGTCGAGGGAGCTATGAAGGTGGAAACTAATAGTGGAAGTAGGGGTGAGAAAAGAAAAGGTAGCAACTTTGGAAAGATCCAGGTCAAGAAGGAAGGTGTTAAGAAGTAGGTGGTTCAGTGTGGGAACTGTGGAAAGAATCACTCAGGGGAGTGTTTGAAAGGGAAATTCGTTTGTTATAAGTGTGGACAGGAGGGACATATCTCTCCCAACTTCCCCAATCCAAGGGTGAATAACGGATGTTTCATGTGTGAGTCATTGGAGCATAAGGTGAAGGATTGTCCGAAAAGAAGAATGGAGGTAGGGAGTGTGACTACTGGGAAAGGCAACGGGACTCTGGAAATCACAGGACCAACTTCAACCAACAAACCAACAAAATCAACCGCAAGAGTCTTCAACATGACTGTTCGGGATGCTGTGGCAGCTGGTGATGGAACCCAATGTATTATTCGAATAAATTCTATTTTCGTATACATGATTTTCCTATATATAGCAATTTATTTTATAAAAAAAATTTGAAGGAGGAATTTGAGTTATATTAGAAATCAATTTTTCTGTTTAATCAGATAGACAAGCTTTATGATGAATAGTTAAAGATCAGTTCGATCGAATCTGATCGAGATCTACTTGAAATGACTGTGTATGATATGTACCCGTATATGTATAAGTTTTGAAACGATGATTCTAGGGACATAATCTTTATAAGGGAGGGTGAATGTAATAAACCGATAATCTTTATATAAATATATAAGAAATTTTGCATATAATTTTTTTTAATTTTTTTTAAAGGTGGGAGTATTTGTAAGGTAAAGTGTATTTACATATGTTATAATTAAAATATATTTATTACATGAATAATTTAAAATAATATTTTTAGAATTATCGATCATTATAAATTATAATAAATTAATTTGTTAGAAATGCTTTTATTATTTATTTTCCATGAAAATATGATTATATATTATTTAAATAATATATGAAATGATTAATAGAATTATTATAATAAATATTTTATTATATGAATTTATTCAAATTAGTTAAGTTAATTATTTTAACTTAATTAATAATGCTATATATGTCAGATAAATTAGATATGGAATTCAAATCCTAATTCTGGATTTGGAATAAGGAAAGAGAATATTAATATAATATTATTTATATTTCAGTGTTATAAATATGTACTGTTCGTACGTATTGTTACCGATTGGTCAATTTTGGTACAATATTAGAAAACCCTAGCAATATTGTGTTAAACCCTAGTTTAAAAGTCAAATATGAGCTCTAGACTGTTAAGTCATCATGTTTCTATGTGTAAGGTAATGTAATATTAGATTATAATCTTAACTAGAAAAACCCTAATTATAGGAAACCCTAATTGTAAATTTAAAACTCTAATTGCTAAATTGGTAACCCTAATTATTAATTTTAAGCCCTAATGCTAATTATTGGATCTTAAACCCTAAATGTTCAAGTATAATGTAATTAGAAAACTAATTGTAATTAGTAAACTCTAAATTACATTTTTAGGAAATTAATTTTTATTTTTATTTTAAACCCTAAATGAAATCCTAGAAATCCATTTTTAGAAAACCTTAGGGTTAAACCCTAAGGGTTTGCCAAGATTACATTAATGCCATTAAAATCAAAAGCAAATTGACCAAAATGCCCTTCTTGCATTATTTGAGATAACTTGTATATCTAGCAATAATTGGAGTTGGTGAACTAACCTTGACTTCCCAATTGACCAAATGATCAACAACTCGTTATTATTGGTTCAGCTTACTTCACAACTGTTGATTTGTTGTAGAAGTGTCATTCAAAGAAAACATTTACTTCGTTCAGCTAACACTTATTATTATTTACTATTACTTGTTGGGCAATCAAATACTCATTCTTGCTTAATTTAAATGTTTTTCAGCGAAGCGTGATCAACCAGAAAGCGCTGCCAAGAACAAAGGGAATGGAAAGCTGGTAGAATAAGTTTGTGTTCTCTTATGTAATAATTAAAATTTATTAAGACGATGATACTTATTAATTATCATGTAATGAATGTTTAAAGGTCGCGTACCTGGGGATTTAGACTCTGATATGTAAATTAAGTTTGGTATTTATATTATTGTTATTATTATTAGTATTATTCCGCTCATAGAAATGGTATCGTGAAGCACCGAGTTCGGGTTTCAATTACCTGAATTTGGGGGCGTCACAAAGGTTGAATGAGAGTTTAAGAGACGAGCAACGTGAACGTAGAATACGTAAACGATCCTCGTGAATCGTATACACGTCGAGTGAACTTTCAAAGTATACATTGGTTATATGACTTAGATGGTGAAGAAAGTAGTAAGTAAGATATAAATTATCAAGAAAGTCGTAACGAATGGTAATAAATGTAATGAAAGTCCGAGTGTGAGTCAGATAGAGAATGTTAGAATGAACGTTAGAGTTAAACACTTTAGCCGATGTGGGGGTTAAGTGTACGCAAATATTAAACGTGCTCAACCTACACCCCGTGTATGGTTTGACTGTAAAGTAATGAAGACTAATGATTAAACCTGTGAAGGATGAAGAAACTGAATTAATGAAAATGACATATAACGTTAAGAAGCCGAGTTAGTAATTATAGCTTGGATAACGTTCTGAGTCGAATGAATCGGACGTTATAAGATATAAATAAGGTAAAGTAAAATGCTTAATGCTATTAATGCATAATATTAACATTAAATGATCGTTCTAGGTACACAAAAGACGGGATGACTTAGACGATAAGGAATAAATCCTGAGGTATGACATTTTGTTGCTAGAAAGCCATAAGGAATGGGAAATCAAATTAACAAACATTATAGGTTTAATGGTTTAGATAACTTAAGTTTAGGTTGTGGTACAATCGTAATCTTTAATGGATGACATATAGGAGTTGGGCTAAATAATTCCTTCAGAGAGAGGATGTATATACAAACTAGCAACCGATCTAACTCACTGTAAAAGAAAGTGTAGATGAGACACGAAACTAGTTTGTTGGTTGTTTGTGGGAAACCACTTAGAGTACCATATGGAATACTAGTAGAGACTCGATGTGTGCTAAGTCCTAAAAAACTTATAAGAAGAAGATAAGAATATAAATCATCAAAGATGATGATAGTATGAGTTAAGACATCTCCGTATATCATAACGCTGTAAAATGGTAAAGAAAGAGGGTTACATGAACTTAGGTTATAAACACGAACTATAAGAAGTAAAGTTAAGTTTAAACCAATGTGTAAGTCAAGTATATGACTAATTGGTGTATGTGATATTTCCTTATGTGTTATATAGGGTTTGCAATGAGTAGTTCAGCGTACATTGTAAGTTGTAGCTGTGCGTAAGACAAGTTTCCTAACTTCATTCATATTTGAAATGAATGCTAGTTTCTTAAACTTTCTCAGATGTTGAACATGAGAAGTTCTATCTATGTGCAAATGCGTGATATTTGTACAAGGTGGTACAATGTATGAGGCCTTGTGCCATAATTTTAACACTTCCGTGTTTCTATGAGATGAACTATTCTGTGATTGAACTGTTCAATATAAAAATGTTCTGTTTATACATGAACCGTTTATGTTAAGTCTGTGCTAATGTTTCTAGCCAGACAAAACATGTATGAAAAAGGTAGAAGAATGAAAGTATTGCAAAGTGAATGTGACTAATGTTTTAAAATGATAGGAATAAAAAAGTATTCCTATTATTCAAGCTGCTTCATAACCTTTGTTCGGTTATTGATGTTCTAAGTGAATTTTTAAATTCTTGATGTTTTTTATTCAACTTCTTTGACTTTCTAAGAAATTGAATGCTCACACTTGCTTTAAATAAAAACATTTTCAGCGAACGATGTTAGAAAGAACTTAAGGATCCCATAGAGATCAAGTTGACCGGTATCCAGACGAGGTACCATTCAGTATATGAATGAGCGTGAAGATCAAGCCAGGACTTGTAATGTAGAACAATTTAATTAAACTATAGAATAGTTTAATGAATTGTAAAGTATCCTTGGTGACGGATGAAAGTCACTCTTGTAAGATGTAAAGAATAATGTAATTATCATTATTTGTAATGAACAAGGTTATAAGGTATTAGAACTTGGGATTTGAGAATGTATGTTTTTATATTTAGCTATATAATGATATATGTTTAGTAAGAGATGTTTTTGTAATGTACAGAATATGGGTGTGAGAATTGGCCAGATTTCGGGGCGTTACAATCTGGTTAGTCATGATAAACTGAGAGGTGTCACTCATGATGTAGAATAAAAATAATTAATTTTATTAATTATGTACAATAATTAAAAAAATTTAATTCGTTTAAATAAAATTACAATAGTTCTAATTTTATTTATTTATTGTCGACATAATATTGAACCTAAAGGGTTGCACCATAAACGAGAAATATTGATTTAGAAGTAATTGACTCAAATAATAATAAATTAAGTATATTAAATTTGTACCATGGTGGAACAAATTAAATAGCTTAATATTTATAATAAAGTATTTAAGAAATACTAATTATAAATTAATAAGAAGTATTATTATTATTATTATTATTATTATAAATAATTTATTTCCTAAATAGTTTAGGAACTATATTAAAAGTATAAGTCCTAAATATTTTAGGAAATATGATTTATAGATTAGGGAGGACACTACTACTATTAGTCTCTCAAGCCTAAATAATTTAGGAGAGATGGTGTAACGATCGAGCAATCGTTCTTAGCCTTGTAATTAAATTTTTGAATATTATTGAACAAAATGAGACTTTAAGAATATTAAAGTTTGATTTTATGACATGGAATGTGTTTACGTGTTAGAATTTGCGAATGAGTGTATCGCATAATTTATTTATTTTTTCGGGAAAAGACGTAAAAACATTATTCACGCAAAAAACGCTTTTACGTTTTTTTGATTCTTTAAATAACGCCATAGTGTTTATATGATTTCACGAGATGTAATATCTAATAAAATTTAAAAATGAAAATCGCAATTTTTTGGCTAATCGAACGAATTACGAAAGTTAATAAAGAATCAATTTAATTGTCAAACCTTCTGACTTTGTCAATTGGGAGCCCAATAGAAGTTAATGTAGAAGGCCCAAGAAAGATTTAATCAAGGCCCAAGCTAAATGTAATGGAAGCCCAAATAGAAGTCCAAAACTAAGTTCAATTTGATTAAAGTCGAAATTGGTCAAGGTATATAGGAAGCTTGATTATCCTCCAAGCTTGTAATAGTAGAAGAAAATAAAGCAAAAAAGGACTAAGGGAGGGTGTAATATCCCAAATATTTCAACTGTGATCTGACAAGATCTAATAAAGGTTGTCAATTTAAAATCTAAGAACGATTACTCAAGTATACATTGAGCTATTTGAAAGACTAAAACTGACTCGTAAATACAATCGTATACGATTTAAGGTTAGAACTTTAACCTAAGCTATTTGTTATATGAATAAATAAGCTTGAATTAAGTTTCAAATGTGTTACATGATTTTTTCTATGTGTAGGATTTTGTGTTTTGGTTTAAGTAGTTAAAATTAACACTTATTAAAATCAAGAAATTAATTTAAGGCTAAGACCTAAATTGGGAAAAAGGTTAAAACCTAAACCCGAACCCTAAGGTTTAGAAAAACCTAAAATCCCTAGAGAAATGTGTGCGTACGTCGTAATAACATCTCGTTTCAATATCTACCGGTAATGCGATGTGAAAACACATATTTTCTAATAAAAGTTTTTCCGCAGAAAAACACGCGAATTACTATTCATACATAATCGCTGTAGCGATTCTAAATTTTCGAATAAATAAAATAAGAATTTAGTAAAAAAAAATTATTTTTTTTATTTGTTGTATTACACTGCACACGTGAGTATATGCGATATAATATGTGTGTGTATGCTAAGTGGTAAATATATTAATGTATATTTACTATATATAAATAAATTGTTATAAACAATTTATAAAGTGAAAAGGATAAATTTATTAGTTTACTCGATTGGTTATACTGTTTATGTAAATAATTGTAGTATAATCTATGTATAAAAGTGATGTGATAAATATATAAATATATAAGTTTATTACATGATTTATAAGTGGAAAACGGATAATTAAATTATGCTAAATTTTTATGCTTTAACTAAAGTATATTAAAATGATTTGAGTTAATAAATTATTTTAATATAATAAAATATTGCATTAAATAAAATATTTTTATTTAATGTATAAATTCCATTTTATGGAAAAGATTTTAATATGATATTATGTATATATTATACATAGTATACTTCGCGATAAGTACGAAAGGTGTGTATAAGTGTTCATGTAATATATATAAATACGAAAGATACATATTTATATATAAACCTTATTAATAAACCAAGCAAGCAGGAGCTGTATTTCATTAAATAACCTCCAAGTATGTTATATGCTGAGTCACAAGAATAGAGCTAGAGTTGGACTTTCATTAAGAGTCATAGAACCAAACCTCAGCAGATTTATATACGTATTGAGCAAACAAAGTTCGTGGAGGCCAAGCAATTGTTCTCTATAAATTAATAAACCTACTTCATTCCCAAAACCTTTGATTTCTATAATCAGCCAACAAAGTATTGCTCACTAGAACTATATAATCTTCTAAATTCTCATAAGTGTTGCGTTAGCAAGCCTGGTTTGGGAAGGACTTCTTAGAAAGGAAGGATTACAAAAGCCATAATCCAACAAATAAATACGAGGAAATCAATTTCTAAAGGTAATTTTAAACCTGGAGCTTAATATGAAGTAATAAAAGGAAATTTTATAGCTTGGTCTGCTTGTGTAACAGATTGAGAATGTTGATATTTGATTTTTATATGAAATTTGTCTGAAGTATGTTCTATAAGCTATGAAATCTAAGTCTTATAGTTGTGATCACCATTTATATATTAAAATGCTTTTGAGAGGTTTTATTTCTAAAAAAATTAGAAATTTAAAAGAGTTTAAAGTATGTATATGAAAATTGAGGATATAAATGGAAAAGAAGGTTGTTTCAAGTTATTTAGAAGGTTATATTACCAACTAAGAAACATTTTTGCAGATTTAGAAATTAAAACTTCAAGCTCTACCGAAGAAGAGCATTATTTTTGGTCTGACCCGAAGTGGCACGGCCGCTCTGTGACGCCCCCAAATTCAAACACAAATATCTCAAATTCGGTGCTTCATGATCTCATTCTAATAATACACTAATAACTCATACATAGAAATAATAGAATATTTACATTGATTTAATATAAATATTCTCGTCCCAAGGTCTCGTAACCGTTACTACAACATTACATATCTTAAATTCAGACATAACTTAATATATAATAGTAATCAAGTCTTAATATATAATCATAGATAAGTCTTAAATACAACAATATGCTAAATCTTCTAATATAAAAGAAAAAAGATATGTCGTAGCCTTTCCCTTTCCCTTATCCTTGTCTGAAGGTTCACCACGTTCAGCCTTAACTGAAAGGTTTAGAAAAACAAGAATGATCAACAAATTTACACTAGCAAGAATATAACAATAAGGGTGAACATGCATAAATTCAAAATCTCAAGGGTATAACATTAAATAATAGTTCAGGAATTGAAAAGGATAATGTTGTAACAAGAAGTATCAATTGTTCCAAATCTTTTCTTTGAATCATAAACAATTAGTCATTATAGACCGAAGGATTTTTAAAGGTTTCAACACTGAGTAGTCACTATGGACTAAGAACTCATACTAGAATCATCAATATTAAACTGATAATCCAATGAAACAAGTATATTAGGTGATCAACCCAAAATACGCTGCATTATGCATAACATTTAAGCATGCTCTTTGTGCGCACGTCAGTTTTTCGACAATATATAATTTCCCCTTCAATGAGGGTTGTTCATCTCAGTAGATTTTTAAGAGTCCGCACCAAGACAATTGGTTAGGATAACTTTTTAACACATGATATTAGTCTAGCCGAGTCAAATGGCTTAGACAACTTTTACAATACATTTTAGAACAACAAGTTCAATGCTCGCAACATGAATCAAGATATACAATTAATTTTTCAATATGAATAATGATTCATACGAATATAGAAATTTACTCAATATGAATATAGTTGGCATAACAACGATTCAAAGTTTAGATATTTTCTTTCAATATAAGAATAAAGTTAGGGAACTTTCCTTTAGTGTAGTTTACAAATCTTAAAGCTTAACGTCACTACAAAGTCTTATAATATCCTATTTATGTATATATGTATATACACATTAGTTATACAAGTTTGGTTCATAATCTTACTATTTTACGCACATATTAAACATATGTTAAACATATATTTTCAGTCTCACCTTTGATATACAATCAAACCACATAGTTTTGAAATCACCGTTGTCTTAGCTTGTAAAACATTTTAGAAACACTTATCAAATCTTTGTTTCATATAGTCATTACATGCTTGAACACTTAAAACATTACTTAAGTCATGAAGCATAGATTAAGACATTCATACACATGTGCATCAAGTTTTAGATTATCAAATAAAATAGTCAGATTGTACTGCCTTGTGGCGCGGTCGGGCTGGAACATAACTAGGGAGTGGCACGGTCGCGCTGCTCCTTGTTACATCCAGAACTAAGTTTTCTGTAACACAAATTAATGCTTACCATACATTGATATTAACATACATTATATACACATATAATAGATTTCGAACTAGGTTTGATCCCCTTTTTACTTACTTTAAGCTTTCTTTCAAATTATAAAATTTTATTTTGAAATCTTTGGTTATTCATGGCCCAAAGAGCTATTTCATGAAAGATCAAAGATGGAAGTTTTTAAACCCTATATTGTTATCAATAAACCCTTAATACGCATGATCATATGTAACCCACTCATTTATATCTAGGCTGAATAGTTTAACACTTGAAATCTCATTTTACAATATGCTTGAAAGTCTAAATCATGCTTCGTTAGATGGTGAACTTATCTGTCATGTCTAGAGGTATATAATGTGTAACATTTCAGAATTTAAATTATAATATTAAATATTTATTGAATTATATAAGTATTTAATGGATATGTTTATTGTTGAATAAATAATTGTTCAATTTGATTTGATTTGATTTAGTTAATTATTTGTTAAGTAAATAATTAAGGAGTTAAGAAAATTAATTGTTACGAGGTAATATACTAATTTAATTTAATAATTAAGTTAGAGAGTTTATAATGATATAATGAATTATTATATTTTAATTTGAATTTGTAATTAAAATGAAGTGTTAGTTGATTAAATAAAGTTATAATTATAAAGAAAATTATAATTATGTGGTATTGAGTTATGTGTTAAAGTAATTTAATAAATTGTTATTAGAATTAATTAAATTGATTATTAAAATTTAATTAAATAAAAGTGTGACAAATAACCTTACTATAAAGGAGTTATTAAAATAAATTAGAGGAGTTTAATTTAGTTTTGCCAAACAAGACTTAATGCATATTAAGTCTTTATTCTAATTGTATTTTACCAAACAAGGTGTAAGATTTAATGGGTTATTTTAATTAGCTAGCCAAACAAGCCTTATGGCTTTTGATTTTCAAAATTTGATAACTGATGTCAGTTAAAAATTATATACTTAATACCTATATTATTATTATTATTATTATTATTATTATTATTATTATTATTATTATTATTATTATTATTATTATTATTATATACGTTATATTTTTAGTACGTAAGTTAGAATAGAGTTAGGAGAAAGACTCAGAAGAAGAAAAGAGGAGAAGAAGAAGAATACAGAGAAAAAGTGAGGGAAAACTTGAGAGAATTCTAGAGATGATTTTAGAGAGAAATTGGAGAAGAGAAGCTTGAGAATCAAAGATAGCCACCACCTTCTTCTAAATTAAGGTATCATCTTGCTTCTATTTTCTAAAAGTTTCAGCTGTGTTCTTCTTCCAAAAGTTCTCTGTAAAATCTTTGTTGAAGATGAATTGCTTCTATATATAGCTTTATTTGATAATTGTTTGTTATAAGATTATTTTCATAAGTTTATATATGAGTATAGATAAACTAATTTATGTATGTATGTATTTTGTGAAAGAAGCCATATTACAGTGAGTTTATATGAACATATATGAATATGGCTTAGTTTAAAGTAAAATTGGGGTTTAATTAGTTGTTTAAATTATAAATTGACTATTGAATTTGAAAGAGGATGAATAAACATAAACATGATATTTTGAATTAACTGTTTTGATTGAAACACAAAGTTATAGTGATGATTTTATTAAAAATGTCAAAAAATGAAGTTTTATCAAAAACAGTGAAATTAGTTATTTTAAATTCAGTGTTTATGTTGTTATATGGGTAAAAACATGTTAAGAATCTTCAAATTATGTTTACATGAAGTCTTTGTATGTATTACATGTTAATTAGGTTGTTAGAAAGGAGCTTGTAGGCCAAATTGACTTTTTTGTTCATGTTTGTTGTATAAATTTGGTCGTCAAAGTCCAGAGTTCTCGTTACATGCAATGCCTTCTTCAATAATGATGTAAGTTTCATGTACAAGCTGATTACCAAGTACCATGGCCTAATCGTTGACCTATGTCTCATGTGCAATACTGACCACAATAAGAAATTAGCAGAAATTGTTATGAGTTCTTGAGAATGGTCAGATAGTGTCATTTATTTGCACAAAGTCTGAAAAAGTGTTATGTGTTAAAAGTAGGACTGCTTAAGTTATGATTTCAGTATTTCTATACTAAGAATGAATATGTTATTTAACGATTAACTAGTTTTATGACTAATGTAATTTGATTATGTGATTAAAAATCAAATATTACATGATGAATGTAATTAGTTATATATATATAATGTGGCAGTGACTATTTATGTCATGATGACATATATATAGGGTATTATGATTCAAGTTAATTCAGTATAGCTTATACGCAAGACAAGTTCTTCTAACCCTAAAACTTCGTTGCGCAAGTTTATTTTCATTGTGCAAGTTTACTTACCTTATCTTGATTATATTGATCAAGTTATTCTTGTTGTTAACTTGTTTCGGTGAACAAGTTATTATTTCTAGTTCAATTATAATTATGCAAGTTTTCATAACTCAAAACTTTCGTTGAGCTAGTTCTATTATTATGTGAGCCATGTTTTTCTAAACCTAAACTTGTTATTTTTAGCATGCAATTATCTTTATTCTGATGAATAAGTTTATCGTTCAAGTTATTACTTATTATGTATGCTTAATATTCAATTCTAAGATTTAACCTTAGCTTAATGTTTTTCAAAGCAAGGTATGATATATTATTCAATCTTTATGCTATTAGATTATTCCTAAAGCATGAACTTAGTATACAATGTTGATTCAATTATGGTTTGTTCCGTAACATAGAGTTATTACCTTTCTAATCAACTAATCCTTAGTTGATGTTCGTTGAATTCCAAATTACCATGAAATGTATCCAAACCAAACTTACTTTGGTGTGGACTTGTAATCTAAATACTGAGATGAACAACCTTATTATTAGGGGTTTACGCTTAGCGTTGAAATGGTTGTGCACAATACATTGTACGAAGGGCTGACCCCCCTAAGTACATGGAGTGCTTATAGTCTTATGACTGTTAAAGTTTAAGTTTAAAGATTACTTATAACTGTGAATATGGTTCATGGTCATTAGACCCTCAGTTATATGTTTCAGAATGTAATAGAACATATTTTTTTCAGTTCTATTGAGCCTATTATTTGGCAGTTGTTGTAAAGATTTTATTCATTGTATTTCAAGTGAGCTTTGTTTGCTCACTCTTGCTTATATAACTATTACAGCTAAGGATGAAAAGATAGTTGTACCTAACACCAGTAAGGGAAAGGGAACGATGAACAAGTATTGAAGACTTGTAATATGTTGACAGTTATTTATCAGACTTTAATTTGATTGATGTAATGAAATATTTATTTAATTTCCACATTTGAATGATTGTATTCAAAGGTTAGATAACCTGGGATATTTTTTTATTAATGTAATCCCTTAAAGGAAGGTTTATTATTATTATTATTATTATTATTATTCAATTCTGTTATGATTGGGTAGTTAGATATTAATGTTTTGATTAAGTGAACATCAAATCTTGAGGTAATGAAGTACCGGGATTTGGGGTGTCACAAGTTGGTATCAAAGATTTAGGTTATGAACCTTAGGTGGGGGAAAAGCCTTAGGAAGTAACCTTTGAAAAGATAGTGGTGATAAACTCTTACTGAGTTTTAAGGAAGAAATAATAAAACACTTATGTGCTTATGTGTTTATAAGTTATGTGCTCGTGAGTGTCGAGTAGTAATGGTTAATAATTAAAACTTAAAATTTTGTTGTCAGGATAACTAATGTCGAAGAATCCAGTCAGGCTAGGGAGGAAGGACCTCAGATGCCTATAGAGGAGGAGCCTCGCGACAATCAGGTTGTTTGGGAACAACTACTGCCATGGGAGTCAGCCCCGTTGGTCACAGTAGTTGAAGATGAGGATGATGACATAAAAACGGATGAGGATGATACCGTTGAGCTGCCACAGGAGAATGAGGATGACGAGGACAAGGAGGAAGAGACTCCACTAACTTTGATAGTTGCTCATATGTATGATGAAGTCTACGACCGAAATGTGGAACTTCAGGATACAGTCGAGGAGTTGCAGGAGATAGTAGCTGAGCAACTGACTGCAATGACACAGAAGGACAACGAGATCCAGGATCGTGATGAATGACTGACTAATGTCGAGGAGAAGCTAGTACACACTGAAGGGGAGAAAGAACAACTAATCGAGGTGATGGAAGAACTGAAGAACAAGCTAAAGGAAGAAGCTACTAAGAGGGTACGACCTGAAGACGCATACGAAGAAGCTTATCAACGAACCAGGATAGCAGTAAGAGACGCACAATCAAAGAGGATGAAGATTGATGAGATGGATAAAGTATTCAATACCGTGATCAATCGAGCTCAAGATCGGGTCATGGGTTATCCGATTTAGTTTGAGACTCTGCCATCGTACGTGTTAGATCGCCAAACAATGTTCCGGGTTATGGAAGAAGAACGTCAAAAGGCTACGGAGTATCTTAGTAGGACCTCATAGGGAATGTATGCGCCTAATAAAATGTTAAATAATGTGTAAATCCCTAGTGTTATGTGACCATGGGATATGTTAATGATGATGTTATCCTGAAACTTTTGAGGTTCAGGAAAGTAATGTAAATAGCAGTGATGCTATTGTTTTATATTTTCAAAGAGATTATGAATAAATAAAAGTTATTATTTTATTCAAAGTGTTATGTGTTATGTGGTTATTTCTTTTATGGAGGCAAGATAAGTAGAAAATACTTAAAGAAGTTGAGTAATAATCTAATAAGTGTATATTTTAACAGAAAATGCCTCCAAGACGTCAACCACCACGACAAAGAACTAACGAGGGAACCAACAATAACGACAATGTTGAAGCTAACCCCGTTCAACAGCTAGTAACTTTATTGACAGGAGCGTTGCAGAATCAACTACAGAACCAAGGTACAACGTTTAAGGATTTCAAGGCGGTTGGACCACCTGAATTCCGTGGGTCCATGAATCCAGTCGAGGCACATACCTGGATTATGGAGATAGAAAAGGTGTTTGATGTCGCTAGGGTAGGGGATGATCAGAAGACTGCTTTTGCAACATTCATGTTGAAAGCAGAGGCTAGTTATTGGTGACAGGCCAATAAAACTCGAGAAGGGCCAGGGGTGATGACCTGGGATAGGTTGAAGGAGATATTCTTCGAGACCTATTTCCCAGAGAGTTCAAAGAGTTAGCTAGAAGTGCAATTTTTAGAACTAAAGCAGGGAACGATGATGGTGTCTGAGTATGCCGTGAAATTCAATGAGTTGGCGAGGTTCGCACCATACCAAGTAAGTACAGATGAACGTAAGGCGAAAAGGTTTGAACAGGGACTAAAACCATGGCTATACAATAGGGTCTCTCTGTTCCAACTGAAGACATTTGCAGCAATGATGGAGAAGGAAATACTCGCTGAAGGTGGGGGTGAGGAAGTGACAAAATTCAATCAGGAACAAAAAAAGAAGAAGAATGAAGTGGAGATCAAGAATGGAGGTGGTAGTAGTGGAAACGACAACAACAATTTGAAGATGAAGTGGAATGGGTACGTGGGTGCTGGAAACCAGCAGGGTAACCAGCAAAATAAGAAGTTTGAAGCATGTGTGACATTCGGGAAGTTTCATAAGGGTTCGTGATTGATGGGGAAACATGTATGCTTCAATTGTGGCAAGGAGGGTCACATCGCCCCCAAATTGCACTCAACCTAAGATGAACGTTTGCTTCACGTGCGGGTCCAAGGATCACTTTGCTCGTGAATGCCCTAAGAAGAAGGCTGGAGAGACATCAAGAAGCAATGGAGGTAGCAGTGGAGGAACATGGGCCATTGCTGGACCAACATCATCAAACAAACCCACATCCAAAGCATTTAACATGACTGAGCAAGATGCCGTGCAATCAAAATATGTGGTGTTAGGTATTATCCCAATCAATGATATTGATGCATATGTATTATTCGATTCGGGTGCTACTTGCTCGTTTATATCTGATGAATTTGCTAAGAGGTTAGAATTGCCTAGTGAAGAACTGAATTTTCCTTTGAACATAGAAATTGTGAATAAGGAAGTAATCCCTGTAACAACCTGGAATTTTGGATTATCCAGAATTTAGATTTAAAGAATTAGTTATTAATAAAAGGAATTTTTATTAATACTATTATGTGTTATGTGCTCATTAATCGTTTTATAACCTAGAATGATTATTAATCGGAAGGATTCTGGCTACGAGCTAGACTAAACGAGTAAGAATTTTCAATAAAATATTTCTGGGAACAAAATATTTTTGGGGAAAAAGACGAAATAGGCACTATTCACCTGACGAAACCTAAGGGTTAGGGTTTGAATAACCTAAGCCTTTCCGAGAGTTTTGTATATCGAAATGACATTCCGTCGAAAGATTTGATGATAATATATCGTGAAAAGTTAAGTAAGCCGATAAAAGTTTTTCTCAAAAAACGCAAAAATCAGACGAAATAAAAATGATGAAAAGTACTGTTATGTACTTTTCACTCGTTTAGCTACGTTACGGGAAAACGTGAAGAAAAACGCTTGACGCCAAAAAGTGTTTTTCAGTTTTTCGAAAAACCGAAGAATGCGTAAAAGTTAATCGGTAAAGGAAAGACGAAATATCCAAAAATATTAGGATAACAGGAATCGCAATTTTTAAAACTGTCGGACGAAAACCGAAAGACGGAACTACAAAACTGAAGGGCTAAGCAAACTTGAGGGCTAAGTTAACTTAGTCCTTAAGTCTTGAATAGTAAGGAGATGTGAATAGTGATTTTATGGGCGAAATGACTATTTTGCCCATAACCTTGAAAATCTATAAATAGGAAGCTTAATCTCATTTAAATGAGATTTTGAAAATCCTACACTTTGAGAGATAAAGAGAGAGAGTTCGGATGGGGGAAGAGAAGGAGAAAAAGGAAGGAAAAGCTAGCTTGAATGCACGCTTTGTCCGACGGAAGGAGATTAAAGAAGAACGGTAATCCAAACCCTAGTTTCTTCTAATATTTTCTTTAAGTTTTCTATGTCAAAAATATAGCTTAATGAGAATAAGAAGTAAAAGAGATTAGTAATGATTTCATCTGGTTGAAATCCTAAGAAAAAATAGAAATAAGAAATTTAGTTTATAAATTTCTTAAGGAAGTATAAGATTCGTAAGGATTTTGAGCGATTCGAATGAATCCTATGAATGAGTAGGTCAAATAAGTCAGGAATGGTGTTCTATAACATCAAATTCCAAGAAAAAGTAAAATCGTAATCCAAAATATCGATTAAAAATGAAGAACAAACGAAGAACGCGAAGAACACGTGAAGAACACGAAGAACGTTGTTGATTGACAAATTTAAAACCATCACGTATAAGTTAGATGCTTATTGCTTGGTTAGGAACGTTAGAAACGTTCATGAAGAACGGATTAGAACTTAGCTATAACGAAGTTATGGCGAAAAGTTCGTAAAAGACGAGCGAGAATTTGAAAGTTAGTAAATGAACCCGAACGTGTAGGGTTTCATAAGAATATAAGAGAACGTAGAAAACGTGAGTCGTGGACTCAAGAACGAACGAATTCTGAGTTCAGATGACCAAATTACGGACGAACGAACGAAGAACGTTAAAAATGTTAAAATAAACGAAGAGCGAAGATTAAGCCAATTGAATGGCATGTTAACGAATTCAGAATGAATTTCTGTCTAAGAGTAATCGAAGTACGTAAGATAAGGAAGAAAATGGCTTTAGAACGACCTCGTTTTGTGTTATAATGAAGAACTTATGAGATTGTAAAGTACGCGTCTCAAACTTGACTTAACACTTAGAAAAATTCTCAAGGGTTTTGGCTCAGCGCCGTAGCGCGAGCTCGGGCCTCAGGTGCTGTTAATTGGCGCCGCATCATGAGAGATAACAAAGGGTT
The DNA here is from genome assembly GCA_020205605.1 of Panax ginseng. NCBI lineage: Eukaryota > Viridiplantae > Streptophyta > Magnoliopsida > Apiales > Araliaceae > Panax > Panax ginseng. The sequence continues at coordinate 66,752,567 of CM035145.1, read as the reverse complement.
TGGCGCCGCAGCGCCAGACCAAGGAAGAAGGTAAAGTAGGTCGCGCCGCAGCGTGAGAGAGAGAGGGAGGAATGGTGCTGCAACGCCGGTGCAGAGCAATGCCCAGAAATGAGATTTTTAGTTCTCAGTTACTGGAGGATGTGCAAGAAAGAAGTATGAACATGTAGTTCACTAATGTAACACTTAATCAAGTGTTTTAAACCATTAATAAAGGTTGAACGAAAAGATTAAACGAGAATAAAAGATAAAGAATATAGATGCGGGTTACGGAACCGATGTCCGGGGACCGTAGTCGCGATAAACGAACGTGAGGGATTTCTATGGTTGTGATTCCTTAGACGTTGTTTGACGATGTAAATGTATAACATTTTGATGTTATGACATGGCATTGTGAGATGAATATAAAGCATTTAGACGCTGTGAATGCAACGTTGTTGCGATGAATGATCGGTCTTAGCATACAGCGAACCGTATGTCTTTGACATTAAGAAAGAATAATGAATATGGGGTTCATGGGATGGATAACGATCGAAAGCAATTAAAACGTTGAGTAAAGGTTGAATGAGAGATTAAGAGATGAGCAACGTGAACGTTGAATACGTAAACGATCATTGTGAATCGTATTCGCGTTGGACGAACGTTCTAAGTTTACCCTAGTTGTATAACTTAGACGTTGATGAATGTAGTAAGTAAGATATGAATTATCAAGAAAGCCGCAACGAACGGTAAAAAGAATAATGAAAGCCGATTGTGAGTCGGATGAGAATGTTAGAATGAAATGTAAGCATTAAAAAATTAAACCGACGTGAAGGTTGAGTGTACGCAAATATTAAACGGGTAGAACCTAAACCCCGTGTATGGTTTGACCATAGGATAGCGAAGACTATTGATTAAACCTGTGAACGGTGAAGAAACTAAATTTAAGACAATAACGTATAACGTTAAGAAGCCGAGTTAATAAGTATAACTTGGACAACGTTCCGAGTTGAGGGAACCGGACGTTGTAAGATATGAATAAGTTCATATGAAATGTTTAAAGCTATGGTCTCATAATATTGACATAGAATGATCGTTCCGAGTATACAAAAGATTGTATGACTTAGACGATGATTAATGAATACTGAGGTATGGCAATTAGTTGGCAAAAAGCCATAAGGAATAAGAATTAACTTAACGAACATTATAATTTAATAATTCGTATAAGTTAAGAGAAAGTTAGGTTGTGGTATAATCGTAACCTTAGATGGTTGACATATGGGAGCTGGGCTAAACAATTACTTCAGAGAGCAAAGGTATATACGAAACTGGCAACCGATCTAACTCACTGTGATAGCAGTGTAGATGAGACAGGAACTTGTTTATTGGTTGTTTGTGGGAAACCACTCAGAGTACCATATGGACTACTAGTAGAGAAGCGATGTGTACTGAGTCCTAGAGAAGTATACGAAGAAGATAAGAATGTGAATCATCAAAGATGATGAACGTGTTGAAATAAGACATCTCAGATGTCATAAAAAACCGTAAACCCAAGAATGAAAGTTAGTCGCGTAAAATTATATTGCAAGAACGCGAACCTTAAGAAGTAAAGTTAAGTAAACCAATGCGTAAGTCAAGTATATGACTAATTTGTTTATTTGTTATTTTCTTAAGTGTTATAGGGATTGGGATGAGCAGTTCAGCGTAAGCTGTAGTTGTGCGTAAGGCAAGTTTCCTAACTTCATTCATATTTTTAAATGAATGCTAGTTCTAAAACTTCTCAGATGTTAAACTTGAGAAGTTCTGTCTATGTGCGAATGTGTGATATTTGTACAAGGTGGTAGAACGTATAAGGCCTTGTGCCATAATGTGAACACTTCGGTGTTTCTGTGAGATAAATTGTTCTATGTTTGAACTGTTCAATAAAAGAATGTTCTGTTTATACATGAACCGTTATTGTTAAGTCTATGCTATTGATTCTAACCAGACAGAATGTGCATGAAAGAGAGTAGAGAATGAAAGTATTTGAAAGTGCATGTAACTAATGTTTTAAGATGATAGGAATCAAGACTATTCCTATTATTCAAGCTGCTTCGTAACCTTTGTTCGGTTATTGAAGTCTGAAAAGAATGTTTAAATTCTTGAAGTTGTTTGTTCAACTATTATGACTTGCTGGGCAATTGAATTCTCACACTTGCTTTAAATGAAAAACATTTTCAGCGAATGATGTTAGAAGAACTTAAGGATCCCATACAGATCAAGCTGACGGTATCTAGATGAAGTGCCATTCAAAATGTGAATGAGCGAGAAGATCAAGTGAAGACTTGTAATATAGAAAGAAGAAAATTAAACTATAGACTAGTTTAATGAACTGTATGTATCCTTGGTGGCGGATAAAAGTCACTCTTGTAAGATGAAAGGAATAATGTAATTATCATTATTTGTAATGAGAAAGGTTATAAGGTTTTTTGAACCTGGGATTTGAGAGTGTATGTTGTTATATTTCAGTATATAATGATGTATACAGAATGAATGATGTACTCGTGACGTACGGAATCCGGGTGTGAAGATAGACCGAATTTCGGGGAGTTACAGGTTGGTATCCGAGCTGATAGGTTATAAACATTAGGTATGAGTACCTAAGACTATAATTGTAAAGAGAAGGATAAGAAGATCACCACGTGATCATAGTAAATCGTAGTAACAGATGAGCTGTTAAACGATGAATGATTTATAGCTAATGCTATGAATGAATGGTACTACGAAGTAGTATGGGAAGAAGGACTCAAATGGAGTTGTAAAGGATAGAATAAGAATTAAAGAAAATTCGTATTAAGTAAAGAGAGAGTTAGAAGTTGTAAGATTTCAATTGAGGACTCATGTGATGGCTGAGTTGTATGAATCTTTGTATGGGCAGAGGTTTGTGTTTAGTGTAACAACCACTCAGTTTATTACAGTGATAATCATTGAAATTGGTCGCGCTATCAAGATGTATATGACGAGAAGGTGAATCTTTTCTCATATATATACTTGATAGGTAGAAAATGATAAGATAGGTGCGGGTTCTTGAAACTCATACTTATGAAAAGTTTGTGACTCATAGTTATATGCTATGTTTCTGAGCCTTAAGCATATGGGTAGTCCTTGATTTTTTCTTGGATTACATATTGCGAAGATAAGTTCTTAAACACATATGGTTGTGGAAAGTTCCTGAACACATAAAGTGTGGTAAGTTGATGAACTATACTAAGGTATAGGAATGTTTAGACTGAAAGTAAGAATTTTTAGTAGACTTAGCATTGAAGGTGCTAGAGAAGATTAAGTATTGTATCAAGTAAGACAATGAAGGAAGATGGAGAATAGGATATTCCAAGTCATCTAGCTATGCTAGATTTCGAAATTTCTTGAAATCGTGCTGATGTACGCATTTTGAAAATGAAAGAATTGGTTCAGCTTTTTGAACCAATGGATTTTAAAAGAACTATTCTTGGTATGTCTATGTTAATTGTTTCAGCTAGATAGAAATTTATTTGAACTATCATAATGAATTCTATATCATCCGTGCATTTGATGCAAGGATGGTAAAAGGATGGAGTTATTAATGCAATTAAACCTGGTGTTGGATTTGATCTTAGGATCAACAACCTGCTATGGTATGATGTATAATGACGAAGTCATAAACTGACAAAGTCCTCAACGTACTGTGAAGAGTGCGGTATCATGACGTCATTAAACGTTTTGATGTATTGCGAAAGAATTAAAAGAAGTAGTCGATGTCAATTAAGTTGACTAAACGAATGTTTCAAGTTGATGTTCAATTTATTGGTATGGTCTAAGCTACTTGATTTGGCTAAGACGAATGGTATGTCATGATTAAAAGAAAATCGAGCTTTCTTTGAAGAGCTATGCCAAACCAAATTGTTTTGGTGCGGAATCTAAGGAGTAAGTCTGAGGTGAACATACTCCGAAATGGGGTTATATGATGGGTTGATCACCTACGTATGGAAGAGGTAGTTTACCTTCTTTTTGATTGTAAACTGACCGTGGAAAGAAAGGTTACGGCGTCATGCTGTTTAACCTAGTAAGAGTTCATGGTCAATTTGACCCCTCAACAAAAGTATGAGATATTTTAAAGGAATCTTTATATTCCTCGTTATTCCTTTCACTTCATGATTCTTGATAAGTTATGAAGGGTAGGGAATGTATGAAAGATAATAACTTCTTTGAAGAGAAGCTGAGAAGAAGAGTAAGCTAAAAATTTCGAGGACGAAATTCTGTGAAGAAGGGAAGAATGTGATGACTCGGGTAAGGGTTGGTTTTAAGAAATTCCAAGGACGAAATTTTTATAAGGACGGAAGAATGTAACAACCTGGAATTTTGTATTATCCAGAATTTAGGTTTAAAGAATTAGTTATTAATAAAAGGAATTTTTATTAATATTATTATGTGCTATGTGTTTATTAATCGTTTTATAACCTAGAATGATTATTAATCGGGAGGATTCTGGCTACGAGCTAGGCTGAACGAGTAAGAATTTTCAAGACAAAAATAAAATTTTTTCGAGAACAAAATATTTTCGGGAAAAAAGACGAAATAGGCACTATTTACCTAACGAAACCTAAGGGTTAGGGTTTGAATAACCTAAGCCTTTTCGAGAGTTTGGTATATCGAAATGACATTTCGTCGAAAGATTTGACGATAATATATTGTGAAAAGTTAAGTAAGCCGATAAAAGTTTTTTTCGAAAAACGTGTAAAAATCGGACGAAATAAAAATAACGAAAAGTACTGTTATGTACTTTTCACTCGTTTTGCTACGTTAGGGGAAAACGTGAAGGAAAACACTTAACGCGAAAAAGTTTTTTTCAGTTTTTTGAAAATCCGAAGAATACGTAAAAGTTAATCGGTAAAAGAAAGATGAAATATCCAAAAATATTTGGATTCCGGGAATCGCAATTTTTAAAACTGTCGGACGAAAACCGAAAGACGGAACTACGAAACTTAAGGGCTAAGCAAACTTGAGGGTTAAGTTAACTTAGTCCTTAAGTCTTGAATAGTAAGGAGGTGTGAATAGTGATTTTAGGGGCAAAATAGCCTTGAAAATCTATAAATAGGAAGCTTAATCTCATTTGAATGGGATTTTGAAAATCCTACACTTTGAGAGAGAAATGGAGAGAGTTCGGATGGGGGAAGAGAAGGAGAAGAAGGAAGGAAAAGCTAGCTTGAATGCACGCTTTGTCCGACGGAAGGAGATTAAAGAAGAACGGTAATCCAAACCCTAGTTTCTTCTAATATTTTCTTTAAGTTTTCTATGTCAAAAACATAGCTTAATGAGAATAAGAAGTAAAAGAGATTAGTAATGATTTCATATGGTTGAAATTGTAAGAAAAAGAAGAAATAAGAAATTTAGTTTATAAATTTCGTAAGGAAATATAAGATTCGTAAGGATTTTGAGCGATCCGAATGAGTCCTATGAATGAGTAGGTCAAATAAGTAAGGAATGGTGTTCTATAACATCAAATTCCAAGAAAAAGTGAAATCGTAATCCAAAATATTGATTAAAAATGAAGAACGAATGAAGAACGCGAAGAACACGAAGAACGTTGTTGATGGACAAATTTAAAACCATCGTAGTATAATTGTTGTTGATGGACAAGTTTAAAACCATCGCGTATAAGTTAGATGCTTATTGCTTGGTTAGGAACGTTAGAAACGTTCATGAAGAACGGATTAAAACTTAGCTATAACGAAGTTATGGCGAAAAGTTCATAAAAGACGAGCGAGAATTTAAAAGTTAGTAAATGAACCCGAATGTGTAGGGTTTCATAAGAATGTAAGAGAACGTAGAAAACGTGAGTCGTCGACTCAAGAACGAATGAATTTTGAGTTCGAATGACCGAATTACGGACGAACGAACGAAGAACGTTAAAAATGTTAAAATGAACGAAGAGCGAAGATTAAGCCAATTGAATGGCATGTTAACGAATACAGAACGAATTTCAGTCCGAAGGTAATCGAAGTACGTAAGATAAAGAAGAAAATGGCTTTGGAACGACCTCGTTCCGAGTTATAATGAAGAAGTTATGAGATCATAAAGTACGCGTCTCAAACTTGAATTAACACTTAGAAAAATTCTATAGGGTTTTGGCTCTCGCCACTGTGTCAGCTAAAGAAGTGGTCTTGCAGTGTGGCTTTCGACCTCAGTGCTTTTTAATTGGCGCCACAGCGCGAGAGATAACAAAGGGTTTGGCGCCACAGTGCCAGACCATGGAAGAAGGTAAAAGTAGTAGTCAATTCATGCAACATGAGAGAGAGAGAAGGAATGAAATACAGTATGGCAAAGTGCGAAGCAATGCCAGTAAATGAGATTTTTAGTTCTCAGTTACTGGAGGATGTGCAAGAAAGAAGTATGAACATATAGTTCACTAATGTAACACTTAATCAAGTGTTTTAAACCTTTAAGAAAGGTTGAATGAAAAGATTAAACGAGAATAAAAGACAAATAATGTAGATGCGGGTTACGGAACCGATGTCCGGGGACCGTAGTCGCGATAAACCAACATGAGGGATTGCTATGGTTGTGATTCCTTAGACGTTGATTGACGATGTAAATGTATAACATTTTGATGTTATGACATGGCATTGTGAGATGAATATAAAGCATTTAGACGCTATGAACGCAACGTTGTTGCGACGAACGATCGGTCTTAGCATACAGCGAACCGTATGGCTTTGACATTAAGAAAGAATAATGAACATGGGGTTCATGGGATGGATAACGATCGAGAGAAATTAAAACATTGAGTAAAGGTTGAATGAGAGATTAAGATATGAGCAACGTGAACGTTGAATACGTAAATGATCCTTGTGAATCGTATTCGCGTTGGACGAACGTTCTAAGTATACCCTAGTTGTATAACTTAGACATTGATGAAGGTAGTAAGTAAGATATGAATTATCAAGAAAGCCGTAGCGAACGTTAAAAAGATTACTGAAAGCCGATTATGAGTCGGATGAGAATGTTAGAATGAAATGTAAGCATTCAACACTTTAACCGACGTGAAGGTTGAGTGTATGCAAATATTAAACAGGTAGAACCTACACCCCGTGTATGGTTTGACCATAGGATAGAGAAGACTATTGATTAAACCTGTGAACGGTGAAGAAACTAAATTTAAGACAATAATGTATAACGTTAAGAAGCCGAGTTAATAAGTATAACTTGGACAACATTCCGAGTTGAGGGAACCGGACGTTGTAAGATATGAATAAGTTCATATGAAATGTTTAACGTTATGGTCTCATAGTATTGACATAGAATGATCATTCCGAGTATAAAAAAGACTGTATGACTTAGACAATGATGAATGAATCCTGAGGTATGGCAATTACTTGCCAGAAAACCATAAGGAATAAGAATTAACTTAACGAACATTATAATTTAATAATTCATATAAGTTAAGAGAAAGTTAGGTTGTGGTACAATCGTAACCTTTGATGGTTGACATATGAGAGCTGGGCTAAACAATTCCTTCAGAGAGCGAAGGTATATACGAAACTGGCAACCGATCTAACTCACTGTGATGGCAGTGTAGATGAGACGGGAACTTGTTTATTGGTTGTTTGTGGGAAACCACTCAGAGTACCATATGGACTACTAGCAAAGAAGTGATGTGTACTGAGTCCTAGAGAAGTATACGAAGAAGATAAGAATGTGAATCATCAAAGATGATGAACGTGTTGAGTAAGACATCTCCGTATGTCATGAAACCGTAAACCGGTAATGAAAGTTAGTCGCATAAAATTATATTGCAAGAACGCGAACCTTAAGAAGTAAAGTTAAGTAAACCAATGCGTAAGTCAAGTATATGACTAATTGGTGTATTTGTTATTTTCTTAAGTGTTATAGGGATTGGGATGAGCAGTTCAGCGTAAGCTGTAGTTGTGCGTAAGGCAAGTTTCCTAACTTCATTCATATTTTTAAATGAATGCTAGTTCTACAACTTCTCAGATGTTGAACTTGAGAAGTTCTGTCTATGTGCGAATGTGTGATATTTGTACAATGTGGTAGAACGTATGAGGCCTTGTTCCATATTGTGGACACTTCGGTGTTTCTATGAGATGAACTGTTCTATGTTTGAACTGTTCAATAAAAGAATGTTTTGTTTATACATGAACCGTTATTGTTAAGTCTGTACTATTGATTCTAGCCAGACAGAATGTGCATGAAAGAGAGTAGAGAATGAAAGTATTTCAAAGTGCATGTAACTAATGTTTTAAGATGATAGGAATCAAGACAATTCATATTATTCAAGCTGCTTCGTAACCTTTGTTCAGTTATTGAAGTCTGAAAAGAATGTTTAAATTCTTGAAGTTGTTTGTTCAACTGTTATGACTTGCTGGGCAATTGAATGCTCACACTTGCTTTAAATGAAAAACATTTTCAGCGAACGATGTTAGAAGAACTTAAGGATCCCGTATAGATCAAGCTGACGGTATCCAGATGAAGTGCTATTCAGAATGTGAATGAGCGAGAAGATCAAGTGAAGACTTGTAATATAGAAAGAAGAAAATTAAAATATAGACTAGTTTAATGAACTGTATGTATCCTTGGTGGCGGATAAAAGTCACTCTTATAAGATGAAAGGAATAATGTAATTATCATTATTTGTAAGGAGAAAGGTTATAAGGTTTTTCGAACCTGGGATTTGAGAGTGTATGTTGTTATATTTCAGTATATAATGATGTATGCAGAATGAATGATGTACTCGTGACGTACGGAATCCGGGTGTGAAGATAGACCGAATTTCGGGGAGTTACAATCCCTGTTAGATTCATATACAAGAACTTTAGGGTGAACACTAAGGGCAATATCATGATGGTAGATTTAATTCCGATTAGACTCGGAGAGTTTGATGTTATTTTGGGAATTGATTGGCTGTTCAATTATGGAGCGGTAATTGATTGCCAAAAGAAATGTGTAAACATTATAACTCCGTCAAAGGTAGTTTTCTATGGTAGCAAATCTCCTAGACAAATGAAATGTCTGACGATTATGCAGGCCAAGAAATTGTTTAAGTCAAGGTTGTGTGAGTTATTTAGCGTACATAGTCGATACTCAGAAGAAGGGTGTGAAATGGAAGAGATACCAGTGGTGAGAGAATTTGAAGACGTGTTTCCGGAAGATTTTCCAGGACTTCCACCTGACCGAGAGATTGAGTTCGTGATCAACTTAGCGCCAAAAACTGCCCCGATATCGATGGCCCCGTACAGAATGGCTCCGGTAGAAATGAAGGAACTAATGGTGCAACTGCAAGAGCTGCTAGACAAGAAGTATATTCAACCTAGTGTATCACCGTGGGGAGCACCGGTGTTATTCATGAAGAAGAAGGATGGATCAATGCGTCTTTGTATTGATTATAGAGAATTAAACAAAGTCACTATTATGAATAAATACACATTTCCATGAATAGATGACTTGTTTGATCAGTTGAAGGGTGCTAAATACTTCTCGAAAATAGATTTGAGAAGTGGGTATCTCAATTGAAGGTAAGGAAGGTGGATATACCTAGAACGACATTCAGAACTCGGTATGGACATTACGTGTTTTTGTTAATGTCTTTTGGTTTAACCAATGCCCCTGCTGCATTCATGGATTTGATGAACAGGGTGTTTAAACCATTCTTAGACAAGTTTGTTGTGGTATTTATCGATGACATTCTGGTGTATTCCAAAACTCAAGAAGAACACGTGGAATATTTACGTTTGACGTTGGAGACACTAAGAAAGAAAAAGTTGTATGCAAAATTCTCTAAGTGTGAATTATGGCTAGATCGTGTATAATTTTTGGGTCATCTGATTGACAAAGATGGGATTTCAGTGGATCCATCAAAAGTGGAAGCTGTAATCAATTGGGAACAACCAAGAACACCGTCAGAGGTGAGGAGTTTCTTAGGACTGGCCGGTTAGTATAGAAGATTTATTCAAGATTTTTCCAAGATATCCACTCTGTTAACAAATTTGACAAGGTAGGCTGTAAAATTTGCTTGGACAGAGAAGTGTGAAGAAAGTTTCTAGGACTTGAAGAAGAAATTAAGTATGGTACATTTGTTGTCATTATCAGATAGTATAGGAAACTTTGTGGTGTATAGTGATGCCTCACATAAAGAGTTGGGCTGTGTTCTTATGCAAAATGGAAAAGTTATTGCCTACGCATCAAGACAACTTAAGGATTATGAGAAAGGATATCTGACTCGTGATTTAGAATTGGCTGCAGTAGTATTTGCCCTGAAGATATGGAGACACTATCTCTATGGAGAGAAATGTGAAATCTACACAGACCATAAGAGTCTAAAGTATATTTTCACTCAGAAGGACATGAATATGCGTCAAAGAAGATGGATGGAATTGATAAAGGATTACGATTGTGAGATCTTTTATCATCCGGGCAAAGCGAATGTGGTTGCAGATGCTTTGAGCAGGAAAGGTTGGGAAAAGTTGATGCTGATAATCACTCAGGAGGAGATTATTTCAGCAATGACAAAGCTAGAGTTGGAAATAAAATTTCCAGAAGAATCCGATGAACGATTATTCCAGATAGAAGCTGGTCCAACTTTAGTGGACAAGGTGAAATACAAGATCGATACCGAATGACTACTACAGTTCGAGGGAAGAATCTGGGTTCCAGCAATACTAGATATTAGAGTAGAAATCTTGACCGAACCACACAACACAAGATATTCGATTCATCTAGGAAGTATGAAGATGTATCAGGATTTACGACTACATTTTTGGTGGCCGAACATGAAAAGAGATGTCACAGAATGTGTCGCGAAATGTTTGACATGTCAAATAGTCAAGGCCGAGCATCACAGACCCAGCGGATTACTTCAACCGTTAGAAATACCAGAGTGGAAGTGGGAACACATCACAATAGATTTTGTGGTGGGTCATCCAACTACTTAGAGAGGATGTGATGCGATTTGGGTGATAGTGGACAGACTGACAAAATAAGCACACTTTTTACCAGTAAAGATTAGGTTCAATCTTGATCAGTTGGCAAGGTTGTACGTTAAAGATATTGTTTCTAGACTTGGAGTGCTAGTATCAATTGTGTCAGATAGAGATCCGCGGTTCACGTCAAACTTTTGGAAAAGACTACAAGAATGTTTGGGAACACAGTTGCGAATGAGTACGGCTTATCATCCACAAACAGATGGCCAAAGCGAACGAACAATCCAAACATTGGAAGATATGCTGAGAACATGCATCATAGATTTCAAAGGAAGTTGGGAAGAACATTTACTGTTGGTGGAATTCGCTTACAACAACAGTTACCATACGAGCATCGACATGCTGCCTTACGAGGTATTATACAGAAGAAAGTGCAGAACTCCACTGTGTTAGGATGAAGTCGGTGAATGCCAACTGTTAGGACCAGAATTGGTATAACAAACTGCTGAGGTTGTCAAACTCTTCAGGACAAGGTTAGTAGAAGCTCAATACAGACAGAAGAAGTATGCTGATCAACGTAGACAAGATCGTGCATTCGACGTAGGAAATTACGTATTCCTTAAAGTTTCTCCTTAGAAGGGGAAAATTCGTTTCGGAAAAAAGGGAAAGCTAAGCCCGAGGTTTATCGGACCCTTCAAAGTACTGCAAAGAGTTGGAGAAGTGGCTTACGAGGTAGCTCTACCTCCAAAATTGGAAAATGTTCACAATGTTTTTAACATTATGGTGTTACAACCATATAAACCCGATTACAAGCACGTGATCGAGTACGAACCGTTGCAGTTTGATAAAGACTTGTCCTATGAAGAGGTTCCTATCCAGATAGTCGACAGGAAAGAACAAGTGCTTAGGCATAAGGTAATACATTCCATGAAGGTAATATTTGATAAGTGGGTTTTATACCTACTTATTGGATATCAATTCATGCGAACTATGCCTATCTCAAGTACATTTTAGTGTGCTTTTAGTTGCATTTCGTAATATTTTGCATTGTATGTACTGAGAACTCCTTTGGTGTGAAAGTTTAGGATATAGCATAACTTGACGATGGTAGATGACATGTGATCAATTAAGAAACAACATGAGGATTGAGTGGAGCAAAGAAACCAAGAATTGGTGGATAAAAGAATGAGTAGCAGGACAAGAATGAGCAGTAGGACAAAGCAGTAGCAGCAACAGAATACAGAATCAAAACTGTAGAAGCCGCGCGGCTATATAGGCACAAACTCGCTCGCCCACGCGATCACCTAGATTTGATAGATTTTGAAGACGTACGCCCGCGCGCGACACCTGAGGCTGCTAATCTATTTTATTTTAATTTATAAATTTTAAGAGTTCGGGTTGGTTAAAAACAATTCTGCTTGGTACCAGGCGTATTATTCAGTAGTTTTTACGTATTTTTCATAAGAGAAAACTAAGGTTTACACTTGGAGAGTATTCCAACGTAAAACAAAACATAGATTTCTTATTTTCTACTCCTTCTTTGGAATTCAGTCATTGTGGATGCTTTACTTTTACGTTGCTGGATATTATTGAGGATTTGAACGTTACGTTGGGTTTGTAATCAACAATTGGGTTTGATCGATTCTCTCTTTTTGCTTTCAATTGTTTGTTTATTTTCCATGCGTTGCTTTGATCCCATAATGGCTTTTGGTTCAGTCATGAACTAAACTCCATTATGGGATTCTAACGGAGTTTAATATGTTGGCTAACTTATGGCCTGATTGCTGGACTGTTTTACGTATCATAAGGAATTTCTATCATGGATGATTTGCATGCATGAAATATTGATCACCATTTGTTTTAGGTGCTTGTATGGAATTGAAAGATAACATGCGAGTATAGATTGTAATCATGATAGCATGCGTATATGGGGCTGTTTTACTTAGCTTTGTATTTCGTGAATCAGATAGACATATACTGTTTCACCATATGAGTTAAATAAGGGTTTGTGCTTAAATTCAATATTTCTGCAATCTCACATAGAAATATAGTGAGTTTGGTTTTATTGATGATTACATGGTGTCTATTGCATGTGGATGTTATGTAAGTAGGTCGTGATACATTGAAAAATGGTTATGTCTACATTAGTGCTCTTGGCTACTTTTCTATGATACGTGAACAACCTTGCATGATGGTTGTAATTAGATGAACTGTTAAATGAAGTTAGGATCCCATTAGCTCCAGATTTGATTTATTACATTATTATTCTTATTTTAGGTATTATTTGCATTTAGAATAATTCACAATTATAAGCATTAGTTTAAGCATATAAAAATAGTGATTTAGTTGATGCATAATAGTTTAATTTAGACAACTTTCTTTGTGGATCGATACTCAACTTACTTTGTATTGCTTGTTGACACATGTATGCTTGCATGAGTTAGAGCTCTTTTGTTAAACTAAAAAAGAGGCAACAAGTTTTTGGAGCCGTTTTCGGGGAAATGCGTTTAAATTTTTATTATTATCATTAGTTTTAAGCTATATTGTATGACTTAGACAAATATAATCTTATCTCATTTTCATTTTTTGTTTTTGTTTTTGTTTCAGGAACTTGTATAAATTTTTATGCGCACGCGGTCATCTAACCCCGACTTAACACCTGCTCAAGACAACATAAACAGGAGAGGTTGGAAAGCGAGTGTTCGTATAAATTTACAAGCACAGTTAGAGGGTACTACATCTAATATGGCAGCCGAAGGACAAGGAGAATAGCAAAAAGAGGAGCATAGGGCTCTAAGAGAATATTCCATGCCTAATATTAATGGATTACAGTCTAGCATAGTCAGACCAGCGATAGTAGCTAATACATTCAAGATAAAAATGGGCACTATTCAGATGGTGCAGAATACGGTTCAGTTTGGGGGTGCCGCTACAGATGATCTGAATGAACACCTATTGAGTTTTATTGAGATATGTGACACGTTCAGATATAACGGGGTGACGGAGGATGCTATTAGACTTAGGTTGTTTCCGTTCTTATGGAGGGATAAAGCGAGAAGTTGGCTTCATTCTTTGCCAGCAGGATCTATAACTACATGGGAGGACTTAGCACAAAAGTTCTTAGCCAAGTTTTTCCCAATGGCTAAGACTACAAAAATGAGGACAACAATCTCTTAGTTCGAGTAACAACAGGGTGAATCCTTATATGAGGCATGTGAGATATACAAAGAGATGATATGGAAGTGTTTGCACCATGGTATGCTAGATTGGATGGTGATCAACACATTCTATAATGGATTGGGATGGCAGTCTAGGCCGATTGTAGATGCAGCTGCAGGAGGAGCATTATGGGCAAAGAGTTATGAGGAAGCCTATAACCTTATCGAGATGATGGCAGCAAATGATTTTCAAAATCCTACATCTCGGATGCCACAACCCAAAGTTGCAGGTTTGTTGGAAGTGGATGTTATTACTCAGTTGTTGGCACAGATGGCAGCTATGACGAAGAAAATAGATTCAATAGCCGAGAGTAAAGAAAAAATAATTGCCTTCGTATGTGAAATTTGTGCGGGGTCACACTCGACTGATCAATGTGCTATCAACTAAGAGTCGGTACAATATGTGGTAATTGGCAGGAAAGACCAAGGACAGTTTCAAAACACAAACAACCCCAACAACCACAATCATCCAAACTTCAGTTGGTCAAATAACCTAGGGCAACAACAGAATCAGTTTCAGCCGAATCAACAATTTCAGTCTCAGCCATCTCAACCACAGTTTACACCAAAACCACCATTCCCACCGGGATTCCCTCAACAACAACATCATACTCCATCTGCACCTCAGCAAGATAAGAAATCAGAAATGGAGGAGATGATGTTGAAGTACATGGCAAACACGGAGGTCATGATTAAAAACCAAGTAATGGCTATTAAAAATTTAGAAACTCAGATGGGGCAAATGGCGAGCATGCTTAACAACAGGCCCCAGGGTTCATTGTCGAGTAATACAGAAGTAAATCCATGACGAGATGGGAAGGAACAGTGTCAAGCAATTACATTAAGGTCTGGGAAAAATATTGCAGGAACTGAACATCGCGCGCCCGCGCCTGAATTACAAGGGGAAGACAAGCATTTCAGCATAAACTGTGACTGCTGACAAAGAAAATCTGGAAAATTCTGAAGTACAACATAAAGAGAAAGATAAAGCAGGTTTAGTTGAGAAGCCTAGAATTTAAGTACAATTAGTTCACCCTCCGATTTTGTATCCGCAGAGATTGAATAAGAAGAGGGAAAACAAGCATTTCAATAAATTTTTGGAGGTTTTTAAGAAGCTGCAGATTAATATACCTTTCGCGGAGGCATTGGAACAAATGCCAAGTTATGAAAAGTTCATAAAGGGTATATTGTCAAGGAAGAGGAGATTAAACGAGTTTGAGAGAATATCCTTAACAGAGGAATGCAGTGTAGTGCTTCAGCATAAACTACCTCCAAAGCTGAATGATCCGGGAAGTTTCACAATTCCATGCACGATCGGAAAGATGAACTTCGAGAAATGTCTATGTGATCTTGGGGTAAGTATCAATTTGATGCCCTTGTCAGTGTTTAATCAGTTGGAATTACCGGCTCCAAGGGAAACAAACATTTCGTTGCAGCTAGCTGACAGATCCATCACATATCCACGGGGAATAGTTGAGGATGTACTGGTGAAAGTGGACAAATTTATCTTTCTGGCTGACTTCATCATTCTGGATTACGAGGAAGATAAAAGTATACCAATCATACTGGGGAGACCATTCTTAGCCACATGAAGGACTTTGATAGATGTGCAGAAAGGGGAGCTCACTATGCGTGTACATGATCAGGAGGTTGCCTTTAATGTCTTCAAAGAAATGAAGTTCCCAGCAAATGAAGAAGAATGTTTCAGAGTTGATTTGGTAGACCGTGTATTAAATGATGAAGTTGAGAGTCTGGTGGGTTATGAACCATTGAGGAGTGTCATTGCTAAAAATTTAGAATTAGAGGATGAGGAATTCGCCAAACATGTGCAATATCTGGATACCACTCCACAATTCAGAAAATTCAAAACACCTGTCGAGTCATTGACAAAAGCTGGAGAGACATCGGTAAAATTAAAGAGATCTCTTGAAACACCTCCAGAACTTGAACTGAAACCACTTCCGAATCATGTCAGGTACGCATTTTTAAATTAAGATTCAAAGCTACCTGTGATTATTTCTTCTGCAGTAATATCTTTTCAAGAAGAAAAATTGCTACGAGTGCTTAGAGAATTCAAATCAGCTATTGGATGGACCATAGCAGATATCAAAGGGATCAACCCTTCTTCTTGCATGGATAAGATCCTGTTAGAAGATGATAGTAAGCCATCGGTGGAAAAACAAAGAAGGGTTAATCCGATAATGAAAGAAGTGGTCAAGAAATAGGTATTAAAACGGCTGGATGCAGGCATAATCTATCCGATTTCGGATAGCTCATGGGTGATCTAAGTGCAGTGTGTACCGAAAAAGGGTGGCATGACCGTAGTGACTAATGAGAATAATGAGTTAATTCCAACACGAATAGTGACGAGGTGGAGAATCTACATGGACTACCGCAGGCTCAATAAAGCTACGAAGAAAAATCATTTTCACTACCATTCATTGATCAAATGTTGGACAGATTAGCAGGTTATGAGTATTATTGCCTTCTGGACGGTTATTCAGGCTACAATCAGATTATGATAGCTCTTGAAGACCAGGAAAAGACTACCTTCACATGTCCATATGGCACTTTTTCTTTCAGAAGGATGTCTTTCGGGTTGTGCAACGCTCCAGCCACCTTTCAGAGATGCATAATGGCTATATTTTCAGACATGGTGGAACAGAATGTGGAGGTATTTATGGATGATTTCTCAATCTTCGAGGACGCATTCGACTTATGCCTTGAGAATTTGGTGATGGTTTTGAAGAGGTGTGTTGAGACAAACTTAGTGCTAAATTGGGAAAAGTGTCATTTCGTGGTACAATAAGGAATCATACTGGAAAACAAGGTTTCGAAGTAGGGACTTGAGGTGGATTAGGAGAAGCTGGAAACTATTGAGAACATGCCACCACCTACTTCAGTAAAAGGTGTTCGCAGTTTTCTGGGACATGCAGGTTTCTATCGCAGATTCATTAAGGACTTCTCCAAGATAACTAAACCACTATGTAGTTTATTAGAGAAGGATGCACAACTTAATTTTGATGAGGCTTGCTTGCCGACATTTGAGCATTTAAAAGGGAAATTAACATCAGCACCAATAATTACTGCACCAGATTGGGATTTGCCATTTGAGCTGATGTGTGATGCCAATGATTACGCCGTAGGGGCTGCTTTGGGGCAGAGGAGGGATAAGATGTTTCATGTAATTTATTATGCCAGCAAGACCCTTACAGATGCACAGTTGAACTACACCACCACAAAGAAAAGGTTATTGGCAGTGGTGTACGCCTTTGATAAATTTCGAGCATATCTGATTGGCCCAAAGGTGATAGTGTATACGGATCACGCGGTAATTCGACATTTAGTGGTAAAGAAGGATGCCAAGCCCCGGTTGATCAGATGGATTTTATTACTGCATGAATTTAATTTGGAGTTCAAGGATAGAAAGGGCACTGAAAACCAAGTGGCAGACCATTTATCTCGACTAGAGAATTCGGAAAGGGAGGCAGACAAAAAAGTTATGATCAATGAATCCTTTCCAGATGAACAGTTGTTTGTGGTGAAAGAGGAAATGCCATAGTTTCCAGACTACACGAACTATTTAGCGAGTAAGATGCTACATTCTGACTTGGTGGGTTATCAAAAGAAAAAATTTCTGAATGATGTCAAATGGTTTATATGGGATGAGCCATACTTGTTTAAATAGTGTGCTGATCAAATGATAAGAAGGTGTATCCCGTATAGCGAGACCGAGGGGATTTTGTAGGACTGTCATTCTTCTGTATATGGGGGTCACTATGGTGGAGATCGAACAACGGCTAGAGTGCTACAAGCAGGATTCTACTGGCTGACAATTTTGAAGGATGCCTACAATTTTGTCCAGAGGTGTGATAGATGTCAGAGAGTTGGGAACATCTTGAAAAGAAATGAAATGCCATTGAATATGATCCTCGAAGTAGAAATTTTTGATTTGTGGGGGATTAACTTCATGGACCCTTTTGTTTCTTCTTGCAGAAATCTCTACATCTTGCTCGCAATGGATTATGTGTCGAAATGGGTAGAAGTGGTAGATCTTCCGACAAATGATGCCAAGGTAGTCCTCATGTTTTTACACAGAAGTATCTTCACAAGATTTGGGACTCCAAGGGCCATCATTAGTGACGAAGGCAGTCATTTCTGGAACAGACAGTTTATAGCTTTATTGGCTAAGTATGGGGTGAACCATCGAATTGCTACAGCTTATCACCCACAAAACGAATGGCCAACCTGAAGAGTCGAATCGAGAAGTGAAAAGAATCCTTGAAAAAGTTGTAAATCCCACGAGGAAAGACTGGTCGTTAAAATTGGATGATGCAGTATGGCATATAGGACTGCATACAAAACACCGTTAGGCATGTCATCTTTTCAGCTCGTGTATGGAAAAACATGTCACCTTCCTATGGAGCTAGAGCATAATGCATATTTGGCGATTCGGAATCTCAATTTTAATTTGAAAGTTGCAGGGGAGAAATGCATACTCCAACTCAATGAGTTGGGTGAATTCAGATTACATGCATATGAAAATTCAAAGTTGTATAAGGAGAAGGTGAAGAAATGGCATGATCAAAAGATCATTAATAGAACATTTGAACCGGGACAAAGGGTTTTGCTTTACAATTCCAAACTTAAACTTTTTCCCGGCAAGCTGAAATCAAGATGGTCAGGATTATGTAGTTGCATTTTCATTATTTATTAGTATGCATTGCTTGAGGGAAAGCAACAGTTCAAGTTTTGGGGTATTTGATAAGTGGGTTTTATATCTACTTATTGGATATCAATTCACGCGAACTATGCCTATCTCAAGTACATTTTAGTGTATTTTTAGTTGCATTTCGTAATATTTTACATTGCATGTACTGAGAACTCCTTTGGTGTGAAAGTATAGGATATGGCATAACTTGGCGATGGTAGATGGCATGTGATCAATGAAGGCACAACATTAGGATTGAGCGGAGCAAAGAAACCAAGCATTGGTGGATAAAAGAATGAGTAGCAGGACAAGAATGAGCAGCAGGACAAAGCAGTAGCAGCAGCAGAATACACAATCAAAACTGCAGAAGCCGCGCGGCTATATAGGCACAAACTCGCGCACCCGCGCGATCACCTGGATTTGATAGATTATGAAGACGCGCGCCCGCGCGATGATTACAAAGGGGAAGCGTGCGCCCGCGCGCGACACCTGAGGCTGTTGATCTGTTTTATTTTAATTTTTAAATTTTAAGAGTTTGGGTTGGTTAAAAACAATACTGGTTGGTACCAGGCGTATTATTCAGTAGTTTTTACGTACTTTTCATAGGAGAGAACTAGGGTTTACACTTGGAGAGTATTCCAACGTGAAACAAAACATAGATTTCTTATTTTCCTACTCCTTCTTTGGAATTCAGTTATTGTGGATGCTTTACTTTTACATTGCTGGATATTATTGAGGATTTGAACGTTACGTTGGGTTTGTAATCAGCAATTGGGTTTGATCGAATCTCTCTTCTTGCTTTCAATTGTTTTTTTATTTTCCATGCGTTGCTTTGATCCCATAATGGCTTTTGGTTCAGTCATGAACTAAACTCCATTATGGGATTCTAACGGAGTTTAATATGTAGTCTAACTTATGGCCTGATTGCTTGACTATTTTACGTATCATAAGGAATTTCTATCATGGATGATTTGCATGCATGAATGATTGATCACCATTCGTTTTAGGTTCTTGTATTGAATTGAAAGATAACATGCGAGTATGGATTGTAATCATGATAGCATGCGTATATGGGGCTGTTTTGCTTAGCTTTGTATTTCGTGAATCAGATAGACATATAATGTTTCACCATATGAGTTAAATAAGGGTTTGTGCTTAAATTCAATATTGCTGCAATCTCACATAGAAATATAGTTGAGTTTGGTTTTATTGATGATTACATGGTGTGTATTGCATGTTGATGTTATGTAAGTAGGTCATGATACATTAGTTCTCTTGGCTACTTTTCTGTGATACGTGAACAACCTTGCATGATGGTTGTAATTAGATGAACTGTTAAATGAAGTTAGGATCCCATGAGCTCCAGATTTGATTTATTACATTATTATTCTTATTTAGGTATTATTTGCATTTAGAATAATTCACAATTATATGCATTAGTTTAAGCATATAAAATTAGTGATTTAGTTGATGCATAATAGTTTAATTTAGACAACTTTCTCCGTGGATTGATACTCGACTTACTCTGTATTGCTTGTTGACACATGTATGCTTGCATGAGTTAGAGCTCTTTTGTTAAACTAAAAAAGTGGCAACAATATGGAGGAACCACAACGCTGAAGAAGATAAGTGGGAACTCGAGGATAAAATGATGAAAGATTACCCTGAGTTATTTGTTTAATCTGTGTTCGATTTTTGAGACATAATCTTTGTAAGTAGGGAAGAATGTAACGAATGATTTGCTTGGGATGTGATTCTGAGGGCATAATCCTTGTAAGGAGGGAATGATGTAACATTCCAGAATTAAAATTGTAATATTAAATATTTATTGAATTATATAAGTATTTAATGGATATGTTTATTGTTGAATAAATAATTTTTCAATTTGATTTGATTTGATTTAGTTAATTATTTGTTAAGTAAATAATTAAGGAGTTAAGAAAATTAATTGTTATGAGGTAATATACTAATTTAATTTAATAATTAAGTTAGAGAGAGTTGGGAGAAAGGCTCGAAAGAAGAAAAGAGGAGGAGAAGAAGAATATAGAGAAAAAGTGAGGGAAAACTTGAGAGAATTCTAGAGAGGATTTTAGAGGGAAATTGGAGAAGAGAAGCTTGAGAATCAAAGATATCCATCATCTTCTTCTAAATTAAGGTATCATCTTGCTTCTATTTTCTAAAAGTTTTAGTTGTATTCTTCTTCCAAATGTTCTCTGTAAAATCTTTGTTGAAGATGAATTGCTTGTGTATATAGCTTTATATGATAATTGTTTGTTATAAGATTGTTTTCATAAGTTTATATATGAGTATAGATAAACTAATTCATATATGTATGTATTTTGTGAAAGAAGCCATATTACAGTGAGTTTATATGAACATATATGAATATGGCTTAGTTTAAAGTAAAATTGGTGTTTAATTAGTTGATTAAATTATAAATTGACTATTGAATTTTAAAGAGGATGAATAAACATAAATATGATATTTTGAATTAACTGTTTTGATTGAAAAACAAAGTTACAATGATGATTTTATTAAAAATGTCAAAAAATGAAGTTTTATCAAAAACAGTGAAATTAGTTATTTTAAATTCAGTGTTTATGTTGTTATATGGGTAAAAACATGTTAAGAGTCTTTAAATTATGTTTACATGAAGTCTCTGTATGTATTACATGTTAATTAGGTTGTTAGAAAGTATCTTGTAGGCCAAATTGGCTTTTTGTTCATCTTGTTGTTCGAGAAATTTGGTCATTAGAAATCTGAGTTCATTGTATGACCCTAGGTCCAAAGATGTAAGTTTATTACTAAGCACAGATTGCCATGCCACAGTGCTGATCGTTGACTGTGTCTCATGGCCATATATAGCAATAGCAATACAGTAGTAACGCCTGATAAAGGCGTGGAAATGTGTGAAGTTAATGAATGGTCGACACAGTGTGATTTATTTACACAAAGTCTGAAAAAGTTTTATGTGTTAATAGTATGACTGTTAAGTTATGATTTCAGTATTTCTATACCAAGAATGAACATGTTATTTAACGATTAACTAGTTTTATGACTAATATAATTTGATTATGTGATTAAAAATCAAATATTACATGATGAATGTAATTAGTTATATATATAATGTGGTAGTGACTAATTATGTCATGATGACATATATATATATATATAGGGTATTGTGATTCAAGTTAATTCGGTATAGCTTATATGCAAGTCAAGTTCTTCTAACCCTAAAACTTCGTTGCGCAAGTTTATTTTCATTGTGCAAGTTTACTTACCTTATCTTGATTATATTGATCAATTTATTCTTGTTGTTAACTTGTTTCAGTGAACAAGTTATTATTTCTAGTTCAATTACAATTATGCAAGTTTTCCTAACTCAACACTTTCATTGAGCTAGTTCTATTATTATGTGGTGCATGTTTTTCTAAACCTAAACTTGTTATTTTTAGCATGCAATTATCTTTATTCTGATGAATAAGTTTATCCTTCAAGTTATTACTTATTATGCATGCTTAACATTCAATTCTAAGATTTAACCTTAGCTTAATGTTGTTCAAAGCAAGGTATGATATATTATTCAATCTTTATGCTATTAGATTATTCCTAAAGCATTAACTTAATATATAATGTTGATTCAATTATGGTTTGTTCCGTAACATAGAGTTTACCTTTTTATTCAACTAATAATTAGTTGATGTTCGTTGAATTCCAAATTACCTTGAAAATGTATCCAAACCAAACTTACTTTGGTGCGGACTTGTAATCTAAATACTGAGATGAACAATCCTATTATTAGGGGTTTACGCATAGCGTTGAAATGGTTATGCACAATACATTGTACGAAGGGCTGATCCCCCTAAGTACGTGGAGTGCTTATAGTCTTATGATTGTTAAAGTTTAAGTTTAAAGATTACTTATAACTGTGGACATGGTTCGTGGTCATTAGACCCTCAGTTATATGTTTCAGAATGTAATTGAACATATTTTTTTTAGTTCTATTGAGCCTATTATTTGGCAGTTGTTGTAAAGATTTTATTCATTGTATTTCAAGTGAGCTTTGTTTGCTCACTCTTGCTTATATAACTATTACAGCTAAGGATGAAAAGATAGATTTCCTAGCACCAGTAAGGGAAAGGGAAAGATAAACAAGTATTGAAGACTTATAATATGTTGACAGTTATTTATCAGAATTTAATTTAATTGATGTAATGAAGTATTTATTTAATTTCTGCATTTGAATGATTGTATTTAAAGGTTAGATAACCTGAGAGATTTTTTATTAATGTAATCCCTTAAGGGAATGTTTATTATTATTATTAAATTCTGTTATGATTGAGTAGTTAGATATGAATGTTTTGATTAAGTGAACACCAAATCTTGAGGTAATGAAGTACCAGGATTTGGGGGTGTCATATAATGTGTGACGCCCCCCAAAATAGGTATACATCACCCATTTTGAGTCGCAACATACATGGTACAGAATTCAAATACAAACTTAATTATACAACAGTCGTGTAAAATATGACTAAACATATATTGTGAGTTTTAATACAAATATTGTCATCTATACAATATACAACTCAATGGGGTCCTCATTACATTTATTATCACCCTATTTCACAGAATAGTGAGGACTACTAATGCACCATCTAGGATAATCACTCTATTCCCCAACTAGTCCCTGCTAAGTTCTCATTTCCTGAAGAGAATAATGAAAGTAAAAGGGTGAGCTCAACTAGCCCAGTAAGAAATATTATGACTAAGACAATGCAGAATAAATTATCATTAGACTTCAACAGTGTTAAATTGATAAAATATAACAAACATGAAGTTTACCTGCAGCGGAACAAGCAATCCATTAGAAGAGTCAACTAGAGAATAAAATCTACTATCTTCTATGATTTAAAAGGTTTTTCATTAATTTTATCGCCGAGACTCAGCTTAATAAATAATCAACATCATCCCTGCACTATGGCCAAGGATATTCATTAGTATCACGACCAAAAAATATCCATGCACTACAGGCCAAGGATATTCGTGTATTCATCAATGGTCATGATCATGCCAACAACTGTCCATTAATGCACTACGGGCCAATGAGGACTTTTACCACATCATTTGTAACATTACGGTCATGATTATACCGAATAATCCCTGGTCATAATCATACCAACTCCATCTATGCACTACAGGCCACATATGACTTTCAACATAAAATAAACATGAGGATGATGACAATGATATAAGAATTTAATAAAACAAGTTCAAAAATTAATTTATCCTTGAACCAATAACGTCCAAATTGTCAACATGATACTTCTTTGTGGAGTAAAATTTAAGAATGCTCAGAAGAATATTTCCATGAAAAGATACTGGATGAAGCGCAATATCAAGGATATTCCACTAATTTCATGGAGTATAGAAGCTAAAACTTTAACCAACCGAGTATAATAAAGAATGGAATAACAAAAGAAATCACCAGGCATGCGATAGACCACACTGACAAGTTATTCTAACAGAATAATAAATATCGAAACCAGGTCATGCGTGAAATGCGTAAGCATGCAGACGGGATATTCAACGAGAATAATAAATAATGGAACCAGGTCATGCGTAAACGCACATACAGGATATTCCAACAGAATAATAAACAACGGAACCAGGTCATGCATAAACGCACTGACAGGATGTTCCAACAGAATAATAAAGAATGGAATAACAGAAGTTCTCTTCACGAATAAGAAAGAAAGAATACCCCTTACGAGTACAATAAATAATATCCCTTACCGTAAAAGAATAGTATTCCAACTGGTAGGGCGAGGATATTCTTGAAGAAAACTTACACTACACTCAAAGCTTCTTAAAACTCTAAAGAAATACGCTCAAGATTATAGAAGAATTCTCTGAACTTCTGGTGTGGTTTTCAATTCTAACTAAGCATCATATTTATAGGAAAATAGAAAAAATACTATGCTGCACTATGCAATAAAATATAATATATTCTAAATATATATATGTATATATTTATATTTTATTTAAAATCTAATAAAACAAATAACTTTATAAAAGTATTACATTTTATATAAAATGATTTTACTATGCAAAAATACTATCACGTGCACTATACACACTACTCATAATAAAATATAATATATTCTAATTATTCTCTAATAAAACAAATAACTTTATAAAAGTATTACATTGTATATAAAAAGATTTTACTATGCAAAACACTATGCATAATTGAATATTATATATTCTATTTATAGTCTAATAAAATGAATAACTTTATAAAAGTATTCTGTTTTATATAAAAAGCTTTTCTGTTTTATTACATTAATAATTCTAATAAAACAAAACTCATCATCATTATTATAATTCACAATATTAATCGACCAGGTCGTTCCCAGGAAAGAGGGGGTTTTCCAATAAGGATTTCTCCCCATTGGCGCGCAATTAGGTGGCCAAACCTCTAATTGACAGAACTTCTAGACATCGTTAATATTGCAAATAATAATATTAATAACTTTGTCATCTCAATTATTGATTATAAAATATTGACAATAATTGAATCAAATAACGTGAGATACTATGCAGCAATTACTGTAATAATAATTGAACAAAACTAAGTGACTTCTCACTTAAGCATCAATAATCAACACTGTGTGCTACTGTACAACTACGCGTATTACTGTACTTTTAACACCGGGTGTTTCAACAGTTAACAGTAAAACTTCCGCCGTTATTTTCATAAAGTCTTTTTGTCGTTTTCTCAATCCGACAATAATTCCGTTATGGGGTCCACCAATGATTGTGTCATTGTAGAATATTCCGTGTTAAAACGAATATTCCCCGACCAATCGAATATTATATAACAACTTGCGTACATTGCAAAATTTATAAATATTACCCACAACTATAACATTATATCAAATTCATTCCATAATATTCAAAAATAATATTTATAGAAAATTCATCTTTATTTATAAAAGTTGGGGTCTTACAACCTCCCCTTCTTATGAAATTTAAGCCCTCGAAATTAGGGTACGTGCACAGTATGTCGAAGAGGTAAGGATACCTTGATTTCATTTGATTTCTAACTCCTGGTCATTTTCTCAACATCGTGGTTTCTCCATAAAACTTTGACTTGAGGTATAACCTTGGAGCGTAGAATATGTTCCTTCTTATCCAAGATCTGAATAGGAACCTCTTCATACGTCAAATCTTCCGCTATTTCATCCGGTTCTAACTCAATAATGTGGTTCGGGTCTTCCACATATTTATGTAACATGGATATGTGAAAAACGTAATTAACACGAGACATACTTGGAGGTAAAACGAGTCTATACGCCATAGTTCCTACTCGATCGAGGATTAAAAATGTGCCAATGAATCAAGGATTGAGCTTTCCTCTCTTTCCAAATCTTGTAACTCATTTCCATGGAGCAACACGTAACAACACATGATCTCCAATATCGAATTCCACGTCCTTTCGATGAAGATCAGCATAACTCTTTTGTCGATCTTGTGAGATTTTTATACGTTGTCGGATCGTTTGAATCTTTTTCGTAGTCTTATGTACCAACTCCGGTCCCAACAACGTTGTTTCACCCACCTCATCCCAAAGATCTTTGGAGAAACGACACTTTCTTCCATACAACGCTTGAATGGAGCCATGCCAATACTTGCTTGATAACTGTTGTTGTAGGAAAACTCCACCAATGGTAAGAACTTGTCCCAACTTCCCTTGAAATCAAGGACACAGAGTCTTAATAGATCTTCAAGAGTTTGAATAGTCCTCTCTGACTATCCATCCGTCTGAGGATGATATGCCGAGCTAAATCATAAATTCGTGCCCATAGCTTTTTGCAAACTAACCGAAAATCGGAAAGTGAATCTTGGGTCTCGATCAGACACTATGGATACTGGCATACCATGCAATCTTACAACCTCGTTTATGTACATACGAGCAAGACGTTCAAGTGTATAAGTTTCTCGTATAGGTAAGAAGTGAGCAGACTTGGTCAATCTATCAATAATGACCCAAATTGCATCTATGCCTTGAGAAACCTTGGGAAGACCAGTAAAAAAATCCATGGTAATGTGCTCCCACTTCCATTCTTGAATTTTAAGTTGTTGTAATGGACCTTTTGGTACTTGATGCTCCGCTTTAACTCATTGCCAAGTTATACACCTTGAGATAAACAGCGTTATCTCTCTCTTCATATTGCTCCACCAAAATGTCTGACGACGATCATGATACATTTTGGTACTCCCAGGATGGATTGCAAACGGTGTGTTGTGCGCCTCCATCATGATTTTATACTTTAAATCAGGGTCGTTAGGAACACAAAGTCCAGAGTTGACTCAAAAGTATTCCTTCTTTATCGATTCTTGCTTCCGGCATTGCACCTTCTTGCACTTTCTTCCTCATAAGCATCAGCTCCATGTCTGTAGCTTGAGAAGCTTTAACTTTATCGATTAAAGTCAGTTCTACTCGTATATTCTCCATCATCACATGGGTCCCTGGAGTCTTTAACTTTATCTCCATCCTTTGCAAGTCACACAAAATGGGCCTTTGCGTTGACAATATCGCACTCGTACTTGCATATGATCTTCTACTCAATGCGTAAGCTACCACGTTCGCTTTTCCAGGATGGTATTGGTTGGTATGATCATAATCTTTCAACAGTTCAAGCCAACGTCGTTGTCGTATGTTGAGTTCCTTTTGAGTGAAGAAATATTTGAGGCTTTTATGATCCTTAAATATCTCCACTTTCTCCCCATACAAGTAATGCCTCCAAATTTTAAGTGCAAAGACAACAGCTGCCAACTCTAGATCATGAGTAGGATAATTCCTCTCATATTCTTTGAGTTATCGCGAGGCATAGGCTATGACTTTCCCATGTTGCATGAGAACACATCCCAACCCTTTGCTCGAAGCATCATCAGAGATGACAAATCCTCCGAGGCAGGATGGTATTGTCGAGCAGTCTTTGAAATGAGTCTCCTCTTGAGTTTTTGAAAACTCTTCTCTCATTCTTCTCTCCAACTGAACTTTGTATCTTTCTGAGTCAGCTGAGTTAATGGAGTAGCGATTCGAGAAAATCCTTCCACGAATCTCCGATAATAACTAGCTAAACTGAGAAAGCTACGTACTTCGGTCACTGAATTAGGTTGCTCCCAGCTTTGAATTGCTTTAATTTTTGTCGGGTCAACAGATATTCCATGACTTGATACTACGTGCCCAAGGAATGCTACTTCCTCAAGCCAGAACTCGCATGTCTTCAACTTGGCATAAAGCTTGTATTCAAAAAGTTTTTGGAGTACCAGCCTCAAGTGTTGCTCATGATCTTCACGGCTTTTGGAATAAATAAGGATGTCATCAATAAAGACGACCACAAAGTGATCCAAATATTCCTTGAATACTCGATTCATCATATCCACGAAGGCAGCAGGAGCATTAGTCAATCCAAAGGACATGACTAGGAATTCATAATGCCGTCTGGGGAGTTCTGAAAGCCGTCTTTGGAATGTCATCTGCTACAATCTTCAATTTATGATATCCTAACGAAGATCAATCTTTGAAAAGAATTTGGCTCCTTATAATCGGGTCAAATAGGTCATCAATACGTGGCGATGGGTACCTATTTTGATGGTGACATGATTCAACTCCGATAATCAATACAAAGTCACATACTCCCATCTTTCTTCTTCATGAATAGAAATGAGAGAACCCCAAGGAGAAGTACTAGGACGAATAAAAAGCCATGTCTAACAATTCCTGCGGTTGGGTCTTTAACTCCACGAAGTTCAATAGAGCCATTCGATATGGGGCTTTGGAAATGGGTTTTGTCTGCGGGTTCAAGGTCGATACAAAATTCAATTTCACTCTCTAGGGGTAGGCCAGGAAGTTCTTTAGGGAATACGTCAGGGAATTTATTAACAATAGAAATATCATTCAAAACTGACATATTTTTGTTTAGATCCGTGACATGAGCTAAGAAAGATTGACATCCGTTTTTCAATAAACGAATAGCTTTATGGCTTGAGATGACCGTGATTGATTTTAATGGTTTGGTCGCTTGAATTCGCATAATAGGTTGATTATGATTATGAAAGCTAACAACCTTACGAAAATAATCAATTTTAGCATGATATGTAGTTAACCAATCAATCTCTAGAATCACATCAAATGCAAGTATTTTCAATGAAATAAGATCGACAGGTAATGTGAGGGTACCGATTTGAACCAAACAAGACTTATAAACAGTGGATGTAATGAAGGTTTCTCCCAACGGAGTTCCACAGATAAGTCAAAGTCTAATTTCTCCGGAGTCAAATTTAATCGTTGAGCGCAAGTAAGAGAAATAAAAGAATGGGTATAACCGATATCAAATAAGGTATAGACTTCGCTAGAGTTTATGATAAGCTTACCCGTGATGACCTCATTCGGGTTCCTTGCTTTCTGGGAGGTCACAACAAACGCTCTCCATTGCACTACCGGCTTTGACTTTTTTGGGACGGCCTTTGGTGCCTCCATCCTAGCTGAACTTGTCTTCGGTGAACGACAAAATCGGGCCAAGTGACCTTCTCTTCCATAATTATAACATGCTTTGGACGACATCGTACAGTTTGGACTGATGTGTCCCTCCCCTCCACATTTGAATCATATGATAGGTGGTCGTTCTCCTTCCTTAACAGTGGGTGCTGGTGCTGACGTCCTTCCATCATTGTTGAATCTCCTCTTCTTGAAATGTCCATTCTTATTGTTTTGGCCCTGATTACCACCGAAGTGGTTACCATTTTTGGCCTGTTGATTCCCTCCATGCTTGTTGTCACCGTTTCGATGACTGCTCTAACTAGTATTATCAGTTTGCCGGCTGCTCTCTTTTGGTTGCGTTGATTCGTTATCGCGCTCCACTAACTGAGCCCTATTTACAACATCTGAATACAAACACAGTTTATGAGAAATAAGATATTGACGTATCTCCGACTTCAAACCTCTTAAAAACATCCGCGTCATTCTCTCTTCATTATCAATCAAGTGGGACGCAAACCGGGACAACTTGACAAACTTAGCTTCGTACTGCGACACGGTCATATTATTCTACTCCAACTTGATGAACTCTACCTCCTTCATGTGACGAATACTTTCGGGAAAGTACTTGTTATTAAATAGTTCTTGGAACTTCTCCCATGACATCTTCAATCACGGCGGGTTGAGTCGCTTTTACCGATTCCCACCAAGAATCTGCCTCTCCTCGCAACATAAAGGTGGCAAAGGGAACCTTTTGCTCCTCGGTGCATCCCAAGACATCAAATATCTTGGTGATCCGCTTTATCCACGTTTTACGCCTTAAGTTGTTTTGGTTCTCCAATAAACTCGGTGGTCCCGCTCCTTGAATCATTTATGCGGTGGCCCGAGAGTTTCCGGTGTTTCCACCTACATTTTGGATGAGAGCCACTCTACGATGTTGCATAAATTGCATAAAGCCTCCTCCGAACATTCCATCATTCATCATTTGGTCAGTGTTGTTGTTTGTATGAGGATTGTCGCCTTCCTGATGCACATTATCTTGATTATTGATATGTGGTGAATCAATGGTCTCTTGTGCTCCATTGCTATTCCCAACATTCTCGGATGTCATTTTTAGATACTGCCACAAAACAAAGGTTAATTGACATGTAACATATTATCCACAGATTACGATGACCAATTAAATACCAAATAAACTTAGGTAGGTCATACTAGCGAAGAATTCCCGTCTCTCCCCTCTAGTTCTATTCTCACATCTTAGCCAGGGATCATATCCCTAAGCTTTGATACCAACTGTGACGCCCCCAAAATAGGTATACATCACCCATCTTGAATTGCCAAATACATGGTACAGAATTTAAATACAAACATAATTATACAACAGTCGTGTAAAATATGACTAAACATATGTTGTGAGTTTTAATACAAATATTGTCATCTAGACAATATACAAACTCAATGGGGTCCTCATTACATTTATTATCACACTATTTCACAGAATAATGAGGACTACTAATGCACTATTTCACATATGTTGTGAGTCTTAATACAAATATTGTCATCTAGACAAGAATGCTCAGAAGAATATTTCCATGAAAAGATACTGGATGAAGCGCAAATATCAAGGATATTCCACTAATTTCATGGAGTATAGAAGCCAAAACTTTAACCAACTGAGTATAATAAAGAATGGAATAACAAAAGAAATCACTAGGCATGCGATAGACCGCATGACAAAAGTTATTCCAACGAATAATAAATAATGGAACCCGGTGTCATGCGTAAGCGCACGAGATAGGATATTCAAACGTAATAATAAATAATGGAACTGGTCATGCGTGAAGCCTTACGATGCATGAGATATTCCAATGAATAATAAACAACGGAACGGATCATGTATAAACGCATTGCATATGATGTTCCAACAGAATAATAAAGAATAGAATAACAGAAGAATTTCACCAAGTATAGGGTATCCCGCGTATCTGAGTTATTCCAACGAATAATAAAGAATGGAATAACAGAAGTTCTCTTCACGAATAAGAAAGAAAGAATACCCCTTACGACTACAACAAACAATATCCTTTACAGTAAAAGAATAGTATTCCGACTGATAGGGCGAGGATATTCTTGAAGAAAACTTACACTACGCTTAAAGCTTATTAAAACTCTACAAAAATACGCTCAAGATTATAGAAGAATTCTCTGAACATCTGGTGTGGTTTTCAATTCTAACTAAGCATCCTATTTATAGGAAAATAGAAAGGATACTATGCTGCACTATGCAATAAAATATATTATATTCAATATATATATATATATATATATATATATATATATATATATATATATATATATATAATTCGGGATCAAGAGCATTCTCCTTAAATATCATTCCGCCTTAAATAGCATTCTAACATCAAAATGACGTAGTTTTGGAGGGATGCGGTGGCATTTTGTAAATACAATGCCACCGCGTATTTGCAAAAATGCCACTGCGTCCCTCCAAAACTACGCTGCTTTTGATGTCGAATGCTATTTAAGGCGTAATGTTTTTAAGGAGAATGCTCTTAATCTTATCAGATATATATATATATATATATATATATATATATATATATATATATATATATATATATATATATATATATATATACTATTTAAAATCTAATAAAACAAATAACTTTATAAAAGTATTATGTTTTATATAAAAGATTTTAGTATGCAAAAAACACTATCACGAGCACTATGCAACACTATGCATAATAAAATATAATATATTTTAATTATTGTCTAATAAAATAAATAACTTTATAAAAGTATTTTGTTTTATATAAAAAGATTTTACTATTCAAAATACTATGCATAATAGAATATTATATATTCTATTTATAGTCTAATAAAACGAATAACTTTATAAAAGTATTCTGTTTTATATAAAAAGCTTTTCTGTTTTATTACATTAATAATACTAATAAAACAAAACTCATCATCATTATTATAATTCACAATATTAGTTGACCAGGTCGTTCCCAAGAAAGAGGGGGCTTTCCAATAAGGATTTCTCCCCATTAGCGCGCAATTAGGTGACCAAACCTCTCATTGACAGAACTTCTAGACATCGTTAATATTGCAAATAATAATATTAATAACTTTGTCATATTAATTATTGATTATAAAATATTGACAATAATTGAATCAAATAATGTGAGATACTATGAAAGATTCTTTGTAATAATAATTGAACAAAAGCGAGTGACTTCTCATATAAGCATCAATAATAAATAACGTGTGCTATCTTTAATGCAACTACGCCAGACATTCTTGTACTTTTTAACACCGGGTGTTTCAACAGTTAACGATAAAACTTTCGCCGTTATTTTAATAAAGTATGTTTATCGTTTTCTCAATCCGACAATAATTTTGTTGTGTGGTCCACCAATGATTGTGCCGTTGTACGAATATTCCCTATTAAAATGAATATTTCCCGACCAATCGAATATTATATAACAACTTGTGTACTTTGAAAAATTTATAAATATTACCCACAACTATAACATTATATCAAATTCATTCCATAATATTTAAAAATAATATTTATAGAAAATTCATCTTTATTTATAAAAGTTGGGGTCTTACATAATGTCCTTGTATACATATTTGAATGGTCAAAATTCAACTCACACAAGATTCTAAAATATTAGTTTTCAAAACTTCAAGTTTCTTTTTAGAAAATCATAAAAACCAAGCTAACAAAACTCATTATTCACAAAGCAAGATTCTACCTTATGTTAGACTCATTTATATACATATCTAGGTTATTTACACATGCTCACTATAACGCCCGAGAAAATCGAATTTGTATGTGAATTAAATTTTTATTTGATTATTTGAATTAAATGAATTTAATTGTTTAATTAAGTGAGTAAGCTGTTTAAAGGTCGTTCTATGACCTAGAATGTACAGATGTGGTAAGAATTCTGTCTATGTGCTACGATTAATTGTTATGAATTTTCAAGACAAAAATAGAAGTTTTCTGAGAAGTTTCCGTAAAAAATATACTATTCATCCGTTTATGCTCGGAGATTAAGTTTGAATTTCCGAGAAACACATAATGATAGAATAATAAGATGTAATGGAATATCTAATAATATTTCAGTTATGGCAAATGAAGTTTTTGCCTGCGGACTTAAAACCTAAGGGTTGGGAAAAGTGAGTTTCGAGAATGTAATGGCTACGTATAATGATTAGGGTTATTATATGTGAGAAATACGAGTATGATACTAGTTACTATACGAGTATAGTATGAAGATTATTACGACATATAATACGAATATCATACGAATAGTATACGAGAATTGTATGAGTATAATATGAATAGTCCTTAATGGACTTTAGTTATTGGACTTTGTAAAATCCAATTGAACTTGGATTATGGCAAGCCCAAAGTTATGTAAGTCAAGCCCAATAAGATATTAAGGCAAGCCCAAGTTGAATTTATTCTAAGGCCCAATATGATTTATGCTAAGGCCCAAATTAAGAAACTAAACCGTGGATCGAACCGATGGGTCACCGAATGGTTAAAACCCATGGGGCAATCCATGGGTGACCCAAGAAGCTAAGTGGGCCAGCCACTTAGTGGCCAAGTAAAGTGCAATTACTTGGTGGCTACACAAATGAATAGTAAGGAGGTGAATAGTAAGGAGGTTAACATTTTGACCATTTTACCCTCTATTTGGTTTTCCTATATAAGAGAAGCTAGGTTGGTCATTTTATTAATTTCACCAACTCTAGATAATATATTGAGAGAGATAAAGAAAGTTATAACAGGTAACCAAGAGGATTTAAGAGCAAAACATACAAGCGTTATCAAGAATGCGAAGAACGTTGAGGTAATATATAAAAACCTAAGTCTTCTATCATTTTTCGATTTCTTTTTTTCGTAAGAGAAGTATAAATTGGAGAAGCATGTCTTTTCTGGAGTAATAAGGATGGCTAATAGTGGATTAAAACATTATAAGCCATGTATGATTAAGAATCATAAGCGTTTAAGTAATTTTACGCGAAGAAACCCGATAAGCGTTTATTTGATTGTTGATGGACAAATTGAAAACCATCATAGGTTATGTGCATCTTGCTTGGTTAGGTTGTAGATGTTGAATCAATGGAGTTTTTCCATTTGATTTGGCATAGAAAACTCGAGTAACGAAGTTATGGTGAAATTTATGTGATTAGGCGTTAAACGTTGAAAACGTATAATTTCCGGAGTAGTAGTTAAAAGTTGTCGTTCAACTCTGAAACCTTGGTTTTCGATGGAGTATCGTAGGATAACATGATTAAGAGTCGTGGACTCAAGAATCATCAAATTCTGACTTAGAACGAAGAAACGAGCTATGAACGCTCACGGGCGTTAAACGAACGCGTAATAGAAAGCTAATTAGTGAATTCATTGTTAACGAATTAAAAAAATACTTTTGTCTGGATGAAATTGAAGTACATGAGATATGTGAGATAATATCTTTTTAACGAGCCAATTCCGACTTGTAACGACCAAGTTACGAGTCCGGAAAGAATCAAATTAGAAAATTTAGGAATTTTCTTAAGGATCAAGGTTGGCCTAAATACTTCCAAGAACAAAAAACACCCACGCCCAAAAAACCGTAGCGGGGAGTGGCTACCTACGATGTCGCATCGCAACACCATTCGTAAGCATGAGTCTCGCACCGGAGCGCCGAGACCGGAGGTTGGGTACTCTGAAGTGGCGCCGCAGCGCCACTATTGTACTAGAGATTGGCACCGCAGTGCCGGTAATGGAAAATTGTTGGCCAAGGCTATTGTGAACACAATGGGTTGTAAGACAAGTATGAGACATGTATATACTTAATGAACATGATAAGACCATTTCTAATTCGCATATACAATGATGACTTTAGGAATTTAATGTTGTTTAATGTGTAATTGAACGAAGAATGTAAAGTGGAAGAATGTAAATCGTCAGGCAGCTTATTATTCTTTTCAATCATGATATATATTCGATTGTATCATAAATTTGCTGGGAAAACTTATTGCTCAGCCTTGCTATATCAAGATAAACATTTCAGATTAAGACGAAAACTTCGGACATAGGCAAAGGCTAAGACACGTTATAGGAATGGATTATTTTACAGTTAAAATTGTAAATAGTGTTGAAGGCAAATAACATTGCAAGTCCTGTAGTATATGAATATGTGTATTAAGTTAAGGTTATCGACCTTGAGGATTATGTGTAAAGGTTATTGTATGAACAATTTATGTTTATATCTTCCGCAATAATTATAGAATTTGTGTACCAGGTTAGTGGTGATTAGTACCAGGATTTGGGGATGCTACAACCATGGTAGCCAATTGACCCACTTGGTTCCTCAGATCATTGATAGAAGTTCTTGTCTCTTTCTAGAACTATTATGTTTGAGTCATAAAGGCCTTGAACATGTCCTCCAATGATGTTCCAAGGTTACCAGGTGTTGGTTGTTTAGGTTCACATTGTTGTGGAGTTTATTGGAAGCCTTGATGTCTGTTATGACAAACTATGGCAAACACATTAAATCAACGCAGAAAGATAAAGACAATAACACAAAGTTTTATTAGGAAACCCAAATCGAGAAAAAACCACGGAGAATGCAGAATAAATCCACTAAATAAATATCTGAAGAATACAAGATAAAGAGAGAAAACTATGAGAATTCTTAAAAATGTTTCTGAATGTCTGAATTTAACTGAATGTACCTTCTCCAAAATCCTAGCACTTATATTTATAGGCCATAAGAAAATCCATAACCAAATAGGATTAGAAATACTAAATTGAGGTTAGTTGGAAAAGATAACTTTCCTTAACCAATACAGATTCTAGGTAATACCTAAATTCAAATCCAATAAGGATTCATGTTATACCCAACAAATCTCCACCTTGAATTAAATCCTCCAAATATAGCACAAACAGCGAACTTTCTCCTCTTCTCAAAATGCACAACTCAAGTGCATTGAACACTAACTGTAATAACCCGATATTTTCTATATAAATAAATAAGAAATTTTACATATAATTTTTTTATTATTATTTAAAGGTTGGAATATGTGCCAAGTAATGTGTATGTATATATGTGATAAATAAATTTTATTTATTACATGAATAATTTCAAATAATTTTATTTTAGATCTATCGATCATTATAAAGTATATTCTTATAATAATTAATTTTATAGTAGAAATGTCTTTATTATTTATTTTATATGAAAAATATGATTTTATATTATTTAAATAATATATGAAATGATTATTTGAATTATCATAATTCCTATTTTATTATATGAATTTTAGTTGATTATTAAGTTAATTATTTTAACGTAATGAATAATGTTATATATGAAAGATAAATGGATATGAAATCCAAACCCTAATTTTGGATTTTGAGCTATGAATGAGAATAATAATATTATATTAAATATAATATTATTTTTCAGTGTTATAAATATATACTCTGTGTGTACATGTATTGATAATAATTGGTCAATTATGGTGTATAATGTCAAAATCTTTATATAAAGTGGTTAAACCCTAATTGTTAAACTCAATTATGAGTTCAAGACTGAGTAGTATTTGTGTTATATGAATTATGTTGTGTATTATAGAATTTTTGTTAATTAGGGAAAATCCTAATTAAAATTAAAAACCCTAATTTGCTAATTAGGAACCCTAATTGCTAAAATTTTAAACCCTAATTATTATTTTAGTAAATTGAATTGTTAATTTGGGAACCCTAATAATATTAAGGAACCCTAATTTCTATTAAAAACCCTAATTTTAATTAGTAAGTTCTAATTAAAATTTTATTACACTTTAATCTTAATTTTACAAACCCTAGATATTATTTGGAAAACCTTAAGATTTAAAATCTAGTGATTAAACCCTAGATTCAAGTACTATGGACAAGAATACCATTAAAATTAAAATGCAATTGACCAAAGTACCCTTTTTGTCTCATTCTTGAAATAATTGCTAGCAAATCTTGCCAAATATTGGCAAGTCATCAACCTAGTCTAGCTAGGGGCTAATAAACTCCAGCACATCAGCCATTAATCATCCAAATACATTGTACATGAATGTTACATATAGATCAAGAGAGAAAAAAACTCACATTCATGCTCATTTGCTCACAACCCTCATCCTAGACTATCTCTCTCTCAAAAACCTCCGAAATTCCCTTGCTAGATCAGTCACAAAACAAGCCCCACTATCACTTATATCAGATCAGAAGTTAAGAATCAAGATTTTGTAAAGAGAGGTATAAAACCCTAAACTAGAATCTGATCTTGGTTGCTATATTAAATGTTAGATTTTTATGTTAAAACATGTTGTTTGTAGTATATAGTGATGATATGGGTTGCTAGATGTTAGATCCATAACATCTAGAGGCTCGGATTGAAGTTTCTAAAAATCTGGAAAATTTTATTTTTGTTGTCTGACAATGAATGTCAGACCTCAGATCGTAGTGATTTTTAATTATTTTTGTTGTTTAAAGGTTTGAATATGTCTGACAATGGTTGTAGTATTACATGAATACTACATCCTTAAAACTTTAGCAGCCCATAAAACTTAAGGATCAAAGAATTACAACCGTCAAATATGACATGGTACCTTATAAACCCATTTATGAAGATCTGGGTAGGCTCAAGAACACCTATATCGACAGTTTCGTCACTATAGGGCCCTTTAATGACACTTAATTTTTGAAAATTATTATTTTATTAAATAATTAGAGAAAATTAGTTTTAAATTATTAAAATACATAATAAATTACTAAAAATTATTTTAAAGCCTAAAAATTAGTTTTTAATAATTTTGAATATATTTCATAAATAATTAATATTTTGAGATATTAAAGGTATTTAATTTATTTAATTCTTATATTAAATAAATTATTTAAAAATGATTTTAATACTTGAAAATCAATTAAAAATATATTGTGGTATAAGAAAACGATTTAAGTTATTTTTATAACTTTTAATATTTTGTGATGAATTTCATTAATAAATTAACATTAATGATAATTAAATAAATAAAATCATTGATTTAATAATTTAATATTAAATGATATTAGAGATATTTAATAATAATATTAAATAAATAAATTAAAAATGGTTTTATTGATTTAAAAATCATTTAAAAGGAAATAAATGAATTTAAAATACTTTAAGTTATAATTAATGACTTTTAATATTTTGATAAATAATACATTAATACTTAAATATTAATGATAATTATTTAAAAAATGATTTTAATTATTTTAAAAATCATTTAAGAATAATAAAATGTCTTAAAAATATTTTGAGTTATTATAAATAACTTTAATATTTTGGCAATGGTTTCATTAATAATTTAATATTAATTAAATATTAATGATAATGGAATTATTTAATATTTAATTCATTTAATAATACTTCCAGTATTTGAAAAATCATGATAAATTATAATAATTAGTTTAAAAAAATATTATAAGGCTATGAAAGATAATATGACTGATATTTAAATTATCTAAACGAATATTGAATTACAGAATAGAGTTTTAGACTCAATAATTACCTGATAAAGTCGTCGGTACACTGACATGTTTCAAAAATTGATCTATACTTATATAATTTGACTAGATAAATATTTGTTTGTGAATCAATGACTGATATAACTATGAGACAATGTGATTAGGTTATGTGTTGACTGCAAATAGCAATACTATGCGACATGATATATTATTCTAATCGAACGAATGATCTTATTAATGATATGTTTCGGTATAAAAGATAAAACTAAGTTGCGTTATTGTAAGCAGCAACTCAGGCAAGTATCCTACCTTTGCATTTACTTTATGCAGTGGACATGAGTAAGAATATTTCAGAATTTTATTATTATTGTGCCAGCTATTTATTTTGTTCCTTAATTTCTAAATATGATTATGCAAGTGTCCCCACTTGGATAATCATTGTATTTAATCACATGTTGATACAGACTTATTTATTTCTAGTATGTATATGATGACTTAAAATTCATCTAAGCTATTTAATTCAGCTAGACATAAACTTAAAAATATTGTTGAACAAGATAAAACTTTATTGTATCCAACTAGATTGTTTTGGTTCGGATTCCCGACAAAGTATGAACATCCCGAACATGGGAAAACTTTTGTGCACCTAAGGTGGATAAGATGAACGATAATATCGTTCTTGCATGTAGTATTGATCAATATAGGGCATAAGGGGCTGATCACCCCTCGTGCCTGTAAGTTATGACTGTCTGCAGATGAATTTTTATATACCTTTTTGAAAATAGAAAACAATGTTCATAGTCTGTTGACTAATCTCCAGTTATAGTCAGTACGTAATTTCAGAAATTTGATATAGAAATGATATGTTGTTATTATTGGTTCAGCTTACTTCACAACTATTGATTCATTGTAGAAGTGTTATTCAAAGAAAACATTTAATTCTTTCAGCTAATATCTATTGTTGTTATTGCTTGTTGGGCAATCAAATGCTCATTCTTGCTTTAAATTTAAATGTTTTCAGCTAAGTATGATCAACCAGAAGGTTCAGGCAAGAACAAGGGGAAAGGAAAGCTGTTCGAATGAGTTTTATGATATTCTGTGTAATAGTTAAAGTTTATTAAGACAATGATATTTACTATCTAAGATGTAATAAATGTTTAAAGGTCGCGTACCTGGGATTAGACTTTGATATATGTAAATTAAGTTTGATATTTATATTATTGTTATTATTATTAGTATTATTCTGCTCATAGAAATGATATCGTGAAGCACCGAGTTTGGGTTTCAAGTACCTGAATTTGGGGGCGTCACAGGTTAGTATCAAAGCTTAGGGTTAGAAACCTTATGTGGGACATACCTTAGGCTATAACCTTTAGGACAGAGGGAAATGTTGAAAATATAAATAACTCATATAGAGTTTAAAAGGAGATGAATTGAATAAATTCATTGTTAAACAAAATAAAAGATAACTTTTATAAAACTATTATTTTATTTGTGTATATACTATATGCTAATCAAGATAATTTATGTGTAGATGTCAGGTGCAAAAGAATTAGGATACCCTCAGATTATGAAGAAGGAGCCAATATCAAAGCTAATAGCTGAAATAAAGGCTCACAATACAAGTAACCTTGATGAGGTAGAGGTATTGGAAAATGTAGTACCAGATCCAAAAACAATAGAACTAACAGATAGTGATTCAGACACTAAAGTTGGAGCTGATCAAGCATCTACGGAGGTGCAGAATCTGAAGAACAAGGTTTCTTCTCTAGAAAAGCCATGGGAAATAGAAAAGCTGTTAAATAGTCAATTGCAAAAGGCGTTAATAGAAACTATGGAAGAACAAGATAAACTTAAAATCCAAATTGATCAGATGGGAGCTAAAAGCAACAAAGCAGGTGCAACTCCAAACACGAAGGGGAAAAGAAAGATGAAAGACCGTGACTTAAGAAATCCTGATAAGAACCAAGGGAAAAAGATATGTTATAATTGCGGACATGAGGGACATATCTCTCATCATTGTCCCAATCCGAAGTAAAGTGTCTGTTTTAATAGTGGGATAGAAGGTCATCAGGCGAAATGTTGTCCAAGATCCAGAAAAGGCATACTGAACCAGTAGTATAAGTAATGTTAGCGTATGCGTATTCCATAATAAGTATGTGTGTGTAATGTAATATTCTCAAACTTTTGTACAAGTTATTGTAGCGAATCCTGACTTCTGTGGTCACAAAGAGATAGCAGTATGTGTTATGTTATGTAAAGTGCTATGACTTAGTTGAATGAATATGAATCTATGTTTGATTAATGGGATAAGTTTTGTATAAAACTTCGTGTTTCATGTTAAACTTATACAATAAGGTTTAGAATGTAAGTTAAATTAATGATTTTTATCAGATAATGACGCCAAGACGTCGAACACGAAATCAAAGGGTAGAAGAATCTGTCAACAACGTTGAGGGACAACAGCAAGACCCGTTGCAAAACTTTGCAAACATGGTAGCTCAGGCTATGCAGCAGGGAATACCAGCCACATGGAACCGACTAGACAATCGCTTGGGAAATTTTAAAGACTTCAAGGTAGTAGGACCACCAGAATTCAGGGGAATAACTAACCCTATAGAAGCCCAGACATAGGATAACGAGATAGAAAAGGCATTCATAATTGCTAGGGTAGATGAGGGGAAAAAGGCCGCTTTTGCCACCTATATGATGAAAGGGGAGGTGAACTTTTGGTGGGAAGCAAATCAAGCGAGGGCAGAAGAAGGTGTGGTAACTGGGGCTAGGTTTAAGACTTTGTTTTTCGAAAACTATCTCTAAGCTAGCATTCAGGCTAGGATGGAGGTGAAGTTTCTGGAGTTAAAGCAAGATAACATGACTGTTGCGGAATATGCCGCAAAATTCAATGAGTTGGCTAGGTTCGCTCCGCATTAAGTTGATATGGAGACTTGGAAGGCAAGGAGGTTTGAGCTGGGCTTAAAACCCTGGCTCTAAAACAAGGTGGCGGTGTTACAGATCAATACTTGCAGCACTCATGGAAAAGGCTATCATAGCTGAGGAGGGGAGTGAGGCCATGAGCCTTTACAACAAGGAAAAGAGGAACAAAGACAAGGCCGTAGGAGCTGTGAAGGTGAAAAATAATAGTGGGAATAGGGGTGAAAAGAGAAAAAGGAATTATTTTGGAAATATCCAGGTGAAACAGGAAGGTGTAAAGAAGCAGGTAGTTCAGTGTGGAAACTGTGGGAAGAATCACTCTGGTGAGTCTCTGAAGGGTAAGTTTATATGTTACAAGTGCGGGTAGGAGGGCCATATTTCTCTCAAATGCCCCAACCCAAGGATGAACAGTGGGTGTTTTCTGTGTGGGTCTATGGAGCATAAGGTGAAGGATTGTCCAAAAAGGAAAATGGAGGCAGGGAGTGTAACCACGGGAAAAGGCAGTGGGTCTCTAGCGATCACAAGACCGACTTCAACCAATAAACAAACAAAAGCAACCGCGAGAGTCTTCAACATGACGGTCTAGGATATTGTGGCAGCTGAGAATGGAATTCTAGATATTATTCGAATAACTTTAATTTTCGTATATATATGATTTTCCTATTTATAGCAAATTATGTTATAGAGAAATTTTGAAGAAGGAATTTGAGTTCTTTTAGTTTTCAAACTTCCGTTTAATCAGATAGACAAGTTTTATATGAATAGTTAAATATTTGTTCGATCAATTATGATCGAGATCTATTTGCAATGATTGCGTAGGCTATGTACCTTTGTAAGTATGAGTTTTAAAACGGTGATTCCGGGGACGGAATCATTATAAGGGAGGGTGAATGTAATAACCCGATATTTTCTATATAAATAAATAAGAAATTTTACATATATATTTTTTTTATTTAAAGGCGGGAATATGTGCCAAGTAATGTGCATGTATATATGTGATAAATAAAATTTATTTATTACATGAATAATTTCAAATAATTTTATTTTAGAATTATTGATCATTATAAAGTATATTTTTATAATAATAAAGTATATAGTAGAAATGTCTTTATTATTTATTTTCTATGAATATGATTTTTATATTATTTAAATAATATATGAAATGATTATTTGAATTATTATGATTCCAATTTTATTATATGAATTTTAGTTCGATTATTAAGTTAATTATTTTAACGTAATTAATAATGTTATATATGAAAGATAAATCGATATCTAATCCAAACCCTAATTTTGGATTTTGAGCTATGAATGAGAATAATAATATTATATTAAATATAATATTATTTTTTAGTGTTATAAATATATATTGTATGTGTGTATTGATAATAATTGGTCAATATGGTGTATAATGTTAAAAGCCTTATATAAAGTGGTTAAACCCTAATTGTTAAACTCAATTATGAGTTCAAGACTGAGTAATAATTGTGTTATATGAATTATGTTGCATATTATAGAATTTTTATTAATTAGGGAAAACCCTAATTAATATTTGAAAACCCTAATTTACTAATTACGAACCCTAATTGCTAAAATTATAAAACCTAATTAATATTTTAGTAAATTGAATTGTTAATTTGGGAACCCTAATAATATTAAGGAACCCTAATTATTTAAAACCCTAATTTCTATTAAAAACCCTAATTTTAATTAGTAAGTTCTAATTAAAATTTTATTACACTGTAATCTTAATTTTTCAAACCCTAGATATTATTTGGAAAACCTCAAGAATTAAAATCTTGTGATTAAATCCTAGATTCAAGTACGTACCATGGACAAAAATACCATTAAAATTAAAATGCAATTTACCA
Organism: Panax ginseng; assembly: GCA_020205605.1. Classification (NCBI taxonomy): domain Eukaryota; kingdom Viridiplantae; phylum Streptophyta; class Magnoliopsida; order Apiales; family Araliaceae; genus Panax; species Panax ginseng. The sequence continues at coordinate 66,708,788 of CM035145.1, read as the reverse complement.
AAGTACCATTTTTGTCTCATTCTTGAAATAATTGCTAGCAAATCTTGCCAAATCTTGGCAAGTCATCAACCTAGTCTAGCCAGGGGCTAATAAACTCCAGCACATCAGCCATTAATCATCCAAATACATTGTACATGAATTTTACATATAGATCAAGAGAGAGAAAAAGTCACATTCATGCTCATTTGCTCACAACCCTCATCCTAGACTCTCTCTCTCTCTAAAACCTCTGAAATTCCCTTGCTAGATTAGTCACAAAACAAGCCTCACTATCACTTATATTAGATCAGAAGCTAAGAATCAAGATTTTGTAAAGAGATGTATAAAACCCTAAACTAGAATCTGATCTTGGTTGCTATGTTAAATGTTAGATTTTTATGTTAAAACAAGTTATTTTTAGTATATATTGATGATCTGGGTTGCTAGATGTTAGATCCATAATATGACGCCCCCAAAATAAGTATACATCACCTATTCTGAGTCGCCAAATACATGGTACAGAATACAAATACAACCTTAAATATACAACATGAGCTGTGAGTTTTAATACAAATATTGTCTTCTAGACAATATTTAAACTCAAAATAAGTCCTCAATACATTTATTATCACACTATTTCATATAATAGTGAAGACTACTAATGCTATCATTTGGACCGTCACTCCGTTCCACGACTAGTCCCTGCTACGTTCTCATTTCCTAAAGAGAACAATGAAAGCAAAAGGGTGAGCTCAACTAGCCCAATAAGAAATATTATTACTAAGATAATGCAGAATAAATTATCATTAGCCTTCAACAGTGTTAAACTGATAAAATATAACAAACATCAAGTTTAACTGCAGCGGAACAAGCAATCCATTAGAAGAGTCAAGTAGATAATAAAATCTATTATCTTCTATGATTTAAAAGGTTTTTCATTACTTTTATCGCTGAGACTCAGCTTAATAAATAATCCACATCATCCATGCACTACGGCCAAGGATATTCATTAGTATCACGACCATAAATTATCCATGCACTACGGACCAAGGATATTTGTGTATTCATCAATGGTCATGATCATGCCAACAACTGTCCATCAATGCACTACGGGCTAATGAGGACTTTTTTCACATCATTTCACGCTCTAGGGGTAGGCCAGGAAGTTCTTCAGGGAATACGTCAGGAAATTTATTAACAATAGAAATATCATTCAAATCTGACGTATTTTTGTTTAAATCTGTGACATGAGCTAAGAAAACTTGACATCTATTTTTCAATAAATGAATAGCTTTATGGCTTGAGATGACAGTAATTGATTTTAATGGTTTGGTTGCTTGAATTCGCATAATAGGTTGGTTAGGAATATGAACGCTAACAACCTTACGAAAATAATCAATTTTTGCATAATGAGTAGTTAACCAATCAATCCCTAGAATCACATCAAATGCAAGTATTTTTAATGAAATAAGATCGACAGGTAATGTGAGGGTACCGATTTAAACCAAACAAGACTTATAAACAGTGGATGTAATGAAGGTTTCTCCCAACGGAGTTTCCACAGATAAGTCAAAGTCTAATTTCTCCGGAGTCAAATTTAATCGTTGAGCGAAAGTAGGAGAAATAAAAGAATGGGTAGAACCGGTATCAAATAAGGTATAGACTTCGCTAGAGTTTATGATAAGCTTACCCGTGATGACCTCGTTCGGGTTCTTTGTTTTCTGGGAGGTCACAACAAAAGCTCTCCCTTGAACTACTGGTTTTGACTTGTCTGGGATAGTATTTTGTGTCACCGTTGCAACTGGACTTGTCTTTGGTGCACGACAAAATAGGGCTAGGTGACCTTCTCTTCCACAATTATAACACGCTTTGGATGGCATCGCGCAGTTTGGACTGATATGTCCCTCCCCTCCGCATTTGAAGCATATGATAGGTGGTCGTTCTCCTTCCTTAACAACGGGTGCTGGTGATGACGTCTTTCCATCATTGTTGAATCTCCTCTTCTTGAAATGTCCACTTTTATTGTCTTGGCCATGATTACCACTAAATGGGTTACCATTTCTGGCATGTTGATTTCCTCCACGTTTGTTGTCATCGCTTCGATGACTGCTACCACTGGTATTATCATTTTGCCGGCTATTTTCTCTTGGTTGAGTTGACTCGTTATTACGTTCCAATAACTGAGCCCTATTTACAACATCTGAATACAAACACAGTTTATGAGAATTAGATATTGACGTATCTCGGGTTTCAAACCTCTTAGAAACATCCGTGTCATTCTCTCTTCATTGTCAACCAAGTGAGACGCAAATCGGGATAACTCGGAAAATTTAGCTTCGTACTGCGACACGGTCATATTGTTCTGCTCCAACTTTATGAACTGTACCTCTTTCATGTGACGAATACTTTCGGGAAAGTACTTGTCATTGAATAGTTCTTGGAACTTCTCCCAAGACATCTTCAAGACAAAGAAAGTTGAGTACGCTTTTACCGATTCCCACCAAAGAATCAGCTCTCCTCATAACATAAAGGTGGCAAAGGGAACCTTTTTCTCATCGGAGCATCCCAAGACATCAAATATATTGGTGATCTGCTTTATCCAAATCTCCGCCTTAAGTGGTTTTGGCTCTCAAATAAACTCTGGTGGTCCCAGCTCCTTGAACTATTTAGCGGTGACCATCTGAGAGTTTCTAGTGTTTTCACCTACATTTTGGACAGGAGCCGTTCTCGCCTGATGTTGCATGAATTACATAAAGCCTCTGAACATTCCATCATTCATCATTTGGTCAGTGTTGTTGTTTGCATGAGGATTGTCGCCTTCCTGATGCACATTCTCCTGATTATTGATATGTGGAGACTCAACGGTCTCCTGTGCTCCATTGCTACTCTCAATATTCTCGGATGTCATTTTTAGATACTGCCACAAAACAAGGGTTAGTTATCATATCACATATTATCCCTTTACTCTGACCGACCAATTAAATACCAAATAAACTTAGGTAGGTCATACTAGCGAAGGAATTCCCCGTCTCTCCCCTCCTAGTTCATGTCTCACATCTCAGCCAGGGATAATATCCCTAAGCTTTGATATCAACTGTGACGCCCCCAAAATAGGTATACATCACCTATTCTGAGTCGCCAAATACATGGTACAGAATACAAATACAACCTTAAATATACAACATGAGCTGTGAGTTTTAATACAAATATTGTCTTCTAGACAATATTCAAACTCAAAATAAGTCCTCAATACATTTATTATCACACTATTTCATAAAATAGTGAAGACTACTAATGTTATCATCTGGACCATCACTCCGTTCCCCGACTAGTCCCTGCTACATTCTCATTTCCTGAAGAGAACAATGAAAGCAAAAGGGTGAGCTCAACTAGCCCAGTAAGAAATATTATTACTAAGATAATGCAGAATAAATTATCATTAGCCTTCAACAGTGTTAAACTGATAAAATATAACAAACATCAAGTTTAACTGCAGCGGAACAAGCAATCCATTAGAAGAGTCAAGTAAATAATAAAATCTATTATCTTCTATAATTTAAAAGGTTTTTCATTACTTTTATCACTGAGACTCAGCTTAATAAATAATCCACATCATCCATGCACTACGGCCAAGGATATTCATTAGTATCACGACCATAAATTATCCATGCACTACGGGCCAAGGATATTCCTGTATTCATTAATGGTCATGATCATGCCAACAACTGTCCATCAATGCACTACGGGCCAATGAGGACTTTTTCCACATCATTTGTAACATTACGGTAATGATTACAGCGAATAATCCCTGGTCATAATCATACCAAGTCCATCTATGCACTACAGGCCACATATGACTTTCAACATAATATAAACATAAGGATGATGATAATGATATAAGAATTCAATAAAACAAGTTCAAGAATTAATTTATCCAAGAACTAATTCTTTGTAGAGTAACACTCAAGAATGCTCAGAAGAATATTTCATGAAAATATACTGGATGAAGCGCAAATATAAAGGATATTCCACTAATTTCATGGATAATAGAAGTCAAAACTTTAACTAACTGAGTATAATAAAGAATGGAATAACAAAAGAAATCACCAGGCATGCGATAGACCGCATGCATAAAAGTTATTCCAATGTAATAATAAATAATGTAACCAGTGTCATGCGTAAATGCACGCATGTGATATTCCAAATGAATAATAAACAATGGAACCGTGTCATGCGTAAACGCATGCATGTGATATTCCAACGTAATAATAAACAACGGAACGTGTCATGCGTAAACGCATGCATGTGATGTTCCAATGTAATAATAAAGAATGGAATAACAAAAGAAATCATCGAGCATGCGATAGATCGCACAAACCGGTTATTCCAAATGTAATAATAAATAACGGAACCAGTGTCATGTAAACGCATGCATATGATATTCCAAATGTAATAATAAACAATGAGAACTAGGTCATGCGCAAATGCATGTATTTAGATATTCCAACAGAATAATAAACAATCGAATTCAGTCATGCGTAAACGCACAAACAGGATGTTCCAATAGAATAATAAAGAATGGAATAACAGAAGAATTTTACCATGTATGCAGTACTTTAAATAGACAGATTATTCCAACATAATAATAAAGAATGGAATAACCGAAGAATTTCACCAAGTATAGGGTAGCCCGCGTATATAGGTTATTCCAATAGAATAATACAGAATGGAATAACAAAAGTTCTCTTCATGAATAAAAAAGAAATAATACTCCTTACGAGTACAACAAATAATATCCCTTACCGTAAAAGAAGAGTATTCCGACTGGTAGTGCGAGGATATTCTTAAAGAAAACTTGCACTACGCTCAAACCTTATTAAAACTCTAAAGAAATACGCTCAAGATTATAGAAGAATTCTCTGAACTTCTGGTGTGGTTTTCAATTCTAACTAAGCATCCTATTTATAGGAAATTAGAAAGGATACTATGCTGCACTATACAATAAAATATAATATATTCTATATATATATATATATAATTTATTTAAAATCTAATAAAACAAATAACTTTATTAAAGTATTCTGTTTCATATAAAAAGATTTTACTATGTAAAACACTATGCAGGCACTATGCAACACTATGCATAATAAAATATAATATATTCTAATTATTGTCTAATAAAATAAATAACTTTATAAAAGTATTCATTTTTTATATAAAAGGATTTTACTATGCAAAATACTATGCATAATAAAATATTATATATTATATTTATAGTCTAATAAAATGAATAACTTTATAAAAGTATTCATGTTTATATAAAAAGCTTTTTTTTTTATTACATTAATAATACTAATAAAACAAAACTCATCATCATTATTATAATTCACACTATTAATCGACCGTGTCGCTCCTGTGAAAGAAGGGGCTTTCTAATAAGGTTTTCTCCCTATCAAGCCGCAATTAGGTGACCAAACCTCTCCTCGATGAACTTCTAGACATCGTTAATATTGCAAATAATAATATTAATAACTCTGTCATCTCAATATATAAAATATCGACAATAATTAAATACAACTGAGCGACTTCTCACGTAAGCATCAATAATCAATACCGTGTGCTACTATGCAACCACGCCAGACATCAGCATTTTTTAACACCGGTGTTTCAACAAATTAACGATAAAACTTCCGCCGTTATTTTTATAAAATATTTTTGTCGTTTTCTTAATCAGACAATAATTCCGTTGTGAGGTCCACCAATGATTGTGTCGTTGTACGAATATTCCCCGACCAATCGAATATTATATAACAACTTGCGCACTTTGCAAAATTTATAAATATTACCCACAACTATAACATTATATCAAATTCATTCCATAATATTCAAAAATGATATTTATAGAAAAATCATCTTTATTAAAAAAAATTGGGGTCTTACACATAACATCTAGAGGCTCGGATTTGAAGTTTCTAAAAATCTGGAAAATTTTATTTTTGTTGTCTGACAATGAATGTCAGACCTCAGATCTCAGTGATTTTTAATTATTTTTGTTTTTTTAAGGTTTGAATATGTAGTATGCTATGATTTCTTGGATCTGGAACTTGAATCAAGTCCAGATCGTGAACAGATTGTTAGATATATGTGGTCAAACCACGTTAACCGACATTGACCAAGCCTTTCTGGGTAACCCAGAACATACCCAGATGGCTCTGACAAGAAGTTAATGTCCACAGATCTTACACATGTTTGTTGTTTTGATTATGTAGTTGTAACACGCTTGTTGTATGTTATATGGACTCTATTCTTATGCTTTTAGATCCCCTAAATGACAAGCAGGATCAGAGTAATGGACGATCAAAGTGGACTGTTCGAGCACGAAGTTGATTTATAGAAAACCCAGAAAATCCCCAGAAATTTTTGACGACGTTTGGCAGACCCTAGATCTTGCTATGTTTAATGTATTTGGTCATGTTAGTGTTTGATTTGTGTAGACTGATATGTGGACTATCTATCCATGCTATTATAACACCAAAATCATAAACAGAAACGAAATTAATCATGCTCAAAGTAGTGTTGACCATACTGCCGGATGAAGATCTGGGCAACCCAGAAATCTTCAAAGGCAGTTTTCTTCCTAGTACTTTGACCGACTCAAATCTTTAGATGGTTTTGTTTTTTATGACGATGTTATGTAATATATTTGTTCATTGACATGTTGTCTACAACCCGGAATCATTATATCACACAAACAAGGTACAAAATGCGAGTTATAAGGACCTAAAAGTATGAATATGAACTGTTCTTCATTTTTGGGTAACCCAGAAATGAAGAACAACCTCTGACAACAACTTTGAGAGATTATATCTCTTTGTTGTGATCTATTATGGCCATGAAATCAGTTTTGGTTGTAGTATTACATGAATACTACATCCTTAAAACTTTAGCAGCCCGTAAAACTTAAGGATCAAAGAATTACAACTGGTCAAACATGGTACCTTATAAACTGACCATGAAGATCTGGGTAGGCTCAAGAACAGTTTCGTCGCTATAGGGCCCTTTAACGACACTTAATTTCTAAAAATTATTATTTTATTAAATAATTAGAGAAAATTAGTTTTAAATTATTAAAATACATAATAAATTACTAAAAAAATATTTTAAAGCCTAAAAATTAGTTTTTAATAATTTTGAATATATTTCATAAATAATTAATATTTTGGGATATTAAAGGTATTTAATTTATTTAATTCTTATATTAAATAAATTATTTAAAAATGATTTTAATACCTCGAAAAATCAATTAAAATTATATTATGGAATAAGAAAATGATTTGAGTTATTTTAATAACTTTTAATATTTTGTGATGAATTATTTGTGGCGCCCCCAGAATTAAGTATATATCACCCATCTTGGGTCGCCGTATACATGGTACAAAATTTAAATACAACTTATTTATCATATTAATCGACATAACATGAGTTTGAATACAATTATTGTTTTACAATACAAACTCAAAAGGTCACAATTAATTACTAACATCAAAGTCACGCTGTTCTCATTTCTTGTGAAAGAAAGATGAGCTCTTACTAGCCCGATTATTATGACTAAGAAATGGATTAGTCTCCAACAAAATTGATAAAATATAATCAAGTTTAAATCCATTAAAAGGTCAAGTATTAACATTAAAAGGTTTTTTCATCAACATTTATACATTATTGGGACTTCGACAATAAATGTCATTACCCACACCATTTTCTGACCAAAGGATATTCAAACTTTATCATACCTTCACGGGTCAATTAATCAAAGGCCCAAATGGAATAACAAAGAAATCACCATCGATGTCAGATTAAGATTAGTTTATTCCAACAATATAATAATAATTAATAAATTAACGAACCAGTGTCGTGCAAACACATGCACTGGTTCCGCCTTTTATTATTCTGTTGGAACATCCCGCTTGCAAATTTTGCCTCGACCTTCGTTCCGTTATTATTATTCTTAGCGCTGAATAACCTCGCCTATGCGGTAATCGTATGCATGGTGATTTCTTTTGTTATTCCATTCTTTATTATACTAAGTTAGTTAAAGTTTTGACTTCTATACTCCATGAAATTAGTAGAATATCCTTGATATTTGTGCTTCATCCAAAGATTTTTTCATGGAAATATTCTTCCCGATCATTCTTGAATTTTACTCTACAAAACAAAGATCATGTTGAAAATTTGACGTTAATAATTCCTAGATAAAATAATTCTTGAACTTGTTTTATTAAATTCTTATATCATTGTCGCCATCCTCATGTTTATATTTTGTTGAAAGTCATCTCGTGGGTCTGAAGGTATAGATAGACTTGGTATGATTATGACTGTGATTATTCTTGTGTAATCATGACCGTAATGTTACAAATGATGTGGTAAAAGTTCTCATTGGCCCGTAGTGCATTGATGGACAGCTTGTTGGCATGATCATGACCATTAATGAATACACAAATATTCTCGCCCGTAGTGCATGGATAATTGTGGTCGTTGATACTAAAGAATATCCTCGGCAGAAGTGTAAGGGGGTGATTCGATGATGTGGATTATTTATTGTCGAGTCCCAAATGATAATAAAGGATGAAAAACCTTTTAATCATAAAAGATAGTAGATTTTATTTTCTACTTGACTTTTTAGTGGATTGCTTGTTCTCACCGCAGCTTAAACTTGATGTCAATTATATTTTATCGCTTTAATATTGTTGGAGACTAATGATAATTTATTCGCATTATCTTAGTCATAATATTTCTTACTCGGGCTAGTTGAGCTCACCCTTTCTTTCACTGTTTCTTCTGTGAAATGAGGACATAACAGGACTAGTCTGGGAACCAGAGTGACGGTCCGTAGGATAGCATTAGTAGTCCTCACTATTCTCGTGAAATAATCGTGTTAATAATTGTAATGAGGACTCCTTTTGAGTTTGTATAATCTCTAGTAGACAATAATTGTATTCAAACTCACAATTATGTTTTCATCGTATTGCATACCTATATACAGTATTTGAATTTTGTACCATGTATCTGACGACCCAAGATGGGTGATGTATACCTAATTTTGGGGGCGTCACATCATTAATAAATTAACATTAATGGTAATTAAGTTATTTAATAAATGTATTAATTAAATTAGTTTAAAAATGATTTTTATATTAGAAAAATCATTTTAAATGAAAATAAAGAGTTTAAAAATATTTTAAGTTATAAAATTTAACTTTCAATATTTAAAGGTAAATTTCATTAATAATTTAATATTAAATGATATTAGAGTTATTTAATAATAATATTAAATAAATAAATTTAAAATGGTTTTATTGATTTAAAAATCATTTAAAAGGAAATAAATGAATTAAAAATATTTTAAGTTATAATTAATTACTTTAAATATTTTGATAAATAATACATTAATACTTAAATATTAATGATAATTATTTAAAAAAATGATTTTAATTATTTTAAAATCATTTAAGAGGAATAAAATGTCTTAAAAATATTTTTAGTTATTATAAATAACTTTAATATTTTGGCAATGGTTTCATTAATAATTAAATATTAATGATAATGGATTTATTTAATATTTAAATCATTTAATAATACTTAGAGTATTTGAAAAATCATGATAAATTATAATAATTATTTTAAAAAATTATTATAAGGCTATGAAAGATAACATGACTAGTATTTAAATAATCTAAACGAATATTAAACTACATAATAGAGTTTAGACTCGATAATTACCCGATAAAGTTGTCGGTACACCGACATATTTCAGAAATTGATCTATACTTATATAATTTGACTAGATATGTAAGACCCTGAATTTTATGAAATGAAAGTATTCATTTTCTTATAATTATTATTTTATTTCGTAAATGGTTAAATTGATAAAAGTTTAAAGTTAAGGGTGATATGTGAAATTTTTTGCAAAGTAAGCAAGTTGTTATATAATATTCGATTGGTCGGGAAATATTCGTTTAAACAGAATTATTTTCGGAGTTAGAAAATGACAAAATTATCTTTTTATAAAAATAACTATGGAAGTTTTACTGTTAATCGTGAAAACACCTTGTTAAAGTACAAAGAATACGCTGCGGTTTGCATAGTAGCAATACCTGTATTGATTATTGATGTTTACGTGAGAAGTCACCCAATTTTGTTCAATTATTGCTACAGTAATTATTGTATAGTGTTTGCATAGTAAAATCTTTTTATATAAAACAGAATACTTTTATAAAGTTATTTGTTTTATTAGATTTTAAATAGAATATGTTATATTTTATTATGCATAGTGTTTGCATAGTAAAATCTTTTATATAAAATAGAATACTTTTATAAAGTTATTTGTTTTATTAGATTTTAAATAGAATATATTATATTTTATTATGCATAGTGTTTGCATAGTGTTTGCTAAGTAAAATCTTTTTATATAAAACAGAATACTTTTATAAAGTTATTTGTTATATTAGATTTTAAATAGAATATATTATATTTTATTATGCATAGTGTTTGCATAGTGCCTGCATAGTGTTTGCATAGTAAAAACTTTTTATAAAGTTTTGTTTTATTTGATTATAAATAGAATATATTTTATTTTATTGCATAGTACAACATAGTATCCTTTCCATTCTCCTATAAATAGGATGCTTAGTTAGAATTGAAAATCACACTAGAAGTTCAGAGAATTCTTCTTTTATAATCTTGAGCGTATTTCTTTAGAGTTTAAGAAAGCTTTGAGCGTATAAAATAGTGCAAGTTTTCTTCAAGTATATCTCCTTCTACCAAATTTAATACTCTTCTTTCTAAGGTAAGGGGGTATTATTCTTTCATATTCATTCATGAAGAGAACTATTGTTATTCCATTCCTTATTATTCTGTTGAATAACTCAGATACGCGACTCACCAGATACATTGTGAAATTCTTTTGTTATTCCATTTTTTATTATTCTATTAAAATAACCTGTCTGTGAGGTCCATCGCATGCCTGGTGAATTCAGTTGTTATTCCATTCTTTATTATTCTGTTAGAACATCCTGTCTGTGCGGATTACGCATGACCTGGTTCCATTCTTTATTATTATGTTAGAACATCCTGTCTGTACGGATTACGCATGACTTGGTTCCATTTTTTATTATTCTGTTGGAAATAACCTGTCTGTGCGGTCTATCGCATGCATGGTGAATTCTTATGTTATTCCATTCTTTATTATTCTGTTTAAATAATATGTCTACGTGGATTACCGCATGGCGGGCAAAAATCCATTTGCAGTTTCGTAATTTTTATGACCCTCAAAAATTTCGGAAATATTTGAAATGATAATTTGATGAGTTTTCTATATTGTGTCCAAAAATGGCGATTTTTGGATGTATAGATTAAGAGTTATGAATTTTACGGGGAAAGACTATTTTAAAAGTAAACCCTTATAACTCCGTGTGGTTAACTCCAAAATTAGTAAAATTTTTATTGGGAGTACATGTATATAACAGAAGTATACCGTGTAAAATTTGGAATTTTTGGACAAAGTACAGTTTATAAAAAATGTCTAAATATTCGGCAGTTTTGGCCATATGAAAAATAGTAAATGAATTTTTAAAATTCCGAGAATAATTTATGTTTAATATAAGACTATATTCTGCTAAATTCCAGAAAAGAAATATTTTTGGGACTTATTTGGTATTTTTCATTAAAATGAACTAACTATGAATAAATGAATTAAATATGTTATGTGAAGTAACAAAATTGAAAAATAGAATTTTATGGCTTGGAAATCTTATATAAGGTATATGCATATTTGTGATGAGAGTTTTGGTTATTGATGATGAAATCTTATGAGTTTGACATTTTAGGATGATTATATGCATTAATTAGTAAAGTGTAAACAATTAAAATAAATTGTTTATAAGTTTAAGAAATGATTAAAATATTGTTATAATATTAATGATATTAGATTATGAGATTATTAAGTGATTAATAATATTTGGTTATTATTGAACGCTGGATAAATTGTATTATGAGTGTTTAATATTTATCTTTTATCTCATTTGATTGATTCTTTATATCATTGTCATTATCCTCATGCTTATATTATGATGAAAGTCATTCGTGGCCTGTAGTGCATAGATGGACTTGGTATGATTATGACCAGGGATTATTCAGTATAATCATGACCGTAATGTTACAAATGATGTGATAAAAGTCCTCATTGGCTCGTACTGCATTGATGGATAGTTTTTGGTATGATTATGGTCATGGATTCTCTTCGGCCAAGGGTGCAAAGATGAATTGTTTTATGGCATGATCATGATCATTGATGAAAACACGATTATCTTTGGCCCGTAGTGCATAAATAATTCATGGTCGTGATATTAACGAATGTCCTTGGCCGTAGTGCAGGGGTGATTCGATGATGTGGATTAATTATTGAGTTGAGTCTCAGCAATGAAATATTAATTCATGGATGTGATAATAATGAATATCCTTGGCCCGTAGTGCATGGATAATTCATGGATGTTATATTAACGAATATCCTTGGCCGTAGTGCAGGGGTTATTCGATGATGTGGATTATTTATTAAGTTGAGTCTCAGCAATAAAATATTGATAATAAACTTTTAATTCGTAAAAGATAGTTGATATCATGCTCTACTTGACTCTTCTAAAATACAGTTGTATGTCTTTGGCATGTAGTTCAAAGATGAAATGGTAATGAATATCTTTGGCCCGTAGCGCAAAGATGAATTTATTAGTATGATTATAAACAGGAACTATGATTTGGTATAAACATGATCCTTGATGTTTCAGGTAAAGATAGGTGATGAAAATTATCTTCGTCCTAGGTGCGAAGAGAAATTTAGAATCACAATTATGATTATGAGTTATTCATATGATTGTGGAAAGGAACTGTTGATTAATGTTACATGAATAAAACATTGTTGGTGAACTTTTAACGTGGAGAAGATGATAGACTTTATGGTCTATTTGACTATTCTAATGGATTACTTGTTCCGCTGCAACTATGGTTGAAAAGTTTTATCATCTACCATATATTCTAAATCTTTGATTTATTACTGATGAAGGCTATTGATGATGTAAATTATCTCTAGTCATGATATTCTTTACTGGGCTAGTTGTACTCAACCTTTTTGCTTCATAATTCCTTTCAGGTAATAAGAGTGTTGCCAGGTCGAGCGAGGTTAGCAGGGGAATAGAACGGTGGTCTATAGATCTTGAGGTTCTCCCTAAATAGTATGAAAATAATTTTGTTGAGAACTTTAGATAAGTTTGTCGTATTGTATACGTCATTTGATATTTAATTTTGGTGAACCGAATAGGGTGAGGTGAACCCAACTTTAGAAGGGTGTTTTGCCACTATCATACAAGATGTCTAATGACATACAACCTCGTGTTATCATAAGACATGGTTGTGCACATCCACTTGTTGAGTATATCTATGAGCACTACCTATATGATCTTGGAGTATATTTGAAATATAATTTTCACTTGGAGACAACGGAGATAATTATATGTCAAGAGAAGACTCACCATTGGAAAGAAGATGATAGTAATCTTCTTGTTTTTCTTTGGGGACTTTTTGGTCAACCAAGGATAATTCTATGGAAATATGATATCTATCATAACCTAAATGCATGGCCTCCTATATACGAAGGTTTCCTTGAGCACTTCCCAAAGATTTTAATTTCTAAAACAATTTTTGACTGCACTTTTATGTAAAATACCATTGTAAGTGTAAGACCCCAATTTTTTTTAATAAAGATGATTTTTCTATAAATATCATTTTTGAATATTATGGAATGAATTTGATATAATGTTATAGTTGTGGTTAATATTTATAAATTTTGTAAAGTGCGTAAGTTGTTATATAATATTCGATTGGTCGGGAAATATTCATTTTAACAGGAAATATTCGTACAACGACACAATCATTGGTGGACCCCACAATGTAATTATTGTCGATTGAGAAAAACGACAAAAAATATTTTATATAAATAATAACGAAGTTTTATCATTAACCTGCTGAAACACCCTATGTTAAAAGTACAAGAATACGCTGTGGTTGCATAGTAGTACATACAAGATTTATTATTGATGCTTACGTGAGAAGTCGCTCAGTTGTATTCAATTATTGTCGATATTTTATATATTGAGATGACAGAGTTATTAATATTATTATTTGCAATATTAACGATGTCTAGAAGTTCTGTTAAGGAGAGGTTTGGTCACCTAATTGCGCGTCAATAGGGAGAAATCCTTATTGAAAAGCCCCCTCTTTCTTGGGAACGACCTGATCGATTAATAGTGTGAATTATAATAATGATGATGAGTTTTGTTTTATTAGTATTATTAATGTAATAAAACATAAAAGCTTTTTATATAAAACAGAATACTTTTATAAAGTTATTCGTTTTTATTAGACTATAAATAGAATATATAATATTCTATTATGCATAGTATTTTGCATAGTAAAATCTTTTATATAAAACAAAATACTTTTATAAAATTATTTATTTTATTAGACAATGATTAGAATATATTATATTTTATTATGCATAGTGTTGCATAGTGCCCGATAGTATTTTTTATAGTAAAATCTTTTTATATAAAAATGTAATACTTTTATAAAGTTATTTGTTTTATTAGATTTTAAATAAAATTTATAAATATATATATATATAGAATATATTATATTTTATTTCATAGTGCAACATAGTATCCTTTCTATTTTCCTATAAATAGGATGCTTAGTTAAAATTGAAAACCACACCAGAAGTTTAGAGAATTCTTCTATAATCTTGAGTGTATTTCTTTAGAGTTTTAAGAAGCTTTGAGCGTAGTGCAAGTTTTCTTCAAGAATATACTCGCCCTACCAGTCAGAATACTCTTTTTTTACGGTAAGGGATATTATTTGTTTTACTCGTAAGGGGTATTATTTCTTTCTTATTCATGAAGAGAACTTCTGTTATTCCATTCTTTATTATTCTGTTGGAATAACCTATATATGCGGGCTACCCTATACTTGGTGAAATTCTTCTGTTATTCCATTCTTTATTATTATGTTGGAATAACATGTCTATGCAAAGTACTGCATACATGGTGAAATTCTTCTCTTATTCCATTCTTTATTATTCTTTTGGACCATCTTGTCTGTGCGTTTACACATGACCTGGTTCCGTTGTTTATTATTCTGTTGAAATATCCTGTCTGTGCGTTTACGCATGATCTGGTTCCGTTGTTTATTATTCTGTTAGAATATCCTATCTGTGCGTTTACGCGTGACCTGGTTCCGTTTTTTATTATTCTGTTGGAATAACTTGTCTGTGCGGTCTATCGCATGCCTGGTGATTTCTTTTGTTATTCCATTCTTTATTATACTCAGTTGGTTAAAGTTTTGACTTCTATACTCTATGAAATTAGTGGAATATCCTTGATATTTGCGCTTCATCCAGTATCTTTTCATGGAAATATTCTTCTGAGCATTCTTGAGTGTTACTCTACAAAGAAGTATCATGTTGACAATTTGGACATTATTAGTTCCTGGATAAATTAATTCTTCAACTTGTTTTTATTGAATTCTTATATCATTGTCATCATCCTCATGTTTATATTATGTTGAAAGTCATCTGTGGCATGTAGTGCATAGATGGACTTGGTATGATTATGACCAAGGATTATTCGGTGTAATCATGACCATAATGTTACAAATGATGTGAAAAAAGTCTTCATTGGCCCGTAGTGCTGGCATGATCATGACCATTGATGAATACACGAATATCCTTGGCCCATAGTGCATGGATAATTTGTGATCGTGATACTAATGAATATCCTTGGCCGTAGTGCAGGGATGATGTGGATTATTTATTAAGTTGAGTCTCGGCGATAAAAGTAATGAAAAACCTTTTAAATCGTAGAAGATAGTAGATTTTATTCTTTACTTGACTCTTCTAATGGATTGCTTGTTCCGCTGCAGTTAAACTTGATGTTTGTTATATTTTATCAGTTTAACACTGTTCACGACTAATGATAATTTATTCTGCATTATCTTAGTCATAATATTTCTTACTGGGCTAGTTGAGTTCACCCTTTTACTTTCATTGTTCTCTTCAGGAAATGAGAACGTAGCAGGGACTAGTCGGGGAACGGAGTGACGGTCCAAATGATAGCATTAGTAGTCTTCACTATTCTATGAAATAGTGTGATAATAAATGTATTGAGGACTTATTTTGAGTTTGAATACTGTCTAGAAGATAATATTTGTATTAAAACTCACAGCGTGTTATAATTGTGGAAGAGAAGGTCACCTAGCCCGATTTTGTCGTGCACCGAAGATAAGTCCAGTTGGAACGGTGACACAAAATACCGTCCCAGACAAGTCAAAACCAGTAGTTCAAGGGAGAGCTTTTGTTGTTACCTCCTAGAAAGCAAGGAACCCGAACGAGGTCATCGCGGGTAAGCTTATCATAAACTCTAGCGAAGTCTATACCTTATTTGATACCGGTTCTACCCATTCTTTTATTTCTCTTATTTGCGTTCAACGATTAAATTTGACTCCGGAGAAATTAGACTTTGACTTATATGTGGAAACTCCGTTGGGAGAAACCTTCATTACATCCACTATTTATAAGTCTAGTTTGGTTCAAATCGGTACCCTCACATTACCTGTCGATCTTATTTCATTAAAAATACTTGCATTTGATGTGATTCTAGGGATTGAATGGTTAACTACTCATCATGCAAAAATTGATTATTTTCATAAGGTTGTTAGAGTTCATATTCCTAACCAACCTATTATGCGAATTCAAGCAACCAAACCATTAAAATCAATCACTGTCATCTCAAGCCATAAAGCTATTCGTTTATTGAAAAACGGATGTCAAGCTTTCTTAGCTCATGTCACAAATTTAAACAAAAATACGTCAGATTTGAATGATATTTCTATTGTTAATAAATTTCCTGACGTATTCCCTGAAGAACTTCCTGGCCTACCCCTAGAGCGTGAAATTAAATTTTGTATCGACCTGGAACCCGGTACAAAACCCATTTCCAATGCCTCATATCGAATGGCTCCTATTGAACTTCAGGAGTTAAAGAGCCAATTACAGGAATTGTTATACATTGGTTTCATTCGTCCTAGTACGTCTCCTTGGGGTGCTCCTATTCTATTCTTGAAGAAGAAAGATGGGAGTATGCGACTTTGTATTGATTATCGGGAGTTGAATCATGTCACCATCAAAAATAGGTACCCATTGCCACGTATTGATGACCTGTTTGACCAGTTGCAAGGAGCCAAATTCTTTTCAAAAATTGATCTTCGTTCCAGATATCACTAATTAAAGATTAGAATCGATGACATTCCAAAGACGGCTTTCAGAACTCGGTACGGGCATTATGAATTCCTAGTCATGTCCTTTAGATTGATTAATGCTCCTGCTGCCTTCATGGATATGATGAACCCAGTATTCAAGGAATATTTGGATCACTTTGTCGTCGTCTTTATTGATGACATCCTTATTTATTCCAAAAGCCATGAAGATCATGAGCAACACTTGAGGCTGATACTCCAAAAGCTTCGTGAATACAAGCTTTATGCCAAGTTGAAGAAATGTGAGTTCTGGTTTGAGGAAATAGCATTCCTTGGGCACGTAGTATCAAGTCATGGAATATCTGTTGACCCGGCAAAAATTGAAGCAATTCAAAGCTGGGAGCAACCTAAATCAGTGACCAAAGTACGTAGCTTTCTCGGTTTAGCTGGTTATTATCGGAGATTCATAGAAGAATTTTATCGAATCGCTACTCCATTAACTCAGCTAACTGGGAAAGATACAAAGTTCGGTTGGAGCGAAGAATGTGAGAAGAGTTTTCAAGAACTCAAGAGGAGACTCATTTCAAAGACTGCTACGATAATACCATCCGCTCGGAGGATTTGTCATCTACAAAGGATGCTTCGGGCAAAGGGTTGGGATGTGTTCTCATACAACATGGGAAAGTCATAGCCTATGCCTCAAGACAACTCAAAGAATATAAGAGGAATTATCCTACTCATGATCTAGAGTTGGCAGTTGTTGTCTTCGCACTTAAAATTTGGAGGCATTATTTGTATGGGGAGAAAGTGGAGATCTTTACGGATCATAAAAGCCTCAAATATTTCTTCACTCAGAAGGAACTCAACATGCGATAACGACGTTGGCTTGAATTGTTGAAAGATTATGATCATACCATCCAATACCATCTTGGAAAAGTGAACGTGGTAGCTGATACATTGAGTAGAATATCATATTCAAGTACGAGTACGATATTGTCAATGTAAAGGCCTAGTTTTTGTGACTTACAAAGGATGGAGATAGAGTTAAAGACTCCAGGAACCCATGCGATGATGGCGAATATACGAGTAGAACCAACTTTAATTGATAAAGTTAAAGTCGCTCAAGCTACGCACTGGAGCCGATGCGTATGAGGAAGAAAGTGCAAGAAGGTGCTATCTGCCAAGCAAGAATCGATGAAGAAGGAATACTTCGAGTCAACTCCAGACTTTGTGTTCGTAACGACCCTAATTTAAAGTATAAAATCATGATGGAGGCACACAACACACCGTTTGCAATCCATTTTGGGAGTACCAAAATGTATCATGATCTTCGACATACATTTTGGTGCGGCAATATGAAGAGAGAGATAGCGCTGTTTATCTCAAGGTGTCTAACGTGTCAACGAGTCAAGGCGGAGCATCAAGTAACAAAAGGTCCATTGCAACCACTTGAAATTCCAGAATAGAAGTGGGAGCACATTACCATGGATTTCGTTACTGGTCTTCCCAAGGTTTCTCAAGGCATAGATGCAATTTGGGTCATTGTTGATAGATGGACCAAGTCTGCTCACTTCTTACATATACGAGAAACTTATACACTTGAACCTCTTGCTCGTATGTACATAAACGAGGTTATAAGATTGCATGGTATGCTAGTATCCATAGTTTCTAATCGAGACCCATGATTCACTTCACTATTTTGGGTTAGTTTGCAAAAAGCTATGGGCACGGACATACGATTTAGTTCGACATATCATCCTCAGAAGGATGGACAATCAGAGAGGACTATTCAAACTCTGGAAGATTTATTAAGACTCTGTGGCCTTGACTTCAAGGGAAGTTGGGACAAGTTCTTATCATTGTTGGAGTTTTCCTATAACAACAGTTATCAAGCAAGTATTGGCATGGCTCCATTTGACGCATTGTATGGAAGAAAGTGTCATTCTCCAGTATGCTGGGATGAGGTGGGTGAAGCAACGTTGTTGGGACCGGAGTTGGTACGTATAACTACGGAAAAGATTCAAATGATCCAAAAACGTATAAAAACCTCACAAGATCGACAAAATAGTTATGTTGATCTTCATCGAAAGGACGTGGAATTCGATATATGAGATCATGTGTTGTTACGTGCTGCTCCATAGAAAGGAGTTACGAATTTTGAAAAGAGAGGAAAGCTCAATCCTCGATTCATCGGCCCATTTTTAATCCTCGATCGAGTAGGAACTGTGGCCTATAGACTCGCTTTACCGCCAAGTATGTCTCGTGTTCATAACATTTTTCACATATCCGCGTTACGTAAATATGTGGAAGACCTGAATCACATTATTGAGTTAGAACCTGACGAAATAGCGGAAGATTTGACGTATGAAGAGGTTCCTGTTCAAATCTTTGATAAGAAGGAACATATTCTACGCTCCAAGGTTATACCTCAAGTCAAAGTTTTGTGGAGAAACCACGATGTTGAGGAAATGACTTGGGAGTTAGAATCTGAAATGAAATCAAAGTATCCTTACCTCTTCGACATACCAGGTACGTACCCTAATTTCGAGGGCGAAATTTCATAAGAAGGGGAGGTTGTAAGACCCCAACTTTTTGAATAAAGATGAATTTTCTATAAATATCATTTTTGAGTATTATGGAGTAAATTTGATATAATGTTATAGTTGTGGGTAATATTTATAAAATTTTCAAAGTACGAAAGTTGCATATAATATTCGATTGGTCGGGGAATATTCGTTTTAACAGGGAATATTCGTACAATGGCACAATCATTGGTGGACCCCACAACAAAATTATTGTCGAATTGAGAAAACGACAAAAATATTTTATTGAAAATAATGGCGGAAGTTTTACCATTAATACTGTTGAACTACTCGGTAGTAAAAGTAAAGTAATACGCGTGGTTGCATAGTAGCACACGGTATTGATTATAGATGCTTATGTGATAAGTCACTCAGTTTTGTTTTATTGGTATTATTAATGTAATAAAACAGAAAAGCTTTTTATATAAAACAGAATACTTTTATAAAGTTATTCGTTTTATTAGGCTAATAGTAAAATCTTTTTATATAAAAGAGAATACTTTTATAAAGTTATCTATTTTATTAGACAATAATTAGAATATATTATATTTTATTATGCATAGTGTTTGCATAGTGCCTGCATAGTATTTTCATAGTAAAATCTTTTATAAAGTTATTCGTTTTATTAGATTATAAATAGAATATATTATATTTTATTTAAAAGATTTTGATTTAAATATGGACCGTCAGATTAAAGTAAATCAATCTGGACCGTTCATGAGTTTGAATACTGTCTAGAAGACAATATTTGTATTAAAACTCACAGCTCATGTTCTAGACAGTATTCAAACTCAAAATAAGTCCTCAATACATTTATTATCACACTAATTCATATAATAGTGAAGACTACTAATGCTATCATTTGGACCATCACTCCGTTCCACGACTAGTCCCTGCTACGTTCTCATTTCCTAAAGAGAACAATAAAAGCAAAAGGGTGAACTCAACTAGTCTAGTAAGAAATATTATGACTAAGATAATGCATAATAAATTATCATTAGCCTTCAACAGTGTTAAACTAATAAAATATAAGAAACATCAAGTATAACTGCAGCGAAACAAGCAATCCATTAGAAGAGTCAAGTAGAGAATAAAATCTACTATTTTCTATGATTTAAAAGGTTTTTCATTACTTTTATTGCTGAGACTCAGCTTAATAAATAATCCACATCATCCTTGCACTACGGCCAAGGATATTCATTAGTATCACGACCACAAATTATCCATGCACTACGGGCCAATGATATTCGTGTATTCATCAATGGTCATGATCATGACAACAACTGTCCATCAATGCACTACGGCCCAATGAAGACTTTTTCCACATCATTTGTAACATTACGGTCATGATTACACTGAATAATCCTTGCTCATAATCATACCAAGTCCATCTATGCACTACAGGCCACAAATGACTTTCAACATAATATAAACATGAGGATGGTGACAATGATATAGGAATTCAATAAAACAAGTTCAAGAATTAATTTATCCAGGA
This sequence comes from Panax ginseng, assembly GCA_020205605.1. Lineage (NCBI taxonomy): Eukaryota > Viridiplantae > Streptophyta > Magnoliopsida > Apiales > Araliaceae > Panax > Panax ginseng. The sequence goes on along the minus strand of CM035145.1, from coordinate 66,687,377 downwards.
ACTAATAACTTCCAAATTGTCAACATGATACTTCTTTGTAGAGTAAAACTCAAGAATGCTCAAAAGAATATTTCCATGAAAACATAGTGGATGAAGCGCAAATATCAAGGATATTCCACTAATTTCATGGAGTATAGAAGTCAAAACTTTAACCAACTGAGTATAATAAAGAATAGAATAACAAAAGAAATCACTAGGCATGTGATGGACAACACAGATAGGTTATTCCAACAGAATAATAAATAACAGAACCAAGTCATGCGTAAACGCACAGACAGGATATTCCAACATAATAATAAACAACGGAACCAGGTCATGCGTAAACGCACAGACATGATATTCCAACAGAATAATAAACAATGGAACCAGGTCATGCGTAAACGTACAGACAGGATGTTCCAACAGAATAATAAAGAATGGAATAACAGAAGAATTTCACCATGTATGCAGTACTTTGCATAGACAGGTTATTCCAACATAATAATAAAGAATGGAATAACAGAAGTTCTCTTAATGAATAAGAAAGAAATAATACCCCTTACGAGTACAACAAATAATATCCCTTACCGTAAAAGAAGAGTATTCCGACTGGTAGGGCGAGGATGTTCTTGAAGAAAACTTGCACTACGCTTAAAGCTTCTTAAAACTCTAAAGAAATACGCTCAAGATTATAGAAGAATTCTCTAAACTTCTGGTGTGGTTTTCAATTCTAACTAAGCATCCTATTTATAGGAAAATAGAAAGGATACTATGTTGCACTATGCAATAAAATATAATATATTATATATATATATATTTATATTTTATTTAAAATCTAATAAAACAAATTACTTTATAAAAATATTCTGTTTTATATAAAAAGATTTTACTATGCAAAATACTATGCATGCACTATACAATACTATGCATAATAAAATATAATATATTCTAATTATTGTCTAATAAAATAAATAACTTTATAAAAGTATTTTGTTTTATATAAAAAGATTTTACTATACAAAACACTATGCATAATTAAATATTATATATTTTATTTATAGTCTAATAAAACGAATAACTTTATAAAAGTATTGTATTTTATATAAAATGCTTTTCTGCTTTTATTACATTAATAATACTAATAAAACAAAACACATCATCATTATTATAATTCACACTATTAATTGACTGTGTCGTTCTCGTGAAAGAGGGGCTTTCAATAAGGATTTCTCCCTATCATGCGCCGCAATTAGGTGACCAAACCTCTCCTCGATGTAACTTCTAGACATCGTTAATATTGTAAATAATAATATTAATAACTCATCATCTCAATATATAAAATATCGACAATAATTGAATACAACTGAGCGACTTCTCACGTAAGCATCAATAATCAATACCGTGTGCTACTATGCAACCACGCGTATTGCTGTACTTTTAACACCGAGTGTTTCAATAGTTAACGGTAAAACTTCCGCCGTTATTTTCATAAAATATTTTGTCATTTTCTCAATCCGACAATAATTTACATTGGGGGTCCACCAATGATTATGCCATTTGTTTAATATTTCTGTTAAAACGATTATTCCCCAATTAATTGAATATTATATAACAACTTGCGTACTTTGCAAAATTTATAAATATTACCCACAACTATAACATTATATCAAATTCATTCCATAATATTCAAAAATGATATTTATAGAAAAATCATCTTTATTAAAAAAATTGGGTTCTTACAACGATATTTACTATCTAAGATGTAATGAATGTTTAAAGGTCGCGTACCTGGGATTATACTTTGATATATGTAAATTATGTTTGATATTTATATTATTGTTATTATTATTAGTATTATTCTGCTTATAGAAATGGTATCGTGAAACACCGATTTTGGGTTTTAAGTACCTGAATTTGGGGGCGTCACACTAACCATGTCCAAACAATGTTCAAACTTCTTTATAATTCACAGGGTCACTGTACTCAACTGCCTCGGCAGTTGACAAGGCGTAAGCAATAAAATTTGAATACCCATATCTCTATAATGGTCGCATTGTCCTCTTTGCTTTGTCAATGGTGAGACTATACTAAATTTCCACATGTTCCTCCTCTAGAATTATATTCTTATCTACAACAATAGTAATAGGCACATGATCTGAACTATGATGTGATTTTTGAACCTGAGAAGAAGTGCTTGAATTGTTGAATGTGCTTTATCATCCATAGTTTCTCATTCTAATTTAGACATCTCACTAGCTTTCTTCGTCTCCCAATTCGTATCCGACATATCTACATGCTTCATTGGCTTCCCTACAATGGCTTTCTTCAAGCCTTGTTGAGTAAGAACAGCCTTCATCCGAACCTGCTAAAGACTGAAACTAATATTTCATCGAATTTGTAAATATCAAATTTCATTGATAAAGTCAAACTCAACGCCATAGTATGGATCGATAATAACCTGGCTTTAATACCAGTTTGTTATGACAAACTATGGCAAATATAATAAATCAACGTAGAAAGATAAAGAGAATAACATAAGGTTTTATTAGGAAACCCAAATCGGGAAAAAACCACAAAGAGGACAGAAGAATTCCACTAAATAAATATTTGAAGAATACAAGATAAAGAAAGAGAACTATGAGAATTCTTAGAATGTTTCTGAATGTCTGAATATATCTGAATGTATTTAAATGTATCTTCTCCAAAATCCTAGTACCTATATTTATAGGCCATAGAAAAATCCATAATCAAATAGGAATAGAAATAATAAATTAAGTATAGTTAGAAAAGTTAACTTTCCTAAACCAAAATAGATTATTGGTAATACCTAAATCCAAATTTAATAAGGATTCATGTTATACCCAACACTGTCTATTGTGAAAAGTTGGTTGTGCAGGTGGTCTGTTTCTTCCATAGTTGATATTAGGATGATCCCTACATCCTGGATTGTATGTGTTGGAATAGGGATCATATCTTTTCTGAGGATGTGTCTGAAAGTTCCCCACTATATTAGCTTGTTACATAGTTTCATCCTCTTACAATGTTGGGCATGAATCAGTGGTATGGCCTGAAAACAAAAAGATCCCATAAGCTTTTGCCACTATATATTCCCTATAGCCATCTGTCTAACCATAGTAGTTAAGTTAGAAATTTGCTGTTCAATATTATATGTATTTACCTCATTGGTCTATTTAGCTGTGTGATTTATCCTAGTATCATACTGCGGTGAGTTTGCAACCATGTTTGCAATTAAGTTCTTTGCAGCCTATGGGGTCTTGTCAACTAAGGCTCTTCCACTTGTTACACTAATCATGCTTCTATCCATGGGCAATAATCCTTCATAGAAGTATTGGATTAGGTGTTAATCATCAATCTAGTGAGGTTGACAGCTGGAACACAACTTCTTAAATCTTTCCTAATACTCATATTGAGTCTCTTTATTGAATTGACAGATTCCACATATCTCCTTTCTAATTTTAGCCACTCTTGAAGTAGGAAAGTTGTGACACCCCCAAATCTGGGTATCTTCCAACCCTACAGATGGTGCTACACGGTGCTACAGTTCACACAAACATTCAATTGAAATGCCTCAAAAGAACGAATATATATTATATATATTCAAAATAATATTAACATTCTCCAGGTTCTTTATAACCGTTACACTTGTTCTTGTCATAATATCAAATATTATCATTACAAACCTATACTATTACATAAGTAATCTACGGGTTCGCCTTAGCCTTCCCTTTATCTTTGCCGGATCCGTCGGTCCATTCGATTTTAGCTGCATTCATATGGTTCAAGCAAGAATGAGCCTAACTAGCTCAACAAGTAAAATAATTCAAATAATGTGGCATGCTTGAAGCATAAGAATCGTATAGCTTCAATAAGTGAACAATTGTTATGAAGTATTATCGATAATTCAAAATAGCACTTCTTTTTCTTTAAAATGTTTTACAATGACAATATTCAGTAAAATATCAATTCCGGTCCAAGACCATGAGCATTTCATAAGGTCTTTGAAAAGGACATCCCAGAACTAAGTTTGTATGTCCGATATAGCTTACGATCATGTCTAGGTGATCAGCCTATAGTACTCTATGATCAATACTACATTCATTAAACGTATGTACGTTTAAGTTGTGGCAACCTCACGTGCCTGTAGTTTGACGACAAAACAATTTAGCATACTCAATATTTATTTGAAAACCACACCAATATAGTTTGGTAAAACATTGATAATACTTTGATAGATTATAAGAAATCCAACATAACGGAAGTCTAGTCGAAAGAATTGGCTTTGACTTCTTCAGACATTAGTTCATGCATAAGAATACATGAATCACAAAGCTTGTTCAGATTAAACTGAAACAAGGGTTAGAATGCTTGCCTTTAGCGTCTGCTACTGTTATTACTCGTTCACTATAAGTCCTTAAGGTCTCTACAATAGATGATAACACCACATAACACATTAGTCATGAATAAACATTCATGGTTCCTAACGAATCTTACCCTTCTTCTCAATCTAATTATGACTTAGATTTGTTATTATTGGTTCCAGCAATCCATTATGTCATTCTTACGTTCACATGTAATTGACTTACTTCAACCCTAAGTGATCATACTTAAGGTTTAACAATGTCTTAACAATGTTACTTCATGTTTATTAAGTTTGTATTAGCTCATTGTCTTTCTTTTTATCTTCATAACCATTCATCTCTATGTAAACCTTAAAATCAAGCGTCATGGTGCAAAGATTCCTTCCTCGACCCACGCCACGACGCCGACTCGTCAAGAGGTCTTCCCTGGATTCGCACGCACGCGCGCCAACTTTAGTACAATGGGCCACTACTGTGGCCTAAACTCCAATGAGGTCACAAATTTCCCGATCAGACTTCGTATGCATTTCCACCTATTTGGTTTCAATTAGCCATGCGCCCATGGCCAACTCTCAGGCACCGTAAAACTTGGACAGTTTTTCAACTTTGTGAAATTCCCGGGCTCGTAACTTCTTCGTTATAAGTTTGAATTGGCTCGTTCAAGAGCCATTAGTTCACAAATCACATACTCTACGTGTTCATGCAAGAATTTTATATATTTGACTTCGTTAACTCAAAATTCACCTATTGGTTCATTTTCAAAGAAAACGGTAAACGTTCGTGAACGTTCAACGCTCGTTTCTTCGTTCTAAGTCAGAATTCGATCATTTTTGGGTCCGCAACTCTATAATGCTAAATAAGACTTGTCTCCATTGAAAACCAACATTTTTGAGCTTAAACAAAAAATTTGACTCCCATTCCGAGAATTTCACGAATTCGACGATTATCGTCCAATCGTGTGAATTTCGACAAAACTTCGTTACTAAAGATTTGTTCATCATTCCAAATGGATTCAATCCATCAACTAGACATCTCAACCTACATATTATAACAACTTATTTTCATGTTAAGTCATTACATGTTCTTTGTGAGCTTATAACTTATTAAAGTATAAAATACTTATAACTTTGTTTCAAATGGCTTATGATAGTTAAAGTCTTCTAACCATCATGCTTACATCTTATTAACATACTAACTTCATTAATGTTATTATGATATAAGTCTTACATATTCTTCCTTATTTCATAGCTTATTCATGGACAAAGTGCTTATTCCCGGCTTATTAAAACTTAAGTCCTTAGATTAACCCTTCTTATTGTTTCTTAGCATACATGACCATTAATCCACACTTCTCTTATCAACCTACAATGGTAGAGATGGAAGACTAATGGCATAGGATCATTTACCTTTGATGAACTAGCTCTTCTTTTTCTTTTCTAACAATGGAAGTTTAGCTTATATGTGCTTATTCTCTCTAACACTTAAGTTGGAAGTTGTTGGATGAAATTGAACAAGCAACTAATGAAATTTGAGCTTGCTATTTATAGAAGTCTCTATGTTAGGGAATTATTGAGGAAAGCCAAACCCACCTCTTTTGTAACCTCCTTACTATTCCATACTTAATCTCTAAGTAAACTTGATCCCTACACAAAATGCTTGGCCACCACATAAAGTTATTGGTCATCACAACACTTGGGCACCAAGATCACCCATGGGTTGCTCCATGGATCACCCTAGTCTAATGGATCATTACATTGGGCTTAGGTTATTTAGTTTAGCTTAAGCTTTGGGCTTGCATTAACTTACTTAGGGCTTCAACTTAATAACCACTTGGGCTTACACATCCAATTACTATTGTACTTGTACATCTTACATAATCCACAAGTCCATCTACAAATGGCTTAAAGCCTTAGGCCGTATTCTATACGTTTTATTATCGTATTATCACTCGTATACTAATTCATCATATACGATATACCATTATTCATACATACCCGTATAATACTCGTATCATACTCGTATTCATTTACTCGCATAATACATACGTATCATACGATCATTACATTAACTTCTTAACGCTTGATTTCCCTAACGTTCTCAAATTAAGTCCGCAGGTGAAATATTACGTTTTCTATACTTGAATTATTATTACATAATCCCTAGCTCTCACCTCGACATTCTAACATTACATATTCTCAGAAGTTAAAAAATAATTCCCAAGCGGAACATGATGAATAATGTTTTTTGAAAAATTTCTCAAAAAGCTTTTATTTTCGTCTTGAAAATTCAAACACTTTAATTCCTTCACGTAGTTAAAATACTACAACTTTCTGACGTTTCTAGGTTATAGAATGACATTCATCTTACTAACACATATAATATAATTTTATTAATTATTAATTCAAATAAAATTATTTTAAAAATTGTTCTATTTTCTGGGGCGTTACAAAAATAATTCTCCAAGAATAGCTTCTTCATGTCATTTCATGATTGGATTGATCCTGAAGGAAGGTAGTACTGTAAGGTTTTGTGAAGATCAAAGACACAATTAAATTGCAAAAATAAGCGAAAGCAAAGTAAAATCAAATTTTAAAATTTTCATAAACCAATAACCCGGATCATCCTTTATGCATATTATTAATTAAAATGAAGAACAAGAAGTTATAGAATCATACCCTAGTAGATACGAGCTTCCACAGGTACGAGTTCAACTCCTACTTCTTTGCGATCTCCTTGAATCTCCGGGTAGATTCCTTCCATTGATCAATGTTAGCCACCTAATTGTATGCCCTCTACAGGTGATCCACTAAGAAAAAAGATTTTTCAAGAAGAAGGGTGTATCAGCTCAAACCCTAGTTTTTTCTATATCTATAGAAAAAGGGGGTGTACTCTCTAACAATTGAAATTACGTATATCTGATATCTAATATTAAACTCTTCTTATAAAGATATCAGGTAACCCTATTTAATTAAAATAAGGTATTATTTATTTAATTAAACCCCTTTAATTAATTGGGCTCCCTAATCTTATTAGGAATAATTAATTAAACTCATTTAACTAATTTTGTCTCCTAATCCTATTAGCAATAAATGAGAGTACATATATTAAATTAATTCCTAAACTCTTTTAGAAATTAAAATAATAATAATTGTAATAATATTAATAACTCCTCTTATTAATTTATATTTAATATTTCAAAAATATTAAATAATAAATATTAAGCTATTTAATTTACGCTATCGCCATAGATTAAATTAAATATACTTAACATATTATTACGATTATGCCATTAACTTCTTAAATAATTATTCTTCCTTTTATGTTGTGACCCTTTAGGTTCTCCATATTAAATCGGTATGAATAAATCAATTAGAACAATTCTAATCTTATTTAAATAAATAAATTAAACTATATTTTTATTTAAATAAATAATTTTTATTCTACAATAGGGATAAGCCTCCCTAGCGATCAATGACTTTTCAGATAATATAGATTTTAACATTAATAATAAAAGAACATTTGAGTAAATATTTACCGTACAATTCAATCCTTCCACCATACAATATCCCAATTAAATATAAGATATGGAGTTACTGTCAAGTCTATTTTATTTAATTATATGTATTTCGATTCCCAAATGCACAACTTCGAATGAATGCAAATTAGAAACTACTTTCTTATATCATTCCACCTTGGCCAAGGATTTCTAGGTTGTCATTTATCGAATCACATATGACATTTCTCTTCTTTTACTAGAAGTGATAGATTTTTTATTGATCATTCATTATCTCCATATATAACTTATTATATCCAAGCATACCCTTTGATATACCCTAAGTGTCTTAAGGAATAAGTCAAAGTGTAATTCATTATATATAAGATACTATGATGATATCAAGTGTAAGTGTAAATCCCAAATTTTACGAATAAAGATTTAATTTTCTCGAAATATTTCTTTTTAAATTATGGTGTGGATTTAAGATAATGTTATAGTTGTGGGTAGTATTTATAAATTTTGCAAAGTATGCAAGTTGTTATATAATATTTGATTGGTCGGGGAATATTCGTACAACGGCTCAATCATTGGTGGACCCCACAACGAAATTATTGTCGTATTGAGAAAACAACAAAAATATTTTATGAAAATAACGGCTGAAGTTTTACCGTTAACTGTTGAAACACCCGATGTTTAAAGTACAGTAATACGCATGGTTGCATAGTAGCACACGATATTGATTATTGATGCTTACGTGAGAAGTAACTCAGTTTTGTTCAATTATTGCTACAGTAATTATTGCATAGTACCTCACGTTATTTGATTCAATTATTGTCGATATTTTGTATATTATTAAATCAATAATTGAGATGACAGAGTTATTAATATTATTATTTGCAATATTGACAATGTCTAGAGGTTTTACAAGGAGAGGTTTGGTCACCTTTGTGACGCCCCCAAAATAGGTATACATCACCCATTCTGATTCGCCAAATACATGGTATAGAAACAGCTACAACTTTATTAATACAACATAAAAACTGTGAGTTTAAATACAAATATTGTCATCTAGACAATATCCACACTCAAATAAGTCCTCATTACAATTATTAATACACTATTTCAGAGAATAGTGAGGACTACTAGAACAACTTCTAGAACCATCATTCCACACCCCGACTAGTACTCGCTACATTCTCGCCTCCTGAGAAGAAAAATGAAATAACAAGGAAAAGGGTGAGCTCAACTAGCCCAGTAAAGAACATTATGACTAAGATAATATAGAACAAATTATCGTTAGTCCTCAACAGGGAAAAATCTAATAGAATACAATAGACAATCAATTTTAAATCAATCTTCGCAGCGGAAATAATAATTCATTGGAAGAGTTAAGTAGAGAATGCAAACTACTATCTTCTATATATGAATTTAAAAGTTCATCACCGATATTTTATCCCTGTAACATCAATCAATATATAACTGGAATCAAATATTCATCTTTGTACTACAGGCCAAAGATATTCATCGATTGGTCATGTTTCATCTAAACACTGCTCATCTTTTGCACTACAGACAAAGATATTAATCGATCGATCATGTTCATCTCAACACTGTTCATCTTTTGCTTCTACGAGCCAAAGATATTCATCAAGAAATCATTCATCTTTGCACTACAGGCCAAAGATATTCAAAGAATATCATCATTTAGAATCGAGGATGATGAAAAATATTTTAAAGAAAATGAATCCAAAGGAAACAAAAGAACAAGTATTAAGGATTCATACTTTAAATAACTCAAGTTCGAAAATACTTCATAAATAAACAGAGTGGAGTAAAATTCAAGAATGAAGACCAAAACATAGATCCAATCAAAGATAGGAACTATAACAGACAATCTTGGACATAGAAAAGAAAATTTAATTTTTCTGTGAATAGTGTCGTATTCGTGAATAGTTCCGTATACGTGAATAGTAACTCCGACACCAAAAGATAGAAATTTCACAAAAAACATCATCATGCTTCGTGAATAGTACTCGTGAATAGTAACTCGTGCATAGTAATTCATGAATAGTAACTCGTGAATAGTAACTCATTAATAGTAACCCATGAATAGTAATCCCGACATGAAAAAGTTCCAAATTTGATAAAAAGTTCCAACCAATATTTTGGCATAATGATATTGAAGAAATAATATTATTTTTTAAAAAAAATAAAATACCTTACCTCAGAAAGAATAGTACTTCTGACTGGAATACTGGATATAGTGCTGAAAGAACTTGCACCGTATAACTATACTCAAAGTACTAAAATACTCACAAATATGCTCGATATTATAGAGAGAGAAAGAGAGAGAAATCTTTAGTTTCTGGTGTGATTTTCAATTCTAACCTAAGCACCCTATTTATAGGAAAATGCTTAGAACACCAAATCAGAAAATTTAATATAATATTAATATTTATATTATAAATTCTCTCGCACACTTAGCATCCAAATCACCCACCTAATCACATGTTAAATGAGTCCCAACAATGTAAAAAATGTTTTTGTTAATATAATTATTTAAAACTTCCAAAAATCAATTATTCTGGAACCTTGGAACTTCAATAATTCATAATAAATAGTCCTTTTATCGAAAAATTCAATCTTGCGACTTTTTATAGGAAAGTCAATTCTTTACAACTTTGCGAAAAGAAAGTTTTCCAAATTTCAAATGAAATTGGCCAAAATCCACAAACGAGGCGATTTTACAAAGTATAATCAAATTTCGGTCGAGAAATGGGATCCACCGACACACAAAACATGTGTTAAATAACTTTTGCAACAAAAATACTCTTCCTCCTCATATACTCATATATCCCACATTCATTGTAAAAATATCATCATTATTATATTATAATAATATAATAAAATATTATTTTATCAGAAAAGATAAAATATCGATTTTCAACAATTGTCACTTTTAAAAATTTTCTCCATCTATATCCACATAAAATCAATATTTTTCTCATCATATGAATCAATAATTAATTATTCACAAATAATATTACAGAATCACAAAGATCTTGACAACCGTGCCTTTCCCGAAAGAGGGCTTTCCAATAAGAATTTCTCCTTACTGGCGCGCAATTAGGTGACCAAACCTCTCATTAGATAGAACTTTCTAGACATTGCCAATAATGTTTTCTAATAATATTATTTAGATAATATGAATTATTACTTCGATAATGGAAAATACTGTGTAGTGACAATTATTGAAGCAATAGTAATATAAAATATCAACGCAGCAATTATTAAATCAATAAAATAAAATACTAAACAATAACTACTGTAACAATTATTGAGTAGTGCCTTCTTATGTAAGAATCAATAATTGGTGCAATACCGTGTGCTACTATGCAACAACGCGTATTACTGTGTTTTAACCACTGGGTATTCCAACAAAGATAATTGATGAATAACTACGCCATTATTTATAAACAATTCATACTTGTCTTTTTCTTCATCCAATCGCTTTCCGTTATGAGGACCACAAAAGATCTGCTGTCAGTAATTTAATATTCCCTACAGACAAAGAATATTCCATTCCACGAAACGAATATTCCTCGACAACAATGAATATTTTATAACCACTGTTTATTTTAAAATATTCACATTTTTACTCATAACTAACCACATTAATCAATTCAACCCTTATTATTTCAAAATAATAAATAGAGAAAATTCCATTTTATTAAAAAAAAAATTTCGGGGTCTTACAACCTTATTGCGCGCTAATAGGGAGAAATCCTTATTGGAAAGCCCCTTTTTTTCTTGGGAACGAGCTTGTTGTTAATATTGTGAGTTATAATAATATTAATAAATGTTGTTAAAAATATTGAGGTAATTTTTATGAGCTATTTGTTGTATTTTTGGGCCCCCCATTTATCTATTTTTAAAATAATCGGTAGAAATCTTTTTAGTATTTTAATGGGGCCCACGTGTGGGGGCCACATGTGGGGCCCACGTGTGACTTTGGAAATCTGATCATTTAGGGGGAGTCACGAGAAAGTTTATATATATATATATTATATAAATTTTGGTTTATTATTATTAGAAATGTAATAAATATAAAACTTTTTATATAAAACAGAATACATTTATAAAGTTTTGTTTTATTTGATTATAAATAGAATATATTATATTTTATTATGCATAGTGTTTGCATAGTGCCTGCATAGTGTTTGCATAGTAAAACTTTTTATATAAAACAGAATACTTTTTATAAAATTTTGTTTTATTTGATTATAAACAGAATATATTATATTTTATTATGCATAGTGTTTGCATAGTGCATGCATAATGTTTGTATAGTAAAAACTTTTTATATAAAATATAATACTTTTTATAAAGTTTTGTTTTATTTGATTATAAATAGAATATATTATATTTTATTGCATAGTGCAACATAGTATTCTTTCCATTCTCCTATAAATAGGATGCTTAGTTAGAATTGAAAATCACAGCAGAAGTTCAGAGAATTTTTTTTCTATAATTTTGAGCGTATTTCTTTAGAGTTTAAGAAAGCTTTGAGCGTAGAAAATAGTGCAAGTTTTCTTCAAGTTTATCCCCGCCATACTGTCGGAATACTATTCTTTTTAAGGTAAGGGGTATTATTCTTTCGTATTCATGAAGAGAGTTATTTTTTTTCAATACTCGTAAGTGTTGTTATTCCATTCTTTATGAATAACTTGTTTATGCGATGTACCGCATACATGGTGAAATTCTTCTGTTATTCAATTCTTTATTATTACATTGGAATAACTTTGTTTGTCTGCGATCTATCGCATGCACGATGAATTCATTGTTATTCCATTCTTTATTATTATGTTGGAATATCCTGCTCTATGCGGATTACGCATGACACGGTTCCATTATTTTTTATTACTGTTGGAACATCCTGCATCATGCGGATTCACGAATGACTGGTTCCATTCTTTATTATTTCATTGGAATATCACATGCAAGCGGATTCTGCATGACTTCAGTTCCATTCTTTATTACTCTGTTGGAATAACTTTGCTCATGTGGATTACCGCATGCATGGTGAATGATCCTTTGTATTCATTCATTAGTAACTTGTGGAAATGATCTGTCTACGTGGATTACCGCATGGCGGGCAAAAAATCCATTTGCAGTTTCATATATTCTGTCAGGAATAAGCATGTGAATGTGATTCCTATTTATATATGATTTGATTATGATATATATATATATATATATATATATATATATATATGAATGAATAATATGCAAGTATGCTTGCATTAAGAAAAGCTGTAAAGTCCTTTGTTAGATAATTAATATATATGTACAAGGACTTATAATGAATTGATCAAATATGTTAGGTTGATCCTACATAAGCAAAACAACTTTGTAAAGTCCTTAAAAAGAAATGATGTACAAGGACTATAAATATAGAAATATCAAGCTTGTTAGGTTGATCTTATGATGTAATAGTTAGGCTAGTCTGATCGTCGAGCACTGCACCAGAAGTCGTAGTCTGTCAGGTGAGTCAAGGTTAACTCGAGAGCTATCGAGGAAGAATAGGAGTATGCAAGATAATAGATCTCGGAGTTCGTAGACTACCAGGGGAAATGAAGGAGGATCGTTGTGTATCGAGTAGAGCTTCCTCGGGATCGTAGTGTGCTGAGGAAGTCATGTTCGAAATCGTGAGACAGATCGCCTTTCTGAGCCAATAGGTCATCTCTGAAGCCAAGATGAAATGTAGACTACAGTCAGAGTCATAGAGTGTACTAATGCCAAAGCCAAGTCAAGGATCGTAGATCACATTCTGAGTTCGTAGAGTTTATTGATTACATACAGAGATCGTAGTTAAGCAAGATCAGATGAAGACAACAAGCACAAGGCAGAAATCGTAGTGTCAAGATCTGATCTCGGGATCGTAGTGTCTGCACAAGCCGAAGCTGAATCGTAGAGTGCAAAACTACGACCTAAGAAGAAGTGCTCACAATGCCAATGATGAATCGTAGAGCATATACGGTTCTCAACAAATGAGCACTCCCAGAATATCCAAAGAAACGAAGCCTCTGGTTCAAGCTGCAAGCTACATCCAAGGAAACCAGAGTGCACTCAACAAATTGCATGCAGGCTAACAGAAGATCTCAGTACCAACCCAATCAGCATTAAGATTGAGGTGTAAGGCCATTCGTGATGAAGTCTTCCATGAGGAGATCCAAAGAAGACTTTAGAAGCTGACTAAGGAAAGTCAGCTTATGCAGTAGCTATCAAGTGAATAGAAAACAACGATCTTGGAAGGAACCAAGATCGTAGTGTTTGCCAAACAGAGAAGGAACTGATGGAAAGTGAACCGACATATTAGCCATCTTCTGAAGAGCAAGGCTAAAGTGATTAAGTGCAGGGTCAGTTCATTGATGATTGTGAGCGGAAGATCACAAGGAGAAATCAAGCTGGACGTGCCACAAATCTGAAGTGTCTTCATATTCAGAAGGGGACCAGAGCAAGGAATTTGGCCATCAGTATGTGAGAACAGTCGAAGTACACAGAAGTATTGAAGCACTTCACAATACAATGAAGAGGTGTTCTACAGTGAAGATCCAAGCAACACTCTTTAGGATCGTAGTGTTAACTATACTAGTCAACGAGCAACACTCAACAAGACACTACGATCAGGTCCTTGAAGACGTGCATCAGAATCGTAGAGCCCGAAAAATTGAAGACTGAAGCATTAGCAAAGGTTCAATTTGAAGGGTAATATTCGGACAAGTGCCTATTGAGAGCATCGATGCAATAGGACAACCTCTAATCGAGAAATCAGAAAGAGGTAATAAAGTCTTCGACCTGCCCAAGACATTAAAGTAATACATCTGATAGGGTAGGTGAAACAGTAGACTGCAGCGTCAGAAAAAGTATGACAATTCACATCAAGCAGTCTACCTCAAGCAACTTGAGATCTGTTAAGATATTTGAATAGCCTTCAATGGTTACTTTCCAACGGAAGGATTGCGAAGAAGTATAAATGAGGAAGAGCTTCAAAGATCAAAGGTTGCTGGAGTTGTCGAGTTTGGAGAGAAGGTGGACTGATCTAAACCATGTGATAATGAGTCTGAAGGCTCACTCTACGATCCACCAAGAACACTCAGAAGTCAGATCAAGAAAGAAGTAGAACTGTGAGTTCTACTATGTAGAAGTGAGAGTTCTACTATATAAAGAGTGTTCTGAACTGCCGAGAGAAAGGAGAGCATCATTCCATCTGGATGTCCATCATTGGATGGCTCTAAGTACAATAGAAAAGAGCCTACAGTCATCTTAGCAAGTCAATCATGAGAAGGCATCAAGTAGTAAGAAGGGAGATCACAAAATCCATCTTGGTGTCAAGCATGAGAAAGCTTCTAAGTACTTAACAGAAGAGCTTCCAGTCATCTTAAAAGCCTCTCATGTGCAGCCATCAAGTACCAAGGAGAATGATCTTCAAGGCATTTCATCAAGGGGTCATCCAGAGTAGTTGAGCAACCTAAGAAGCTAAGCATCATGCAACACTCAACTACTCTTCAAGGATGGTCAAGCAAAGCTGCTAAGGATAGAAGATGTTCAGAGCATGAAGACATCTTAGTAGCTCAGCACCGACTCCAACAACAATAGATAAACAACTCAACAAAGCCAGGGCCTGAGGGGTCCTTGTCCAGAGGGACTAAACAAAGCAGGGCCAAAGGGTCCTTGTCCAAAGGGACTAAACAAAGAAGGGCCAAAGGGTCCTTGTCCCAGGGACTAAACGAAGTTCAAGCTGCTTTGGGCTTGAAGAGTTCCTAGGGAACTAGAGAAGTTCCAAGGCTACTCGGCCTTGAAGAGTTCTTAGTGAATCAAGTCCCAAGGTCAGCGGCCTTGAAGGAATCTTCTTGATTGAGGTCTTGCCCTTCCCTGGTGGAAATCCTGCTAGTTGAAAGCAAAAGAGTGGATTAGGAGCTTGAGTCTCTGAACCACTTAAATCCCCTTGTGTCTTTTTACATTATGTCATTTACATTATGTACTATAACTGCTATGTATGTTTTAACTGCTTATAACTAAACTCACTCTACGAACAATGTATGAATGATTATGGATATATCAATGAAGGGGATCTTTTACTTATTTCGTTGTGCTTGAAAAGATTCTTATGTTTGTCATATGTTAATTATGAACAAAATAATATAAACCAGAAAACTATTTGAAATAAAAAGGATCTATTCAATCCCCCTTCTAGATCTATTGTGCCCTCTGGGAACTAACAATTGGTATCAGAGCAGGTTCTCATGCTATATTCATAAGCTAATCGCTTTGAGTCTGATCCCAGGCACTAACATTGTTCTAAACTTAGTTTAGTAGTAAGTAACTTGTTATATGCAAATGAGCTCACATGTTGGAAATATTGTGTATAGGTTAAATGTGTATATACACCTGAAGCTGCTCAGATTGGTCCATGGTCTCTATTGATACATCAAAGAATACCAATCCTCATTGCGATCAATCTTGTAGTCCTAAGACCAGACGAGAACTCTCAAGAGACTTCAATGACAAAGAGTCAAGCACCCTCCAGTCTGAAAGATGAAGAAGCCATACATGCTAAGAAATGCTTATCGAGAGAAGAAAGAAGATCTTCTCAAACTTATGTCTGACCAACCAACAGCTGGGTGCAAACTCTGTTAGCTAAAGGATGTCAAAGATCTTAATGCTGAGATTCTCGTGGCCTATATCTTCAAGACCACTACTGATTGATTAAAGGCCAACAAGAGCAATAAGATGTCAGGAACAAAATTAAAGGTATGCTCATTATTACCTAAACTCAGTATATCCATGATAAATGACTGTTTAGTAACTAACAGTAAAAAGGACCCATTTAATTGTGGGTACCAAAAATAGAAATATATTTAAACCTGCAGGGACTTGGTCAGTCTGACCACACCAAGGAATGATGAAGCAGAAGACTTCAGTTAAGAAGACTTAACCAGTAGAAGGCTAAGGACTGTTCAGAAATGAGTCTGATAAAGTTCCTATATGTCCAAGCCTGTCCTTGAAGATCCTCTGAGCTAACCGGAATGGAGCTCACATGGCTGCAAATCTGTATATGGGAGCATGCCACGTAACAGAAGATAAAGAGGATTCTATATGCTCATATCAAGAAAGGCATGCTTTATGAAAAGGATCCTCAAGGGAAGCTCACAATAGAAGATCATTGAGGTTAAGACAAAAGGAGTTCATTAAGAAGCAGAACTTCTCAATCTCAGGACTGTCAAAGGAGACTACGTTCGTAGTACTGTCAAATGATCGTAGAGTGATCAATCCTGAAAATACTCATCTCTACGATACAAGAAAATCCGAGCGATGATGGAGATTTCAGTCAGAAGGAGATGTGTAAGGCTGCCTTCAAATGAACCTGAAGAAGAGGGAATCACATCTATCTGGAAAGACAACGTCAACAACGGAGGAGCAGTGATCTGTTAAGGAAGAACAACTCTGAGAAATACTATAAAAAGTTGTACCAGCTACAGAGTCCCAAAACTTTGTGGCTGATGAACCAAATGAAGATCCATAGTCAGTAGGAACGTCTCAAAACGTACTACTGATAACCCTTCAGCCATCCAACCCATAATCGTGAAGTGCCTACGATCAAACATATGATCATAGTGTAAGAAGTAGGAGGACACCACGATTTCAGCAATGCAGATATCTAGAGCTGGTAGAAGACCTCCCCACCAGAAAAGGTCTAATGAGATGTTATTGCAAATTATTGCCATAGCACTTCATCTGGAAAGCGCCTCAGGGACAAACCTGACCCTTAGCTCACTCTAAGAGGTTGGCCCTTCCTGAGCTACCTTATCCCAGAAGGAATGCTTGATCTAGTTCATCTCAAAAGAACCAAGTCAGTCAATGATCATATAGTAGAGTTTGAAGAAGACTAAACGATCGTAGTGCAACCTCAACGATCGTAGAAGATAACTCAACGATCGTAGTCCTACCAAAGGGTACACCAGTTGGGCAACCTACGAAGCTAAGCATCATACAACACTCAACTGCTCTTCAAGGATGATCATGCAAAGCTGCTAAGGATAGAAGATGTTCAGAGCATGAAGACATCTTAGCAGCTCAGCACCGACTCCAACAACAAAAAACAAACAACTCAACAAAACCAGGGCCTGAGGGGTCCTTATCCAGAGGGACTAAACAAAGCAGGGCCAAAGGGTCCTTGTCTAAAGGGACTAAACAAAGAAGGGCCAAAGGGTCCTTGTCCGGAGGGACTAAACGATGTTCCAAGCCTGCTGGGCTTGAAGAGTTCCTAGGGAACTAGAGAAGTTCAAAGGCCACTGGCCTTGAAGAGTTCTTAGTGAGTCAAGTCCCAAGTGTCACGGCCTTGAAGGAATCTTCTTGATTCGAGTCTTTCCTTCCTTAGTGGAAATCCTGCTAGTTGAAAGTAGAAGAGTGGATTAGGAGCTTGAGTCTCTGAACCACTTAAAACCCCTTGTGTCTTTTACATTATGTCATTTACATTATGTACTATAACTGCTATAACTGCTATGTATGTTTTAACTGCTTACAACTAAACTCACTCTACGAACAATGTATGAATGATTATGGATATATCAATGAAGGGGATCTTTTACTTATTCCGCTGTGCTTGAAAAGATTCTTATGTTTGTCATATGTTAATTATGAACAAAATAATATAAACCAGAAAAGTATTTAAAATAAAAAGGATCTATTCAACCCCCCCCCCCCCTTCTAGATCTATTGTGCCCTCTGGGAACTAACATATTCTATTATACTTAGTTGGTTAAATTTTTGGCTTCTATACTCCATGAAATTAGTAGAATATCCTGGATAATTACGCTTCATCCAGTATCTTTTCATGTAAATATTCTTCTGAGCATTCTTGAATTTTACTCCCCAAAGCAGTATCATGTTGACAATTTGGACTTTATTGAGTTCAGGATAAATTAACTTATAAATCTTTAAAATTTATTCTTAAACTTGTTTTATTGAATTGTCATCATCCTAATGTTTATAACATGTTGAAAGTCATATATGGCCTGTAGTGCATAGATGGACTTGGTATGATTATGACCAGGGATTATTCGGTATAATCATGATCGTAATGTTACAAATGATGTGGAAAAAAGTCCTCATTGGTCCGTAGTGCATTGATGGACAGTTTTTGGTATGATTATGGCTATGGATTCTCTTCGGCCAAGGGTGCAAAGATGAATTGTTTTATTACATGATCAGAACCGTTGATTAAAACACGATTATCTTTGGCTCGTAGTGCATGGATAATTCGTGGTCGTGATACTAAAGAATATCCTTGGCCTGTAATGTAGGGATGATTTAATGATGTGGATTATTTATTAAGCTGAGTCTCAGCGATAAAATTGATGATAAATCTTTTAAATTATAGAAGATAGTAGATTTTATGTTCTATTTGACTCTTCTAATGGATTGCTTATTCCGCTATAGTTGTTGATCTAAAACTTGTTGTCTATTATATTCTATCAATTGTTATACTGTTGAAGGCTAAGGATAATATATTCTGCATTATCTTAGTCATAATATTTCTTACTGGGCTAGTTGAGCTCACCCTTTCTTTCAATGTTCTCTTCAGGAAATGAGAATATAGCTGAGACTATTCGGGGAATGGATTGACGGTCCAGATGGTTGCATTAGTAGTCCTCACTATTCTGTGAAATTGTGTGATAATAAATATATTGAGGACTTATTTTGAGTTTGAATACTGTCTAGAAGATAATATTTGTATTAAAATTCACAGCTCATGTTGTATATTTAAGCTTGTATTAGTATTCTGTACCATGTATTTGGCGACTCAGAATGGGTGATGTATACCTATTTTGGAGGCGTCACAGTTGGTATCAAATCTTAGGGATATGATCCCTGGCTGAGATGTGAGACAAGAACTAGGAGGGGAGAGATAGAGAATTCCTTCACTAGTATGACCTACCGAAGTTTACTTGGTATTTAATTGGCCGGTCAGGGTATAAGGATAATATGTGATATGTTAATTAACCGTTGTCTTGTGGCAGTATTTGAAAATGACATCCGAGAATGTTGAGAATAACAATGGAGCACAGGAGACCGTTGAGTCACCACAGATCAATACCCAAAATAATGTGCAACAGGAAGACAATAATCCTCAGGTAAACAACAACACTGACCAAATGATGAATGATGGAATGTTCAGAGGCTTTATGCAATTCATCCAATATCAGGTGAGAGCGACTCCTGTCCAAAATGCAGGTGGAAACACTGGCAACTCTCAGACGGTCACCGCTAAGCAGTTCAAGGTGCTGGGACCACCGGAGTTTTTGGGAAAGCCAGAACCACTTAAGGCAGAGATGTGGATAAAGTAGATCACCAAGATATTTGATGTCTTGGAATACTTAGAGAAGCAAAAGGTTCCATTCGCCACCTTTATGTTGCCTAAAGAAGCATATCATTGGTGGGAATCTGTAAAAACGTACCAAGCCTGACGCACTCAAGATGTCTTAGGAGAAGTTTCAAGAATTGTTCAACGACAAGTATTTTCCTAAAAGTATTCGTCACATGAAGGAGGTAGAATTCATTAAGCTGGAGCAAAACAATATGACCGTGTCGCAGTACTAGGCTAAGTTTGCGGAGTTATCCCGGTTTGCATACCATTTGGTCGATAATGAGGAGAGAATGACGCGAATGTTTCTGCGAGTTTTGAAACCCAAAATACGTCAATACCTCATTTCTCACAAACTTTGTTTATATTCAGTATTGTGAATAGGGCTCAGTTATTGGAGCGCGATAATGAGTCAGCACAACCAAAAGGCAACGACCAACAACACGATAATAATAATCACAGGGTGGCAGCAACATAATCGAAACAATGATAACCATCGTGGGGGAAATTATCATGCTAAGAATGGTAACCACTTCGGTGGTAATCATGGCCAAGATAATAGAAGTGGAAATTTCAAGAAGAGAAGGTTCAATAATGATGGAAAGACAGCAGCACTAGCACCCGGTTCAAAGGAAGAAGAACGACCACCGGTCGTATGTTTCAAATGAGGATAGGAGGGACACATTCGTCCAAACTGTACGCAACAATCCAAAGCGTGTTTCAATTACGGAAGAGAAGGTCGCCTAGCTCGATTTTGTCGTGTAGTGAAGTCAAGTCCAGCTGGGATAGTGATGGCAAAAGATGTCTCAGACAAGTCAAAACCGGTAGTTTAAGTGAGAGCGTTTATCAAGGAACCCGAACGAGGTTATTACAGGTAAGTTAATCACAAGCTCTTACAAAATCTATACCTTATTCGATACCGGTTCTACCTATTCTTTCATCTCTCTTGCTTGCGCTCAACATTTAAATTTGACTCCGGAGAAATTCGAATTTGACTTGTCTGTTGAAACTCCGTTTGGAGAAACCTTCGTTACATCCACTGTTTATAAATCTTGTTGATTTAAATTGACACTTTCACGTTACCTGTCGATCTTATCTCTTTGAAAATACTTGCCTTTGACATGATTTTAGAAATCGACTGGTTAACTACTCATCGTGCTAAAATTGATTATTTTTGTAAGGTGGTTAGCTTTTATATTCCTAACCAACCTGTTATACGAATTCAAGCAACCAAACCACTAAAGTTAATCACTGTTATATCAAACCATAAGTAAAGAGCTCCGAGCCTTTATTTGGTAACTTCCTTGTGTGGAATGCACCGAAGCCAGACTTTCCGTAGGAGGCGTCATGAATAAAGGTGGCAAGTTGATAGGTATCAATGTGACGTGCTATCCAAGTCTTGTATGTGGGTTAAAGTTTTGAATGATATTTCTATTGTTAATAAATTTCATGGTGTATTCTTGAAGACTTAGCCTACCCCTAGAACGTGAAATCAAATTTTGTATTGACCCCAGTATAAAACCCCATTTCTAAAACCCTTAAATATTTCTTCAACTAAAACAAACGTATTATGTGCCAACGACGTTGGCTCGAGCTGTTGAAAGATTACGATAATATCATTCAATACCATCATGGAAAAGCGAACGTGGTAGTTGACGCGTTGAGTAGAAGATCGTATGCGTTTACGAGTGCGAATATATGAACCTACGTGAAGATAACGAATATATGATTAGAAGCCACTTTAGTCGATAATGTTAAAGCTACTAAAGCTACAGACCCGGAGCTGATGAATACGAAGAAGAAAGTTCAAGACGGCGTTATTTTAAAAGAAAGAGTTACTGAAGAGAGGAAATCTCAACCCTCAATTTAATTGGCCCATTTGAAATCCTTGATTGAGTAGGAACTGTGGCTTATAGACTCATTTTACCGCCAAGTATATCGCATGTTCATAACGTTCTTAATGTATCGATGTTACGTAAATATGTGGACGACCCGAACCACATTATTAATTTAAGAACCGGACGAGATAGCGGATAATTTAACGTATGAAGATGTACTTGTTAAAATCTTGAAATATATTTTACGCTCAAAGGTTATATGTCAAGAGTTAGAATCTGGCGAAGTGTCTTCATTTGTTCGGCATACCAGGTACGTACGTAAATTTTGAGGGCAAAATTTCATAAGGAGGGGAGATTGTAAAATCCCAAATTTTACGAATAAAGATTTAATTTTCTAGAAATAATTTTTTTAAAATTATGGTGTGGATTTGAGGTAATGTTATAGTTGTGGGTAGTATTTATAAATTTTGCAAAATATGCAAGTTGTTATATAATATTCGATTGGTCGGTAAATATTCATTTTAACAGGGAATATTCGTACAACGGCTCAATCATTGGTGGACCCCACAACGGAATTATTGTCGGATTGAGAAAACGACAAAAATATTTTTTGAAAATAACGGCGGAAGTTTTACCGTTAACTGTTGAAACACCCGGTGTTAAAAGTACAGTAATACGTGTGGTTGCATAGTAGCACACTATATTGATTATTGATGCTTACGTGAGAAGTCACTCAGTTTTGTTCAATTATTGTTACAGTAATTATTGCATAGTATCTCACATTATTTGATTCAATTATTGTCGATATTTTATATATTATTAAATCAATAATTGAGATGACAGAGTTATTAATATTATTATTTGCAATATTGACAATGTCTAGAAGTTCTGTCAAGGAGAGGTTTGGTCACCTAATTGCGCACCAATAGGGAGAAATCCTTATTGAAAAGCCTCCTCTTTCCTGGGAACGAGCTGGTTGTTAATATTGTGAGATATAATAATATTAATAAATTTTGTTAAAAATATTGAGGTGATTTTTATGAGGTATTTGTTGTATTTTTGGATCCCCCATTTATCTATTTTCAAAATAATTGGTAGAAAAGTTTTCAGTATTTTAGTGGGGCCCACATGTGGGGGCCACATGTAAGGCCCATGTGTGACTTTGGAAATCTGATCATTTGGGGGGAGTCACAGGAATGTTTATATATATATATATATAAAATTTGTTTTATTATTATTATAAATGTAATAAAACAGAAAACTTTTTGTATAAAACAAAATACTTTTTATAAAGTTTTGTTTTATTTGATTATAAATAGAATATATTATATTTTATTATGCATAGTGTTTGCATAGTAAAACTTTTTATATAAAAAATGTAATACTTTTTATAAAGTTTTGTTTTATTTGATTATAAATAGAATATATTATATTTTATTATGTAGAGTGTTTGCATAGTGCCTGTATAGTGTTTGAATATTAAATTTTTTTTATATAAAATAGAATACTTTTTATAAAGTTTTGTTTTATTTGATTATAAATAGAATATATTATATTTTATTGCATAGTGCAACATAGTATCCTTTCTATTCTCCTATAAATAGGATGCTTAGTTAGAATTGAAAATCATAGCAGAAGTTCAGAGAATTTTTCTTCTATAATCTTGAGCGTATTTCTTTAGAGTTTAAGAAAGCTTTGAGCGTAGAAAATAGTGCAAGTTTTCTTCAAGTATATCCCCGCCCTACCATCGTAATACTCTTCTTTTTAAGGTAAGGGGTATTATTCTTTCGTATTCATGAAGAGAGTTATTTTCTTTCAATACTGTAAGGGTTGTTATTCCATTCTTTATTATGATCTTTGGAATAACTTTGTCTGTATGCTAATTACCACATACATGGTGAAATTCTTACATTATTCAATTCTTTATTATTACATTTGGAATAACTTTTATCTGCATGCGGTCTATCGCATGCCCGTGAAATTTCTGTTGTTATTTCATTCTTTATTATTACTCATTGGAATATCTTGTCTGTGCGGATTACGCATAACCTGGTTCCATTATTTATTATTCTGTTGGAACATCCTGTCTATGCGTATTACGCATAACCTGGTTCCATTCTTTATTATTCTGTTGGAATATCCTATTTGTGTGGAATACGCATGGCCTCGTTTTATTCTTTATTACTCTGTTGGAATAACCTGTCTATGTGGATTACCGCATGCATGGTGAATTATCCTTTGTATTCATTCCTTAGTAACTTGTGGAAATGATTTGTCTACGTGGATTACCGCATGGCGGGCGAAAATCCATTTGCAGTTTCATATATTCTATTATACTAAGTTGGTTAAAGTTTTGGCTTCTATACTCCATGAAATTAGTAGAATATCCTGGATATTTGCGCTTCATCCAATATCTTTTCATGTAAATATTCTTCTAAGCATTCTTGAATTTTACTCCACAAAGTAGTATCATGTTGACAATTTGGAAGTTATTGAGTTCAGGATAAATTAACTTATAAATCTTTAAAATATATTCTTAAACTTGTTTTATTGAATTGTCATCATCCTCATGCTTATATTATGTTGAAAGTCATCTGTGGCCTATAGTGCATAGATGGACTTGGTATGATTATGACTAGGGATTATTCGATATAATCATGACCGTAATGTTACAAATGATGTGGAAAAAAGTCCTCATTGGCCCGTAGTGCATTGATGGACAGTTTTTGGTATGATTATGGCTATGGATTCTCTTCGGCAAAGGGTGCAAAGATGAATTATTTTATGGCATGATCAGAATCGTTGATGAAAACACGATTATCTTTGGCCCGTAGTGCATGGATAATTCGTGGTCGTGGTACTAAAGAATATCCTTGGCCTGTAGTGCAGGGATGATTTAATGATGTGGATTATTTATTAAGCTGAGTCTCAGCGATAAAATTGATGATAAATCTTTTAAATCATAGAAGATAGTAGATTTTATGCTCTACTTGACTCTTCTAATGGATTGCTTATTCCGCTGCAGTTGGTGATCTAAAACTTGTTATCTATTATATTCTATCAGTTGTTATACTGTTGAAGGCTAAGGATAATTTATTCTGCATTATCTTAGTCATAATATTTCTTACTGGGCTAGTTGAGCTCACCCTTTTTTGCAATGTTCTCTTTATGAAATGAGAATATAGCTGGGACTATTCGGGAAATGGATTAACGGTCCAGATGGTTACATCAGTAGTCCTCACTATTCTGTGAAATAGTGTGGTAATAAATATACTGAGGACTTATTTTGAGTTTGAATACTGTCTAGAAGACAATATTTGTATTAAAACTCATAGCTCATGTTTTATATTTAAGTTTGTATTTATATTATGTACCATGTATTTGGCGACTCAGAATGAGTGATGTATACCTATTTTGGGGGCGTCACAGTAAGGACAATTTGTACTACTATCACTACAAGAATTCCTATTGATAGGTTAATAAAACTCCATTAGGTATTCCTTAGCGAGTCACGTTCAGTGAACTTATTCTCCAATAATTAAGCACCTACATACTTGCTTTAGTGTCTCCACACAAATGATCATGACATCAATCATCCTCATCCAATGAGCAAGCAATATATGTACCAATCTATCCAGATACACTAATCCCTTTTTTAGTAATCCATTGATTGATAACATTTTATTTTTAAGCTATCTAAGAATTTAGATCTCATTAGCATGATCTTCTCATGATTCTAAAAGAATTACTTAAAACTATAGGTTTATCACATATTAATAAAATAGCACCATGTAAATATTAAATGCCTTTAATAATTAATTCATTTATTAATAAATAAATAAGATTGATTACAAAGTGTATGTTTTAGCATCATACATGATTGGCTTGTAAACATACTACTTTCAATCTCCCACTCGTACTAAGGTCAATCGTCGTATTATCTCATACCCATCTTCTCTAAGTGACGATTAAACTATTGTTGTGTTAACGCTTTAGTAAATGGATCTGCAATATTATCTTCAGAGTCCACACGCTCCAGGGTGACATCTCCTCTTTCAATGACCTCTCTAATAAAATGAAACTGCCGCAACACGTGTTTGGATTTCTGATAAGACCTAGGTTCATTAGCTTGTGCAACAGCTCTAGTGTTGTCACAGAATAAAGGTACTGGTCCTCCTTTGTAGCTTCACTTTCAACTATGTACTTTGCCTCTATCACTGAATCAGCAATTGTTTGCTATTTGGAACTCTTCCAAATCACTGCGCCACCGTTTAAGGTAAACACATACCCCAAAACAGATTTACTGTCATCTTGGTCCGTATGGAAACTTGAGTCTGTGAAGCCCTCTGGTTTCAATTCAGACCCACCGTAGACAAGAAATCATCCTTAGTTCTTCTTAAGTACTTTAGGATATTTTTTACTGCCTTCCAGTGCTCTTCTCCTGGATGCGACTGATATCTGCTTGTCACACTTAGTGCATGAGAGACATCCGGTCTAGTACATATCATACCGTACATGATAGATCCTATTGTTGAAGCTTAAGGAAACTTACTCATACGGTCTCTCTCCTCAGGTGTCTTTGGGGCCTATTTCTTGGAGAGATGTATTCCATGGCTCATCGACATGAGACCTCTTTTGGAATCTTTCATGCTAAATTTCTTTAGCATCGAGTCAATGTAAGTTCCTTGGGATAAGCCAAACATCCTTTTAGATCTATCTCTATAAATCTTTATCCCCAAAATATAGGATGCTTCACCCAAGTCCTCCATGGAGAAGTGTTTAGATAACAAGATTTTAATTGATTGAAGCATAGGAATATCATTCCCTATCAGTAATATATCATCAACATATAATACAAGGAATGAAACAACGCTCCCACTAACCTTCTTGTACACACATGGTTCATCCTCATTTTTGATAAAATCAAACTTTTTGATTGTCTCATCAAAACAGATGTTCCACCTACGAGAAGCTTGCTTCAATCCATAAATGGATTATTGTAGCTTACATACTTGATTTGTTCAAACCTTTGAAATATATTTCTCTAGTTGTGTCATATACACATCCATCTGCCAGATTTCGTAGTCATGGTAAGCTACAATCGCAAGCAAAATCTGAATGGACTTGAGCATCGCTACTGGTGAGAAGGTTTCATCATAGTCAACTCCTTATCTTTGTTTGAAACCTTTTACGACCAGTCGGGCCTTATAGGTCTCTACCTTTTTGTCTACTCTAGTCTTTCTTTTAAAGACCTATTTTCACCCAATAGGCTTAATGTCTTCAAGTCGTGAAACCAAAGTCCATACTTGGTTTTCATATATGGAGTCCATCTCAGATTTCTTGGCTTCTTGCCACTTCTCTGAGTCTTTACTACTCATAACCTGTTCATTATTCAATGGATCATCATCATCTATGATGCGTATCTCATCGTCATCCTCTATGATGAATTCATATATATCAGGTATCTTCGGTACTCTTACAAATTTACGAATAGGGTGTGTTAAAATAGGTTCTTCCACTTGGTTAGGTACTTGACTTTAATTTGTAATATTTTGTG
This sequence comes from Panax ginseng, assembly GCA_020205605.1. Lineage (NCBI taxonomy): Eukaryota > Viridiplantae > Streptophyta > Magnoliopsida > Apiales > Araliaceae > Panax > Panax ginseng. The sequence continues at coordinate 66,659,701 of CM035145.1, read as the reverse complement.
GTTCTTGAACTTCTTCAAGATATATCTGTAGACACTCGAATTTTTGTATTATTGTTACTAACCTTGCAAGAGATCAGAATCGTCTTCCAGAGATAACCTTGGAAGTCAAAACAGCTCAATCCCGGAGACAACCCCGGGATACTCAGTTTTTCATCTCGGAGAAAACCCCGAGATATTCAGTTTCAGTCCAGGAGACAACCCCGAGGAATGCAGTTGCAGTTCTGGACATAACCCCGGAGAAGTCCGTTCTAATCCCCAAAAGTCAGCTTCAACCTCGGAGATAACCTCGAAAAGTCAGGCACATCTCAGAGACAACCCTGAGGACATTCAGTACCTAAAGAAGCCCAATCTTAGAGATAACCCTGAGTAACGACTACTAAATCAGCCCAGAGCTAGAGATAACCCTGGTGAGGGGCAAAATCTTCATTTTTCCACCTCGATACTACATTCACGCCATCTCAACAACATTTTTACCCACATTCTACACAAAAGTGTCCTACAAGAACAATAGCTCAAATCCCGAGTGATTACTACACAAGACAGTACACTGGATAAAATTTGAAGACTTGAAGATCTGGTCATGGACCCATCTTCCCAGCTTCGTACAACCTCTTATCCCATGTCATTGTGTAGCTCTCGACAACAGCATTCCAGAAAGGTGTTATACGCCTCAATCGGATGCCCGAATTAAAAGTTATGATGGTTCGAGCAGACAACGCGTTGCATGCGTGCACGTACTTCAAGACAGCGGGGCCCACAGAGCCTGGGGCACCCCAGGTAGCCACATGTACACCAGCGGCTCCCCCCTCTATAAATAGAGGGCTTGGGGTGGCCATTTTAAGAAGATAAAAGGCGAGAATGCCCTGTGCATTTTGCTCTGTACACACTTTAAACTGAGTGCTTTCTTTTTACAAACACATGTGAGCTTGTGTTTTGCTATATTTTACTAGTAGAAACCAAGTATTCATTCAATTAAAGCTATCTAAACTCTTCTTAGCAGCCCACTGTAAGACATCTCTTATTTCTTTTAGCCTTTCTCCACTTCCATCACACATACTTATTCATGTTGAGAGTCGTATTACAGTGTACATGCCCTGGATCATCGATCCGTGGCCTTTATATATATATATATATATATATATATATATATATATATATATATATATATATATTTTATTGAATTAAACTCATTGAGCTTGGATATACATTCTTGTGTTTACCGCTTATATATATATATAAATACTTATATATATATATATATATATATATATATATTATTATCGAATTCGACTAAAATAGAGCCTCGGATATACATCCTATCCGTTGCTTATCGCTATATATATATATATATATATATATATATATATATATATATATCATATTATCGAATTCGATTTGATTGAGCTTGGGTGTGATATCCGGTGCGTTTATAGCTTATATATATATATATTTATATTTTGTCAGGCCTGGAGATCACTTCGTGGCCATTTACTACTTTTATATATATATATATATATATATATATTTATATATATATATGCATTTCAGTTAGGCCTAGATATCACTTTGTGGCCTTTTATAGCTTATATATATATATATATATTTACATTTCACGTCCTGCCTGGAGTTCACTTCGTGGCAGTTGATTGTTCATATATATATATATATATATATATATATATATATATATAACCGTTTACAACTTTTGTACATATTGCATCATCATGTGAGCCTAGGAATAATGTGATCACAAATTCAGTTCCTAAATCTAGATTTGGTTCCCGTGATGGACATTTTTAGCTGCAACCAGTTTGTAAATTATTCACGGTGTCTGAATTTCTTTAGATGGCTCTCATGCCCAAAAGAAGTTCGACGCTGTTATGTATCTTCTTTTCTCAAAGATGCCTCACATCTCAAAAATAATAAAAGCAATCCAGTCGAACACATAATAAAATTGAAGTATCAAAGGCCTCAATTACTATTGAGCATAAGGGTTTGAAAAACCTATTTTACAAAACATCAATTCTATATCTCGTTAAAATTAAACGTTTATACAAAATTCAAACCCTTTGTATGTAGGTGCAAACGAGGCATAACACTACTTCCAGATAATTGCACATTTAACTACACACATACATTCAGATAAAAGTTTAAATTGAAAAGTGGCGGTAACCGTGTCACCACGGAAGTAAGGGGGTGCCTAACATCTTCACTCTGCTTAATCAAGCCCCTAGACCCTAATGAATCTTGGTTTCACAGACCAGTTAAATAGTGTCACATCACTAGGTCTATGTGCAAACCTTTTCTTGGTTGAGTTGGTGCAACTATTTAAAAATACCAACTGGCAACTATTATAATCTAAACGTCGACATATACATGTCGGATCTTTTCACAACTTATTTTTTTTCAATCAAATCTCACATAACATGAAATACAAGATCGATATCGAAGGACTACTAAGGTTCAAGGGAAGAATTTGGGTTCCAGCAGTACTAGAGATTAAAGACGAAATCTTGACTGAAGCTCATAATTCAAGATATTCGATTCATCTGGGAAGTATGAAGATGTATCAAGATTTACGACGTCATTTTTGGTGGCCAAACATGAAAAGAGATGTTGCAGAATGTGTTGCAAAATGCTTGACATGTCAAAGAGTCAAGGCCGAGCATCAAAGACCAAGCAGATTACTTCAACCATTGGAAATACTGGAATGGAAGTGGGAATACATCACAATGGATTTTGTGGTGGATCTTCCAACTACTTAGAGAGGATACAATGCGATTTGGGTGATAGTGGACAAACTGACAAAATCAACACACTTTTTTCCAATAAAGATTAGATTCAATCTTGATCAGTTGGCAAGGTTTTACGTTAAAGAGATCGTTTTGAGACATGGAGTGCCAGTGTCAATTATATTAGATAGAGATCCATGATTCACGTCAAACTTCTGGAAGAGACTACAAGAATGCATTGGAACACAGTTGCGAATGAGTACAGCATACCATCCACAAATAGATGGCCAAAGAAAACGAACAATCCAGACATTGGAAGATATGCTGAGAGCATGCATCATGGATTTCAAAGGGAGATGAGATGAACATTTACAATTGGTGGAATTTACCTATAACAACAGTTACCACGCCAGCATCCGCATGCCGCTTTACGAAGCATTATACGATAGGAAATGCAGAACTCCACTTTGATGGGATGAAGTCGGTGAACGTCAATTGTTAGGACCGGAACTAGTACAACAAACTGTTGAGGTTGTCAAACTCATCAGGACAAGATTGGTTGCTGCTCAAGACAGACAGAAGAAGTATGTTGATCAACACGGACAAGATCGTGCATTCGACGTAGGAAATTTTGTATTCCTAAAAGTTTCTCCTTGGAAGAGGAAAATTTGTTTCGGTAAAAAGGGAAAGCTAAGCACGAGGTTTATTGGACCCTTCGAAGTGCTACGAAGAGTAGGAGAAGTGGCTTATGAGGTAGCTCTACGTCCAGAGTTGGAAAACGTTCATAATGTTTTTTATATTTTAGTGTTATGACCGTATAAACCCGATCACAAGCACGTGATCGCGTACGAACCATTGTAGTTTGATAAGGACTTGTCCTATGAAGAGATTCATATCCAGATAGTTAACAGGAAAGAATAGGTGCTTTGGAATAAAGTAATACCTTCCGTGAAGGTGATATGGAGGAACCACAATGCTGAAGAAGCTACGTGGAAACTTGAAGATAAAATGATGAAAGATTACCCTGAGTTATTTGTTTAATCTGTGTCCTCGATTTTGGGGACATAATCTTTGTAAGTAGGGAAGAATGTGACGAATAATTTGTTTGAGTTGTGATTCTAGGGACATAATCCTTGTAAGGAGGGAAGGATGTAACAATCCAGAGTTTTAAATATAATTTTTAAATATTTATTGAGTTATATAAATATTTAATGGATGTGTTTATGGTTGAATAAATATTTAATTTGATTGGTTAATTATTTGTTAAATAAATAACTAAGGAGTTAAGAAAATTAATTATTATGAGATAATATTCTAATTTAATTTAATAATTAAGTTAGAGAGTTTATAATGATTAAATGAATTATTATAATAATATTTTAATTTGTAATTAAAACGATGTGTTAGTTGATTAAATAAAATTTATAATTTTAAAGAAAATTACAATTATGTCGTATTGATTTATGTGGGAATTAATTTAATAAATTGTTATTAGAATTATTTAAATTGAATATTAAAATTTAATTAAATAAAGTGCAACCATAAACTATACTATAAAAGAGTTATTAAAATAAGTTAAATGAGGTTAATTTAGTTTTTGCCAAATAAGGCTTAATGTATATTAAGTTATTAATTCAAATATGTTTTACCAAACAAGGCATAAGATTTAATTGGTTAAATTTTAAAGTAGTTAGCCAAACAAGCCTTATGGCTTTTGATTTTCAAAAATAAGATAACTGATATCAGTTATACATATATTTATATTATATAATTAATACCTATATTATTACCTATACGTTATATTGTTAGTACATAAGGTTAGAGTTAGATAGAAAAAAACTCAGAGGAAGAAAAAGAAGATAAGAAGATAGTTGCAGAGAAAATTGAGAGAGAATTGGGAGAATTCTAGAGATGTTTTGAGAAAAGATTTGGGAAAAGAGAGCTTGATAATCAAAGGATAACCATCATCTTCTAAAACTAAGGTATCATCTTACTCTTTTATTTTTTTTAAATTTTTAGTTTTATTCTCTTCCAAGAATTCTCTGTAAAACTTTGTGAGTGATGAATTATTTGTGATATAGAGTTTTATATGATAAATTGGTTGTTATAAAGTTATTTTCATAAGTTTATAGATGAGTTAATTTATGTTATATATTTATTTGTGAAGGAAACCATATTACAGTGAATTGGTATGAATATGACTTAGTTTAAAGTAAAATTAAGGTTTAATTATTTGTTTAATATATAAATTGACTATTTATTTTGAAAGAGGATCAATAAACATAAACAATGTATTTTAAATTAACTGTTTTGGTTGAAAAACAAAATCACAGCTATGATTTTCACTGAAAATGTCAAAAAGTGAAGTTTCATCAAAAATAATGAAATTAGATGTTTTAAATTCGATGTTTATATTGTTATATGGGTAAAATCATGTTAAGAGTCCTTAAATTATGTTTGTGTGAAGTCTATATATGTATTATGTGTTAATTAAGTTGTTAGAAAGTAGCTTGTAGGCCAAAATTGGCTTTGTTTTTGGTTGTTTGCCGAAGTTGGTCGCGTGTACTGTAATTTGGTGCCGCAGCGCGGCCTCTCAGTACAAGTCTCACACCGCAGTGCCACGCCAAGCCGTAACGCAACATATTGGCATGTGCCTCGCGCCGCAGCGCCAGCGCCGCGCCACAACGCCGACCCACGGTGTAAACTATGGCGCCCCATCGCGAGTTATCAGAATGGTCAAATAGTGTGTTTTAATTGAAAAAAGTCTGAAAAAGTTGATGAAGTGAAATAGTATGACTATTAGAATGTAATTTTGATATTACTATACTAGGAATGAGCATATTATTAATACTTAACAAGTTTGATTATAATTTTATTTATGTAACTTGATTATGTGATTAGAAATCAAGGCATACATGAAATAGAAATTTATTTGTATACAGAATAATTGTAGTGACTAATTGTGTCCTAATGACATACGATTAGGATATTGAGAATCGAATTGTTACGTTTTAGCTTACCCGCAAAGCATGTTTTTTACTCTACCTTGTTATTATTGTACAAGTTTACTTACCCTATCTCAATTACAATTATGCAAGTTTCCTAAACTTTATTCTTATGTTGAGTAAGTTTCTTGTATCTAGTTTGTTTATGATGATGCAAGTTTTCTAAACCATATTCTGATATTGAGCAAGTTATTATTGTCTTTAACTTGTTATTTTGCATGCAAGTTTATATATTTTGATATACTAATATTGAACAAGTTTTATCGTTCAATTTACTATTTGTTATGCATGCTTAGTACTCAATTCTAAATATCCTTAGCTTATTATTGTTCAAGCAAGGTATGTTATGATTATTCATTATTTATGCTCTTAGATTATTCCTAAAGCATGACCTTATTATACAATGTTGATTCACTTATGGTTTGTTCCATAGCATAATATTATTACCTTTTTATTCAACTAATCCTTAGTTGATGTTCGTTAAACCTAAATTACCTTGAAACTTATCCAAACCAAACTTACTTTGGTGCGAACTTGTATTCTAAATGCTGAGATGAACAACCCTATTATTAGGGGATAATTTACGCATAGCGTTAAAATGTTTGTGCATAATACATTGTACGAAGGGTTGATCCCCCTAAGTACGAGGAGTCCCTATAGTCTTATGACTGTTAAAGTTTAAGTTAAAAGATTACTTATAACTATGGACATAGTTCGTGGTCTTATGACCCTCAGATATATGATTCAAATTTTTATTATCATTGATAGAAACTATTGTTCAGTTCTATTGAGTCTATTATTTGGCAATTGTTGTAAAATTTTATTCATTATTATTTCAAGTGAGCATTGTTTGCTCACTCTTTCTTATATAAACATTATAACTAAAGTTGAGAAGGTCGATGTACCTAGCAGCAGTAAAGGGAAAAGTAAGATGAACAAGTATTGAAGACTTGTAATCATGTTGACATTTTGTTGTCAGACTTTATTTTTATTAATGTAATGAAGTTATTTAATTTTCCACATATGAATGTTTGTATATAAAGGTTATATAACCTGGGATATTTTTATTAATGTAATCCTTTAATGGGAAGGTTTATTATCTAATATTATTATGATTGGGTAGTTAGATATGAATGTTATTATCAAGTGAACACCAAATCTTGAGGTGATGAAGTACCCAGATTTTGGGGTGTCACAAAGCATGTCTACATCTGGCCAGTCTAATCCTACTCCTATCTCTCGCGAGGAGTTTGAAGGATTAAGCAGTCAAATTACAGAGGTGGTTGTTCTGCTCAAAGAACTACACAAGTCCACTGAGGGTCCACAAATACCCATCAAAACAAAATCCTCTGCACATGGAGGAACCCAGGGTCAAGACAAAGAAGTTCCAGCACCTGAGTCTCAGTCTAATAAAACTAAAAACACCCCTGAAGTCACCCATCTTAAAGAAGATCAAGACACCAGTGATATTCGGAAGAAAGTTCTACAAATGGAAGAGACCATTCGGTCCATCAAAGGGATTGGAGCACACATGAGTGTTTCATATTCAGACCTTTGTATCTTCCCCGGGGTTCATTATTCGGAAAAAATTCAAGACTCTTGTTTTTGAAAAATAAGATGGATTGGGAGATCCTTATACTCACTTAAAGGTATTCATTGGAGAGCTCAGATCTTATGCCGAGAATGAAAAGCTCAAAATGCAACTATTTCGTAAAAGTTTGACTGGAGAAGCCAGAGCATGGTACACCAGATTAGACAACTCCAAAATTCACAACTGAGAGGAGTTAGCCCATGCTTTCCTCAATCAATACAGTTTCCAAACTCAGATGGCTCTAGACCGGTACCAAATGACCAAGGTCAAGAAACAAGCCAATGAGTCTTTTGAAGAATATGCCCAAAGATGGAGGCGTATGGCTGCTCAAGTTATTCCATCTATGACTGAGTCTGAAATGGTGATGACCTTCATAGACATTCAAGAAGCTCCCTTTTATGAGAGGGTCTTAGCTGGCATAGGCAAGCCATTCTCTGAAATGATCAAACATGGAGAAATGGCTGAAATGGGATTGAAATCAGGGAAGATTCAAGACCTTGCATAGCTTAAAGTTGTATCTAAGCACATCTAGTTTGGAAGTTATGGGAACAACCCCCAGAGGGACCATGAGAAGAAAGAAGAGGATGGTTCCTTGATACTACAAGGACAAAAAGACAATTAAAACATGCCTATTCAGAGGATAAACTATTCCCCTTTCAAAGAACAGTCTTCAAACCCTCCATTGCCAAAAAGTGAAGAAATCAGACGCACAAGAGTGTTCACACCCTTAGGGGACTCACTCGAAAACATTCTCAAACTTCTAACAGCTCAGAAGAAAATTACGCATCTACTTCAACCAGCCAACCTGAGTGGAAAGGGTTTTAATAAAAGCAAGACATGTGCTTACCATGCTGGAGCTCCAAGCCATAACACGTAGGATTGTTGGGCCCTTAAGCATAAAATCCAGGATTTAATTGACAATGGTGAGATTGTGGTAACCAAACCCGACCAGCCTCAAGTTCAAGACAACCTTCATCCTCAACATAAGGAAGATGAGGTTAACATGATTAACTGGAGTAGTGGACAGAGATCCGACTATGTGGGTGGTTCATCCCAAATCAACAAGGATTATTATGACAAATGGGATTATTCACAGTTCCAGTTTATGATGGAAAGGGAAATGAAGGCTCTTGGCGAGTAAGTCAATCAATTGGTTGAACTGGTGGTTCATCAGCACCAAGTCACACGTCAATAATTTAGTCGAGAGTAGGCTAGCCTCCTTTCTCTTATTACAAGTACTCTACCACTTGCTCTAGAAAGTAAAACACTAGAGGATAAGATTGCAAAAAGAGCAAAACCAAAGCCCGTCGTGATTTTGCTAACAAAAGAGAATTAACCTATTTAGGCCAACCGATGGAAGAGATATTGCAGATGCCGATAATGAGGGAAAAATCACAGCACTGCTACCTCCAGTCAACCCACGCTAAAATTGGTTTAATTCTAATGGAGTATGTCAATACCACTCCCACTCTCGAGGTCACAACACTGAAGAATGATGGGCACCCCGCCATCTTATTCAGAACATGATTGACAACGGTGACCTACAAATGATAGACAATAACGCTGTATTACTTAAGAGTGGGGACACATTTCCTACAAGATGGAAGGAAGTTGTAGCAGTTATGTCCTCTGAGGGAGACTTGGGTGCCACACCACTTACAATTCAACCAATTTAGCTCAAAGGTGTTGAAAACCCTTTGAAAGTGGCTGCACCAAAGCCAATCAAATTACCTTTTCGGCCATAATATCTTGTTGTCAGCCTACAAAAATTACTATAGAACTATGGAGAGGCTGAAGGATCCACATCCAATACAACTGCTGCAGTGTCGAAAGAAAATCCATTGTATCTTTCTCAACGGGTGATGAAGCCTACCATCAAACCTAAGGGGAAAGTGCCCATGGAAAAGATTGAAGAATTCCTCCGTACTATGGAACACAATGAAGCCAAGGTGGTTTTAAGCTTGAAAGAAGCTCCACAACATATTTCTATTCTAGACTTGGTTTTCTCTTCAGATGATCACCAGAAGGTCTTACTAAGAGTCTTAGAAGAAGCCCACTTGCCAAAAATAGTGGATGTTGAAAAATTCCATCATCTGATTGATCACATCTTCAACAATAATGTGATATCCTTCACCGATGATTATATACCTCCCGATGGGATTGGTCATTGCAAATCGTTGTACATAGCAATTATGTCCTCTAGATATGTGGTGGGAGGGGTTCTGATAGATGGAGGTTATCCTTAAACATCTGCCCCTATGCCACACTGGAGAAAATGAACATCAATCTCAACAGGATCTAAAGCAGCCATACAATTATTAAAGCTTTAATGGATCCCGACAAAATATTGTCAGAGAGATTGAACTACATGTGAAGATTGGTCCACATACATTCTGCGTATACTTTCATGTGCTCAAGATAGCTACATGAAACAATCTACTTTTGGGAAGACCATGGATTCATATGGCTGGAGCCATCCCATCCACTCTCCATCAGAAGCTCAAATACATCATTAACAGTAGCCTAGTCACTGTTAATGTTGAGCCAGAATGTCTTGTACAAGATGACATTCCACTCATCAGTTTCAATGCAGAAGTTGAGCCTGTCAGCTTCTAGGCCCTTAAAGTGAGCAACACTCACTATCAACCCATTGGGGCGCCACCTCTGATACCCAAAGTTTTTGTCGAGGTAATGTCAGCAAGTCAAGAGATGATATCCCTGGGTTTTAGCATGGACAAGGGTTAGGAAAGGATCATCAGGGCATCAAGCGCCCAATTCAAGTTCCCAGTCAGACAGGGACATCCAGACTAGGCTATTCTCCTAGGTCCAGTAACAGGAACCCTCATAAGCACAAACAGGTTCCTTTATCTTCAAGGTGATTGCCTAAACCTATAGAAGGTGAGCCTCTACGGCCTTCATTAAAGGTTCCTGCCCATGTGGTAGCTATGCTGTTTCCTAAGCCCATACCAGTTAAAGGAAAGGAAGTCTTGATTCCAGACCCCTAAGCAGGGGAAAAGGATCAGAGATGTAAACGAGACATTGAAAGGCGATTATCAAACATGCGCGTCCTCATCCATACGAAGGGTATGAACAGAGACATCCCAGATGATGATTGTTCGGACATTATGGTCATCATTCAAGATAAGGAGGACGATAATAGCTCCTTCATCATAGCTGTCCATCAGGACTTCACCCTTGGCAATTGGAGCAACACTCCTTATATTTGTCGACAAGGGTAAAAAGGGCAGAAACTCCCTCTGCCCTGTAGATAACAATAACTGCTTACTTTTGTTGTATAATATTAGCAGTTGTTTTTGTCATTTCATGCTAACACTTTGTATGATTGAATAATTTCATATATTAAGTGAAAGCATTTTGTTTTAAAACTCTAAAGTTAGATGTGCCTAAACTTGTTGATGAACTTTTATGTAAAGTTGGACTCAAACTTAATGGAGATTGAAAAAGAGGACTATGAGATACCTCAGGAGATCAAAGAATGGGTCGAAGATCAAACCACCTCTTTTAACCTCGAAACCTCAAAAACCCCAAAAAATTCTAGATTGGTACGGACCTTACTCCAAACCAAAGGAATGATATGGTTACTCTATTGACCCAATTTCAGGATGTGTTTGCATGGTCTCATGAAGAGGGATTCATCACCTCCCCATCAAAGAGGGATTCAAGCCAGTCAGGTAGAAACTCGGGTGATTAAAGCCTGAGTGGAGTTTAAAAGTTAAAGAAGAAATTATGAAACAATTTCAAGCCGAAATCATCATGGTGTAAACATACCCTAAGTGGCTATCCAACATAGTCCCCATGCCTAAACCTAGAGGAAAGGTGCGAGTTTGTATGGTTTACAGGGATGTGAACAAAGTTTGTCTCAAAGATAGCTTTCTCGTGCCATTCATCCACATACTCATTGATAATACAGCTCACTATGACATGTACTTGTTTGCTGACTACTTTGCGGGGTACCATCAAATCATGGTTGTTGTTAGGTAAAATCTAATTACACACATCACGCAAGTATACGTGATCAACAAGTAATATAATAGTAAGTAAGTATCATTCCCTCAGAGACTTTAGTAAGAAATTAACCCTCACAGTTACCAATTTCCTATTAATCCTAATTTTATTAAACAAACCAATTTCCAGTTTGAAACTAAAAGTATTAAAAATATTAAAATCACCAAAAATCAACAAACCCTAAAAACTAAAATTTTCAAATAAATATTGGAGAATTAGGCTTACGACTTCACTCTAAGTATCACTATGATTATTACACATTTATTCCAGTTTAATTCACTATTCGATTTTATCAATCAAGAACAAGTATGTAGAACTAGCCACCTCTCGATGTACTAATACCGTAATATATAACTCAAATCCCTAATTTAGATAGAATCAAGTTAAATACCTTAATCAACTAACTCACTATATCTCTATGTGAATTACAATTAAAGAAGGTTTAAGTTCAAGTTCTTTATCTGATTACATGCGATGTCAAGCATATCTCTACCCTAACATTCATCAAGATTCTGTTTATTCACAAAATTCAAGAACACATGCTATATTAACTAAGTCTAGACTCGTACTTCCTCTCTCGAATTCATACAAGTCCACTAAGAACTGTTGATCAGGCAATTCATAAATTCAAGCTTAAATTAATATAGATAAACTGGATAATAGCTTATTAAACTAGAAATTAAAGTTACATAATCATCGTTCCTCTTAAAGATCTGTCATAAGCCTAAAAAGTACTTAGTTCATTATCAATGAAATAATAACTGAATAAATTAAAGATATCAACCTCCCGATTACAAATATAAAACTAAAGAAGAAGAATAATTCAGAACACCCTTCACTTTAGCCTTAATCCGCAATTGATATGAAAATCCTTCAAAATCGTCACTTTAATGCTTGCTATGAAAATATGTCCTTAATCTTTGTTAATTGCCTTCTGTGATGATGATCTTGTTATTTTTGTTCAATATATATCACATACCCACAATCTCAGTGCAATCCCATGCCATTTAGAGTCCCAAAGCATTCCACGTACTAAAGCTCACGATCCATTAGTGTTTGTATCACTACTCATTCATGTATATGCGAGCAAGACGTTCAAGGGAATAAGTCTCACGTATCGATAAGAAATGGGCAGACTTGGTTAATCTATCAACAATAACCCAAATCACATCTATGCCTTGAGAAACTTTGGGAAGACCTGTAACGAAATCCATAGTAATGTGTTCCCACTTCCATTTCGAAATCTCAAGTGGTTGTAATGGACCCTTTGGCACTTGATGTGACGCCCCCAAATCCGGGTACTTGAAACCTGAACTCGGTGCTTCATGATACAATTTCTATAAGCTGAATCATACAATAGTAATATTATATTCAAACTTAATTTACATACATCAAAGTTTACTTCCCAGGTACGAGACCTTCAAATACATTCCTTACAATACTTGAATAGATACCAATACAACTATAACCATTAACTCATAATACACACTTATTCGAGCAGCTTTCCTTTTCCTTTGTTCGTGCCTGAGCCTTCAGGTTGCTCATACATAACTGAAAACATTTAATTTAAGCAATGATGAGCATTTGAGTGCCTAGCAAGTAATAGCAATTATATATATAAGCTGAAAGAATATAAGTATTCTCTTTACATAACACTTCAACAACGAAGCAAAAGTTGTGAAGTAATCATCTTGCTAAAAATTCACATAACAACTCTCTTTCAAATTCTTGAAATTAGGCTCTACCCATGAATAGGGTTTAAGAAACATACTATGAACATTGTTTTTCATTTTCAAAAAGGTTTAGCAGAAATTCATCCGCAAACTGCTCTAGCTTACGGGTACGGAGGGTGATCAGCCCCGTTGTACCCTGTATTGATCAATACTACATAACTTGAACGAAATTCATCGCTCACTCTGTCCGCCTTGGGCGCAAAAATCTTCCCATATAGGGATGTTCATACATGCCTGGTTCCAAACCCGAAGGTTTTTAATCTTGCTCAACAATAATATGTAATTCAACATATATGTATACGGGTAATTGACAAAGGTATATCAACATGTGAATAAATGCCATGATTATCCAAGTGGGGACACTTGTATAACCATTTAGAAATCAACTTAATAGAATATATATCTGAGCTAGCATTTTGATAATCAAAGCGTACATAATCTGTACAGGGATAGAATAATTCTGAAACTTCTTACTCATTTCCATTGCATAAAGAAAATGCAAAGGTAGGATACTTGCCTGATTCGTTGATTACAAATCTCAACTCAGGTTTATCTCTTTATCACAACCTATCAATAATCAGATCATTCGTTCGATTAGAACAATATATCTTAACACATAGTACTGTCTATTACAGTCAGCACATAATCACAGTGATCATACTTTTAGTTCCTATTCTATACTTGAAATATTTTTATACATTTGTTTCAAATATCTCATCCATGCTCTTACAAGATGGCCTTTTCTTTCTATTATAGAGTTCGACATTTGTCATTGATGTCATCGAATAACTTTATCGGGTAAATACTGAGTCTAAGACTCTTATTCTATACCTCAACATCTGCAAATATCAGACATCTTATTTTTAACCATTTTCGAAATTTTAAAATTGAAAAATTTAAAATAATTCAAATCTGTCACTAAAGGGCCTATAGTGATATAACTGTTACTATAGGTGTTCTTCAAAACTTCATAACTTCATAATCGGTTCTCAAGTCAGCTAGTTTGGCCGGCTATAACTTTCAAACATCGGAATCATAATTAAATGATTTAAACATTAACCAATTCTATTGTCATTAATAATTAATTTATATTAAACTATTAATGAAACCATTGCCAAAATATAAAAGTTATTTATAATAACTCAAAATATTTTTAAAACATTTATATTACCTTTAAAAGATTTTTAAAATAATTAAAATCATTTTTAAATAATTACCACTAATATTTAAATATTAATGCACTATTTATCCAAATTTTAAAAGTCATTAATTATAACTTAAAATATTTTAAATCCTTAATATCCTCTTTAAATGATTTTTTAAATAAATAAAACCATTTTTAAACTATTTATTTAATAATAATTATTAAATAAACTAAATATCATTAATATTATCTTAATATCATTAATATTAAATTATTAATAAAATTATCCTTTAAATATTAAAAGTTATATTTTATAACTTAAAATATTTTTAAATACCTTAATTTCATTTAAAATGATTTTTATAATAATAAAATCATTTTTAAACTAAATTATTTAATATAATCATTAAATAACTTTAATATCATTAATATTAATTAACTAATAAAATTCATCACAAAATATTAAAAGTCATGGAAAATAACTTAAAATATTTTCTTATACCATAAAATAATTTTTCATGATTTTTCATGAATTAAAACTAATTTTAAATCATTTATTTAATATTATAATTAAATAAATAAATACCTTTTATATTCCAAAAATATTAAATATTTATGAAATATACTCAAAATAATTAAAAACTATATTTTGACTTTAAAATAATTTTTCGGTTAAAATGTATTTTTAATAATTAAAATCTAATTTTTCTAATTTTGAAATCATTTTCTAAATTACACGTAAAAATAAAATAATTAAAATTCTTAGCTAGTAGTCTATAGCGACAACCTGTCATATATAGGTGTTCTTCATCAAGCCCAGAAAACATAAGGCAGTGAGCGAGTGAGCATGTTTGACCGTGAATAACTTTTTCTTCTTAATGAATCTGGGAAATCTATGACTTGGATCTTGTAGAGGAAATACCAGACTACAATTAACAACAATCATAACGTTTACAAAACATCAGATCTGGGCGATAATGGCCATCAAAGTAGCTGTTAGAGCTGTTATTCGTGACGAACAGTTCGTGATGCCTACTTTGAACCTCTATAACTTGATGATCGTGTAACGTTTATGTGATCTATCAATTCCAGTGTGTAGAAAACATGTAGGACTACAACTTAAAAGCTTCATAACATTAAAACATCACAGAATGAACAAGATCTAGTTGGTCAAAGTACAACACGGACGACTGTTCTTAGAATTTCTAGGTTCAATAAATTGGCAGTTTCGGTCAACCATGTTTGACCGCTTGTAACTTTTGATCTACAATGAATCTGGCTTTTATTCTTGTTGCATCTTAAAGAACACATATTAGGCTACATGTTGCAACCTTGAAACATCAAAAACAGTAAACACACATGAATATATGGGGGCTGACATATGGCTGTCAGAACATAATTTTTGGTTTTTTTAAAGTTTGAAAAACTTTGATTTTGAGCACTTTGATGTTATGGGTCATTCATTTAACAACTCATAACATTAATAGACTCTCTATTACACCACTTTAAACAATCAATTGCATCAATTAACAACGAATCGAAGGATTTCTAGAATTTAGGATTTCCTACCTTTTCAAGCTTGATTTTTGATTTCTGGCTTCTTGATGCTTCTGATTTGTGGTTTGTGATGGTTGGTCTTTGATTATGAGCTTATGGGTAAGATAATTTCGTTGGTTAGAACTTGAGAGAGTGTGGCTAGAGAGTTTAGAAAATATTAGTGTGTGTTTTCATTCAATCTCCTTGATCTCTATTTATAGGCCATGCTAGATGCTTTGGATGTTGATTTTGTTGGTAATTATAGAGCTCAAAGGATAATTATGGAGTGGTTGGCCAGATTTGGTGGGATTGGTAGCACAATAATGCACAACTAATGCACTAAGATGGACAAAAAGGGTAAAATGGTCATTTCCCCTCTCTTTAATCTATATAAAAATATATTAGATACATTGGATGCTACAATTGGATAATTCCATTGCTTGATAGCTGATAACATGGTAGGGTAAGCATGTTGGGCATTTTTGTTACAAGATTCCATCAATAATGTAAGTAATAATACACTAATAAACCAAAAAGGGCATTTTGGTCATTTCACATATAATTTCAAGGGCATTTTTGTACATAGCAATTAAATGTAGTATTTAATCACTAGATGGTAATTCATATTATTTACCAATTACTTTCTATCCTTTGGTAAATTAAAACACTTGTACATTAACATCATAATTAAACCCGATAATTTAAAATTAGGGTTTTCGATTGAAAATTAGGGTTTTCGAATTAGGGTTTTTAACGCCATCAATTAGGGTTTCTAATTGACCATTGGAGTTCTCTAATTATCTGTGTATGTTCTAACACAGTCATTACGATCTCTAACTTCAACCGATTAGGGTTGTAATAATTAGGGTTTGTCCTAATTATCGACATACAACAGTAATTAGGGTTTCTTCTAATTACCGACATTCTTATATATAGTAACTTTCATATACACAATCACTACTCAATCATATCTCATAACTGAGTTTAATAATTAGGGTTTCATAGCACGGTAATATGCTATGACCTAATTGACCGTCATTGCACAATTTTATCTCGTCTCACATATACACAAAGACATAATTATGGTATCAGAAAATTATTATAACAATAATATAATATTATTATTCTCATCTCTTAATCACAATCCCAATCCAGGGTTTGGATCTCATATCTGACTTCTCTTTCGCATATCAAGTTAAAATACCGATTTAAATATTACGAACAATTCATATAATAAAATATTTATTATATAAATCTAACTATCACTTCATATATATATTTCCAATCATGTTTTCTGGAAAATAATTAATAAAAAATTTAAACTAAAATTAATTACCATAACAATATATATCATTGTAGTAATTAATTATTCCAAAATTATTTCTAAATTTTCAAGTAATAAATATATTTGTATCTATCGTTCACATTACTAGACATTTATTCTCGTCATTAAATAATAATAATAAAAAATTTATATGCAAAATTTCTTATTTATTTTATATAGGAAATCTCGGGTTATTACATTCACCCTCCCTTATAAGGATTCCGTCCCCGGAATCACCGCTTTAAAACTCGTAAGCATAAGGGTACATAGCATATAATTATTATATGTAGATCTCAATCATACTTGATCGAACTGATCTTTAACTATTCTTCATAACACTCTGATTAGGCAGAAGTTTGATTTCTAAAAGAACTCAAAATTTCTTTATAAAATCATCTACTATATATATATATATGTAGGAAAACATATAAGATATCTAAGTGATTCACATAGCACCTGGAGTTCTGTTTCCAGCTGCCACTGTATCCTGGACCGTCATGTTGTAGACCCCCGGAGTTGCTTTCGTTGGGGTACTGGTTGAGTTTGGGCCTGAAACTACTAAAGTCCCACTGCTTCTCCCTGCGGTTACGTTTCCTGCCTCCATTCCCCTCTTTGGACAGTTCCTCACCTGATGCTCAGTCGATCCGCATATGAAGCATCCATCGATCTTCCTTGAGTTGGGGGCAATGGGAGAGATATGACCCTCTTGCCCACACTTATAGCACACACGAACTTAACCTTTAGACATTCGCCAGAGTGATTCTTTCCATGCTTTTGCACCGCACTACCCGCTTCTTTGTAACTTCCTCGCTTCACTTGAACATTCCCTGAAAATTCCTTATTCTCTTCTCACCCCGATTCCCACTACTACTTTCTATCTTCACCGCCTCCTCCCTTTTGCTTCTTGTTCTTTTCTCCTTGTTGTAGAGGCTCATGGCCTCACTTCCCTGTTCAGCTATGATAACATTTTTCATGAGTGCTGCAAAAGTATTTATTTGCAGTACTGCCACCTTATTGTAGAGCCAGGGTTTTAAGCCCAGCTCGAACCTCCTTGCTTTTTTTAGCTTCAGACTCACTTGATGTGGATCAAACCTAGCCAACTCATTAAACTTCATGCATATACTCCGCAATGATCATGTTCTCCCTGCTTTTAACTCCAAGAATTTTACCTCCATTCTAGATCGTGATACTAACAGAGAGATAGTTTTCAAAAAATAAATCCTTAAACCTATCCCAAGTAATTTCTTCTTCTCCTGCCCGAGTTTTATTTGCCTTCCACCAAAAGTTAGCCTCCCCTTTTATCATATAAGTGGAAAAAGTGGTCCTTTGCCCCTCATCTACTCTAGAAATTATGAACGCCTTTTCTATTTCGTTCACCCATGTCTGGGCTTCGTAGGTCACCGATCCTCCTCGACTCTGTGGTCCTACTACTTTGAAGTCTTTGAATTTCGCCAAACGATTGTCCGTTGGTTCCTCGCACTGGTATTCCTCACCGATAGCTCGAGCTATAATGTTTGCAAAGTTTTGCATCGATTCCGGCCGCGTTCTCAAAGATTAGTAGATTCTTCTACCCTTTGGTTTCGAAGTTCGACGAATTGGCGGCATTATCTCGTTAAATAAAACCATAAATTATACCTTTACATTTTAAACATTATTGCATAAGATTAATGTATTAAACTCGTTTCATTTCTCAAACTTAGATTCATATTCATTTATCGAATATTTACATAAAGACATATCGCTTTAATTAATGTACTATCCCTTTGTGACTACGAAAGTCTGGATTTAAAATCTTGACCAACATAAAAGTTGAAAATAGTTCATTACTTATCACACACATTACATAAACACAACATAACCCATACCACTTATTTACCAAGCCTTTCTTCTCGGACATTCATTCGCTCGATGTCACTCCATTCCACAATTAAAACATCTACCTTGCTTATAGTTGGGGCAACGAGGAGAGGTATGTCCCTCAAGGCCGCAAATATAACATATCTTCTTCCCTTTCTTCTTATCGTGTTTTCCTAAGTCGATCTTTCTACTTTCTTTTTCCTTACCTCTCTGAGTCGCATACGATGTGTTGCTTGAGGCTCCCATCCGTCAATTTGGATTTTAGGCTTATCCTGCTCTTCCATTGTTTCTAGTAACGCTTGACGCAGTTGGATATTAAGCAACGTCTCTATCTCCCACAGCCTTTCCAGCGTAGCAACCTTGTTCTCCAGATCCTGCACCTCCGTTAATGCTTGAGCAGCTTCAACTTTAGTGTCTGAACCACTATCTGTCAAATCCATCATTTCTGGATCTGATACTACGTTTTCCACTATAGCCACCTCATCCGATTTGGGTTCCTGGTAAGCTTCTATTTCAGCTGTTGGCCTTGATATTAGCTCGGGGGTATGGACCTGATCCTTCTTATTCCACATATCTTTCTCACCCGACATCTACATACATAAGTTACCTTGATTAGCATATAGTATATATACACAGCAATCAAGAGTTTTATATACGTTGTCTCTTATTTTGTTTGACGATAAATTTATTCAATTCTCATCAACGCCTATCTCTCTCTGCCGAAAGGCAGCTCCATCCACTTCGCATCAAATCGCATTAAGGCGATGTTTATAGCCTGCTCCAAGGTATATATCTTGGTGTCTTTGGCTTCTATCTCAACCTTCAACTGTCCTATCTGTATCTCTCTCTGCTCCAACCTCCCTCATAACTCGGCTAATTCTATCTATGTTCGGTGAGCAGCGTCCTCGTACTGCTGTTCTGAAATCTGGAGAGTACGATTCTGTGCCTCCGCTTGCTCAGCTCTAACCTTTAAGTCGTCGTTCCTAACTATCAAATCTCTTATCATCTCACTGTCTGTGTTCTCATTGCTAGAGTCCATCGTCTCTTGGGTCAAGGAATTACTATCTTGACTTTCGTCATTCATCCTATGACCACAATGAACGAGACAACATCATTACTGAAATAAAATATATTCATCATTAAAATGAAGTAATATTTTATTTAGTACCACTAAAACTCAATGAATCTCTTCAACTCATCATATCCTATAACTTCTCACCAGGGTACTTCGTCTCCTGGTTCACTGAATATCTTTCTTAACTTTCGTCTTCCATTCTACTAAGGTTATAACCTAGGTTTCACATTCCTAACGTTTATAACCTACAGCTTTGATACCAACCTGTGACGCCTCCAAATCCGGGTACTTGAAACTCGAACTCGGTGCTTCACGATACCATTTCTATAAGCTGAATCATACAATAGTAATATTACATTCAAACTTAATTTACATACATCAAAGTTTACTTCCCAGGTATGAGACCTTCAAATACATTCCTTACAATACTTGAATAGATACCAATACAACTATAACCATTAACTCATAATACACACTTATTCGATCATCTTTCCTTTTCCTTTGTTCGTGTTCGAGCCTTCAAAGTTGCTCATACATAATCGAAAAACATTTAATTTAAGCAAGGATGAGCATTTGAGTGCCCAAAGTAAGTAATAGCAATTATATATATAAGTTTGAAAGAATATAAGTATTCTCTTTACATAACACTTCAACAACGAGTATAAGTTGTGAAGTAATCAGATTGATAAAAAATTCACATAACAACTCTCTTTCAAATTCTTGAAATTAGGCTCTCACCCATGAATAGGGTTTAAGAAACATACTATGAACATTATTTTTCATTTTCGAAAAGGTTTAGCGAGAATTCATCCGCAAAACCGCTTTAGCTTACTTGCACGGAGGGGTGATCACTTTCATTGCACCTCAGATTGATCAATACTACATAACTTGAACGAAATTCATCGCTTCACTCATTCCGCTTTGGGCGCAAAAATCTTCCCATATAGGGATGTTCATACATGCCTAGTTCCAAACCCGAAGGTTTTTAATCTTGCTCAACAATAATATGTAATTCAACATATATGTATACGGGTAATTGACAAAGGTATATCAACATTTGAATAAATGCCATGATTATCAAAGTGGGGACACTTGTATAACCATTTAGAAATCAACTTAACGTAATATATATCCGAGCTAACATGTTGATAATCAAAGCGCATATAATGCATGACAGGATAGAATAATTCTGAAACTTCTTACTCATTTCCATTGCATAAAGAAAATGCAAAGGTAGGATACTTGCCTGATTCGTTGATTACAAATCTCAACTCAGGTTTATCTCTTTATCACAACCTATCAATAATCAGATCATTCGTTCGATTAGAACAATATATCTTAACACATAGTACTGTCTATTACAGTCAGCACATAATCACAGTGATCATACTTTTAGTTCCTATTCTATACTTGAAATATTTTTATACATTTTTCAAATATCTCATCCATGCTCTTACAGTAGCCTTTTCTTTCTATTATAGGGTCTGACATTTGTCGGCGTACCGACAACTTTATCAGGTAAATACTGAGTCTAAGACTCTTATTCTATACCTCAACATCTGCAAATATCAGACATCTTATTTTTAACCATTTTCGAAATTTCCAAAAATTGAAAAATTTAAAATAATTCAAATCTGTCACTAAAGGGCCTATAGTGATATAAATCTGCATACTATAGGTGTTCTTCAAAACTTCATAACTTCATAATAGGTTCTCAAGTCACTAGTTTGGCCTACCAACTTTCAAACATCTAATCATAATTAAATGATTTAAACATTAAATAATTCCATTGTCATTAATAATTAATTTATATTAAACTATTAATGAAACCATTGCCAAAATATAAAAGTTATTTATAATAACTCAAAATATTTTTAAAACATTTATATTACCCTTAAATGATTTTTAAAATAATTAAAATCATTTTTAAATAATTACCACTAATATTTAAATATTAATGCACTATTTATCAAAATATTAAAAGTCATTAATTATAACTTAAAATATTTTAAATCCTTAATATCCTCTTTAAATGATTTTTTAAATAAATAAAACCATTTTTAAACTATTTATTTAATAATAATTATTAAATAAACTAAATATCATTAATATTATCTTAATATCATTAATATTAAATTATTAATAAAATTATCCTTTAAATATTAAAAGTTATATTTTATAACTTAAAATATTTTTAAATACCTTAATTTCATTTAAAATGATTTTTATAATAATAAAATCATTTTTAAACTAAATTATTATTAATATAATTATTAAATAACTTTAATATCATTAATATTAATTAATTAATAAAATTCATCACAAAATATTAAAAGTCATGGAAAATAACTTAAAATATTTTCTTATACCATAAAATAATTTTTCATAATTTTTCATGAATTAAAACTAATTTTAAATCATTTATTTAATATTATAATTAAATAAATAAATACCTTTTATATTCCAAAAATATTAAATATTTATGAAATATACTCAAAATAATTAAAAACTATTTTTCTGGACATTAAAATAATTTTTCGAAGTTAAAATGTATTTTAAATAATTAAAATCTAATTTTTCTAATTTTTAAATCATTTTTCTAAATTACGTAAAAATAAAATAATTAAAATTAAATCGCTAAGGGTCTATATAGCGACATAATCGTCATATATGTGTTCTTCATGAAGCCCGTAAAACATAAGGTAGTGGAGCGAGTGAGCATGTTTGGTCGTGAATAACTTTTTTCTTCTTAATGAATGGGAAATCTATGACTTGGTCGATCTTGTAGAGAAAATACCGACTACAATTAACAACAATCATCATAACGCTACAAAACATCGATCTGGCGATAATGGCCATCAAAGTAGTCATCGAGTCGTTTCTTCGTGAAGAGCAATTCGTGATGCCTACTTTGAACCTCTATAACTTGATGATCGTGTAACGTTTATGTGATCTATCAATTCCAGTGTGTAGAAAACATGTAGGACTACAATTTAGAATCTTCATAACATTAAAACATCACAGAATGAACAAGATCCGCCACAAAGTAAACACAACACGAACGACCTGTTCTTAAAATTTCTGGGTTCTAGAATTATGCGCTTTGGCCAACCATGTTTGACCGCTTGTAACTTTTGATCTACAATGAATCTGGTTTATTCTTTTTTTCATCTTAAGGACCACATATCAGGCTACATGTTGTAACCTTGAAACATCAAAAACAGTAAACACACATGAATATATGGGGGCTGACATATGGCTGTCAGAACATAATTTTTGGTTTTTCTAAAGTTTGAAAAAACTTTGATTTTGAGCACTTTGATGTTATGGGTCATGCATTTAACAACTCAGAACATTAATAGACTCTCTATTACACCACTTTAAACAATCAATTGCATCAATTAACATCGAATCGAAGGATTTCTAGAATTTAGGATTTCCTACCTTTTCAAGCTTGATTTTTGATTTTTGGCTTCTTGATGCTTCTGATTTGTGGTTTGTGATGGTTGGTCTTTGATTATGAGCTTATGGGTAAGATAATTCGTTGGTTAGAACTTGAGAGAGTGTGGCTAGAGAGTTTAGAAAATATTAGTGTGTGTTTTCATTCAATCTCCTTGATCTCTATTTATAGGCCATGCTAGATGCTTTGGATGTTGATTTTGTTGGTAATTATAGAGCTCAAAGGATAATTATGGAGTGGTTGGCCGGATTTGGTGGGATTGGTAGCACAATAATGCACAAATAATGCACTAAGATGGACAAAAAGGGTAAAATGGTCATTTCCCCTCTCTTTAATCTATATAAAAATATATTAGATACATTGGATGCTACAATTGGATAATTCCATTGCTTGATAGCTGATAACATGGTAGGGTAATCATGTTGGGCATTTTTGTTATAAGATTCCATCAACAATGTAAGTAATAATACACTAATAAACCAAAAAGGGCATTTTGGTCATTTCACATATAATTTCAAGGGCAATTTTTCACATAGCAATTAAATGTAGTATTTAATCACTAGATGGTAATTCATATTATTTACCAATTACTTTCTATCCTTTGGTAAATTAAAACACTTGTACATTAACATCGTAATTAAACCCGATAATTTAAAATTAGGGTTTTCGATTGAAAATTAGGGTTTTCTAATTAGGGTTTCTTAACGCCATCAATTAGGGTTTCTAATTGACCATTAGGGTTCTCTAATTATCTGTGTATGTTCTAACACAGTCATTACGATCTCTAACTTCAACCGATTAGGGTTGTAATAATTAGGGTTTGTCCTAATTATCGACATACAACAGTAATTAGGGTTTCTTCTAATTACCGACATTGTTATACATAGTAGCTTTCATATACACAATCACTACTCGTCGGTCATATCTCATAAATCGAGTTTTAATAATTAGGGTTTCACAAGACGCGTAATATGCTATGACCTAATTGGACCGCTATCGTTTACAATTTTATCTATCATCCACACATACATAGTACATAATTATGGTACTGTAAAATTATTATAACAATAATATAATATTATTATTTTGCATTAACAATATCGCACTCGTACTCGCATATGATCTTCTACTCAATGTGTCAGCTACTACGTTCACTTTTCCAGAATGATATTGAATAGTGTGATCCTAATCTTTCAATAGTTCAAGCCAACGTCGTTGCCGCATGTTGAGTTCTTTTTGGGTGAAGAATTTTTGAGGCTTTTATGGTCCGTATAAATCTCCACTTTCTCCCCATACAAGTAGTGTCTCCAAATTTTCAACGCGAATATGATTTGCCGCTAACTCAAGATCATGAGTAGGATAATTCCTCTCATATTCTTTGAGTTGTCATGAGGCAGGCATAAACTATGACTTTCCCATGTTGCATGAGAACGCATCCTAACCCTTTGCACAAGCATCATTATATAACAAATCCATCCGTACCAGATGGTATTGCCAGAACAGGTGCCGAAATGAATCTCCTCTTGAGCTCTTGGAAACTCTTCTCGCATTCCTCGCTCCATACAAATTTTGTATCTTTCTGAGTCAACTAAGTTAATGGAGTAGCGATTCGAGAAAATCCTTCCACGAATCTCCGATAATAACCAGCTAAGCCCAGAAAGCTACGCACTTTGGTCATCGACTTTGGTTGCTCCCAACTTTGTACTGCTTCAATCTTCGCCGGGTCGAAAGATACTCCATGTTTTGACACCACGTGCCCAAGGAATGCTACTCCCTCAAGCCAGAACTCGCATTTCTTCAGCTTGGCATAAAGTTTGTTTTCACGAAGCCTTTCAAGTATCAGCTTCAAATGGTGCTCATGATCTTCACGGCTTTTGGAATAGATGAGGATGTCATCAATAAAGACAACAACAAACTGATCCAAATATTCCTTGAATACACAGTTCATCATATCCATGAAAGCAGCAGGAGAATTAGTCAATCCAAAAGACATGACTAAGAATTCATAATGCCCGTACCGAGCTCTGAAGGTAGTCTTTGGAATATGCTCTGTTTTAATCTTCAGCTGATGATATCCAGAACGAAGATCGATCTTTGAAAAGAATTGTGCTCCTTGCAACTGGTCGAACAGGTCATCAATGCAAGGTAGCGGATACCTATTCTTGATGGTGACATGATTTAATTCTCTGGAGTCAATACAAAGTTGCATACTCCCGTCTTTCTTCTTTATGAATAAAACAGGAGCACCCCAAGGAGATGTACTAGGACGAATGAAACCTATGTCTAACAATTCCTGTAGTTGGACTTTTAACTCCTGAAGTTCAATAGGAGCCATTCGATATGGGGTTTTAGAAATGGGTTTTATACCCTACCAAGGTCAATAAAGAATTCAACATCACGCTCGGGGGTAGACCGGAAGTTCTTCAGAAATACATCGTAAAAATTCTCTAACAACAGAAATATTATTCAAATTTGACTTGTCTTTGTTCAAATCCATAACATGGGCTAAGAAAGCTTGACATCCATTTTTCAATTAACGAATAACTTTATGGCTTGATATGACAGTGACTGATTTTAGTGGTTTAGTTGTTTGAATTCGTATGACAGGTTAGTTAGGAATATGAAAACTAACAACCTTACGAAAATAATCAATTTTGGCATGATGTGTGGTTAACCAATCAATCCCCAAAATCACATCAAATGCAAAAATTTTCAACGAAATAAGGTCGGCAGGTAATGTGATGGTACCGACTTGAATCATGCAAGATTTAAAAATAGTAGATGTAACGAAAGTTTCTCCTAAAGGAGTCTCAATAGATAATTCAAAGTCTAATTTCTTCGAAGTCAAGTTTAAACGTTGAGCACAAGCAGGAGAGATAAAAGAATGGGTAGAACCAGTATCTAGTAAGGTATAAACTTCGCAAGAGTTCAAGATTAGCTTACCCATAATCACCTCGTTTGGGTTCCTCGCATTTTGGCTAGTCACGACAAACGCTCTTCCGGGAACCGCTGATTTCGACTTATCCGGGACAGCCCTTGGAGTCACCATCCCCGTTGAACTTGGTTTTGCTACAAAACAATCCCGAGCTATGTGGCCTTCCTTTCCATAGTTGTAACATACCTTGGATTGTTGTGGACAGTTTGGGCTGATATGTCCCTCTTTCTCGCATTTGTAACATCTAACTAGCGGTCGTTCTCCTCCCCTAGAATTTGTTGTTGGTGTTGGTGCTGCTGTTGATGTCTTCCCGTCATTGTTGAATCTCCTATTTTTGAAATTTTCACTTGACTCACCTCTCCTGTTATCATGGCCACGATGACCATCCGAGTGGTTACCGCCTTTGTTCGTATTTTTCCCTCCTCGTTGGTTATCATTGCTTTGATGACTGCTGTCACCGGTATGACCCTGGTTGTGGTCCCTCGGTTGTACATACTCATTATCTCTCTCTAATAATTGAGCCCTATTTACAACATCTGAATATAAAGAAAATTTATGAGATATAAGATATTGTCGAATCTCGGGCTTTAGACCTCTCAGAAACATCCTTGTCATTCGTTCCTCATTTTTGACCAAATGAGGTGCAAACCTGGATAACTCTACAAACTTTGCCTCGTACTGGGACACCGTCATGTTGTTTTGTTCCAGTCTGATAAACTCCACCTCCTTCATATGATGAATACTTTCAGGGAAGTACTTGTCATTGAATAGTTTCTGAAATGTTTCCCAAGACATCTTTGAAAAGCGGTTGGTCAGTACGCTTACAGACTCTCCACAAGTAGTCTCGCTTCACCATGAACACATAAAGGTGGCGAATGGAACCTCCTGTTCCTCCGTGCATCCCAAGACATCGAATATCTTGGTAATTTGCTTGACCCACATTTCTGCCATGATCGGATCTGGCTTTCCCTTAAATTCTGGTGGTCCCAACTCCTTGAACTGCTTGGCTGTGACAAGCCGTGCATTGCTACCATTTCCACCCATATTTTGTGCACGAGTCTCCCTCGTCTGGTTTTGCATGAACTGCAAAAAGCTCCTAAACATTTCATCATTCATTGTTTGCTCGGTAGTGTTGTTTACAGGAGGAATATTGCCTTCCTGTTGCACGTTCTCCTGGTTTGTAACTAAAGGTTGTTCCACAGTCTCATACACTCCATTGTTAACGTTCTTAGCGGCCATTCTTAAATACTGCCATAAAACAAGGGTTAATTAAATAAATTAACATATCACATAATATCCCTATATTATGACTGACCAACAAATAAGCTTAGATAAGACACACTACCGAAGGATTTACTCATCTCTCCCCTCCTAGTTCTATTCCCCGATCTCCACCAGAGACCATATCCCTAAGCTCTGATACCAACTGTGACGCCCCCAAAATAGGTATACAAGACCCATTCTGAGTCGCCAAATACATGGTACAGAAAACAAACTACAACTTCAATAATACAATTGTCGTACAAAATACGACAACACATACCGTGAGTTTAAATACAAATATTGTCTTCTAGACAATATCCACACTCAAATAAGTCCCGTTACAATTATTTAAACACTATTTTACGAAATAGTAAGGATCGCTAAAACATCTTTCTAGAACCATCACTCCACTCCCGACTAGTTCTCTCATTATGTTCTCACCTCCCGAGAAAAATGGAACAAAAAGAAAAAGGTGAGCTCAACTAGCCCAATAAAGAATATTATGACTAAGATAATATATAACAAATTATCGCTAGTCTTCAACAGGGAAAAATCTGATAAAATATAATAGCCAACAAGTTTTAGATCAACAACTGAAGCGGAAACAACAATCCATTAGAAGAGTCAAGTAGAGAATGAGTTCTACTATCTTCTAAGATTTAAAAGTCCATCATCAATATTTTATCCTCAGAACAACATCAATATACATCTTTAATCAAATATTTATCTTTGCACTACAAAGCTAAAGATATTCATTTGTATCACCAATTTAGTCATGTTCATCTCAACACTGCTCATCTTTTGCCTACGAGCCAAAGATATTCATCTGTTAATCATTTATCTTTGCACTACAGTCAAGATATTTAGTAATATCATAATTTAGGGACCGAGGATGATGAAAATATTTTAAAGAAAACGAATCCAAAGAAACGGAAGGAAAAATAGTAGGGATTCAGTATAACAGCTTTATCCTAGATCAATAATACTTCATAAATAACAATTTTGAAGCGTAATTCAAAATAAATATCAAAATATGGATACAATCAAAGATAGTAACCACCATGATAGACATCTTGGACAAAAAGAAGAAAATTTCATTTTTTATGAATAGTGTCGATTCGTGAATGAATAGTCAGATACGTGAATAGTAACCCCGACACAAAAAAGTTCCAAATTTGATAAAAATTCAGATCAATACTTCGGCATAATGATATTGAAGAAATAATATCATATATGAAGAAAATAACATCCCCTACCTCAAAATATCAGTACTTCTGATCCGAATATCGGTATAAGGCTAAACGAAACTTGCACTGATGAATAAAAACTCACAAAGTATCTAAACACTCACAAAATACACTCAATAATCTAGAGAGAGAAAGAGAGAAAACTTGTTTCTGGTGTGATTTTCAATTCTAACTTAGCCCTCTATTTATAAGAAAATGTTAGCAGACTTGACCTGCAACCTGATGGCTTTATCTGCTACTATTCCCACCCACCATATTTGAAATAAATTCAGCACATTTCTTCACCAACCACAAGTGGGGCCCACTCAATTCTAGAATTTTCTACCAAAATCTTTATAAATCTAATTTCTGAATCAGTCACCTCTTAAAATTCATAACAAATCATACGTTCATTTTTAACGGTTCAAAATTTGTGGACATATACTCAACTTATATATGTATAACATATCCAAAAATTACAACGATCCAACGGTCGGATTAAAAATTATAACTCACACAATATATCTCAAAAACACTGGTTTAATTTTTAATACCTTCATTCCGACAAAAATAGTGATAAAACACCTCAACATTAACTCCTTCATTTTTAACCACAATAAATATATCCAACATTTATATTCACATAAAATAAATATTTCTTTATCATATGAATCAATAATTAATTATTCATAAATAATATTACAGAATCACATTTATGACAACCAGGCCGTTCCTAGGAAAGAGGGGGCTTTCCAATAAGAATTTCTTCTTATTGGTGCGCAATTAGGTAACCAAACCTCTCCTTGACAGAACTTTCTAGACATTGCCAATAATGCTATCTAATAATATTATTCAAATAATATGAATTATTGATCCGATAATGGGAAATCTTGACAAAGGACAATTATTGAAACAACAATAATATAAAATATCAACGCAAAGAATTATTGAATCAATAAAATAAAATATTGAACGAAGAACTTCATCAGAATAATTATTGAGTAGTGCCTTCTTCACGTAAGGATCAATAATTCATCAATACTCATGCATCCACGCAGACATCGTATTTTAACCACCGGGTATTCCAACGAAGTGTTAATTCGTAATAACTACGTGTTATTATTTATAAAAAACTCAAACTTGTCGCTTTCTTCATCCAACAAATTATTCTATTATGGGGCCCACAAATGATCGCTACGTCGTCATTTAATATTCCCCAATAACAAGAATATTCCACGACCAAACGAATATTCCCCAACACAATGATTATTTTATAACCACTTGCATATTTTGTAAAATTTGCACATTTCACCCATAACCAGAGAATTATATCAAATTAATACCTTATTATTCACAAATATAATTATAGGAAATTCGATTTTATTTATAATAAGTTGGGGTCTTACACGAAAGACTTGCCTTGATCGTTGTTTACCAATATAAGGTTTAATGAAATTACGCTTATCTCGCACTTTACGTGTCCTACACAATTATATAATCATACACATCAACTATTAGTCACATAAAAACACATAGTAATTGTAATGTAACTCTACTCCACATCTCATAATCTTTCCTATTAATTAGCACACAATGTTCAATTAGATTGTGCTAACTTTCAACTTATATCTCACTATATTTAATATTCGCAGTTCATTCAAGTGCTTAAGTCCTGCTAGGACTACTTATTGGTTTTATATTAAATCCATTCCATATCTTATAATATTAATTTCAATTGAATTGAAACACTTTTTAAGTTCATTAACACTTGCACGACGTTTTGACGTTCAATCGTCACACGCCCGATTGGCATCTCTTGTGTATGCTTAATATACTTCTATAACTTATTTAATACATTATTTATTAATGTTAAGCATCATTATATTTACTAATATTCATGTTTTATAACTTAGAATAACATCTTTTATCGTTAGAAGCACTACATATGCATATGTGCATGCCCGACACCCTCCGATTGCCCCCGAAAACACAACAGTCCTAACGATGACCATTTTGACTACTGTTACAGACCTCAACTTGAAAACCTTTAAGATCGAAAGTTGTAGGTCTATTCGTCCTTGTTTCGGATCATCTTGAATCACCTCAATCGGAGTTCGTATGAAAACGTTATGGCCGTTTTACTACAGGAGGTCAAAATTATCGACCTGGATTGCTCACAAGCCAGCAGAGAACTAGGCTAACCAAGGCCGCAATGCGAAATTGGGATCAAGGCGCAATTTCAAAGATCAAAAGTGCGAAGTTCAGCGTTGGGGCTCTATTTTTGGCGCTAGAACATCGAAAACTAAACGAGTAACCACACGAAGACCATTTTCGGTATGTTTAAGAATTTCTAGCAACTAATTACATACATATAACTGATGTAATTTACATATAACCTCACCAAGCATACATATATTAACTTAAAAATATTGAACAACAAATTTAAAAAGACTTAATCCGTAAAAACAATTTATTAAAATTAAAACTCCATGTTTGACATTTGTTAAACACGATGTATATATCAGAATCCTACTAACCACCAATTTGATTACTTTTAAACTACAATTCTCTGTAGTTCATATCCAATTAACATACCCGACTTTCAATTTCACAACTAGCATACAATTGTATCTATAACCTTTGATTTTGTACAACTCAAGTTCATACACGTTTTCACTGTAAAACCAATTCTTCTTTCTCTTTGAACGTATTTTAGCATACAACATATATATACATATATACATGTTAGTTATAACAATTACAATTATAATTACATGTAATATCATAACCAATTCTAAAACATGGTTTATATACACTTTTTGTAAAAACCTAAAAACAGTGAGGTTGAGTTTCAAGAAACATAGAGGCTAAATAGTTATACTATAAAACCTATGTTAAGATTATAAAACATACATTTTTCTTGCTTTTAGAAAAACCATTCACTGAGAATCGCTACTCTGAACTAGCTTTTGAAATCTTAGTCATTTCTCAAATGCTCTCTCTGAAATTTCTCACTCTTTTCTTTCCTTAAACACTTCCCTTTTTCCTTTCTCAGACTTAACCAAATACAATATACGTAACACAACATAAAACTAACGCAGGCGTTTTTTTAAAAAAAAATTGACATTATAATAATTTCCCCTAATCAATTATCAGTTATAAAATTATTATATATATTATTTATATTTAATAAATCAAATTTAAAAATCTAAAAGCCATAAGGCTCCGTTTGGCAAAACTCTTTAAAATTAAAGACTTAATATATTTAAGCCTTGTTTGGCAAAAAAATTTAAAACTACTTTAATTTATTTTAATAACCACTTATAATATAGTTATTTGTCACACTTCTAATTAATTAAGTTTTCATACTTAATTTAATTAATTCTAATAACAATTCATTGCATAATATAATAATTTATTTAATCATTATAAACTCTCTAACTTAATTATTAAATTAAATTAGATTACTATTTCAAAATAATTACTTTCCTTAACTCATTAATTATTTATTAAAAAATAAATAATCAAATCACATAAAATCAATTAAACAAATACTTATTCAACGATAAACACATCCATTAAATATTTATATAATTCAATAAATAAAAAATCTGGATTGTTACATCATTCCCTCCTTACAAGGATTCTGTCCTCAGAATCACAACATAAACCACTCATTCGTTACAATCTTCCCTACTTACAAAGATTTTGTCCCCAGAATCGAAGACACAATTTAAACAAATAACTCAGAGTAATCTTTCATCATTTTATCTAAATATAGATTTTATATTTCCTACTACATTCATTACCTTAACAAATTTTAGGTTTCATTTCATAACTTTCACTTGAACTCAATTTATTCTGAGTATTATATTCTTAACCCATTCATTTCCTTTTCTAAGAATCGCTATCATAAACACTCGGGATATTACATTCACTATTTCTTCTATGAATTTTGTCCTCAAAATTTTTATTCATTCAATCTAACAAAATAGATTTTACACTAATACTTCATTCATTCCTTGGGTTTTATAACCACTTCCTTTCCACAAAGATCGTTCTACAATTATTAACTTTTCTATTAAAATTTTTACATTATTCTTTGATAACTCATATCCTTCTCACTTCAAAATCTCTTTTCTCACTTATTCAACATATTCATCATTCAGTGTTGCATTCTACGACTCACTTCTTTCTAAGGAATACTTTCCCTTTTCACTTCCATCTTCCAGAATAATAAGAATCTTCCACAATTGTTCAATAATTGGGAAGTAGTATGAATAACTCAGGAATTTAAAAGATTCCAAATCATGCTGAGGGTCACGAGACCTTGAACTCTATTCTCTAGGTTTAATAGTGCTTCACCCCCCCTCCCCCCCGGGTTCATCACACTTTAAACCCTCTTTGGCAAAATATTTATCAATCACAAAGACTGAAAACACCCTCCACTCGTACACTAGGTGGCCATCCTATTGTACCACTACGTTGGGCCGCAACGTAGTGTTTTGTAACGACTATATGCATTACGCTCAGTACTTTGGGTGTTAAGCCCTTCGTACTATGTATTGTGCACAAACATTTCAGCGCAAAGTGTAAACTAAGCGCAACCTCTAATAAAAGAGTTGTTCATCTTAGAATTTAAAGTGCAAGCATTCAACTGAGGGTCTAATGACCAAGAACCATGTCCACAGTTATAAGTAATCTTTCAACTTTAACTTTAACAGTCATACGACTATAAGGACTCCAAGGTACTTAGGGGATCAATCCTTCGTACATGTATTGTGCACAAACATTTCAGCGCAAAGTATAAACTAAGCGCAACCCCTAAATAATAGGGTTGTTTATCTCAGCTTTTCAACATCTGAATCCGTACCAAAACAATTTGGTTTGGCATAACTTCTCAAGAAACTCTTGAATTTCATTAATATCTTTCAATATTTGTCTAGTTGAATGAAATAGCATAAACCTCTACAACAATTCGGACATCAACCGAAATATACATATACATACATACATACATATGTATTTTCATATCTTAAAGAAATCTCAAAATCTTTTTATGACGCTATGATACATGCAGAGATCAGATTTCTTGTGGCGCCCCCAAAAGCAGTCCATTCCACCCAACCCATTCTCGAGTCGCCAAATACATGGTACGTAAATAACTACAACTTTATTATTACAACATATAAATCTGTGAGTTTAAATACAGATATTGCCATCTAGACAATATCCACACGCAAATAAATCCCCATCATAATTATTGATACATTATTTTACAAAAATGGTGAGGACTACTAAATAACTCTCTCTAGAACCTTCATTCCATACCCCGACTAGTACTCGCTACATTCTCGCTTCCTGAGAAGAAAAATGGAACAACAAGGAAAAGGGTGAGCTCGACTAGCCCAGTAAAGAATATTATGACTAAGATAATATACAACAAATTATCGTTAGTCTTCAACAGGGAAAAATATAATAGAATACAATAGACAACAAGTTTTAAATCAATATTCGCAGCGGAAATAATAATTCATTAGAAGAGTTAAGTAGAGAATGCAAACTACTATCTTCTATGTATGAATTTTAAAGTTCATCATCAATATTTTTATCCCTGTAACATCAATCAATATATATCTGGAATCATATATTCATCCTTGCACTACAGGCCAAGGACATTCACCAGTTGGTCATGTTCATCTAAACACCTGTTCATCTTTGCACTACGGGCCAAAGATATTCATCAGAAATCATTCATCTTTGCACTACGGGCCAAAGATATTCATCAAAAATCATTCATCTTTTGCACTATAAAGCAAAGATATTCATCATAACTCATTCATCTTTGCCTTACAAAAGCAAAGATATTCAATAATATCATTATTTAAGACTGAGGATGATGAAAAATATTTTAAAGAAACGAATCCAGTGAAACAAAATGACAAGGATTAAGGATTAAGGATTCGTACTTTGTTTTATCCACGTCCAAAAATACCTCAAAAATAATCATAGTGGTGTAAAATTCAAGAATGATCAAAACATGGATACAATCAAAGCTAGTATCCATAATAGATATTTTGGACAAAAAGAAGAAATTTCATTTTTCGGTGAATAGTGCCGTATTCGTGAATAGTGTCGTATACGTGAATAGTGCCGTATACGTGAATAGTAACTCCGACACCAAAAGATAGAAATTTCACAAAAAACATCTTCACGCTTCGTGAATAGTACTCGTGAATAGTAACTCGTGAATAGTAACTCATGAATAGTAACCCCGACATGAAAAAGTTCCAAATTTGATAAAAATTTCCAACCAATATTTCAGCATAATGATATTGAAGAAATAATATCATTTGAGAAGAAAATAACATCCCTTACCCAGAAAGACAAGATTTCTAGTTGAAACACCCTGATATATAAGCTATGACTTGAACTTGCACCGTAGTATAGCAATACCCAAAGTATACTCAAAATACTCACAAGAATACGCCGATAATATAGAGAGAGAAAACTTGAGCTACGTGTGTGATTTTCAATTCTAACCTAAGCACTATTTATAGGAAATTGCTTAGAACACCAAAGCGTAAATTTAATATAATATTATTATTTATAATAATAATTCCTACAAGACACCTTGAATCTGAATTTCAGCAACTTTTCATGTGTTCAATGAGGGAACCAAATGAAAAAACGTTTTGTAAATAAAAATATTTTAAACTTCCAAAATCATTTATTTGAACTTTGGAACTTCAATAATTCACAATAAATAGTCCTTTTGCCGTAAAATTCAAATCTCATGAGTTTTTATAGGAAATTCCATTCTCTACAACTTTACAGAAGAAAGTTTTTCCAAATTCCAAACAGAAATTGACCGAAATCCATAAATGGGCGATTTTACGGTATATAATCAAATTTCACCAATAAATGGGGTCCACCGACATGTTTAACATGTTTTAAACATTTTGGTAACAAAAATACTCCTCCTCCACATATACTCATATATCCCACATTCATCGTAAAAATATCATCGTTAATATATTATTAAAATAATATATTTAAATGAATTATTTTATCGTAAAAAGATAAAATATTAATTTTCAACAATTGTCACTATAAAAAATTTTCCATCTATATCCACATAAAATCAATATTTTCCTCATCATATGAATCAATAATTAATTATTCACAAATAATATTACGTAATCACAATATTGATTGACCAGTGGCCTCTAGGAAAGAGGGGGCTTTCAATAAGAATTTCTCCTTCTTGGCCGCGCAATTAGGTGACCAAACCTCTCCTTAGACAGAACTTTCTAGACATTGCCAATAATGTTATCTAATAATATTATTCAGATAATATGAATTATTGGTTCGATAATGAAAAATACTATGTAATGACAATTATTGAAACAACAGCAATATAAAATATCAACGCAGCAATTATTAAATCAATAAAATAAAATACTGAACAGTAATTACTGTAACCATTATTGAGTAGTGCCTTCTTACGTAAGAATCAATAATTGGTGCAATCTGGTGTCTTCTTGTGAAATAACGCGTATTCATCGTGTTTTAACCACCGGGTATTCCAACAATTAAAATTTGGTATAACAACTACTGTGCTTATTTTTAAACAACTTATTTTGTCATTTTCTTCCTCCAATCTCTTTCCGTTATGGGGCCCACACATGGTCTGCTTGATGTCATCTAATATTCCCAACAAGCATCTAATATTCCACGACCAAACGAATATTCTCCGACAATAATGAATATTATATCACCACTTGCTTATTTAAAATATTTGCGCATTTTACCCATAACTAACCACATTAATCAAATCCACCCTTACTATTTCAAAATAATAAATAAAGGAAATTCCTTTTTATTTAAAAAATTTCGGGGTCTTACAACCTCCCCTCCTTATGAAATTTCGTCCTCGAAATTGACGTACGTACCTGGTGTTTCAAAAAGATGAAAATACCTCGCTTTCATTTTCGTTTCCAACTCCCAGGTTATTTCCTCAATAGCATGGTTTCTCCACAAAACTTTAACTTGTGGTATAACTTCGGTACATAGGACATGTTCTTTCCTCTCCAAGATCTTGACAGGTACCTCCTCGTGACGTTAAGTCTTCTTTATCTTGTCCTGGTTCTAACTCAATGACGTGGTTTGGGTCGTCCACATATTTACGTAACATCGATCGTGTGAAAAACGCGTTATGAACACGCGTCATACTTGGCGGTAAACGAGTCTATATGCCACAGTTCCTATTCGATCGAGAATTTCAAATGGATTAATAAATCGAAGGTTTGAGTTTTCCTCACCTCACCGATTCTCTCTTTTAAAATAACAACTTCTTGCACCTCCTTCTTCAAATTCATCAGCTCCGGTGTGTAGCTTGAACAACTTTAACTTTATCGATTAAAGTCGATTATACTCGTATATCATCACGTGGGTACCTAGATTTTTCATCTCCATCTCTATTATTTGTAAATTATACGAAATTAGTTTTTGACAATATCGTACTCGTACTTGTATACGATCTTCTACTCAACACGTCAGCTACCACGTTCGTTTTTCCAGGATGGCATGGTCGAACATGTCTGAAATGAGTCTCCTCTTGAGTTCTTCGAAGCTATTCCCACATTCTTTGCTCCATTCGAATTTTGTATCTTTACTGAGTCACCAGCATTAATGGAGTAGCGATTCGAGAATATCCTTCAACGAATCTCCGATAATAACCAACTAAGCCTGAAAGCTACATATTTAGATTCAAAGCTTAGGTTGTTCTCAATGCTGACTCACATCCCAATCTTGGATAGCGTTTACAATGACACCTATCGCTTTACTATCGCATCGAAATTTGGTGTCCCCTACGGAGAGTCGGCTTGTACATTCCGAAAGAAGTCACCGGATAAAGGCTCGGTATCAACTTCTACAATTGGGTTTTAACTCCTCAAGTTCAATAGGAGCCATTCGATATGAGATTTTAGAAATGGGTTTTGTCTGGATTTAAAGTCGATACAAATTCAATATCACGCTCGGGGTAGGCCAAGAAATTCTTCAGAAATACGTCGGGAAAAATCAATAACAACGGAATATTATTCAAATCGACGTGTCTTTATTCAAATCCATAACATGGACTAAGAAAGCTTGACATTCGTTTTTAATAAACAAATGGCTTTATAATTTAATATGAAAGAGTTTGACTTCAATGGTTTGGTTGCTTGAATTGAATAACAAAGTTGCTTAAGAATATGAAAACTAACAACCTTACGAAAGCAATCAATTTTGGCATGATGAGTAGTTAACCTTAA
This sequence comes from Panax ginseng, assembly GCA_020205605.1. Taxonomy (NCBI): domain Eukaryota; kingdom Viridiplantae; phylum Streptophyta; class Magnoliopsida; order Apiales; family Araliaceae; genus Panax; species Panax ginseng. The sequence goes on along the minus strand of CM035145.1, from coordinate 66,621,477 downwards.
AATCACATCAAAAACAAATATCTCTATAGAAATAAGGTTAACGGTAATGTGATAGTGCCAACTTTGAATCAAGCAAGATTTCTAAACAATGGATGTAATGAAAGTTTCTCTAACTGAGTCTCCATAAATAGGTCAAAGTCTAATTTCTCCGTAGTCAAGTTCAAACGTTGAGCGCAAGCAAGAGATAAAAGAATGGGTAGAACCAAAGATCTTATAAGGTATAAACTTTGCAAGAATTTATACTTAACTAACCCGTGCTAACTTCGTTCGGGTTACTCGCTTTTTGAGAAGTCACGAAAAACGCTTTTCCAGTAATCATTGACTTTGACTTTTCTGGGACATCCTTTTGAGTCACCATCCCCGCTGGACTTGGTTTCGCTACCGTACACTCTCGAGCTATATGTCCTTCCTTTCCATAATTATAGCATACCGAACTGTTGTGGCGGGTTTGACCGATATGTCCCTCTTTCCGCATTTATAGCATATACGATGGGTGGTCGTTCTCCTCCCTTGGAACCGATTCTTCTTTGGCACCGACGTCTTCACATGGTTATTGTTGAACCTTCTCTTCTTGAAATGTCCACTTGAGTCACCTCTCCTATTATCATGGCCACGATTACCACCCGAGTGGTTACCGCCTTTGTCCGTATTCTTTCCTCCCCGCTGGTTATCATCATTTTGATGATCATTGCCACCGAAATATGACCACAGTTGTGGTCCCTCGGTTGAACATACTCGTTATCACGCTCTAATAATTGAGCCCTGCATTTACAACATCCTAATATAAAGAAAATTTATGAGAGATAAGATATTGTCGAATCTCGGGTTTTAGACCCCTCAGAAACATACGCGTCATTCGTTCCTCATTTTCCACCAAATGAGGTGCAAACCTGGACAACTCCGCAAACTTCGCCTCATACTGAGACACCGTCATGTTGTTCTGCTCCAGTCTAATAAACTCCACTTCCTTCATATGACGAACACTTTCAGGAAAGTATTTGTCATTAAATAGTTTCTGAAACGTCTCCCAAGACATGCTGAGTGCAGCTGGATGGGTACGCTTCACAGACTCCCACCAGTAGTCTGCCTCGCCACGGAACATAAAGGTGGCGAATGGAACCTTCTGTTCCTCCGTGCATCCCAAGACATCGAATATCTTGGTGATTTGCTTGACCCATGTTTCCGCCATGATCGGATCAGGCTTTCCCTTAAATTCTGGTGGTCCCAACTCTTTGAACTGCTTGGCTGTGACAACCCGTGAATTGCTATCATTTCCTCCTATGTTTTGAACACGAGTCTCCCTCGTCTGATTTTGCATGAACTGCAAAAAGCTTCTAAACATCCCGTCGTTTATCGTCTGCTCAGTGGTGTTGTTTACAGGAGGTACATTGCCAGCCTGTTGCACGTTCTCCTCGTTGGTAAGTACAGGCATCTCCACGGTCTCATTCACTCCACTGTTAATATTCTCAGTCGACATTCTCAAATACTGTCATAAAACAAGGGTTAATTAAGGAAATCAATATATCACATAATATCCCTATATACTAACCAACTAACAAATAAGCTTAGGTAGGACACACTAGCGAAGGATTTACTCGTCTATCCCCTCCTAGTTCTATTCCCCGATCTCCGCCAGATATCATATCCCTAAGCTCTGATACCAACTGTGACGCCCCCAAAACAGGTCCATTCCACCCAACCCATTCTGAGTCGCCAAATACATGGTACAGAAATAACTACAACTTTATTATTACAACATATAAACTGTGAGTTTAAATATAGATATTGCCATCTAGACAATATCCACACGCAAATAAATCCCCATCATAATTATTGATACATTATTTTACAAAAATGGTGAGGACTACTAAATAACTCTCTCTAGAACCTTCATTCCATACCCCGACTAGTACTCGCTACATTCTCGCTTCCTGAGAAGAAAAATGGAACAACAAGGAAAAGGGTGAGCTCGACTAGCCCAGTAAAGAATATTATGACTAAGATAATATACAACAAATTATCGTTAGTCTTCAACAGGGAAAAATATAATAGAATACAATAGACAACAAGTTTTAAATCAATATTCGCAGCGGAAATAATAATTCATTAGAAGAGTTAAGTAGAGAATGCAAACTACTATCTTCTATGTATGAATTTTAAAGTTCATCATCAATATTTTTATCCTGTAACATCAATCAATATATATCCGAATCATATATTCATCCTTGCACTACTGTGCCAAGGACATTCACCACCGGGGTCATGTTCATCTAAACACTGTTCATCTTTGCACTACTGGGCCAAAGATATTCATCGAAATCATTCATCTCTTTGCACTACTGGGCCAAAGATATTCATCGAAATCATTCATCTTTGCACTACAAAGCCAAAGATATTCATCATAACTCATTCATCTTTTGCACTACAACAGCCAAAGATATTCAATAATATCATTATTTAAGACTCGAGGATGATGAAAATATTTTTAAAGAAACGAATCCAAAGAAACAAAATGACAAGGATTAAGGATTAAGGATTCGTACTTTGTTTTATCCACGTCCAAAAATACCTCAAAAATAATCATAGTGGTGTAAAATTCAAGAATGATCAAAACATGGATACAATCAAAGCTAGTATCCATAATAGATATTTTGGACAAAAAGAAGAAATTTCATTTTTCTATTGAATAGTCCGATTCGTGAATAGTGTCGATATCGTGAATAGTCTTGAGTATCGTGAATAGTAACTCCGACACCAAAAGATAGAAATTTCACAAAAAACATCTTCACGCTTCGTGAATAGTACTCGTGAATAGTAACTCGTGAATAGTAACTCATGAATAGTAACTCATGAATAGTAACCCCGACATGAAAAAGTTCCAAATTTGATAAAAGTTCCAACCAATATTTCAAGGATAATGATATTGAAGAAATAATATCATTTGAGAAGAAAATAACATCCCTTACCTCGAAAAGACAAGATTCTAGTTGAAACACCTGGATATAAAGCATGACTTGAACTTGCACCAGTATAGCAATACCCAAAGTATACTCAAAATACTCACAAGAATACGCTCGATAATATAGAGAGAGAAAAACTTCAGCTTACGTGTGATTTTCAATTCTAACCTAAGCACCTATTTATAGAAATTGCTTAGAATACCAAAGCGAAAAATTTAATATAATATTATTATTTATAATAATAATTCCTACGCACACCTTGAATCTGAATTTCAGCAACTTGTCATGTGTTCAATGAGGGAACCAAATGAAAAAAACGTTTTTGTAAATAAAAATATTTTAAACTTCCAAAAATCAATTATTTCGGAGCTTCGGAACTTCAATAATTCACAATAAATAGCCCTTTTGCCAGAAAATTCAAATCTCACGAGTTTTTATAGGAAATTCAATTCTCTACAACTTTACAGAAGAAAGTTTTTTCCAAATTCCAAACAGAAATTGACCGAAATCCATAAATGGGCGATTTTACTGTGCTATAATCAAATTTCAAATCAATAAATGGGGTCCACAAACATGTTTAACATGTTTAAAACATTTTTGGTAACAAAATACTCCTCCTCCACATATACTCATATATCCCACATTCATCGTAAAAATATCATCGTTAATATATTATTAAAATAATATATTTAAATGAATTATTTTATCAGAAAAAGATAAAATATTAATTTTCAACAATTGTCACTATAAAAATTTTCTCCATCTATATCCACATAAAATCAATATTTTTCTCATCATATGAATCAATAATTAATTATTCACAAATAATATTACAGAATCACAATATTGACAACTAGGCAGTTCCTAGGAAAGAGGGGGCTTTCCAATAAGAATTTCTCCTTACTACAAGTGCAATTAATTAGGTGACCAAACCTCTCCTTAGATGAACTTTCTAGACATTGCCAATAATGTTATCTAATAATATTATTCAGATAATAATATGAATTATTGGTTCGATAATGAAAAAATACTATGTAATGACAATTATTGAAACAACAAAGAATATAAAATATCAACGCAAAGAATTATTAAATCAATAAAATAAAATAATCGAATAAAGAATTATCGTAACCATTATTGAGTAGTGCCTTCTTACGTAAGAATCAATAATTGGTGCAATACCGGTGTCTTCTATGTGCAATAACGCGACATCGTGTTTTTAACCACCGGGTATTCCAACGATTAAATCGGTAACAACTACGCCTGTTATTTTTAAATAACTTATTTTTGTCGCTTTTCTTCCTCCAATCTCTTTCCGTTATGGGGCCCACACATACGGTCGTGTTGGTCGCATTTAATATTCTCTGAAAGCATTTAATATTCCACGACCAAAACGAATATTCTCCTAATAATAATGAATATTATATCACCACTTGCTTATTTAAAATATTTGCGCATTTTACCCATAACTAACCACATTAATCAAATCCACCCTTACTATTTCAAAATAATAAATAAAGGAAATTCCTTTTTATTTAAAAAAATTTCGGGGTCTTACATTTACAGTCCATTGAAGATTCCGTCATTTGGTGATTTTATCATACTACATCATACCATAGTGGGCTGACGATCCTTTGATCACATCCAACACTAGGTAATACTGCATTGATGACTCCATCATTTTTATCACCTTTGCACTAGGTTACATGATGCATTAATGATATAAAATACATTTTGATATATTGCAAATCATTTTTGTCTAGCCGAAGCAATTAGCATAGACATACGAATAACAGTATTGTTGTTAAAACTCATTGGTTCCATCATTTGATCCAATGTTTTTCAAGAAAATAAAAGTGTAAACATCAGCACGAAGTCAATAAATTTCGAAAGTCTAGCATAACTAGTAGATTTAGAATACCTATGCTTCCACCATCAACTCCACTTTCTATAATGATCCATTGCTTAATAGGTCTATCTATTCCTATCATCCTCAATACTCCATTTACATTTATCTATACCCAGGTTCATCAACTTACCACCAATTATGAGTTCAGGAACTTGCCACAATCATATGAGTTTAAGAACTTATCCTAGTCAGACCATAGGCATCCATTCGCTGAGGGGTTCAAAAACATACCATATAATTATGAGTCACGAACCTACCATAAGTATGAGTTTTAAGAACTCGTACTTAACCTTATAATATTCTCTAACTATACTCTACCTATCTCATTATACACATGAGAAAAGAATCACCTTCTCAATGGTGCATATAGCAAATAAATACGACACAAACATTCCAATGATTATCAATGTGATAAATTGAGTGCAAGCACAAAACCCTCGCCCATACAAAGATTTGTACAACTCAGTCATCACAGGAGTCCTCAATTGAAACCCCACCTAACTCTATCTTGCTCTTAACTTGCTCTTTGCTCGATACGAATTCCTCGTATCACATTATCTATAACTCCTCATGAGTTTTTCTCGTACTATCATAGTACATTATCTTCATAGCATCAAGCTATAATCATTCAACCATTACAAACCATCTTCCTTTTATAACTTAAATAGATCACGTCGTGATCTTATTCTATAATCATCTCCCTTAAAATTCTTTTCTTAACTCGTGATCGTTTTGTTTTACGATCCTATTTCATTCCCTTTTTTTCATCATTTACGACATTATTCGTTATCTTGGCTATTAGAGTTAGGAAACTCCCATTTCTTATCTTTATATCTCTTCAAGATTCTTTTGTTGAACCTACTTATTTATATAACAATTCTTCCTTTAAGAATTTCTAACTTCATTTGCATTGCTCAACATTCCATTTAAGGTTTACACTTTCATCACACGTATCCATTTACTAAACTTGGTACACATCGAGTCTCTAACAGTTTCAATATGGTACGCTAAGTGTTTTTTCACAAACAACCAACAAACTAAGTTTCGAGTTACTAGTTCGTATATACCTCCGCTCTATGAAGGAATCGTTTAGCCCAGATACCATACATCAACTACTAAAGAGTACAATTGCACCATACTTAGATATAACTCTCTATTCTTAACTTCTTTATCATTCTCTTCTTATAGACATTGTCTATATATTATCACCTTACATACTTATTATTGGAGTTAGGTAACCCCACATTCATATTCCTTATAACTATGTGAGATTCTTCTTTGAATCCTCTTTCGCATGTTTTAAATCCCTTCTTTATAAATTTCTTAAATTACTTCTTATAATTCAAACTGTATTTCAGCTTATTCTTTCATTATCTTCACCTCTCTTCTCTAATGTTATAGCCTAAGGTACTCCTACCTAAGGTTTATAACCTACAACTTTGATACCAACTTGTAATGACCCCAAAATCCATACAATTTAAATCTCAACTTCGGTCGCTAACCATACATTAAATCTCTAATTTTACATCATTATTCAATATTAAAAAAACTAAAATTGCGGAATATTTAAAACGTTTATACATTTCCTACTTTCTTGCCCTGAATCGCAACCTTTACATTACATCTCTTTTATTCAATCTTATATCATGAATCGTTACAACAAAATGACTATACAAAGTCTTACATCATAACTAAATATCCATATACATTGGATAGCTCAACTTACAATTCAACAACATGTTACATTCAAAATTTGAAATACATTTCTCATAAAACATAAGTAATGTTCGTGAATATAGATCTCTATAACTCACTTAGCACATATCTTTACCTTAAAATCTTGACCTGCAAAAGTGGTTATTTTCAAGAGTGAGCTCGACAGCCCAGCAAAGTCTAACAATTTTCATGCATCACATAGCACATAATAACATGCTCGATATAGATCTCATTAAAGTAATATGGCATACATACTTTTAATTCACATAACAAATACAGAGATTGAGTTCCTTACTCAATCATCATTACTTAGCCAAAACAATGTTGTCATATATCGACTTTAACATTTCATGATTTCAACATGCATAACATATCATGCAATTTAAAATAGTTTATCAAGTCCACGTAGAAAATAGGAACCGAAAGACTTGCCTTGATCATTTTTTACCAATAACAGTTTAACAGCTTACAGTTATCTGCACTTCACGTGCCCTACACAATTATATAATCAAACACATCAACTATTAGTCACATAACAACACATAGTAATCGTAATGTAAACTCTACTCCACATCTCATAATCTTTCCTATTAATTAGCGCACAATGTTCAATTTGATTGTGTTAACTTTTAACTTATATCTCACTATATTTCATATTCGAAGTTCATTCAAGTGCTTAAGTCTTACTAGGAATACTTATTGGTTTTATATTAAATCCATTCCATATCTTATAATATTCATTTCAATTAAATTGAAACACTTTTTAAGCTTATTAACACTTGGCACAGCGTTTGGACGATCAATCGTCACACGCCCGATTTGCATCTCTTGTGTATGCTTACTATGCTTCTATAACTTATCTAATACATTATTTATTAATGTTAAGCATCATTATATTTACCAATATTCAAGTTTTATAACTTAGAATAACATCTTTTATCGTCAGGAGCACTACACATGCATATGTGCATGCTCGACGCCCTCCGATTGCCCCCGAAAACACAACAATCCTAAAGATGACCATTTTGACTACTGTTACAGACCTCAAATGGAAAAACGTAAAGAACAAAAGTTGTAGGTCTACTCGTCCTCATTCCGTATCATCTTGAATCACCTCAATCGGAGTTCGTATGACAATGTTATGGCCATTTTACTATAGGAGGTCAAAACTGTCCGAACTAGACTACAATTCCGGCACTGGGACGTGAGGACTAAACTAGCCAATGGCGCCGGGGCACAAAATTTGGCAATCAAGGCACGAATTTCAGCTACCGGGAGCGAATATCGTGAGTCATGCGCAATTTCAAAGATCGGGCTCCATTTTTGGCGTTGAAGCCAAAAACTAATGAATCGAGCACACGAAGACCATTTTCATTCATTTAAGAAATTCTAGCAACTAATTACATACATATAACTGATGTAATTTACACATAACCTCACCAAGCATACATATATTAACTTAAAACTCTTTGAACAACAAATTTAGAAAGACTAAATCCGTAAAAACAATGTTTTAAAATTAAAACTCCATGTTTGACATTTGTTAAACACAGCGTATACTGTAAATCCTACTAACCACTAATTTGATTACTTTTAAACTACAATTCTCTGTAGTTCATATCCAATTAACATACCCGACTTTCAATTTCACAACTAGCATACAATTGTATCTATAACCTTTGATTTTTTACAACTCAAGTTCATACACGTTTTCACTGTAAAACCAATTCTTCTTTCTCTTTTAACGTATTTTAGCATACAACATATATATACATATATACATGCTAGTTATAACACTTACGATTATAATTACATGTATTATCATATCCAATTCTAAAACTTGGTTACAAACACTTTTTGTAAAAACCTATATATAGTGAGGTTGAGTTTCAAGAAACATAGAGGCTAAATAGTTATACTATAAAACCTATGTTAAGATTATAAAACATACATTTTTGTTGCTTTTAGAAAAACCATTCACTAAGAATCGCTACTATGAACTAGCTTTTGAAATCTCAGTCTTTTCTCAAATGCTCTCTTTGAAATTTCTCAGACTCTTTTCTTTCCTTAAACACTTCCCTTTTTCCTTTCTCAGACTTAACCAAATACAATATACGTAACACAACATAAAACTAACGCAGACATTTTTTTAAAAAAAACTGACATTATAATAATTGCCCCTAATCAATTATCAGTTATAAAATTATTATATATATTATTTATATTTAATAAATCAAATTTAAAAATTAAAGACTTAATATATTTAAGCCTTGATTGGCAAAATAAATTAAAACTACTTTAATTTATTTTAATAACCATTTATAATATAGTTATTTGTCACACTTCTAATTAATTAAGTTTTCATACTTAATTTAATTAATTCTAATAACAATTCATTGCATAATATAATAATTTATTTAATCATTATAAACTCTCTAACTTAATTATGAAATTAAATTAGATTACTATTTCAAAATAATTACTTTACTTAACTCATTAATTATTTATTAAACAAATAAATAATCAAATCACATAAAATTAATTAAACAAATACTTATTCAACGATAAACACATCCATTAAATATTTATATAATTCAATAAATAAAAAATCTGGATTGTTACATTTTAAGTTCATTAACACTTAGCACGACGTTTCGACGTTCAATCGTCACAAGCCCGATTTGCATCTCTTGTGTATGCTTACTATGCTTCTATAACTTATCTAATACATTATTTATTAATGTTAAGCATCATTATATTTACTAATATTCATATTTTATAACTTAGAATAATATATTTTATCGTCAGAAGCACTACACATGCATATGTACATGCCCGACGCCCTACGATTGCCCTCGGAAACACAACAGTCCTAACAATGACCATTTTGACTACTGTTATAGACCTCAAATTGAAAATCTTTAAGAACGAACGTTTTAGGTCTATTCGTCCTCGTTCCGGATCATCTTGAATCACCTCAATCAGAGTTCGTATGAAAACGTTATGGCCATTTTACTATAGGAGGTCAAAAACTATCCGACCCAGACTTACATTACGGTAGCGGCCATGAGAACTAGGCTAACCAAGGGCTACCAGAGGGCTTAAATTGGCACCAAGGGCGCAATTTTAATGCTGGGGCTCTATTTTTGGCGCTAGGGCGCCAAAAACTAACATAACCGAGCACGAAGACCATTTTCGGTGTGTTTAAGAATTTCTAGCAACTAATTACATATATATAACTGATGTAATTTACACATAACCTCACCAAGCATACATATATTAACTTAAAACTACTGAACAACAAATTTAGAAAGACTAAATCCGTAAAAACAATGTTTTAAAATTAAAACTCCATGTTTGACAGTTGATAAACACAGTGAATACTGTAAATCCTACTAACCACCAATTTGATTACTTTTAAACTACAATTCTCTGTAGTTCCTATCCAATTAATATACCCGACTTTCAATTTCACAACTAGCATACAATTATATCTATAACCTTTGATTTTGTACAACTCAAGTTCATACACGTTTTCACTGTAAAACCAATTCTTTTTTCTCTTTGAACGTATTTTAGCATACAACATATATATATATATATATATATATGCTAGTTATAATATTTACAATTATAATTACATGTAATATCATAACCAATTCTAAACCATGGTTTACAGACACTTTTTGTAAAAACCTTATACACAATGAATGGATTTCAAGAACACAGAGACTAAGTAATTATATTATAAAACATATCTGTTAAGAGTATAAAATATACCTTTAATTTGTTCTGACAACACTTGTTAATCTAATAGCTTCGACGAACTCAGAATTTGTTTTGGGAATCATAGCCCTTTCACTCTCAAACTCTCTCTGAACTTTTCTCAGACAACCTTCTATTTTCCTTAGGCTTAAGACAAAAACAATATACGTAAACTAAAAACCAACGCACTTTTCAAATGTTTAAAACCCAAACGTAACTGCCATATACTAATGACCCTATTAAACTATCAGTTGCCAAATATATTATATATTATTTATATTTTGTTTAATTTAATTTATATTACTAATAAATCAAATTTAAAAATCCAAAAGCCATAGGGCTTTGTTTGGCAAAATTATTTAAAATTAAAGACTTAATATATTTAAGCCTTGTTTGGTAAAATATATTAAAACTACTTTAATTTATTTTAATAACCACTTATAATATAGCTATTTGTCACACTTCTAATTAATTAAGTTTTCATACTTAATTTAATTAATTCTAATAACAATTCATTGTATAATATAATAATTTATTTAATCATGATAAACTCTCTAACTTAATTATTAAATTAAATTAGATTACTATTTCAAAATAATTATTTTCCTTAACTCATTAATTATTTATTAAACAAATAATTAACCAAATTAAATTGAATCAATTACACAAATATTTATTCCACGATAAACACCTCCGTTAAATATTTATATAATTCAATAACTATTTAAATATTATAATTAAAAATCTGTATTATTACATTTGTTGCATCATTTCACCATCGACATGGTCCAGTGCCAACCCTCGCTCCGGTGTAAGTGCTTTTGTCACCATGTAGTCGTAACGGTTGGCAGCGGCGACACTTTTGAATTTTCGTCGATCAAAGGTCAGTGTTGGTTGTATAGTGTTAGATCCCAAATTTATGAAATAAAAGTATTCAATTTTCTTATAATTATTATTTTATTTTGTAAATGGTTAAATTGATAAAAGGTTAAAGTTAAGGGTGATATTTGAAAATTTTTGCAAAGTAAGCAAGTTGTTATTCGTTGTGCCGGGGAATATTAGATTGGTCGGGGAATATTCATTTTCACAGGGAATATTCGTACGACGACATAATCATTGGTGGACCCCATAACGGAAGTATTGTCGTATTTAGAAAACGACAAAATTATCTTTTTATAAAAATAACTATGAAAAGTGTTACCAAGTTAAACCGTTGAACTACCCCGAATAATAAAAGTACGATGTACGTGTGGTTGCATAGTAGCACACGATATTGATTATTGATGCCTACATTAGAAGTCACTTAGTTATACTCAATTATTGCTACAGTAATTGTTGCATCATATCTCTCGTATTATTGATTCAACTATTGTTACAGTATCATCTGCATAATATGTTATATTATTAAATCAATAATTGAGACGGCAAAGTTATTCATATTATTATGTGCAATATTGACAATGTCTAGAAGTTCTGTCAACGAGAGGTTTGGTCACCTAATTGCGCGCCAATAAGGAGAAATTCTTACCGGAAAGCTCCATCTTTCCTGGGAACGACCTGGTTGTTAAACATTACGAGTTATAATATTAATGATGAATAAGTTCGTGTTGATTAAAGATGAAATTGATAGTTCCATTGTGTTGGAATTATTAGTATTAGTGGAAATTGACATTTATTTCGATAATAATTGATGTCTGGAGGTTATATTGACCAATCGGGTAATTAACCGGATAAAAGAGCAATTAATTGCTATTGATTCACATGATTATAACTATTTGTTCACATATGTGTACTATTGATTCACATTCTTGTACTATTAGGGGAGTTGGTGCAAGATTGATAATACTTGCAAGACTAACTTAAAAATAGAGGTATAGATGGAGGTACTATACTGTAATTCGTATTTTCACATGTCTAAAACTATTGATTCACATGATTTACTATTGATTCATGTGATTTACTATTAGAGGAGGTGGTCCAAGTTTGATAATACTTGCAGGTCTAAATTAAAAATAAAGGAAAAGAGGAAGGTATTATACTGTAATATTTCGAGCCACAAAATGTGCAATTATTGAAACTATATTTTCCTATAAATAGAAGCTCATTCTTCCTTCATTTCTCACCAATTCACTAAAGCTATAGAATAATTATTATAGAGAGAAAGAAGAAGAGAAGTCTGCTACCTCACTATTCTAGTATCCAGTTATCTTCTAAGGTAATAAGAGAGTTGCCGGGTCGAGCGGGGATAATAGGGGAATATAACGGTGGTCTATAGCTGTTGAGGTTCTCCCTAAATAGTATGGAAATAATTTTGAGGGCATCACAAATGGTATCAGAGCTTAGGGATATTGTCGCTAGTGGAGATATGAGTCTAGAACTAGAAGGGGAGAGACGAGGAATATACTTCGCTAGTGTGTGACTTACCTAAGCCAAAATTTTACTTGATAAGTTGACAATTTGTGATATGTCAATTGACCTTTGTTTTGAAGATATATTCTAGAACGATATCTGAAATACAGGAGATGAGCAATGGAAAAAAAATCATGATACAGAGGATATAATCGAGAAGGTATAATCTAAAAAGAAAGCAAGGTATTCTCATCTCTTCGAATACCAGGTACGTACGTAAATTTTGAGGGCGAAATTTCATAAGGAGGGGAGATTGTGAGATCCCAAATTTTATGAAATGAAAGTATTCAATTTTTTTATAATTATTATTTTATTTCGTAAATAGTTAAATTGATAAAAGGTTAAAGTTAAGGGTGATATTTGAAAATTTTTGCAAAGTAAGCAAGTTGTTATTCGTTGTGCTGGGGAATATTCGATTGGACTGGGAATATTCGTTTTCACAGGGAATATTCATATGACGGCATAATCATCGGTGAACCCCACAACGGAAGTATTGTCGTATTTAGAAAACGACATAATTATCTTTTTATAAAAATAACGGCGAAAGTGTTACCGTTAAAACTATTGAACTACCCGGTAGTAAAAGTACAGTAATACGCATGGTTGCATAGTAGCACACGGTATTGATTATTGATGCTTACATGAGAAATCACTTAGTTATACTCAATTATTGCTACAGTAATTGCTGCATCATATTTCTCATATTATTGATTCAATTATTGTCACAGTATTATCTGCATAATATGTTATATTATCAAATCAATAATTGAGATGACAAAGTTATTCATATTATTATTTGCAATATTGATAATGTCTAGAAGTTCTGTCAAGGAGAGGTTTGGTCACCTAATTGCGCGCCAATAAGGTGAAATCCTTATCAGAAATCCCCTTCTTTCCTGGGTACAACCTGATTGTTAAATATTGTGAGTTATAGTATTAATGATGAATAAGTTCGTGTTGATTAAAGATGAAATTGATAGTTCCATCGTGTTGGAATTATTAGTGTTAGTGGAAATCGACATTTATTTCGATAATAATTGATGTCTGGAGGTTATATTGACCAATCGGGTAATTAACCGGATAAATGAGCAATTAATTGCTATTGATTCACATGATTATAACTATTTGTTCACATGTGTGTACTATTGATTCACATTCTTGTACTATTAGGGGAGTTGGTGCAAGATTGATAATACTTGCATGACTAAGTTAAAAATGTAGGTATAGATGGAGGTACTATACTGTAATTTATATTTTCACATGTCTAAAACTATTGATTCACATGATTTACTATTGATCCACATTATTTACTATTAGGGGAGGTGGTTCAAGTTTGATAATACTTGCAGGTCTAAATTAAAAATAAAGGAAAAGAGGAAGGTATTATACTGTAATATTTTGAGCCCCAAAACGTGCAATTATTGAAATTATATTTTCCTATAAATAGAAGCTCATTCTTCCTTCATTTCTGACCAATTCACTAAAGCTATAGAGCAATTATTATAGAGAAATTATAGAGAGAAAGAAGAGGAGAAGTCTGCTACCTCACTATTTAAGTATCCAGTTTTCTTCTAAAGTAATAAGAGTGTTGCCGGGTCGAGCGGGGATAACAGGGGAATAGAATGGTGGTCTATAGCTGTTGAGGTTGTCGCTAAATAGTATGGAAATAATTTTGTTGAGAACTTTAGATAAGTGTGTCATATTGTATACATCATTTGATATTTAATTTTGGTGAACCGAATAGGGTGAGGTGAACCCAACTTTGGAAGGGTGTTTTGCCACTATCATACAAGATGTCTAATGACATACAACGTCGTGTTATCATAAGACATGGTTGTGCTCATCCACTTGCTGAGTATATCTACGAGAACTACCTATATGATCTTGGAGTTTATTTGAAATATAATTTTCACTTGGAGACAACGGAAATAATTATATTTCAAGAGAAGACTTACCATTGGAAAAAAGATGATAGTAATCTTCTTATTTTTGTTTGGGGACTTTTGGGTCAACCAAGGATAATTCTTTGGACATATGATATCTATCATAACCTAGAGGCATGGCCTCCCATGTATGAAGATTTCCTTGAGTATTTTCCAAAGATTTGAATTACTAAAACATTTATTGACTGTACCTTTGTGTAAGGTACCATTGTAAGGTCTTGTGGTCAAGGCACCACGAGAGTTATATATATTTCTATTAAAACTCACAGCTTATCTGTTGTCATACTCTACACGACAGTTCAACAGTTGTATAAATGAAGTTTATATTTGATTTTAATAGTGCGATATCTGGCGACTCAGAATGGGTCGTGTGGACCTATTTTAGCGGCGTCACATACAGACCCTGATCTTTCTCCCCTTTGTCGTTTTGATGTGGGTTGAGACGCCATTGAATTGAAAATCCGTAAGCTTTAACAATGATATTCCCCCCAAACTTCACTCACACAATCTGTTGAACACTTGGTGTGCACACTATTTTATCCCCCCAAACTTGATGATATTGCTTCTACTATGGTGCTAGGAAGGGAGGAATTAGAAGACAAGGTGCTCACTCTCAATTACTATACACTTACCTCAATGAGAACCCTAATTCGTAGCTTTTAGAGTTGTAGTTGAAAGTATATGGTGAATTTCGATTATGAGGGAATTAATTTATAGAGATGGTATGATGGAAAGGAATAGGAGTAATGGATTGAAGTAGTGGTTTAGTATAATGGGCAACTATGTTAATGTAGTGGGATGATGGAGAGATGGTGCATTAGAGTCCAAAACGTGGGTAGATAGTGGAGATAATGGATGGGAGTTGGAGTTGTAATTGAGGAAGAAGTGTTATGTAACTGCCGGGAAGAACCGATTCATCTTCAGGACCCCCACTCCGGCGGGGGGAATTGTACCTATGAGGCCATTTCCTACGTGGCATGCTCCCCGACAACAACCGAATTGAAGACCCCCCCTATAGTGGGTATTAGGAGTGTGTAAGGCCATACGACCAGGGGTGGGTTCTATTAACTAGGTCTATTTTGCTTATTTCTTCCCTTCGACTCCAAACCATGATCATTTTAAGAACCTGCAATACCATGAAACATAAAATGTGAGTAAATTTGTAGCAATTTTAAACATTTTGGAGAGATTATCAAGAATATACAACTTAACTAATTAGTAAATGAACTTATTCTATATTATGAATTATTCTAAACTATAATTTGATGGTTATGAATAAAAATATGAAAAATAAAAGTACGATTGGGTTGCCTCCCAATTAGCGCTTGATTTTAAGTCGTTCAGCCTAACTACTCCCTGTTTATGGTGAGTCGGCTAGTGTGATTGTGATGACATCCATGTTTGAATCGCCACCCCAATAATGCTTTAGCCTTTAACCATTGACCTTGAACGTTTCCAATGGATTCCTACTGTAGAGCTCAACGGCGCCATGTGAGAAAACTCTTTTAATGGTAAATGGACCCGACCATCTCGATTTTAGCTTCCGTGGGAACAACCTCAACCTTGAGTTGAAAAGTAGTACTAATTGTCCCAGTTCGAATGTTCTTTGCATGATTTTCTGGTCATGCCATTTCTTGACCTTTTCTTTGTATAATTTAGAGTTCTCGTAAGCTTGCAGTCGGAATTCGTCGAGCTCGTGTAACTGAAGTAGTCTCTTTTCACCCACAGCTGCTTGATCGAAGTTTAGTTTCTGAATAGCCCAGTAGGATTTGTGCTGTAACTCCACAGGCAGGGGACATGCTTTCCGATAGACCAATTGATATGGTGACATACCAATTAGTGTTTTGTACGCAGTCCGGAAGGCCCATAGTGCATCGTCCAACCCGAGAGACCAATCCTTTCAATTCGGGTTTACCACCTTTTCCAAGATTCTCTTCACTTCCCTATTCGAAACTTTAGCTTACCCACTTATTTGGGGATGATATGTCATTGCCACCTTATGGTTGACCCCATACTTTGCCAAGAGAGTTTTAAACGATCTGTTGCAGAAGTGACTACCTTCATCACTTATAATAGCTCTTGGCGTGCCAAATCTCGTCAAAATATTCTTCTGTAAGAATTTGAGAACCACTTTGGCATCGTTAGTTGGGAGTGCTACGGCTTCAACCCATTTTGATACATAGTCAACCGCAAGCAATATATACTGATTACTGAATGATGGTGGAAATGGCCCCATGAAATCGATGCCCCAAACGTCAAAAATTTCAACTTCCAAGATTGTTTGTAGGGGCATCTCATTCCTTTTTGATATGTTTCCCACCCTTTGACATCTATCACAGCTTTAAACAAATTGGTGGGCGTCCTTAAATAATGTAGGCCAATAAAACCTGACATGAAGCACTTTTTCCGTTGTTCTCTCACTACCATAATGTCCCCCATACGTAGATGAATGAGATTCATGCAATATACTGCTTACCTCGCTGTAGGGAACACACCTTCTAATCATCTTGTTGGCACATTGTTTAAATAGATATGGCTCATCCAACACGTACCACTTGACGTCATGTAGGAATTTCTTTTTCTATTGTCGTGTAAGATCAGGGGGAAGAATGTTTCTCGCTAGATAATTAGCGAAGTCCACGTACCATGGAAATTCTGTATTGATCCCAAACATCTGCTCATCCAAAAATGATTCATTAATTACACATCTGTCCTCTTCCATTTTACCCTGATTTTCCAGCCTAGATAAATGGTCTGCAACTTGATTCCCTGTACCCTTCTTGTCTTTTATTTCCAAATCAAATTCTTAGAGAAGGAGAATCCATCTGATAAGGCGTGGCTTAGCATCTTTTTTCGAAATTAAGTACCAAATAGCCGAGTGATCTGTATAAACTACCACCTTTGTTCCGATCAAATATGCCCTGAATTTATCAAAGGCATATACTACTGCAAGAAATTCCTTTTTCGTAGTTGTGTAATTCATTTGGGTCTTCATAAGTGTTTTACTTGCATAGTATATGGCGTGAAATACCTTCTCATGGCGTTGACCCAAGACAGCCCCAACCGCATAGTCACTTGCATCGCACATTAACTCGAAGGGCATATTCCAATCTGGTGCGACGATTACGGGAGTTATAGTCAAATTCTTCTTTAATAGGTCGAATTCCAATTTACAATCCTCATCAAACTTAAAAACTGAATCCTTCTCTAAACGACTACACAATGGTTTTGCAATTTTAGAGAAGTCTTTTATAAATCTCCTGTAGAACTCGATATGTCCCAAAAAACTTCGAATTCCCTTAACTGAACTTGGTGGAGGAAGCTTTTCGATCATTTCCAGCTTTGCTTTATCTACCTATAATCCTTTAGCTGACACCTTGTGCCCCAAAATTATGCCTTCTTCAACCATGAAGTGGCAGTTTTCCCAGTTAAGTACCAGATTCGTGTCTGTACATCTTTGTAAAACCATTACCAAATTTTCTAGACAAGCATCAAAATCATCCCCATAGACAGAAAAGTCGTCCATGAAGACTTCCACATTTTTCTCCACCATATCCGAGAAGATGGCCATCATACACATTTGAAAGGTAGCGGGTGCATTACACAAGCCGAAGGATATTCTCCTGAATGCGAATGTGTCGTATGGGCACGTTAAAGTAGTATTCTCTTGGTCTTCAGGAACAATGACAATCTGATTATATCCCAAATACGCATTCAATAAGCAGTAGTACTTGTGTCCCGCTAATCTGTCCAACATCTGATCGATAAAGGGAAAAGGAAAATGATCTTTGCGGGTCACCTTATTCAACTTCCTGTAGTCCATGCAAACCCTCCAACCAGTCACTGTCCTTGTCGGAATTAGCTCATTATCATCATTTTGTACCACGGTCATTCCTCCCTTTTTCGTCACACATTGAACCGAACTGACCCATTTACTGTCGGAAATTGGGTAGATGATACCCGCATCCAACCATTTCAGGATTATTTTTCTTCACTACTTCTTTAATGATTGGGTTGAGCCGTCTATGTTGCTCCACTGTCGGTCTTCCATCGTCTTCCATCAGAATTTTGTGCATGCAAAAGGATGGGTTGATTCCCTTATTATCCGCAATTATCCATCTTATGGCCGATTTATGTTCTCTAAGCACTCTCAACAACTTTTCTTTCTACAATTCGTTAAGTGCAACAGAAATAATAACAGGTAAAGAATTATAAATGCCTAAATATGCATACCTGAGGTGTTTAGGGAGTGGCTAAAGTTTAAGAGTAGGTGACTCCTCCAATGAAGGTTTCATCCTTGTTGTGGATTTTTCATCTGAGTGCAATGGTTCAAAGGGTGCTTTAAATCTGCTAACTCGTGGCAGGGAGTCTAGCATCTGCAAAAAATCCACATATTCCGGATCATCTAAATCTTCATCTCCCAATAATGTTGTTTCCAATGGATCATTAGCCAAACTTTTAACCATGTCTTCGCTGATTATGTGATCAATGGCATCCATCCTGAAACACTCCTCTTCATCCGTGGGGAATTTTATGGCCTTGAAAACATTAAATTTTACTTCTTGATCTTGGACCCTCATCGTTAGTTCTCCTTTTTGTACGTCGATGAGCGTCCTACCCGTAGCCAAGAAAGGTCTCCCTAGGATAATTGGGATGTTCTCATCTTCCTCAAAATCCAGAATTATGAAATCCGCAGGGAATATAAATTTGTCAACCTTGACCAATATGTCCTCTACAATGCCTCTCGGGTACGTGACTGACCTATCCGCCAACTGCAATGAGATGTTCATAGGCTTTGGAGCTGGCAAACCCAATTCTGTATAACTGATAACGACATAAGGTTCACACTTGCCCCCAAATCACATAAGCACTTGTTGAATGCCATGTTCACAATCGTGCACAGAATGATGAAACTCCCTAGATCTTTCAACTTTGCTGGCAACTTTCGCTGTAAAACCGCACTACACTCCTCTGTTAATGTCACTATTTCGAAATCTCCCAACTTCATTTTCCTGGACAAAATCCCTTTCATGAACTTCGCATAACCTGGCATCTGCTCAAGGGCTTCAATGTATGGAATGTTAATATGAAGTTTCCTAAAAACCTCTAAAAATTTGGCGAATTGCTTATCCAATTTCTATTTTTGAACTCTTTGTTGAAAAGGTGGGGGAGGATAAACAACCGATTCGTTAACTGTTGTGCTCTTTTCCAATTGCTTTTCTTCACCCTGTTTGTCCTCAACCACTTTATTGTCACTGCCTATTTCATTTTCTTTTGTAGCCAAATTTTTTATTTTCTGACCCTCAAGTTGTTTTCCACTTCGCAACATAATTGCCTAACATTGCTCATGTTTACCTTTCGGGTTTTTCTCTGTATCACTTGGTAATGTTCCTTGAGGCTTGTTATTCAATGCAAAAGCTATCTATCCCATCTGTTTTTCTAAATTCTTGATGGCTATTTCTTGTGATTTCATGGCCATTGCTTAATTTTTCATAGCTGCCTCGTTGCTTGTTATATCCTTAGACAACAACTCCTCTAAATTTGATTTCCTCACTAGATGTTGAGCTGGTTGTTGTTGATTCTGAAATCCTGGGGGATAAGATGGGCGTGGAGCTTGTTGATGTTGATTATTACTCCATGAAAAGTTATGATGATTCCTATTCTCCGGATTGTATGTATTCTGTGGTATTCTGTTGTAGCTACCCACAAATTGGACCGACGATGGGTTGATGGCACATTGATTTGTAGGATGTTCACCCGCACATAAATCACAAATAACTTCAACTTGTTGTGTCTGTCCCTCTGACCAAGCATCGAACTTCTTAGCAAGCGCTAAATTTTGCGCTGTTATTGCCGTCACTCCATCTAACTCTAACACTCCAGCTACTATAGGTTGTGTCATTCTTGTCGTGGGCCACTGATAGTTGTTAGTTGCCATTGTCTATATCAATTGATATGCCTCCTCATAATTCGTTGCCATAAAAGCTCCATCTGACGCTGCATCAATACTAGTCCTGAGATTCCCATGCAATCCATTGTAAAATGTGTGAGACCCCAGATTTTATGAATAAAGATTTAATTTTCTCGAAATATTTTTTTGAATATTATGGTGTGGATGTGAGATAGTGTTACAGTTGTGGGTAGTATTTATAAATTTTTAAAAGTATGCAAGTTGTTGTATAATATTCGATTGGTCGGGGAATATTCTTTTTGTCAGGGAATATCCGTACGACTGTACAATCATTGGTGGACCCCACAATGGAATTATTGTCGGATTGAGAAAATGACAAAAATATTTTTATGAAAATAATGGCGAAAGTTTTACATTTAAAACTGTTGAACTACTCGGTAGTAAAAGTACAGTAATACGCGTGGTTGCATAGTAGCACACGGTATTGATTATTGATACTTACGTGAGAAGTCACTCAGTTTTGTTCAATTATTGCTACATTAATTGCTGCATAGTATCTCACGTTATTTAATTCAATTATTGTCAATATTTTATATATTATTAAATCAATAATTGAGACGACGAAGTTATTAATATTATTATTTGCAATATTAACTATGTCTAGAAGTTCTGCCAAGGAGAGGTTTGGTCACCTAATTGCGCGCCAATAGGGAGAAATCTTTATTGGAGAGCCCCCTCTTTCCTAGGAACGACCTGATCGATTAATATTTTGAATTATATTAATGATGATAAATGTTGTTAAATATATTGAGGTGTCTTTTTATGAAGTCACGGAAGTTTATATATATATATATATTATATATAAATTTTATTTTATTAGTATTATTAATGTAATAAAACAGAAAAAGCTTTGTATATAAAACAAATTTTTTTATAAAGTTATTTGTTTCATTATACTATAAATAGGATATATTATATTTTATTATGCATAGTATTTTGCATAGTAAAATCTTTTTATATAAAACAGAATACTTATATAAAGTTATTTATTTTATTAGACAATAATTAGAATATATTATATTTTATTATGCATAGTGTTGTATAGTGCCTGCATAGTGTTCTGCATAGTAAATCAATATGGAGCGTCCGTTTAAAAGTAAATCAATCTAGACCGTTCATGAATTAGTTACTATTCAGTCCATTCTCCTATAAATAAAAGCTCATTCCTTCATTATTTCTTATGAATTCACTGAAACTCTAGAGAGAGAATTCTTCTTCTATAATCTTGAGCGTATTTCTTTAGAGTTTAAGAAAGCTTTGAGCGTCGTGCAAATTTTCTTCAAGTATATCCCCGCCCTACCCGTTAGAGTACTCTTCTTTATAAGGTAAGGGATATTATTTGTTGTACTCGTAAGGGGTATTATTTCTTTCGTATTCATGAAGAGAACTTCTGTTATTTCATTCTTTATTATTCTGTTAAAATAACCTGTATACGCGGTCTACCCTATACTTGGTGAAATTCGTCTATTATTCCATTCTTTATTATTATGTTGGAATAACCTATCTATGCAAAGTACCGCATACATGGTGAAATTCTTCTGTTATTCCATTCTTTATTATTCTGTTGGAACATCCTGTCGGTGCGTTTACGTATGACCTGGTTCCGTTATTTATTATTCTGTTGGAATATTATGTCGGTGCGTTTACGCATGACCTGGTTCCGTTATTTATTATTCTGTTAGAATATCCCGTTTGTGCATTTACACATGACCTGGTTCCATTATTTATTATTTAGTTGGAATAACCTGTCTGTGCGGTTTATCGCATGCATGGTGAATTCTTCTATTATTCCATTCTTTATTATTTTGTTGGATTAACCTGTCTATGTGAATTGCCACATGCATGGTGAATGACCCTTCGTATTCATTTCTTATTAAATTGTGGAAATGGGCTGTCTACGTGGATTACCGCATGGCGGGTGAAAATCCATTGCAGTTTCATATATTCTAAGATACTCTTTTGGTTAAAGTTTTGGCTTTTATACTCCATGAAATTAGTGGAATATCCATGATATTTGTGCTTCATCCAGTATCTTTTCATGGAAATATTCTTCTAAGCATTCTTAAATTTTTACTCCACAAAGCAGTATCATGTTGACAATTTGGACGTTATTGATTCCTGGATAAATTAATTCTTGAACTTGTTTTATTGAATTATTATGTCATTGTCATCATCCTCATGTTTATATTATGTTGAAAGTCATCTGTGGCCTGTAGTGCATAGATGGACTTGGTATGATTATGACCAGGGATTATTCGGTATAATCATAACCGTAATGTTACAAATGATGTGGAAAAAGTCCGCATTAGCCCGTAGTGCATTGATGGACAGTTTTTGGTATGATTATGGCTATGGATTCTCTTCGGCCAAGGGTACAATGATTAATTGTTTTATGGCATGATCAGGATCGTTGATGAAAACACGATTATCTTTGGCCCGTAGTGCATGAATAATTCGTGGTCGTGATACTAAAGAATATCCTTGGCATGTAGTGTAGGGATGATTTTATGATGTGGATTAATTATTAAGCTGAGTCTCAACGATAAAAGTGATGAAACCTTTTAAATCATAGAAGATAGTAGATTTTATTCTCTACTTGACTCTTCTAATGGATTGCTTGTTCCACTGCAGTTAAACTTTATGGTTGTTATATTGTATCAGTTTAACACTGTTGAAGGCTAACGATAATTTATTATGCATTATCTTAGTCATAATATTTCTTACTCGGCTAGTTGAGTTCACCCTTTTTGCTTTCATTGTTTTCTTCAGGAAATGAGAACGTAGCAAGGACTAGTCGGGGAACGGAGTGACGGTCCAGATGATAGCATTAGTAGTCCTCACTATTCTGTGAAATAATGTGATAGTAAATGTAATGAGGACCCCATTGAGTTTGTATATTGTCTAGATGACAATATTTGTATTAAAACTCACATCATATGTTTAGTCGAATTTTACACGACTGTTGTATAATTAAGTTGTATTTGAATTTTGTACCATGTATTTGGTGACTCAAGATGGGTGATGTATACCTATTTTGGGGGCGTCACAATTGGTATCAAAGCTTAGGGATATGATCCGTGGCTGAGATGTAAGAAATGAACTAGGAGGGGAGAGACGGGGAATTCCTTCGCTAGTATGACCTACCTAAGTTTATTTGGTATTTAATTGGTCGGTCAGAGTATAGGGATAATATGTGATATGTTAATTAACCCTTGTTTTATGACAGTGTTTGAAAATGGCATCTGAAAATGTTGAGATCAGCAATGAAGCACATGAGACTGTTGAGTCACTAACGATCAATACCCAGGATAAGGTACAACAGGAAGACAATAATCCTCAGGTGAACAATAACACCAATGAAATGGTGAACGATGTGATGTTCAGAGGCTTTATGCAATTCATGCAACATCAGGCGAGAGCGGTTCCTATTAAAAATGTAGGTGGAAACAATGGTAACCCACGGCTGGTCACTGCTAAGCAGTTCAAGGAGCTGGGACCGCTGGAGTTTTTGGGAAAGCCAGAACCACTTAAGGCGGAGACGTGGTTAAAGCAGATCACCAAGATGTTTGATGTCTTGGGATGCTCCGAGGAGCAAAAGGTTCCCTTTGCCACCTTTATGTCGCGTGAAGAGGTAGATTACTGGTGGGAATCTATAAAACGTACTCAGCTTGACGCACTAAATATGTCTTCGGAGAAGTTCCAAGAGCTATTCAACGACAAGTACTTTACCGAAAGTATTCGTCACATGAAGGAGGTGGATTTTATCAAGTTGGAGCAAAACAATATGACCGTGTCGCAATATGAGGATAAATTTGCGGAGTTATCCCGGTTTGTATCCCATTTGGTCGATAACCAGGAGAGAATGACGTGAATATTTCTAAGAGGTTTGAAACCCGATATACGTCAATACCTCATTTCTCACAAACTTTGTTTATATTCAGATGTTGTGAATAGGGCTCAGTTATTGGAGCGCGATAATGAGTCAACACAACCAAAAGGTAACGAGCAACAACACGATAATAATTGTACCGGTGGCAACGGCCATCGGAATAATGATAACCATCGTGGGGAAAATTATCATGCCAAGAATGGTAACCACTTCGATGGTAATCATGGCCAATATAATAGAAGAAGAAATTTCAAGAAGAGAAGGTTCAATAATGATGGAAAGACAGCAGCACCAGCACCCGGTTCGAAGAAAGAAGAACGACCATCGGTCGTATGTTTCAAATGCGGACAGGAGGGACACATCCGTCCAAACTGTACGCAGAAATCCAAAGAGTGTTTTAATTGCGGAAGAGAAGGTCACCTAGCTCAATTTTTTTGTATGGTGAAGTCAAGTCCAGCTGGAATAGTGATGCCAAAGGATTTCCCAGACAAGCCAAAGTCGGATGTTTAAGAGAGCATTTTTTTTTGACGAGGAACCTGCATAAAATTATCACGGGTAAGTTAATCATAAACTCTTGCGAACTCTATACCGTGTTAGATACCGGTTCTATTCACTCTTTTATCTCACCTAGTTGTGTTCAATGTTTGAATTTAACTCTGGAGAAGTTAGATTTTGATTTATCTGTTGAAACTCAGTTGGGAGAAACCTTCGTTACATCCACTATTTATAAATCTTGTTTAATTCAAATTAACACTTTCACGTTACCTGTCAATCTTATCTCTTTGAAAATACTTGCCTTTGATGCGATTTTAGGAATCGATTGGTTAACTACTCATCATGTTTTTTGTAAGGTTGTTAGCTTTCATATTCCTAACCAACCTGTTATGCGAATTCAAGCAACCAAACCACTCTAGTCAATCATTGGCATATCAAGCCATAAGTAAAGAGCCCCGGTCCTTTCGTTGTTGACTTCCTTATGTGGAATGCACTGAAGCCAGACTTTCTGTAGGCGACATCATGAATGACGATGGCAAGTTGATAGGTATCAATGTGACGTACTATCCAAGTCTTTGATGAGGGTCACAGTTTTGAATGATATTTCTATTGTTAATAAATTTCCTGACGTATTCTTGAAGACTTCTTAGCCTACCCCTAGAGCGTGAAATCGAATTTTGTATTGACCATAGTACAAAACCCATTTCTTAAACCCTCAAATATTTCTTCAACTAAAATGAATGTAACATGCATCAAAGATGTTGACTCGAGCTATTGAAGACTACGATAGTACCATTCAATACCATCGTAGAAAAAATGAACATGGTAGCTAACGCATTGAGTAGAAGATCGTATGCGGTTACAAGTGCGAATATACGAACCCACGTGAACATAACGAATATACGAGTAGAATCGACTTTAATCGATAAAGTTAAAGCCGCTCAAGCTACACACCAGGAGCTGATGAATGTGAAGAAGAAGGTTTAAGAGGGAGTTAATCTAGAAGCAAGAATCGACTTTAATCGTGTCTTTTTGCTCTTTATGAAGTCTCATGGCGCTTGAGTTCATGGCCTTGCACAGTGATGATTTCTCGCTGCGCTGTGTTATGGTAAAATTGTCATAACGTTTGATCCGGGAAGATTTACGGGGCCTTCCAACTATCAAATCAAAGATATCGACGAGCTCTACAATTTTTATTCTTTGAGTACTAAGAAATAATGCACGGATGAAGGCTGAAATCGAGCTGGAAGGGACTGCTATGAAAATGGCTAACCAAAACAGCGAAGTTTGACGTCCTTTGGTACAACGATCATAACTCTTGCATTCGAACTCCGATTAGAGTGATTCAAGATGTTCCGGAAAGCTACGAAGATGCTCTACATAGTAGTCCAAGTTCCAAGCCAAGAACATGAATTAACATGAAAGCCCAAATGATGTCCGGATTGCCTTTTCTTTGTATTTTCTTTGTTTTTCCTTACCAATAATCGCTCACACCGCTCCCAAACGTATAACCTACAAAATGAACACAGAATGCATGAAAAGTAACTAAGACACATGAATATAAGCAACTAATTCAAGTAAAAGATATCGGATAAGTGTATAAAAAATCCACTTATCAAATACCCACAAACTTAAACCGTTGCTTGTCCCCAAGCAACACAATATAATGCAATCTATATGCTATGCAAGCTACACTACTATGAAAATGAATCCCTAGATTTCCAATCACGTTATGAATTCTAATACGATATGCTTCAGAGAAATATCAAGATCCAAGAACAAAGTATCAAACTAAGCTAAAGGCATAATGACATACAATCATATAATCCTAACCTGCTATAAAGATGATGTGTGTGTGTGATGTGTTCAGAGATAAGCTTGGCAAAGGTGAAGATACCACATGCTTTATTGCTTAAGGCAAAAAATTAAAGTTTAAATCAAGAACTATGCATACAAATGAAACAAGAACTACTCCAACACATCAGTACAAACTAGGGTTTAGCAAAGGGTTTATTCTACTTTATTTTTACTCGCGAGGGCGATTTTCGCACTTTTTCGCGGTGTTTATTGAATTTATTTTTTTCATATATATTTTCCATGACTGTGCAATGCCTCATTCCATTAGGCTAACAGTGTTACCCCTTAGCGAGCTTTCAACCAACGACTCCCAGACCATTAAAACCTTAGGGTGCTAGGTGTAGAGACAATCCCCTCGGGCGTACTTACTCAAGTAACAAAGGCCCCGAAACAAGACTAGCCACGTTAATTATTCGATTTTTTTTCTCTTTTTTTTTTATATAAAGCAAGCATACCCATGCATTCTCAAAACTTGAGTTTAAGTGTCTTCATAGTCATTACTCACTTTCTACACAATTCTATCATTAAAAACAACATTTTCTTCTCAGCAGACAAACATGCTAATCTTAACCAACAAGCAAATAGGAACATTGTTGTGCTACCTGGTAGCATCTAAACAGCAAGCATGAATTATATCCTGAATAAAATTATAACTAAGCTCAATATATCCACTGAATTAAAAAATCTATCAAATTTCTATGTCATCATTGGCCAAATTAGAATTCAACTAACTAAAAGCCTGGGATTATGCAATGTTATGCAACTACACACATACTAAGTAAACAAGACAAAAGAAAAATAAAAAAAATTATACTACAATACCCCTATTATGCAACTTAAACATGCAATCAATCTATATGCAATAACTACTCACAACGACCCAATACCCCCAAACTTAAAATAAACAATGCCCTCATTGTAATTAAAAGTGAAAGAATACTCCCTAAGTGGCATGCAATGTCATCTCCGTTCGCCTCCTCATGATCCGATGGTATATCAGGCGATGGCTAAGTTTGAGATATTCTATAGTTGGAGATTGAGTGTGGGCTTCTAACTGTCCGAATGCTTGAGATTTGGAATTAAAATAAACATTCGGATCAATCAGGGCATCGCAAGTGGCGTGGCAAGCTCTCCTCTATGCAATCCTCGCAGCACGCACGCAACTTGCGATGTGCAAAATCTCATCCCATTAGGGTGCTCGTCTTGAGCGTCGTCCTCAAGCCTCTTCTGCGTCGTGGCGTGCTAACCTTCTGCAACTCTGGTTTTGCTTCAGTTTGGTTTGACTTCTGTTTGATCCTGAATACTTATAGCAATTGGATTTAACATGAGAGGAGAAACAATAAAGCTATTATTAAGATTTACCACTATCTAACATCTACTAAATATGGCAATGTAAATAAGAATTAAACAAGGAGGGAGAAAGATTGGATGGGGTGCCTCCCATCGAGCGCTCAGTTTATAGTCCGTTCACTGGACTCTTTTCTTGACACCGCTATCCAATTCCTCTATGATAAGCTAAGAACCCTCCATCCATTAGAACCGCTAAGTGTTATGGTAGATTCCCCATCATGCGTGTCTGTGAATTGAAGCAACCTAGCGTATTTCTTGTCCATGATGTCTCTAGTTCCATTGCATAGCTAGGTGTATCGTCCGTTGTAATTGGGAATAAATTGTTTCGTTGAGGTATGGAAAGTACAACGGACTCTTCCTTTCTTATTTTCTCTTCTTCAGCCCACCATGGTTTATACAAGGCATCTTTATCATACTGCTCATTTCCTTTAATGTGACTACCTAGAGGACATGGGTGTGCAAAACTCACTGGATTTTTCAACTCTGGTCGAGAGGGCAATTGGGGTTTAATATAGGTTATATGATATTCTTCATTTTCCAAAGCCCCAGTTGTATCCTCAACGTCCACTCCTTTCAGTTCATCTAGTGGCATGCACACTTTTGGCTTTCCATCAGTTTCATCATCCATGTCATAGTACCAATTGTTTGTAGGGCGATTGTTCAAGGCTTCGAACATTTGATCCATTTAATTCTGAAGATTTTGAATTGACCTCTCTTGCTTAATCATCTTCTCCTCACTTGATGCTACACACTTGAACCACAAATCCTTCAATCTTGAATTATCTTGTTTAGTTTCAAAATCCATGTATTGAGGACCATTCATTGAGGAGTTAATGAGTAGTTCCATCTGTTTGTTAAGATTTTGGCTTGATAACTCCTGACTCATCATCATCTCTTCATGGTCTGCTATGCTTTTTGACATGAATTCCTTCAACCTTGAATTTTCCTCTTATTGCGTTGAAGGTGGATATGAGAAATCTGATGGATGTGTTGGACTTGGGATGCAGTATTGGTTGGGATACTTATAACTCAATTCATATTACGGTGATACCCCAACCTTCTTTGAATCGGGATAAACATCGTTGTTGAAGTAATCACGCCCAAACCGCACTTGTCCAACCTTGATGTTGCCTTTGATAACTTTCGGATGCTTTCGCCAAAGACAAGTATTCACATGTAACTACTATCTCTCAAGTCGTTGAAATTTGCAAGAATATCCAACCTCTCCGAAAGTGTTGTAATTTATCTTGTGACAATGTAGAAAATACATTGAGTCCCTCAGTGCTTATGTCCCTTGGTTGAGTCCTATTTGCATAAGGCCATTGATAAGAAAAGTCACCCATGGTTCCTGAAAAGAGAAAAATATAAGAAGATAATTAAATAAATATAAAATAAAATAAAATAAAATGTTTAACTTAAGACTAATTTGATTGAAATTAATTTTGGCAGAAATTATTAAAATAATTCCCCGGCAACGGCGCCAAAAACTTGTTGGGTAGTTTCTAGTTACGCACAACACGCAAGCATACGTGGTCAACAAGTAATAAAGAGTAAGTAAAGTATCGTTCCCACGAAGAATTAACTAACAAAGTTCACCCAGCATTAACCCATAACCATCTTAGTCTTATTTAAACGAATGATGTTTTATTTTGTATTTAAACTACGAAATTAAATAAACCAAACTATTCCTAGAGTGAGACTAGATAATAAAGACCTGATATTAAATTTCATCTATTAACTCATTCAAATCTATACACTTCATGTTAAACCAAACTAAGTGTACCAGTTTGTTAGTCGAGAACACTAAAGTAAAATATAGCCATCTTTCAATGTACCATACCCATATCACATATAATCCACAATTGATAGAATACACGTGAACACCCACATTACCTAAACCACTATATGTCTATGTGATTTACAAATAATTAGGGTTTAAGCCCAAGTTCTCAATTGACTACGAGCGGTTCTTCGGTATATGTCTATCCTAAGCACGAATCATATATTCCATCACCATGTAGAACATACAAACACAAGCTATCAAGATCAAATCTAAACCCATAGTCCGACTTTCAAGTTCATATGGGTTATCCTATTAATTGATGGCCAATCAACTAAGCAAATAAGCATGAATCTTAATAGACAATCTCATAGCAATCAATAAGGTTAACAATAAAATATATCAGATTAAACTAATCAATAGAATCCATTATAATCTCAAATAGAGTTTAGCTCATCATAGAATCAAAACCCACAATCCACAATTGATTATACATTGAGAAATAAAGATAGAAGTAAAGAGAAGTTAGGGATTTGGGAATGCAAATCTGAGATTCTCCTCTTGCTCCAAGGGGTGGAATAATGTTTACATGATGAGAATATGTCTAATATATATGCCCTAATTGAATCCCCCTCTCCGTTACGCTTCAATTGCACTGTTTAATGAAAAGTCAGCTTTGGTCAACACCCAAAGTCGCGCGGCCATGCAAGAATTGGCCCAAAGTTGAGCGCGCCCGCGCACAAGTTAAAATCGCGTCTTTTTCTCTTTATCAGAAGTCTCATGGCACGCCCATGTTCCATGGCGCTTGCACCGGATGATTTTCTTTGCGGTGTCTTTATGGTAAAATGGTCATAACCTTTGATCCGGGAAGAGTTACGGGGCTTGCCACCTATCAAATCGAAGATATCGACGAGCTCTACAACTTTTATTCTTTGAGTACTGAGAAAAATGCATGGATGAAGGCTAAAATTGAGCTGGAAGGGACTGCTATGAAAATGGCTAACCAAAACAGCGAAGTTTGACGTCCGTTTGTACAACGATCATAACTCTTGCATCCGAACTCCGATTAGAGCAATTCAAGATGTTCCGAAAAGATACGAAGACGCTCTACAATGTAGTCCATGTTCCAAGCCAAGAACGCTCCCAATAATCGCTCACAACGCTCCCAAACGTATAACCTACAAAATGAACACAGAATGCATGAAAAGTAACTAATACACATGAATATAAGCAACTAATTCAAGTATAAGATACCGGATAAGTGTATAAAAAATCCACTTATCAGCTTCCACCTTCGCTGGATCTACTGAAATCCCTTCCTGGTTAATGACATGACCTAAAAACTATACCCTCTCTAACCAAAATTCACACTTAGTGAACTTCGCATATAACTTTTCCTTCCTTAATGTCTCCAACACTATACTTAGGTATTCAGCATGATCTTCTGGCGTCTTAGAGTATACTAGAATATCATCAATAAACACCACAACAAACTTGTCCAAATATTGTTTGAACACTCTGTTCATCATGTCCAGAAATCTGACAGTGCATTAATCAACCCAAATGACATCACCGAAACTTCGTAATGACCATAACGAGTTACGAATCTTTATCTTTGGCACGTCTTCATTTCGAACCTCAGCTGATGATACCCCGTCCTTAAATATATTTTGGAAAAATATTTTGCCCCCTTCAACTGATTAAAAGATCATCGATCCTGGGCAACGGATACTTATTCTTTATCGTTAACTTGTTCAACTCTCGATAGTCGATACAAAGTCTTAACGATCCATCCTTCTTCTTGAGAAATAATACCGGTGCTCCCTACAATGAAACACTCGGTTGAATATACTTCCTGTCTAACAGTTCTTGTAACTGCACCATCAATTCCTTCATCTCCACTGGCGCCATACGATACAGTGCTTTGGAAACTGGTGCCGCTCCTGGAACAATGTCTATTACGAACTCGGTCTCCCTATCTGGTGGAAGACCCGACAATTCACTCGAAAATACATCCATGAATTCACTCACAATTGGTATTTGTTCCATGGTCGCTCCCACTCTCTGGGTATCAACCATATGACACAAATAGCCTACACACCCCTTCCTTAATAATTTCCTAGTTTGTGTTATGGTAAGATAACACGAACGTCCCGTAAAATATTACATGAGATTGAATTGATGTTTTAATATTTATGCATTTCTTTTGACAATCTATAATTGCTCCATGATTTATCAACCAATCCATTCCGAGAATTACGTCGAATTCTCCTAACTTTATCGGTATCAGATCTACCGATAATTTACAACCTCGAATGTCTACGCAACAACTCCTATGAATATCTTCAACATGAATTATCTCTTCGTTTACTACCTTAATGTTCAAAGGTATAGGCAACTTTTTGGGAAGTAATCTTAATCGTCTAGCAAAATCACATGCGATAAACGAACAAGTAGCACCCGAGTCAAACAACACGTATGCATTTAAGTCGTTGATCGAAATAATACATGTGACTACATCCCCCGAGGCCATCGCGTCTTGGATGGTAATATTAAAGGTACGGGCCATCGGCCTACCCGGCTGCGCTGGACCCCCAATAGTTAACTTACCACTATTGGCGCCCTTATTCCCGTCCCGTCCCTTCTTTAGGCGCTTTGCCATGTGGTCATTGACCCACATACAAAGCATCCATGGTTCTTCTTGAAGCTTGGGCAGGTTTGGCAATATGCCCCTCCGCATCCCACAAGATTATAACACACTTACCTTACCTTTGAGACAGACTCCTAATTGAGTCTTCCCACAGGTTTTGCAGGCCTCCATCCTCCTCTTTGGGTCTCCTTGTTTCACTCCTGTATTCCAAGAGTTAACTACCTTCCTCTTATAAACTTCGCCACTCCCGTTGGCACCCTCATTCTTTACTCCCCCGTCAATCTTCCCCTTGATTTTCTTATCCTTGTGGTATTGGCTCAACGTCTCGCTACCACCTTCGGCAGTTATTGCCTTCTCTAAAACGATTCCAAAGGAAGTACTTTGGAATACTGAAATACGATTATAGAGCCAAGGTTTCAAGCCCTGCTCGAATCATTGAGCCTTCCTCACCTCAGTATCCACCTGATGTGGAACGAACCTTGCCAGTTCATTAAACTTGGTGGCGTACTAGGGAACCGTCATGTCCCCTTGTTTGAAATCTAAAAACCGCATCTTCGTCCTTCCCTGCATGCTCGTGGGAAAGTAGTTCTCGTAAAATATTTCCTTGAACCTCACCCACGTGATAAAATCTATTCCGGCCCTAGCCTGTTTAACCTCCCACCAAAAGTTGGCCTCTCCTTTCATTATATAGGTTGCAAAGGAAACCTTCTAGGTCTCATCAACATTTGCTATCACAAATGCTTTCTCGATTTCCTTTACCCATGTTTGGGCTTCGATAAGGTCCGTAGTTCCTTTGAACTCCGGCGGACCCACATTCTTAAAGTCCTTGAATGTAGTAGCTCATACTACACCAGGATTTATGGGGATATTAGCCCAAGTTTGATTAAACGATGCGGTTAAAAGGTTCAAAAATTCCTGCATGGGGTTAACCGGACCTCCCTCCAGTTGATTTATGTTCGCACCTTGGTTACGTGGTACTCTTCTTGGCGTAATTTTGCTGTTACAGTAAACACATATTTCGTTATTATTCATTTCCTGCCGGTTAGTTATGATTTAATGTTAAAGAATAACTTAAACATTCGTTACTCAACATTTTTCGAAAAAAGAAACTTATATTAATTCATTGTAGTATAATACTACATCGGTTACATAACACAGCCTAAGCCGAATACATTACTTTCCCGCCATTGGTTTCCAAAAATTGGGATTTGCAAAAGACTACCCTTGATTATACAAAAGAGGGTTTTACGTCACTACTAGATACAAAAATATGTACATATCTAACTACTCTAGTCACTACTAGATTACATTTGCCTTAAGGCATTTTCAAAATCCGCCTTGGCAAGATAAAAGAAAATATCACGGTGATAGTATGCCGTGGTATGCGCTTTGTCTCTCTGGGGTAACCATTTACTCATGCAATCGAAATCCTCATGAGAATTCCTATGGATATAGGACATTCTCCCTATCTTGTGCTTCTTGGTCTTTAAATCCTCCCTGAGCTCAAAAACCTCCTGTTTCAACCCATGGAACTTGTCCTTGGCAAAAACCATTTCATCATGTTCCTGCTCCTACATGGATTCCACGTCCGTCTTATCCTCTATAACAGCTTGGAGCTCTGCCTTCAGCTCCTTAACCTTCTGACATTAGTGGATGTTCCTATCTATCATTGACATGAATAATGACATCAATGACTCCCCCGAAGCCGTCTCCGCTGCTATAGCTACTGGGTCGAAGGACACTGCTTCCACTTCTTCTTCTATCATGCCATCAAATACTGACATGAGATCTAAACTTTCTAAGTCTCCAGACTCAACCACCACAATCTCAGGATCTGCCACTATGGGACTCGGTATAATCTCTACCTAATTAACCGATTCTTCACTGACTACCAGTACGTCTCTATTTTCTCCTTACATCTACAACAACACAAAAGTTGGATTAATACACGTTAGTAGAATAATAAAAACACATAACATATATAATGCATTTTTATAAGGTTAACTTCCATCTTTTAATCTTTGACTTTTCTTAAGGTTACGACTTAAGGTTTTATTTCCCCCCTTAAGTTTTATAACCTAATGCTTTGATACCAACCTGTGACGCCCCCAAATCCGAGTATCTTCCAAACGACAGATGGTGCTACACGGTGCTACAGTTCGCATAAACATTCAATTGAAATGCCTCAAAAGAATGGATATGTCATATATATATCAAAAGAATATTTACATTCCCCAGGTTCTTTACAACCAATACATTGTCTTTGTCATAATATCAATATTATTCCTTACAAAACCTATACTATTACATATATAATCTACGGGTTCGCCTTTGCCTTCCCTTTATCCTTGCCGGATCCATCGGTCCATTCGGTCTTAGCTTCATTCATATGGTTCAAGCAAGAATGAGCCTAACTAGCTCAGCAAGTACAATAATTCTAGGAAAATAGCATGCTTGAAACATAGGAATCGTATATCTTCAATAACTAAACAATAGTTACGAAGTACTATCGATGATTCAAAATAGCACTTCTTTTCATTCAAAATGTTTTACTACAAAAATATTCAGTAAAACATCAATT
The DNA here is from genome assembly GCA_020205605.1 of Panax ginseng. Taxonomy (NCBI): domain Eukaryota; kingdom Viridiplantae; phylum Streptophyta; class Magnoliopsida; order Apiales; family Araliaceae; genus Panax; species Panax ginseng. Next base: position 66,586,202 of record CM035145.1, on the reverse strand, counting down.
CTGGTTCAAGACCATAAGCATTTCATAAGTACTTTGAAAATGACGTCCCGACACTAAGTCCATAAGTCCGGCATAGCTTACGAGCACATCTAGGTGATCAGCCTATAGTACTCTATGTTGATTAACACTGCATTCATTAAACGTGTATACGTTTAAGTTGTGGCAACCACACGTGCCAGTCGTTTGACGACAAAAAAATTTAGCATATTCAGTCTACTTTTGAAAACCACAACAATATTAGTTTGGAAATTCCTTATCAACACCTGATAGAATAACATAGCATACGTCTAGCCGAAAGGATTGGCTTTGACTTCCTCAAATACTAACTCATGCAAAGAATAAATGAATAACAAAGACTTGTCCAGATCGAACTGGAACAAAGGTTAGAGTACTTGCCTTTAGCGTCTGATACACTTTATAACACGTGCACTTTATGTCTTTAAGGTCTCTACATTAGATAATAACATCACATAGTATATTAGGTCATGAATGATAACACATGGTTCCTAAAGAATCTTACCCTTTTTCTTAATTTAAATACGTATTAGATTTGTTATTATAGGTTCCGGCTTTCCATTACGTCATTCTTACGTTCATAAGTAATGAACTTAATCTTAACCCTAAGTGTTCATGCTTAAGGCTTAATTATGTCTTAACAATGTTTCTTTAATATTCTTAATTAAGTGTTCATCAATTACTATCCATGCTCAACATGTAAACATTCTTTATTGTCTAGGTTATAAGGCTGGCGCTACGGCGCCGGCTATTTACTCTTAGTGCCTCGCTGCGGCGTCACCTTTTATTACCCGGGCGGGACTCGCATTGCTGACACGAAAATCCCTTCATTATGGACGCTATTTGCAATAAGTGGTATGACTCTCCAGGGGCTGATGACCATTTTGGTGCTGTGGCACGGGCTTATTTTCCTTGGGCTGGCGCCGCGGCGCCAGCTCTGTGCACCAAAAAATTTTAACAGCTTTGAAATATTGTGAAACTTCTTGACTCGTAAATTCTTCGTTATAAGTCCGAATTGGCTCGTTCAAGAGCCTACGGTTCAAAAATTACGTACTCTATGCCTTCATGCAAGAATTTTATCTATTTTACTTTGTTTGCTAAAATTTCACCTATTAGTTCATTTTAACGAAAACGATAAACGTTCGTGAACGTTCAACGCTCGTTTCTTCGTCCTAAGTCGGAATCTGGCCATTTTTGAGTCCGCAACTCTATAATGCCAAATATGATTTGTCTCCATCGAAAACTAATGTTTACTACTTCAAACACAAAATACGACTTCCATTCCAAGAATTTTACGAATTCGACGATTATCGTCCAATCGTGTGAATTCCGGAGAATCCTCATTACTAATCATTCTAGGTGGATTTTAATCAACATATAGACATTTCAAGTTACTTACTACATCAACTTATTATCAAAGTAGGTTTTGACTTGTTCTCATAAGTCAATGACTTATTCAACTTATTAACTACAAATTCTCATGCTTATGACTTACTATGAACTTAAGTCCATCAACTTAATTAGATTCAAGTTGCTTATTCAACTTATTCAGCTTAAGTTCATTCATCAATGACTTATTACATGTTATCTTCAAACCATCCCACTTCTCTATCAATTCTATCATAGAAGAGATGAATATAATAGATATGAGCCTTACCCTTGAAGACTATTACTTCACTTCACTTTGGAAAATCTAGCAAAAGTTGAAATGGCTTATAAGTGCTTATATGGCTTATTCTCTCTACCAAGTAAGTTGTTTATCTTGAGAGGAGTTGTATGAAATTTGAACAACCAACTTATGAAATGAAGCTTGGTATTTATAGGCAACTCAAAGTGAGGGCACTATGGACATTTACGCCATCCCACCTCCTTAGTTAACCTCCTCAACTTCCACCTCCTTATTATTCATAACCTAGCAACCAAGTAACTTGCTAGCCATAACACTTGCTCATCACATAATTTGTTTGCCCATCAAGTCTACCCATTCACACTTGGATTGCTCCATGGATCATGTCCAACTCATTGGGCTTGCTAATTAATCTAGCTAATTTCTTATTGGGCATATGCTACAATAATTTGGACTCATGACATATCAAACACTTGGGCTTGAGTATCACTTACTAATTGGACTTCTACCATTAAGCTAATAATCCTACAAGTCCATTACCTTTAATTAAACAACTTAACATAAATACCTCACGTATAATTCTCATAGGCTAGCTCGTATACTATTCGTAATATACGTTATTTCATTCTCCAATAATAGTAAAATATGTCGTATTATACTCACGTTCATTACCTCCTATAATGCATACGCATCATACGATTACAACTTTCTTTCCTTAACGCTTAATAAACCGAACGTTCCCAAATTAAGTCCGCATGCGAAATATTGCGTTTTTCATACTTAGATTATTATTACATAATCCATCTCGTCTTGATATTATAACATTACGTATTTATCAAAAGTTCAAAAATAACTCCCGAGCGTTAAACGGTGAATAGTGTTTTTCATAAACTATCTTGGAAAACCTTTATTTTTGTCTTGGAAATTCAAACACTTTAATTCCTTCACGTGGTTCAAATACTACGATGTTCCGACGTTTCTAGGTTATAGAACGACATACATCTTATTAACACAAATAATGACAAATAAGATTATTTTATTCATTATTTAATTCTTTCAAATTTTTTACGAAGGATCCAAATTTCTCGGTCGTTACAGAAAATCTCAACCCTCGATTTAATTGGCCCATTTGAAATCATCGATGAAGTAGGAACTGTGGCCTATAGACTCGTTTTACCGCCAAGTATGTTGCGTGTTTAGAATGTTTTTTTACGTATCGATGTTACGTAAATATGTGGATGACCCGAACCACATTATTAAATTAGAACTAAACGATATAGCAGAAGATTTAACGTATGAGGAGATACGTGTTAAAATCTTGGATAAGAAGGATCGTATTCAACACTCAAAGGTTATACCTCAAGAATTAGAATCAAATGAAGTCAAGGCATCCTCACCTCTTGACATACCAGAGCGTCGTCGTAAATTTGAGGGCTAAATTTCATAAGGAGGAGATTGTGAGACCCCAGATTTTATGAATCTGATTTAATTTTCTCGAAATATTTTTTTGAATATTATGGTGTGGATTTGAGATAGTGTTATAGTTGTGGGTAGTATTTATAAATTTTGAAAAGTATGCAAGTTGTTGTATAATATTCAATTGGTCAGGGAATATCCGTACGACGGTACAATCATTGGTGGACCCCACAATGGAATTATTGTCGGATTGAGAAAATGACAAAAATATTTTTATGAAAATAATGGCGAAAGTTTTACATTTAAAACTGTTGAACTACTCGATAGTAAAGAAATGAATATGTCTGGCATGGTTGCATAGTAGCACACGGTATTGATTATTGATACTTACGTGAGAAGTCACTCAGTTTTGTTCAATTATTGCTACAGTAATTGCTGCATAGTATCTCACGTTATTTGAATCAATTATTGTCAATATTTTATATATTATTAAATTAATAATTGAGACGACGAAGTTATTAATATTATTATTTGCAATATTAACGATGTCTAGAAGTTCTGCCAAGGAGTGGTTTGGTCACCTAATTGCACACCAATAGGGAGAAATCCTTATTGAAAGCCCCCCACTTTCACAGGAACGCGACACAGGTCGATTAATATTGTGAATTATAATAATGATGATAAATATTGTTAAATATATTGAGGTTTCTTTTTATGAAGTCACGGAAGTTTATATATACATATATATATATTATATATAAATTTGTTTTATTAGTATTATTAATGTAATAAAACAGAAAAGCTTTTTATATAAAACAAAATACTTTTATAAAGTTATTTGTTTTATTAGACTATAAATAGAATATATTATATTTTATTATGCATAGTATTTTGTATAGTAAAATCTTTTTATATAAAACAGAATACTTTTATATAGTTATTTGTTTTATTAGACAATAATTGGAATATATTATATTTTATTATGCATAGTGTTGCATAGTGCCTGTATAGTATTATGCATAGTAAATCAATATGGACCGTCCGTTTAAAAGTAAATCAGTCTAGACCGTTATGATTTAGTTACTATTCAGTCCATTCTCCTATAAATAGAAGCTCATTCCTTCATTATTTGTAACGAATTCACTAAAACTCTAGAGAGAGAATTCTTCTTCTATAATATTAAGCGTATTTCTTTAGAGTTTAAGAAAGCTTTGAGCGTAAGTGCAAGTTTTCTCCAACCCGTCAGATTACTCTTCTTTATAAGGTAAGGGATATTATTTGTTGTACTCATAAGGGGTATTATTTCTTTCGTATTCATGAAGAGAACTTCTGTTATTTCATTCTTTATTATTCTATTGGAATAACGTGTATACGTGGTCTACACTATACTTGGTGAAATTCTTCTGTTATTCCATTCTTTGTTATTATGTTGGAATAACCTGTCTATGCGAAGTACCGCATACATGGTGAAATTCTTCTGTTATTCCATTCTTTATTATTCTGTTGGAACATCCTGTCGGTGCATTTACGCATGACCTGGTTTCGTTATTTATTATTCTGTTGGAATGTCATGTCGGTGCGTTTACGCATGACCTGGTTCCGTTATTTATTATTCTGTTGGAATATCCCATTTGTGCATTTACGCATAACCTGGTTCCATTATTTATTATTTAGTTGGAATTACCTGTCTGTGCGGTTTATCGCATGCATGGTGAATTCTTCTATTATTCCATTCTTTATTATTCTGTTAGATTAACCTGTCTATGTGGATTGCCACATGCATGGTGAATGACCCTTCATATTCATTTCTTATTAAATTGTGGAAATGAGCTGTCTACGTGGATTACCGCATGGCGGGTGAAAATCCATTGCAGTTTCATATATTCTATGATACTCTTTTGGTTAAAGTTTTGGCTTTTATACTCCATGAAATTAGTGGAATATCCTTGATATTTGCGCTTCATCCAGTATCTTTTCATGGAAATATTCTTCTAAGCATTCTTGAATTTTTACTCTACAAAGCAGTATCATGTTGACAATTTGGACGTTATTGATTCCTGGATAAATTAATTCTTGAACTTGTTTTATTGAATTATTATGTCATTGTCATCATCCTCATGTTTATATTATGTTGAAAGTCATCTGTGGCATGTAGTGCATAGATGGACTTGGTATGATTATGACCAGGGATTATTCGGTATAATCATGACCGTAATGTTATAAATGATGTGGAAAAAGTCCGCATTATCCCGTAGTGCATTGATGGACAGTTTTTGGTATGATTATGGCTATGGATTCTCTTTGGTCAAGGGTGCAAAGATTAATTGTTTTATGGCATGATCAGGACCGTTGATGAAAACACGATTATCTTTGGCCCGTAGTGTATGAATAATTCGTGGTCGTGCTACTAAAGAATATCCTTGGCTTTGTAGTGCGGGGATGATTTGATGATGTGGATTATTTATTAAAAGTGAGTCTCGATGATAAAAGTGATGAAAACCTTTTTAAATCATAGAAGATAGTAGATTTTATTCTCTACTGACTCTTCTAATGGATTGCTTGTTCACCGCAGATTAAACTTGATGGTTGTTATATTATATCGGTTTACACTTTTGTTGAAGGCTAACGATAATTTATTCGCATTATCTTAGTCATAATATTTCTTCTTGGGCTAGTTGAGCTCTGCCTTTTGCTTTCATTGTTCTCTTGAGGAATGAGAGCGTAGCGAGGACTAGTCGGGAAGCGAGTGTATTATCAGTGATGATAGCATTAGTAGTCCTCACTATTCTGTGAAATAGTGTGATAATAAATGTAATGAGGATCCCATTGAGTTTGTATATTGTCTAGATGACAATATTTGTATTAAAACTCACAGCATATGCTTAGTCGTATTTTACCCGACTGTTGTATAATTAAGTTGTATTTGAATTTTGTACCATGTATTTGGTGACTCAAGATGGGTGATGCAGACCTATTTTGGGGGCGTCACAAAATGTGTTCATCAGCAACCACTTAGGCAATCCGTGATGTGGGCATTTTCTGAGAAACTCTTTGTATCGCTCCCATGCCTCATACAATGATTCCCCATATTGCTGATCAAACATAGTAATCTCGTTTCTCATTTTTGCAGTCTTCCCTGGCGGGAAGAATTTAGCTAGAAACTTTTGAGCCAGGTCATCCCATGTAGTTATTAAACCCGATGGTAGAGAGTATAACCAACTTTTCGCCTTGTCCCGCAGAGTGAATGTGAACAAGCAAAATTTGACTGCTTCACAGCTATAGCAGGCCTGGTGATACTCGACTGCAGCTCAGTCACCTTGGGTGTAGCAAAATCCCTCAACACTTTCTGGTCTTCGGCAACCATTGCTTCTTCCTTATCATAATTTTCGAAGTCATCCCTTGTTTCCTTAATCCACTTACTTAACTAGCCTTTGAAAGCGTCTCTCAATGTCGTCCTCAAAAGGAAACAAGTCTGGATTTTTGGATCAAGTTTGCATAAACCAACATCAAAAACCTGCAATAAGACGAATAAAACAAAAATAAAAATGTTTAAGTAAAACTGGAATAATTAAACTGATATCGCAAAATATTAAAATGTATACTAAAGTCCCCGACGACGACGCCAAAAACTTGTTGGGTAAAATCTAATTACGCACAGCACGCATTACAATTAAACATCTTAATTAACTAACTCACTATATCTCTATGTGAATTACAATTAAAGAAGGTTTAAGTTCAAGTTCTTTGTCTGATTACATGCGATGTCAAGAATATCCCTACCCTAACATTCATCAAGATTCTGATCATTCACAAAATTCAAGAACACATGTTATATTAACTATGTCTAGACTCGTACTTCCTCTCTCGAATTCATACAAGTCCACCAAGAACTGTTGATCAGGCAATTCATAAATGCAAGCTCAAATTAAAATAGATAAACTGGATAATAGCTTATTAAACTAAAAATAAAAGTTACACAATCATCGTTCCTCTTAAAGATTCGTCGTAAGCCTAAAAAGTACTTATTTCATCATCAATGAAATAATAACTGAATAAATTAAAGATATCATCCTCCCAATTACAAATATAAAACTAAAGAAGAAGAATAATTCAGAACACCCTTCACTTTAGCCTTAATCCACAATTGATATGAAAATCCTTCAAAATCTTCACTCCAATGCTTGGTATGAAAATATGTCCTTAATCTCTGTTAATTGCCTTCCGTGATGATGATCTTGTTATTTGTTGTTCAATATATATCCAATACCCACATTCTGAGTGTAATCCTATGCCATTTAGAGTCCCAAAGCATTCCATGTACTAAAGCTCACGGTCCAGCAGTGTTTGAATCAAATTAGGATACTCTGTTTTGGGAACCCCCACCTCGGCGGGGGTATTGACTTGCACAAGGCCCGCCCCGGCGAGCTTGTCTCCTGTCTTACGAGTATTGAACCCCTCACCCCCATGAGGTGTTAGTTTAAAAACGCCCGCTCCTGCCAAGTGTTAGTGTTCTAGAGCGGTCATGAAATGCTTTAAACTTGCTACACTCTTGCCACAATTGCACTTCTTTTTATGCTCAAAAGCCACACCACCAAACCTACCCACCAAATAACAATAAACAAGTAAAATAAGACAAAAACGCAAGTAATTAACACCGATTAAACTTGAATTTAAAATCGATTCGCGGGTATACCCACTTATCAGTTGTTGAAGAGGATCGTTAGAAAACTGCATTCATCACTCCTTGGGGAACCTTTTTCTATAGACGGTTGTCATTCGGCCTCATCAATGTCGGAGCTACCTATCAGCGAGCCTTGATGGCTCTTTTCCGTGATGTAATGCACAAATTGATAGAAATCTATGTGGATGACATCATTGTTAAGTCTCGAAAGGAGGAGGACCACCTAAATCATCTCAAAAATCTCTTCAACAGGTTGCGTAAGTACAACTTAAAGTTGAATCCAGCCAAGTGCGCCTTTGGCGTTAAATTAGGCAAGTTTCTAGGATTCCTATTCAGCCACAAAGGGATTGAGCTAGATCCTACAAAAATTCAGGCCCTCACGGAAATGCCCATACCTCAGATAGAGAAGGAAATACGGGGATTTTTGGGAAGAATCAACTTCATCAGCCGATTCATCTCCCAACTCATAGCAACCTGTGAGCATATCTTCAAGTTGTTAAGGAAGATCTCCTCCATGAAATGGAATGATGAGTGTCAGAAAGCCTTCCTTACCATCAAAGAGCAGCTAATCAAAGCTCCTATTTTGGTACCTCTTAGGGATGGTGTTCCCCTATTTATGTACATGTCAATCAATGACAACGCCATGGGCTGCATGCTGGGACAAAAAGATGATAGAGGCCAAGAAAGAGCTATCTATTAACTCAGCAAAAGATTTAGCAGTGGTGAACATAAGTACACTATGATTGAGAAAACTTGTTGTGCTTTAGCATGAGCTTCCATGAGATTACGACATTATCTCCATGGTCACACAACCAATCTCATATCCCGTGTGGATCCTCTCAAGTATGTGTTCAGCAAACCCATGTTAAATTGTCGACTTTCTAAATGGCAGTAAATCCTACAATAATTTAACATTTTCTACATGACTCAAAAGTCTATCAAAGGTCAAGGAATTGCGGATCAATTTGTCGCTGCACCTTTAGGGGATTTCAAACCCTTGGTAACATACTTCCTCGATGAAGGGGTAATGATAGTTCAGCAACACCGTCAGGATGATACACACCAACTATGGAAGATGTATTTTGATGGAGCTGTCAACATGGAAGGTTCTAGAGCTGGAGCAGTCCTGGTATCCATTATGGGGGATCAGTATCCCGTTGCCGTCAAATTGGAATTTGCCAGCACCAACAACACAGCTGAGTATGAATGTTGTATCATGGGGTTAAAACTAGCCCAATCCATGGGCGTCAAACGGTTAACTGTCTTTGGAGATTCCGAATTGGTAATAAGACAAACTACTGGGATCTATCACACCAAAGAGCTACATTTGCTGCCTTACCATCAGCAGGTTATATAGATGGCTTTGGAGTTTGAAGAAATATCCTTCCTCCATATTCCTAGGAATAGGAATGACTTTGCGGATGCACTAGTAACTTTGGGCTCCTTGATCAACATACTTGATAAGGAAGACATGCCAAATATCATATTTGCCCTGCAAAAGGCTCCAGCCTATGGGAACTACCTTGGAGAAGTATCGGATGAGCTATTTCCCATCTAACACCCTTGGTATCAACATATCAAGGAGTATCTGTGAGATAGATCTACACCCGTTGAGGCGAGTCAGACTGAAAGAAAGCGGATCCATTGAATGGCTAATAAATTCTACCTGAACGGAGACACACTCTATAAAAGAGATGCGGCACTAGGTCTCCTTAGATGTCTAGACAAAGACCAAGCTCAGAGGCTCATGGATGAAATCCATGGAGGAGTATGCGGCCAAGACATGAGCAGCCCTCCACTTGTCAAGAAAATCCTAAGAAAAGTATATTATTGGCTCTCTCTCAAGGCTGACTGTGATGATCACGTTAAGAGATGTTACCAATGCAAAATTCATGGGAATGCTATCCATACCCCTCCAAGGGAACTCCATAATATGAGTGTGCCCTAGCCCTTTACAATGAGGGGAATGGACGTGATCAGGCCCATCGAGCCCAAAGCCAGTAATGGTCATCGATTCATCTTCACCATGATCGACTACTTCACCAAGTGGGTAGAAGCAACCTCCTCCCCCAGGGTTACTAAAGAAGTTATCATTGATTTCATCAGAAACAATGCCATTTGTCGATATGGACAACCAGAGGTGATTGTGTCAGAGAATGCGAAAAACCTCAACAACTAAATGACGGAGGAGTTATGTAGTAAATTCCACATCAAACATCTCAACTCCGTCATCTATCGTCCAAAGATGAATGTTGATGTTGAAGCGGCTAATAAGAATATCAAAAAGATCATGCAAAAGATGTCCACCAATCACAAAGGATGGTCAGACTTATTACCTTTAACTATATTAGCCTACAGAACGTTAATGCGCACTTCCACTAGGGCAACCCCCTACTCATTAACCTATGGGATGGAAGTAGTGCTCCCCATAGAAGTGGAAATGGAATCCCTCAGAGTGTTGATAGATGCTCAGCTGGATGAAGACCAATGGTTACAAGATAGGTACCACCAATTATTTCTAATAGATGAAAGGCGGGCCGCAACTATTTTCCATGGTCAGTTATATCAACAAAGGGTCACCAGATCCTACAACAAGAAAGTTCGGCTACGTCAATTCAAACAACATGACTTGGTCTTAAATAAAGTTTTGGACAACCAAGATCAATCCAAAGGAAAATTCTCCCCAAACTGGGAAGGCCCATTTGTTGTCAAGGAAGTATTGACATGAGGTGCCCTCAGGTTACAAGAAATGGATGGCGATGAATTTTCAGAACTCATCAACTCGGACACCGTGAAACGGTACTATGTCTGAAGTTACCAGCAAACCAACATCATGAGTTTGGATCACTAGATCCCTAGTCAGTTTAGGTTTTCAAACCTTTTTACTACATACAACCGTTCTTCACATCCGTTTTCCCCATCAGGGACAAACACAACTTCCAACTAGCAGCTTGTTTTTGGATCATTAGATCCATCACTCAACTCAGGTTTTTCAAAACCTTTCACATTTTAATTTTTGTCCCACCAGGGATAAAACTTTTCATACTTTCAGTTTGTCCCAATAGGGATTAAACTTTTCATCTGTAGTCTGTCATGTACACGGGGTGAACTACGCAGACCTGATCTCCCCAATACACGGGAATACATAGGCAGTCATTTTTATGGTCTAGTCTAACCGTTACAAAAAGAACAACAATAACCTTCTTCATAACTTCAGTTTGTCCCATTAGGGGCGAACTACGCATACCTGAACTCCCTAATACACGGGAGTACGTATGCATCCATTTTTATGGTCTGGTCTCAGCACAGAGAAAAAACAACAACAAATACATCTCTACACCCACTTTACCACATATAACTTTAAACCTTTACGCCAAGTTTGAACTATGCAAACCTGATCTCCCCTCTTCAATAGGAGTACGTAGGCAGCCATTCATGGTTTGGTCTCACCCCCTACCTAAACACAAAAACTTGTCAAATGGTACTGGGATCATCTTTCAAACAACACCTCATCGGCTTAGACTAAAGGGATGGAACTACCTGGTCTTCTCACACTAATGGGAGAACCAACGACCATCTAAGCAGCGGTTGAGTCCTCAAAGAGAAACACCAATCCATAAGAGATGGAACTACCTAGGCTCCCCCATACAAAGGAGTACCGATAACAATCTATGTTGTGGTCAACCTCAGAGAGGAAAGCCACACTCCTCTCCATAGACCAGTCCCAAGACACTAAAGAGGGTAGGGAATACACACAGATCAACGATCCATTCTGAAAGATCCTAGGATATCTCAATATCCATCCATCAATGGGGAGTTCAGAATACATAAACATCACAAGCCTTGGAGAAATAGACAAATATCAAGCAAATAAAAAGGCATAACTAAAAGGGAAGTGTATCAAAAATATTTACCTGCCATATATAATATTGTTTGATATATACAATGTGTACTGTACATGACAAAAATGGCTAAGCTAGTCTGTGCAGGAAAATATAAGCCCATCTACAAATCAGTGTATATATGCGTTATCAAATCTAACATGGCATCCCTCTCAAAAGAAAAGGGTAACATTGTGATCTCTTGCCCAATGGTATCAACGCGAGCCAAAAGGTCCACAACCATCTGCATGGTGACACTATGCTCATCAATGAATGTGCTCATCTCTGCATTGATACCAATAGTATAAGACCTAAATGCAGTGCTATCTGTAATAGCGGCATCTCTGGCAGATATAGCGCCATCCCACTCAACAACCACTACATCTCTAGATGATCTAGCCTTATCCTGCTCAGTAACAGCGATATCTCTATGAGCTAAGGCATCATCTCTCTCTACTAGAGCGACATCTCTTCCAGCAGGAGCTGTCAACATCAAGGCCCTAGCCTGATCCCTCTCAAATGTCATCAGATGCATACTCTGCTCTAAATACTCTGTCGAATGCAGGGTCACTATAGCAGTTATACTGGGAGACTCAACAAGAGTTGTTAGTAAACCAGCAAATAACTCATCCTCGGTGGGAGAATTAATGTCTGCCATGGGCTCCCCACTATCAGAATCAATCCTCGGCTTGGTGGATACAACCCCAGCCGATACAATCTCTGCCTCCATTAATGCAGAATACTTTGTAGAACGACCCGAATGGTTAACGAAAAACTCAACCATCTCACGTTGAGCCCAACAGGTATACACCCTGGATCTATCCTTTGCTGATAAATGTCGAGAAGACAAACGTTGACCCAATGCTCCCTCAAAGGGATGAACATCCTGAAACTGGTCGAACTGTGCCATCACAGCCAGTGGGTGATACGTGGTCATGCCCCTTAAACTAGCCAGAGGGAGATAATCCATGCCAGGTGCATGAGTAATGAAGCTGTATGGAAAACTAAGCCCTGAACAGAGAAAAATGTCAAATGGATCCTCGATCCCTGTCAAGAACACCGACCAGGAAGCAGCGTCTGTACACTCCGCCAGCTGAAAGGAGTAAGACATGGCTATCTCATGGAAAAAGTAGTACCCATGGCATCGGAATATGCCAATCGGTCTCAGGTGTAATATGAACCACACATACAGCAAGACCGAGCTGCCTATAAATACCCTTGCAATATGGGTGTGGCAATATGTGGCTGACCTCAATGTCTCTGCCATAATCATCGGTACAATGGTATATCCCTCCCTGAGAGCCTGCACTGCCATAACTACATCAATGTCTAAATGATCCATATATAGTGGCATGTATATATAGGCCACTATACACATCATGAGTATATCTACTCTAGCAACACGCCACTGATCCTCCAACGTGGTGAAATCCCCGGAGTGCTATACATAACTATCCAATGAGCCAAATCTGTCTATCAGAAAGTGCAGGGACACTACATGCCCAGAGGTGATCTCATCCTAGGCTACTCTATGTCTCAACCCGGTGAGGGTCATAAACTATCAGCTCATATTGCTAATAGCCATCTGAGTGCAAGGCCTATCCAGTGGCAAAGTTGTCAAATTCTCATACTCCTCTAAGGTAGGAGTCAACTCCTAGGTCTCAAACCGGAACACTTGCCTCCCCGGTACCCAGTGCTCCAGCATTCCCTCTATAAAACCCACATGAACCTAGAACATTAGGAGGGTCATAGAGTGATGCAACAGCTGATCTACGGTCACCCAATCTGGAGGTGCCAAACTATCATACCATGTTCTCAAACATTAGGCTACAAATACTGGTGGGGTGTGATCAATGCAGCTAACTATCGAGGAAGACATCTGTGTGGGCCGTATCATAAGACCATCCAGGGGTCAGTGCTGAATATATCTAGACATACATATGCATAACATAATACATGCATGATAAATAATATATGGCAATATGATGTAGGGAATGGAAAACAGTATATATGCATTCCTAAGTACATCATCATCTAATACATCATCTTTGTATACAGCTAGAAAATACAAGGAAATAGGGCACAGCCGCCCAACAACTAACAGAGGCCTATCAAAAGATATAACGAGAATGGGTCACAACCACACAGTATCTACCAGAGGCCTATCAAAAGATATATCGAGAAATACATCAGAAGAAGCTAATGGTGTTGATGTCTACATCATCTATCCTATCCATCTGATGTAACTCCTCCTTAGTCATTGGATCTCCATCAAGAGGGATATCAAGTTGACTTAATGGAGGATCTGCACTGGTAAAACCATACGGGCCACCTAAAGGGCCATCCCTTGAGCTGGAAGGATCAAAAGTATCCGCCTCGGAAGGATCTCTGCCCAAATACCGGATGAAAAAATGTGCATGGTCCAACTGTCGGGTCAAGCTATCAATCTGCGTCAAATTAGTAGGATCTCGGACGCAAGCCATCCAATCCATCATTATCACGGATCCAAAAACCATATCCCACATAACCTGAGTGGCGCGGGTCTAGGCTCCGATGGTACGAGGGGACCATCAACGTTAGAATACCTCTTGAGTGAATGGACCCTCTGATAAACTAAAGCCATCAAATCCCATCAACGGGATATCACTAACAGGTGACTGTGACACAGGCCAATAACGCCTGGCAGGAGGACAAATCGGTACACAGATCTCTCTTGTGGTGCTCGTGATAGAATGCTCTCCCAAATAGGGCTCCAATCCTCTATCTATTAAGAGAGGAATCCGATGGGTGAACATCACATGCTCGACAGCAGTTGGGAACCCATCCTCAAAGCCAACTATGAAATGGTCCCCAGAATAGGGAACCCATGTAATGACGTCGACTGTCAATAACTCCAACTGTAGGCGACAATGGGTGAATCCCTCAACTATAGAAATCTCTGCCAACGTGGAGTGATGCCATCGATGTCCACGTGGGTAGGTGTCTAAACCTAACACCCTACTGGGATGCAGACATGGGAGCCTGTCACAGGCCCAAAACAACCACTACAAGGGCAAACATCCGCGGTCAGTCAACACTCTTAACATGTCTGAAGTCTTCTTGGCAGCCCAATGTAAGACATCTCAGATTTCTTTCCGCCTTTCTCCACTTCCATCACATACTTATCCACGTTGAATGTCGTGTTCTGTGTGTATGCCCGGATCGTCGATCCGTGGCCTTTATTATATATATATATATATATATATATATATATATATATATATATATATATATATATATATATATATATATATATATATATATATATATATATATATGGTATGTATATTACAGTATGGCTATGGCGACAGATTTTTGGGCTATAGTGATGATGTGAATATACGCCATAGCCTGTAAAAAAACTATGACGACGGGTGAAACCGTCGTTAAAGCCCAAAAAAGTGTCACCATATCCTACTGTGTAATACACAGTTGTGTACATACATTTTTCCCTATATATATATATATATATATATATATATATATATATATATATATATAGAGTTCGGTTCCAGTCCGGACGCCCAAATTTTAGTCCCGTCCAGACTTCTTCTCTTTTTTTTTTGCTTTTTTTAAAACAACTAAAAAAAATAATTAATATTTTATGGAATTGAATTTTTTTTTCATAATACAGTGTTTTGGGTGTGATTTGGATACATATAACAAAACATGTCTATACAGTCTGTGCAGACTGTACATACATTTTTTGGTATAGGTATCCAAATCACGCCCAAAACACTGTATTATGAAAAAATTTCAGTTCCATAAAATATTAAAGATTTTTTTAGTTGTTTAAAAAAAAGCAAAAAAAATAATAATTGGGGTCCATATTTTACTCCAGTCTGGGCGTCCGGACTAGATCCCCTCTATATATATATATTATCGAAATATGCTTCGATTGAGGCCGAATATAATATTTGGAGTGTTTACTCCTATTTTTATATATAAATACTTATATTTTAGGGTAATCATTCGTGGCAAACGTTTGCTACGGACACTGTTCAGCAAACAAGCTCCCATCCGTTGATCTAGATATTTAATGGCTTAGATTGGTTAAAAATTCCATCTGCCGCTACTGTAACTACCGAGAAATTCGGATCTTTTGTAAAAATACTTGAAATAATAAAATAATATTATTTGTTATTATATGTGATAATAAGATGTATGTCATTCTATAACCTAGAAACACCAGAATATCATAGTATTTGAACCACGTGAATGAATTAAAGTGTTTGAATTTTCAAGAAGAAAATAAATGTTTTCCGAGAAAGTTTACGAAAAATACTATTCACCGTTGATCGCTCGGGAATTATTTTTGAACTTCCGAGAAATACATAACATTAGAATATCGAGGCGAGATGGATTATGTAATAATAATCTAAGTATAGAAAATGTAATAATTCGCATGCGGACTTAAATAGAGAATGTATGTATTAAAACCTAATGAAATGAATTAATGTAACTTGGTATAAATATAAGTCTATAAGCTTAAAGGTGTGAACCTATGTGGGATTTATACTAATCCCAAGTGATTTATTTTAATGCCAGCCCAACAAGGAAATTAGTTAGATTAATTAGTAAGCTCAATGAATTCGACATGATCCATGGGGCAATCCAAGTGTAAGTGGGTAGACTTGATGGGCAAACATTTTGTCTAATGACTAAGTGTTATGATGGCCAAGTAATAGAAGTGGCTAGCAAGTAGTCTTGGTTGATAAGCAATGAATAGTAAGGAGGTGTAATGTCCAAATAGTTGGTTGTTCAAATTTTATCCAACTCCTCTCAAGATAAACAACTTATTTGCTAGAGCCTAAAAGTACTTTGAAGCTTAAACCTTCCATTGTTAGTTTTCAAAGAAGAAGTACTAGTTCATCAAAGGTAAATTATCTTGCCTCTTCCATCTCTATCATAGTAGGGCGATATGAGAAGTGTAACCTAATGAACATATATGTTAAGGATATATGGGAAGCGGATAAACAATGAACTTAAGCCGAATAAGAAGAATAAGTACCTTGAACCTAAATAAGTTGATAACTTTGTACAAAACTTGCCATCTGATGTTAGTAGATTCAACATAGTATAAGAACATTAATTGATGGACTTAAGTTGATACTAAGTCATAAGCATGAGAATTGTAGTTAATAAGTTAAATAAGTCATTAACTTATGAGAATAAGTCAAAACCTACTTTGATAATAAGTTGGTGTAATAAGTAGCTTGAAATGTTTATATGTTGATTAAAATCCACCTAGAATGATTAGTAATGAGGTTTGGCTTTAATTTACGATTGATTGATAATCGTCGAATTAAATGAAATTCTTGGAATGGAAGTCGTATTTTGTGTTTGAAGTCGTAAACGTTGGTTTTCGATGGAGTAAAGTCATATTTGGCATTATAGAGTGGCGGACTCAAAAATGGCCAGATTCTGACTTAGAATGAAGAAACGAGCGTTGAACGTTTGCGAACGTTTATCGTTTTCGTTAAAATGGACTACTAGGTAAAATTTTAGCAAACGAAGTAATATAGATAAAATTCTTGTGTGAACACATGGAGTAGGTAATTTGTGACCCGTAAGCTCTTGAACGAGCCAATTTGGACTTATAACGAAGAAGTTACGAGTCCGGGAATTTCACAAAAGTTTCAAACTCGTCCAAGTTTTACGGTGCACAAGATGTTGGCGCCAATTGAGGCCAATAAGCCGTGGCGTCATGAAAAAAATGGCCTCACTTATGAACTCGAGTAGTAAATGCGACATATAACAGAGACTCGCCTGCAGTATGCGAGTCCTGGTTTTTGAACAATAAGGTGGTGGCCAGCTTACACACTAAGTCTGATAATGCAGTGACTGTGGCCAAACCATAACCTAGATAATACAGAAATGTTTACATGTTAAGCATGAAGAGTATTTGATAAGTAATTACATGAGGATCTTAATAAAACATTGTTAAGACATAATTAAGCCTTAAGTATGAACACTTAGGTTTAATTTAAGTCAATTACATATGAACGTAAAAATGACCTAATGAAAAGCCGGAACCAATAATAACAAATCTAATACGTATTTAGATTGAGAAGAAGGGTAAGATTCTTTAGGAACCATCTATATTATTATTCATGACCTAATGTACTAAGTGTTGTTATTATTCTAATTTAGAGACCTTAAAGACATAAAGTGCACGTGTTATAAATCGTAGCAAGACGCTAAAGGCAAGTACTCTAACCCTTGTTCCAGTTCGATCTGGACAAGTCATTGTGATTCATGTATTCTTCGCATGAGTTAGTATCTGAGGAAGTCAAAGCCAATCCTTTCGGCTGGACGTATGCTATGTTATTCTATCAAGTGTTGATAAGGATTTACCAAACTAATATTGTTATGGATTTCAAAAGTAGATTGAATATGCTAAACTATTTTGTCGTCAAACGACAGGCACGTGAGGTTGCCACAACTTAAACGTATACACGTTTAATGAATGTAGTGTTGATCAACATAGAGTACTATAGGCTGATCACCTAGACGTGCTCGTAAGCTATGTCGGACTTACAGACTTCGTGCCGTGATGTCCTTTTTAAAGTACTTATGAAATGCTTACGGTCTTGAACCAGAATTGATGTATTACTAAATTTTGTTGTTGTAAAACGTTTTGAATGAAAAGAAGTGCTATTTTGAATTATCGATAGTACTTCGTAACTATTGTTCAGTTATTGAAGATATACGATTCCTATGTTTCAAGCATGCTATTTTCCTAGAATTGTTGTACTTGCTGAGCTAGTTAGGCTCATTCTCGCTTGAACCATATAAATGCAGCTAAGACCGAATGGACCGATGGATTCGACAAGGATAAAGGGAAGGCGAAGGAGAACCCGTAGATTACATATGTAATATAGTATAGGTTTTGTAAGGAATAATATTGATATTATGACAAAGACAATGTATTGGTTGTAAAGAACCTGGGGAATGTAAATATTCTTTTGATATATATATAAGACATATTCGTTCTTTTGAGACATTTCAATTGAATGTTTATGTGAATCAGAAGACCGTAGCACCATCTCATGCCGGGTTGGAAGATACCCGGATTTGGGGGCATCACAGGTTGGTATCAAAGCCTTAGGTTATAAAACTTAATGGGGGAAATAAAACCTTAAGTCATAACCTTAAGAAAAGTCAAAGAATAAAAGATGGAAGTTAACCTTATAAAAATGCATTATATAATATATGTTATGTGTTTTTATTATTCTACTAACGTGTACTAATCCAACTTTTTTGTTGTTGTAGATGTTAGGAAAAAATAGAGACGTATAGGTAGTTAGTGAAGAATCAGTTAATCAGGTAGAGATTATACCGAGTCCCAAAGCGGTAGATCCCGAGATTGTGGCGGTTGAGTCTGGAAACTCAAAAAGTTTAGATCTCATGTCAGTGTTTGATGGAATGATAGAAGAAGAAGTGGAAGCAGTGTCCTTCAACCCAGTAGCTATAGCAACGGAGACGGCTCCGGGGGAGTCAATGATGTCATTATTCATGTCAGAGATAGATAGGAACATTCGTTACTGGCATGAGGTTAAGGAGCTAAAGGCAGAGCTCCAAGCTGTTATAGAGGATAAGAAGGACGTGGAGTCCATGTGGGAGCAGGAACATAATGAAAGAGTTTTGGCCAAGGACAAGGTCCATGGGGGTAAACAGGAGGTCCTTGAGCTCAGGGAGGAGCTAAAGACCAAGAAGCAGAAGATAGGGAGAATGTCTTATATCCATAGGAATTCTCATGAGGATTTCCAGTTGCAGGTAACTGGTTACCCCGTAGAGACAGGGCAGACTCGACATACTATCAGCCATGGTATTATTGCTGGTCTTGCCAAGGCGAATTTTGAAAATTCCTTAAGGCTAATGTAATCTAGTAGTGGCTAGAGTAGTTAGATATGTACATATTTTTGTATCTAGTAGTGACGTAAAACCCTCTTTTGTATAATCAAGGGTAGTCTTTTGTAAATCCCAATTTTTGGAAAGGAATGGCGGGAAAGTAATGTATTCGGCTTAGGCTGTGTTATGTAACCGATGTAGTATTATACTAAAATTAATTAATATAAGTTTTCTTTTTCAAAAAATGTTGAGTAACGAATGTTAAGTTATTGTTTAACATTGAATAATAACTAACTGGCCGGAAATGAATAATAACAAAATATGTGTTTATTGTAACATCAAAATGCCGCCAAGAAGAGTACCACGTAACCAAGGTGCGAACAAGAATCAACCAGAGGGAGGTTCGGTTAACCCCATGCAAGAATTTTTGAACCTTTTAACCGCAACGTTTTATCAAACTGGGGCTAATATCCCCGTAAACCCTTGTGTAGTACGAGCTACTACATTCAAGGACTTTAAGAGTGTGGGTCCGCTGGAGTTCAAAGGAACTATGGACCCTATAGAAGCCCAAACGTGGGTGAAGGAGATTGAGAAGGCATTTGTGATAGCAAATGTCGACGAGGCCTAAAAGGTTGCCTTTGCAACCTACATGATGAAGGGAGAGGCCAACTTTTGGTGGAAGGCCAATCAGGCTATGGCCTGAATAGATGGGATAACGTGGGTGAGGTTCAAGGAAATATTTTACGAGAACTATTTTCCCGCGAGCATGCAGGGAAGGATGGAGATGCGGTTTTTGGAGTTGAAGCAAGGGGATATGACGGTTCCCCAATATGCCGCCAAGTTTAATGAACTGGCAAGGTTCGCTCCACACCAAGTGGATACTGAGGTGAGGAAAGCTCGACGGTTCAAGCATGGCTTGAAACCCTGGCTCTATAATCGTATCTCTGTGTTCCAAAGTGTTAGGTTTGTAATATTCATGAACGCAATCAAATTGCACAAATAAGCGGAAACGTGGAAAATCAGAGTTTTAAAAATTTTACAAACCATATACCCGGATCACCCTTTATGCACAATTATTAATTAAACGAAAAAAAGAACAAGAATCATACCCTTGAAGATCCGAGCTTCCTCAAGAACAAGTTCACCTCCAATCCTTTTCGCGTTCAACTTGAATCCACCGGGTTTGGTTCCTTCCTTTGATCAAAGTTAGCCACCCAAGTGTTTGGCCTCTAGAGGTGATCTACCAAGGAAGAACAGAGATTCAAGAAGATGGGTGTTTGGCAAAACACTAGTTTTTCTATCTCTCATAGAAAAGGGTACTCTCCCAACTATTAGAATTACGTATTCTATGAATACGTCAACAACCACCTCACCCATAATAAGACTCCTCTTATTTATAGATGTGGGCAACCCTCCTTAACAATTAAGGAGTTGAGTTTTATTTTAATTAATTAAATTCTTTTAATTAATTAAGCTCCCTAATCTTATTAGGGATAATTAATTAAACTCTTTTAATTAATTTGCCTCCTAATCCTATTAGGATATTTGAGAGTACTTTTATTAATTAATTCCCAAACTCCTTTAGGAATTAAATAATAATAATAATAGTAATAATAATAATAAGACTCCTCTTATTAATTTATATTTAATATTTCCAAAATATTAAATAATAAATATTAAGCTATTTAATTTATTCTATCACTATAGATTAAATTAAATATACTTAACTTATTATTACGATTATACCATTAACTTCTTAAATAATTATTCTTCCTTTTATGGTGTGACCCTTTAGGTTCTCCATATTAAACCTAGTTGTGAATAAATCAATTAGAACAATTTAATCTTATTTAAATAAATAAATTAAACTAATAATTTATTTAAATATAAATATTTATTCTACAATAGGGATAAGCCTCCCAATATCAACGACTTTCTAGATAATATAGATTTCAACATTAATCATAAAAGAACCTTTGAGTAAATAGTTACTGATACAATTCAATCCTTCCACCATACAATATCCCAATTAAATATAAGACATAGAATTCATCAAAATCTTATTTTATTTAATTATATGTATTTCACTCTTAAATCGTGATTCCAAATAATGCAAATTAGAAACTCCTTTCTAATTTCATTCTCGCCATAACCAAGGACTCTTGAGTTGTCATTTATCGAATCACATAGGACATTTCTCTTCTTTTACTAGAAGTGGTAGATTCTTTATTGATCATACATTATCTCCATGCACAACTTATTATACCCAAGCATACCCTTTGATATACCCTAAGGGTCTTAAGGAATAAGTTAAAGTATAACTTATCATACACAAGATACTATGATGATCTCAAGTCCAAGGATCACTTGTACTACTATCACTACATGAATTCCTATTAACAGGCAAGTAAAACTCCATTAGGTATTCCTTAGCTAGCCACGTTCAGTGAACTTATTCTCTAATAAGCACCTACATACTTGCTTTTGTGTCTCCACACAAATGATCATGAGATCAATCATCCTCATCCAATGAGCAAGCAACGTATGTACCAATCTATCTGGATTCACTAATCCCCAGTTTAGTAATCCAACGATTGGGAACTATTTTAGTTTTAAGCTTTCTAAAAATTTAGATCTCATTAGAATGATCATCATCATTATTCTAAAAACATTGCTTAAAACTATGGGTTTATCACATATTGTAAAACAACATCATGTAGATAATTTAAAAGCATTTAATAAATTAATACTTTTTATTAATAAATGAATAAGATTGTTACAAAGTATATGCTTTATCATCAAACTTGATTGGCTTGTGTGCATATTACTTTCACAAAGTACTTCCTTTGGAATTGTTTTAGAGAAGGCAATAATTGCCGAAGGTGGTAGCGAGGCGTTGAGCCAATACCACTAAGACAAGAAAATTAAGGGGAAGGTGGATGGGGGAATAAAGGTTGAAGGTGCCAGCGGGAGTGGCAAAGGGTATAAGAGGAAGGTGAGTAGCTCGGGGAATCCCGTAGTGAAACTAAGGGACCTGAAAAGGAGGATGGAGGCCTGCAAGACCTGCGGAAAGACTCATTTAGGAGTCTGTCTCAAATGTAAGGCCGTGTGTTATAACTGTGGACAGGAGGGGCATATTGCGCCAAACTATCCAAGCCCGAAGAAGAATCATGGATGCTTTGTATGTGGTTCAATTGACCACATGGCAAAGAACTGCCCAAAGAAGGGGACAGACGGGAATAGGGGCACCAATAGTGGTAAGTTAACTATTGGGGGTCCAGTGCAGCTAGGTAGGCCGATGGCCTGTACCTTTAATATGATCATCCAAGACGCAATGGCCCCGGGGGATGTAGTCGCAGGTATTATTCCGATCAACGACTTAAATGCATACGTGTTGTTTGATTCGGGTGCTACTTGTTCGTTTATCGCATTTGATTTTTCTAGACGACTAGGATTACTTCCCGAAAAGTTGCCTATACCTTTAAACATTAAGGTAGCAAACGAAGAGATAATTCATGTTGAAGATATTCATAGGAGTTGTTGCGTAGACATTCGAGGTTGTAAATTATCGGTAGATCTGATATAAATAAAGTTAGGAGAATTCGACGTAATCCTCGGAATGGATTGGTTTATTAATCACGAGGCAATTATAGATTGTCAAAAGAAATGCGTAAATATTAAACATTAAAACAATCTCATGTAATATTTTACAGGAATAAATCGTTGGGACGTTCGTGTTGTCTTACCATGACACAAACTAGGAAATTATTGAGGAAGGGTTGTGTAGACTATTTGTGTTATGTGGTTGATACCGAGAGAGTGGGAGCGACCATGGAACAAATACCTATAGTGAGTGAGTTCATGGATGTATTTCCAAGTGAGTTATCGGGTCTTCCGCCGGATAGGGATACCGAGTTCGTAATAGATATTGTGCTAGGAGCGGCACCAGTTTCTAGGGCACCGTATCGAATGGCGCCAGTGGAGATGAAGGAGTTGATGGTGCAGTTGCAGGAATTTTCTGACATGAAGTACATTTAACCAAGTGTTTCTCCATGAGGAGCTCCGGTACTGTTTGTCAAAAAGAAGGACGAATCGTTAAGACTTTGTATCGACTACCGAGAGTTGAACAAGTTAACGATAAAGAATAAGTATCCATTACCCAGGATCGATGATCTTTTTGATTAGTTGGAAGGGGAAAAATATTTTTCCAAAATAGATTTAAGGACGGGGTATCATCAGCTGAAGGTTCAAAATGAAGACGTGCCAAAGACAACATTCAGGACTCGTTATGGTCATTACGAGTTTCTGGTGATGTCATTTGGGTTGACTAATGCACCTGCTACATTTATGGACACGATGAACAGAGTGTTCATACAATATTTGGACAAGTTCGTCGTGGTGTTTATTGATGATATTCTAGTCTACTCTAAGACGCCAAAAGATCATGCTGAACACCTAAGAATAGTGTTAGAGACATTAAGGAAGGATAAGTTGTATGCGAAGTTCACTAAGTTTGAATTTTGGTTAGAGAGGGTACAGTTTTTAGGTCATGTCATTGACCATGAGGGGATTTCAGTAGATCCAGCGAAGGTGGAAGCCGTGATGAATTGGGAACAACCAAAAACGTTGACTGAGGTGTGGAGTTTCCTAGGGTTAGCGGGTTACTATTGAAGGTTCATTCAGGACTTTTCGAAGATAGCTACTCCATTAACTAACTTGACGAGGAAGACGGTGAAGTACGTATGGACTGAGAAATACGAAGATAGTTCATGAACTGAAGAAGAAGTTGAGTGACGAGCCTGTTTTGTCATTGCCCGATGACACAGGAAATTTCGTAGTTTATAGTGATGCTTCGCATAAAGGACTTGGTTGCGTGCTCATGCAGCATGGCAAGGTCATTTCGTATGCATCTAGGCAGTTGAAGGATTATGAGAAAGTTTACCCTACTCATGATCTGGAATTGGTCGCGGTGGTGTTTGCCTTAAAGATATAGCGACATTATCTTTATCGAAAAAAGTGTGAGATATACACAGACCATAAGAGTATAAAATATATCTTCACACATAAGGAGCTGAACATGAGACAGAGGAGGTGGCCGGAGTTGATCAACGATTACGACTGTGAAATCCTGTATCACCCTAGAAAAGCCAATGTAGTGGCCGACGCCTTGAGTAGAAAGGGTCGGGAGAAGTTGTCTATTTTAACGGCTCAAACTGAGTTAATAACAGAGATGGCTAGGATGGAGTTAGAGGTGAAGTTTCCAATTGAGGTGGATCAGAGACTATTTGTGACTGAGATTCAGTCTACCATCGTAGAGAGAGTCAAGGAGGTGCAGCTCAAAACCGATGAGTGTGACCAGATGAAGGAGCTGTTGCCCAATGAAAAAGATATTAAGTTTATTCTTGATAATGAGGGATTATTAAGATTTGAGGGAAGAATTTGGGTTCCGAATGAGACAGAATTAAAGGAGCAAGTTTTACAAGAGGCTCATAGTTCTAGGTACTCAATTCATCTTTGTAGCACTAAGATGTATTTGGTGGTCAAACATGAAGAGAGAAATAGCCGAGTATGTGAATAGGTGCTTGACTTGTCAAAGAGTTAAAGTCGAACATCAACGACCAAGTGGCTTGTTACAATTATTAGAGATTCTGGAGTGGAAGTGGGAGCATATCACGATGGACTTTGTGGTGGGACTTCCGACGACTCAGAAGGGATATGATGCGATTTGGGTAATAGTGGACCAGTTGACGAAATCGGCTCACTTTTTGCCAATTCGAATTAAGTATAGTTGAAGTTGAGTATGGCATATCATCCACAAACCGATGGACAGAGCGAGAGGACAATTCAGACATTAGAAGATATGTTGAGATCTTGCGTCATGGATTTCAAAGGTGGTTGGGATGATCATCTACCATTAGTAGAATTTACGTATAACAACAGTTATCATGCAAGCATAGGTATGCCGTCGTATGAAGCTTTGTATGGAAGGAAATACAGAACGCCATTGTATTGGGATGAAGTGGAAGAACGCCGAATGCTAGGACCGTAATCAAAAAGAAACAAATGGACATGAAGTTGATATGTATGCGTCTCGTAGCAGCTCAAGACAAACAGAAGAAATACGCAGACTTACATCGAGAGAATAGAGTGTTTGAGGTAGGCTAAAGACGATTTCTAAAGGTATCTCCCTGGAAAGGAAAGATACACTTTGGAAAGAAGGGAAAACTAAGCCCAAGGTTTATAGGACCTTTTGAGGTATTAGAACGGGTAGGTGAGGTAGCTTATATGGTAGCGTTACCTCCAGACCTAGAACGAATACATAATATATTTCACGTTTCAGTGTTACGTCCTTACAAACCGGATTACAAGCACGTCATAGAATTTGAGCCTATTCAAATTGAGAAGGATTTAGCATATGAAGAGATGCCGATTCAAATCATTGATAGAAAATATTAAGTTCTGCGAATCAAGGTAATATCGTTAGTATATGTGTTATGGAAGAACCACGATGTCGAGGAAGCAACGTGGGAATTAGAAGAAAAGATAAAGAAGAATTATCCTCTTTTATTTGAGTAATGTAGGGCGAGATTCTGGGGACAAAATCTTTATAAGGGGGGAAGAATGTAACGACCAAGAAATTTGGATCTTTTATAAAAATACTTGAAAGAATTAAATAATGAATAAAATAATATTATTTGTTATTATATGTGGTAATAAGATGTATGTCGTTCTATAACCTAGAAACGCCAGAATATCGTAGTATTTGAACCACGTGAATGAATTAAAGTGTTTGAATTTCCAAGACGAAAATAAATGTTTTCCGAGAAAGTTTATGAAAAACACTATTCACCGTTGATCGCTCGAGAATTATTTTTGAACTTCCGAGAAATACGTAACGTTAGAATATCGAGGCGAGATGGATTATGTAATAATAATCTAAGTACAAAAAATGCAATAATTCACATGCGGACTTAAATTGAGAATGTATGTATTAAAACCTAATGAAATGAATTAATGTAACTTGGTATAAATATAAGTCCATAAGCTTAAAGGTGTGAACCTATGTTGGATTTAACCTAAGCTCAAGTGATTTATTATAATGCAAGCCCAACAAGGAAATTAGCTAGATTAATTAGTAAGCCCTATGAATTTGACATGATCCATGGGGCAATCCAAGTGTCAGTGGGTAGACTTGACGGGCAAGAATTTTGTGTAATGACCAAGTGTTGTGATGACCAGGTAATAGAAGTGGCTAGCAAATAGTCTTGGTTGATAAGCAATGAATAGTAAGGAGGTGTAATAAGGAGGTGGAATGTCCAAATGACTAAGTTACCCTCACTTTAAGTTTCCTATAAATACCAAGCTTCATTTCATAAGTTGGTTGTTCAAATTTCATCCAACTCCTCTCAAGATAAACAACTTATTTGTTAGAGCCCAAAAGCACTTTGAAGCTTAAACCTTCCATTTTTAGTTTTCAAAGAAGAAGTACTAGTTCATCAAAGGTAAATTATCTTGTCTCTTCCATCTCTACCATAGTAGGGTGATAAGAGAAGTGTAACCTAATGAACATTTATGGACACGATGAACAGAGTGTTCATGCAATATTTGGACAAGTTCGTCGTGGTGTTTATTGATGATATTCTAGTCTACTCTAAGACGCCAAAAGATCATGCTGAACACCTAAGAATAGTGTTGGAGACATTAAGGAAGGATAAGTTGTATGCGAAGTTCACTAAGTTTGAATTTTGGTTAGAGAGGGTACAGTTTTTAGCTCATGTTATTGACCATGAGGGGATTTCAGTAGATCCAGCGAAGATGGAAGCCGTGATGAATTGGGAACAACCAAAAACGTTGACTGAGGTGTGGAGTTTCCTAAGGTCAGCGGGTTACTAACGAAGGTTCATTCAGGACTTTTCGAAGATAGCTACTCCATTAACTAACTTGACGAGGAAGACGGTGAAGTACGTATGGACTGAGAAATGCGAAAATAGTTCATGAACTGAAGAAGAAGTTGAGTGACGAGCCTGTTTTGTCATTGCCCGATGACACAGGAAATTTCGTAGTTTATAGTGATGCTTCGCATAAAGGACTTGGTTGCGTGCTCATGCAGCATGGCAAGGTCATTCCGTATGCATCTAGGCAGTTGAAGGATTATGAGAAAGTTTACCCTACTCATGATCTGGAACTGGTCGCGGTGGTGTTTGCCTTAAAGATATAGCGAAATTATCTTTATCCGGAAAAGTGTGAGATATACACAGACCACAAGAGTATAAAATATATCTTCACACATAAGGAGTTGAACATGAGACAGAGGAGGTGGCTGGAGTTGATAAAGGATTACAACTGTGAAATCCTGTATCACCCTGGAAAAGCCAATGTAGTGGCCGACGCCTTGAGTAGAAAGGGTCAGGAGAAGTTGTCTATTTTAACGGCTCAAACTGAGTTAATAACAGAGATGGCTAGGATGGAGTTAGAGGTGAAGTTGCCAATTGAGGCGGATCAGAGACTATTTGTGACGGAGATTCAGTCTACCATCGTAGAGAGAGTCAAGGAGGTGCAGCTCAAAACCGATGAGTGTGACCAGATGAAGAAGCGGTTGCCCAATGAAAAAGATATTAAGTTTATTCTTGATAATGAGGGATTATTAAGATTTGAGGGAAGAATTTGGGTTCCGAATGAGACAGAATTAAAGGAGCAAGTTTTACAAGAGGCTCATAGTTCTAGGTACTCAATTCATCTTGGTAGCACTAAGATGTATTTGGTGGTCGAACATGAAGAGAGAAATAGCCGAGTATGTGAATAGGTGCTTGACTTGTCAAAGAGTTAAAGCCGAACATCAACGACCAAGTGTCTTGTTACAATTATTAGAGATTTCGGAGTGGAAGTGGGAGCATATCATGATGGACTTTGTGGTGGGACTTCCGACGACTCAGAAGGGATATGATGCGATTTGGGTAATAGTGGACCAGTTGACGAAATCGGCTCTATTTTTGCCAATTCGAATTAAGTATAACTTAAATCTGTTAGCTACACTCTATGTCAAGGAAATAATTTCTAGACATGGAGCACCTATTTCGATAGTGTCAGATCGTGCCCCACGATTCACATCAAACTTTTGGAGAAGTCTTTAAGAGCAGTTGGGGACGCAGTTGAAGTTGAGTAGGGCATATCATCCACTAACCGATGGACAGAGCGAGAGGACAATTCAGACATTAGAAGATATGTTGAGATCTTGCGTCATGGATTTCAAAGGTAGTTGGGATGATCATCTACCATTAGTAGAATTTACGTATAATAACAGTTATCATGAAAGCATAGGTATGCCGCCGTATGAAGCTTTGTATGGAAGGAAATACAGAACGCCATTGTATTGGGATGAAGTGGGAGAACGCCGAATGCTAGGACCAGAATTGGTGCAGCAAACAGCGGACATGAAGTTGATATGTATGCGTCTCGTAGAAGCTCAAGACAAACAGAAGAAATACGGAGACTTACATCGAGAGAATAGAGTGTTTGAGGTAAGCTCGTACGTATTTCTAAAGGTATCTCCCTTGAAAGGAAAGATACACTTTGGAAAGAAGGGAAAACTAAGCCCAAGGTTTATAGGACCTTTTGAGGTATTAGAACGGGTAGGTGAGGTAGCTTATATGGTAGCGTTACCACCAGACCTAGAACGAATACATAATATATTTCACATTTCAGTGTTACGTCCTTACAAACCGGATTACAAGCACGTCATAGAATTTGAGCCTATTCAAATTGAGAAGGATTTAGCATATGAAGAGATGCCGATTCAAATCATTGATAGAAAATAGCAAGTTCTGCGAATCAAGGTAATATCGTTAGTAAATGTGTTATGGAAGAACCACGATGTCAAGGAAGCAACGTGGGAATTAGAAGAAAAGATAAAGAAGAATTATCATCTTTTATTTGAATAATGTAGGGCGAGATTCTGGGGACAAAATCTTTATAAGGGGGGAAGAATGTAACGACCAAGAAATTTAGATCTTTTATAAAAATACTTGAAAGAATTAAATAATGAATAAAATAATATTATTTGTTATTATATGTGGTAATAAGATGTATGTCGTTTTATAACCTAGAAACGCCAGAATATCGTAGTATTTGAACCACGTGAATGAATTAAAGTGTTTGAATTTCCAAGACGAAAATAAATGTTTTCCGAGAAAGTTTACGAAAAACACTATTCACCGTTGATCGCTCGGGAATTATTTTTGAACTTCCGAGAAATACGTAACGTTAGAATATCGAGGCGAGATGGATTATGTAATAATAATCTAAGTACGAAAAACGCAATAATTCACATGCGGACTTAAATTGAGAATGTATGTATTAAAACCTAATGAAATGAATTAATGTAACTTGGTATAAATATAAGTCCATAAGCTTAAAGGTGTGAACCTATGTTGGATTTAACCTAAGCCCAAGTGATTTATTATAATGCAAGCCCAACAAGGAAATTAGCTAGATTAATTGGTAAGCCCTATGAATTTGACATGATCCATGGGGCAATCCAAGTGTCAGTGGGTAGACTTGATTGGCAAGAATTTTGTGTAATGACCAAGTGTTGTGATGACCAGGTAATAGAAGTGGCTAGCAAGTAGTCTTGGTTGATAAGCAATGAATAGTAAGGAGGTGTAATAAGGAGGTGGAATGTCCAAATGACTAAGTTACCCTCACTTTAAGTTGCCTATAAATACCAAGCTTCATTTCATAAGTTGGTTGTTCAAATTTCATCCAACTCCTCTCAAGATAAACAACTTATTTGTTAGAGCCCAAAAGCACTTTGAAGCTTAAACCTTCCATTTTTAGTTTTCAAAGAAGAAGTACTAGTTCATCAAAGGTAAATTATCTTGTCTCTTCCATCTCTATCATAGTAGGGTGATAAGAGAAGTGTAACCTAATGAACATTTATGTTAAGGACATATGCAAAGTGGATAAGCAATGAACTTAAACCGAATAAGAGGAATAAGTACCTTGAACCTAAATAAGGTGATAACTTTATACAAAACTTGCCATATGATGTTAGTAGATTCAACATAGTATGAGAACATTGATTGATGGACTTAAGTTCATAGTAAGTCATAAGCATGAAAATTATAGTTAATAAGTTAAATAAGTCATTAACTTATGAGAATAAGTCAAAACCTAATTTGATAATAAGTTGGTGTAATAAGTAGCTTGAAATGTCTATATGTTGATTAAAATCCACCTAGAATGATTAGTAATGAGGTTTCGCTGGAATTTACACGATTGGACGATAATCGCCGAATTCGTGAAATTCTCGGAATGGAAGTCGTATTTTGTGTTTGAAGTCGTAAATGTTGGTTTTTGATGGAGTCATGTCATATTTGGCATTATAGAGTTGCGGACTCGAAAATGGACGGATTCCGACTTAGAACGAAGAAACGAGCGTTGAACGCTCGCGAACGTTTATCGTTTTCGTTAAAATGGACTAATAGGTGAAATTTTAGTAAACGAAGTAATATAGATAAAATTCTTGCGTGAACACATAGAGTACGTAATTTGTGACTCGTAGACTCTTGAAAGAGCCAATTCGGACTTATAACAAAGAAGTTACGAGTCCGGGAGTTTCACAAAAGTTTCAAAACTGTCCAAGTTTTCTGCGGTGCAGAAGCCAGCCATGGCTGCCAAAAAGGCTATAAGCCTCATTTGTAAGCATCCAAAATGGACCTCACCCTGAGAACTCAAGGCCATGAACGCATAGATATAACATGAGACTCGCGTCGCACCGCCAAGTCCGGGTTTTTGAACAATAGTGGTGATGCCAAAGCATTGCCAAGCACCAGTAAGTAATAAATACTGCAGCCAAAACTTTCATAACCTAGATAATACAGAAATGTTTACATGTTAAGCATGAAAAGTATTTGATAAGCAATTAAATGAGGATCTTAATAAAACATTGTTAAGACATAATTAAGCCTTAAGTATGAACAGTTAGAGTTAAGTCAATTACATATGAACGTAAGAATGACCTAACTGAAAAAGCTTTAATCGAATAATAACAAATCTAATACGTATTTAGATTGAGAAGAAGGGTTAGATTCTTTAGGAACCATCTATATTATTATTCATGACCTAATGTACTATGTGATGTTATTATTCTAATGTAGAGACCTTAAAGACATAAAGTGCACGTGTTATAAACTGTAGCAATACGCTAAAGGCAAGTACTCTAACCCTTGTTCCAGTTCGATCTGGACAAGTCTTTGTGATTCATGTATTCTTCGCATTAGTTATTATCTGAGGAAGTCAAAGCAAATCCTTTCGGCTGGATATATGCTATGTTATTCTATCAAGTGTTGATAAGGATTTACCAAACTAATATTGTCGTGGTTTTCAAAAGTAGATTGAATATGCTAAATTGTTTTGTCGTCAAACGACAAGCATGTGAGGTTGCCACAACTTAAACGTATACACATTTAATGAATGTAGTCTTGATCAACATAGAGTACTATAGGTTGATCACCTAGACGTGCTCGTAAGCTATGTCGGACTTACGGACTTCGTGTCGGGATGTCCTTTTTAAAGTACTTATGAAATGCTTACGGTCTTGAACCAGAATTGATGTTTTACTGAATTTTGATATTTTAAAACGTTTTGAATGAAAAAAAGTGCTATTTTGAATTATCGATAGTACTTCGTAACTATTGTTCAGTTATTGAAGATATACGATTCCTATGTTTCAATCATGCTATTTTCCTAGAATTGTTGTACTTGCTGAGCTAGTTAGGCTCATTCTTGCTTGAACCATATGAATGAAACTAAGACCGAACGGACCGATGGATCCGAAAAGGATAAAGGGAAGGCGAAGGCGAACCCGTAGATTACATATGTAATAGTATTGGTTTTGTAAGGAATAATATTGATATTATGACAAAGACAATGTATTGGTTGTAAAGAACATGTGGAATGTAAATATTCTTTTGATATATATATATATATATATATATATATATATATATATATAAGACATATTCGTTCTTTTGAGGCATTTCAATTGAATGTTTATGTGAATCAGAAAGCACCGCAGCAAAGACCATCTGTTGGGTTGGAAGATACCAAGATTTGGGGGCGTCATAGCTACAGCTTGTAGCGGCATTCCCTTTTCCTTTTTGTCTTTAAGTTTTTTACATTACTGCCCCTACTATTTAATACATGTCTATCGCTATAGGCTGTAGCGGCAGTGTGGGTCTTAGCCATATGGTTATAATGTAAAGATGAGTTTATTTTTAGGTATACATAATGTAAAAATAAAAGATAATGTAAAGATACATAATGTAAAAATAAAAGGTAATGATAAGATAAGTCTGAATAAAAGATAAATTTATTAAATAGTAGGGGCAGTAATTTAAAAAGACTAAAGACAAAAAGGAAAAGGGATCGCCGCTAATATATATATATATATATATATATATATATATATATATATATATATAAGCTATAACGATCGATGTATATCCGAGGCTCGGTCGAGTCGAATTCGATAACATATATAAATATATATATATCATTATCAAATTCGACTGACCGAGCCTCGATATATACACCTGCGCTTTTACCGCTTATATATATTCGATTAAACCGAGCCTCGGATATACATCCAAAGTATGCTATATATATATATATATATATATATATATATATATATATATATATATATTATAGAATTCGATCGAGCTCGGATATACATCCAAATAAGGCTTTACCACTTATATGTATATATAAATACTTATATATATACTATTATCGAATTCGATTCGACTGAGCCTGGATGTCATATCCGGTGCATTTACAAATTATATATATATATACAGTTTTTATATATGTATATTACTGTTTACAGCTTTTGACATATTGCATCATCATGTGAGCCTAGGAATTATGTGATCACAGATTCAATTCCTGAATTTAGATTCGGTTCCCATGATGGAAATTTTCAGCTGCAGCCAGCTTATAAATTATTCATGGTGTCTGAATTTCCTTAGATGACTCTCATTCCCACAAGGAGTTCGGCGTTGCTATGAATATTATTTTCTCGAAGATGTCTGGCATCTCGAAAATAATAAATTCAATCCACCCGAACACATAATAAAATAGAAATATCAAAGGCCTCAATTACTATTGAGAATAAGGGTTTAAAAAACCTATTTTACAAAACATCACTGCCATATCTCGTTAAAATTGGACTTTTATAAAAAATTCAAACCCTTTGTATATACGTAAAAATGAGGCATAGAACTACTTCCAGATAATTGAACATTGATCTACACACACATTCAGATAAAAGTTTTAATTGAAAAGTGGCGGTAACCATGTCACCACGAAAGTCGGAGGGTACCTAACACCTTCCCTCCGCTTAATCAAGCCCCCGGACCCTAATAAATCTCTGTTTCACAAACCAATTAAACAGTGTCACAACACTAGGTCTATGTGCAAACCTTTTCTCGGTTAAGTTGGTGCAACCATTTAAAAATACCAATTGGCGACTATTACAGTCCAATCGTCGACATATACATGTCGGACCTTTTCACAACTTGTTTTTTTCAAACAAATCTCACCTAACATGAGAACACCAAAACACATAACAGAAAGTGACAAAAAAAATCCCCGACGTCGACAATATCTTACTCCCACTGACCCCTTCAAGGATAAACTCCTTTTCCAATAAGGTAGCATGTTTTGCAACAAACACCTTTTGATCAGTTGGATGATAGAAATAATACCCTAATGTTTCTTTAGGGTTTCCCACAAATCTACACTTGTCGAATCTAGTCTGTAGCTTATCGTTTTCAAACATTTTGACATAAGTTGGACAAACCCATGTCTTAACATGCTTAAGATTTGGTTTCCTCCCTGTCCATAAATCATATGGGGTCTTGGGGAAGGATTTTGTAGATACCTTGTTAAGTAGGTATGCAACCGATTCTAGGGCATATCCCCAAAAGGAAACTAGAAGATCGGTAAAGCTCATCATGGATCGAACCATGTCCAACAATGTTCAATTTCTCCTTTATGATACACCATTCATCTGTGGCATCCCTGGTGGAGTCCATTGTGAGATTATACCATTTTCTTTGAGACAATTAAGAAACTCACCACTTAATATTCACCACCTCGATCTGATCAAAGAATCTTAATACTTTTGCCATTTTGTTTCTCTACTTCACTTCTGAACTCTTTGAACTTTTTAAATGATTCAAATTTGTATTTCATTAAATACACATATCAAAATCTTGAGTGATCGTCAGTGAATGTAATAAATTAAGAATACTCTCCTCGTGCATTCATTATCATAGGTCCACATACATCTGTGTGTACCAATGCTAACAACTCTGTAACTCTTACTCCTTTTCCACTAAAAGGAGATTTAGTTATTTTCCAATGAGACAAGATTCACAAGTTGGATATGATTCATAATCCAATAGCTCTAGGAGCCCATCTTTATACAACTTAGATAATCTTATTTCATTAATATGGCCAAGTCTACAGTTCCTTTTCTTAGTTTGTTCAATGTGAAGTATATTTTCATGCAAGTCAAGTATATAAGGTCCATTTTGCAAATTACCAACACCATATAAAATATTATCGTTATAAATAGAACAATTGTTGTTCTTTATTATAATGTTAAAACCATCTATATCCAATATAGAGATATAAATAATGTTTCTAATGATATTCGGAACAAAATAACAATTATTTAAATTAATGAACTTGCTCGTAGGCAGTTCTAAACAATAAGTCCCTACAGCTAATGTATCAACCTTTGCTCCATTTCCCACTCGTAGGACGACCTCATCCTTGCTCAACTTTCTACTTCTGACCATTTCCTGCACATTGTTATATATGTGAGAACCACAGCCGGTATCCAATACCCAAGTAGAAGATTGACTTTTTGAAAAATTAATTTCAATCATAAACAAACCTTGATTAGGATTCGAAGCCTCTCAAAGCTTCTTCTGCTTTTGTTCCGAAAGATAATTCTTGCAATGGAAGTAAATTCATTTTCTATCTAGATAAGGTTTCTTTTGACTTTCGCCTTACCCTTAACCTTCTTAGATTTCTTCTTTTGAGAAGATACCTTGGGTCTCTTCCTTTTCTTGAAAGAATCATCCACCAGTAAGACATGGTTCTTATTTGATGGGAAGTGACCTTCAGCAGTTTTTAACATGTTAAGTAACTCAGGTAAGCTGACGTCGGACTTATTCATGTGAAAATTCACGACAAATTATGAGAAGGTGTCAGGGAGTGATTGCAAGATCAACTCTTGACTCAACTCCTCATCCATGACGAACCAAAGTTGTCCAAGATGTTCAATCAAATTAATCATCTTTAGGACATGAGTCTCAACAGTAATGCCCTCAATCATCCGAGATTGGAAGAGCTCCTTAGATATTTCATATCTAGCAGTCCTACTTTGCTCACTATACATCTCTTGTAGGTGCATTAGTATAGTAGGAGCATCCATGGTTTCATACTGATGTTGAAGCTCGTTACTCATGGATGCGAGCATGATGCATTAAGCCACAGATGCATCATCTTGTCACTGTTTAAAAGTAGCAATCTCTTCCTTAGAGGCTATCTCTACAACTTTTGCAGGTACGAGCGAATTTAGGACATAAGAAATCTTTTCACCAATGAGAACAATTCTCAGATTCCTTAACCAGTCCGTGTAATTCGGTCCAGTAAGTTTGTTAGCATCAAGTATGCTACGCAGTGAAATTAGTGAGTGTGACATTTTCAAATTTATGCATGTAAAAAGATAATATTTTAGCAAACATTCATTTAATTAATTACCAAAATAAATTAGGTCTTATTTTAAATTGGTATCTTCCACTATTTTCTTCAAATTATATTACCCTCATCTATATAGTTCGGCAAAATCTAATTAAAGCTTTTGCTAGTGAGAATAAGGATCCCAATTCAAATATATATAGCCTTGTGCTGACACAACAAACTATATATAAAAAAATAGGTAGACAACTCCTTGTCAATTACATCATCATGTAACTCCTTATGTTTTGCCTCTTGGATTATTTTGATCAAGTGGTGGCACATTCGAATCAAAATTATCTAAGTTAACTCCAACCTAGCACTTCCACATATTCAAAAAAGAAAAATATTGTCCTTGTGGTGACACAACAAAATAATATTGTTCAATTTTCTTTATAAGCATCAAATGTGATAAATTAACATATTAAATACTTAATATTTACCTTGTGGTGACACAACAAACTCATATTAAATATTTAATAATCTATTAATTTTATCATGCTAGAAGGCGACATTTGATATTCTAAATATCTTTGAACGCTTAAGACTTGAAATATACAAATTTTGAGGGATTTGTTATTATTTGTCTCATCTTGTTTAGTGCGCATGCACACACACACACACACACACACACACACACACACACACACACACACACACATATATATATATATATATATATATATATATAAAATACACGTCATATTATTAAACATGCGAAGCATGTTTTCATAATATATCATATATATAATAATAGCATGCATATATAGAATGCTATATTCTACCTGGATTGATTATGAAATTTATTTTAATTTGGTTCACTAGAGCCACCAAGTGAACCAAAAGGTAAAACCCTAGGGTGCAAGAATTAACATTTAAATATAACTTTTATATTTAAATTTGGGCTCCAATACAAATGGGTCTTCAAATGCTCATTGTACCTTGATCTTCGGTTCTTCAAAAAATTCTAACGAAACCTATTATAATTAAACTATTTAATTTAAATAGAAACATTGATCAGCAATCAAGGGGAAGTACATAGGAGAGAGATAAAATTTACATCAAGAAGAAAACTAGAAAAGACGAGGTACGTAGACCCCATTTAATTAAACCCATTCATTCAAGCATCCAATCAAAATAAATTCAATCACATTGGTCAATAGTACATAATCAACCCCATTTATTATCATATATATCATCATATGTATCAATAAATAAAACATTCATCTCATGAATTAAAATCATTCCATATATATATGAGTGTCATTTAATGGGCATTTTTAAATTGCATGAAATCCAATTTCAAGATTAAAATAAACTCTTTATTTTAATTATAAAATTATTAAGATATATATATATATATATTACGTTAATATTATATTTCATTTTTTGTTGAGTATGTGGCTGATTTATTTTTCAAAATAAAAACTTATCATGAACATATGATTACTATGATCTTCAATATATGAATCAAACTATGTGTGTCCTTAATAAGATTATATATATATATATATATATATATATATATATATATATATATATTAACATGTTTCTATTTAACAGGTATATATATTCTATATGTTCCATGATTCGCAAAATAGTATGAACGAAGTTACACAATTAGCGAAATCACGGATAGCCTTTTTTTATAAAATAATAATTTTATACAATAAATTAAGCCCAATAAATTATTCTAAATGCATACCCATATATATATGGAATCAAAACAATTAATAATTCGCATAAAGTTTAGCTCTGATACCATTGTAAGGTTTTATGAAGATCAAAGACACAATCAAATTGCAAAAATAAGCGGAAGCAAAGTAAAATTAGATTTTAAAATTTTCACAAACCAATAACCCGAATAATCTTTTATGCATATTATTAATTAAAACGAAGAACAAGAAATTATAGAATCACACCCTTGTAGATACGAGCGTCCACATGTACGAGTTCAACTCCTACTTCTCTGCGATCTCCTTGAATCTCTGGGTAGATTCCTTCCTTTGATCAATGTTAGCCACCCAAGTGTATGGCCTCTATAGGTGATCCACCAAGGAAAAAGATTTTTCAAGAAGAATGGTGTATTGACTCAAACCCTAGTTTTTCCCATCTCTATAGAAAAAGGGGGCGGACTCTCCAACAATTGGAATTATGTATATCTTATATCTGATATAAGACTTGTCGACGTCGGGATTTTTAGATGTCCCTTTTCGTTACTTGTTCTTTGGTGTTCTCATTTTAGGTGAGATTTGTTTGAAAAAACAAGTGAAAAAGGTCCGACATGTATAATGTCGACGGTCGACTATTAAGAGTTGTCAGTTGGTTTTTTAAATGGTTGTACCAACACAACCGAGAAAAGGTTTGCACATTGACCCAATGATGTGATATGCTAAACGGATCGGTGAAACCGAGATTCATTAGGGTCCGGGGACTTGGTTATCACGTGAGGAATGTGTTAGCACACCCCGACATCTGTGTTACCACGGTGACCGCCTCTTTTCAAGAAACTATTATCTGAATGTGTGTGTGGGGGGGTCAATGTGGTGTTATTTGGAAGTAGTGTGAGGCCTCGTTCGCACCTATATACACAAGGTTTGAATTTATGTAAAAAATCAATTTTAAGCAAGATATGGCAATGATGTTTTATAAAAAAGGTTTTTCAAACCCTGATGCTCAATAGTAATTGAGACCTTTTACACTCCCATTTTATTAAGTGTTTGGCTTGAATAATTTTATTTTACAGATGCGAGGCATCCGTACAAAAATAATGTACAAAATAATGCCGACTTCCTCATTGGTATGGAAACCATCTGAGGAAATTCAGACACCGTAGAATAATTTACAAGTTTCTTACAGCTGAAAAGGTCCATCACGGGAACCGAATCTAGATCCAATAGGTTGAATCTGTGATCACATGATTCCTAGGCGCACATGATACCAGAGTTTATATGAAAGCAGTAAACAGGTATATATATATAAGCTGTAAATATATATATAGACATGATCACCAACCACGAAGCACCTCCATGGGGCATCAGAAATATAAATAAAGTCAGAAGCTATCAACCGCCACTTGAGGAAACTCAAGGCGGACGAAACGTAAATAAAGTCAGAATACTAATAATCGCCATGAAGGAAACGCCAGCAGACAAAATGTGAAGAAAGTGTAAAAGCAATCAATCGCCACAGTAAACTCCCTACAGACGAAATGTAAAGAAAGCGGTAAAAGCGATCAACCACCACGAAGTGAACTCCAGGTATATCTATATATATATATATATATATATATATATATATATATATATATATAAAAGCGATAAATGCACTAGATGTAAGACCCCAACTTTTATGAATAAAGAATAATTTTCTCGAAATATATTTTGAATATTATAGTGTGGATTTGATATAATGTTATAGTTGTAGGTAATATTTACAAATTTTGCAAAAGTAAGCAAGTGGTTATATAATATTTGATTGGTGGGGAATATTCGCTTTTAACAGGGGAATATTCGCACGACTCAAGACAATCATTAGTGGACCCTACAACCAAGTATTATCGTAGTTAGAAAATGACATAATTATTTTTATAAAAATAATTGGCGTGTTACCGTTAAAACCGCTGTTGAACTACCCTGTAGTAAAAGTACAATGCGATATCTGTGGTTGCATAGTAGCACACGGTATTGATTATTGATGCTTACGTGAGAAGTCACTCAGGTTATACTCAATTATTGCTACAAAGAATTGTTGCATCATATCTCTCATATTATTGATTCAATTATTGTTACAAAGATCATCCGCATAATATGTTATATTATTAAATCAATAATTGAGACGACAAAGTTATTCATATTATTATTTACAATATTGACAATGTCTAGAAGTTACATCGAGGAGAGGTTTGGTCACCTAATCGCGCCCAATAAGGAGAAATTCTTATCGGAAAGCCCCATCTTTCCTGGGAACGACCTGGTTGTTAAATATTGTGAATTATAATATTAATGATGAATAAGTTCGTGTTGATTAAAGATAAATTTTATAGTTCCATTGTGTTGGACTTATTTGTGTTAGTATAATTGATGTATGGAGGTTATATTGTTCAATCGGGTATTCGGGGCACTTTTCGTGTCGGAGTACTATTCACGAGTTACTATTCACAATTTATTATTCACGAGTTACTA
Source organism: Panax ginseng (assembly GCA_020205605.1). Taxonomy (NCBI): domain Eukaryota; kingdom Viridiplantae; phylum Streptophyta; class Magnoliopsida; order Apiales; family Araliaceae; genus Panax; species Panax ginseng. The sequence goes on along the minus strand of CM035145.1, from coordinate 66,545,690 downwards.
TTCACGGGGTACTATTCACCCGTAAGATATATTTCTTTTCGTTCCAAATCATTTTTGGGTACAATATTATTCCATGAGGAGATGTGTTAATTTTTAGACCGCTGGTTAAAGATATAATAGTAAATCAATATGGACCGATGGTGGAAAGTTATAATAGTAAATCAATATGGATCGCTGGTTTAAAGTTTTAATAGTAAATCAGTATGGACCGTTGCTTTAAGTTTTAATAGTAAACCAATATGGACCGTCCGTTTAAAAGTAAATCAATCTGGACCGTTCATGAATTAGTTACTATTCAGTCCATTCTCCTATAAATAGAAGCTCATTCCTTCATTATTTCTTACGAATTCACTTAAACTCTAGAGAGAGAAACAATAGAGAGAAAGAAGAAAAGTATTCTGCTACTTCACTACTCCAATATTGTGATAACCCGATATTTCGAATAATCCAAATTTTTACGAATAATTTTTTTTAATTAATATTAATTATTAATATTGTGTTGTGTAACTGTGATACGAGTTTAGAGAATGAGTCAATTTGTGTATTGACTAATAAATTTAGAGTAGAGTTGTGCTTAACAAAGAAATTGAAACCCTAACCCTAAGTCCGGATAGGGATTCGCTAGAAAATATAATTAAAATAATTATATTGAAGAGTGTGTATTTGTATTGTATAGAGATATTGATCAATAATTGATCAGATAAGGTTTAAAATTAATAAACCCTAATAAGATATTAGAAACCCTAAGCTCAGGATTAAAAATCCTAATGTACGGTTAGAAACCTTAATCGAAAGCCGGGAAAACCTAATTTTATATTCGGGAATCCTAGAACCCTAATTAGGAAACCCTAATCCTAATTAGTAAGCTTAATGTGTTTATTAAACTTTAATATGATTAAAAAACCCTAATTATATTTTAGTTATTTTAATTTCTATTTTTACAAACCCTAATTATAATTTAGAAATTGTATTTTTCTAATTAAAACCCTAATTTCATATTCGGGATTTCTAAACCCTAATTAGGCAACCCTAATCCTAATTGCAAGGCCTAATATATTTATTAAACACTAAAGTGATTAGTATGTGTTATTATAATTAAGAAACCCTAATTATACTTTAGAAATATTATTTTCTATTTAAAACCCAAATTTTATTTTAGAAATCTAATTCTTCTTTTTAGAAACCCTAATTAGAAAATTCTAGAATTTGGGGTTTGTAAAATGTAAGGGTTAGAACCTTAGGGTTAAACCCTAAGGGTTTGGACATTTGACCATATTGCCATTAAAATTATTTTCTAAAAGACTAAAATGCCCTTTTTGAATATTTTAGTAAGTTAGCTTGTAAAAATGGCCAATGCCTTTAGTGGTTCACCAACTATTGACTTTGTGACACAAGAATCTCAGCAAATTAGCCTAACTCAGCCGAAATCTAAGCAACATACATGTATCTAAGTAATATAAATAGATTGGAGAGAGAGAAAGTTAATAATTTAGCCCATTTTTCTTGAAAGCTCTCACCAACTCTTATTCTCTATCAACCTCCAAAATTATAAAGTTGCTTTCACCTCTATAATGTACCTCTTGATCAACCAAAGTCAGTTAGGAGGATTAAGATTAAGGATTAGAAGCTAGAAGGTATAAACCTAATTTTATTTTTGATCCAAGTTGCTAAATAAAAATTTTTGTTTAAGTGATTAATCAAGTGTTAGATGATGTTTTTAGTTGATCGATGATGATTTATCATAGATCCATAGCATCAAAGTTGGTAAAAATTGAAGTTTTTCAAAACTGTCCAAGAACAAATTTTGTGGTCTGACAAGCTAATGTCAGGCGCCATAGATTCTTGTTTGTTTATGATTTTTGTTGTTTTATATTTTGGATCTGTACTATGTCATGTGGTCTATGATCTAGAAGTAGAATCCAAGCTATGCGATTTCCAGATTACACATTATAGCCGGTCAATGTCGGTTGACCGACCATGACCGAGTGAAAATTCTGGGTAACCCAGAATTTTAAAATAAGCGTCTGATAGGATTTTCTATGCAATATATCTGTCAGTTTATTTAGTTTTATGATGTTGTTTTTGTAACATATTTGTAGCTGGTTATGTGGGCTCTAGATCCATGCTAGTAGATCTCTGAAACAACATACACGATGGTTGTAATTAATGGTCAAACCAGACCATTTGATCACGGGTGACCTTTCTGGAAAACCCTGAAACGGTATGAACAATGATTCTGTCAAGGTTTGACCGGATTGGATCTGGCGTGTATGTGGTTGTTGAACTGTAATGTTATTGTATTTATGTTCATTGACACATGGATTCTAAGTGTAAACCATTATATAACATGAATCAAGACCGGGACATAGAATTAATGGAGCTCAAAAGTAGACCCTCGAAGCTGTTGGGTTTCTGGGTTGCCCAGAAAACCCATAACTTGTTCTGACAGCTAGTTTGTGCCTTCAGATCATGCATATGAGATGTGATATGACCAAAGTGAAAATTGCTAGATGTAGTATTACATGTGTACTACGATATTGAACCTTAAGTTATCCCAGAAATAATTTGGAACCGAGAATTAAAACCGGTCAAAGTCGAATTTTTATTAGAAATCATGGTCGTTCGTTGTTCTTGAGCTCAAGAACACCAATGAACGATTCTTTGCCATCATCGCTAAAGACCTCAAATGACAATTTTGAATTATTTTATTTTCAGAATTTTCGATAATTAATTAAAAATAGAAAATAAATTATAAAAATTACCAAAAATGGTTTTAAAAAATATTTTAAATTCTGAAAAATAACTTTTAATTATTTGGGACATTTTTCATTAATATTTTAATTATTTGAATATTAATGATATTTAATTTATTTAAGTAGTGTATTAGATAAATTAGAGAAAAATGATTTAATATTATGAAAAATCATTTTAATTAAGAATAAAGTGTTAGAAAATATTTTGAATTATAAAATATAATTTTTAATATTTTTGGAGAATTCTAATTAATAAATTAATATTAATATTATTAGATTTATTTAAATATTATATTAAATAAATGAATTAAAAAGGATTTTATTGATTTAAAAATCATTTAAAAATGAGAAAATGTTTTAAAAATGTTTTAAGTTAGAATTAATGACTTTTAATATTTTGATAATAATTTCATTAATATTTAAATATTAATGGTGATGATTTAAAAATGATTTTAATTACTTTAAAAATGATTTAAGTAGAATATTAATGATTTTAAAATATTTTAAGTTATTAACAATAGCTTTAATATTTTGATAAGTATAACATTAATATTTTTATATTATAAAATATTAATGATAATATGATTATTTGATAATTAAATCATTTAAAAAAGATTTAAGTGTTTAAAAAATTATTATAAATTATAATAATTGTTTATAAATTATTAAAAGCTTCCGAAAAATATTGTTAATGATAATTGACTTATCTAAATTAATATTGAAGCTTAGAGACCAAGTTTAATTGACTATCAATGTGTTAATTGTCGGATAGGGTGACCAGGACACCGAGAAGGGACCAAAATCCAACCAGACCGAAATAGTTAAACTTGATAAGTGTTTATATAGGTTATAAACACTGATGTGACTATGTGGTAATGTGCCTAGGAGAAGTTTGACTGTGAATTACAGTGTTGTGAATTATTGTGCTAATTCTGAGACCGATATTATTGGTTATAGGTCTTACGAACGCAGATAAATTTATTGTTATAAATGAAGAGTTAACGCTAAGGCAAGTTCCCTAACTCAACCTTGAGTTATATTCATTCAATTATTATAGTGGTTAATTATTGCTAATTATACCATGTCCAGGGATTTATTGTTGATTAAATCGCAGTTAGTGTATGTTTAATAATTCAAATTGAATTACTGATTCAGAAAATATATATTTGTAGAATAACTGTTGTTGGATATTCATATTCATAGAAGATAGAATTGATGAGATGTATAATTCCTGCTTATTGTCAAATTATGTTGAGAAATGTCTTAGCTAATTATTCTGGCTGAGATTTAACATTTGTTAGAACTTGATAAATTCGAGAAAAGAATTCAGTTGTTATTGGTAGATCGATGCAAATTATTTTGGCTAGATCGATAAGTAAATAGAAATTAAAATCATTGCATTTCGTTGTTAAATCAAATTTTGATTCAAAGACTGAGAAGAACAACCTTTTATATAAAGGGAACATTTTAGGTCGTATATTCGGCCATTGCGCACTGTTAAGTATTATGCATAATATCGGGTATAATAAAGCTGATCACTTGTTATACTTGCAGAGGGGTATGATTTAATCTTTATGGTTATCTGATACTCTTGCGTATGTATCAAAGTAAATCTTTGATAGATACCCGAGAAAATAGAAGTTTTAGATCCAATGGATCGCTCAACATAAATCTGGAAAACATTCCACTTCGTTATTATGTAGAATTGATTCTTGTTTATTCATTTGAATATCGCAGAAACTTTGAAAGCGTTGTACTCTTTCATTATCAAATTATTGTGTTGCATAGAAAGGGAGAAGCCTTGTTATTGATTAACGCATTGTTCAACTAATTCAAAGTTCCCCGAACTTTGGTGTCATTCTATCAAAATAGATAGTCTATTATTCTGATACTTATACATTCATTGTATATCTTAACTTGTGGGGAAAATTTGTTGTTCACCCTTGCTAAATTAAACTTTTCAGCTAGGGATGAAGTGGCAGGAGGTGCTGTGAAGAACAAAGGCAAAGATATAGTGATTAATTAGTTATGAATAACATTATTATTATGTTGTATTTGTGAACCCTTTTTGTACAACTAAAGGGTATGTTTGTAATGTTAAGGTTAGAGAACCTAGGGTAATGTATTAACTATATCAGTTAATGAAGTGTATGTTCCTATTTATAAATAAATGGGTAGTTAAATGTTATTTATATTGTGGATAGTGAACACCAAACTCGGGGGTCAGGTAACCCGGATTTGGGGGTCTCACAAATATCCAGTTTCTTCTAAGGTAGGGGATATTATTTGTTGTACTCGTAAGGGGTATTCTTTCTTTCTTATTCGTGAAGAGAACTTCTGTTATTCTATTCTTTATTATTATGTTGGAATAACCTATATATGTGAATTACCGCATACATGATGAAATTCTTCTGTTATTCCATTCTTATTATTCTGTTGGAATAACCTGTCTAATCAAAGTATTGCATACATGGTGACATTCTTCTAATATTCCGTTATTTATTATTCGTTTAATATCCATGCATCTCGTATGCTTACTGGACCGGGTTCCATTATTTATTATTCTCGTTTAATATCCTATCTCGTAAGCGTTATACCGGACCTCGGTTCCATTATTTATTATTCGCATTGGGAATAACTCGTCTACATACATCTATCGCATTTGCATGGTGAATCCTTCTATTATTCCATTCTTTATTATTCTGTTGGAATAACATGTCTATGTGGATTACCACAGGCATGGTGAATGATCCTTCGTATTCATTCTTTATTAAAATGTGGAAATGATCTGTCTACGTGGATTACCGCATGGCGGGCGAAAATCCATTTGCAGTTTCATATATTCTATTATACTCAGTTGGTTAAAGCTTTGGCTTCTATACTCCATGAAATTAGTGGAATATCCTTAATATTTGCGCTTCACCCATTATCTTTTCATGGAAATATTCTTTTGAGCATTCTTGAATTTTACTGGACAAAGCAGTATCATGTTGACAATTTGGACGTTATTGAGTTCAGGATAAATTAACTTATAAATCTTTAAAATTTATTCTTGAACTTATTTTATTGAATTGTCATCATCCTCATGCTTATATTATGTTGAAAGTCATCTTTGGCTTACGTGCATAGATGGACTTGGTATGATTATGACCAAGGATTATTCGGTAAAATCATGACCGTAATGTGATGAATGATGTGGTAAAAGTCCACATTGGCCTGTAGTTCATTGGTGGACAGTTATTGGTATGATTATGACCATGGATTATTCGGTATAGTCATGACCATTGATGATTACATGAATATCCTTGGCTGTGGAGCAGGGATGATTCGATTTTATTTATTAAGCTGAGTCTCAGCGATAAATTTGATGAAAAACCTTTTAAATCATAGAAGATGGTAGATTTTATACCTTACTTGACTCTTCTAATGGATTGCTTGATCCGCTGCAGTTAAACTTGTTGTCTATTATATTCTATCAGTTTAACATTATTGAAGGCTAATGATAATTTATTCTGCATTATTTTAGTCATAATATTTCTTACTGGGCTTGTTGAGCTCACCATTTCTTTCACTTCTCTTCAGGAAATGAGAACGTAGCTGGGACTAGTCGGGTAATATCGTGATGGCCATAGATGGTGCATTAGTAGTCCTCACTATTCTGTGAAATAGTGGGATAATAAATGTAATGAGGACCCCATTGAGTGTGGATATTGTCTAGATGACAAAATTTGTATTAAAACTCATAGCCTATGTTTTGTCGTATTTTACACAACTGTTGTATAATTAAGTTGTATTTGTATTCAGTACCTTGTATCTGGCGACCCAAGATGGGTGATGTATACCTGTTTTGGGGGCGTCACAGTTTGTATCAAAGCTTAGGGATATGATCCCTGGCTGAGATGTGAGATAAGAACTAGGAGGGGAGAGACGGGGAATTCCTTCGCTAGTATGACCTACCTAAGTTTATGTGGTATTTAACTGGTCGGTCAGAGTATAGAGATAATATGTGATATATTAATTAACACTTGTTTTGTGGCAGTATTGAAAAATGGCATCCAAAAATGTTGGGATAAGCAATGAAGCACATGATATCGTGGAGTCACCACAGATTAATACGCAGGATAATATGCAACAGGAAGACAATAATCCTCAGGTGAACAACAACACCAACCAAATGGCGGACGACAGAATGTTTAGGAGCTTTCTGCAATTCGTACAACATAAGTCAAGAGAAACTCCTGTCCAAAATGTAGGTGGAAACACTGGAAACTCTCTTGACGGCCACCACCGCTAAATGCATTCAAGGAGCTGGGACCACCAGAGTTTCTTGGAGAGCCAAGACCACTTAAGGCAGATGCATGGATAAAGCAGATCACCAAGATATTTGATGTCTTGGGATGCTCCGAGGAGCAAAAGGTTCCTTTTTCCACCTTTATGTTGCGAGGAGAGGCAGATTACTTGTGGGAATCAGTAAAGCATACTCAACCTGCCGCATTAAAGATGTCTTGGGAGAAGTTCCAAGAACTGTTCAACGATAAGTACTTTCCCGAAAGTACTCGTCACATTAAATAGGTAGAGTTCATCAAGTTGGAACAGAACAATATGACTGTGGCGCAGTACGAAGCTAAGTTTACCGAGTTGTCCCGGTTTGCGTCCCACTTGGTTGATAATGAGGAAAGAATGACACAGATGTTTTTAAGAGGTTTGAAATCGGAGATACATCAATATCTTATTTCTCATAAACTGTGTTTGTATTCAGATGTTGCAAATAGGGCTCAGTTATTAGAGCGCGATAACGGGTCAACGCAACCAAGAGAAAGCAGCCGGCATAATGAAAATAACAGTGGTAACAGTCATCGAAGCAGTGACAACAAACGTGGAGGGAATCAACATGCCAGAAATGGTAACCACTTCGGTGGTAATCATGGCCAAGACAATAAAAGTGGGAGTTTCAAGAAGAGGAGATTTAATAATGATGGAAGGACGCCAAAGACCAAAGACTGTTGTTAAGGAAGGAGAACGATCACACGGTCAGATGTTACAAATGTGGAGGGGAGGAACACATCAGTCCAAACTGCACGTAGCAGTCCAAAGCATGTTACAATTGTGGAAGAGAAGGCCACCTAGCCCAATTTTGTCGTGCACTGAAGTCAAGTCCAGCTGGGATGGAGGCATCAAAGTCCGTCCCAGACAAGACAAAACCGGTAGTTCAAGGGAGAGCGTTTATTGTAACCTCCCAGAAAGTAAAGAACCCGAATGAGGTCATCACGGGTAAGCTTATCATAAACTCTAGTGAAGTATATACCTTATTTGATACCAGCTCTACCCATTCTTTTATTTATCGTACTTGCGCTCAACGTTTAAATTTGACTCCGGAGAATTTGGACTTTGACTTATCGGTTGAAACTCCGTTGGGAGAAACCTTCATTACATCCACGGTTTATAAGTCTTGTTTGATTCAATTCGGTAACCGCACATTACCTGCCGATCTTATTTCTTTAAAAATACTTACATTTAACGTAATTCTAGGGATTGATTGGTTAACTACTCATCATGCAAAAATTGATTGTTTTTGTAAGGTTGTTAGTTTTCATATTCCCAATAAACCTATTATGCGAATTCAAGCGACCAAACCATTAAAATCAATCACGGTCATTTCAAGCCATAAAGCTATTCATTTATTGAAAAACGGATGTTATGCTTTCTTATTTCATATCACAGATTTAAACAAAAATACTTCAGTTTTGAATGATATTTCTATTGTTAATAAATTTCCTGACGTATTCCCTGAAGAACTTCCTGGCCTACCCCCAGAGCGTGAAATTGAATTTTGTATCGACCTTGAACCTGGTACAAAACCCATTTCCAAAGCCCCATATCAAATGGCTCCTATTGAACTTCAGGAGTTAAAGACCCGATTGAAGGAATTATTAGACATTGGTTTCATTCGTCCTAGTACGTCTCCTTGGGGTGCTCCTATTCTATTCATGAAGAAGAAAGATGGGAGTATGCGACTTTTTATTGACTACCGAGAATTGAACCATGTCACCATCAAGAATAGGTATCCGTTACCTCGCATTGATGACCTATTTGACCAGTTGCAAGGAGCATAATTCTTTTCAAAGATCGATCTTTATTCTGGATATAATTAGCTGAAGGTTAAAACTGAGGATATTCCAAAGACTACCTTCTGAACTCGGTACGGGCATTATGAATTCTTGGTCATGTCTTTTGGATTAACTAATGCTCCTTCTGCCTTCATGGATATGATGAACCGAGTATTCAAGGAATATTTGGATCACTTTGGGGTTGTCTTTATTGATGACATTCTCATATATTCCAAAATCTATGAAGATCATGAGGAACACTTGAGGCTGATACTCCAAAAGCTTCGTGAAAACAAGCTTTATGCCAAGTTGAAGAAATGTCAGTTCTGGCTTGAGGAAGTTGCATTCCTTAGGCATATGATATCAAATCATGGAATATCTGTTGACCCAACGAATATTGAAGCAATTCAAAGCTGAGAGCAACCAAAGTTAGTGACCGAAGTACGTAGCTTTCTCGGTTTAGCTAGTTATTATCGGAGATTCGTGAAAGGATTTTCTTGAATCGCTACTCCATTAACTTAGCTGACTCAAAAAGTTAGAAAGTTCAGTTGGAACGAGGAATGTGAGAAGAGTTTTCAAGAACTCAAGGGAAGACTCATTTCAGCACCTGTTTTGACAATACCATCTAGCTCAGAGGGATTTGTCATCTACAGTGATGCTTCGAGCAAAGGGTTAGGATGTGTTCTCATGCAAAATGGGAAAGTCATAGCATATGCCTCTCGGCAACTCAAAGAATATGAGGGGAATTATCCTACTCATGATCTAGAGTTGGCAGGTGTTGTCTTCGCACTTAAGATTTGGAGGCATTACCTGTATGGAGAGAAGGTGGAGATCTATACGGGTCATAAAAGCCTCAAATATTTCTTCACCCAAAAGGAACTCAACATGTGGCAACGACGTTGGCTTGAACTGTTGAAAGACTATGATCATACCATTCAATACCATCTTGGTAAAGCAAACGTAGTAGCTGACGCATTGAGTAGAAGATCATATGCAGGTACGAGTGCAATATTGTCAACACAAAGGCCCATTTTGTATGACTTACAAAGGATAGAGATAGAGTTAAAGACTCCAGGGACCCATGTGATGATGGCGAATATACGAGTAGAACCGACTTTAATCGATAAAGTTAAAGTTGCTCATGCTACGCACACAGGAAGTGATATGTATGAGAAGAAAGTGCAAGAAGGTGCTATTCCGGAAGCAAGAATCGATGAAGAAGGAATACTTTGAGTCAACTCTAGACTTTGTGTTCCTAACGACCCTGATTTAAAGTATAAAATCACGATGGAGGCGCACAACACACCATTTATAATCCATCCTGGGAGTACCAAAATGTATCATGATCTTCGACATACATTTTGGTGGAGCAATATGAAGAGAGAGATAGCAGAGTTTATCTCAAGGTGTTTAACTTGTCAACGAGTCAAGGTGGAGCATCAAGTACCAAAAGGTCTATTGCAACCACTTGAAATTCCAGAATGGTTCTAAAATCCTTGTCCTTTGCTAATACCAAAGACATACCAAGGGCTCAAAGACACTTCTTCATCGATAGGTTCAGGCGTGAAATGAACCAAACCAATAGCAGTAGGTTCAGCAATGGATCGGGGAAGACATTCACTGACCTACTTGGTCGGAGTTCCCACAACAGCCATTTTTTTGGCAAGCCCCCGTCAAGCCCTTGTTAAGCTTCTTCAAGCAGAGCACGGCGCGCAATGGAACGGGCACTAGTTGAAGAAAACTGCCATGGAATAGATTCTTTCTAACCTGCTGAACTTTCAATCGACCTATATAAAGTCTTGAGTTCAGTCTGTTCGGGTGAAAAGAACTTCCTCCTTTGCCAACAACATCCCAGAAGTTCACCCGTTCCACCAACGGGAGAGGAGATGAAAGTTGCTCGAGTATCCTTAATCGATAGCATACAGCAATAAAACAAATGCGCTAACGTAGTATTTCTAATAGGGGTTAACGCTTGACTTGCTTTATCTTCCTTACTTGACTAGTCTTCGGGAGAAGTCAGAGAGCTATAAAGGCATAAAAGAAGTTCTCTTGCTCGCTACAGGCCCATTGCCCTATGGCCCAATCGTTGACAGTTACCTCCGAACAAGATAATAGGAAGAACCGAATGTCGAAAGACCTTCTTTTTTTGGTCTCTTTCCCTACTAAGGCGAGAACAAGCAAGGGTTACACTCTGTAGATAAATGAGACAGAAATCACCGGGTTGTTCGGTTCAATGGTTGGGAAGCTAGGCTCCTTAGAAACGATTGACCGAGAAGGCGCCCCCTTTTGTTTGCTTTTCCTGTTCTACCTAATAAGCAATTGACACTTTGTTTACCATTCTTTCAAGGAAGATTCAGATCTAGGGTTCCTCGAACAATGTGATATCTCACACCGGGTAAATCCTTAACCTTCCCCTCTTACTAAGACTACAAAATGTTCTTGTGAATTATGGCCAATAATGTATATATAGCGGTTATTTTAAATCCAGAGGTTAATTGTACTTTGGCAACTTTACGTAAGGCAAAGTTTGGTTTTTTGGGGTGATAGTGGAAAAGTTGATGAGATAAGTCACCCTTATCGCCACTCTCTACGAAGCGTACATGAGATTTTCACCTCATACGGCTCCTCGTTCAATTCTTTCGAAGTTATTGGATCCTTTTCCGCGTTCGAGAATCCCCCCCTTTTCCACTCCGTCCCAAAGAGTAACTAGGACCAATTTAGTCACGTTCCATTTCTCAAACTTAGTTCAGCGCGGAGGGAAAACCTTATCTCTCGTTATCAATTGAATCAATCAAGAATACAATCAAGCTTTGATCGCTCCCGGCTCACTTTCATTCGGGGCGAGCCTTCGCTCTCGCTTGCTTCTTACTCACCTACGAAAACAATACTAGACTCAACTTCCACACCTGCGGTTCCTCACCTGCCTCTCCACTCGTTCCTACTTTAACCAACCGGTCTTCCCTTAGTCCTCCCCTACTCCATCCTTCTTCTTGGCTCTAGCCTTGTCCGGATCCCCACCTCTCTGAGCTCTTGCTCCATGAGTTGCTCTCATAAGTTTTTACTGGTTCTCCAGGGAAATATGTTGGTTTAGCAGAAATAATTAGGGGGTTTCAATTGATCCTTTCCGGAGAATTAGATGGTCTTCCTGAACAGGCCTTTTATTTGGTAGGTAACATCGACGAAGCTACCGCGAAAGCTATGAACTTAGAAATGGAGAGCAATTTGAAGAAATGACCTTAAATCTTTGTGTACTGACCCCTAATCAAACTGTTTGGGATTAAAAAGTGAACGAAATCGTTTTATCTACTAGTAATGGCCTAATTGGCATATTACCAGATCACGCCTCTATTGCCATAGTTGTAGATATAGGTATTTTGAGAATATGCCTTAACGACCAATGGTTAACGATGGCTCTGATGGGTGGTTTTGCTAGAATAGGTAATAATGAGATCACTGTTTTAGTAAATGATGCGGAGAAGAGTAGTGACATCAATTCACAAGAAGCCCAGCAAACGCTTGAAATAGCGGAAGCTAATTTAAGAAAAGCTGAAGGAAAGAGACAAAAAATTGAGGCAAATTTAGCTCTCCGACGAGCTAAGACACGAATAGAGACGATCAATGCGATTTCGAAACTATTCGGTGTGCCCAAATATTTCAGTTCTGGCTTGAGGAAGTTGCATTTCCTGGGCATGTGATATCAAATCATGGAATATCTATTGACCCAGCGAATATTGAAGCAATTCAAAGCTGGGAGCCACCAAAGTTAGTGACCGAAGTACGTAGCTTTCTCGGCTTAGCTAGTTATTATAGGAGATTCATGGAAGGATTTTCTCGAATCGCTACTCCATTAACTCAGCTGACTCAAAAAGATACAAAGTTCGGTTGGAACGAGGAATGTGAGAAGAGTTTTCAAGAACTCAAGGGAAGACTCATTTCAGCACCTATTTTGACAACACCATCTGGCTCAGAGGGATTTGTCATCTACAGTGATGCTCCGGGAAAAGGGTTAGGATGTGTTCTCATGCAACATGGGAAAGTCATAGAATATGCCTCTCGGTAACTCAAAGAATATGAGGGGAATTATCATACTCATGATCTAGAGTTAGCAGCTGTTGTCTTCGCACTTAAGATTTGGAGGCATTACCTGTATGGAGAGAAGGTGGAGATCTATACGGGTCATAAAAGCCTCAAATATTTCTTCACCCAAAAGGAACTCAACATGTGGCAACGACGTTGGCTTGAACTGTTGAAAGACTATGATCATACCATTCAATACCATCCTAGTAAAGCAAATGTAGTAGCTGACGCATTGAGTAGAAGATCATATGCGGGTACGAGTGCAATATTGTTAACACAAAGGCCCATTTTGTATGACTTACAAAGGATGGAGATAGAGTTAAAGACTCCAGGGACCCATGTGATGATGGCGAATATACGAGTAGAACTGACTTTAATCGATAAAGTTAAAGTTGCTCAAGCTACAGACCTGGAGCTCATACGTATGAGGAAGAAAGTGCAAGAAGGTGCTATTCCGGAAGCAAGAATCGATAAAGAAGGAATACTTCGAGTCAACTCCAGACTTTGTGTTCCTAACGACCCTGATTTAAAGTATAAAATCATGATGGAGGCTCACAACACACCGTTTGCAATCCATCCTGGGAGTACCAAAATGTATCATGATCTTTGACATACATTTTGGTGGAGCAATATGAAGAGAGAGATAGCGGAGTTTATCTCAAGGTGTTTAACTTGTCAATGAGTCAAGGTGGAGCATCAAGTACCAAAAGGTCCATTACAACCACTTGAAATTCCAGAATGGAAGTGGGAGCATATTACCATGGATTTCATTACTGGTCTTCCCAAGGTTTCTCAAGGCATAGATGCAATTTGGGTCATTGTTGATAGATTGACCAAGTCTACTCAGTTCTTACCTATACGAGAAACTTATACACTTGAACATCTTGCTCGTATGTACATAAATGAGATTGTAAGACTGCATGGTATGCCAGTATCCATAGTTTATGATCGAGACCCAAGATTCACTTCACAATTTTGGGTTAGTTTGCAGAAAGCTATGGGCACGGATTTACGATTTAGCTCGACATATCATCCTCAGACGGACGGGCAGTCAGAGAGGACTATTCAAACTCTTGAAGATCTATTAAGACTCTATGTCCTTAACTTCAAAAGAAGTTAGGACAAGTTCTTACTGTTAGTGGAGTTTTCCTACAACAACAGTTATCAAGCAAGTATTGGCATGGCTCCATTTGAGGCGTTGTATGGGAGAAAGTGTCGTTCTCTAGTATGTTGGGATGAGGTGGGTGAATCAACATTGTTGGGACCGGAGTTGGTACGTATGACTATAAAAAAGAATCAAACAATCCAACAACGTATAAAAACTTCACAAGATCGACAAAAGAGTTATGTTGATCTTCATCGAAAGGACGTAGAATTCGATATTAGAGATCATGTGTTGTTACGTGTTTCTCCATGGAATGGAGTTACGAGATTTGGAAAGGGAGGAAAACTCAATCCTTGATTCATTGGCCCATTTTTAATTCTCGAGCGAGTAGGAATTGTGGCCTATAGACTCGCCTTACCGCCAAGTATATCTCGTGTTCATAACGTCTTTCACATATTTATGTTACGTAAATATGTGAAAGACCCGAACCACATTATTGAGTTAGAACTAGATGAGATAAAGGAAGATTTAACGTATGAACAGTTGCCTGTTAAAATCTTGGATAAGAAGGATGTAAGACCCCAACTTTTATGAATAAAGAATAATTTTCTCGAAATATATTTTTGAATATTATGGTGTGGATTTGATATAATATTATAGTTGTGGGTAATATTTACAAATTTTGCAAAGTAAGCAAGTGGTTATATAATATTCGATTGGCCAGGGAATATTCGTTTTAACAGGGAATATTCGTACGACGGTACAATCATTGGTGGACCCCACAACGGAAGTATTGTCGTAGTTAGAAAATGATAAAATTACTTTTTATAAAAATAACGGCGGAGGTGTTACCGTTAAAACTGTTGAACTACCCGGTAGTAAAAGTGCAGTAATACGCATGGTTGCATATTAGCACACGGTATTGATTATTGATGCTTACGTGAGAAGTCACTCAGTTATACTCAATTATTGCTAAAGTAATTGATGCACCATATCTCTCATATTATTGATTCAATTATTGTTACAGTATCATCTGCATAATATGTTATATTATTAAATCAATAATTGAGACGGCAAAGTTATTCATATTATTATTTGCAATATTGATAATGTCTAGAAGTTTTGTCAATGAGAGGTTTGGTCACCTAATTGCGTGTCAATAAGGATAAATCCTTATCGGAAAGCCTCCTCTTTCATGGGAACGACCTGGTTGTTAAATATTGTGAATTATAATATTAATTATGAATAAGTTCGTGTTGATTAAAGATGAATTTTATAGTTCCATTGTGTTGGACTTATTTGTGTTAGTATAATTAATGTTTGAAGGTTATATTGTTCAATCGGGTATTCGGTGCACTTTTCGTGTCGGAGTACTATTCACGAGTTACTATTCACGGGGTACTATTCACCCGTAAGATATATTTCTTTTCGGTCCAAATCATTTTTGGGTGCAATATTATTCCATGAGGAGATGTGTTAATTTTTCAGACCGTTGGTTGAAGATATAATATTAAATCAATATGGACCGCTGGTGGAAAGTTATAATAGTAAATCAATATGGATCGTTGGTTTAAAGTTTTAATAGTAAATCAGTATGGACCGTTACTTTAAGTTTTAATAGTAAACCAATATGGACCGTCCGTTTAAAAGTAAATCAATCTGGACCGTTTATGAATTAGTTACTATTCAGTCCATTCTCCTATAAATAAAAGCTCATTCCTTCATTATTTCTTACGAATTCACTAAAATTCTAGAGAGAAACTATAGAGAGAAAGAAGAAAAGTATTCTGCTACTTCACTACTCCAATATCCAGTTTCTTCTAAGGTAGGGGATATTATTTGTTGTACTCGTAAGGGGTATTCTTTCTTTCTTATTTGTGAAGAGAACTTATGTTATTCCATTCTTTATTATTATGTTTGAATAACCTGTATATGCAAAGTACCGCATACATGGTGAAATTATTCAATTATTCCATTCTTCTTATTCTGTTGGAATAACATGTCTATGCAAAGTACTGCATACATGGTGACATTCTTCTAATATTTCGTTATTTATTATTTAGTCAGAATATCATGTCTATGCTTTTACGCCGGACCTGGTTCCATTATTTATTATTCGTTTAATATTCTGTCTCTAACGCTTCTCTGTGGGACCGGGTTCCATTATTTATTATTCGTTTGAATATCCTCATGCGCAGTATGCTTACTGGGACCTAGTTCCATTATTTATTATTCTGTTGGGAATAACTTGTCTGTGCAGTCTATCGCATGCATGGTGAATCCTTCTGTTATTCCATTCTTTATTATTCTGTTGGAATAACATGTCTATGTGGATTACCACAGGCATGGTGAATGATCCTTCGTATTCATTCCTTATTAAATTATGGAAATGATCTGTCTACATGGATTACCGCATAGCGGGCGAAAATCCATTTGCAGTTTCATATATTCGATTATACTCAGTTGGTTAAAGCTTTGGCTTCTATACTCCATGAAACTAGTGGAATATCCTTGATATTTGCGCTTCACCCAGTATCTTTTCATGGAAATATTCTTCTGGGTATTCTTGAATTTTACTGCACAAAGCAGTATCATGTTGACAATTTGGACGTTATTGAGTTCAGGATAAATTAACTTATAAATCTTTAAAATTTATTCTTGAACTTGTTTTATTGAATTGTCATCATCCTCATGCTAATATTATGTTGAAAGTTATCTTTGGCTTACGTGCATAGATGGACTTGGTATGATTATGACCAGGGATTATTCGGTATAATCATGACCGTAAAGTGACGAATGATATGGTAAAAGTCCTCATTGGCCTGTAGTTCATTGGTGGACAATTGTTGGTATGATTATGACCAGGGATTATTCGGTATAGTCATGACCATTGATGATTAAATGAATATCCTTGGCCGTGGAGCAGGGATGATTTGATTTTATTTATTAAGCTGAGTCTCAGCGATAAAGTTGATGAAAAACTTTTTAAATCATAAAAGATAGTAGATTTTATACCTTACTTGACTCTTCTAATGGATTGTTTGATCCGCTGCAGTTAAACTTGTTGTCTATTATATTCTATCAGTTTAACATTATTGAAGGCTAATGATAATTTATTCTGCATTATCTTAGTCATAATATTTCTTACTGGGCTTGTTGAGCTCACCTTTTCTTTCACTTTGTTCTCTTGAGAAATGAGAACGAAATTGGGGACTAGTCGGGGAACAAAGTGATGGTCCTAGATGGTGCATTAATAGTCCTCACTATTCTGTGAAATAATGTGATAATAAATGTAATGAGGACTCCATTGAGTGTGGATATTGTCTAGATGACAATATTTGAATTAAAACTCATAGCCTATGTTTTGTCATATTTTACACGACTGTTGTATAATTAAGTTGTATTTGTATTCAGTACCTTGTATCTGGCAACCCTAGATAGGTGATGTATACATGTTTTGGGGGTGTCAAACCGGATGTAAAATCCTGGCTCATCGAACAGAGTTCGACCACGCTTTATATGTATAAGTATATATATATATATATATATATATATATATATATATATATATATATATATATATATATAAGCGAATAAACGCACCGGATGTAAAATCAAGGCTCATCGAACAGAGTCCGACAACAGTTCATATATATAAATATAAATATATAAATATATATATATATAAGCGAATAAACATATTTGATGTAAAATCAAGGCTCATCGAATGCAGTCCTATTAAACAGTTTATATATATATATATATATATATATATATATATATATATATATATATATATATATATATATATATAAAAGGGAGTAAACGCACTTGATGTAAAATCCGTGCTCATCGAATGCAGTCCGACACACAATTAATATATATAAGTATATATATATATTAAAAGCAAGTAAACGCTCAGGATGTAAAATCCAAGCTCATCGAACAGTCAGTCCGACACATAGTTAATATATATAAGTATATACATATATATATTAAAACAAGTAAATTCTCCTGGGCCAAAGTCTAGGCTCATCGAACAAAGTTCATATATATAAGTATATATATATATAAGCAAATAAACGCTCGAATCAAGTCTAGGCTCAATCGAGGCATAAATTGATAATGTTAGTCCAAATATATATATATATATATATATATATATATATATATATATATATATATATATATATATATACAAACCAAATAAAACCACGAATTTGAAGTTCGTGCAAATGCGCCAACCACGACTCTCAACGTGAAGAAGGGTGTGTGCAGAGATGAAGAGAAAGTGTGACGCCCCCAAAATTAGGTATACATCACCCATTCTGAGTCACCAGATACACGATAAAAAATTCAAATACAACTTCATTTATACAACTGTTGAACCGACCACAGTTAACTATGAGTTTTAATACAATTGTATGTAACTCTCATGGTGCCTCAACCACAACCTTACAATGGTACTTTACATAAAAGTATAGTCAAAAATTGTTTTAGAAATTAAAATCTTTGGGAAGTGCTCAAGGAAACCTTCGTACATGAGAGGCCATGCATCTAGGTTATAATAGATATCATATGTCAACAGAATTATCCTTGGTTGACCTAAAAGTCCCCAAAGAAAAACAAGAAGATTACTATCATCTTCTTTCCAATGGTGAGTATTCTCTTGACATATAAATATCTCCGTTGTCTCCAAGTGGAAATTATATTTCAAACATACTACAAGATCATATAGGTAGTGCCCGTAGATATATTCAGCAAGTGGATGCGCACAACCCTGTCTTATGATAACACGAGGTTGTATGTCATTAGACATCTTGTATGATAGTGTCAAAACACCCATCCAAAGTTGGGTTCGCCTCACCCTATTTGATTCACCAAATATAACTACTAAATGATGTATAGAATACAACAAACTTTTCTATACTGTTTAGGGAGAACCTCTAAAGCTAGAGACCATCGTTCTATTCCCATGTTATCCCCGCTCGACCCGGCAACACTCTTATGGCAACACTCTTATTACCTGAAAGGAATTGTGAAGCAGAAGGGTGAGCACAACTATCCCAGTAAAAAATATCATGACTAAAGATAATTAAATTATCAATAGCTCTCATCAATAGTAAATCAAAGATTTAGAACATATGACAGTTAATAAAACTTTTCAACCATAGTTGCAGCAGAACGAGCAATCCATTAGAAGAGTCAAATAGACCATAAGGTCTATTATCTTATCTATGTTAAAAGTCCACCAATAATGTTTTATCCGTGTAACATCAATCAACAATTCTCGTCCATGATCATGTGAATAACTCATAATCACAATTGTGATTCTAAATTCCTCTTCGAACCTAGGACGAAGATAATGTTCATCACCTGAAACATCAAAAATCATGGTTATACCAAATCACAATTTATGCTCGTAATCATTAAATCATTTTTGCACTACGGTCAAAGATATTCATTATTATCACATCCATGAATTAATATTTCATTGCTGAGACTCAGCTCAATAATTAATCCACATCATCAAATAATCCATGCACTACAGGCCAAAGATATTCTTTAGTATCACGACCACGAATTATCCATGCACTACGGCCAAAGATAATCGTGTTTTCATCAACGGTCCTGATCATGCCATAAAACAATTCATCTTTGCACTACGGTCAAAGAGAATCCATAGCCATAATCATACCAAAAATTGTCCATCAATGCACTACGGGCCAATGAGGACTTTTTCCACATCATTTGTAACATTACGGTTATGATTATACCGAATAATCCCTGGACATAATCATACCAAGTCCATCTATGCACTACAGGCCACAAATGACTTTCAACTTAATATAAGCATGAGGATGATGACAATATTATAAGTAGTAGTCAAACTAAATCAAGGATAAATATTAAAGACTTTAAATTTATCCAAACATTATCAATCACTTAATAAAATCATAATCTAATATTTTTAATATTATAACAATATTTTAATCACTCCTTAAACTTATAAATAATTTAATTTAATTGTTTACACTTTACCAAATAATACATTTAATCATTCAAAATGCCATACTGATAAGATTTCATCACCAATAATCAAATTACTCATCAAAAATCTGCATATACCTTATATAGGATTTTCAAGCCATAAAATCTTATTTACCAATTTTTCAACTTCACATAACATATTTAATTCATATATTCATAACTAAATAATTTTCATGAAAATACCAAATCAGTCCCAAAAATTATTCTTTTCTGGGATTAAGCATAATATAGTTCCATATTGAACATATATTTTTCTCGGAATTTTTAAAATTCATTTACTATTTTTCAAAAATTAATTTCTAATTAATTCCTTAAGAAATTAGCTACTTCAAGGTTAACTCCAGAAATTCCCAAATCTTGGCAGGATCTTACACATGTTAACGTGAGCTTCCATTTTAAATTTCATGGTCATCGGAGTTATAGAACTCCGGTTATACCGTTTTCCGTCGAAAAAACCTAAATATTGAAATGCTCATAACTTGCTCATTTTAAGTCAGAATGATTTCATTTTTGGACAGTAGGTACTTTATACCATATATTTTCATGTTCCAAAAGGCCGGAAGTTTTCTCACAATTTAAGTGGCCAAAAATGCCATTTTAAATTTCCTGGCAGTAGCTTTTTGGAACTTTTCAGTTTTTGACTCCTTTACTAAAATTAGTCCACACGAAAATCTACAATACCTTTTCTAGAGATTCCACTTGGATAAGTTAGAAAACTCATAGATCTAACTCTAGAACTTGACCACACTCAAAAATTCAAAATATAATAGGAGATATGGTCAATTGAATTTCATACTCCATTTTTACCAAAATCTGATTTTCAACCCTTTGTGTTTTCTATGAACTTTCATGTTTTCACATAATAACCAACATAATTCATCATGACAATGACATAATAATTCAATAAAACAAGTTCAAGAATATATTTTAAAGATTTATAAGTTAATTTATCCTTAACTCAATAATGTCCAAATTGTCAACATGATACTACTTTGTGGAGTAAATTTCAAGAATGCTCAGAAGAATACTTCCATGAAAAGATACTGGATGAAACGCAAATATCAAAGATATTCCAATAATTTCATGGAGTATAGAAGTCAAAGTTTTAACCAACTGAGTATAATAAAGAATGGAATAACAAAAGAAATCAGCAGGCATTCGATAGACCGCACAGGCAAGTTATTCCAATAGAATAATAAATAATGGAACCAGATCCGGCGTAAAATGCAGAGACATGATATTCTAACAGAATAATAAAGGATGGAATCAGGTCCGACGTAAAAAACACAGACAGGATATTCCAACAGAATAATAAAGACTGGAACCAGGTCCAGCGTAAAACGCACAGACAGGATATTCCAATAGAATAATAAAGAATGAAATAACAGAAGAATTTCACCAAGTATAGGGTAGCCTGTGGATACAGGTTATTCCAACAGAATAATAAATAATGGAATAACAAAAGTTATCTTCATGAATACAAAAGAAATAATACCCTTACGAGTACAACAAATAATATCCCTTACCGTAAAAGAAATTGAATATAAGAGTAGGGAAGTAGCAGAATACTTTTCTATAGTTTCTCTATAATTTCTCTCTCTAGAGTTTCAATGAATTCGTAAGAAATAATGAAGGAATGAGCTTCTATTTATAGAAGAATGGACTGAATAGTAACTAATTCATGAACGGTTCAGATTGATTTACTTTTAAACGGACGGTCCATATTGGTTTACTATTAAAACTTAAAGTAACAGTCCATACTGATTTACTATTAAAACTTTAAACCAACGATCCATATTGATTTACTATTATAACTATCCACCAGCGGTCTATATTGATTTACTATTATATCTTCAACCAACGGTCTGAAAAATTAGAACATCTCCTCATGGACTAATATTGTACCCAAAAATAATTTGGACCGAAAAGAAATATATTTTACGGGTAAATAGTACTATGTGAATAGTAACTCATGAATAGTAACTCGTGAATAATAACTCATGAATAGTTAACTCGTGAATAGTAACTCATAAATAGTACTCCGACACGAAAAGTGTCCCGAATACCCGATTGAACACTACTGAGTGACTTCTCACATAAGCATCAATAATCAATACCATGTAGTACTATGCAACCACGCGTATTACTGTACTTTTAACACTGGGTGTTTAAACAGTTAATGCTAAAACTTCTGCCGTTATTTTTATAAAGTATTTTTGTCGTTTTCTCAATCTGACAATAATTCTGTTGTGGGGTCCACCAATGATTGATTGTAAAATCGCGAATATTTCTGACAAAAGAATATTCCCCGACTAATCGAATATTCCCCGACAAAATGAATATTTTATATCAACTTGCTTACTTTGAAAAAAAAATTCACATATTACCCTTAACTTTAAACTTTTATCAATTTAACTATTTACCAAAATAGAAAAATTGAATACTTTTATTTCATAAAATTCGGGGTCTCACAGTTACCCATCCTTATGAAATTTCACCCTCAAAATTTACGTACGTTCCTGGTATTCGAAGAGATGAGAATACCTTGCTTTCTTTTCAGATTGTACCTTCCCGGTAATTTCCTCGCTACCATGATTTTCCCATTTCTCATATCATGTATTTTAGATATCATTCTAGAATATAACTTCAAAACAAAGGTTAATTGACATATCATAATTTGTCAACTTATCAAGTGAACAATTTTAGCTTAGGTAAGTCACACACTAGCGAAGTATATAACTTGTCTCTCCCCTCCTAGTTCTAGACTCTTATCTCCACCAGCGACCATATCCCAAAGCTCTGATACCAAATGTGACGCCCCCAAAATTAGGTATACATCACCAATTCTGAGTCGCCAGATACACGGTACAAAATTCATATACAACTTCATTTATACAACTGTTGAACTGTCGTATAGAATACGACCACAGTTAACTGCGAGTTTTAATACAATTGTATGTAACTCTTATGGTGCCTCAACCACAACCTTACAATGGTACTTTACATAAAAGTATAGTCAAAAACTGTTTTAAAAATTAAAATATTTGGGAAGTGCTCAAGGAAACCTTCGTACATGGGAGGCCATGTGTCTAGGTTATAATAGATATCATATGTCCACAGAATTATCCTTGGTTGACCCAAAAGTCCCCAAAGAAAAACAAGAAAATTACTATCATCTTGTTTCCAATGGTGAGTCTTCTCTTGACATATAAATATCTCCGTTGTCTCCAAGTGAAAATTATATTTCAAATATACTCCAAGATCATATAGGTAGTGCCCGCAGATATATTCATTAAGTGGATGCGCACAACCCTGTCTTATGATAACACGATGTTGTATGTCATTAGACATCTTGAATGATAGTGGCAAAACACCCTTCCAAAGTTGGGTTCGCCTCACCCTATTTGATTCACCAAATATAACTACTAAATGATGTATAGAATACAACACAATTTTCTATCTTGTTTAGGAGAACCTCTCTGACTAGAGACCACCGCTTCTATTCCCATGTTATCCCCGCTCGACCCGGAAACACTCTTACGGCAACACTCTTATTACCTGAAAGGAATTGTGAAGCAAAGGGGTGAGCACAACTAGCCCAGTAAAAGAATATCATGACTAAAGATAATTAAATTATCAATAGCTTTCATCAATAATAAATCAGAGATTTAGAACATATGACAGATAATAAAATTTTTCAACCAAGTTGCAGCGGAACGAGCAATCCATTAGAAAAGTCGAATAGACCACTAGGTCTATTATCTTCTCTATGTTAAAAGTCCACCAATAATGTTTTATCCGTGTAACATCAATCAACAATTCCCGTCCACGATCATGTGAATAACTCATAATCACAATTGTGATTCTAAATTCCTCTTCGCACCTAGGACGAAGATAATTTTCATCACCTGAACCATCAAAAATAATGGTTATACCAAATCACAATTCCTTCACGTAATCATTAAATCAACTTTGCACTATGGCCAAAGATATTCATTATTATCACATCCATGAATTAATACATTGCTGAGACTCAGCTCAATAATTAATCCACATCATCGAATCATCCATACACTACATGCCAAGGATATTCTTTAGTATCACGACGACGAATTATCCATGCATTACGGCCAAAGATAATCGTGTTTTCATCAACGGTCCTGATCATGCCATAAAATAATTCATCTTTGCATTACGGCCAAAGAGAATCCATAGCCATAATCATACCAAAAATTGTTCATCAATGCACTACAGGCCAATGAGGACTTTTTTCACATCATTTGTAACATTACGGTTATGATTATACTGAATAATCCCTGGTCATAATCATACCAAGTCCATCTATGCACTACAGGCCACAGATGACTTTCAACATAATATAAGCATGCGGATGATGACAATATTATAAGCATTAGTCAAACTAAATCAAGGATAAATATTAAAGACTTTAAATTTATCTAAACATTATCAATAACTTAATAAAATCATAATCTAATATTGTTAATATTATAACAATATTTTAATCACTCCTTAAACGTATAAACAATTTAATTTAATTGTTTACACTTTTCCAAATAATGCATTTAATCATTCAAAATACCATACTCATAAGATTTCATCACCAATAATCAAATTACTCATCAAAAATCTTCATATACCTTATATAGGATTTTCAGGCCATAAAATCCTATTTACCAATTTTTCAACTTCACATAACATATTTAATTCATATATTCGTAACTAAATAATTTTCATGAAAATACCAAATCAGTCCCAAAAATTATTCTTTTCTGGGATTAAGCATAATATAGTTCCATATTGAACATATATTTTTCTCGGAATTTTTAAAATTCATTTACTATTTTTCAAAAATTAATTTCTAATTAATTCCTTAAGAAATTAGCTACCTCAAGGTTAACTCCAGAAATTCCCAAATCTTGGCAGGATCTTACACATGTTAACGTGAGCTTCTAGTTTAAATTTCATGGTCATCGGAGTTATAGAACTCTGGTTATAGTTTTTTCCGTCGGAAAAACCTAAATATTGAAATGGTCATAACATGTTCATTTTAAGTCGGAATGAGCTCATTTTTGGACAGTAGGTACTTTATAACATATATTTTCATATCCTAAAAGGCCGAAATTTTTCTCACAATTTTAGTGGCCGAAAATGCCCTTTTTAAATTTCCTAGCAGTAGCTTTTTGGCACTTTTCAGTTTTTGACTCCTTTACTAAAATTAGTCCACACGAAAATCTACAATACATTTTCTAGTGATTCCACTTGGATAAGTTAGAAAACTCATAGATCTAACTCTAGAACTTGACCACACTCAAAAATTTAAAATATAATAGGAGATATGGTCAATTGAATTTCATACTCCATTTTTACCAAAATCTGATTTTCAACCCTTTGTGTTTTCTAAGAACTTTCATGTTTTCACATAATAACCAACATAACTCATCATGACAATGACATAATAATTCAATAAAACAACTTCAAGAATAAGTTTTAAAGATTTATAAGTTAATTTATCATGCACTCAATAATGTCCAAATTGTCAACATGATACTACTTTGTGGAGTAAAATTCAAGAATGCTCAGAAGAATACTTCCATGAAAAGATACTGGATGAAGCACAAATATCAGGGATATTTCACTAATTTCATGGAGTATAGAAGTCAAAGTTTTAACCAACTGAGTATAATAAAGAATGAAATAACAAAAGAAATCACCAGGCATGCGATAGATCACACAAAAGTGAGTTATTCCAATGTAATAATAAATAACGGGCAACCGGTCCGTGAAAAAAAATGCATGACAGATATTCCAATGAATAGTAAAGGATGGAACCAGTCCCATGTAAAATGCATGAGACGGGATATTCCAATAAAATAATAAAGATCGGAACTAGGTCCCATAAACGCCTTACATGAATATGATATTCCAATGAAATAATAAAGAATGAAATAACAGAAGAATTTCACCAAGTATAGGGTAGCCCACGTATACATGTTATTCCAACAGAATAATAAATAATGGAATAACAGAAGTTCTCTTCATGAATACAAAAGAAATAATACCCCTTACGAGTACAACAAATAATATCCCTTACCGTAAAAGAAATTGAATATAAGAGTAGGGAAGTAGCTGAATACTTTTCTATAGTTTCTCTAGAGTTTCAGTGAATTCGTATGAAATAATGAAGGAATGAGCTTCTATTTATAGAAGAATAGACTGCATACTAACTAATTCATGAACGGTTCAGATTGATTTACTTTTAAACGGACGGTCCATATTGGTTTACTATTAAAACTTAAAGTAATTCATCCATATCTTGATTTGCTATTAAAACTTTAAACCAAATGATCCATATTGATTTACTATTATAACTATCCACCAAATGATCCATATTGATTTACTATTATATCTTCAACCAACGGTCTGAAAAATTAGCACATCTCCTCATGGACTAATATTGTAGCCAAAAATAATTTGGATCGAAAAGAAATATATTTTATGGGTGAATAGTACTCTATGAATAGTAACTCGTGAATAGTAACTCATGAATAGTAACCCGTGATTAGTAACTCGTGAATAGTAACTCATTAATAGTAACTCATGAATAGTACTCTGACACAAAAAGTGTCCCGAATACCCGATTGAACAATACTGAGTGACTTCTCACATAAGCATCAATAATCAATACTGTGTACTACTATGCAACCACGCGTATTACTGTACTTTTAACACCGGGTGTTTCAATAGTTAATGGTAAAACTTTCGCCGTTATTTTTATAAAGTATTTTTGTCATTTTCTCAATCCGACAATAATTCTATTGTGGGGTCAACCAATGATTGTACCGTCGTACGAATATTCCCCGATAAAAAGAATATTCCCCGACTAATCTAATATTCCCCGACAAAACGAATATTTTATATCAACTTGCTTACTTTGCAAAAAACATTTTCACATATTACCCATAACTTTAAACTTTTATCAATTTAACTATTTACCAAAATAGAAAAATTGAATACTTTTATTTAATAAAATTTGGGGTCTCACAGGAAGGCTTTAAAGTGTGTGAGAAGGCTTATAGTTGACTATCAAAGAAGACTTCTATATCTTTAAAGTGTGTAAACACTGGCTTTTCTAGGTACAAAAGTAGCTATATATGAGCTCACAGGTGTTTAAAATAAGAAAGTACAACTCAGATGGTGTGAGTCAGAGAAAATTAGGCGGTGGCTTCCTCATGGCTTTTCTTTGCAAAATGGCCACCCCAAGCCCTCTATTTATAGAGGATGGAGCCACATGTGTACTTGCAGCTGAGCCGCAGGTGTACTAGAGGCAACCCGGGTGGGCCCGGGTTTCTCGGGTCAGGTCATCATGTAGTACGTGCACTCGAGCACTGTAATGTTCGCTCAAACTTTCAGAAGTGCAATCCGGGCATTCGATTGAGGTATACAGGACCTATTTTGGACCGCCTTTGTTGAGAGTTGTACAATGGCATAGGATTAGAGTTTGTACGAAGTCATTGAAGATGGGACGATGCCCTCCAGTTTTCAAGCTTCAAATTCTATCCTTACCCCGCACAATAGTCACTCGGGATTGATTATCCTTGATTCTTGTGGGACATCGTTGTGTTGAGATGACGTGGCGTGGCATCATGTTAGCGAGATGACGATGTTTCCCCTCACCGGTGTTATCGCCGGTTTGGGCTTATAAAGCAGACGTTTCTCAGAGCTTCGTTGAGATTGCATTGCTGCATTTGTTGAAGGTCCTCAGTGTCATCTCTGAGGTGTGCTTGTCCTCCCAGTGTTATCTCTGGGTTGATACAGAGTATCTCGTTCTGAGCGCCGAGATTGAAGCTGGTCGCATTTGAAACAAGCATTTCTGTGGTTATCTCCGAAACTGCATTCCTTGGGGTTGTCACCAAGGTTGGTGGCTATTCCCATGATTGGGACTGAGACTGGATACCTCGAGGTTATCTCCGAGATTAATCGGTCTTCTCTGGTGTGTGTTCCGGTATTGGATCTGTACGCCTTGGGGTTATATTCGAGGTTGGAATTGTTACTCCCAAAGTGTGCTCCGGGGTTGACGCTGAACTTCCGGTAGTATCCGGTATGGATAGGGATTGTCTTTCAGGGTTCCCTCTTGAAAGATGAATCTGTCCTCCTGCAATGTTAGTAACAGTAGTACAGAAAATTTTGAGTGTCTACAGATGCCCCTCTTTATCATACTCATGTATGGTGATACATGGGTAGGATAAAGAATCCTAGACACTTGAAATGCAACAAGACAAGCATGGTACTATATGTAGCAACATGATGCAAATGTATGATGCATATCTGCGGGGTTGTAGCCTAACATGCTGGGGATGATTGCTGGCTCCCTGTTGCTTCAACTGGGGATTGGCAATGCTGACCAGAATTGATGTGTAATCCGAATCTGTTAGGAAGTTGACGTTGGAGTTATCACCAAATTCTTGTGTCTTTGATAATGACTTGATCCTGAAGATGTACCTCTTATGCGTAAGAGACCTGTGGGGATAAAGCTTTATCTGTTTGAGGATGTGTATAACATATTCCACCATCGATCCTCTTTGATAACGTTAACCTTTCCTAGTTGGTATTGCCAGAATATGTGACGATTCTATTGGATTTACTGCCAACAACAAATGCTGTTAGGGATGCCTGACCTTCGCTGACGTGTACTTCACCGACATTTGAATCAATGGCTGAAAAATCATGTGGGATATACTGTCAAGGTTGCTTGACCTTTGCTGACGTGTGAATGAACGACTAATACTCTATGGGTAGATTGTCAAGATTGCTTGACATTCGCTGACGTGTGAATCCACGGAACATTGCATTGTGACCCCCGCCGGGGATCCGCTGGGTAATGAGTAATCAAGTATGCAATTCTCGAATAGCTCTAAAGCTCTGATATGTTTAATCGCTATCGGCTGAGATAACGTCAAGGCTGCTTGACGTTCCTTGATCTTTGTGTCATCGGCTTGAATGTACGTTGTAATCCTCTGCCGGGGATTTACGTTGTAAACCCCGTCAGGGACTCACATTATAACCCCCATCGGGGACTCACGTTGTAACCCCCATCGGGGACTCACATATAGGGGTGCCGCAGGTACACCTACTTCAGCCGTAGATGAGCCTGCGGTCGACCATGGATGATATATTCCAGCAGGTTGGCAACATAATTCACTTTCAACTTATTTCGCAAAAAGAAATCTGAGAGCCTCCTTTAGATCTGCTGAGTTCGGGCTATTTTCTGCAAATCCTGTCACTGTACAAGTGTTCTACACTATCCTGGTAACATATGCATGTATTTTTTTCAGTTTTTATCCGTTGGATTTTGAGTTATAGTATAAAATGCATCTAAACACATAGTAGTGATTATGTATGCACAAATGACTTGCTAAAAAATATTCAACATAGTAAATGTTAGTATTAAACCATGGTGAACATAATGATGTGAAAAAATTTGACTTTTGAGACAGTCAAATTGGCACCTTTTTCTGCTATTTTTTGTCCTATTTGAGGTCCAATGAGCAAAAGGTAGAAAGTTAAAGTACTCTTGATATTGAGGTTAACCTTATGCATGGATGATTTTGATTTTTAATACATATATTATGTATATAACTTTGGGGCAGGTGTGCTACTGAATGGCCACCTAGACATGCCTCTGTGCATATAGATAGTCCTATTTTCAAAGGGGACTATGGAAAAAAAAATTCCAAATGTAAGCATTGGGTAGTCATGCATTTTAACTCTATTGTATGTTAAAGTAAATGCATGCATGCATATAGTCATAAAATATATTCTAGAAAGCTCTAGGTAAGGAAATACCACACCCTTTTTGAGGTGATTTTGATACTTGTTGTCCAGATATTATGGATCTGGATCAGCCGAACAGTTCCCGTAGGACCACTATTGGTATACGGAGGAGGGCTTCTGAAGTGCCTCGACCCCGTTCTGTCAGACAACCTCGTCGATAGGTGGAGGCCGTGATTCTTCCAGTCCAGGCATATGTTCCATATGTTGAGGACGAGGAGGAGGATATTTCAATTGAGGATCCCGCTCCTGCTGCACATGTCCCTCGTAGGGAGTTACCTTATATTCAGGTGGAAAACCCAGAGCTTCTGGGTGATTTGAGTAGACATCTATCGATGTACTTGCATGCTAACGAGGTATAACGTTAGACTTTGATCTTCCTTCTTTGCTATTGATGAGGATTAAGGGTTCTGATGTTTGATCTGCATTTCATGCAAGTTCCCGGATTCACACAACCTCGAGGGAACTGGTTCAGTATACACTCCATGTATCAGGCTCTTCATCCTGATTACCGAGCTGTAGTGCATGACTGGGGATTCGGGGCATTCTTCTCCATCCTTCCCCGTCGTTGTCCCTGGGGTTACCTTAGGGCATTGTTTGAGTGATGGTTTCATCAGACTCAGTCACTCCATCTGCTGGATTGCAAGGTGATGATGACGCCGATGGATTGGCGATTTATCACATGTATGGAGTTTGGAGGGAAGCCAGTGCCTTGCATGGCGAATATTACCCCTACTGCCGTCAGATCCTTATTAGGAGTTCCGGCGAAGGCGCTCAAAGGCAGGAATGTCCGTTCAGGTCCTTTGAGCGTAGATGCTATGAGCGGGATTTTGAGTGAGCCCATGCCTGATGATGTCAGAATCAGGGATCGCATTCTATGGCGATTGTTCCTGATGATCATTAGAGGCTGCTTCATAGCAGATAAGTCTTCTACGATGTCATTCGCTTTGATCAGCGCCACGCGTTATGTGGACCGTATTGGAGAGTATGATTGGGGCTCCTACACCTTTGCCTATTTCCTCCGGGGCATGCGTATGCGCTCACAGGGTTTTACCAAGGCTTGGCTAGGCTTCTACCCATTTCTGTTGGTGAGTATTTCTCTTGTCTTTTCCCATTTATAGGTTAAGAGTGTTTACTGATAACATATGTTTTGCCATTGTGTTGGCAGTTTTGGGCCTATGAGAGACTCCCATGCTTGCGTCCTTTGAGTGTGTTAGGTTTAGATACCTATCCACGAGGACGACGATGGCAGCATTCCATTTTACCGGAGGTCCCTGTAGCTGAGGGTTTCACTCACTGCCGTATGTAGCTGGAGTTATTGACAGCTGACACCATCACATGGATTCCCTACTCAGGGGAACACTTAAACATCGGCTCTGAGGATGGATACCCGACTAGAGTCGAGTATGTGATTTCCACCAGGAGAGTTCCTCTCTTCACTGATGGAGGCTGGGAGCTCTATTTAGGAGAGCGTGCTATCAGGAACACCACAAGGGAGATTTGTATGCCGATTTTGCCTCCTGTCGGGCGTTATTGGCCTGTATCGCAGTCACCCGTCATTTATATCCCATTGTTGGGGGTTGACGGTTTTGCATTATCAGAGGGTCCATGTACCTAGGAGACATTCCAGCGTAGGTGGTTCCCTCGTACTATTGGACCCCAGTCCCGCGCCACACAGTTTATGGGGGATATGGTTCCAGGATCCGTGATGATGATGGATTGGATAGCTTGTGTCCGAGATCCTACTCATATGACACAGATTGATAGTTTAACCCGACAGTTGGACCAGGCACATGTATTTATCCGGCATTTGGGCAGAGATCCGGCAGAGGCGGCTTCATTTGATCCTTGCAGCTCAGTCGCTGGCCCCTCAGAAGACCCATTCGGTTTTGCCGATGCAGATCCTCCTTTATATAGGCCTGACATCCCTGTTGATAGAGATCCAGTGACTCAGGAGGAGTTACATTAGGTGGACAAGATTGATGATGTGGATATCGACACCATTGTCTTCTTCTGATGTGTATTCTCGTTATATCTTTTGATAGGCCTCTCTTAGATATTGGGTGGCTGTACCCCATTTTTGCTATATCTTTTGATAGGCCTCTGTTAGTAGTATGGCATCTGTGCCCCATTTTCCTTTATTTGTAGCTGTACAGAGATGATGTATTAGATGATGATATACTTATGAATGTATGCATAGTTTTTCTATTCCCTATATCATATTGCCATCTATTATTTGCTATGCATGTATCATGTTATGCATATGTATGTATGTCCAGAGATATTCAGCATTGATGGTCTTATGACACGGCCCGCACAGATGTCTTCTTCGGCAATTAGTCGTATAGATCATACCCCATCGTCATTGGTGGCATTGGGTATGCGATCGTGGTATGATAGCATGTCACCACCAGACAGGGTGACTGTATATCATTTGCTGCAGCATACCATGACCTTATTGACTTTTTAGGTTCCCGCAGGGTTTGTGGATGGGATGCTAGAGCATTGGGTACCGGATAGGCATGTCTTCCGATTTGGTGCCCATGAGTTGACTCTTACTCTGGAGGAGTATGCATGATTGACGATGCTGCCATTAGACAGACCTTGCGTGCCTATGGCTTTGGGAGACATGAGTAGACGGTTCATGACTCTCACTGGATTGCGGCGCAGAGTAGTGCAGGATGAGCTGACATCTAGCCATGTGATATCCCAGCATTTTCTATATGACAAATTTGGCTCTGAGGATAGCTATTCACGATATTCCGGGGATTTCATAGCACCGGAGGATCATTGGCGTTTTTCCAGGATTGATGTACTGTTGTTATGTGTACTGTCGTATGTCTATATACCACGGTACATGGATGAGATAGACATTGGTGTCATCATGGCTGTGAGAGCTCTTAGGGATGGTCGCACCATTATACCTATGATCGTAGCAAAGACCCTGCAGTCAGCATCCTACTGCTGCACTTATCTGACAGGAGTGTTCACAGGTAGTTCGGTCATGCTTTATGTGTGGTTTATGTCACACTTGAGACCGATTGGCACTCTTAGACGGCATGGGTATTGGTTTACCCATGATATAGCCATGGCATACTCATTTCAACCATCAGAGTGTATAGATGCTATATCTTGGTCCATATATTTGGCAAATATCAGAGATCCATTCAGCATATTGTCGTGTTCGGGGCTTAGCTCACCATACAGCTTCATTACTCATGCTCTGGACATGGACTACCTCCCTCTAGCTGGTTTGAGGGGCATGACTACTTACCACCCACTGGCCGTGATGTCGCAGTTTGACCAGTTTCAGGATTTTCATCCTTTCGAGGGGGCGATAGGTCAGTGTTCAGCTTCTCGATATCTTTTCGTGCAGAGGACCCATCCGTGTGTATGCTTGTTGGGATCGGCGAGAGAGATAGCTTCTTTTTACATGAGCCATCCGGGTTGTTCTGCGCAGTAGTTTCCGCATGGTTGGAGATGGAGATTTTATCTACCGCACGCAATAGTATCTACATGATGGGATAGCGAGTCAGATGATGTAGAGCCATGGAGGACATTAATTCCTATATCGAGGAGGAGCCCGATGCTGGGTTGCCAGCATTTCCTCCGGATTCTCCCAGTACCAGTACTATTGTGATTCAGTACTCGACACAGTACTTTGAGCAGAGTCTTCATCTGATGACCTTTGAGAGAGATCAGGCTTGATCTATGATGTTAACTGCCCTTGGTGGGAGGGACGCAGTTCTATTAGAGAGAGACGAGGCATTAGCTCGCAGTCGTTGTTGAGCGAGATGAGGCTAGATCAACTAGAGACGCAGTGATAGTTGAGCGGGATAGTGCCATATCTGCACGGGATGTAGCCATCATAGATAGTACTACAGTGAGGTCCCTTACCACTAGCATGATCGCAGAGATGAGCGCTTACATTAATGAGCATATGGTCACCATGTAGATGGCTGCAGATTACATCAATGAGCGCATGTAGATGGCTGCAGATTACATCGATGAGCGCTTACATCGATGAGCGCATGTAGATGGCTGCAGATTTGTTGGGTCATGTGGATATTCTCGTACAAGAGACCACATCTTCGCCTCTTTCTTCGGAGAGGGACGCCATGTTGGGCTTGTTAGTTCGCATATACCCTGACTTGTAGATGAGCTTGTATTTACCTGCACAGACTAGCTTAGCCATTTTGTCATGTATAATTTACATTGTATATATCAAACATCATTATATATATGACAGGGAAATGTATTTTTGGATCACTTCCCTTTTAGATATGCTTTGCTACTTGCTTGATATTTTGCCTGATGCATCAGGGCTTGTGATCTTGATGTATTCAGAATTCCTCCTGGGTGGATGGACATTGAGTTGTCTCTGGATAGTTCAAAATGGATCATCGATCTGTATGTATCCCTACCATCTTTGGTGTCTTGGGACTGGTTTCTGTATGAAAAAATGGAGAGGAGTGTGGCTTTCCTCTCTGAGATTGACCGCACCACAGATGGTCGCCAGTACTTCTATATAAGAGAAGCCTAGTTAATTCCATCTCTTATGGATTGGTGTTGCTCTTCGAGGTATGACCGCAGCTTAGATGGTCGCCGAATCTCCTATTTGGGGGGAGTTCAGGTAATTTCATCCCTTTGGTCTGAAGCCGAATGAAATATAAGGATGATCCCAGTACCAGTTGACAATGGTTTATATTTTGGTAGGGGGTGAGACCACACCATGACTGGCTTCCTACGTACTCCTATTAAAGAGGAGATCAGGTCGACGTAGTTCGCCCCTCAGGGCGAGTGGAAAAACGTTATCCCATTGCAGGTCAGAGTGCAGGAAGGAGAAAGTTTAATCCTAGGTTGAGGATAAATTGTAGGTAGGAGAAGTTTGTTCCCATGTATGGGTAGCCAAACTGCAAACGCAAGACGTTCAATCCGTAGTGGGATGACCTAAGTTGTAGGAACGCAAAGAAGCCAGGCTGCTGGCTTGAAAAGTATGTTTCCCTGAGGGGAAAATTGTGTAAGAGTTATATGTGGTAAAGGGTTAAAGAACTAGAATGACTGATGATCTGATGGTCCAACACAAGGGTGTTTGCTTGAGGGCAACTTCAGACATAGTACCGTTTCACGGTTTCCGAGTTGATAAGTTGTGGAAATTCATCGCCGTCCATTTCTTGCAATCTGAGAGCGCCTCCTGTCAATATTTCCTTGACAATAAACGGGCCTTCCCAGTTAGGAGCGAATTTTCCCTTAGATTGATCTTGGTTGTCAAGGATCTTCTTCAAAACCAAGTCATGCTGTTTAAACTGCCTTAGCCGGACTTTTTTGTTATAGGATTTGGCGATCCTTTGTTGATATAACTGACCATGGAAGATAGTCGCGGTTCGCCTTTCATCTATTAGAGATAATTGGGGATACCTATCTTGTACCCATTGGTCTTCATCCAGCTGAGCGTCTATCAACACTCTGAGGGATTCCATTTCAACTTCTATGGGGAGCACTGCTTCCATTCCATAGGTTAATGCATAGGGGGTTGCCCCAGTGGAAGTACGCATTGAGGTTCTGTAGGCTAATAGAGTAAGAGGCAATAGGTCAGGCCAATCTTTGTGGTTGGCGGACATCTTTTGCATAATCTTCTTGATGTTTTTGTTAGACGCTTCAACAACACCATTCATCTTCGGATGATAGATGACGGAGTTAAGATGTTTGATGTGGAATTTACTGCATAATTCCTCCATCATTTTGTTGTTGATGTTCTTAGCATTGTCTGACACAATCACCTTTGGTTGTCCATATCGATAAATGACATTGTTTCTGATGAAAGCAATGATGACTTCTTTGGTAACCCTGAGGAAAGAGGCTGCCTCTACCCACTTGGTGAAGTAGTCGATCTTGGGGAAAATAAATCGGTGACCATTACTGGCTTTAGGCTTAATTGGCCCGATAACGTCCATTCCCCATATTGAGAAGGGTTAAGGTGAACTCATATTGTGGAGTTCCCGTGGAGGGGCCTGTATAGCATTCCCATGAATCTGGCACTGATAGCATCTCCTGATGTGGTCATTGCAATCAGCTTTGAGAGATAGCCAATAATGTCTTATCCTAAGGACTTTCTTGACAAGGAGGGGGCCACAGACTCCGCCATGGATTTCATCCATAAGCCTTTGGGCTTGATCTTTGTCTAAACATCTGAGGAGACCTAGTCCTGCATTTCTTTTGTAGAGCGTATCTCCACTCAGGTAGAATTTCATAGCAAGTCGATTGATCCGCCTTTTCTCAGTCGGGCTCGCTTCCGCGGGTGTAGATCCATCTCGTAGATATTCCTTGGTATGCTGATTCCAAGGATGTTGGATGGGAGGTAGCTCATCTGATACTTCTCCAACGTAATTCCAATAGGCTGGGGCCTTGTGCAGCGAAATTGTGACGCTTGGCAAATATTCCTTATCTGATATGCGAATCAAGGAGGCCAAAGTTGCTAATGCGTCCGCAAAGTTATTCCTACTACTAGGAATGTGTATAAAGGAGATTTCTTCGAACTCCAAAACCATCCATAAAACTTGCCGATGGTAGGGCAGCAAATATAGTTCCTTAGTTTGATAGATTTCGGTGGATTGTCTGATTACCAACTCTGAATCTCCAAAGACAGTTAACCGCCTGATACCCAATGAACGGGCAAGTTTTAGCCCCATGAGACAGCCTTCATACTCAGCTATGTTGTTGGTGCTGACAAACTGCAATTTAAAGACAACGGAATACTGCTCCCCCGTACGAGATACTACTGCTCCAGCTCCAGAACCTTTCATATTAACAGCTCCATCAAAATACATCTTTCACGATTGACGCGTATCGTACTGATGGTGTTGTTGCACTGTCATTACTTCTTCATCAGAGAAATATGTCCCGAATGATGGCCATTACGTCTCGGAAATCATCGTCTGGGGTGTATTTATTGGTATGTTCATCATGAACGATGATGCGTATGCCTGACATCATTCGGATGACGTCTTTCTTGATTTTTTGTTCCTCCTCTTCCACTGTGTGATTTGGAACAAAGACTTCTTTCTCCTTTACCTGTACTGGCTTGGAAAATAACATAGCCATTACATCGGCTGGCACCTTTACAGAAGGTTGTGCGGACTCAGAGTTTTAAGGAGAAGATAAACGCCGCATGGTTGAAGCTGAAGTAATCTGCTGATGCTTATGAGGATTCCTGTGACTACAACTGGCAGAATAGCCTAGTCCAGCTGTTCCAGTTTGCTTGGTTAATCGAATTGGGTATTTGATACCCTGGCAATCTTTACCCAGCCCTTGTCCCGGTTTATAACCCAATGACATCATTTCTTGAGTAACCGACATTGCCTCGGCAGAAATCTTGGGTTCGGGTAATGGCATTCCAATAGCATGGTATTGGGTATTGCTTACTTCCAAGGCATGAAAACTGACCGGTTCAACATCTACATTAGCATTGATCAATGGCATGTCCCCGTGTTGAGGACACTCTGGTTCAGCGTTGACCGTGACCAGGCTATTGTTGATAATGTATTTCAATTGTTGATGAAGGGTGGAGGGGACTGCCCCATCCATATGAATCCATGGTCGTCCCAAGAGCAGGTTGTATCCCGAATCTATGTTGAGTACATGGAAAGATACGAAGAATGTATGAGGGCCAATTTCGATTGGCAGTTCAATTACTCCGACCGAATTACGACAGGCTCCATCACAAGCTTTGATGATAGTATGGCTACTCCGAATTCGGTTGAGATTGATATTCATCTTTACCAAGGTAGCGTATGGACAGATATTTAGAGATAAATCTCCATCTATCAAGACTCCAGCTAGCATGTATCCAGAGGACAAGACCGTAATGTGCAACGGCTTGCAATGACCCAATCCCCCCCAAGCAGTATGTCATCATCGATGAAGGATATCACATTGTTGTTGAAAATGTGATCAACCAAATGTTGAAATTTTTCTATATCAACTGATGTCGGTAGATAGGCTTCTTCTAAAACCTTCAACAAGACCTTCCGGTGATTCTCGGAAGTTAGGACCAAGTCCAAAATTGATATTTGTTGTGGAGCTTCTTTTAAGCTTAAAACCACCTTGGCTTCGTTATGACCCATACTGCGGAGGAATTTTTCAATCTTCTCCATGGGTATTTTCCCCTTTGATTTGATGGTAGATTTCATCACCCGTTGGGGAAGATACAGTGGATTTTCCTTCGACATCATTATGGCGATTGTATGTGAGGTGGATCCTTCACCTTCTCTATAATTCCACGGAACTTTGCGCAAGCTAACAACAGGATATTGTGCTCTGCACGGCAATTTGATTGGCTCTGGAGAAGCCATTTTCAAAGGATTGTTGCTTCCCTTGAGTTGAATTATTGGCATTATGAGCGATTTGTTAATCCCATCCGTTTTATTAGATATGACTGCTACCACACTCTTCCATTTAGTAGGACCTGATGCAGGACACCACTGTCAATTAGATTTTGGATAAGGTGGTGGAGTGCCCAACATTCTTCTGTGCTGTGACCGCGAGACTGGGAGTGATATTGACATACTCCATCAGAGTTGTACCGCCCTAAATGGGGGTTGATTGGAGGTAGAAGGGAACTGATCCTTCCTTCATTGATTAACATATGAAGGATTTCCTCCATAGGTTGGACCAAATAGCTGAATTCCCTTTTGTTGGCAAAATCCCGACGGGCCTTGGCATTTTCTCTCTTTGCCACTTTGTCTTCCGGCATTTCATTTTCTAGAAGTGACGAGGGAATATTCATGACAAGGGGTAGGAGACTAGCATGCTCTTAGCTGATTAATTGACGTGTCACTTGATGCTGATAAGTCACCAGTTTTGCCAATTGTTCAATTTGCTTGCATAGAGCTTTCATCTTTCGTTCCATTGTGAACTGGAACTTGGCGTAGTCCCATTTTTCAACATCGTCTTTGAGGGTCTGGGAGGATTCATAGTTGAAATTGGAATTCTGTCCGTTACTCCAATTTATCATGTTGACCTCTTCTTCTTTGTGTTGACGAAGAGGGTTGTCTTGAACGTGATTCTGATCTGGTTTTGTGACCACGATTTCCACATTGTCTATCAGGTCTTGGATCTTGTGTTTCAAGGCCCAATAATCCTGAGTATCATGTCCAGGTGCCCCGGCATGATAAGCACATTTCCGAGCAGCATTGAAACCCCGTCCATTAGGGCTGGCTGGTGGAAGAAGAGGTGTAATTTTCTTCTGTGTTGTCAGAAGATTGAGAATGTTCTCGAGGATATCTCCTAAGGGTGTAAACACTAGAGGGCGTTTGAATTCTCCACCTTTTGGTATTGGAGGGTTCGCAGACGGTGCTTGAAAGGGAGTATAGTTTCTCCTTTGAACAGGTTGTTTCCATAATTTCCAGATTGGATGTGATCAGCAACAGCTTTGAGGGCAGCTAGGTCTTTAATTTTTCCGGATTTCAATCCCATATCAGCCATCTCCCCATGTTTGACCATTTCAGAAAAAGGTTTGCCGATGCCGGCTAAAACTCTTTCATAGAAAGACGCTTCTTGTATGTCTATAAAAGTTATGACCATCTCTGATTCTGTCATGGAAGGACTAACTTGGGCAGCTAGACGTCTCCACCTTTAAGCATACTCTCTGAAACACTCGTTAGACTGTTTCTTGATCTTGATTATTTGATACCGATCAGGAGCCATCTGAGATTAAAAGTTGTATTGAGTGAGGAAAGCATGTGCTAGCTCTTCCCAGCTATGGATCTTTGAATTGTCTAATCTTGTGTACCACGAATGGGCTTCTCCAGTTAGACTTTTCTGGAACAATTGCATTCTGAGTTTTTCGTCCTCTACATAAGATCCAAGTTCTCCAAGAAACACCTTTAAATGTGTGTAAGGATCTCCTAACCCATCATATTTTTCAAAGTCAGGAGTTTTTAACTTTTCTTGATAATGAACACAAGGGAAAATAAAAAGATCAACATATGAAACACTCACGTGTGTTCCAATTCCTTTGATAACACGAAGGGTCTCTTCCATTTGGAGGACTTTCTTTTTGATGTGACCAGTGTCTGGATCTCCAGTGGGATGGGCAGCATCATGAGTTTTGTTGGTCGTATCCAACTGCAGTTCAGGTATTGTAATGACCTGGGTTCCCCTTTGTGTGGAGGATTCAGCATGTACGGATATTTTTGGACCCTGATTGGACTGGTTCAGCATGTTGCCTTTTTGGACTTTGACCGGGTAGTAGGTCCAATTGGTTCTCTGCGAAAGACTTGCATAGTTTAGTCTTTAGGGAATGTGTATAATAACATGCTATGTGATGTGTCCATTTTAGGAATTTTATCCTGCAAAATGGATGTCAACTGTTTGTAGCATGTTAATTAAAATATGTATGTGTACACATTTCTTCATATTTCTCATTACATGGAGATATAAATGGAATGTAATTACAAGTAATTGTGTTTACAAGTAATTAAAATGAGATCATGAAGAGACTTTCTTCCGTTTTGGGTTTATCAGAGGCTGACCTATCTTAGGTTACTCTCGCGACTTTTTGGCATAAAGCTTCCCAAATCATCGCAATCTACTTGACGGGAAATTAATCCGGTCTTTTAACTGGAGCGAATTTGGGTGGTGCCTTTCTTGAGCCTCGGGGAATTAGTCTCCCCACGAGTCCAGTAATCAAACACCGACGGGATAGCCTCCTGGTGGAGGGACCACACAACATACATGCACATACATCGCGTCTCACCGTATGAAAATGATGACATGTGCGAAACACTAATATCACAAGCAGATATGGTGCGAAGCACTAAGTGCAATAAGGAAATGCATTTGTACACATTCATCATAAATGTAAATGCAACATCAACACACAAGCAAATAACAGTTTTGAAAAGATAGTAATAGCTGCTTAAGTCCTCTTATTGGAGTCCTCAGCGGAGTTTCCACCTGTCGACGTCGGGATTTTTAGATGTCCCCTTCCGTTACTTGTTCTTTGGTGTTCTCATTTTTGGTGAGATTTGTTTGAAAAAATAAGTTTAAAAGGTCCGACATGTATAATGTCGATGGTGGACTATTAAGAGTCGCCAGTTGGTTTTTTAAATGGTTGTACCAACACAACCGAGAAAAGGTTTGCACATTAACCCAGTGATGTGACACTGCTAAACGGGTCGGTGAAACCGAGAATCATTAGGGTCCGAGGACTTGGTTATGCGGAGGGAAGGTGTTAGGCACCCCCCGACATCCGTGTTACCACGGTGACCGCCTCTTTTCAAAAAACTATTATCCTGTGTGTGTGTGTGGGGTCAATGTCTTTGTTATTTGGAAGTAGTGTGAGGCCTCGTTAAGACCTATATATACAGAGGTTTGAATTTATGTAAAAATTCAATTTTA
The DNA here is from genome assembly GCA_020205605.1 of Panax ginseng. Classification (NCBI taxonomy): domain Eukaryota; kingdom Viridiplantae; phylum Streptophyta; class Magnoliopsida; order Apiales; family Araliaceae; genus Panax; species Panax ginseng. Next base: position 66,504,348 of record CM035145.1, on the reverse strand, counting down.
AGCAAGATATGGCAATGATGTTTTATAAAATGGTTTTTCAAACCCTGATGCTCAATAGTAATTAAGACCTTTTACACTCCCATTTTATTAAGTGTTCGACTTGATTGATTTTATTTTAGAGATGCGAGGCATCTGTACGAAAATAATGTATAAAATAATGCCGACTTCCTCGTGGGTATGGAAACCATCTGAGGAAATTGAGACTCCATAGAATAATTTACAAGCTGCTTACAGCTGAAAAGGTCCATCACGGGAACCGAATCTAGATCCAATAGGTTGAATCTGTGATCACATGATTCCTAGGCGCACATGATACCGCAGTTTGTATGAAAGTAGTAAGCATGTATATATATAAAAGCTATAAATATATATATACAGACATGATCACCAACCACAAAGCACCTCCATGTGGGATCAGAAATGTAAATAAAGTTGTAAAAGCTATCAACCGCCACGGAGCAAACTCCAGGCGGGATGAAACGTAAATAAAGCTGTAAATATGGTCAACCGCCACGAAGGAAACTCCAGGCGAGACAAAATGTAAATAAAGCTATAAAAAGCAATCAACTGCCACGAAGTAAACTCTAGGCAGTATGAAATGTAAGAAAGCGGTAAAAGCGATCAAACACCACGAAGTGAACTCAGTGGGATAAATATATATATATATATATATATATATATATATATATATATATATATATATATATTGTGTTTAGGGTTAGATGAGCACAGATTTTACATCCTATGCGTTTATAAACTTTTATATATATATATATATATATATATATATATATATATATATATATATATATATATATATATATATATATATATATATATATATATATATATAAAACGCATATAGGATGTAAAATCCAGGCTCATTGAGCAGAGTCCTACACACGGTTAATATATATATATTAAAGCAAGTAAACGCTGGATGTAAAATCCGTGTTCATCGAATGTAGTCAAACACACACGCTTAATATATATAAGTATATATATATTAAAGTAAGTAAACGCTCTGCATCAAGTCTAGGCTCATCGAACAAAGTTTGACACACAGTTCATATATATATATATATATATATCTATATATATATATATATATATATATATATATATATACAAACTGAAATAAAACCACAGATTGAAGTTCAGGCAAATGCGCGCAACACGACTCTCAACGTGAAGAAGGGTGTGTGCAGAGATGAAGAGAAAGGCTTTAAAGTGTGTGAGAAGGCTTACAGTTGACTGCCAAAGAAGACTTTTATATCTACACTGGCTTTTGTAGGTACAAACGTAGCTATATATGAGCTCACAGGTGTTTAAAATGAGAAAGTACACTGTATGGGGTGAGTGCAGAGCAAATTAGGAAGGGCTTCCTCGCCGTTTTCTCTTGCAAAATGGCCACCCCAGACCCTCTATTTATAGAGGATGGAACCGCAGGTGTACCTGCGGCTGAGCCGCAGGTGTACCAGAGGCAACCCGGGTGGGCTCGAGTTTCTTGGGTCGGATCGTCTCGTAGTACGTGCACTCGGTCATTGTAATGTCTACTCGAACTTTCAGAAGTGCAATCCTGGCATCCGATTGAGGTATACAGGACCTATTTCGGACCGCCTTTGAAGAGAGTTATACAATGGCATAGGATTAGAGTTTTGAACGAACTCATTGAAGATGGGACGATGCCCTCCGGTCTTCAAGCTTCAAATTCTATCCGTTACCCCGCACAATAGTCACTCGGGATTGATTATCCTTGATTCTTGTGGGACATCGTTGTGTTGATACGACGTGGCGTGGCATCGTGTTTGCGAGATGACGATGTTTCCCCTCACCGGTGTTATCACCGGTTTGGGCTGATAAAGAAGACGTTGCTCAGAGCTTCGCTGAGATTGGACTGCTGCATTTGTTGAAGGTCCTCAGTGTAATCTTTGAGGTGTGCCTGTCCTCCCGGTGTTATCTCCGGGTTGATATAGAATATCTCGTTGTGAGCGCCGAGATTGAAGCTGGTCGCATTTGAAACAAGAATTTCCGAGGTTATCGCTGAAATTGCATTCCTTAGGGTTATCACCAAGGTTGGTGGCTATTCCCATGATTGGGACTGAGACTGGATACCTCGGGGTTATCTCCGAGATTAATCGGTCTTTTCCGGTGTGTGTTCCGGTATTGGATCTGCACGCCTCGGGGTTATATCTGAGGTTGTAATTGTTACTCCCAGAGTGTGCTCCGGGGTTGACGCTGAACTTCCGGTAGTATCCGGTATGGATAAGGATTGTCTTTTAGGGTTCCCTCTTAGAAGGCGAATCTGTCCTCCTGCAATGTTAGTGACAGTAGTACATAAAATTTCGAGTGTCTACAAGACTTATCTTATAAAGAAATCAGGTAACCCTATTTAATTAAAATAAAGTATTATTTATATAATTAAACTTCTTTAATTAATTGGGCTCCCTAATCTTATTACAGATAATTAATTAAACTCCTTTGACTAATTTTGTTTGTTAATCCTATTAGGAATAAATGAAAGTACTTATATTAAATTAATTCCTAAACTCTTTTAGAAATTAAAATAATAATAATTGTAATAATATTAATAAGACTCCTCTTATTAATTTATATTTAATATTTCTAAAATATTAAATAATACATATGAAGCTATTTAATTTACTCTATCACCATAGATTAAATTAAATATACTTTACATATTATTATGATTATGCCATCAACTTCTTAAATAATCATTCTTCCTTTTATGGCGTGACCCTTTAGGTTCTCCATATTAAACCGGTTGTGAATAAATCAATTAAAACAATTATAATCTTATTTAAATAAATAAATTAAATTATTAATTTATTTAAATAAATAATATTTATTCTACAATAGGGATAAGCTTCCTTAGTGATCAACGACTTTCCAGATAATATAGATTTCAACATTAATCATAAAAGAACATTTGAGTAAATATTTACCGTACAATTCAATCCTTCCACCATACAATGTCCCAATTAAATATAAGACATGGTTAATGTCAAGTCTTATTTTATTTAATTATATGTATTTCGATTCCCAAATGCACAACTCCTGTAACAACCCGATATTTTTTTATTATTTTAAGGATGAGGATTTGTACAAGATAATGTGTGTATGTAATTATGTAATAAATAAAAATATGTTTATTACATGAATGTTTACAAATAATTTTATTTTAGAATTATTGATTATTATAAAGTTTATTCTTATAATAATTAATTTTATAGTAGAAATGTCTTAATTATTTATTTTCCGTAAAATATAATTATATATTATTAAAATAATATATGAAATGATTGTTAGAATTATTATAATAATTAATCTACTTTAATTTATGAATTTATGCTAGTTTAATTAAGTTAATTATTTTAACTTAATTAATAATGTTAAATATGAATAATTATAACAATTATGTTATTATATGAATTTTTACAGATTATTAAGTTAATTATTTAACCTTAATTATTAAGGTTAAAAAATATGAATAATAAATCAGATATGGAATCCAAAACCCTAATTTTGGATTTTGATCAAGTAATGAGAATATTAATATAATATTATTTTATTTCGGTGCTATGAATAGGTAAAGTATATTTGTACACTGATAATGATTGGTCAATTATGATACAGTATTACAAAACTCTAGTATTATTTTAATAAATCCTAATTCGATAGTCAAATAAGACTGTAAGATTTCAAGTAATTACGTTATGTTATAAATGTCAAGTGTTATGTGGTATATGATACGTATTATTAAAATTTAATATTAATTAGAGAAATCCTAATTATTAATATCTAGAAATCCTAATTTTTGGAAACCTAATTAATTAGAAACCCTGATTAATTGAGAACCCTAATTATTAAATTTGGAAACCTAATTTCTAAATTTAGAAACCCTAATTAGTTATTATAAACCCTAATTACTAATTGTAAACCCTAATCGTGAAATTAGAAAATCTTAATTAAATAATTAAAAATCCTAAGTATTAATTAGTAACCCTAATTGTTAAATGGGTAATACTAATTGCTAAGTATTTGCTCTAATTGTTAAATTAGTAAGTTTAATTATAATTATTAAATTATTGAACTTAATGTTTAATTTCTAAATATTAGAAAACCTACACTAATTAAGAAAACCCTAATTATATTTTTTTAGAAACTAAATTATTATTTATTTTTAAATCCTAATTTTGGAAATCCTAGATTTTTTTTTGCTTTTAAAACCTAAAAAGGGTTCAAACCCTAAACCCTAACCCTAACCTTAATCCTAAACCCTAAGGGTTTGTCATGTTTACAAGATTGCAATTAAAAATAAATGTGAAAAGACCAAATTTCCCCTCATACATAATTGAAGCTAACATGTAGGTTTTGACCTTAGGTGAGTTGGTGACCAAATCCAACCACCCCATGTGACATTCAACAACAAAAATCAGCAGCAATCTCAGCATAATACATTGCATCTAAGTGTATATATATAGATCAAAGAGAGAGAAAGTCATATTTTAGTCTCATTTTGTACAAACCCTCAACCAAAGTCCCTCTCTCTCTCTCTAACCCACGAAATTGGCAAGTATTTCAGTCCCAAAACACAGCCCCACTAACACCAATATCAAATTAGTAGCTTAGATCAAGAAATGGTCCAAGAAAGGTATAAACCTTAACCAAGAAATTTGATCTTTGATTCCATGTTAGATGTTAGTTTTTGTATGTTAAACATGTTGTTTGGAGTCCATATAGTTGATCTGGGTTGGTAGTTGATGGATCAATAACATCTAAGTGCACGAATTTGAAAATTTTCAAAATCTGGAAAAATATTTTTTTTTGTCTTACAGCCTAATGTCAGACTCTGTGGATCTTTCTCTGTTTATGTTTTTGGCTGTTTAAATGTTTTAACATGTAGTCTGTAATGATATCTTTGATCTGGAACTGGAAACCAGATCATATCATGTCTGGATGGTAAGATACAAGCGGTCAAAGTGAGTTCACGGAGCACGAATTCTGGAAATCTGGGTAAACCCAGAAACCCGAAATTTCTGACAACGTTTTGTAAGCGTTAGATCTGGCTTCTGCTAAGGTTTCTGGCCATGTTGTTGTATTCCATCTGTAGACGGACATGTAAGCTATATGATTAAGCCTCTATAACACTTAGATCATGCATATAATAAAAGATATGGCTGGTCAAAGTAGAGTTGACCAGCTGTTTTGTCTCAAATCTGGAAAACCCAGATTTCTTCAAGAGACATTTTTCTAACAAGGTTTAACTTGCTTATATCTTGTGCTTTTGTTGTTATTAGAATGATCTTATGATACCCAGTTGTTCCTTGACATCTTTACTTCCATTATAAACCTTTAGATCATACAAAAAAGCCTTTGGATCAATGTTACGGAGCCTCAAAAGTGGTAGCAAGAACTGTTCTTCAATTCTGGAAAACCCCAAAATTAAAGAACAGTGTCTGACAGGTTTTCCAGGGCTTGGATCTCACTTATGTTATGATGTTTGGCCATGTTTGTTATTGAATCGTGTAGTCTTGTTTGAGTACTATAAGATCTGACCAATATTAAGCCCAGAAACCTAAATGTCTAAGATCTACGAATGGTAAAAGTCAGGGCCTTGAACACTGACTGTCAGTGTTCTTGAGCCTCAAGAACACCTATCACGACAGAAATGTGTCATTATAGCCTATAGCGACGGTTTCTTTTATTTTTATTTTCTGAATTTCCGAAAAATGATTAAAAATAGAAAATAAATTCTAAAAATTACAAAAATGGTTTTAAAAATTATTTTAAATTATGAAAAATAACTTTTAATTATTTAGGATATTTTTCATTAATATTTATAATTATTTGAATATTAATGATATTTAATTTATTTAATTAATGTATTAAATAAATTGGAGAAAAATGATATTAATGTTATAAAAATCATTTTAAATAAGAATAAAGTATTTAAAAATATTTTGAGTTATAAATGTAACTTTTAATATTTTTGATGAATTTCATTAATTAATTAATATTAATGATAATTAATTTATTTATTGAATATATTAAATAAATTATGGAAAATAGAAATAATGATTTAAAAATTATAGAAAATGATTTAAAGGTTATAAAAATATTTTAAGTAATAAAATATAACTTTTGATATTTTTCTACGTAAAAATATTAATTATTTACTATTAATGATATTAAAATTATTAATAATTAAATTAAATGAATTAATTAAAAATGATTTAAATATTATAAAAATCATTTTAAATGAAAATAAATAGTTTAAAAATATTTTGAGTTACAAAATATAACTTTTAATATTTAAAGGTAATTTCATTAATTAATTATTATTAATGATATTAAAGTTATTTAATGATTATATTAAATAAATTAGTTTAAAAAATGATTTTAATATTATAATGATCATTTTAAATAAAAATAAAGTGTTTAAAGATATTTTAAGTTATAAAATATAACTTTTAATATTTAAAGAATAATTTCATTCATAATTTAATATTAATGATATTAAATTTATTTAATAATTATATTAAATAAATAGTTTAAAAATGGTTTTATTAATTTAAAATTATTTAAAATTATATAAATGAATTAAAAATATTATTAAGTTATACTTAATGACTTTTAATATTTTGATAAATAAAACATTAATACTTTAATATTAATGGTAATTATTTAAAAATGATTTTAATTGTTTTAAAAATCATTTAAGGTAATATTAATACTTTAAAAGTATTTTGAGTTATTATAAATAACTTTAATATTTGGATAATGGTTTCATTAATAGTTTAATATTAATTAAATATTAATGATAATAGAATTATTTAATATTTAAATCATTTAATAATAATTCCGGTGCTTGAAAATTCATGATAAATTATAATAAATATTTTAAAATTATATTAAGTCATTTAAAAATAATATGACTTATATTAAGTTATAGGATAGAGTCTTAGACTCGATAATTACCCGATAAAGCCGTCGGTACACCGACATATTTCAAAAATTGATCTGGACTTAGATAATTTGATTAGATATGTGTTTATTTGTGATTCAATGGTTGTTAAACATATGTGACAATGTGATTAGGTTATGTGTTGACTGCAATAAGCAGTATTATGTGTTACGATATGTAATTCTAATCGATCAAATGATCTTATTACTGATAGGTGTTATATAAAGATAGAACTAAGTTACGAACTGTAAGCAGCGCATCAGGCAAGTATCTTACATTTGCATTTCCTTTATGCAATGGATATGAGTAAGAAGTTTTAGAATTATATTATTATTATGCTATATTATTAAACCTATTGTGATATATTCTATATCCGATCCTTGTTTTTCAACATGTTATATAGTATATGGTAATTCATATATATATTCTGCTTTAATTTTTAAATATGATTACACAAGTGTCCCCACTTGGATAATCATTGTATTTAAACACATGTTGATATATATATATATATATATATATATATATATATATATATATATATATATATATATATATATATATATAAGCCGTCTAAGCTATTTGATCAGCTAGACACAAATTTCGAAATGTCGTTGAATATGATAAAAACCTTTTTGTATCCAATCAAATTGTTTTGGTTCGGATTCCAGACTATGTATGAACATCCCGATCACGGGAAAACTTTTATGCGCCCAAGGCGGACAAAGTGAACGATAACATTGTTCTTGCAATGCAGTATTGATCAATACAGGGCACATTGGGCAGATCACCCTCGTGCCTGTAAGTTATGACGGTTTGCAGATGAAGTTCTGCTAAACCTTATCGAAAATTTAAAACAATGTTCATAGTATGTCAACTAAACCTTATATATAGTCAATACGTAGTTTCAAAAATTTGAGATAAAATTGTTATGATTATCGGTTCAGTTTACTTCACAACTATAAATTCGTTGTAGAAGTGATGTACAAAGAAAATATTTATTTCTTTCAGCTAATTATATTTCTAATTTTTATTACTTGCTAGGACCCAAATGCTCATTCTTGCTTTAAAATTAAATGTTTTCAGCTAGGCATGATCAACTCGAAGGTTTAGACAAGAACAAGTGAAAAGGAAAGCAAACATAATATGGTTAATGGTATCTTTTGTAATAGTTAGACAATATATATACAATGATATGTACTATATATCATATAAAGAATTATAGTAAAGGTTGTGTAATTGGGATTAGACTTTGATAAATGTAAATTAAGTTTGATTTTTATATTATTGTTATTATTATTAGTATTATTTCGCTCATAGAAATGGTATCGTAAAGCACCAAGTTCGGGTTTCAAGTACCCGAGTTTGGGGGCTTTACAAGTTGGTATCAGAGCTTAGGTGGGCTAGACCTTAAGCTATAACCTTGGAACATAGGGAAACGTTGAAAATATAAATAACTCATATAGAGTTTATATGGAGATGAAATGGATAAATTCATTGTCAGATAAAATAAAAGATAACTTGTATAAAATTATTAATTGTTGTGTGTGTGTATTAAGTGATAATCAAGATAGTTTGTGTGTAAATGTCAGATAGAAAAGGATTAGGATACCCTCAAATCGTAAAGTAGAAGTCAACCTCCATAACCGAGCCAATATCGAAGCCAATAGCTAAAATAGAGGCTCACATTGAAAGCTACCTCAATGAGGTGGTTGTTTTGAAAAGTATAATCTGGGACCACAAAGCGATAGTATGGTGATAGGTAAAGTATAGTTAAAGAATATGTGGTTAATGTCGAGTTCTTAAACTCATATGTTTGTGGTGAGTTCTTAAACTCATAATGTATGGTAAGTTAGATGAACTAGGCATATGTTCCAGATGTTGAGGACGAGAAGGAGGATATTCTGATTGAGGATCCCGCTCTTGCTGCACATGTCCCTCGTAAGGAGTTACCTTATATTCAGGTGGAAAACCCAGAGCTTCTGGGTGATTTGAGTAGACATCCATCGATGTACTTGCATGCTAACGAGGTATAACGTTAGACTTTGATCTTCCTTCTTTGCTATTGATGAGGATTAAGGGTTCTGATGTTTGATCTGCATTTTATGCAGTTCCCGCTTCACACGACCTCGAGGGAACTAGTTCATTATACACTCCATGTATCGTGCTCTTCATCCCGATTCACCGAAATCAGTAGTGCATGACCGGGGATTCGGGCATTCTTCTCCATCCTTCCCCGTCGTTGTCCCTGGGGTTACCTTAGGGCATTGTTTGAGTGATGGTTTCATCAGACTCGGTCCACCCATCTGCTGGATTGCAAGGTGTGATGATGCCGATGGATTGGCGATTTATCACGTGTATGGAGTTTGGAGGAAGCCGATTGCCTTGCATGGCGAATATTACCCCTATCACGTCGATCCTTGTTAGGAGTTTCGGCGAAGGCGCTCAAAGGCAGGAATGTCCGTTCAGGTCCTTTGAGCGTAGATGCTATGAGCGGGATTTTGAGTGAGCCCATGCCTGATGATGTCAGAATCAGGGCATTCTGTGGCGATTGTTCCTGATGATCATTAGAGGCTCCTTTATAGCAGATAAGTCTTCTACGGTGTCTTTCGCTTTGATCAGCGCCACGCGTTATGTGGACCGTATTGGAGAGTATGATTGGGGCTCCTACACCTTTGCCTATTTCCTCCGGGGCATGCATATGCGCTCATAGGGTTTTACCAAGGCTTGGCTAGGCTTCTACCCATTTCTGTTGGTGAGTATTTCTCTTGTCTTTTCCCATTTATAGGTTAAGAGTGTTTACTGATAACATATGTTTTGCCATTGTGTTAGCAGTTTTGGGCCTATGAGAGGCTCCCATGCTTGCGTCCTTTGAGTGTGTTAGGTTTAGATACCTATCCACGAGGATGACGATGGCAGCATTCCATTTTGACGAAGGTCCCTGTAGCTGAGGGTTTCACTCACTGCCGTATGCAGCTGGAGTTGTTGACAGCTGACACCATCAAATGGATTCCCTACTCAGGGGAACAATTAACCATCGGCTCTGAGGATGGATACCCGACTAGAGTCAAGTACGTGATTTCCACCAGGAGAGTTCCTCTCTTCACTGATGGAGGCTGGGAGCTCTATTTAGAGAGCGTCCTATCAGGAGCACCACATGGGAGATTTGTATGCCGATCTTGCCTCCTGTCAGGCGTTATTGGCCTGTATCGCAGTCACCCATCACTTATATCCCATTGTTGGTGGTTGACGGTTTTGCATTATCAGAGGGTCCATGTACCTAGGAGACGTTCCATCGTAGGTGGTTCCCTCGTACTATTGGAGCCCAGTCCTACGCCACACAGTTTATGGGGGATATGGTTCCAGGATCCATGATGATGATGGATTGGATAGCTTGTGTCCAAGATCCTACTCATATGACATAGATTGATAGTTTGACCCGATAGTTGGACCAGGCACATGTATTTATCTGGAATTTGGGCAGAGATCCGACAGAGGCGGCTTCATTTGATCCTTGCAGCTCAGTCGCTGGCCCCTCAGATAACCCTTTCAGTTTTGCCGATGCAGATCCTCCTTTATATAGGCCTGACATCCCTGTTGATAGAGATTCAGTGACTCAGGAGGAGTTACATTAGATGGACAGGATTGATGATGTGGATATCGACACCATTGTCTTCTTCTGATGTGTATTCTCGTTATATCTTTTGATAGGCCTCTCTTAGATATTGGGTGGTTGTACCCCATTTTTGCTATATCTTTTGATAGGCCTCTGTTAGTAGTACGGCATCTGTGCCCCATTTTCCTGTATTTGTAGCTGTACAGAGATGATGTATTAGATGATGATATACTTAGGAATGTATGCATAGTTTTTTTATTCCCTATATCATATTGTCATCTATTATCTACTATGCATGTATCATGTTATGCATATATATATATGTCAAGAGATATTCAACATTGATGGTCTTATGACACGGCCCGCACAGATGTCTTCTTTGGCAATTAGCCGTATAGATCATACCCCACCATCGTTGGTGGCATTGGGTATGCGATCGTGGTATGATAACATGTCACCACCAGACAAGGTGACTGTATATCATTTGCTGCAGCATACCATGACCTTATTGACTTTTTAGGTTCCCGCAGGGTTTGTGGACGGGATGCTAGAGCATTGGGTACCGGATAGGCATGTCTTCCGATTTAGGGCCCATGAGTTGACTCCTACTCTGGAGGAGTATGCACGATTGACGATGCTGCCATTAGACAGACCTTGCGTGCATATGGCTTTTGGAGACATGAGTAGACGGTTCATGACTCTGACTGGATTGCGGCGCAGAGTAGTGCAAGATGAGCTAACATCTGGCCACGTGATATTCCAACATTCTCTATATGACAGATTTGGCTCTAAGGATAGCTATTCACGATATTCTAGGGATTTAACAGCACCGGAGGATCATTGGCATTTTTCCAGGGTTGATGTACTGTTTTTATATGTACTGTCGTATGTCTATATGCCACGGTACATGGATGAGATAGACATTGGTGTCATCATAGCTGTGAGAGCTCTTAGGGATGATCGGACCATTATACCTATGATCGTAGCAAAGACCCTGCGGTCAGCATCCTACTGCTGCACTTATCTGACAGGAGTGTTCACGGGTAGTTCGGTCATGCTTTATGTGTGGTTTATGTCACACTTGAGACCGATTGGCACTCTTAGACGGCATGGGTATTGGTTTACCCATGATATAGCCATGGAATACTCATTTCAGCTATCAGAGTGTATAAATGCTCTGTCTTGGTCCACATATTTGGCAAATATCAGAGATCCATTCAGTATATTGCCGTGTTCGGGGCTTAGCTCACCATACAGCTTCATTACTCATGCTCCGGACATGGACTACCTCCATCTGGCTAGTTTGAGGGGCGTGACTACTTACCACCCAATTGGTAGTGATGTCGCTTTGACCGATTTGAGATTTTCATCCTTTGGGGGGTGGGGGCGATAGGTCGCTTGACTTCTCGATATCTTTCAAAGAGAGGATCGATCCCGTGTGTATGCTTGTTGGGATCAGCGGGAGATAGCTGCTTTTTCTGTGAGCCATCCGGGTTGTTCTGCAGAGTATTCCGCAAGGTTAGAGACAAAGATTTTATCGGCTGTAGTAGTATCTACAGTACCGGATAGCGAGTCAGATGATGTAGAGCCCTTGGAGGACATCAATTCCTATATCGAGGAGGAGCCCAATGCTGGGTTGCCAGCATTTCCTCTGAATTCTCCCAGTACCAGTACTGTTGTGATTCAATACTCGACACAGTACTTTGAGCAGAGTCTTCATCTGATGACCTTTGAGAGAGATCAAGCTCGATCTATGATGTTAACTGCCCTTGGTGGGAGGGACGCAGCTCTATTAGAGAGAGACGAGGCATTAGTTCGCAGCTGTTATTGAGCTGGATGAGGCTAGATCAGCCAGAGACGTAGTGATAGTTGAGAGAGATAGTGCCATATCTGCCCAGGATGTAGCCGTCATAGATAATACTACAGTGAGGTCCCTTACCACTGGCATGATCGCAGAGATGAGCGCTTACATTGATGAGCATATGGTCACCATGTAGATGGCTGCAAATCTGTTGGGTCGTGTGGATATTCTCGTACAGGAGACAACAGCTTTTCCTCCTTCTTCGGAGAGGGATGCCATGTTGGGCTTGTTAATTCGCATATACCCTGACTTGTAGATGAGCTTGTATTTAACTGCACAGACTAGCTTAGCCATTTTGTCATGTACAATTTACATTGTATATATCAAACATCATTATATATATGACAGGGAAATATATTTTTAGATCACTTCCCTTTTAGATATGCTTTGATACTTGCTTGATATTTTGTCTGATGCTTCAGGGCTTGTGATCTTGATATATTCAGAATTCCTTCTGGGTTGATGGACATTGAGTTGTCTCTGGATAGTTTAGAATGGATCATCGATCTGTATGTATCCCTACCATCTTTGGTGTCTTGGGACTGGTTTCTGTATGAAAAAATGGAGAGGAGTGTGGCTTTCCTCTCTGAGATTGACCGTACCACAGATGGTCGCCAGTACATCTATATAGGAGAAGCCTAGTTAATTCCATCTCTTATGGATTGGTGTTGCTCTTCGAGGTATGACCGTAGCTTAGATGGTCGCCGAAGCTCTTATTTGGGGGGAGTTCAGGTAATTCCATCCCTTTGGTCTGAAGCCGAATGAAATGTAGTGTTTTGAAGGATGATCCCAGTACCAGTTGACAATGGTTTGTATTTTGGTAGGGGGTGAGACCACACCATGACTGGCTTCCTACGTACTCCTATTGAAGAGGGGATCAGGTCTGCGTAGTTCGAACCTGGTATAAGAGGTTCAATGCTATATATGGTAGATATGGTGTAGGAATGTTTTTTGTTATTTTTGTTTGTGTAAGGGTAGAAATGTTTTTTTGGTTTTTGCTTTATTACGACCGGGCCATATGAAATGGTTGCCTACGTACTCCTATTAAAGAGGAGATCAGGTCGACGCAGTTCGCCCCTCAGGGCGAGTGGAAAAACTTGATCCCATGTGCAGGTCAGAGTGCGGGAAGGAGAAAGTTTAATCCTAGGTTGAGGATAAACTGTAGGCAGGAGAAGTTTGTTCCCATGTATGGGTAGCCAAACTGCAAATGCAAGAGGTTCAATCCGTAGTGGGATGACCTAAGTTGTAGGAACGCAAAGAAGCCAGGCTGCTGGCTTGAAAAGTATGCTTCCCTGAGGGGCAAATTGTGTAAGAGTTGTATGTGGTAAAGGGTTAAAGAACCGGAATGACTGATGATCTGATGGTCCAACACCATGGTGTTTTCTTGAGGGCAACTTCAGACATAGTACCGTTTCACGGTTTTCGAGTTGATGAGTTGTGGAAATTCATCGTCGTCCATTTCTTGCAATCTGAGAGCGCCTCCTGTCAATATTTCCTTGACAATAAACGGGCCTTCCCAGTTAGGAGCGAATTTTCCCTTAGATTGATCTTGGTTGTCAAGGATCTTCTTCAAAACCAAGTCATGCTATTTAAACTGCCTCAGCCGGACTTTTTTGTTGTAGGATTTGGCGATCCTTTGTTGATATAACTGACCATGGAAGATAGTTGCGGTTCGCCTTTCGTCTATTAGAGACAATTGGGGATACCTGTCTTGTACCCATTGGTCTTCATCTAGCTGAGCATCTATCAACACTCTGAGGGATTCCATTTCAACTTCTATGGGGAGCACTACTTCCATTCCATAGGTTAATACGTAGGGGGTTGCCCTAGTGGAAGTACGCATTGAGGTTCTGTAGGCTAACAGAGTAAGAGGAAATAGTCAGGCCAATCTTTGTGGTTGGCGGACATCTTTTGCATAATCTTCTTGATGTTTTTGTTAGCCGCTTCAACAACACCATTCATCTTCGGACGATAGATGACAGAGTTAAGATGTTTGATGTGGAATTTACTGCATACTTCCTCCATCATTTTGTTGTTGATGTTCTTAGCATTGTCTGACACAATCACCTCTGGTTGTCCATATCGACAAACGACATTGTTTCTGATGAAAACAATGATGACTTCTTTGGTAACCCTGAGGAAGGAGGCTGCCTCTACCCAATTGGTGAAGTAGTCGATCATGGTGAAAATAAATCGGTGACCATTACTGGCTTTAGGCTTAATGGGACCGATAACGTCCATTCCCCACATTGAGAAGGGCCAAGGTGAACTCATATTGTGGAGTTCCCATGGATGGGCCTGTATAGAATTCCCATGAATCTGGCACTGATAGCATCTCCTGACGTGGTCATTGCAATTAGCTTTGAGAGATAGCCAATAATGTCCTGTCCTAAGGACTTTCTTGACAAGGAGGGGGCCACAGACTCCGCCATGGATTTCATCCATAAGCCTTTGGGCTTGATCTTTGTCTACACATCTGAGGAGACCTAGTCCTGCATCTCTTTTGTAGAGAGCATCTCCACTCAGGTAGAATTTCATAGCAAGTCGATGGATCCGCCTTTTCTCAGTCGGGCTCGCTTCCGCGGGTGTAGATCCATCTCATAGATATTCCTTGATATGCTGAGACCAAGGATGTTGGATGGGAGGTAGATCATCCGATACTTCTCCAACGTAATTCCAATAGGCTGGGGCCTTGTGCAGGGAAATTGTGACGCTTGGCAAATGTTCCTTATCTGATATATGAATCAAGGAGGCCAAAGTTGCTAACGCATCCGCAAAGTTATTCCTACTACTAGGAATGTGTATAAAGGAGATTTCTTCGAACTCCAAAACCATATGTAAAACTTGCCAATGGTAGGGCAACAAATGTAGTTCCTTAGTTTGATAGATTCCGGTGGATTTTCTGATTACCAACTCTAAATCTCCAAAGACAGTTAACCGCCTGATGCCCAATGAACGGGCAAGTTTTAGCTCCATGAAACAGCCTTCATACTCAACTGTGTTGTTGGTGCTGACAAACTGCAATTTGACGACGACGGAATACTGCTCCCCCGTACCAGATACTACTGCTCCAGCTCCAAAACCTTCCATATTAACAGCTCCATTAAAATACATCTT
Organism: Panax ginseng; assembly: GCA_020205605.1. Classification (NCBI taxonomy): domain Eukaryota; kingdom Viridiplantae; phylum Streptophyta; class Magnoliopsida; order Apiales; family Araliaceae; genus Panax; species Panax ginseng. The sequence continues at coordinate 66,488,766 of CM035145.1, read as the reverse complement.
CCACGATTGGCGCGCGATCGTCGTCTTGATGGTGTTCTTTGCCTTGTCATTACTCCTTCATCGATGAAATATGTTTCCAAGGGTTTGAAATCCCCTGAAGGTGCGACGGCCAGTTGATCCGCAATTCCTTGACCTTTGATGGACTTTTGAGTCACATATACGATGTCAAATTGTTGTAGGATCAACTGCCATCTGGACAGCTGGCAATTTAATATAGGTTTGTTGAACACGTATTTAAGAGGATCCATGCGGGATATGAGATGGGTTGTATGACCATGGAGGTAATGTTGTAACCTCATGGAAGCCCACGCTAAAGCACAACAAGTCTTTTCGATCAGAGTGTACTTGTGTTCACTGCTGCTGAATCTATTGCTGAGGTAATAGATAGCTCGTTCTTGGCCTCTATCGTCTTTCTGTCCCAGCATGCAGCCCATGGCATTGTCACTTATGGACAGATACATGAACAGGGGAACATCATCCCTGGGTGGTGCCAACACGGGAGCTTTGACTAGCTATTTCTTGATTGTAAGGAAGGCATTTTGACACTCATCATTCCATTTCATGGAGGAGTTCTTCCTTAATAGCTTGAAGATTGGCTCACAGGTTTCTGTGAGTTGAGAGATAAGCCTGCTAATGAAGTTGATTCTTCCCAAAAATCCCCGTATTTCTTTTTCTGTCTGAGGAATGGGCATTTCCGTGATGGCCTGGATTTTGGCAGGATCCAGCTCAATCCCTTTGTGGTTGACTAGAAATCCTAGTAACTTGCCTTATTTAACACCAAAGGCGCATTTAGCTGGATTAAACTTCAAGTTGTACTTACGCAGCCTGTTGAATAACTTTCTGAGATGGTCTATATGGTCATCCTCCTTTCGGAACTTGACAATGATGCCATCCACGTAGATCTCGATCTCTTTGTGCATTAAGTCGTGGAAAAGAGCCATCATAGCTCGTTGATACATGGCTCCGGCATTGATGAGGCCGAATGACAATTGTCTATAGCAAAAGGTTCCCCAAGGCGTGATGAAAGTAGTTTTCTCATGATCTTCCTCAGCAACTATGATCTGATGGTACCCCGCAAAGCAATCAGCAAAGGAGTACATGTCGTATTGCGCACTATTGTCAATAAGAATACGGATAAATGGCATTGGAAAGCTATCTTTTAAGCAAGCTTTGTTCAAGTCCCGGTAATCCACGCAAACTCGCACCTTCCCTCTAGGTTTAGGTACGGGCACAATGTTGGATATCCACTCAGGATATGTGGACACCATGATGATGCCAGCTTGAAATTGTTTCACAATTTCCTCTTTTACCTTTAAACTCCACTCATGTTTTAATCGCCTGAGCTTTTGCTTGACTGGCTTAAATCCCTCTTTAATGGGAAGGCGATGAAGGACAATGTCAATGGAAAAACCCACCATATCTTCATGAGACCATGCAAACACATCCTGGAATTGGGTGAATAGCGTAACTATGTCATTCCTTTGGTTTGGGGTAAGGTCTGAACCAATCTGGATTAGCTTAGGGCTTTTTAAGGTTCTGAGATTGAAAGAAGTGGTTTGGTCAAGGTTGGGTTTAGGTTTGTCTCTGACCCATTCTTGAATTTCTGGAGGCACCTCAATGTCATCCTGTATTTCCACCAAGGCTGAATTCATCTCTACATCAAAGGTACAATCCTTGTGGAGAAGAGGCACCGTATCAGCAAGTACAGGCACATCTAAATTCAGAGTCCTGAAACAAAATATGATTTCACTTAGTATATATGAAATGTGTTGATTATACACAATGTTAGCATATACTGGCAAAATAAACTGCTAATACTGTATAGAAAAGTAAGCAATTATTATATCTACAGGGCAGAAAGAGTTTTTGCCCACTTTATCCTTGACGACCAATGCAAGGAGTGTTGTTCCAATTGGCAAGGGCAAAGTCAGGGTGGACCGCAGTGATGGAGGGATTGTCATCATCCTCCATGTCCCGAATAATGGCCATTACGTCTGGGCAATCATCGTCTGGGGTGTATTTGTTGGTATGTTCATCATGAACGATGATGCGTATGCCTAACATCATTCGGATGACGTCTTGCTTGATTCTTCGTTCCTCCTCTTCCACTGCGTGATTTGGAACAAAGACTTCTTTCTCCTTTACCAGTACCAGCTTGGAAAATAACATAGCCATTACATCGGCTGGCACCTATACAGAAGGTTGTGCGGACTCAGAGTTTCAAGGCAAAGATAAACGCCGCATGGTTGAAGCTGAAGGAATCTGCTGATGCTTATGAGGATTCCTATGACTAGAACTGGCAAAATAGCCTAGTCCAGCTGTTTCAGTTTACTTGGTTAATCAAATTGGGTATTTGATACCCTGGCAATCTTTAACCAGCCCTTGTCCTGGTTTATGACCCAATGACATCATTTCTTGAGTAGCCGACATTACCTCGGCAGAAATCTTGGGTTCGGGTAATGGCATTCCAATAGCATGGTATTGGGTATTGCTTACTTCCAAGGCATGAAAATTGACCGGTTCAACATCTGCATTAGCATTGATGAATGACATGTCCCCTTGTTGAGGACACTACGGTTCGGTTGTTGATCGTGACCAAATTATTGTTGATAATGTATTTCAATTGTTGATGAAGGGTGGAGGGGACTGCCCCAGCCATATGAATCCATGGTCATCCCAAGAGTAGGTTGTATCCCGAATCTATCTTGAGTACATGGAAAGATACGCAGAATGTATGAGGACCAATTTCGATTGGGAGCTCAATTACTCCGATCGAATTCCGACGGGCTCCATCAAAAGCTTTGATGATAGTATGGCTATTCCAAATTCGGTTGAGATTGATATTCATCTTTACCAAGGTAGCGTATGGACAGATATTTAGAGATGAAGCTCCATCTATCAAGACTCCAGCTAGCATGTATCCAGAGGACAAGACCACAATATGCAACTGCTTGCAATGACCGGTCCCCTCGGGTGGTATGTCATCATCAGTGAAGGATATCACATTGTTGTTGAAAATGTGATCAACCAAATGTTGAAATTTTTCTATATCAACTGATGTCGGTAGATAGGCTTCTTCTAAAACCTTCAACAAGACCTTCCGGTGATTCTCGGAAGTTAGGACCAAGTCCAAAATTGATATTTGTTGTGGAGCTTCTTTTAAGCTTAAAACCACCTTGGCTTCGTTATGACCCATACTGCGGAGGAATTTTTCAATCTTCTCCATGGGTATTTTCCCCTTTGATTTGATGGTAGATTTCATCACCCGTTGGGGAAGATACAGTGGATTTTCCTTCGACACTGTAGCAGTTGTATGTGAGGTGGATCCTTCACCTTCTCTATAATTCCACGAAACTTTGCCCAAGCTAACAACAGGATATTGTGCTCTGCACGGCAAGTTGATTGGCTCTGGAGAGGCCACTTTTAAAGGATTGTTGCTTCCCTTGAGTTGAATTATTGGCATTGTGAGCGATTTGTTAACCCCATCAGTTTCAGTGGATATGACTGCTACCACACTCTTCAACTTAGTAGGACCTGAATTCTCACTTGCACATAACACAGTATCATCGTCTGCTAAGTGCAGGACACCACTGTCAATTAGATTTTGGATAAGGTGGTGGAGTGTCCAGCATTCTTCTGTCCTGCGACCGCGAGATTGGGAGTGATATTGACATACTCTATCAGAGTTGTACCGCCCTAAATGGGGTTTGATTGGAGGTAGAATGGAACTGATCCTTCCTTCATTGATTAACATATGAAGGATTTCCTCCATAGGTTGGCCCAAAAAGGTGAATTCCCTTTTGTTGGCAAAATCCTGACGGGCCTTAGCATTTGCTCTCTTTGTCACTTTATCTTCCAGCATTTCATTTTCTAGAAGTGACGAGGGAATATTCATGACAAGGGGTAGGAGACTAGCATTCTCCTAGCTGATTAATTGACGTGTCACTTGATGCTGATAAGTCACCAGTTCTGCCAATTGTTCAATTTGCTTGTATAGAGCTTTCATCTTTCGTTCCATTGTGAACTGGAACTTGGCGTAGTCCCATTTGTCAACACCGTCTTTGAGGGTCTGGGAGGATTCATAGTTGAAATTGGAATTGTATCCGTTACTCCAATTTATCATGTTGACCTCTTCTTCTTTGTGTTGAGGAAGAGGGTTGTCTTGAACGTGATGCTGATCTTGTTTGGTGACCACGATTTCCACATTGTCTATCAGGTCTTAGATCTTGTGTTTCAAGGCCCAATAATACTAAGTATCATGTCCAGGTGCCCCGGCATGATAAGCACATTTTCGAGCAGCATTGAAACCCCATCCATTAGGGTTGGCTGGTGGAAGAAGATGTGTAATTTTATTCTGTGTTGTCAGAAGATTGAGAATGTTCTCGAGGGTATCTCCTAAGGGTGTAAAAACTCGAGGGCGTTTGACTTCTCCACCTTTTTGTATTGGAGGGTTCGTAGACGGTGCTTGAAAGGGAGTATAGTTTCTCCTTTGAACAGGCATGTTTTGATTACCTTTTTGACCCTGTAGTATTAGGGAAACATCTTCCTCTTTCTTTTTATGGACCCTCCGGGGGTTGTTTCCATAATTTCTGGATTGGATGTGATCAGAAACAGCTTTGAGGGCAGCTAGGTCTTTAATTTTTCCAGATTTCAATCCCATCTCAACCATCTCCCCATGTTTGACCATTTCAGAAAATGGTTTGCCGATGCCGGCTAAAACTCTTTCATAGAAAGGCGCTTCTTGTATGTCTATAAAAGTTATGACCATCTTTGATTCTATCATGGAAGGAGTAACTTGGGCAGCCAGACGTCTCCACCTTTAAGCATACTCTCTGAAACACTCGTTAAACTGTTTCTTGATCTTGGTTATTTGATACCGATCAGGAGCCATCTGAGATTAAAAGTTATATTGAGTGAGGAAAACATGTGCTAGCTCTTCCCAGCTATGGATCTTTGAATTGTCTAATCTTGTGTACCACGAACGGGCTTCTCTAGTTAGAGTTTTCTGGAACAATTTCATTCTGAGTTTTTCATCCTCTGCATAAGATCCAAGTTCTCCAATAAACACCTTTAAATGTGTGTAAGGATCTCCTAACCCGTCATATTTTTCAAAGTCAGGAGTTTTAAACTTTTCTTGATAATGAACACCAGGGAAAATGCAAAGATCAATATATGAAACACTCCAGTGTGTTCCAATTCCTTTGATAGCATGAAGGGTCTCTTCCATTTGGAGGACTTTCTTTTTGATGTCACCAGTGTCTGGATCTCCAGTGGGATGGGCAACATCATGAGTTTTGTTGGTCGTATCCAACTGCAGTTCAGGTATTGTAATGACCTGGGTTCCCCTTTGTTTGAAGGATTCAGCATGTACGGGTATTTTTGGACCCTGATTGGACTGGTGTAGTTCTTTGAGTAGAACAACCAAATCTGTAATTTGTTTGCTTAATCCGTCGAATTCTTTGTGAGAAACTAGATTAAGTTCAGTCTGGTCAGATGACGACATGATTGACTGTAGGCCTGTTGCCTTTTTGGACTTTGACCGGGTAGTAGGTCTGATTCGTTCCCTGCGAAAGACTTGCATAGTTTAGTCTTTAGGGAATGTGTATAATAACATGATATGTGATGAGTCCATTTTAGGAATTTTATCCTGCAAAATGGATGTCAGCTGTTTGTAACATGTTAATTAAAATATGTATGTGTACACATTTCTTCATATTTCTCATTACATGGAGATATATATGGAATGTAATTACAAGTAATTGTGTTTACAAGTAATTAAATTGAGATCATGAAGAGACTTTCCTCCATTTTGGGTTTATCAGAGGCTGACCTATCTTAGGTTACTCTCGCGGCTTTTTGGCATAAAGGTTCCCAAATCATCGCAATCTACTTGACGGGAAATTAATCCGGTCTTTCAACTGGAGCGAATTTGGGTGGTGCCTTTCCTGAGCCTCGGGAATTAGTCTCCCCACGAGTCCAAAGAATCAAACACCGAGCGGGATAGCCTCTGGTGGAGGGACCACACAACATACATTCACATACATCGCATCTCACCGTATGAAAATGATGACATATGCGAAACACTAATATCCTGGCGAGATATGGTGCGAAGCACTAAGTACAATAAGGAAATGCATTTGTACACATTCATCATAAATGTAAATGCAACATCCACACACAAGCGGATATAGCTTTTGAAAAGATAGTAATAATGGCTTAAGTCCTCTTCTTTGGAGTCCCCAAATAAGTTTCCACCTATCGGCGCTCGGGATTTTTAGATGTCCCATTCCGTTTACTTGTTCTTCTGTGTTCTCATTTTGGTGAGATTTGTTTGAAAAAACAAGTGAAAAGGTCCCACATGTATGATGTCGACGGTGGGACTGATTAAGAGTTGCCGGTTGGTTTTTTAAATGGTTGTACCAACACAACCGAGAAAAGGTTTGCACATTGACCCGATGATGTGACATTTAAATGAATTCGATGAAACAAAGATTCATTAGGGTCCGGGGACTTGGTTATGCGGAGGGAAGGTGTTAGGCACCCCAGACATCCGTGTTACCACGGTGACCGCCTCTTTTCAAAAAACTATTATCCTGAATGTGTGTGTGGGGTTAATGTCATTATTTGGAAGTAGTGTGAGGCCTCGTTACACCTATATATACGGTGGTTTGAATTTATGTAAAAATTCAATTTTAAGCAAGATATGGCAATGATGTTTTATAAAAAGGTTTTTCAAACCACGATGCTCAATAGTAATTGAGACCTTTTACACTCCCATTTTATTAAGTGTTACGCGATTGATTTTATTTTACGATCTGAGGCATCTGCATGCAAAATAATGTACAAAATAATGCCGACTTCCTCGTGGTATGGAAACCATCCGAGGAAATTCGAGACACCATAGAATAATTTACAAGTCGCTTATATAAATGAAAAAGGTCCATCACGGAACCGAATCTAGATCCAATAGGTTGAATCATGATCACATGATTCCTAAAGCGCATGATACATAATCACTTGTTTGTATGGAAGCGATGGCGGTATATATATAAAAGGCAAATATATATATATATGAGACATGATCACCAACCACAAAGCACCTCCATGTGGGATCGTAAATATAAATAAAGTTGTAAAACTATCAACATACGGAGAAACTCCAGTAGGATGAAACGTAAATAAAGTCAGTATATATGGCCAACCGCCACGAAGGAAACTCAGGAGAGACAAAATGTAAAGAAAGATGTAAAAAGCAATCAACCGCCACAAGTAAACTCGAGCAGATGAAATGTAAAGAAAGCGGTAAAAGCGATCAACCACCACGAAGTGAACTCTGTGGGATGAATATATATATATATAAAAAGCGATAAACGCATGCCGGATGTAAAATCGAGGCTCATCGAAACGAGTTCGAAACACAGATTCGTATATATAAGTATATATATATATATATATATATATATATATATATATATATAATAGTAACGCCATTGAATGTAGTCGACACACGCTTAATATATATAAGTATATATATATTAAAGCAAGTAAACGCTCTAGACCGAAGTCTAGGCTCATCGAACAAAGTTCGACACACAGTTCATATATATATATATATATATATACAAACTGAAATAAAACCACGGACCGAAGTTCAGGCAAATGCGCGCAACACGACTCTCAACGTGAAGAAGGGTGTGTGCAGAGATGAAGAGAAAGGCTTTAAAGTGTGTGAGAAGGCTTACAGTTGACAGTCAAAGAAGACTTCTATATCTTTAAAGTGGGTAACCACTGGCTTTTGTAGGTACAAACGTAGTTATATATGAGCTCACAGGTGTTTAAAATGAGAAAGTACACTGTATGGGGTGAGTGCAGAGTAAATTAGGAAGGGCTTCCTCGCCGTTTTTTCTTGCAAAATGGCCACCCCAGGCCCTCTATTTATAGAGGATGGAGCCAGGTGTACTGCTAATTGAGCATGAGTGTACAGGAGGCAGGCACCCCGGGTGGGCTCTCAGTTTTTTTCGGGTTGGAGTCGTCTCGTAAGTCGTGCACTCGCAATCGTGTAATGTCTGCTCAAACTTTCAGAAGTGCAATCTGGGCATCCGATTGAGGTATACAGGACCTATTTTGGACCGCCTTTGTTGAGAGTTATACAATGGCATAGGATTAGAGTTTTGAACGAAGTCATTGAAGATGGGACGATGCCCTCCGGTCTTCAAGCTTCAAATTCTATTCATTACCCCGCACAATAGTCACTCGGGATTGATTATCCTTGATTCTTGTGGGACATCGTTGTGTTGAGACGATGTGGCGTGGCATCGTGTTTGCGAGATGACGATGTTTCCCCTCACCGGTGTTATCACCGGTTTGGGTTGATAAAGAAGACGTTGCTCAGAGCTTCGCTGAGATTAGACTGTTGCATTTGTTGAAGGTCCTCAGTGTCATCTCTGAGGTGTGCCTGTCCTCCCAGTGTTATCTCCAGGTTGATACAGAGTATCTCATTGTGAGCGCCGAGATTGAAGCTGGTCGCATTTGAAACAAGAATTTCCGAGGTTATCGCTGAAACTGCATTCCTTGGGGTTGTCACCAAGGTTGGTGGCTATTCCCATGATTGGGACTGAGACTGGATACCTCGGGGTTATCTCCGAGATTAATCTGTCTTCTCCGATGTGTTTTCCGGTATTGGATCTGCACGCCTCGGGGTTATATCCGAGGTTGGAATTGTTACTCCCAGAGTGTGCTCCGGGGTTGACGCCGAACTTCCTAGTAGTATCCGGTAGATGGATAGGGATTGTCTTTCGTGGTTCCTCTTAAAGATTTAATCATCCTCCTACAATGTTAGTGTGATGATACTGACGAAAATTTCGAGTGTCTACAAGACTTATCTTATAAAGAAATCGGTAACCCTATTTAATTAAAATAAAGTATTATTTATATAATTAAACTTCTTTAATTAATTGGGCTCCCTAATCTTATTGCGGATAATTAATTAAACTCCTTTGACTAATTTTGTTTGTTAATCCTATTAGAATAAATGAAAGTACTTATATTAAATTAATTCCTAAATTCTTTTAGAAATTAAAATAATAATAATTGTAATAATATTAATAAGACTCCTCTTATTAATTTATATTTAATATTTCTAAAATATTAAATAATACATATTAAGCTATTTAATTTACTCTATCACCATAGATTAAATTAAATATACTTTACATATTATTACGATTATGCCATCAACTTCTTAAATAATTATTCTTCCTTTTATGGCGTGACCTTTTAGGTTCTCCATATTAAACCGGTTGTGAATAAATCAATTAAAACAATTATAATCTTATTTAAATAAATAAATTAAATTATTAATTTATTTAAATAAATAATATTTATTCTACAATATGGATAAGATTCCTTAGTGATCAACGACTTTCCAGATAATATAGATTTCAACATTAATCATAAAAGAACATTTGAGTAAATATTTACCGTACAATTCAATCTTTCCACCATACAATGTCCCAATTAAATATAAGACATGGAATTAATGTCAAGTCTTATTTTATTTAATTATATGTATTTCGATTCCCAAATGCACAACTCCTGTAACAACCCGATATTTTCTATATAATTATATCAGAAATTTTGCGTATAATTTTTTATTATTATTTTAAGGATGAGGATTTGTACAAGATAATGTGTGTATGTAATTATGTAATAAATAAAAATATGTTTATTACATGAATGTTTACAAATAATTTTATTTTAGAATTATTGATTATTATAAATTTTATTCTTATAATAATTAATTTTATAGTAGAAATGTCTTAATTATTTATTTTCCGTGAAAATATAATTATATATTATTTAAATAATATATGAAATGATTATTAGAATTATTATAATAATTAATCTATTTTAATATATGAATTTATGCTAGTTTAATTAAGTTAATTAATTTAACTTAATTAATAATGTTAAATATGAATAATTATAACAATTATGTTATTATATGAATTTTTACTGATTATTAAGTTAATTATTTTACCTTAATTATTAAGGTTAAAAAAAATGAATAATAAATCAAATATGGAATCCAAAACCCTAATTTTAGATTTTGATCAAGTAATGAGAATATTAATATAATATTATTTTATTTCAGTGCTATGAATAGGTATAGTATATCTGTACACTGATAATGATTGGTTAATTATGATACAGTATTACAAAACTCTAGTATTATTTTAATAAATCTTAATTCGATAGTCAAATAAGAGTGTAAGATTTCAAGTAATTACGTTATGTTAAAAATGTCAAGTGTTATGTGGTACATGATACGTATTATTAAAATTTATTATTAATTAGAGAAATCCTAATTATTAATATCTAGAAATCCTAATTTTTGGAAACCTAATTAATTAAAAACCCTAATTAATTGAGAACCCTAATTACTAAATTTGGAAACCTAATTTCTAAATTTAGAAACCCTAATTAGTTATTATAAACCCTAATTACTAATTGTAAACCCTAATCGTGAAATTAGAAAATCTTAATTAACTAATTAAAAATCCTAAGTAATAATTAGTAACCCTAATTGTTAAATGGGTAATACTAATTGCTAAGTATTTGCTCTAATTGTTAAATTAGTAAGTTTAATTATAATTATTAAATTATTGAACTTAATGTTTAATTTCTAAATATTAGAAAACCTACACTAATTAAGAAAACCCTAATTATATTTTTTTTAGAAACTAAATTGTTATTTATTTTTAAATCCTAAATTTGGAAATCCTAGATTTTGTTTTGCTTTTAAAACCTAAAAAGGGTTCAAACCCTAACCCTAAACCCTAAGGGTTTGTCATGTTTACAAGATTGCCATTAAAAATAAATGCGAAAAGACTAAATTTCCCCTCATACATAATTGAAGCTAACATGTAGGTTTTGACCTTAGGTGAGTTGGTGACCAAATCCAACCACCCCTTGTGACATTAAATAACAAAAATCAGCAGCAATCTCAGCATAATACATTGCATCTAAGTGTGTATATATATATATATATATATCAAAGAGAGAGAAAGTCACATTTTAGTCTCATTTTGTACAAACCCTCAACCAAAGTCCCACTCTCTCTCTAACCCACGAAATTGGCAAGTATTTCAGTCCCAAAACAAAGCCCCACTAACACCAATATCAAATTAGTAGCCTAGATCAAGAAATGGTCCAATAAAGGTATAAACCCTAACCAAGAAATTTGATCTTTGATTCCATGTTAGATGTAAGTTTTTGTATGTTAAACATGTTGTTTGGAGTCCATATAGTTGATCTGGGTTGGTAGTTGATGGATCAATAACATCCAAGTGCACGAATTTGAAAATTTTCAAAATCTGGAAAAATATTTTTTCCTACGGCGACCCCAATGTCGGACTCGTGGATCTTTCTCTTTATGTTTTTGGTCATTTAAATGTTTTAACATGTAGTTTGTAATGATATCTTTGATCTGGAACTGGAAACCGGATCATATTATGTCTGGATCGTAAGATACAAGCGGTCAAAGTGAGTTCACGGAGCACGAATTCTGGAAATCTTGGTAAACCCAGAAACCCAGAATTTCTGACAACGTTTTGTCATTAATATTTATAATTACTTGAATATTAATGATATTTAATTTATTTAATTAATGTATTAAATAAATTGGAGAAAAATGATTTTAATGTTATAAAAATCATTTTAAATAAGAATAAAGTGTTTAAAAATATTTTTGAGTTATAAATGTAACTTTTAATATTTTTTGATGAATTTCATTAATTAATTAATATTAATGATAATTAAGTTATTTATTGAATATATTAAATAAATTATGGAAAATAGAAATAATAATTTAAAAATTATAGGAACATGATTTAAAGGTTATAAAAATATTTTAAGTTATAAAATATAACTTTTAATATTTTTTCATGAAAAAATATTAATTATTTACTATTAATGATATTAAAATTATTAATAATTAAATTAATTAATTAAAATTATTTAAATATTATAAAAATCATTTTAAATGCAAATAAATAGTTTAAAAATATTTTGAGTTAAAAATATAACTTTTAATATTTAAAGGTAATTTCATTAATTAATTATTATTAATGATATTAAAGTTATTTAATGATTATATTAAATAAATTAGTTTAAAAATGATTTTAATATTATAATGATCATTTTAAATAAAAATAAAGTGTTTAAAAATATTTTAAGTTATAAAATATAACTTTTAATATTTAAAGAATAATTTCATTCATAATTTAATATTAATGATATTAAATTTATTTAATAATTATATTAAATAAATAGTTTAAAAATAGTTTTATTAATTTAAAAATCATTTAAAAATTATATAAATGAATTAAAAATATTATTAAGTTATACTTAATAACTTTTAATATTTTGATAAATAAAACATTAATACTTTAATATTAATGGTAATTATTTAAAAATAATTTTAATTGTTTTAAAAATCATTTAAGGTTAATATTAATACTTTAAAAGTATTTTGAGTTATTATAAATAACTTTAATATTTGGATAATGGTTTCATTAATAGTTTAATATTAATTAAATATTAATGATAATAGAATTATTTAATATTTAAATCATTTAATAATAATTTCGGTGCTTGAAAATTCATGATAAATTATAATAAATATTTTAAAATTATATTAAGTCATTTAAAAATAATATGTCTGATACTAAGTTATAGGATAGAGTCTTAGACTCGATAATTACCCGATAAAGTCGTCGGTACACCGACATATTTCAGAAATTGATCTGGACTTAGATAATTTGATTAGATATGTGTTTATTTGTGATTAAATGGTTGTTAAACATATGTGACAATGTGATTAGGTTATGTGTTGACTGCAATAAACAGTATTATGTGTTACGATATGTAATTCTAATCGATCAAATGATCTTATTACTGATAGGTGTTATATAAAGATAGAACTAAGTTACGAACTGTAAGCAGCGCATCAGGCAAGTATCTTAAATTTGCATTTCCTTTATGTAATGGATATGAGTAAAAAGTTTCAGAATTATATTATTATTATGCTATATTATTAAACCTATTGTGATATATTCTATATCCGATCCTTGTTTATCAACATGTTATATAGTATATGGTAATTCAGATATATATTCTGTTCGTTAATTTTTAAATATGATTACACAAGTGTCCCCAATTGGATAATCATTGTATTTAAACACATGTTGATATATATATATATAAGCCATCTAAGCTATTTGATCAGATAGACACAAATTTTGAAATGTCGTTGAATATGATAAAAACCTTTTTGTATCCAATCAAATTGTTTTGGTTCGGAGTCCAGACTAAGTATGAACATCCCAATCACGGAAAAACTTTTATGCGCCCAAGGCGGACAGAGTGAACGATAACATTGTTCTTGCAATGCAGTATTAATCAATACAGGGCACATTGGGCAGATCACCCTCGTGCCTGTAAGTTATGACGATTTGCAGATGAAGTTCTGCTAAACCTTATCAAAAATTTAAAACAATGTTCATAGTATGTCAACTAAACCTTATATATAGTCAGTACGTAGTTTCAAAAATTTGAGATAGAATTGTTATGATTATCGGTTCAGTTTACTTCACAACTATAAATTCGTTGTAGAAGTGATGTACAAAGAAAATATTTATTTCTTTCAGCTAATTATATTTCTAATTGTTATTACTTGCTGGGCACCCAAATGCTCATTCTTGCTTTAAAATTAAATGTTTTCATCTAGGCATGATCAACTTAGAAGGTTCGAGACAAGAACAAGTGAAAAGGAAAGCAAACAGAATATGGTTAATGGTATCTTTTGTAATAGTTAGACAATATATATACAATGATATATACTATATATCATATAAAGAATTATAGTAAAGGTTACGTAATTGGGATTAGACTCTGATAAATGTAAATTAAGTTTGATTTTTATATTATTGTTATTATTATTAGTATTATTCCGCTCATAGAAATGGTATCGTAAAGCACCGAGTTCAGGTTTCAAGTACCCGTGTTTGGGTGCTTTACAACTCCGAATGAATGCAGATTAGAAACTACTTTCTAATTTCATTTCACCTTGGCCAAGGATTCATAGGTTGTCATTTATCGAATCACATAGGACATTTCTCTTCTTTTACTAGAAGTGGTAGATTCTTTATTGATAATTAATTATCTCCATATATAACTTATTACACCCAAGGATACCCTTTGATATACCCTAAGGGTCTTAAGGAATAACTCAAAGTGTAATTCATTATATATAAGATACTATGATGATCTCAAGTCTAAGGACCATTTGTACTACTATCACTATAGGAATTCTTATTGACAAAAAAGTAAAACTTCATTATGTATTCCTTAGCGAGTCACGTTTAGTGAACTTATTCTCCAATAAGCACCTACATACTTGCTTTAGTGTCTCCACATAAATGATCATGAGATCAATCATCCTCATCCAATGAGCAAGCAACGTATGTACCAATCTATCTGGATTCACTAATCCCCTTTTAGTAATCCGTTGATTGAGAATATTTTAGTTTTAAGCTATCTAAGAATTTAGATTTCATTAGCATGATTTCATCATGATTCTAAAAGTATTACTTAAAACTATGGGTTTATCACATATTAATAAAACAACACCATGTAAATAATAAATGCCTTTAATAATTAATTTATTTATTAATAAATAAATAAGATTGATTACAAAGTATATGATTTATCATCATACATGATTGGCTTGTATGCATACTAGCTACTTTCAAGTACATCCAGTCCTTTGCTAAATCTGTTAATGAGGTTTGAAAAGCTCTAAGCTTTATTTGTTCTTCAGTCACTCCTTGTGGTTTGATGGTGGAACACACTACATGAAACTCCTTTAGATGCTTGTATGGATCTTCACCTGTAAGACCACGAAAAGTAGGTAATAGATGAATTAGTCCCGATTTAAGTTCAAAAGTAGCATCTAAAGTAGGGTAATCAATGTATAAAGGTTGTTGATTAAGATTAGGAGTAACTAATTCTTTTAAAGTTATGTTGTTGTTGGGAACAACCATCTCTTTTTCTTCTTCTTTTGATTCGGTAGATGAATTGGTTGATAGTAATTCAATTGTTGTGTTGAGACCAGGTGATGGAACAAAAGCTTCTTTTTAATATGCAGTTGTACTCTTGTCTTTACAATTTTCTCTCCTTAGCCTCCTTGTTATTTTTTCAATATTTGGATCAAAATTCAATTCAGTAGATTGAGAGGATCAAGTCAAACTAAAAAAACACATAATAAACTAAAACAAATAATCACTATCCGGCAACGGCGCCAAAATTTGGTAGCTATCGTTTAGCACTCCAAAATTAAACATCACTTTACTGTAAGAACCGAGAATTTTATGTGGTTATATATGTAAATTTTTACGAATAATTTTTTTTTTAGAAAGTACTTGAATCATATAAGTGAATATGTGAATTAAGCAAGATAGTTAATTTATTTATTTGAAGTTAACTAAGATGAATGCTTAATCAATTTGATTAAGAAAGAGTAATATAAACTTATATGAAAATTTTAACATAGCTTGAATGTTAGTCTTGAAGGGTAAATGAAAAGATTTATAATCTTTAAATCATTAATTAGTATTACAAGTGTAAAGTGATTATATGAATATAGGAATAGATGTGTAATAAATTATTAAACCAATTAGGGCTAATTAAGTTAATGAATTAATGGAACAAAAAGGAAAGCCAAGAAATAAGTATATTAAATTATTTAACAATATATTGAACACTTTGTGTCATATATTGAATATGTGACGCCCCCAAAATAGGTATACATCACCCATCTTGAGTCGCCAAATACATGGTACAGAATACAAATACAACCTTAAATATACTACATGAGCTGTGAGTTTTAATACAAATATTATCTTCTAGACAGTATTCAAACTCAAAATAAGTTCTCAATACATTTATTATCACACTATTTCATAGAATAGTGAGGACTACTAATGCTATCATCTGGACCGTCACTCCGTTCCCCGACTAGTCCCTACTACGTTCTCATTTCACGAAGAGAACAATGAAAGCAAAAGGTGAGCTCAACTAGCCCGGTAAAAAATATTATAACTAAGATAATGCAGAATAAATTATCATTAGCCTTCAACAGTGTTAAACTGATAAAATATAACAAACATCAAGTTTAACTGCAGCGGAACAAGCAATCCATTAAAAGAGTCAAGTAGAGAATAAAATCTACTATCTTCTATGATTTAAAAAGGTTTTTCATTACTTTTATCGTTGAGACTCAGCTTAATAAATAATCCACATCATCCATGCACTACGACCAATGATATTATTAGTATCACGACCATAAATTATCCATGTAGTACGGGCCAAGGATATTCGTGTATTCATCAATGGTCATGATCATGCCAACAACTGTCCATCAATGCACTGCGACCAATGAGGATTTTGACCACATCATTTGTAACATTACGGTTATGATTATACCGAATAATCCCTGGTCATAATCATACCAAGTCCATCTATGCACTACAGGCCACAAATGACTTTTAACATATTATAAACATGAGGATGATGACAATTTAATAAAACAAGTTCAAGAATAAATTTTAAAGATTTATAAGTTAATTTATCCTTAACTTAATAACGTCCAAATTCTCAACATCATACTGCTTTATGGAGTAAAATTCAAGAATGCTTAGAAGAATATTTCCATGAAAAGATACTGGATAAAGCTCAAATATCAAGGATATTTTACTAATTTCATGGAGTATAGAAGCCAAAACATTAACCAACTGGGTATAATAGAATATATGAAACTGCAAATGGATTTTTGCCACTATGCGGTAATCCACGTGATGCATTATTCGAGCGAATAATAAAAATGGAATAATGAGAAGAATTCATCAGCGCGTGCGTAATCCGCATGCAGACGAGTTATTCAACGTAATAATAAAGAATGGAACCAGTCATGCGTAATCCGCATGCATGTGATGTTCTAACGAGAATAATAAAGAATAGAACCGTGCATGCGTGAATCCGCACGCATGACGGCATGTTCCAACGTAATAATAAAGAATGGAATAATGAAGAATTCACCAGCGTGCGTGTAATCCGCATGCATGTGCTATTCTATAGAATAATAAAGAATAGAACCAGGTCATGCGTAATCCGCACGGACAGGATATTCCAACAGAATAATAAAGAATAGAACTAGGTCATGCGTAATCCACACAGACAGGATGTTTCAACAGAATAATAAAGAATGGAACCAGGTCATGCGTAATCCGCATAGACAGGATGTTCCAACAGAATAATAAAGAATGGAATAACAACAGGATTTACCAGACATGCGATAGACTACACAAACAGGTTATTCCAATAAAATAATAAAGAATGGAATAATAGAAGAATTTCACCATGTATGCGGTACTTCGCATAGACATGTTATTCCAACATAATAATAAAGAAAGGAATAACAACCCTTACGAGTATTGAAAGAAAATAACCCTCTCCATGAATACGAAAGAATAATACCCCTTACGAGTACAACAAATAATATCCCTTACCTTAGAAGAAACTGGATATAGGAGTAGTGAAGTAGCAGAATACTTTTCTTCTTTCTCTCTATAGTTTCTCTCTCTAGAGTTTCAGTGAATTCGTAAGAAATAATGAAGGAATGAGTTTCTATTTATAGGAGAATGGACTGAATAGTAACTAATTCATGAACAATCCAGATTGATTTACTTTTAAACTACTTCATCCATATTGATTTACTATATAAAGATTAATAATAAAATATTCTAATAAAAAAATCTTTTAAATAAAATATAATATATTTTATTTATAATCTAATAAAACGAATAACTTTATAAAAGTATTATGTTTTATATAAAAAGATTTTACTATGCAAACACTATGCATGCACTATGCAAACACTATGCATAATAGAATATTATATATTCTATTTATAGTCTAATAAAACAAATAACTTTATAAAATATTCTGTTATATATAAAAAGATTTTACTATGCAAACACTATGCAGACACTATGCAAATACTATGCATAATAGAATATCATATATTCTATTTATAGTCTAATAAAACAAATAACTTTATAAACGTACTCTGTTTTATATAAAAAGTTTTCTGTTTTATTACATTTATAATAATAATAAAACAAAACTTATCACCTTTATTATAATTCACAATATTAATCGACTGTGTCCTTCCCGGGAAAGAGAGGGCTTTCGATAAAGATTTCTCCTTATTGGTAGCGCAATTAGGTGACCAAACCTCCCCTTGGCAGAACTTCTAGACATCATTAATATTGCAAATAATAATATTAATAACTTTGTTATCTCAATTATCGATTTGATAATATATAAAATATTGACAATAATTGAATCAAATAACGTGAGATACTATGCAGCAATTACTGTAGAAATAATTGAACAAAACTGAGTGATTTCTCACGTAAGCATCAATAATCAATACCATGTTTTACTATGCAACCACGCTTATTACTGTACTTTTAACACCGGGTGTTTCAACAGTTAACGGTAAAACTTCCGCCGTTATTTTCATAAAGTATTTTTATCATTTTCTCAATCCGAAAATAATTTCGTTGTGGGGTCCACCAATGATTGTGTCGTCGTACGGATATTCCCCGATAAAAAGAATATTCCCCGACCAATCGAATATTATACAACAACTTGCATACTTTTCAAATTTTATAAATACTACCCACAACTATAACACTATCTCAAATCCACACCATAATATTAAAAAATATTTCGAGAAATTTAAATCTTTATTCATAAAATTTGGGGTCTCACAATCTCCCCTCCTTATGAAATTTTACCCTAAAAATTTACGTACGTACCTGGTATGCCGAGGAGATGAGGATACCTTGACTTCATTTCAGATTCTAACTCTTGAGGTATAACCTTTGAGTGTTGAATACGATCTTTCTTATCCAAGATTTTAAACACGTATCTCCTCATACGTTAAATCTTCTGCTACCTCGTCTAGTTCTAATTTAATAACGTGGTTCGGGTCATCCACATATTTACGTAACATCGATACGTGAAAAATGTTACGAACACGCGACATACTTTGCGGTAAAACGAGTCTATAGGCCATAGTTACTACTCGATCGAGGATTTCAAATGGGCCAATTAAATCGAGGGTTGAGATTTTCTCTCTTCATCAATTCTTGCTTTTAGAATAACGCCCTCTTGAACCTTCTTCTTCACAATCATTAGCTCTGAATATGTAGCTTGAGCGGCTTAAACTTTATCGATTAAAGTTGATTCTAATCATATATTTGTTATCTTCACGTGGGTCCCTAGAGTCTTTAACTCTATCTTCATCATTTATAAGTTATACGAAATGGGTTTTTGTGTTAACAACATCGCACTCATAAACGCATACGATCTTCTACTCAACGCGTCAGCTACCACGTTCTTTCTTCCACAATGATATTGAATTGTATGATCATAATCTTCAATAGCTCGAGCCAACGTCTTTGGCGCATTATACATTCTATTTGGTTGAAGAAATATTTAAGGGTTGAAGAAATGGGTTTTGTACTGGGGTCATACAAAATTCAATTTCACGCTCTAGGGGTATGCTAAGAAGTCTTCAAGAATACGTCAGGAAATTTATTAACAATAAAAATATCATTTAAAACTATGACTCTCATCCAAGACTTGGATAACACGTCACATTGATACCTATCAACTTTCCATCATTCACAACGTCCCCTATAGAAAGTCTGGCTTCGGTGCATTCCACACAAGGAAGTCAACAAGAAAAGGACCAGGGCTCTTTACTTATGGCTTGATATGACAATGATTGACTTTAGTGGTTTGGTTGCTTGAATTTGCATAAAAAGTTGGTTAGGAATATGAAAGCTAACAACCTTACAAAAAGCTTGATGAGTAGTTAACCAATCAATCCCTAAAATCACATCCAAGGCAAGTATTTTCAAGGAGATAAGATCGACAGGTAACATGAAAGTGTCGATTTGAATCAACAAGATTTATAAACAGTGGAGGTAACGAAGGTTTCTACTAACGGAGTTTCAACCAATAAGTCAAAGTCTAACTTATCCGGAGTTAAATTTAAACGTTGACCGCAAGCAAGAGAGATAAAAGAATGGGTAAAACCGGTATCTAATAAGGTATAGACTTCGCAAGAATTTATAATTAACTAACCTGTGCTAACTTCGTTCGGGTTACTCGCTCTTTGAGAAGTCACGAAAAATGCTCTCCTTGAAACCACCGACTTTGTTTTGTTCGTATCCGCCTTTGGTGCCACCGTCCCAGCTGGACTTGATTTTGCTACAGGACAAAATTGAGCTATGTGACCGTCTTTTCCACAACTAAAACATACCTTGGAAGGTTGTGGACAATTTGGTCTGATATGTCCCTCCCCTCCGCATTTGAAACATATGATAGGTGGTCGTTCTCCTTCCTTAACAACGGGTGTTGATGTTGACGTCTTTCCATCGTTGTTGAATCTCCTATTCTTGAAATGTCCATTTTTATTGTTTTGGACATGATTACCACCGAAGTGGTTACCATTTCTAGCATGTTGATTCCCTTCACGCTTATTGTCACCACTTCGATGACTGTTATCACTTGTATTATCATTTTGTCGGCTTCTCTCTTTTGGTTGGGTTAACTCATTATCGTGCTCCAATAACTGAGCCCTATTAACAACATCTGAATACAAACATAGTGTATGAGAGATAAGATGTTGACGTATCTCGGGTTTCAAACCCCTTAGAAACATTCGCGTCATTCTTTCCTCATTATCAACCAAATGGGACGCAAATCGGGACAACTTGGCAAACTTGGCTTCATACTGTGACACGGTCATGTTGTTTTGCTCCAGCTTGATGAACTCTACCTCTTTCATGTGACGAATACTTTTTGGAAAGTACTTGTCATTGAACAATTCTTGGAACTTCTCCCAAGTCATCTTGAGTGCGTCAGGCTGGGTACGTTTTACCCATTCCCACCAGTAATCTGCCTCTCCTCACAACATAAAGGTGGCAAAGGGAACCTTTTGCTCCTCGGAGCATCCCAAGACATCAAATATCTTGGTGATCTGCTTTATCCACGTCTCCGCCTTAAGTGGTTTTGACTCTCCAATAAACTCTGGTGGTCCCAGATCCTTGAACTGTTTAGCGGTGAACGTCCGAGAGTTGCCAGTGTTTTCACCGACATTTTGGACAGGAGTCTCTCTTGCCTGATGTTGTACGAATTGCAGAAAGCTCCTAAACATTTCGTCGTTCGCCATTTAGTCGGTGTTGTTGTTCACCTGAGGATTATTGCCTTCCTGATGCACATTATCCTTAGTGTTGATCTGTGGTGACTCAACGGTCTCCTGTGCCCCATTGCTATTCTCAACATTCTCGGATGTCATTTTCAAATACTGCAACAAAACAAGGGTTAATTAACATGCAACATATTATCCATATACTCTGACCGACCAATTAAATACCAAATAAACTTAGGTAGATCATACTAGCGAAGGAATTCCCCGTCTCTCCCCTCCTAGTTCTAGTCTCACATCTTATCCAGGGATCATATTCCTAAGCTTTGATACCAACTGTGAAGCCCCCAAAATAGGTACCCATCTTGAGTCGCCAAATACATGGTACATAATACAAATATAACCTTAAATATACAACATGAGCTGTGAGTTTTAATACAAATATTATGTTCTAGACAGTATTCAAACTCAAAATAAGTCCTCAATACATTTATTATCACACTATTTCATAGAATAGTGAGGACTACTAATGCTATCATCTGGACCGTAACTCCGTTCCCCGACTAGTCCCTGCTATGTTCTCATTTCCTGAAGAGAACAATGAAAGCAAAAGGGTGAGCTCAACTAGCCCAGTAAGAAATATTATGACTAAGATAATGCAAAATAAATTATCATTAGCCTTCAACAGTGTTAAACTGATAAAATATAACAAACATCAAGTTTAACTGCAGCAGAACATGCAATCCATTAGAAGAGTCAAGTAGAGAATAAAATCTACAATCTTCTATGACTTAAAAAGGTTTTTCATTACTTTTATCGCTGAGACTCAGCTTAATAAATAATCTACATCATCCTTGAACTACGGCCAAGGATATTCATTAGTATCACGACCACAAATTATCCATGCACTACGGGCCAAAGATATTCGTGTATTCATCAATGGTCATGATCATGCCAACAACTGTCCATTAATGCACTACAGCCAATGAAGATTTTTACCACATCATTTGTAACATTACGGTCATAATTATACCGAATAATCCCTAGTCATAATCATACCAAGTCCATCTATGCACTACAGGCCATATATGACTTTCAACATGTTATAAACATGAGGATGATGACAATTCAATAAAATAAGTTTAAGAATAAATTTTAAAGATTTATAAGTTAATTTATCCTGAACTCAATAACGTCCAAATTGTCAACATGATACTGCTTGTGTGGAGTAAAATTCAAGAATGCTCAGAAGAATATTTCCATGAAAAGATACTGGATGAAGCTCAAATATCAAGGATATTCCCCTAATTTCATGGAGTATAGAAGCCAAAACTTTAACTAACTGAGTATAATAGAATATATGAAACCGCAAATGGATTTTTGTCGCCATGCGATAATCCACGTAGACAGATTATTACAACAAAATAATAAAGAATGGAATAACAGAAGAATTCACCAGGCATGCATAATCCGCACAGATAGGTTATTCCAACAGAATAATAAAGAATGGAACTAGGTCATGCGTAACCCGCACAGACATGATATTCCAATAGAATAATAAAGAATGGAACTAGGTCATGCGTAATCCACATAGACAGGATGTTCCAACAGAATAATAAAGAATGGATTAACAGAAGAATTCACCAGCGATGCGTAATCCGCATGAGATGAGTTATTCCAATGAGAATAATAAAGAATGGAACCAGTCATGCGTAACATTGCATGCGGATATTCCAACATAATAATAAAGAATGAAACTAGGTCATGCGTAATCCGCATGCATGTGGATGTTCCAATGAATAATAAAGAATGGAACTAGGTCATGCGTAATCCGCATAGGCGAGATGTTCCAACGTAATAATAAAGAATGGAATAACAACAAATTCACTAGGCATGCGATAAATCGCATACAAACAAAAGTTATTCCAATGTAATAATAAAGAATGGAATAACGTAAGAATTTCACCATGTATGCGGTACTTGGCATGACAAAAAGTTATTCAACATAATAATAAAGAAAGGAATAACAACCCTTACGAGTATTGAAAGAAAATAACTCTCTTCATGAATACGAAAGAATAATACCCTTTACGAGTACAACAAATAATATCCCTTACCTTAGAAGAAACGCATATAGGAGTAGTGAAGTAGCGAAATACTTTTTCTTTCTCTCTATAGTTTCTCTCTCTATAGTTTCAAAGAATTAAGTAAGAAATAATTAAGGAATGAGCTTCTATTTATAGGAGAATGGACCTAATAGTAACTAATTCATGAACGGTCCAAATTGATTTACTTTTAAGCAGACGGTCCATATTGATTTACTATGCAAAGATTAATAAAATATTCTAATAAAACAAAATCTTTTAAATAAAATATAATATATTCTATTTATAATCTAATAAAACGAATAACTTTATAAAAGTATTCTGCTTTTATATAAAAAGATTTTACTATGCAAATACTATGTAGGCACTATGCAAATACTATACATAATAGAATATTATATATTCTATTTATAGTCTAATAAAACAAATAACTTTATAAAAGTATTCTGTTTTATATAAAAAAAATTTACTATACAAACACTATGCAGACACTGCAAACATTATGCATAATAGCATATCATATATTCTATTTATAGTCTAATAAAACAAATAACTTTATAAAAGTATTCTGTTTTATATAAAAAGTTTTCTGTTTTATTACATTTATAATAATAATAAAACAAAACTTATCACCTTTATTATAATTCCTAATATTAATCGACCAGGTCGTTCCCAAGAAAGAGAGGGCTTTCCAATAAGGATTTCTCTCTATTGGCGCGCAATTAGGTGAACAAACATCTCATTGGCAGAACTTCTAGATATCGTTAATATTGCAAATAATAATACTAATAACTTTGTTATCTCAATTATTGATTTCATAATATATAAAATATTGATAATAATTGAATCAAATAACGTGAGATACTATGCAGCAATTACTGTCGCAATAATTGAACAAGACTGAGTGACTTCTCACGTAAGCATCAATAATCAATACCGTATGCTACTATGCAACCACACGTATTACTGTATTTTTAACACTGGGTGTTTCAACAGTTAACGGTAAAACTTCCGACGTTATTTTCATAAAGTATTTTTGTCGTTTTCTCAATCCGACAATAATTATGTTGTGGGGTCCACCAATGATTGTGTCGTTGAATGGATATTTCCCGAAAAAAAGAATATTCCCCAAACAATCGAATATTATACAACAACTTGCATACTTCTCTAAATTTATAAATACTACCCACAACTATAACACTATCTCAAATACACACCATAATATTAAAAAATATTTCGAGAAATTTAAATCTTTATTCATAAAATTTGGGGTCTCACAAAATATGTGATTAAATAAAAATAATAATTATTTATCAATGATGATAAATATGTTATGACTTATGTGGGAAGTGTATGTGGCTAAATAAATATATATTATGAATATATATATATATTTATTTATTAAGTGAATTAAAAAGGAAAAGTTACATAACTTAATTATTCATTAGGTATGAAAATTTAATAATTAAAGGGTTAGGGTATTAAAGAATATTAGTATTTAAAATATATATACCAACCCTAAGAGATTTATTTTATAACTTAATCAAAGCAAGTCTAATTGGGTTATAAAATTAAATGTATACATGAGTGATTATTTAAAATCCAAAATGAGTGGAATGAAAACCCTAATTAAATAATTAGGGTACGATAAAATTATGTGTTGGACCTAACCTAATTTTTATGGCCCAAATATTTTAATTAGATAGCCCAAAAGAATTAAGGAATTAGCCCAAACTTTAGCCCAACTTGGGAAGGGCTTTTTAGTCATTTGATTAAGCAAATTTGGCATTAAAAATAAATCACAAATGGGCATGTGGGAGAGAGGGGCAGCTAAATGAGGGAGTATTAGGCATGTGGGTTAATCCTTTTTACTTCCCATTTTGGTTAACTTACTCCCACACTTAAGCACATGTGTCACTCTTTTATTTTAACAACACATTTAACCAAAATTGCAAGAAACATTAAAATGATTAAGGAAGAGAAAGCAAGAGAGATATTGGGGGGAATGTATATTAGATATACATAATATATTTATATATTTTTACAAACAAAAATCTATTATCTTTCTCTTTCATCTATTACTTCCAAGCTTGCAAAACAAATTAAAGAGGATATATATATATATATATATATATATATATATATATATATATATATAGAGAGAGAGAGAGAGAGAGAGAGAGAGAGAGAGTTCAGCTTGTACAAGGGAGGGAAAGAAGAGGTTTTTATCTTCATTCTACCTAAGTTCATCACATACTTTGGAAGATCTAGGAAGAGTAGCCATAAATCAAGGTATAAACACCTTTTGTTTAAGTTATTTTTAGTTGTTATAAATCAAAACTTGGAATTATATTCTTGAACTCAAAAAGCTTAAATCTACATGTTAATAAGTGTTTTATGTTTAGATTTATCCCTTTTGAATGTCAAAAGTTTGATCAAAAGTAAGAAAAATAAAACTAGTTGCTAAAGGGCTAGAAAACCCCAACTTTCTACTACTTTGAAAAGGTTATAACTTGAGATTTACTCATCGTTTTTGTGATCCGTCAAAGAGGAGTGCTAGATATGTAATTTAACTTTTAAAACCAAGTGGTATCACTCAAAATTGTTAGTTTTACAAACCATATGTGTAATAACCCAATATTTTTAATACAATTAAATAATAAATGTTGCATTTAATTTTTATTTTATTTTATATAAAGGTGGGATTATGTGCAAAGTAAAGTATATGTATTTATGTGATAAATAAAACTTATTTATTATATGAATAATTATAAACAAATTCGTTTTAAGAATTATTGATCATTATAGATTATATTCTTATTATAAATTAATTTTGTAATAAAAATATTTATTATTTATTTTCCATGAAAATATGAATATTATATATATGATATGATTATAAGGATTATTATGATATGTATTTTATTATGTTAGTTAAGTTAATTATGTTAACTTAATTAATAATGGTATATAAGTTATGCCGGATATGGATTCAAAACCCTAATTCTGGATTTTGAATAAGGAATGAGAATATTAATATAATATTATTTATATTTCAGTGTTAAAAACATGCCTGATATGTGTGGAAAAGTTATAGTAAAATAGTACACAACCCTAGCGTTACTGATAAACTATAAGTCAACTATGACTGTAAGATTTGTTAAGTTATGTGTTATGTAGTTAATGACCATTATTATATTTAATGTTAATTAGGTAAACCCTAATTAATATTTAGAAATCATAATTACTAAATTAGGAACCTAATTGCTAAGTTGTAAACCCTAATTATTAATTTAGCAAGGTTAATGGTAATTAGTAAAGTATGAAACCTAATTTACAAGTCCTAGGTGATTAGTAAATCTAATTTAATTAGGGAACCCTAATTCATATTTTTAGAAACTAAGATTCCCATTTTAGCCCTAATCACAAAATCCTAGAACTTGGACTTATGGAACCTTAGGGTTAAACCCTAAGGGTCAAACCCTAAAGGTTAGAATAAATTACCCACTTTGCCACTAAAAGTAAAAATCAAATGACCTAATTGACCTTTGCATTATTTTAATAGATAACTTGTATAGGTTGCCATAACTTTAGTTGGTGACCAACCCAACCTAGCCATGTGCCTATAGACCAAAAATCTCAGCCATCTTGCATCACAATTACATTAGATTCTAGTCCTTTATATAAGATCAAGAGAGGGAAAAATCATTACTTGATCATTTATACACCAACACTCAACCAAGACTCTCTCAACTCAAAACCTCCGAAAATATCTTGCTAGACCAGTCCCTAATCAAGCCCCACTATCACTTCTAGCATATCAAAGGTCAAAATCAAGAATTGGTTCATAGAAAGGTAGAACCCTAAACCAAAATTTTGATCTTGTATGCTATGTTGAATTTGATGTATGAATGTTTAAATATGTTGTATAAGGTGTGAATCAGTGATCTGGGTTGCTAAATAGTGGATCCATAACATATATATGCTTGAATTTAAGTTTGTTCAAAATTTGGGAAATTTTCAAAAGTGGTCTAACAACCGAATGTCAGACCACATAGATCCTTATTTGGTTATCACTTTTGTTGTTTAAATGTTTAAACATGTAGTATACTAGAAGGACTTTGATCTGGACTTAAATGCATGCTTAGATAATGCACAAAATTCATGTTATTGTTGGTCAAAGGTCGTTGACCAGCCATGACTTGGCATTTCTGGGTAACCCAGAAACTGCCCAGAAAGGTCTGACAACGGTTTCAAGCGTTTAGATCTGTCAATGTGTTGTTGTTTTGATTCTATTGTTGTAACTAGCTTGTAGTGGGTTATGTTGGGAGAATGCATATGTTGATTTGATGTTTAAATATAAATGCTCATGATTATTTGTATAGTCCTTCAAGGAATATATGTACAAGGACTTAGTAATAGATCAAATTTGTTAGGTTGATCTAAGCTCTTAATGTGTATCATTCTGGAAATGAATGTATAGATAGAAAGATCAAAGCTGTTAGGTTGATCTTAAGATGTAATAGATAGGCTTCGAAGAATTTGTAGTGCATCAATCTGATCAAGATTGCAGAAGTCAAGGCAAAAATGTATAGCTTCAAGGATCGTAGTGTGCCTGCCTTGAAGGGCCTCTTCAGAAATCGTAGAGTGGTCCAAACGTTTACTGAGTCAACTCAAAGATCGTAGTGTGCTCTCGGAAACGTAGAGTTTACAACTCAAGCAAGCGAAGATCGTAGTGTGCAAGTATTTAAGAGAAATCGTAGTGCTCTCAGCTGATAGCATCAGACCGAGCACCAAGGCTATAAGTCACCACGATATTAATCGTAGAGTACCACGATCTAAATCGTAGAGTATCATATGTCTTGTGTCAGAAGCATCAAGCCTCACACTTTGTGTGGAGACAAACTCCAACAAATGAGGAATGGATTCTAAACGTTGTAGTACTCACCAGTCCCAAAGGCATAAGAGATATCCTTAATATGCAACAAAGAAGCGTATTGAAGAAGCTAAGGAAAGTACAATTGGTAAAGGGAAAAATACCTTTTCAGGTGTTAGGTGAGAAAGCAGTCTGCTGTGTCAGTGGGCCATAATGCAATTCAAAAGATGTGCAGAAAAGTCTCCATCAAAGAACAGAAATGTCAAACGTATTTAATGCTTCAACGGATGGATCCAACGGATAGTTTTCAAGATCACATATATGCAAATCAAGCATTGAACAAACACATACAAGAACTCTCAACGCTCAACTCTACGATCTGAGAAAAAGAAAAGCTTGCTCAGCTACTCAGTTCTTTAGAACAAGTGTTTAAACAACAATTGATTAGCAACCATCAAGAACTCAACATCTACCAATCAACTGAAGAAAAAGTTCCAAGTCAGAAGGACTTGAAGAGTTCTAAGTGATCTGTAAAAGAGCCAAGTCTGCTTAACTTGAAGAGTTCAAGAGTGAACTAAGAAGTTCCTAGACTGCTGGTCTAGACGGAATCTAAGTGATTCAGAAAGTGTAAAAGACATCCTTAGTGGATTTCCTACTCGAGGAGTAGAAGAGTGGACTAGGAGCTTTAAGTGCTCTGAACCACTTAAAATGACAGTGTCTCTTATATTCTTAGTATAACTGCTATATCTGCTATAACTGTTATATCTACCTCACTCTCATAAACTCACTATCTTAAGGGAGATTAAAACTAATATTAATTTCGCTAAAGTTTTAATCATTATCTACTAACAAGTTAAAACGAAAAGATTTTTTAATTATCTATTCAATCCCCCCCCCCATTCTAGATAACTATTGTGCCTCCGGGAACTAACATTGGTATCAGAGCAGGTTCCATTATACAGTCTACAAAGCTTTAGTAGATCCAATGGCACACTTACCAAGTGAATCAAGAATTGGAGGAGGAAGCAAGCCACCAATGTGCAATAAAGATAAATTTGCTAACTGGAAAGTTCGGATGCAAGCATACATGGACTCAACAGATGAAGATCTATTTGAGACCATTCAAAATGGGACCTATATTCCAACAAAGCTTGCACCAACTACAGACGATCCAAACATAATACAAATCAAAGTCAAAGAAGAATGGACTAACAATGAAAAGATAGCTGTCCAACTTGACAAGAAGGCCAAGAACATCTTGTTCCAATCCTTAGAAGAAGATCTGTTCGAAAACGTTATCAATATTAAAACAGCGAAGGAGGTTTGGGAAGCACTGCTTATCATGCACGAAGGAACAGAAGAAGTAAGAGAAAAAAAATAATCACTCCTGACATAGCAGTATGAAATGTTTGCTCATATTCAAGGAGAAAACGTAACTGCCCCCTATGAGAGATTCAACGTTCTGCTCAACTCTCTATGAGCATATGGGAAGATCTATCCAAACAAAGATCTGATCATAAAGTTTATGAGAGCCCTACCGAGCAGGTGGGATGCCAAAACTACCGCTATTAGAGAGTCAAAGAATCTTCATAAGATGATAGTTCAACAACTATATGGCAATCTTCTGACATACGAACTGGAGCTGACTCAACGAGCTGAAACCCTGTCAGAAGGAAGAAAGAAGGATAAGGGTGTTGCTCTCAAAGCAACTAAAAGTGCATCTAAGGTCAACACTGAAATTGACTCTGATTATGACGAAGACGATGATGAAGACTTTGCTATGCTGGTAAAAAGACTAAGAAGGTTCATGCGTCAAGGCAAAACCAGCAAGCCAAAGAAGGTCAGAAACTACAGCAACCAGGAGAAAATGAATGATCTATGCTACAACTGCAAGAAGCCTGACCACTTCATTGCCAATTGCAACAAACCTCTCAGAGAAGAACTAAAGAAGAAATCACATGCAAAGAAGGAATACAAAGGCAACAAAAGGCCTCAGAAGAGAGACAAATGGCTGGTAGATGGAGGATCGTGGAGTGATTCAGACAATGACTCCAATCCTGATTCTCGATATGAAAAGTAACCAAAAATGGCTAATCTGTGCCTAATGGCCAAACATGCAAAGGACAAACAAAATTCCAACATACATCAAGTAAGTCTTGATGAGGTATTTGACTACAACTCTCGTGATGTAGACATTAATGATTTGAGAACTGCACTGCATGGCATAACAACTGATCTACATCAATACATGAAGTGGTTCAGAGTTCTGTCTAAGGATCATTAACTTCTTCAAGAGGAGAAAAATAAAGTTCAAGAAGAGCTTGAAACAGCTCTTCTAAGTACTAACCTTCTCTCCAAGCTTGAGGCTGAGAATGAGATCTTAAAATAGATAAATGAACTCAATGCACAAAGAGAGTCTAATGTAACCTCTAAAATTGAGGAACTAGAAAAGACTATCTCTACATGAAACAAATCCTCATCATCCATGGACTCCCTGCTCTCTAGTCAGAGAAATACATTTGACAGAACAGGCCTAGGATTTGGAGAATCCACTTCAAAGCCATATGTGAAAAAGACAAAAGAAACTAGCACTAGTAATGCCTCAAGTTTTAGTAGAAGCATTACCTTTGTGAAATCCTTACAGAAGGAAGAACCAGCCCAACCTTGTTCTACTCTTTCCATCCATACCCCAAAGAGTAAAGGATCTCATGCTGGCCTGGGCTTCAGAAAAGAGAAGAGTAACCCATCCTCTACTCACCAACCTCTAAGGATCGTAGAGTTAAATAAAACCAACTCTACGAACCAACTGGGAAGGTACAGTAGAGGTAAAATACTCTCCTCACATTTCATGAGACCTAAGGACATGTGGAAGAAGGAAAATCAGTTTAACAGGAGAATGACTAAAGAACCACAAAAAGTCCAAATAGAGAATGAACCCTCACACACACACATGCATGTATCACACTAAATGTTTTATGTGCAATATAGTAGGTCACAAGGCTACAAGATGCTATTATAATTCCATGCATGTGAGACCCAAGATTAGACAGATTAGGGTCCCCAAGGGTACTAAAAAAAAGGACCCATGAAAATATGGTTACCAAAATGAAGGTTAAATGTTATGACAGAAAAAGAGCTCCACGATCACAACCTGGTATCTGGACAGTGGATGCTCAAGACACATGACTGGGAACAAAGCCCTTATATCTAACTACATAGAGAAAGAGGGTCCCTTAGTCATCTTTGGAGACAACGGCTCGAGCAAGACAAGAAGATATGGCTCTGCTGGTAATCGTGAAGTATCTTTCAGCAAAGTAGCATATGTGGAAGGTCTCTAACACAACCTTCTAAGCATCAGCCAACTCTGCCACAAGGGTCATCAAGTAACATTCCTCAACAACCAGTGTCAAGTCAGAGATTTGAATACATCTGCTGTAAAGCTAACCGGGACAAGAGAAGGAAATGTCTACACAGTGAATCTTGGTCAACTAAGCTCAAATGAGACAATATGCTTTCTGGCAAAAGCATCTGAAGAAATGAGATGGCTATGGCATAGACGGTTGTCCCACTTAAACTTCAAAAGCATGTCCAAACTGGCATCAAAAGATCTCGTTGTAGGTGTAAGACCCCGAATTTTATGAAATAAAGGTATCCAATTTTGCTATTTAGTAAATAGTTAAATTGATAAAAAGTTAAAGTTAACGGTGATATGTGAATTTTTTTCAAAATAAGCAAGTGGCTATAAAATACTTATTATTGTCGAGGAATATTCGTTTGGTCGTGGAATATTCTTGTTGTCGGGGAATATTCGTACGATGACGCAACCATTTGTGGGCCCCATAACAGAATAACTATCGGATGAAGAAAACAACAAGTTTGAGTTTTTATAAATAACGGCGTAGTTGTTACCGTTAACACTGTTAGAATACCCGGTAGTTAAAATATAGTAATACGCGTGGTTGCACAATAACACACGGTATTGCACAATATTTTTGAATTATTGATTCTTACGTAAGAAGGCATTACTCAATAATTGTTACAGTAATTACCGTTCAATATTTTATTTTATTGATTCAATAATTGTTGCGTTGATATTTCATATTATTGTTGTTTCAATAATTGTCACTGCACAGTATTTCCCATTATCAGATCAATAATTCATATTATTTGAATAATATTATTAGATAGCATTATTGGCAATGTCTAGAAAGTTTTGTCAAGGAGAGGTTTGGTCACCTAATTACGTGCCAGTAAGGAGAAATCCTTATCGGAAAGCCCCCTCTTTCCTAGGAACGACCTGGTTGTCATAATTATGATTCAGTAATATTATTTGTGAATAATTAATTATTAATTTATATGATAAGGAAATATTTATTTTATGTGGATATAAGTGAAGGAATTAATGCTTAGGTATTTTATTAGTATTTTGTCGAAAAGAAGAATAAAATATGAGATTTTCAAAAAAATTAGTTTATTACTTTATTTTGTAAAATCCATAACTCTTTGTGTATAATGAGTTAGGAGATGAGCCATATATCAAAAGAAAGCCCTGGTTGTAAGCTAAACGTCAAAATTTGAATCACCCAAATATTCTTTGTAGATTTTTCGTGGTGACTGTTTGAGTGAAACTGGTACGAGGGACTTATAGTCCGAAAATCAAATCACTGTTCTTAAAGCTCTATTGCGTGAGTTATAATTTTGATCCGACCATTGGATCGTTGTAATTTTTGGATATGTTATACATATATAAGTTGAGTATATGTCCAAAAATTTTGAACCGTTAAAAAATTAATGTATGATTTGTTATGAATTTTAAGAGGTATTAAAAATCATCCGTTTGTGGATTTAAGATATTTTCTGTTTAGAATTTGGAAAAACTTAAAGCTACAAAGTTGTAGAGAATTCGATTTCCTATGGAATGGAAATATAATTCATATTTTTCTGATAAAAGGGCTATTTATTATGAATTATTGAAGTTTCTGATTATTGTTTAAATAGTAAAACATTTTGGAAATTTCGAGAATTGGTGGGCCCCAATTTTGGTTGGTGAGAAATGTGCTCAAATTTTATTTCAAATGTGGTGGGTGGGAATAGTAGCAGGTAAAGCCATCAGGTAGCAGGTCAAGTCTGCTTCGGCGTGCTAGCATTTTCCTATAAATAGGGTGCTTAGTTAGAATTGAAAATCACACCAGAAACAAGTTTTCTCTCTTTCTCTCTCTATATTATCGAGTATATTTTGTGAGTATTTAGATACGTTGTGAGTTGCTATTCATCAGTACAAGTTTCCTTCAGCGTAATATTCAATATTCAAGTCAGAAGTACTGCTCTTTTGAGGTAAGGGATATTATCATTATTATAGTAAGGGATTGTAAGGGATAGTAAGGGATGTTATTTTCTTCATAATGATGTTATTCTTTCAATATCATTATACCAAAATATTGGTATGGATTTTATTGTGGAATTTCTACCTTTTTATGTCGGGGTTACTATTCACGTATACGATACTATTCACGTATACGACACTATTCACGTATACGACACTATTTATGTATATGGAACTATTTACGTATATGACATTATTTACATATACAGTACTATGTATGAATACAGAGTACTATTCACGAGTTACTATTCATGAGTTACTATTCATGGGTACTATTCACGACAAAATTAGTTTCTTTTTCTAACCAAATTATCGTTGATTTATGAATCTTACTCTTGAAATTAAATGCAGTTGTTGATCATATTGTTTTTATTATCATATATAACATTTTTATAATCCTGGTGATGAAATTTTTCTTTGACTTGAGTGTAAAGATCGGTAGATTATTGGTATGATCGTGACTATGAGTTCTCTTTGGCCAGTAGTGCAAAGTTGAATTGTTGAATGGTATGATCATGACCATTGAATTTATAATTGAATATCTTTAGCTTAAGTGCAAAGGTGAATTGATCAACATGGTTATAATTATTGTTTATATAAATTATGAAATGATTATATATTTCTTTGAGATATTAATATCTTTGGCTCAGAGTGCAAATGATGATGCATTGTTGAATATCTTTGGCACAGTAGTGCAAAGATGATCATTGTTGAATATCTTTGGCCTGTAGTGCAAAGATGATCTGTTGTTGAATATCTTTGGCCAGTAGTGCAAAGATGAACTGCTGACGAATATCTTTGGCCCATAGTGCAAAGATGAATTTATTAGTATGATTATGAACATGAACTGTGATTTGGTATAACCATGATCTTTGATGTTTCAGGTAAAGACATGTGATGAAAATTATCTTCGTCTTGGATGAGAAGATGGATTTAGAACCACAATTATAATTATGAGTTATTCACATGATTGTGGATCGAATCTGTTGATTGATGTTACAAGGATACAACATTGTCGGTGGTCTTTTAACATGGAGAAGATAATAGACTTTATGGTCTATTTGACTCTTCTAATGGATTGCTCGTTCCGCTGCAACTATGGTTGAAAAGTTTTATCATCTACCATATGTTCTAAATCTCTGATTTATTACTGATGAAGGCTATTGATAATTTATTTACCTTTAGTCATGATATTCTTTACTGGGCTAGTTGTGCTCACCCTTCTGCTTCACAACTCCTTTCAGGTAATAAGAGTGTAGCTGGGTCGAGCAGGGGTAACAGGAGAATAGAACAGTGGTCTTTAGCTGTGGAGGTTCTCCCTAAAGAGTATAGAAAAGTGTGTTGTATTTTATACATCATTTAGTAGTTATATTTGGTGCATCCAATAGGGTAAGGCGAACCCAACGTTGGAAGGGTGTTTTGCCACTATCATACAAGATGTCTAGTGACATACAACCTCGTGTTATCATAAGACAGGGTTATGCACATCCACTTGCTGAGTATATCTACGAGCACTACCTATATAATCTTGGTGTTTGGTTGAAGTATAATTCTCAATTAGAGACAGTGGAGATAATGATATGTTAAGAGAAGACTCACCATTGGAAAGAATATGATAGTAAATTCTCGTTTTTCTTGGGGGTCTATTGGGTCAACCAAGGATAATTCTGTGGACATATGATATCTATCATAACCTAGACGCATGGCTTCCCATGTACGAAGGTTTTCTTGAGCACTTTCAAAAGATTCTAATTTCCAAAATAGTTTTTGACTGTACCTTTATGTAAGGTGTCATTGTGACATGCTATCCAAGGTTGGGATGAGAGTTACAGTTGGTATATATTTGTATCAAAACTCACAACATATGTGTTGTTGTATTTTGCATGATAATTGTAGTAATAAAGTTGTAGTTGTTTTCTGTACCACGTATTTGGCGACTCAGAATAGGTTGGATGGATTGGACCTATTTTGGGGGCGTTACAACAGGCCTACCTAAGTTCAAATTCATAAAAGAAAGGTCATGCAATGCCTGTTAGCTTGGAAAGAAAACTAGAAGCTCATTCAAGAGCAAAACTGCCAACTCTATCGACAAGCCCCTGCAGTTGCTCCACATGGATCTATTTGGGCCAATTCCAACAACAAGTCTTGGAGGAAAAAGAAACTCTATAGTTATAGTCGATGACTACACCAGATTCACATAGGTATTCTTCCTAACCTCAAAGGATGAAATGAGCTCCCAATTGATCAAGATGTTCAGACTGGTGATGAACGATAAAGGAGAGAAAATCAAGGCTATAAGGACTGATCATGGAAGAGAATTCGACTTCTCAAAAATAGACCAGTTCTGCACATACAATGACATCAGTCATAACTTCTCAGGTCCACGAACTCCTCAACAAAATGGAGTAGCTGACAGAAAGAATAGAACTTTGATAGAGGTTGGAAGAACTCTACTAGCAGCAGCTCATCTACATGAATACTTCTAGGCAGAAGCTGTAAGACCCCAACTTCTATGAATAAAGAATAATTTTTCTTGAAATATATTTTTGAATATTATGGTGTGGATTTGATATAATGTTATAGTTGTGGGTAATATTTACAAATTTTGCAAAGTAAGCAAGTGGTTATATAATATTCGATTGGTCCGGGAATATTCATTTTAACAGGGAATATTCATACGACGACACAATCATTGGTGGACCCCACAACGGAAGTATTGTCGTAGTTAGAAAATGACAAAATTATCTTTTTATAAAAATAACGGCGAAAGTGTTATCGTTAAAAGTGTTGAACTACCCTATTAGTAAAAGTAATGCGATGTCTGGCGTGGTTGCATAGTAGCACACAGTATTGATTATTGATGCTTACGTGAGAAGTCACTTAGTTATACTCAATTATTGCTACAGTAATTGTTGCATCATATTATTGATTCAATTATTGTCACAATATCATCTGCATAATATTTATTATTATTAAATCAATAATTGAGACGACAAATTTATTCATATTATTATTTGCAATATTGATAATGTCTAGAAGTTCTGTCAAGGAGAGGTTTGATCACCTAATTACGCGCCAATAAGGAGAAATCCTTATCGGAAAGCCCCCTCTTTCCTGGGAACGACCTGGTTGTAAAATATTGTGAGTTATAATATTAATGATGGATAATTTGTGTTGATTAAAGATGAAATTGATAGTTCCATTATGTCGGGATTATTAGTGTTAGTGGAAAACGACATTTATTTCGATAATAATTGATGTCTGGAGGTTATATTGACCAATCGGGTAATTAATCAGATAAATGAGCAATTAATTGCTATTATTTCACATGCTTATAACTATTTGTTCATATGTGTGTACTATTGATTCACATTCATGTACTATTAGGGGAGGTGGTGCAAGATTGATAATACTTGTATGACTAAATTAAAAATATAGGTATAGTTGAAGGTACTATACTGTAATTAGTTTTTTCACATGATTATACTATTGAGTCACATGAATGAACTATTGATTCACATTATTTACTATTAGGGGAGGTGGTGCAAGTTTGATAATACTTGCAGGACTAAATTAAAAATGAAGAAAAAGAGGAAGGTATTATACTGTAATATTTCGAGCCCCAAAACGTGCAATTATTGAAACTATATTTTCCTATAAATAGAAGCTCATTCTTCCTTCATTTCTCACCAATTCACAAAAGTTTTAGAGCAATTATTATAGAGAGAAAGAAGAAGATAAATATGCTACCTCACTATTCCAGTATTCAATTTTTCTAAGATAAGGGGTATTATTCTTTCGTATTCATGAAGAGAGTTATTTTCTTTCAATACTCGTAAGGGTTTTTATTCCATTCTTTATTATTATGTTGGAATAGCCTGTCTATGCGAAGTACCACATACTTGGTGAAATTCTTCTGTTATTCCATTCTTTATTATTCTGTTGGAATAACCTGTCTGTGCGGTCTATCACATGCCTGGTGAATTCTGTTGTTATTCCATTCTTTATTATTCTGTTGGAACATCCTGTCTGTATGGATTATGCATGACCTGGTTCCATTCTTTATTATTATATTGGAACATTCTGTCTGTGCGGATTACACATGACCTGGTTCCATTCTTTATTATTATGTTAGAACATCCTGTTTGTGCGGATTACGCATGACCTGGTTCCATTCTTTATTATTCTGTTGGAACATCCTGTCTGTGCGAATTACGCATGACCTGGTTCCATTCATTATTATTCTATTAGAATAACTTGTCTGTGCGGATTATGCATGCCTGGTGAATTCTTCTGTTATTCCATTCTTTATTATTCTGTTGGAATAATCTGTCTACGTGGATTACCGCTTGGCGGTAAAAATCCATTTGCGGTTTCATATATTCTATTATACTTAGTTGATTAAAGTTTTGACTTCTATACTCCATGAAATTAGTGGAATATCCTTGATATTTGCGCTTCATCTAATATCTTTTCATGGAAATATTCTTCTGAGCATTCTTGAATTTTACTCCACAAAGCAGTATCATGTTGACAATTTGGACGTTATTGATTTCTGGATAAATTAAATTATAAATCTTTACAAATTTATCCTTGAACTTGTTTTATTGAATTCTTATATCATTGTCATCATCCTCATGTTTATAATATGTTGAAAGTCATCTGTGGCCTGTAGTGCATAGATGGGCTTGGTATGATTATGACCAGGGATTATTCGGTATAATCATGATCGTAATGTTACAAATGATGTGGTAAAAGTACCAATTGGCCGTAGTGCATTGATGGACAGTTGTTGGCATGATCATGACCATTGATGAATACACGAATATCCTTGGCCCGTAGTGCATTGATAATTTGTAGTCGTGATACTAATAATATCCTTGGTCATAGTGCAGGGATGATGAGGTTTATTTATTAAGCTGAGTCTCAACGATAAAAGTGATGAAAACCTTTTTAAATCATTGAAGATAGTAGATTTTATTCTCTACTTGACTCTTCTAATGGATTGCTTGTTCCGCTGCAGTTAAACTTGATATTTATTATATTTTATCAGTTTAACATTGTTGAAGGCTAATGATAATTTATTCTGCATTATCTTAGTCATAATATTTCTTACTGGGCTAGTTGAGCTCACCCTTTCTTTCACTGTTCTCTTCAGGAAATGAGAACGTAGATGGGACTAGTCGGGGAACGAAGTGACGGTCCAGATGATAGCATTAATAGTCCTCACTATTCTGTTAAATAGTGTGACAATAAATGTAATGAGGACTCCATTGTGTGTGGATATTGTCTAGATGACAATATTCTTATTAAAACTCTTAGATTATGTTTTGTCGTATTTTACATGACTGTTGTATAATTAAGTTGTATTTGAATTTTGTACCATGTATTTGGAGACTTAAAATGGGTGATGTATACCTATTTTGGGGGCGTCACAGAAGCTGTCAACACTGCATGTTACACGCAAAATAGATCACTGATACACTCTACGATTAAGAAGACACCCTACGAACTGTGGAAAGGAATAAAGCCAAATGTCAGCTACTTTCATGTATTCGGCTATGTATGCTACATTCTCAACAATGGGAAGCAGTACTTGACAAAATTTCAACCCAAGTCAGACGAAGGAATCTTTCTTGGATATGCCACAGACAGTAAGGCCTATCGAGTGTTCAACAAGAAGACACTAAGTGTTGAAGTCTCGATTCACATCATCTTTGATGAAACAGACTTAGACAAAACAGTGCTTCAAGACACTACGACCGATAATGCAGACACTACGAATGAAGTCGTCGAGCTCAACACTACGATCGTAGTGCCAGATAGTAAAATCGTTGACCAAGAAAATGAGATCGTAGACTGCAAGACAACGAACCTCCACACCGAGAAGAAGAAATAGATCTTGAAGATTTAAGACAAGAAGGTATCAGGACAGATGTTTCAACCAGAAATAGATGGGCAAGAGATCACACTCAAGATCTAATCATTGGAGATCCGAGTGGAAGAGTCAAAACAATAGCTGCCACCCAAAATGAATATTTTTATCTAAGCTTTCTGTCACAAATGGAACCAAAGAAGATAGACGATGATATGGAAGACTCCAGCTGGATAGAAGCCATGCAGGAAGAACTCAACCAATTTGAAAGAAGCAAAGTATGGAGATTGGTACCAAGTCCAAAGAGTCATCCTGTCATTGGAACCAAATGGGACTTCAGAAACAAGATGGATGAAGATGGAGTAATAACCAGGAACAAGGCAAGATTAGTGGCCTAGGGATATTCTCAGGAAGAAGGCATTGACTACAATGAGACATTTGCACATGTTGCCAGACTAGAAGCCATCAAAATCTTTCTTGTCTTTGCTGCTCACATGAAGTTCAAGGTCTTCCAGATGGATATCAAAAGTGCATTCCTGAATGGAGAACTTCAAGAAGAAGTCTATATAGAGCAACCTCCAGGTTTCATCAATCCATATCTTTCAAATTATGTTTATAGATTAGAAAAAACCTTATATGGTCTTAAACAAACACCTAGAGCATGGTATGAAACACTAACTAACTTCCTGATTGAAAATGGGTTCATTAGAGGTAGAGTAGATACCACATTATTTCTTAAAAAGCATAAAGACAAAGTCTTATTGGTTCAAATATATGTTAATGATATTATTTTTGGTTCTACTGACGAAAAGTTATGCAAGAGATTCTCCAAGCTAATGCAAAGCAAGTTTGAAATGAGCATGATGGGTGAGCTAAATTTCTTCCTTGGACTGCAAATAAAGCAGACTGATGAAGGAATCTTCATAAACCAAGCCAAGTACACCAAAGATTTACTTAAGAAGTATGGCATGGAATCAGCCTCTCCCATGAAAACCCCAATTGCTCTTGCAACCAAACTTGACAAAGATGAAAAAGGTAAAAGTATTGATATAACTCAATACAGAGGTATGATAGGCTCTCTTTTATATCTAACTGCCAGTAGACCAGACATAATGTTTGCAACATGCATATGTACTAGATAAAGAATCAAATTTATCTGCTTTAAAGAGGATTTTTAGGTATCTTAAGGGTACACCTTACTTGGGGCTTTGGTACCCCAAGGAATCCTCATTTGAACTAACAGGATACCATGATCTTCTTGATTTTGCAAATGCGCAAAATAGATAGAAAGAGTACCAGTGGCACCTGTCAATTGCTAGGAAACAGACTTGTTTCCTGGTTTAGCAAAAATTAAAACTCAGTATCTACGTCAACTGCAGAAGTTGAATACATTCTTGCAAGCAGTTGTTGTGCTCAGATCCTATGGATGAAAAATCAGCTCGCTGATTATGGGTTTGATTTCAAATCTATTCCCATTCAATGTGATAACACAAGTGCCATATCAATAACTCATAATCCTGTTATTTATTCTAGGACTAAGCATATAGAAATAAGGTATCACTTCATTAGGGATCATGTGTAAAATGGAACTATATCTTTATAATATATCCCTACTAAAAATCAACTAGCTGATGTTTTTACAAAACCTCTAGATGAATCCAAGTTTAACAAATTAATAAGTGAGCTAGGAATGCTTAATTTACAACCATGAAATATATGCTCTAGTATGCGCTAACTATACAGATACAAAGGCTATGGTTGAAATCGTAGACATGATCAGGGGAAGTCCACGATCGTAGAGCTGAAGTGGCATGAAAGAAAACGATTGTAGCATAGACTCAACCATCGTAGTGCAGACTCAACGATAGTAGAACCCCACCATCAAGAGGAGCATCCTGTGATGATAAGTTTCAAAACAAAGCAATCTATCTGATAAGCGCCTCAGGAACAAGCCTTACCCTTGACTGACTCCAAGAGGTTAGCCCTTCCTGAGCTGCCTTGAAAGAATGCTAAGTCAAAAACTCATCACAAGGATCCGGTCAGACTCGAGGATCGTAGTTCAGACATGACAATTGCTGGAACAGACTCGACGACTGCTGGACAGACTCGACGATCGTAGCTCAGACACGACGATTGCTGGACAGAATTAATGATCATAGTTCAAACTCAACGATCATAGTTCAGACTCAACGAATGCAAAGCAAACTAAACGATCACAAAAGCTACCTCAACAATCGTAGTCCTCCCTAAGGACACATCAGCTCTACAGGAGCTAAGGGCAAATCAGTATAATCCTTCTCAGTCAAATTCGTAGAGCATAGTAGAATTCGACACATGTCCCACTAAGAAAAATGGAGAGAGGGAAGTTATATGTACTATTTGAAAGCGCCTTTTTGAAATCAGAAGTTCAAAAGATTTTCTCTCATCCTCTCTCAAAATAGAAACCCTAAATCAGAAGAAAGCTCAGTCAATCACACTTCTTGCAAGAAAATCATCGGTGGCTTCCAGTGTTATCTCCGGCTACAGACTCTGCTTTGACGAGTTCAAAACAGCTGAACCCAAGTTTCAAAAACTCTGTCGTTACTGAAGAAGGTGGGTCTCAAATAAGCTTTGGGTACAGACACATTGATCTACCCGAAGCTGGTAAAAGAATTCTACAATAATGGTGTATTTGAAAACAACACCATCACTGCGAAAGTCCTGAACGTAGAAATCAGACTAAAGGCTGAGGACATCAATCTAGCCCTAGGTCTCAAACCTGAAGGGTATCCATCCATAGACGGCATAGACTTCCATAAGGGACTAAAAAATATGCATCACAAGAAATCACCCTCTGTCAAAGGATACAAGAAGAAGGAGTTTCCATAGAGGTATGAATTTCTAGCTGATATTGTTGGAAAATGTATATGTTACAAGAGCTCTGGTCATGACTCTGTAAATGAGGTGCAACTCAAGCTCATGATGGCCATATGTTATGAAATACAACTTAACTATGGGGCTCTATTGCTTGAATGGATTGGGAAGTGGTTAGTCAGCTTAAAGAAGACAAAGAGCTCTCAAAAGATGCTCTACGGGTGATTCATAAGCATCATCCTAGAAGCTGCTTTGGGTGACAAGATTAATGACGACGAAGGAGAAGCCATTAATGCAAACAAGCGAATGACCCAACAACTATTCAAAAACTGGAAAAGGAATCCAGCTGAAAATGTGCGAATGATGTCTGAATCCAGTAGAAGAACTGGTGAAATAAGGGAATCAGGAGTACCAAGAAATATGCCAGTTGTCAGAGAAATTGAAGGAGAAGAAGAAGAAACAAACAAGGGAGAACCCTCTGCCCTTATCAGAAAAAGCAAGTGCAAGAGGAAGCTTAAGGCTAGGATGGAAGAAGAACCCTAGGGATCCACAACTGATAAACTAGTAGAGTCCTCTGACATTGAGACTCTAAGGATCCTGAGAAAGAAGCAATAGCAGGCCGAGACAGAAGAAGATAGAGCTACCATATCTCAGCTGCTGAAGAAAAATAAGATCAGCCACAAACCCAAAAGGCCATCTCTCTCTTCAATTGTAGAGTCTCTACTGATCGTAGAGACCAGACCAAACACCTCGATCAAAGAAGCTGCCACACCTGATAGTCTGGGTGATCAACAGGACAAAACTGAAGTTCAAGAAAGTCCTGAGGCTGTGGCTCTGCCTAGAAAATCAAGAAGAAAATTGGTCAAGAAATATATCCTTGAAAATGAAAAAGTGCTCAAGGAGGAGGACAAGAGTATGGCTGCTAAAAAGGAACTGTCCAAAGCAAGCCATGAGGACAATGCTCCAGCTGAGGGGGAGATCCCTGAAGTTCTTATGATAGAGAATACACCAGCTAAGGGGGAGATGTCTGAAGCTCTCATCCTAGAATGTGCTCCAGTTGAGGGAGAGCTATTGATCGTACAAGAAGATGATAAAGTTGAGGGGGAGGCTCATGACATCTCCATGGCAGAAGAAGAGGTCCCTGCAAGAAATGAAGAAGAACCAATGCAAGAACATCATGAGGGCCATTGAGATAATGGAATTCACCAACGAAAACAGAGAAGAGGAAGAAGATGATGAGGTCGAGATCACATCTGTGGGCATAAATGGGTACAGAAGAGCTAACTATGAGCAACTATTTTCATATCTACCCATGATGCCTTTCCATCAAGCTCAAATTCTAAATTCCTGGAATCACACATTTTGGAGCTTCAAAGAGTATCCGACCATCTCAATACTAGCCAATGGATTCCCAGGAAGATTCAACTTTGCCAAGAAGTTACTCACAAACAACTCTTCCTCGAAGTATAAACCTGAGGTACTGTCTATCCCAACCCTCTTCACAGTTAATCACTTGCCATCATCCTCATTTAATCAATTTTTTGAATTCCCACGATGGTTGGAAGTAATTCTTCATCCACTAAATCAATTTCCAGTTGTAGAATCCCAAAATTTTATAACTGAGGAACCAAATGTGCTCAACTTCATAATTCTCCCACATCCCATCATCTCTACGATCACTGACTCTAGCCTCACTGCAGAGTCTCCACCTCAAATCGTAGAGTCACCAAACCCAAACATCCAAACCCAGACCCCTCCATCAGATATTCCCTCCTCATCCAGCAGCGAATACTTCAATCTTGATCTGGCCCTCTACTCACTACAAGATCAATCCCAGAGACAAACCCCTTCCTCACAAACTCCCAACCGGATGAAATTCTTTCAGAGTTGTCCACAAAAGCTGACTTGGAAGAAATGTCTAAGAAAGTGATCAAGGAACTCGATGAGAGTCTTGAAGAACACACTGACCACATTCAGCTGCGATTAACAACAATGATCAATGCTGCC
This sequence comes from Panax ginseng, assembly GCA_020205605.1. Taxonomy (NCBI): domain Eukaryota; kingdom Viridiplantae; phylum Streptophyta; class Magnoliopsida; order Apiales; family Araliaceae; genus Panax; species Panax ginseng. The sequence continues at coordinate 66,444,321 of CM035145.1, read as the reverse complement.
AATAAACTCCCACAATCCCTAATCTCTACGCTCTCTAAGACACTCAAGGAGTTTGTCAAGAAAATGATTCAAAGCATAAAGGGTCGGGATGACATTCACTTTCTAGCAGCCAAGAAACACAGAGAAGTTGTCCTTTCCCTATAGACAACTCAAGAAATTCAGAATAAAAATATGTTGGAAAGCTTCCTCAATCTACAAACGACCGTTAAAGAATTCCAAAAATTTTACGTCAGCAGTGGAAAGCAAACTAACAACATTCTATCAGTTCTCCAACAAAGGGAAGCCCGGTCTGATGCTCTAATTGAAGAAAATCGAGAGGACATTGCTCAGACTAAAAGTCAGCTCAATGAGTTTGTCCAAGGAATGAATCGCCTCTCAGCAGACATTCGAACCCTTGATGCTGATATAAAGGGGGAGAATAAAGGGAAAGGAGAAAGAGCACATGGTGGAGGCAGAGGAGGTCAAGGAAGCCAGGGAAGTGGCATAGGAAAATTCCACACTCAAGCTTCAAGAAGCCATCAACAGACTCCACGATCAAGCAATCAGACTCAACGATCTGATCAGCATGAAGTCTTAATGGCTCAGCCAATAAGGAGTCAAGGGCCAACTACCAGCTCACAAAATGTGACCACTACAGGCCTAAGAATGCCAATTGGAGATCCTGCATTCATGAATAGGCATGATCACAATCCAAGGTTAAGCCAAAGTGAGCTGGAAGAGATAGCAAGAAGGGATGAAGCAAGCACGAAAAGAAGGGCTGAGGAGTATGCCAATCCTCCACGCAAAAGACCAAAGAAATAGAGATAAGTGACAGTTTAAATTCTTATTGATGTAAAGCTAAATTATAATACTCTTCAATCATCAATAAATTCATGCTTATTCTCTAGAAATTTCAGCTGCTCACTGAAATACTAAGTCATGTTTAAATTTCATGCAATTGCATCTAGATACTAATAATCATGAAAACAAATCTCCTTACTTATGTCAACATCAAATAGGGGGAGATTGTTGGGAGAATGCATATGTTGATTTGATGTTTAAATATAAATGCTCATGATTATTTGTAAATTCCTTCAAGGAATATATGTACAAGGACTTAGTAATAGATCAAATTTGTTAGGTTGATCGAAGCTCTTAATGTGTATCATTCTGGAAATAAATGTATAGATAGAAAGATCAAAGCTATTAGGTTGATCTTGAGATGTAATAGATAGGCTTTGAAGAATTCGTAGTGCATCAATCTGATCAAGATTGTAGAAGTCAAGGCAGAAACGTGGAGCTTCAAGGATCGTAGTGTGCCTGCCTTGAAGGGCCTCTTCTGAAATCGTAGAGTGGTCCCAACGTTTGCCGAGCCAACTCAGAGATCATAGTGTGCTCTCAGAAACGTAGAGTTTACAACTCAAGCAAGCGAAGATCGTAGTGTGCAAGTATTTAAGAGAAATCGTAGTGCTCTCGACTGATAGCATCAGACCAAGCTCCAAGGTGACAAGTCACCACGATCTGAATCGTAGAGTACCACGATTTGAATCGTAGAGTATCATCTGTCTTGTGTCAGAAGCATCAAGCCTCACACTTTGTGTGGAGACAAACTCCAACAAATGAGGAATGGATTCTAAACGTTGTAGTACTCACCAGACCCAAAGGCATAAGAGATATCCTTAGTATACAACAAAGAAGCGTATTGAAGAAGCTAAGGAAAGTACCATTGGTAAAGGAAAAAACACATTTTCAGGTGTTAGGTGAGAAAGCAGTCTGCTGTGTCAGTGGGCCAGAATGCAATTCAGAAGATGTGCAAAAAAGTCTCCATCAAAGAACAAAAATGTCAAACCCATTTAATGCTTCAACGGATGGATCCAACGAATAGTTTTCAAGATCATATATATGCAAATCAAGCAGATGAGAGAGGCAAGCAAGCATTGAACAAAAACGTACAAGAACTCTCAACGCTCAACTCTACGATCTGAGAAAAAGAAAAGCTTGCTCAGCTACTCAGTTCTTTCGAACAAGTGCTTAAACAGGAACTGAGTAGCAACCATCAAGAACTCAACATCTACCAATCAACTGAAGAAAAAGTTCCAAGTCAGAAGGACTTGAAGAGTTCTAAGTGAACTGTAAAAGAGTCAAGTCTGCTAGACTTGAAGAGTTCAAGAGTGAACTAAGAAGTTCCTAGACCGCTGGTCTAGAAGGAACCTAAGTGATTCAAAAAGTGTAAAAGACATCCTTAGTGGATTTCCTACTCGAGGAGTAGAAGAGTGGACTAGGAGCTTTAAGTGCTCTGAACCACTTAAAACGACTGTGTCTCTTACATTCTTACTATAACTGCTATATCTGCTATAACTGCTATATCTGCCTCACTCTCATAAACTCACTATCTTAAGGGAGATTAAAACTAATATTTATTACGCTAAAGTTTTAATCATTATCTATTAACAAGTTAAAACAAAAAGATTTTTTAATTATCTATTCAACCCCCCCCCCCCCCTTCTAGATAACTATTGTGCCTCCGGGAACTAACAGGTTATATATACTTCTTATTCATGCTCTTAGAACACCAAAAATATAAACAGGTTTCTTGCAGTGGACGGTCAAACCAAGCAAGAAGTTCACGAAATGAGTTTTCTGGGTAACCCAGAAAACTTAAAGTGTAACTTCTGACATGGTTTGACCGGGTTAGATCTAACGTTTGTGTTGTTGTTATAATGATGTTATATAATAGATCTGTTCCCCTACATGTTGGCTACAAACTTAAAACATTAGATCACATTAAAAAGAACCAGAACCTTAATACAATTGAGCCTCAAAAGGGACCTTTGAAGTTGACTGGGTTTCTGGGTAACCCAGAAAACCCAGAAAGCTCTGACAATGATTTCTCAAGTCCAGATCTTCATGCTATGTGCTTGTATGACTTATTTGATGCTTGATTTATGTAGTATTACATAAAAACTACATGATCAACACTTAATATTGTCCAGAACATGTGTAGACTGAGAATTAAAGACGGTCAAAATAGGCACCTTGAGCAATGCCTTGTCAGTGTTCTTGAGCTCAAGAACACCTAAGGCGACAGATTTTGTCGCTAAAGGCTATAGCGACAGTTTTATTAATTTTAATTAATTATATTTCTAAAAATTATTTAAAATAGTAAATAAATTCCAAAAATTATAATCAGTTTTAAAAATTATTTTAAGTCATAAAAATTAACTTTGAATAATTTGGCATATTTTCCATAAATATAAGTAATTATTTGAATATTATTTATTTAATAAATGCACTAAATAAATTAACTAAAAATAATTTTATTATGTTAAAAATCATTTTAAATGATAATAAGGTATTTAATGATATTTTAAGTTATAAAATGTAACTTTCAATATTTTAAAGTAAATTTCATTAATTATTTAATATTAATGATATTAGATTTATTCAATAATTATATTAAATAAATAGATTAAAAATTATTTTATTGATTTAAAAATCATTTAAAAGGGTATAAATGGTTTAAAAATATTTTAAGTAATTATAAATGACTTTTAATATTTTAGTGAATAATACCTTAATATTTTAATATTAATGGTAATTATTTAAAATGATTTTAAATGTTTTAAAAATTATTTAAGGGTAATATTCATACTTTAAAAATATTTTGAGTTATTATAAATAACTTTGATATTTTGGCAATGGTTGCATTAATGTTTTAATATTATTTAAATATTAATGATAATATAATTATTTAATAATTAAATCATTTAATAATGATTCTAGAGTTTTAAAAATCAAGATAAATTATAATAATTATTTAAAAATTATTGTAAGGCATTTAAAAATAATGTGACTGGTATTTAAAATATCCAGGATAATATTGAACTTCATGATAGAGTTCTAAACTCGATAATTACCCGATAAAGCCATCGGTACACCGAAATGTTATCAAAATTAATCTGAACCTATATAGTTTGACTGTAGAAATATTTGTTTGTGTCTTAATGACTAATATAACTATGTGACGATGTGATTAGGTTACGTGTTGACTATAAATAACAGTACTATGTGTTATGATATGTTATTCTAATCAATAGAATAAATCTTATAAATGATAGGTCGTTGAATTAAACATAGAACTAATTTGTGTAAGTAGCAGACCAGGCAAATTTCTTAATTCTTACTCTTTTATTTGAGTAAGTATTTAAACTATCCTTTACATTGTGCAAGTATCCTAAACTCTTGTTTTACTTTATTCAACGGATATCGTAAGCAAGTTTCTTAACCATACTCAAATTACATTGTGCAAGTATCTGAACTATCTTTTATATTGTAAAAGTATTCTAACTTTGCATTTACTTTATGCAATGGACATGTGCAAACCAGTTTCAGAACTGTATTGTTATTGTTATTGTTCATGTATCTATACCTTTGTTGATATGCTAGTTCTTGAATTATATTCAATCATTATTATCATTGCAGTATTATTGTATAATCCAGATATATATTCTGTTAGTAAATTTCTAAGATTTGTTATACAAGTGTCCCCACTTGGATAATTATTGAACATGTTGATACATACTTATTGATTTCCAATATGTATATCTTAATTGAAAGTCGTCTAAGCTATTTATCTCGGCTAGACACAAATTTAAAATATCTTTTGAATATGATAGAACCTTATTGATATCCAACTGAATTGTTTGGTTTGGATTCCCGACTAAGTATGAACATCCCGAACATAGGAAAACTTTTGTGCGCCTGAGGTGGATATGATGAACGATAATATCGTTCTGGTATGTAGTATTGATCAACGTGCCTGTAAGTTATGACAGTTTGTGGATGAAGTTCTGCTAAACCTTAGCAAAAATGAAAAACAATATTCATAGTCTGTCGACTAATCTTCATTTATATTCAGTACGTAGTTTTAAAAATTTGAAATAGAATTGTTATGTTGGTTAGTGTTGCTTCAGTTTACTTCACAACTATTGTTTCGTTGTAGAAGTGTCATTCAAAGAAAACATTTAATCCTTTTAGCTAATGTTTATTGTTTTCTATTACTTGCTGGGCACTCAAATGCTCATTCTTGCTTAATTTAAATGTTTTCAGTTAAGTATGATCAGCCAGAGGGCTCTGCCAAGAACAAAGGGGAAATGAAAGCTGACAGTATAAGTTGGTGTTATCGTATGTAATAGGTAGACTTAAATAAGATGATTATATATACTATCTATCATGTAATGAAATGTTTTGAAGGTCACGTACTTGGGATTTAGACAACTCTAATATGTAAATTAAGTTTGATATTTATGACAATATTATTATTTTCGTTCATAGAAATGGTATCGTAAAGCACTGAGTTCGGGTTTCAAGTACCTAAATTTGGGGGCGTTACAGGTTGGTATCAGAGCTTTAAGGTTAGAAACCATAGGTAGGATAGACCTTAGGCTATAAACTTAGGGCAGAGGTAAACATTGAAAATAAAAATAACTCGTATAGAGTTTTAAAGAAGATGAATTAACTAAATTCATCGTAAACAAAAATAAAAATAATCTATGTAAAATTATTATTTGTTGTGTGTATATATATTATATACTAATCTAGATAAATTATGTGTATATGTCAAGTGGAAAAAGATTAGGATACCCTCAAATCGTAAGGAAGTAGTCAATCTCCATAACTGAGCCAATATCAAAGTCAATACCTGAAATAGAGGCTCAAGTTGATGATAACCTTGATTAGGTGATCATTTTGGAAAATATAGTACCAGACCCAGAAATGGTGGAACTAACAGATAGTGATTTAGACACCAAAGTTGGAGCTGATCAAGCACCAACCGAAGTGCAGAATCTGAGGAACAAAGTTTCTTCTCTGGAAAAGTTATGGGAAATAGAAAAGCTACTAAATAGTCAATTACGAAAGGCATTAATCGAAATGATGGAAGAAAAAGATAAGCTTAAGATCCAAATTTATCAGATGGGAGCCAAAAGCAACATATCGTGTACAGCTCCGGGCAAGAAGGGGAAGAGAACGATGAAAGACCGCGACATAGGAAATTCCGATAATAACCAAGAGGACACTAACAAAATAAAAAAGTGTATAAACCGTGACAAGAAACATGAGGGAGTATGCAGGAAAAGGAAAAAGATATGTTACAGTTGCGGACATGAGGGACATATCTCCCATCATTGTCCCGACTGTAAGCTAGGTGCATGTTTTATTTTTGGGATGGAAGGTCATCGAGCGAAAGGTTGTCCAGGAAAAGGCGTAATATAAGTACTATTTTAATATGTGTGTTCTATGATAAGTATGTAAATGTAATTTTATATTTCCAACTTTTGTATAAGTTGTAGCAACGATTCCCGACTTTTGTGGTCACAAAGGGATATCAGATTTTTAAAGCTATGTGTGTTATGTACTATGAAATAGTTAAATGAATATGAAATATGTTTGGTTAATGAAACAAGTTTAAAATATTAAACTTATACGATAAGGTTTAGAATGTAAGTTAATAAAATATAGATTATATTTTATTTAACCGATAATGTCGCCAAGACGTTAAACTCGGAACCAAAGGGCAGAAGAATCTGTCAACAATGCTGGAGGACAACAACCAGACCTAATACAGAATTTCGCATTCATGGTAGCTCAAGCCATGTATAATGGAATGTCGGCCGCGGGAAATCAACCAGATAATCAATTTATGAACTTCAAAGATTTTAAGGCCGTAGGACTGCCAGAATTTAGAGGTACCACTGACCCGATAAAAGCCCAAACTTGGGTTAAGGAAATAGAAAAATCATTTATAGTCGCTAGGGTAGCTGGGGGCACAAGACAACTTTTGCCACCTACATGATGAAATGAGAGGCGAATTTCTGGTGGAAGGCAAATCAAGCTAGGGCAGGAGAATGAGAGATAGCATGGACTAGGTTTAAGACGATGTTCTCTGAGAACTATTTCTCGTCCAGTATGCATGCTAAGATGGAGGTAAAGATTTTAGAGTTGAAGTAGGAGAACATGACAGTTGCGAAGTATGCTGCAAAGTTCAATGAATTAGCTAGGTTTGCTCCGTATCAAGTTGATATAGAGGCAATGAAGGCAAGGAGGTTTGAGCTGGGCTTAAAACACTGGCTCTACAATAAGGTGGCGGTATTGCAGATAAATACTTTTGCAGTACTTTTGGAGAAGGCTATCATAGCCGAAGGGGGAAGTGAGGCCATGAGCCTCTACAATAAGGAGAAAAAGAACAAGGGTAGGGTTGAGGGAGCTAGGAAGGTAGAAACAGGTAGTGGTAGTGGGAATGGAAAAAGAAAGTGGAATAATTTTGGAAATGTCCAAGTCAAACAGGAAGGTATGAGGAAACAGGCTGTGCAGTGTAAGAATTGTGGGAAGAACCATTCAGGAGAGTGTCTTAGTTGTAAGTTCGTGTACTATAAGTGTGGGAAGGAGGGACATATCTCTCCTAACTGCCCCAATCCTAGGACGAACAATGGGTGTTTTCTGAGTGGATCAATGGAACATAAGGTCAAGGATTGTCCGAAGAAGAGGATGGATGCAGGAAGCGTGAATGCGGGGAAAGACAACAGAACACTAGCTATAACGGGACCAACTTTGACAAAATCAACCGCAAGAGTCTTCAACATGACGGTTTAGGATACCGTAACAGCTAGGGATAGAACTTCAGGTATTATTCAAATAAATTTTATTTTCTTATATATGATTTTATTTTATTTTAGTTATAAAGAAATTTTTAAAGGAGAAATTTGAGTTCTGTTAGAAATCAAATTTCCGTATGATCATATAGACAAGTTTTATGTTAAATAGTTAAAGATCGATTCGATCAAATCTGATCGAGATCTACTTGAAATGACTATGTATGTTATTTTCCCTTGTATCTATAAGTTTTGAAGTGGTGATTTCGGGGACAAAATCCTTATAAGGGAGGGTAGATGTAATAACCCAATATTTTTAATATAATTAAATAATAAATTTTTCATATATATACATATATATAAAGGTAGAATTATTTGCAAAAAAAGAAAAGTATAAGTATTTATGTGATAAATAAAACTTATTTATTATATGAATAATTATAAATAAATTCTTTTTAAGAATTATTGATCATTATAGATTATATTCTTATTATAAATTAATTTTGTAATAAAAATATTTATTATTTATTTTCCATAAAATTATGAATATTATATATATGATATGATTATAAGGATTATTATGATATGTATTTTATTATATTAGTTAAGTTAATTATGTTAACTTAATTAATAATGGTATATATTAAAGTCATGCCGGATATGGATTCAAAACCCTAATTATGGATTTTGAATAAGGAATGAGAATATTAATATAATTTTATTTATATTGCAGTGTTAAAAACATGTCTGATATGTGTGTAATGTTAATGTGTGGAAAAGTTATAGTAAAATAGTACAAAAACCTAGCGTTACTGATAAACTATAAGTAAAATATGACTGTAAGATTTGTTAAGTTATGTGTTATGTATTTAATGACCATTATTATATTTAATGTTAATTAGGTAAACCATAATTAATATTTAGAAACCCTAATTACTAAATTAGAACCCTAATTGCTAATTTTTAAACCCTAATTATTAATTTAGCAAGGTTAATGGTATTAAGTAAAGTATAAAACCTAATTTACAAGTCCTAGATGATTAGTAAACCTAATTTAATTAGGGAACCGTAATTCATATTTTTAGAAACTAAGATTCCCATTTTAGCCCTAATCACAAAATCCTAGAACTTGGACTTATGGAACTTTAGGGTCAAACCCTAAGGGTTAGAATAAATTGTCCACTTTGCCACTAAAAGTAAAAACCAAATGACCTAATTGCCCTTTGCATTATTTTAATAGATAACTTGTATAGGTTGCCATAACTTTTGTTGGTGACCAACCCAACCTAGCCATGTGTGTGACGCCCCCAAATCTGGGTTACCAGACCCCCAAGTTTGGTGTTCACAATCCACAATATAATAAAATCTAACTACTCATTCATATAGAAATAGTAATACATAAGTCATTAACAATGATTGTTAATACATTAGTCCCAGGTTCTCTAACCTTAACATTACAAACTTACCCTTTAAATAAACAAAAAGGGTTTACAAACATAACATAATAATAATGTTGATAAAAACTAATCCAACATTTTACCTTTGCCTTTGTTCTTCTTTGACCCGCTGGCCTCTTTGTTCCTAGCTAAAATATTTTATATATAGCAAGGGTGAGCAACAAGTTTACCCCGCAAGTTAAGACAAATAATAAATGTATACGTATCAATAAGAACAAACTATCTATTTTGATAGAATGAAACCAAAGTTCGGGGAACTTTGAAATAGCTGAACAAAGTTTTAATAATTAACAAGTCTTCTCACAATCTATGCAACACAATAATTTGATAATGAAAGAGTACAAAGCTTTCAAAGTTTCTACGATATTCTATTGAATAATCAAGAATTAATTCTACGCAATAACAAAGTGGAATGTTTTCCAGATTTATGCTGAGCGATCCGTGGGATCTTGAACTTCTCTTCTCGGGTATATATTAAAGTTTTACTTTGACATATACACAGCTGTATCAGATAACCATAAAGATTAAATCATACCCCTCTACAAGTACGTAGAGCCAGCCAACTCATTGTACCCTATATTATGCATAATACTTAAGTCGTGCGCAATGGTCGAATATACAACTAAAAATGTTCTCTTTATATAAAAGGTTGTTCTTCTCAGTCTCAGAATCAAGATTTGATTTAACAACGAAATTCAATGATTTCAATATCTAAACACTTCTCTTCTCTTCTCTTCTCAAACCTATCAAGTTTTCTTTTTCGATCTAGCCGATACAACTAGCATTGATCTATCAATAATAATTAAATTCTCTTCTCTTCTCTTCTTGAACCTATTAAGTTCTAACAAATGTCCGTCTAGCCAGAATAATTAGATAAGACATTTCTCAACATAATTCGACAATAAACAGGAATTATCTGTACTGTCAATATTCGCTTCTACATATATGAATATCCAACAATAGTAATTCTACGAATATATATTTTCTGAATCAGTAATTCAATTTGAATTATTAAAAATGCACTAACTATGAATAATCAACAATAAATTCTTGGACGTGGTATAATTAACAATAATTAACCACTACAATAATTGAATGAATATAACTCAAGGTTGAGTTAGGAAACTTGCCTCTTCCGCTGTTTATAGCTACACAATAAATTTATCTGCGTTTGAAAGACCTATAACCAATAATATCGGTCTCACAATTGGCATAATATTTCATAACACGCATCACTGTATTCTACTGTCAAACTTCTCCTAGGCACATTACCATATAGCCACATCGGTGTTTATAATCTATATAAACCCTTAACAAGTCTAACTAGTTCGGTCTAGTTGGACTTTGGTCTCATCTTGGTGTTTTGATCACCCTATCCGACAACTAACACAGTTATTGTCAATTAAACTTGGTCTCTAAGCTTCAATATTATTTTAGATAAGTCAAATATCGTTTATAATATTTTTTGAAAGCTTTTAATAATTTATAAACAATTATTATAATTTATAATAATTTTTTAAATAATTAAATCATTTTTAAACGATTTAATTATTAAATAATCTTATCATCATTAATATTTAATAATATAAAATATTAATAACATACTTGTCAAAATATTAAAGTTATTATTAATAACTTAAAATATTTTTAAATCATTAATAATCTACTTAAATGATTTTTAAAATAATTAAAATCATTTTAAATCATCACCATTAATATCTAAAATTAATAAAATTATTATCCAAATATTAAAAGTCATTAATTATAACTTAAAATATTTTTAAATCATTTTTCTCATTTTTAATCAATAAAATAATTTTTAATTCATTTATTTAATATAATAATTAAATAAATCTAATGAAATTAATATTAATTTATTAATGAGAATTCTCCAAAAATATTGAAAATTATATTTTATAATTCCAAATATTTTCTAACACTTTATTCTTATTTAAAATAATTTTAAATAAACAAAATCATTTTTAACTTATTTATTTAATTTATTAATTAAATAAATTTAATATCATTAATATTAATTTATTAATGAAAATTCTCTAAAAATATTAAAATTATATTTTATAATTCCAAATATTTTCTAACACGTTATTCTTATTTAAAATGATTTTTAAATTAATAAAATCATTTTTAACTTATTTATTTATATTATTAATTAAATAAATTTAATATCAATAATATTAATTTAGTAATGAAAATTCTCTAAAAATACTAAAAGTTATATTTTATAACTCAAAATATTTTTAAATACATTATTCTTATTTAAAATAATTTTTCATAATATTAAATCATTTTCCTCTAATTTATTTAATACACTAATTAAATAAATTAAATTCCTTTAATATTTAAATAATTATAAATATTAAAGAAAAATATCCCAATTGGTCAAAAATTATTTTTCATAATTTAAAATAATTTTAAAAGTATTTTAATAATTTTTATAATTTATTTTCTATTTTTAAGTATTTTCCTGAAAATCAGAAAATAAAATAAATAGAAACCGTCGCTAAAGCCTATAGGGACACTTGTCTATCGTCTTAGGTGTTCTTGAGCTTCAAGAACACTGTCAGACCAGTTTCATGGTGGCTCGTTTGACTACCTGTAATTTTCAATCTAGTCATGTTCTGGGCTAACTTAGATTTTGATCTTGTAGTTAACATGTAACACTACATGTATCGATCCTCATCTTGCTCAAAACAAATTACAACAAAGAGATCTAGTCTCTTAAACGAACTGTTAGACAACTCCTGGGCTTTCTAGGTAACCCAGAAACCCAGGCAGCTTCAAGGTAGCACTTTAGGGCTCGATTATCTTCATGATCTGGCCATAAAATTGATGCTCTTAAGGTCCAAAACTCTAGTACACACAACAAGGAACAAGTACATAACAACAACTCAGTCTAACAACACATAATCACCAGATATGATCTGGTCAAACATGGTCAGAAACCTTGTTCATCCCAATTTTGGGTTTCCCAAAAATGTAAAATCAGTTCGGGTGGCCTAGTTTCACCATCCATAAAATCCCTCAGGTTTGTTATTTAAGAGATCTAAAAGTATAAATCTCAAGTCCACATATCATACTACATATTAGTTATCATAACATCAACAAACGGATTAATATACGACAGATCAAAGCCTTTCAAAATATTTTCAGACACTTGAATTTGAATTCTGGGTTATCCAAATTCATCTGGTCTTGCCCGGTCAATGGGTTTTGCCCGTGTATAACTCAAAATCTTGACATCAAATGACTATGCTTTTACTTGCAGAATAATGATCTCATATCAGACTATCGATTCAAAGCATAAAACATTACAAAACATGAACATGGAAATATCTGAAGCCACTGACATTAGCTTGTCAGACCTCATTTTGAGTTCAAGAACAGTTTTTAAAAACTTCAATTTCTAAGACCTTTGATGTTATGGATCCATGATGGATCAACATAGATCATCTAAAAACATTCTTTAGCACCAATCTAAACACATAAACAAGTATTCTATCTTAGCATTTAAGATCAATAGGGCTTTATACCTTTCTTGTCCAATGTTTGATCTCAACTCTCCAGATCTGACCTTGGTGTTCTAAGAGCTGTTAATGGGACTGATTCACTTAAGGAATTCGGAGATTAGGAGAGAGAAGAAGTTTGTTGAGTGTTTGATAGCAAAATGAGCAAAAGTTAAGACTTTCTCTCCCTTTAATCCTTTAAATTAGATACATTGAATGTATATAATGCAAGGTGTCCCTCTAGATTAGATTTGACTCAGATAAGAGTCAAAAAGGCTAGCTTTAGTTGGTGAACAACTAAAGATCATGTCAATTCCTACGTTTTGATATAATTATCACGTGATATGAATCCTGCGTTTTTCTATTCCTGCTTCACATGATTATGTGATATATGATATCACGTGAATATATAACCCTTTTATTATGATAGTTAACATGCATGAAGATTTCCCACGTGGTTAGGATGTTAACTAATATATATATATATATATATATATATATATATATATATATATATATATACAAGCCCGTTCAGGGCCATTACTCTTAAAGAGTAATATCATCTTAAAGAGCATGACTATATAAGCTCCGTGTTTTTCTTGGCTTCACATTCTCTCTCCTCACTTTAAGTTAAAAATTCATGCGTGTTTCAATCGAGGAAAGAGTTTCTTCTCCTACTTTTTATTCCATTCTTCACAAAAGTTTCTCCAAATCTTCAATCGATGTCGAAATCTTCAGAGTAATCGAGCCATATAATCTTCAGAAGAGAGAGCCCTATAAACGAAGCCCTTGAAATCTCGACGTGCCCTAGAATCGAAATCTCGATCTCCTTCATCTCATCAGTTCGATTTGGTAAGGGCTTGTAATTTGGTATTTTTTTCAGTTCAATTTGTTAGAGAATCAAGTCAACATATGTCTGTAACATATTTTGGACAACACTTGTGCAATTTGAATTGATAAAAAATAGAGATTTAGAATGCGAGTGTTTGCTAACTTTTTGTGAAATGTTTGAATTGATTGACTGACTTCAATTAATGTAGAAATATACATCATACGTTGTTAGGTAGGCTACTAGGATTATTCACACAAATATTCTTTGGAACTTGAGTTTCTCATCAAAACCCTCAACTGAATCTCTAAAATGACGAGAACTACTTTGAATTTCCAAAAGGTTGGTAATTAAGTTTTTAAAAAAGCTGCAAGATATGACCTGAAATTCTTGTTTATGTGAACTTTATTTAATTATAGGCTTAGAATTTGAAAAGAACACATTTTCTATGGCATTACCAAGATGGCATGATGTCCATGTAGGGGATTTTCCAGTTTAGTAGAAATATCAAAGATTACTTTTTTCCCCCAAGTTCTATTTATTCTTTTGCTTTGTAATTTGCATTCTTCTTCTATAAGATCACTCTTTCATTGATATACATGGAGTATCAAAAGATTACATTTTTTTTTCCTGTTATGTTCTGCATGTTGGTTGTCCTTGGGATAATATTTTTTAGTTCTGTTCATATGTGTTTTGATCTTGTTTATTCATAGAATCCTTATTGTTTTACAACAAATTGTTGCAACAAATTCGTTTGATCAGTTCTTGAAGAAGCAAAGGTTTCAAGAAAGAGTTTTTTCCAAAACTATGAATGTGTTTTATTTTGTTATCACTACATGGTCGAAATCGAGATAATGGTAAATACTTTGTGTGAATTTATTTTGAATTTTGAAAAATAATTTTGAACTGAGTACTCCCTCCGTCCCAGGATAAAAGTCCTGGTGGATTTTTCACGCATATTAAGAAGAGGAATGAAATGACAAAACTGCCCATAATTATATTTCATTAATCATTTCTAATGTAGGTGAGAGAGTGACTTATTATACTTATTAAATATGGAGAGAAAATTAGAATAAGAAAAAGTATAAGATATTTAATGTTAAGGGTATAATAGGAAAAATTGTGTAAAAGTTTGGTTATTAAAGGAAAGTGGACATTTAACATGAGACTATCCAAAATAGTAATAAGTACTTTTATCCTGGGACGGAGGGAGTAATATTTAAGAGTTTACAATTAATATTGCATTAATCAAAATCACATAAAGTCATACATTTTGAGTTTTAGGATTTGGCAAATATACTAGAAAAATAAACTAAACTAAAATAAATCCGATGGGACTCCTTTTGTAAGACGTAGGGAGTGATGTTTACAAGTATCTTATGATAAATGCGACTCTCAAATAGATGATTATTTGGTTCATTGTCATGTAGGGATTCTTTGGGGTTTATAATGGACATGGGGGTAGTAAGCCTGCACAGTTTGTGGTAGAGAACTTACACGCCAACATAGGGATATGTTGGAGAAATGCTCGGAGAATTCAGGAAAGGAAGAAGCAGTTAAAGCAGGGTTTTTGAAAATAGACCAGCATTTCCTAAATCAGGTTTAGGTTATTTCTACTTGTAGTAGTTTATACTCTGATTCTTATTATGTGCTTTTGATTAGTCAAAATTCCCTATTTTAACTGTAATGAATTGATTGTAATGAATCTTTGTTGTACTCTATTTTTTAAACATAGTTTGGACCATGATTCTGTATGTTATTTGGATTTACAAGGAATTACTAGATGTTCCTCTATGGAAGTTTCCTATGTATTGTGAACCAGGTTCTTACCTAATTTACTGAATTCTCTGCAGCTGGCTTGAAAAGAGACAGGGGAGCCAATGTGGTGTCTGAAGTGTCATTTGATTCACTGGAGGAGCTATGAGCTTAAAGTTGCATGTGGTTTTTGGAATCCTAGCTTGTGAATATGCAGATGATGTGATGACTGTTGGTGCAATTATGAATTTATTTTGTTTCAAACTATATATACTTGATCACGACACGATAATAATTGTACAAATTTGTTGTGGTTGTGGTATACTATATTAACCACAGTAGAATCCTACATAGCCCAATAAGGAACAAATTATCTAAGTTCCTCACAGGGTCACTGGAGCAACAGAAGGTCAGAACAACTCTGATATTCATTTAAAACTCCAATAATATGTTTATGTTGGTTTCCAAATATCTTAGTAAAATCATACTAGCTTGTAATTTGGTTGATCTTTCTTTGTATAAGAGTCTTGATAACATTATTTATGGTTATTTATGGTTTGAGGAGACATAATACACATGAAAATGTTTCTGCTGGAATTGATGAATTTATTCAAACATAACAGGAATATTGATATATATGAAAATAAATGTGTACTTCAAAAATCTCATCGCTTACTCCCCTAATCTTCAAGACCAAAAGCACCATGTTCATCTAAAACTAAAAGAACCATGTGTAACTTAAACAAAAGCATCTATGTGGAAGTAAACAGTTCTGCACCAGTACAGTTTACATACTTAAAACTAAAAGCATTTTTGTTTTAACCAAACCAAGACCATTCATGTTCAACTTACAAAAGTGTGTTTGGTAACCAAAATATACAGTGATGTTTTTACTCCCAACACAAAAATGTCTACAAACCGACATCCCATAACCCAAAAATATAATCTAAAGTGATCCAAGTATCTTATCATAAAGTTCATAGTAATTCAATGTGATTCAAAATGACGACTACGCTAGGTACCAAATGAAAACAAGAACTAAAAATATGAGAATAATATGCCATCCAAAAGGTCAATCCATCCTCCAGTCCCCTTCAAGATCCTCTCGGTCTCGGTTACTTCAGTTAGTGTACTGTAACAAATCAAACGAAGATATTGTCACTATAAAAGCCCAAGGAACATATTTTTGGATTGTAAATATCTGCCATTGGTTCTGCTGTTCATTCATTAAGCCTTATTTTATTTTTGGAGATTTATTTTGGTATATTCACATTTTCTTGAAGTTGTATAAACATAACATATATATACCTCTTTTTTCTATAAGCTTGCTGATTTCACCTTGTGACAAATTTGAACTGGTTAGGATTTGGAGAATTTTATGCAAGCCTGCAAATAAAAAAAAAAGATGAAACAACATGGATAACTTACGTTTTTGTGGAACAATAAAAAGTTTTGTAAACCATAGTTTAACAAAGCAGATGTAATTTGTCCGAATAAACTGACTTCATCCTTTAGTCTATTAGGTTCTAAACATATTGAACCTTTAAAATAAGGCCTGACAATTACCAATAAATTAATAATACTATATTAAAAAATGAAAAAATAAATTATTATTATTATTCTGATGGCCTACATTTCAGCCCAATTCCTCTGTGAATCCAGCAAATTAGATCTTAAACTCAACCAGTAAACCATCATTCAAATTCACAAACATATCTCCAAACCCACAAAAAAAAACTTACTTCAATTTAACCAAGAGGTAAAGTACTCAATTGAAAAAAAAACTCTTTCTTGAAACCCTTGTTTCTTCAAAAACTCATCAAACGAATTTGCAGCAACAATTTGTTGTAAAACTATAAAGATTCTATGACAAAACAAGATCAAAACACATATGAATAGAAAAGAAAAATATTATCCAAAGGACAACCAACATGCAGAACATAACAGGAAAAAAAATGTAATATTTTGATACTCCATGTATATCAATGAAAAAGTGATCTTACAGAAGAAGAATGCAAATTACAAAGCAAAAGAATAAATAGAACTTGGGAAAAAAAAAGTAATCTTTGTTATTTCTACTAAACTGGAAAATCCCCTACATGGACATCATGCCATCTTGGCAATGCCATAGAAAATGTGTTCTTTTCAAATTCTAAGCCTATAATGTAATAAAGTTCACATAAACAAGAATTGCAAGTCATATCTTGCAGCTTTTTAAAAAACATTATTAAGGATCTGCTGGAAATTCAAAGTAGTTCTCGTCATTTTAGAGATTCAGTTGAGGGTTTTGATGAGAAACTCAAGTTCAAAAGAATATTTGTGTGAATAATCCTAGTAGCCTACCTAACAATGTATGATGTATATTTCTACATTAATTAAAGTATGTCAATCAATTCAAACATTTCACAAAAAGTTAGCAAACACTCGCATTCTAAATCTCTGCTTTTTATCAATTCAAATTGCACAAGTGTTGTCCAAAATATGTTACAAACATATGCTGACTTGATTCTTTAACAAATTGAACTGAAAAAAATACCAAATTGCAAGCCCTTACCGAATCGAACTGATGAGATGAAGGAGATCGAGATTTCGATTCTAAGGCACGTCGAGATTTCAAGGGCTTCAATTATAGGGCTCTCTCTTCTGAAGATTATATTGCTCGATTACTCTGAAGATTTCGTCATTGATTGAAGATTTGGAGAAAGTTTTGTGAAGAATGGAATGAAAAGTTGGAGAAGGAACTCTTTCCCTCAGTCGAAACACGTAGCCCTTAACCGAGCGAGGAGAGAGAATGTGAAGCCAAGAAAAACACGGAGCTTATATAGTCATGCTCTTAAGGGGATATTACTCTTTAAGAGTAATGCCCTTGAACGGGCTTGTATATATATATATATATATATACGGTAAGCATCAAGAGCATTCTTCTTAAATAGCATTCTCCTTAAATAACATTCTTTTATTAAAACTACGCCATTTTGGAGGGACGCGCGGTGGCATTTTTGTAAATACGTGGTATTGTATTTACAAAAATGCCACCGCCCCCTCCAAAAACGATGTAGTTTTAATAAAAGAATGCTATTTAAGGAGGAATGCTATTTAATAAAAGAATGCTATTTAATATATATATATATATATATATATATATATATATATATATATATACATACATATTATAGGTAAGGATCAAGAGCATTTTCCATAAATAATATTCCTCTTTAAATAGCATTCTTTTATTAAAACTACGCTGCGTTTGGAGAGATATGGTGACATTTTTGTAAATACGCTATGTGGCATTGTATTTACAAAAATTTCACCGCCGTTCCTCCAAAACGATTTAGTTTTAATAAAAGAATGTTATTTAAGGAGGAATGCTATTTAAGGAGAATGCTTTTGATCTCACTCGTATATATATATATATATATATATATATATATATATATATATATATCTTATTAACTAAGATGTTAGCCGTGCAACACGAAACAATTATTATATATATATATATATAATATTCTTAATAATTTTATAATTAAAATAAATAGTTTATTTTAATTTTAAAATTGGATTTCATGCAAACTAATTAGAGTTGGATTTGGATTCCATGATAACTAATTGGAGTTGAAAAGGGAATCCATATTTCCTTAAATAAAGGAGTTTATTTTGATTCAAAATTAGATTTTATGCTAACTAAATTTTCCCATTAAATGATATCAAGATATATATTGAATGTTTATTATTCATGAGATGAATGTTATTTATTGATGCATATGATGATGTGTATGATAATAAATTGGATTGATTATGGACTATTGACCAATGTGATTGGATTTTATTTTAGTTGGATGAATGAATGTGTGTGTTTTATTAAATGGGGTATGCGTACCTCATCTTATCTAATTTTTTCTTAGTGTAAATTATATCCCCCTCCTATGTACTTCCCCTTGACTGCTGATCAAGGTTTCTATTTATTTTAAATAGTTTTGTAATAGGAATAGTTAGAATTAATTTTGAAAAATTTGAGATCAAGGAACAAGGAGCGCTTGAAGACCTGTTTGTAATGGAGCCGGTGTTTAAATGTAATAGTTATATTTAAATATTAATTTTTGCACTCCTAGGGTTTGACCTTTTGGTTCACTTGGTGGCTCTAGTGAACCAAACAAGAATAAAAGTCCCTAATCAATCCAAGTAGAATATATTTGTGACACCCCCAAATCCGGATAATTCAATTCCATGGGATTTGGTGTTCACTGTACAAATATCATCTATCTATCTACCCATAATAAATGCAAACCATTCAATAGATAGAAATAAAATCCTCCCTATATGGGGTTACAACATCTGAATAATAAATACAATCCCAGGTCAAACTAACCTTAAACATCTGTACGGAAACATAAACAAATAATAAGTCTTAAACAATATCAAGTCTTGACAATAACATTCATAAAAATTAAATAACAAATCTTCATCACTTATTAGCCTTGCCCTTGCCTTTGCTAATAGAAGGCTCATCGTACATTTCGTTCTTAACTGCAATATTATTATTACGCAAGAATGAGCATGAATGCCCACAACTATAAAAATGAAATAACAATATATAATAACATGCGAGTGAATCAAAGACTTCTGAAATAAAAGCTCAACTTTTGAATCAAGAATGAATAACAAGAATTCAAAAGATTTCTGAGGGTCATAAGACCTTGAACTATGTCCTAGGTTATCAAGGGTTATACTTGAAACCTTTAACAATAATAAGACTATGGACTCTTCTACTCGTACTTAGGGGGATCAGCCCTTAGTACCAATATGTGCACAATATCTTAACGCTAATGCATAAGAAATCCCTATACAGGGTTGTTCATCTTAGTTTGACATTAGAGTCCGCACCAAAGGAAGTTTGGTATGGATAAATCAATAAGGGTTCTGAAATTTAGAACGTTCATCAACTATGGACTAGTCGAATCAAATAGGGGTTCACTAGTCTAACAAGGTTCAACAATAAATGATAATTAGATTGAATAATAATCTCAATAGGTATACAATAGAACAAATATTGTATAACAGAATCATACTTTGAAAAGATAATTAATCTTTAATATAACAATTGAACTTGGTTAATAATAATGAGAATAACTTGAATAATGATAACAAGTAGGGTTAGGAAACTTGCCTCGTATGCGTGGATTACACGTTAATTAAACACGCCCTTGAATTAATCCTACATATGATTTCCATTCACAACTATAGTCAATTATAACGTAACTAGTCATCACAAGTTCATTCTCTTTGTCTAACTTTGATTATGACCATACTTAGTCAAATTACTACATTCATTGTCACATAATTTACATCTCACGAACAATAAGCTAAATATGCATTCAATCATTCAATTTACACATAAATGTGTTGTTGACATGTTAAGAATTTATTTTAACACCTCATTATACATTTAACCTAATTTTATGTTCATTAGATTAAGTTACTATCACATTGCTAGACTTGAACATTTTAAAAATTTATTTATGGACCATTCTGATAAGTGGTATTGCAATGCACTTACCTGGCTAGTTTATTCTTGGCGTCAAGGTCATGCAGTGTGTCATGACATGATCATTAAGCGCCATGTGCGAGTCAGTCATTAAGCATGGAGTTAGCACCGCGGCGCGAGACTCCAGTTTCAGTTCTGAAATTCGCAAATTTTGCAGAACATGGCCAACAAAACTCTAATCAACTTATTTTTACACGAATTTAATTATACCCAAACATTGTAATACATATATAACTATTACTTAACCCTGCTAGCATGCTTTTAACATGTTATAACACATAATTTTGCATAATCAAAACATATAATTTACTGTTCTTGATTTTCTTGAGAGTTTTCAATACAAAACATGAAAATCAACATTAAGGGTTCATTATAACACCAAATCTGTTTATTTGGAGTTTGATTCTTTTGTTTTAATATGCATAATTATGTACAAGTATAAATTTATGATATACCATATGATTGACGTATCAAATTTGGTACGTAAGGCCATATGGCCATATTTTATACTATGTAATTTTGTAGAAAGTATATACGACATGTTTTATGAAACTGATGATATGGTTTATGCAATATATATAATCAAATACGATTTGATAACATTTATCATATAATCAACACATAATTGTTACTCCCTTTTCCATTACAAAGTTTTACAGAACATAAAAGCCATTTTTATTGAAACACTTAAATAACGCAATAAAAATTGGGTTAAAGGAATTAACAAGAGCGTAGAGTATAGATTAGTAGGCTTAGATGCTTTTGAATTTCTCACTCTCAATCTCCTTAACAATCTCTAAATATTTTCTCTGACAATTTATCTCTGTATTTCTTTGCTAGACTTAGAACAATAAAGAAAAAAAGAAGACGTATAACTTTTATAAAAGAAACCCAAATGCAAAGTGGCCATTAACCCAATCATGGTTTAACTATTATTAACTCCCCATAAGGCTTCGTTTGGTTAAGTTTAATTGGTTCAAAATCATTTAATTTAATAAATCTCTTATACTATAGTTTAAATCATGTCACACCTTACACAATAATTCAAATATCTTATTTAATTTAATTTAAATATAATATAATAATTTATCATTAATTCACATCATCACATAATAAATTTCTTATGTGGCCTTCGATTCTCTTCTTTTGACCTCAATGTTGGCTTCCAGTTGATGTGTTGTCAGACCACCTCCTTTTCTGATTATTATTACTTCCACCCGTATTGCTTCCACTAGCCTTGTTAAAACCCTTCACTTTCATTCTTCTTCCTCTTCTGATCCTGATTATATTTGGTTACCGCATCGCTTCCACCTTCAGCGAGTATGGCTTTATCTGGTACTTCTGCGAATGTCTTTAACTGAAACAACGATACTTTGCTATACAACCAGGGCTTTAATCCTTATTCAAATATCCTTGCTTTCCTCTCATCCGTGTGTACCTGATATGTGGCAAACATTGCCAACTCGTTGAATCTAGCTGCATAATCTAGAATGGACATATTCCCCTATTTCAACTCCAGGAACTGAACCTCCAATTGGTTCTGCGAGCTGGTCAGGAAATACATCTCGAAAAACATCTCCTTGAACCTCGCCCACATGATCATACCTTCTCCTCCGCGGACTTTGTTGCTTGCCACCAATAACTGGCTTCAGACTTTAGCATAAACGCTGTAACAATGGCCTTTCCGGTCCCCTCTGACTCTTGCAACATCAAAAACCTTCTCCATCTCCATAACCCACATCTGAGCTTCGATCGGGTTCATGGAGCCTTTAAACTCTGGCGGTCCCACCACCTTGAAATCTTTGAACGTTATATTTGGTGGAGCTTGAGGTTGATTATTCATTGCTCCAGCTAGCAAGTTCACTAATTATTGAACGGGATTAGCATTGGCATTATTGTTGTTATTCGTTGACTCTTCTTGAGCTAGTTGACGGTGTTGTCTTCTTCTTGGAAGCATATTTCTGTTAAAATATATGCTTATTAAATCTCTATTAAATTCTCTAAATAGTTAAGACTTAACTCAACAATTTAATATAATTATTTAACACATTATCTCAAACAATTTTATATATTTATTCAAATCAAAAGTTTTAACATCAAACGATAGCATCACTGCTATTTACATCATCTATCCCGAGATAAAGAATCTACATAATTTAAAATATTCCTTCGTTCATAAACACATCGGAATTTACATATAAATACCAGATAAGTTTTTCACATAATTAAACAATTTCTATCACTGCCTATTAAGGCGCTGAATAGCCTTGCTACGTTCCTCTTCCATGATGTGAGACATTGTTCTACGATCCAGCATGTACGATGGTAGTCCTTTGAATTGGATTGGATACCTCAAAACTCGATCCCCGATCCTCATCCATTGCACTATTGAGTGTAGAGTCGTCTCCCCAAGCTTAGCCTTCTTTGCACGACCATCCTCTTCCGCAAGATCAAGACGACATGACTCTTACCCAAATCCTCTCTACTATGATCAGCCTTTATGAGTTTTCCTTCGCCCTTCTTCAACTTCTCTATCTCCTGGTCCTTGTCCTCAGTTTAACCCTTCTCGTGGACCAAATCCCATTCTACGTTTCCTAGTCGCGTGTGAAGAGTCACAACCTCCCTCTCCTTCTGCTCGAGGGTTATCTGTTGAATAATCGCACGCTCAGTCAAATCTTGGACAGTGTCACGTAACTCTATGTTACGATCATATAACTCGTCGTACATCTCAGCATCAATGGAGTGCGGAGGAAACTCCTCTTCTTCCTCTTCATCTTCTTCCTCAGGATCCTCCTTAGGATCAGTCTCAGGCTCATGCTCCTGACCAACAACAGTGATCAATGGAGATGTCTCTCTCTGTATCAACTGCTCCTTGACAACAAGAATGTCTCGGGGCTCCTACTCAGTAGGTACTCGGGGTTCCTCCTCCCCAGCTCGACTAGCTCATCCCACATCCGACATCCGCATAACATCATTACAAGTTTTAGTTACTAAGTCATACTAGTGAGCACATAATTTAACATATAAGCACATAAAGTCTTTTATTATCTTCCATGAATTAAAGAAATTCATTTCTTAGAACTCGATAGGAGTTTTCCATCACTATGTTCTTCCTATAAGGCTACTACCTAAGGTTGTTCCCCCCACCCAAGGTTCATAACCTACAGCTTTGATACAAACTTGTGACACCCCCAAATCCGGGTAATTTAATTCCATGGGATTTGGTGTTCACTGAACAAATATCATCTATCTATCTACCCATAATAAATGCAAATCATGCAATAGATAGAAATAAAATCCTCCCCATATGGGGTTACAACATCTGAATAATAAATACAATCCCAGGACAAACTAACCTTAAACATCTGTGCGGAAACATAAACAAATAATAAGTCTTAAACAATATCAAGTCTTGACAATAACATTCATAAAAATTAAATAACAAGTCTTCATCACTTATTAGCCTTGCCCTTGCCTTTGCTAATAGAAGGCTCATCGTACATTTCGTTCTTAACTGCAATGTTATTATTACGCAAGAATGAGCATGAATGCCCACAACTATAAAAATGAAATAACAATATATAATAACATGCGAGTGAATCAAAGACTTCTGAAATAAAAGCTCAACTTTTGAATCAAGAATGAATAACAAGAATTCAAAAGATTTCTGAGGGTCATAAGACCTTGAACTATGTCCTAGGTTATCAAGGGTTATACTTGAAACCTTTAACAATCATAAGACTATGGACTCTTCTACTCGTACTTAGGGGGATCAGCCCTTAGTACCAATATGTGCACAATATCTTAACGCTAATGCATAAGAAATCCCTATACAGGGTTGTTCATCTTAGTTTGACATTAGAGTCCGCACCAAAGGAAGTTTGGTATGGATAAATCAATAAGGGTTCTGAAATTTAGAACGTTCATCAACTATGGACTAGTCGAATCAAATAGGGGTTCACTAGTCTAACAAGGTTCAACAATAAATGATAATTAGATTGAATAATAATCTCGATAGGTATACAATAGAACAAATATTGTATAACAGAATCATACTTTAAAAAGATAATTAATCTTTAATATAACAATTGAACTTGGTTAATAATAATGAGAATAACTTGAATAATGATAACAAGTAGGGTTTGGAAACTTGCCTCGTGCGTGGATTACACGTTAATTAAACACGTTCCTTGAATTAATCCTACATATGATTTCCATTCACAACTATAGTTAATTATAACGTAACTAGTCATCACAAGTTCATTCTCTTTGTCTAACTTTGATTATGACCATACTTAGTCAAATTACTACATTCATTGTCACATAATTTACATCTCACGAACAATAAGCTAAATATGCATTCAATCATTCAATTTACACATAAATGTGTTGTTGACATGTTAAGAATTTATTTTAACACCTCATTATACATTTAACCTAATTTTATGTTCATTAGATTAAGTTACTATCACATTGCTAGACTTGAACATTTTAAAAATTTATTTATGGACCATTCTGATAAGTGGTATTTATAGCCATACATTAAACTTTCTTTCATGGCGCGTCATGTGGTGGTGGTTTGTGACATGATCATTGGCGCTGTGGCGCGAGTCATTAAGCATGGAGTTAGCATCACATGCGCGAGACTCAGCCAGCTTTACGAAATTCGCAAATTTTGCAGAACATGGCCAACAAAACTCTAATCAACTTATTTTTACACGAATTTAATTATACCCAAACATTATAATACATATATAACTATTACTTAACCCTTCTAGCATGCTTTTAACATGTTATAACAGATAATTTTGCATAATCAAAACATATAATTTACTGTTCTTGATTTTCTTGAGAGTTTTCAATACAAAACATGAAAATCAACATTAAAGGGTTCATTATAACACCAAATCTGTTTATTTGGAGTTTGATTCTTTTGTTTTAACATGCATAATTATGTACAAGTATAAATTTATGATATACCATATGATTGGCGTATCAAATTTGGTAATGTAAGGCCATATATTACATATTTTATACTATGTAATTTTGTAGAAAGTATATACGACATGTTTTATGAAACTGATGATATGGTTTATGCAATATATATAATCAAATACGATTTGATAACATTTATCATATAATCAACACATAATTGTTACTCCCTTTTCCATTACAAAGCTTTTACAGAACATAAAAGCCATTTTTATTGAAACACTTAAATAACGCAATAAAAATTGGGTTAAAGGAATTAACAAGAGCGTAGAGTATAGATTAGTAGGCTTAGATGCTTTTGAATTTCTCACTCTCAATCTCCTTAACAATCTCTAAATATTTTCTCTGACAATTTATCTCTGTATTTCTTTACTAGACTTAGAACAATAAAGAAAAAAAGAAGACGTATAACTTTTATAAAAGAAACTGAATGCAAAGTGGCCAGTTAACCCAATCATGGTTTAACTATTATTAACTCCCCATAAGGCTTCGTTTGGTTAAGTTTAATTGGTTCAAAATCATTTAATTTAATAAATCTCTTATACTATAGTTTAAATCATGTCACACCTTACACAATAATTCAAATATCTTATTTAATTTAATTTAAATATAATATAATAATTTATCATTAATTCACATCGTCACATAATAAATTTCTTATGTGGCCTTCGATTCTCTTCTTTTGACCTCCATGTTGGCTTCCAGTTGATGTGTTGTCAGACCACCTCCTTTT
Source organism: Panax ginseng (assembly GCA_020205605.1). Taxonomy (NCBI): domain Eukaryota; kingdom Viridiplantae; phylum Streptophyta; class Magnoliopsida; order Apiales; family Araliaceae; genus Panax; species Panax ginseng. The sequence continues at coordinate 66,417,855 of CM035145.1, read as the reverse complement.
CTGATTATTATTACTTCCACCCGTATTGCTTCCACTAGCCTTGTTATTTCCTTCACTTTCATTCTTCTTCCTCTTCTGATCCTGATTATATTTGGTTACCGCATCGCTTCCACCTTCAGCGAGTATGGCTTTATCTAGTACTTCTGCGAATGTCTTTAACTGAAACAACGATACTTTGCTATACAACCAGGGCTTTAATCCTTATTCAAATATCCTTGCTTTCCTCTCATCCGTGTGTACCTGATATGTGGCAAACATTGCCAACTCGTTGAATCTAGCCGCATAATCTAGAATGGACATATTCCCCTATTTCAACTCCAGGAACTGAACCTCCAATTGGTTCTGCGAGCTGGTCAGGAAATACATCTCGAAAAACATCTCCTTGAACCTCGCCCACATGATCATACCTTCTCCTCCGCGGACTTTGTTGCTTGCCACCAATAACTGGCTTCAGACTTTAGCATAAACGTTGCAACAGCGGTCTTCTGGTCCCCTCTGACTCTTGCAACATCAAAAACCTTCTCCATCTCCATAACCCACATCTGAGCTTCGATCGGGTTCATGGAGCCTTTAAACTCTGGCGGTCCCACCGCCTTGAAATCTTTGAACGTTATATTTGGTGGAGCTTGAGGTTGATTATTCATTGCTCCAGCTAGCAAGTTCACTAATTATTGAACGGGATTAGCATTGGCATTATTGTTGTTATTCGTTGACTCTTCTTGAGCTAGTTGACGGTGTTGTCTTCTTCTTGGAAGCATATTTCTGTTAAAATATATGCTTATTAAATCTCTATTAAATTCTCTAAATAGTTAAGACTTAACTCAACAATTTAATATAATTATTTAACACATTATCTCAAACAATTTTATATATTTATTCAAATCAAAAGTTTTAACATCAAACGATAGCATCACTGCTATTTACATCATCTATCCCGAGATAAAGAATCTACATAATTTAAAATATTCCTTCGTTCATAAATACATCGGAATTTACATATAAATACCAGATAAGTTTTTCACATAATTAAACAATTTCTATCACTGCCTATTAAGGCGCTGAATAGCCTTGCTACGTTCCTCTTCCATGATGTGAGACATTGTTCTACGATCCAGCATGTACGATGGTAGTCCTTTGAATTGGATTGGATACCTCAAAACTCGATCCAGATCCTCATCCATTGCACTATTGAGTGTAGAGTACGTCTCCCCAAGCTTAGCCTTCTTTGCACGACCATCCTCTTCCGCAAGATCAACACGACATGACTCTTACCCAGCCCTCCTCTACTATGATCAGCCTTTATGAGTTTTCCTTCAGTTCCTTCTTCAACTTCTCTATCTCCTCGGTCTTGTCCTCAGTTTAACCCTTCTCGTGGACCAAATCCCATTCTACGTTTCCCAGTCGCGTGTGAAGAGTCACAACCTCCCTCTCCTTCTGCTCGAGGGTTATCTGTTGAATAATCGCACGCTCAGTCAAATCTTGGACAGTGTCACGTAACTCTATGTTACGATCATATAACTCGTCGTACATCTCAGCATCAATGGAGTGCGGAGGAAACTCCTCTTCTTCCTCTTCATCTTCTTCCTCAGGATCCTCCTTAGGATCGAGCCTCGAACTCATGCTCCCCGACCAACAACAAGATCAATGGAGATGTCTCTCTCTGTATCAACTGCTCCTTGACAACAAGAATGTCTCGGGGCTCCTACTCAGTAGGTACTCGGGGTTCCTCCTCCCCAGCTCGACTAGCTCATCCCACATCCGACATCCAGACAACATCATTACAAGTTTTAGTTACTAAGTCATACTAGTGAGCACATAATTTAACATATAAGCACATAAAGTCTTTTATTATCTTCCATGAATTAAAGAAATTCATTTCTTAGAACTCGATAGGAGTTTTCCATCACTATGTTCTTCCTATAAGGCTACTACCTAAGGTTGTTCCCCCCACCCAAGGTTCATAACCTACAGCTTTGATACAAACTTGTGACACCCCCAAATCCGGGTAATTTAATTCCATGGGATTTGGTGTTCACTAAACAAATATCATCTATCTATCTACCCATAATAAATGCAAATCATGCAATAGATAGAAATAAAATCCTCCCCATATGGGGTTACAACATCTGAATAATAAATACAATCCCAGGTCAAACTAACCTTAAACATCTCGTAAGGAAACATAAACAAATAATAAGTCTTAAACAATATCAAGTCTTGACAATAACATTCATAAAAATTAAATAACAAGTCTTCATCACTTATTAGCCTTGCCCTTGCCTTTGCTAATAGAAGGCTCATCGTACATTTCGTTCTTAACTGCAATGTTATTATTACGCAAGAGTGAGCATGAATGCCCACAAGTATAAAAATGAAATAACAATATATAATAACATGCGAGTGAATCAAAGACTTCTGAAATAAAAGCTCAACTTTTGAATCAAGAATGAATAACAAGAATTCAAAAGATTTCTGAGGGTCATAAGACCTTGAACTATGTCCTAGGTTATCAAGGGTTATACTTGAAACCTTTAACAATCATAAGACTATGGACTCTTCTACTCGTACTTAGGGAGATCAGCCCTTAGTACCAATATGTGCACAATATCTTAACGCTAATGCATAAGAAATCCCTATACAGGGTTGTTCATCTTAGTTTGACATTAGAGTCCGCACCAAAGGAAGTTTGGTATGGATAAATCAATAAGGGTTCTGAAATTTAGAACGTTCATCAACTATGGACTAGTCGAATCAAATAGGGGTTCACTAGTCTAACAAGGTTCAACAATAAATGATAATTAGATTGAATAATAATCTCAAGAGGTATACAATAGAACAAATATTGTATAACAGAATCATACTTTGAAAAGATAATTAATCTTTAATATAACAATTGAACTTGGTTAATAATAATGAGAATAACTTGAATAATGATAACAAGTAGGGTTAGGAAACTTGCCTCGTGCGTGGATTACACGTTAATTAAACACGTTCCTTGAATTAATCCTACATATGATTTCCATTCACAACTATAGTCAATTATAACGTAACTAGTCATCACAAGTTCATTCTCTTTGTCTAACTTTGATTATGACCATACTTAGTCAAATTACTACATTCATTGTCACATAATTTACATCTCACGAACAATAAGCTAACTATGCATTCAATCATTCAATTTACACATAAATGTATTGTTGACATGTTAAGAATTTATTTTAACACCTCATTATACATTTAACCTAATTTTATGTTCATTAGATTAAGTTATTATCACATTGCGAGACTTGAACATTTTAAAAATTTATTTCTGGACCATTCTGCTAAGTGGTATTTGTGGCTACTTCACGGCTAGGCTTATTCTTGGCGCTGCGCATGCGGCTGGGCGTTATGGCGTGATCATTAAATATTTGTTATGAGTCATAAAGCATGGAGTTGGTGCCACGGGGTGAGACTCCAGTTTTTGTTCTGAAATTCGCAAAAATTGTAGAACATGGCCAACAAAACTCTAATCAACTTGTTTTTACACGAATTTAATTATACCCAAACATTATAATACACATATAACTATTACTTAACCCTTATAGCATGCTTTTAACATGTTATAACACATAATTTTGCATAAACAAAACATATAATTTACTGTTCTTGATTTTCTTGAGAGTTTTCAATACTAAACATGAAAATCAACATTAAGGGTTCATTATAACACCAAATCTATTTTTTTGGAGTTTGATTCCTTCGTTTTAACATGCATAATTATGTACAAGTATAAATTTATGATATACCATATGATTGACGTATCAAATTTTGTACGTAAGGCCATATGGCCATATTTTATACTCTATAATTTTGTAGAAAGTATATACGACATTTTTTATGAAACTGATGATATGGTTTATGCAATATATATAATCAAATACGATTTGATAACATTTATCATGTAATCAACACATAATTGTTACTCCCTTTTCCACTACAAAGCTTTTACAGAACATAAAAGCCATTTTTATTGAAAAACTTAAACAACGTAATAAAAATTGGGTTAAAGCAATTACCCAGAGCGTAGAGTTTATATTAGTAGGCTTAGATGGTTTTCAATTCCTCACTCTCAATCTCCTTCACAGTCTCTAAATATTTTCTCTGACAATTTATCTCTATATTTCTTTGCTAGACTTAGAACAATAAAGAAAATAAGAAGACGTTTAACTTTTATAAAAGAAACTGAACGCAAAGTGGTCAGTTAACCCAATCTTGGGTTAACTGTTATTAACTCCCCATAAGGCTTCGTTTGGTTAGGTTTAATTGGTTCAAAATCATTTAATTTAATAAATCTCTTATACTATAGTTTAAATCGTGTCACAACCTTACACAATAATTCAAATATCTTATTTAATTTAATTTAAATAAAATATAATAATTTATCATTAATTCACATCATCACATAATAAATTTCTTATTTATTAATTATGTCAAATTATTAAATCTCAATTAATTATTACATTAATTAAAATAACATTATGCTTAATTAAATATTTCATCTAATTCAATAAGCTCACATAAATACATACTTGAATAATAATTATTCTCCACATTAATTTAATAAGTATAACACATATAATTAAATTAATCTATCATAATTGCATCAATTAATTATTTAATCTAATAATTAAATCATGAAAAATATTTATTTAATCCAATAAATATTAAAATGAAATTACAAAAATCTAATTCGTCACAATATTATTCTATATGTGCATGCTTATACTATATATATATATATTATGCAAACATGCTTCGCATGTTAATTAATATGACGCGTATTTTATATATATATGTGAATGCGCACTAAACAAGACGAGACAAATTAATAATAAATCCCTCAAATATTTTATATTAAGTTGTAACGTTCAAAGATATTTGGAATATCGAACATCGCCTTCTAGCATGATAGAAACAATAGAGCATTGAATATTTAATATGAGTTTGTTGTGGACACATAAGGCAAGTATTAAATATTTAAGATGTTATTTTTATTACATATGATGTGTATAAGAAATTGAACATTACTGCTTTGTTGTGCACACACAAGGGCTGTAGTTTTCTCTTCACTTATATGAAAATGCTGGGTTTGACTTAACTTAAATCATTTTAGTTCGGATATGCACACACTTGACCATTATGATTTAAGAGGAAAAATACAAGGAGTTGCATAGTTGATGTAATTGACAAGAGTTGTCTACCTATTTTTTTTATATATAGTTTGTTGTGCACACACAAGGCTATATACATTTGAAATGGTATCATTATTGTCACTAGCAAATCTTTAATTAGATTTTGCCAAACTATATAAGTGAGGGTAATATAGTTTGATAAAAATAGTGGGAGATACCAATTTAAAACAAGACCTAATTTATTTTGGTAATTAATAATAGAATGTATGCTAAAAAATTGTTAAATACAAATTCATTTACAAGAATTTTACAATGTCTAAATTACTATCACTGTGAAGCATATTAGATGATATTTAACCGGACCGAATTAAACGGATTGGTTAAGGAATTTGAGAATAGTTCTCATAGCTAAAAAGCTATCTTATGTCCTTAATGCGCCTATCCCTGCAATGGTTGCAGACAATGCCTCTGAGGAAGAGATTGCTATTTTTAGAAAGTGGCAAGATGATACATAGTTGACTCAATGCATCATACTCGCATCCATGAGTACGAGCTTCAGCGTCAGCATGAAACTATGGATGCTCCTACTATATTCCTGCACATTAAGTAGTTGATGATGAGGACAGTATGACTGAAAGACTATAATTCAAGCGCTAACTAGGAGGCAACCTAGGAATTTTTATATTTATATGCTTTACTAGTTTATTTAGTAGATAGGAATTAATTTGGTTATTAAGTCTCTTACCAATCCAAGTGTTATTCTAATCCATGTTGTCTTTCTTAATTGTAGGTATTGGAGGTTCAATGGACAGGCAAAAGATTATGAAAAGGTTATTCAAGTCAAATTCAAGTGTGGTTCCCAATTTATTCCAATGTGTCTGGCCTATTCTTCAGACTTAGTAGACAAGGAGGAAAATGCTGTATTTTCAGGGAAGACCTCTATTTTAATTTTTCCTATCTTAGCCTTTGAGGACAATGTCTGTTTTAAGTTTGGGGGGCATTTTAGTGTCGTATTACATATAGTTAGTTATTTACATTGTAGTTCATATAGGTACATTTAGTTTTTTCATTCAGTTTCTTGAAATAAAAATATTGAAAAATTAGTAGTTAGTTTACTATGTTTATATAGCATTTAGTACATCTTGCATGAGTCCAGCTGTAAGACCCCAACTTTTATGAATAAAGATTAATTTTTATCGAAATATATTTTTGATTATTATGGTGTGGTTTTGATATAATGTTATAGTTGTGGGTATTATTTACAAATTTTGCAAAATAAGCAAGTGGTTATATAATATTCGATTGGTCGGGGAATATTCGTTTTAACAGGGATTATTCATATGACGACACAATCATTGGTGGACCCCACAACGAAAGTATTGTCGTAGTTAGAAAATGACAGAATTATCTTTTTATAAAAATAACGGCGAAAGTTTTACCATTAAACTGTTGAACTACCCGGTGGTAAAAGTACAATAATACGCGTGGTTGCATAATAGCACACGGTATTGATTATTGATGCTTACGTGAGAAGTCACTCAGTTATACTCAATTATTGCTACAGGAATTGCTGCATAATATCTTTCATATTATTGATTCAATTATTGTCACAGTATCATCTGCATAATATTTTATTTTTTAAATCAATAATTGAGACGACAAAGTTATTCATATTATTATTTGCAATATTGACAATGTCTAGAAGTTTTGTCAAGGAGAGGTTTGGTCACCTAATTGTGCGCCAATAAAGAGAAATCATTATCGGAAAGCCCCCTCTTTCCTGGGAACGACCTGGTTGTTAAATATTGTGAGTTATAATATTAATAATGAATAAGTTCGTGTTGATTAAAGATGAAATTGATTGCTCCATTGTGTTACGATTATTAGTGTTAGTAGAAATCGACATCTATTTTGATAATAATGGATGTCTGGAGGTTATATTGATCAATCGGGTAATTAATCGGACAAATAAGCAATTAATTGCTATAATTCACATACTTATAACTATATGTTCACATTTGTGTACTATTGATTCACATTCATGTACTATTAGGGGAGGTGGTGCAGGATTGATAAGACTTGCATGACTAAATTAAAAATAGAGGTATAGATGAAGGTACTATACTGTAATTATTTTTTTCACATGATTGTACTATTGATTCACATGATTGTATTATTGATTCACAAGACGTACTATTAGGGGAGGTGGTGCAAGTTTGATAATACTTGTAGGACTAAATAAAAAACGAAGAAAAAGATGAAGGTATTATACTGTAATATTTCGAGCCCCAAAACGTACAATTATTGAAATTATATTTTCCTATAAATAGAATCTCATTCTTCTTTCATTCTCACCAATTCACTAAAACTCACAGGAGCATTTATAGAGAGAGAAGCTTTAGAGATAAAGTAGAAGAGAAGTCTGATACCACGCTATTTCAGTATCCAGTCTTCTTCTGAGGTAAGGGATATTATTTTTTCAGTATTCATAGGAATAATATTGTCTTCCATACTCTGTAGTATGTGAGTAATATTATTTCGTCTCGTATTCCTGATTATACCTTCATTTTGTTAAAGTATTGCTTCTTTACTCCGTGAAATTAGTAGAATATCCTTGAAATTTGTGCTTCATCTAGTATCGTTTTGCAATGATATTTTCTGCACATTCTTGTTAAATTTTAAACTTTTCATGTCGGAGTACTGTCTATGAGTGGTATTCATTTTTATGGTACTATTCACAAAGTACTATTCATGGGGTACTATTCACAAAGTACTATTCACGTGTACTATTCATAAAGTACTATTCACGAGTACTATTCAGAAAGTACTATTCATGAGTACTATTCATGGGGTACTATTCATATAGTGGTTTTGAGAGAGAGTCACCATCTCTTGCTAGCATACAACTAGGGTTGAAGGATGTATGCAAAGCATTTAAGCTGTTTTTCGGTAATTGGTAATCTACGAACCAGGCAAGTCTTTCAGTTCCTATTTGTTATGTGAACTCGATGATTAACTGTTTTAAATCTTTATTGCAAATAACATGATGTGTTATATTTATGTTGAAAGCATGAAACGTTAAAGTCAACTTATGACTACGTTGATTGAGTTATGAACTCAATCTTTATAATTGTTATATGAACTGTAACATGTATGTTATGATAGTCCAATGTTTAAGAGCTATATGTTGAACATGTTATTATATGCTACGTGATGCATGAAAACTGTTAGATTTTGCTGGGCCGTCGAGCTCAACCTTGCAAATAACCATTTTTGCAGGTTAAGGATTGAAGATAACACTTTTGTGCTACTTGAATGAAGGGGATCAGAAATAATATATGAAGAATTAAATTTTAGCTAAAGTTGTTATTTCCTTTAACCATGATTAAGATTCATGAGATGTATTAAATATTTTATGATGTATAGTTTTATATTGAGTTGTAAAGCTAGAGTTAGAGTTATCTGATATGTAAAGGTTATCGGATTGAAATGTAAAATTTTATATGATAACAGTGATAAAGCGAATCATAAAATAAGATTGATTCAAAGACATGTAGTTGATAAAGGTTTTGATTCAGGAAATTAAAGTAAAGAAGACATAAAATTTTAAATTATTCCGCATTTTATAAAGTTTAATAACAAATAATGATGTCAAATCAGAAGTTAGATGTATTGTTAATGACCGAAGTCAAGAATTAAATTGTGTGAATTTTGGGGTCGTTATAGGTGGTATCAGAGTTGTAGGTTATAAACCTTAGGTAGGAGTATCGTAGGCTATAACCTTAGAGAAGAGATGTGAAGATAATGAAAAAATAAGCTCAGATAGAGTTTGATCAATAAGAAGTAATTTAAGAAATTTATAAAGAAAGTATTAAAACATGCGTGAGTGGATTCAAAGAAGAATCTTGCAGAGTTATGGGGTTACCCAACTCCAATAATAGGGATGTAAGGTGATGTCTATAAGAAGAGAATGGTAAGGAAGTTAAGAATGAAAGTTATAGTTAAGTATGGTACAGTTGTACTCTTTAGTAGTTGATGTATGGTATCTGGGCTAAACGATTCCTTCATAGAGCTGGGGTATATACGAACTAGCAACTCGAAACCTAGTTTAGTGGTTGTTTGTGGGAAACCACTCAGCGTACCATATTGAAACTGTTAGAGACTCGATGTGTACTAAGTATAGAAAATGGATACATATAATGAAAATGTGAAACTCGAATGAAATGTTTAGCAATATAAATGAAGTTAGAAATTCTTAAAGGAGGAATTGTTATATAAACAAGAAAATTCAGAGAAGAATCTTGAAGAGATATAAAGATAAGAAATGGAAGTTGCCTAACTCCAATAGCCAAGATAACGAATAATGTCGTAAATGATGAAAAAGGAAAGAAAGGGGATCGTAAAACAAAACGATCATTAGTTAAGAAAAGAATTTTAAAGGAAATGATAATAGAATGAGATCACGACGTGATCTATTTAAGTTATAAAAGAAGATGGTCTGTAATGTTTGAATAATTATAGCTTGATGCTATGAAGATAATGTACTATGATATAGTACGAGGTAAACTCACGAGGAGTTATAGATAATGTGATACGAGGAATTCATATTGAGCAAGTTAAGAGCAAGTTATAAGAAAGATAGAGTTAGGAGGGATTTCAATTGAGGACTCATGTGATGGTTGAGTTGTACAAATCTTTGTATGGGCGAGGGTTTTGTGCTTGCACTCAGTTTAGCACATTGATAATCATTGGAATGTTGGTGTTACGCTATCAGTGTATATGTGGCGAAAAGTTGATTCTTTTCTCATGTGTATATTTGATAGTTAGAAACTATTAAGATTAGTCAGATATTATTAGGATTAGGCGCGGTTCTTAAAATTAATGCATATGGTAAGTTCGTGACTCATAATAATATTGTATGTTTTGAACCCCTCAGCGAATGGACGCATATAGTCTGACTAGGATAAGTTCTTAAACTCATACTATTGTGGCAAGTTCCTGAACTTTCAATGTGCGGTAAGTTTGATGAACTGGGGGTATAATTAAGTGTGAATGGAGTATTGAGGATGATAGGAATAGATTGACCTATTAAGCAATGGATCATTATAGAAAGTGAAGTTGATGGTGGAAGAACGGGTATTCCAAATCTTCTAGCTATGATAGACTTCAAAATTTTGACATCAAGCTAAATTTGCACTATGTGCCTTTTTAAAATGATTTTTTACTCTCAACGTATGGTGACAAATGTGTGTGTGTGGACTTCAGGACACTGACACATCATTACCTATTGAGATATGATAACACTAAAACTGTTAAAGATTTTTGAACTATTTAAAGAATAGTCTATGCTAATTGTTTCGGCTAGACCAAAATGATTTGAAAATATGAAAATGTATTTTATATCATTAATGCATCATGGAACCTGGTGTAAAGATGATAAAAACCTTGGAGTTATCAATGCAGAATTTCTTAGTATTGGATGTGATATAAGGATCGTCAGCCCACTATGGTATGATGTAGTATGACAAAGTCACAAAATGACAGAATCCTCAAATGGGTTGTAAATACAGTACGGTATCATGACGTCATAAAAAGATTTTTGAGATATAGAATATATATATATATATATATATATGTATATATATATATATATATATGTATATTTCGATTGATTTCTGAATTGTTGTAGAAGTCTATACTATTTGATTCAGCAAGACGAATATTGAAAGATGTTCATGAAATTCAAGCGTTTCTCGAGAAGTTATGCCAAACTAAATTGTTTTGGTGCGGATTCAGATGTTGAAAAGATGAGGTGAACAACCCTGTAAAAGGGGACATGTTATCGGAGACAATGGTTCCGAAAGAAACGTATATAGTTGTTACGATATTAAGATGTAATAAGTTGTGCACGACGTAGGGGTACGATAGGCTGATCACCTAGAGTACTTGCAGAGAGTGTTTTCAGTCTGTGTGATTGCTAAATATTCTGTTAATGACGGTGTATAGTGGTGATGCACTGTTAAACTTGGGGAAAAATTCAAGATCCATATAGTCTTATGATTGTTAAAGGTTCAAGTTGAGATACTTGATAACCTAGGGACGTAGTTCAAGGTCTTATGACCTCTCAGCATGATTTGGAATCTTTTAAATTCCTGTTATTCATATCACTTCCCAATTATTAAGAAATTGTGGATGATTCTTATTATTTTGAAATCTGAAAGTGGAAAGGATGAGAAAATTAAGCAAAACATAAGAATTTCAAGAAAGAATTGAAATTCCAGAAAGAAGAGAAATGTGAAACTTTCGAGGATGAAATTCTTAGAAGAAGGGGTAAATGTAATGTCCCGAGAGTTTGATCGTATAGTATATGATAATGATCCTTAGAGAAAGATAATGAATGGGTTAAAGAATATATAATACTCAAAATATAATTGAGTCTAAGTAAAAGTTATGAAATAAAAACTTACAAGAATTTATTATCAAGAATGGTGGGAGTAGGAAATATAAAACCTATATTAAGGTATTGTGTTGAAGTTATTCAATGAATAAATTTAAGGAAAACCTGGGTAAGGTAGGGTTTTGGTGATTCCGATGATGGAATCCTTATAAGGGGGGAAGTATGTGACAACCCGAATTTTTATAAGTTATTAAAATAAGAATTTAATAATTAAAATTCTTATTATGAGATGTTTTGAGTTTGAGTATGTATATATGCATGTTACATATTTTGAAATATGTGTTCTGGTGTGAAGAGAAATATATATTCATATATTGGGAAAGCGAGGTTTAATAGTTAAGTTAAGTATTGAAGAAATTAAATAAATTTTGTAATTAAGTTTAAATATTTATTGAATTAAAAAATATTTTTAAATAATTTATTTATTGAGAAAATAACTAATTAATGAAATTGTGGTATAATAATTTAGTTACATGTCTGTGGTAATTAAGTTAAAGCAAAAGTAAATTTTATTCTTTGAAGATTTAATTTAATGAATGAATTAAATTAAATGAGTTGTTTAATATTAAAGAATTTTTTTTAAATAAAGTGATGTTTCTAATTTATTAATTAAATTAGACATATGTAATTATTTATTAATTATAAGTATAATTATAATAAAAATTATAAATATTATAATTACCATTATAAGTTATTTAAATTAATTAAGCTAAAGTCATTTAAATGAACTAAAATCAAGTGTGACAAAAGTAACTATATAATATAATGCTATTAAAATAATCTAGTATGAGGGAATTTTATGTAACCAAACATAGCCTTATGGCTTTTGGCCTAACATAACTGATGAACGTGGGGAGTCTTCAGTTTATTTCTAAGCATCTTTTATTTTTAAGCCAAGTATAGAGAGGGTTTGGCGAGAAGAAGAAACACAGAGATTTTAGAGAAGTAGGAATCATAGTGGTTTTGAGAGAGAGTCACCATCTCTTGCTAGCATACAACTAGGGTTGAAGGATGTACGCAAAGCATTTAAGCTATTTTTCGGTAATTGGTAATCTATGAACCAAGCAAGTCTTTCAGTTCCTATTTGCTATGTGAACTTGATGATTAACTGTTTTAAATCTTTATTGCAAATAACATGATGTGTTATATTTATGTTGAAAGCATGAAACGTTAAAGTTAACTTATGACTACGTTGATTGAGTAAAGCATGCTGATTGAGTAAGGAACTCAATCTTTATACTTGTTATATGAACTGTAGCATGTATATTATGATAGTCCAATGTTTAAGAGATATATGTTGAGCATGTTATTATATGCTATATGATGCATGAAAACTGTTAGATTTTGCTGGGCCGTCGAGCTCAACCTTGCAAATAACCATTTTTGCAGGTTAAGGATTGAATATAACACTATGTGCTACTTGAATGAAGGGGATCAGAAATAATATATGAAGATTTAAATTTTAGCTAAAGTTGTTATTTCCTTTAACCATGATTAAGATTCATGAGATGTATTAAATGGTTTATGATGTATAGTTTTATATTGAGTTATAAAGCTAGAGTTAGAGTTATCTTCTATGTAAAGGTTATCGGATTGAAATGTAAAATTTTATATGATAACAGTGATAAAGCGAATCATAAAATAAGATTGATTCAAAGACATGTAGTTGATAAAGGTTTTGATTCAGGGAATTAAGGTAAGAAGACATAAAAGTTTAAATTATTTTGCATTTTATAAAGTTTAATATCGAATAATGATGTAAAATCAGAAGTTAGATGTATTGTTAACGACTGAAGTCGAGAATTAAATTATGTGAATTTTTGGGTCATTACAGTTTTTTCCAGGGTTATATCTAAGAATAAATAACATCAAGAATTTAAACATTCCTTTAAAACTTTAATAACTGAATAAAGGTTATGAAGCAGCTTGAATAATAGGAATAATTCTTATTTCTATCATTTTAAGACATTAGTCACATACACTTTGAAATACTTTCACATACTTTCATTCTTCTACCTTTTTCATACATGTTTTGTCTAGATAGAATCATTAACACATACTTAACAATAATTGTTCATGTATAAACAAAACTTATTCACATAGAACATTTCAATCATAGAACAGTTCATTTCATAGAAACACCGAAGTGTTAAAAATTATGGCACAAGACCTCATACATTCTACCACCTTGTACAAATATCACACATTTGCACATAGATAAAACTTATCATGTTCAACATCTGAGAAAGTTTAAGAAACTAACATTCATATTAAACATGAATGAAGTTAAAAAACTTGCCTTAAGCACAACTACAACTTATAGTTTACGCTAAACTGTTCATTACAATCCCTATATAACACATAAGATAATAACACATACACCAATTAGTCATATACTTGACTTACGCATTGTTTTAAGCTTAACTTTAGTCATTATGGTTCATGTTTATAACCTAAGTTCACGTAACCATCCTTCTTTACCATTTTATAGCGTTATACCATACAGGAATGTCTTAACTCATACGATCATCATTTTTGATGATTTACACTCTTATATACTTCTGATAACTTTTCTTGGACTTAGCACACATCGAGTCTTTACTAGTATCCTGATGAGTGGGATTTATACCCGTGAATCTAATCCTTCATTGCTTAAGAAGTTGGTTATTCTTCTTAATTTATATAGCATTTATATCATTTTGTTATTATTTTGCTTAATCTATGTGTTGCAGGGCTAATTAGGTCATTTCCAGCTTTTAGGGGAAAAATGACAAATTTCTTGTCTTAGAGTGGTCTTGGTATCCCTTCACGGCAACGAAGACATAATTTTCATTATTTCAATGCCACTTACCTCATCGACCGAATATGTTGACTCAGGGCTGTTCTAAGGATAAAACTTGGCGCTGCATTGAAACCTCTGGTGCCCGGGCAAAAATTAGGTCTTAATGACCTAAAACCTAAGGAATTTATTATCATTAATCAGAGGTAACCTCCAACATCAGTGGAGATACATTAGGAGTATTTTTTTTGAAGCTTTTCGGCTTAGAAGAGAAAGAAGTTGGTCTTCAAGTACTCCAAGCTCATTGCAACCTTCATTGCTCGGACTCTACACGGAGAAGAGAAGAGTTAGAGCCAAAAAACTTCACAAAAGGAGTTTCCTTTATCCAAATCTTTCATTCATTTGTGTATTTTGAGCATGTTGAACACTTTGAAAATGTTAATTAGTCCCATAGTTATGAACTAATTACACTTCTAGGATTGCAATGTAACCTAATGATTAGCTTAAATGAATTTCTCTCCTAGTTATTATAATTAATCATTTTGGAATGGGTTCTTGTATTTCATGCTTATTTATTGGTTGCTTGACAAAGGAATTGATATAGGTATTAATGGATATTGGAAAATGGATGTTAATGCTTAACCCTAAAATACAATAACACTTGTTATGACTATGCCTATGGGAATGAGAGCATATATTGCATAATAGAATAGACATGTATCTATTTGCCTTGTGTAACCCTTGAGATTAAGCTTAATGACCCTTAGTCTAGTTATTTTCACCATAGAAATATTGTGATTCATCTAGCTAAGGGATGTTCATTTAATCGTCAAAAGAGGCTTATGTGTACATACTATTCTCGGTTGGCCATTCTTATGATTTGTTAGTAAAATGGAGAGTTAGGAGATTAGGCAAAGCATTAGGGGAGTTGTAATCCTAGCTTTACTTACTTGTTACAACTCGATCTCTTAATTTACTGTTTTAAGCATATAGTTTTTAACACACCATCTTTAATCACTTGTTTAGATAAGATTGTATTATTTCAATTTTAGTATTTGATTAGCTTTAACACTTTATCCTCATGGGTACGACACTTATCTTATCACTGTATTACCTGTTAGACCGCGTATACTTGCGTGTGTTTAGTGATTGGTAATCCGATCAACAAGTTTTTGGCGTTGTTGTCGGGGACTTAGTATTATTTGTTTATCAATATTAATACTAATTCAATACGATCTTAATTTAATCTGATATATCTGTTTAATCTTCTTCTCAAGTACTATTGACTATGTATGCCACCTCGCAGGAATCAGAATATAATACCTCTTGATCCCGAGGTAGACAGAACTTATAGACGACTGAGACGAAAAAGAGCTCAGGACATACCTACTCTAGTTATAATGGCTGAGGAAATTCAAAAATCTTTATGGGAGTATGCAATGCCCCACATCGCAGATTTATAAGAGAGCATTCTAAGGCCCGCAATTCAAGCTAACAACTTTGAGATCAAGCCAGGAACCATTCAAATGATACAAAATAATTTTCAATTCGGAGGGTTATCGAATGATGACCCGAACGATCATTTGATTAATTTCTTGGAAATCTGCGATACCTTTAAATGCAATGGAGTGTCCAATGATGCTATCAAACTTAGTCTATTCCTATTTACTCTTCAAGACAAAGCTAAGAGTTGGTTGCATTCACTTCCGCCAGGTTCGATTACCACATGGGCTAACTTGGCTCAAAAATTCATGGTGAAGTTCAATTCGCCCGCCAAAATAGCCAGGCTCAGACATGATATCACATCCTTCGTGCAGTTTTAATCTAAATCTCTCTTCGACTCGTAGGAGCGATTCAAGGATTTACTGAGACGATGTCCACACCATGGATTGCAAGAGTGGCTTCCAATTCAGACCTTTTCTAATGGCTTATCTGGGTCTACTCGTTCAATTATAGATTTTGCATCTGGTGGGGCCTTCATGTCAAAACATCATGCTAAAGGGTATGACTTGGTAGAGACCATGACTGCTAACAATTACCAGTGGTCTAATGATAGGTAAGCACCTAGGAGAGTGGTAGGGGTGTATGAGGTTGATTCAGTCATGACACTGTCTGCTTAGGTTACGGCTCTTACCAAAAGATTTGACGCAATGGGAGTGCAAATAATGCAAAACGTGCAAAGTGTAGCGTTGCAATATGAATTGTGTATATGGAGCCACCCAACTAATAAGTGCGCCATTAGTCTTGAATCAGTTTAGTTTGTCTCAAACTACGAGCGGCAACAAAATTCCAATCTTCATACTCGCTACCACCCTGGACTGAGAAATCACCCAAATTTCTCATAGACCAACACTAACAACAACCAAGCCCAAACATATACTGCCAGTCCAACATATTTAAATCCTCCTAGTTTTTAAACTCAGAATCAATATAAACAACATCCAAAAAGTACTTACCAACCCCCACCTCTATAGGACAGAAAGTCTTGTTTAGAAGATCTCCTTTCGAGATACATTGCTCAGAATGAAACAAGGAGCAATAATCAAGAAGCATCTGATAAGTGGGTTTTATAACCATGAATCAGTTCCTAATTCAAGTTTAATCGGTGTTAATTCATTGTTTTCATGTTTGTTTTTACTTGCTTAGTGTTATTTTATGTTTAGGTTTGGTGGTGTTGGGATTGATCAAAAAGGGTGGATTTAAGGTGCATTGTAGCAAGCAAAGGACCAAAACAAAGTAGTTAACAAAAGCCATGCCCACCGGCCGGGCGTTTAAACAACACCTTTCGCTTGATGCGGGTCAAATCGTCGAGACATAAGACATGCACGTGGGAGCCCTTTACAAAGCTAAACCCCGCTTGAAGCGGAAATCTGAAACTAGAACAAGTTTTTGATGCATTTTTTATCGAATTTTGATACCTTTTTGACTCCAAATTTGATTGGGTTTGCTCCTAAGCTAAAAATTAAACTTGTAACCTATAAATACATGATGAGAGGCATAAAAGAGAGATATAGGTTAGATTAGAATGATGATTCCATTAGATTAGATTATAGTAGATTAAATCAAAACCCTAGTTCTTATTAGATTTGGAGATTGAAGCAACTTGGAGACCATTGAAGATTCAAAGTAGGAGCAAGGAGGGAGCTTCAAATTTGCAAACAACAGATTCTATCTTCTTATCTTCTTCTATCATTTCCTTTTAATGATTATTCAATTGTGGATTCTTAGTTTTAATTCAATAATCATGAACTAATTCTTTGATTAAGATTACAATGGATCTTATTGTGTAGTTTATTTTAATATGGTTCACTATAAATTATTATGTTCTATTATGAGGATTGTCTATTGTGATTTGGACTTCATTGTTTAATTGATTGGCCATCAATTACCGTGATAATCTATATGAACTCGAGAGATGAAGTATTGATTTAGATCTGATCATGATAGCACGTGTTTGTGATTTCTGTATAGATGAAATTGATGATTCGTGTTTAGGATAGAGATATGCCTTTACGCCATATGTAATCTTATAGAGAACTTGTGCTTTAAATCCTTTTTAATTGTAATTCACAAACAGATATAGTGGATTAGTTCATTAGGGTGTCTTGCTTAATTTTATCATTTGTAGATTTAAGTGAGTATGTGTATTATGCACCGAGAGGTGGTTTTTTCTACTTTAGTGTTCTTGATTAACAATTCAGGATAAATAATAATTGATGAGAAGTTTGTTAACCTAAATGAAGCAATAAGTAAAGTTGTGATCTTAAATCTCCGTAATCTTAATTTAACTAGTGGAATTTAATACTAGTTTAATTATATAATTTGAAATTCATTCATTTAAATAAGATCGAATTGGTTATGGAATAGTACTTGGTGATTTTTATTAAACAATTCCTCGTGGGAACGATACTCTACTTTCACTTTATTACTCGTTGACCACATATACTTGCGTGCTGTGCGTAACTAGATTTTATCGAATAAGTTTTTGGTGCCATTGCTGGGGAATTAATTTAATAATTATTTACCAATATGAATTTCAATCAAATTAGTCTTAATTTAAACATTTTTATTTTTATTTTTAATTCTCTTCCTATATTTTTATCTTTTCAGGTACCATGGATGACTTTGCGTATCAATGGCCATACACAAACATGACTCAATCAAGGGAAACATAGATTGATGGACTTAATAGATTTTTTGTAGAGTCAGTACAAATTGAGGCAAATTCGAAGACGTTGGAGGTTATCGTAGCCCAACGTAGTCGAAGAATGGCAAACATGACTCAACCAAGGGAAACATGGATTGATGGACTTATTCATTTTCCGTAATATCAACACAGATTGAAGAACTTTCGAGGATGTTGGACGTTATTGCAGCCCAAAGGACTCGAAGGATGGTAGTTACGTGTGACTATTGTGCTGGAAACCATCAAAGTCATCAATGCACTGTCAGTTTTGAACCGGTACAATATAGTGGTGATTACCTCAACAACTATATTGATCCTAACTATCACCAAGATTGGGGGTATCACCCGAATTTTGCATGGAGCTACAATTATGATGACCAATATTACGCTCCAAATCCATCATACAAACCGGAATTTTCATGTCCACCTCCATTGCCACAAGAAGAAAAGCCAAATCCGATGGATGTAATATTGAAGGGCATAGCAGACCTAGAGGAGATGAGGATTAACCAAGAGCTGTCAACCCAAAATTTTAATAATCAGATGGAACAACTCGTCACTACCTCAACCAATGGTCTTCAATATATGGCTTCCGAGACTGAAATAGAAAATTCAAGGCTGGTAGAATTATTGTCCAAGTTCATAGCAAATGAGGATAAGATGAGTAATCAAGCGAGGTGAATGCAGAATCTTACTGATCAGATAGAGTAAATTACCAAATCTGTAAGCAACTTTCCTCCAAACACTTGGCTTTATGACATGGATGACGAAACTGACGGAGAAACCGAATCAAATCTGTGACTGAATAAGCCACAAGATATCGAAAGTGTGGAGACAATTGGGGATAATGAAATAGAGGTCGACAAAGATCTAAATGGGTCACCACCAAAGATCAAAAAGTCAGTCAGATTTATAAAATCATGCCCAATTGGTAGTCATGTCGTCGGCGAAGCTCTTGATGACATAAGAGCGAGTACAATTTTGAATACATGGTGGGATGAGAAAGAGAAGATAGACGAAGAGCTCATTGTGTGTGACAAGCTTCCATGCCCCAAAGTTATCACATACACAATGGAGAAAACACCTAGCTGTGGGACGTTCTTTATTGAGATCACTCCAAATCAGAGCATGCTAGGTGACTTTGATGAATTGGCCATCGCCTGTGGGAATCTCCAAAAGGACAATTTGTTACTGATGGATGGAAGGTTCCTCAACTTTGAAAGAGGAATGTGATAGCGTTGACCAGACAAAGTCTGGCTGAAGGACTATAAATCAAGCGCTTATTGGGAGGCAACCCAAGATTAATTTTTTTTTTAGCTTTCATATTAGTTGATAGATTTTTTTTCATTTTTTAGGATTTAATAAGTTTGCTTCTTTTGTGTTCATAGGTTTGTTAAGTCCAACTCAAGTATGGTGCCTGATTCATTACAATGTGTCTAACCTATTCTTCAGACTTCGCAGACAAGGAGATAAATTGTTATATATCAGGGAAGTCCTCTCTTTTAATTTTTTCCTATCTTAGCCATTGAGGACACTGTCTGTTTTAAGTTTAGCGGTATTTATCATGTTTAGTATTATTTGGGCAATGTTTTGATGGAATTTGATTTTGGCCAATTATAAGTGGGTGGTTGATATTGTTAACTCTTGGAGAATTGATAAGCATGCTTAGTCTATATTTTAACTAATTAGTTGGTTTTCACAATACTTGCGAAATTTTTAAAAAAATTTACAAATATCCATTTGTTTAGCTAGCTGGGATTGAATTTTTTTGGCTAAATGCTTATGAAAGATACCATTGCAACTTGAGAAATCTTATTTGAACATCATTTGAAGTGAAAATTAGGCACTCATATAAGTTTGGGGGAAATCTTGGGGTATTTATGAAATATATATATATATATATATATATATATATAGTAATTGAATTGTGTTTATATGCGCTCTCTTGTTCTTCTATCTTAATCTCTCCTTCCGCCCCAAATGGTATCAGAGCCAAGTTGTTGCTTGTTTCTAAATGATGAAGTAAGATCTATTTAATCAACTTTTCTTTTTAGATTTCAAAACATTCTTCTTCTCATTATTCCAAAGTCACCCAAACTGTCTGTTGCCCACCTAGTTCGCCGCAAACCTTTTGTAAGTCTCCAAGTGTGAGCAGTGTCGGGTTTAAGAACATAGGTATGAGTCATAATGATAGCTAGGGTATGAATGGAAGAATAATGCTTAAGAATTATTTTTGAAAGAATTAAAGATGAGTCGATTATTCAGATCTAGCTCTTGATTAGTAACCTAACCCGACTTTGCCTCTGCTCCGACGTATAGTTAACCAAGAAGAACATAGTTATGAAAACATAAGTCAAGTGCTCCATGATTGGAACATACCCAGAGTTTATCCTAGAGAAATTTATCAGTCAACATTTTTAGATAACTTTAAAACTGATTATAATGTTAAGACAGTTGAAAAGGTTTATGCAATTAACAAAGAATATGAAAATTGTAGTCTTTTATCTCCAGATGTTATTAAAAAACATAGAAAAAAAGGGTTATAATTTTATTCATATAGGTCTTGTTCAAGTTGCAATTAAACCACTTAACATCAAAGGAATTAATTTATGTATCTACCTTTGTCTTAGAGACGCTAGATTTTTGAATTATTACCCTAGTATTATTGGAGCTATGGAATCAAGTCTGCATAATGGTCCTATCCATTTCATTTGCTTTCCTAATTTCACCCTTAGCCTCAGTTATCAAAATTTATTAAAAGCTTTAACATTAAATATTAAAACTGCTGGTGAGATTACTCAAATGATTGAAGGATCTCAGCCTATTGCTTTAATTTACAGGATTTATTATAAGACTATGAAGTCAAACTTGAATGTGCATGCTGTTAATAAAAGTCCTAGAGATCAAACAATTTTAATTCAAAGCTCAACTAGTGATGCTAATGTCCAGATCCCGAGAACAATTCTCTGGAAGGATATTACTCTACCTAGTCTATGGACTTTACCAAATGAGTTACCACAGCAGCCTGTAGTTAACAATTCATTAAACATAGAAAATATTAGATAGTTTTCAGACGGAACTGTTAAAATTAGTTTTGAACGTACTAGAAATCCAGTCATAATAGAAGATATTTCAAGTTCATCAACACCTTCAGTTATTCATACTAGAAGAGACACTGAAGTTCTTAGTAATCCTTCTATTAAAGACATTAAACTTAAAGGAATCCTTAATCAAGGTCAAGCGAGTCACCCCTACTACACCCAGGATGATCCCGTTGAAGAAGAAAGCTCTTCTTCTCCGACATCTTCTGAGTTTCCAACTCAATCTGATTTTAATGCCCCTATACATAACCAATTAAGAGTTATTACAAAAGATTTTGTATTAAATTGGGAAGAATTAGTCAAAGATTTTAACTCTAAGTCTAATAAAGAAAAAAGACATCTATTTAGATCTAATCACCCTACTGAAAAGGAAAGAGTTAAGATAGTTAATAGATGGAAAAGATTTATTAAATTTGAAGAAATAAACATTACTTTTTATGATTGGTATGAACAATATCAAAGTAAATGTAATGTTATTACTAAACTCAGTGGGTTAAAGAAGATAAATCTAAAACTACTTCTAGTCATCCGCCTTTAGAATCTATTATTATTATGGTAAAAAATACTTTAGTCATAGCCAGTCCTTTTAAAATTTCTGATAATATCAAAGATGCTAAAAAAATCATTGAACAATTAAATTTCAGTAATCAATACATAGCAACTGTTGGTAGACAACTTGATAGAATTGAAGAAAAATTTGAAGAAACCGCTATTAAAAGGCCTAATTCAAAAATTGAACAACCCTTAATAAAATTACCAAAAAATAGATATAAGTTAGGTTTACCTAATCAAGATAATGAATTCACTCATGCAATTGATAAACTATTTAAAAAACTCAAAAATGAAGCCAGTACAAGTGGCACTATTGCTCTTATTGATCAAGTGGAATCTGATAATGAAAGCAGTAGCTCTTCTGAGCAGTCTAATACTGTTTCAGAGTTTAATGATCAGCTCAACAAATTAACAGTTAACAACATAAGTATTTCCAGAAATTGGTACTCTAGACCAACTCCTCCGGATCTACAGTTCGAAGAGAGAAATCTAGATAAACAATTCTCTGTTTCATCTAATAAAATATATGAATGGAATATTGATGGATTTAGTGAACAAGAAATTCTTAATAAACTAAATTATATGTCTATGGTAGCTAATAGCTATATTACAAAAATTCAACCATCATCTCTCAACCGGACATATAGTTGAATTAATAGCTAGTGGGATTTCTTGGTATTCTTAGGTCTTGGTGGGAAAAACATCTCACGGAAGAAACTAGAATATCAATTATTCATGTTATCCAGATGGACGATGACGACAATCCCATCTTTGATGAAGATGTTGGTATTGGTCCGCCAGATGGAGTTAATACGTTAATTTTCACCATTATTAAACATTTTGTTGGAACTCCTAGTAACATCACTAAAAGAATTCATAATCAGCTTAGTAACCTCACTTGTCCCACCCTAAGTGATTTTAGGTGGTATAAAGATGTATTTACTTCAAGAGTTATGATGCGCACTGATAGTAATAAACCATTTTGGAAAGAAAAATTCGTTAATGGTTTACTTTCTTTGTTTGCACATAAAGTTAGAGAAGAGTTGAGTAAAAATTTAGGATATATTGATTATGATAATTTAACTTACGGTGATATTATAAGTTATATTCCAAAAATTGGATTAAAAATGTGTATTGACTTTAAATTAGCTAAGCAAGCTAGTAAAGATAAAAATAAAGCTAAATACGAGTTAGGCACCTTCTGTGAACAATATGGTTTACCCCCTGTTGCTCCATCTAGAAGAAAGCACAGACACAAGCATAAATATATTGAGTCTCAGCATAAGAGTCATAAACGTCGTAAAAAGAGATATAATCAAGATAAAAATAATAAAAATAATAATCAAGATTCTTATTATAAGAAACCTAAGTCAACGCACAAAAAATCAACTAAAAATCAAAGAAATTTGATAAAAGTAAAATTGTCTGTCACAATTGTGGGCAGAAAGGACACTTTAAAAGTGAATGTAGAGTAAAGAAAAAGTTATCCCAGCTGAAGATACTGAACAATTGTTAGAATTAATAAGAATTGAAAACAGTGTCAGTAATGAAGAAGCTTCTGATATTCCAGAATCTTCAAGCAGCATCACTTGTAACGATGAATCAGATAGTGATAACGAAGTTACAGTATGTACTGATGATTATAGTAACAACTGTTGCAGAAGATTAAATGTAATTACCAAAGAAGATGAAGAAAGTTATTTGTTAATTGACTTAATTAGCAAAATTACTAATCCAGATTTAAAAATTTAGTACACAAAACAATTAAAAGATTTATTAACAAAAGATAAGAAAATTACTGATAGGGTTCTTAAAGCCAAAGAGAAACCTATTTTTAGTCTTAATAAAACGCTTGAAAGATTTAAGTCCCCAATTAGAGAAGTCACTCTCCCTGAATTAAATCAAAAAGTTAATAAACTCAAAAGAGAAATTTCTAATTTAAAATTAGACGTTACTAATTTGAGAAAAGAAATTGAAGAAAAAAAATCTGACCTTCAGGTTCACGATTCTTCTTCAAGTGAAGAAGATCATGACTTACCTGAATCTTCAGGAGTTAAAGATGAGACTGATCTTTTCGTTCAAGGTCTTTCTCTTAAAAGAATTAAAGATATCACCATCCAAAAATGGTATATCTCTATTAATTTAGTTATTGATAAAACTTTCTCGATACAACTTCCTGCCTTGGTTGATACTGGTGCAGATCTGAATTGTATTCAAGAAGGTCTTATCCCCACTAAGTATTATAAAAAGACTAGTGAAAAACTCAATTCAGCTAATGGTAGTCAAATGGAAATAAAATAGAAATTACCTAAAGTTCATAGCTGTCAAGATAATATTTTCTTTAAAACCTCATTTGTTTTAATTCGCAATCTTACAGATAAAATAATTTTAGGATTACCATTTATATACTTATTATACCCATTCACTACCAATAATAAAGGATTAAGCTGTGAGCATTTAGGAAAAAAGATAACATTTAAATTTCTTATTAAACCAAATGAAAGAGATTTAAAGTTTATTCAAGAAGAATCAATTTCCAAATCGGTAAATCTATTAAATTGCAAAGTTACCCAATTAAGCTTTTTAAAGGAAGAAATTAAATACAAACAAGTTGAAGAGCAACTTAAGAGTAAAAGAACAAATTGTCAATTTAAAAAATTACTTACAAGATAATTTGTGTTCTGATTCTCCCAACGCCTTCTGGCATAAGAAGAAGCATGTAGTCAGACTACCTTATGCTAAAGAATTTAAAGAACATTTAATTCCCACTAAAGCTAGACCAATTCAAATGAGTCATGAACAAATGGAGTTGTGCAAAAAGGAAATCAATGATCTCCTTAGTAAAGGTTTAATTAGACATAGTAAATCACCATGGTCTTTGTGAGACCCCAAATTTTATGAAATAAAAGTATTCAATTTTTTTTCTATTTTGGTAAATAGCACGGTATTGATTATTGATGCTTATGTGATAAGTCACTCAGTTTTGTTTTATTGGTATTATTAATGTAATAAAATAGAAAAGCTTTTTATATAAAACAGAATACTTTTATAAAGTTATTCTATAAATAGAATATATTATATTCTATTGTGCATAGTGTTTTGCATAGTAAAATCTTTTATAAAGTTATTCGTTTTATTAGATTATAAATAGAATATATATTATATTTTATTTAAAAGATTTTGCTTTAAATATGGGCAGTCAGATTAAAGTAAATCAATCTGGACCGTTCATGAGTTAGTTACTATGCATTCCATTTTTCTATAAATAGAAGCTCATTCCTTCATTATTTCTTACGAATTCACTGAAACTCTGGAGAGAAACTATAGAGAGAGAGTTCTTCTTCTATAATCTTGGCGTATTTCTTTAGAGTTTAAGAAAGCTTTGAAGCGTAGTGCAAGTTTTCTTCAAGTATATTCCTTCTCTACCGTCGAATACTTTTCTTTTTAAGGTAGGGGATATAATTGTCGTATAAGTAAAAGATATTATTATTATTTATTATTACATTGGAATAACTTTTGTATCTGCGGACTACCCTATACCGGTGAAATTCTTACATTATACCATTCTTTATTATTATGTTGGAATAACCTATTTATGCAATCACCGCATACATGGTGAAATTCTTCTAATATTCCGTTCTTTATTATTACGCCGGAATATCACGTACGTAAGCGTTCTGGGGACTGGTTCCATTATTTATTATTACAGTGAATATCCAATTATGTGCATTTACGCCTTTACTGGTTTCCATTATTTATTATTACTGTTGAAATATCCTCGTCATGCGCTTTATGCTGGACTGGTTCCATTATTTATTATTCCGTTGGGAATAACCTATCGGTGTAACATCCCCAAATCCGGGTACTTTTTACCATGAATCTGGTATACTAATTCTATAATTATTGCGGAAGATATAAACATAAATTGTTTATACATTAAACTTTTACACATCAATCCCAAGGTCTACAACCTTAACTTAATACATACATTCAATATCTTAAATGTTTACAATACTATTTTTGTCAGAAGATTTAATAAATCTAATTGCACCCTAATTTAGTCTAGCACTTTGCCTTTACTTCTGTCTTTACTCGAGCTTTCCTCTAAATCTGAAAATTTTATCACGATATAGCAAGGGTGAGCAACAAATTTGTCCAGCAAGTTTAAATTTATTTGAGGATATATCATGATTGAAAGAATTGAACAATAAGCTAGCTAACTTTCAACAATATAAACATTGTGAAAGAGCATGAACAAATTTTCTTAGCTGAACAACCAAGTCAATAAAAATGAATGGTCAAGCATAAACATGAACAAATTAACTGAACCAAATGGTAATGAAGGTGATTAGCCTTTCATACCTGATGAACATTTACAATACGCATAACGTGCGAATCAATAATCAATGACGTGAATAATCAACAACAACTATTCACTAACATGCTTTGAACATACAACTCAAGTTTGAGTTAGGGAAAACTTGCATGTACCGCTGATTACCGCTATGCAATCTAATTTAATCTCTCACAAAAGACCTATCAGTATAAGATTGAGCTTTTAGTTAGTATAACATAGCTGTTGGCTCATAATACTATTACTTTATCCATAAATTATCTAACACTTAATCAAATATTAGATATCATCTTAACACATCAGTATTATTATCATCCTTTGATAATTCTTTAATCACTATATCATATACATTATGATTTAACACTTTAATAAGTCAAATATCAAACCAACAACCTGGATTTCAAATCCAGCAAGCTGGATTCCAAACCCAGTAACCTGGATTCCAAATCCAGTAACCTAGATGGTCAATCCCATAAACCCAACTGCAATCCAGCAGACTGGATTTCATATCCAGTAACTAGATTGCAATCCAGCAAGCTAGATCCAACAAATCTTCAGTTCAGTAAACTTCTTTTCAATCCAGCAAGCTGGATTCATCAGATTTTCCAATCCAACAAGCTGAATTCCATATCCTTTTTACGAAAATACTAAAACAACTTATTATTTTTCTATCCTTTGACCAAACACATATACATAAATTCCATACACAAAAAAGTATTTTTCCAAATTTTTCTAACTTCCTTTGGTATTTTTCAAAAATCATTTTTAGTTAATTCCTTAAAAAATTAGCCCCATCACGCTTAACTCCAAAAATTCCCATCTTTTGACACAATCTTATACGTGTTAACGTGACACTCTAGTTTAAATTTTGTGGCCATCGGAGTTATAGAACTCCGGTTATAGCCGTTTTAGTCGTAAAATTACCAAAATTGAAATGGTCATAACATGGTCATTTTAAGTTGGAATGAACTCATTTTTGGACAGGAGGTACTTAATACCATATATTTTCATGTCCCAAAAGGCCGAAAGTTTTCTCACAATTTAAATTGCCGAAACAGCCCCTAGAAAATTCTTCGCAGCAGCTATTTGGCGTTTTACATTTTTGGAGTCCTTTGGTAAAACTTAAATAAAATGAGATCTATAACTCCAATTAACGATCCGTCAATTTTGTTGGATTCGTATCTTTTCGATATACAATTTTCATCTATCACAATCCATATTTGGACATGTTAAGCTCCCGGATATTATCTCGGAAGTGGCTGGTAAAAACTGTTGTTCTAACAGTTTTCTTAGCTTTGAGGAGTTTGGGATAACTTCCATAACTTGCTCATTATTCAACCTAATTGAGTGATTCTAAATGGATTTTATCCTTAATACATAGATATAGCATCCCAAAAAGATAAATCACAAATATCCATCATAGATTTCAAAAAATCAAAAGCTAGTTCACACTTTCAAGTTTAAGCTTTCCAAAAAATTCTATTTTTCTATTCTTTTTGATTCCAACCAAATCAACACCCAATATGGGTAGATCTATACATAAAACACTCTAAATCATATAGATCTAAGATTTTTGTGTTTTGAAACCTTAGATCTTTATTCCATCAAAATAACTTAAATAAAAGGATAACTTAGGTTTGGTTTTATACCTTTGATTTCATGACATATCTTTTTCTTCCAAACTATGTGATGGATCTTGGATGGCATGGAAGATCAAAATATCCCCTCCTCTACCTCTTGTGGCTGTCGAACTCTTAGGCTCTCTCTCCCTAGTTTTGTTTTTGATAGCTAATAAGAAGTAATAGGATGAGAGAGAAATGAAATTGCTTTTATGGTTTAGTAAAAATAAATATGTAGATATATTTGTATATCTCATATTAATCTCCCAACAACTCCCTCTTGCTTTCTCTTTCTTCATCATTATAAGGTTGCTTGTAACTTTGGTTAAGAATGTTGGTTAAATAAATGAGTGACACATGGAAGAGTTGGTTACCCACTAAAGTAAATCATCATCACATTCATCTCCCCTTCTCTCCTCTCTTGTATGGGCTGGCCATGTGGCATTATTATCCTTAAAAATTGATTTCTTTTTAATTCTTATTTAGCATATTAAATGTCCAATATGCCCCTCCTTAATTGGGCCAACAATTGGGTTATCCAATAATTCATCTAGACTTTCAAATTAACAATGTTTGGGCTACAACAAATAACATCTTCCAACACTTCTTATTTTACCATTCCCTAATTATTTAATTAGGGTTTTTATTTCCTCAATTATAACATAAATCCTTACTCATGTACATTTATTTCCTTAACCCAATTAGACTTGCTATAATTAGGTTATAAAATTAATTAGTTGAGATATAAAAATTAAATCTCTTAGAATTAGTATATGTATTTATATACTAATATTCTCCCATATTATAAAATCTTAGGTTATTTAGTTATCACACCTAATACATATATATTAGGTTACATAACTTAATTCTTAATTCACTTACTCACATATTCATACAAAATAATTTAATAAATTGAGACATGGTCCACAATTATTAGATTAGGTCACTAGTATATAATTAAAATACTAGAACTACATGCACATAATCTTATGAACTCATACTCTAAACATATACCTCATTATCAGACTATCACTTATAGTCTATCAAATCATTCAAGTTCTTCTCCAAAAATTTTGAAATCCTTAAAATTCCTTTACAAAAACGTCAAATCCATACACTTATTTTATGTCTAGGTTTATTATTTAACCTTTATTTAATCTTTTAATATTTTATAAAATTGTCCAAATTTTCGGGTTGTCACGATCGCGATCTATCGCATGCATGGTGAATCATACATTATTCCATTCTTTATTATTCTGTTGGAATAATCTGTCTATGTGGATTACCACATGCATGGTGAATGATCCTCTGTATTCATACGAATAGTATTTTCATTAAAAAGGGGTTTCTGCCGGGGGCAGATTCATAATTTTCCCGACCCTCAAAAATTCTGGAAAAATTTGAAATGATAATTTAATGAGTTTTCTAAATTGTGTCCAAAAATGGTGATTTTTGGATGTATAGATTAAGAGTTATAGTTTTTTTGGGAAAAGACTATTTTAAAAGTAAACTCCTATAACTCCTTGTGGTTATCTCCAAAATTGGTGAAATTTTTATTGGGAGTACATGTATATAACAGGAGTATACCCTATAAATTTCGGAATTTTTGGACAAAAATACAATTTATGATAAATTTCTAAATATTCGGAAGTTTTAGCCATATGAAAAATAGTAAATGAATTTTAAAAATTCTGAGAAAAATATATGTTCAAGATGGGACTATATTCTGCTAAATCCCAGAAAAGAAATATTTTTGGACTTGATTTAGTATTTTTCATAAAAATGAACTAGTTATGAGTAAATGAATTAAATATGTTATGTGAAGTAATAAAATTGGAAAATAGGATTTTATGGCTTGAGAATCCTATATTATATAGGGTATATGCAGATTTTGAAGAGGGATTTGATCATTGATTATGAAATCTTATGAGTATGGCATTTTTGAATGATTAAATGCATTATTTGATAAAGTGTAAACAATTGAAATAAATTGTTTATAAGTTTAAGAAATGATTAAAATATTGTTATAATATTAATGATATTAGATTATGAGATTATTAAGTGATTGATAACATTTGGTTATTATTGAACGCTGGATAAATTGTATTATAAATGTTTAATATTTATCATTTATCTCATTTGATTGATTCTTATATCATTGCCATCATCCTCATGCTTATATTGTGTTGAAAGTAATCTTTGGCCGTAGTGCATAGATGGACTTGGTATGATTATGACCAGGGATTATTCGGTATAATCATGACCGTAATGTTACAAATGATGTGGAAAAAGTCCTCATTGGCCCGTAGTGCATTGATGGACGACTTTTGGTATGATTATGGCTATGGATTCTCTTGACCAGGGTGCAAAGATGAATTGTTTTATGGCATGATCAGGACCGTTGATGAAAACACGATTATCTTTGGCCCGTAGTGCATGGATAATTCGTGGTCGTGATACTAAAGAATATCCTTGGCACATGGTGCATGGATGATTCGATGATGTGGATTATTTATTGAAATGAGTCTCGTGAATGAAATATTAATTCATGGATGTGATAATAATGAATATCTTTGGTAGTAGTGCAAAGATGATTTAATGATTCTGAGCATGAATTGCGATTTGAAATATAACCATGATTTTTTGATGTTTCGGTGAAGATATGTGATGAAAATTATCTTCGTCACAGGTGCGAAAAGGAATTGAGTAATCACAATTATGATTATGAGTTGTTCATATGATTGTGGACAGGAATTGTTGATTGATGTTACAAGGATAAAACACTATTGGTGGACTTTTAACATGGAGAAGATAATAGACCTTATGGTCTATTTGACTCTTCTAATGGATTGCTCGTTCCGCTGCAACTATGGTTGAAAAGTTTTATCATCTACCATATGTTCTAAATCTCTGATTTATTATTGATGAAAGCTATTGATAATTTAATTATCTTTAGTCATGATATTCCTTACTGGGCTAGTTGTGCTCACCCTTTCTACTTCACAATTCCTTTCAGGTAATAAGAGTGTTGTCGTAGGAGTGTTGCCGGGTCGAGCGGGGATAACATGGGAATAGAAGAGTGGTCTCTAGCTGTGAAGGTTCTCTTTAAACAGTATAGAAAAGTGTGTTGTATTCTATACAATATTTAGTAGTTATATTTGGTGAACTAAATAGGGTGAGGTGAACCCAACTTTGGAAGGGTGTTTTGCCACTATCATACAAGATGTCTAATGACATACAACCCCGTGTTATCATAAGACAGGGTTATGCGCATCCACTTGCTGAGTATATTTACGGGCACTACCTATATGATCTTGGAGTTGATTTAAAATATAAAATTCACTTGGAGACAGTGGAGATAGTTATATGTCAAGAGAAGACTCACCATTAGAAAGAAGACGATAGTAATCTTCTCATTTTCTTTGGGGTCTATTGGGTCAACCAAGTATAATTCTGTGGCCATATGATATCTATTATAACCTAGACGCATGGCCTCCCATGTACGAAGGTTTGCTTGAGCACTTCCCAAAGATTTTAGTTTCTAAAACAGTCTTTGACTATACTTTTATGTAAAGTACCATTGTAAGGTTGTGGTCGAGGCACCATGAGAGTTACATACATTTATATTAAAACTCATAGTTAACTGTATACGACAGTTCAACAGTTGTATAAATGAAGTTGTATTTGAATTTTGTACCATTTATCTGGCGACTCAGAATGGGTGATGTATACCTAATTTTGGGGGCGTCACAGTCTTGTCCTACTTTCTATGTTAACAATGAAGCAGAAAAAGAAAGAGGTGTCCCTCGCCTAGTTATCAATTATAAACATTAAATAAAGTCTTAGTGGATTAGGTACCCTCTTCTCAATAAGAAGATCTCTTTAGTAGGTTAAGCTCCTCCACAATCTTCAGTAAATTTGACCTTAAGTCAGGATTCTGGCAAGTTGCTATTAACCCTAGAGACAGATACAAAATAGCATTCACCACTCCGTTCGGTCATTATGAATGGAATCACGCGGCCAATTGACAGAGCTATTCAATTCGCCGACCGGTTCCCAGATAAGATTATAGATAAAACTCAGCTACAGAGATTTTTGGGCTCGCTCAATTATATTGGCAAGTTCTACCAAAATCTCAAGAAGATTTGTAAGCCTCTTTTTCAGCGCTTACAGAGTAATCCACCTCCATGGACTGACGTTCATACTTGTGTCGTCCAACAAGTCAAAAAATATGTTAAGGTCTTGCCTTTCCTTGGCATTTCAAATGTTTCAGCATTCAAAATAGTTGAAACTGATGCCTCTGACATCGGATTCGGTGGCATTCTCTAGAAAAAGTTAACTCCTACTTCCTCAGAACAAATCATCCAATTTCATTCCGACGCATTGAATCTTACACAGTTAAATTACAGTACTATTAAAAAAGAGATTTTATCACTTGTTTTATGTATTAATAAATTTCAACGTGATCTACTGAATCAAAAATTTCTAGTTAGGATATATTGCAAATCAGCAAAATTTATTCTTGAAAAAGACGCTGAGAACGTCGCCTCTAAGCATTCGTTCGCTAGATGGCAAACTCTCCTCAGTATTTTTGATTTTGATATTGAATATATTAAAGGTAGTAACAATTCAGTTCTTGATTTTCTCACCCGTGAATTCATCAACACAGGTACTGTTTCTACAACATGAGTATATGAGGAGGATCATCTTCTCGTGGTCATGGCCGCTCTCCTTGCCCAGTCAATCAGTTAAAGGGAACTGTTGTTCCTCACCCAGTCAACCCAGTTGCTCAGCCCAGTCAAATTACTAAACTTCAGATTCTTGGGACAATCCTCAAGCCCTATTCATCAGCTCTTGCTAGTCAACCACAACCAATTGACCCATATGTTAATCAAACGAGGGCAACCTCATCCAAATCTAGTTATCCAGCCTCTGAATATTATGCTAAATATGATCAGCATCTATTTCACCTTGAGTTACACATGAAACCTAAAGATGACCCCATTAAACTTGCAGCCCAATATTTTCCTACTGGCTGGCATTTCCTCCCATGGGCTCCTTATAAATCCCTTGCGTATTATAATGACATCCTTCTTGAAATCGAGTCAGTATTCATTAAACCCATTTACACTAATGATAAGAAGTCCAAACTTCTTTATCATTCACTTTATATTAAACAAATCCTCAGTTTTTCTGATTGGGGAAATCATCCTTCAGATCTCAGGTCTCTCTCTAATCAAACTAGCTCCTATTGCTATTTTGATTATATTGAGGCTTGGAATAAAATCCTTCTTCATCAAAATGAAGATCATAGTCATTCGTGGTTTTTACAGTTCGACCACAAATTCAAAAGTAAACTCCCCATGTGGTTCACCCTTTGGTGGACTAGACTTAGTCTGTGTTATGAGATTCTTCCCGATCTTCTCAAAACACAAGTTCACCATTTTACTAATCATGCTAAGTACAATCCAGTTTATGAAGGAGTCCCAGTTTTCCTTCTTTTCTGCAGTAAATATAAAATCCCGTGGATCCTTAAGTGGCAATACAAGATTTTGTCACCTCAAGAAGTCACCATATTCCAGTCTCCGTCGTCCATCGGCATAAAGACAACTCAGACTTCTTTATCACACATTGCCCATGTGTCTCGCCGTTTTTACATCAAATGGTGGGATAAATTCGGTGTCGATAGGATAGTTGGCCAAGTTCAAAAAGAATTTTCTCCTTCCCCTATTCTGATCCCTCCAGTTACCATAACTCCTGCCATTGAGTCTTCCAGTAAAAAAAGGTCATCCGATAAATCGAAAGATAAATTGGTTGTTCCCCCCGATCCAATCGATATTTCAAATATTAATAGTTATTCTACGGCCCAGCTAAGACTCTTTGCCGACGCTATTCATATGAGATTTAATCAGTTAGACGAAGAGGTTGAAGCTTCTGATAATGGCTCTTCTCAGTCCAAAGAAGCTGAATCTAGTCAAAATGAAGAAGAAGAAGACAATTGTTACCCCTATGGCACCATTAGTCTTCAGGATGCTCAGGATCCCTTCACCTGATCAGTCATCATCAGTCAACCAGTGATGCCCTCATCTATCAATCAATTAAAGTGGATGTGATGAAGGCAGCCTCCTTCCCACCTGCTCTGGCAGCCATTATATTGCACATGCTCCAACAGCCAGCTCCTGCCCTAGCATCTTTAGTCATTTCAGTCACATGCGTCAGGGCCCCATGGCCGCTTAAGTCAAAAGAATGCACCTTCTTTTCCACTAAAAGTAACCGAAAGCAGATTCTTTTACTTTTACTTTTCTTTAGTAAATGTAATATGTTTTTTACTTTGTACTTTTACTTTAGTTAATGTAATAGTTGTTCTATAAAAGGAAACTGAATTCATTTAGTTCAGCAGACTTCGAAAGACGCTGAGTTCCTTCTCAGTTGAATCTTTAGCCTCCACCGCTGTTAACCTTTCTCTCCCCTCTTCTTCTAATGTTCTTAGTCAAGTAAATTTGTAAGTCATTTTATTTCTGCACTTGTAAATAGTTTCAGTTATCAATAAAACTGTTTTTATTTAGTAATTGAATTGTGTTTATATGCGCTCTCTTGTTCTTCTCTCTTAATCTCTCCTTCCAATATATATATATATATATATATATATATATATATATATATATATATATATATATATTGGAACCTTCCTGGGTTGAATAATTAAAGCATGTGGTGGGTCGAGATGGAGCGTAAAATGCACTCTGCATAAACATAGGCACGAGATGGAGTGTAAAACTCACTCGTTTAATGAAAAGTGGAAAACGAGATGGAGCGTAAAACGCACTCGTTTATTGAAAAGTGAAAAGTGAGATGGAGCGTAAAATGCACTCACTAAATAGAGAAAAGAAAATATGTATGTTTGAAATACTTGGGAAGGGATATGTGCTTAAATGTTTAAATATCCGGTTGATCCTTAAGAAAAATTTGTGCTATGTCTGTATTAGCGGTGATTGATGTGATAAGAAGTTTTGAAAGTCATTTTTGATAATCTTTTATGAGTATTGGTTGATCTAATCTAAATCATGATTGGTTTGAACATATGGATGCACACATGCACTTAAAGGATCAAGAGTAGATGTGAAGCTAATGAAAATCTTTTGTGTTTTTGCTTGAGGACAAGCAAATGTTTAAGTTTGGGGGTATTTGATAAATGGGTTTTATACCCGCGAATCGGTTCCTAATTCAAGATTAATCGGTGTTAATTCCATGTTTTCATGTTTGTTTTTATTTGCTTAGTGTTATTTTGTGTGTAGGTTTGGTGGTGCTGAGATTGATCAAAAAGGGATGATTTAAGGTGCATTGTGGCAAGCAAAGGAACAAAACAAAGCAGTTAACAAAAGCCGCTTGCAAGGCTTTTTTTTTTTACACCACCACGGCGAGGGGTCCAGTCGAGAGACAGAAGAGATGCTGCCAGTATGGGTCCACAGACAGGATAAACCCCCAAGGCGAAGTGCTGGCCGTAACACGTTTTGGCGCATTTTGGTTGAATTTTGATACCTTTTGACACCAAATTGGATTGGGTTTTCTCCTAAGCTAAAAATTAGACTTATAACCTATAAATACATAATGAGAGGCATAACAGAGAGATATAGATTAGGTTAGAAGGAGGATTCCATTAGATTAGATTATAGTAGATTAGATTAAAACCTTAGTTCTTATTAGATTTGGAGATTGAAGCAACTTGGAGACCATTGAAGATTCAAAGTAGGAGCAAGGAGGGAGCTTCTGTGACACCCCCAAATCCTGGTACTTCATTTCCTCAAGATTTAGTGTTCACTTAATCAAAACATTCATTTTTAACTACCCAATTATAATAAAATTGAATAATAAAAACATGCCCATACAGGATTAAACTTAAATAAAAATCTCCCAGGTTATCTAACCTTTAACAACAATCATTCAAATGCGGAAATTTAAATAAACTTCATTATAATCTTTAAACCAAAGTCTGAAAGTAAACTATAAAAACTATTACAAGTCTTCAGTATTTATTCATCTTCCCTTTGCCCTTACTGGTGCTAGGTACGTCACCCGTTTCAACTTTAGCTGTAAGAAATTTTACAGGCAATAGTGAGCAAACAAGGTCCACTTGAAATAACAATAAGTAAATCTTTAAACTTTTACATCAACTGCCAATATTAGGCTCAATAGAACTGAACAATATATTCTATTAACTTTCTAAAAATTATAACATTCACTGAGGGTCTAATGACCACGAATCATGTCCACAGTTATAAGTAATCTTTCAACTTTAACTTTAACAGTC
The DNA here is from genome assembly GCA_020205605.1 of Panax ginseng. NCBI lineage: Eukaryota > Viridiplantae > Streptophyta > Magnoliopsida > Apiales > Araliaceae > Panax > Panax ginseng. The sequence goes on along the minus strand of CM035145.1, from coordinate 66,381,325 downwards.
ATAAGACTATAAGGACTCCACATACTTAGGGGGATCAACCATTCATACAATGCATTGTGCACAACCATTTCAACGCTAAGCATAAACCTCTATTAAAAGAGTTGTTCATCTCAGTATTTAGAGTGCAAGTCCGCACCAAAGGAAGTTTGGTTTGGATAAGCTTTCATGATAATTTGGAATTCAACGAACATCAACTGAGTAGTTGAATAAGACCAATAACACTATACTATAAAATAATCGTGATTGAATCACTCATAGTAAACTAAATTCATGCATTAGGAATAATCTAATAGCATACAATTTGAATCACTATAGCATACCTTGCTTGAACAACATTAAGCCAAGGTTAATTAGAATTGAATAATAAGCATGCATAGCATATAGTTGTGCATGCTAAACAACAAGTTAAATACAAGAATAACTTGTTGCAAATAACTTACATCATTATATTGTAATCGAATTGAAAACAATAAATGAATTAACAAGATAATAGATTAGAAAACTTACTCAAGATTAAACTATAAGATTTAGGATACTTGTATCGTCATGAGAAACTAGATACAATGACTTACTCGATAATAGGCAATCTAGCTCTACAAAAGTGCAGAGGTATCAACTTACAATAATTGTAATTGAATTTGAAAACAATAATGTACCAAATGAAATTAAACTCGCACAATGAAGTTTTTGAGTTAGAGAACTTGCCTTTAGCACAAGCTAAACCTTACAACTTGAATCAATACCCTATACATATGTCATCATGACATAATTAGTCATTACCAACATTTTATATCTATATAAACAAAATATATACATCATGTAGGTTAAATTACCAATTCACACAATCAAACTATGTTAATACAAAATAACTCTTGATAACATGTTCATTCATAGTTTAATACTACTGAAATCATCATTTAACATTCATATTCTTAACACATAACATTTATTTTCAAAATTTGTATACTTAAACAAAACTGTCAGAACATTTTGCTAACTCGCGTTGCGGCGCCACAGTTTACACTGTGGTTCGCCTTATGACAATGAGAGATTAATATTTGCGGTTCGGTCACGAGCCATTGGTTGGTCTTTGCTGAGCGTATAGCAAGGCACACTATGACCTGAGATTTATCTTCTTTGAAGTAGTCTTTCTTGCCAGAGTCCGAACTTCAGCGACCAAGCTCGGCAACAGCATGAACAAAAGCCAAATTGGCCTAAAAGCTCGAATCTAATAGACTGATTAACATGTAATACACATATAGACTTCATATAAACATATTGTGAAGACTTCTAACATGTTTCTACTCATAAAATAACATAAACATCAAATTTACAACACCCAATTTCAATGTTTTTGGCAAAAACTCCATTGTTGACATTTTTAATGAAAATCAACATTGTGATTTTGTTTTTCAATCAAAACAGAAATTTCAAAACATCATAGTTATGATTATACATACTCTATCAATTCCAATAATCAATTTATCAATTTAACAACTAATTAAACCTTAATTTCTATTTTAAATTAAGCCATATTCATATATAGTTTCATGTAAACACTGTAATATGATTTTCTTCACAAAACACATACATACATGAACTAGTTTCTCTATAATCATATATATAAACTCATGTAATCATTTTATAATTAATTATTTATCATATAATCATAAACACCATCAATTTATCTTTTATAAAATTTCACATTTCTTTTTGGGAAGAGGAAAACTAAACTTTTAAAGTAAAGGTTAAGCTCCTACCTTTGATTAAGAAGATGATGGCTACTATTGATTATCAAACTTCTTTTCTCCAATTCGTTTCTCAAACTCATGTAGGATTTCTCTCAAATTCTCTCTAGTTTTCTTCTTCTTCTTCTTTTTTTCAACTCCAGTTCTTTTCTTCTATAACATAACATCGTCTTATAAAATATAATAGTAATAATATATATTATTTATATAATATAACTCTAGATATCAGTTATGTAAGTTTTGAAATTTAAAAGCCATAAGGCTTGTTTGGCTAATCTTAATAAAATAACCCATTAATCCTTATGCCTTGTTTGGTAAAACACAATTAGATAAAAGACATAATAGGCATTAGGCCTTGTTTGGAAAAACTGAATTAAACTCCCTTAATTTATTTTAGTAACTCCTTTATAGCAAGGTTATTTGTCACACTTCTATTTAATTAAATAATCAATTTAATCAATTCAAATACTAATCTATTAAATTACTTTAACACATAAATCATTATCACAAAACTATAATTTCTTTATAATTATAATTTTATTTAATCCAACTAACACCTTGTTTTAATCACAAATTCCAATTAAAATATTATAATTCATTTAATCATTATTAGCTCCCTAACTTAATTACTAAATTAAATTAATATATAACCTTATAACAATTAATTTTCTTAGCTCATTAATTATTTATTCAACAAATAATTAACTAAATCACATCAACTCAAATTGCCATTAAATACTTATATAATTCAATAAATATTTAATATTATAAATAAATATTTAATATTTAATATTTAATATTTAAGTATTTATTCAACAAATAATTAACTAAACCATATCAACTCAAATTGAACAATTATTTATTCAACAATAAACATATCCATTAAATACTTATATAAATTAATAAATATTTAATATTACACTTTAAAATTCTGGAATGTTACATCATTCCCTCCTTACAAGGATTCTGTCCTCAGAATCACAACTCAAACAAATCATTCGTTACAGCTTCAAATCTGCAGACAAAAGGTTATATCTTCTTATCTTCTTCTGTCTCTGTCTTTTAATGATTATTCAATTGTGGATTCTTAGTTTTAATTCAATAATCATGAACTAATTCTTTATTTGAGATTACAATGGATCTTATTGTGTAGTTTATTTTAATATGCTTCGCTGTCAATTATTATGTTCTATCGTGAGGATTGTCTATTGTGATTTGGACTTAATTTCTTAATTGACTAGCTAACGATTACCGTTATAATCTATATGAACTCGAGAGATGAAGTATATATTTAGATCTAATCATGATAGCATGTGTTTGGTATTTTGCATAGATGGAATTCATGATTATTCTTTAGGATAGAGATATGCCTTTATGCCATATGTAATCTTATAGAGAACTTGTGCTTTAATTCCCTTTTATTTGTAATTCACATAGAGATATAGTGGATTAGTTAATTAGGGTGTCTTGCTTAATTCTATAATCCGTGGATTTAAGTAAGTACGGGTATTATGCATCGAGAGGTGGTTTTATCTACTTTAGTGTTCTTGATTAACAATTCAGGATAGAGAATAATTGATGAGAAGTGTGTTAACTTAAATGAAGCAATAAGTGAAGTTGTGATCTTAAATTTCTATAATCTTAATTTAACTAGTGGAATTTAATAGTAGTTTAATTATATAATTTAAAATCCATTCATTTAAATAAGATTGAATTGGTTATGGGTTAGTACTTGGTGATTTTTATTAAACAATTCCTTGTGGGAACGGTACTCTACTTTCACTTTATTACTTGTTGACCATGTATACTTGCGTGTTGTTTAGTGGGTGCATTGTGGCAAGCAAAGGAGCAAAATAGAAAAACTATCAAGCCACGCCCTTGAGAGCGGAACATTTTAAACTTAACACCCACGGGCTGAAAAGGTCTAGAAATCGAGAGACATAAGACATGCTCATGGAAATGTGGTGCAGGCCAAAACATGTTTTTGATGCATTTTGGGTCGAATTTTGATACCTTTTTTACTCCAAATTGGAATGGGTTTGCTCCTAAGCTAAAAATTAGACTTGTAACCTATAAATACATGATGAGAGACATAAAAGAGGAAATAGATTAGATCAGAGAGAGGATTCCATTAGATTAGATTAGATCAAAACCCTACTTCTTATAAGATTTGGAGATTGAATCAACTTGGAGACCATTTAAGATTAAAAGTAGGAGCAAGGAGGGATCTTCAAATCTGCAGACAATATATTCTATCTTCTTATCTTCTTCTATATTTGTCTTTTATCGAATATTCAATTATAGATTCTTAGTTTTAATTCAATAATCATGAACTAATTCTTTTTTTGAGATTACAATGGATCAAATTGTGTAGTTTATTTTAATATTCTTCGCTATCAATTATTATGTTATATCGTGAGGATTGTCTATTGTGATTTGGACTTAATTTCTTAATTGCCTAGCTAACAATTACCATGGTAATCTATATGAACTCGAGAGATGAAGTATAGATTTAGATTTGATCATGATAACATGTGTATGTGATTTCTACATAGATGGAATTCATGATTCGTGTTTAGGATAGATATATGCATTTACACCATATGTAATCTTATAGAGAACTTCTGCTTTAAATCCATTTTAATTGTAATTCACACAGAGATATAGTGAATTAGTTAATTAGGGTGTCTTGCTTAATTCTGTCATCTGTGGATTTAAGTGAGTATATGTATTATGCATCGAGAGGTGGTTTTATATGCTTTAGTATTCTTGATTAACAATTCAAGATAGAGAATAATTGATGAGATGTGTGTTAACTTAAATGAAGCAATAAGTGAAGTTGTGATCTAAAATATCCGTAATTTTAATTTAACTAGTGGAATTTAATAGTAGTTTAATCATATAATTTGAAATTCATTTATTTAAATAAGATTGAATTGGTTATGGGTAAGTACTTGGTGATTTTTATTGAACAATTCCTCGTGGGAACGATACTCTACTTTCACTTTATTACTTGTTGACCACGTATATTTGTGTGTTGTGCGTAACTAAATTTTACCCAACAAATTTTTGGCACCGTTGCCAGGGAATTAATTTAATAATTATATACCAATATTAATTTTAATCAAATTAGTCTTAATTTAAATATTTTTATTTTTAATTCTCTTCCTATATTTCTGTCTTTTCAGGTACCATGGATGACTTTGCGTATCAATGGCCATACACGAACATGACTCAACCAAGGGAAACAGGGATTGCTGGACTTAATGCATTTTCTGCAATATCAGCACAAATTGAAGAACTTTCGAGGACGTTGGAGGTTATTGCAGCCCAACGGAGTCGAAGGATGGCTAACATGACTCAACCAATGGAGACATGGATTAATGGACGTAATGCATTTTCCACAATATCAGCACAGATTGAAGAATATTCGAGGACGTTGGACGTTATTGCAGCCCGAGGGAGTTGAAGGATGGTAGTTACGTGTGACTATTGTGCTCGCAACCATCAAAGTCATCAATGCACTGTCAGTTTTGAACCGGTACAATATAGTGGTGATTACCTCAACAACTATGTTGATCCTAACTATCACCAAGATTGGGGGTATCACCTGAATTTTTCATGGAGCTACGAACCGGTACCAGAATTTTCATGTCCACCTCCAGTGCCACAAGAACAAGATAATTCAAGGTTGGAGGAATTGTTGTCCAAGTTCGTAGCATAAAATGAGGAGAAGAGGATTAATCAAGAGAGGTCAATTCAAAATCTTCATAACAAGATAGATCAAATGTTCAGAGCCTTAAACAACTGTCCTCAAAACACTTGGCTTTATGACATGGATGACGAAAATGACAGAGAACCCGAACCAAATCTGTGACTGGATGAGCCACACGATATCGAAAGTCCTGAGACAATTGAGGACAATGAAATAGAGGTCGATGAAGATCTAAATGGGTCTCCACCAATGATCAAAGAGTCAGATAGATTTGCAAAATATGCCAACTTGGTAGTCATGTCGTCGACTTAGCTCTTGATGACATAAGAGCGAGTACAATTTTGAATCCATGGTGGGACGAGAAAGAGAAGATAGACGAAGAGCCTAGTGTGTATGACAAGCTTCCATTCCCCAACGTGATCACATACACAATGGAGAAAACAAATAGTTGTGGGACGTTCTTGATTGAGATCATACCAAAACAAAGCATACTAGGTGACTTTAATTTGATAGCCATCAAAAATGGGAACCTACCAAATGTTACATTATTTCCCATGGATGGAGGGTTCCTCAACTTTCGAAGAGGAATTGGATAGCCGTGACCAAAAAAAATCTGGCTGAAGGACAATAAATCACGCGCTTTTTGGGAGGAAACCCAAGTTAATTTTTAGTTTTTTAGGTTTCATAATATTTAAAAAATTTTATTTATTAGGATTTAACAAGCTTGCTTCTATTATATTCACATGTTAGTCAAGACCAACTCAAGTGTGGTGCCCGATTCATTCCAATGTGTCTGGCCTATTCTTCAGACTTAGCAGACAAGGAGGAAAATGATGTATTTTCAAGGAAGTCCTCTCTTTTAATTTTTCCTATCTTAGCCATTCAGGACAATGTCTGTTTTATGTTTGGGGGTATTTATCATGTTTAGTATTTACTTGGGCAATGTTTTGATGGAATTAGATTTTGGCCAATGATAAGTGGGTGGTTAATATTGTTAACTCTTGGTGAATTGATGAGCATGCTTAGTCTATATTTTAACTCATTAGTTGGTTTTCACATTACTTGCGAAATTTTTGAAAAAATTTACACATCCATTTGTTTAGCCAGTTGGGATTGAAATTTTTTAGCTAAATGCTTATGAAAGATACCATTGCAACTTGAGAAATCTTATTTGAGCATCATTCGAAGTGAAAATTAGGCACTCACATAAGTTTGGGGGAAATCTAGGGGTATTTATGAAAAAATAATAAAAATTGGAACCTTCCCGAGTTGAATAATTGAAGCATGTGGTGGGTCGAGATGGAGCGCAAAATGCACTCCCCATAAACACATGCACGAGATGAAGTGTAAAACGCACTCGTTCAATGAAAAGTGGAAAGTGAGATGGAGCATAAAACGCACTCACTAAATAGAGAAAAGAAAATTTTTATGTTTGAAATACTTGGGAAGGGTTCATATGTGCTTAAATGTTTAAATATTCGGTTGATCCTCAATAAAAATTTGTGTTATGTCTGTATTAGCGGTGATTGATGTGATAAGAAGTTTTGAAAGTCGTTTTTGAAAATCATTTATGAGTATTGGTTGATCTAATCTAAATCATGACCGGTTTGAACATATGGATGAACACACACACTTAAAGGATCAAGAGTAGATGTGAAGCTAATGAAAGTGTTGAAATTTTAGACATGACATTGTTTTGAAATTTTCTGCAGGTTATCATTTGTTGTAACCTTTGAGGCCATTGATTGAATTCATATTGATTCATTATTTGAGGCCGCGCAGCTATAAGAGCTAGGAAGCACTGCTACCGCCACACACCACTGCGAAAGCAAGAATTGTTACCAGTAGCGCCAAGACCAGTAGTGTATTAGAACCTCGCCTTGTTGCGCTGCGTGTGATGTTGAGAGGTCATTGACTTTATTTTAATTTTCAAAATTCAAGTGTTTGATTTGGTATAAACGTTTATGGTTGGCACCAGACGAAATTATCTTTAGTTTTTATATACTTTTCATAGGCGAGAACTAGGGTGTACACTTGGAGAGTATTCCAACGTGAAACCAATCATAGATTTCATATTTTCTACTTCTTATTTGGAATTCAGTCATTATGGATGCTTTACTTTTATGTTGCTGGATATTATTGAGGATTTGAACGTTACGTTTGGTTTGTAATTAGCAATTGGGTTTGATCGATTCTCTCTTCTCTCTTCTAATTGTTTGTTTATTTTCCATATTTTGCATTGATCCCATAATGGCTGTCGGTTCAGTTATGAACTAAACTCCATTATGGGATTCTAACGGATTTTAATACGTAGTTTAATTTATGGCCTAATTGCTGGACTGTTTTACGTATCATAAGGAATTTCTATCATGGTTGATTTGCATGCATGAATGATTGATCACCATTCGTTTTAGGTGCTTGTATGGAATTGAAAGATAACATGCGAGTGTGGATTGTAATCATGATAGCATGCGAATATGGGGCTGTTTTGCTTAGCTTTGTATTTCGTGACTCAGATAGACATATACTGTTTCACTGTATGAGTTAAATAAGGGTTTGTGCTCAAATTCAATATTGCTGCAATCTCACATAGAAATATAGTGCGATTGGTTTGATTGATGATTACATGGTGTCTATTGTATGTGGATGTTATGTAAGTAGGTCATGATACATTGAAAAATGGTTATGTCTACATTAGTGCTCTTGGCTACTTTTTTGTGATACGTGAATAATCTTGCATGATGGTTGTAATTAGATGAACTGTTAAATGAAGTTAGGATCCCATTATCTCCAGATTTGATTTATTATATTATCATTCTTATTTTAGTTATTAATTTCATTTAGTGTAATTCACAATTATAAGCATTAGTTTAAGCATATAAAAATAGTGATTTAGTTGATGCATAATAGTTTAATTTAGACAACTTTCTCTGTGGATCGATACTCGACTTACTCTGTATTGTTTGTTGACACATGTATGCTAGCATGAGTTAGAGCTCTTTTATTAAACTAAAAAAAAGAGGCAACAGAATCCACAATTGAATAATCATTAAAAGACAAAGATAGAAGAAGATATGAAGATAGAATTTGTTGTCTGCAAATTTGAAGCTCCATCCTTGTTCTTACTTTAAATCTTCAATGGTCTCCAAGTTGCTTCAATCTCCAAATCTAATAAGAACTAGGATTTTGATCTAATCTAATGGAATCATCCTTCTAATCAAATCTATATCTCTCTTTTATGCCTCTCATATTGTATTTATAGGTTACAAGTCTAACTTTTAGCTTAGGAGCAAACCCAAACCAATTTGGAGTCGAAAAGGTATCAAAATTTGACCCAAAAAGCTTCAAAAACTTATTACGCCTGCCCTTACCTTCGGGGGTTTAGCCTATAAAGGGCACTTGGAACTCTGGACCCCCCACCTCGACGGGGGTGTTAAGCTTAAAAATGCCAGCCACGGCGGGCGTGGCTTCTGTTAACTGCTCTGTTTTGCTCCTTTGTTTTCCACAATGCACCTTAAATCCACCCTTTTTGATCAATCGCAACACCACCAAACCTACACACAAAATAACACTAAACTAGTAAAAACAAACATGAAAATAAGGAATTAACATCGATTAAGCTTTAATTAAGAACCAATTTGTGGGTATAAAATCCACTTATCTGCATCCATCTAGAACTTAGAAGTCCAAATGGGACAATTGGAAACTGCTTTGAATAGTCATCCTCTAGGCACCTTGCCAAGTGACACAGATGTAAAGCCAAAACAGGATGGCAAGGAGCAGTGCAAAGCAGTCACACTCTGGCAAGGCAGAACAGTAAATGAAACTGGTGGATAAACCTCAACAGTGCAACAAGATGTGGTTGTAGAGGAATGCAATGTGGAGCCAATTTATGATAAGTCTGGGGGAGAAGAGAATGTATAGGATGAACCTAAAAAACCAACCCCTACTGTTAGCAAGTCTAGTCCCATTATCCAACAGTTACCATTTCCCTAACTCATTTAGAAAAAAAAGCTCGATAAATAATTTTCAAAGTTCTTAGATGTTTTCAAGAAGCTTCATATCAATATCCCGTTTGCAGAGGCGTTGGAACAAATGCCAAGTTATATGAAATTTATGAAGGACATCTTGTCCAAGAAGAGGAAAATGGGGGACTATAAGACAGTGGCACTTACGTAGGAATATAGTACAATTTACAGAATAATCTTCCACCAAAGTTGAAATATCTTGGGAGTTTCACTATACCGTGCACTATAGGGGATCAGTTCATCAAAAAAGCCTTGTGTGATTTAGGAGCTAGTATTAATCTGATGCCCCTATCTATCTACGAGAAGTTGGGATTAAATGAGGCTAAGCCTACCAGTGTGACCCTACAACTGGTTGATATGTCTCTCATTTACCCAAAGGGGATTGGTGAAGATGTGTTTGTCAAGGTGGACAAGTTCATCTTCCCCGCTGATTTTATTATCTTGGACTTCGAGGAGGATAGGGAGGTCCCTATTATCCTAGGTAAACCATTTTTGGCAATGGGCAGGACACTGATAGATGTGAAGAAGGGTGAACTACCGATGAGAGTACACGACCAGGATGTAATATTAAATGACTTCATGTCTATGAAGTACCCCAGTGCCTCTGAAGATTTCTTCTGAATTAATGTAATTCAAAAATATGTGTAGGAAGTATTCTCTAAAAACCGCATGTTTGACTCACTTGAGGCTACTTTAAATGGTGCTAGCAATATAGAAGAGCCTACTCATCTTGAGTGTGCTATGTGGTTGGATGCAACCCAAAGATCGAAATAGTTCCAGTGACAGTTCGAATCTTTGAATGATCAAGAAGTATATACTTCCAAGTCACAACCCTCAATTATAGAACCTTATGTCCTTGATCTCAAGCCCTTGTCGAGCCATTTGCTGTATGCCTATGTAGGGGAATCATCCACCTTGCCAGTTTTTATTTATGCATCTTTAGAAGAGGCTCAAGAAGAGAAGCTACTTCAAGTTCTCAAATAGTATAAAACAGCCTTGGGGTGGTCTATCACAGATATAAAGGGTATCAGTCCATCTTTCTGCATGCACAAAATCCTACTCGGGGAGGGGTCTAAGCCTTCTATTGAACATCAGAGGTTGTTAAACCCCATTCTGAAGGAGGTGGTCCAAAAGGAAATAATCAAGTTATTGGATGGGGGCATTATCTACCCAATCTTTGACAGTCCATAGGTTAGTTCGATTCAATGCGTGCCAAAGAAGGCGGTATGATAGTAGTGTCTAACGAGAATAATGAGCTTATTCCCACATGGACGATGACTGGATGGAGGGTATGTATGGACTATAGGAAGCTGAACAAGTTCCTTCATTGACCAAATGCTCGATAGACTCTTTGGGTATGAATTCTATTATCTTCTTGACGGATACTCGGGTTTCAATCAAATTGCTATATAGCACCTGAAAATCAGGAGAAACCTACATTTACATGTCGATATGGGACCTTTGCCTTTTGAAAAATGTCTTTCAGGCTATATAATGCTCCTGCAACATTTCAGCGTTGCATGTTGTCCATTATTTTTGATATGGTTGAATAGACCCTTGAGGTTTTTATGGATGATTTTTCTGTTTTTAGGAGTTCTTTCGAAGACTGTCTACAAAATCTGACTGTCTATTTGAAAAGATGTGTAGGGACAAACCTAGTGTTGAATTGGGAGAAATGAAACTTTAAAGTGAGATAGGGGATTATTTTGGGGCATAGGGTGTCCACTTGCGGGATTGACGTAGACAGAGCAAAAATTGATGTTATCGATAATTTTCCACCGTCATCATCAGTGAAAGGGGTAAGAAGTTTTCTAGGGCTCGCAGGGTTTTACAAACGGTTTATCCAAGACTTCTCAAAAATTACCAAGTCGCTCTATAGCTTATTGGAAAAGGACGTGTCTTTCAAGTTTGACAAAACTTGCATAAGAGCATTTAAACTGTTAAAGGAAAGACTCACCTCAGCTCCTATATTAGTGGCTCCTGACTGGACTTTCTCATTTAAACTTATGTGCGATGCCAGTGATTTTGCTATTGGAGTAGTATTGGGACAACAGAGGGACAAGGTGTTTCACACAATATACTACACCAGTAAAACCTTGACAGATCCTCAACTTAACTAAACCACTACTAAGAAGGAGCTTCTGGAACTAGTATTTGAATTTGATAAGTTCCGTTCATATCTCATCGGAACCAAAGTTATCGTGTATTCTAACCATTCGAAAATCAAATATCTAATCTCTAAGAAGGATGTTAAGCTGAGGTTGATTAGATGGGTTCTTCTCCTTTAAGAATTCGATTTATAGATTCGCGATAAAAAAAGGAACTGAAAACCAAGTTGCGGATCACCTATCAGATTGGAAAACCCAACTCACTCGGGGGATGGCGAGACAGATATCAATAATTTCTTTCCAGATGAGCAGTTGTATGTTGTTCAAAGTGTAGCACCGTTGTATGCAGACTTTACAATTTTTATCGCTTGTAATGTGCTCCCCCATACATGAGCTATCAACAAAGGAAGAAATTTCTAAATGATGCGAAGCATTATCTGTGGGATGAGCCATTCCCGTTCAAACAATATGCACACCAAATTCTGCGAAGATGTATGTCCGAGGAAGAAATTGAGGGTGTGCTCCATCATTGTCATTCCTCTAACTACGGAGGGCTTTTTGGTGGGCAAAGAACAACAACAAATGTGCTCCAATCTGGTTTTTACTGGCCGACTATGTTTAAGGATGCTCATCTATATGTATCGCGATGCGATAATTGCCAGAGAGTGGGAACCATTTCAAAATGGCATGAAATGCCTCAGCAAAATATTCTGGAGGTATAACTGTTTGATGTTTGGGGAATCGACTTCATGGGCCCATCTCCATCCTCGTACAATAATCTCTATATACTAGTCGATGTGGACTATGTATCTAAGTGGGTGGAAGTCGTTGCCTTGCCTACTAACGATGCCAAGGTCATGCTTAATTTCTTGAAAAAAAATATCTTTGCCCGATTTGGCACACATCGGGCAATTATTAGTGACGAGGGCTCACATTTCTATAATAAGTTCTTTGAAGCCCTTCTTGCTAAATATAAGGTAACCCATAAAATTACCATCGCCTATCATCCACAAATAAGTGGACAAATGAAGGTATCTAATAAGGAAGTCAAGCGCATTCTAGAGAAGATTGTGAACCCTAACAGGAAGTATTGATCTAAAAAGTTGGATGAAGCCTTGTGGGCGTATCGCACTACCTACAAAATGCCTATCAGAATGTCTCTGTATAGGCTTGTTTATTGTAAGGCATTTAATCTCTAAGTCATATTGAGCACAGTGCTTATTGGGCGATTCAAAAGCTCAACTTCGATTTGGATGCAGTGGGTGTGAAAAGATTATTACAACTGAACGAATCAGACGAGTTTCAGCTCCGAGCATATGAAAATGCAAAGTTATACAAAGAGAAAACAAAGAGGTGGCATGACAAAAAGATAGTGGAAAGAGATTTTGAAACAGGACAGAAAATTCTTCTCTTCAACTCCCGATTAAAACTATTTCTAGGGAAATTGAAGTCCCGATGGTCGGAGCCGTTCAAAATAGCTAAGGTATATCCTCATGGTGCAATTGAGGTTGAAAACCCAAACTTTGACAAAACTTTCAAGGTGAATGACCAATGCCTTAAACACTACTGGGGCGGCAAGGTCGATCATCAAAACACTTCCATTACACTAGGTGGCCCGGTGTAAGATGGGGGAATAGTCAAGCCGATGACTTTAAAATAACCGCTTGGTGGGGGAGGCAACCCCATCTCAATATCAATTTCTCTATTTTTCTTTGTTTCATTCTTGTTTTATATTACATCTTATATATATAGTTTGTTAACATAGGTTTCAGTATGTTTGTTGCTAGTAGTGGTTTATCTAGTATGTATTGACGAGTTGGTTTGCATGAGGACATATTCTTGTTAATGCATGTTAATGTATGTATATAGTAATTTTGTGTATGCAGTAGTATAAGTTAGACTAGTTAATTATGTGGGTTTTAATAGTTTTTGTGTTACTTTGTTAGTTGTGATGGCTAATACTTATCTTGGCATGTGTAGGAGAACACTATGTCTTGGGTTGATTCAGGGACGTCGCTGCGGCACCTATGTTTAGTCTTGGAGCAATGACAGAGCTTTTGCTTTAAAATCCAATTTTGCAAGGCGACCTTTGGAAGCGCTTGAAATAACTTAGCGAGTTCTATTTGTTTCATCATTTTACATGTGTTAAGCGCCGTAGCGCCACTTAAAAATTCAGTATTAAATACCAGCGTTGCAGCGCCGCTTCACGAAGGAATCTTAGTGCTGCAGCGCTAGTAGTGAGTTTCAGTTCATTAAGTAAGGTTATTCTTAGTGTTCTTTTGCCATTATCCCAAACCTCTCGACAGACCTTCCCTCCCCCCCAAGCTCTCTAGTAGTAGCAAGCTTCAGTACCACTTGCCCTAGCCATCCTCGTTCGAATTACACTTCAATTACATCAATTGCTAAGGATTCTCACAAGGTATTCATGTCCATTCACTTTGAGGTAATTGGGTACTAGGGTTTTTAAGTTTGTCTTCTAAAATTGGACTTTTGTTAAAGTTAATGCTGGTATTATTTGTGATTGAGGGTTTAATAGCTTTGATTCGCTACGTTGAGTTATTGTGGCTTAGCTAGCATCTCGGCTATCTCTACAAACCCTAGTTTCCCACTGTGCACATATCGTGTTCGACGAATCGCTCAAAAGAGAGTGGATTGACAAGTTGGAATTGTTTAGCTATAATAATAGGTATTTTAGGTAGTGTGTTTGGTTTAGTGGGGAGTATTAAGTTTTGGAATTTCATTATGGCTTGTGGGTGTTTCTATTGACTAAAAAATTCTAAAATGGCACCAAAGAAGAAAAAGCTTAACATTGCGGTATCATCTTCATCCATACCACATTGAGACCGTTTGCGGTTCATTAGCAAGGAGGCTTCTAACAAGTGCTATACAGTTTTAGCTAGCAAGAGCCTAGTGCTAAAGAGAGTTCTCAGGCCTGATGCATGGCTTGATGGGGAACTGTTTACTATGACAACCGATAGGAACTGAACTCATTTCACCCGACAGCCCTTGTCCCTAGTCAAAGCTCTAGTGAAGGAGTTCTACGCCAATGCTTTAGTTGAAGGGAGTTTGGCGGTGCAAGTCAGGGGTAAGACATTATTGTTTGATAAGAGAACAAGCAATGCATGTTTCCAGATGCCTAGCTATGACAGAGATTATCTAGCAGACGATGTGCGCAACTATTGTGACACCCCCAAATCCGGGCACCTCAATCCCACAGATTTGGTGTTCACTGTCCAATTAAATCATAACTAAGTACCCATAAATAAAGGATATAATTAAACTCAAAAGCTTAAACAATAAATCTCCCACCAAAGGGTTACATAATCTCAAATAAATCCCAGGTCATCTAACCTTTATTACAATCATCAGTGGAAAACTAAAACATAATCATAATTAAATCTATTACATAAGCTTCATAAATAAAATTTAAATTAAACGTTGTTGTCTAATCAAGCACTTTGTCCTTGCCCTTACTTGTAGAAAGCTTTTCAAACTTCGTAACTTCATTTGCATTGTTTTGTGCAAGAGTGAACAAACAATTGCCCACAAGAGGGATAATATACAATAACATTTTATGAATGACAATTAACCGAGCTTTCAATGGTAAAGTATTCTTACCGGAACAATAAACTTTAATTCAACAAACTATGAGTTCAAAGGAATAATGAGCGTTTAAGTTAACAATAGATA
The DNA here is from genome assembly GCA_020205605.1 of Panax ginseng. Lineage (NCBI taxonomy): Eukaryota > Viridiplantae > Streptophyta > Magnoliopsida > Apiales > Araliaceae > Panax > Panax ginseng. Next base: position 66,366,036 of record CM035145.1, on the reverse strand, counting down.
TCAACATCAAAGAATACACTGAGGGTCACAAGACCACGAACTCTATTCTAGGTTTTCAAGTATTTCTACTTTAACCTTTAACTGTCTAAAAGACTATAATCATAATCTATGTCTTAGGTTCACAGGTGTTTCTACTGTAACTTTTAATAGTCTAAACGACTATATGGACCATCATTCCGTACTCCAGGTGATCAGCCCTTTGTACTATGTATTGCGCAAACATTTTAACGCTATTGCGTAGCACTAAAATAATCCCCTGATATAGGGTTATTCATCTCAGCTTAGATTATCAGGTTCCGAACCAAAGGAAGTTTGGTTGGGAATTAACTTCAAAGGAACCAATAACTATTCAAGGGTTTGATTATAATATCTTCATGAACAAGGTATATCGATGAATCAATAAGGCTAGAGTATTAACAATTTCTAAGTTGAACAAATGTTATCATTGCCAACATGCTTTCAAAGTTGTGTGAGTACATAAACAAACCAAAGGAAGTTTGGTTTGGGTAGACTTCAAGGGTAATTCAGAGTTTGGAACATTCATCAACTAAGTATTAGTTGAATTGGTAAAGAATTGCTAAACAACTTAGAGTTCAGTACAATAACGTAAGATAGTACAATGATATTGAAGAACGAAGGTCAAACAACGATTTATTAGTAGAGTGAATAAACACACTTCTTACAATAATAATCTGAGACTTTGAATAAAGAGATAAAGATTAACTAACTTGCTCAACAATAAATGAGGGTTAAAGAACTTGCATGACAATAAATCGTTAAACAAGAGATTAGAAATAGAGAATTTGCATAAGTATAACATAACGTTGAAAAAGTAACCTTCTTTGAATAATAAAGTAGCAAAGGTTAGGGAACTTACCTCGTCGTGGGGTTAAACAATCACTACTCACGTTCACCCCAAGTCCTACACATACCATATGTATTGATAATACACATTAGTTACACTAACATTACCTTCTTGAGTTGCTTTCTTACTTTTAGTATAGCTACTAACTACGTTTAAGTTTAAATAACACTACATCTTTTCCTGAACATTACTTTTTAGCTTTATTACAACTACTTAAGTGATCATGTCATTGCACCACATACACATTAACAACTTGATACAACATCCTATTACATGTTCAACATGTTATCATTAAGTTATAATAATACACATAGGGTTGCACTTGCATTCGCGCATCCCGACGCTCACCGATTGGCTCCAAATACATAACAGTCCTAAAGATGACCATTTGACCCTTCATAACGATTTCAAATTGAAAACCTTAGAGAATAAAAGTTATTGGCCTATTCGTTCTCTTTCCGAATCATCTTAAATTACCTCAATCGGAGTTCGTATACAAATGTTATGGCCATTTTACTACAGAAGGTCAAAAGCGTCTAGATCCAGGACCACTTTTCTAATTTGAAGTGTCGGTCAGTCGAAGGGAATTCCAATATTTGAAGCGAACGTTTAGAGCCATTTTGGTACTGGGGTCTAAAATCGAGTTGAGGCGCGAAACTTGGTGCTTAGGCTCCGAATTACAGAACACCCGAAAATAAAACACAGAACAAAGCTTTGTCTTAATTTCTAACACCAATTAACATCTATAACTTATGCAAATTACACATAAACTTCATCAAGCATACAAATACAATATTAACACAACTTAAACCATAATTCTAGAAAAATTAAATACTGGAATAACATATTTTAAAACCAAAACTCTATTTTTGATATTTCTTGACACAGTGAACACTGTTATCACAATGATACACCAATTCGATTCTTTTGAACTAAGTTCTTTGTAATTCTTAACAAACTAACTAACATAGTCATAGTTCAATTTCACACACTAAATTGATCATCATAATTGTTACTTACATAAGCTACATAAGAAATACATATACTGACATTATTTCTTCCTACTGTCAAACGAATTTAGCATGCAATTCTCGTTTAAGCACTACCTCTAATCATCATAAACTCATATAATCACAAGTAACCCATTGTATAACAACAATTCAATAAATTTGAAATCACAGAATATATAAAATTTTGTCGCAGGCTCATATATGCATATTCATATATAATTAGGGAAAATACCTTCAATTAGCGTAATAATTCCTTGCAAACACGACTGAATTAGCTTTGAAATCCTTGTTAACCTCTGAGAATTGCAACTTCACAGACCCTTTTCTCCTCTCAACTCACTCTAGTCTCTCTCAACTTTCTCTCTGAAAACTTTTCTTTCTTTTCTTTTCTTAGGCTTAAGCCAAATGTCTAGAATACGTAAACATAATCAAGTGTAAAATAAAAAAAGCAGATATGGCCATAATAAGCCTAATAACTAATATATCGTTACAAAAAATATAACATTATAGATTATAAATATATTTTATTTATTATTTGATTATTTTATTTAATTTCAAAAATTAGAAATCTAAAAGCCATAAGGCTTGTTTGGCAAAAAGTCTTTAAAATAAAGACTTAATATTTTAAGCCTTGTTTGGTTAAATCAATTAAAAATTACTTTAATTTTATTTTAATAAACCACTTACACTATAGTTTAAAATCTCATATTTATACCCCCATATTCAACATTAGTTAAATAATCAATTACAACATATTAAACAAATTTTCCCACTTAATCCAAATATCACAAAATTATAATTTCATTTAATAAATTAATATATCACTATAATTTTTAAATTAAAAAACAATATAACATCTCATGTTATATTACAACTCTCTAAATTATAAATTAATTTAATTTTAGAATATTATCTAATAAATTTAATTCATAAATATTTAATAATAATAACCACATCAATAATAAAAAAATTTATTTCATCAATTTCAATAATAAACACATCAAATAAATATTTATATAATTCAATAAATATTTAATATTACAATTTGAATTTTCGGATTGTTACATCCTTCCCTCCTTACAAGGATTCTGTCCCCAGAATCATAACTCAAACAATTTGTTCATCACATTCTTTCCTCCTTAAAAAGATTCTGTCCCTAGAATCGAAGACATAGATTAAACAAATAACTCAGGGTAATTCTTCATCATCTCAGTTTTGAGTTCCAATGTAGCATCTTCGACATTGTGGTTCCTCCATATCACCTTCACAGAAGGTATTACCTTATCCCTAAGCATTTGTTCTTTTCTGTTAACTATCTGGATAGAAATTTCCTAGTAGAACAACCATAACGGTTCGTACTTGGTCACATGATTGCAGTCGAGCTTGTTCGATCATATCACCAAAACATGAAAAACATTACGAATGCGGTCTAACTATAGAGGTAAACTACCTCAAAACCATCTTTTCAGCTTCATTAATGCTTCCTACACCATAACCATATTATATCCAATATAGTTAATTCATTAAACTTACTACACTTTGGAAATTTTGTAACTTGCCATAATCATATGAGTTTAGGAACTTATCCTAGTCAGACCATAGGCGTCCATTCGCTGAGGGGTTCAAAACATACCATATGATTATGAGTCACGAACTTACCATATGCTTTAGTTTTAAGAACCGAACCTAACCCTAATATCATCTATGTATCAAAAATGTATATGAGAAAAGAATCACATTTCCACCACATGTACATGGATAGCGCGATACCAATATTCCAATGATTATCAATGTGATAAACTATGTATATGCACAAAACCTCTGCCCACACAAATGTTTGTACAACTTAGTCACCATATGAGTCCTCAGTTGAAAACCCACCTAACATTACCTTACTCTTAAATTATTTTAACTTACCCATAACTAGCTCAATGCGGATTCCTCGTATGACATTATCAAAAACTTCTCATGCGCTTTATACGCCTTTCCGATGTTTGGACTTCCTTTTAGTTTGGCAATCGATTTGCAAACGATATGACATACCTATTTCTAATTGCGTTCCACACATTCTTGCAAACCCTTTTTGAAAATTCGATGTAAATCGTGAATCTCGATTCGACACAATTGACACGAAACATTGTGTCTTGAAACGATTTCATAAATTCACACCTTTCTTTCGATATATGTACTGATAACTTTGACAGACCAAAAATATACCACCATGTCTTGCCACCAATAGTAATATTGAAGGCAATATATAATTTCATGCTTCCTAGTTGATTCAATATATAATTTTTATGCAAAACTTCATTTTCAATTCCTGGTATTAGCGAAACCTAGTTTCTTCCTTCTAACTTCAACTATCTTTTCGATGATCGATTTTGAATTGACACTACCTTCATCTGAATAGTCTTCCTTAACTCTATCCAACAAAGTTGTACTATTTTTCATCTGAAAAGCTTCTCCTCTGCCTTTTCATATATCTTACCTCCTACCACCACTTAGTCATTTCTATTATGAACCCATTTTGCACAGTTAACAAAAATAAATACTACCTTTTTTTTTCTTCTTCTTTTTCTATATCTCACCCTACTACTCAAAAATAACATCGTTAAATCCTCAGGGCAATCAGTAATACCTCTACTCTGAATCGTGAGTCAAATACCCTTTCACATAAAAAAATTTTAAATAACGCGATACATAAGAAATGACCCTGTCGCTCTGCCTAAACACACAGCCGAGTATATTATAGGATGCGTCACTATACAACACAACATTCATGTATTATCTGGTAGAGACATCATAGGTGTCATATTAATTCCAATACAGAAATTCTACACATTAACTTAAAAGAATCAATATTCACACATTCCATATTTAGGGAATAGTCTAACTTTTCTTGAAGTGAATCTAGTTTCTAAACGAATTCATCAGGCAAAATTATCAAGTGGCACATGAATTAATTAACTCGCAGCCGTATAGATAAGTGATCGGAGCCATACCTTGCATTGCATTCTGGATCTTTATGTTGGATGATTGTTCAGTTGGTCGACACAGCGGAGTTGACTCTACCGCTTTCTTTGGACAACCTCGAGCCAAGTGCTCATTCGATCCACACGTGAAGCAGGCTCTCTTCCTCGGTCTTGAACATTTTGGTGCAATGTGATCCTTTGATCCACAATTAAAGCACACCCTTTTTCCCCTTAAACAAACACCTACATGTTTCTTTCCGCAGTTGCTACACGCCTCCACCTTCTTCTTTTCCTTCCCATGCTGATTTTCAGCATTAATATTATTGTCCCGCTTTCTTTTCCGAGCGTTACCGGTATGACTATCACCCACCATATCATCTTCACTCTTCTTTCCCCTCTACTCTTGATTGTATGCCAGCGTATTACCTTCCACGTCTATATCAATCGTTCTTTCCAACCCTGTTGTAAACGAACTTGGTTGGAACGTCGAGATTTAATTATACAGCCAGAAATTCAGTTGATTTGCCATTGCTCCCATCAGCAAATTAACCAACTGTGGCACTGGATTTGCGTTAGCTTCCCTATTGTATGCATTTTCCTTGGGACTCTGTTGACGCTGTTGTCTTCTTCTAGGCGGCATCTTACTGTTTAAAACTTGAACTATTAGATCATCGTTCATCCACACATTAACATTTTCAAACTTATCTTAACCACTTATAGATAACACATAATATTTCTTAATAAAAAAAATGATAATACTTTATTCATTTATTACATCACCTCATCACAAAATAGCCACACTGCTATTAATATTATTTATCCCGAAATAATAAAATTCTAGGATTACTTTATCACATCTCACTATTTAATTCAAAAGTTAGGATTTACATCTATTAACTTATTTTTTTTTTAACTTTTTTTTTATGTTTTATATATCATCTTATTGTTTTTCTTGCAATCTACAATAACAGTCTACGTTGTACAGCTTCATTTCGCTCTTGCTCCACGATACGAATCATCAGGAGAGTGGAAGATTAAATGCTAAGTTCCATCATTCGTTTGGCACTCTTCAACTTGTCTTCAACACGATTTTTGCATTTAGAAGCCTTCATCCATGCGTCCTCAGCTTTTGTCCGCTTTGCTGACTCCTTTCCCTAGCCATTCCTGCGCAATCTCGTTAATAACTAATAACTATCCTCTTTAATACTTTAACTGAGATAGTCTCTACTCTACATCTGCAAGTTGTGCTGTAAAGTCTTGAGTCACGACATCTTTTTACGCTAGCTCTATGGCTTTCCTAACTCCTCTTACTCATACTTCATATTTACCTTTTAAAATTCATCTTCCAGATCAAACTCAAGATCATACCCAAGTTCTACAACAAAAATCCACGGGTATGGCTTTCCCAATACCAACCATACTCAAACTATATAACTTCTCAGGGTTCCTAATCCCTATCTTCCTTCATCAATCTCTTTAACAACAAAATTTTAATAACTCCACAACTTGATATGTATAATACTTGTTACTCCTAAGTACTCACGAGAACATAAGTCATTAACACATAACTACATAAAGTCTTTTATCATTTTATCTTCAATGAATTTTCTTAACTCATTCCTTAGAACTCGATAAAAGTTTATCACCTCTATATTTTCAATCTCCTAGAAGGTTATAGCCTAAGGTTTCCCCACCTAAGGTTCATAACCTAAAGCTTTGATACCAACTTGTGACACCCCCAAATCTGGGCACCTCAATCCCACAGATTTGGTGTTCACTGTCCAATTAAATCATAACTAACTACCCATAAACAAAGGATATAATTAAACTCAAAAGCTTAAACAATAAATCTCCCACCAAAGGGTTACATAATCTCAAATAAATCCCAGGTCATCTAACCTTTATTACAATCATCAGCGGAAAACTAAAACATAATCATAATTAAATCTATTACATAAGCTTCATAAATAAAATTTAAATTAAACGTTGTTGTCTAATCAAGCATTTTGTCCTTGCCCTTGCTTGTAGAAAGCTTTTCAAACTTCGTAACTTCATCTGCATTGTTTTGTGAAAGAGTGAGCAAACAATTGCCCACAAGAAGGATAATATACAATAACATTTTATGAATGACAATTAAAGAAGCTTTCAATGGTAAAAGTATTCTTACCTGAATAATAAACTTTAATTCAACAGCTATGAGTTCAAAGGAATAATGAACATTTAAGTTAACAATAGATATCAACATCAAAGAATACACTGAGGATCACAAGACCACGAACTCTATTCTAGGTTTTCAAGTATTTCTACTTTAACCTTTAACAGTCTAAAAGACTATAATCATCATCCATGTCTTAGGTTCAAAGGTGTTTCTACTGTAACCTTTAACAGTCTAAACGACTATATGGACCATCATTTTGTACTCCAGGTGATCAGCCCTTTGTACTATGTATTGCGCAAACATTTTAACGTTATTACGTAGCTCTAAAGTAATCCCCTGATATAGGGTTGTTCATCTCAGCTTAGATTATCAGGTTCCGAACAAAAGGAAGTTTGGTTGGGAATTAACTTCAAAGGAAGTCTAGATTTTTAGAACGCTCATCAACTAAGTATTGGTTGAATCAGATAGGAACCAATAACTATTCAAGGGTTTGATTATAATATCTTCATGAACAAGGTATATCGATTAATCAATAAGGCTAAAGTATTAACAATTTCTAAGTTGAACAAATGTTATCATTGACAACATGCTTTCAAAATTGTGTGAGTACATAAACAAACCAAAGGAAGTTTGGTTTGGGTAGACTTTAAGGGTAATTTAGAGTTTGGAACATTCATCAACTAAGTATTAGTTGAATTGGTAAAGAATTGCTAAGCAACTTAGAGTTCGGTACAATAACGTAAGATAGTACAATGATATTGAAGAACGAAGGTCAAACAACAGTTATTAGTAGCTGAATAAACACACTTCTTACAATAATAATACAGACTTTGAATAAAGAGATAAAGATTAACTAACTTGCTCAACAATAAATGAGGGTTAAAGAACTTGCATGACAATAAATCGTTAAACAAGAGATTAGAAATAGAGAATTTGCATAAGTATAACATAACAGTGAAAAGTAACCTTCTTTGAATAATAAACTAGCAAAGGTTAGGGAACTTTACCTCGTCGTGGGTTAAACAATCATTACTCACGTTCACCCCAAGTCCTACACATACCATATGTATTGATAATACACATTAGTTACACTAACATTACCTTCTTGAGTTGCTTTCTTACTTTTAGTATAGCTACTAACTACGTTTAAGTTTAAATAACACTACATCTTTTCCTGAACATTACTTTTTAGCTTTATTACAACTACTTAAGTGATCATGTCATTGCACCATATACACATTAACAACTTGATACAACATCCTATTACATGTCCAACATGTTATCATTAAGTTATAATAATACACAAAGGGTTGCACTTGCATTCGCGCATCCCGACGTTCACCGATTGGCTCCAAATACATAATAGTCCTAAAGATGACCATTTGACCCTTCATAACGATTTCAAATTGAAAACCTTAAAGAATAAAAGTTATAGGTCTATTCATCCTCTTTCCGAATCATCTTAAATTACCTCAATCGGAGTTTTTATGCAAACGCGTTATGGCGGTTACTACTGGAAGGTCAAAAGCGTCAGACCTGCACCACTTTTCTATATAATATTTGTGAGTCAGTCGATGGTGCCGAGGCGGGAATTCAATATTTGAGACGCACGAACGTTTGGGCCATTTTGGTCTTCACAGATTTTAGCGTGGCCGAAGTAGTAATTCGAGCTATGGCATCTAAACTTGGCACCGAGGTTCAAAATATATAAACACCCAAAATAAAACATAGAACAAAGCTTTGTCTTAATTTCTAACACCAATTAACATCTATAACTTATGAAAATTACACATAAACTTCACCAAGCATACAAATACTATATTAACACAACTTAAACCATAATTCTAGAAAAATTAAATACTGGAATAGCATATTTTAAAACCAAAACTCTATTTTTGATATTACTTGACACAGTGAACACAGTAATCACAATGATACACCAAGAAGGTAATGAACGAAAGCTAATGAACATGTAGTTCATCGAAGGTAACACTTAAACAAGTAATTAAAACCTTTAGTACAGGTTGAACAAAATGATCAAAAGAGATTAAAAGACCAAGAAGGTAATGAACGTAAACGTAACGCAGTTGCGATTAGTCTTAGCATACAACGAACAGTATGGCTTCGACATTAAGAAAGAGTAATGAACATGGTGTTCATATAATGAATAATGAAAGTATTATGTAAGATACAAATGGTATCAAGAAAGCCGTAATGAACTGTAATAAGATTATTGGAAGCCGATAGTGATTCAGATGGAGAATGTTAGAATGAAATGTAAGCATTAAACATTTTAACCAACGTGAAGGTTGAGTGTACGCAAATACTAAACGGATAGAATCTACACCCCGTGTATGGTTTGACCGTAAGATAATGAAGATCAATGATTAAACCATGAATGGTAAAGAACAGAATTAAGACAATGACGTTAGTGTAACGAACCCGAGTTAATGATTAACTTGAATGATCGCTCTGCGTATACAAAATATTGTATGACTTGGACGATAAGGAATGAATTCTGAGGTATGGCATTTAGTTGCCAGAAAGTCATAAGGAATAAGAAATTGACTTAACGAATGTTATTGTTTAATGGTTCAGATATGTTATGATGAGTTAGGTTGTGGTACAATCGTAACTTACTGTGAAGGTATATACGAAATTGGCAACCGATCTAACTCACTGTGATGGTAGTGTAGATGACACGGGAAGTTGTTTGTTGGTTTTTTGTGGGAAACCACTCAGAGTACCATATGGACTACTAGCAGAGAAGCTATGTGTTCTGAGTTCTATAGATGTTATAAGAAGAAAATAAGAATGTAAATTATCAAAGATGATGAAAGTTTTGAGTAAGACATCTCCGTATGTCATGAAGCCATAAATCGGTAATGAAAGTTGGATGCATAAACTTAGGATGCAAGAACCTAAGAAGTAAAGTTAAGTAAACCAATGCGTAAGTCAAATATAGGACTAATTAGTGTTTATGTTTTTCCTTATATTTTATATAGGAATTGGAATGAGCAATTCAGTGTAAGCTGTAGCTGGGCATAAGGCAAGTTTCCTAACTTCATTCATATTCTAAATGAATGCTAGTTTCTTAAACTTCTCAGATGTTGAACTTGAGATGTTCTGTCTATGTGAGAATGTGTGATATTTGTAGAAGGTGGTAGAATGTATGAGGCATGGTGCCACAATGTGAACACTTCGGTGTTTCTATGAGATAAACTATTCTATGATTAAACTGTTCAATAAGAGACTGCTCTTTTTATACATGATCCGTTATTGTTAAGTCTGTGCTAATGATTCTAGCCATACAGAATTTGTATGAAAAAGGTAGAAGAATGAAATTATTTCAAAGTGAAAGTAAATATTGTTTTAAAATGATAGAAATTGAGATTACTCATATTATTCAAGCTACTTCATAACCTTTGTTTGGTTATCAAAGTTCTAAAGGAATGTTTGAGTTCTTGAAGTTATTTGTTCAACTGGTATGACTTGCTGGGCATTTGAATGCTCACATTTGCTTTAAATGAAAAACATTTTCAGCATACGAGTAGAAGAACTTAAGGATCCCGTAAAGATCAAGCTGACAGTATCCAGATGAAGTGCCATTCAGAATATGAATGAGAAGATAAAATGAAGACTTGTAATGTAGAAAGATGAAATTGAATTATAGACTAGTTTAATGAACTGTTATGTATCCTTGGTGGCGGATAAAAGTCACTCTTGTAAGATGAAATGAATAATGTATCTATCATTATTTGTAATGAAAGAGGTTATAAGTTTTTTGTGACGCCCCCAAATCCGGGTATCTTCTAACCCGGCATATGGTGCTACAGTTCACACATACATTCAATTGAAATGCCTCAAAAGAACGAATATGTCTTATATATATTCCAAAACAATATTCTCTTCCCAAGTTCTTGATAACCAATACATAAGTTCTTTGTCATAATATCAAATACATTATAACACTAAACCTATACTATTATATAGACAGTTCAACGGTCTGCCTTAGTCTTTCCCTTATCTTTATTGGATCCTTCGGTCCGTTCGATTTTAGCTGCATTCATATGGTTCAAGCAAGAGTGAGCATAACAAGCTCACCAAGTACAATAATTCCAATTAAATAGTATGCTTGAAACATAGGAATTGTATATCTTCAATAGCTAAACAATAGTTATGAAGTACTATCGATAATTCAAAATAGCACTTCTTTTCCTTCAAAACATTTTACAATTACAATATTCAGTAAAACATCAATTCCGGTCCAAGACCATGAGCATTTCATACTTTCTTTGAAAAGGATAACCCGACACTAAGTCCGTAAGTCCGGCATATCTTACGAGCACGTCTAGGTGATCAGCTTATAGTACTCTATGTTTATCAACACTATATTATGTAAACGTATGTACGTTTAAGTTGTGGTAACCTCACGTGCCTGTCGTTTGACAACAAAACATTATAGCATACTTAGTCTTCGTTTGAAAACCACACCAACATAGTTTTGTAAAACATTGACAATACATCAACAGATTATAAGAAATCCAACATATCGTAGGTCTAGCCAAAATAATTCGCTTTGAATTCACCATTCATTAATTCATGCGTAAGAATACATAAATCACAAAGCTTGTCCAGATTGAACTGAGACAAGGGTTAGAACACTTGCCTTCAGCGTTTGCTACTGTTATTACACGTGCACTTTAAATCTTTAAGGTCTCTACAGTAGATGATCACATAACATAACACATTGGGTCATGAATAACATACATGGTTCCTAACGAATCTTACCCTTCTTCTCAATCTAATTATGTTTAGATTGCTTATTATTGGTTCCGGCTTATCACATTACATTGTTCTGTCATTTAATTAATCTTTTATCAACATTCAGTTGCAATACTTAAGGTCTTTAACATCAATTAAGAATGTTACTTCAAGTTCCTTAAGGTTGTACTAACTCTGTCTTTCTTTTATCTTCATAACCATTCATTTCTATGCAAACCTAAAGGCTGGCGCTGCAGCACCAATTTCCCTTACTTAAGTCGTGCTGTTGCGCCATACTTGATGGTGAGAATGGACTCCATGCATTACTTGGCCTGAGTCCCAAAATTCTGAAACATGTATGCTGACGCGAAACTCCAGTGGTTTATGGCCTTTTTTCATGATCAAGTACTACGGCCACCTATTTGGCCTTGGGCTGGCACCACGGCGCTAACTCTGTGCACCAGAAAATTTTATAGACTTTTTATTATGTGAGATTCCCGGGCTCATAACTTTTTTGTTATAATTCTGAATTGGCTCTTTCAAAAGCCGTTACTTCATAAATCACATACTGTACGTGTTCATGCAAGAATTTTACAATTTCAACTTCGTTAACTAAAAATTCACCTATTAGTTTATTTTTAACGAAAATGATAAACGTTCGTGAACATTCAACGCTCGTTTCTTCGTTCTAAGTCGGAATTCGGTCATTTTTGAGTCCGCAACTCTATAATGCCAAATAAGACTTGTTCCCATCAAAAACCAATGTTTCCAAGCACAATATCAAAATTAAACTTCCATTACGAGAATTTCACGTATTTGACGATTATCGTCCAATCGCGTGAATTCCGACATAACTTTGTTACTTATGATTTGTTCATCTTTTCAAATGGATTCAATCCATCAACCAACATCTTAACATATATATTACATCAAGTTATTTACATGATTAGTTATTACTTGTTCTTCATGAGTTTATATCTTATCACTGTATAAACTACTTATAATTTCCTTTCTTATGTATTATCATGATTTAAGTCTTCTAACCAACATTCTTACATCCTTTTATCATACTAACTTCCTTCATGTAAACATGTTACAAGTCTTACAAGTTCTTGGGGACCAACTTTGGGCTTGTATTAACCAACTTTATTGGACTTCATTTAACAAACACTTGGGCTTGCACATTCAATTCTATTGGACTTTACAATTTGCTAAACAATCCTACAAGTCCATTTTATTTGGCTAAAAGCCTTATACGTATTGTTTACGTATTATTCTCATATTCTAACTCCTATACTAATTCATAATATACGATATACCATCATTCATACATACTCGTATAATACTTCGTATCATACTAGTATTAATTTCCTCGTACTATACATATGTATCATACGATCATTATAATAGCTTCTTAACGCCTTATTTTCCCTAATGTTCTTAAATTAAGTCCGCAGGCAAAAAATTACATTTTCCATACTTGAATTATTATAACATAATCCATCTCACCTCGATATTCTATCGTTACGCATTTTATTCATTATTTAATTAAATAAAATTATTTTACAATGGATCCGAATTTCTCGGTCGTTACATTCTTCCCCCATTATAAAGATTTTGTCCCCAGAATCTCGTCTCACATTACACAAATAGTTGAGGGCAATCCTTCCTTATCTTTTCTTCCAATTCTCACGTTGCTTCTTTGGCATCATGGTTCTTCCATAACACCTTCACGAAAGGTATACCTTTGTTCCTAGAACTTGCTCTTTTCTATCGATGATTTGAATTGGTAACTCTTCATACGTTAAGTCCTTCTCGATATGAATAGGCTCATACTCTATTACGTGCTTATAATCTGGCTTATAAGGACGTAACACAGATACGTGAAACACGTTATGTATTTGTTCTAGGTCTGGAGGTAATGCTACCATATAAGCTACCTCACCTACCCGTTTTAATACCTCAAAAGATCCTATAAACCTTGTACTTAACTTCCCCTTCTTTCCAAAACATATCTTTTCATTCCTGGGAGATACCTTTAAAAATACATACGAGCCTACCTCAAACTCCCTATTCACTCGATAGGAGTCCGCATACTTCTTCTGTCTATCTTGAGCTGCTACGAGACGCATCCATATCAACTTCACTATATCTGCTATTTGCTGCACCAATTCTGGTCCAAGCATTCAACGTTCTCCCACTTCGTCCCAACACAACGATGTTCTGCACTTTCTTCCGTACAAAGCTTCGTAAGGCGGCATACCTATGCTTACATGATAGCTATTATTATACGTGAATTCTACTAATGGTAGATGATCATCCCAACTACCCTTGAAATCCATAACGCAATATCTCAACATATCAACTCCAGCCATAATAATAGAGGAGATGGATGGAGTTGATAAAGGATTATGATTGTGAAATCTTCTATCATCCTGGAAAAGCCAATGTAGTTGTCGATGCCTTAAGTAGGAAGGGTCGGGAAAAGTTGTCTATGTTAACGACTCAAACTGAGTTAATAACAGAGATGGCTAGGATGGAGATAGAGGTGAAATTGCCAAGTGAATCAGGTCAGAGATTGTTCGCGACAGAGATTCAATCTACCATCGTAGAAAGAGTCAAAGAGGTGCAACTTAAAACTGATGAGTGTGACCAGATGAAGACGCGGTTAACCAATGAAAAAGATTTAATGTACAGTCTTGATAATGAGGGATTATTAAGATTTGAAAGAAGAATTTTGGTTCCGAATGAGACGGAATTAAAGGAGCAAGTGTTACAAGAAGCTCATAGTTCAAGGTACTCAATTCATCCTAGTAGTACTAAGATGTATCAAGACCTTCGACAGAGTTTTTGGTGGCCGAATATGAAAAGAGAGATAGTCGAGTATGTGGGTAGGTGCTTGACTTGTCAGAAAATTAAGGCCGAACATCAACGACCAAGTGGCTTGTTACAGTTATTTGAGATTCTGGAGTGGAAGTGGGAGCATATCACGATGGACTTTGTGGTGGGACTTCCGATTACTTAGAAGGGGTGTGATGCGATTTGGGTAATAGTGGACCGGTTGTTGAAGTCGGCTCACTTTTTGCCAATTAGGGTTAAGTATAACTTAGACCAATTAGCTAAACTTTATGTTAAAGAAGTTATTTCAAGACATGGAGTACCAGATTTGATTGTGTCAGATCATGACCCACGATTCACGTCGAACTTTTAGAGGAGTCTGCAAGAGCAGTTGGGAAGGCGGCTGAAGTTGAGTACGGCTTATCATCCATAAACTGATGGACAGAGCAAGCGAACAATTCAGACATTAGAAGATTTGTTGAGATCTTGCGTCATGTGTTTCAAGGGTAGTTGGGATGATCATCTACCATTAGTAGAATTTGTGTATAATAATAGTTATCATGCAAGCATAGGTATGCCACCGTACGAAGCTTTGTACGGAAGAAAGTGCAGAACATCATTGTGTTGGGATGAAAGTGGGAGAACGCCAATGCTTTGACCAGAATTGGTGCAACAAATAACGGATGTAGTGAAGTTGATACAGATGCGTCTCATAGCAGCTCAAGACAGACAGAAGAAATATGCAGACTCGCATCGAGAAAATAGGGAGTTTGAGGTAGGCTCGTATGTATTTCTAAAGGTATCTCACTAGAAAGGAAAGATACGCTTTGTAAAGAAGGGGAAGTTAAGTTCAAGTTTTATAGGACCTTTTGAAGTGTTAAAACGAGTAGGCGAGGTAGCTTATATGGTAGCATTACCTCCAAACCTAGAACGAATACATAACGTGTTTCATGTATCGGTGTTACATCCTTATAAGCCAGATTATAAGCACATAATAGAGTATGAGCCTATTCATATTGAGAAGGACTTAACGTACGAAGAGTTGCCGATTCAAATCATGAAGGTGTTATGGAAGAACCACGATGCCGAAGAAGTAACGTGGGAATTGGAAGAAAAGATAAGGAATGATTACCCTCATATGTTTACGTAACGTGAGACAAGATTCTGGGGACACAATCTTTATAAGGGGGAATAATGTAACGACCGAGAAATTCGGATCCATTGTAAAATAATTTTATTTAATTAAATAATGAATAAAATTATATTATTTGTTTTTATTATTTGTTAGTAAGATAAATGTCATTCTATAACCTAGAAACGTCGGAAAGTCGTAGTATTTTGACTACGTGAAGGAATTAAAGTGTTTGAATTTCTAAGACGAAAATAAAAGCTTTTTGAGAAATTTTCTGAAAAATACTATTCATCTATTTCCGCTCAGGAATTATTTTTGAACTTCTGAAAAATACGTAACGATAGAATATCAAGGTGGGATGGATTATGTAATAATAATTCAAGTATGGAAAACGTCATTTTTTGCATGCAAACTTATTTCAGAAGTTAGGAAAAGTAAAGCGTTAAGAAGCTATTGTAATGATCATATGATACGTATGTATTGTACGAGGAAATGAATACGAGTATGATATGAAGTATTATATGGGTATGTATGAATGATGGTATATCGTATAGTATGAATTAGTATACAAGAATAATACGTAAACAATACGTTATAAGGCTTTTGGCCAAATGAAGTAGACTTGTGGGATTGCGTAGTAAATTGTTAAGTCCAATAGAAATTAATGTGCAAGTCCAAGAGTAAGTAAAGTTAGAGCCCAAGGTAGATTAATGTAAAGCATAAGTGTTTTTTAATATAAGCCCAAAGTTTAAGTTAAGCGAATTACACCTAAGCCCAAGCTATGATTATGACACCCCCAAATTTGGGTACTTCATTTCCACCGAATTTGGTGCTCACTATCAAAATATTTACATCTAACTATCCATAATAAAGGATAAGACATTAAATAACTTTAAACAATAATCTTTTCCATTAAAGAGTTATATCATCTCATAAACAATCCCAAGTAATCTAACCTTAAATTATTACATCAGTTTGCGGAATACATTATAAAACAAAACAAGTCTTATAACTTCATGCATTTAAATAAACTTTAATTAATTCTTCAACACTTGGACATCTTTCCCTTTCCCTTGCTAGTAGATGACTCATCACCTCTTTCGACTTTAGCTGAATTGTTTAATTGCAAGAGTGAGCAAACAATTGCTCACTGACATAAAGAATAGTAATAATAATCATATTAGAATGAACAACGAATGATGTACAATAATGAACTTGTTCTACGAATAGAAATAGAAACAAGTTCAAACTTTTAATATCTGAGGTTCTTAAGACCACAAACTATGTCTTCGGTATTTAGGTATTATTACCTCAACCTTAACAGTCAATTAGACTATATAGACTCTTTTTAACGTACTTAGGGGGATCAACCCTTTGTACCATGTATTATGCACAAACATCTAAATGTTACACGTACAAAATCCCCTATATTAGAGTTGTTCGTCTCAGTTTAAATTTAGAATTTCCGCACTAAAGAAAGTTTAGTTTGGAACTAACTTATCAGTGTTTCTAGAATTTTCGAACACTTATTCAATTTCCATCAATAAAGGTTTAATACAAGAATGTATAACTGAACAAGGCTATCAAAGTCAAAGATCGGATATTAACAATATTTAACTGAATAATCATGATACACATGCAAAATACCATATTCAAAGAAGTAGAATAATCTCCTTTGAATCAATGTGTTAGAACAATATACGTTTTGAATAATAATAACAATAAATCAGAATTTAAAACTCATTCGATGTAATGAATTAGGTTACATGAGCTTATTCAATCGTACATAAGAATAGAATCAATAGTCTTGCTCAATGAAAGTTTAGGATAAGAAACTTGCACAATTATGAAAGTAGAGTTAGAGAACTTGCCTTGTTTGTAAGCTACACAAATGTACTATAATCTTTAATTACCCTACATACATCATTAAAATTGTAACAACAATTAGTTGTATGAACATTAGCTTTAGGGGTTTAAACCATCATTTAGGTCATAACCCTATCCTAGCACATAACCACGTTGGTTAACACCCTAACGATTCTGAAATCACACTATAAACCTTATCATTTATATTTAACTTTTGAAAACATCCCATTTGGTTCATTAAATATCTTATTCAAGTAATCACTTAAATTCTTTTACACTATATATAACAAAGCATGACAATCTGTTATTGTAGTCCACTTTATGTTTTAATATCCTTAACATTATTAACATGCATGCTAAACTAATATAAGTCCATTACGCATGACCTGCAATTAAGTAGACTTCAATTATTCGAGATCGCTCTCAAGCGCGACCCCACGCCAATAATATATTATTGGAGATTCTGGCGTGCAAAACTCATTTGATGTAATGAATTAGGTTACATGAGCTTATTCGATCGTACATAAGAATAGAATCAATAGTCTTGCTCAATGAAAGTTTAGGATAAGAAACTTGCACAATTATGAAAGTAGAGTTAGAGAACTTGTCTTGTTTGTAAGCTACACAAATGTACTATAATCTTTAATTACCCTACATACATCATTAAAATCGCAACAACAATTACTTGTATGAACATTAACTTTAGGGGTTTAAACCATCATTTAGGTCATACCCCTATCCTATCACCTAACCACGTTGGTTAACACCTTAATGATTTTGAAATCACACTATAAACCTTATCATTTATATTTAACTTTTGAAAACATCTCATTTGGTTCATTACATAACTTATTCAAGTAATCACTTAAATTCTTTTACACTACATATAACAACGCATGACAATATGTTATTGTAGTCCACTTTATGTTTTAATATCCTTAACAAAATTAACATGCATGCTAAACTAATATAAGTCCATTACGCATGACCTGCAATTAAGCAGACTTCACTATCTCGAGATCAAGCTCTTGGCGCGCGCATCAAGAATATATCTTTTAGTTCTACCATGGCCCAAATTCTCGCTGACGCTGCATGACAACCACGCGATACCTTATTTCCAGTTTTTGCAGAAACTTGAAATCAGACTTTGCTTTGGCCAAATATCCCTATTCTACAGAAAATCTCCCAACTTCAACATCTAACACTTTGTCATATTATAGTTATACATGATAAACACCATTCTTTATACAAAAACATTACATAACATCATTTTGAAGAATCAAAAGTATATTTTTCCCAAATTTCCTTATTTTTATACTTTTAACGAATTTGATCACCACGAATTCGTTTTTTAATCATTTGACACGATTCGAACTACTCTGCTTTCGTTTCTTAATATATTATCACAATCCACCAACAAATTACAGATTACATCACATATTGGACAAGAAATTTGGTACTTTCTAAGGCCATTTTATATGAACATAACACTGTTATTTATATTTCCTTCTTACAATTCAATTTTCACGTATTTGAATACTAACATAGACTTATAAAGGATAACTAACAGATTTAGCAAGAGAATACATACATATAAACAACATTTTCTTCAACAATTCAACCAAAACCCAAATTTCCAATAAATAGAAAATTTCAACAACCCAATATTAAAATTAGGGGTAGATTACCTTGATTGAGTGCTAGCAAAAGACAGTGTTTGGGCTTATAAATTCTCCTTCTTCCTCTTAACAATCTTAGAAACTCACAACCACAATGCTTTCTCTCTTGCTTCCAAGCTCTCACTACGCTCTTTACTGATAACTAGACTTATGGGAAAAATAAGACGCATATGCAATATAACTGGCCTCTCCCACGTACGTCAGGTTAAAAAACAAAAAGACTCACATCAGTTAAAATAAACCAAAAGCCATAAGGCTACGTTTGGTTATACACTAATTCCTATACTAGATTATTTAAATAATATTTATATTATATAGTTACTACCTGTCACACCTGTAACCATTTTAATAACTTATAATTTATAATTATAATAATTATATTCTTATTATAATTATGCTTATAATAAATACTTAAATAATTATATATCTAATTTAATTAAAAAATTAGAAACATCACTTTATTTATTTTATTTATTTCCATTAAATTAAACAATTTATTTAATTTAATTGTATTCTTAAATATTAAGCAATTGATTTAATTTAATTATTTCTTAAATTAAATCCATTAGATAAAATTGTCATTATTCAATTCAATTAATTAATTTAGTTACTAAATTAATTCATCACAATCCATCAATTATTTATTTTCTCAATAAATTAATTATTTAAAATATTTATTTAATTCCATAAATATTTAAATTAAGTTATAAATTTCTCGGTCGTTACATCCTTCCCTCCTTAAAAGGATTCTGTCCCCAGAATCACAACTCAAAAAATTTATTCGTTACATTATTCCCTCCTTAACAAGATTCTGTCCCTAGAATCGCTATACAAAATCAAGCAAACAACTGAGGATAACTCTTCTTCATAACGCTTTCAAGTTCCCACGTAGCTTCCTCAAAGATTGTGGTTCCTCCAGATTACCTTAATGTAAGGTATCACCTTATTCCTCAATGATTTTGCTCTTTTACTCACAACAATTTGAACAAGGACTTCTTCATATGTTAAGTCTTTCTCAAACTGTAAGGGCTCATATTCTATAACATGTTTATAATCAGGTTTATACGATCTCAATACCGAGATATGAAAAATATTATGAATATGCTCCAACTTTGGAGGTATAGCTACCTCGTACGCTACTTCACCAACTCGTCGAAGTACTTCGAAAGGTCTTATAAATCTCGGGCTCAATTCCCCCTTCTTCCCAAACCGAATTTTCCCCTTCCAGGGAGACACTTTTAAGAAAATATAACTACCAACATCGAATTCCCGATTTTATCGGTGTTGATCGGCATATTTCTTCTGTCTATCTTGTGCAACTATTAATCTCGCTCAAATCGCTTTGATGATCTCGACAATCTGCTGTACCAATTCTGGACCCAATAGCTAACATTCACCTATCTAATCCCAGCATAACAGAGTTCTGCATTTTCTGTTGTATAACGCTTCGTAAGGCGGCATTCCAATACTCGCGTGATAACTATTATTATAAGCAAATTCCATCAATGGTAGATGGTCATCCCAATTTCGTTTGAAATCCATTATACATGCTCTGAGCATATCTTCTAGTGTTTGGATAGTTCTCTCACTTTGTCCATCGGTTTGAGGATGGTACGCTGTGATCATTCTTTAGTTGTGTTCCCAAACATTCTTGTAATTGTTTCCAAAAATTAGATGTGAAACGTGGGTCTCTGTCTGACATAATGGACACAGGTACACTGTGCCTTGACACAATTTCCTTCACGTATAGTTTTCTTAACCGATCTAGGGTAAATCGAAGCTTGATTAGCAAAAAGTGGGCCGACTTCATCAGTCGATCGACAATCACCCAGATGGCATCGTAACCTTGTTGGGTCATTGGAAGACCTACCACAAAATCCATTGTGATATGCTCCCATTTCCATTCTGGTATCTCCAACGGTTGTACCAATCCTCTTGGCCTTTGATGTTCAGCTTTAACCTTGTAACACATTAAACATTTCGCCACATCCTTCTTCATATTCTGCCACCAAAAATGATGTCTAAGATCCTGGTACATTTTTCGTACTTCCAGGGTGAATCGAACATCTTGAGTTGTGAGCTTCACTAAGAATTTCCTCTTTAACCTCTGATACTGACGGAACCCAAATTCTCCATTCGAATCGAAGTAACCCTTCCGAATCGATTTTGAATTTGCTTTCCTCCCCTTCAGATATCTTATGTTTTATCTTTTTACAGTCTTCATCCTGAAGTTGTGCATTCTTCACTTTATCTACCAACGTTGAATCCTTTCTTATATGGAACAAATTTTCATTGGATTATGTCGGATATCTAATTTCCAACTCCATTTTAGCCATGTCTGACACTAACTTATCCTGAGCAGTCAACAACATTAACTTTTCTCGTCCCTTCCTACTTAAAGCATCAGCAACAACATTCGCCTTTCCGGGATGGTAGAAAATCTCATAATCATATTCTTTGATTAGTTCCAACCATCTTCTTTGTCGCATGTTCAAGTCTTTTTGTGTAAAGATACACTTCAGACTTTTATGGTCGGTATATATCTCACACCTCTCTCCATAAAGATAATGTCTCCAAATCTTCAGGGAAAACACCACCGCAGCCAACTGTAAATCATGAGTCGGATACCCTTTCTCATAATCTTTTAATTATCGTGATACATATGCAATAACTTTGTCGTTTTGCATAAGCACACAGCCTAGTCCTTTATGCGATGCATCACTATACACCACAAAATTCCATGTATCATCAGGTAATGACAACACATGTGCTGAACTCAACCTCTTCTTCAATTCGTGAAAACTTTCCTCACACTTCTCCGTCCAAACAAACTTAACTGCCTTCCTGGTTAAATTTGTCAACGGGGTCGCGATCTTAGAAAAGTCCTTAATAAAACGCCTATAGTAAACTATTAACCCTAATAAACTCCTTATCTTTGATGGTGTCTTCGGCTGATTCCAGTTTATTATAGCTTCAACTTTCGATGGATCTACCGAAATTCCGTCTTTATCAATAACATGCCCGAGAAACTGTACACGTTCCAACCAAAACTCACATTTTGAAAACTTTACGTACAACTTCTCTTTTCTCAATGTCTCCAACGTCACCCTTAATTGGTATCAAGTCTACCCTCATATCTTGACACCCCCAAATCCGTGCACTTTATTTCCACCGAATTTGGTGCTCACTATCAAAATATTTACATCTAACTACCCATAATAAAGGATAAGACATTAAATAAATTTAAACAATAATCTTTCCCATTAAAGGGTTACATCATCTCATAAACATTCCCAGGTAATCTAACCTTAAATTATTACATCAGTTTGCGGAATACATTATAAAATAAAACAAGTCTTATAACTTCATGCATTTAAAAAAACTTTAATTAATTCTTCAACAGTTGGACATCTTGCCATTTCCTTTGTTAGTAGATGGCTCATCACCTCTTTCGACTTTAGCTGCATTGTTTAATTGCAAGAGTGAGCAAACAATTGCTCACTGACATAATGAATAGTAATAATAATCATATGAGAATGAACAACGAATGTTATATAATAATGAACTTGTTCTACGAATAGAAACAGAAACAAGTTTGAACTTTTAATATCTGAGGGTCTTAAGACCACAAACTATGTCTTCAGTATTTAGGTATTATTACCTCAACCTTAACAGTCAATTAGACTATACAGACTCTTTTTAACGTACTTAGGGGGATCAACCCTTTGTACCATGTATTGTGCCCAAACATCTAAACGTTACACGTACAAAATCCCCTATGTTAGGGTTGTTCGTCTCAGTTTAAATTTAGAATTTCCATACTAAAAAAAGTTTAGTTTGCAACTAACTTATCAGTGTTTCTAGAATTCTAGAACACTTATTCAATTTCCATCAATAAAGGTTTAATACAAGAATGTATAACTGAACAAGGCTATCAAAGTCAAAGATCGGATATTAATAATATATAACTGAATAATCATGATACACATGCAAAATACTATATTCAAAGAAGTAGAACATTCTTCTTTGAATCAATGTGTTAGACACTCAAAACTTTTCTGCACACCTGTCACTAATATTGCAAGAGGACATATTCGTCTTTTAAGAGGGAACCCTTGAAGACAGTTCGTATCCATTCCGGATACTACCGGAAGTTGAGCATCAACCCCGGAACACACACCGGGAGTAACAAATCCAACCTCGAAGATAACCCCAAGGAGTGCAGCTCCAATATCGGAACACACGCCGGAGAAGATCGATTAATCTCGGAGATAACCCCGAGGTATCCATTCTCAGTCCCAATCATGGGAATAGCTACCAACCTTGGTGATCAGGCCAAGGAATGCAGTTCCGGCGATAACCCCGGAAATGCTTATTTCAAATGCTATCAGCTTCAATCTCGGCGCTCACAATGAGACACCCAGTACCAACCCAGAGATAACACCGGGAGGACAGGCACACCTCAGAGTTGACATTGAGGACCTTCAACACTTGCAGAAGTAAAATCTCAGAAATAACCCTGAGCAACGTCTTCTTTATCAGCCCAAACTGGCGATAACTCCGGTGAGGGGCAAAGGCATCATCTCGCCGCTCTAAGGCCACATCACGTCATCTCAACATCTCATACATATATTTTCTACACCACGATGTCCCATAAGAATCTAGGAAAACCAATCCCGAGTGACTATTGTGTAGGGTAACAGATAGATTTTGAAGCTTGAAGACCGGAGGGCATCGTCCCATTTTCATGACTTCATACAACCTCTAATCCCATGCCATTGTACAACCCTCGACAACGGCGGTCTAAAATAGGTCCTATATACCTCAATCGGATGCCCGGATTGCAATTCTGAAAGTTCGAGCGGACATTATAGTGCCTACGCACACGTACTATGAGACGACCCGACCCGAGAAACCCGGGACAACCCGGGCAGCCTCAGGTACACCTGCGACTCCACCCTCTATAAATAGAGGGCTTGGGGTGGCCATTTTGAAAAGAGAAAGTGCGAGGAAGCCCTGTCAAATTTGCTCCGTACTTGCAATATACTGAGTTCTTTCCCATTTTAAACACTTGTGAGCTCACATATACATACTTTTGTATCGGCGGGAGCCGAGTTTCATCCACTTTAAAGATATAGAAGCCTTCTTTGGCAGCCCACTGTAAGCCTTCTCACACACCTTAAAGCCTTTCTCTTCATCTCTGCACACACCCTTCTTCACGTTGAGAGTCGTGTTGCGTGTGTTTGCCCGGACTTCGATCCGTTGTTTTATTTCAGTTTGTATATATATATATATATATATATATATATATATATATTTATATATATGGACTAACATTATCGAGTTATGCCTCGATTGAGCCTGAACTTGATTCTGAGCATTTATTGCTTTAATATATATATATATATATATATATATATATATATATATATATATATATATATATATATATATATATATATATATATACATTTATATATATTAATGTGTAGAACTTTGTTCGATGAGCCCAGATATTACATCCTGAGCGTTTATCGCTTTAATATATATATATATATATAAGCAAGTAAAATCCAGGCTCATTGAACAAAGTCCGACACATAGTTAATATATATAAATGTATATATATATATGAACTATTGTCGAACTCGCTCGATGAGCCCGGATTTTACATCTGTGCATTTATCATATATATATATATATATATATATATATATATATATATATATATATATATATATATATATATCGTCTCCCACAGGAGTTCACTTCGTGGCGCTTGATTGTTTTGTATGCTTTTATTTACATTTTGTGGTGGTTGATAGCTTTAGAGCTTTATTTATGTTTCGTCCCGCCTGGAGTTTCCTCCGTGACGGTTGATAGCTTTTACAACTTTATTTACATTTTCTCGATCCCCATGGAGGTGCTTCGTGGTCGTGATCATGTTTGTATATATATTTACATCTTTATATATATATATATATATATATATATATATATATATATATATATATACATGCTTATTGTTTTCATACAAATTGCGGTATCATGTGCTTTAGGAATCATGTGATCACAGATTCAACCTATTGGATCTAGATTCGGTTCCGTGATGGACATTTTCAACTATAAGCGACTTGTAAATTATTCTCATGGTGTCTGAATTTCCTCAGATGGGTTTCATACCCACGAGGAAATCGGCATTACTTTTTTACATTATTTTCTTATAGATGCTTCACATCTCAGAAATAAAATCATTCAAGCCGAACACTTAATAAAAATGGGAGTGTACAATGTCTCAATTACTATTGAGCATCAGGGTTTGAAAAAACCTTTTTTAAAACGTCATTGCCATATCTTGCTAAAAACTGAATTTTTACATAATTTCAAATCCTGTGTATATAGGTGCGAACGAGGCCTCGCATTACTTCCAAACAACAGCACATTGACCCACACACACACACATTCGGATAATAGTTTCTTGAAAAGAGGCGGTCACCGTGATAACACGGATGTCGGGGGGTGCCTAACACCTTCCCTCCGCATAATCAAGTCCCCGAACCCTAATGAATCTCGGTTTCACCGACACGTTTAGCAGTGTCACATCACTGGGTCAATGTTCAAACCTTTTCTCGGTTGTGTTGGTATAACCATTTAAAAAACCAACTGGCGATTCTTAACAGTTTATCGTCCACATTATACATGTCGGACCTTTTTCACTTGTTTTTTCAAACAAATCTCACCTAAAATGAGAACACCAAAGAACAAGTAACGGAAAGGGACAATTAAAAATCCCGACGTCGACAGGTGGCGACTCTGCTTGGGACACCAGTAAGAGGACTTAAGCCACTATTACAATCTTTTCAAAACTGTTATCTGCTTGTGTGTGGATGTTGCATTTACATTTATGATGAATGTATACGAATGCATTTACTTATTGCACTTAGTGCTTCGCACCATATCTGTTTGTGATATTAGTGCTTCGCACATGTCATCATTTCCATACGGTGAGACGCGATGTATGTGAATGTATGTTGTGTGGTCCCTCCACCAGGAGGCTATCCCGTCGGTGTTTGATTACTGGACTCGTGGGAAGACTAATTCCCTGAGGCTCAGGAAAGGCACCACCCAAATTCGCTCTAGTTGAAAGACCGGATTAATTTCCCATTGAGTAAATTGCGATGATTTGGGAACCTTCATGGTAAAAAGCCACGAGAGTAACCTAAGAAAGGCCAGCCTCTGATAAACCCAAAACGGAGGAAAGTCTCTTCATTCTCTCTTATTTCAATTACTTGTAAACAAAATTACTTGTAATTATATTCCATATATATCTCCATGTAATGAGAAATATGAAGAAATGTGTACACATACAGAACATGGTATCCTATATTACCAAACAGCTGACATCCATTTTGCAGGATAAAATTCCTAAAATGGACACATCAAATAACATGTTATTATACACACATTCCCTAAAGACTAAACTATGCAAGTCTTTGGCAGGGAACCAATTGGACATACTACCCGGTCAAAATCCAAAAAGGCTGCATGCCTACAGTCAATCATGTCGTCATCCGACCAGACTGACCTTAATCCAGTTTCTCGCAAAGAATTTGACTGATTAAGAAAACAAATTACAGATTTTGCTGTTCTACTCAAAGAACTACACCAGTCTACTCAGGGTCCAAAAATACCCATACGTGTTGAATCCTCTACACAAGGGGGAAAGCAGGTCATCACAATACCTGAACTGCAGTTGGATACGACCAACAAAACTCATGATGCCACCCATCTCATAGGAGATCCAGACACTGGTGACATCAAAAAGAAAGTCCTCCAAATGGAAGAGACCCTTCGTGCTATCAAAGGAATTAGAACACACAGGAGTGTTTCATATGCTGATCTTTGCATTTTCCTTGGTGTTCATTATCTAGAAAATTTTAAGACTCCTGACTTTGAAAAATATGACGGGTTAGGAGATCCTTAGACACATTTAAAGGTGTTTATTGAAGAACTTGGATCTTATGCATAGGACAAAAAGCTCAGAATGCAACTGTTCCAAAAGAGTCTAACTAGAGAAGCCCGTTCATGGTACACAAGATTAGACAACTCAAATATCCATAGCTGGGAAGAGCTAGCACATGCTTTCCTCACTCAATACAGCTTTCAGTCTAAGATGGCTCCTGATCGGTATCAAATTACCAAGATCAAGAAACAGTCTAACGAGTCTTTCAAAGAGTATGCTCAAAGGTGGAGACGCCTAGCTGCCCAAGTTATTCCTTCCATGACGGAATCAGAGATGGTCATGATTTTTATAGACATACAAGAAGTGCCTTTCTATGAAAGAGTTTTAGCCGGAATCGGTAAACCATTTTCTTTAATGGTCAAACATGGGGAGATGGCTGAGATGGGATTGAAGTCCGTAAATATTCAAGACCTAGCTTCCCTTAAAGCTGTTGCTGATCACATCCAATCCAAAAATTATGGAAACAACCCCCAGAGGGTCCATAAAAAGAAAGAGGAAGATGTTTCCCTGATACTATAGGGTCAAAAAGGCAATCAGAACATGCCTATTTAAAGGAGAAACTACACTCCCTTTCTAGCATAGTCTTCGAACCCTCCAATACCAAAATGTGGAGAAGTCAAATGCCCTCGAGTGTTCACACCCTTAGGGGACACACTCGACAATATTCTCACTCTTCTGACAACACAGAAGAAAATTACACATCTTCTTCCACCAGCTAGCCGTAATGGACGGGGTTTCAATGCTGCTCGGAAATGTGCTTATCATGCCAGGGAACTTGGACATGATACTAAGGATTGTTGGGCCTTGAAACACAAGATCCAAGACCTGATAGACAACGGTGAGATCGTGGTCACCAAAACTGATCAGCCTCACGTACAAGACAACCCTCTTCCTCAACACAAAGAAGAAGAGGTCAACATGATCAATTGGAGCAATGGACAGAGTTCCAATTTCAACTGTGAATCCTCCCAGACCCTCGAAGATGGTGTTGACAAATGGGATTATGCAAAGTTCCAGTTCATAATGGAACAAAAGATGAAAGCTCTATGCAAGAAAATTGAGCAATTGGCAGAACTGGTGACTTATCAACATCAAGTGACACGCCAGTTAGTCAGTCTGGAGCATGCCAGTCTCCTACCTCTTGTCATGAATATTCCCTCGTCACTTTCAGAAAATGAAAAGCTAGAAGACAAAGTGAGAAAGAGAGCAAATGCCAAAGCCTTTCAGGATTTTTCCAACAAAAGGGAATTCACCTATTTAGGTCAACCTATGGAGGAAATCCTTCAGATGTTAATCAATGAAAGAAGGATCAGTTCCCTTCTACCTCCAATTAACCCCCTTCAGGACGGTACAATTCTGATGAAGTATGTCAATATCACTCCCATTCTCGCGGTCACAGCACAGAAGAATGATGGGCACTCCGCCACCTCATCCAAAATCTAATTGACAATGGTGTCCTGCACCAAGCGGAGGATGATACTGTGTTATGTGCAAGTGAGAATACATGTCCTACTAAGTGGAAGAGTTTGGTAGCAGTCATATCCACTAAAACTGATGGGGCTAATAAATCACTCACAATGCCAACAATTCAACTCAAGGGAAGCAACAATCCTTTGAAAGTGGCCGCTCCTGAGCCAATAAACTTGCCTTATAGAGCACAATATCCTATTGTTAGCTTGTGCAAGGTTACATGGAATTATGGAGAAAGTGAAGGATCCACCTCACATACAACTGCTGCAGTGTCAAAGGAAAATCCAATGTATCTTCCCCAACGGGTGATGAAGTCTACCATCAAATCAAAGGGGAAAATACTAATGGAGAAGATTGAAAAATTCCTCCGCACTATGGGTCATAACGAAACCAAGGTGGTTTTAAGCTTAAAAGAAGCTCCACAACAAATATCAATTTTGGACTTGATCTTAACTTCCAAGGATCACCGGACAATCTTGTTGCAGGTTTTAGAAGAAGCCTATCTACCAACATCAG
Source organism: Panax ginseng (assembly GCA_020205605.1). Taxonomy (NCBI): domain Eukaryota; kingdom Viridiplantae; phylum Streptophyta; class Magnoliopsida; order Apiales; family Araliaceae; genus Panax; species Panax ginseng. The sequence continues at coordinate 66,336,743 of CM035145.1, read as the reverse complement.
TTGATACGGAAAAATTTCAACATCTGGTTGATCAAATTTTCAACAACAACGTGATCTCCTTCAGTGATGATGACATACCGGCCGAGGGGACCAGATTGGTTCAGACCTTAACCCAAACCAGTGAAATGACATGGTTACGCTACTAACCCAATTCCAGGATGTGTTTGCATGGTTTCACGAAGATATGGTGGGTTTGTCCATTGACATTGTCCTTCATCGCCTTCCCATTAAAGAGGAATTTAAGCCAGTCAAGCAGAGGCTCAGGCGATTGAAACCTGAGTGGAGTTTAAAGGTAAAAGAAGAAATTGTGAAACAATTTCAAGCTAGCATCATCATGGTGTCAACATATCCTAAGTGGATATCCGACATTGTTCCCGTGCCTAAACCCGGAGGAAAGGTGTGAGTTTGCGTGGATTACCGGGACTTGAACAAAGCTTGCTTAAAAGATAGCTTTCCCGTGCCATTTATCCACATTCTTATTGATAATCTTGTAAATCTTGCATGTACTCCTTTCTTGATTGCTTTATGGGTACCATCGGATCATGGTTCTTTGAGGAAGATCGTGAAAAACTTATTTCATCACGCCTGGGAACCTTTTGTTATAGATCATACATCATTCAAATCATCAATGTTGGAGCCTCCTACTAGCGAGCTATGATAGCTCTCTTCCATTACTTAATGCACAAAGAGATGGAGATCTACGTGGATGACATCATTGTCAAATCTCGGAAGGAGGAAAACCACTTAGACCATCTCAGAAAGCTATTCAACAGGTTGCGTAAGTACAACTTGAAGTTGAATCCAGCCAAATGAGCCTTTGGCGTTAAATCAGGCAAGTTGCTAGGATTTCTTGTCAGCCACAAAGGGATTGAGCTGGATCTTACCAAAATCCATGCCATCATGGAAATGCCCATTCCTCAGACAAAGAAAGAAATATGGGGATTTTTGGGAAGAATCAACTTCATTAGCAGGTTTATCTCTCAACTCACAGCAACTTGTGAGCCAATCTTCAAGCTATTAAGGAAGAACTCCTCCATGAAATGGAATCATGAGTGCCAAAATGCCTTCCTTACGATTAAAGAATAGCTAGTCAAAGCTCCTATTTTGGTACCACCCAGGGATGATGTTTCATGTTCATGTACCTGTCCATAAGTGACAATGCCATGGGCTGCATGCTGGGACAGAAGGACGATAGAGGCCAATAACGAGTTATCTATTACCTAAGCAAAAGATTTAGCAACAGTGAACACAAGTACACTCTGATTGAGAAGACTTTTTGTGCTTTAGCATAGACGTCCATGAGGTTACAACATTACCTCCATGGTCACACAACCCATCTTATACCCCACGTGGATCCTCTCAAGTACGTGTTCAATAAACCCATGTTAAATTGTCGGCTGTCCAGATGGAAATTGATCCTACAACAATTTGACATCGTATATGTGACTCAAAAGTCCATCAAAGGTCAAGTAATTGCGAGATCAATCGGCGCACAGCTTTTTCGAGGATTTCAAACCTTTGAAAACGTATTTCCCAGATGAAGGAGTAATGACATTCAAAGAATAGCATCGATGCGATCTGGCGCCAATCATGGAAGATGTATTTTGATAGAGTACGTTAATATAGAAGGTTACGGAGCCGGAAGCGGTTCTAGTATACGGGCGAAACGATATCCGTCGCCAAATCAAATTGCGCTTTATCGCACCAACAACATAGCTGAGTATGAAGGCTGTCTCATGGGGCTAAAACTTGCCCATTCAATGGGCATCGACGGTTAACTGTCTTTGGAGATTCAGAGTTGGTAATCAGACAATCCATCGAAATTTATCAAACCAAGGAACTATATTTGTTGCCCTACCATCAGCAAGTTTTACAGATGGTTTTGGAGTTTGAAGAAATCTACTTTCTACACATTCCTCGTAATAGGAATGAATTTGCGGACGCGTTAGCAACTTTGGCCTCCTTGATTCGCATATCAGACAAGGAACACTTGCCAAGCATCACAATTTCCTTGCACAAGGCCCCAACCTATGGGAATTACGTTGGAGAAGTGTCAGATGAGCTACCTCCCATCCAGCATCCTTGGTATCAACATATCAAGGAATACATACGAGATGGATCTACACCCGCTGAGGCGAGCCCGACTGAGAAAAGGTGGATCCATCGAATTGCTATGAAATTCTACCTGAGTTGAGATGTGCTCTACAAAAGAGATGCAGGACTAAGTCTCCTCAGATGTTTAGACAAAGATCAAGCCCAAAGGCTTATGGATGAAATCTATGGTGGAGTCTGTGGCCCCCACATGAGTGTCCCCCTCCTTGTCAAGAAAGTCCTCAGGACAGGACATTATTGGCTATCTCTCAAAGCTGATTGCAATGACCACGTCAGGAGATGCTATCAGTGCCAGATTCATTGGAATGCTATACACGCCCCTCCACAGGAATTCCATTATATGAGTTCACCTTGGCCCTTCTCAATGTGGGGAATGGACGTTATCGGGCCCATTGAGCCTAAAGCCAGTAATGGACATCGATTTATCTTCACTATGATCAAATACTTCATCAAGTGGGTAGAGGTAACCTCCTTCCCCAGGGTTAATAAAGAAGTCATCATTGTTTTCATCAGAAACAATGTCATTTGTCGATATGGACAACCAGAGGTGATTGTGTCAGACAATGCTAAGAACCTCAACAACAAAATGATGGAGGAATTATGCAGTAAATTCCACATCAAACATCTTAACTCTGTCATCTATCATTCGAAGATGAATGGTGCTGTTGAAGCAGCTAAAAAAACATCAAGAAGATCACGTAATAGATGTCCGCCAATCACAAAGATTGGCCTGACTTATTGCCTCTTACTTTGTTAGCCTACAGAACCTCAGTGCGCACTTCCACTGGGGCAACCCCCTACGCATTAACTTATGGGATGGAAGTAGTGCTCCCCATAGAAGTTTAAATGGAATCCCTTAGAGTGTTGATAGACGCTCAGCTGGATGAAGACTAATGGGTATAAGACAAGTATCACCAATTGTCTCTAATAGACGAAAGGAAAACCGCGGCTATGTTCCATGGTCAGTTATATCAACAAAGGATCGCCAGATCCTACAACAAGAAATTCTGGCTACAGTAGTTTAAACAACATGACTTGGTTTTGAAGAAGATCCTTGACAACCAAGATCAATCTATGGGAAAATTCGCTATTAACTGGGAAGGCCCATTTGTTGTCAAGGAAGTATTGCAGGAGGCGCTCTCAGATTGCAAGAAATGGACGGCGATGAATTTCCACAACTCATCAACTCGGACGCTGTGAAATGATACTATGTCTGAAGTTTCCATCAACCAAACATCATGGTGTTGGATAATCATATCACCAGTCATTCTGGTTCTTTAACCCTTTACCAAATACAATTCTTCCACACTTTGCCCCTCAGGGAAACATACTTTTCAAGCCAGCAGCCTGGCTTCTCTGCGTTCCTACGACTTAGTTCATCCTACTATAGATTGAACCTCTCGCGTTTGCAGTTTGGCTACCCATACATGGGATCAAACTTCTTATACCTGCAGTCTATCCTCAACCTAGGATTAAACTTTCTCCGCCCTATAATCTGACCTGCACATGGGATCACGCTTTTCCACTTGCCCTTAAGGGTGAACTACGCCGACCTGATCTCCTCTTCAATAGGAGTACGTAGGCAACCATTTCATATGGCCCGGTCACAATAAAATAAAAATAACAAAAACATTCCTACACCATTTCTACCATATAAAGCGTTGAACCTCTTATACCAGGTTCGAACTACGCAGACCTGATCTCCTCTTCAATAGGAGTACGTAGGTAGCCATTCATGGTGTGGTCTCACACCCTACCAAAACATAAACCCTTGTTAGTTGGTACTGGGATCAAACATCAATCCACTACATTTCATTGGCTTTAGACCAAAAGGATGGAATTACCTGGACTCCTCCCAAATAGGAGATTCGGAGACCATCTAAGATGCGGTCATACCTTGAAGAGCAACACCAATCCATAAGAAATGGAGTTAACTAGGCTTCTCCTAAATAGAAGTACTGGCGACCATCTGTGGTGCGGTAAATCTCAGAGAGGAAAGCCAAACTCTTCTCCACATTTCTATGCAGAAACCAGTCCCAAGACACCAAAGATGGTAGGGATACTTACAGATCGATGATCCATTCTAAACTGTCTAGAGACAACTCAATGTCCATCCATCTAGGAGGAATTCAAAATACATCAAGATCGCAAGCCCTGAAGCAGCAGGCAAAATATCAAGCAAGTAGCAAAGCATATCTAAGAGGGAAGTGATCAAAAATATATTTCCCTGTCATATATATAATGATGTTTGATATACACAATGTAAACTGTATAGGACACAATAACTATGCTAGTCTGTGCAGGAAAATGTCAAAGCACCAGCTATGACTTAGGATATATGCGAGCTAACAAGCCCAACATGGCATCCCTATCAGAAGAAGTAAGCGAAGTTGTGGTCTTCTGTACGAGAGTATCCACATGACCCAATAGATCTGCAGCCATCTATATGGTGACCATATGCTCATCAATATAAGTGTTCATCTCTGCGATCATGCCAGTGGTAAGGGACCTCACTACAGTACTATCTGTAACGGCTACATCTCGGGCAGATATGGCACTATCCCGCTCAACTATCACTGCATCTTTGGCTGATCTAGCCTCATCCTGCTTAACAACAGCGACATCTCTGTGAGCTAATGCCTCGTATCTCTCTAACAAAGTTGCGTCTCTCCCATCGAGGGTAGTCAACATCAAGGATCGAGCTTGATCTCTCTCGAAGGTCATCAGATAAAGACTCTGCTCAAAGTATTGTGTTGAGTTCTAAATCACAATAGTACTAGTACTAGGAGAATCTAGAAGACATAATGGCAATCTAGCACCTATCCCCTCCTCGATGTTGGAATCGAAGACCTCCATAGGCGCTACATCATCTGACTCAATATCAGGTACTGTGGATACTACCGCAACCGATAAAATCTCTGTCTTCGTCCATGCGGAATACTCTGTAGAACAACCTGGATTACTGATAGAAAAATCAGCTATCTCACGCTGATCCCAACAAGCATACACACGGGATCGGTCCTCTGCTGAAAGATAACGAGAAGCGGAATGCTGACCTGACGCCCCCTCCAAAGGATGAAAGTCCTAAAACTAGTCAAACTGCGACATCACGGCCAGCGGGTGGTAGGTAGTCATGCCCCTCAAACCAGCCAGAGGCAGATAGCCCATGCCCGGAGTGTGAGTAATAAAGCTGTAAGGTGAGCTAAGCCCCGAGCACGGCAAAATGCTAAATAGATCCCTGATATCTCCCAAGAACATAGACCAAGACATGGCATCCGTACATTCTGATGGCTGAAAGGAGTATGACATGGCTATGTCATGGGTGAAACAATATCCATGCCTTCTAAAGGTGCCAATCGGTCTCAAGTGTGACATAAACAACACGTATATCATGACCGAGCTGCCCGTGAACACTCTTGTCGGATAAGTGCATTAGTATGTGGCTGACCTCAGAGTCTCTACTATGATCATGGGAATGATGGTATGACCCTCCCTGAGAGCTCCCACTGCCATGATGACTCCAATGTCTATCTCATCCATGTACCATAGCATATAGACATACCACAGTACGCATAATAGCAGTACATCAATCCTGGCTAGACGCCAATGATCCTCCGGTAAGGTGAAATCCCCCGAATGTCATTCATAACTATCCTCAGAGCCAAATTTATCAAACAGAAAATGCTAGGATATAACGTGGCTCGATGTAAGCTCATCCTACACCACACTGTGCCTCAATCCAGTGAGGGTCATGAACCATCGAGTCATGACCCCCAAAGCCATATGCACGCAAGGTCTGTCCAGCGGCAGCATCATCAACCGTGCATACTCCTCCAGAGTAGGAGTCATCTCATGGGTCCCAAATCGGAAAACCTGCCTATCTGATACCCAATGCTTTAGTATGCCATCCACAAATCCTATGGGAACCTGAAGCATCAACAGGGTCATAATATGCTACAACAAATGATCTACGGTTACCCTATCTGATGGTGACATGCTATCATACCACGATCGCATACCCGATGCCACCAATGATGGTGGGGTATGATCAATATGGCTAACTATCGAAGAAGTCATCTGTACGGATCGTGTCATAAGACCATCCAGGGGTCAATGTTGAATATCTTTGGACATACATACATATACAAAACATGATACATGCATTGCAGATAATAAATGGCAATATGATATAGGGAATGAAATATTGTGCATACATTCCTAAGTATATCAACATCTAATACATCATCTCTGTACATCTACAAATATAGGGAAATGGGGCACAACCACCCAATAGCTAACAGAGGCTTATCAAAAGATATAACGAGAATACACATCAGAAGAAGACAATGGTGTCAATATCTACATCATCAATCCTGTCCACCTGATGTAACTCCTCCTGAGTCACTGGATCTTTATCCAAAGGGATGTCAGGGCTATATAGAGAAGGATCTGCGTCGGTAAAACCGAGTGGGTCATCTGAGGGGCCAGCGCCTGAGCTGGAAGGATCAAACGAATCTGCCTCTGCCGGATCTCTGCCCAAATACCGGATAAAGAAATGTGCATGGTCTAGTCGTCGTCAAATCAAGCTGTCGATCATGTCACATGAGTCGGATCTCTGGACACACGAGCTATCCAATCCGTCATCATCACGGATCCTGGAACCATATCCCCCATAAACTGAGTGGTGCGGGACTGGGCTCCAATAGTGTGAGGGAACCACCAACGCTGGAATATCTCCTGAGTGCAAGGACCCTCTGATAATGCAAAGCCGTCAACCCCCAACAATGGGATATCAGTGACGGGTGTCTGTGATACAGGCCAATGATGCCTGACAGGAGGCAAGATCGGCATGTGAATCTCCCCTATGATGCTCCTAATAGCACGCTCTCCTAAATAGAGCCCCCACCCCTCTGGCTTGGTCCAGTTCGAGTTGTAAAGGAGTTCTTGCGGATTGAAAAAGTCATATCGGGAATAAAAACACTACGCGATTGAGCAAAACAGCCTGCAATCCTGGTCTTTTCAGATGGAATTTTGAGTCTGTACATCACTCATATGCAGTCGCCCAAACATGAGGTATACCATACCAATGATCTCATTTGTTACAAATTACATCTGGTAATACCTTGTATAGGTCTGATGCCGCCAATTACGGGTCATTACCCTAAACATCAACGTACATCCCCGACGGGGGTTACAACGTGGATCCCCGACAGGGGTTACAACGTGAAGCCCCGACAGGGGATTACAATGCACATTCAGCCGTTGACACACATATCAGTGAAGGTCAAGTACTCTTGATGTTATCTCAGCCGATGGCGATTAAACCTATTAAAGCTCGAGAGCTATTCTAGGATTTCATGCTCGATTACTCATATTCCCCAGTGGATCCCTTGCGGGGAATACAGCGTGTTTTGCCGTTGATTCACACATCAACGAAGGTCAAGCAACCTTGACAAATTTTCCCCACGTGGTCCTTTTCCACCCGTTGATTCATATGCCGGTGAAATACACGTCAACAAAGGTCAGGCATCCCTGACGGCATTTGTTGTTGGCAGTGAATCCAACAGAATCTTGACATATCCTGGCGATAAAAACTAGGAAAGGTCAACATCATCAAGGAGGATGGATGATGGAATATGTTATACACATCCTCAAACAGACAAAGCTTTATCCCCATAGATCTCTTACACATAAGAGGTACTTCTTCGGGATTAAGTCGATATCAAGGATCCAGGACTTTGGTGATAACTCCAACATCAACATCCTAACAGATTTGGATAACACATCTGATCAGGTCATATTTGCCAATCCTCGGTACACATTACAAGGATTCAACAATCATCTCCAGCATGTTGGGCAACAACCCCGCACACATGCATCATACATTTCCACCATGTTGCTACATATAGTATCATGCTTGTCTTCTGACATTTCAATTGTCTAGGATTCTTTATCCTACCCCTACATTGCATTGCATGAGTATGATAAAGAGGGGCATCTGTAGACACTCGAAACTTTTTTGCACACCTGTCACTAATATTGCAGGAGGACATATTCGTCTTTTAAGAGGGAACCCTGGAAGGCAGTTCGTATCCATTCCAGATACTACCGGAAGTTGAGCATCAACCCCGGAACACACCGGGAGTAACAAATCCAACCTCGGAGATAACCCCGAGGAGTGCAGCTCCAATACCAGAACACACACCAGAGAAGACCAATTAATCTCAGAGATAACCCCGAGGTATCTAGTCTCAGTCCCAATCATGGGAATAACTACCAACCTTGGTGATCAGCCCAAGGAATGTAGTTTCGGCGATAACCCCAGAAATGCTTATTTCAAATGCAACCAGCTTCAATCTTGGCACTCACAACGAGACACCCAGTACCAACCCGGAGATAACACCGGGAGGACAAGCACACCTCAGAGTTGACACTGAGGACCTTTAACAGTTGTAGCAGTCCAATCTCAGAAATAACCCTAAGCAATGTCTTCTTTATCAGCCCAAACCGACGATAACTCCGGTGAGGGGAAAAGGCATCATCTCGCCGCTCTAAGGCCATATCACATCATCTCAACATCTCATACATACATTTTCTACACCACGATGTCCCACAAGAATCCAGGAAAACCAATCCCGAGTGACTATTGTGTAGGGTAACGTATAGAATTTAAAGCTTGAAGACTGGAGGGCATTGTCCCATCTTCATAACTTCGTACAACCTCTAATCCCATGCCATTGTACAACTCTCGACAACAGCGGTCCGAAAATAGGTCCTATATACCTCAGTCGGATGCCCTGATTGCATTTTTGAAAGTTCGAACGGACATTGTAGTGCCTACACGCACATACTGCGAGACGACCCAACCCGAGAAACCCAAGGAAACCCAGGCAGCCCCAGGTACACCTTCGGCTCCCCCCTCTATAAATAAAGGGCTTGGGGTGGCAATTTTGAGAAGAGAAAGAGCGAGGAAGCCCTGTCAAATTTGCTCTGTACTTGCAATATACTGAGTGCTTTCCCATTTTAAACACTTGTGAGCTCACATATAGCTACTTTTGTACCGCCGGGAGTCGAGTTTCATCCACTTTAAAGATATAGAAGCCTTCTTTGGCAGCCAACTGTAAGCCTTCTCACACACTTTAAAGCCTTTCTTTTCATCTCTGCACACACCCTTCTTCACGTTGAGAGTCGTGTTGCATGTGTTTTCCCGGACTTCGATCCGTGGTTTTATTTCAGTTTGTATATACATATATATATATATATATATATATATTTATATATATGGACTAACATTATCGAGTTATGCCTCGATTGAGCCTAGACTTCGGCCTGGAGCGTTTATTTACTTATATATATATATATATATATATATATATATATATATATATATATATATATATATGAATCAGTGTCGAACTTTGTTCGATGAGCCTAGAATTTGGTCTGGAGCGTTTACTACTTTAATATATATATACATTTATATATATTAATTGTGTGTTGGACTTTGTTCGATGAGCCTGGATTTTATATCCGGAGCGTTTACTGCTTTAATATATATATATATATATATATATATTAACTGTGTGTCGGACTTTTTTCGATGAGCCTGGATGTTACATCCGGAGCGCTTACTTGCTTATATATATATATATATATATATATATATATATATATATATGAACTTTTGTCGAACTCGCTCGATGAGCTTGATTTTACATATGATGCGTTTATAAACATATATATGTATATATATATATATATATATATATATATATATATATATATATATATTCGTCCCAGTTGGAGTTTACTTCGTGGTGGTTGATCGCTTTTACAGCTTTTTTTACGTTTTGTCCTGCCTGGAGTTCACTTCGAGGCAGATGATTGCTTTGTACAGCTTTATTTACATTTTGTCACGCCTAGAGTTTCCTCCATGGTGGTTGATAGCTTTACAGCTTTATTTACGTTTCGTCCCGCCTGGAGTTTCCTCCGTGGCGGTTGATAGCTTTTATAGCTTTATTTACATTTTCTGATCCCCCATGGAGGTGCTTCGTGGCTGGTGATCATGTATATATATATATATATATATATATATATATATATATATATATATATACATCGCTTATATATATACATGCTTGCTGCTTTCATACAAATTGCGGTATCATGTGCGCCTAGGAATCATGTAATCATAGATTCAGCCTATTGGATCTAGATTCGGTTCCCATGATGGACATTTTCAGCTTTAAGCAGCTTGTAAATTATTCTACGGTGTCTGAATTTCCTCAGATGGTTTTCATACCCACGAGGAAATCGGCATTATTTTTGTACATTATTTTCTTATAGATGCTTCGCATCTCGAAAATAAAATCAATCAAGCCGAATTATGTATAATCAAGTCCCCGGACCCTAATGAATCTTGGTTTCACCGACCCGTTTAGCAGTGTCAAATCATTGGATCAATGTGCAAACCTTTTCTCAGTTGTATTGGTACAACCATTTAAAAAACCAACTGGCGACTCTTAACAGTCCATCGTTGACATTATACATATCGGACCTTTTTCACTTATTTTTTCAAACAAATCTCACCTAAAATGAGAACACCATAGAACAAGTAACGGAAAGGGACAATTAAAAATCCCGACATCGACAAACAATATACGTTTTGAATAACAAGAACAATAAATGAGAATGTAAAACTCATTCGATGTAATGAATTATGTTACATGCGCTTATTCAATCGTACATAAGAATAGAATCAATTGTCTTGCTTAATGAAAGTTTAGGATAAGAAACTTGCACAATTATGAAAGTAGAGTTAGAGAACTTGCCTTGTTTGTAAGCCACACAAATGTACTATAATCTTCAATTACCTACATACATCATTAAAATCGCAACAACAATTAGTTGTATGAACATTAGTTTTAGGGGTTTAAACCATCATTTAGGTCATAACACTATCCTAGCACCTAACCATGTTGGTTAACACCTTAACGATTCTGAAATCACACTATAAACCTTATCATTTATATTTAACTTTTGAAAAAATTCCCATTTGGTTCATTACATAACTTATTCAAGTAATCACTTTAATTCTTTTACACTGTATATAACAACGCATGACAATCTGTTATTGTAGTCCACTTTATGTTTTAATATCCTTAACATTATTTACATGCATTCTAAACTAATAGAAGTCCATTACGCATGACCTGCAATTAAGCAGACTTCACTATCTAAGATCAAGCTCTTGCACGGATGCGCCTAATAATACATCTGGTTTACACAAGCGCTTTGGCGCCCAAATTTCGTCTGGCGCATAAGACAATCATGATGCCAGTCATCTTGCACCCGATGATGCCTCGATTCAGCTTTGCGAAACTCAAAATCAGACTCTGCTTTGGCCAAAAATCCCTATTCTACAGAAAATCTCCCAACTTTAACATCTAACACTTTGTCATATTATAGTTATACATGATAAACACCATTCTTTATAAAAAACATTACATAACATCATTTTGAAGAATCAAAACTATATTTTTCCCAAATTTCCTTATTTTTATACTTTTAACGAATTTGATCACCACGAATTCGTTTCTTAATCATTTGACACGATTCAAACTACTCCGCTTTCGTTTCTTAATATATTATCACAATCCACCAACAAATTACAAATTACATCACATATTGGACAAGAAATTTGGTACTTTCTAAGGCCATTTTATATGAATATAACACTATTATTTATATTTCCTTCTTATAATTCAATTTTCACGTAATTGAATACTAACATAGACTTATAAAGGATAACTAACAGATTTAGCAAGAGAATACATACATATAAACAACATTTTCTTCAACAATTCAACCCAAACCCAAATTTCCAGTGAATAAAAAATTTCAACAACCCAATATTAAAATTAGGGTAGATTACCTTGATTGAGTGCTAGCAAAAGACAGTGTTTGGGCTTATAAATTCTCCTTCTTCCTCTTAACAATCTTAGAAACTCACGACCACAATGCTTTCTCTCTTGCTTCCAAGCTCTAACTACGCTCTTTACTGATAACTAGACTTAGGGGAAAAATAAGATGCATATGCAATATAACTGGCCACTCCCACGTACGTCAGGTTAAAAAACAAAAAGACTCACATTAGTTAAAATAAACCAAAAGCCATAAGGCTACGTTTGGTTACACACTAATTCCCATACTAGATTATTTAAATAATATTTATATTATATAGTTACTACTTGTCACACCTATAACCATTTTAATAACTTATAATTTATAATTATAATAATTATATTCTTATTATAATTATGCTTATAATAAATAACTAAATAATTATATATCTAATTTAATTAATAAATTAGAAACATCACTTTATTTATTTTATTTATTTTTATTAAATTAAACAATTCATTTAATTTAATTATCTTCTTAAATATTAAGCAATTGATTTAATTTAATTATTTTTTTAAATTAAATCCTTCAAATAAAATTATCATTATTCAATTCAATTAATTAATTTAGTTACTAAATTAATTCATCACAATCCATCAATTATTTATTTTATCAATAAATAAATTATTTAAAATATTTATTTAATTCTATAAATATTTAAATTAAATTACAAATTTCTCGATTGTTACAATGATCTAATGGGTTAAGGTGATCCATGGGGCAACCCATGATCATGTGCTTAGCCTTGGTGACCAAGATAATTGTGTAATAACCAAGTAAAAGAAGTAGGGAGCAAGTTTACTTGGTTGCTATGTAATGAATAGTATGGAGGTGTAATAAGGAGGTGGGTTTGGCTTTTGTCCATTATGCCCTAACTTAGAGAATTCTATAAATAGCAAGGTTGGATTTCATTTGTTGCTTGTTCATTTTCATCCAATACTTTCAACTTATTTGTTAGAGAGACTAAGCAAGAATAAGCTAAACTTCCATTGTTAGAAAAGAAGAAGAAAAGCTAGTTCATCAAAGGTAATGATCTTATATCATTGGTCTTCCATCTCTACCATTGTAGGTTGATAAGAGAAATGTGGATTAATGAACATGTATGCTAAAAAATCATAAGAACGGTTAATCTAATGACTTAAGTCTTAATAAGTCGTGAATAAGCACTTTGTTCATGGATAAGTTATGAACTAAGGAAGAATTTGTAAGACTTGTAACATGTTTACAAGAATGAAGTTGTATAATAATGAGATGTACGAATGATGGTTAGAAGACATAAATATTTATAAGTCATGAGAAATGAAAGTGTATGTATTTTATACTTTAATAAGTTATAAGCTCACGAAGAACAAGTTATAACTTATCATGAAAATAAGTTAATGAAATGAGTAGGTTAAGATGTCAATTTGATGGATATAATCAATTTGGAACGATGTACAAATCATAAGTATTGAAGTTATGCCGGAATTCACGCGATTGGACAATAATCGTCGTATTCATAAAATTCTTGAAATAGAAGTCAAATTTTGATTTTGAGCTCGAAAACGTGAGTTTTCAATGGGAACAAGTCTTATTTGGCATTATAGAGTTGCGGACTCGAAAATGGCTGAATTTCGACTTAGAACGAAGAAATGAATGTTGAACGTTCACGAACATTTATCGTTTCTATTAAAAATGAACTAATAGGTGAATTTTTAGTTAACGATGTAAAAAATGAAAAACTCTTGCATTAACACGTAGAGTATGTGATTTGTGAACTAACTGTTAGAGTTTGTGCCCTAGAGGCCAGTTATTTGATATAATTGCTTAACATTTTGATATTATATTTGATTAAATAAATGAATGATTTTATTATTATTTTATTTACTGCGTTATATAAATGTTAACATAATAAAATTCCTTACAATAGTGATACGAATTATATAGTTTCAAGTATGTGACTTGAACATGAGATTATATAATTATAATTAGTATCATTATTCTTAAAAAGTCCCTAGTCGAGTATCATTGTTGATAGGACAACAATGATGCATTGAGACTAGTATATGAATTGACAGATGACCAAATCTCATTGGTCATAAATATATGAGATATTAAGTCAATGCATAGGTACATGTTTGAGAACGATGTACTAGACAGACTGTTAAAGTTTATGCCCTAGAGGCCAATTATTTGATATAATTGCTTAACGTTTTGATATTATATTTGATTGAATAAATATATGACTTTATTATGGTTTTATTTACTGCATAATATAATTGTTAACATAATAAAATTCCTTAGAATAGTGATACAAATTATATAGTTTCAAGTATGTGACTTGAACATGAGATTATATATTACAATTAGTATCAGTGTTCTTAAATGTCCCTAGTTGAGTATCATTGTTGATGGGACAACAATGATGCATTGAGCCTAGTATGTGGATTGACTGATGACCAAATCTCATTGGTCATAAATATATGAGATATTAAGTTAACGCATAGGAACATATTAGAGAACGATGTACTGGACAGACCCACCATAAGAATTCTATATAGAACATTATGCGAAGTGTCATTAGCAATTCTCATAGTGACAATGATGTAATTGTCCTCCGACCTGAAATCGCTATATTACTACACGAGAATTTATGTACTTTGATATCATCAAATGTCACCTTTAATAGGGTGGACTATAAAGGTGATTATTGGGTTCATCATTAATTGTGTGAGAAATATGAGTGATCTAGATGGAATTTAACCATCCTATATATTATGGGTGATATCCATAGGCCTCTTGATTGAGTAAGACTATGAAATGCATGGCCATGCTCAAATAGTGATTTGTTTCATATAGTCTACTCATTGATTAAGAAAACTTCAGATTAAATTATGAATGCAGATGACACATTCCATGACTCGAGTTTAATCTAGGATATTAAGGTTAAAAGGATTAAATTACATTGAAACATTGGTCACGAAAAGGTTGCATCGAATCATCGATCTTATTATTACTTGGGTAGCAGTGATGCATTACTAGATGCCGCTCATTGTTTATAATTTTATAATATGATTTTAAAATTATTGCCAACGTAATAATAACCTATAGGGTCACACACACAGAACGTTATTTAAAAGGGAATTAATTTAAATTTTAAGGATTTAAATATATTAATATGATTAATAGTATTTAAATCACGCAATTTAAATTAAAAGGATAATTGTATATATGTATATTAATTAAGTAAGACTTAATTAAGAGATATATATATATATAAATTCAATTTTATAAAATTAGGTTTTGATTTGATTAATTCCTTTTAACTACTATATATATGATATATACCACTACCTACTTAGGGTGATATCATAATTGAAAAACCCTAACCGCTCTTAGAGAGAGACTAGAGAAAAAACAGTTTAAAAATCCATTCCTTTTGGTGGCTAGTACCGCAAGTCCTTCTTATTGCGAGAATCGTTCGACGGTTAGATGCGGCGTTCGATAATGTGGATCTGTAGAGAGGCGCAATCGGTTTGTATTATGTTGGAGATTCGAGGCGATCGGTTTGATTCTCGTTTTTTATATCTAGTATAATCTCTAAACCTCTGAATTAATTGATTTTTCGCATGGATCCTGTTTTAGGGTTTCGAAAATTTCTTGAAAATTTTAATTTCCATTATGCATTTCTATGCCGAAGCCCAACAGTGGTATCAGAGCTACTTGCGAAAAGATTAATTTAGATTACGTGTTTTAATTGTATTCGATATATATGATATATGATGATGCATGTTTACCGATATAAAATTGAATATATGATATTCCGTTGTATGTGTATTCTGGTAATATATATGATGATACTGTTAATCGTATCTTTAATCGGTGGAATAACAATATAACTATTCTAATCGGATTAGAAGCAAGAAGAATTGTTTTAATATGCTTAATCGAAACTGGAAATATATGATAAATTCTGGGTGTACTGTTATTCGTTTTAATATGATTAAATCGAAACTGGACATATATGATTTGTTATTATGGGTGTTTTGGTGGATTAAAATGTATGATTCTGAAACTGTTTCAAAGATTCGTATGGAAAAATTGTGCAATACAGAATGTAGTTTGAAATTTTTTTTCCAGCCTTGCCCAAACCACTTCATCACGACCGGTCAACCGGACCACCGCCGGGAGACCCCCTGGACCCCCGTCAAATGGCGCCACGATGGTCGTGTCCCTATATTTTATATATAGTTTTCTTTAATTATATATAAATTGTTATGTGCTTATTGTGATATGCATGGTGCACAGTTATGGCCTTTTGACCCATAGGTTAGTGGTTTTTAGTTTTGAAATACGGCTTACATGTCGTGCCTTTCTATAAATTCTAATGTAATATTCTTTTCCCATCTAAATCCCCTCGAATGTAACTCAAGGTTTCTTTATGTCATGTAATAATCTGTAATTGATAAAGATGTCAAGATGGAGAACACAATGGAAAGATGATGATGGAGAGGAGGCGCATGCTAAAGGAAGATCCAAGGAAGTTATTTATTTTAAGATCGTTTACCACCTTAGATTGACCTTCAATCTTTCATTAGCTTGAAAAGATTGACAGTGGATTGGGCCATAACTGTGACACATTTAATTTTGCACTTTATTTATGCTTGTATGCGATATGATACGATTCATAATGTGCATTCTTAATAACATTAAAATTGGTGAGATCTAAATTAATAAAATCCCTCATTAAATTATTAAGTCTAAATCAGATGCCTTCCAATGAATAACACTCATCAAGACCTTGATCAATAGATGTAGGTTTGCCAAAGCAAAGTACCCTATTTATCTAGGTAAGATGCGATAGGATAATTGTGATATCCAAACTATTAAAATCATTGGGCCCGACTTAACTAAGTTATCTCAATAGGATTGTGGACTTAGAGGCATAGAGTTTGGTTGGTACCATTAGATGGACAAGAAACAAATGTTGTTTACCAAACTATCCAGGAGTTATATATGATATAATTGACAAAGGGTTGTCTACCTAAATAATTATGTTTTGAGAGAATAGTCAAAGCTAACTTAAGGCATAATGAAATATGGATCTTGGCTCACTAGAAAGATTTAATAGAAAATGCTTTCCGAATTAATGGCGAGGGCTATTAATTTGAATAAAATAGTGGGAGGTATATTTTGAATGTACTATTATCAATTATATAATATCAACTCTCTAATTTGACTTATTATTGTTGCACTTATAAATTGTAGATATCAAATGGCAAACAACAACAACACAAATAGTCTTTCATTACGATCAGTCCTTGAAAAGGACAAGCTAAGTGGAATTAATTTCCTTGATTGGCAAAGGAACTTGAGGATTGTCCTCAAACAAGAGCGTAAGCTATATGTCCTTGATGGGCCCATTCTGCGGCACCACCACATCGCACCACGTCATGAACACAATGCTTACAAAGAAGCATCAAGATGATGCTCTAGATGTGAGTTGTGTCATGCTAGCAACCATGAACGCCGAGCTTGAAAATAACATGAGTTGATGGATGCTTATGAGATGATCGAGAATCTCAAGAAATTGTTCAAGGGCATGCTCGACAGGAGGTATGATACAAGCAAGGCGTTGTATCAACTTTGAAAATGGGTGAACGTGATCCAGTTGGTCCACATGTGCTGAAAATGATTGGGTATATTGAGGTACCTTGATAGGTTGGGTTTTCCAATCACTCCTAAGCCCAAACCGACCTTGTTTTGCAATCTTTGAACAACAGCTACTCTCAATTTGTTATGAACTATCTTATGATTGAAATTGAGAAACCCCTTATTGAGTTGTTGAGCATGTTAAGAACTGCCGAGAACAACATGAAAAAGGCAGGACCCGCTCCCATAATGATGGTGCAAAAGGGGAATGCTAAGGGAAATTGGAAAGGTAAGAAGAAGATAGGATCTAAATCTTTTGCCAAACCCAATTCCAAAACCAAACAGGCTTTAAAACCTAAAGGTGGGTGGCTAAAGAAGGTGAATGTCACTTCGTGGAAAAACTGGACACTTTGGAAAAGGAACTGTCATGCTTATCTGGAAGAAGTGAAGAAAAGAAAAGGAAGTACGACTTCGGATTCAGTATATATGTTATAGAAGTCAACTTATCTACTTCTACATCATGGGTATTGGAATACTGGATGTGGTTCTCACATTTGTGTTAATGTGCAGGGACTCCGAAGGAGTAGAACTTTAAGCGAAAGGAGAGGTTGACCTCTGAGTTGGAAATAGAGTAAAAGTTGATGCAATTTGGCCGTAGGAACTTATCATTTATCTTTGCCCACTTTGGGCTAGTTTTAGAATTAGAAGATTGTTATTTTGTGCTGCTATAAGCAAAAACATTATTTCATTTCTTGTTTGACAAGAAAGGTTTTTCATTTATAATAAAGAACAATCGTTGTTTGTTTTACTTAAATGATATTTGTTATGGTGTTGCACAATTGTTTAACGGTCTCTATATTCTTGATTTAGAAATGCCTATCTATAACATAAATACAAAATGATTTAAATCAAATAATTCAAATCCGACATATCTCCTGCAGCATTTGCGCTTAGGCCATATAAATGAGAAACGCATATCCAAACTCCATAAAGATGGGTTCTTGGATTCATTTGATTTTGAATCATATGAAAATGCGAGTCTTGTTTATTAGGCAAGATGACTAAAGCCCTTTCATCGGACACGATTGAGCGGGCTAGCGATAATATTGGGACTTATACATAGTGATGTATGTGGACCCATGAGTTCGTTAGCAAGAGGTAGGTTTTATTACTTCATTACATTTACTGACGACTTCAGTAGATATGGATATGTGTATCTTATGTGACATAAATCTGAATCCTTTGATAAGTTCAAGGAATTCAAGAATGAAGTTCAAAACCAATTTGGTAAAAGCATAAAAGCCCTTCGATCTGATCGAGGAGGTGAATACTTAAGCCAAGACTTTGATGACCTTCTAAAGGAGTGTGGTATTATATCACAACTCACTCCACCTAGAACACCACAATGGAATGGTGTATCTAAGAGGAGGAATCACACCTTATTGGACATGGTACGATCAATGATGAGTCATGCAGATCTTCCAATAAGCTTTTGGAGTCATGCCCTAGAGACAGCTGCATTCACACTTAACCGTGTTCCTACAAAGACGGTTCAGAAGACACCACATGAGATGTGGACTGGGAAACGTCCTAGTATGTCGTTCATGAAGATTTGGGGTTGTGAGGCGTTTGTTAAACGTCTGGATTCTGACATGCTCAGACCCAAATCTGACAAATGTAATTTTGTGGGATACCCAAAGGAAACAAAAGGGTATTATTTCTACAAACCTTCTAAGAACAAAGTGTTTGTTGCTCGAACTGGTATTTTTCTAGAAAGAGAATTTGTCTTTATAGGAAACAGTGGGAGGAAAGTAGAACTCGAAGAAATTTGAGAACCATAAAATATCATTGAACCTGAGTTGGAACGTGAGCAGGAACCACAAGAAATTGTGGAAAGTGAACCTGCTAAAATTACACAAGTCATTCGTAGATCTGGTAGGACACGCCAATATCCTGAGAGATATTATGGATATCTTGTGACTCAAAACGGCGATGTGATGCTCATAGATCAAGATGAGCCTGCTTCCTACCAAGAAGCTATGAATGGACCAGATTCTGAGAAATGGCTTGAAGCCATGAAATCTTAGATGGACTCCATGTATACTAACCAAGTATGGACTCTGGTTGATCCACCCGAAGGGGTAAAACCAATCAGGTGCAAGTGGGTTTTCAAGAAGAAAACCGACATGGATGGTAATGTACAAACCTATAAAGGCCGACTGGTAGCAAAAGGTTTCAAACAAATTCAAGGTGTTGACTATGATGAAACCTTCTCTCCGGTGGCAATGGTTAAATCCATCGAGATCTTACTTGTTATTACAGACTTTTTATGATTATGAAATCGCGGATGGATGCCAAAACCGCTTTCCTTAACTGAAATCTCCTTGAGGATGTGTATATGACACAACCAGAGGGTTTTGTCACTCAAAGGATGCCGGAAAGGTATGTAAGCTACAAATGATCCATTTATGGATTGAAGCAAGCCTCTCGAGTTGGAATCTTCGATTTGATGAAGCGATCAAAGAATTTGGCTTTATTAAAATGAAGATGAACCTTGTGTATATAAGAAGGTTAGTGGGAGTCACATTATATTCCTAGTATTATATGTTGATGACATATTAATTATTGGGAATGACATTCCTTCCTTACAGTTGTAAAAAACATGGTTAGGAAAATGTTTCTCCATGAAAGATTTGGGCGATCTTTCGTACATTTTAGGTATCAAGATCTATAGAGATAGATCAAGAAAAATGCTCGGCTTATGTCAAAGTACATATATTGATAAAGTGTTGAAACAGTTCAAAGATGCAAGAGGCGAAAAGAGGAAACTTACCCGTGACTCATGGTGCAAAGATCTCTAAGGCCCAATGTCCTAAATCACAAGATGATGAGGAGCGTATGAGAAAGATCCCTTATGCTTGAAGAATTGGATCTATCATGTATGCAATGATATGTACTCGTCTGGGATGTCTCAGATGCTTTGAGCATGATGACGAGATACAAATCGAACCAGTGAAGGTCATCGACGTGATCCAAGAATATCCTCAAGTACACGAAAAGGACTAAGGATTCATTCTTGGTATATGGAGGTGAAGACGAACTAGCGAAGAAAAGGTTACACAGATGCTAGTTTCGGATGACAATGATGACTATAAGTCTCGATCGGGTTTTGTGTTTTGCCTTAATGGTGGTCTTTGTTAATGGAAAAGTTCAAGCGAAGAGACGATGAGTGAATCTACAACAGAGGTTGAGTATATTCTTTGCTTCTAAAGTGCAAATGCAAGGAGGTCAGATGGATTAAAAAGTTCATCATCGAACTTGGTGTTGTTCCAACCATTGTTGATCCGGTTGCTCTATCTTGTGATAATAATGGAGCCATTGCAAAGCTAAGGAACCCAGATCTCACCAAAGATCCAAGCATATACTTAAAGTGTACCATCTCATCCGTGAAATCATTGATAGAGGAGATGTATATATAGGAAGAGTGCCAAAAGATGATAATGTTGCAGATCCACTAACCAAGGCTTTGTCGCAGCAGAAGCACGACGGTCACACTAGTTCCATGGGTATTAGATACATGAGTGATTGGCTCTAGTGCAAGTGGGAGACTGTTAGAGTTTATGCCCTAGAGGCCAATTATTTGATATAATTGCTTAATATTTTGATATTATATTTGATTGAATAAATATATGATTTTATTAGGGTTTTATTTACTGCGTAATATAATTGTTAACATAATAAAATTCCTTAGAATAGTGATAAAAATTATATAGTTTCAAGTATGTGACTTGAACATGAGATTATATATTACCATTAGTATCAGTGTTCTTAAATGTCCCTTATCGAGTATCATTGTTGATGGGACAACAATGATGCATTGAGACTAGTATGTGGATCGATTGATGACCAAATCTCATTGGTCATAAATATATGAGATATTAAGTCAATGCATAGGTACATGTTGAAGAACGATGTCTTTGGATGCACTCCACCATGAGAATTCTATATGGAGCATTATGCGAAGTGTCATTAGCAATTCTCATAATGACAATGATGTAATGGTCCTCCGACCAGAAATCGCTATATTACTACACGAGAATTTATGTACTTTGATATCATCAAATGTCACCTTTAATAGGGTGGATTATAAAGGTGATTATTGGGTTCATCATTAATCGTGTGAGAAATATGAGTGATCTAGATGGAATTTAACCATCCTATATATTATGGGTGATATCCATAGGCCTCTTGATTGAGTAGGACTATGAAATGCATGGCCATGCTCAAATAGTGATTTGTTTCATATAGTCTACTCATTGATAAAGAAAACTCGAGATTAAATTATGAAGAGTATGACACATTCCATGACTCGAGTTTAATCTAGGATATTAAGGTTAAAAGGATTAAATTACATTGAAACATTGGTTACGAAAAAGGTTGCATCGAATCATCGATCTTATTATTACTTGGGTAGCAAAGATGCATTACTAGATGCCAGCTCACCGCTTATAATTTTATAATATGATTTTAAAATTATTGCCAACATAATAATAACCTATATAGGGTCACACACATAGAACGTTATTTAAAGGGAATTAATTTAAATTTTAAGGATTTAAATATATTAATATGATTAATAGTATTTAAATCACGAATTTAAATTAAAAGGATAATTTGTATATATGTATATTAATTAAGTAAGACTTAATTAAGAGATATATATATATAAATTGGATTTTATGAAATTAGGTTTTGATTTGATTAATTCCTTTTAACTACTATATATATGATATATAGCAGCTAATTAGGGTGATATCATAATTGAAAACCCTAAGCCAGCTTCTTAGAGAGAGAATAGAGAAAACAGTTTTGAAAAATCCATTCCTTTTGGTGGCTAGTACCATGAGTCCTTCTTATCGCAGAATCGTTCGACGGTTCGTGCGGCGTTCGTGGTGGATAATCTGTAGAGGCGCAATCGGTTTGCATTAAGCGTTGGAGATTCGAGGTGCGATCGGTTTGATTCTCATTTTTTATATCCGGTATAACCTCTAAACCTCTCAATTAATTGATTTTTCGCATGGATCCTGCTTTTAGGGTTTGAAATTGCTTTAAAATTTTAATTTCATTGCGTTTACTTCGCGTCAAGCCCAACAAAGACCCACCATGAGAATTCTACGTGGAACAGTATGCAAAGTGTCATTAGCGATTCTCATAGTGACAAAGATGTACTGGTCCTCCGACCTAAAATCACTATATTACTACACGGAAATTTATGTACTTTGATATCATCAAATGTCACCTTTAATATGGTGGACTATAAAAGTGATTATTGGGTACATCATGAATCGTGTGAGGAATATCAGTGATCTAGATGAAATTTAACCCTCCTATATATTAGGGGTGATATCCATAGGCTTCTTGATTGAGTAGGACTATGAAATGCATGGTCATACTCAAATAGTGATTTGTTTCATATAGTTTACTCATTGATCAAGGAAACTCAGATTAAATTATGAAGAGTATGACACATTCCATGATTCGAGTTTAATCTAGGATGTCAAGGTTAAAAGGATTAAATTACATTGAAATATTGGTCACGGAAAGGTTGTATCGAATCATCGATTTAATAATTACTTGGGTAGCAGTGATGCATTACTAGATGCCGCTCACTGTTTATAATTTTATAATATGATTTTAAAATTATTGCCAACGTAATAATAACCTATAGGTCACACACATGTAACGTAATTAAAAAGGAATTAATTTAAATTGTAAAGATTTATATATGTCAATATGATTGATAGTATTTAAATTACTTAATTTAAATTAATAGGATAATTTATATATATAGGTATATTAATTAAGTAAGACTTAATTAAGATATATATATTTATATATATATATATATATATATATATATATATATAAATTCGGATTTTATGAAATTAGGTTTTTGATTAATTCCTTTTAACCGCTATATATATGATATATAGCAGTCATTTAGGCAACATATCATAACCTTACAAACCCTAGCCGCTCTTAGAGGAATACTAGAGAGAAAACCTTTGAAGAAAATCTTGATCCTTTAGTGGCTAGTACCGCAGCACCCTTTTATTGCAGAATCGTGAGACGGTTCGTAGATGTTCGTGTGGATACCGTAGAGACGTAGTTCATTCGGATTGCGTTAAAGATTCGATCGCAGCAATTCCAGCTTCATAATCGGTATAATCTCTTATACACTGAATTAATTTCTATTTCGCATGGATCCTGTTTAGGTTTCGAATTTTGTTTTGTTCAATTTATTTTCCGATGTGCATTACTTTGATGTGCAAAAAACCCTACACTAATGGCTTTTAAACGAGCCAATTCGGACATATAACGAAGTAGTTATGAGCCCGGGAATCTCACATAAGAAAAAGTCTGTCAAATTTTTCTAAGGCACAGAGTCCGCGCCGCGGCGTGACTTCAAGAACAAAAGTCTGCACCGTAGTGTGAGGCCGAACCATAGTACACTGTTAGTTGGCACCGCATCGCGACACAGTGAAGAAAGATTAGCGCCGCAACACCGAGGTCGGGACTTATGCACTACAAACTCATGCAACTAGCGCGAAGTCGAAAGAAAAGAAGTGTGCCATGGCCAAACACTAAACCATGCATAGTAATGAAGGCTTGTAAGCATAAAAAGGAAAAGTTGGTTAATGAGATAATGAATTAACACATTAAGAAAGCTTAAAGTAACATTGTTTAAAACATTGTTAAACCTTAAGTGTGATAACTAAAGGTTGAAGGTAATCAATTGAACGTGAGCATAATGACAATGTAAAGTGTAACGAAAAGCCTGAACGAATAATAACAAATCTAAGTCATAATTAGATTAAGAAGAAGGGTAAGATTCGTTAGGAATCATGTATGTTATTAATGACCTAATGTGTTACATTATGTGATCATCTACTATAGAGACCTTAAAGACTTAAAGTGCACGTGTAATAACGGTAGCAGACGGTGAAGGCAAGTGTTCTAACCCTTGTTTTAGCTCAATCTGGACAAGCTTTGTGATTCATGTATTCTTACGCATGAATTGATGTATGATGAAGTCAAAGCCAATTCTTTTGGCTAGACTTACGATATGTTGGATTCATTATAATATGTTGAAGTATTGTCAATGTTTTACCAAACTATGTTGGTGTGGTTTTCAAATGAAGACTAGTATGCTAAAATGTTTTGTCATCAAACGACATGCACGTGAGGTTGCCACAACTTAAACGTATATACATTAAAAGAATGTAGTGTTAATCAACATAGAGAACTATAGGCTGATCACCTAGACGTGCTCGTAAGATATGTCGGACTTACAGACTTAGTGTCGGGTTGTCCTTTTCAAAGAAAGTATGAAATGTTCATGGTCTTGGACCGAAATTGATGTTTTAATGAATATTGTCATTGTAAAATATTTTGAAGGAAAAGAAGTGCTATTTTAAATTATCGATAGTACTTCATAACTATTGTTTAGTTATTGAAGATATACGATTCCTATGTTTCAAGCATGTCGTTTAAATGAAATTGTTGTACTTGCTGAGCTTGTTATGCTCACTCTTGCTTGAACCATATGAATGCAGCTAAGACCAAACGGACCGAAGGATTTGGTAAAGATAAGGGAAAGGCTAAGGCATACCGTTGAATTGTCTATGTAATAGTATAGGTTTACTGTTGTAATGTATTTGATATTATGACAAAGAACTTATGTATTGGTTATAAAGAACCTGACAAATGAACGTATGTGTGAACTGTAGCACCGTGTAAGACCATATGTCGGGTTGGAAGATACCTAGATTTGGGGGCGTCACAGTTGTTGTTGTTGTTATTGTTGTTGTTGTTGGTGGTGGTGGTGGTGCTGAGCTACTAAGATGTCTTTAAGCTTGAACATCTTTTGTACCTAGCAGCTTGGTGTGGTCCTCTTTTCATTCTGCTTCGAGTCTGGACCACATCTTCTTTGGTGCAGCTGATCTTCATCCTGCTCTGCTCATCTTCATACGATGTCAGATGTGCACCATCACCATTTGGGTTTACTGTAATGATCGAGAAATTTGTATTTTGATCGAGAAATAAATAATTGATGAATTGTAGTGAATTAATTTAGTAACTAAATTGATTAATATTAATTTTATCTGATGGATTTAATTTAAGGAAATAATTAAATTAAACCAATTGCTTAATATTTAAAAAAATAATTAATATAAATGAATTGTTTAATTTAAAAGAAATAAATAAATTAAATAAAGTGATGTTTCTAATTTATTAATTAAATTAGATATATATTTAATTATAAGTATAATGATAATAAGATTTCTATTATTACTATTATAAATTATTTAAATTAACTAAAGTGTGATAAGTGAAAACTATATAATATAAATATTATTAAAATAATCTAGTTGGTTTATTCAACTGACGTCTGTTTGGGTTTTATAACTGAAGCATACGTGAGTTAGTGGAAGTCAGTTTATTTTTCTACGCATTTTTTTTTCCTAAGGATAAAGAGCATAGGGTAAGAGAGAGAGCTTGGGAGAGAAGAGAGAATCATAGAGAATTTAGAGAAGAAAGAAGTTGTTTTGAAATTGTCAAGAGAAAGAGAAAGGTTGCTAATTGATCTTGCTAATCAAGGTATAACCTACTTTAATTTTAACTATTAAGTTTTGATATTGTTGTTGGAAGTATGTTGGATTGTTGTTGAAAATGGATTTATATATATTGTTTTTGTAGAATCATTATTCTCAATATATATATATATATATATATATATATATATATATATACATAATTATTGATTATCATACACGTGAAATTGGATTTGAGGAAGGAATTGAAATAACAGTGTTTATGTTCATATAATATGGCATAGAAAGCACAAAATTTCAAGCTTAATGTGTGTTATAATCTGTAATTTGATATTAGAATGTGTTAATATGATATGAAACGAAAACAACATAGTTCAAATCATGTCAATTGATTAAGAAACGAATCCGTGGCGATCGAATTCGCTAAAAGTGTCAAAATTGAAGAAATCTAGAAAAATATGGCTTTAATTCTTCAAATTTGTGTATATATGATGTTTGTGTAGTTAGAATGATGAATAACATGCTTAACTATGATATTACAAAGTTTTAGATGTTGAAGTGTGGTGAAATTCTGTGGAATTGGGATTTTTGGACTCTAATAGAGTCTAAGTTCTTGATCAGTAAAAGCGAATCGATGTGTCACATGTGGTCTTCTTTGCCGGCAAGGTTGATGTCGCCAGCACTGCTCTCTTAAGCGGGTGCGATCTTTGCATCATGGTATGTTGTAACCTAGTAAAAAAGCTGGCATTAGTCGCGCCGATAGTCAATCATGATACAATGAAGTTTACTACTTCTGCAAACTTTGGACATTCATTATAACTTGGCTTAATGATTATGTTAGTGTGTCAAATGTGTAATAACAAGGTTAAAACAGAAACGTATCATGTGGTTTAGTAACCCTAAAATGCTAAGTAAGGTTATGACCTAAATGATGGGTTAATCCCATAAAGCTAATATTAATACAACTAATTGGTGTTGCGATTCCAATGATATATGTAGGGTAATTGGCAAATATGACATTTGTGTAGCTTATATACAAGGCAAGTTTCTAAACCTTAACTCTTTACATTGAACAAGTTTTCTAACTTCATTCTTTTCATATTGAATGCAAATTTATATTCTTAAATTATCATTATACAAGTTCCTACGATTCTATGTAAAGTTGAGCAAGCCTAATCTATCTTGCGTAGGTTTGTACAAGCTCTTGTAACCTAATTCGTTACCTTGAGAGAGTTTTACTTTTCTATATCTTGATATTATTATTCAAAGCATATATTATTCTAGTACATCAATTCAAATGAGATTGTTCTAACTCTTTTGGATATAACACTTTGCATATATATCATGATTATTCAATTATACATTGTTGTTATTCGGTCCTTGACTTTGATAACTTTGTTCAAAGCTTTATTGTTGTATTAAACCTTCAAGTTGTAAGCAAACCTTTACTGGTTGAATTAATCTATAATTGAATAGTGTTCTAAAATTCTAGAAACACTAATAAGCGGGTTCCAAACTAAACTTTCTTTAGTGCGGAAATTCTAAATTCAAACTGAGACGAACAACCCTAACATAGGGGATTTTGTATGTGTAACGTTTAGATGTTTGTGCACAATACATGGTACAAAGGGCTGATCCCCCTAAGTATGTTAAAAAGGGTATGTATAGTCTAATTGACTGTTAAGGTTGGGGTAGTAATACCTAAATACCGAAGACATAGTTCGTGGTCTTTAGACCCTCAAATATTAAATTCGAACTTGTTTTCTATTTTTAGATTCGTAGAACAAGTTCATTATTGTTCAGCATTCGTTGTTCATTCTCATGTTTTTATTATTACTACTCTTTATATCAGTGAGCAATTGTTTGCTCACTCTTGCAATTAACAATACAACTAAAGCTGAAAGAGTCGATGAGCCATCTAGCAAAGGGAAAGGCGAGATGTCCAAGTGTTGAAGAGTTAATTAGAATTTATTTAAATGCATGATGTTATAAGACTTGTTTTCTTTTATGATGTTTTCCGCAAACTTATGTAATAAATTAAGGTTAGATTACCTGGGATTGTTTATGAGATGGTGTAACCCTTTAATGGGAGAGATTATTGTTTAAATTAATTAATGTTTTATCCTTTATTATGGGTAGTTAGATGTAATTATTTTGATAGTGAGCACGAAATCCTATGGGAATGAAGTACCTGGATTTGGGGGTGTCACAGGTTGGTATCAAAACTATAGGTTATGAACCTTAGGTGGGGAAAACCTTAGGAAGTAGCCTTTAAGAAGTCAGAAAACATAGTGGTGTTTAACTCTTATCGGGTTTTAAGGAATGGATTAAGGCATCCATTGAAACTAAACAATAAAAGACATTATGTGCCATGTGTTAATAACTTATGTGCTCGCGAGTATCGAAAAATGTTAAGTAAAACTTAAAATATTTTGTTGTCAGGATGTCTAACGAAGGAGGATCCAGTCCAGCTAGGGAGGTGATACCTCAGATACCTAGAGATGACGAACCCCGGGATATCTATGTAGTGCAGGAGCAGTTGATTCAGGAGGATGAGCCTGTGACCAATCCCGATGAGGATAATTTTGAGGAGATAGAGGAGGATGATGAGGAGGAGGATCCTGTGGAGTTTCCACCAAACTCTATATCGGCTGAGATGTATGATGCTTTATACGACCGTAACATAGAATTATAGGATAATGTAGAGGAACTGAAAGAGTTGGTTGATTGCATCACGCTGCAATGGAGCAAAATGATGTAGAGATCCAGGAACTTGACTTAAAACATGGAAACACATAGTGGGACTTAGTTCATACTAAGGGTCAGCATGAAGATCAGTTGGCAGTGAACGAGAAGATGAAGACTGACATGGAGAAATTAAAAGATGACTTCAAAGAGGAACCAACTAAGCGTGCAAGAGCAGAGGACGCTTGGATGAAGGCGACTCAACGTGCGGACCGTGCTGAGGCTAAAGTCCAAGTGAAGAAGGCCAAAATGAACGAAATGGATCATGCCTTTAATTCTGCGATTGATAGGGCCCAGGATTGACTCTTTTATTACCCACCTAAGTTTGAGAATTCGTCGTGGTTCGTGATGGATCGTAGGACGGCGTGTCGTATTATTGAGGAAGAGCGCAAGGAAGCCTCTCGACGTCTTAATATGCATAGATAGAAATAAGAGTCATAATAATATGTGGTTATTTATGTGAATAAATAAAATTTTAAATCCCTTATTTTGAGATAAATAAAGGGGTAGTATGAGTATGTAATCTTGAAACTTGTTTAGTTCAGGAAAGTGGATGTTTATAGCAGATATGCTATCTTTTATATGTTTTAAACTATTATGAATGAATAAAATATCAAAGTTATTTGAAATGTTATGTGTTATAGCTTTAATCTTAGAATGTTTAAAGTTAAACTTTAAAACATTCAGGGAGTTGAATAAATGAACTAATAAGCGTATATTCTAACAGAAAATGCCTCCTAGAAGAAGACAACCACCTCCTGAGGGGTATACTAACAATAATAATGAGGCCAACGCTAATCCAGTTCAGTAGTTGGTAACTCTGTTGATGGGAGAACTTACGAATCAACCGCAAGCTCAAGTTACGAACTTCAAGGAATTCAAAGCGGTTGGACCGCCAGAGTTTCAAGGGTCTATGAATCTAGTGGAAGCCCAAACATGGATCATGGAAATGGGGAAGGTGTTTGATGTTGCTAGAGTTAACGAAGATCAGAAGACTGCGTTTGCGACGTTCATGTTGAAGTCTGA
This sequence comes from Panax ginseng, assembly GCA_020205605.1. Classification (NCBI taxonomy): domain Eukaryota; kingdom Viridiplantae; phylum Streptophyta; class Magnoliopsida; order Apiales; family Araliaceae; genus Panax; species Panax ginseng. The sequence continues at coordinate 66,306,651 of CM035145.1, read as the reverse complement.
AGCTAGCTACTGGTGGTAAGCAAATAAGGTTCATGGGGGGACAAAGAGTGATAATGTGGGATATATTTAAGGAGATGTTTTTAGAAATGTACTTTCTAGTGAGTTCTCGGAATCAGTTGGAGGTGCAATTTTTGGAGTTGAAGCAAGGAACCATGACGGTGCCAGAATATGTTGTGAAATTTAATGAGTTGGTAAGGTTTGCCACTTATCAAGTCAATACGGATGAGTGTAAGGCGAGAAGGTTCTAACAAGGATTGAAACCCTTGCTGTATAACAAGGTTTCAATGTTCCAGTTAAATACATTTGCGGCTATACTGGAAAAGGCAATTATCGCAGAAGGTGGAAGCAAGGCCTTGACCAAGTACAATTAAGAACAGAAGAAGAGGAAGAATGATAGTGAAAATAAGGCTGGTGGAAGTAATATTGGAAGTAACAATCAGAAGAGGAAGTGGAACGAGAATTCGACAACGGGAGGACAGCAAGGAAGTCAGCAGAAGAAAAAGTTTGAAGCGTGTGCTACCTGTGGAAAGAACCATACTGGGGTATATTTGAAGGGAAAGCGGGTGTGTTTCAACTGTGATCAGGAGGGACACATCGCACCGAACTGTTTTAGCCCAAAGAAAGGAGCATGTTTTACCTGGGGTTCGAAGGATCACATGGCTCATGATTTCCCTAAAAAGCCAGCGGGATGTGCAAGTGGTGGAAAAGGAAATAATAACGATGGTGGTGCATTGACTATCACTGGACCAACACAGTCAAGCCGACCTACTGCGAGAACTTTTAATATTACCGTGTAGGATGCTGTTCAGTCTAAGGATGTGGTGTCAGGTATCATTCCGATTAATGGTATTAATGCTTATGTACTATTTGATTCGGGTGCTACTTGTTCTTTATATTCGATGAATTTGTTCACAACTTAGATTTGACTCAGGAAGAATTAGATTATCCTTTGAGCATAGAGATTGCAAATAAGGAAGTGATTCCTGTTAGATTGATATATTAGAATTGTAGAGTAGTTATAAAGGGTCAAGAGATGATGGTAGACTTGATACCAATTAGACTAGGTGAGTTTGATGTTATCCTGGGAATGGATTGGTTATTCAATCATAAAGAAGTAATTAATTGCCAAAGAAAGTGTGTTAACCTTATGAATCCGTCAAAGGTTGTGTTCTATGGCAGAAAATCACCTTGATAAGCAAGTTGTCTGACGGTGATGCAAGCCAAGAAGTTGTTAAAAGTATGATGTATAGGATACTTAGCATATATAGTTGATACACAGAATAAAAGTGTGAAGTAAAAAGAGATATTGATCATAAGAGATTCTGCAGACGTATTTCCAGACAATTTGCTGGGTCTTCCGCTAGATCGACAAATCGAGTTCGTGATTGATTTAGTACTAGGAACGGGCCTGATATCTAAGGCACCATATAGAATGGCCACAGTAGAGATGAAAGAGTTGATGGTGCAATTGTAAGAATTGCTCGACAAGAAGTATATCCAGCCAAGCGTATCGCCATGGGGAGTGCCAGTGTTATTTGTTAAGAAGAAGGATGGATCGATGCGACTCTCATTGATTACAGAGAATTAAATAAGGTTACGATTAAAAATAAGTATCAGTTACCAAGAATCGACGACCTATTTGATCAACTGAAGGGTGCGAGGTATTTTTCAAGGATAGATTTGAGGAGTGGTTATCATCAGCTGAAGGTGAGGCTAGAAGACGTACCGAAGACATCATTCAGAACTCGATATGGTTATTACGAGTTTCTGTTTATGTTATTTGGTTTAAGAAATGCACCTACAACATTCATGGATTTGATGAATAGGGTGTTTAAACCATTCTTAGATAAATTTGTGGTGGTGTTTATTGATGATATCCTGGTGTATTCTAAGACCAAGGAGGAACATGTAGAACACTTAAGAGTGACGTTGAGACATTGAGAAAAGGGAAGTTGTACGCAAAATTTTCAACATATGAGTTTTGGTTGGAACGTGTATAGTTTCTCGGACATGTTATTGATAAGGACGGAATTTCGGTAGATCCATCAAAAGTTGAAGATGTAGTAAACTGGGATCAGCCAAAGACACCGTCAGAAGTAAGGAGTTTCTTACGATTGGCAGGTTACTATATACATTTTATTCAAGAATTTTCCAAGATCGCGACCCCGTTGACAAATTTGACCAGGAAGACAGTTAAGTTTGTTTGGATGGAGAAGTGTGAGTAAAGTTTTCACGAATTAAAGAAGAGGTTGAGCTCAGCACCTGTGTTGTCATTGCCTGATGATACAGGGAATTTTGTGGTGTATAGTGACGCATCACATAAAGGACTAGGGTGTGTGCTTATGTAGAACGGAAGAGTTATTGTGTATGCATCGCATCAATTAAAAGATTACGATAAAGGGTATCCGACTCATGACTTATAGTTGGCTGCGGTGGTGTTTGCCCTAAAAATTTGGAGACATTATCTTTATGGAGAGAGATGTGAGATATACACTGACCATAAGAGTTTGAAGTATATCTTTACACAAAATGATTTGAATATGAGACAAAGAAGATGGTTGAATTTGATCAAAGACTATGACTGCAAGATTGTCTATCATCTTGGAAAGGCGAATGTAGTTGTTGATGCTTTAAGTAGGAAGGGACGGAAAAAGTTAATGATGTTGACGACTCAAGAGAAGTTAGTGTTGGAAATGGCTAAGATGGAATTGGAAATTAAATATCCGACAGAATCCAATGGAAAGTTTTTCTAGATAGGAAATGGTTCAACGCTGGTAGATAAATTGAAGAATGCACAACTTCAAGATGAAGACTGCGAAAAGATAAAACAGAAAGTATCTGAAGGGGAGGAAAGCAAAATCAAATTGATTCAGAAGGGTTACTTCGTTTCGAAGGGAGAATTTGGGTTCCGCCAGTACCAGAAGTTAAAGAGGAAATTCTGAGTGAAGCTCACAACTCAAGATTTTTGATTCACCCTGAAAGTACGAAAATGTACCAGGATCTTAGAAATCATTTTTGGTGGCCGAATATGAAAAAGGATGTGGCTGAGTGTGTGGCGAAATGCTTAACGTGTCAGAAAGTTAAAGCTGAACACCAAAGGCCAAGCGGATTATTGCAATCGTTGGGGATACCGTAATGGAAGTGGGAGCATATCACAATGGATTTTGTGGTAGGTCTTCCAACGACTCAGCAAGGTTATAACGTTGTTTGGGTGATTGTTGATCGATTGACGAAGTCGGCACACTTCTTACCAATCAAGATTAGATTTAACCTAGATCGATTGGCAAAACTATACGTTAAGGAAATTGTTTCAAGGCACGGTTTTCCTGTGTCCAGTGTATCAGACAGAGATCCACGTTTCACATCAAATTTTTGTAAACGATTACAAGAATGTTTGGGAACGCAACTAAGAATGAGCACAACGTACCATCCTCAAACAGACGGACATAGTGAGAGAACCATCCAGACACTAGAGGATATGCTCAGAGCTTGTATTATGGATTTCAAGGGAAATTGGGACGATCATTTACCGTTGGTTGAATTTTCCTATAATAATAGTTATCACGCGAGTATTGGCATGCCACCTTATGAAGCATTATACGGAAGGAAATGCAGAACTCTATTATGCTGGGATGAGGTAGGTGAACGTCAGCTATTGGGTCCAGAGTTAGTACAACAAATTGTCGAGATCATCAAGGTGATTCGAGCAAGATTGATAGCTGCACAGGATAGACAGAAGAACTATGTCGATCAGCATCGACAGAATCGGGAATTCGATGTCGGTAGTTATGTTTTCTTAAAAGTGTCTTCCTGAAAGGGGAAAATTCGTTTTGGCAAGAAGGGAAAATTAAGCCCTAGGTTTATAGGACCTTTTGAAGTGCTTCGACATTTGGGTGAAGTGGCATACGATGTAGCTTTACCTCCAGAATTGGTGCATATCCATAATATTTTCCATGTCTCGGTGTTAAGACCATATAGGCCTGACTATAAACATGTTATAGAATATGAGCCCTTACAGTTTGAGAAAGACTTAACATATAAAGAAGTCCCTATTCAAATTGTTGACAGAAAAGAGCAAGTACTGAGGAATAAGGTGATACCTTCTGTTAAGATAATCTGGAGAAACCACAATGCTAAAGAAGCCACGCGGGAGCTTGAAAGCGTTATGATGAAGAATTATTCTCAGTTGTTTACTTGATTTTGTATAGCGATTCTGCGGACAGAATCTTGTTAAGGAGGGAAGAATGTAACGAATAAATTTTTCGAGTTGTGATTCTGGGGACAGAATCCTTTTAAGGAGGGAAGGGTGTAACGATCAAGAAATTTGTATTTTGATCAAGAAATTAATAATTGATGAATTGTAGTGAATTAATTTAGTAACTAAATTGATTAATGTTAATTTTATCTGATGGATTTAATTTAACGAAATAATTAAATTAAATCAATTGCTTAATATTTAAGAAAATAATTAAATTAAATGAATTGTTTAATTTAAAGGAAATAAATAAAATAAATAAAGTGATGTTTCTAATTTATTAATTAAATTAGATATATAATTAATTATAAGTATAATGATAATAAGATTTCTATTATTATTATTATAAGTTATTTAAATTAATTAAAGTGTGACAAGTGGAAACTATATAATATAAATATTATTAAAATAATCTAGTTGGGAGATTAAGTGGTAGCCAAACAAGGCCTTGTGGCCTTTGGTTTATTCAACTGACGTCTATTTGGGTTTTATAACTGAAGCATACGTGAGTTAGTGGAAGCCAGTTTATTTTTCTACGCATTCTTTTCTTCCTAAGGCTAAAGAGCAGAGGGTTAGAGAGAGAACTTGGGAGAGAATAGAGAATCATAGAGAATTTAGAGAAGAAAGAAGTTGTTCTGAAATTGTCAAGAGAAAGAGAAGGAGAAGGGTTACTAATTGTTCTTGCTAATCAAGGTATAACCTACTTTAATTTTAATTATTAAGTTTTGATATTGTTGTTTGAAGTATGTTGGATTGTTGTTGAAAAATGGATTTATATGTATTATTTTTGTAGAATATGTTATTATCAATATATATATATATATATATATATATATATATATATATATATACACAATTGTTGATTGTCATACACGTGAAATTTGGTTTGAGGAAGGAATTGAAATAATAATGTTTATGTTTATATAATATGGCTTAGAAAGTACAAAATTTCATGCTTAATGTGTGTTATAATCTATAATTTAATGTTATAATGTGTTAATATGATAATAAATGAAAACAACGTAGTTTAAATCATGTCAATTGATTAAGAAACGAATTCGTGGCGATCGAATTCGCTAAAAGTGTCGAAATTGAAGAAATCAAGAAAAATATGGTTTTGATTCTTCAAATTTGTGTATATATGATGTTTGTGTAGTTAGAATGATGAATAACATGCTTAACTATGATATTACAAAGTTTTAGATGTTGAAGTGTCTTTGAAATTACGTGAATTTGGATTTTGGCCTATAACAGTCTAAGTTAGTGTTACGTAAAATCTGGCCCGATCGTCGCCATGAGGGCCACTATGCGCGCGACCGATACAGCGTGGGTGCCTTTGTATCTTGGTGCTGGTAGCGCTTACTTGCATGTGGTATTTATAACCAGATGTAAAAATGGCGCGGGCAGCCGCCAATAGTTAGTCATAGACAGTGAAGTCTTCTACTTCTGCAGACTTTGGACATTCATTATAACTTGGCTTAATGATTATGTTAGTGTGTCAAATGTGTAATAATAAGGTTAAAATAGAAACGTATCATGTGGTTAGTAACCCTAAAATGTTATGTAAGGTTATGACCCAAATGATGGGTTAATCCCATAAAGCTAATATTAATACAACTAATTGTTGTTGCGATTCCCATGATATATGTTGGGTAATTTGAGAATATTACATTTGTGTAGCTTACATACAAGGCAAGTTTCTAAACCTTAACTCTTTACATTAAGCAAGTTTTCTAACTTCATTCTTTTCATATTGAATGCAAGTTTCTATTCTTAAATTATCATTGTACAAGTTCCTAAGATTCTATGTAAAGGTGAGCAAGCCTAATCTATCTTGCGTAGGTTTGTACAAGCTCTTGTAACCTAATTCGTTACCTTGATCGAGTTTTACTTTTCTACATCTTGATATTATTATTCAAAACATATACTATTATAGTACATCGATTCAAATGAGATTGTTCTAGCTCTTTTGGATATAGCACTTTGCATGTATATCATGATTATTCAATTATACACTGTTGTTATTAGGTCCTTGACTTTGATAACCTTGTTCAAAGCTTTATTGTTTTATTAAACCTTCAAGTTGTAAGCAAACCCTTACTGATTGAATTAATCTATAATTGAATAGTGTTCTAAAATTCTAGAAACACTAATAAGCGGGTTCCAAACTAAACTTTCTTTAGTGCGGAAATTCTAAATTCAAAGTGAGACGAACAACCATAACATAGGGGATTTTGTACGTGTAACGTTTAGATGTTTGTGCACAATACATGGTACAAAGGGATGATCCCCCTAAGTACGTTAAGAAGGGTCTGTATAGTCTAATTGACTGTTAAGGTTGGGGTAGTAATACCTAAATACCGAAGACATAGTTCATGGTCTTAAGACCCTAAGATATTAAATTCGAACTTGTTTCCTATTTTTAGATTCGTTGAACAAGTTCATTATCGTTCGGCATTCGTTGTTCATTCTCATGTTATTATTATTACTACTCTTTATATTAGTGAGCAATTGTTTGCTCATTCTTGCAATTAAGACTGCATCTAAAGTTGAAAGAGTCGATGAGCCATCTACTAGCAAAGGAAAGGGCAAGATGTCCAAGTGTTGAAGAGTTATTTAGAATTTATTTAAATGCATGATGTTATAATACTTGTTTTCTTTTATGATGTTTTTGCAAACTTATGTAATAAATTAAGGTTAGATTACCTGGGATTGTTTATGAGATGATGTAACCCTTTAATGAGAGAGATTATTGTTTAAATTAATTAATGTTTTATCCTTTATTATGGGTAGTTAGATGTAATTATTTTGATAGTGAGCCCCAAATCCTATGGGAATGAAGTGTCTGGATTTGAGGGTGTCACATTTGCTAAGTGTTTGAGCTTTTGGTAGACTTTGTCTGGCACTTAGCATTCCCTGAACCCTTCCTGACTGGTTTGCAGACATGGTTCTGCACTTGTTCTGTTTCAGCTTTCAGTTCATGGTGATTCGTAGAGTGGCTCTCCAGATCTTCTTTGTGCTCTGCCACTTTTCGGAATGCTATCTTCTTGGCCTTCTCAGCTCTCAGCTTAGCTGTCATCTTCAGTGGCATTCTCATCTTTATTGAGTGAAGCTTTAGGTTGTTCGAGTCCTTCTTCAAGGCTGCTTCACTTCCACCTTTGTAGTTTCACTGTCACTGAGACTTGTTCTGTTTAGCTCTGGTTGAACTCGTAGAGTCAAGACTATAGCATTCCAACAACTCAACGATCCATCAACTTAGCAACTTCAACAACATCATCAGCTTTAGTAACTTTTGATCTTTAAAGCTCTGGCTGATATATACTCCTTCCCAATCTTCCCATTGGTATATAGCCCTTGAAAGCTATTTGAATTGCTTCGCGGATCTCGAGTAATTTGGTGTACACTGCAGATGTGACATGACATCCCCTTCATGACTTTCTGACACTGCAGTCTACTGTTTCACCTACCCCATAAGAGATGTCACTTTGATGTCTTGGGCAGGTAGTCAACTTTATTTCCTCCTTCTAATTTCTAGATCAGAGGTTATCCTTTTGGATCGATGCTCTCAATAAGCTCTGTCCGAATATCAATCTTCAGATTGAACCTTTGCCAATGCTTCAATCTTTAGTTGACCGAACTCTATGTTTTTGATGTAACTGTTCTAGGACCTGATCGTAGTGTCCTGTTGGATGTTTTCTCATTTGACAGGTTGAGACAACACTACGATCTTGAAGAGTGTTCATCGAATCTTCAATATAGAACACCTCTTCCTTTTCTTGTGCAGTTATTCAACACTTCTATTTCCTTTGACTGATCTTAGGAACTGACACCTTTACTCCTTGTTCTGGCCTCTTCTGAATAGCAAGACACTTTAGATTTGTAGCATGCCCAGCTCACTTTCTCCTTGTGATCTCCCGTTCACTTATCATCAATGAACTGACCCAATGCTTAATCACTTTAGCCTTGTTCTTCATAAGCTGACCAATATCTATGTGTACACTTCATTAGTTTCTGCTTCATTTGGCAAACACTACGATCCTGGTTTCTTCCAAGATCTTTTTCTTTTGTTCTCTTGACAACTACTGCACTTGCTAACTATCCTTAGTCAGTTACTTTGACTGAAGTCTTCTTCTGGTCAACTTGTGGAAGACTTAATCTAAAATGGCTTTACAACTCAATTTGGATTGATTGGGTTGGTGCTTAGATCTTCTGCTAGCTTGCATGCCATTCGTTGAGTGATCTCTGGTTTCCTTTGTAATGACCCCAAAATTCATACAATTTAATTCTCGACTTCGGTCGTGAACAATACATCTAACTTCTGATTTTACATCATTATTTGATGTTAAACTTTATAAAATGCGAAATAATTTAAACTTTTATGTCTTCTTACTTTAATTCCCTGAATCAAAACCTTTATCAACTACATGTCTTTGAATCAATCTTATTTTATGATTCACTTTATCACTGTTATCATATAAAATTTTACATTTCAATCTGATAACCTTTACATATCAGATAACTCTAACTCTAGCTTTACAACTCAATATAAAACTATACATCATAAAATATTTAATACATCTCATGAGTCTTAATCATGGTTTAAGGAAATAACAACTTTAGCTAAAATATACATCTTCGTATATTAATTCTGATCCACTTCATTCAAGTAGCACATATTGTTATCTTCAATCCTTAACCTACAAAAATGATTATTTGGGAGGTTGAGCTCAACAACCCAGCAAAATCTAACAGTTTTCACGCAACACGTAGCATATAATAACATGCTCAACATATATCTTTTAAACATTGGACTATCATAACATATAGGCTACAGTTTATATAACAAGTATAAAGATTGAGTTCATTACTCAATCAGCATGCTTTACTCAATCAACGTAGTTATAAGTTGACTTTAACGTTTCATGCTTTCAACATAAATATAAAACATCATGTTATTTTCAATAAAGATTTAAAACAGTTAATCACCAAGTTCACATAGCAAATAGGAACTGAAAGACTTGCCTGATTTGTAGTTTATGAACTACAACTTAACTGCTTAACGCTTATCTGTACTTCATGTATTCCTACACAATTATATCATTATTCACATTAACTATTAGTCACTTAGTAATGCATAGTAGCTATAATGTAAACTTTACTCTACATCTCATACCCCTTCTTATTAATCAATACACAATGTACTAACATCATTTTTCCAACATAACACTCATTTCTAGTTAAACTTGTTATTTCGATACAAGTCTTAAGACACTTGTCTAACATTCATTGTGTATACTAAGTTATCACACAACGCGTTTGTAACTTACTAATCATTCTAATAACTTTGAATTTATCAATTACATATCACGGTTCTGTTTTAACCTTCCTACTACATGTGTGACACATTAACATAACCTTAGACCAAGTGATAATGCTACTAAAAATCATGCAGTGACGTGAAGTCTCTGCCTCGGATCGATTGTATGGCGCAATTGCATGCCATACACAGCCAATGTGCTTATACATACAATCTAATTGTGCCATACCCAATCTTGATTCTTTCTTGGCAACTTGCGATTTTAACCTAACAATAACAACAATTCTTATTAATGTACGTGCGTCTGAGGCGAGTCGGCTATGAACGATGAAACTTTTTTATCCCAACAAACACGAATTTCACCCACAGAATAGTGAAATTAGCATATAAATAAATATAAAACTATCATAAATATGATTGCTAACATATTCATCAACATAGAACAATTTATCAACAATTATACTAGTTTAATTTCCTCAAATTATATATTTTCATATAAAACTTCATTTTTGAGTTCCTTAGATAAAAATTATCACTGTAATCTCAATTCTTCACCAAATCACTTCGTTCAAACTACGTTTTCCTCGTTTCTTAATGAACTAGCATAAACAAGCCTCAATTTATAGTTTATTATACTAATTGATCATCATAATTGGTACTTTCATAAGCCAAAAACAAAAATATACGCTGTCAACACTTTTCTTTCTTTTTGAACGAAATTAACATAATAATCATTGTCTAAATACTAGTTCTAGCATCACAACACATATAACCACCATAATTCAGTTAAATAACAACAATTTGAAAGAAATAGAATTTACAGAACATAAAACTTCATGCTGTAAAAACTCATATATATACATATATATATATAAGATTAGGGAAAATACCTTCAAACTTGTTAAGATAATCCTTGCTAATCAACTGAAATTTCTTTGGAAATTCTAAGGTTTTCTCTCAAATTTCTCTCAATTCTATCTGTATTTTCTTCTCTTACTCAGTATCACGTAAAGCCAACTAATTCTCAAGTGTCAACATAAAAAAATTGATAAGCGTATACTTATTATAACATCAGTTACAAAATATAATGTATAGGTTATAATTACATTTTATTTATTATTTTATTTATTTTATTTATAATTCAAAAATCAAAAATTCAAAAGCCATAAGGCTTTGTTTGGCAAAACCCTTTAAATATTAAAGACTTAATATTTTAAGCCTTGTTTTGGTAAAAACTAAATTATACTCCATTAATTTATTTTAATATACAATTTAGTTTATAATTTAGAATCACATATTATTTATTTGGATTTCCATATCCAAATAATAATCAAATAAATTAATTACACATACTATATTTAAAATAAATATTACCTTTAAACAAATATCACAAAATAATAATCTCATTATAATTTTTATTTAATAACTTATCATACTTGTCTTAAATTATTAAATTAAAACAACCATATAACATCTCATGTTATATTACAACTCTCTAAATTAAAAATTAATTTAATTTAGAATATTATATAGTCATAAATATTTACTAATAATAACCACATCAATAAAATATTTATTTCATTTAATAAATATTTTAAATTACAATTACTAAAATCTTAGATTGTCACATCCTTCAGGTAGGATGTATTTTTACAGCTTAGACCAAAGGTTTCATACTTTGGATATTCTGGGAGTGCTCATCTGTTGAGAATCGTGTTTACTCTATGATTCTGCCTTGGCGTTGTGAACACCTCTGTTGAAGCCTTAGTTCTGCACTCTACAATTTAGCTTTGGTTGTACAAACACTACGACTCTGAGATCAGATGTTAATACTCTACAATTTCTGTCCTTACGCTTGTTGTCTTCATCTGATCTGGCTCGAATACGATCTCTTCCTCTTATTTGATCAGTAGACTTTGCGACTCCGAGTGTGGTCTACGATTATTATCTTGGCTTCAACAGATGCTCGGTCGGCTCGTAGACACGCTGTCTCTACTATTCTGAATATGACATCCTCAGCAGACTATGGCTCCGAGGATGTTCTTCTCGACACACTTCGATCCTTCCTCGTCTCTCCTGGCAGTCTACGAACTCCGAGATCTACTATCTTGCAGACTACGATTCCATATTGATAGCTCTCAAGTTTTCCTTGACTCTCCTGGCAGACTACGATTTCTGGTGCAGTGCTCGACGATCAGAAAAACCTATCTATTACAATATAAGATCAACCTAACATGCTTGATCTTTCTATATTTATAGTCCATGTACATCATTTCTTTTTAAGGACTTTATAAAGCTGTTTTGCTTATGTAGGATCAACCTAACATATTTAATCAATTCATTCTAAGTCCTTGTACATATGTTCCTATTATCTATTAAAGGACTTTACAGATTTTCTTAATTCAATCATACTTGCATATTCATTCATTTATATCATAATCAAATCTTACATAAATAGGAATATCATTCAAATGCGTATTCCTAACAATCACCCCCTATTTGATTATGACAAAAATAATTAGTGTATATGCATGATATGAATGAATCTTATATACAGTGAGCAACTGTATTACTAAAACAGATAATCATAAATCTCATTGATAATAATATGGAATTACATAAACTATGCCACTTTACATCCTGGATCCAGAACATACCTAACTGGTTAGAGATGTACCTTTTTGGCTCCATGTGTGTCTCTAGGATGTATGTTGATCAGCTATTTATCTGTTTGATCTTTTTTCTCCTGCTCCCCTTGGGATGGTGACTTCATTTCTTTTCTCTGCTCCCCCTCAGACTCATGATCTTCTTCTTTATTTGGCTCCCCATCAAACTCTCTATTCATAGGATCATCATCCTCTAGCTCCCCCTTAGATAATGAGTCTGCTTCTACAGCTGCTGTCTTCTTCTTTGCCTTTCTCTAGGCCTTCTTGCTTTTTTCTTCTTCTTCTCTCCTTACTCTTCCTTGAATGCCTCTTTCTATGCCTCTTTTTCTCCCCCTTTTTGTCATTAATCACTTGTGAAAGCTGCTCCATGTTGGACATAAGTTGCTCCATCAGGTAAGATGAGTTACAAACCTCAATCTTGGGTTCTTGTTGGCTCAACTCAAGTTGTAGAGAGAAAGACTGATTCAGATTCTAAATCTTGTCAAAGAGGCTTGGATTTGCTCTTCATTAGCCTTCTGTGCTCGTAGAGCTTCTGCCTTATGTTCATTTATATCCTTCAGGTAGATTTGATCTCTCTCTTTGATTTTGAGAGATATATTAGACATAGTGGCTTGGAGTCTGTCTTGAATCGTATTATCTCCTACTTATGTCAACATCTTTTCCTCTTCAGTGATGATGGATATCTTCTCAACCAACTCGTCAGAATTCTTCAGTAACTCCTACTCCGTAGGAGTTTGGTTATGTGGTTGGGTAGGCTCTTGTTGAACACCAGATTGAACTCTACAATTTTCATTTTTGGACAGTTTTTCAAAAGCAATAAGAATTTGGTAAATCGTTGAGTGTCAATCACTGTTAGACGATGAAAAAATTTCAAAAAATTGTGCTTGGAGAGAGGGAAACTTTTCAAATTGAACTTGATTCTGAGGTGAATTTGTCAAGCAACTTTTCACACTGTATTCAAACTTATCTCCACATGATCTGAATAGTTGGGCAAGTGTCTAATTTTTTTGAGTTCCTCATGAGCTAGTATATCCTTTGGGAAGACTATGATTGTCGAGTCTATTCTATGATCGTTGAGGTGGTAATACGATTGTCGAGTTCACTTCAGAATCTACTCTGTGATCATTGTTTGACCTGGTCCTTGAGATGAACTTGACTAATTCTTTCTGGGTTAAGGTAGCTCAGGAAGGGCCAACCTCTTAGAGTGAACTAAGGGTTAGGTTTGTCCCTGAGGCGCTTTCCAGATGAAAAACTTTAGAAGTGATTTGCACTGATCTCTCATTTGACCTTATTTTCTTGGGAGTTCCTCTACCAACTTTAGACATTTGGCTATAATCGTGGTGTCTGTAGCGCCCCCAAATCCGGGTGTCCTCCAACCCGACAGATGGTGCTATACTATACAACATTCATACATTCATTCAATTGAAAAGTCTCAAAGAACAAACATAACTTCTATATATTTAAAGTAATATTTACATTCCCCAGGTTTTATACCCATTACAAAGGTTCTTTTCATAATATCAGTTACATTACAACAATAGACCTATACTATTACAAGACAGTTTAGTAATTTGCCTTAGCTTTTCCTTTATCCTTTATCGATCCTTCGGGATGTTCAGTCTTAGCTGCATTCATATGGTTCAAGCAAGAGTGAGCATAACTAGTTCAGCAAGTATAACAATTTAATAACAACATGCTTGAAACATACAAATCGTATATCTTCAATAACTAAACAATAATTATGAAGTACTATTGATAATTCAAAATAGCACTTCATCTTTTCTTTCAAAATGTTTTACAATAATAACAGTATTTAGTAAAACATTCACTCCGGTCAAAGACCTCGAGTATTCATTCTTTATTGGAAAAGGACAACCCGAAAACAAGCCTGTAAGCCCGATATCACTTACGAGCACTTCTAGGTGATCAACCTATTGTACTTGATCAACACTACATCCATTAAACGTATGCACATTTAAGCATTTGGCAACCTCACGTGCTGTAGTTTCTGAAACAAAACATTTGTTTAACATTTCAGTCTTCTTTTGAAAACCATATCAAGTAGTTGACAAAAGATAGTAACATTTGATAATACATGAATAGATTACCAATACATCAAGTCTAGCCAAAGGAATTGGCTTAAACTTCAACATACTTCAATTCATTCGAAAGAATACATGAACCTTAAAAACTTGTTCAGATTGAATTGAGACAAGAGTTAGAATACTTTCCTTTAGCGTCCGCTATGGTATTTTAACTTTATGTTCAAGTCATTCAAGTCTCTACAATACATGATCACATAATGCCTTTCATTAGGTCATATATAATCAAGAATGTATATGACTATTTCATACCCTTCATTTCAATCTAATTGTGTATTAGATTCAGTTACTATTCATTCTGATTTATCATTATCCTTGCATTTATATTCGACTAGGTTATCTCAACCTTTATACATCATCCTTAAGGTTTAACAATGTTACATTAAATTCCTTAAGTTGTGTTTACTTCTTTATCAATTAGCTTTTCTTTCTTTGTACTTAGAAATCTTCATTACTATCCTTGTTAGATCAGGGCCATAGGCGCCATTTTTATATATCTATATCTCGTTATGCAGTATCTGAGCTTGTTGTATCTCTGTCCCGGACTTGGCGCTGCGGTGCGAGTCCTTACTTAATAGGTCGCGTTGTGGAGCCACACTACAGAGGATTTTGGTACTGTACATGGCGCTGCGGTGCCACATATTGTACTATAGTTCATTGCTGGGCGAACTCTTCAGATGGCTCGAACACATTCGTATTTGTGGCACGAGTCATTTTATGTCAGGGTTGGCCATGCGCGGCTGACTCTGTCACCGAAAAACAAATTCAGTTTGTGAATTTTGTGAACTTCCCGGACGCATAACTTCTTCGTTATAAGTCCGAATTGGCTCGTTCAAAAGCTTACGGTTCACAAATTACGTAATCTACATGATCATGCAAGAATTTTATCTATTTGACTTCGTTTGCTAAAAATTCACCTATTGTTTCATTTTTAACGAAAAGGATAAACGTTCGTGAACGTTCAACGCTCGTTTCTTCGTTCTAAGTCGAAATCCGGTCATTTTCGAGTTTGCAACTCTTAAATGCCAAATATGACTTGTCTCTATTGAAAAACCATGGTTCCGTGATCAAACACAAAATTTAACTTCTATTCCGAGAATTTTACGAATTTGACGTTTATCGTCCAATCGTGCAAATTCCGGTAATTCTTCATTCTTATGATTTGTTCAACATTACAAATGAACCTCATTCATCATGTGAACATCTTAACTTACTTAATATAACAACTTATTTTCATTGTTGGATTTAGACTTATTCTTCATGGGCTTATAACTTGTCAAATTATAAACTACTTAAGATTTGATTATTCATGACTTATGACAATTAGAGTTTCTTAATCATCAAACTTTACATGTTCTTCACATATAACTTTACTTAGGTATATATGATACATATAATCATATAAGTTCTTAATTCACTTCTCTTAATAAACTCATTACAAGTTCATATTTTCATACTTAACATTCAAGGTTAACGTATAATAAGTTGATAACTTTTATAAGTTCAAATGACTTATTGCCAACTTATGTGGCTTAAGTTCATGACTTACTCATTCTTCTTGCTTCTTACCATCCATGTTCCTTAATTCCAACTTTTCTTATCAACCTATCATGGTAGAGATAGAATATAATTTAGAGAAGAAGTCTTACTTTTTGTAGTCTTGGTAAAGTAGCTTGCTTCTTCGTCTTACTTATGGAATGACTTATGTGTAGCTTATTCTCTCTAACACTTAAGCACTTTTGAGATGTTAGATTATTTGAACAACTAACAAATGGCTTGTAAGCCTTCTCTATTTATAGAACTTGCAAAGCTAGGGTAGTTTAGTAATTAAATCACCCACCTCCTCAAGCCACCTCCTTACTATTCATTACTTGGCTAGCACAACTTTTATCCTACACTTGGTCATTACTTCAAAGTCTTGGTCACCACTCTAACTTGGTCACCACAATAACCATATCAATATGGTTTGCCCCATGGGTCATACAACTCATGGATTCCATCTTGGGCTTTCATTAAATCATCCTTTGGGCTTTGTATTAATAGCCTAGTTTGTTCATTCATTAATGATTGGGCCTCTCCCTTTAATTCACTTGGACTTGTATTAATTCAATCAATCTTTACACGTCCATTAGCATTACTTAATACACATACATATAGTTTATGTATTATTTTTGTATTCTAATTCATATAGAAAATATACAATATTTCATTCTTCATACAAACTCGTATAATACTTCATATTATTCTCGTTTTCATTACTTTGTACAATACCTAAGTATCATACAATTATTACTTATTCATTACTAATTCGCCTTACTTAAAGTTTATAAATTAAGTCCACAAGCAAATTATTACTTTTTCCATAACTAGATTTTTATTATATAATCCATCTTACCTTGTTATTTCATCATTACGTATCTCTCGGAAACTCAAAATTATATCCCGAGCAAATACTGATGAATAGTGTTTTTCAGAAAATTTCTCGGAAAACTTTTATTTTTGTCATGGAAATTCAAACACTTTAATTCATCCACGTAGCTGAAATACTACGACATTCTAACATCAATAGGTTATACAATGACAACCATCTTGATAACACATGGAATATGATTTTATTATTATTTAATTTAATAAAATTATTTTACAATAAGATCCGAATTTCTCGGTCGTTACAGTGTCCTCATGCTCTTACACTACTATCAAATGTTTGATGGTAGGCGCTCCACGATTTTGAGTTGGGTGGTTGACAAGGTTATCAGTAGTACATTTTGAGACATTCCTACTGATTATGGATCTTCATTTGGTTCATCAGCCACAATGTTTTCGGACTTTGTAACTGGTATATTGCTTTATAGTGTATTTCTGATACTTTTAGTGATGCTGTTCCTTAACAGATCACTGCTCCCCCATCGTTGATACTGTCTTCTCAAAGAGGTGTAAGTTCTTCTTCTTCATGTGCGTTAGAAGGAAGCCTTGCATATCTCTTTCTAACTGAAGTCATCATTATCAATTAAATTTTCTTGCATCATAGAAATGGATATCTTCAGGACTGTTCACTCTACGATCATTTGACAGTACTATGAACGTAGTCTTCTTTTGACAATTTATGCTTGTGGAGTTCTGCTTCTATGATGAGTTCCTTGAAGGTTCTTCTTCGCTGATATGCTTTGGATGATTGAGCATATAAGACCCTTTTTATCATAGGGTGAATGGTCTGCTTCCATATGGAGATCAACAACCATGTGAGCTTCATTCATGTTAGCTCAGCAATCTTCAAGGACAGGCTTTGACAAATAAGGATTTTGTCAGAAACAATTCTGAAATGTCTTTAGCCTTCTGCTGTTTGAATCCTCTTGACTAAAGTCTTCTGCTTCAGCATTCCTTAGTGTGGTCAGATAGACCAAGTACCTACAAGTTATATAAATTTCTATTTTTTGTACCCATGGTTAAATGGGTCCTGCCAGGTTAGCCTTCAAAATCCTTGTTCCTCATATGTTTGAATTTTCATCTTATTGATCACCACCAATCATATTCATGAATGTATCCAATTTAGATATTACATTTTAAGATGCATGATGATGAGTGTGTATAAGATTAACCATTTTAATAAGACACTCTTTTTCTTTGATGGTTTTATCATTTGCTTGGTTATGTTCACAGAGTGAGAATCAACTCTAACACTTATTTGTATATAGTTGATTCATGGAGGTGATCAGTTTCTATGAATCTTCAAGATACTCTTGGAGAACTTATCATACTCTATGTGTTATCAAAAACATAGAACATAGGTTTGTATATACATACTAACCCATCATCAAAGATTTCTCCACTTAAAATTAATTAAACCTAGATGTGCTTATGACCTATTTCAGATTTCTTTCAAGGTGTTATCTTTAACCTAAAACTTGGATGGAGAGAAAGTTTGTAAGCATTTGAGTTTCCATCCTCAATGTACTTTCTCTCTTCCCCTTTCTAGGTAGAGTTTGATCTCTTGATAGAATACTGTTATAGTGCATAAGGTGATGCAACATGATGTACACATTTATAATAATGAGGAACCGTACATTTCCATTGTCAGTTTCTTGTCAGTCATTTATCTTGATATAATGTGGTTAGGCATTGATGTGCATATTTTTCATTCATTTCTGACAGCTTGTTGCTCAAGTTGTCCTTCGTTCAATCAGTCATAGTCTTGAAGATGTAGGCTAAGAAAATCTTGGCATCCTTAGTTCTTTGATAACCTTGAACCTCGAGGTTCACATCCAGCTGTTGGGTAGACAAATACATATTTGAGAAATTCTTATTTCTCCTCTAAATATGTACTTCTTAGCATATATGGCCTTTTCATCATTCAGACTGATGGATATTTGCCTCTTTGCTATTGATGCCTCTTGAGCTTCCTCGTCTGGCCTTAAAAATACAAGATTGACTATAGGCAAGGATTGGTCTTGTTGTTATGGCATTCAAGAACATGGACCAATCTGAGTAGCTTCAGGTGTATAAACACATTTACCTGTACACAATATTTCCAACGTGTGAGCTCATCTGTATTTACAAGTGACTTACTACTAAACTAAGTTTAGAACAATGTTTGTACCTAGGATCAGACTCAAAGTGATTAGCTTTTGAATATAGCATGAGAACCTGCTCTGATACAAATTGTTAGTTCCTAGTAGGCACACAATAGATCTAGAAGGGGGGTTGAATAAATCCTTTTTATTTTCAAATACTTTCCTATTTATTTTGCATTGCTAATGAATTAGCGTATGACAAACATAAGAATCTTTTCAAGCATAACAGAATAAGTAAAATATCCCCTTCATTGATATATTCATAATCATACATACATTGTTCTTAGAATTAGTTAAGTGGTAAGCAGTTAAAACATACAAAGCAGTTATAGCAGTTAAGTACACAAAGTAAATAACAGTAAGTAAATAACACAAGGGATTTTAAGTGGTTCAGAGACTAAACTACCTAATCCAGTCTTCTACTTTAACTCGTAGGATTTCCACTAAGGAAGGGCAGCACCCTGAATCACTAAGATTCCTTCAAGGCCAGCAGCCTTAGAACTTCAGTTCACTAAGAACTCTTCAAGCCCAGTAGGCATGGAACTCCTCTAGTTCCCTAAGAACTCTTCAAGCCCAGCAGGCTAGGAACTTTATTTAGTCCCTCCGGACAAGGAACCCTCAGGCCCTGGCTTCTTCTTGTTGTTGGTGTTGTTTTTGTTGTTGTTATTGCTGGTGCTGAGCTGCTAAGATGTCTTTAAGCTTGAACATCTTTTGTACTTAGCAGCTTGGTGTGGTCGCCTTTGCATTCTGCTTCGAGTCTGGACCACATCTTCTTTGGTGCAGTTGATCTTCATTCTATTCTGTTCATATTCATACGATGTCAGTTGTGCACCATCACCATTTGGGTTTGCTAAGTGTTTGAGCTTTTGGTATACTTCGTCTGGCACTTAGCATTCCCTGAACCATTCTTGACTGGTTTGCAGACATGGTTTTGCACTTGTTCTATTTTAACTTTCGGTTCATGGGGATTCGTAGAGTGGCTCTCCAGATCTTCTTTGTGCTCTGCCACTTTTCTGAATGCCTTCTTCTTGGCCTTCTCGGCTCTCAGCTTAGCTTCCATCTTCAGTGGCATTCTCATCTTTGTTGAGTGAAGCTTTAGTCTGTTCGAGTCCTTCTTCAAGGTTGATTCACTTCCACCTTTACAGTCTCACTGTCACTGAGACTTTTCCTTTTTAGCTCTGGTGGAACTCGTAGAGTCAACACTATAGCATTCCAACAACTCAATGATCCTTCAACTCAACAACTTTTGATCATTGAAGCTCTGGCTGATATATACTCCTTCCCAATCTTCCCATTGGTATATAGCCATTGAAAGCTATTTGAATTGCTTCGCAGATCTTGAGTTAATTTGTGTAGACTACAGATGTGATATGACATCCCCTTTATGACTTTCTGACACTGCAGTCTACTATTTCACCTACCCCGTCAGAGTTATAACTTTAATATCTCGGGCAGGTAGTTAACTTTATTTCCTCCTTCTGATTTCAAGATCAGAGGTTGTCCTTTTGCATCGATGCTCTCAATAAGCTCTCTTTGAATATCATTCTTCAGATTGAACCGTTCCCAATGCTTCAATCTTCAGTTGACCGAACTCTACGATTCTGATGCAGTTGTTCTACGACCTGATCGTAGTGTCCTGTTGAATGTTTGCTCATTGACAAGTTGAGACAACACTACGATCCTAAAGAGTGTTCATCAAATCTTCAATGTAGAACACCTCTTCCTTTTCTTGTGCAGTGCTTCAACACTTCTGTTTGATTTGACTGATCTTAGGAACGGATACCTTAACTCCTTGTTCTGGCCTCTTCTGAATAGAAAGACACTTTAGATTTGTAGCATGCCCAGCCCGCTTTCTCCTTGTGATCTCCCATTCATTTATCATCAATGGACTGACCCAATGCTTAATCACTTTAGCCTTGTTCTTCATAAGTTGACCAGTATCTTTGTGTACACTTCATCAGTTCCTACTTCATTTGGCAAACACTACGATCCTGGTTTCTTCCAAGATCTTTGTCTTTTGTTCTCTTGACAACTACTGCACTTGCTGACTATCCTTAGTCAATTACTTTGACTGAAGTCTTCTTCTGATCAACTTGTGGAAGACTTCATCTAAAATAGCTTTACAACTCAATTTGGATTTGATTAGGTTGGTGCTTAGATCTTCTGCTAGCTTGCATGCCATTCATTGAGTGATCTCTAGTTTCCTTCAGGTGGGATGTAACTTTGTAGGTTGGACCAGAGGTTTCATACTTTGGATATTCTGGGAGTGCTCATCTGTTGAGAATCGTGTTTCTCTACGATTCTGCCTTGGTGTTGTGAGTACCTATGTTGAAGACTTACTTCTGCACTCTACGATTTAGCTTTGGTTGTGCAGACACTACGACTCTGAGATCAGATGTTAACACTCTGCAATCTTTGTCCTTACGATTGTTGTCTTCATCTGATCTAGCTCGACTACGATCTCTTCCTCTTATTTGATTAGTAGACTCTACAACTCCGAGTGTGGTCTACAATTCTTGTCTTGGCTTCGGCAGATGCTTGGTCGGCTCGTAGATAGGTTATCTCTACAATTTTGAATATGACATCCTCAGCAGACTATGGCTCCGAGGATGTTCTTCTCGACACACTTCGATCCTTTATCGTCTCTCCTAGCAGTCTACGAACTCCGAGATCTACTATCTTGCAGACTACGATTCCATATTGATAGCTCTCTAGTTTTTCTTGACTCTCCTGGCAGACTACAATTTTTGGTGCAGTGCTCCACGATCAAACAAGCCTATCTATTACATTATAAGATCAACCTAACGAGCTTGATCTTTCTATATTTATAGTCCTTGTACATCATTTCTTTTTAAGGACTTTACAAAGCTGTTTTGCTTTTGTAGGATCAACATAACATATTTGATCAATTCATTTTAAGTCCTTGTACATATGTTCCTATTATCTATCAAAGGACTTTACAGCTTTTCTTAATGCAAACATACTTGCATATTCGTTCATTTATATCATAATCAAATCTTACATAAATTGGAATATCATTCACATGCTTATTCCTAACAAAATGCTCACACTTGCTTTAAATAAAAATATTTTCAGCGAACGATGTTAGAAAGAACTTAAGGATCCCAGAAAGATCAAGTTGATCGGTATCCAGACGAAGTGTCATTCAGTATGTGAATGAGTGTGAAGATCAAATGAAGACTTGTAATGTAGAATAGTTTAATTAAACTGTAGATTAGATTAATGAACTATTATGTATCCTTAGTGGCGGATGAAAGTCACTCTTGTACGAGGTAAAGGATAATGTAATTAACATTATTTGTAATGGACGAGATTATAAGGTAATAGAACCTGGGATTTGAGAATTTATGTTGTTATATTTAACTATATAATTATGTATGTTTGGTAAGAAGTGGGACCGTGACATACATAATCTGGGTGTGAAGATAGACTGGATTTCAGGACGTTACAAGTTGGTATCAGAGCTGATAGGTTATAAATCCTAGGTATGCGTACCAAAAACTATAATTGTAGAGAGGAGGATAAGACAATCGTTGAGTTAAACGATTAAGGAAGAAGATCACCATGTGGTCATAGTAAATCGTAATAATAGTTGTTCTGTTAAACGATGGATGATGTATAGCTAATGCTATTAGTGAAGGGTACTAGGAATTAGTACAGGAAGAAGAACTCAAATTGAGTTGTAAAGGTTAGCATACGAATTAAAGAAAATTCGTAGTAAGTAAAGAGAAAGTAAGGAGTTTTAGGATTTCAATTGAGGACTCATATCAGCAGCTGAGTTGTATGATTTTTTGTATGGGTGAGGAATTTGTACTTGGTTTTAGAACCACTTAGCTCTTTATTCGATATAGTTGTTAAATTGAACAATTCTTTGTATGGGCAGGGAATTGTCCTTGGTGTAACAACCGCTTAACTTCCTATATCGATTTGTTGCTGAGTTGACCAATTATATGTATGGACAGGAAATTGTGTTTGGTTCGACAATCACTTTACTTCTGGCAGTGATAATCATTGGAACAGTAGGTCGCGCTATCAATATGTATATGGTGAGAAGGTGAATCTTTTCTCATGTATATGTGTGATAGGTAGAGAATGTTAAATTAGGTGCGAGTTCTTGAAACTCATACTTATGCAAAGTTTGTGACTCATAGTTATATTCTATGTTTATGAGTCCTAAGCGTTGTTAGGTAAAATATAATTATGCACAGCACGCAAGTATACGTGGTCAACAAGTAATATAATAGTAAGTAGCGTATCGTTCCCTTAGAGACTTAGTAAGAAATTAACTTCACAATTACCAATTACCTATCAATCCTAATTTTATAAAAACCAATCAATTTCCAGTTTATAAGTGAAAATATTGAAAATATTAAAATTAAAGAAAAACTAATAAACCCTAAAAACTGAATTTTCAACAAATATTGGAGAATTAGGCTTACAACTTCACTCTATGCATCACTCTGACTATTATACCTTATTCCAGTTTAAAACAATATCCCAGATTATTAATCAAGAACACGTATGTAGCACTAGCCACCTCTCGATGTACTAATACCGTATTAACTCAAATCCATAATTTAGATATAATCAAGTTAAACACCTTAATCAACTAACTCACTATATCTCTATGTGAATTACAATTAAAAAGGTTTAAGTTCAAGCTCTTTATATGATTACATGCGATGTCAAGTATATCTCTACCCTAACATTCATCAAGATTCTGTTCATTCACAAAATTCAAGAACACATGCTATATTAATTAAGTCTAGATTAGTATTTCATCTCTCAAATTCATACAAGTCCACATAAAATAGTTGATCAGGCAATTCATAAATTCAAGCTCAAATTAATATAGATAAACAGAATAATAGCTTATTAAACTGTAAATCCAAGATTACATAATCATCGTTCCACTTAAAGATCCATTATAAGCCTAATAAATAACTTAGTTCATAACTATTGAATTAAATACTGAATAAATAAAAGAAAACATCATCCCAATTACACAATTTGAAATTAAAGGAGAATAGTAATACACCACCCTTCTCGCCCTTCAAATCTGCAATCTTCGTGAAATTCCTCCTCTTCTTCGTTCCTCCAAGCTCTTGTCGTTCAATCTCATTCTCGAAGTGTCTCAGAATATCCCTAATTTTCATCCAACACTTAGCATAAATTGCCTCACTTCAGCTCCACTCCACCAACTCTAATCCAACTCTAACTCATCACATAGAAATTCTAATAGAAATCCAACTCCTTTTCAAAACCAACAAGTCATTAGTCAAAGAATCCCAAAAGCATGAAATAACCTCCGTAACACACTCCTATTATAAGCATATTACATAAAGAATTTATAGCTCCCAACAATGCCCATCTTCCAGCACATACAAAAATTGCCCATATCTTGTCCCATAACGGCGCACCCCACGCCATGATTTATACTCCATGCCAACATTTTTCCTTGATCATCTACATCAATTTCCCATCTTGTTCCTCTGGCTTAAACCCGCTTTCTCGAACAAAAGACTTCGCTACCATACGGTAATACTCTATCTGTGCATCCAGGTTGACAAATTTAGAGAAGTCCACATTCTCACCACTTTGACTACTGTTAGATGATGACTCAAGAGTGCGAGAGCGAGCACGTTTAGGACCCATTTCTCGGAATGAAGATGAAGAAAACTTGCTTGATATAATCGTGAGTGATATATTCATTGCACAGAGAACCCCCAAACTTATATTGAACAAACCCACTGAAGCCCTAGTTTTATCAGTGTAGATGTTGAACATGGGTAAGAGAACTGATGCGATAATCACGCAGTGGAGATGAGACGTTACACCTTTAATTTGGAACTGTTTGGAAAGGAAGAGTCGTGCGTGTTGTGGAGAACAAGGAAATACGTTCTCTGTTATTTCAAATGATGGAAGATATGGGGCAAGACACATCTTTAAAACCTAAAAAATTTTCAAAATCCGGTTGTCGAAAGCGCTTGTAGCGTGTTCTAAATAGGGACATGGCGGCGGTATGATTATTCTCTTCTCAGACAGACTTGTTTGCATGGTGGTGTAAAGCCCCCGAAACCAAGTACTTGAAACCCGAATTCAGTGCTTCACGATATCATTTCTATGAGCGAAATAATACTAATACTAATAATAATAACAATAATATAAATATTAAACTTAATTTACATAATTATCAGAGTCTAGTTCCCAAGTACGTAACCTTTAATCATTCCTTACAATACATGATAATAAATATATAACATTATCTTAATAATATTAAATTATTACATAAGATAACATTGAAATCATTCAGCAACCTTTCCCTTTCCCTTGTTCTTAACAGAGCCTTCAAGTTGTTCACACATAGCTGAATATATTTAAATTATGCAAGGATGAGCATTTGAGTGCCCAGCAAGTAATAACAATTATATATATAAATATATATAAGCTGAAAGAATTTAAATATTTTCTTTATAATACCCTTCTACAACAAATCAATAGTTGTGAAGTAATCTGAACCGATAATAATATCATAACAACCCTCTTTCAAATTTTTTGAAACTACGTACTGACTATAAATAGGGTTAAGGGGACATACTATGAACATTGTTTTCATTTTCGAAAAGGTTAAATGAACTTCATCTCAGAAACCGTCATAACTTACTTACGAACGCGGGGTGATCAAATTTCATTGTACCTGTATTGATCAATACTACATGCAAGAACGATGTTATCGTTTACTCTGTCTACCTTGGGTGCATAAAAGTTTTCCCGTGTAAGGGATGTTCATACTTGTCGGGGTTCCAAACCAAAGCAATTCGGTTGGATAATAATAAGGTTTTATCTTGTTCAACAATAATCTATAATTCAACATATATAAATACGGATATTTAACAAAGGTGTATCAACATGTGGTTAAATGTAATGATTATCCAAGTGGGGACACTCGTATAACCCTTTATAGAAATTATCAAACAAAATATATATCTGAATTACCATATACTAACATGTTGATAATCAATTAGCGTATATAATATAGGGTTAATAATCTGTACAGTAATAATATAATTCTGAAACATTCTTACTCATGTCCATTGCATAAAGAAAATGCAAATGTAGGATACTTGCTTGATGTGCTGCTTACAAAATGCAAATTAGTTTTATCTCTTATATCACGACCTATCATTAATCAGATCATTCATTCGATTAGAACAATATACTATAACATATAGTACTGTATTTCACAGTCAGCACATAACCTAATCACATTATCACACATGTTCAATAGTTATTGCATCACAAACAAACATTAACACAGTCAAAATATCTAAGTCCAGATCAATTTCTGAAACATGTCAGTGTACCGATAGCTTTATCGGGTAATTATCGAGTCTAAGATTATATTCCAACGTTCAATATCCGTAAGTATCAGTCATATTATTTTGAATGACTTAATACACATTTATTAAATTTATCATGAATTTTCAAACACCGGAATCATTATTAAATTATTTAAATATCAAATAATTCTATTATCATTTAATTATTATTAAACTATTAATGAAACCATTGCCAAAATATTAAAGTTATATAATAACTCAAAATATTTTTAAAACATTTATATTACCCTTAAATGATTTTTAAAACGTTTAAAATCATTTTTAAATAATTAATATTATTACTTTAATAATATCTTACTTATGATTTAGTATCATTAATCAATTAATTATGTAACGCCCCCAAAATAGGTATACATCACCTATCCTAAGTCGTCAAATATATGGTACAGAATACAAATACAACTTAATTATACAACTGTCGTGTAAAGTACGACAAAACATAAGCTGTGAGTTTTAATACAAATATTGTCGCATAGACAATATACAAACTCAAATTCAATATTATTACATTTATTTTCCCATTATTTCACTGAATAGTGAGGACTACTAATGCTATCATCTAGTCTGTCACTCCATTCCCCGACTAGTCCCTGCTACGTTCTCATTTCATGAAGAGAACAATGAAAGTAAAAGGGTGAGCTCAACTAGCCCAGTAAGAAATATTATGACTAAGATAATGCTGAATATATTATCGTTAGCCTTCAACAGTGTTAAACTGATACAATATAACAACCATCAAGTTTAACTGCAACGGAACAAGCAATCCATTAAAAGAGTCAAGTAGAGAATAAAATCTACTATCTTTTATGATTTAGAAGGTTTTTCATCACTTTTATCGTTGGGACTCAGCTTAATAAATAATCCACATCATCGAATCACCCCTGCACTACGGCCAAGGATATTCTTTAGTATCACATCCACAATTATCCATGCACTACGGGCCAAGAATATTTGTGTATTCAATAATGGTCATGATCATGCCAACAACTGTCCATCAATACACTACGGGCCAATGAGGACTTTTTCCACATCATTTGTAACATTACGGTCATGATTACACCGAATAATCCCTGGTCATAATCATACCAAGTCTATCTATTCACTATAGGCCACAAATGACTTTCAACAAAATATAAACATGAGGATGATGACAATGATATAAGAATTCAATAAAACAAGTTCAAGAATTAATTTATCCAGGAACTAATAACATCCAAATTGTAAACATGATACTGCTTTTTAGAGTAAAATTCAAGAATGCTTAGAAGAATATTTCCATGAGAAGATACTGGATGAAACGCAAATATCAAGGATATTCCACTAATTTCATGGAGTATAGAAGTCAAAACTTTAACCAACCCGAGTATAATATGGAATGGAATAACAAAAAGAAATCACCAAGCATGCGATAGATCAAGCACAGCGAGTTATTCCAATGAAATAATAAATAACGAATCAGTCCCACAGAAAATGCATGCAGACGTGATATTCCAACAAAATAATAAAGATGCGATCAGTCCGTTAGGTGTAAACGCACGCATGTGATATTACAAATGTAATAATAAAGACGAAATCGTGTACACTGCGTAGAATGCATGCAGACGGGATATTCCAATGAGAATAATAAAGATTTTACCCGGTCCGGCGTGAGAACGCACATGAACAAGATGTTCCAACGGAATGATAAAGAATGGAACAACAGAAGAATTTCACCAAGTATAGGGTAGCCAACGTATACAGGTTATTCCAACAGAATAATAAAGAATGGAATAATAAAAGTTCTCTTCATGGATAAAAAGCGAAATAATACTCCCTACCTTAGAAAAAGCTGATAATTTGGAATAGTGAGGTAGCGACTTCTCTTCTTCTTTCTATAATTTCTCTCTATAATAATCGCTCTAAAGCTTTTGTGAATTGGTGAGAAATGAAGGAAGAATGAGCTTCTATTTATAGAAAAATATAGTTTCGATAATTGCACGTTTTGGGGCTCGAAAAATTACAGTACAATACCTCTAACTTTTCTTTCATTTTTAATTTAGTCATGGAAGTATTATCAAACTTGCACCACCTCCCCTAATAGTAAATAATGTGATTCAATAGTAAATTATGTGAATCAATAGTTCTAGACATGTGAAAATATAAATTACAGTATAGTACCTCCATCTATACCTCTATTTTTAACTTAGTCATGCAAGTATTATCAATCTTGCACCAACTCCCCTAATAGTAACAAGAATGTGAAACAATAGTATACACATGTGAACAAATAATTATAATCATGTGAAATAATAGCAATCAATTGCTCATTTATCCGGTTAAATACCCGATTGGTCAATATAACCTCCAGACATCAATTATTATCGAAATAATTGTCGATTTTCACTAACACAAATAATTCCAACACAATGAAACCATTTTTATCAAAAATATAAATTTTGAAATTTCAAAGTTTGACTTTTCCCAAAAAAGTCAACTATTGACTTTTTGACAAAATAGTGAATTCTAGAAAATTTTGTGTTTATAGACTATTTTTACTAATTTCATCGTTCCGGACTCAAATATCACGTTCGCGTCTCCAAATTCAACTCCGAACACAACTTCAATTTTAATAACATTCATCATTAATATTATAACTCACAATATTTATCAACCAGGTCGTTCCCAGGAAAGAGGGGGCTTTCTAATAAGGATTTCTCCCTATTTGCGCGCAATTAGGTGACCAAACCTCTCCTTGACAGAACTTCTAGACATTATAAATATTGCAATTTAATAATATGAATAACTTTGTCGTCTCAATTATTGATTTAATAAAATAACATATTATGCAGATGATACTGTGACAATAATCGAATCAATAATACGAGAGATATGATGCATCAATTACTGTAGCAATAATTGAGTATAACTGAGTGACTTCTCACGTAAGCATCAATAATCAATACCGTTTGCTACTATGCAACCACGCGTATTACTGTACTTTTACTACCGGGTAGTTCAACAGTTAACGGTAAAACTTCCGCCGTTATTTTCATAAAGTATTTTTGTCGTTTTCTCAATCTGACAATAATTCCGTTGTGGGGGTCCACCAATGATTGTGCCGTTGTATGAATATTCCCTGTTAAAATGAATATTCCCCGACCAATCGAATATTATATAACAACTTGTGTACTTTGCCAAATTTGTAAATATTATCCACAACTATAACATTATATCAAATCCACACCATAATATTCAAAAATATATTTCGAGAAAAATAACTCTTTATTCAAAAAGTTGGGGTCTTACAACCTCCCCTTCTTATGAAATTTCATCCTCGAAATTAGGGTGCGTACCTGGTATGTCGAAGAGATGAGGATACTTTGATTTCAATTCAGATTCTAACTCCCAGGTCATTTCCTCAACATCGTGGTTTCTCCACAAAACTTTGACTTGAGGTATAACCTTGGAGCGTAGAATATGTTCCTTTTTATCCAAGATTTTAACAGGAACCTCTTCATACGTTAAATCTTCCTCTATTTCGTCTGGTTCTAACTCAATAATGTGGTTCGGGTCTTTCACATATTTACGTAACATGGATATGTGAAAAACGTTATGAACACGAGACATACATGGCGGTAAAGCGAGTCTATACGCCACAGTTCCTACTCGATCGAGGATTAAAAATGGGCCAATGAATCGAGGGTTGAGCTTTCCTCTCTTTCCAAATCTTGTAACTCCCTTCCATGGAGCAACACGTAATAACACATGATCTCCAATATTGAATTCCACGTCCTTTCGATGAAGATAAACATAACTCTTTTGTCGATCTTGTGAGATTTTTATACGTTGTCGGATCGTTTGAATCTTTTCCGTAGTCATACGTACCAAATCCGGTCCCAACAACGTTGCTTCACCCACCTCTTCCCAGCATACTAGAGAACGACACATTCTTCCATACAACGCCTCAAATGGAGCCATGCCAATACTTGCTTGATAACTGTTGTTGTAGGAAAACTCCACCAATGGTAGGAACTTATCCCAACTTCCCTTGATGTCAAGGACACAGAGTCTTAATAGATCTTCAAGAGTTGAATGGTCCATTCCGACTGCCCGTCCGTCTAAGGATTATATGCCGAGCTAAATCATAAATATGTGCCCATAGCTTTTTGCAAACTAACCCAAAATATTAAAGTGAATCTTGGGTCTCAATTAGAAACTATGGATACAGGCATACCATGAAGTCTTACAATCTCATTTATGTACATACGAGCAAGACGTTCAAGTGTATAAGTTTCTCGTATAGGTAGGAAATGAGCAGACTTGGTCAATCTATCAACAATGACCCAAATTGCATCTATGCCTTGAGAAACCTTGGGAAGACCGATGAATCGAAATCCATAGTAATGTGTTCCCACTTCCATTCTGGAATTTCAAGTGGTTGCAATGGACCTTTTGGTACTTGATGCTCCGCCTTGACTCGTTGACAAGTTAAACACCTTGAGATAAACTCTGTTATCTCTCTCTTCATATTGCTCCACCAAATGTATATCGAATATTACGATACATTTTGGTACTCCCAGGATGGATTGCAAATGGTGTGTTGTGCGCCTCCATCATGATTTTATACTTTAAATCAGGGTTGTTAGGAACACAAAGTCTGGAGTTGACTCGAAGTATTCTTTCCTCATCGATTCTTGCTTCCGGCATAGCACCTTCTTGCACTTTCTTCTTCATACGCATTAGCTCCAGGTCTGTAGCTTGAGCAGCTTTAACTTTATCGATTAAAGTCGGTTCTACTCGTATGTTTTCCATCATCATGTGGGTCCCTAGAGTCTTTATCTCTAACTCCATCCTTTGCAAGTCATACAAAATGGGCCTTTGCGTTGACAATATTGCACTCATACCCGCATATGATCTTCTACTCAGTGCGTCAGCTACCACGTTCGTTTTTCCAAGATGGTATTAGATGGTATGATCATAATATTTCAATAGTTCAAGCCAACGTCGTTGTCGCATGTTGAGTTCCTATTGGGTGAAGAAATATTTGAGGCTTTTATGATCCGTGTAGATGTCCGCCTTCTCTCCATACAGGTAATGACTCCAAATCTTAAGCGCAAAAACGACAGCTGCCAACTCTAGATCATGAGTAAGGTAATTCCTCTCATATTCTTTGAGTTTTCATGAGGCATAGGCTATGAATTTCCCATATTGCATGAGAACACATCCTAACCCTTTGCCTGAAGCATCACTATAGATGACAAATCCCTCCGAGCCAGATGGTATTGTCAGAACAGGTGCTGAAATGAGTCTCTTATTGAGTTCATGAAAACTCTTCTCACATTCCTCACTCCAACCGAACTTTGTATCTTTTTGAGTCAGCCGAGTTAATGGAGTAGCGATTCGAGAAAATCCTTCCACGAATCTCCGATAATAACCAGCTAATCCGAGAAAGCTACGTACTTCAATCACTGATTTAGGTTGCTCCCAGCTTTAAATAGCTTTAATCTTTGTTGGGTCAACAGATATTCCATGACTTGATATCACGTGCCCAAGGAATGCAACTTCCTTAAGCCAGAACTCGCATTTCTTCAACTTGGCATATAGCTTGTTTTCACGAAGCTTTTGGAGTATCAGCCTCATGTGTTGCTCATGATCTTCACGTCTTTTGGAATATATGAGCATGTCATCAATAAAGACGACCACAAAATGATCCAAATATTCCTTGAATACTCGGTTCATCATATCCATGAAGGTAGCAGGAGCATTAGTCAATCCAAAAGACATGACTAAGAATTCATAATGCCCGTCTGAGGAGTTACGAAGGCGATCTTTGAATATCCTCGGTTTAACCTTGACTTAATGATATCCGAATCGAAGATCGATCTTTGAAAAAAATTGTGCTCCTTATGGCCGATCAAACAAAATCATCAATACGTGGCAATGGGTACCTATTTCTGATGGTGACATGATTCAACTCCCGATAATCAATACAAAGTCGCATACTCCCATCTATCTTCTTCACGAATAGAACAGGAGCACCCCAAGGAGACGTACTAGGACAAATGAAACCAATGTCTAACAATTCCTGCAATTGGGTCTTTAACTCCTGAAGTTTAATAGGAGCCATTCGATATCGGGCTTTGGAAATGGGTTTTGTATCAGGTTCAAGGTCGATACAAAATTCAACTTCACGCTCTGGGGGTAGGCCAGGAAGTTCTTCAGGGAATACGCCAGGAAATTTATTAACAATAGAAATATTCTTCAAATCTGACGTATTTTTGTTTAAATCCATGACATGAGCTAAGAAAGCTTGACATCCATTTTTCAATAAACGAATAGCTTTATGGCTTGAGATGACCATGATTGATTTTAATGGTTTGGTTACTTGAATTCACATAATAGGTTTATTAGGAATATGAAAGCTAACAACCTTACGAAAAAAATCAATTTTAGCATGATGAGTAGTTAACCAATCAATCCCTAGAATCACGTCAAATGCAAGTATTTTTAAGGAGATAAGATTGACAGGTAACGTGCAGTTACTGATTTGAATCAAACAAGACTTATAAACAGTGGATGTAATGAAGGTTTCTCCTAATGGAGTTTCAACAGATAAGTTAAAGTCTAATTTCTCTGGAGTCAAATTTAATCGTTGAGCGCAAATAGGAAAAATAAAAGAATGGGTAGAACCGGTATCAAATAGGGTATAGACTTCACTAGAGTTTATGATAAGCTTACTCGTGATAACCTCGTTTGGGTTCCTTGCTTTCTGGGAGGTCACAACAAATTCTCTCCCTTGCACTACCGACTTTGACTTTTCTGGGACGGCCTTTGGTGCCTCCATCCTAGCTGAACTTGTCTTCTGTGAACGACAAAATTGAGCTAAGTGACCTTCCCTTCCACAATTATAACATGCTTTGGACGGCATCGCGCAGTTTGGACTGATGTGTCCCTTCCCTCCGCATTTGAAGCATATGATAGGTGGTCGTTCTCCTTCCTTAACAACGGGTTCTGGTGCTGACGTCTTTCCATCATTGTTGAATCTCCTTTTCTTGAAATGTCTATTTTTATTGTCTTGGCTATGATTACCACCGAAGTGGTTACCATTTCTGGCATGTTGATTCCCTCCACGCTTGTTGTCACCGTTTCGATGACTGTTACCACTTGTATTTTCATTCTGCCGGCTGCTTTCTCTTGGTTGTGTTGACTCATTATCGCGCTCCAATAACTGAGCCCTATTTACAACATCTGAATACAAATACAGTTTATGAGAAATAAGATATTGACATATCTCCGATTTCAAACCTCTTAAAAACATTCGCGTCATTCGTTCCTCATTATCGACCAAATGGGATGCAAACCGGGATAACTCCGTAAATTTAGCCTCGTATTGCGACACGGTCATATTGTTTTGTTCCAACTTGATAAACCCCACCTCCTTCATGTGACGAATACTTTTAGGAAAGTACTTGTCGTTAAATAGCTCTTGGAATTTCTCCCAAGACATCTTGAGTGCGTCAGGCTGGGTACGTTTGTGACACCCCCAAAATTAGGTATACATCACCCATCTTGGGTCGTCAGATACATGGTACAAAATTCAAATACAACTTACTAATACAACTGTCGTGTACAATACGACAAAACATAACTGTGAGTTTGAATACAATTATTGTCTACAATAGATTATACAAACTCAAAAGGAGTCCTCATTACAATTATTAACTCACTATTTCACAGAATAGTGAGGACTACTAATGCTATCCTCCGGACCGTCACTCCGCTCCCCAGACTAGTCCTCGCTATGTTCTCATTTCACAGAGAGAACAGGGAAAGAAAGGGTGAGCTCAACTATAGCCCAATGAAATATTATGACTAAGATAATACAGAATAAATTATCGTTAGCCTTCAAGAGTGTTAAACTGATAAAATATAACAACATCAAGTTTAACTGCAGCGGAACAAGTAATCCATTAAAAGAGTCAAGTAGAGAATAAAATCTACTATCTTTTATAATTTAAAAGGTTTTTCATGACTTTTATCGTTGGGACTCAGCTTAATAAATAATCCACGTCATCGAATCACCCATGCACTACGGCCAAGGATATTCTTTAGTATCACGACCACATATTATGGATGCACTACAGCCAAGGACATTCGTGTATTCATTAATGGTCATGATCATGCCAACAACTGTCCATCAATGCACTACGGGCCAATGATAACTTTTACCACATCATTTGTAACATTACGGTCATGATTACACCGAATAATCCCTGGTCATAATCATACCAAGTCCATCTATGCACTACACAGCCACGATGACTTTCAACATAATATAAACATGAGGATGATGACAATGATATAAGAATTCAATAAAACAAGTTCAAGAATTAATTTATCCAGGAACTAATAATGTCCAAATTGTCAACATGATACTGCTTTGTAGAGTAAAATTCAAGAATGATCAGAAGAATATTTCCATGAAAAGATACTGGATGAAGCGCAAATATCAAGGATATTCTACTAATTTCATGGAGTATAGAAGTCAAAACTTTAACCAACTGAGTATAATAAAGAATGGAATAACAAAAGAAATCACCATGCATGCGGTGCTTAGCATACACAAAGTTATTCAACGAGAATAATAATAACGGAACCAAAGTCGTGCAAAATTTGCAACAAGCGGGGATGTTCCAATGAGAATAATAAAGATTTTAACCGAGTTCGATGTAAAAACACATGAGCGTGGATGTTCCAACAGAATAATAATAAAGATGTAACCAGGTCCTTGTAAAACACACGCATACAAGATATTCCAATGAATAATAATAATAAAGATTTTAACCGGTCCTGTAAAAAACACGCAGACATGATGTTCCAATAGAATAATAGAAGAATGTCACCAAGTATAGGTAAATCAGCTGTATACACTGAGTTATTCCAATGAACAATAAGCAATGGAATAACAACAGTTCTCTTCATGAATAAGAAAGAATAACACCCCTTACATTAGTAGTAGATTGAATACTGCAGTAGTGTAGTAACAGAATACTCTTTTCTTTCTCTCTTATTCTCTCTATACTTTTTCTCTCTATAGCTTGAATGAATACGTGAAAAATAATGAAGCACTAGGCCTCTATTTATAGAAGATTTCTAGCTTAGCACTTGAAATGTGAAAAGGCAAGTGGCTTGACGACTGGTGATGTGAAAAGAAAAGTGGTTTGACGCCTCTAATGTGAAATGACTATTGGTTCGACACCTGTAATATGAAACAGTATGTGGTTTGACGTCTGGTAAAGGTAGTTACTATTGACAAAGATAATTACTATTGACGAAGGTAATTACTATTGACGAAGAGACTCTTAGATGATGACATATGGGCCCCCCATAAAATAACCAAACTTACCACAAATGTCTCATAATAGACTCTTTATATACATCAAGGATTGAATAAATATTACCACAAATCATTTTATTTTTAATCAATACATTTAATCTTTCAACAATTATTAATCATTTATAACTTGTCCTCTCAATTATTGATTTAATAATATAACATATTATACATATGATATTGTGATAATAATTGAATCAATAATATAAGAGATATGATGCAGCAATTACTATAGCAATAATTGAGTATAGCTGAGTGACTTCTCACGTAAGCATCAATAATCAATACCGTGTGCTACTATGCAACCACGCGTATTACTGTACTTTTACTACCGGGTAGTTTAACAGTTTTAACGTTAACACCTCCGCTGTTATTTTCATAAAGTATTTTTATCGTTTTCTCAATCCGACAATAATTCCGCTGTGGGGTCCACCAATGATTGTGTCGTCGTACGAATATTCCCCGACAAAAAGAATATTCCCCGACCAAACGAATATTTTATAACAACTTGCTTACTTTGCAAAATTTATAAATATTACCCACAACTATAACATTATATCAAATTTACTCCATAATATTCAAAA
Source organism: Panax ginseng (assembly GCA_020205605.1). Taxonomy (NCBI): domain Eukaryota; kingdom Viridiplantae; phylum Streptophyta; class Magnoliopsida; order Apiales; family Araliaceae; genus Panax; species Panax ginseng. The sequence goes on along the minus strand of CM035145.1, from coordinate 66,270,362 downwards.
ATAATATTTATAGAAAATTCATCTTTATTTATAAAAGTTGGGGTCTTACAACGTTTTACAGATTTCCACCAGTAATCTGCCTCTTCACGCAACATGAAGGTGGCGAAGGGAACCTTTTGCTCCTCGGAGCATCCCAAGACATCAAATATCTTGGTGATCTGCTTTATCCATGCTTCCGCCTTAAGTGGTTTTGGCTCTCCAATAACCCCAGGTGGTCCCATCTCCTTGAACTATTTAGCGATAACCGTCCGAGAGTTTCTAGTGTTTCCACCTGCATTTTGAACAGGAGCCGCTCTCGCCTGATGTTGCATGAATTGCATAAAGCCTGTGAACATTCCATCGTTCATCATTTGGTCAGTGTTGTTGTTTGCATGAGGATTGTCGCCTTCCTGATGCACATTATTCTGATTGTTGATCTATGGAGACTCAACGGTCTCTTGTACCCCATTGCTATTCTCAATATTATCGGATGCTATTTTCAAATACTGCCACAAAACAAGGGTTAATTGACATGCAACATATTATCTCAATACTCTGACCAACCAATTAAATAAAAAAAAATTAGGTAGGTCATACTAGTGAAGGAATTCCCCGTCTCTCCCCTCCTAGTTCTAGTCTCACATCATAGCCAGAGATCATATCCCTAAGCTTTGATACCAACTGTGACGCCCCCAAAATAGGTATACATCACATATTCTGAGTCGTCAAATACATGGTACAGAATACAAATACAACTTAATTATACAACCGTATGTGTAAAGTACGACAAAAAACATAAGTCGTGAGTTTTAATACAAATATTGTCGTCTAGACAATATACAAACTCAAATTCAATATTATTACATTTATTTTCCCAATATTTCACTGAATAGTGAAGACTACTAATGCTATCATCTGGTCCGTCACTCCGTTCACCGACTAGTCCCTGCTACGTTCTCATTTCCTGAAGGAAACAATGAAAGTAAAAGGGTGAGCTCAACTAGCCCAGTAGGAAATATTATGACTAAGATAATGCAGAATATATTATCGTTAGCTTTCAACAGTGTTAAACTGATACAATATAGCAACCATCAAGTTTAACTCCAGCGAAACAAGCAATCCATTAAAAGAGTCAAGTAGAGAATTAAATCTACTATCTTTTATGATTTAGAAGGTTTTTCATCACTTATCGCTGGGACTCAGTTTAATAAATAATCCAAATCATCGAATCACCCCTGCACTACAGCCAAGGATATTCTTTAGTATCATGACCACAATTATCCATGCACTACGGGCCAAGAATATTTGTGTATTCAATAATGGTCATGATCATGCCAACAACTGTCCATCAATACACTATGGGCCAATGAGGACTTTTTCCATATCATTTATAACATTATGGTCATGATTACACCGAATAATCCGTGGTCATTATCATACCAAGTCCATCTATGCACTATAGGCCACAGATGACTTTCAACAAAATATAAACATGAGGATGATGACAATGATATAAGAATTCAATAAAACAAGTTCAAGAATTAATTTATCCAGGAACTAATAACGTCCAAATTGTCAACATGATATTGCTTTGTAGAGTAAAATTCAAGAATGCTCAGAAGAATATTTCCATGAAAAGATACTAGATGAAGCGCAAATATTAAGGATATTCCACTAATTTCATGGAGTATAGAAGTCAAAACTTTAACCAACTGAGTATAATAAGGAATGGAATAACAAAAGAAATCACCAGGCATGCGATAGACCGCACAGGCAGGTTATTCCAATAGAATAATAAATAACGAAATCAGGTCCGGCGTAAAATGCACAGACAGGATATTCTAACAAAATAATAAAGACGGAATTAGGTCCCAAGCGTAAAACGCATGCATGTGATATTCCAATGAATAATAAAGACGCGGAATCAGTCCGGCGTAAAAAGCGTCTGAGACGAGGATATTCCAATAGAATAATAAAGATGGAACCAGGTCCGGCGTAGAACGCACAAATAGGATGTTCTAACATAATGATAAAGAATGGAACAACAAAAGAATTTCACCAAGTATAGGGTAGCCCGCGTATATAGGTTATTCCAACAGAATAATAAAGAATGGAATAACAGAAGTTCTCTTCATGGATAAGAAAGAAATAATACTCCCTACCTTAGAAAAACTGGATACTAGAATAGTGAGGTAGCAGACTTCTCTTCTTCTTTCTACAATTTCTCTCTATAATAATGGCTCTAAAGCTTTTGTGAATTGGTGAGAAACGAAGGAAGAATGAGCTTCTATTTATAGAAAAATATAGTTTCGATAATTGCACGTTTTGGGGCTCAAAAAATTACAGTACAATACCTCCAACTTTTCTTTCATTTTTAATTTAGTCATAGAAGTATTATCAAACTTGCACCACTTCCCCTAATAGTAAATAATGTGATTCAATAGTAAATTATGTGAATCAATAGTTCTAGACATGTGAAAATACAAATTACAAAAGATATAGTACCTCCATCTATACCTCCATTTTAACTTAGTCATGCAAGTATTATCAATCTTGCACCAACCCCCTAATAGTAACAAGAATGTGAAACAATAGTATACACATGTGAACAAATAATTATAATCATGTGAAATAATAGCAATCAATTGCTCATTTATCCGTTAAATACCCGATTGGTCAATATAACCTCCGGATATCAATTATTATCGAAATAATTGTGGATTTTCACTAACACACAAATAATTCCAACACAATGAAACCATTTTTATCAAAAATATAAATTTTGAAATTTCGAAGTTTGACTTTTCCCAAAAAAGTCAACTATTGACTTTTTGACCAAATAGTGAATTCCGAAAATTTTTATGTTTATAGACTATTTTTACTAATTTCATCGTTCCGGACTCAAATATCACGTCCGCGTCTCCAAATTCAACTCCAAACACAACTTCAATTTTAATAACATTCATCATTAATATTATAACTCACAATATTTATCAACCAGATCGTTCCCAGGAAAGAGGGGGCTTTCTAATAAGGATTTCTCCCTATTTGCGCGCAATTAGGTGACCAAACCTCTCATTGACAGAACTTTTAGACATTATAAATATTACAATTTAATAATATGAATAACTTTGTCGTCTCAATTATTGATTTAATAAAATAACATATTATGCGAGATGATCTTTGTGTGATAATCGAATCAATAATACGAGAGATATGATGCATCAATTCTTCAGAGCAATAATTAAGTATAACCGAGTGACTTCTCACGTAAGCATCAATAATCAATACTGGTTTGCTACTATGCAACCACGCGTATTACTATACTTTTACTAATGGGTAGTTCAACGAGCTTAACGGTAAAAACTTCCGTCGTTATTTTCATAAAAAGTATTTTTGTCGTTTTCTCAATCGACAATAATTCCGTTGTGGGGTCCACCAATGATTGTGTCTTGTATCTGCGAATATTCCTGTTAAAACGAATATTCCCCGACCAATCGAATATTATATAACAACTTGCGTACTTTGCAAAATTTATAAATATTATCCACAACTATAACATTATATCAAATCCACACCATAATATTCAAAAATATATTTCGAGAAAAATAACTCTTTATTCAAAAAGTTGGGGTCTTACAAATAATACCTTTATTCATTTACCAATAGTATTAATATTTTATTCATTTACTAATATTATTAGTCATTTAATAATATTTTATTCCTTTACTAATGTTATTACATTTTTAATAATATTTTATTTTATCTCAAATATAATTATTTACTTAATAATATTTTAATCATCCAAGAATACTTTAATTTAATATTATTAATCTTTTAATAATATTTTAATCTAAGATTAATATTTTAATCTAATATTATTAATCATTTAATAGTATTTTAATGAAGCTTTAATCTTAATATTTTATTTACTTAACAATATCGATTCTAATATTATTAATATGATAATAACATTTTAATAATTTATTTGATCAATAAATAATTTATTCTAATTGTTCACCCTTTACAAAATAACTTATTTAATATCCATAAAAGGTCATAAATAATATTTCTTATTATAAATTATCAAAATGCCCTAAAGTAGTCACAATATTATATATTAGGAGTATTCAAGCATTAAAATCACATTTTTCTTATTTAAGACATCATTTAACTTTTTATTTCCTTTTATTCATAACTTCATCATTTTTAGGAAAATTAGTAAACTGATTCCAAAATTTTTTTTTTCCTGGATTTGAATAGTATATGACCCAACAATGATCCCCAAATTTTTTTGGAATTTTAGAAAATAATTTACTAATTTTAAAGTGCCCAAAACACTCGGATCTTGCTTCATTTTTCATTAATATAGTTTGGCTCAGAAAATTCTGAAATTTTCAGGGTATACTCCCATAACACATATGAACATACTATAAAACTTTCAGAAATTTCCCATGTATACACTGTGAGAAATGCGGGTGTTAATATTTAGGAGTCCTTTACGGAAACAGCCATTACGCACAACCTATAAATCAAAACGTGTCCGTTCTTTTTCCTACACGTATATAACTTCTTAAGGTACCTCTGTGATGTTTCCTAGATTTTTAAAAGACTTGCAACTATCTAAAACAGTCATAAGAAAAATGGGGACAGTATCTTTTTAGGGTTTTAAAACCTAAATACTCTACATAGACTGTTTTGGGGAAAATAGCCCACATAGCTTCAATACTTGCTAGATTTGTGTTCTACCACTTGGATTTACGTGATAACTCATGTATCTAGCACTCCCCCTTCGATAGATCACAAATCTGAGTTGTAAAACTTGAGTGCACAAGATTTAGTGGAACAAAAACAAGAGTTTCACCCCTTGGAGAACATATGCTCATTTCTTTCCTCTAAATCTATATTCTAATACACAAGATACTTAGTCCTACACATGAGACATGTAGAACTTGGGTACTTTGAGTATTAGATCATAACCCCCATATATGATGAGGTAAAAACCAAAAATAGAAGGAGAATAAGAAAAAGAATGGAAGAGAACCTCACCTAGTTTTCTTAGCTATCCTTCTTGTTCTTCCAAAGTAGGTTATGAAACTAGGATGCATGCACAATAACTCCTCTCATTCTCTAGAAAAACCGAACCCTCTATCTCTCTTTCTCTCTTTGTATCCATCTAGCTTGGGAGAAATGAAGAAGAAGGAGAATAAGAGAAATGCAAATGATCTAGCAAATGAATGGGGTGATTAACTAATATCCCCCATACTTTTATTGTCCCTTGGATAAAAGGCTTCACCTTATTTCTTCCGATTAAGCCTAATAATGTGATTAAGGGTGTTAATTGAGCTTTCCACCAATGGGAGCATGACACACTTGTCCTTGTGTGTAAGACTTACTATTTAAGGAACTTGATTAGCATAATTTGTTGCCTTAAAAGGCCTAATGGGACCGATCATTATGATCCATTATTTCCTCCATTTTTCTTTTATTTTAATGCACAAATTTGATTAATCAAAGGTCTAAAATACCCTTAATAAAGTGGGCTAAGTATTGGTTTGCATTTTATTTCTTTTGGGCTTCTCATTTAATTGTTTTGGGCCATGTAAGAACATAGTCTAACAATTTTAATATATGCTACCTAAATTGTTTATTTAGGGTTTCCATTCCCAATCTTATGAAATTTAATTACTTATACATGTGACTTTAGCTCATAACCTAATTAGGTTTACTAGAAATAGGTTTAAAATTATTAGTCACTTGAAATAACAAGATTATCCACTTAAGTTAGTATACATATTAAATACTAACCCTTCCTTATTACCTTAACCCTTAGGTTATTTAATTATCTCACCTAATGTATAATTAGGTTATGAAGCTTTCATTTAGGGTTTAAAATAAAATAAAATTAGTTTCTAAAATTTGTAATTAGGGTTTCACACAGTAATACAAGGGTTTGTCAAATAACACCATAATTGACCAACCCTTATCGGCCCACATATACAGTACATATTTATAGCACTAAAAAATCAAAATATAATTTATATTATATTATTATTATTATCATGCCTTGATCAAAATCAAAAAAATTAGGGTTTGGATTCCATATCCGATTTATCTATCATACTTAACATTATTAATTAAGTTAAAAATAATTAACTTAATAATCAACAAAATTCATATAATAAAATAATTATTATAATAATTCTAAAATCATTTCATATATTATATAAATAATATATGATTATATTTTCATGGAAAATAATTAATAGAACATTTCTACTATAAAATTAATTATTATAAGAATATAATTTATAATGATCAATAATTCTAAAATAAAATTATTTGCAACTATTCATATTTTTATTTATCACATAAATACAAATACACATTATCTTGGCACGTATTCCCCATATTTAAAATAAAAAAAAAATTTATACGTAAAATTTCTAATTTATTTGTATAGAAAATATCGGGTTGTTACATTCACCCTCCCTTATAAAGATTTCGTCCCCGGAATCACCGTTTTAAAACCTACACATACAAGTGTACGTAGCATATACAATCATTGCAAGTAGATCTTGATCATAAATGATCGTACTGATCTTTAACCTATTCATGTAAAGCTTGTCTATCGGATTAAACGAAAATTTGAATTCTAAAAGAACTCAAATTCCTTCTTCAAAATTTCTTTATAAAATAATTTACTATATATATGAAAATCATGCATAAGAAAATAATAGTTATACGAATAATACCTGGAATTGCACCACCAGCTGTTATGGTATCCTGGATCGTCATGTTGTAGACCCTTGCTGTTCATTTTGTTGGCTTGCTCGACGTCGTTAGTCCCGTAATTGCCAAAGTCCCGCTGCCAATTCCAGTATTCACACTCTCTGCCTCCGTCCTCCTCTTCGGACAATCCTTCACCTTATGCTCGGTCGACCCACATAGAAAACACCCATTGTTCATCCTAGGATTGGGGCAGTTGGGAGAGATATAGCCCTCCTGCCCGCACTTATAGCATACAAACTTCTTTTTCAAGCATTCCCCAGAGTGGTTCTTTCCACAGTTTCCACACTGCACAGCTTGCTTCTTAACTCCTTCCTGTTTTACCTGCACACTTCCAAAAAATTTTCCCTTCCTTTTGCTACTACCACAGCTACTCCCACTATTAACTTCCACCTTCCCAGTTCCTTCGACCTTACTCTTGTTCTTTCTCTCCTTGTTGTAGAGGCTCATGGCCTCACTCCCCTCCTCAGCAATAATATCCTTCTCCATGAGTGCTGCAAATGTAGGGATCTGCAACACCGCCACCTTGTTGTAGAGCCAGGGTTTTAATCCCAGTTCAAACCTTCTAGCTTTCCTAGCCTCCGTATCAACTTGATGCGGAGCAAACCTAGCCAACTCATTGAATTTTGTGGCGTATTCGGACACCATCATATTCTCCTACTTCAACTCTAAAAATTTTACCTCCATCCTAGCCTGCATACTAGAGGAAAAATAGTTTTCAAAGAAACAGTGTCTTAAACCTATCCCAAGTAACAACACCCTCTCCTGCCCTCGCCAGATTTGTTTCCCACCAAAAAATTGCCTCACCCTTCATCAAGTAGGTGAAAAAAACAGTCCTTTGCCCCTCAGCTACCCTAGCTACCATGAATACTTTTTAAGTCTCTTTAACCTAAGTCTGGGCTTCAACAAGGTCAGTTGTCCCTCTAAACTCTGGCGGTCCTACTGCCTTGAATTCCTTAAAGTTTGCCAAGCGGTTGTCCTATTTGGTTCCTCGCGATCGGCATTCCTTGCTGCATAGCTTGTGCTACCATGTTTGCAAAGTGCTGCATCGGGTCTGCTTGTTGTTGTCCCTCAACGTTATTGACAGACTCTTCTGCCCTTTGGTTTCGAGTTTGACGTCTTGGTGGCATTATCTGGTTAAGTAAAACCATATATTAGTCTTTACATTCTAAATCTTATCATATAAGTTTAGTATATTAACTCATTTCATTACTCAAACTTAAATGCATATTCATTTAGCGAATACTTTACATAACATAGCACGTACCGCTTTAAACATCATTCATCCCCTTGTGACTACAAAAGTCAGACTTGCTTCTTCTTCGGGTTTGAATTTTCAGAATCATTGTTGTCGTTGTCCCTCTTTCTATTATTCTTGTCTTTCTGCTGCTTGATTGTTTCTTCAGACGATCCACCACCTTCAGTCTTCATCCTTTCCACATGTGCCTTCAGCTCATTCCGTTCTTCAATCATTTCGTGTAACGCTCGCTCCGTCTTCTACAAATCCTCCAAGGGAAACACTTTACTCCGGAGTTCTTGAACTTCTGTAGATTCTAGATCTTGTTCTCCAACTTTAGTCTTATTTTCTTTCTCCACCTTGGATTCTTGGGACTCTGCCTCCTCATCACCACTTAGATACATCTCGGGATAATCGCCATGATCACTCCCAGTTGACCATAAGTTTATCTTTTCCCACCTCTTCAAATGATTTGCTTTCTTTACCGGCACCTCTTCTCGGCGCATGGTGTGCAATAAATTGCTAGCATGTCCGCACTCATTTCATCTTCTCCAGACATCCTACAATCATTCTAAATGACTTGATTAATACTTCTCCAGTACCAACTTCTCAAACTATGTGTCCACATATCTCACTATCGACACACTTTGACAATCCCTCACTTAGTACTCTAAATGAGTTTTCTAGATTTCGCTTATGGTTATAATCCTAGGGTTTTCCCTACCCCACTTAAGGTTTATAACTTACAGCTCTGCTACCAACTTGTGACACATTGGTCACTACAGCTTTGATACAAACCTGTGACACCCCCAAATCTGGGTTACCTGACCCCCGAGTTTGGTTTTCACGATCCACAATATAATACTAACTATCTACCCATTCATATAGAAATAGTAATACATATCACATTAATATATGTTGTTAATACATTAGTCCCAGATCCGCTAACCTTAACATTACAAACATACCTCTTAGATATACAAAAAGGGTTTACAAACATAACATAATAATAAGTTTATTATAACTACTCCAGCATTTTGCCTTTGTTCTTCACAGCACCTTCTGTAACTTCGTCCCTAGCTGAAAAGTTTTATTTAGCAAGGGTGAGCAACAAATTTGCCCCGCAAGTTAAGACATACAATGAGTATATACGAATCAAGAGTATCAGACTCTCTAATTTGATGTAATGATAACAAAGTTCGGGGAACTTTGAATTAGCTGAACAATTCGTTAATCAATAACAAGTTTTCTCATATTCTAGTCAACGCAATAATCTGATAATGAAAGAGTACAACGCTTTCAAAGTTTCTACGATATTCTATTGAATAAACAAGAATCAATTCTATGCAATAAAAAAGTGGAATGTTTTCCATATTTATACTGAGCGATCCATTGGATTTAGAACTTCTACTTTCTCGGGTACCTATCAAAGATTTACTTTGATATACGCAGGAGTATCAGATAACCATAAAGATTAAATCACACCCCTCTGCAAGTATAACAAGTGATCAGTTTTATTATACCCTCTATATTATGCATAATACTTAACGAAGAAATGTTAATGTAGAATTCGACCTAAAATGTTCCCTTTATATAAAAGGTTGTTCTTCTCAGTCTCAAAATCAAGATTTTGATTTAAAAACGAAATGCACAGATTTCAATATCTAATCACTTCTCTTCTCTTCTCAAACCTATCAAGTTTTCGATCTAGTCGATACAACTGGCATTAATCTATCAATAATAATTAAATTCTCTACTCTTCTCTTCTCGAACCTATCAAGTTCTAACAAATGTTCGTCTAGCCAGAATAATTAGCTAAGACATTTCTCAATATAATTTGACAATAAACAGGAATTATCTGTACTGTCAATTCTATCTTCTACGAATATGAATATCCAACAACAGTTATTCTACAAATGTATATTCTCCGAATCAGTAATTCAATTTGAATTATTAATCATGCACTAACTGCGAATAATCAACAATAAATTCCCTGGACATGGTATAATTAGCAATAATTAACCATTATAATATTTGAATGAATATAACTCAAGGTTGAGTTAGGAAACTTGCCTTCCGCGTTGATTACAACTACATAATACAATTAATTGCGTTCGTAAGACCTATAACCAATAAAATCGGTCTCAAAATTAGCACAATATTTCATAACACGTAATACTGTAATTTATAGTCAAACTTCTCCTAGGCACATTACCACATAGCCACATTAGTGTTTATAACCTATATAAACACTTACCAAGTCTTACTAGTTCGGTCTGGTTGGACTTCGATCTCATCTCGGTGTTCTGGTCACCCTATCTGACAATTAACACTTATATTGTCAATTTATCTTGGTCTCTAAGCTTCAATATTATTTTAGATAAGTTAAATATCATTAATAATATTTTTCGGAAGCTTTTAATAATTTATAAACAATTATTATAATTTATAATAATTTTTCAAACACTTAAATCATTTTAAATGATTTAATTATCAAATAATCTTATTATCATTAATATTTAATAATATAAAAATATTAATGTTATACTTGTCAAAATATTAAAGTTATTGTTAATAACTTATAATATTTTTAAATCATTAATATTCTACTTAATTGATTTTTAAAGTAATTAAAATCATTTTAAATCATCACCATTAATATTTAAATATTAATGAAATTATTATCCAAATATTAAAAGTCATTTATTATATCTTAAAATATTTTTAAAACATTTTTCTCATTTTTAAATGATTTTTAAATCAATAAAATCATTTTAATTCATTTATTTAATATAATAATTAAATAAATCTCATACCATTAATATTAATTTATTAATGACAATTCTCCAAAAATATTGAAATATATATTTTATAATTCAAAATATTTTCTAACACTTTATTCTTATTTAAAAGATTTTTAAATTAATAAAATCATTTTTACTTATTTATTTAATTTAATAATAAAATAAATCTAATATCATTAATATTAAATTATTAATGAAAATTCTCTAAAAAAATTAAAAGTCACATTTTATAACTCAAAATATTTTTAAATACAATATTCTTATTTAAAATGATTTTTCACAATAATAAATCATTTTCTCTAATTTATTTAATAGACTAATTAAATAAATTAAATATCATTAATATCCAAATAATTATAATTACTAATGAAAACTGTCCCAAATAATTAAAAGTTATTTTTCAGAATTTAAAATGATTTTTAAAACCATTTTTGGTAATTTTTATAATTTAATTTCTATTTTTAATTAATTACCGGAAAAATCAGAAAATAATTTAATTAAAACGACGCTAATGGCCTATAGCGACACTTAGCGTCGCTGTTGGTGTTCTTGAGCTCAAGAATACTGACAGCTTCGTGTTTAAGGGTCATCGTTTGACCGAATTTAAATCACCAATTAAACACAGTTTCTGGGCCAGGTTAAGTATTGATCATGTAGTCATTATACAATACTACAACTAACAACCAATATATAGGTCATATCACATAACACCATCCAGATCCGAAGCTCCAAAGTCACTGTCAGAACAAAATCTGGGTTTTCTGGGCAACCCTGAAACCCAGCAGCTTCGAGTTGCCACATTCAAGCTCGATTATTTCTATGTTCTGGTAATCATATCTTCAATATTATGGTTCTAGAATGTTTTATACATGTCAAAGAACACATATGAATCAACATAACAGTCCAAATACATCATAGTTGTAAGATTCCACTCGGTCAAACCCTGTCAGAGAGCTTACTCAAACAATTTCTGGAAATTCCAGAAATGCTCACTATGATCGAATGGGTCAGTTTGACCATTCACTAAATCCAACATATTTATTTTTTAAGAGATATAAAAGTATATATCTCAAGTACATATTACAGGCTACAATGTGGTTACCAAAACATCAACAAATCATCATCAAAGATGTCAGATCTGGGCCGTTCAAAAGTTGACAGACGCTGGTTTTAGAATTCTGGGTAACCTAGAATTCTTCTGGTCAACATCGATCAACGTTGTTTGACCATGAATAAAATGCAATCTAAGCACCATATAACTGTTATTTCAATTGTAGAACAAAGATCTCCTACTAGACTACGGATCCAAAACATCAAACAAGAAAAAACATAAATACACAAAGATCTACAACCACTGACATTAGCTTGTCAGACGACTTTGACTGTTCTTGAGCAGTTTTTGAAAACTTCATTTTAGAGCCTTTTGATGCTATGGATCTATGTTATATCAACATAGATCAACATAGATCACCATAAAACATGATCTAACACTACCTTAAACACATAAACACCAATATTGTCTTAGCATACAACATCAAAAGGGCTTAGAGCTTTATACCTTCTCTTGAATATGCTTGATCTTTGATCTCCTAAACTGAACTTGATGTTTCTAGAAGTGATTTAGTGACTGATATACTTGCCAAATTCGTAGGTCTAGTGTGAGAGAGAGTTGGTGAGAGCAAGAGACCAAATGGCTAATGTTAATACACTTTCTCTCTCTTAATCTCTTATAAACACAAGGTGCAATGAATGATCTGATGTGCTGGCTAGTTTGCTGGCACTAATGGACTGATTTGGTGAGATTTTATGTCACAAAGTCTATAGTTGTTGAACCACTAAAGGTGTTGGCAATTTTTACAAGCTACTTAATTAAAAATCCAAAAAGGGCAATTTTGTCATTTGAAAAATAATTTTAATGGCAAGATGGTCAAATGTCCAAACCCTTAGGGTTTAATCCTTAGGGTTTAACCCTAAGGTTCTAACCTTAGGTTTTATAAACCCCAAATTCTAAAATTTTATAATTAGGGTTTAAAAAAATAAAATAAAAATTTCTAAAATAAAAATTAGGGTTTTAAATAGAAATTAATATTTCTAAAGTATAATTAGGGTTTCCTAATTATACTAGCATTTACTAAACACATTAGGCTTTCTAATTAGGATTAGGTTTTCCTAATTAGGGTTTACAAATCCCGAATATGAAATTAGGATTTTAATAAAAATAAAATTTCTAAATTACAATTAAGGTTTTTAAAATAGAAATTAAAGTAACAAAAATATAATTAGGGTTTTCTAATCATATTTAAGTGTAATAAACACATTAAGCCTACCAATTAGGATTAGGGTTTCCTAATTAGGGTTTAGGATTCCCGAATTTAAAATTAGGATTTCCCGGCTTTCGATTAGGGTTTCTAATCTCTTATTAGGGTTTATTAATATTAAACCTTATCCGATCAATCATTGATCAATAAATCTATACTATACAAACACGTACTCTTTAATATAATTATTTTAATTATATTTTCTATTGAATCCCTATCCGGACTTAGGGTTAGGGTTTCTATTCTTTATTAAGCATAACTCTACTCTAAATTTATTAGTCAATACACAAATGGACCTTCTCGGGACTCGTATCACAGATACTTGTCACAAAATTGATAATTAATATTAATATTAATTGAAAAAAAATTATTCGTAAAATTTGGATTATTCGAAATCTCGGGTTATCATATTCACCCCTCCTTAAAAGGATTCCGTCCTCGGAATCACCGGTTTCTTATTCTCTACAATCTTTTAAAGTTGTATCATCAATTCATTCTTAACAACACAATATTAATTTGTGACTCAAATTCAAACCTGTGACTTGGATCGTATAAAAGAAAACAAATCACAATAATATCTAACTCGTATTTCTTGCATAAATTAATTTCTAACCAAACTCGTTACCTGTCGCCTCTTCATGGGTAGCTGCTGCATTTGGAACTGTCATGCTAAAAGTGAACGTTGTTGGTCTTCTTGGTTGTGCAGGTCCTCGAATTGCAAAGGTTCCGCTACCGGGTCCCTTGTTACAACTTCTCCTCTCTACATTTCTCTTCGGACAATTTCGGACCAGATGATCAGTCGATCTACACGCAAAACAACCTCATGTCTTCTTTGGAATGGGACACTGGGGTGACATGTGTCCCTCTTGACCACAGTTGTAACAGACTCCTTTTTTCTTTAAGCAAACTCCTTGATGACTCTTCCTGCAAACTACACACGGCGCGCCTTTCTTCCTAATCTCTACTGGATTATTTCCTGAATTAATATCACCACCCCTCTTACGTTTATTAAGATTACTACCTCCACTACCACCTACCATAATATTTCCTTCAGCCTCCTTTCTTTGTTCTTGACCGTTTTTCAATACAGCTTTAATTTCTCCTTCAACGATAATGGCTTTTTCTAATAACGTTGAAAATGAACTAATTTGCAGCACATTCAACTTTTCTAGTACCAACGATTTCAATCCATTCCTAAAACATCATGCTTTAAGCTCCTCAGTGTCCACTCGATGTGGAGCAAATTTTGTTAAATCGTTAAACTTAACAAAATATTCTGTCACCGTCATATCTTCCTACTTCAGATTCACAAATTGTTCTTCCATATTTGTCTTTAGACTTCCCTTCCTGGGCAGCATTATCTGATAAAAATCTTACATTAATTCTCCTTTTCTACACAGATTCTTATTAATAACACAATAAGAATTAAAAAAATTTCATATAATCGCATATTTATTCACATAGCACACAGTACATTTAGCTTTTAACACATAGCACTATTCCTTTTTAAATAATATCAGGATTAACAACACAACTTTAAACAAAAGTTGTAATTCTCCAACTTTATACAAAAAGTTTTAATTCTCCATTCACACATAACTATTCCCAGTTCATCAAACTTACCACACTTATGAGTTCAGGAACTTGCCACAATTATATGAGTGTATGAACTTATCCTAGGTAGACCTTTAGCGTCAATTCGCTGAGGGGTTCAAAACATTTCATATAATTATGAGTCATGAACTTACCATAAGTATGAGTTTTAAGAACTCAAAAATTAATCTTAATCTTATATTCAGATAGAAACTAAAGATTTCACTCATACAAACATATATATTTATACATATGTTCTCACATCATTCTTGATATTACAACCGTTAATATCATACACTATCAAAAGATACTATCGCTTAAACTTTAAGCTATCTACCGTCCACTCCCTTCACTAGTCTTCTTCTTACTGGGACACTTGTTGCATTCGGCTTAGGACAATATAGGGAAATATGTCCTTCCTGCTTAAAATTGAAGCATACGTTCTTCTTCATCATACATTCTCCCACGTGAGTCTTTCCACAATTGCTGCAGAATTGCTTCTTCTTCGGGTTTGAATTTTCAGAATCATTGTTGTCGTTGTCCCTCTTTCTATTATTCTTGTCTTTCTGCTGCTTGATTGTTTCTTCAGACGATCCACCACCTTTAGTCTTCATCCTTTCCACATGTGCCTTCAGCTCATTCCGTTCTTCAATCATTTCGTGTAACGCTCGCTCCGTCTTCTACAAATCCTCCAAGGGAAACACTTTACTCCGGAGTTCTTGAACTTCTGTAGATTCTAGATCTTGTTCTCCAACTTTAGTCTTATTTTCTTTCTCCACCTTGGATTCTTCGGACTCTGCCTCCTCATCACCACTTAGATACATCTCAGGATAATCGTCATGATCACTCCCCAGATTGACCATAAGTTTATCTTTTCCCACCTCTTCAAATGATTTGCTTTGCGCTGGCACCTCGGCTACTGGCACTGGTGCAACAGCTGCTAGCATGTCCGCACTCATTTCATCTTCTCCAGACATCCTACAATCATTCTAAATGACTTGATTAATACTTCTCCAGTACCAACTTCTCAAACTATGTGTCCACATATCTCACTATCGACACACTTCGACAATCCCTCACTTAGTACTCTAAATGAGTTTTCTAGATTTCGCTTATGGTTATAATCCTAGGGTTTTCCCTACCCCACTTAAGGTTTATAACTTACAGCTCTGCTACCAACTTGTGACACATTGGTCACTACAGCTTTGATACAAGCTCATGACACCCCAAATCTGGGTTACGACCCCAGGTTTGGTTTTCACGATCCACAATATAATACTAACTATCTACCCATTCATATAGAAATAGTAATACATATCACATTAATATATGTTGTTAATACATTAGTCCCGGATCCGCTTAACCTTAACATTACAAACATACCTCTTAGATATACAAAAAGGGTTTACAAACATAACATAATAATAAGTTTATTATAACTACTCCAAAGATTTTGCCTTTGTTCTTCACAGCACCTTCTGTAACTTCGTCCCTAGCTGAAAAGTTTTATTTAGCAAGGGTGAGCAACAAATTTGCCCCGCAAGTTAAGACATACAATGAGTATATACGAATCAAGAGTATCAGACTCTCTAATTTGATGTAATGATAACAAAGTTCGGGGAACTTTGAATTAGCTGAACAATTCGTTAATCAATAACAAGTTTTCTCATATTCTAGTCAACGCAATAATCTGATAATGAAAGAGTACAACGCTTTCAAAGTTTCTACGATATTCTATTGAATAAACAAGAATCAATTCTATGCAATAAAAAAGTGGAATGTTTTCCATATTTATACTGAGCGATCCATTGGATTTAGAACTTCTACTTTCTCGGGTACCTATCAAAGATTTACTTTGATATACGCAGGAGTATCAGATAACCATAAAGATTAAATCACACCCCTCTGCAAGTATAACAAGTGATCAGTTTTATTATACCCGATATTATGCATAATACTTAACAGTGCGCAATGGCCGAATTTACGACCTAAAATGTTCCCTTTATATAAAAGGTTGTTCTTCTCAGTCTCAAAATCAAGATTTTGATTTAAAAACGAAATGCACAGATTTCAATATCTAATCACTTCTCTTCTCTTCTCAAACCTATCAAGTTTTCGATCTAATCGATACAACCGGCATTAATCTATCAATAATAATTAAATTCTCTACTCTTCTAACTCTCGAACCTATCAAGTTCTAACAAATGTTAAATCTAAGCGAGAATAATTAGCTAAGACATTTCTCAATATAATTTGACAATAAATGGAATTATCTCATGTTGTCAATTCTATCTTCTACGAATATGAATATCCAACAACAGTTATTCTACAAATGTATATTCTCCGAATCAGTAATTCAATTTGAATTATTAATCATGCACTAACTGCGAATAATCAACAATAAATTCCCTAGACATGGTATAATTAGCAATAATTAACCATTATAATATTTGAATGAATATAACTCAAGGTTGAGTTAGGAAACTTGCCTTCCGCGTTGATTACAACTACACAATACAATTAATTGCGTTCGTAAGACCTATAACCAATAAATTCGGTCTCAAAATTAGCACAATATTTCATAACATGTAATACTGTAATTTATAGTCAAACTTCTCCTAGGCACATTACCACATAGCCACATTAGTGTTTATAACCTATATAAACACTTAACAAGTCTTACTAGTTCGGTCTGGTTGGACTTCGATCTCATCTCGGTGTTCTGGTCACCCTATCTGACAATTAACACTTATATTGTCAATTTATCTTGGTCTCTAAGCTTCAATATTATTTTAGATAAGTTAAATATCATTAATAATATTTTTCGGAAGCTTTTAATAATTTATAAACAATTATTATAATTTATAATAATTTTTCAAACACTTAAATCATTTTAAATGATTTAATTATCAAATAATCTTATTATCATTAATATTTAATAATATAAAAATATTAATGTTATACTTGTCAAAATATTAAAGTTATTGTTAATAACTTATAATATTTTAAATCATTAATATTCTACTTAATTGATTTTTAAAGTAATTAAAATCATTTTTAAATCATCACCATTAATATTTAAATATTAATCAAATTATTATCCAAATATTAAAAGTCATTTATTATATCTTAAATTATTTTTAAAACATTTTTCTCATTTTTAAAATATTTTTAAATCAATAAAATCTTTTTTAATTCATTTATTTAATATAATAATTAAATAAATCTCATACCATTAATATTAATTTATTAATGACAATTCTCCAAAAATATTGAAATATATATTTTATAATTCAAAATATTTTCTAACACTCTTTTCTTATTTAAAATGATTTTAAATTAATAAAATCATTTTAACTTATTTATTTAATTTAATAATAAAATAAATCTAATATCATTAATATTAAATTATTAATGAAAATTCTCTAAAAATATTAAAAGTCACATTTTATAACTCAAAATATTTTTAAATATATTATTCTTATTTAAAATGATTTTTCACAATAATAAATCATTTTATCTAATTTATTTAATAGACTAATTAAATAAATTAAATATCATTAATATCCAAATAATTATAATTATAATTTATTAGAATTTAAAATGATTTTGAAAACCATTTTTGGTAATTTTTATAATTTAATTTCTATTTTTACTTAATTACCAGAAAAATTAGAAATTAATTTAATTAAAACGTCGCTAATGGCCTATAGCGACACTTAGCGTCGCTGTTGGTGTTCTTGAGCTTAAGAACACTGACAGCTTCGTGTTTAAGGGTCATCGTTTGACCGGATTTAAATAACCAATTAAAACAGTTTTTGGGCCAGGTTAAGTATTGATCATGTAGTCATTATACAGTACTACAACTAACAACCAATATATAGGTCATATCACATAACACCATCCAGATCCGAAGCTCCAAAGTCACTGTCAGAACAAAATCTGGGTTTTCTGGGCAACCCAGAAACCCAGCAGCTTCGAGTTGCCACATTCAAGCTCGATTATTTCTATGTTCTGGTAATCATATCGTCAATATTATGGATCGAGAATATTTTATACATGTCAAAGAACACATATGAATCAACATAACAGTCCAAATACATCATAGTTGTAAGATTCCACTCGGTCAAACCCTGTCAGAGAGCTTACTCAAATAATTTTTGGAAATTCCAGAAATGCTCGCTGTGATCGAATGGGTCAGTTTGACCATTCACTAAATCCAACATATTTGTTTTTTAAGCGATATAAAAGTATATATCTCAAGTACATATTACAGGATACAATGTAGTTACCAAAACATCAACAAATCATCATCAAAGATGTCAGATCTGGGCCGTTCAAAAGTTGTCAGACGCTGGTTTTAGAATTCTGGGTAACCCAGAATTCTTCTGGTCAACGTCGGTCAACGTTGTTTGACCATGAATAAAATGCAATCTAAGCACCATATAACTGTTATTTCAATTGTAGAACAAAGATCTCCTACTAGACTACGGATCCAAAACATCAAACAAGAAAAAACATAAATACACAAAGATCTACAACCACTGACATTAGCTTGTCAGACGACTTTGACTGTTCTTGAGCAGTTTTTAAAAACTTCATTTTAGAGCCTTTTGATGCTATGGATCTATGTTATATCAACATAGATCACCATAAAACACGATCTAACACTACCTTAAACACATAAACACCAATATTGTCTTAGCATACAAGATCAAAAGGGCTTAGAGCTTTATACCTTCTCTTGAATATGCTTGATCTTTGATCTCCTAAATTGAACTTGATGTTTCTAGAAGTGATTTAGTGACTGATATACTTGCCAAATTCGTAGGTCTAGTGTGAGAGAGAGTTGGTGAGAGCAAGAGACCAAATGGCTAATGTTAATACACTTTCTCTCTCTTAATCTCTTATAAACACAAGGTGCAATGAATGATCTGATGTGCTGGCTAGTTTGCTGGAACTAATGGACTGATTGGTTAGATTTTATATCACAAAGTCTATAGTTGTTGAACCACTAAAGGTGTTGGCAATTTTTACAAGCTACTTAATTAAAAATCCAAAAAGGGCAATTTTGTCATTTGGAAAATAATTTTAATGGCAAGATGGTCAAATGTCCAAACCCTTAGGGTTTAACCCTAAGGTTCTAACCCTTAGGTTTTACA
Organism: Panax ginseng; assembly: GCA_020205605.1. Classification (NCBI taxonomy): domain Eukaryota; kingdom Viridiplantae; phylum Streptophyta; class Magnoliopsida; order Apiales; family Araliaceae; genus Panax; species Panax ginseng. Next base: position 66,250,480 of record CM035145.1, on the reverse strand, counting down.
AACCTCAAATTCTAGAATTTTCTAATTAGGGTTTAAAAAAATAAAATAAAATTTTCTAAAATAAAAATTAGGGTTTTAAATAGAAATTAATATTTCTAAAGTATAATTAGGGTTTCCTAATTATATTAGCATTTACTAAACATATTAGGCTTGCTAATTAGGATTAGGGTTTCCTAATTAGGGTTTACAAATCCCGAATATGAAATTAGGGTTTTAATAAAAATAAAATTTCTAAATTTCAATTAGGGTTTGTAAAATAGAAATTACAGTAACAAAAATATAATTAGGGTTTTCTAATCATATTTAAGTTTAATAAACACATTAATCCTACCAATTACGATTAGGGTTTCCTAATTAGGGTTTAGGATTCCCGAATTTAAAATTAGGGTTTTCCGGCTTTCAATTAGGGTTTCTAATCTCTTATTAGGGTTTATTAATATTAAACCTTATCCGATCAATCATTGATCAATAAATCTATACTATACAAACACGTAATCATTAATATAAATATTTTAATTATATTTTCTATCTAATCTCTATCCGAACTTAGGGTTAGGGATTCTATTCTTTATTAATCACAACTGTACTGTAAATTTATTAGTCAATACACAAATGGACCTTCTTAGGACTTGTATCATAGATAATTGTCACAAAATTGATAATTAATATTAATATTAATTTTAAAAAAAAATGTATTCGTAAAATTTAGATTATTTGAAATCTCGGGTTATCACATTTATAGCCTTGACTAATACCAAAAGTTGGGAACATTACATTACACAGACATACTTAACATTAAACAGACCTACACAACAGAACCTATACTACTTATTCACTATGCCTTTTTCTTGGACAACCTTTCGCCTGATGACCTTTTATCCCACAGATAAAACATGTTCCTGATTTATAGTCGGGACAATACAAAGTGGTATGTCCCTCATAGCCACAAAGGTAACACATTCTTTTCCCCTTCTTCTTACCGGATTTTCCTAAGTCATGGTCTTCTATCTTTCTATTCCCCTTCTTGCTCGGAGCTGCACACGATGTGTTGCTTGTGGCTCCCATCTGATCAATTTGGATTTTAAGCTTATCTTGTTCTTCCATTGTTTCTATTAACGCCTGATGTAGTTGATTATTTAGCAACTTTTCTATTTCCCATAGCTTTTCCAGAGAAAAAATCTTGTTCCTAAGATCTTGCACCTCTGTTGATGCTTGCTCAGCTTCAACTTTAGTGTCTGAATCATTATCTGTCAGCTCCACCATCTTCGGATCGGGTACTACGTTTTCTACAATAACCATTTCGTCTGAGTTGTTTTCATTGTGAGCCCCTATTTTAGCTATTGGCTTCAATATTAGCTCGGGGGTATGGATTTGATCCTTCTTCATGCTATAAGCATATAATAAGCCATTTCCACCAGACATCTACACACATAAATTATCCTGATTAGCATATAGTATATACACACAATAAATAATAGTTTTATATAAGTTATCTTTTATTTTGTTTGACGATGGATTTAGTTAATTCATCTCTTTATAAACTCAATATGAGTTATTTATATTCTCAACGTTTCCCTCTGTTCTAAGGTTATAGCCTAAGGTCTATCCCACCTAAGGTTTCTAACCCTAGAGCTCTGATACCAACCTATAAAGCCCCCGAATCCAGGTACTTGAAACCCAAATTCAGTGCTTCACGATACCATTTCTATGAGCAGAATAATACTAATAATAATAACAATAATATAAATATTAAACTTAATTTACATAATTATCAGAGTCTAGCTCCCAAGTACGTAACCTTTAATCATTCCTTACAATACATGATAATAAATATATAACATTGTCTTAATAATATTAAATTATTATATAAGATAACATTGAAATCATTCAACAACCTTTCCTTTTCCCTTGTTCTTAATAGAGCCTTCAGGTTGTTCACACTTAGCTGAAAAATATTTAAATTAAGAAAGGATGAGCATTTGAGTGCCCAGTAAGTAATAACAATTATATATATATATATAAGCTGAAAGAATTTAAATGTTTTCTTTATACTACCCTTCTACAACAAATCAATAGTTGTGAAGTAACCTGAACCGATAATAATAACATAATAACCCTCTTTCAAATTTTTTGAAACTACGTACTGACTATAAATAGGGTTAAGGGGACATACTATGAACATTGTTTTCATTTTCGAAAAGGTTAACGAGAACTTCATCTCAGAAATCATCATAACTTACGAACGCAGGGGTGATCATCCGTTGTACCTGTATTGATCAATACTACATGTAAAACGATGTTATCGTTCTTTCTCATCCACCTTGGGTGCATAAAAGTTTTCTCGTGTAAGAGATGTTCATACTTGTCGGGGTTCCAAACCAAAGCAATTCAGTTGGATAATAATAAGGTTTTATCTTGTTCAACAATAATCTATAATTCAACATATATATACGAGTATTTAACAAAAGTGTATCAACATGTGGTTAAATGCAATGATTATCCAAGTGGGGACACTCGTATAACAATTTATAGAAATTATCAAACAAAATACATATCTGAATTACAATATACTAACATGTTGATAATCAATGAGCATATATAATATAGGGTTAATAATCTATACAATAATAATATAATTCTGAAACATTCTTACTCATATCCATTGCATAAAGAAAATGCAAAGGTAGGATACTTGCCTGATGCGCTGCTTACAAAATGCAGCTTAGTTTTTTCTCTTATATCACGACCTATCATTGATCATATCTTTCGTTCGATTAGAACAATATACTATAACATATAGTACTGCATTTCACAGTCAGCACATAACCTAATCACATTAACACACATGTTCAATAGTTATTTCATCACAAACAATCATTAACACAGTCAAAATATCTAAGTCCAGATCAATTTCTGAAATATGTCGGTGTACCGCTAGCTTTATCGGGTAATTATCGAGTCTAAGATTTTATTCCAACGTTCAATATTCGTAAGTATCAGTCATATTATTTTAAATGACTTAATACATATTTATTAAATTTATCATGAATTTTTAAACACCGGAATCATTATTAAATGATCTAAATATCAAATAATTCTATTATCATTTAATTATTATTAAACTATTAATGAAACAATTGCCAAAATATTAAAGTTATATAATAACTCAAAATATTTTTAAAACATTTATATTACCCTTAAATGATTTTTAAAACGTTTAAAATCATTTTAAATAATTAATATTATTACTTTAATAATATCTTACTTATGATTTAGTATTTTTAATCAATTAATAATACCTTTATTCATTTACCAATAGTATTAATATTTTATTCATTCACTAATATTATTAGTCATTTAATAATATTTTATTCCTTTACTAATGTTATTACATTTTTAATAATATTTTAATTAATATTGAATATTATTATTTACTTAATAATATTTTAATCATCCAATAATACTTTACTTTAATATTATTAATCTTTTAATAATATTTTAATCTAAGATTAATACTTTAATCTAATATTATTAATCATTTAGTAGTATTTTAATGAAGCTTTAATCTTAATATTTTTATTTACTTAACAATATCGATTCTAATATTATTAATATCATAATAACATTTTAATAATTTATTTGATCAATAAATAATTTATTCTAATTGTTCATCCTTTACAAAACCACTTATTTAATATCCATAAAAGGTCATAAATAATATTTCTTATTATAAATTACCAAAATGCCCTAAAGTAGTCATAATATTATATATTAGGAGTATTCAAGCATTAAAATCACATTTTTCTTATTTAAGACATCATTTAACTTTTTATTTTCTTTTATTCATAACTTCATCATTTTTAGGAAAAATAGCAAACTGATTCCAAAAATTCTTCTTTTCTGGATTTGAATAGTATATGACCCAACAATGATCCCCAAATGTTTTCTGGAATTTTAGAAAATAAGTTACTAATTTTAAAGTGCCCAAAACACTCGGATCTTGCTTCATTTTTCATTAATAGAGTTTTGCTTAGAAAATTCTAAAATTTTCAGGGTATACTCCCATAACACATATGAACATACTGTAAAACTTTCGGATTTTTCCCATGTATACACTGTGAGAAATGCGAGTGTTAATATTTAGGAGTCCTTTACGGAAACAGCCATTACGCACAACCTATAAATCAAAACGTGTCCGTTCTTTTTCCTACACGTATATAACTTCTTAAGGTACCTCTGTGATGTTTCCTAGATTTTTAAAAGACTTGCAACTATCTGAAACAGTCCTAAGAAAAATGGGGACAATAGCTTTTTAGGGTTTTAAAACCTAAATACTCTACGTAGACTGTTTTGGGGAAAACAGCCCACATGGCTTCAATACTTGCTAGATTTGTGTTCTACCACTTGGGTTTACGTGATAACTCATGTATCTAGCACTCCCCCTTCGATAGATCACAAATCTGAGTTGTAAAACTTGAGTGCACAAGATTTAGTGGAAGAAAAACAAGAGTTTCACCCCTTGGAGAACATATGCTCATTTCTTTCCTCTAAATCTATATTCTAATACACAAGATACTTAGTCCTACACACGAGACATGTAGAACTTGGGTACTTTGAGTATTAGATCATAACCCCAATATATGATGAGGTAAAAATCAAAAATAGAAAGAGAATAAGAAAAAGAATGGAAGAGAACCTCACCTAGTTTTCTTTGATATCCTTCTTGTTCTTCCAAAGTAGGTTATGAATCTAGGATGCATGCAAAATAACTCCTCTCCCTCTCTAGAAAACCGAACCCTCTCTCTCTCTCTTCCTCTCTTTGTATCTTGTTAGTTTTGGAGAAAACAAGAAGAAGGAGAATAAGAGAAATGCAAATGATCTAGCAAATGAATGGGGTGATTAACTAATATCCCCCATACTTTTATTGTCCCTTGGATAAAAGGCTTCACCTTATCTCTTCCAATTAAGCCTAATCATGTGATTAAGGGTGCTAATTGAGCTTTCCACCAATGGGAGCATGACACACTTGTCCTTGTGTGTAAGACTTACTATTTAAGGAACTTGATTAGCATAATTTGTTGCCTTAAAAGGCCTAATGGGACCGGTCACTATGCTCCATTATTTCCTCCATTTTGCTTTTATTTTAATGCACAAATTTGATTAATCAAAGGTCTAGAATACCCTTAATCAAGTGGGTTAAGTATTGGTTTGCATTTTATTTCTTTTGGGCTTCTCATTTAATTGTTTTGGGCCATGTAAAGAACATAGTCTAACAATTTTAATATATGCTACCCAAATTGTTTATTTAGGGTTTCCATTCCCAATCTTATGAAATTTAATTACTTATACATGTGACTTTAGCTCATATCCTAATTAGGTTTACTAGAAATAGGTTTAAAATTATTAGTCACTTGAAATAACAAGATTATTCACTTAAGTTAGTATACATATTAAATACTAACCCTTCCTTATTACCATAACCCTTAGGTTATTTAATTGTCTCACCTAATGTATAATTAGGTTACGAAGCTTTCATTTAGGGTTTAAAATAAAGTAAAATTAGTTTCTAAAATTTATAATTAGGGTTTCACACAGTAATACATGGGTTTGTCACATAACACCATAATTGAACAACCCTTATCGGTCCACATATACAGTACACATTTATAGCACTAAAAATTCAAAATATAATTTATATTATATTATTATTCTCATGCCTTGATCAAAATCAATAAAATTAGGGTTTGGATTCCATATCTGATTTATTTGTCATACTTAACATTATTAATTAAGTTAAAAATAATTAACTTAATAATCTGAACAAAATTCATATAATAAAATAATTATTATAATAATTCTAAAATTATTTCATATATTATATAAATAATATATGATTATATTTTCATGGAAAATAATCAATAGAACATTTCTATTATAAAATTAATTATGATAAGAATATAATTTATAATGATCAATAATATTTGTAACTATTCATATTTATATTTATCACATAAATACATATACACATTATCTTGGCACATATTCCCCATATTTAAAATAATAAAAAAAAATTATACGCAAAATTTTTAATTTATTTGTATAGAAAATTTCGGGTTGTTACAGCGGGCGCGCATATTCTTAAGGCTTTCATGGCGTGGCCGCGCGACCCTGCATCCTGCAATGTCAATCTACATCCCAAATACATCAAAACAGTGATGAATTCATTCCAATACACCTGCACAAACACCAATTAACAATATCAACGCATGAATGACTGAATAAACAAGAATGACTCTCTTATCACCATACGTTCTATGCCATGCTCAAACATACTCATGTGTAAATTCAGCTCTCATGATATTTATGCAAAATTAATCAACTAACACAACTAATTATGAAACTGAACTAATAAAAACAATCTAAACAGAATAAACAAAAGATAAAGATAGAAATAATGGGTTGCCTCCCATCAAGCGCTAAGTTATAGTCAATTAGCTTGACTGTCTCTGACTTTTCATATTGAAGAGAGAATTGAGGTTACTTTTTGTCTGTCAACCTCGCCACCAAAATAATTCTTCAGGTGATGTCCATTCACTTTAAACGGCTTGTCCGGGAACTTGTCGAACACTTCTACTGCACCATGTGGGAAAACTGTCTTCACTGTGAATGGACCTGACCACCTTGATTTGAGCTTTCCAGGAAAAAGTTAAAGTCTGAAATTAAACAGCAAAACTCTTTGTCCCGACTCAAATACTTTCTCTATGATCTTGCGATCATGCCATTTCTTCACCTTTTCCTTGTATAGCTTTGAGTTTTCATACGCCTGTAGTCTGAATTCATCCAACTCATTGAGTTGGAGTAGGCATTTTTCTCCTGCATCCTTCAAATCAAAATTTAGCTTCCGAATTGCTCAATATGCCTTATGCACAAGCTCCATAGGAAGGTGAAATGCTTTGCCATAAACCAGCTGAAAAGGTGACATGCCCAACGAAGTTTTATACGTAGTTCTATATGCCCATACAGCATCATCAAGCTTTAATGACAAATCCTTTCTTGTGGGGTTCATAACTTTTTCCAGAATTCTCCTGACTTCAAGATTCGAAACCTCTGCTCGGCCATTAGTTTGAAGATGATAAGTTGTAGCAATGCGATGATTCACCCCATACTTAGCCAACAAATCTGTGAACTTCCTATTACAAAAAATGACTACCTTCATCACTAATGATAGCCCTTGGAGTCTCAAACCTCGTGAAAATACTCCTTGTAAAAATCTTAGGACCACTTTGGCATCATTCGTTGGAACAACTGCCACTTCCACCCATTTTGACACATAATCAACTGCTAACAAAATGTACATATTTCCACATGAAGAAACGAAAGGGCCCATGAAGTTTATCCCCCAAACATCAACAATTTGCACCTCGAGGATCATGTTCAATGGCATTTCATTCCTTTTCGAAATGGTCCCTACTCTTTGACATCTGTCACATCTCTAGATGAAACTGTAAGCATCCTTGAAAATTGTCGGCCAGTAAAATCCTGCTTGTAACACTCTAGACGATGTTCGCTCTCCACCATAGTGACCACCATATAAAGAAGCATGACAATCCTGCAAAATCCCCGCAGTCTCACTATATGGGATACATCTCCTTATCATCTACTCAGCACATTGCTTGACCAAATATGGTTCATCCCATATAAACCACTTCACATCATGCAAGAACTTCTTCTTTTGATAACCAACCAAGTCAGAAGGTAGCATCTTACTCACCAAGTAGTTCACATAATCTGCAAACCATGGCACTTCCCCTTTCACCATAAATAACTGTTCATCTTGAAAGGATTCATTAATCACAACCTTATCCTCTGCCTCGCTTACCGAATTCTCCAATCGAGATAAGTGGTCCGCCACTTGGTTCTCAGTTCCCTTTCTGTCTTTGATCTCCAAATCGAATTCTTGCAATAGTACTATCCATTTGATCAAACGAGGCTTTGCATCCTTCTTTGCCACTAATTGTCGAATTGTCGCGTGATCCGTGAACACTATCACCATTATACCGATCAGATACGATCTAAACTTGTCAAAAGCATATATATCTGCCAGTAATTCCTTCTCTGCGGTGGTGTAGTTCAACTGTGCATCAGTAAGGGTCTTGTTTGCATAGTATATAACATGAAAAATCTTTTCCTTCTGCTGACCCAAAACAGTCCCCACAGCATAATCACTGGCATCACACATCAATTCGAATGGTAGGTCCCAATCTGGTGCTGTAATTACCGGTGTTGAAGTTAACCTCCTCTTCAAATGCTTAAATACAGACACGCAATCCTCGTCAAACTTGAACTGTGCATCCTTCTCCAATAAACTGCAAAGTGGTTTAGTTATCTTGGAAAAGTCTTTAATGAACCTGCAGTAAAAGCCTGCATGTCCTAGAAAACTTCGAACACCTTTTACTAAAGTTGGTGGCAGAAAATTCTCAATAGTTTCTAATTTAGCTATGTCCACCTCAAGTCCCTTCTTCGATACCTTATGTCCCAGAATTATTCCTTCTTGTACCATAAAATGGTACTTTTCCTAATTCAATACCAAGTTTGTTGTGACACCCCCAAAATAGGTCCATTCCATCCAACCTATTCTGAGTCGACAATTACATGGTACAGAAATAACTACAACTTTATTACAACAATTGTTGTGCAAAATACCACAACACATATGCTGTGAGTTTGGATACAAATATATACCAACTGTGACACGTGTCCCAACCGTGGACAGCGCCTCACAGTGTTACCTTACATAAAGCTATAGTCAAAAAACTGTTTTTGAAATTAGAATCTTTGGGAAGTGCTCAAGGAAACCTTTGTACATGGGAGGCCATGCTTCTAGGTTATGATAGATATCATATGGCCACAGAATTATCCTTGGTTGATCCAATAGACCCCAAAGAAAAACGAGAAGATTACTATCATATTCTTTCCAATGGTAAGTCTTCTCTTGACATATCATTATCTCCACTGTCTCTAATTGAGAATTATATTTCAAACAAACACCAAGATTATATAGGTAGTGCTCGTAGATATACTCAGCAAGTGGATGAGCACAACCCTGTCTTATGATGATACGAGGTTGTATGTCATTAGACATCTTGTATGATAGTGGCAAAACACCCTTCCAAAGTAGAGTTCACCTCACCCTCAACAGCTATAGACCACCGTTCTATTCCCCTGTTATCCTCCGCTCGACCTAGCTACACTTTTATTACCTGAAATGAATTGTGAAGCAAAAGGGTGAGTACAACTAGCTCAGTAAAGAATATCATGACTAAAGATAATTAAATTATCAATAGCCTTCATTAATAATAAATCAGAGATTTAGAACATATGGTAGATGATAAAAATTTCAACCATAGTTGCAGCGGAACGAGGAATCCATTAGAAGAGTCAAATAGACCATAAAGTCTATTATCTTCTCCATGTTAAAAATCCACCAACAATGTTTTATCCCTGTAACATCAATCAACAGTTCCTTTCCACAATTATATGAATAACACATAATCATAATTGTAATTCTAAATTCCTCTTCGCATCCCTTTGGAATTAGATAATTTTCATCACATGTTTTTACAGAAACATCAAAGATCATGGTTATACCAAATCACGGTTCATGTTTATAATCATACTAACAATTTCATCTTTTTTGCTACTGACCAAAGATATTCATCAACAGACCATCTTTGCACTACGGGCCAAAGATATTCATTAACAATTCATCTTTGCACTACAGGCCAAGATATTCCTCAACAGATTCATATTTGCACTACTGTGGCAAATATATTCATCAACGATTCATATTTGCACTCACGGGCCAAATATATTCATCAACAGATTATATTTGGCACTACAGGCCAAATATATTAATATCTCAAAGAAATATATAATCATTTCAGAATTTATATAAACAATAATTATAACCATGTTGATCATTTCACCTTTGCACTTAAGCTAAAGATATTCAATTATAAATTCAATGGTCATGATCATACCGATCAACAATTCAACTTTGCACTCTCTTGGCGAAAGAGAACCCATAGTCATGATCATACCAAAAATCTACCCATCTTTACACTCAAGTCAAAGAGAAATATCATCATTAAGGTTATAAAAATGTTATATATAATACTAAAATCAATATAATCAAAACATCTAGATTTAATCTCAAGAGTAATATTCATAAATCAACTATAATTTGGTTAGAAAAAGAAACCAATTTTGTCATGAATAGTAACTCGTGAATAGTAACCCATGAATAGTAACTTCGTGAATAGTAACTCATAAATAGTAACTCGTGAATAGTAACTCATGAATAGTAAACCCGACACAAAAAGATAGAAATTCCACAATAAAATTCATACAAATATTTCGGTATAATGATATTGAAATAACATTTCTTAAACTTATAAACAATTTATTTTAATTTTTTACACTTTACTAAATAATGCATTTAATCATCTTAAAATGTCAAACTCATAAGATTTAATCACCAAATAACCAAAACCCTCATCAAAAATCTGCATATACCTCATATAGGATTCTCAAGCCATAAAATCATATTTTCCAATTTTCTTACTTCACATAACATATTTAATTCATTTACTCATAACTAGTCCATTTTCATGAAAAATACCAAATCAATTCCAAAAATATTTCTTTTCTGGGATTTAGCAGAATATAGTCCCATATTGAACATATATTTTTCTCAGAATTTTTAAAATTGATTTACTATTTTTTATATGGCCAAAACCACCGAATATTTAGATATTTATCATAAATTGTACTTTATACAAAAATTCCAAAATTCACAGAGTATACTGATATTATATAGATATACTTCCAATAAAATTTCATCAATTTTGGAGTTAACCACAAGGAGTTATAAGGGTTTTCTTTTAAAATAGTATTTTCTCGTATAATTCATAACTCTTAATATATACATCCAAAAATCGCCATTTCACAATCAATAAAACTCATCAATTTATCATTTCAAAATTTTCCAGAATTTTTGAAGGTCAGAAAAATTACGAAACTGAATAACATAACAACCCTTACTATCTTTTACCTCAAAAGAGCAGCACTTCTTACTGGATATAGGATATGACGCTGAAGGAAACTTGAACTGATGAATAGCAACTCACCAAGTATCTAAATACTCACAAAATACACTCGATAATCTAGAGAGAAAAAGAGAGAAAAGCTATGAATTCTGGTGTGATTTTCAATTCTAACTTAGCCCTCTATTTTTAGGAAAATGTTAGCACGTCGAAACAGACTTGACCTGCTACCTGATGGCTTTACCTGCTACTATTCCACCCACCAAAAATCAGCCATCTTCCCCAACAACCAAAAGTGGGCCCCACCCATTTCTAGAATTTTCCACCAAAATCATTTATAAACCCAATTTCCGAATCAGTCACCTCTTAAAGTTCATAACAAATCATTCGTTCATTTTTAACGGTTCAAAATTTGTGAACATATACTCAACTTATATATGTATAACATATCCAAAAATCACAACGATCCAACGGTCAGATCAAAATTATAACTCACGAAATAGAGCTTTAAGAACACCAATTTGATCTTTTAATACTTACAATCCGACAAAATACTGATAAAACACCTCAACATTAATTTATTCATTTATAAACACATAAATAAATCCATCATTTATATCCGCATCAAATAAATATTTCCTTATCATATAAATCAATAATTAATTATTCACAAATAATATTACATAATCACAATTATGACAACCAGGCCGTTCCCAGGAAAGAGGGGGCTTTCCAATAAGAATTTCTCGTTACTAGCACGCAATTAGGTGACCAAACATCTCCTTGACAGACCTTTCTAGACATTGTCAATAATGCTATCGCATAATATTATTCAAATAATATGAATTATTGATCTAATAATGGAGATATTGTGCAGTGATAATTATTGAAACAACAATAATATAAAATATCAACGCAGCAATTATTGAATCAATAAAATAAAATATTGAACAGTAATTACTGTAATAATTATTGAGTAGTGCCTTTTCACGTAAGAATCAATAATTGAAAAATACTGTGCAATACCGTGTGCTACTGTGCAATTACGCGTATTACTGTATTTTAACCACCAGGTATTCCAACAGTGTTAACGGTAACAACTACGCCGTTATTTATAAAAACTCAAATTTGTCGTTTTCTTTATCCGAAAGTTATTCTGTTATAGGGCCCACAAATGGTTGCGCCGTCGTACGAATATTCCCCGACAACAAGAATATTCCACGACCAAACGAATAATCCTCGAAAATAATAAGTATTTTATAGCCACTTGCTTATTTTGAAAAAATTTCAAATATCACCCTTAACTTTAAACTTTTTATCAATTTAACCATTTACTGAATAGGAAAATTGAATACTTTTATTTCATAAAATTCGGAGTCTTACAATCTCCCCTCCTTATGAAATTTTGTCCCCGAAATTTACGTACCTAGTATTTCAAGAGTTGAGAATACCTTACTTTCATTTCAGATTCCATCTTCCCTGTCCTCATGATTTCTCCATTGCTCATCTCCTGTATCTCAGATATCATTCTAGAATACAGCTTCAAAACAAATGTTAATTGAACAAATTAACATATCACATAATATCCCAATATTATGACTGACCAACAAATAAGCTTAGGTAGGACACACTAGCGAAGGATTTACTCATCTCTCCCCTCCTAGTTATATTCCCCGATCCCGCCAGAGATCCTAACCCTAAGCTCTGATACCAAATGTGACAAATGTCCCATCAGTGGACAGCACCTAACATTGGTACCTATCAGTTTGCCACCGCAGAACAGCGTCCCCTACGGAGAGTCTGGCTTCGGTGCATCCCCCATCAACAAGAAGTCACCAGCGAGAGGCTTGGGGCTCTTTACTTATAGCTCTGATACCAAATGTGACGCCCCCAAAATAGGTCCATTCCATCCAACCTATTCTGAGTCGCCAATTACATGGTATGAAAAATAGCTACAACTTTATTACAACAATTGTTGTGCAAAATACCACAACACATATGCTGTGAGTTTGGATACAAATATATACCAACTGTGACACGTGTCCCAATCGTGGACAGCGCCTCACAGTGATACCTTACATAAAGGTACAGTCAAAAACTATTTTAGAAATTAGAATCTTTGGGAAGTGCACAAGGAAACCTTCGTAAATGGGAGGCCATGCTTCTAGGTTATGATAGATATCATATGGCCACAGAATTATTCTTGGTTGATCCAATAGACCCCAAAGAAAAAAGAGAAGATTACTATCATATTCTTTCCAATGGTAAGTCTTCTCTTGACATATCATTATCTCCACTGTCTCTAATTGAGAATTATACTTCAAATAAACACCAAGATTATATAGATAGTGCTCGTTGATATACTCAGCAAATGGATGAGCACAACCCTGTCTTATGATGACACGAGGTTGTATGTCATTAGACATGTTGTACGATAGTGGCAAAACACCCTTCCAAAGTTTAGTTCACCTCACCCTCAACATCTATAGACCACCATTCTATTCCCCTGTTATCCCCCGCTCGACCCAGCTACACTTTTATTACCTGAAAGGAATTGTGAAGTAAAAGGGTGAGCACAACTAGCTCAGTAAAGAATATCATGACTAAAGATAATTAAATTATCAATAGCCTTCATCAATAATAAATCAGAGATTTAGAACATATGGTAGATGATAAAAATTTCAACCATAGTTGCAGCGGAACGAGCAATCCATTAGAAGAGTCAAATAGACCATAAAGTCTATTATCTTCTCCATGTTAAAAATCCACCAACAATGTTTTATCCCTGTAACATCAATCAACAGTTCCTTTCCACAATTATATGAATAACTCATAATCATAATTATAATTCTAAATTCCTCTTCGCATCCAGGACGAAGATAATTTTCATCACATGTTTTTACCCGAAACATCAAAGATCATGGTTATACCAAATCACAGTTCATGTTTTTAATCATACTAACAATTTCATCTTTGCACTTCTGACCCAAAGATATTCATCAACGAACCATCTTTTGCACTACGGGCCAAAGATATTCATTAACAATTCATCTTTTGCACTCACAGCCAAAGATATTCCTCAACAGTTCATATTTGCACTACAGGCCAAATATATTCATCAACAATTCATATTTGCACTACGGGCCAAATATATTCATCAACAGTTCATATTTGCACTACAGGCCAAATATATTCATCAACAGTTCATATTTGCACTACGGGCAAATATATTAATATCTCCAAGAAATATATAATCATTTCAGAATTTATATAAACAATAATTATAACCATGTTGATCATTTCACCTTTGCACTTAAGCTAAAGATATTCAATTATAAATTCAATGGTCATGATCATACCAGTCAACAATTCAACTTTGCACTACTGGCCAAAGAGAACCCATAGTCATGATCATATCAAAAATCTACCCATCTTTACACTCAAGTCAAAGAGAAATATCATCATTAAGGTTATAAAAATGTTATATATAATACTAAAATCAATATAATCAAAACATCTAGATTTAATCTCAAGAGTAATATTCATAAATCAACTATAATTTGGTTAGAAAAAAAACCAATTTTGTCATGAATAGTAACTTCGTGAATAGTAACCCATGAATAGTAACTTCGTGAATAGTAACTCGTGAATAGTAACTCATGAATAGTAAACCCGACACAAAAAGATAGAAATTCCACAATAAAATTCATACCAATATTTCGGTATAATGATATTGAAATAACATTTCTTAAACTTATAAATAATTTATTTTAATTATTTACACTTTACTAAATAATGCATTTAATCATCTTAAAATGCCAAACTCATAAGATTTAGTCACCAAATAACCAAAACTCTCATCAAAAATCTGCATATACCTCATATAGGATTCTCAAGCCATAAAATTCTATTTTCCAATTTTCTTACTTCACATAACATATTTAATTCATTTACTCATAACTAGTCCATTTTCATGAAAAACACCAAATCAGTTCCAAAAATATTTCTTTTCTTGGATTTAGCAGAATATAGTCCCATATTGAACATATATGTTTCTCAGAATTTTTAAAATTCATTTACTATTTTTCATATGGCCAAAACCGCCGAATATTTAGACATTTATCATAAATTGTACTTTTATCCAAAAATTCTAAAATTCACAGAGTATACTGATATTATATAGATATACTTCCTATAAAATTTCATCAATTTTGGAGTTAACCACAAGGAGTTATAAGGGTTTTCTTTTAAAATAGTATTTTCTCGTAAAATTCATAACTCTTAATCTATACATCCAAAAATCGTCATTTTTGGACACAATCAATAAAACTCATCAATTTATCATTTCAAATTTTTCCAGAATTTTTGAAGGTCAAAAAAATTACAAAACTGAAAAACATAACAACCCTTAAAATCTCTTACTATCCCTTACCTAAAAAGAGTAGCACTTCTGACTAGATATCGGATATGACGCTGAAGGAAACTTGCACTGATGAATAGCAACTCACCAAGTATCTAAATACTCACAAAATACACTCGATAATCTAGAGAGAAAAAGAGAGAAAAGTTATGAATTCTGGTGTGATTTTCAATTCTAACTTAGCCCTCTATTTTTAGGAAAATGTTAGCACGTCGAAACAGACTTGACCTTCTACCTGATGGCTTTACCTGCTACTATTCCACCCACCAAAAATCAGCCATCTTCCCCAACAACTAAAAGTGGGGCCCAACCATTTCTAGAATTTTTCACCAAAATCATTTATAAACCTAATTTCCTAATCAGTCACCTCTTAAAATTCATAACAAATCATTCGTTCATTTTTAACGGTTCAAAATTTCTGAACATATACTCAACTTATATATGTATAACATATCCAAAAATCACAACGATCCAACGGTTAGATCAAAATTATAACTCACGAAATAGAGCTTTAAGAACACCGATTTGATCTTTTAATACTTCCAATCCGACAAAATACTGATAAAACATCTCAACATTAATTCATTCATTTATAACCACATAAATAAATCCATCATTTATATCTGCATCAAATAAATATTTTCTTATCATATAAATCAATAATTAATTATTCACAAATAATATTACAGAATCACAATTATGACAACCAGGCCGTTCCAAGGAAAGAGGGGGCTTTGCAATAAGAATTTCTCCTTACTGGCGCGCAATTAGGTGACCAAACCTCTCATTGACAGAACTTTATAGACATTGCCAATAATGCTATCTTATAATATTTTTCAAATAATATGAATTATTGATCTAACAATGGAGATACTGTGTAGTGACAATTATTGAAACAACAATAATATAAAATATCAACGCATCAATTATTGAATCAATAAAATAAAATATTGAACAGTAATTACTGTAACAATTATTGAGTAGTGCCTTCTCACGTAAGAATAAATAATTGAAAAAATACTATGCAATACCGTGTGCTACTGTGCAACTACGTGTATTACTGTATTTTAACCACCAGGTATTCCAACAGTGTTAACAATAACAACTACGCCTTTATTTATAAAAACTCAAATTTGTCATTTTTTTCATCAGACAGTTATTCTGTTATGGACCCCATAAATGGCTGCGCCGTCGTACGAATATTCCCCGACAACAAGAATATTCCACGACCAAACGAATATTCCCCGACAATAATAAGTATTTTATAGCCACTTGCTTATTTTGAAAAAATTTCAAATATCACCCTTAACTTTATACTTTTTATCAATTTATCCATTTACTGAATAGAAAAATTTAATACTTTTATTTCATAAAATTCGGGGTCTTACATTTGTCTCAACACATCTTCTCAAAACTATGACTAAATTTTCCAGACATAGATAAAAGAAATCCCCAAATACTAAAAAATTATCCATAAATACCTCCACATTTTCTCCACCATATCTGAAAAGATAGCCATCATACACCTCTGAAAAAGTGGATGGGGCATTACAAAGTCCAAAAGACATCCTCCTAAAAGCGAAAGTACCATATGGACATGTAAAAGTTGTCTTTTCTTGGTCCTCTAGAGCTATAACAATCTGATTGTAGCCTGAATACCCGTCCAGAAGACAATAGAACTCATGCCCTGCTAGTCTGTCCAACATTTGATCGATAAACGGCAGTGGAAAGTGATCTTTCCTTGTAGCTTTATTAAGCCTGCGGTAATCCATGCAGACTCTCCACCCCGTCACTATTCTTTTTGGAATCAACTCATTGTTCTCATTGGAAATCGCAGTCATACCACCTTTCTTCGGTACACACTCTACCGGGCTCACCCATGAACTATCTGAAATTGGATATATAATGCCTGAATCTAGCCATTTCAACACTACCTTCTTTACCACTTTTTTCATGATCGAATTAAGTCTTCTTTGATGTTCCACTGAAGGCTTGTTATCATCTTCCAACAGGATCTTATGCATACAAAAAGATGGGTTGATCCCTTTTATATCTGCTATAGTCCATCCAATAGCTGACTTGAACTCTCTAAGGACTCTTAGCAATTTTTCTTCCTGAAAAGATGTTAGTGCAGAAGAAATAATCACATGTAATTTTGAATTTTCATTTCAAAATGCATACCTCAAATGATCAGGAAGTGGTTTCAATTCAAGTTCGTGAGGTGTTTCAAGAGATGGTTTCCATTTTACTGATGACTCTCCAGCATTCTTTAATGGCTCAACAAGAATCTTGAATTTTCTGAATTGTGGAGTTGTAACCAGGAAATGCACAAATTCTTCAATCTCCTCATCATCTAATTTTGAATTTCCAGCCATAACACTTCTCAATGGTTCATGATCCACCAAGCTCTCTACTTCATCATTTAGCACTTTGTCCACCATATCAACCTTGAAGCATTCATCTTCATCTGTTGGAAATTTTATTGCCTTGAATACGTTGAAAGTAACTTCCTGATCATGAACACGTATTGTGAGTTCCCTTTCTGAACGTCTATCAAGGTTCTTCCTGTTGCTAGGAATGGTCTTCCAAGTATGATTGGTATATTCCTATCTTCTTCATAATCTAGAATGATGAATTCAGCTAGAAAGATGAATTTATCCACTTTTACAAAAACATCTTCAAAAATTCCTCGTGGATAAGTGATCAACCTATCAGCTAACTATAACAAAATATTTGTCGGCCTTGGAGTCGACAATCCCAACTGATCAAATACTGACAAGGGCATCAAATAGATACTAGCTCCAAGATCACCCAAACATTTACTGAAGCTCATCTTTCCAATTATGCATGGTATTGTTAAACTGCCCAGATCTTTTAGCTTTGGAGGTAATTTTCATTGAAGCACTGCACTGCATTCCTCCATCAAGGCCACTGTTCCAAATTCTTATAATCTCTTCTTCCTTAACAAGATACCCTTCATAAATTTTGCATAACTAGGCATCTGTTCCAATGCCTTAGTGAAAGGTATGTTAATTTGCAGCTTTTTGAATACCTCCAAGAACTTAGTAAATTGCTTGTCTTCCCTCTGTTTATGCAATCTCTGAGGATAAGGAATATGAGGGTGAACTATTGGTATTTTAGTTACGGGCTTCTCAAATGAACCTTCTTTATTCTTCTCTTCTTTCTGTTGACCAGAATCTTCCTTATTCATTTTCTCCTCAGACAAGATTTCTTAACCACGCGGCCGCGCGTCTTCCCTTTGTAAAAGTGGCGCGGCCACGACATGCTGATTTTTTGCAACCTATTTTCCAGACGTAAGTGTAATCGCTTGACATTGTTCCTTCCCTTCCCTTCTTGGATTTGCCTCTGTGGTACTTGGCAATGAACCATGTGGTCTGTTATTAAGCATGCTCGCCATCTGACCCATTTGAGTTTCCAAATTTTTAATAGCCACTACTTGGCTTTTAATCGTTAGTTCCGTATTTCCCATGTACTTCATCATCATCTCCTCCATCTCTGACTTCTTTTCTTGCTGAGGTGCTGGTGGTGTATGATGTTGTTGAGAAAATCCAAGTGGGTACGGTGGTCTTGGTGCAAACCGTATTCTTTGAAATGGATCGTGGTGGAAAATTGGTTATATGGTTGAAACTGACTTTGTTGATTGCCTTGGATATTTGACCAACTAAAATTTGGATGGTTGCGGTTGTTGGAGTTGTATGTGTTCTGAAATTAACCTTGATACTTCTGATAGTTACTCACATATTGCACAGACTCTGAACTGATAGCACATTGGTCCGTTGAATGTGACCCTGCACATATCTCACACACAAAAGCAATTATCTTCGCCTTAGTGTCTGTCAACTAATCAATCTTCTTTTCCATGGATGCCATCTGTGCTGACAATTGAATGATAGCATCAACTTCTAACAAACCTGCAACTTTGGGTTGTGGCATCCTGACTGAAGGATTTTGGAAATCATTAGCTGCCATCGTCTCAATGAGATTATAGGCCTCTTCATAGCTCTTCGCCCATAGAGCTCCTCTTGTAGCTGCATCTGCAATCGGCTTTGACTGCCATCCCAATCCATTATAAAATGTGTTGATAACCATCCAATCCGGCATGCCATGGTGTGGACACTTCCTTTACATTTCTTTATATCTCTCTCAGGCTTCATATAATGATTCACCTTGTTGCTGCTCAAACTGGGAAATTTTTGTCCTCATCTTTGCAGTCTTAGCCATTGGGAAAAACTTGGCTAAGAATTTCCGAGCTAGGTCCTCCCATGTGGTAATAGATCCCAAAGGTAAAAAGTGAAGCCAACTTCTAGCTTTATCCCGCAATGAAAATGGAAATAGTCTATGTCTGATTGCATTCTCTGTCACCCCATTGTATTTGAAGGTGTCACATATTTCAATAAAACTCAAAAGGTGCTCATTTAGATCGTCTGTAGCAGCACCCCAAAACTGTACCGAATTATGCACCATTTGAATAGTGTCTAGCTTAATCTCGAAAGTGTTGGCTGCTATCACTGGTCTGACTATACTTGACTACAATCCATTAATATTCAGCATCGAATAATCTCTTAAAGCCTTGTGCTCCTCCCTCTGCTATTCTCTTTGTTCTGCGGCTGCCATATTAGATGTTGTGGTCTCTAACTCTGCTTGTATATTTCTACGTGCTCTTGATTTCCAACCCCTTCCGTTGATGTTGTCCTGTAAAGGTGTTAACTCCGAATTGGAGGATCGAGTGCGCATATACTATATACAAGTACCTGAAACAAAAACAAAGATAGAAATGAGACAAGATTAGAATTGTCCAAGTCATACAATTTAGCTTAAAATTGGTGTTAATAAAATTAAATGCCTTTCCCCGGCAACGGTGCCAAAAACTTGTTGCCTCCTTTTTAGTCTTAACAAAAGGACTCTAACTCATGCAAGCATACATGGACCAATAAGTAGTACAGAGTAAGAACAGTATCGATCCACGAAGAAAGGTTTTAAAGTTCAACTATCATACACCAATTGTATCACTATTTTTATAGGCTTAAACGAATAATCCACAATTATGATTAATCTATATTAAATTAATGAATAAAAACATAAGACTAATTTAATGAAATCAAGTTTGGAAAGAATGGGATTCTAACTTCATTTCATACTTTATCTAAATATTACCATCATGCACAATTATACATTTATCATGCAAAATTAGCTTAAGAGCACAAAAGTAGATATAATCATTTTTCAATGAATTATGACCTCTTTACATAACCTCTACATTGCGATAAAAATTATGTAATCAACAAAAATGCCAAAATCACTATATTCCTATGTGAAATTGTAACACTAATGAATTGAAGCGCAAGCTCTTATATTACTACATACGGTGAAACGATATATATCTATCTGATTCACGAAATATAAAGCTAAACATTTCAGCCTCATAAACACATTCCATCATGATTATACCCGCACTCATATGTCATTTTTCAATTCCATATACGTACATATGGTGAATGGTGATCAAACATTCATACAATACCCTCAATCATGATAGATAATCTAGAAATAAACATATAACCAAACAATCAGGTAATTAACTATAGATTACATATCAAATTCCGTTAGAATCCCATAATGGAGTTTAGTTCATCTCTAAACCTAAAACCATTTTGGGATTATAGTAACACATTGAGAATAAATATCACAATTGAGAGAGAAGATATAATTTATCAAACCCAATTGCAGAATTCGTTCCAAAATGCTATCCAAATCTCCAATAATTTCCAGCAAAATGAAATGATTATTTACTTAATAACTGAAATCAAGAGAAGATGTAGAAAATCTTAAGTTTATTGTGACGCCCCCAAAATTAGGTATACATCACTCATCTTGAGTCACCAGATACATGGTACAGAATTTAAATACAACTTAATAATACAACTATCGTGTACAATACGATAAAACATAAACTGTGAGTTTGAATACAAATATTGCCTACTAGAGATTATACAAACTCAAAAGGAGTCCTCATTACAATTATTATCACACTATTTCACAGAATAGTGAGGACTACTAATGCACCATCTAGGACCATCACTCTGTTCGCCGACTAGTCCAAGCTACACATTCTCATTTTCTGAAGAGAACAGTGAAAGAAAGGATGAGCTCAACTAGCCCAGTAAGAAATATTATGACTAAGATAATGCAGAATAATTTTCGTTAGCCTTCAACAGTGTTAAACTGATAAAATATAATAACTATCAAGTTTAACTGCAGCGGAACAAGCAATCCATTAGAAGAGTCAAGTAGGGAATAAAATCTACTATCTTCTATGATTTAAAAGGTTTTTCATCACTTTTATTGCTGTGACTCAGCTTAATAAATAATCCACATCATCGAATCACCCCTGCACTACGGCCAAGGATATTCTTTAGTATCACGACTATAAATTATCCATGCACTACGGGCCAAGGACATTCGTGTATTCATTACTGGTCATGATCATGCCAACAGTTGTCCATCAATGCACTACGGGCCAATGAGGACTTTTATCACATCATTTGTAACATTACGGTCATGATTACACCGAATAATCCCTAGTCATAATCATACCAAGTCCATCTATTCACTACAGGCCACAGATGACTTTCAACAAAATATAAACATAAGGATGATGACAATGATATAAGAATTCAATAAAACAAGTTCAAGAATTAATTTATCTAGGAACTGATAACGTCCAAATTGTCAACATGATACTGCTTTGTAGAGTAAAATTCAAGAATGCTCAGAAGAATATTTCCATGAAAAGATACTAGATGAAGCGCAAATATCAAAGATATTCCACTAATTTCATGGGTATAGAAGTCAAAGTTTTAACCAACTAAGTCTAATAAAGAATGGAATAACAAAATAAATCACCATACATGCGATAGACCGCACATGCAGGTTATTCCAATAGAATAATAAAGGATGGAACCGGTCCCAGGCGTAAGCGCCTTGCAGACGGGATATTCCAAATGTAATAATAAATAATGGAACCGAGTCCCGTAAACGCATGCATGTGGGATATTCAATGAGAATAATAAAGAACGAAATATTAGAAGAATGTCACCATGTATAGGAAAGCCCGCGTATACAGGTTATTCCAATAGAATAATAAATAATAGAATAACAGAAGTTCTCTTCATGAGTACAACAATTAACATCCCTTACCGTAAAAGAAACTGAATATAAGAGTAGGGAAGTAGCATAATACTTTTCTATAGGTTCTCTTATAATTCTCTCTCTAGAGTTTCAGTGAATTCGTAAGAAATAATGAAGGAATGAGCTTCTATTTATAGAAGAACGGACTGCATAGTAACTAACTTATGAACGGTCAAGATTGATTTACTTTAAATGGACGATCCAGATTGGTTTACTATTAAAACTTAAAACAACGGTCCATACTGATTTACTATTAAAACTTTAAACCAGCGATCCATATTGATTTACTATTATAACTTCCACCAGCGATCCATATTGATTTACTATTATATCTTCAACCAACGGTCTGAAAATTAGCACATCTCCTCATTGAATAATATTGTACCCAAAAAAGATTTGGACCGAAAAAAAATATATATTACGGGTGAATAGTACCTCGTGAATTAAACTTGTGAATAGTAACTCGTGAATAGTAACTCATGAATAGTAACTCGTGAATAGTAACTCGTGAATAGTAACTCATGAATAGTACTCCGACACGAAAAGTGTTCCGAATACCCAATTGAACAATATGTCCTCCAGACATCAATTATACTAACACAAATAAGTCCAACACAATGGAACTATAAAATTCATCTTTAATCAACACGAACTTATTCATCATCAATATTATAATTCACAATATTTAACAACCAGGTCATTCCCAGGAAAGAGGGGGCTTTCTGATAAGGATTTCTCCTTATTAGCACGTAATTAGGTGACCAAACCTCTCCTTGACAGAACTTCTAGACATTGTCAATATTGAAAATAATAATATGAATAACTTTGTCGTCTCAATTATTGATTTAATAATATATCATATAATGCGGATGATCTTTGTAACAATAATTGAATCAATAATATGAAATATGATGATGAGAATTCATGTAGAAATAATTGAGTATAGGTGAGTGACTTCTCACGTAAGCATCAATAATCAATACCTGGTGTATTGATGCTTTGTAAGCAAGATCTGCAGACATTCGCATTTTTTACTACTTAGGTAGTTCAACAGTTTTAACGGTAACACCTCCATAGATTATTTTCATAAAGTATTTTTGTCGTTTTCTCAATCTGACAATAATTTCGTTGTGGGGTCCACCAATGATTGTGCCGTAGTATGAATATTCCTTGTTAAAATGAATATTCCCTGACCAATCGAATATTATATAACAACTTGCGTACTTTGAAAAATTTATAAATATTACCCACAACTATAACATTATATCAAATCAATACCATAATATTCAAAAATATAATTCGAAAAAATTATTCTTTAGTCATAAAAGTTGGGGTCTTACAACCTCCCCTTCTTATGAAATTTCATCCTCAAAATTAGGGTACATACCTGGTATGTCGAAGAGATGAGGATACCTTGACTTCATCTCAGATTCTAACTCCCAAGTCATTTCCTCCACATCGTGGTTTCTCCACAAAACTTTGACTTGAGGTATAACCTTGGAGCGTAGAACATGATCCTTCTTATCCAAGATTTTAACAGGTAACTCTTCATACGTTAAATCTTCCTCTATCTCATCTGGTTCTAACTCAATAATGTGGTTTGGGTCTTTCACATATTCACGTAACATAGATATGTAAAAAATATTATGAACACGAGACATACTTGGCGGTAAGGCGAGTCTAAAGGCCACAGTTCCCACTCACTCAAGAATTAAAAATGGGCCAATGAACCGAGGATTGAGCTTTCCTCTCTTTCCAAATCTCATAACTCCTTTCCATGGAGCAACACATAACAACACATGATCTCCAATATCGAATTCTACGTCCTTTCGATGAAGATCAGCATAACTCTTTTGTCGATCTTCTGAAGTTTTTATACGTTGTCAGATCGTTTGAATCTTTTCTGTAGTCATACGTACCAACTCCGGTCCCAATAACGTTGCTTCACCCACCTCATCCCAGCATACTGGAGAACGACATTTTCTTCCATACAACGCCTCAAATGGAGCCATGCCAATACTTGCTTGATAACTATTGTTGTAGGAAAACTCCACCAATGGTAAGAACTTGTCCCAACTTCCCTTGAAGTCAAGGACACAAAGTCTTAATAGATCTTAAAGAGTTTGAATAGTCCTTTCCGATTGTCCGTCCGTCTGAGGATGATATGCCGAGTTAAATTGTAAGTCTGTGCCCATAACTTTTTGCAAACTAACCCAAAATCGTGAATTAAATCTTGGGTCTCGATCAGAAACTATGGATACCAGCATACCATGCAGTCTTACAATCTCGTTTATATACATACGAACAAGACGTTCAAGTGTATAAGTTTCTCGTATCGGTAAGAAATGAACAGACTTGGTTAATCTATCAATAATAACCCAAATCGCATCTATGCCTTGAGAAACCTTAGGAAGACCGGTAACGAAATCCATGGTAATGTGCTCCCACTTCCATTCTGGAATTTCAAGTGGTTGCAATGGACCTTTTGGTACTTGATGCTCCGCCTTGACTCATTGACAAGTTAAACACCTTGAGATAAACTCCGCTATCTCTCTCTTCATATTGCTCCACCAAAATGTATGTCGAATGTAACGCCCCAAAATCCGGTCTATCTTCACACCCGGATTCCGTACGTCACGAGTACATCATTCATTCTGCATATATCATTATATACTGAAATATAACAACATACACTCTCAAATCCCAGGTTCTCGAAATTGCCCCATGTTCATTATTCTTTCTTAATGTCAAAGCCATACGGTTCACTGTATGCTAAGACCGATCGTTCATCGCAACAACATTGCGTTCACAGCGTCTAAACGCTTTACATTCATCTCTCAATGCCATGTCATAACATCAAAATGTTATACATTAACATCATCAACCAACATCTAAGGAATAACAACCATAGCAATCCCTCACGTTCGTTTATCGCGACTACGGTCCCCGGACATTGGTTCCGTAACCCGCATCTACATTCTTTATCTTTTATTCTCGTTTAATCTTTTCATTCAACCTTTATTAAAGGTTTAAAACACTTGATTAAGTGTTACATTAGTTGAACATTATGTTCATATTTCTTTCTTGCACATCCTCAAGTAACTGAGAACTAAAAATCTCATTTCTGGGCATTACTCTTGCACCCATTTGCTGCTTGCGTGCTTCCTTCCTCTCCTCTCGTCTTTGTGAGCGTGACCTACTTCTCTCTCCTCTCTTCCCGAATAGGCGCTACGGCGTGAAGTCCTTTGTTAGTGGGCCGCGCTGCGGCGCTTCACTCCAGAAGATTTTCGTAATGTACATGGCGCTGCGGTGCCACAAATTGTACTACGGTTCGCGCTGCGGTGAACTCTTGCAGTGTGCTCGGACACTGTTACGCGCTACGATGCCGGCCTCCAAGGCACAACTCGCGCTGCGACGCCGAGCATATAACCTAGAAAAGTTTTCTAAGTGTTAAGTCAAGTTTGAGACGCGTACTTTACGATCTCATAACTTCTTCGTTATAACTCGGAATGAGGTTGTTCCAAAGCCATTCTCTTCCTTATCTTACATACTTTAATATGCCTCAGATGGAACTTCGTTCTGAATCCATTAACATGACATTCAATTGGCTTAATCTTCGATTTTCGTTCATTTTAACGTTTTTAACGTTCTTTGTTCGTTCGTCCGTAATTCGGTCATCAGAACTCGGAATTCATTCCTTCTTAAGTCCACAACTCACGTTTTATACGTTCTTTTACATTTTTATGAAATCCTACACGTTCGGGTTCATTTACTAACTTTCAAATTTTCGTTCTTGTTTTACGAAATTTTTGCCATAACTTCGTTATAGCTTAGTTTTAATTCGTTCTTCATGAACGTTTCTAACGTTCCTAACCAAGAAATAAGCAACTAAATTATACGCGATAATTTTAAACTTGTCCATCAACAACATTTATACTACGATGGTTTTAAATTTGTCCATCAACAACGTTCTTCGTGTTCTTCGCGTGTTCTTCGCGTTCTTCGTTCGTTCATCATTTTTTATCGATATTTTGGATTACGATTTCACTTTTTCTTAGTAGTCCATATGGTACTCTGAGTGGTTTCCCACAAATAACCAACAAACAAGTTCCCGTCTCATCTACACTGCCATCACAGTGAGTTAGATCGGTTGCCAGTTTCGTATATACCTTTGCTCTCTGAAGGAATTGTTTAGCCCAGCTCCCATATGTCAACTATCAAAGTTATGATTGTACCACAACCTAACTTCTCTTAACTTATACGAACTGTTAAACTATAATGTTCGTTAAGTAAATTTCTTATTCCTTATGGCTTTGTGGAAAGTAATTGCCATACCTCAGGATTCATTCTTTATCGTCTAAGTTATACAATCTTTTGTATACTCAGAACGATCATTTCATATTCATTCTACGTATTTATAGCGTTAAGAATTTTACGTTACCTTATTTTTATCTTACAACGTCCGGTTCATTCGACTCGGAGCGTCATCCAAGTTATAAACATTAACTCGACTTCTTTTACGTTATACATACCTCTCTAATTCACTTCTTCTTCACCGCTTCACGAGTTTAATCAATAGTCTTACGCTATCCTACGGGTTGAACCATACACGGGGTGTAGGTTCTACCCGTTTAATATTTGCGTACACTCAACCTTCACGTCGTTTAAAGTGTTCAACGCTTACATTTCATTCTAACATTCTCATCCGACTTATATTACCGTTCGCTACGTCTCTCTTGATACCATTCGTATCTTACTTACTACCTTTGTCAACGTCTAAGTCATATAACCAGGGTATACTTAGAACGTTCATCCAACGTGAATACGATTTACGAGGATTGTTTACGTATTCAACGTTCATGTTGCTCGTCTCTTAACCTCTCATTCAACCTTTACTCAAGGTTTTAATTGCTTTCGATCGTTATCCATCCCATGAACTCCATGTTCATTATTCTTTCTTAATGTCAAAGCCATACGGTTCGCTGTATGCTAAGACCGATCGTTCATTGCAACAACGTTGCGTTCACAGCATCTAAACTCTCTACATTCATCTCTCAATGCCATGTCATAACATCAAAATGTTATACATTAACATCGTCAACCAACATCTAAGGAATCACAACCATAACAATCCCTCACGTTCGTTTATCGCGACTACGGTCCCCGGACATCGGTTCCGTAACCCGCATCTACATTCTTTGTCTTTTATTCTCGTTTAATCTTTTCGTTCAACCTTTATTAAAGGTTTAAAACACTTGATTAAGTGTTACATTAGTTGAACATTATGTTCATATTTCTTTCTTGCACATCCTCCAGTAACTAAGAACTAAAAATCTCATTTCCGGGCATTACTCTACCCAGGTCTTTGCTTGTGCCGTGCCCTTCCTTCCTCTCGCTTTAGCTTGCTAACCTACTTCTCTCTCTCTCTCTTCCGGATCAAGGCCATGCGGCTTTGAAGTCCTTTGTTAGTGGCGCATGACTGCTTTCCACACTCCGAAAGATTTTTTAGTCTTGTACATGGCGCTACGGCGCCACAAATTGTACTACGGTTCACGCTGTGATGAACTCTTGCAGTGTGCTCGGAACCTCATTATCTGCTGTTCTGCTGGCTGGCGGCCTCAAAGCACAACTTCATGACTGCGGCCAGGGCATAAAACCTAGAAAAATTTTCTAAGTGTTAAGTCAAGTTTGAGACGCATACTTTACGATCTCATAACTTCTTCGTTATAACTCGGAACGATGTCGTTCCAAAGCCATTCTCTTCTTTATCTTACGTACTTTAATATGCCTCAGACAGAACATCGTTCTGAATCCGTTAACATGC
The DNA here is from genome assembly GCA_020205605.1 of Panax ginseng. NCBI lineage: Eukaryota > Viridiplantae > Streptophyta > Magnoliopsida > Apiales > Araliaceae > Panax > Panax ginseng. The sequence continues at coordinate 66,221,922 of CM035145.1, read as the reverse complement.
CATTCAATTGGCTTAATCTTCGCTCTTTGTTCATTTTAACGTTTTTAACATTCTTTGTTCGTTTGTCCGTAATTCGGTCATCCGAACTCGAAATTTGTTTGTTCTTGAGTCCAAGACTCATATTTTATACATTCTCTTACATTTTTATGAAACCCTACACGTTCGGGTTCATTTACTAACTTTCAAATTTTCGTTCTTGTTTTACGAAATTTTTGCCATAACTTCGTTATAGCTTAGTTTTAATTCGTTCTTCATGAACGTTTCTAACGTTCCTAACCAAGAAATAAGCAACTAAATTATACGCGATAATTTTAAACTTGTCCATCAACAACATTTATACTACGATGGTTTTAAATTTGTCCATCAACAACGTTCTTCGTGTTCTTCGCGTTCTTCGTTCGTTCTTCATTTTTTATCGATATTTTGGATTACGATTTAACTTTTTCTTGTAATTTGATGTTATAGAACACCATTCCTTACTTAATTCACCTACTCGTTCATAATATTCATTCGGATCGCTCAAAATCCTCACGAATCTTATACTTGCTTAAGAAATTTATAAACTAAATTTCTTATTTTTATTTCTTCATGTTCTTACGATTTCAACCATATGAAATCATTCTCAATATCTTTTACTCCTTATTCTCATTAAGTTGTGTTTTAAACATATTAAACTTAAACAAAATATTAGAAGAAACTAGGGTTTGGATTACCGTTCTTCTTTATTTCTCTTCCAGATTATCTGGCCGGCGATTTGCGAGCTTTTCTATTTCTCGATCACTTTTGATCCGAGCATTCATGCTCATTCTCTTCCTTCTCCTCTCCCAACTGAGCTCTCCCTCTCTCTCAAGTTATAGGATTTTCAAAATCCTAGAAAATGAAAAATTAGCTTTCTATTTATAGAAAACCAAAGCTAGGGGCAAAATAGTCATTTCGTCCCTAAAGTCACTATTCCCACCTCCTTAACAACTTAGCCACCAAGTTTACTTGGCCACCACCCTTACTTGGTGGCCAAGTGGCCGCCCCTTATGCCCATGGGTCATCCCCATGGGTTGCCCCATGGGTTTTACCCATCCGATGACTCATCGGTTCGATCCGCGGTTAATTTCTTTGGATCGGGCTTAATCTTAATTCTTTTTGGGCCTAACTGGGGCTTAACTTCACAAATCATTGGGCTTGACATAATCCAAGTCCAATTGCATTCTACAAAAGTCTATGAACACAAAGTCCATTAAGACTAATCATATTCTATGCATTCCTTTCTCGTATTCTCGTAATCTCTTCGTATTTAACTCGTACAATATTCGTATTATACGTCGTACTATTCTTCTTTCTATACTCGTATAATAACTCATATCATACTCGTATTTCTCACGCATAATAACCCTAGTTATTATACGTACTCATTACATTCTCGGAACTCACTTTTCCTAACCCTTAGGTTTTGAGTCCGCAGGCGAAAACTTCGTTTTTGCCATAACTGAAATATTATTGAATATTCCATCACGTCTCAAGATTTCACGCAATAAATAACTTCTCAGAATTTCAAAATAAATCTCCGAGCAAAAATGGATGAAGAGTGCCTATTTCGTCTTTTTCCCTGAAAATATTTTGTTCCCGGAAAAATTTTATTTTCGTCTTGAAAATTCTTACTCATTCAATCTAGCTCGTAACCAGAATCCTCCCGATAAATAATCATTCTAGGTTATAGAACAATTAATAAACACATAGCACAGAATAGTATTAATAAAAATTCATTTTATTAATAACTAATTCTTTAAACCTAAATTCTGGATAATCCAAAATTCGGGGTTGTTACATCGAAGATCATGATACATTTTGGTACTCCTAGGATGGATTGCAAACGGTGTGTTGTGTGTGTCCATTGTGATTTTATACTTTAAATCGTGGTCGTTAGGAACACAAAGTCTGGAGTTGACTCAAGTATTCCTTCTTCATCGATTCTTTCTTCCCAAGATAGCACCTTCTTGCACTTTCTTCCTCATACGCATCGACTCAAGATCTCGTAGCTTGAGCGACTTTAGCTTTATCAATTAAAGTCGGTTCTACTCATTATATTCGCCATCATCACATGGGTCCTGAGTTTTTAACTCTATCTCCATCCTTTGCAAGTCACACAAAATGGGCCTTTGCGTTGACAATATCGCCTCGTACTTGCATATGATCTTCTACTCAATGCGTCAGCTACCACGTTCGCTTTTCCAGGATGGTATTAGATGGTATGATCATAATCTTTCAACAGTTCAAGCCAACGTCATTGTCGCATGTTGAGTTCTTTTTGAGTGAAGAAATATTTGAGGCTTTTATGATCCGTAAAGATCTCCACTTTCTCCCCATACAAGTAATGCCTCCAAATTTTAAGTGTGAAGACAACAGCTGCTAACTCTAGATCATGACTAGGATATTCGTCTCATATTCTTCTCACATTCTTCGCTCCAACCGAAGTTTGTATCTTTTCGAGTCAGCTGAGTTAATGGAGTTGCGATTCGAGAAAATCCTTCCACGAATCTATGATAATAACCAGCTAAACCGAGAAAGCTACGTACTTCGGTCACTGATTTAGGTTGCTCCCAACTTTGAATAGCTTCAATCTTTGTCGGGTCAACAGATATTCCATGACTTGATACTACGTGCCCAAGGAATGCTACTTCCTCAAGCCAGAACTCGCATTTCTTCAACTTGGCATAAAGCTTGTATTCACAAAGCTTTTGGAGTGTCAGCCTCAAGTGTTGCTCATGATCTTCACGACTTTTGGAATAAATAAGGATGTCATCAATAAAGACGACCACAAAGTGATCCAAATATTCCTTGAATACTCGGTTCATCATATCTATGAAGGCAACGAGCATTAGTCAATCCAAAGGACATGACTAGGAATTCATAATGCCCGTACCGAGTTCTAAAAGCCATCTTTGGAATGTCATTAGTTCTAATCTTCAATTGGTGATATCCGGAACGAAGATCAATCTTTGAAAAAAATTTGGCTCCTTGTAACTGGTCAAACAGGTCATTAATACGTGGCAATGGGTACCTATTTTTGATGGTGACATGATTCAACTCTCGATAATCAATAGAAAGTCGCATACTCCCATCTTTCTTCTTCACGAATAGAACAGGAGCACCCCAAGGAGACGTACTAGGACGAATGAAACCAATGTCTAACAATTCCTGCAATTGGGTCTTTAACTCCTGAAGTTCAATAGGAGCCATTCGATATATGGCTTTGGAAATGGGTTTTGTACCAGGTTCATGGTCGATACAAAATTCAATTTCATGCTCTTGGGGGTAGGCCAGGAAGTTCTTCAGGGAATACGTTAGGAAATTTATTAACAATAGAAATATTGTTAAAAACTGACGTATTTTTGTTTAAATCTATGACATGAGCTAAGAAAGCTTGACATCCGTTTTTCAATAAACGAATAGCTTTATGGCTTGAAATGACCGTGATTGATTTTAATGGTTTGGTCGCTTGAATTCGCATAATAGGTTGACTAGGAATATGAAAACTAACAACCATACGAAAACAATCAATTTTTGCATGATGAGTATTTAACCAATCAATCCCTAGAATTACGTCAAACGCAAGTATTTTTAAAGAAATAAGATCGACAGGTAATGTGCGGTTACCGATTTGAACCAAACAAGACTTATAAACAGTGGATGTAATGAAGGTTTCTCCCAATGGAGTTTCCACGGATAAGTCAAAGTCTAATTTCTCCGAGTCAAATTTAATCGTTGAGCGTAAGTAGGAGAAATAAAAGAATGGGTAGAACACATATCAAATAAAGTATAGACTTCGCTAGAGTTTATGATAAGCTTACCCGTGATGACCTCATCCGGGTTCCTTGCTTTCTGGGAGGTCACAACAAACGCTCTCCCTTGCACTACCGGCTTTGACTTTTCTGGGATGGCCTTTGGTGCCTCCATCCTAGCTGAACTTGTCTTCGGTGAATGACAAAATATGGTTAAGTGACCTTCTCTTCCATAATTATAACATGCTTTTGATGGCATCGCGCAGTTTGGACTGATGTGTCCCTCCCCTCCGCATTTGAAGCATATGATAGGTGGTCATTCTCCTTCCTTAACAACGGGTGCTGGTGCTGACGTCCTTCCATCATTGTTGAATCTCCTCTTCTTGAAATATCCACTCTTATTGTTTTGGCCCTGATTACCACCGAAGTGGTTACCATTTCTGGCCTGTTGATTCCCTCCACGCTTGTTGTCACCGCTTCGATGACTGCTCTCCTTTGGTTGTGTTGACTCATTATTGCGCTCCACTAACTGAGCCCTATTTACAACATCTGAATACAAACACAGTTTATGAGAAATAAGATGTTGACGTATCTCCGGCTTCAAACCTCTTAAAAACATCCGTGTCATTCTCTCTTCATTATCCACCAAGTGGGACGCAAACCGGGACAACTCGGCAAACTTGGCTTCGTACTGCGACATGATCATATTATTTTGCTCCAACTTGATGAATTCTACCTCTTTTATATAACGAATACTTTCGAGAAAGTACTTGTCGTTGAATAGTTCTTGGAACTTTTCCCAAGACATCTTCAAGGTCAAGGCGGGTTGAGTACGCTTTTACCGATTCCCACCGATGTCTCTCTCTCCTCGCAACATAAAGGCGGCAAAGGAAACCTTTTACTCCTCGGAGCATCCCAAGACATCAAATATCTTGGTGATCTGCTTTATCCATGCTTCCGCCTTAAGTGGTTTTGGCTCTCCAATAAACTCCGGTGGTCCCATCTCCTTGAACTGTTGAGCGGTGACCATCCGAGAGTTTCCAGTGTTTCCACCTACATTTTGGATAGGAGCCGCTCTCGCCTGCTGTTGCATGAATTGCATAAAGCCTCTGAACATTCCATCATTCATCATTTGGTCAGTGTTGTTGTTTTCATGAGGATTGTCGCCTTCCTGATGCACATTATCCTGATTATTGATATGTGGTGAATCAACGGTTGCCTGTGCTCCATTGCTATTCTCAACATTCTCGGATGTCATTTTCGAATCATCGCCACAAAACAAAAGGTTAATTGACATGTAACATATTATCCCTATATTACGACCACCAATTAAATACCAAAAAAAAAACTTAGGTAGGTCATACTAGCGAAGGAATTCCCGTCTCTCCCTCCTAGTTCTATTCTCACATCTTAGCCGTGGATCATATCCTAAGCTTTGATACCAACCGTGGCCCCCCAAAATTAGGTATACATCACCCATCTTGAGTCGCCAGGATACATGGTACGAATATAAATACAACTTAATAATACAAAATCGTAGTGCAAATACGACAAAACATAAACCGTGAGTTTGAATACAAATATCATCTCTGCTAGAGATTATACAAACTCAAAAGGAGTCCTCATTACAATTATTATCACATTATTTCACGTAATAGTGAGGACTACTAATGCACCATCTAGGACCATCACTCTGTTCCCAATTAGTCCCGCCTACGTTCTCATTTCCTAAAGAGAACAATGAAAGAAAGGGTGAGCTCAACTAGCCCATGAAGAAATATTATGACTAAGATAATGCGAGAATAATTTATCGTTAGCCTTCAACGATGTTAAACCGATAATATATAATAACTATCAAGTTTAATCTGCGTGAACAAGCAATCCATTAGAAGAGTCAAGTAGGGAATAAAATCTACTATCTTCTATGATTTAAAATGTTTTCATCACTTTAATCATTGGGACTCGACAATAAATAATTCACATCATCGAATCACCCTCACACTACTGACCAAGGATATTCTTTAGTATCACGACCACAAATTATCCATGCACTACGGGCCAAGGACATTCGTGTATTCATTAATGGTCATGATCATGCCAACAACTGTCCATCAATGCACTACGGGCCAAGGACATTCGTGTATTCATTAATGGTCATGATCATGCCAACAACTGTCCATCAATGCACTACGGGCCAATGAGGACTTTTATCACATCATTTGTAACATTACAGTCATGATTACACCGATTAATCCCTGGTCATAATCATACCAAGTCCATCTATGCACTACAGGCCACATATGACTTTCAACAAAATATAAACATGAGGATGATGACAATTATATAAGAATTCAATAAAACAAGTTCAAGAATTAATTTATCTAGGAACTGATAACGTCCAAATTGTCAACATGATACTGCTTTGTAGAGTAAAATTCAAGAATGCTCAGAAGAATATTTCCATGAAAAGATACTAGATGAAGCGCAAATATCAAAGATATTCCACTAATTTTATGGGTATAGAAGTCAAAGTTTTAACCAACTGAGTCTAATAAAGAATGGAATAACAAAAGAAATCACCTTGCATGCAATAGACCGCATGCATAGTTATTCAGCAATGAAATAATAAAGGATAGAACCAGTCCCAAGAAACGCCTTGCGATGTGATATTCCGACAAAATAATAAATAATGGAACCAGTCCATGTAAGCGCCGCATGGGATATTCGACAGGAATAATAAATAATGGAACCAGTCCGATGTAAACGCACAGACGTGGATATTAAAGCGGAATAATAAATAATGGAACTAGGTCCAGCGTAAACGCATAGACAGGATATTCCGACAGAATAATAAAGAACGGAATATTAGAAGAATGTCACCGTGTATAGGGTAGCCCACGTATACAAGTTATTCCAACAGAATAATAAATAATAGAATAACAGAAGTTCTCTTCATGTGTACAACAAATAACATCCCTTACCGTAAAAGAAACTGAATATAAGAGTAGGGAATTAGCAGAATACTTTTCTTCTATAGGTTCTCTTATAATTCTCTCTCTAGAGTTTCAGTTAATTTGTAAGAAATAATGAAGGAATGAGCTTCTATTTATAAAAGAATAGACTGCTTAGTAACTAACTTATGAACGGTCCAGATTGATTTACTTTAAATGGACGATCCAGATTGGTTTACTATTAAAACTTAAAACAACGGTCCATACTGATTTACTATTAAAACTTTAAACCAGCGATCCATATTGATTTACTATTATAACTTCCACCAGCGGTCCATATTGATTTACTATTATATCTTCAACCAACGGTCTGAAAAATTAGCACATCTCCTCATTGAATAATATTGTACCCAAAAATGATTTGGACCGAAAATAAATATATCTTACAGGTGAATAGTATCCCGTGAATAGTAACTCATGAATTATAACTCTTGAATAGTAATTCATGAATAATAACTCATGAATAGTAACTCGTGAATAGTAACTCGTGAATAGTAACTCATGAATAGTAACTCATGAATAGTACTCTGTCCCGAGTACCCAATTGAACAATATATCCCCCAGACATCAATTATACTAACACAAATAAGTCCAACATAATGAAACTATAAAATTCATCTTTAATCAACACGAACTTATTCATCATTAATATTATAATTCACAATATTTCACAACCAGGTTGTTCCAAGGAAAGAGGGGGATTTCCGATAAAGATTTCTCCTTATTATGCCGCAATTAGGTGACCAAACCTCTCCTTGATGTAACTTCTAGACATTGTCAATATTGCAAATAATAATATGAATAACTTTGCCGGTCTCAATTATTGATTTAATAATATATCCTATAACACGGATGATAATTGTAACAATAATTGAATCAATAATATGAGAAATATGATGCAAAGAATTATCAGTAGTAATAATTGAGTATAGCCGAGTGACTTCTCACGTAAGCATCAATAATCAATACTGTAGTGCTACTCTTGTGCAACTACACGACATCGTACTTTTACTACCGGGTAGTTCAACAGTTTTAACGGTAACACCTCCGCCGTTATTTTTATAAAGTATTTTTGTCGTTTTCTCAATCCGACAATAATTTCGTTGTGGGGTCTACCAATGATTGTGCCGTTGTACGAATATTCCCTGTTAAAACGAATATTCCCCGACCAATCGAATATTATATAACAACTTGTGTACTTTGAAAAATTTATAAATATTACCCACAACTATAACATTATATCAAATCAATACCATAATATTTAAAAATATAATTCAAAAAAATTATTCTTTATTCATAAAAGTTGGGGTCTTACATTATGCTCAAATCCTCTCTAGAATTCAGTTCAATGCTTAGAACCCTAATTACCTTAATGAGAAACTAATAAAAACCAATATAATCCACGTCTGGTACCAATCAAAATAGTTTTTAGATAAGACCGCACTCAAATTTCAAATTTGAAAACATAAGTCAATAAACAACATCAGATAACTCGCGCGGTCGCGCGAGATTCTAGTACAAAACAGGCGCGGGCGCGCGTGTATGCGATTTTAACTTCTGCAGGCTGATGGCGCGGGCACACGAAATCTAGCTTCTTCAGCTGCGCGGCTTATGTGTTCTGCATACTTGTGTTTTGCTGCTGCTTCTTGTTGTTTTGTTGTTTGTTGCTTGTTCCTCCATCACTGCTCAGTTCCTTATCTATACTCGTTTCACGTGCCATGCCTTCGCTAGTCTCATACCACCTATAAATTCTGAGCTATGCCATTTCCTGCATTTTCATACCATAGAAGTTCTAATTATAAGTAATGCAAAATAAACACAAAATGCAATTAAAAACATACTAAAATCTACTTGAGATGAACATAATTCTCATGAATTGATATTCAATAAGTAGGCATAAAACCTACTTATCACGCCCCACGACGTGGCTCGTTGAATTGGCGCGATCCGCACTGGCATCACAGTAGCTTTAGTAGTAGTGGCGCTCCCCGCGCCATTTCTGTGTGTTGGGTGGCGCGGCCCGCGCTAGGGGGCCAGTAGGTTGGTGACTCTCTTTTTCTTTCCTTACCTGCGAACATACCAAAATGGAGTCAAAATTCTTTGTAAACTACATATTTAAGCTAGATTATAAACTAAAATATAAAGACTAACTAAGAAAGAAAGAGTTTAGAGCTTGGGTTGCCTCCCAAGTAGCGCTAGTTTTAACGTCGTAAGCCCGGCGGTGCCTCTTGTGTCACTGTACATTGGCAAGGGTAATGTTGATGACATCCCAATTTGAATCACCACCCCAGTAATGCTTTAACCGTTGACCGTTGACCTTGAAAGTCTCCAATGGATTTCTACTGTAGAGTTCAATGACGCCATGTGAGAAAACTGTTTTGATGGTGAATGGTCCCGACCACCTTGATTTTAGTTTGCATGGGAACAATCTCAACCGTGAGTTGAACAATAGGACTGATTGCCCGGGCTCGAACTTTCTTTGTATTAATTTCTTATCGTGCCATTTCTTGACTTTTTCCTTATACAACTTCGAGTTCTCGTAAGCTTGCAGTCAGAATTCATCGAGCTCGTTTAACTGAAGAAATCTCTTTTCACCCACAGCTGCTTGATCAAAGTTAAGTTTCTGAATAGCCTAATAGGCTTGGTGTTGTAACTCGACAGGTAGGTGATAAGATTTCCCATATAGTAATTGATATGGTGACATACCAATTGGTGTTTTATGCGCAGTTCGGTAGGCCCATAGTGCATTGTCCAACCTGAGAGACCAATCCCTTTTATTCGGGTTTACCACCTTTTCTAAGATTCTCTTCACCTCCCTGTTCGAAACCTCAGCTTTCCCACTGGTTTAGGGATGATATGATGTAGCTACCTTATGGTTAACCCCATACTTTGACAAAAGAGCAGTAAATGATATGTTGCAGAAGTGACTACCTTCATCACTGATAATAGCTCTCAGCGTGCCAAACCTCGTAAAAATATTCTTCTGCAAGAATTTAAGAACCACTTTGGCATCATTGGTTGGGAGTGCTACAGATTTAACTCATTTTGATACGTAGTCCACCACAAGCAATATATATTGATTACTAAACGATGATGGAAATGGCCCATAAAATCGATACCCCAAACGTCAAAAAATTCAACTTCCAAGATCATTTGGAGTGGCATCTCATTCCTTTCGATATGTTGCCCACCCTTTGACATCTATCACAATTGTTTACAAACTGGTGGGCATCCTTAAATAGAGTAGGCCAATAAAACTTGGATTGAAGCACTTTTGCCGATGTCCTCTCACTACCATAATGTCCTCCATACGCAAATGAGTGACATTCATGCATTATGTTCTTCGCCTCACTGTAAGGCACACACCTTCTGATCATCTTGTCGGTGCACTATTTGAATAAGTAAGGCTTATCCTACATATACCACTTGACTTCATGAAGAAACTTCTTTTTCTGTTGTCTTGTAAGATCAGGAGGAAAAATGTTGCTTACTAGATAATTCGCAAAGTCCGCGTACCATGGAAATTCTATATTTATCCAAAACAGTTGCTCATCCGGGAATGACTCATTGATTACACACTAGTCTTCTTTCTTTTTAGCCTGATTTTCTAGCCTTGACAAATGATGGGTGACTTAATTCTCCGTCCCCTTTCTATTCTTTATTACTAAATCAAATTCTTGTAGAAGGAGGATCCATCTGATAAGGCGTGGCTTAGAATCTTTTTTCAAAATTAAGTACAGAATAGCCGAGTGATCTGTATAAACTACTATATGTGTTCTGATTAAGTATGCCCAGAATTTATCAAAAACATATACCACTGCAAGTAATTCTTTTTCCGTAGTTGTGTAGTTCATTTGAGTCTCCGTGAGTGTCTTACTTTCATAATATATGGCATGAAATACCTTCTCTCGGCATTGACCCAAACAACCCCAATCGCATAGTCGCTTGCATCACACATTAACTCGAAGGGCATACTCCAATCCGGCACGACGATTACAGGAGCTGTGGTCAACTTCTTCTTCAATAACTCGAATTCCACTTTACACTCCTCATCAAACTTAAAAACCGAATCCTTCTTTAAAAGACTGCACAAAGGTTTTGCAATTTTTGAGAAGTCCTTTATGAATCTCTTGTAGAACCCAGCATGTCCCAAAAAACTTCTAATTCTTAACTGAACTCGATGGATGAAGCTTTTCAATCGTTTCTAGCTTCACTTTATAAACCTCTGATCCTTGAGCCGAGACCATGTGCCCCAAAATTATGCCTTCTTCAACCATGAAGTGGCATTTTTCCTAGTTAAGGATCAAATTCGTGTCTGTGCATCTTTGTAAGACCATTACCAAATTCTTCAGACACGCATCAAAATCATCCCCATAGACAGAGAAGTCGTCCATGAAGAATTCCACATTTTTCTCCACCATGTCCGAGAAAATGGCCATCATACACCTCTGGAAGGTAGCGGGTGCATTACACAAGCCGAATGACATTCTCCTGAATGTGAATGTGCTATATATGTACGTGAATGTAGTTTTCTCTTGATCTTTAAGAGTGATGACGATTTGATTATAACCCGAATATCCATCCAATAAACAATAGTATTCATGTCCCGCTAATCTATCCAACATCTGATCGATAAAGGGCAAAGGAAAGTGATCTTTGCGAGTCGACTTATTCAACTTCCTATAGTCCATGCACACCCTCCAACCAGTCACCGTCCTTGTCAGAATTAGCTCATTGTCATCATTCTGAACCACAGTCATTCCTCCCTTTATCGGCACACATTGCACAGGACTGACCCACTTACTGTCTAAAATCGGGTAGATGATACCCGCATCCAACCATTTCAAGATTTCTTTCTTCACTACTTCTTTCATGATTGGGTTAAGCCGTCTCTGTTGCTCCACTTTCGATCTTGCATCGTTTTCCATTAGACTTTTATGCATGCAAAAGGATGGGATGATTCCCTTGATATCCGCAATTATCCATCCTATAGCCGTTGTGTGGTCCCTCAGCACTCTCAACAACTTTTCTTCCTATAATTCGTTAAGTGCAGTAGAATTAATAATAGGTAAAGAATTAGAATTACCTAAATACGCATACCTGAGGTGTTTAGGGAGTGGCTTAAGTTCAAGAGTAAGTGGCTCCTCCAATGACGGTTTTACCCTTGTTGTGGCTTTTTCATCCATGTGCAACGGTTCAACGGGTTTTCTAAATCAGCTAACTCATGGCAGGGAGTCTAGGATCTGCAAGTAGTCCACAAATTCCAGATCATCTGATTCTTCATATCCCAATAATGTCGTTTCCAATGGATCATTAACCAAACTCTTACCCATGTCTTCGTTTATTATCTGATCAATGATATCCATCCTGAAATACTCTTCTTCATCCGTAGGGAAATTTATGGCCTTGAAAACATTAAATTTTACTTCTTGATCTTGGACCCTCCTCGTTAGCTCTCCTTTTTGTACGTCGATGAGTGTCCTGCCCGTAGCCAAGAAAGGTTTCCCTAGGATAATTGGGATGTTCTTATCTTCCTCAAAATAAAGAATTATGAAATCTGTGGGGAATATTAACTTGTCAACCTTTACCAATATGTCCTCCACAAAGCCTCTCGGGTACGTGACTGAACTATCTGCCAATTACAATGAGATGTTTGTAGGCTTTGGATCAGGCAAATCCAATTCTGTATAAACTGATAACGACATAAGGTTTACACTTGCCCCCAAATCACATAAGAACTTGTTGAATGGCATGTTCCCAATCGTGAATGGAATGGTGAAACTCCCCGGATCTTTTAACTTTGGTGGCAACTTTCGCTGTAAAAACACACTACACTCTTTTTTTAATGCCACTGTTTTTAAATCTTCCAATTTTTTTTCCTGGAAAAAATCCCTTTCATGAATTTTGCATAACTTGGCATCTGCTCTATGGCTTCTGCGAAAGGGATGTTAATATGAAGTTTCTTAAAAACTCCCAAAAATTTTGCAAACTTCTTATTTAACTTCTGTTTTTGAACTCTTTGCTGAAAAGGTGGGGGAGGATAAATAATCGATTCGTTAACTGGTTTGTTCTTTTCTAGTTGTTTTTCTTCTAACGGTCTGTCTTCAAATACTTTATTCTCACTGTCTGTCTCAACTTCTTTTGCACCCGAATTTTCTATTTTCTGACCCTCAAGTTGTTTTCCACTTCGCAACATAATTGTCTGACATTGCTCGTGATTACCTTTCATATTTTTCTCTGTATCACTTGGTAATGTTCCTTAAGGCCTGTTATTCAATGCAAACGCTATATATCCCATCTGATTTTCTAAATTCTTTATGGCTATTGCTTGGTTTTTCATGGCTACCTCATTGCTCGTTATATACTTTGATAGCAACTCCTCTAAATCTGATTTCCTTTCTTGACATTAACTTGGTTGTTGTTGATTCTGAAATCCTGGGGAATACGATGGTCTTGGAAATTGCTGATTCTGATTATTATTCCACGACAAGTTAGGATGATTCCTATTCCCCTGATTGTATGTATTCTGGTAGGTATTCTATGGAATTCTATTGTAACTACCCACAAATTGTACTGACTCTGGGTTGATTGCACATTGATCCATCAGATGTTCACCCGCGCACAATTCACAAATAACTGCAACTTGCGGTGTCTGTACCCGTGACCAAACGTCAAACTTCTTAGAGAGAGCTAAAATTTGTGCTGTTATTGCAATTTCTCCATCTACCTCTAACACTTCAGCTACCGTAGGTTGTGTCATTCTTGTCGTGGGCCACTGGTAGTTGTTAGCTGCCATTATCTCTATCCACTAATATGCCTCCTAATAATTCTTTGCCATAAAAGCTCCCCCCGACGCTGCATCAATACTAGTCCTGAGATTCCCATGTAGTCCATTGTAAAATATGTTCATCTGTAACCACTTAGGCAATCCATAATGTAGGCATTTTCTGAGCAATTCTTTATATCTCTCCCATGCCTCGTACAATGACTCCCCATGTTGCTGATCAAACATGGTAATCTCGTTTCTCATCTTTGCAGTCTTCGCTAGCGGGAAAAATTTAGCTAGAAACTTTTGAGTCATGTCATCCCATGTTGTTATTGAACCCGATGGTAGAGAGTCTAACCAACTCTCTGCCTTGTCCCGTAGAGTGAATGGGAACAAGAGAAGTCTAACTGCTTCATCCGACCCCAATTATATTTGAATGTGTCGAATATTTCCAGAAACCTGATCAAATGCTCGTTCGGATCGTCATTTGCAAGTCCCCCAAACTGCACCGAGTTTTGGATCATCTGAATAGTCCTAGGCTTAATCCCGAATGTGCTCACAGCTATAACATGCATGGTGATACTCGACTGCAGCTCAGTCACCTTGGGAGTAGCAAAGTCCCTCAACGTTTTTCTGGTCTTCGGCAGCCATTGCTTCTTCTTTTTTAGAATTTTTGAAGTCGTCCATTGTTTCCTTAATCCACTTACTTAGCCTTTGAAAGAGTCTTTCAATGTCGTCATCAAAAGGAAGAAAGTCTGGATTTTTGGATCGAGTTTGCATAAACCAACTTCAAAATCTTGAAATAAGACGAACAAGACAAAAACACAAATGTTTAAGTAAAATTGGACTAATTAAACTGATATTGCAAAATAATAAAATCTATACTAAAGTTCCCAGCAATGGCGTTAAAAACTTGTTAGGTAAAATCTAATTACACACATCACACAAGTATACGTGGTCAATAAGTAATATAATAGTAAGTAGAGTATCGTTCCCTCAGAGACTTAGTAATAAATTAACTTCACAATTACCAATTTCCTATCAATCCTAATTTTATTAAACAAATCAATTTCTAGTTTATAAGTAAAAATATTGAAAATATTAAAATTAAAGAAAAACCAACAAACCCTAAAAACTGAATTTTCAACAAATATTGGAGAATTAGGCTTACAACTTCACTCTATGCATTACTCTGATTATTATACCTTATTCTAGTTTAAACCACTATCCCAGTTTATTAATCAAGAACACGTATGTAGCACTAGCCACCTCTCGATGTACTAATACCGTATTAACTCAAATCCACAATTTAGATAGAATCAAGTTAAACACCTTAATCAACTAAATCACTATATATCTATGTGAATTACAATTAAAAAAAGTTTAAGTTCAAGCTCTTTATATGATTACATGCGATGTCAAGCATATCTCTACCCTAACATTCATCAAGATTCTGTTTATTCACAAAATTCAAGAACACATGCTATATTAATTAAGTCTAGATTCGTATTTCATCTCTCGAATTCATACAATTCCACATAAAATTGTTGATCAGGCAATTCATAAATTCAAGCTCAAATTAATATAGATAAACTGAATAATAGCTTATTAAACTGAAAATCCAAGATTACATAATCATCGTTCCACTTAAAGATCCATTATAAGCCTAATAATTAACTTAGCTCATAACTAATGAATTAAATACTGAATAAATAAAAGAAAACATCATCCCAATTACACAATTTGAAATTAAAGGAGAATAGTAATACACCACCCTTCTCGCCCTTCAAATCTGCAATCTTCGTGAAATTCCTCCTCTTCTTCGTTCCTCCAAGCTCTTGCCTTTCAATCTCGTTCTCGAAGTGTGTTAGAATATCCCTAATTTTCGTCCAACACTTAGCATAAATTGCTTCACAATAACTCCACACCACCAACTCGAACTCATCACATAAAAATTCTAATTGAAATCCGACTCCTTTTAAAAACCAACAAGTCATTAGTCAAAGACTCCCAAAAGCATGAAATAACCTCCGTAACACACTCCTATTATAAGCATATTACATACAGAATTTATAGCTCCCAATAATACACCATCTTCCAGCACATACAGAAATTGCCCAGATCATGTCCCGTAACGGCGCGCCCTGCGCCATGATTTACTTTTCAAACAATAGCGGACCATTACTTTCGACCGATGACAAGCCCACGCACTAAGCGCGTCCGCTACCGCTTTACTCGACATCACAATACCACTACCGGCTGGTCAGTAGAATGTCAATAATTGCTTCAAAATCCTTTCAATGCTAGCATCTTGATAAGCTTACTAATTATCCTACAACAAGCATAAAACCCATCAAAAGTAACATGAAGTAATCAAAAACTAACAATATAACAAGCTAAGTGAACATAAATCATAGGTTAAAAACCTACTCATCAAATGGATAGTCCTTGATTTGTTCTTGGATTACATATTGCGAAGATAAGTTCTTAAACACATATGGTTGTGGAAAGTTCCTAAACACATAAAGTCTGTTAAGTTGATGGACTATACTAGGGTATAATAATGTTTATACTGGAAATGAATAATTTCAGTAGAATTAGCATTGAAGGTGCTAGAGAAGATTAAGTATTGTGACAAGTAAGACAATGAAGGAAGATGGAGAAATAGGATATTCCAAGTCATCTAGCTATGCTAGATTTTGAAGTTTATTGAAATCGTGTTTATATGTGCGTTTTAAAAAGAAAAGACTTGGTTTAACTTTTGGAACCAACAGATTTTAAAAGAGCTATTCTTGGTATGTCTATGCTAATTGTTTCGGCTAGACAGAAGTTGATTTGAAATATAAAAATGAATTTTATATCATCGGTGCATTTAATTCAAGGATAGTAAAAGGATGGAGTTATTAATACAACTGATTGCCATGTCTAAGAATTTTTAAATCGCACACTGTGTATACTGTATGTATTCATCTGGTATGAAAGGCTGATCGTCTTCATTACCATTCGGTCCAGAAATATATATGTTCATGATTCATGTTCGTTCAGCTATATAAAATTTGTTCATGCTAGTTCACAATTATATTATAGAACTGTAGCCAGCTTTTGTTCATTTCTTTCAATAATGATATATCCTTAATTTATTGAACTTAAACTTACTGGACATACTTATTGCTCACCCTTGCTATATCATGATAAACATTGTAGATAAGGCGAATACGTCCAGGTACAAGGGAAGGTTAAAGCCAAGTTCAGCTTGGGATAATATGTGCAGCTAAATTGTAATAGTATAGTATGATAATAATGTTATATGTTAGATAAATTATGTATTGTGTATAAGTTAACGTTACTCTACCTTGGGGAATAGTGTGTAAAGTTTATTGTATAAACAATTAATGTTTATATCTTCCGCAATAGTTGTAGAATGATTGTACCAGATCCGTGGTGATTTAGGAGCTCTCACAATTTCAAATTGGTGATGTGATGTTAACTCAAAAGTTAGAACTTGAATTGTGTTAAGAAGTTGGATTTGAATGAGAACTAAAACATATAGAGTTAATGTTAGTGTAACTAATCGATATTGGGATTCTAATGGTATATGTAGGGATTTGACGAACGTGTGTTATAGTTGTATAGCTTACGCATTAGGCAAGTTCCTAAACCTTATTATTATGTTGAGCAAGTTTCTTATCTCTATTTTTGTTTACGATTATGCAAGTTCTTGAATCCTAATTCTTTTACACCGAGCAAGTTTCATATTCCTAACTTGATATCGTTGCTCAAGTTTCTTATCTTTAATCTTTTATTGAGTAAGTTCCTAACTTTTGTTTCTTGCTATTCAAAGCATAAATTGTTCAAGGTTAATGTTCCAAATGAGTTTTTCTAACTCTTTTGGATGTAATACTTTGGATATACAATGTTTATTCAATTGTATATTGTTGACATTCAATCTTTGATTTAAATATCATTGTTCAATCTTATATTATCATGTTGAACCTTCGAATGGGTAATAAACCTTTATTGATTTGACTAGTCTATAATCGATGAGTGTTCTAAATTTCTAGAACCACTATTAAGCTAATCCAAACTAAACTTTCTTTAGTGCGGAAATCCTAAAGTCAAACTGAGATGAACAACCCTAATATAGGGGATTATATACGCGTTAGCGTTTAGATGTTTGTGCACAATACATGGTACGAAGGGATGATCCCCCTAAGTACGAAAGAAAATGGTCCGTATAGTCTAATAACTGTTAAAGGTTGAGGTAGAAATACTTAGTAACCTTAGGACATAGTTCATGGTCTTAAGACCCTTAGATATATACCTCGAACTTCTTTCCTAATTTTGATTCGAAGAACAAGTTCTTAATTATTCAGTATTCATTGCGTACTCTTATGTTATTGTTATTGTCATCATTATATTAGTGAGAAATTGTTTGCTCACTCTTGCATTTAACATTGCAGCTAAAGTTGAGAAAGTTGACCAGCCGTCTACTAGCAAGGTTAAGGGCAAGATGTCCAAATGATGAAGACTTACTTAATTATGTGATGTATTCCATAGACTTATGTAATAATTTAAGGTTAGATTACCTGAGATTTGTTTTAAGTTGATGTAACCCCTTTAATGGGGAGGATTATGGATTAAATTATTTAAGTTATGTCTTTATCCTTGATTTTGGGTAGTTAAATGTAATTGTTTTGGATAGTGAGCACTAAATCCTATGGGAATGGAGTACTCGGATTTGGGGGTGTTACAACATGTATTCTGGTTTGCTACCCAGGAGTTGACTCCCACATTATAGGAGTATGAGAGTTTGACAGATTTGCCGTTGGATAGGCCTTGCGCTCGGATGGCTGTCAGAGAGATATGAGCCGGTAGTTTATGACCCTCACAGGTTTGAGGCACAGAGTTGCCTTGGATGAGATTTCCTCAGGGCATGTAGTGTCCATAAGTTTTCTGATTGATATATTTGGGTCATTGGACAATTATCTGCAGTACTTCGGTGATTTCACCATTACGGAGGATGATTGACGTGTTTCCCGAGTAGATGTACTCTTGATGTGTATGGATGCTTATCTATACATGCCATTGTACATGGACCACTTAGACATCGACGTGATTATGGTAGTGCGGGCTCTCCGGGAGGGACATACCATCTTACAGATGATCCTGGCAGAGACCTTGAGGTCAACCATGTATTGCCATACCCATTCTATGGGGACATTTATAGGCAGTTTGGTCTTGTTATACATGTGATTTATGACAAACTTGAGATCGATTAGCACTTTTCGACGCCATGGGTATTATTTTTCCCACGAGATAGCAGTGTCATACTCTTTTCAACCAGCGGAGTGTATAGACGCAACTTCTTGGTCAGTTTTCTTGTCAGGGATCGAGGATCCATTTGATATTTTGCCATGTTCAGGGCTTAGCTCTCCCTACAACTTTATCACTCATATAGATGGCATGGACTATCTTCCTCTAGCTGGTTTGAGGGGTGTGACCACTTATCATCCACTGGCTGTCATGACACAGTTTGACCAGCTTTAGGATGTTCAAATTTTTCGACGAGGCATTGGGTCACTTTTTTGTCATCTCAAATTTTCGTGAGAGGATTTGTCCAGGATTTATACCTGTTGGACCCAGCATGAGAGGGATGACTTTTCTACTAGCTATCCAGATGGTTCTATAGAGTATTCTGCCTGGTTGGAGGTAGAGATTGCATCGGCTAGGGTTGTATCCTTAGAGCCGTGTATTTATTCTGATAGTGGGGAGCCTATGGAGTACCCCTGATTCCCCAGTATTCCTGCTGTTGTGACTCCACATTTTATAGAGTATTTAGAGCAGAGTTTACATTTGATGACGCTTGAGAGAGATCAAGCTAGGCCCTAGATGTTGACTGTGACAACCCGAGAATTTTGAATATTTATAAAAGTTTTATTAATTGATTTAAGGTTCAAAATTAGAACCTAGACAGAAAATAAGTGTATGCGTTTGATATTTTTAAGAAGGAATTTTGAGGATTTCAAAATTCTGTAAAGGATTTAGGTGAATTATTCAGGATTAAGGAAAACGTGAATATGTTCTGTGTATGTGTACAGTATGTGGTTACGGGTCAAGGGTTGACCAGATAAATGATATCTGTAACAAACCCTAAGTATATATATTAAGAACATCAACGTTCAGTTAGAAAGCCCTAGCGATTGATAGGAAACCCTAGAAACCTGTTCTAAAAACCCTAATTTCAGTTCCAGGTATTCGAAACCTTAATTCGGAAGTTGGAAAACCTAAATTGGGAACTTAATGGCATAAGTGTAAATAATTATAAGATTAATTAGGGTTAATCTTAACAAATTGGTTATAAAACACTAATTCCAAATTTGAAAGCCTAATTATGGATTTGAAACCCTAATTTATAAATAGGAAAAAACCTAATTATTAATTAAATAGTTTTAATGTTAATTAGGAAATATTAATCCTAATTTTCAAGGTATAAAGTAATTAGAAAACCCTAATCTAATTACAAAAATCTAATTTCTAAAATAGAAAATTATTTTTCTATTAGAAACCCTAATTTTAGGGTTATAAACTCTAATGACCATTTTGACCCTAATTGCTAAATTGGCAATTTTAATTAGGAATTACTAATCCTAATTAGTAAGATTTAAAATATGATTAAGAAATTTTAATATAATTAGAAAATTCTAATTATAATTTAAAAATATTATTTTTTTATTTTTAAAACCTAAATTAGAAATTTTAGAAAATTAAAATTCTGCAAACCCTAAGGGTTTCAAACCCTAAACCCTAAACCAAACCCTAAACCCTAAGGATTTGATCAAATGACAAAAATGCCATTAAAAATTAAAAATTGAAATGACCAAAATACCCTTTAATGCATTATTGGATTTTTTTTGCCAAGTGTTAGAGTTGGTGAACAACCCTAGCAACTCCTTGACTTTAAAATCACAACAATCAACCATTATTTGTCAGCCATTTCATTACTTATAACAATTATATAAATCAAAGAGAGAGAAAAGTTACTTTACTTTCCATTTTTTCTCCAAGAGTCTCTCTCTCTTAAAATTTCGAAAATGAAGAGTGGGGAAGTGAAAAAGTTAAGCTAAGATCATCTTTTAGCATTCCCATAACAGATTCAAGGGTTAGAATCCAAGATCAAAGCTCAAAGAGGTATAAACCCTAAAAATTTAGAAATCAGTGATTTGATGTTAAATGTTGTTAATGATTGGTTAAAGTTGTGTATTATGGTGTCTATAAGTGATCTGGATTGATAGATCATGGATCTATAACATCTAGAGGCACGAAAATATAGTTTTTAAAACTGACCAAGAACCCTAATTTTAAGGTCTGACGGTCAAATGTCAGGGCCTCTAGATTCGTGTGTGTTAGATTTTTTCTGTGTTTTATGTTATAGATTTGTAGTATGCCATGTTATCTTTAATCTGCAACTTGAATCATGGTCAGATCGAGTCTAGATTTCATGTTATGATCGGTCAAACAACGTTGACTGATCACGGGAGGAAGCTTCTGGGCAACCTAGAACTCAGCATGTTGTCTGATAACGCTTTGTTTGGCCATGATCTTGCTGGTGTTTGTTGTTTTGGCCTTTGTGTTGGTTAGATATTGTATACAGGTATAAGGACTTCATACTCATGCTTTTATATCACCCAGATCTTGGTCAAAATGAAACTTAATCGTGGTCAAAGAATCATTGACCGTCTGTTTTATCAAAAATTTGGAAAAACCCAGAAACTTCATACGCGATTTTTTTGACATAGTTTGACTGTTCTTGTTCTATCTTATGCGATGTTGTTGTTAGTACTTGATGTTATTTAGTTGTAGCCTGACATATTCTCTACATGATCCAACCCTTAGATCACAGAAATAAGACATATACTGGAAGCTACAATGATCCAAAATAGGTACCTTTAATTCTGGAAATTCCAGAAAGCGAAGAACAGTCTTGTTAGATTATTTGGAGACTTAGATCTCTTTGATTTGTTGTTGGATGGCCATGATATTACTTGATAATCATAGTATTACACTTATACTGCGATAAGAATACAATTTAACAGCCCAGAATCAACTCGATCATAGATCTATTAATGGTCAAAGTAGTAACCCTGTCAACTGGCCATGAGTTTCTGGATTGATGAAGAACAGCCCAAGAACACCTATAGCGACGCGTCTGTCACTATATGGCCCTTTAGTGACAGTTTTATTATTATTATTTTCTGGAAATTAATTAAAAATAGATAAAAATGGTTTTTAAATATTAAAAATACATAATAAATTTCAAAAAATTATTTGAAAGTCTGAAAAATAGTTTTTAATTATTTAGAGTATATTTCATAAATATTTAATATTTTTGGAATATAAATGGTATTTGATTTATTTAATTATAATATTAAATAAATTATTTAAAATGATTTTAATACATTAAAAATCATGAACAATAATATTATGGTATAATAAAATATTTTAAGTTATTTTTATTGACTTTTAATATTTTAGGATGAAATTCATTAATTAATCAATATTAATGATAATTAGTTTATTTAATAAATATATTAAATAAATTAAGAAAAATAGAATTAATGATTTTAAAATCATATAAAAATGATTTAAGTGATATAAAAATATTTTAAGTTATAAAATATAACTTTTGATATTTTGTCATGAAAATATTAATATTTTAATATTAATAGCGCAAATTATCGGATAATGGATTTAATTGTTTAAAAATCATATAGAGGTGATTTTAAAGTATTAAAATACTTAATGATATTATAAATATATTATAATATTATGATATGTATTTCATTAATATTTGATAATAAATAAATATTAATGATAAAAGAATTATGTGGTATTTATATTATATAAATACAATTTTAATGATTAAAAATTCAAGATAAATAGTAATGATTATTTAAAAATTATTACGAGACTTAGATAAATGTTTTAACTGATAATAAATTATTTAAGTTAATTGTTAAGTGTTTAATGCAGAGTTTAATTGAACTTAAACTCGTGAATTGTCCGACTAGACCGTCAGGATGGCAATTTTGTGTCAGGTTCAACTCGCATGTAAAAGTTTGACTTGATCTTTAGTCTTATGTGTGTTAGGTGATAGGGTTATGTGTTATGTGTTTAAGTTATTCTATGTATATATATATATATATATATATATATATATATATATATATATATATATATATATATATATATCTTATAGTATTATATTATGATGATATTATTCTAATATTGGAGATCTATATTACTTCTGAGACCCCAGTTACGAATAAATATTTAATTTTCTTGAAATAATTTTTTTTAATATTATGGTGTTGATTTGATGTAATGTTATAGTTATGGGTAATATTTATAAATTTTGCAAAGTAAGCAAGTGGTTATATAATATTCGATTGGTCAGAGAATATTCTTTTTGTCGGGGAATATCCGTACGACGAAACAATCATTGGTGGACCCCACAACGGAATTATTGTCTGATTGAGAAAATGACAAAAATATTTTATGGAAATAACGGCGGAAGTTTTACTGTTAACTGTTGAAACACCCGGTGTTAAAAGTACAGTAATACGCGTGGTTGCATAGTAGCATACGGTATTGATTATTGATGCTTACGTGATAAGTCACTCAGTTTTGTTTTATTAGTATTATTAATGTAATAAAATAGTGTACTTTTATAAAGTTATTCTATAAATAGAATATATTATATTCTATTATGCATAGTGTTTTGCATAGTAAAATCATTTTATATAAAACAGAATACTTTTATAAAGTTATCTGTTTTATTAGACAATAATTAGAATATATTATATTTTATTATGCATAGTATTTGCATAGTTCCTGCATAGTGTTTGCATAGTAAAATCTTTTATAAAGTTATTCATTTTATTAGATTATAAATAGAATATATTATATTTTATTTGAAAGATTTTGCTTTAAATATGGACCGTCAGATTAAAGTAAATCAATCTGGACCGTTCATGAGTTAGTTACTATGCAGTCCATTTTTCTATAAATAGAAGCTCATTCATTCATTATTTCTTACGAATTGAAACTCTAGAGAGAGAAACTATAGAAAGAAAGAAGAAAAGTGTTCTGCTACTTCACTACTTCTATATCCAATACTCTTCTTTCTAAGGTAGGGAATATTATTTGTTGTACTCATAAGGGGTATTCTTTCTTTCTTATTCATGAAGTGAACTTCTGTTATTTCATTCTTTATTATTTTGTTGGAATATCCTCACATGCATGCGCTTTTACGCCGCACACAGTTCCGCCTCTTTATTATTATTCATTGGAATATCACATGCATGCGTTTTTGGCCGGACACAATTCCGCCTTTTATTGGTATTCTCATTGAAATAACTTTGCCTACATGTGAAGTACCGCATGCATGGTGATTTCTATTATTATTCCGTTCTTTATTATTCTGTTGGAACATCATGTCTGTGCTTTACGAATGACCTGGTTCCGTTACATATTATTTTATTAGAATAACCTGTCTATTCGAAGTACCGCATGCATGGTGATTTTTTTTATTATTCCATTATTTATTATACTCAGCGATAAAAGTGATGAAAAACCTTTTAAATCATAAAAGATAGTAGATTTTATTCTCTACTTGACTCTTTTAATGGTTTGCTTGTTCTGCTGCAGTTAAACTTGATGTTTGTTATATTGTATCAGTTTAACACTGTTTAAGGCTAATGATAATTTATTCTGCATTATCTTAGTCAAAATATTTCTTACTGGGCTAGTTGAGCTCACCCTTTCTTTCACTGTTCTCTTCACGAAATTATAATATAGTTGGGACGAGTCGGAGAACGGAGTGATGGTCCTAGATGGTGCATTAGTAGTCCTCACTATTCTGTGAAATAGTGTGATAATAATTGTAATGAGGACTCTTTTTGAGTTTGTATACTCTCTAGTAGACAATATTTGTATTCAAACTCACAGTTTATGTTTTGTCGTATTGTACACAACAGTTGTATTATTAAGTTATATTTGAATTTTGTACCATGTATCTGGCAACTCAAGATGGGTGATGTATACCTAATTTTGGGGGCGTCACAATAGGTATCAAAGCTTAGGGATATGATCCCTGGCTGAGATGTGAGACAAGAACAAGGAGGGGAGAGCCGGGGAATTCCTTCGCTAGTATGACCAACCTAAGTTATTTGGTATTTAATTGGTCGGTCAGAATATAGGGATAATATGTTAAATGTCAATTAACCTTTTTTTGTGGCAGTGTTTGAAAAAAGCATATGAAAATGTTGAGATAAGCAATGGAGCACAGGAGACCGTTGATTCTCCACAGATCAATAATCAGGACAATGTGGAATAGGATGGCGATAATCCTCCTATAAACAACAACACTGATCAATTGACGAACGACGGTACATTTAAGAGTTTTTTAGAATTCATGCAACATCAGACGAAGGCGGCTCCTGTTCATAATGCAGGAGGAAAAATGGCAACCACGGTTGGTCACCGCTAAGCAATTCAAGGAGCTAGGACCGCCAGAGTTTTTGGGAAAGCCAGAACCACTTAAGGCGGAGACGTGGTTAAAGTAAATCACCAAGATATTTGATGTCTTGGGATGCTCCGAGGAGTAAAAGGTTCCCTTTGCCACCTTTATGTTGCGTGAAGAGGCAGATCACCAGTGGGAATCTGTAAAACGTACCTAGCCTGACGCACTCAAGATGTCTTGGGAGAAGTACAAAGAGCTGTTCAATGACAAGTACTTTCCCAAAAGCATTCGTCACATGAAGGAGGTGTAATTTATCAAGTTGGAGCAAAACAACATGACCGTATCGAAGTACGAAGCGAAGTTTGCCGAGTTGTCCTGATTTGCGTCCCACTTGGTTGATAAGGAAGAGAGAATGACGCAGATGTTTTTAAGAGGTTTGAAGCCGGATATACGTCAATATCTTATTTCTCATAAACTATGTTTGTATTCAGATGTTGTAAATAGGGCTCAGTTAGTGAAGCGCGATAATGAGTCAACACAACCAAAAGAGGGCAGCCGGCAAAATGATAATACCGTTGATAATAGTCATCAAAGCGGTGACAATAAGCATGGAGGGAATCAACATGCCAGAAATGGTAACCACTTCGGTGGTAATCATGGTTAAAACAATAAAAATGGACATTTCAAGAAGAGGAGATTAAACAATGATGGAAAGACGTCAGCACCAACACCCGTTGTTAAGGAAGGAGAATGACCACCTATCATATGCTTCAAATGCGGAGGGGAGGGACACATCAGTCCAAACTGCGTGATGCCGTCCAAAGCATGCTATAATTGTGGAAGAGAAGGTTGCTTAGCCCGATTTTGTCGTTCACCGAAGATAAGTTCAGCTAGGATGGAGGCACCAAAGGATGTCCTAGACAAGCCAAAGCCAGTAGTTTAAGAGAGAGAATTTTTTTTTCGTGACGAAGAACCTGAATAAAATTATCACGGGTATGTTAGTCATAAACTCTTGTGAAGTCTATACCGTGTTAGATACTGGTTCTACTCACTCTTTTATTGCACCTAGTTGTGTTCAATGTTTGAAGTTAACTCCGAAGAAGTTAGAATTTGATATATCTGTTTAAACTCAGTTGGGAGAAACCTTCTTTACCTCCACTATTTATAAATCTTGTTCAAATCAACACTTTCACGTTACCTGTCAATCTTATCTCTTTGAAAATACTTGCCTTCGATGCGATTTTA
This sequence comes from Panax ginseng, assembly GCA_020205605.1. NCBI lineage: Eukaryota > Viridiplantae > Streptophyta > Magnoliopsida > Apiales > Araliaceae > Panax > Panax ginseng. Next base: position 66,195,606 of record CM035145.1, on the reverse strand, counting down.
GGAATCAATTGGTTAACTACTCATCATGCTTTTCGTAAGGTTGTTAGCTTTCATACTCCTAACCAACCTGTTATGTGAATTCAAAGTAACCAAACCACTAAAGTCAATCATTGTCATATCAAGCCATAAATAAAGAGCCCCGATCCTTTCGTTGTTGACTTTCTTGTATGGAATGCACCGAAGCCAGACTTTCTGTAGGCAACGTCGTGAATGACGGTGGCAAGTTGATAGGTATCAATGTGACGTGTTATCCAAGTCTTGGATGAAAGTCACAGTTTTGAATGATATTTCTATTGTTAATAAATTTTCTGACGTATTCTTGAAGACTTCTTAGCCTACCCCTAGAGCGTGAAATCGAATTTTGTATTGACCTCAGTACAAAACCCATTTTTAAAACCCTCAAATATTTTCTTCACCTAAAATGATCGTATAATGTGCCAAAGACGTTGGCTCGAGCTGTTGAAGATTATAATCGTACCATTCAATACCATCGTTGGAAAAAAGAACACGGTAGCTAACGCGTTGAGTAGAAGATCGTATGCGATTATAAGTGCGAATATACGAACCCACATGAAGATAACGAATATACGAGTAGAATCGAATTTAATCGATAAAGTTAAAGTCGCTCAAGCTACACACCTGGAGCTGATGAATGTAAAGAATTAAGAAGGTTCAAGAGGGCGTTATTCTAGAAGCAAGAATCGACGAAGAGAGGAAATCTCAACCCTCGATTTAATTGGCCCATTTAAAATCCTCGATCGAGTAGGAACTGTGTCTTATAGACTTGTTTTACCGCCAAGTATGTCACGTATTCATAATGTTTTTAACGTATCGATGTTACGTAAATATGTGGACGGCCTGAACCACATTATTAATTTAGAACCGGACGAGATAGCGGATGATTTAACATTTGATGAGATACGTGTTAAAATCTTGGATAAGAAGAATTGTATTCAACACTCAAAGTTTATACCTCAAGAGTTAGAATTTGAAATGAAGTCGAGGTATCCTCACCTGTTCAGCATACCAGGTACGTACGTAAATTTCGAGGGCAAAATTTCATAAGGAGGGGATATTGTGAGACCCCAGATTTTATGAATAAATATTTAATTTTCTCGAAATAATTTTTTTTAATATTATGGTGTTGATTTGATGTAATGTTATAGTTGTGGGTAATATTTACAAATTTTGCAAAGTAAGCAAGTGGTTATATAATATTCGATTGGTCGAGGAATATTCTTTTTGTCGGGGAATATCCGTACGACAATACAATCATTGGTGGACACCACAACGGAATTATTGTCTGATTGAGAAAATGACAAAAATATTTTATGGAAATAACAAATGAAAGTTTCTTGTTAATTGTTGAAACACCGGTGTTAAAAAATACGATGTCTGGCGTGGTTGCATAGTAGCACACAATATTGATTATTGATGCTTACGTGATAAGTCACTCAGTTTTGTTTAATTGGTATTATTAATGTAATAAAACATAATACTTTTATAAAGTTATTCTATAAATAGAATATATTATATTCTATTATGCATAGTGTCTGCATAATGTTTTGCATAGTAAAATCTTTTTATATAAAATAATATACTTTTATAAAGTTATCTGTTTTATTAGACAATAATTAGAATATATTATATTTTATTATGCATAGTATTTGCATAGTGCCTGCATAGTGTTTGCATAGTATAATCTTTTATAAAGTTATTCGTTTTATTAGATTATAAATAGAATATATTATATTTTATTTAAAAGATTTTTCTTTAAATATGGACCATCAGATTAAAGTAAATCAATCTGGACCGTTCATGAGTTAGTTACTATGCAGTTCATTTTTTTATAAATAGAAGCTCATTCATTCATTATTTCTTACGAATTCACTGAAACTCTAGAGAGAGAAACTATAGATAGAAAGAAGGAAAGTGTTCTACTACTTCATTACTTCTATATCCAGTACTCTTCTTTTTAAGGTAGGGAATATTATTTGTTATACTCATAAGGGGTATTCTTTCTTTCTTATTCATGAAGAGATCTTCTGTTATTCCATTCTTTATTATTCTGTTGGAATAACCTGTATACGCGGGATACCCTATACTTGATGAAATTCTTCTGTTATTTTATTCTTTATTATTCAGTTCGAATATCCTGTCTGTGCGTTTTACGCCAGATCTGGTTTCGTCTTTATTATTATTTTGTTGGAATATCCTGTCTGTGCATTTTACACCGGACCTGGTTCCGTCTTTATTAGTATTCTGTTGGAATAACCTGTCTATGCAAAGTACCGCATGCATTGTGATTTCTGTTATTATTCCGTTCTTTATTATTCTGTTGGAACATCCTGTCTATGCTTTACGCATGACCTAGTTCCGTTAATTATTATTCTGTTGGAATAACCTGTCTATGCGAAGTACCGCATGCATGGTGATTTCTTTTGTTATTACATTCTTTATCATACTCAGTTGGTTAAAACTTTGACTTCCATACTCCATGAAATTAGTGGAATATCCTTGATATTTGCGCTTCATCCAGTATCTTTTCATGGAAATATTCTTCTGGACATTCTTGAATTTTACTTTACAAAGCAGTATCTTGTTGACAATTTGGACGTTATTAGTTCCTAGATAAATTAATTCTTGAACTTGTTTTATTGAATTCTTATATCATTGTCATCATCCTCATGATTATATTTTGTTGAAAGTCATATGTGGCCTGTAGTGCATAGATGGACTTGGTATGATTATGACCAGGGATTATACGGTGTAATCATGACCGTAATGTAACAAATGATGTGAAAAAAGTCCTCATTGGCCCGTAGTACATTGTTGGACAGTTTTTGGTATGATTATGGCTATGGATTCTCTTCAGCCAAGGGTGCAAAGATGAATTGTTTTATGGCATGATCAGGACCGTTGATGAAAACATGATTATCTTTAGTCGTAGTGCATGGATAATTCGTGGTCGTGATACTAAAGAATATCCTTGGCCGTAGTACAGGTGTGATTCGATGATGTGGATTATTTATTAAGCCGAGTCTCAGCGATAAAAGTGATGAAAAACCTTTTAAATCATAAAAGATAGTAGATCTTATTCTCTACTTGACTCTTTTAATGGATTTCTTGTTCCGCTGCAGTTAAACTTGATGTTTGTTATATTGTATCAGTTTAACACTGTTTAAGGCTAATGATAATTTATTCTGCATTATCTTAGTCATGATATTTCTTACTGGGCTAGTTGAGCTCACCCTTTCTTTCACTGTTCTCTTCAGGAAATTAGAATATAGTTGGGACGAGTCGGAGAACGGAGTGATGGTCCTAGATGGTGCATTAGTAGTCCTCACTATTCTGTGAAATAGTGTGATAATAATTGTAATGAAGACTCCTTTTGAGTTTGTATACTCTCTAGTAGACAATATTTGTATTCAAACTCACAGTTTATGTTTTGTCGTATTGTACACGACAGTTGTATTATTAAGTTATATTTGAATTATGTACTATGTATCTGGCAACTCAAGATGGGTGATGTATACCTAATTTTGGGGGCGTTACAATTAGTATCAAAGCTTAGGGATATGATCCCTGGATGAGATGTGAGATAAGAACTAGGAGGAGAGAGACGGGGAATTCCTTCGCTAGTATGACCAACCTAAGTTATTTGGTATTTAATTGGTCGGTCAGAATATAGGGATAATATGTTAAATGTCAATTAACCTTTGTTTTGTGGCAATATTTAAAAATGGCATCTGAAAATGTTGAGATAAGCAATAGAGCTCAGGAGACTGTTGATTCTCCACAGATCAATAATCAGGACAATGTGGAACAGGATGGCGATAATCCTCCTATAAACAACAACACTGATCAATTGACGAACGACGGTACGTTTAAGAGTTTTTTAGAATTCATGCAACATCAGATGAAGGCGGCTCCTGTTCATAATCCAGGAGGAAACAATGGCAACCCACGGTTGGTCACCGCTAAGCAATTCAAGGAGCTAGGACCACCGGAGTTTTTGGGAAAGCCAGAACCACTTAAGGCGGAGACGTGGTTAAAGTAGATCACCAAGATATTTGATGTCTTGGGATGCTCCGAGGAGTAAAAGGTTCCTTTTTCCACCTTTATGTTGCGTGAAGAGGCAGATCACTAGTGGGAATCTGTAAAACGTACCTAGCCTGACGCACTCAATATGTCTTGGGAGAAGTACCAAGAGCTGTTCAATGACAAGTACTTTCCCAAAAGCATTCGTCACATGAAGGAGGTGTAATTTATCAAGTTGGAGCAAAACAACATGACCGTATCGCAGTACGAAGTGAAGTTTGCCGAGTTGTCCCGATTTGCGTCCCACTTGGTTGATAATGAAGAGAGAATGACGCAGATGTTTTTAAGAGGTTTGAAGACGGAGATACGTCAATATCTTATTTTTCATAAACTGTGTTTGTATTCAGATGTTGTAAATAGGGCTCAGTTAGTGAAGCGCGATAACGAGTCAATGCAACTAAAAGAGAGCAGCCGGCAAAATGATAATACCGTTGATAACAGTCATCAAAGCGGTGACAATAAGCACGGAGGGAATCAAAGATGAATTGTTTTATGGCATGATCAGGACCGTTGATGAAAACATGATTATCATTAGTCGTAGTGCATGGATAATTTGTGGTCGTGATACTAAAGAATATCCTTGGCCGTAGTACAGGGGTGATTCGATGATGTGGATTATTTATTAAGCTGAGTCTCAGCGATAAAAGTGATGAAAAACCTTTTAAATCATAAAAGATAGTAGATTTTATTCTCTACTTGACTCTTTTAATGGATTTCTTGTTCATTGCAGCTTAAACTTGATGTTTGTTATATTGTATCGGTTTAACACTTAGTTAAGGCTAATGATAATTTATTACGCATTATCTTAGTCATGATATTTCTTACTGGGCTAGTTGAGCTCACCCTTTCTTTCACTGTTCTCTTCAGGAAATGAGAATATAGCTGGGACGAGTCGGGAAACGGAGTGATGGTCCTAGATGGTGCATTAGTAGTCCTCACTATTCTTTGAAATAGTGTGATAATAATTGTAATGAGGACTCCTTTTGAGTTTGTATACTCTCTAGTAGACAATATTTGTATTCAAACTCACATTTTATGTTTTGTCGTATTGTACACGATAGTTGTATTATTAAGTTGTATTTGAATTCTGTACCATGTATTTGGCAACTCAAGAAGGGTGATGTATACCTAATTTTGGGGGCGTCACATTACTAATATTAGGTCTTCGGATAAAGCGTTATAAATTGTGTTACGATAATTAACGGTTCAGGCAAGTTTTTTGTACTTAACTCTGCTAAGAGTTGTTTTATTCGGATAAGCTTATGGTTAATCATTACTGGTTGCCATGAATTGTACTTTGTACATATTGCATGTATAAGTCAGGTATAAAAGTCTGATCACCTTCATTACCAGTTGGTTCAGATATATTTGTTCATGTATAATACTTGTTCAATCATAAATTTGTTCCTGCTAGTTCACAATTATATTGTTGAATTATAGCCAGCTTATTATTCTGACTCTTTCAATCACGATATATCATTATATTATTGAACTTAAACTTGCTGGGCAATCCTTATGCTCACCCTTGCTATATCATGATAAACATTACAGATTAAGACGAACACGTCGGATACTAGGAAAGGTCAAAGACGGTTCCAGCTTAAATTAATGTGCGCAATTAGTTTTGTAATAGTGTAGTTTGATAATAATTTTATATGTTAGATAGTTATGAATTGTGTATTAAGTTAAGGTTACTCGACCTTGGAAAATAGTGTGTAATGTATTGTATAAACAATTTATGTTTATATCTTCCGCAAAAATAGTAATAGTGTTAGAATGATCGAACCGGATCCGCGGTGATTCGGGACCTCGGATTCGGGGCCCTCACATTGACAACTCTTTCTGATAGAGATACTGCTCTGATTGAGGAAGATGATGCTCTAGCTCACAGGGGTACCACTGTTGTTGAGCGGGATGAGGCTCAATCATCTAGGGATGTATCTGTTGTTGAGCATGATGATGCTCTAGCTACTCGATATGCTGTCACTATAGATAGTATTGCATTGAGATCTCACACTGCTGACATTATTGTAGAGATGAGTGCATTTATTGTTGAGCACAGTAGCACCATGCAGATGGCCATAGATCTATTGGCTCATGTGGATTCCCTTGGGCAGGAGCTCATAGAGTTACCTCCATCTTCTAAGAGAGATGTCATGTTAGTTTTTGGCTCACTTATCCACTTGTTTGTAGATTAGCTTTAATTTTCCTGCATAGACTAGGTTAGACATTTTTGCCATGTACAGGATACATTGTGTATATCAAACAGTATCATATGGCAAGGAAATATGTTTTGATTCACTTCCCTTTTAGATATGCCTTGTTACTTGCTTGAAGTTGTCTGTTTCTTCAGGGCTTGTGATCTTGATGTATTCTGAACTCCTCCATGATGGATGGACATTGAGATGTCTCAGGATCTTTCAGAATGGATCGTTCATCTTTATATTCCCCTACCCTTTGGTGTCTTGGGACTGGTTTCTGAATGTGGTTATGGAGAGGATTGTGGCTTTCCTCTCTGAGGTTAACCACACCACAGATGGTTGTAGGTACTCCTTTGTATTGGGGAGCCTAGGTAGTTCCATCTCTTATGGATTGGTGTTTCTCTTTGAGGATTCAACCGCGGCTTAGATGGTCGCTGGTTTTTCTCCTATTTGTGTGGGGAGACCAGGTAGTTCCATCCCTGTTGTCTAAGCCGATGAAGTGTGATGTAACCACCCCACTGATGGTCATTGATGTATACCCGTGTCTTAGGGATATCAAGTAGTTCCATCTCTTATGGTTTGGTTTGAAAGTTTAAAGGATGATCCCAGTACCATTGATAAGGTTTTGTGTTTTTGGTATGGGTAAGACCACACCGTGAATGGTTGCCTACGTACTCCCATTGATGAGGGGGAGATCAGGTCTGCATAGTTCCGACCTAGCGTGAAAAGGTTAAAAGTTGTAGGTGGTAAAGAGGGTGTAGAGAGATTTTGTTTTTTCTGTAGTTAGACCGGACCATAAAAATGGTTGCCTACGTACTCCCGTGTATTGGGGAGATCAGGTCTGCGTAGTTCGTCCTTGATGGGACGAACTGAAGTTGTGAGGAAGTGTTTTATCCCTGGTGGGACAAACTGAAGGAGTGAAAGATTTTGTTCCTGGTGGCACAAACTAAAGTTGTGAGGAAGTGTTTTATCCATTGTGGGACAAACTGAAGGAGTGAAAGGTTTTATTCCTAGCGGGCAAACTGAAGTTGTGAAAGGTTTTATCCATGGTGGGACAAACTGAAGTGGTGAGGATTTAATGTAGTGAGAAAGGTTTTAAAAACCTGAATTGACTGATGGATCTGGTGATCCAGAACTATGATGTTGGTTTGCAGGTAACTTCAGATATAGTATCCTTTCACGGTGTCCATGTTAATGAGTTAGGGAAATTCCTCGCCATTCATCTCTTGTAATCTGTGGGCTCCTCTTGTCAATACCTCCTTGACAAAAAATGGGCCTTCCCAGTTTGGGGTGAATTTTCCTTTAGATTGATCTTGGTTGTCAAGAACCTTCTTCAAGACCAAGTCATGTTCTCTGAATTACCATAGCCGGACTTTCTTGTTGTAGGATCGAGTGAGCCTCTGTTGGTATAACTGACCATGTAAGATGGTTGCGACCCTCCTTATATCTATATTGGTGGTATCGATTTTGTAACCATTGGTCTTCTCCAGCTGAGCATTTATCAAAACTATGAGGGATTCCATTTCCACCTCTATGGGGAGCACTACTTCCATTCCATAGGTTAATGAGTAGGGGGTTACCCCAGTGGAAGTGCGCATTGATATTCTGTACGCTAATAGAGTCAATGGCAACAAGTCAGGCCATCCTTTGTGATTAGCAGACATCTTTTGCATGATCTTTTTGACATTCTTATTAGTCGCTTCAACAACACCATTCATCTTTGGACGATAGATGACAGAGTTGAGATTTGTGATGGTACAACTACAAGAATTATTGGATAAGAAGTACATTCAACCGAGCGTATCACCGTGGGGAGCACCGGTGTTATTTGTGAAGAAAAAGGATGGGATGATGCGACTCTACATTGACTACAGAGAACTGAATAAGGTCGAGATTAAGAATAGATATCCATTACCGAGGATTGACGACCTAATTGATCAATTGAAGGGAGCGAGATACTTTTCTAAGATAGACTTGAGGAGTTGTTATCATCAACTGTAGGTGAGGCCAGAGGATGTACTGAAGACAACATTCAGAACACGATATGGTCACTACAAATTTTTGGTAATGTCATTTGGTCTAACGAATGCTCCTGCAGCATTTATGGGCTTAATAAATGGAGTGTTCAAGCCATTTTTGGATAAATTCGTAGTGGTATTTATAGATGATATTTTGGTATATTCAAAAACAAAGGAAGAACATGAAGAGTATTTGAAGTTAACGTTGGAAGCTTTAAGAAGAGAGAAGTTATATGCCAAGTTTTTGACATGCGAATTTTGGATCGAGCAGGTACAATTTCTTGGACATGTGATTGATAAAGACGGAATTTCGGTAGATCCATCCAAAGTCGAAGTCGTGATAAACTGGGATCAGCCGAGAACACCGTCGAAAGTACAAAGTTTTCTTGGATTGGCAGGATATTATAGAAGATTCATTCAAGACTTTTCCAAGATCGCAACTCTGTTAACGAATTTAACTCGAAAAGCTGTGAAATTTGTTTGGACGTAGAAGTGTGAGGAAAGCTTTCAAGAATTGAAGAAGAGGTTAAGTACAACACCTGTGTTGTCTCTTCCGGATGATACAAGAAATTGTGTTTTTTATAGTGATGCATCGCATAAAGGACTTGGTTGTGTGCTTATGCAAAATTGCAGAGTCATTGCGTATGTGTCACGACAATTGAAGGATTATGAGAAGGGGTATCCGACCCACGACTTGGAGTTAGCTGCAGTAGTTTTTTCTGTGAAAATATAGAGGCACTATCTCTATGGGAAGAACTGTGAAATATATACAGACCACAAGAGTCTGAAATATATTTTTACACAGAAGGACTTGAATATGCGCCATAGAAGGTGGTTGGAGTTAATTAAGGACTATGATTGTGAGATTTTATTCCATCCGGGTAAGGAAAATGTGGTTGCCGACGCCTTAAGTAGAAAGGGTCAGGAGAAATTGATGATGTTAACCGCTTAGGAGGAGCTAATTTCAGAAATGGAGAAATTGGAGTTAGAAGTAAAGTATCCTATGGAAATTGATGAGAAGTTATTTCAGATGCAATCTGGTACAACCCTACTAGATGAAGTTAAGGAGGTTCAACTTCAGGACGAAGAATGTAAAAAGGTGTAAAAAAAGATATTCGAGGAACCGAACCGAGATTCAAGATGGACAAGGAAGGAATACTGAAATTTGAGAACCGAATTTGGAAGACATTTTGAACGAGGCTCATAGCTCACGATATTTGATTCACCCTGGTAGTACCAAGATGTACCAAGATCTTAGGTAGCATTTCTGGTGGCCAAATTTGAAACGAGATGTTGCAGAGTGTGTTGCTAAATGTCTAACCTGTCAAAAAGTGAAAGCAGAACAACAGAGGCCGAGTGGGTTGCTACAACCGTTGGAGATCCCATAATGGAAATGGGAACATATTACGATGGAATTCGTGGTTGGCCTTCCGACAACTTAGAAAGGCTATGACGCAGCATGGGTTATCGTTGACCGATTGACGAAATCCGCACACTTCCTTCCGATCAAAATCAGATTCAACTTAGACCAGTTGGCAAGGTTATATGTAAAATAGATTGTTTCGAGGCACGGAGTGCCTGTGTCAATTTTTTCCCATAGGGATCCGCACTTTACATCGAACTTCTGGAAACGTCTACAGTAATGTATGGGTACGCAATTGCGAATGAGTAAAGCATATCACCCTCAGACAGATGGGCAGAGTGAAAGAACGATTCAGACATTAAAAAATATGTTAAGAGCTTGTGTAATGGACTTTAAAGGAAATTGAGATGATCACCTACCACTCGTAGAGTTCGGCTACGACAACAGTTACCAAGCTAGTATTGTCATGCCGCCTTATGAAGCGTTATACGGCAGAAAGTGCAGAACTCTGCTTTATTGGGATGAAGTTGGCGAGAGACAATTACTAGGCCCAGAATTGGTACAACAGATATCAAAGATAATTAAAGTGATCCGAACAAGACTGGTAGCAGCTCAAGATAGGTAAAAGAAATACGCCGATCCACACCGTAAAAATGTTGAGTTTGAATTGGGTAGTTATATGTTCTTGAAGGTCTCTCCGTGGAAGGGAAAGATCAGGTTCAGAAAGAAAGGGAAATTATGCCCAAGATTCATTGGACCCTTTGAGGTACTGCGAAGGATCGGAGAAGTTGCGTATGAGGTAGCCTTACATCCAGCACTCGAGAATGTCCACAATATTTTCCATGTTTCGGTTTTACGACCCTACAAACTCGATTACAAGCACGTTATTGAATATAAAACCCTTCATTTTGAGAAAGACTTATCCTATGAAAAAATTCCTGTTCAAATTATTGATCGGAAAGAGCAAGTACTAGAAAAAAAATAATACCTTCTGTTAAGGTAATTTGGAGGAACCACAACGCTGAAGAGGCTACGTGGGAACTCGAAGAGAATATGATGAAGAATTACCCTCATTTATTTACTTAAATTATGTATGTTTATTACGGGGACAAAATCTTTGTAAGGGGAGAGATCAGAATTCGGTCGAATTGATTGAGTTGTGATTTTTAGGACAAAATCCTTTTAAGGGGGGAAAGTTGTGACGAACGAGATTTTGTAATTTAAATTTAATATTTATTGAATTAAATAAATATTCTCGATGATTTAATTATTGGATTAAATAATTAATTTGATGCATTGTGGTAGATTAATTTAATTATATGTGTTATATTTATTAAATTAATGTGGAGAATTTTTATTATTCAAAGTATGTACTTATGTGAGCTTATTGAATTAAATTAAATATTTAAGAAGCATAATGTTATTTTAATTAAATTAATAATTAATTAGAGAATTAATTATTTGACATAATTAATAAATGAGAAAATTAATTTTATGACTATGTGAATTAATGAGAAATTATTATATTTTATTTAAATTAAATTAAACGAGATATTTGATTATTGTGTAATTGGGAGTGACCTTATTAAACTATAGTATAAGGATTAATGAAATTAAATGGGTTTGAGTTTTTAAGAGTGGCCAAACAAGGCCTCAAGAGAAGTTGAGAGCAGTTAACCACGTAGGGGTTAACTGACCTCAACGTTATTGGTTATAATAAGTGCGCCTTCATCAGTTTTCATTATTATGTATATTATTTAGAAACAAAAACCTGAGAGTCAGAGAATTCAGAGAGAGTTAGAGGAATTTGTGATATTGAAGAATCAGAAGGATTGCTTGAGAGTAATCTCTTCAACCCAGTTTTATTTACGTCATTAGAGTTTTCATGAAAATGGCTTTAAGTTTTGTTAAAACTTCTGTAATTGGAAAATGGTAGTGATTATGTGTTGTATATGTTGTGACGCCCCCAAAATTAGGTATACATCACCCATCTTGAGTCGCCAAATACATGGTACAAAATTCAAATACAACTTAATAATACAATTGTCGTGTACGATATAACAAAACATAAACTGTGAGTTTGAATACAAATATTGTCTACTAGAGAGTATACAAACTCAAAAGGAGTCCTTATTACAATTATTATCACACTATATCACAGAATAGTGAGAACTACTAATGCACCATCTAGGACCATCACTCCGTTCCCCGACTCGTCCTAGCTATATTCTCATTTCCTGAAGAGAACAGTTAAAGAAAGGGTGAGCTCAACTAGCACAGTAAGAAATATTATGACTAAGATAATGCAGAATAAATTATCATTAGCCTTAAACAGTGTTAAACTGATACAATATAACAAACATCAAGTTTAACTCTGCAGCTGAACAAGCAATCCATTAAAAGAGTCAAGTAGAGCATAAAATCGCTATCTTTTATGATTTAAAAGGTTTTTCATCACTTTTATCATTTGAGACTCGACAATAAATAATCCACATCATTGAATCACCCCCGCACTCTGACCAAGGATATTACAGTAGTATCACGACCACAATTATCCATGCGAAGACGGGCCAAGAATATTTGTGTATTAATTAATGGTAATGATCATGCCAACAATCGTCCCATCAATGCACTATGGGCCAATGAGGACTTTTACCACATCATTTGTAACATTACTTAAGCCATGATTACACCCGGATAATCCCCTCGGTCATAATCATACCAAGTCCATCTATGTACTACAAAAGCCACAAATGACTTTCAATAAAATATAAACATGAGGTCGATGACAATGATATAAGAATTAAATAAAACAAGTTCAAGAATTAATTTATCCGAGAAACAATAACGCCAACCAAATCACAACATGATATCGCTTTGTAGAGTAAAATTCAAGAATGCTCGTAAGAATATTTCCATGAAAAGATCTTTGGATGAAGCGCAAATATCAAGGATATTTCACTAATTTCATGGAGTATAGAAGTCAAAGTTTTAACCAACAGAGTATAATAAAGAATGGAATGACAAAAGAAATCACCATGCATGCGATAGACCACACACGCAGGTTTATTCCAACAGAATAATAAATAACAGAACCAGGTCCGGCGTAAAACGCACAGACAAGATATTCCAACACAATAATAAAGAATGGAACTAGGTTCGACGTAAAATGCACAGACAGGATATTCCAACAGAATAATAAAGACTGGAACCAGGTCCGGCGTAAAATGCACACACAGGATATTCCAACAGAATAATAAAGACTGGAATAACAGAAGAATTTCACCAAGTATAGGGTAGCCCGCGTATACAGGTTATTCGAACAGAATAATAAATAATGGAATAATAGAAGTTCTCTTCGTGAATACAAAAGAAATAACACCCCTTACATTAGTAGGAGATTGAATACTGCAGTAGTGTAGTAACATAATACTCTTCTTATTTCTCTCTTATTCTCTCTATACATTCTATCTCTATAGCTTGAATGAATTCGTGAAAAATAATGAAGAACTAGGCCTCTATTTATAGAAGATTTCTAGCTTAGCACTTGCAATGTGAAAAGGCAAGCGGCTTGACGACTGGTGATGTGAAAAGAAAAGTGGTTTGACGCCTGTAATGTAAAACACCAAGTGGTTTGACGCCTAAAATGTGAAATACCAAGTGGTTTGACGCCTGTAATATGAAACGACAATTAGTTCGACGCCTGTAATATGAAACGGCAAGTGGTTTGACGTCGGGTAAAGGTAATTACTATTGGCGAAAGAGACTCTTAGATGATGACATATGGGCCCCCATAGAATAACCAAATTTACCACAAACATCTCATAATAGACTCTTTATATACATCAATGATTGAATAAATATTACCACAAATCATTTTATTTTTAATCAACACATATTTAATCTTTCAACAATTATTAATCATTAATATTATAAATTGTCGTCTCAATTATTCATTTAATAATATAACATATTATACAGATGATAATGTGACAATAATTGAATCAATAATATAAGAGATATGATGCATCAATTACTGTAGCAATAATTGAGTATAACTAAGTGACTTCTCACGTAAGCATCAATAATCAATACCGTGGGCTACTATGCAACCACGCGTATTACTGTACTTTTACTACCGGGTAGTTCAACAGTTTTAACGATAACACCTCCACCGTTATTTTTATAGAAAGATAATTTTGTCGTTTTCTAACTACAACAATACTTTCGTTGTGGGGTCCACCAATGATTATGTCGTCGTACGAATATTCCATGACAAAAAGAATATTCCCCGACCAATCGAATATTATATAACCACTTGCTTACTTTGCAAAATTTGTAAATATTACCCACAACTATAACATTATATCAAATCAACACCATAATATTCAAAAATATAATTCGAGAAAATTATTCTTTATTCATAAAAGTTGGGGTCTTACAACCTCCCCTTCTTATAAAATTTTATCCTCGAAATTAGGGTAGATACCTGGTATGTCGAAGAGATGAGGATACCTTGACTTTATCTTAGATTCTAACTCCCAAGTCATTTCCTCCACATCATGGTTTCTTTACAAAACTTTGACTTGAGGTATAACCTTGGAGTGTAGAACATGATCCTTCTTATCCAAGATTTTAATAGGTTACTCTTCATACGTTAAATCTTCCTCTATCTCGTCTGGTTCTAACTCAATAATGTGGTTTGGGTCTTTCACATATTCACGTAACATAGATATGTGAAAAACATTATGAACAAGAGACATACTTGGCGGTAAGGCGAGTCTAAAGGCCACAGTTCCCACGCACTCAAGAATTAAAAATGGGCCAATGAACCGAGGATTGAGCTTTCCTCTCTTTCCAAATCTCATAACTCCTTTCCATGGAGCAACACATAACAACACATGATCTCCAATATCGAATTCTACGTCCTTTCGATGAAGATCAGCATAACTATTTTGTCGATCTTCTGAAGTTTTTATACGTTATCGGATCGTTTGAATCTTTTCTGTAGTCATACCAACTCCGGTCCCAATAACGTTGCTTCACCCACCTCATCCCAGCATACTGGAGAACGACTGTAATATGAAACACCAAGTGGTTTGACGCCTATAATGTGAAACGACAATTGGTTCGACGCCTGTAATATGAAAAGGCAAGTGGTTTGACGTCTGGTAAAGGTAATTACTATTGGCAAAAGGACTCTTAGATGATGACATATGGGCCCCCATAGAATAACCAAATTTACCACAAACGTCTCATAATAGACTCTTTATATACATCAAGGATTGAATAAATATTACCACAAATCATTTTATTTTTAATCAACACATATTTAATCTTTCAACAATTATTAATCATTAATATTATTACTTGTCGTCTCAATTATTGATTTAATAATATAACATATTATACAGATGATACTGTGACAATAATTGAATCAATAATATAAGAGATATGATGCATCAATTACTGTAGCAATAATTGAGTATAACTGAGTGACTTCTCACGTAAGTAGCAATAATCAATACCGTGTGCTACTATGCAACCACGCATATTATTGTACTTTTACTACCGGGTAGTTCAACAGTTTTAACGGTAACACCTCCGCCGTTATTTTTATAGAAAGATAATTTTGTTGTTTTCTAACTACAACAATACTTCCGTTGTGGTGTCCACCAATGATTGTGCCGTCGTACAAATATTCCCTGACAAAAAGAATATTCCCCGACCAATCGAATATTATATAACCACTTGTTTACTTTGTAAAATTTGTAAATCTTACCCACAACTATAACATTATATCAAATCAACACCATAATATTCAAAAATATAATTCGAGAAAATTATTCTTTATTCATAAAAGTTTGGGTCTTACATATGTGGTAAGATGTTATTATAACATGTGTTACTGTATATTGTATATTTCCATATCATCAGTTTCATAAAAATTATGTCGTACGTTGTTCTTCAAAAATTATAGAGTATGAAAATATGGCCATATGGCCTTACATACCAAATTTAACACGATAATCATAAGTGGTATCATAAATTTACACTTGTATATAATTATGCATGTTAAAACGAAGGAATCAAACTCCAAATGAACGGATTCAGTGTTATAATGAACCTGTACTATAGATTTTCATGTTTTGTATTGAAAACTTTCAAGAAAATCAAGAACAGTAAATTATATGTTTTGATTCTACAAAATTATGTATTTTAACATGTTAAAATCATGCTAGAAGGGTTGAGTAGTAGTTATATGTGTATTACAATGTTTGAGTATGTCTAAATTCATGTAAAAATAAATTAATTGGAAGTTATGGTCATATTCTGTGTTCTTCACAGAACGTATAATTTAACTTGTGAGAGATTTTTTGGCCTAATTTGGCCTTGTTATGTTCATGAACTATGAAACTCGAGTCAGGGTAACTTATTTCTTCTACGGTCATTACCAAACTAAATTACCCCGCCCCGGTGGGCAAAAATAAAAATAAAAATAAATAAATATTCAATGAAAAGTATTATTAAAATATTTATAAAATAAATTAAATATTTTAATTGAGATATTTATGGAATAAAATAAATATTCGATGGAAATTATTATTAAAATATTTATCTAATAAAATAAATATTTTAGTTGAAATATTTATGGAATAAAATAAATATTTGATGGAAATTATTATGAAATAATTTATTCGAGTGTAATAATAGTAAGAGAATGAAAATATTCTAATTTAATTAAGTAATTAAATTAGAAGGGTAATGATTTGTTAAATAAAGTGGAGTTTATATTAAATAATTAAGTGAAAATGTAACTAATTAATGTTGTGAATACATATGGTATGTGCGTAGGATTTGTGGTGAACGGAAGTAGTAATCGTTTAGCCTACGTACGAGGAAAGTTTCCTAACCCTACTTGTTATCGGTATTCAAGTTTATAAACTTACATCGAGCAAATTGTTGTTATTATTAATCAAGTTTAATTTGTTATATTAAAGATTTTTAATCTTTTCAAAGTATGATTCTGTTATACAATACTTATTCTATTGTATACCTCTTGAGATTGTTATTCGATTTAAATATTAGTTATTGTTGAACCTTGTTAGACTAGCGAACCCTTATTGATTCGACTAGTCCATAGTTGATGACCGTTCTTTATTTCAGAACCCTTATTAATTTATCCAAACCAAACTTCCTTTGGTGCGGACTATAATGTCAAACTGAGATGAACAACCCTATATAAGGATTACTTATGCGTTAGCATTAAGATATTGTGCGCAATATGGTACTAAGGGTTGATCCCCCTAAGTATGAGTAGAAGAGTCCATAGTCTTATGACTGTTAAAAGTTTCAAGTATAACCCTTGATAACCTAGGACGTAGTTCAAGGTCTTATGACCCTCAGAAGTTCTTTTGATTCTTGTTAATCATTCTTGATTCAAAAGCCAAGTTTTCTTATTTCAGAAGTCATTGATTCATTCACATATTATTATTTTATTGTTATATTATTATACTTGTGGTCTATTGTGCTCACTCTTGCGTAATAATAACTTTACAGTTAAGAACGAAAGGTCCGACGAGCCTTCTACTAGTAAAGGCAAGGGCAAAGTTAACAAGTGATGAAGACTTGTTGTTTATTTGTTATGTTATGTTTCAGACTTATGTTTAAGTTGTGTAAGACTTAATATTTATTTATGTTTCCGCATTTGAGATTTAAGGTTAATATAACCTGGGATTGATGTATTTATTTTTAGATGTTGTAACTCCATAAGGAGAGGATTTATTTATATCTATTTATGGTATTTCATTTATTATGGGTAGATAGATAAATGATGTTTGGACAGTGAACACCAAATCCTGAGGAAATTGAAGTACCCGGATTTGGGGGTGTCAAAGGTTGGTATCAGAGCCGTAGGTTATGAACCTTAGGTCGGGGGAACGACCTTAGGTAGTAGCCTTATAGTAAGAATATGGTGATGGAAAACTCTTATCGAGTTCTACGAAATGAATTTCTTAATTTATTGATGATAATAAAAGACTTTATGTGTTTATGTGTTAAATTATGTGCTCACTAGTTCGACTTAGTAACTAAAACTTGAAACTGTGTTGTCAGGATGTCGGATGTTGGAGGAGCTAGTCGACCTGGGGAGGAGGAACCCCGAGTACCTACAGAGGAGGAACCCCGAGACATTCATGTCGTCAGGGAGCAGTTGGTACAGAGAGAGCCATCTCCATTGATCACTGTTGTTGGTTAGGAGCATGAGCCTGAGACTGATCCAGAGGAGGATCCTGAAGAGCAAGAGGAAGAAGAGGAGTTCCCACCGAACTCCATTGATGCTGAGATGTACGACGAGTTATATGACCGTAACGTAAAGTTACGTGACATTGTCCAGGATCTGACTGAGCGGGCGATTATTCAGTAGATTACCGTCGAGCAGAAGGATAGAGAGGTTATGACTCTCCACACACGTCTAGGAAACGTGGAGTGGGATTTGGTTCACGAGAATGGTCAAACTAACCGAAGAAATAGAGAAGTTGAAGAAGGATTGAAAGAGAGCTCAGAAAGACTGATCATAGCAGAGGAGGGCTAGGTAAGAGAATCACATCGTGCTGATCTTGCAGAGGAGGATTGTCGTGCGAGGAAGGCTAAGCTTGGGGAGACGTACTCTACACATCAAAATGAAATGGATGAGGCTTAGGATCGAGTTGTAAGATACCCAATCCAGTTCAAAGGACTACCATTGTATACGCTAGATCGCCGGACGATGTCCCGCATCATGGAAGAGGAACGTAGCAAGGCTATTCAGTGCCTTAACAGGCAGTGATAGGATTAGTTTAATTATGTGAACAACTTATCTGGTATTTAGATGTAAATTCTGATGTGTTTATAAACAAAGGAATATTTTAATGTTTTTAAATCCTGTAGATTCTTTATCTCGGGATAGTTGATGTAAATAACAGTGATGCTGTCGTTTGATGTTAAAACTTTCTATTTGAATAAAATATCAGAGTTTATTGAGATAATGTGTTAAGTGATTATGTTTAAATGTTTTAGTTAAGCCTTAAATATTTAAAGGAATGAATAAAGACCTAATAAGCGTATATTCTTATCAGAAACATGTCGCCGAGAAGACGACCAAATCGTCGACCAGCCTAGGAAGGGTCAACGAATAACAACAACAACAACAACAACAACGCCAATGCTGACCCCGTTCAAGTTGGTGAACTTACTGGCTGGAGCAATTAACAATCAACCCCAAGCTCCACTAAATACAACGTTCAAGGATTTCAAGGAGGTCAGACCGCTAGAGTTTAAAGGCTCCATGAACCTGATAGAGGCTCAAACTTAGGTTACGGAGATGGAAAAAGTTTTTGACGTCGCCAAAGTCAGAGAGGACCAGAAAACCACCTACGCGATGTTCATGCTGAAATCCGAAGCCAGTTATTGGTGGCAAACAAATAAGGTCCGGGGAGGTGAAGGTGTGATTACCTGGGAGAGGTTCAAGGAGATGTTTTTCGAGATGTATTTTTGACCAAATCATGAGAACTAAATGGAGGTCCGGGCTTAGAGTTGAAACAGGAAATATGTCGATGCAGTTATGCGGTAAAATTCAATGAGTTGGCTAGGTTCGCCCCGTATCAAGTACACACGGATGAGAGAAAAGTAAGAAGGTTTGAACAAGGACTGAAGCCCTGGTTATATAGCAAAGTAACAATGTTTCAGCTAAACACTTTTGCCGGAGTACTGGAAAAGGCCATCCTCGCTGAAGGTGGGAGTGATGCGGTGACCAAGTACAATCAGGATCAGAAGAAGAAGAAGAGTGAAAATGAGGGAAATAACAAAGCCAGTGGCAACAACACGGGAGGAAGTATCAATCAGAAAAGGAGGTGGACTGATAACTCGTCAACTGAAAATC
Organism: Panax ginseng; assembly: GCA_020205605.1. Taxonomy (NCBI): domain Eukaryota; kingdom Viridiplantae; phylum Streptophyta; class Magnoliopsida; order Apiales; family Araliaceae; genus Panax; species Panax ginseng. The sequence goes on along the minus strand of CM035145.1, from coordinate 66,176,004 downwards.
AGCAAGGAGGTCAGAAGAAGAGGATCGAAGTGTGCCCGACCTGCGAGAAAGCTCATCTGGGAGTTTGAATGAAGGGAAAACGAGTGTGTTACAATTGTGGTCAAGAAGGCCACATAGCACCTAACTGTCCTAACCCAAAGAAGGGTGCCTGCTTCACTTGTGGCTCAAAGGATCATCTGGTAAGAGACTGTCATAAGAAGGGATCTAGAGGGGCAGGATCAGGAAGAAATAGGGGAAACAGCGATGGAAGTGCTCTGACTATCACAGGACCAACCGAAACCAACCGACCGATCGCCAAGACATTCAACATGACAGTGCAGGATGCTGTGCAGTCTCGTGATGTGGTGTCAGGTATCATTCCTGTAAGACCCCAACTTTTTAATGAATAAAATCAAATTTCCTCTATTTATTATTTTGAATAATAAAGTGTTAATTTGATATAATACTTTGGTTATGGGTGAAATGTGAAAATTTTGCAAAATAAGCAAGTGGTTATAAAGTATTCATTTTTTCGGGGAATATTCATTTGGTCGTGGAATATTCTTTATGTCAGGGAATATTCGTACGACGACGGAGCCATTTGTGGGCCCCATAACGGATAACTGTCGGATGAAGAAGATGACAAGTTTAAGTTTTTATAAATAAAGGCGTAATGGTTACCGTTAACACTATTGGAATACCTGGTGGTTAAAATACAGTAATACGCGTTGTTGCACAGTAGCACACGGTATTGCACAGTATTTTTGAAATTATTGATTTTTACGTAAGAAGTCAATACTCAATAATTGTTACAGTAATTACTGTTCAATATTTTATTTTATTGGTTCAATAATTGATGCTTTGATATTTTATATTATTGTTGTTTCAATAAATGTCACTGCGCAATATCTCCATTATCAGATCAATAATTCATATTATTTGAATAATAATATTAGATAGCATTATTGGCAATGTCTAAGGAAGTTCTGTCTAGGAAAGGGGTTAGGTCACCTAATTGCGCGCCAATAAGGAGAGATCCTTATCGGAAAGCCCCCTCTTTCCTGAGAACGACCTAGTTGTCATATTTGTGATTCGGTAATATTATTTGTGAATAATTAGTTATTGATTTATATGATAAGGAAATATTTATTTTATGTGGATATAAATGATGGATATATTTATTTTATGTGGTTATAAATGAAGGAATTAATGCTGAGGTATTTTATCAGTATTTTGTCGGAATGGAGGTTTTGAAAATCGTCCGTATATGGATTTCGGTCATTTTTCGTTTGGAATTTGAAAAAACTTATACTTACAAAGAAAGCACATGAGATTCGAATTTTTCTAATAAAAAGGCTATTTATTATGAATTGTTGAAGTTTCGGAAAATAAAATGTTTTTATTAAAAATATATTGGGCCCCAGTTTTGGTTGGTGAGTAATGAAATGTGCTGGAATTTATTTTCAGAAGTGGTGGGCTTGAATAGTAGCAAGTAAAGCCATCAGGTAGCAGGTTAGTCTGCTATGGTGTTCTAAGCATTTTCCTATAAATAGGGTGCTTAGTTAGAATTGAAAATCACACCAGAAACAAGTTTTCACTCTTTCTCTCTCTATATTATCGAGCGTATTTTGTGAAAATTTAGATACTTTATGAGTTGCTATTCATCAGTGCAAGTTTCCTTCAGCCTTATACCGATATTCCGATCAGAAGTACTGATATTTTGAGGTAAGGGATGTTATTTTCTTTCTAATGATGTTATTCTTTCAATATCATTATACCGAAATATTGGTATGGATTTTGTTGTGGAATTTCTTCCTTTTTGTGTCGGGGTTACTCTTCACGTATACGACACTATTCACGTATACAACACTATTCACCGAAAAATAAAATTTTCTCCTTTTTATCCAGGATGTCTATTATTGTTACTATCTTTGATTGTATCCATGTTTTGATCTTTATTTTTGAATTCTTCTTCGTAATTGGTTATTTTGGAGTATTATTGAACTTGGATAAACTGTAATACGAATCCCTAATATTTGTCCTTTTGTCTCACTGGATTCATTTTCTTTAAGATGTTTTTCATCATCCTCAGTCCTAAATAATGATATTACTGAATATCTTTGACCTGTAGTGCAAAGATGAATGATTACCTAATGAATATCTTTGGCCTGTAGTAGAAAGATGAATGATTACCTAATAAATATCTTTGGTCCGTAGTGCAAAGATGAACAGATGTTGAGATGAACATGACCAACTGGTGATACAAATGAATATCTTTGGCCTGTAGTTCAAAGATGAATATTTGATTCAAGATGTATATTGATTGATGTTACAGGGATAAAATATTGATGATGGACTTTTAAATCTTAGAAGATAGTAGAATTCTTTCTCTACTTGACTCTTCTAATGGATTGTTATTTCCGTTGCAATTGCTTATCTAAAACTTGTTGTCTATTATATTTTATCAGATTTTTCCCTATTGAAGAATGATAATTTGTTGTATATTATCTTAGTCATAATATTCTTTACTGGGCTAGTTGAGCTCACCCTTTTCCTTTTTGTTCCATTGTTCTTCTTAGGAGGAGAGAATATAGCAGGAACTAGCCGGGGTATGGACTGATGATTCAAGATAGTTGTTTTAGTAGTCCTCACTATTTTGTTAAATAGTGTATCAATAATTATAATGAGGACTCCTTTTGAGTTTGTATACTATCTATTAGATAATATTTGTATTCAAACTCACAGTATATGTGTTGTCGTATTTTGCACGACAATTGTATTACTAAAGTTGTATTTATTTCTGTACCATATATTTGGTGACTCAGAATGGGTGATGTATACCTATTTTGGGGGAGTCTCAGTTGGTATCAAAGCTTAGGGATATGATCCCTGGCTGAGATGTGAGACAAGAACTAGGAGAGGAGAGACGGAGAATTCCTTCGCTAGTATGACCTGACTAAGTATATTTGGTATTTATTTGGTCGGTCAGAGTATAGGGATAATATGTGACATGTTAATTAACCCTTGTTTTGTGGCAGTATTTGAGAATGATAGCTGCAAATATTAACAATGAAGTGAATTAGACCGTGGAGACACCTTTAATCACCACTCAGGGGAACGTGCAATAGGAAGGAAATATTCCTCCTGTAAACAACACTACCGAACAAATGATGAACGATGGGATGTTTAGAAGCTTTTTGCAGTTCAAGCAAAATCAGACAAGGGAGACTCGTGCACAAAATATGGGTGGAAATGATAACAATGCACGGCTTGTCACAGCCAAGCAGTTCAAGGAGTTGGGACCACTATAATTTACAGGAAAATCAGATCCGATTAAGGCAAAAACGTGGGTCAAACAAATTACCAAGATATTCGATGTCTTGGGATGCACGGAGGAACAAAAGGTTCCATTCGCCACCTTTATGTTTCGCGGTGAGGCAGATTACTGGTGGGAATCTGTGAAGCGTACCCAGCCTGTCGAACTTAACATGTCTTGGGAAACATTTCAGAAACTGTTTAATGACAAGTACTTTCCTGAAAGTATTCATCATATGAAGGAGGTGGAGTTTATCAGACTAGAACAAAACAACATGACGGTGTCCCAGTACGAGGTGAATTTTGCAGAGTTATCCAGGTTTGCACCTCATTTGGTCGAGAATGAAGAACGAATAACGAGGATGTTTCTGAGAGGTCTAAAACCAAAGATTCGGCAATATCTTATCTCTCATAAATTTTCTTTATATTCAGATGTTGTCAACATGGCTCAATTATTAGAGCGAGATAATGAGTATGCCCAACCGAGGGACCACAATCAGGGTCACACCGGTGACAGCAGTCATCGAAGAGATGATAACCAGCAGGGAGGAAAGAATACAGACAAAAGCGGTAACCACTCGGGTGGTAATCGTGGCCATGATAATAGGAGAGGTGAGTCAAGTAGAAATTTCAGAAAGATGAGATTCAACAATGACGGGAAGACATCAGCAGCAGCACCAACAACAAGTTCTATGGGAGAGAACGACCGCCAGTTAGATGCTATAGATGCGGAGAGGAGGGACACATAAGTCCAAACTATTCACAGCCTTCCAAGGTGTGTTTCAGTTGTGGAAAAGACGCTCATATAGCCCAGTTTTGTCCAGTAGTGAAGTCAAGTCCAGCTGGGACGGCGACACCAAAGGCGACTACGGACAAAACAAAGTCGGTGATTCAAGGAAGGACGTTTGTCGTGACTGGCCAAAACACGAGAAACCCGAACGAGGTGATCACAGATAAGCTAATCATAAACTCTTGCGAAGTTTATAACTTATTAGATACCGGTTCTACCCATTCTTTTATCTCTCCTGCTTGTGCTCAACGTTTAAACTTGACTCCGGAGATATTAGACCTTGACTTATCTGTTGAGACTCCGTTAGGAGAAACTTTCATTACATCTACTATTTATAAATCTTGCTTGATTCAAGTTGGAACCATAACATTACATGCCGATCTTATTTCGTTGAAAATTCTTATATTTAATGTGATTTTAGGGATTGATCGGTTAACCACGCATCATACTAAAATTGATTATTTTTGTAAGGTTGTTAGTTTTCATATTCCTAACCAACCTATTATGCGAGTTCAAACAACCAAACCATTAAAGTCACACACTGTCATATTAAGACATAAACCTATTCGTTTATTGAAAAACGAATGTCAAGCTTTCTTAGCCCATGTCATAGACTTGAACAAAAACACGTCAGATTTGAATAATATTTCTGTTGTTAGTGAATTTCCTTGCGTATTTCTTGAAGAACTTCCCAGTCTACCCCCAGAATATGAAGTTGAATTCTTTATTGATCTTGAACCTGGTACAAAGCCCATTTCTAAAACCCCATATCAAATGGCTCCTATTGAACTTCAGGAGTTAAAGGTCCAACTACAAGAGTTGTTGGACATCGATTTCATTCGTCCTAGTACATCTACTTGGGGTGCTCCTGTGTTATTCGTAAAGAAGAAAGATGGGAGTATGCGACTTTGTATTGACTACTGAGAATTGAACCATGTCACCATTAAGAATAGGTATCCGCTACCTCGCATTGATGACTTGTTCGACCAGTTGCAAATTGCATAATTCTTTTCAAATATCGATCTTCATTTTGGATATCATCAGCTGAATATTAAAACTGAAGATATTCCAAAGACTGCTTTCAGAACTCGGTACGGGCATTATGAATTCTTAGTCATGTCTTTTGGATTGACTAATGCTCCTGCTGCTTTCATGGATATGATGAACCGTGTGTTCAAAGAATACTCGGATTAGTTCGTTGTTTTCTTTATTGATGACATCCTCATCTATTCCAAAAGCCGTGAAGATTATGTAGGGGTTTCGATACAGAAACGCACAGCGGATATTAAAATTTTAAAGCAATTTTAACGTAATTAACTCAGTGTATAGAGATTATACCGAATATGAAAATGCATCTGAAATGTTTCGAATCTCCAACGTAATTCCTCACGAAACTACGTCTCTATGGTATCCACACGAACGTCGCACAAACCGTCGCACGATTCTGCAATAAAGGGACTTGCGGTACTAGCCACCAAAGGAACAAGATTTTTTGAAAGGTTTTCTCTCTAGTCTCTTTCTAAGAGCGACTAAGGTTTTGAAGTTATGATATTCCCCCAAGTGGCTGTTATGTATCATATATATAATAGTTAAAAGGTATTAATCAAAACCAAATTTCATAAAATCGGAATTTATATATATATATCTTAATTAAGTCTTACTTAATTAATATACATATATCAAAATTATCCTTTTAATTTAAATTAAGTGATTTAAATACTATTAATCATATTAATATATTTAAATCCTTAAAATTTAAATTAATTCCCTTTAAATTATGTTCTATGTGTGTGACCTATAGGTTATTATTACGTTGGCAATAATTTTAAAATCATATTACAAAATTATAAACAAAGGAGGCGACATCTAGTAATGCATCACTGCTACCCAAGTAATAATAAGATCGATGATTCGATGTAACCTTTTCGTGACCAATGTTTCAATGTAATTTAATCCTTTTAACCTTAATATCCTAGAGTAAACACGAGTCATGGAATGTGTCATACTCTTCATAATTTAATTTGAGTTTTTCTTGATCAATGAGTAGACTATATGAAACAAATCACTATTTGAGCATGGCCATGCATTTCATAGTCCTACTCAATCAAGAGGCCTATGGATATCACCCCTAATATATAGGATGGTTAAATTCCATCTAGATCACTCATATTCTTCACACGATTCATGATGTACCCAATAATCACCTTTATAGTCCACCCTATTAAAAGTGACATTTGATGATATCAAAGTACATAAATTCCCGTGTAGAAATATAGTGATTTCAGGTCGGAGGACCATTACATCACTGTCACTATGAGAATTGCTAATGACACTTAACATAATGCTCCATATAGAATTCTCATGGTGGGTCTGTCCAGTACATCGTTCTCTAACATGTACCTATGCATTGACTTAAATATCTCATATATTTATGACCAATGAGATTTGGTCATCAGTCAATCCAAATACTAGTCTTAATGCATTATTGTTGTCCCATCAACAAATACTCGACTAGGGACATTTAAAAACAATGATACTAATTGTAATTATATAATCTCATGTTCAAGTCAAATATTGGAAACTATATAATTTGTATCAATATTATAAGAATTTTTATTATGTTAACATTTATATAACGCAGTAAATAAAACCATAATAAAATCATTCATTTATCTAATCAAATATAATATCAAAACGTTAAGCAATTATATCAAATAATTGGCCTCTAGGGAATAAACTCTAACAGTCTCCCACTTGCACTAGAGCCAATCACTCATGTATCTAATACTCATGGAACTAGTGTGACCGTCCGTGCTTCTGGCTGCGACAAAGCCTTGTAAGTGGATCTCAGAACATTATCATCTGTTGGCACTCTTCCTATATGTACATCTCCTCTATCAATGATTTCACGGATGAGATGGTACCGCCTAAGTATATGCTTGGATCGTTGGTGAGATCTGGGTTCCTTAGCCTGTGCAATGGCTTCATTATTATCACAATATAGCTTAACCGGATCAACAATGGTTGGAACAACACCAAGTTCAGTGACAAACTTTTTAATCCATACAGCCTCCTTGGCCGCACTAGAAGCAGCAATATACTTAGCCTCTGTTGTAGAATCGGCTATTGTCTCTTGCTTCGAACTCTTCCAGCTAACACCACCACCATTAAGGCAAAACACAAAACCTGACTGAGACTTATAGTCATCATTGTCAGTCTGGAAAGTAGCATCCGTGTAACCCTTTACTTCCAGTTCGTCTTCACCTCCATATACCAAGAATGAATCCTTAGTCCTTTTAAGGTACGTGAGGATATTCTTGACTGTTGTCCAGTGTCCTTCACCTGGATTCGACTAGTATCTGCTCGTCATGCTCAAAGCATACGAGACATCCAGATGAGTACATATCATTGAATACATGATAGATCCAATTAACGAAGCATAAGGGATCTTTCTAATATGCTCCTCATCATCTTGTGATTTAGGACATTGGGCCTTAGAAATCTTTACACCATAAGTCACGGGTAAGTTTCCTCTTTCCGCCTCTTTCATGCTTAATCGTTTCAACACTTTATCAATATATATACTTTGACTTAGGCCGAGCATTTTTGTCGATCTATCTCTATAGATCCTCATACCTAAAATATAGGCAGCATCGCCCAAATCTTTCATGGAGAAACATTTTCCTAACCATGTTTTTACATCCTTTAAGGAAGGAATGTCAGTCCCAATAATTAATATGTCATCAACATATAATACTAGGAATACAATGTGACTCCCACTAACCTTCTTATATACACAAGGTTCATCTTCATTTTTTATAAAGCCAAACTCTTTGACTTCTTCATCAAATTGAAGATTCCAACTCTGAGAGGCTTGCTTTAATCTATAAATGGATTGCTACAATTTACATACCTTTTTAGTATCCTTTGGAGTGACAAAACCCTCATGTTGTGTCATGTACACATCCTCAAGGAGATTTCCGTTAAGGAAAGCAGTTTTGACATCCATCTGCCAGATTTCGTAATCATAAAAAGCTGCAATAGCAAGTAAGATCCTGATTGATTTAACCATTGCCACTGGAGAGAAGGTTTCATCATAGTCAACACCTTGAATTTGTTTGAAACCTTTTGCTACCAGTCGACCTTTGTAGGTTTGTACATTACCATCAATGTCGGTTTTCTTCTTGAAAACCCACTTGCACCCGATTGGTTTTACCCCTTTGGGTGGATCAACCAGAGTCCATACTTGGTTAGTATACATGGAGTCCATCTCAGATTTCATGGCTTCAAGCCATTTCTCAGAATCTGGTCCATTCATAGCTTCTTGGTAGGAAGCAGGCTCATCTTGATCTATGAGCATCACATCGCCATTTTGAGTCACAAGATATCCATAATATCTCTCGGGCTCTTGGCGTGTCCTACCAGATCCGAATGCCTTGTTTAATTTGAGCATGTTCACTTTCCACAATATCTTTTGGTTCATGCTCACGTTCCAACTCAGGTTCAATGATATTTTATGGTTCTCAAATTTCTTCGAGTTCTACTTTCCTCCCACTGTTTCCTATAAAGACAAATTCTCTTTCTAGAAAAATACCAGTTCGAGCAACAAACACTTTGTTCTTAGAAGGTTTGTAGAAATAATACCCTTTTGTTTCCTTTGGGTATCCCACAAAATTACATTTTTCAGATTTGGGTCTGAGCATGTCAGAATCCAGACTTTTAACAAACGCCTCACAACCCCAAATCTTCATGAACGACATACTAGGACGTTTCCCAGTCCACATCTCATGTGGTGTCTTCTGAACCGTCTTTGTAGGAACACGGTTAAGTGTGAATGCAGCTGTCTCTAGGGCATGACTCCAAAAGCTTATTGGAAGATCTGCATGACTCATCATTGATCGTACCATGTCCAATAAGGTGCGATTCCTCCTCTTAGATACACCATTCCATTGTGGTGTTCTAGGTTGAGTGAGTTGTGATATAATACCACACTCCTTTAGAAGGTCATCAAAGTCTTGGCTTAAGTATTCACCTCCTCGATCAGATCGAAGGGCTTTTATGCTTTTACCAAATTGGTTTTGAACTTCATTCTTGAATTCCTTGAACTTATCAAAGGATTCAGATTTTTGTCACATAAGATACACATATCCATATCTACTGAAGTCGTCAGTAAATGTAATGAAGTAATAAAACCTACCTCTTGCTAACGAACTCATGGGTCCGCATACATCACTATGTATAAGTCCTAATACATCGCTAGCCCGTTCACTGTGTCAAGTGAAAGGGGCTTTAGTCATCTTGCCTAATAAACAAGACTCACATTTCTCATATGATTCAAAATCAAATGAATCCAAGAACCCATCTTTATGGAGTTTGGATATGCGTTTCTCATTTATATGGCCTAAACGACAGTGCCAGAGATATGTCGGATTTGAATCATTTGATTTAAATTATTTTGCATTTATTTTATAGATAGGCATTTCTAAATCAAGAATATAAAGATCGTTAAACAATTGTTCAACACCATAGCAAATATCATTTAAGTAAAACGAACAACGATTGTTCTTAATTATAAATGAAAAACCTTTCTTGTCCAAACAAGAAACAGAAATAATTTTTTTGCTTATAGCAGACATATAATAACAATCCTCTAATTCTAATACTAGCCCAGTGGACAAAGATAAATGATAAGTTCCTACGGCCAGTGCATCAACTTTTTCTCCATTCCCAACTCGTAGGTCAACCTCTCCTTTTGCCAAAGTCCTACTCCTTCGAAGTTCCTGCACATTAACACAAATGTTAGAACCACATCCAGTATCCAATACCCATGATGTAGAAGTAGATAAGTTGACTTCTATAACATATATACTTGAATCAGAAGTCGTACTTCCTTTCCTTTTCTTCACATCTTCCAAATAAGCATGCCAGTTCCTCTTCCAGTGTCCCGGTTTTCCACATAAGTGACACTCACCTTCTTTAGCCACCCCACCTTTAGGTTTTAAAGCCTATTTGGTTTTATAATTGGGTTTGGCAAAAGATTTAGATCCTATCTTCTTCTTGCCTTTCCAATTTCCCTTAGCATTCCTCTTTTGCACCATCATTATGGGAGTGGGTCATGCCTTTTTCATGTTGTTCTTGGCAGTTCTTAACATGCTCAACAACTCTGTAAGGGGTTTCTCAATTTCATTCATATGATAATTCATAACAAATTGAGAGTAGTTGTTGTTCAAGGATTGCAAAACAAGATTTGTTTGGGCTTCTAGAGTGATTGGAAAACCCAACATATCAAGGTACTCAATATACCCAATCATTTTCAGCACATGTGGACCAACTTGATCACGTTCACCCATCTTGTAGTGATACAACGCCTTGCTTGTATCATACCTTTCCTGTCGAGCATGCCCTTCAAACAATTTCTTGAGATGCTTGATCATCTCATAAGCATCCATCAACTCATGTTGCTTCTGAAGCTCAGCGTTCATGGTTGTTAGCATGAGACAACTCACGTCTAGAGCATCATCTTGATGCTTCTTGTAAGCATTATGCTCCGCACGTGGTGTAGTGACAGCTGGTGCTGTAGGAATGGGCCCATCAAGGACATATAGCTTGCACTCTTGTTTGAGGACAATCCTCAAGTTCCTCTACTAGTCAAGGAAATTAATTCCACTCAGCTTGTCCTTCTCAAGGACTGATCGTAGTGAAAGACTACTTGTGTTGTTGTTGTTTGCCATTGATATCTACGATTTATAAGTGCAAAAAAAATAAGTCAAATTGCAGAGTTGATATTATGTAATTGATAACAGTACATTCAAAATATACCTCCCACTATTTTATTCAAATTAATAGCCCTCACCATTAATTCGGAAAGCATTTTCTATTAAATTTTTCTATTGAGCCAAGATCCATATTTAATTATGTCTTAAGGTAGCTTTGGCTAATCTCTTAAAACACAATTATTTAGGTAGACAACCCTTTGTCAATTATATCATATATAACTCCTGGATAGTTTGGTAAACAACAATTGTTTCTAGTCCATCTAATGGTACCTACCAAACTCTATGCCTCTAAGTCCACAATCCTATTGAGATAACTTAGTTAAGTCGGGCCCAATGATTTTAACAGTTTGGATATCAAAATTATCATATCACATCTCACCTAGATAAATAGGGTACTGTGTTTTGGCAAACCTACATCTATTGATCAAGGTCTTGATGAGTATTATTGTAAGACCCCAAATTTTTGAATAAAGATGAATTTTCTATAATTATTATTTTTGAATATTATGGAATGAATTTAATATAATGTTATAGTTGTGGGTAATATTTACAAATTTTGCAAATTATGCAAGTTGTCATATTATATTTGATTGGTCGGGGAATATTCATTTTAGCAGGGGATATTCGTACAACGGCACAATCATTGGTGGACCCCACAACGGAATTATTGTTGGATTGAGAAAACGACAAAAATACTTTATGAAAATAACGGCAGAAGTTTACTGTTAACTGTTGAAACACCCGGTGTTAAAAGTACAATAATACGCGTGGTTGCACAGTAGCACACGATATTGATTATTGATGCTTACGTGGGAAGTCACTTAGTTTTGCTTATTTTATAGACACCCATTTACCCGTTTTTCAAAATAATCGGTAGAAGATTATACAGCACATATATATATATATATATATATATATATATTATACGTGTGTGAAGTGATGTGTGTGTTTGTAATATTAGTGGAGGATGGTGGAAAAGGTGGAGTGTATTATATATATATATGTATATGTATATATATTATATGTGAATTCAAGCGACCAAACCATTAAAATCAATCACGGTCATTTCAAGCCATAAAGCTATTCGTTTATTGAAAAACGGATGTCAAGCTTTCTTAGCTCATGTCACGGATCTAAATAAAAATACGTCAGTTTTGAATGATATTTCTATTGTTAATAAATTCCCTAACGTATTCCCTGAAGAACTTCCTGGCCTACCCCAGAGCGTGAAATTGAATTTTGTATCGACCTTGAACCCGGTACAAAACCCATTTCCAAAGCCCCATATAGAATGGCTCCTATTGAACTTCAGGATTTAAAGACCCAACTGCAGGAATTTTTAGACATTGGCTTTATTCGTCTTAGTACTTCTCCTTGGGGTGCTCCTGTTCTATTCGTGAAAAAGAATGATGGGAGTATGCGACTTTGTATTGATTATCGGGAGTTGAATCATGTCACCATCAAAAATAGGTACCCATTGCCACGTATTGATGACCTGTTTGACCATTTGCAAGGAGCCAAATTCTTTTCAAAGATTGATCTTCGTTCAGGATATCACCAATTGAAGATTAAAACAGATTACATTCCAAAGACGGCGTTCAAGACTTTCAGACGGGCATTATGAATTCCTAGTAATGTCTTTTGGATTGACTAATGCTCCTACTTTGCCTTCATGGATATGATGAACCGAAGTTTTCAAGGAATATTTGGATCACTTTGTGGTCGTCTTTATTGATGACATCCTTATTTATTCCAAAAGTGTGAAGATCATGAGAAGCAGCTTGAGGTGACACTCCAAAAGCTTCATGAATACAAGCTTTATGCCAAGTTGAAGAAATGTGAGTTCTGGCTTGAGGAAGTAGCATTCCTTGGGCACGTAGTATCAAGTCATGGAATATCTTTTGACCCAGAAAAGATTGAAGCAATTCAAAGCTGGGAGCAACCTAAATCAGTGACCGAAGTACGTAGCTTTCTCGGCTTAGCTGGTTATTATCGGAGATTCGTGGAAGGATTATCTCGAATAGCTACTCCATTAACTCAGCTGACTCGGAAAGATACAAAGTTCGATTGGAGCGAAGAATGTGAGAAGATTTTTCAAGAACTCAAGAGGAGACTCATTTCAGCACCTGTTCTGACAATACCATCTGGCTCGAAGGGATTTGTCATTTACAGTGATGCTTCGGGTAAAGGGTTGGGATGTGTTCTCATGTAACATGGGAAAGTCATAGCCTATGCCTCGCGATAACTCAAAGAATATGAGAGGAATTATCTTACTCATGGTCTAGAGTTGGCAGCTGTTGTCTTTGCACTTAAAATTTTGTGGCATTACTTGTATGGGGAGAAAATGGAGATCTTTACGGATCATAAAAGCCTCAAATATTTCTTCACTCAAAAGGAACTCAACATGCGACAACGACGTTGGCTTGAACTGTTGAAAGATTATGATCATACCATCCAATATCATCCTGGAAAAGCGAACGTGGTAGCTGACGTATTAAGTAGAAGATCATATGCAAGTACGAATGCAATATTGTCAACGTAAAGGCCCATTTTGTGTGACTTACAAAGGATGGAGATAGAGTTAAATACTCCAGGGACCCATGTGATGATGGCGAAAATACGAGTAGAACCGACTTCAATTGATAAAGTTAAAGCTGCTCAAGCTACAGACCTGGAGCTGATGCGTATGAGGAAGAAAGTGCAAGAAGGTGCTATGCCGGAAGCAAGAATCGATGAAGAAGGAATACTTTGAGTCAACTCCAGACTTTGTGTTCCTAACAACCCTGATTTAAAGTATAAAATCATAATGGAGGCGCACAACACACCGTTTGCAATCCATCCTGGGAGTACCAAAATGTATCATGATCTTCTTCATACATTTTGGTGGAGCAATATGAAGAGAGAGATAACGCTGTTTATCTCAAGGTGTCTAACTTATCAATGAGTTAAAGCGGAGCATCAAGTACTAAAAGGTCAATTGCAACCACTTGAAATTCCAGAATGGAAGTGGGAGCACATTACCATGGATTTCGTTACCGGTCTTCCTAAGGTTTCTTAAGGCATAGATGCGATTTGGGTCATTGTTGATAGATTGACTAAGTCTGCTCATTTCTTACCGATACGAGAAACTTATACACTTGAACGTCTTGCTCATATGTATATAAATGAGATTGTAAGACTACATGGTATACCGGTATCCATAGTTTCTGATCGAGACCCAAGATTCACTTCACGATTTTGGGTTAGTTTGCAAAAAGCTATTGGCACGGATTTACGATTTAGCTCGGCATATCATCCTCAGACGGACGGGCAGTCGGAGAGGATGATTCAAACTCTTGAAGATCTATTAAGACTCTGTGTCCTTGACTTCAAGGGAAGTTGGGACAAGTTCTTACCATTGGTGGAGTTTTCCTACAACAACAGTTATCAAGTAAGTATTGGCATGGCTCCATTCGAAACGTTGTTGGGATCGGAGTTGGTACGTATGACTACGAAAAAGATTCAAACGATCCGACAACGTATAAAAACCTCATAAGATCGACAAAAGAGTTATGCTGATCTTCATCGAAAGGACGTGGAATTTGATATAGGAGATCATGTGTTGTTACGTGTTGCTCCATGGAAAGGAGTTATGAGATTTGGTAAGAGAGGAAAGTTCAATCCTCGATTCATCGGCATATTTTTAATCCTTGATCGAGTAGGAACTGTGGCCTATAGACTCGCTTTACCGCAAAGTATGTCTCGTGTTCATAACATTTTTCACATATCCATGTTACGTAAATATGTGAAAGACCCGAACCACATTATTGAGTTAGAACCGGACGAAATAGCAGAAGATTTGACGTATGAAGAAGTTCCTGTTCAAATCTTGGATAAGAAGGAACATATTCTACGCTCCAAGGTTATACCTCAAGTCATAGTTTTGTGGAGAAACCACGATGTTGAGGAAATGACTTGGGAGTTAGAATCTGAAATGAAATCAAGGTATCCTTACCTCTCCGATATACCAGGTACGTACCCTAATTTCGAGGGCGAAATTTCATAAGAAGGGGAGGTTGTAAGACCCCAACTTTTTGAATAAAGATGAATTTTCTATAATTATCATTTTTGAATATTATGGAATGAATTTAATATAATGTAATAGTTGTGGGTAATATTTACAATTTTTGCAAAGTATGCAAGTTGTCATATTATATTCGACTGGTTGGATAATATTCGTTTTAGCAGAGAATATTCGTACAACGGCACAATCATTGGTGGATCCCATAGCGGAATTATTGTCGGATTGAGAAAACGATAAAAATGCTTTATGAAAATAACGGCGGAAGTTTACCGTTAACTGTTGAAACACCCGGTGTTAAAAGTACAATAATACGCGTGGTTGCACAATAGCACACGGTATTGATTATTGATGCTTACGTGGGAAGTCACTCAGTTTTGCTTATTTTATAGACACCCATTTACCCGTTTTTCAAAATAATCGGTAGAAGATTATACAGCATATATATATATTATACGTGTGTGAAGTGATGTGTGTGTTTGTAATATTAGTGGAGGATGGTGGAAAAGGTGGAGTGTATTATATATATATATATATATGTATATATATTATATGTGATGAGTGTGTGTGTTGGTAAATGTGAGTGGTGGAGTGTGTGAATATATATATATATATATATATATATATATATAATCTAGAAAAGTGGAGGAATAATAGGTGGGGCACATATTTGAAATTGGTGGAGGAAATTTGAATGTATGTTCGGGTGGTTTAAGTTTTCAACCAACATGTGGCTATATGTATATATATATACAGGTTGATTTTGGATTTTGGTGGAAGGAGTACGGCATGTATTATATATATATATGTATATATATAAGTTAAGTTTGAAAAATTGGCAAGGAGGATAAGATGAGTTCACGGGGTTTCACCCGTGATTTCTTTTTCTCTACACATGTTATATATATATAATATATAATATATAATATATTTTATTTTATTTAAAAAAATTTGCTTTAAATATGGACCGTCAGATTAAAGTAAATCAATCTCGACCGTTCATGAGTTAGTTACTATGCAGTTCATTTTTCTATAAATAGAAGTTCATTCCTTCATTATTTCTTACGAATTCACTGAAACTCTAGAGAGAGAAATTATAGAGAAGCTATAGAAAAGTATTCTGCTCCTTCCCTATTCTTATATTCAGTTTCTTTTACGGTAAGGGGTATTATTTCTTTTGTATTCATTAAGAGAACTTTTGTTATTCCATTCTTTATTATTATGCTGGAATAACCAGTATACGCGAACTACCCTATACTTGGTGACATTCTTCTAATATTCCATCTTTATTATTATTCTGTTGGAATATCTTGTCTGTGCATTTACGCCGGACCTGGTTTCATCTTTATTATTATTATTCATTTGGAATATCCTCGTACGCATGCGTTCACGCTTTACACAGGTTCCGCCTTTATTTATTATTACGTTGAATATATCCTCGTCATGCATGCGCTTACGCCGCACTGGTTCCGCCTCTTTATTATTATTACTCGTTGAATATCTTGTTCATGCGCTTACGCCGGACACGGTTCCGCTTTATTATTATTCGATTGAATATCCTCGTCTCGTCTGCTTTCGCCGACCGGTTTTCGCTTTTTATTATTCTGTTGGAATATCATGTCGGTGCGAATTTCGCCTGGCCTGGTTCCGTTACTTATTAATCTGTTGAAATAACTTGTCTATGCGAAGTACCGCATGCATGGTGATTTCTTTTGTTATTCCATACGTTATTATACTCAGTTGGTTAAAGTTTTAACTTCTATACTCCATAAAATTAGTGGAATATCCTTGATATTTGCGCTTCATCCAGTATATTTTCATAGAAATATTCTTCTGAGCATTCTTGAATTTTACTCTACAAAGAAGTATCATGTTGACAATTTGGACGTTATCAGTTCCTGGATAAATTAATTCTTGAACTTGTTTTATTGAATTCTTATATCATTGTCATCATCCTCATGTTTATATTGTGTTGAAAGTCATCTCGTGGCACATGGTGCATAGATGGACTTGGTATGATTATGACCAGGGATTATTCGGTGTAATCATGACCATAATGTTACAAATGATATGGTAAAAGTCCTCATTGGCCCGTAGTGCATTGATGGACAGTTGTTGGCATGATCATGACCATTAATAAATGCATGAATGTCCTTGGCTGTAGTGCATGGATAGTTTGTGGTCGTGATACTAAAGAATATCCTTGGTCGTAGTGCAGGGGTGATTTGATGATGTGGATTATTTATTAAGCTGAGTCTCAGCGATAAAAGTTATGAAAAACCTTTTAAACCATAGAAGATAGTAGATTTTATTCTCTACTTGACTCTTCTAATGGATTGCTTGTTCCGCTGCACTTAAACTTGATGTTTGTTATATTTTATCAGTTTCACACTGTTGAAGGCTAATGATAATTTATTCTGCATTATCTTAGTCATAATATTTCTTACTAGGCTAGTTGAGCTCACCCTTTATTTCACTGTTCTCTTCAGGAAATGAGAATATAGTTTGGGACGAGCCGAGAACGGAGTGATGGACCAGATGATAGTATTAGTAGTCCTCACTATTCTGTTAAATAGTGTGACAATAATTGTAATGAGGACTTCTTTTGAGTTTGTATACTCTCTAGTAGACAATATTTGTATTCAAACTCACAGTTTATGTTTTGTCGTATATTACACGACAGTTGTATTATTCAGTTGTATTTGAATTCTGTACCATGTATCTGGCGACTCAAGATGGGTGATGTATACCTAATTTTGGGGGCGTCACAGTTATTCATTGGAAGGCATCTGATTTAGATTTAATAATTTAATGAGGGATTTTATTAATTAATTTAGATCTCACCAATTTTAATCTTATTAAGCATGCACATTATTTATCATATCATATCGCATACAAGCATAAATAAAGTGCAAAATTAAATGTGTCATAGTTATGGCCCAATCCATTGTCAATCTTTTCAAGCTAATGAAAGATTGAAGGTCAATCTAATGTGGTGAAAGATCTCAAAATAGTAGCTTCATTGGATCTTCATCATGAATGTGCCTCCACTCCATCATCATCTTTCTATCGTGTTCTCCATCTTGTCATCTTCATCGATTACAGATTATTACATGACATAAAGAAATCTCGAGTTACATTCAAGGGGATTTAGATGAGAAGTAGAGCCCGTCCTGAGTTTTTCAAGGCCTAGGGCAAAAAATTTCAAGTGTGCCCCTTTTATACAAATTAAATTAAAAAATAAATAAATAAACTAATTATTTTTATTAAAATTATAAGAATTTACAAAAGATAAGGAAGAACACTTTAAAATGTCCTTGAAGCAAAGAATCATCAAATGTACCTACAAAATAAAAATATCAATGAAATCGGTAAAACTAATGAAATACCCACTATAGTTGGCAAGTTTTACTGATTACACAATTGAACTTTTAATTTTTTAAATTACTCCACTAAACTAATTATTATTTTGAAATTGGGTTAGTCCATTTAAAAAAATAATCGAACGTTAATTTTTTATCTACAAAACTAATGAATTACCCACTGTAGTTGACACGTTTTACTGATTACACAATTGAACTTTTAATTTTTTAAATTACGCAATTAAACTAATTAAAAAATGATTGCTTTAAATATTTTTAAAAATAATTATTATTTTTAGTAAAAAATATTAGAAACTATAATTTTTTTTCCCATAAAATGAGTAAAGTTTCATAAACTATAGATTTAAAAATTAAAGTTTTATGAAACGTTATCGATTTTTAAAAAAAATCTCTTTTTTCCTTTTGAAAATAAAGTTTATTTTTTGAATCTATATTTTATAAAATTTTACTCTTTTTTAAAATATGAAGAATTTTCCAATTTTTTTCTTGAAAATAATATTTATTTATAAAATAATTAATTTCTTTTTAAAAAATTGAATCAATTTTTTTATTTATCATTTACTATTTTTTTAATTTTAATTTCTATTTTTAGTTTTTTTTAAAAATTCTAATATTAAGAATGGGTCATTCTTAAAAAAGTAAGTAGACATTAATTTAATTTAAAATCACTTTAATTTGTTTGAATCTATATTTTATGAAGCTCTTCTACTCGCTTTTATGAAGAAAAAAAAAGTTTCTAATATTTTTTACTTAAAATAATAATAATTTTTAAAATATTTAAATTAATTATTTTTATTGGTTTGATGAGGTAATTTGAAAAATTAAAAGTTCAATGGTGTAATCAAGAAAATGTGTCAACTACAAAGGGTAATTCATTAGTTTTGTAGATAAAAATTAACGTCTGCTTATTTTTTTTTTTTGAAAAGGACCCAATTTCAAAATAATAATTAGTTTAGTGGTGTAATTTGAAAAATTAAAAGTTCAATGATATAATGAGTAAAATCTACCAACTACAAAGTGGATATTTCTTTAGTTTTGCCTTAATGAAATCTAAACAACAAAACATCATTTAAAATATCTTCTTGTTGCACTTTTAGATGCGTAATCATCAATTATACTATCATATTTAATATTTTCTAACATATCATTTTTAATACATAATATCGTTAATCTTTTTATTATTTTATTTTTTTATACACATAAATACATAAGTTTATAAAAAATTGGGCCCCTCCCAACCTGTGGGCCTCGGCGGTTATACTGGCCTTTTGCCTGTAGGCTCTGCTGAGAAGAGAATATTACATTAGAATTTATAGAAAGGCACGACATGCAAGCCGTATTTCAAAAACAAAACCACTAACTTATGGGTCAAAAGGTCATAATCAGGCACCATGCGATATCACAATAAGCATATAACAGTTTATATATAATTAAAGAAAAAACTATATATAACAAATTGGGGTCACGACCAGTAGGTGCTACTCTAAGGGGGGGTCAAAGGGGGTCTCCCAAGCGTGGTCCCATTGAAATAGCTTCGTAGAATCATATTTAATCCACCAAAACAATCATAATAACAATACACCCTAAGACATATCATATATGTCCAGCTTTCAATTAATCATATTAAACCGAATCTTCATACTTCTAATCCAATTAGAACATAAGTTCTATACTGTTATTACGCCATATAAGATACAATTAACAGAACATCATATACATGCATATCTATCACTGATATTCATAATACCAGAATACGCTTACATACTGAATATTATATATTCAATTTCTGATCGATAAAATTGTATCATCATATATTATATATATATCGAAAATAATATAATCAATTTCATATCGGTAAAATTGTAACATCATATATCATATATATCGAAAGCAATAAAACATGTAATCTTAATTAATCGTTTTGCAAGTGGCTCTGATACCATTGTAGGGGTTTCGATACAGAAACATACATCGGAAAATAAAATTTTAAAGCTATTTCGAAACCCTAAACAGGATCCATGCGAAAATCAATTAACTCAGTGTAAAGATATTATACCGAATATGAAAATGCTTCTGACACGCTTCGAATCTCCAACACAATTCCTCATAAAACTACGTCTCTTTGGTATCCACACGAACGTCGAACGAACTGTCGCACGATTCTGCAATAAAGGGACTTGCGGTAATAGCCACCAAAGGAACAAGATTTTTTGAAAGGTTTTCTCTCTAGTCTCTCTCTAAGAGCGGCTAGGGTTTTGAAGTTATGATATTCCGCCAAGTGGTTGCTATATATCATATATAATTTAATAATAAGATCGACGATTCGATGCGACCTTTTCATGACCAATGGTTCAATGTAATTTAATCCTTTTAACCTTAATATCCTAGATTAAACTCGAGTCATGGAATGTGTCATACTTTTCATAATTTAATCTGAGTTTTTCTTGATCAATGAGTAGACTATATGAAACAAATCACTATTTGAGCATGACCATGCATTTCATAGTCCTACTCAATCAAGAGGCCTATGGATATCACCCCTAATATATAGGATAGTTAAATTCCATCGAGATCACTCATATTCCTCACACAATTCATGATGTATCCAATAATCACCTTTATAGTCCACCCTATTAAAGGTGACATTTGATGATATCAAAGTACATAAATTCCCGTGTAGAAATATAGTGATTTCAGGTCAGAGGACCATTACATCATTGTCACTATGAGAATTGCTAATAACACTTCGCATAATGCTCCATATAGAATTCTCATGGTAGGTCTGTCCAGTACATTGTTCTCTAACATGTACCTATACATTGACTTAATATCTCATATATTTATGACCAATGAGATTTGGTCATCAGTCAATCCAAATACTAGTCTTAATGCATCATTGTTGTCCCATCAACAATGATACTCGACTAGGGACATTTAAGAACAATGATACTAATCGTAATTATATAATCTCATGTTCAAGTCACATACTTGAAACTATATAATTTGTACCAATATTCTAAGGATTTTTATTATGTTAACATTTATATAACGTAGTAAATAAAACCATAATAAAATCATTCATTAATTCAATCAAATATAATATCAAAACGTTAAGCAATTATATCAAATAATTAGCCTCTAGGGCATAAACTCTAACAGATCATGAGCACCATTTGAGGATGGTACTACAAAGGCTTCGTGATAACAAGCTATATGCCAAGCTGAAGAAATGTGAGTTCTGGCTTGAGGAAGTAGCGTTCCTTGGGCACGTGGTGTCAAAACATGGAGTATCTATCGACCCAACAAAAATTGAAGCAATACAAAGTTGGGAGTAATCGAAGTCAGTGACCGAAGTACGTAGCTTTCTGGGCTTAGCTGGTTATTATCGGAGATTCATGGAAGGATTTTCTCAAATCGCTACTCCATTAACTCAGCTGACTCGTAAAGATACAAAATTCGGTTGGAGCGAGGATTGTGAGAAGAGTTTTCAAGAGCTTAAGAGACCGATTTGGATTTTTGTTACTCAATACCATCCGGGTTCGGATGGATTTGTTATCTCTGATGCTTCGTGCAAAGGGTTAGGATGTGTTCTCATGCAACATGGGAAAGTCATAGCATATACCTTGCGACAACTTAAAGAATATGAGAGGAATTATCCTACTTATGATTTGGAGTTGGTAGCAGTCGTTTTCGTATTAAAGATCTGGAGACACTACCTATATGGGGAAAAAGTGGAGATCTATACAGATCATAAAAGCCTCAAATATATCTTCACCCAAATGAACTCAACATGCGGCAACGATGTTGGCTCGAGCTATTGAAAGATTACGATCACACCATCCAATATCATCCTGGAAAAGCAAACGTGGTAGCTGACGCATTGAGTAGAAGATCATATGCGGGTACGAGTGCAATGTTGTTAACACAAAGGTCCATTTTGTATGACTTACAAAGGATGGAGATAGAGGTAAAGGCTCCAAGTACCCACGTGATGATATCAAATATACGAGTACAATCGACTTTAATCGATAAAGTTAAAGTTGCTCAAGCTACGGATATGGAGTTGATGCGTATAAAGAAGAAAGTGCTAGAAGGTGCTATTCCAGAAGCAAGAATTGATGAAGAAGGAATACTTTGAGTCAACTCCAGACTTTGTATTCCTAACAATTCTAACTTGAAGCATAGAATCATGATGGAGGCACACAAAACACCATTTGCAATCCATCTTGGGAGTACCAAAATGTATTATGATCTTCGACATACATTTTGGTGGAATAATATGAAGAGAGAGATCGCGGAGTTTATCTCGAGGTATTTAACTTGTCAACGTGTAAAGGCAGAGCATCAAGTGCCAAAGGGTCCATTGCAACCACTTGAGATTCCAAAATAGAAGTGGGAACATATTACTATGGATTTCGTTACGAGTCTTCCCAAGGTTTCTTAAGGCATAGATGCGATTTGGGTTATTGTTGATAGATTAACAAAGTTTGCCCATTTCTTGCCTACACGGGAGACTTATTCCCTTGAACGTCTTGCTAGTATGTACGTAAATGAGATTGTGAGATTGCATGGCATGCCAGTATCCATAGTTTCGGATCGTAACCTAAGATTCACTTTATGATTTTGGGTTAGCTTGCAGAAAGCTATGAGCACAGATTTACGATTCAGTTCGATATACCATCCTCAAACGGACGGGCAATCAGAGAGGACTATTCAAACTCTTGAAGATTAATTAAGACTTTGTGTCCTAGATTTCAAAGGGAGTTGGGATAAGTACCTACCATTGGTGGAATTCTCCTACAACAACAGTTATCAGGCAAGTATAGGCATGGCTCCATTTGAAGCATTGTATGGACGAAAGTGTCGCTCTCTAGTATACTGGGATGAGGTCGGAGAAGCAACATTATTGGGACCAGAATTGGTACGCATAACTACAGAAAAAGATCCAAACGGTTCGACAATGTATACAAAAGGCACAGGATCGACAAAAGAGTTATGCGGATCTTCATCGAAAGGACGTAGAATTTAATATTGGTGATCATGTATTGTTACGTATTGCTCCATGGAAGGGAGTTACAAGATTTGGGAAGAGAGGAAAGATCGATCCAAGATTTGTTGGTCCATTTGAGATTCTTGACCGAATATGAAATGTAGCCTACAGACTCGCATTACCTCCAAGCATGTCTCGTGTTCATAATGTTTTTCACATGTCTATTCGTAAATATGTGAAAGACCCGAACCACATTATTGAGTTAGAACCGGACGAGATAGCCAAAGATTTAACGTACGAGGATATACCTGTTAAGATCTTGGGTAGAAAAGAGCATGTCCTACGCACCAAGGTTATACCACAAGTTAAGGTTTTGTGGAGAAATCATGCAATTGAAGAAATGACCTGGGAGTTAGAATCAGAAATGAAAGCGAGGTATCCTCACCCTTTTGAAACACCAAGTACGTACGTCAATTTTGAGGACAAAATTTCATAAAAAGGGAAGGTTGTAAGACCCCAACTTTTTAATGAATAAAATCAAATTTTCTCTATTTATTATTTTGAATAATAAAGTGTTAATTTGATATAATACTTTGGTTATGGGTGAAATGTGCAAATTTTGCAAAATAAGTAAGTGGTTATAAAGTATTCATTTTGTCGGGGAATATTCGTTTGGTCGTGGAATATTCTTTATGTCGGGGAATATTCGTACGACGGTGCAGCCATTTGTGGGCCCCATAACGAATAACTGTCGGATGAAAAAAATGACAAGTTTGAGTTTCTATAAATAACGGCGTAATGGTTACCGTTAACACTGTTGGAATACCCGGCGGTTAAAATATAGTAATACGCGTGGTTGCACAGTAGCACACGATATTGCACAATATTTTTGAAATTATTAATTCTTACGTAAGAAGTCACTACTCAATAATTGTTACAACTATTACTGTTTAATATTTTATTTTATTGGTTCAATAATTGTTGCGTTGATATTTTATATTATTGTTGTTTCAATAATTGTCACTGCACAGTATCTCCATTATCAGATTAATAATTCATATTATTTGAATAATATTATTAGATAGCATTATTGGCACTGTCTAAGGAAGTTCTGTCTAGGAAAGGGGTTTGGTCACCTAATTGTGCACTAATAAGGAGAGATCCTTATCGGAAAGCCCCCTCTTTCCTGGGAACGACCTGGTTGTCATAATTGTGATTCTGTAATATTATTTGTGAATAAATAGTTATACTTACAAAGAAAGCACATGAGATTCGAATTTTTCTAATAAAAAGGCTATTTATTATGAATTGTTGAAGTTTCGGAAAATAAAATGTTTTTACTAAAAATATGGTGGGCCCCACTTTTGGTTGGTGAGTAATGAAATGTGCTGGAATTTATTTTCAAAAGTGGTGGGCTTGAATAGTAGCAGGTAAAGCCATCATGTAGCAGGTTAGTCTGCTATGGCGTTCTAAGCATTTTCCTATAAATAAGGTGCTTAGTTAGAATTGAAAATCACACCAGAAACAAGTTTTCTCTCTTTCTCTCTATATTATTGAGCGTAGTTTGCAAGTATCTAGATACTTTGTGAGTTGCTATTCATCAGTGCAAGTTTTCTTCAGCCTTATACCGATATTCCGATCAGAAGTACTGATATTTTGAGGTAAGGGATGTTATTTTCTTTCTAATGATGTTATTCTTTCAATATCATTATACTAAAATATTGGTATGGATTTTATTGTGGAATTTCTACCTTTTTGTGTCGGGGTTACTATTCACGTATACGACACTATTCACTGAAAAATAAAAATTTTTCCTTTTTGTCCAAGATGTCGATTATGGTTATTATCTTTGATTGTATCAATGTTTTGATCTTTACTTTTGAATTTTGCTTCATAATTGGTTATTTTGGAGTATTATTGAACTTGGATAAACTATAATACGAATCCCTTATATTTGTCTTTTTGTCTCACTGGATTCGTTTTCTTTAAGATATTTTTCATCTTCCTCAGTCCTAAATAATGATATTACTGAATATCTTTGGCATGTAGTGCAAAGATGAATGATTACCTAATGAATATCTTTGGCCCATAGTGCAATGATGAACAAGTGTTGAGATGAACATGACCAACTGGTGATACAAATGAATATCTTTGGCCTGTAGTGCAAAGATGAATATTTGATTCAAGATGTATATTGATTGATGTTACATTGATAAAATATTGATGATGAACTTTTAAATATTAGAAGATAGTAGAATTCTTTCTCAACTTGACTCTTCTAATGGATTGTTGTTTCCGCTGCAGTTGTTGATCTAAAACTTGTTGTCTATTATATTTTATCAGATTTTTTCCTGTTGAAGACTAATGATAATTTATTATATATTATCTTAGTCATAATATTCTTTACTAGGCTAGTTGAGCTCACCCTTTTCCTTTTTATTCCATTGTTCTTCTCAGGAGGAGAGAATATAGCAGGAACTAGCCGGGGTATGGAGTGATGATTCAAGATAGTTATTTTAGTAGTCCTCACTATTTTGTAAAATAGTGTATCAATAATTGTAATGAGGACTCCTTTTGAGTTTTATACTGTCTATTAGACAATATTTGTATTCAAACTCATAGTATATGTGTTGTCGCATTTTGCACGACAATTGTATTACTGAAGTTGTATTTGTTTCTATACCATGTATTTGGCGACTCAGAATGGGTGATGTATACCTATTTTGGGGGCATAACAATTCCGATCAATAAAGTTAATGCTTATGTATTATTTGATTCGGGTGCTACTTGTTCATTTATATCCGATGACTTTGTTAAGAACTTAGAATTGCCTAAGGATGAGTTAGAACACCCCATGAACATAGATATTGTGAATAGAGAAATAATCCCTGTTAAGTACATACATAAGAACTGTAGAGTGGATATTAAGGGTAATATCATGAACGTAGATCTTATCCCTATTCGACTTGGAGAATTTGACGTTATTTTGAGTATTGAATGGTTATTCAATTACGGGGCTATAATTGATTGTCAGAAGAAGTGTATTAACCTTATGACTTCGTCAAAGGTTGTGTTTTATGGTAGAAAGTCGCCTAGACAAGTGAGTTATCTGACGATGATGTAGGCCAGGAAGTTGTTAAGATAAGGCTGTGTAGGATATCTAACTTACATAGTCGACAGTCGTAAAGAGAATCCAAAAGTAGAGGAGATACCATTAGTGAGGGACTTCGCAGACGTATTTCCAGATGATTTGTCAGGACTTCCGCCAGATAGAGAGGTTGAATTTGCGATCGATTTGGCACAAGGAACGGCTCTAATATCGAAGGCACCGTACCGAATGGCACCAGTAGAGATGAAAGAATTGATGGTACAACTACAAGAATTACTGAAAAAGAAGTAAATTCAACTGAGCGTATCACCGTGGGGAGCACCGGTGTTATTTATGAAGAAGAAGGACATGATGATGTGACTCTACATTGACACAGAGAACTGGATAAGGTCACGATTAAGAATATATATCCATTACCGAGGATCGACGACCTATTTGATCAATTGAAGGGAGCGAGATACTTTTCCAAGATAGACTTGAGGAGTGGTTATCATCAACTGAAGGTGAGGCCGGAGTATGTATCGAACACAGCGTTCAGAACACGATATGGTCACTACGAATTTTGGTAACGTCATTTGGTCTAATGAATGCTCCTGCAGCATTTATGGGCTTAATGAATGGAGTGTTCAAGCCGTTTTTGGATAAATTCGTAGTGGTATTTATAGATGATATTTTGGTATATTCGAAAACCAATGAAGAATATAAAGAGCATTTGAAGTTAACATTGGAAGCTTTAAAAAGGGAGAAGTTGTATGCCAAGTTTTTGACATGCGAGTTTTGGATCGAGCGGGTACAATTTCTTGGACATGTGATTGATAAAGATGGAATTTCGGTAGATCCATCCAAAGTCGAAGTCATGATAAACTAGAATCAACCGAGAACGCCATTGGAAGTACAAAGTTTTCTTGGATTGGCAAGATATTATAGAAGATTCATTCAAGACTTTTCCAAGATCGCAACTCCGTTAACGAATTTGACTCAAAAAGCTGTGAAATTTGTTTGGACGGAGAAGTGTGAGTTAATCTTTCAAGAATTGAAGAAGAGGTTGAGTACAGCACCTGTGTTGTCTCTTCCGGATGATACAGGAAATTTTGTTGTTTATAGTGATGTGTCGCATAAAGGACTTGGCTGTGTGCTTATGCAAAACGGCAGAGTCATTGCGTATGCGTCACGATAATTGAAGGACTATGAGAAGGGGTATCCGACCCACGACTTGGAGTTAGCGGCAGTAATTTTTTCTTTAAAAATCTGGAGGCACTATCTCTATGGGGAGAAGTGTGAAATATATACAGAACACAAGAGTCTGAAATATATTTTTACACAGAAGGACTTGAATATGCGCCAAAGAAGGTGGTTGGAGTTAATTAAGGACTATGATTGTGAGATTTTATACCATCCGGGTAAGACAAATATGGTTGCCAACGCCTTAAGTAGAAAGGGTCGAGAGAAATTGATGATGTTGACTGCTTAGGAGGAGCTAATTTCAGAAATGGAGAAACTGGAGTTGGAAGTGAAGTATCCTATGGAAATTGATGAGAAGTTATTTTAGATGCAATCTGGTATAATCCTAAAGTTATTTCAGGACGAAGAATGTAAAATGGTGAAAAAGAAGATATCCGAGGAACCGAACCGAGATTAAAGATGGACAAGGAAGGAATACTTAGATTTGAGAACCGAATTTGGGTACCACCAGTACCAGAGATTAAGGAAGACATTTTGAACGAGGCTCATAGCTCACGATATTCGATTCACCCTGGTAGTACCAATATGTACCAAGATCTTAGACATCATTTCTGGTGGCCAAATTTGAAATGAGATGTTGCAGAGTGTGTTACCAAATGTCTAACCTGTCAGAAAATGAAACTAGAACATCAGAGGCTGAGTGGGTTGCTACAACCGTTGGAGATCCCAAAATGGAAATGGGAACATATTACGATGGACTTCGTGGTTGGCATTCCAAAAACTCAGAAAGGCTATGACGCAATATGGGTTATCGTTGATCGATTGACGAAATCCACATACTTCCTTCCGATCAAAATCAGATTCAACTTAGACCAGTTGGCAAGGTTATATGTGAAAGAGATTATTTCGAGGTACGGAGTACCGGTGTGAATTGTTTCCTATTGGGATCCGCGCTTTACATCAAACTTCTAAAAACGTCTACAGGAAGATATGGTACAACATATCACCCTCAGACAGATGGGCAGAGTAAAAGAACAATTCAGACATTAGAAGATATGGTAAGAGCTTGTGTAATGGACTTTAAAGGAAATTGGGATGATCACCTACCGCTCGTAGAGTTCGGCTACAACAACAAGCTATTAAGATAGTATTGGCATGCCGCCTTATAAAGCGTTATACGGCAGAAAGTGCAGAACTCCGCTTTATTGGGATGAAGTTGGCGAGAGACAATTACTAGGCCCATAATTGGTACAACAGACAACAGAGACAGTTAAAGTGATCCGAACAAGACTGGTAGCAGCTCAAAATAGGCAGAAGAAATACGCCGATCCACACTGTAAAAATGTTGAGTTTGAATCGGGTAGTTATGTGTTTTTGAAGGTCTCTCCCTGGAAGGGAAAGATCAGGTTCGAAAAAGAAAGGGAAATTAAGCCCAAGATTCATTGGACCCTTTGAGGTACTGCGAAGGATCGGAGACGTTGCGTATGAGGTAGCCTTACCTCCAGCACTCGAGAATGTCCACAACATTTTCCATGTTTCGGTTTTACGACCCTACAAACCCGATTACAAGCACGTTATTGAATATGAACCCTTTCATTTTGAGAAAAACTTATCCTATAAAGAAATTCATGTTCACATTGTTGATCGGAAAGAGCAAGTACTAAGAAATAAAATAATACCTTCTGTTAAGGTAATTTGGAGGAACCGCAACGCAGAAGAGGCTACGTGGGAACTCGAAGAGAATATGATGAAGAATTACCCTCATTTATTTACATAAATTATGTGTAAGCGATTCTGGGGACAAAATCTTTGTAAGGGAGGAGAATGTAATGGGTCAAATTGATTGAGTCGTGATTCTGAGGACAAAATCCTTTTAAGGGGGGAAAGATGTGACGAACGAGATTTTGTAATTTAAATTTAATATTTATTGAATTAAATAAATATTCTCGATGATTTAATTATTGGATTAAATAATTAATTGATGCAATTATGGTAGATTAATTTAATTATATGTGTTATATTTATTAAATTAATGCGAAGAATTTTTATTATTCAAAGTATGCACTTATGTGAGCTTATTGAATTAAATTAAATATTTAAGAAGCATAATGTTATTTTAATTAAATTAATAATTAATTATTTAAAATAATTAATAAATGAGAAATTTAATTTTATGACTATGTGAATTAATGAGAAATTATTATATTTTATTTAAATTAAATTAAATGAGATATTTGATTATTGTGTAATTGGTTGACCTTATTAAACTATAGTATAAAGGATTAATGAAATTAAATGGGTTTGAGTTTTTAAGCGTGGCCAAACAACGCCTTAAGCGAAGTTGAGAGCAGTTAACCACGTAGGGTTAACTGACCTCAACATTATTGGTTATAATAAGTGCGCCTTCATCAGTTTTCATTATTACGTATATTATTTAGAAACAAATACCTGAGAGTCAGAGAATTCATAGAGAGTTAGAGAAATTTGTGATATTGAAGAATCAGAAGGATTGCTTGACGGTAATCTCTTCAACCCAATTTTATTTACGTCATTAGAGTTTTCATGAAAATGGCTTTAAGTTTTGTTAAAACTTCTGTAATTGGAAAAAAGGTAGTGATAATGTGGTTTATATGCGGTAAGATGTTATTATAACATGTGTTACTGTATATTGTATATTTCTATATCATCAGTTTCATAAAAATTATGTCGTACGTTGTTCTTCAAAAATTATAGAGTATGAAAATATGGCCATATGGCCTTACATACCAAATTTAACACGATAATCATAAGTGGTATCATAAATTTACACTTGTATATAATTATGCATGTTAAAACGAAGGAATCAAACTCCAAATGAACAGATTCAGTGTTATAATGAACCTGTAATGTTGATTTTCATGTTTTGTGTTGAAAACTTTTAAGAAATTAAGAACAGTAAATTATATGTTTTGATTCTGCAAAATTATGTATTTTAACATGTTAAAATCATGCTAGAAGTGTTGAATAGTAGTTATATATGTATTACAGTATTTGGGTATGTCTAAATTTGTGTAAAAATAAATTAATTGGAAGTTATGGTCATATTATGTGTTCTTCACAGAACGTATAATTTAACTTGTGAGAGATTTTTTGGCCTAATTTGGCCTTGTTATGTTCGCAAACTGCAGAAACTGAGTCTGGGTAACCCCGCCCCCGGTGAGCGTTACCAAACTAAATTACCCCGCTCCGGTGGGCAAAAATAAAAATAAAAATAAATAAATATTCGATGAAAATTATTATTAAAATATTTATAAAATAAGTTAAATATTTTAATTGAGATATTTATGGAATAAAATAAATATTCGATGGAAATTATTATTAAAATATTTATCAAATAAAATAAATATTTTAGTTGAAATATTTATGGAATAAAATAAATATTTGATGGAAATTATTATGAAATAATTTATTCGAGTGTAATAATAGTAAGAGAATGAAAATATTCTAATTTAATTAAGTAATTAAATTAGAAGGGTAATGATTTGTTAAATAAAGTGGAGTTTATATTAAATAATTAAGTGAAAATGTAACTAATTAATGTCGTGAATACATATGGTATATGCATAGGATTTGTGGTGAACGGAAGTAGTAATCGTTTAACCTACGCACGAGGCAAGTTTCCTAACCCTACTTGTTATCGTTATTTAAGTTTATAAACTTACATCGAGCAAATTCTTGTTATTATTAATCAAGTTTAATTTGCTATATTAAAATTTTTTAATCTTTCTAAAGTATGATTCTGTTATACAATACTTATTCTATTGTATACCTCTTGAGATTGTTATTCGATTTAAATACCAGTTATTGTTGAACCTTGTTAGACTAGCGAATCCTTATTGATTCGACTAGTCCATAGTTGATGAACGTTCTAAATTTCAGAACCCTTATTGATTTATCCAAACCAAACTTCCTTTGGTGCGGACTCTAATTTCAAACTGAGATGAACAACCCTGTATAGGGATTACTTATGCGTTAGCGTTAAGATATTGTGCACAATATGGTACTAAGGGCTTATCCCCCTAAGTACGAGTAGAAGAGTCCATAGTCTTATGACTGTTAAAGGTTTCAAGTATAACCCTTGATAACCTAGGACGTAGTTCAAGGTCTTATGACCCTCAGAAGTTCTTTTGATTCTTGTTAATCATTATTGATTCAAAAGCCAAGTTTTCTTATTTCAGAAGTAATTGATACATTCGCATGTTATTATTTTATTGTTATATTATTATACTTGTGCGAAATTGTGATCACTCTTGCGTAATAATAACATTGCAGTTAAGAACGAAAGGTTCGACGAGCCTTCTACTAGTAAAGGCAAGGGCAAAGTTAACAAATGATGAAAACTTGTTTTTTATTTGTTATGTTATGTTTCAGACTTATGTTTAAATTATGTAAGACTTAATATTTGTTTATTTTTCCGCATTTGAGATTTAAGGTTAGTATGACCTGAGATTGAGGTATTTATTTTCAGATGTTGTAACTCCATAAGGAGAGGATTTATTTATATCTATTTATGGTTTTTCATTTATTATGGGTAGATAGATACATGATGTTTGGACAGTGAACACAAAATCCCGAGGAAATTTAAGTACCCGGATTTGGGGGTATCACAACTACTTTCTTTTAACGTATTTACGCTTAAGGTTTGGCAATCTCACGTGCCTGTCGTTTGACGACAAAACATTTGTTATCATACTCAGTCTTTCTTTGAAATCAATACCAAAACAATTTAGAAAAAGATAGCAGCATTGACAATGGTTTGATAGATTAACTGTAAATCCACAAAACACATTAAGTCTAGCCGAAGAAATTGGCTAGTTATAACTCTTAATGTTGGAAGTATCTTTAATGATGTTACTACAAGTCAATTAAGTATTCAATTCAGTACTAATTAACTTCTTCCTTTTTATACACTTAAGCATTCTTTCTTCGGGTTATTTTTAGTCTTTGGCCATTTACTGAAATTTTCCTATATACAACTCGCGTTGCGTCGCGGGTTTCCAGTATGTGTTGCTCGGCCTTGGCGCTACGAAGCCAACCTTTCCTCTCTATGCCGCACTGCGGCGCCGCTCTTCAGTGTCTGAGGGTCTGTCTTGGCGATGCGGCGCCGACTTTTCCTTCTTGGTCCAAGGACTTGCGCGGCCACGCTAAAAATACACTACAAATTTACGCGCCCGCGCCATTGGTTTTCTGCTGTAGTGTTCGCTGGTAAAACGACCATAACTTTGGATCCGTAAAGAGTTACGGGGCCTGCCACCTATCAAATCGAATATCTCGACGAGCTCTACAACTTTCATTCTTTGATAATTGAGAAATAATAGACGGATGAAGGTTGAAATTGGGTTGAAAGTGACAGCTATGCAAATGGCCACCCAAAATAGTGACGTTCAACGTTCGTTGGTACAAAGGTCAAAACTCTTGCATTCGAACTCCGATTGGAATGATTTAAGATGTTTCGTAAAGCTAAGAAGAAGCTCTACAACATAATCGAAGTTTCAAGCCAAGAACATGAAATGAACATGAAAGCCCAAATGATGTTCGGATTGCTTTTCCTTGCGTTTTCATACTAATAGTCGCTCACACAGCTCCCAAGCATATATTCTACAAAATAAACACAAAATGCATGAAAAGTAGCTAAGAAACATAAATATAAGCAACTAAGTCAAGTAATAGATACTATATAAGTAAGTATAAAACCTACTTATCAAATACCCCCAAACTTAAACTGTTGCTTGTCCCCAAGCAACACAACATAATACAATCTACATGCTATGCAAGCTACAGTACTGTGACAATGAATCCCATATTCTCAGCCAAATAAGAATTCTAATAAGATATGCCTGAGAGAAATATCCAGATTCAAGAACAAAGTATCAAACCAAGCTACAGGCATAACGTCATACAATCAAATAATCCAAACCTGGTATAATGATGTTGTGTGTGTGTGTGATGTGTTCACAAATAAACTTGACAAAGGTATAGACTACATATGTTATACTGTTTAAGAAAGAAAATTGAAGTTCAAATTAAGAACTATGCATACAAATGAAACAACAACTACTACAACACATCAATACAAACTAAGGTTCAACAATGGGTTTATTCTGCTTTATTTTTATACACGAGGGTGATTTTCGCACTTTCTCACGGTGTTTATTGATTTCTTTTCTTTTTTCCCATGACTGTACAATGCCTCATTCCATTAGGCTAACAGTGTAACCCCTTAGTGAGCTTTCAACCAACGACTCCCAGACCATAAAAGACCTTAGGGCGCTAAGTGTAAAGACAATCCCCTCAGGCGTACTTGCTCAAGTAACAAAGGCCCCAAAACAAGACTAGCCACGGTAAATTTTCATATTTTTCTCTTTTTCTTTTCTACTTTTATTTATAGCAAGCATACCCACGTGTTCCCAAAGTTTGAGTATCAGTGTTTTCATAGTCAATGTTCACTTCCTACATAATTTGATCATTAAAAATAACATTTTCTTCTCAATAGCCAAACAAGTTAATCTTTTTCCAACAAGCAAACATGAACACTTATGTGCTAACCAGTAGCATCTAAACAACAAGTATGAATTATATCATGTATAAAATTATAACTAAGCTCAAGATATCATACATGTTCAAAACTCTATCAAATTTCTATGTCATCATTAGCCAAATTAGAATTCAACTAACTAAAAACCAGGGATTATGCAATGTTACGCAACTAAACAGATATTAAGCAAAGAAAAAGAAAAAATTTACTACAAAATTAAACTAATAACTACTAACATGCAATTAACTATATGTAACATGAAATTACTCTATATGATGCAATTACACTACATGCTCTAAACTACTGACTAAACCCAATACCCCTAAACTTAAAATGAACAATTCCCTCATTGTAATTAAAAGTGAAAGAATACTCCCCTAAGTGGAAATGTCATCTCCGTTCCCCTCTTCAATATCCGATGGTATATCAAACGATGGATAAGTTTGAGATAATCTAAAGTTGGAAACTAAGTGTGGACTTCTAACTGTCCGAATGCTTGAGTCAAAAAATCTAAAAAATTAGCAGTGTTTGGTTTCTATGATTGAGAGTTGGCGCGGTTGCGTTGTGTTTAGCTTGTAGTTGGGTGCGGTCGCGCTACCCTGTACCCCGACAGCTTCAATATTTTTGACTTCTATTTGATCCTGAATGCTTATAGCAATTGGATTGAACCTGAGAGAAGAAACAATAAAATTATTATTAAGACTTACAACTATCAAACATCTATTAAATATGGAAAGTATGAAGAATTAAACATAGCAGAAGAAGTAAATGGAAAATAAGAATTAAACAAGGAGGGTGAAAGATTGGATGGGGTGCCTCCCATCTAGCGCTCGGCTTATAGTCCGTTAGCTGGATTTTTTTTCTTGACACTGCTATCCAATTCCTTTACGATAAGCTAGGAACCCTCCATCCATTAAAATTGCAATGTGCATAGGTAGGTTCCCCATCTTGCGAGTTTGTGAATTGAAACAACCTAGCATATTTCCTGGCATGCCATGCAATCTCACAATCTCATTTACGTACATACTAGCAAGACGTTCAAGGGAATAAGTCTCCCGTGTAGGCAAGAAATGGGCAAACTTTGTTAATCTATCAACAATAACCCAAATCGCATCTATGCCTTGAGAAACATTGGGAAGACCCGTAACGAAATCCATAGTAATGGGTTCCCACTTCTATTTTGGAATCTCAAGTGGTTGCAATGGACCCTTTGGCACTTAATGCTCTGCCTTTACACGTTGACAAGTTAAACACCTCGAGATAAACTCCATGATCACTCTCTTAATATTGTTCCACCAAAATGTATGTCGAAGATCATGATACATTTTGGTACTCCCAAGATGGATTGCAAATGTGTGTTGTGTGCCTCGATCATGATTATATGCTTCAAGTCAGAATCGTTAGGAACACAAAGTCTAGAGTTGACTCGAAGTATTCCTTCTTCATCGATTCTTGCTTCTAGAATAGCACCTTCTTGCACTTTCTTCTTCATACGCATCAGCTCCAGGTCCGTAGCTTGAGCAGCTTTAACTTTATCGATTAAAGTCAATTGTACTCGTATATTTGATATCATCACGTGGGTACTTGGAGCCTTTACCTCTATCTCCATCCTTTGTAAGTCATACAAAATGGACCTTTGTGTTAACAACATTGCACTTTCATGCCGCATATGATCTTCTACTCAATGCGCGCACTACCACGTTTGCTTTTCCAGGATGATATTGGATGGTGTGATCGTAATCTTTCAACAGCTCGAGCCAACATCGTTGCCGCATGTTGAGTTCCTTTGGGTGAAGATATATTTGAGGCTTTTATGATCTGTATAGATCTCCACTTTTTCCCCATATAGGTAGTGTCTCCAGATCTTTAATACGAAAACGACTGCTACCAACTCCAAATCATAAGTAGGATAATTCCTCTCATATTCTTTAAGTTGTCGCGAGGCATAGGCTATGACTTTCCCATGTTGTATGAGAACACATCCTAACCCTTTGCCTGAAGTATCACTGTAGATAACAAATCCATCTGAACCAGATGGTATTGTCAGAACAGGTGCCAAAATGAGTCTCCTCTTGAGCTCTTGAAAAATCTTCTCACAATCCTCGCTCCAAGAGAATTTTGTATCTTTACGAGTCAGCTGAGTTAACATAGTAGAGATTCGAGAAAATCCTTCCACGAATCTCTGATAATAACCAGCTAAGCCCAGAAAGCTACGTACTTCGGTCACTGACTTCGGTTTCTCCCAACTTTGTATTGGTTCAATTTTTGCCGGGTCGACAGATACTCTATGTTTTGACACCACGTGCCCAAGGAATGCTACTTCCTCAAGGCAGAACTCACATTTCTTTAGCTTGGCATATAGCTTGTTATCACAAAGCCTTTACAGTACCATCTTCAAATGGTGCTCATGATCTTCACGGCTTTTGGAATAGATGAGGATGTCATCAATAAAGACAACAACGAACTGATCCAAATATTCTTTGAACATACGGTTCATCATATCCATGAAAGCAGCAGGAGCATTTGTCAATCCAAAGGACATGACTAAGAATTCATAATGCCCGTACCGAGTTCTGAAGGTAGTCTTTGGAATATCTTCAGTTTTAATCTTCAGTTGATGATATCCAAAACGAAAATCGATCTTTGAAAAGAATTGTGCTCCTTGCAACTGGTCGAACAAGTCATCAATGCGAGGTAGCGGATACCTATTCTTAATGGTGACATGGTTCAATTCTCGGTAGTCAATACAAAGTCGCATACTCCTGTCTTTCTTCTTTGCGAATAACACAGGAGCACCCCAAGGAGATGTACTAGGATGAATGAAACCGATGTCCAACAACTCCTGTAGTTGGACCTTTAACTCATGAAGTTCAATAGGAGCCATTCGATATGGGCTTTGTACCAGGTTTAAGATCAATAAAGAATTCAACTTCACGTTCTGGGGGTAGACCGGGAAGTTCCTCAGGAAATACGTCAGGAAATTCACTAACAACAGAAATATTATTCAAATCTGACGTGTTTTTGTTCAAGTCCGTGACATGGGCTAAGAAAGCTTGACATCTGTTTTTCAATAAACGAGTAGCTTTATGGCTTGATATGATAGTGGTTGACTTTAATGGTTTGGTTGTTTGAATTCGCATAATAGGTTGGTTAGGAATATGAAAACTAAAAATCTTACGAAAATAATCAATTTTAGCATGATGCGTGGTTAACCAATCAATCCCAAAAATCACATCAAATGCAAGAATTTTCAACGAAATCAGATCGGTAGGTAATGTTATGGTTCCAACATGAATCAAGCAAGATTTATATACAGTAGATGTAATGAAAGTTTCTCCTAGCGGAGTCTCAACAGATAAGTCAAAGTCTAATTTCTTTGGAGTCAAGTTTAAACATTGAGCACAAGCAGGAGAGATAAAAGAATGGGTAGAAACGGTATCTAATAAGGTAAAAAATTTGCAAGGGTTTATGATTAGCTTACCCGTGATCACCTCGTTCGGGTTACTTGTGTTATGGCCAGTCAAGACAAATGTCCTCCCTTGAACCACCGACTTTGTTTTGTCCGTAGTCGCCTTTGGTGTCGCCGTCCCAACTAGACTTGACTTTGCTACCGGACAAAACCAAGCTATATGACCGACGTTTCCACAACTGAAACACACCTTGGAAGGCTGTGAATAGTTTGGAATTATGTATCCCTCCTCTCCGCATCTATAGCACTAACTGGCAGTCGTTCTCCTCCCTTAGAATTTGTTGTTAGTGCTGGTGCTGCTGCTGATGTCTTCCCGTCATTGTTGAATCTCCTCTTTCAAAAATCTCCACTTGACTCACCTCTCCTATTATCATGGCCACGATTACCATCCGAGTGGTTACCATTTTTGTCTATATTCTTTCCTCCCCGCTGGTTATTATCGCTCGGATGACGGCTGTCACTGGTATGACCCTGATTGTGGTCCCTCGGTTGGGCATACTCATTATCTCGCTCTAATATTTGAGCCCTTTTGACAACATCTGAATATAAAGAAAATTTAGGAGAGATAAGATATTGTCGAATCTTAGGTTGTAGACCTCTCAGAAACATCATCGTCATTCGTTCCTCATTCTCGACCAAATGAGATGTAAACCTGGATAACTCTGCAAACTTCGCCTCGTACTGGGATACCATCATGTTATTTTGTTCCAGTCTGATAAACTCCACCTCCTTCATATGACGAATACTTTCAGGAAAGTACTTGTCATTAAACAGTTTCTGAAATGTTTCCCAAGACATGTTAAGTGCGGCAGGCTGGGTACGCTTCATAGATTCCCACCAGTAATCTGCCTCACCGCGAACCATAAAGGTGGCGAATGGAACCTTATGTTCCTTCATGCATCCCAAGACATTGAATATCTTTGTAATTTATTTGACCCACGTTTCCGCTTTAATCGCATCCGGCTTTCCCACAAATTCTGGTGGTCCCACCTCCTTGAACTGCTTGGCTGTGACAAGCCGCGCATTGCTATCATTTCCACCTGTATTTTGTGCACGAGTCTTCCTCGTCTGATTTTGCATGAACTGCAAAAAGCTTCTAAACATCCCATCGTTCCTCATTTGTTCGGTAGTGTTGTTTACAGGGGGAATATTGCCTTCCTGTTGCACGTTCCCCTGAGTGGTCATTAAAGGTGTCTCCACGGTCTGATTCACTTCATTATTAATATTTGTAGCTGCCATTCTCAAATACTGCCACAAAACAAGGGTTAATTAACATGTCATATATTATCCCTATACTCTGACAGACCAAATAAATACCAAATTAACTTAGTCATGTCATACTAGCGAAGGAATTCCCCGTCTCTCCCCTCCTAGTTCTTGTCTCACATCTCAGCCAGGGATCATATCCTTAAGCTTTGATACCAACTGTGATGCCCCCAAAATAGGTATACATCACCCATTCTGAATCGCCAAATACATGGTATAAAAACAAATACAACTTCAGTAATACAATTGTCGTGCAAAATACGACAACACATATACTGTGCGTTTGAATACAAATATTGTCTAATAGACAGTATACAAACTCAAAAGGAGTCCTCATTACAATTATTGATACTCTATTTTACAAAATAGTGAGGACTACTAAAACAACTATCTTGAATCATCACTCCATACCCCGACTAGTTCCTGCTAAATTATCTCCTCTTTAGAAGAACAATGGAACAAAAAGGAAAAGGTGTTGCCTCTTTTTTAGTCTTAGCAAAAGAGCTCTAACTCATGCAAGCATACATATGTCAACAAGCAATACAGAGCAAGTAAAGTATCAATCCCATAGAGAAAGTTGTTTAATTTAAATCACTATGCATTAATTAAATCACTATATTTATATGCTCAAACTAATGAATAAACTTGGTTTGTTCTCAAATTGCTAATAATGACTAAAACAATAATAACGACGAAATAAATCAAATCTGGAAATAATGGGATCCTAACTTCATTTAATATTTCATTCAATCGCCACTATCATGCATGACTTGTTCACATATCATAGGAAAGTAGCCAAGAGCACTAAAAGAGTATTAGCCATTTTTCAATGCACTAAGACCTACTTACACAACATCCATAGATGATAGACTCTATGTAATCATCAATATAACCAAAATCACTATATGTCTATGTGAAATTGCAACTATATTGAATTTAAGCTAAAGCCCTTATTCTAACTTATACGCTGAAACAATATATGTCTATCTGGTTCACAAAATACAAAAGCCATATAAAACAGCCCCATATATGTATACTATCATGATTACACTATACTTGCATGTTCATTGTCAATTCCATACAAGTACTGAAATGAATGGTGATCAAGCATTCATACATGCAAAACAATCATAATAGACATTCCATATGATATGTAAAATAATCCCGCATTCAAGCATGCAATCAAACTACATATTAAAATCCGTTGGAGTCCTATAATGGAGTTTACTTCATGACTGAACCAAAAGCCATCATGGGATCAAATCTAAACATGATTAATAAACAAACAATTGAAAGATGAAAGATAGAACTATCAAACCCAATTACTGAATAGAATCCACTATTACTATTCAAATCCTCATAAACTTCCAGCAAAATAATAATAATAATCCACTCTGGTAGAAAATCCCAAGAAGAAGTAGAAAAGTAGAGTTTTGGCATCCTTCTCCGTTGGAATCTCTCCCAGAGAGTAAACCCTAATTACGATGATGAAAAATACGACAATAGATATCAAAGATACGTTTGACACCAGTCAGATCTCATTTTTAAACCATTACAACCATTTTAATAATAAAAATAAATAAAACACATCACAGCTTCAGGCCTCGCGCGCGGCCACGCTCCTCCTGCCTATTACTCACGCGGGCGCGAGACTTGCAATAAGTCGTGCTGTTCAGCTGGGCTCTCACGCGGGCATGCGCTCCCTAGGCTTGTCATGCTCACGACGCGCGCAACTTGCGATGAGGTTCCATGGTCCATTTGGGTACTCACATGCGGTTGTGAGTCTCCAGCTCTTCTGCTCAAGCCGCATGCACACGACTTGCAGTTGATGACTTCTGATTCTGCTCCTGAGTTTGGTTGTGGAATATTGTTGCTGCTACTGAAATATCCTATGTCTATCCATGCTTGTCCATCCATGCTCCACTCAATCCTCAGCCATGCACATCCTATCTTTTGCCTCGCCTCACACATCCATTAGCCTCGTGCCCTATAACACCACTAAATTAGGTCGATTCCTGCACTTATTAACCAAAAGGAGTTTTAAGTATATGTAATGCAAAGTAACATGAAATGCAGCTAAAACATACTAAAATGTACTTGAGATGGGCATAGTTCGCATGAATTGGTACTCCATAAGTAGGTATAAAACCCCCTTATCAAATACCCCCAAAGTTGAACCGTTGCTTGCCCTTAAGCAATGCATACTACTGAACAAAAAAAATGCAGCTATATTACTATGCAACTAAATTGTGATGCAACTAATCTCACATTGTCCAAACTATCATAGAAATTCAGTCCAATTTGTCTTAGTGAATTTTTTCTAGATTTAAGAATACAGATTCAAATCAAACTGCAGGCATAATGTCATACACTCAGATAATTCAAAAATGCTATAGAGATGCTGTGTGTGTGTGTTGTGTTCGCCAAAACTTAATTTAGGCACAGAATACTCATGATATATTGCTCAAAACAGAAATTTGTAGCTTAAAACAAGACTTATGTATATATATGCAACCAGGACTATTCCAACATCTTAAAATAAACTAAGGTTCAACACTGGGCTTAACTTCTTTATGTCTACTCACGACGGCGACTTTCGCACTTTCCCGCTGTGTTTATTGCTATTTTTCTTTTCTTTTTCTTTTTCACATGAATGTGCAATGTCTTACTCCATTAGGCACACTGCTACCCCTTAGCGAGCTTTCAACCAACGACTCCCAGACCATGAAAGACCTTAGGGCGCTAGGTGTAGAGACAATCCCCAAGCGTTTTCACTCAAGTAGCTGTATTCAAATAAGACTAGCCACGTTATTGCTATTCTTCTTATTTTTTATACACAGATACCCATGTTTTCCCAAAGTTTAAAAATCAATGTTTTATACAGTCTA
Source organism: Panax ginseng (assembly GCA_020205605.1). NCBI lineage: Eukaryota > Viridiplantae > Streptophyta > Magnoliopsida > Apiales > Araliaceae > Panax > Panax ginseng. The sequence continues at coordinate 66,134,223 of CM035145.1, read as the reverse complement.
TACTCACTTTTCACATATTTCCCTTTTTAAAACTACATTTTTCTATCGAGCAATTCAATACATGCTTCTTATACCTACAAGTGATGTGAACACATTTGTGAAAACTGAAAGCATTTAAACAGCATTATGAATTGCATTGTGTAAAACATTATATCTCAGCTCATATTATCCAAAATACTCAAAAATCATTTGACAAAATTCACTATCATCATTGGCTAGACAAAAATTACTATACGGCAAGAACTGTGAGATATACAACCTAAACATGAACGTGCAAATATATATTCAAAAATAAACTATATGATGCAACAATTTAAACTAAACATGCGAGAACTAAAAAAAAATTTACTAATCATGCTAAAACTCCAAAAAAATTTATTAAACTAATCATGCAAAACTACATGCACTACACTATTCTCCAATACCCCTAAACTTAAAATATTCAATTCCCTATTGAATGAAGGTAAAGGGTACAAAAAACTCCCCTAATTATCGGTGGTGCCACCCTCCTCGGGTGGTGAATCTGGTGGTGGATATGGTGCTGCGGTTCCGAATTGAGGCCATTATAGTGTTATTCCTTGTTGCGCAAAAGCTTCGGCCAAGGTCCTTGTGAGTCCCGTCGCAAATGTGCCCAAATTATCATACATGGCATCGACTTTTCACTCCAACCTTTGGAGCTGGCGATCGCCATGGGTGGCACGTACGTGCGTGGACTGGCCGACCTCATCTGTCTGCAGAGGCTGTTGTGGTGGCTCTGGAAACGTGGGCTGAAGGATGAATCCTAATCCGTGTGGGTGTGGTACACCTCCTGCCCAATCTTCAAATTTTTTGATTGTGGCATGGGTTATGTCCTGGCTTGGATATTGCATTTGTTCGTTTCCCCAGATGCATCCTTAATCAGCACATAGCATAGCAACCACTGATGCATGTGGAATGCTCCCAATGGTGCCTCCCCGCAGATAGCGCAACATATTCTCATGAATGAGATGATCAATGACAATGTACTTACCGGTGATTATGCCCCCACAGAATAAGTGCCCTCTCCGCTGTTATTTCGTGTTGATAGGAGGAAGGCACTAGCTTGGCACATACGAACAGATTCCATGCCTTTGCATATCGGTTCAAGGAAGCGGTTGGGAATATGCAAGGTTGATTCGTGCCAACTTTATAAGTCCATTTCGTACCATGCACGCACAATTCAGCAATAACCAATTCCATTTCAGTCTCCGAATGTGCACCGGTGACCCAATTAGCAGCCCCCATTGGCGGTGTATCGATAATGCCAAAAATGGTGCGGATTGCATGGGGTCTGTAATCTATCTCGACACTGCGAACTAAAGATATACCGCTCATGGTGACCTTAGTGTTGGCATAAAACTCCCGGACTATGCCTATTGGAATGGGCGTCGGAGTAGTAGTCAATCCACCCCAGCCTCTCTCTCGAATCATTGCGCACAACTGACCGTCCTTCCCTTCTGGCTTGAAACCGTGCTCTTTGACGAAGGTCTTTGCCACGATTCGGTAATACACCTACCGAGCCTCCAAGTTGAGAAACTTGGTGTGGTCAACAATATCCACCCCTTGGCTGCCCGAAAAGGATGAAGAAGATGACGTAATAGAACGTGCTCTCTTAGGCCCCATTTGTAGTTGACAAAGATTTCACAGATAATCTGACTGAAAATGAAGAGGAAAACAACGATGCTATTACCCTTAACTTGTTTCTGCCTCCACCAAATGAGAAACCCTAGCTTTATATTGCACTTGGAGAAGTTGAGGAGATATGGAACTTTAAACGTGGAGAGAATCGTGGCTGTGTGATTGAGAGATGTACGGCTTCCCTTTGTAACTGATAAATAGATAGAGATGTGAGTTATGGAGAGTGAGAGAATTTCATGTCTGTTATTATTCCAAATGAGAGTCCAAATGGTCCACAACTCTTTTTAAAAGGTTCAGATCTGTCTTAATCCGGTGTCGCGCGTGACCACGCGAGTTTGTACAGGGCTGGGCACGCAGGCGCGAGACTTGCAGAATGTATTGTTGGCATGATTGACTTGATGTGCGAGCGCGCGAGTTTATACTACATAGGTTGCACGGCCGCGCGATCCCCACTCTGCCTATAATGATGCTTTCCAATGATGGTTCCTGCATAGACATTAATGCACCTTGTTAAGGCATGACTTAGCGGCCACATAATGCTAACATCTTGCAAATATTCGCAAGTAATTCTTGCTACACACTTAATCATGAACATCTAATATGCTATTAAAAATGAATTCGAAATAAGTACTGAAATAATCCAAAATGAATAACTAAAAACAAATAAATGGAGATAGATATAATGGGTTTCCTCCCATCCAACGCTAAGTTATAGTCAATTAGCTTGACTATCTCTGAGTTTCATGTCACAGATAGAATTGAGGTGCCTTTCTTATTGTCCGCTGCACCCCGAAATTTAATGACTTCATCTTTCGTCAATGGCTCTACCTTCAACTCTGAATTTTCACCCGTTGCACACCTCAGCGGTCCATAATTCCCCGATTTCTGTACCTCATCTTGTAGGCCCGAATCCACCAAGACAACCAGGAAGCACTCTTCTTCATCCGTTGGTAACTTGATTTCTTTAAAGACGTTGAAGGTGATCTCTTGATCCTGATCACGCATAGTGAGTTCACCTTTTTGCACATCTATCGAAGTCCTGGCTGTGGCTAAGAATGGTCTCCCCAGTATTATTGGTATGCTTTTGTCCCCCTCGTAGTCTAGAATGATGAAGTCAGCCGGAAAAATAAACTTGTCCACCTTAACCAACACATCTTCAACAATTCCCCGTGGATACATGATGGATCTGTCAGCTAACTGTAATGCAATGTTTGTCGGCTTTGGAGCCGGCAATCCCAACTGATTGAATAGTCACAAAGGCATCAAATTTATGCTTGCCCCAAGATCACACAAACATTTTTCAAAATTCATCTTCCCGATTGTGCACGGGATTATGAAACTGCCCGAATCCTTTAACTTCGGAGGTAACTTCTACTGAAGTACTGTACTGCATGCTTCTGTCAAGGTTACTGTCTCGAATTCCTCTAATCTCCTTTTCCTTGATATTATACCCCTTCATAAACTTTGCATAGCTTGGCATTTGTTCCAATGCCTCGGTGAATGGTATGTTGATCTGCAGCTTTTTGAATACCTCCAAGAATTTGGTGAACTGTTTATCTTCCATTTTCTTACTTAATCTCTGCAGATATGGAACTTGAGTGTGAATTGGTGGTACTGAACTCTTAAACGTCTCCTTTGGACCTACTCTATCTTTCTCTTCCTGCTGACCCTCAGATTTTTTCAAATTTTCTTTCTCAGTAGTTGGCTCCTCTGCCTTGCACGACCGCGTGTCATCCTCAGTGCAATCTCGCGTGGGTGCGCGACTTGCAGTACCTGACAAATCTTTCCCAGATCTTAATGTGATCGCTTGACATTGTTCCTTCCCGTCTCTTCTTGGATTTGTCTCTATAATACTTGGCAATGAACCCTGGGGACTGTTGGTAAGCATGTTCGCCATCTGCCCCATTTGAGTTTCCAGATTCTTAATAGTCACTACTTGGCTTTTGATCAATCAGAAAGGACTATTCATACTCTTGAAGATCTATTAAGACTCTATGTCCTATATTTTAAAGGAAGTTGGGATAAGTACTTACCATTGGTGGAATTCTCATACAACAACAGTTATTAAGCAAGTATAGGAATGGCTCCATTCGAGGCGTTGTATGGAAGAAAATGTCATTCTCCAGTATGCTTGGATGAGGTGGGTGAAGCAACGTTGTTGGGACCAGAATTGGTACGCATAATTACAGAAAAGATCTAAACGATTCGACAACGTATACAAACGGCACATGATCGACAAAAGATTTATGCGAATCTTCATCGAAAGGACGTAGAATTTAATATTAGGGATCATGTATTGTTATGTGTTGCACCATGGAAGGGAGTTACAAGATTTGGGAAGAGAGGAAAGCTCAATCCACGATTTAGTGGTCCATTAGAGATTCTTGACCGAATAGGAAATGTGGCCTATAGACTCGCATTACCTCTAAGCATGTCTCGTGTTCATAATATTTTTCACATATCTATGCTTCGTAAATATGTGAAAGACCCGAACCACATTATTGAGTTAGAACCGAATTTAGATAATAGAGATTTTAACGTATGAGGAGGTACCTGTTAAGATCTTAAATTGGAAAGAGCATGTCCTATGCACCAAGGTTATACCACAAGTTAAGGTTTTGTGGAGGAACCATGCTATTGAAGAAATGACCTGAGAGTTGGAATCAGAAATGAAAGCGAGGTATCCTCACCTTTTCGAAACAGCAGGTATGTACGTCAATTTCGAGGACGAAATTTCATAAGAAGGGGAGGTTGTAAGACCCCAACTTTTTTATAAATAAAATCGAATTTCCTCTATTTATTAGTGTGAATAATAAGGTGTTAATTTGATATAATGCTTTGGTTATGGGTGATATGTGCAAATTTTACAAAATAAGCAAGTGGTTATAAAATATTCATTGTTGTCAGGGAATATTCGTTTGTTCATGGAATATTCTTGCTGTTGGAGAATATTCGTACGACGGCGCAGCCATTTGTGTGCCCCATAATGGAAAATGATCGGATGAAGATAATGACAAGTTTGAGTTTTTATAACGGTGTAGTTGTTACCATTAACACTTTGTTGCATACACGGTGATTAAAATACGATGTCTGGCGTTGGTTGCATAAAGAAGCAGCACAGTATTGCACAATATTTTTGAATTATTGATTCTTTCGTAAGAAGGCACTACTCAATAATTGTTATAGTAAATACTGTTCAATATTTTATTTTATTGATTCAATAATTGCTACGTTAATATTTTATATTATTATTGTTCCAATAATTGTCACTGCACAGTATCTCCATTATCATATCAATAATTCATATTATTTGAATAATATTTTCAGATAGCATTATTGGCAATGTCTAAGGAAGTTCTGTCTAGGAAAGGGGTTTGGTCACTTAATTGCGCGCCAATAAGGAGAAATCCTTATCGGAAAGCCCCCTCTTTCCTGGGAACGACCTGGTTGTCATAATTGTGATTCTATAATATTATTTGTGAATAATTAATTATTGATTTATATGATAAGAAAATATTTATTTTATGTGGATATAATGGATGGATATATTTTATGTGTTTATAAATGATGAAATTAATGTTGAGGTGTTTTATCAGTATTTTGTCAGAATGAAGGTATTAAAAATCGTCCGTATGTGGATTTCGGGCATTTTCTGTTTGGAATTTGGAAAAACTTTCTTCTACAAAGTTGTAGACAATTCGATTTCCTATGTAATAGACATAAAATTCTTATTTTTCTGATAAAAGGGCTATTTTTTTATGAATTATTGAAGTTTCGAAAATAAATGTTTTTATTAAAAATATGGTGGGCCCCACTTTTGGTTGGTGAGAAATGAAATGTGCTGAAATTTTATTCAAAAGTGGTGGGTGTGAATAGTAGCAAGTAAAGTCATCAGGTAGCAGGTTAGTCTGCTATGACGTTCTAAGCATTTTCCTATAAATAGGGTGTTTAGTTAGAATTGAGAATCACACCAGAATCATAAGCTTTCTTTCTCTATATTATCGAGCGTATTTTCTGAGTATTTAGATACTTTGTGAGTTGTTATTTAGTGCAAGTTTCCTTCAACGTTACACCCGATATTTCAGCCGGAAGTACTGCTCTTTTGAGGTAAGGGATGTTATTTTCTTCATAATGATCTTATTCTTTCAATATCATTATACCAAAATATTGGTATGGATTTTATTGTAGAATTTCTACCTTTTTCATGTCGGGGTTACTATTCACATATACAACACTATCCAAGTTGTCTATTGTGGTTACTATCTTTGATTGTATCCATGTTTTGATATTTATTATTGAATTTTGCTCCACAATTGATTATTATATGGTATTTTTAAATTTGGATAAACTAAAGTACGAATCTCTAATCTTTGATCTTTTAGCTCACTGGATTCGTTTTATTTAAAATATTTTTCATCATCCTTAGTCCTAAATGATGATATTACTGAATATCTTTGGCTTGTAGTTCAAAGATGAATGATTAACTGATGAATATCTTTGGCCCGTAGTGCAAAGATGAACAGGTGTTGAGATGAACATGACCAACTGGTGATATAAAGGAATATCTTTGGCCTGTAGTGCAAAGGTGAATATTTGATTCAAGATGTATATTGATTGATGTTACATGGATAAAATATTGATGATGGACTTTTAAATCTTAAAAGATAGTAGAATTCATTCTCTACTTGACTCTTCTAATGGATTGTTGTTTCCGCTGCAGTTGTTGATCTAAAACTTGTTGTCTATTATATTCTATCAGATTTTTCCCTGTTGAAGACTAATGATAAATTGTCGTATATTATCTCAGTCATAATATTCTTTACTGGGCTAGTTGAGCTCACCCTTTTCCTTTTTGTTCCATTGTTCTTCTCAAGAGGTGAGAATTTAGCAGGAACTAGCCAGGGTATGGAGTGATGATTCTAGAAAGTTGTTTTAGCAGTCCTCACAATTTTTGTAAAATAGTGTATCAATAATTGTAATGAGGACTCATTTTGAGTTTGTATACTGTCTATTAGACATTATTTGTATTTAAACTCACAGTATATGTGTTGTCGTATTTTGCACGACAATTGTATTACTGAAGTTGTATTTGTTTCTGTTCCATGTATTTGGTGACTCAAAATGGGTGATGTATACCTATTTTGGGGGCGTCACATCGTAAGTCTAATTTATTTGTATTCTCTTTATAATTTTTTTTATGGGGTTTTATAATTTTTTGATATAAAGGTTCAATTTATTTTCTGATGGGTAATGGGTTTGTCCAAATTTCAACAATCGTGTGATCTTTTAGATCATATCTTGTCCAAATTGATTTTATTAATAGAGAATGCTTGATATATCTTTGTTCTCAATTTTTGGACTAATGAAGTGTAGACATTTGAAATTTTGTTTTCCTGTTACTAACTATGCAGGAGGGCAAAAACCTCTTTTCACACTCTAGAGATAACCCTGGAGGACCACAATATGAAATCTAACCATGGAGACATCGTCGTGGAACATCAAATCAACCTTAGAGATCAACCCTAAGGAAAAGAAAAGTTAGCAGCAATCAAACCCTGGAGACAACCCCAAAGGATAGCCAAAAGCCCTATCAACCCTAGAGATAACCCCCGGAAGGGCAAAACGATCATTTTGACAAGTCAACTTCAATAATCTTAATAAAGCTACAAATAAGGTCATAAAGAGCCATTGCAGCATTTTCGAGAGCAAACTACGCAAAACAGCTCAACGGAGTACCTACGAAAACCCGACAATGCTATTTTGGTTATGGACCCATATTCCCAGATTCGGAAAAGGGAAAGCCCTATGTCATTGTAAGACCCCAACTTTTATGAATAAAGATTTAATTTTCTCGAAATATTTTTTTTTGAATAGATTTGATATAATGTTATAGTTATGAGTAATATTTACAAATTTTGCAAAGTAAGCAAGTTGTCATAAAATATTCGATTGGTCGGGGAATTATTGTCTAAGTTAGAAAATGATAGAAATATCTTTTTATGAAAATAACGGCAAAAGTTTTACCGTTAACTGTTGAAATACCCGGTGATAAAAGTACAGTAATACGCGTGGTTTCATAGTAGCACATGGTATTGATTATTGATGCTTACGTGAGAAGTCACTCAGTTTTATTCAATTATTGCCACAGTAATTGTTGCATAGTATCTCACGTTATTGATTCAATTATTGTCACAATATTTTATATTATTAAATCAATAATTGAGACGACAAAGTTATTCATAATATTAATTTCATTATTGACGATGTCTAGAAAGTTCTGTCGAGGAAAGGGGTTTAGTCACCTAATTGCGCACCAATAGGGAGAAATCCTTATAAGAAAGCCCCCTTTTTCCTGGGAATGATCTGGTTGTTAAATATTGCGAGTTATAATAATGATGAATAAATGTTGTTAAAATGTGTTTTGTGAAGCCAAGTGAGTTGAGATTTTGCTTATTAAATTTTTATGAAGTATTTGTTGTTAATTTTGCTTATTATATGGACCTCCACTTACCTATTTTTCAAAATAGTAGGTAGAAAGTTATCTTAGTCTTATTATATATATATATATATGTTTGAAAGTCAGGGAAATGGGGGGGGGGGGGGGGTTTCACGGGTTATATTATATTATAAGTTTTATTTTTTATGAAAAATAAAATATATGCATAGTGTCTACATAGTGTTTGAATAGTAAAATCAAAAAAAATTTGATTTGGCTCCCGTGAAAATTTCGTCCGTGAATCCTTTACTGTACACCCGTGATTTTCTAAATTCAAATAGTATCCTTTCCATTCTCCTATAAATAGGATGCTTAGTTTAGAATTGAAAATCACACCAGAATTAGAGAATTCTTCTTCTATAATATTGAGCGTATTTCTTTCGAGTTGTAGGAAGCTTTGAGTGTAAAAAATAGTTCAAGTTTTTTTCAAGAATATCCCCGCTATACCAGTTGGAATACTCTCCTTTTTAAGGTAAGGGATGTTATTTTTGTTCAATATTCGTATGAAATAATATTTTCTTCCATACTCTGTAGTATGTAAGTAATATTATTTTGTTTCAGATTCTGAATTCTACACTCATTTTGTTAAAGTATGGCTTATATACTCCTTGAAATTAATAGAATATCCTTGAAATTTGCGCTTCATCTATTATCTTTTCATAGAAATATTATTCTGAGCATTCTTGATAAATTTTAATATTTTCATGCCGGGTTACTATTCACGTGGTACTATTCCTGAAGTACTATTCACAGGGTACTATTCATGACAAAAATTGATTTCTTTTCGGTCCAAATCATTTTTGATACAATATTATTCTTGAATTTTACTCCACAAAGCAGTATCATGTTGACAATTTGGACATTATTGAATTCTTGATAAATTTAATTATAAATCTTTAGAAATTTATCCTTTGCTTTCATTTAATTGTATGCTTATATCATTGTCATTATCCTCATGCTTATATTGTTATGAAAGTCATCCTTGGCCCGTAGTGCATAGATGGACTGTTGATTGGTATGATTATGACCAGGGATTATTCGGTATAATCATGACCTGTAATGTTACAAATGATGTGGTAAATATCCTCATTGGCTCGAAGTGCATTGATGGACAGTTGTTGGCATGATCATGACCATTGGTGATAACACGAATATCCTTGGCCCGTAGTGCATGGATAATTCCTGGACGTGATATTAATGAATATCATTGGCCCGTAGTGCATGTATAATTCAGTGATGTGGATTATTTATTGAGCTGAGTCTCAATGATAAAATTGATGATAAACTTTTTAAATCATAGAAGATAGTAGATATCATGCTCTACTTGACTCTTCTAATGGATTGCTTGTTCTGCTTCAGTTAAACTTGTTGTTTATTATATTCTATCAGTTTAACACAGTTGAAGGCTAACGATAATTTATTCTGCATTATCTTAATCATAATCTTTCTTACTTGGCTAGTTGAGCTCACCCTTTGCTTTCCTTGTTCTCTTCAGGAAATGAGAATATAGCTGGGACGAGTCGGGGAATGGAGTGATGGTCCAGGATAGTGGCTATAGTAGTCATCACTATTCTATGAAATAGTGTGATAATAAATGTAATGAGGACTCCATTGAGTTTGGATATTGTCTAGAAGACAATATTCATGTAAAAACTCTCAGCTATGCTTTTGGTCATATTGTATAAATGAAGTTTGTATTTAAGTTCTGTAACATATATTTGGCGGCTCAGAATAGGTGATGTATACCTATTTTGGGGCGTCACGGTTGGTATCAAAGCTTAGGGATATGATCCCTGGCTGAGATGTGAGACTAGAACTAGGAAGGGAGAGACGGGTAAATCCTTCGCTAGTATGACCTACCTAAGTTTAATTGTTATTTAATTGGTCGGTCAGAATATAGGGATAATATTTGGCATATCAATTAACCCTTATTTTGTGGCAGTGTTTAAAAAAGACATCCGAAAATGTTGAGATAAGCAATAGAGCACACGAGACCGTTGAGTCACCATGGATCAATAACCAGGTTAATGTGCATCAAGAAGGCAACAATCCTCAGGTAAACAACAACACTGACCAAATGATGAAAGACAGAATGTTTAGAGGCTTTCTGCAATTCATGCAACATTAGGCGAGAGAGACTCCTGTGCAAAATGCAGGTGGAAACACTGACAACTCTCAGATGGTCACTGCTAAGCAGTTCAAGGAGCTGGGACCACCAGAGTAACGTGGATAAAGCAGATCACCAAGATATTTGATGTCTTGGGATGCTCCGAGATGCAAAAGGTTCCTTTTGCCACCTTCATGTTGCGACGAGAGGTAGATTATTGGTGGGAATCTGTAAAACGTACCCAGTCTACCGCACTAAAGATGTCTTGGGAGAAGTTCCAAGAACTGTTCAACGACAAGTACTTTCCCAAAAGTATTCGTCACATGAAGGAGGTGGAATTTATCAAGCTGGAACAAAATAATATGACCGTGTCGCAGTACGAAGCTAAGTTTGCTGAGTTGTCTCAGTTTGCATCCCACTTGGTTGATAATGAGGAAAGAATGACGCGAATGTTTCTGCGAGGTTTGAAACCCAAAATACGTCAATACCTCATTTCTCACAAACTGTGTTTGTTTTCAGATGTTGTAAATAGGGCTCAGTTATTGGAGCGTGATAACGAGTTAACCCAACCAAGAGAGAGCAGCCGACAAAATGATAATACCATTGGTAGCAGTCATCAAAGCTGTGACAACAAACGTGGAGGAAATCAACATGTCAGATATGGTAACCACTTCGGTGGTAATCCTGGCTAATACAATAAAAATGGAAATTTCAAGAAAAAGAGATTCAACAATGATGGAAAGACGTCAGCACCAACACTCGCTGTTAAAGAAGGAGAACGGCCACCGATCGTATGCTTCAAATACGGAGGAGAGGGATACATCAGTCCAAACTGCACGATGCAGTATAAAGCATGCTATAATTGCGGAAGAGAAGGTCACCTAGCCCGATTTTGTCGTGCAGTGAAGTAAAGTCCAGTTGGGATGGTGACACCAAATATCATCTCAAATAAGTTAAAACCAGTAGTTCAAGGGAGAGCGTTTGTCGTGACCTCCCAAAAAGCAAGGAACCCGAACGAGGTCATCACGGGTAAGCTAATCATAAACTCTAGCGAAGCCTATACCTTATTTGATACCGGTTCTACCCATTCTTTTATTTCTCCTACTTGCGCTCAACGTTTAAATTTAACTTCGGAGAAATTAGACTTTGACTTATCTGTTGAAACTCCGTTGGTAGAAAACTTCATTACATCCGCTATTTATAAGTCTTGTTTGATTCAAATCGGCACCCGCACGTTACCTTTCGATCTCATTTCTTTGAAAATTATTGCATTTGATGTGATTTTAGGGATTGATTGGTAAACTATTCATCATGCTAAAATTGATTGTTTTCGTAAGGTTGTTAGTTTTCATATTCCTAACCAACCTGTAATGACCCCAAAATTCATACAATTCAACTATCGACTTCGGTCGTCAACAATACATTCACCCTCTAATTTTACATCATTAAACAATAATACAACCATTGAAATTTGCGAAATAATTAAAATATTCTATTACAAACTATTCTCGTTCCCAAAACCTTCAACCTTTACATCTAACTGTCTCAGAATCATTTTAATACTATAAGAGTTTACATCGCAAACGATATTACAATTCAACATTAATACATTATTTGGAACCTTAAACATGGTTCAAATATTAATAACTCAGCCAAAGTATATAAATCTTCAAGTATCACATCTGATTCATATCTTTCAAGTAGCACATAACTTTACCTTAAATCTTTAACTTGCAAAAGTAGTTATTTGCAAGGTTGAGCTCGACAACCCAGCAAAATCTAACAGTTTTCATGCATCACATAACACATAATAACATGCTCGATATACATCTCATAAACATTGGACTAACATAACATACATGATGTAGTTCATACAACAAGTATAAAGATTGAGTTCCTTACTCAATCGACATTCATTACTCAATCAACGTAGTCATAAATTGACTTTAACATTTCATACTTTCAACATTAATATAACACATCATGCTATTTGCAATAAAGATTTCAAACAGTTCATCATCAAATTCACATAGCAATTAGGAACTGAAAGACTTGCCTTGATCGTTGTTTGCCAATAATAGTTTAACAACTTACATTTATCTGCACTTCACGTGCCCTACACAATTATATAATCATACACATCAACTATTAGTCACATAGCAACGCATAGTAGTTGTAATGTAAACTTTACTCTATATCTCATAAGTGCGATGACATCCAACTTTGGATATGCTGTAAACATCATATTAACCTATTTTTAAAAGTTATTGGACACCCATATCGGATAAGATAGAAAGTCCAAAATAGTGTTCAAAAAGAGGCGTTCAAAACTGTTTTTCATTCTTTCCCAGCTTTAACCTCTCTCGCTAAAACAGTCATAACTTTTCTGTTTCAAAACATTTTTGAGCGATTCTTGAGCCCACTCGAAGCTAACTTCCGGGAATACAACTTTTATTCTTGACCTTTTCCAAATTCTAAACACATAATTCCATTAAATTAGTTCAAGGTGACAACCCCGAGTTTGTTAGATAGTTTTGACGCGACTACTTTGAATGATCATAACTCTTTGCTCCGAAGTCGGAATTAGTCTGTTCTGGAGTCTATGGAAAGCTTATTCAGTTTACTATAACATAACAAAAGCCCAGAAGTTTCTAAATAATCTAGATAACCCCAAAGTTTCATTTTTGGATCAGCAGTCCACTAGTTTTTCGGACTTCTCGTTTTGACATCCAAAACTCGCCTCGACTCGTTCCAACCCAACTTTCTTTACAAATAAGTTTTATTTAACATAATTAGACTCGTCTAAGGTCTCGGCTTCATATCTCTAATTACCATCATTAGAACTCATTTACATTATCAATTCCAAGCCAAAATAAACATAGTAAACTAACTAGTTTACTAACAAAACTAACTAAACTTCCAAAATTCAAACTTTAACTAACAAACTAAATACAATATTTAAAATAATAACATTACCAAAAATTAAATAAGAAACATACCCAAAAATATGAGTTCCACAAACTGACTACGCACTTCCACGCCAAAATTTAACTAAATAGGTATTTATAAAAAGTCCTCCCACAACAAAGCCTTTCTCAAAATTGGAGGCCTTATTGTTGGTGAATGAAACAAAGGGTCAAGCCCTGTTATTTATAGGTTTAACAAAGGGGTAAAGTTCTCAATTTAGTTGATGTGGGACTTGGTTTATATTAATTCAAATTTGTTTATACTAATTTTTCCTATTTTCAACATGTTAAGCGAAATCATTAACCACGAATTCGTTTCTTAACCAATTCGATCTGTTCAAGTTGCGTTGTTTTTGTTTTATAGAGGAGAACAACAATCATCCATCAATTTAAAGTTTCCATCACGAATTCATCATCAACTTTAGTCCCAAAGTACACCAAAACGCACATTACAATCAAAATCCAAATTCCTCTTCTTTAATATAAATACATGAATTTGATTTCTGAAAATTTGTTTCTAGATGACCATTATCAAATTATAAATATCTAATAACATATATAACATCGTAATCCACAAATTCATTAACCAAAACTCCAATTTTAAAAGAAACTCAAGAACACATGAACTAGAAATATAAACTAGATTATGTACATTTAATTCCTTAAGAACTAAAATTAACCTTATCAATAAAATTATAATTTCTATTCAACCATTATAATCATAATATTATTTAACAAATTCTCACTCCTCTAATTTAATTATTTAATTAAATTAGAATATCATCATTATATACTTCGCGTAATAAAATACGTATAAATCCCATCTATTTTATCACACTTAAATAAACTATCCCATAACAATTTTTATCAAATATTTATTTAATACCATAAATATTCATTTTATTCCATAAAGTTTCCAACTAAAATATTTAATGTACTTAATAAATATTTTACTCTCATTATACTAACATTTACATTTTCATGCAATATATTACCTTCTCACTTTATTAAATCAATTATACTTGTATTAATTCACTATTTTAATTAAGTGAATTATTCACACTATTTATGAAACTTAACTCATAATAATTTCCATTGCCCACAGGCATAACAGCTAAAAATTATATTATCTCATAACATAATTTCAACTTAATTAAATTAACTAATATTATTTAATTTCTTTAATAGTTTAATTAACTATTAAATCTCACATTCTCCAACATATGAATATATAATTCTCTTCACACTAGATCACATAATTCAAAATATATACACCTCATAATAAGAATTTTAATTATTAAATTCTTATTTTAATAACTTATGAAAATTTGGGTTGTCACATCCTTCCCTACTTATAAGGATTCCGTCCTCGGAATCAAAGAAACCTCCCTTACATGATTTTCACCAAATCTCTTTTCAAGCAACCAAACCACTAAAGTTAATCACTGTCATATCAAGCTATAAAGTCATTCGTTTATTGAAAAATGGATGTCAAGCTTTTTTAGCCCATGTCACGGATTTAAACAAAAATACGTCAGATTTGAATGATATTTCTGTTGTTAATAAATTGCCTGACGTATTCCCTGAAGAATTTCCTAGCCTACCCCCAGAGCGTGAAATCGAATTTTGTATCAACCTTGAACCTTATACAAAACCCATTTCCAAAGCCCCATATCAAATGGCTCCTATTGAACTTCAGGAGTTAAAAACCCAACTGCAGAAATTGTTAGACATCAGTTTCATTCATCCTAGTATGTCTCCTTGGGGTGCTCTTATTTTATTCGTAAAGAAGAAAGATGGGAGTATGCAAATTTGTATTGATTATCGGGAGTTAAATCATATCACCATAAAAAATAAGTACTCGTTGCCTCGCATTGATGACATGTTTGACCAGTTGCATGGCGCCAAATTCTTTTTAAAGATTGATTTTTGTTCCGGATATCATCAGTTAAAGATTAAAACTGATGACATTCCAAAGACTGCTTTCAGAACTCGGTACGGGCATTACGATTTTCCAGTCATGTCTTTTGGATTGACTAAATGCTCCTGCTGCCTTCATGGACATGATGAACCGAGTATTCAAGGAATATTTGGATCATTTTGTGGTTGTCTTTATTGATGAAATTCTCATATATTCCAAAAGCCGTGAAGATCATGAGCAACACTTGAGGCTGATACTCCAAAAGCTTCGTGAAAAAAAGCTATATGCCAAGTTGAAGAAATGTGAGTTCTGGCTTGAGGAAGTAGCATTTCTTGGGCATGTGATATCAAATCACGGAATATCTAGTGACCCAGCGAAGATTGAAGCAATAAAAAGCTGAGAGCAACCTAAGTCAGTAACCAAAGTACGTAGCTTTCTGGGTTAGGTAGTTATTATCGGAGATTCGTGGAAGGATTTTCTTGAATCGCTACTCTATTAACTCAGCTGACTCGAAAAGATACAAAATTCAGTTAGAGCGAGGAATATGAGAAGAGTTTTGACGAACTCAAGAGGAGACTCATTTTAGCACATGTTCTGACAATACTATCTGGTTCGGAGGGATTTGTCATCTACAGCGATGCCTCAGGCAGAGGGTTAGGATGTGTTCTCATGTAACATGGGAAAGTCATAGCCTATGCCACACGACAACTCAAAGAATATGAGAGGAATTATCCTACTCATGATCTAGAGTTGGAAACAGTCGATTTCGCACTAAAGATCTGGAGACATTATGTAAGACCCCGAATTTTATGAAATAAAAGTATTCAATTTTCCTATTTAGTAAATGGTTAAATTGATAAAAAAGTTAAAGTTAAGGGTGATATGTGAATTTTTTTCAAAATAAGCAAGTGGCTATTAAATACTTATTGTTATCGGGGAATATTCGTTTGGTCGTGGAATATTCTTCTTGTCGAGAATATCCGTACGACGGCACAGTCATTTGTGGGCCCATAACAGAATAACTGTCGGATGAAGACAACGACAACTTTGAATTTTTATAAATAACGGCGTAATCGTTACCGTTAACACTGTTGGAATACCCGGTAGTTAAAACACAGTAATACGCGTGGTTGCACAGTAGCACACGGTATTGCACAATATTGTTGAATTATTGATCCTTACGTAAGAATTGAAAATCACACCAGAATTCATAAGTTTCATCTCTTTTCTCTCTAGATTATCGAGTGTATTTTGTGAGTATTTAGATACTTGGTGAGTTGCTATTCATCAGTGCAAGTTTCCTTCAGGGTCATATCCGATATTCAGTCAGAAGTGCTGCTCTTTTGAGGTAAGGGATAGTAAGGGATTGTAAGGGATAATAAGGGATAGTAAGGGATATTAAAGGATGTTATATTCTTCATAATGATGTTATTCTTTCAATATCATTATACTGACATATTGGTATGGATCTTATTATGGAATTTCTACCTTTTTGAGTCGGGGTTACTATTCACATATACGGCACTATTCACGTATACGACACTATTCATGTATATGGCATTATTTACGTATATGACATTATTTACGTATACGGTACTATGTACGAATACAGAGTACTATTCACGAGTTAGTATTCATGAGTTACTATTCACGAGTTACTATTCATATGTTACTATTCACAAAAAAATTGGTTTCTTTTTCTGACCAAATTATCGTTGATTTATGATTGTTGCTCTTGAGATAAGTGCAGTTGTTGATCATATTATTTTTATTATCATATATAATATTTTTAAAACCCTGATGTTGAAATTCTCTTTCACTTGAGTATAAAGATGGGTAGATTATTGGTATAATCATGACTAGGGTTCTCTTTGGCCAGTAGTGAAAAGTTGAATTGTGACTGGTATGATCATGACCATTGAATTTATAATTGAATATCTTTAGCTTAAGTGCAAAGGTGAAATAATCAACATGGTTATAATTATTGTTTATATAAATTCTGAAATGATTATATATTTCTTTGAGATATTAATATATTTGGCCTGTAGTGCAAAGATGGCCTGTTGTTGAATATCTTTGGTGTGACGCCCCCAAAATAGGTATACAACACCCATTCTGAGTCGCCAAATACATGGTACAGAAAGCAAACTACAACTTCAATAATACAATTGTCGTGCAAAATACGACAACACATACTGTGAGTTTAATTACAAATATTGTCTTCTAGACAATATCCACACTCAAATAAGTCCTCGTTACAATTATTCAAACACTATTTTACAAAAATAGTGAGGACTGCTAAAATATCTTTCTAGAACCATCACTCCGTACCCCGACTAGTTCCTGTTATGTTCTCACCTCCTGAGAAAAAAGGAACAAAAAGGAAAAGGGTGAGCTTAACTAGCCCAGTAAAGAATATTATGACTAAGATAATATACAACAAATTATCGTTAGTCTTCAACAGGAAAAATCGATAAAATATAATAGCCAACAAGTTTTAGATCAACAATCTGCAATGAAACAACAATCCATTAGAAGAGTCAAGTAGAGAATGAGTTCTACTATCTTCTAAGATTTAAAAGTCCATCATCAATATTTTATCCTGTAACAACAATCAATATACATCTTTAATCAAATATTCATCTTTTGCACTTTTCTGAGCCAAAGATATTCATTTGTATCACCAGATTGGTCATGTTCATCTCAACACTTATTCATCTTTTGCACTACGGGCCAAAGATATTCATCGATTAATCATTTATCTTTGCACTTCAAAATTGAAGATATTTAGTAATATCATCATTTAGGACCGAGGATGATGAAAAATATTTTAAAGAAAAACGAATCCAAAGGAAACGGAAGGACAAATAGTAGGGATTCAGTATAACGGTTTATCCAAGATCGATAATACTTCATAAATACCAATTTTGAAGCGAAATTCAAAAATAAAGATCAAAACATGGATACAATCAAAGATAGTAACCATAATAGACATCTTGGACAAAAAGAAGAAAATTTCATTTTTCTATTGAATAGTCTTAGATATCGTGAATAGTCTGTAGATCGTGAATAGTAACCCCAACACAAAAAAGTCCAAATTTGATAAAAATTCGGATCAATACTTGACATAATGATATTGAAGAAATAATATCATATATGAAGAAAATAACATCCTTACCTCAAAATATCAAGATTCTTATCTAATATCGGTATAAAATTTGAAGGAAACTTGCACTAATGAATAGAAACTCACAAAGTATCTAAATACTCACAAAATACACTCAATAATCTAGAGAGAGAAAGAGAGAAAACTTATTTCTGGTGTGAATTTCAATTCTAACTTAGCCCTCTATTTATAGGAAAATGTTAGCAGACTTGACCTGCAACCTGTTGGCTTTACCTGCTACTATTCCCACCAACCACATTTGAAATAAATTCAGCACATTTCTTCACCAACCATAAGTGGGGCCCACTCAATTCTAGAATTTTCCACCAAAATGCTAAATTCGGATACTTCAACAATTTCTGAACCAATCACCTCTTAAAATTCATAACAAAACATACGTTCATTTTTAACGGTTCAAAATTTGTGGACATATACTCAACTTATATATGTATAACATATCCAAAAATTACAACGATCCAACGGTCGAATTAAAAATTATAACTCACACAAAATATCTCAAAAACACTTGTTTAATTTTTAATACCTTCATTCCGACAAAAATACTGATAAAACACCTCAACATTAACTCCTTCATTTTTAACCACAATAAATATATCCAACATTTATATCCACATAAAATAAATATTTCCTTATCATATAAATCAATAATTAATTATTCACAAATAATATTACAGAATCACATTTATGACAACCGGTAGTTCCTCAGAAAGAGGGGCTTTCCAATAAGAATTTCTTCTTATTGGCGCGCAATTAGGTGACCAAACCTCTCCTTGACAGAACTTTCTAGACATTGCCAATAATGCTATCTAATAATATTATTCAAATAATATGAATTATTGATCTGATAATGGGAAATATTGTGCAGTGACAATTATTGAAACAACAATAATATAAAATATCAACGCATCAATTATTGAATCAATAAAATAAAATATTGAACAGTAACTACTGTAACAATTATTGAGTAGTGCCTTCTTACGTAAGGATCAATAATTCATCAATACTGTGCATCCACGCGTATTACTGTATTTTAACCACCGGGTATTCCAACAGTGTTAACGGTAACAACTACGCTGTTATTTATAAAAACTCAAACTTGTTGTTTTCTTTATCCGACAGTTATTCTGTTATGGGGCCCACAAATGACTGCGCCGTCGTACGAATATTCCCCGACAACAAGAATATTCCACGACCAAACGAATATTCCCCGACATAATGATTATTTTATAACCACTTGCATATTTTGCAAAATTTTCACATTTCACCCATAACCAGAGAATTATATCAAACTAATACCTTATTGTTCACAAATATAATTAGAGGAAATTCGATTTTATTTATAATAAGTTGGGGTCTTACAACCTCCCCTCCTTATGAAATTTTGTCCTCGAAATTGACATACGTACCTGGTGTTTCGAAAAGGTGAGGGTACCTCACTTTCATTTCTGATTCCAACACCCAGGTCATTTCTTCAATAGCATGGTTTCTCCATAAAACCTTAACTTGTGGTATAACCTTGGTGCGTAGGACATGCTCTTTCCTATCCAAGATCTTAACAGATACTTCTTCGTACGTTAAATCTTCGACTATCTCGTCTGGTTCTAATTCAATAATATGGTTCGGGTCTTTCATATATTTACGAAGCATGGATATGTGAAAAACATTATGAACATGAGACATACTTGGAGGTAATGCGAGTCTATAGGCCACATTTCCTATTCGGTCAAGAATCTTAAATGGACCAACAAATCGTGGATTGAGCTTTCCTCTCTTCCCAAATCTTGTAACTCCCTTCCATGGTGCAACACGTAACAATGTATGATCCCCAATATTAAATTCCACGTCTTTTAGATAAAGATCCGTATAACTCTTTTGTCGATCTTGTGCCGTTTGTATACGTTGTCGAATCATTTAGATATTTTCTGTAGTCATGCGTACTAATTCTTGTCCCAACAATGTTGCTTCTCCCACCTCGTCCCAGCATACTAGAGAACGACACTTTCGTCCATACAACGCCTCAAATGGAGCCATGCCTATACTTGTTTGATAACTGTTGTTGTAGGAGAATTCCACCAGTGGCAAGTACTTATCCCAACTTCCTTTAAAATCTAGGATACAAAGTCTTAATAGATCTTCAAGGGTTTGAATAGTCCTCTCCGATTGTCCATCCGTTTGAGGATGGTATGCCGAACTGAATCGTAAATTCGTGCCCATAGCTTTCTGCAAGCTAACCCAAAATCGTGAAGTGAATCTTGGGTCACGATCCGAAACTATGGATACTGACATGCCATGCAATCTCACAATCTCATTCACGTAAATGCGAGCAAGATGTTCAAGGGAATAAGTCTCACGTATCGGTAAGAAATGGGCAGACTTGGTTTATCTATCAACAATAACCCAAATCGCATCTATGCCTTGAAAAACTTTGGGAAGACCTGTAACGAAATCCATAGTAATGTGTTCCCACTTCCATTTTGGAATCTCAAGTGGTTGTAATGGACCCTTTGGCACTTGATGCTCTGCCTTTACACATTGACAAGTTAAACACCTCGAGATAAACTCCGCGATCTCTCTCTTCATATTGTTCCACCAAAATGTATGTCGAATATCATGATACATTTTGGTACTCCCAGGATGGATTGCAATTGGGGTGTTGTGTGCGTCCATCAGGATTTTATGCTTCAAGGCAAAATCGTTAGGAACACAAAGTTTGGAGTTGAATCTAAGTATTCCTTCTTCATCTATTCTCGCTTCTGGAATAGCTCCTTCTTGCACTTTCTTCTTCATACGTATCAACTCCAGGTTAGTAGCTTGAGCAACTTTAACTTTATCGATTAAAGTCGGTTCTACTCGTATGTTTGATATCATCATGTGGGTCCCTGGAGTATTTAATTCTACCTGCATCCTTTACAAGTCATACAGAATGGGCCTTTGCATTAACAATATCGCACTCGTGCTCTCATATGATCTTCTACTCAATGCGTCAGCTACTACGTTTGCTTTTCCAGGATGATATTGAATAGTGTGATCATAATCTTTCAATAGTTCAAGCCAACGTCGTTGCTGCATATTGAGTTCTTTTTGGGTGAAGAAATTTTTGAGGCTTTTATGGTCCGTATAAATCTCCACTTTCTCCCCATACAAGTAGTGTCTCCAAATTTTCAACGCGAATACGACTGCTGCCAACTCTAGATCATGAGTAGGATAATTCCTCTCATATTCTTTAAGTTGTCGTGAGGCATAGGTTATGACTTTCCCATGTTGCATGAGAACGCATCCTAACCCTTTGCTTGAAGCATCGCTGTATATAACAAATCCATCCGTACCAGATGGTATTGCCAAAACAGGTGCCGAAATGAGTCTCCTCTTGAGCTCTTGGAAACTCTTCTGGCATTCCTCGCTCCATATAAATTTTGTATCTTTCCGAGTCAACTGAGTAAACGGAGTAGCGATTCGAGAAAATCCTTTCACGAATCTCCGATAATAACTAGCTAAGCCCAGAAAGCTACGCACTTCGGTCACCGACTTTGGTTGCTCCCAACTTTGTACTGCTTCAATCTTCGCCGGGTCGACAGATACTCCATGTTTTGACACCACGTGCCTAAGGAATGCTACTTCCTCAAGCCAGAACTCGCATTTCTTCAGCTTGGCATAAAGTTTGTTTTCACGAAGCCTTTCAAGTATCAGCTTCAAATGGTGCTCATGATCTTCACGGCTTTTGGAATAGATGAGGATGTCATCAATAAAGACTACAACAAACTGATCCAAATATTTCTTGAATACACGATTCATCATATCCATGAAAGCAGCAAGAGCATTAGTCAATCCAAAAGACATGACTAAGAATTCATAATGCCCGTACCGAGTTCTGAAGACAGTTTTTGGAATATCCTCAGTTTTAATCTTCAGCTGATGATATCTAGAACGAAGATCGATCTTTGAAAAGAATTGTGCTCCTTGCAACTGGTCGAACAGGTCATCAATGCGAGGTAGCGGATACCTATTCTTGATGGTAACATGGTTTAATTCTCGGTAGTCAATACAAAGTTGCATACTCTCGTCTTTCTTCTTTACGAATAAAATAGGAGCACCCCAAGGAGATGTACAAGGATGAATGAAACCTATGTCTAACAATTCCTGTAGTTGGACTTTTAACTCCCGAAGTTCAATAGGAGCCATTCGATATGGGGTTTTAGAAATGGGTTTTGTACCTTGCTCAAGGTCAATAAAGAATTCAACATCACGTTCTGGGGGTAGACCAGGAAGTTCTTCAGGAAATACATCAAAAAATTCTCTTACAACAGAAATATTATTCAAATCCATAACATGGGCTAAGAAAGCTTGACATCTATTTTTCAGTAAACGAATAACTTTATGGCTTGATATGATAGTGACTGATTTTAGTGGTTTGGTTGTTTGAATTCGTATGACAGGTTGGTTAGGAATATGAAAACTAACAACCTTACGAAAACAATCAATTTTGGCATGATGAGTGGTTAACTAATCAATTCCTAAAATCACATCAAAAGCAAGTATCTTTAAAGATATAAGATCAACAGGTAATGTGATAGTGCCAACTTGGATCATGCAAGATTTATAAACTGTAGATATAACGAAGGTTTCACCCGACAGAGTTTCAACAGATAAGTCAAAGTCCAATTTCTCCGGAGTCAAGTTTAAATGTTGAGCACAAGCAGGAGAGATAAAAGAATGGGTAGAACCGGTATCTAGTAAGGTATAAACTTCGCAAGAGTTCAAGATTAGCTTACCCGTAATCACCTCGTTCGGGTTCCTCGCGTTTTGGCCAGTCACGACAAACGCTCTTCCAGGAACCGCTGATTTTGACTTATCCGGGACAACCCTTGGAGTCACCATCCCCGTTGAACTTGGTTTTGCTACAGAACAATCCCAAGCTATGTGGCCTTCCTTTCCACAGTTGTAACATACCTTGGATTGTTGTGGACAGTTTGGGCTGATATGTCCCTCTTTCCTGCATTTGTAACATCTAACTGGCGGTCGTTCTCCTCCCCTAAAATTTGTTGTTGGTCTTTGGTCTTTCTTTGTTGATGTCTTCCGTCCATTGTTGAATCTCCTCTTTACGAAATTTCCACTTGACTCACCTCTCCTATTATCATGGCTACGATGACCACCAGAGTGGTTCTAGCTTTTGTTCGTATTTTTCCTCCTCGTTGGTTATAATCGCTCGATGATGATCGCACATCACCCAGATGACCACAGTTGCGGTCCCTCGGTTGAACATACTCATTATCTCGCTCTAATAATTGAGCCCTATTTACAACATCTGAATATAAAGAAAATTTATGAGATATAAGATATTATAGAATCTCGGGCTTTAGACCTCTCAGAAACATCCTCGTCATTCGTTCCTCATTTTCGACCAAATGAGGTGCAAACCTGGATAACTCTGTAAACTTTGCCTCGTACTGGGACACCGTCATGTTGTTTTGTTCCAGTTTGATAAACTCCACCTCCTTCATATGATGAATACTTTCAGGAAAGTACTTGTCATTGAATAGTTTCTGAAACGTTTCCCAAGACATGCCGAGTATGCAATTTGGTTTGAGTGCGCTTCACAGACTCCCACCAGTAGTCTGCCTCACCACGAAATATAAAGGTGGCGAATGGAACCTTATGTTCCTCCGTGCATCCCAAGACATCGAATTTCTTGGTAATTTGCTTGACCCACATTTCTGCCATGATCGGATCCAGCTTTCCCTTAAATTCTGGTGGTCCCAACTCCTTGAACCTTTGGGCGTGACAAGTCAGCAGCATTGCTATCATTTCTCTACCGGTATTTTGTGCACGAGTCTCCCTCGTCTGGTTTTGCATGAACTGCAAAAAGCTCCTAAACATTCCATCATTCATCGTTTGCTCGGTAGTGTTGTTTACTGGAGGAATATTGCCTTCCTGTTGCACGTTCTCCTAGTTTGTAACTAAAGGTTGTTCCAAAGTCTCATACACTCCATTGTTAACGTTCTCAGCGGCCATTCTTAAATACTGCCATAAAACAAGGGTTAATTAAACAAATTAACATATCACACAATATCCCTATATTATGACTGACCAACAAATAAGCTTAGATAAGACACACTAGCGAAGGATTTAGTCATCTCTCCCCTCCTAGTTCTATTCCACGATCTCACTTGAGACCATATCCCTAAGCTTAGATACCAACTGTGGCGCCCCAAAATAGGTATACAACACCCATTCTCGAGTCGCTAAATACATGAGTACGAAAGCAAACTACAACTTCAATAATACAACTGTTGTAAATAAAATACTACGGCCAACACATACTTTGTGAGTTTAATTACAAATATTGTCTTCTAGACAATATCCACACTCAAATAAGTCCTTGTTACAATTATTCAAACACTATTTTACGAAATAGTGAGGATCGCTAAAACATCTTTCTAGAACCATCACTCGCACTACCCACTAGTTCCTCGCTATGTTCTCACCTCCACGAGAAAAATGGAATAAAAAGGAAAAGGGTGAGCTTAACTAGCCCAGTAAAGAATATTATGACTAAGATAATATACAACAAATTATCGTTAGTCTTCAAAAGGGAAAAATTTGATAAAATATAATAGCCAATAAGTTTTAGATCAACAACTGCAGCGGAAACAACAATCCATTAAAAGAGTCAAGTAGAGAATGAGTTCTACTATCTTCTAAGATTTAAAAGTCCATCATCAATATTTTATCCCTGTAACAACAATCAATATACATCTTTAATCAAATATTCATCTTTGCACTACAGGCCAAAGATATTCATTTGTATCACCAGTTGGTCATGTTCATCTCAACACCTGTTCATCTTTGCACTACGGGCCAAAGATATTCATCAGTTAATCATTTATCTTTGCACTACAGGCTAAAGATATTTAGTAATATCATCATTTAGGACTTAGGATGATGAAAAATATTTTGAAGAAAACGAATCCAAGATAATACTTCATAACAGTTTATCCAAGATCGATAATACTTCATAAATACCAATTTTGAAGAAGAATTCAAAAATAAAGATCAAAACATGGATACAATCAAAGATAGTAACCATAATAGACATCTTGGACAAAAGAAGAAAATTTCATTTTTCTATGAATAGTGCTTGATTCGTGAATAGTGTCAGATATGTGAATAATGTCGTATACGTGAATAGTAACCCCAGACACAAAAAGTTCCAAATGTGATAAAAATTCGAGATCAATACTTGACATAATGATATTGAAGAAATAATATCATATATGAAGAAAATAACATCCCTTACCTCAAAATATCGCATTTTTGATCGGAATATCGGTATAAGGCTGAAGAAAACTTGCACTGATGAATAGAAACTCACAAAGTATCTAAATACTCACAAAATACACTCAATAATCTAGAGAGAGAAAGAGAGAAAACTTGTTTCTGGTGTGATTTTTAATTCTAACTTAGCCCTCTATTTATAGGAAAATGTTAGCAGACTTGACCTGCAACCTGATGGCTTTACCTGCTGCTATTCCCACCCACCACAGTTGAAATAAATTCAGCACATTTCTTCACCAACCACAAGTGGGGTCCACTCAATTCTAAAATTTTCCACCAAAATGCTAAATTCGGATACTTCAACAATTTCTGAACCAATCACCTCTTAAAATTCATAACAAATCATACGTTCATTTTTAACGGTTCAAAATTTATGGACATATACTCAACTTATATATGTATAACATATCCAAAAATTACAGCGATCCAACGGTCGGATTAAAAATTATAACTCACACAATATATCTCCAAAACACTTGTTTAATTTTTAATATCTTTATTCCGACAAAATTACTGATAAAACACCTCAACATTAACTCCTTCATTTTTAACCACAATAAATATATCCAACATTTATATCCACATAAAATAAATATTTCCTTATCATATGAATCAATAATTAATTATTCACAAATAATATTATAGAATCACATTTATGACAACCAGGTCGTTCCCAGGAAAGAGGGGGCTTTCCAATAAGAATTTCTCCTTATTGGCGCGCAATTAGGTGACCAAACCTCTCCTTGACAGAACTTTCTAGACATTGCCAATAATGCTATCTAATAATATTATTCAAATAATATGAATTATTGATCTGATAATGGGAAATACTGTGCAGTGACAATTATTGAAACAACAATAATATAAAATATCAACGCAACAATTATTGAATCAATAAAATAAAATATTGAACAGTAACTAATGTAACAATTATTGAGTAGTGCCTTCTTACGTAAGGATCAATAATTCATCAATACTGTGCATCCACGCGTATTACTGTATTTTAACCACCGGGTATTCCAACAGTGTTAACGGTAACAACTACGCCGTTATTTATAAAAACTCAAACTTGTCGTTTTTTCATCCGACAGTTATTCTGTTATGGGGCCCACAAATGACTGCGCCATCGTACGAATATTCCCCAACAACAAGAATATTCCACGACCAAACGAATATTCCCCGACACAATGATTATTTTATAACCACTTGCATAATTTGCAAAATTTGCACATTTCACCCATAACTAGAGAATTATATCAAATTAATACCTTATTATTCACAAATATAATTAGAGGAAATTCAATTTTATTTATAATAAGTTGGGGTCTTACATTTGGCCTGTAGTGCAAAGATGATTTGTTGATGAATATCTTTGGCTCGTAATGCAAAGATGACCTGTTGTTGAATATCTTTGGCATGTAGTGCAAAGATGACTTGTTGATGAATATCTTTGGCCCGCAGTGCAAAGATAAATTTATTAGTATGATTATGAACATGAACTGTGATTTGGTATAACCATGATCTTTGATGTTTCAGGTGATGAAAATTATCTTTCTCCTGGATGAGAAAAGGAATTTAGAACTACAATTATGATTATGAGTTATACATGTGATTGTGGACATGAATTGTTGATTGATGTTATAGGGATAAAACATTATTGGTGGACTTTTAACATGGAGAAGATAATAGATTTTATGGTCTATTTGACTCTTCTAATGGATTGCTCGTTCCGCTGCAACTATGGTTGAAAAGATTTATCATCTACCATATGTTCTAAATCTCTGATTTATTACTGATGAAGGCTATTGATAATTTAATTATCTTTAGTCATGATATTCTTTACTGGGCTAGTTGTCCTCACCCTTTTGCTTCACAATTCCTTTTCAGGTAATAAGAGTGTAGCTGGGTCGAGCGAGGATAACGGGGAAATAGAATGGTGGTCTCTAGCTGTGGAGGTTCTCCCTAAGTAGTATAGAAAGGTGTTGTATACATCATTTAGTAGTTATATTTCGTGAATCAAATAGGGTGAGGCGAACCCAACGTTGGAAGGGTGTTTTCCCACTATCATATAAGATGTCTAATGACATACAACCTCGTGTCATCATAAGACGAGGTTGTGCTCATCCACTTCTTTGAGTATATCTCACGAGCACTACCTATATAATCTTGGTGTTTGGTTGAAGTATAACTCTCAATTAGAGACAGTGGAGATAATGATATGTCAAGAAAAGACTCACCATTGGGAAGAATATGATAGTAATCTTCTCGTTTTTCTTTGGGGTCTATTGGGTCAACCAAGGATAATTCTGTGGCCATATAATATCTATCATAACCTTGAAGCATGGCCTCCCATGTACAAAGGTTTCCTTGAGCACTTCCCAAAGATTCTAATTTCTAAAATAGTTTTTGACTATACCTTTATGTAAGGTGCCATGGTGACGTGCTACCCAAGTTGGTGTCAAGAGTCACAGTTGATATATATATATATATATATATATATATATATATATATATATATATATATATATATATATATATATTTGTATCAAAACTCACAACACATGAGTTATTGTATTTTGCACGACAATTGTTGTAATAAAGTTGTAGTTGTTTTCTGTACCATGTATTTGGCGACTCAGAATGGGTTGGATGGAATGGACCTATTTTGGGGTCGTCACACATTACCTGTGTAGGGAGAAGGAGGAGATATATACAGATCATAATAGCCTCAAATATTTCTTCACCCAAAAGGAACTCAACACGCGGCAACGACGATGGCTCGAGCTGTTGAAAGATTACGATCATACCATTCAATACCATCCTGGAAAAGCGAACGTAGTAGCTGACATATTTAGTAGAAGATCATATGCGGGTACGAGTGCGATATTGTTAACGCAAAGGCCCATTTTGTATGACTTACAAAGGATGGAGATAGAGTTAAAGATTCTAGGGACCCACATGATGATGAAAAATATACGAGTAGAACCGACTTTAATCGATAAAGTTAAAGTTGCTCAAGCTACAGACCTAGAGCTGATGTGTATGAAGAAGAAAGTACAAGAAGGTGCTATCCCGGAAGTAAGAATCGATGAAGAAGGAAACTTCGAGTCAACTCCAGACTTTGTGTTCCTAATGACATTGATTTAAAGTATATGATCATGATGGAAGTGCACAACACACCGTTTGCAATCCATCCTGGGAGTACCAAAATGTATCGTGATTTTTGACATACATTTTGGTGGAAAAATATGAAAAGAGAGATTGCGGAGTTTATCTCAAGGTGTTTAACGTGTCAAAGAGTCAAGGCGGAGCATCAAGTGCCAAAAGGTCTATTGCAACCACTTGAAATTCCAGAATGGAAGTGGGAGCACATTACAATGGACTTTGTTACTGGTCTTCCCATATTTTCTTAAGGCATAGATGCAATTTGGGTCATAATTGATAGATTGACCAAGTCTGCTCATTTCTTACCTATACGAGAAACTTATTCACTTGAACGTCTTGCTCGTATTTACATAAATGAGATTGTAAGACTACATGGTATGCCAATATCCATAGTTTCTGATCGAGACCCAAGTTTCACTTCACGATTTTGGGTTAGTTTGCAGAAAGCTATGTGCACAGATTTATGATTCAGTTCGATATATCATCCTCAAACGGACGAGCAGTCGGAGAGGACTATTCAAACTCTTGAAGATCTATTAAGACTCTGTGTCCTTGACTTCAAAGGAAGTTGGGACAAGTTATTGTCATTGGTGGAATTCTCCTACAACAACAGTTATCAAGCAAGTATTTGCATGGCTCCATTCGAGGCGTTGTATGGACGCAAGTGTTGTTCTCAAGTATGCTAAGATGAGGTGGGTGAAGCAACATTGTTAGGACCGAAATTAGTACGCATGACTACAGAAAAGATTCAAATGATCCGACAACGTATAAAAACCTCACAAGATTGACAAAAGGGTTATGTTGATCTTCATCGAAAGGACGTAGAATTCAATGTTGGTGATCATGTGTTGTTATATGCTGCTCTATGGAAAGGAGTTACGAGATTTGGAAAGAGAGGAAAGCTCAATCCTCGATTCATTGGCCCATTTGAAATCCTCGATCGAGTAGAAACGGTGGCCTATAGACTCGCTTTACCGCCAAGTATGTCTCGTGTTCATATCATTTTTCACATATCCATGTTACTTAAATATGTGGAAGACCCGAACCTCATTATTGAGTTAGAACTAGACGAAATAGCGGAAGATTTAACGTATGAAGAGGTACCTGTTAAAGTCTTGGATAAGAAGGTACATATTCTACCCTCCAAGGTTATACCTCAAGTTAATGTTTTGTGGAGAAACCACAATGTTGAGGAAATGACCTGGGAGTTAGAATCAAAAATAAAATTAAGGTATCCTCACCTCTTCGACATACCGGGTATGTACCCCAATTTCGAGGACGAAATTTCATAAGAAGGGGAGGTTATAAGACCCCAATTTCATTAATAAAGATTAATTTTTCTCGAAATATATTTTTTATGGTGTGGATTTGATATAATGTTATAGTTGTGGGTAATATTTATAAAATTTTCAAAGTAAGCAAGTTGTTATAAAATATTCGATTGGTCGGGGAATATTCATACGACGGCACAATCATTGGTGGACCCCACAACAGAATTATTATCGGAGTTAGAAAATGACAGAAATAACTTTTTATAAAAATAAACGACGAAAGTTTTACCGTTAACTGTTGAAATACCCAGAGATAAAGTACGATGTCTGGCGTGGTTGCATAATAGCACACTCAGTATTGATTATTGATGCTTACGTGAGAAGTCACTCGCTTATACTCAATTATTGCTACAAGATGAATTCTTTGCGTAGTACCTCATATTATTGATTCTATTATTGTCACAGTATCATCTGCACAATATTTTATTTTCTTAAATCAATAATTGAGATGACAAATTATTCATATTATTATTTGAATTATTGACGATGTCTAAAAAGTTCTATTGAGGAAAGGGGTTTGGTCACCTAATTGCGCGTCAATAGGGAGAATAGGGAGAAACCCTTATCGAAAAGCCCCCTCTTTCCTGGGAATATTCTGGTTGTTAATATTGCAAGTTATATTATTGGATGAATAGATGTTGTTAAAAATATTGAGGGATTTTGATGAAGTATTTGTTGTAATTTTGACTTATTATTTGGACTCCCACTTATCCATTTTTCAAAACTGTCGGTAGAAGTTATCTCAGTTTATATATATATATATATATATATATATATATATATATATATATATATATATATATCTGACGGATCGGTCCGAACACGATAAAAATGGACCCCATTTTTTTACTTTTTTAAAATAACTAATTTTTTTTAATATTTTATGGAATCGAAATTTTTCCATAATATAATGTTTTAGGCGTGTTTTGAATACCTATACTAAAAAATTGTGGTACAATCTGCTGCAGATCGTATATACATGTTTTGTTATACGTGCAAAATCACACCCAAAACATCAGATATGAAAAATTTCAATTCCAAAATTTTTTTTTTAGTTGTTTTAAAAACAAAAGCAAAAAAAAAAAGGTTCGAATTTTGGTCCGGTCCGGGAGTCCGGACCTGATCTGGCCTCTATATATATATAATAATTATAATAATTATAATAATAATAATAATAACAATAATAATAATTATTGTGGTAGTGTGGTAAATTATGATAATTGTTATGTCTGATTGTAAGTTATTTTAAGTTGCAAAGAGTCTTTAGGTAATATAGTATTTTTTAAATTTTAATCTAATGTTTTATTACGCCGTGCCTTCAGGCACGGGCAATTACTAGTATATATATATATTTAATGGTAATGGAAATGGGGGGGGGGAGGTTGCCCGGGAAAAGAGGGAGTATTATTATTATATATTATTATAAGTTTTTTTTTATGAAAAATAGAATATATTATATTTATTATGCATAGTGTTTGCATAGTAAAGTTAAAAATAAAATCGATTCGGCGACCGTGAAAATTTCGTCCGTGAATCCTTTATTGTACACCCGTGATTTTCTAAATTCAAATAGTATCCTTTCCATTCTCCTATAAATATGATGCTTAGTTTAGAATTGAAAATCACACTAGAATCAGAGAATTCTTCTTCTATAATATTGAGCGTATTTCTTTCGAGTTTTAGAAAGTTTTGTGTGTAGAAAACAGTTCATGTTTTCTTTAAGAATATCTCCGCTATACCAGTTGGAAAACTCTCCTTTTTAAAAGCAAGGGATGTTATTTTTGTTCAATATTTGTATGAAATAATATTTTCTTCCATACTCTATAGTATGTAAGTTGTGACGCCCACAAAATAGGTATACAACACCCATTCTGAGTCGCCAAATACATGGTACAGAAAGTAAACTACAACTTCAATAATACAATTGTCGTGCAAAATATGACAACACATACTGTGAGTTTAAATACAAATATTGTCTTCTAGACAATATCCACCCTTAAATAAGTCCTCATTAGAATTATTCAAACACTATTTTACAAAAATAGTGAGGACTACTAAAATATGTTTCTAGAACCATCACTCCATACCCCGACTACATCTTGCTATATTCTCACCTCCTGAGAAGAAAAATGGAACAAAAAGGAAAAGGGTGAGCTCAACTAGCCCAGTAAAGAATATTATGACTAAGATAATATACAAAAATTATCATTAGTCTTCAACAGGAAAAATCGATAAAATATAATAGACAACAAGTTTTAGATCAACAATGCAATGAAACAACAATCCATTAGAAGAGTCAAGTAGAGAATGAATTCTACTATCTTCTAAGATTTAAGAGTCCGTCATCAATATTTTATCTCTCGTAACATCAATCAATATACACCTTGAATCAAATATTCATCTTTTGCTATTCTGCCAAAGATATTCATTTGTATCACCAGTTGGTCATGTTCATCTCAACACCTGTTCATCTTTGCACTATGGGCCAAAGATATTCATCAGTTAATAATTCATCTTTGCACTACAGGCCAAAGATATTCATCCAGTATCACCTATTAAGGACTGAGGATGATGAAAAACATTTTAGAGAACGAATCCAGTGAGACAAAAGGACAAATATTAGGGATTCGTATTTCAGTTTATCTAAGATCAATAATACTCCATAATAACCAATTTTGAAGCAGGATTCAAAAATAAAGATCAAAACATGGATACAATCAAAGATAGTAACCATACTAGACATCTTGGACAAAAAGGAAAATTTTCATTTTTCGGTAAATAGTGCCGTATTCGTGAATAGTGTCGTATACGTGAATAGTGCCGTATACGTGAATAGTAACCTCGACACAAAAAGTTCCAAATTTGATAAAAAGTTCTGAACAATATTTCAGCATAATGATATTGAAAGAAATAATATCATTTAAGAAGAAAATAACATCCCTTACCTCAAAATAATCGTGATTTACATGCAATTTTGATATAAATCTCGACAAAAACTTGTATTGAATAGCAACTGTCAAAATATCAAAATACTCAAAAAATACGCTCAATATTATAGAGAAAAGAAGAGAGAAAACTTGTTTCTGATGTGATTTTCAATTCTAACTTAGCCCTCTATTTATAGGAAAATATTAGCACACCGAAGCAGACTTGACTTGCAACCTGATGGCTTTACCTACTACTATTTCCACCCACCACATTTGAATAAAAATTCCAGAACATTTCTCCCCAACCAAAAATGGGGCCCATCAATTCTAGAATTTTCCACCAAAATGATAAATTCCGAAACTTCAACAATTTCTGAACCAGTCATCTTTTAAAATTCATAACAAATCATACGTTCTTTTTATCTGTTCAAAATTTGTGGACATATACTCAACTTATATATGTATAACATATCCAAAAATCACAATGATCCAACGGTCAGATTAAAAATTATAACTCACGCAATATATCTCAAAAACACTGGTTAGATTTTTAGTACCTCCATTCCGACAAAAATACTGATAAAATACCTCAACATTAACTCCTTCATTTTTAACCACAATATATATATCTAACATTTATATCCACATAAAATAAATATTTCTTTATCATATGAATAAATAATTAATTATTTACAAATAATATTACAAAATCACATTTATGACAACCAGGCTGTTCCCAGGAAAGAGGGGGCTTTCCGATAAGGATTTCTCCTTACTGGCGCGCAATTAGGTGACCAAACCTCTCCTTGACAGAACTTTTTAGATATTGCCAATAATGCTATCTAATAATATTATTCAAATAATATGAATTATTGATCTGATAATGGGAAATACTGTGCAGTGATAATTATTGAAACAACAATAATATAAAATATCAACGCAGTAATTATTGAATCAATAAAATAAAATATTGAACAGTAATTACTGTAACAATTATTGAGTAGTGCCTTCTTACGTAAGGATCAATAATTCAACAATAATGTGCAATACCGTGTGCTACCGTGCAACCACGTCTATTACTGTATTTTAACCACCGGGTATTCCAACAGTGTTAACGGTAACAACTACGCCTTTATTTATAAAAACTCAAATTTATCATTACCTTCATCCGACCGTTTTCCATTATGGGGCCCACAAAGAGTTGCGCCGTCGTACGAATATTCCCCGACAGAAAAAATATTCCACGACCAAACGAATATTCCCCGATAACAATGAATATTTTATAACCATTTGCTTATTTTTCAATTTGCACATTTCACCCATAACCAAAGTATTATATCAAATTAACACCTTATTATTCATAATAATAAATTGAGAAAATTCGATTTTATTCATTAAAAAGTTGGGGTCTTACAACCTCCCCTCCTTATGAAATTTCATCCTCGAAATTGACGTACGTACCTGGTGTTTCGAAAAGGTGAGGATACCTCGCTTTCATTTTTGATTCCAACTCCTAGATCATTTCTTCAATAGCATGGTTCCTCCACAAAATCTTAACTTGTGGTATAACCTTCGTGCGTAGGACATGCTCTTTCCTATCCAAGATCTTAACATGTACCTCCTCGTACGTTAAATCTTCGGCTATCTCGTCTGGTTCTAACTCAATAATGTGGTTCGGGTCATTCACATATTTACAAAGCATAGATATGTGAAAAACATAATGAACACGAGACATGATTGGAGGTAACGCGAGTCTATAGGCCACATTTCCTATTCGGTCAAGAATTTCAAATGGACCAATAAATCTCGGATTGAGCTTTCCTTTCTTTCCAAATCTTGTAACTCCCTTCCATGGTGCAACACGTAACAATACATGATCCCCAATATTAAATTCCCGTCCTTTCGATGAAGATCCGCATAACTCTTTTATCGATCCTGTGCCGTTTGTATACGTTGTCGAATCGTTTGGATCTTCTCTATAGTTATGCATACCAATTCTGGTCCCAACAATGTTGCTTCACCCACCTCGTCCCAGCATACTGGAGAACGATATTTTCTTCCATACAATGCCTCGAATGGAGCCATGCCTATATTTGCCTGATAACTGTTGTTGTAGGAGAATTCCACCAATGACAAGTACTTATCCCAACTCCCTTTGAAATCTAGGACACAGAGTCTTAATAGATCTTCAAGGGTTTGAATAGTCCTTTCCGATTGCCCGTCCGTTTGAGGATGGTATGCTGAACTGAATCTTAAATCCGTGCCCATAGCTTTCTGCAAGCTAACCCAAAATCTTGAAGTGAATCTTAGGTCACGATCCGAAACTATAGATACTGGCATACCATGCAATCTCACAATCTCATTCACGTACATACTAGCAAGACGTTCAAGGGAATAAGTTTCTCATATATGCAAGAAATGGGCAAACTTGGTTAATCTATCAACAATAACCCAAATCACATCTATGCCTTGAGAAACCTTGGGAAGACCCGTAACGAAATCCATAGTAATGTGTTCCCATTTCCATTTTGGAATCTCAAGTGGTTGCAATGGACCCTTTAGCACTTGATGCTCCGCCTTTACACGTTAACAAGTTAAACACCTCGAGATAAACTCCGCGATCTCTCTCTTCATATTGCTCCACCAAAATGTATGTCGAAGATCATGATACATTTTGGTACTCCCAAGATGGATTGCAAACGGTGTGTTGTGTGCCTCCATCATGATTCTATGCTTCAAGTCAGAATCTTTAGGAACACAAAGTCTGGAGTTGACTTGAAGTATTCCTTCTTCATCGATTTTTGCTTCTGGAATAGCACCTTCTTGCACTTTCTTCTTCATACGCATCAGCTCCATGTCCGTAGCTTAAGAAGCTTTAACTTTATCGATTAAAGTCGATTCTATTCGTATGCTAGATATCATCATGTGGGTACTTGGAGCCTTTAACTCTATCTCCATCCTTTGCTAGTCATATAGAATGGGCCTTTGTGTTAACAACATTGCACTCGTACTCGCATATGATCTTCTACTCAATGCGTCAGCTACCACGTTTACTTTTCCAGGATGATATTGGATGGTATGATCATAATCTTTCAATAGCTCGAGCCAACGTCGCTGCCGCATGTTGAGTTCCTTTTGGGTGAAGAAATATTTGAGGCTTTTATGAACTGTATAGATCTCCACTTTCTCCCCATAGAGGTAGTGTCTCTAGATTTTCAACGCGAAAACGACTACTGCCAAATCTAGATCATGAGTAGGATAATTCCTCTAATATTCTTCGAGTTGTCATGAGGCATAGGCTATGACTTTCCCATGTTGTATGAGAACACATCCTAACCCTTTTCCTGAAGCATCGCTGTATATAACAAATCCATCCAAACCGGATGGTATTGCGAACAGTCTTAAAATGAGTCTCTTCTTGAGCTCTTGGAAACCCTTCTCGCATTCCTCGCTCCATACAAATTTTGTATCCTTCCGAGTCAACTGAGTTAACAGAGTAGCGATTCGAGAAAATCCTTCCACGAATCTCCGATAATAACCAAATTAAGCCTAAAAAGCTACGCACTTCGGCCACCGACTTCTTGCTGTTCTAACTTTGTATTGCTTCAATCTTCGCCGGGTCAACAGATACTCCATATTTTGACACCACATGCCCAAGGAATGCTACTTCCTCAAGCAAGAACTTGCATTTCTTCAGCTTGGCATATAGCTTGTTTTCATGAAGCTTTTCAAGTATCAGCTTTAAATAGTGCTCATGATCTTCACGGCTTTTGGAATAGATGAGGATGTCATCAATAAAGACAACAACGAACTGATCCAAATATTCCTTGAATACACGGTTCATCATATTCATGAAAGCTGCAGGAGCATTAGTCAACCCAAAAGACATGACTAAGAATTCATAATGCCCGTCATCAGAAGTTACGAAGGCGCTTTGGAATATCCTCGCTTTTAATCTTCATCTGATGATATCCAGAACGAAGGTCGATCTTTGAAAAAATTGTGCTCCTTGTAACTGGTCGAACAAGTCATCAATGCGAGGTAGGGGATACCTATTCTTGATGGTGACATGGTTCAATTCTCGGTAGTCAATACAAAGTCGCATACTCCCGTCTTTCTTCTTTACGAATAAAATAGGAGCACCCCAAGGAGATGTACTAGGACGAATGAAACCAATGTCTAACAATTCCTGTAGTTGGACTTTTAACTCCTGAAGTTCAATAGGAGCCATTCGATATGGGATTTTAGAAATGGGCTTTGTACCAGGTTCAAGGTCAATAAAGAATTCAACTTCACGTTCTGGGGGTAGACTGGGAAGTTCTTCAGGGAATACATCAGGAAATTCTCTAACAACAGAAATATTATTCAAATCTGACTTGTCTTTGTTCCAATCCATAACATGGCTAAGAAAGCTTGACATCCTTTTTTCAATAAACGAATAGCTTTATGGCTTGATATGACGATGATCGATTTTAGTTGTTTAGTTGTTTGAATTGTATTTAGGTTGGTTAGGAATATGAAAACTAACAACCTTACGAAAACAATCAATTTTGGCATGATGAGTAGTTAACCAATCAATTCCTAAAATCACATCAAAAGCAAGTATCTTTAAAGAGATAAGATCCACAACGAATGTGATGGTGCCAACTTGGATTAAGCAAGATTTATAAATAGTGGACGTAACGAAAGTTTCCCCTAACGGAGTCTCCACTGATAAATCAAAGTCTAATTTCTCCGGAGTCAAGTTTAAACGTTGAGCACAAGCAGGGGAGATAAAAGAATGTGTAGAACCGGTATCTAGTAAGGTATAAACTTCGCAAGAGTTTATGATAAGCTTACCCGTGATCACCTCGTTCGGTTTCCTTGCGTTTTGGCCAGTCACAACAAACGCTCTTTCAGGAACCGCTGATTTTGACTTATCCGGGACAGCCTTTGGAGTTACCATCCCTGCTGAACTTGGTTTTGTTACCGAACAGTCTCGAGCTATATGGCCCTCCTTTCCACAGTTATAACATACCTTGGATTGTTATGGGCAGTTTTGGCTGATATGTCCCTCTTTCCCGTATTTGTAACAAACGATCGGTGCTTGTTCTCCTCTCCTAGAAACAGTTGATGTTTGTGCTGACGTCTTCACGTTATCATTGTTGTACCTTCTCTTTTTGAAATCTCCTCCTGACTCGCTCCTTCTATTATCACTGTAAGATCCCGAATTTTATATAATAAAAGTATTCAATTTTTCTATTCAGTAAATGGTTAAATTGATAAAAGTTAAAGTTAAGGGTGATATATGAATTTTTTTTCAAAATACGCAAGTGGTTATAAAGTATTCATTATTGTCGGGGAATATTCGTTTGGTCGTGGAATATTCTTTTACGTCGGAGAATATTAAATGCGACATAGCCTTGACTATTTGTGGGCCCATAATGTGAGATAACCGCCGGAAGAAGAAAATGACAAAATTGAATAACTACGTAAGTTATTACAGATTAACAATCGTTGGATTACACAGTGGTTAAAATAAAGTAATACGTGTAGTTGCACAAGAGCTACACGATATTACACGATGTATTTTTTTAATTATTGATTCTTACGTGAAGGCACTACTCAATAATTGTTACGATAATTATTATTTCAATATTTTATTTTATTGATTCAATAATTGCTGCGTTGATATTTTATATTATTGTTTCAATAATTGTCATTTGACAATATCTCCATTATCAGATCAATAATTCATATTATTTGAATAATATTATTAGATAACATTATTGGCAATGTCTAGAAAGTTCTGTCAAGGAGAGGTTTGGTCACCTAATTGCGCGCCAATAAGGAGAAATTCTTATCGGAAAGCCCCCTCTTTCCTGGGAATGGCCTGGTTGTCATAATTGTGATTCTGTAATATTATTTGTGAATAATTAATTATTGATTTATATGATAAGGAAATATTTATTTGATGTGGATATAAATGATGGATTTATTTATGTGGTTATAAATGAAGGAATTAATGTTGAGGTATTTTATCAGTATTTTGTCGGATTGGAGGTATTAAAAGATCAAATCGGTGTTCTTATAGCTTTATTGTGTGAGTTATAATTTTTAATCTGACCGTTGGATTATTGTGATTTTTGGATATGTTATACATATATAAGTTGAGTATATGTTCACAAATTTTGAACCGCTAAAAATCAACGAATGATTTGTTATGAATTTTAAGAGGTGACCGATTCGTAAATTAGGTTTATAAATGATTTTGGTGTAAAATTCTAGAAATGGGTGGGCCCCACTTTTGGTTGTTGGGGATGGTGGTACGATTTTTGGTGGGTGGAATAGTAGCGGTAAAAGCCATCGGTGCAGTGTCAAGTCTGCTTTTTGCTTGCGTACTAACATTTTCCTATAAATAGAGGCTAAGTTAGAATTGAAAATCACACCAGAATTCATAAGTTTTCTCTCTAGATTATCGAGTGTATTTTGTGAGTATTTAGATACTTGGTGAGTTGCTATTCATCAGTGCAAGTTTCCTTCAGATCATATCCGATATCCAGTCAGAAGTGCTTTGCTCTTTTGAGGTAAGGGATAGTAAGGGATATTAAGGGATGTTATATTCTTCATAATGATGTTATTCTTTCAATATCATTATACTGACATATTGGTATGGATCTTATTGTGGAATTTCTACCTTTTTGAGTCGGGTTACCAATTAACGATACCGCAATTATTCACGTATACGACACTATTCATGTATATGGCACTATTTACGTATATAACATTATTTACGTATACGGTACTATGTACGAATACGGAGTACTATTCACGAGTTACTATTCATGAGTTACTATTCATGAGTTACTATTCACGAGTTACTATTCACGGGTACTATTCACGAAAAAAATTGGTTTTTTTTTTCTGACCAAATTATCGTTGATTTATGATTGTTGCTCTTGAAAATAAATGCAGTTGTTGATCATATTGTTTTTATTATCGTATATAACATTTTTATAACCCTGATGTTGAATTTCTCTTTCACTTGAGTGTAAAGATGGGTAGATTATTGGTATGATCATGACTATGGGTTCTCTTTGGCCAGTAGTGCAAAGTTGAATTGTTGACTGGTATGATTATAACCATTGAATTTACAATTGAATATCTTTAACTTAGGTGCAAAGGTGAATTGATCAACATGGTTATAATTATTGTTTATATAAATTCTGAAATGATTATATATTTCTTTGAGATATTAATATATTTGGCCTGTAGTGTAAATATGAACTGTTGATGAATATATTTTGCCTATAGTGCAAATATGAACTGTTGATGAATATCTTTGGCCCGTAGTTCAAAGATGACATGTTGTTGAGTATCTTTGGCCAGTAGTGCAAAGATGAACTGTTGACGAATATATTTGGCCGTAGTGCAAAGATGAAGTTATTAGTATGATTATGAACATGAACTGTGATTTGGTATAACCATGATCTTTGATGTTTCAGGTAAACACATGTGATGAAAATTATCTTCGTCCTAGATGCGAAGAGGAATTTAGAATTATAATTATGATTATGAGTTATTCATATAATTGTGGAAAGGAACTGTTGATTGATGTTACAGGGATAAAACATTGTTGGTGAATTTTTAACATGGAGAAGATAATAGATTTTATGGTCTATTTTACTCTTCTAATGGATTGCTCGTTCCGCTGCAACTATGGTTGAAAAGTTTTATCATCTACCATATGTTCTAAATCTCTGATTTATTACTGATGAAGGCTATTGATAATTTAATTATCTTTAGTCATGATAGTCTTTACTGAGCTAGTTGTACTCACCCTTTTGCTTCACAATTCCTTTCAGGTAATAAGAGTGTAGCTTTGGGTTGAAAGCGAGGGTGTAACAGGGAATAGAACGGTGGTCATCATTTAGTAGTTACATTTGGTGAATCAACTAGGGTGAGGCGAACCCAACGTTGGAAGGGTGTTTGGCCACTATCATACAAGATGTCTAAAGACATACAACCTCGTGTCATCATAAGACAGGGTTGTGCACATCCACTTGCTGAGTATATCTACGAGAACTACCTATATAATCTTGGTGTTTGTTTGAAATATAATTCTCAATTAGAGATAGTGGAGATAATGATATGTCAAGAGAAGACTCACCATTGGAAAGAATATGATAGTAATCTTCTCGTTTTTCTTTGGGATCTATTGGATCAACCAAGGATAATTCTGTGGCCATATGATATCTATCATAACCTAGACGCATGGCCTCCCATGTACGAAAGTTTCCTTGAGCACTTCCCAAAGAATTTAATTTCTAAAACAGTTTTTGACTATACCTTTATGTAAGATGTCATGGTGACGTGCTATCCAAGGTTGGTGTCAAGAGTCACAGTTGGTATATATTTGTATCCAAATTCACAGCATATGTGTTGTTGTATTTTGCATGACAATTGTTGTAATAAAGTTGTAGTTGTTTTCTGTACCATATATTTGGTGACTCAGAATGGGTTGGATGGAATGGACCTATTTTGGGGTTGTCACAATCACGGCCACGATTACCACCAGAGTGGTTACCGTTTTTGTCCAAATGTTTTCCTCCTTGTTGGTTTTCATTGCTCCGATGACCGCTGCCACCGGTATGATCCTGGTTGTGTTCCCTTGGTTGAACATACTCATTATCTCGCTCTAATAATTGAGCCCTATTGACAACATCTGAATACAGAGAAAATTTATGAGAGATAAGATATTGTCGAATCTCGGGTTTTAGACCTCTCAGAAACATCCTTGTCATTCGTTCCTCATTCTCTACCAAATGAGGTGCAAACCTGGATAACTCTGTAAACTTTGCCTCGTACTGGGACACCGTCATGTTGTTTTGTTCTAGTCTAATAAACTCTACCTCCTTCATATGACGAATACTTTCAGGAAAGTACTTGTCATTGAATAGTTTCTGAAATGTTTCCCAAGACATATTGAGTGCGGCAGGTTGGGTACGCTTCACAGACTCCCACCAGTTGTCTGCCTCACTGTGGAACATAAAGGTGGCGAATGGAACCTTCTGTTCCTCCGTGCATCCCAAGACATTAAATATCTTGGTAATTTACTTGACCCACGTTTTCGCCTGGATCGGATCCGGCTTCCCAATAAATTCTGGTGGTCTCAACTCCTTGAATGGCTTGGTCAGGATGTATCAGGCCAGGCGTTCTTATCACTTCCACCGTATTTTGTACACGAGTCTCCTCGTCGATTTTTGCATGAACTGCAAAAAGCTCCTAAACATTCCATCATTCATCGTTTGCTCGGTAGTGTTGTTTACAGGTGGAATATTGCCTTCCTGTTGTGCGTTCCCCTGGTTTGTGACTAAAGGTTGTTCCACAGTCTCATACACTCCATTGTTAATGTTCTCAGCAGCCATTCTTAAATACTGTCATAAAATAAGGGTTAATTAAACAAATTAACATATCACATAATATCCCTATATTAAGACCGACCAACAAATAAGCTTAGATAGGACACATTAGCGAAGGATTTACTCATCTCTCCCCTCCTAGTTCTAATCCTCAATCTCCGCCAGAGACCATATCCCTAAGTTTTGATACCAACTGTGACACCCCCAAAATAGGTATACAACACCCATTGTGAGTCTCCAAATACATGGTACAAAAAGCAAACTACAACTTCAATAATACAATTGTCGTGCAAAATACGACAACACATACTGTGAGTTTAAATACAAATATTGTCTTCTAGATAATATTCACACTCAAATAAGTCTTCATTACAATTATTCAAACACTATTTTACAGAAATAGTGAGGACTTCTAAAACATCTTTCTAGAATCATCACTCCA
Organism: Panax ginseng; assembly: GCA_020205605.1. Lineage (NCBI taxonomy): Eukaryota > Viridiplantae > Streptophyta > Magnoliopsida > Apiales > Araliaceae > Panax > Panax ginseng. The sequence continues at coordinate 66,091,292 of CM035145.1, read as the reverse complement.
TACCCCGACTAGATCCTGTTATGTTCTCACCTCCTGAGAAGAAAAATGGAACAAAAGGAAAAGGGTGAGCTCAACTAGCCCAATAAAGAATATTATGACTAAGATAATATACAACAAATTATCATTAGTCTTCAACGAGGAAAAAATCGATAAAATATAATAGACAACAAGTTTTAGATTAACAATGCAATGGTAATGACAAATCCATTAGAAGAGTCAAGTAGAGAATGAATTCTACTATCTTCTAAGATTTAAGAGTCCATCATCAATGTTTTATCCCTGTAACATCAATCAATATACACCTTGAATCAAATATTCATCGTTGCACTACAGGCCAAAGATATTCATTTGTATCACCAGTTGGTCATGTTCATCTCAACACCTGTTCATCTTTGCACTACGGGCCAAAGATATTCATCAGTTAATAATTCATCTTTGCACTACGTGCGAAAGATATTCATCCAATATCACCTATTAAGGACTGAGGATGATGAAAAATATTTTAGAGAACGAATCTAGTGAGACAGAAGGACAAATATTAGGGATTCGTATTTCAGTTTATCCAAGATCAATAATACTCCATAATAACCAATTTTGAAGCAGGATTCAAAAATAAAGATCAAAACATGGATACAATCAAAGATAGTAACCATAATAGACATCTTGGACAAAAAGGAAAATTTTCATTTTTTGGTGAATAGTGCCGTATTCGTGAATAGTGCCGTATAGGTGAATAGTGCCGTATAGGTGAATAGTGTCGTATACGTGAATTGTAACCCCGACACAAAAAGTTCCAAATTTGATAAAAAGTTCTGAACAATATTTCGGCATAATGATATTGAAAGAAATAATATCATTTACGAAGAAAATAACATCCCTTACCTCAAAATAATCGTATTGCCCTCGAATTTGGATATAGTCTTGTGAAACTTGTACTGAATAGAAAATCTCAAAATATCAAAATACTCACAAAATACGCTCAATAATATAGAGAGAGAAAGAGAGAAAACTTATTTTTGATGTGATTTTCAATTCTAACTTAGCCCTCTATTTATAGGAAAATGTTAGCACGCCGAAGCATACTTGACCTGCAACCTGATGGCTTTACCTGCTACTATTCCCACCCATCACATTTGAATAAAAATTCCAGCACCACTACACCAAAATAGGGATGTAGCGAAGGAAATTTTGTGAAGGAATTTATTCCTTCACATGAGGAGTTGTTTTGCGAAGGAACAGTGAAGAAAAAATATTTAGTGACAATATAGGGATGTAGCGAAGGAAATTTTGTGAAGGAATTATTCCTTCACATGAGGAGTTGTTTAGCGAAGGAACAGTGAGGAAAAATATTTAGTGACAATATAGGGATGTAGCGAAGGAAAAATCCTTCACAATTTTTATTTATTTTTTTGCCAAATTGAGGTGATGGAAGGATTTTTTTTGCCCAAATTTATGATGAAATATTGCGAGGAAAAAATATATTAATGAAGAAATTATTATTTACTATATATTATTGTTCACAAGTTTTTTGCGAGAGATAAAATTAGTCGTTGTTTTGTTCTAAATAATTTTTTAGAATTAATTATGGTGAATATAAATTTTAATATAAATACATTAATATTACATTTTTTAAGTAACGTATTATAATATTACTTATAAAAGAGGAAAGCAAATTGGGACTCTTACTTAGCCAGAATTGGATGTTTCTACCAGATCACTAGCTAGGTTTTCTCTGTCAATTTGGGTTTCCCCCGTTTTCCTTAGCCATTATTTAGGCGGTAAAAAGGAAAATGAATTAGCGCCAAAATTTGACGCAATTAGTGAGATTTATAATTGATTGTGCGAATAATGTTTCATACGGCTAAAGGGATTATCATTAATCCCAAAATTTTCCTCTCTTCGCATCGAAAATCTGTTGTGTCTGTCCTAATTGCAGAAGCCCTAACTTTGAAGTCCCAAAGACCCGTCAATTTGTTCGAAGGTAGTTTTTTTTCAACTTTGTTCCTCAATATTCCATTAATTGCTGAAATGATTTATATATACAAACATGTATGATTAAATCCATTTTTTAGGGCTTTTGATTTGATACTTATGCAGATAGTGCAATGTTTATGTGTTTTTCTATGTATTTGTGTATTGTTTTATGCTAAACTGCTCTATATATGAGAATTTTGTTGTAGCTAGAGTTGAATTGTGTAGATAAGTCTGGATGTATATTTTTGTTATTTGAGATAAAATCATAAAAAGCTATCGTTTTGATTGCTTTTGTTGTTTGGCTTTTGCTTTGTATAGTTTCTTTTAAATAAAAAAATGTCTTTGTATCATTCTAGATTATCACCCATTAGCTTTGATCTATTTTTTAAAATATGTTAGATGGTTCATTATTTGGAGTTTAAGTTGGGCTCTGTTTCGCTTGCTCATTTTAGGGGAAAATTGGTTAGCTGAGGCATATTTGAGTGCCAAAGTTGATTGTTTAGTAATTTGGTCTACATTGGTTTGCTACTCTAGTTAGTGCAGACAACATTGTTACTTTGTTTTGTCTAATCAGTTGCCCTTACATGTAATCTTCCAATAATTTTGACTATGTCTATGAGTGGAAAGCCAGCCCTTCTTGTACATTATTGTTATATATTAAAAGTATATTGTTGTTCTCATAGATTACACAATATAATACATTATTTAAACACCAAATGAAAATAAAGAAATAGGTTACTTGTTTATAATTTATGTTTGCTTATCTGGTATTTATGTTTTTGTTATTTAGTAAGCTTTATATTTATACTTTAGTTGAATAACTTTCATTTTTGTACCTATAACTTGAGAGGTATTAACAGGTTCCATGGAAAAAAGGTCCATTTCAAAGACGCCGTTAGTCATCCGACCAGGGTAATATACATCCATTATTGTCTTCTTGATTGGCAGCTTAATATTCTAATTTAGCTTTGACTGGCAGTCCCTATTTTAATTTAACTTTTGTTAACTCTTATATCATATTATTACAGGCAACTACAATCGATGATTCGCAGACCCAATATAGGTCGTCGAGGTGCTAACAATTTTGGCAAAGTATATGGTTGTGACAAGTTGATTTCTCATTCAGCTTCTCAAGCAGATGTTCATGTAGACCATGTCAGTACCCCTCCCCCTCCCCCTCCCCCTCCCCCTCCTCCTCCTCCTCCCCACCATCATCATCATCATCATGTGATTCCTTTTGAGGTACCTGTTATAGAGCCCCATAGATCAAGCGATGTAGCGCATGAGATGCAGTCCGAGTCTGTACCTGATAATATTGTTTGTCGTACCGTAGTTGTTGCTAAACCTCATCGTTTAAGAGGTGTAACCCGTGGGATTCAGGTTGAGAATGATCCGGAGTTACGACCACTATGTTTGATTAGCGATAATAGGTATTTCTTTTAAGAATATTAATTAGCTCAAACACATTATTAATTTTAACAATATTTAATTGTGCTAATGTTCATTTTGCTTTTACAACTTCATTACTGAGAAGGCTCGAAATAAGTGTGGGCCTATTTTGAAAAGCCATATAAATGAGCCTTGGGTACTTTGAAAACAAGTGCCTGAAGATGTTTTTGAAGGTTGTTGGGAGGAGTTTTCTGTAAGTACAAGTTTTTATTTTTTCTTTCTAATTTGGTGATTATTTTATCAAGAAAACATCGTCAAGAATTGTTTATGATTTTAAAAATCAACCTAAACCAGAAAATATATTATGTTAACTGTTAGTGTAACTGTAACTGTTAGTGTTAGTGTTAACTCTGTTAGTGTTAACTGTTAGTGTTAACTGTTGTTAGTGTTAACCGATGTAACTGTTAGTGTTAATTGTTAGTGTTAACTGTTAGTGTAACTGTTAACTGGACTGATAAGCTCTATGAGGAGCTGCTATACTGTTATTATGAGGGTAGCCAGTGATTACTAATCAATGGGAACAACCTCATTAAAGTGTTACTTAAGTATGTGAAATCAAAGAGTCTTACAAATTTTCCAAAGTTAATAATAATGTGATTTTGGTTAGCATGATATGTGTTACCATATGGACTGCTGTGATGTTAAATGGACTGCTATGAATGTGGACTGCTATATGCTATAGGTATAAACTGTTGTAGCATTTCCAAAATGGTTGGTTATAATTTATGATTGTAAATTATATTATCATGCCCAGAACTAGTATACTTAATAGACTATGATAGTATACTTGTTGTTGTGGCTGGAATGAGCATAAATGACTGCTAGAAAGACTTTAGTTGCTATACTAACTATTATTGCATTATATGAACTGTTATGTGTTGATTTACTAACTGTTGTAGTATTAAAATTCACTACTATGCTATATTGCTATGTTGACTGACTGCTAGCACTATATGTGTTGACTGACTGCTAGCACTATATGTGTTGCTTTACAAACTGTCATTGTATTATAAGGACTGTTTTGATGGCTTAGCATTGAACCTTGCCTAAAAGGGCTGGTATAGACACTAGGGACTGCTATATGATTTTTTTTGAGTTGCTATAGGTATAAACTGCTGTAGCATTTAATTTACTATTATGCCATTGTGATATTGTTATATACTGAATATAGAGTATATAACCAGTACATAATTATATAATCCTTCTGATTAAATGATTGAGGATCTATTTTCTATTTTGAGTCATGTTACTGCTAAAGGCCTAAGTGATTGCCATGCTATGGCTGTGCTATAACTGACAGGCATTACCAACTCTTGCTAAATTTTGTTAATGCTTGGTTTAGGCACAAGGCGATAGGTTGGCTGTGGTGTTATAAGGTGGCTTAATGGAGTTATAGAACAAGCAAATATCCATGACACTTGTAATTTGAAACTGTGCACACCATGTGCTCGACAAAAGTCCCAAGTGGACTGCCTTAACAAAATCAATTATTAAGCTAACATAAGGCTGAGAATTGAGTTTTGTAGTGAAAGAGATGAAAAATTGAAACGTATAAGCACACTAAATAGAAGTCTTAGCTACAAAACCAAATGTGAAATGGTTATCATGCCAAGTCCTTGAGCACACTATTTTTAGGCAGCTGTGAAGGTTCAAGACAGGAGCTTGACATAATTGTTAGTAGGTGACATCATGCCTAGATTATACTACTGCCGAGTTAATGATTAACTTGTGTTGCAAAGCTTAAAAATTATAACCAATTAAGGGCTGGGTTAAAGGGTAAGAACTTCTGTCAGTGATAGCAGTGGTTGCCACAACACAAATGAAGAATCTAGCTACACTAAGGCTAAGAAATTCTAGCTTGACAACCCCTTTGCCCACTCTGTTAAAATCAGTGACTGAACCAAGGAGTTAAAGCTTAATAGGCCACTGGGATAACATTAGAACTTTAAAAGATAATAGCATATTAAGATTAGTGGTTAAGCTATTTGACAACTTAGTATCATGTATCCAGTCCAGTTTGACCTAATCAATCTACAGCTTTTGTAATAATACCAAATTGATTTCTCATTTTTGGGGGTTAATTTCTGTTGGTTTGTTCCATTTTTGATAAGCATTAGATATTAACTGATGCTTGTTAATCCATGTTCTTGGGTTGTGGAGGTTTTTTTATGTTCTAGTCCATGGCTCAACTTAGTGTTTAAGCTAACAACTTTATCATATTGTTATTATAATTAATCAAGTTATAACATTAATATTTATTGCTTTATTTCTTTCCTTCAATACTTTCTTAGGCTTGCTTTCGGTTTTGCGAAGGAGAAAATGAGAAAGTGAAGGAGGTTTTTCGTAACCATTATAAAAGACTTTATTCAAAATGGTTAAGCATTGCAAGGCATGAAGCTCATAAGAAGGCTCATACAGATGAGATGTGTGATGCCTTGAAACCATATAATCCAGTTGGCTTTCGCAACAAGTGTGGACAGAGATGATTGATGTGTAGAAGGAGCAAGCCTGGAAATTAAGGAGTGCAGAGTCGAAAAAGAATCGAGCAAAATTGACAGTAGGTCACACTGGTGGTTCTGCACAATTTTCCAAGCATATGATGGATTTGACAATGGCTAATAAAAGAGCTCCAACTTTGATAGAGGTATGGGATAGGACCCACACGAAGGAACAGGGTAATGGAGTTTATATAAACTCTCGTGCTAAGGAGATTGCAGTAAGTCCCTTTTTTATTAGCTTCTGATATAGATTATAAGATTACATGATTTTGTTTTTCATTCAAATCAATGATTACTTTTTTTATTAGCTTCCGATATGATATGATGATTTTGTTTTTCATTCATTCAAATCTTTTAGGGAGCTGGAGAAGGGTAGGGATGTGTAATAGTATGATCGACTTCTTGTTGCTTAAAAATTTATACTGTTAAAATAAGCAGGAAGAGAGCCTGCTCGATACATGAAACAAAAACCCTTATGCGAAACTTCACTTGTTCAATAAAAATTATTTCTGTATTTGAAATGTATCTTGGGACACCTTGCAAGATTGCTGCAATATTTAGTTAACTGGAAGTATTTGAGAGATTGAGAGAGATATTTGCTGAAATTTCTGACTTTGAACGCTACATAACTAGTTATATTCTGAAATCAGTATTTGAGAGATTGAGAGAGATATTTTAGAATTCAGAGAACCATATGGCTGGAAGAACACGGATCGAGTTAATTCCTATAATACATTATCCTACCACTTAAGAGAACGGAAAAAATTAAGATAAAATGTCTCAAATATTTCTCAACATTTTCCAATATGGATCAGATAATAAGATTATGTTTATGTAAAAACAGATGCAGATTGAGATACTACTTCTGTGCATGCATGCCATAAACTCATCCACACATACCTTATAATTGATGTGCATTTTTGTGACTTGTAAATGTATTTAATGTACGTATATAACTCTTGTACATGTTTTGGATTTTAGACAGAATATGGTACTGAGGTTGGCGGTCTTGCAGAGGACGGTACACCAAAGGAAGATGACTTGGCTATTTGGATTGAGAAAACTGGTGTGATTAAAAAAAATAGGATACTTGGTTTTCCAGGATATCGCACACAAGACGTGCTCAGTACTCCTCCTATAGTGCCGCCGAGTATAGGTTATTCTTCACCGCAACAATCTACTAATCATAAGGAATTGGAGAATATGATTGACAAGATTGTCCTCCATCGACTGGGTATAAAGTCTATGGATGATGCTTCTACCAATGATAGTACACCACAATCGTCCATTGGTATAAATATTACTGAACATGTAACTAAATTGGTAGAGAAGAAATTTACTAACTTCCTTCAAACATTTACCAACTATGATTCACTTGAGGTATTTACTAATAACTATATTTTTGTCTTTGTCCTTCATTAATCTCTCTCTATCTATTAATTTAAGTTCACCAGGTTTATTTTTTCTTATTCCTTATATTGTTGAAATTGAATTTTGGTGTTTCTTTTGCAGGAGGAACTTTACAGGCCCAACCTTGATTTTCTTAAAAAAAATGATGATGAAGTGGACTTAACATGATGTACACTTCATTCCTTCTAGCTCGTTATTTTTTCAGTTTTCTTATGTTAATTATTAAATATTGTAAGTACTATGATCTTTGGGAGATCACGATACAATAACAAATTATGTACTTATCGTGACTTGAGCATTATCTATTTATATGTGGAGTATTAATTTAATTTTTGGCTCTTTATGCAGTTTAACAATTAGTTTGAAACAAGTATGACATTTATATTAATTTGAAATATTAAATTTAATATTTATTATAGCATTTAATAACAACAACAACAACAACAACAACAATAATAATAATAATAATAAAATAAATAAATATGAAATTAGTGATTTGAAAATTAATTATAATTTGCAATGAATTTTAATTATTTATCAATTAAATTTTTTTTACAAATTTATAATTTGTGAAGGATTTTACTTGAGAAATGGATTTTAATGAAGGATTATTTTCCTCACTAAATCTTGTCTAGTTAATTAGTTAGTCATCAATAAAGGATTATTTCCGTCACTAATTTGAAGATACGTTCTCAATTTATAATTAGTGAAAGAAAATTTTCTCTCGTTAAATAAATTTGTTCTTCACAATATATTATTTGTGAGGGAATAAAGTTATTCACTAATTTCAAATAGTCCTTCTTAAAATATTATTTGTGAAGGAAATCAATCTTTCACTAAATAATAATATTCTATTACTAAATACAATTTGTGAAGGAATAAGTTGTTCACAATATATCCTTCACAAAAAATATTTAGTTAATACTTAGCGAAGGATACCCAATTGCGAGGAGGTCTAATGCGAGCACTCGTGTGAAGGAAATATTTCTTCGCAATAAATCACTTGTGAGAGATATAGGGCCTCTAGTGAAGGATTTGTCCTTCACTAGAGGCCATTTTTGGTGAAGTGCACATTTCTCACCAACCAAAATTGGGGCCACCAATTCTAGAATTTTTCACCAAAATGATAAATTCCGAACCATCTAGGATTCCCTCCCCCCCAATTTCATTATTCTAATATATATATATATATATATATATAATAAAATTGAGATAACTTTCTCCCGACAATTTTGAAAAATGGGTAAGTGGAGGTCCAAATAATAGCAAAATTCACATCAAATATGTGACGCCCCCAAAATAGGTATACATCACCCATTCTGAGTCGCCAAATACATGGTACAGAAATAAATACAACTTCAATAATATAATTGTCGTGCAAAATACGACAACACATATACTGTGAGTTTGAATACAACTATTGTCTAATAGAGAGTATACAAACTCAAAAGGAGTTCTCATTACAATTATTGATACACTATTTTACAAAATAGTGAGGACTACTAAAACAACTATCTTGAATCATCACTCCATACCCAGCTAGTTTCTGCTAAATTCTCTCCTCCTGAGAAGAACAATGGAACAAGAAGGAAAAGGGTGAGCTCAACCAGCCCAGTAAAGAATATTATGACTAAGATAATATACAACAATTTAGTATTAGTCTTCAACAGGGAAAAATCTGATAAAATATAATAGACAACAAGTTTTAGATCAACAACTGCAGCGGAAATAGCAATCCATTAGAAGAGTCAAATAGAGAATTAATTCTACTATCTTCTAAGATTTAAAAGTCCATCATCAATATTTTATCCCTGTAACATCAATCAATATACATCTTGAATCAAATATTCATCTTTGCACTACAGGCCAAAGATATTCATTTTTATCACCAATTGGTCATGTTCATCTCAACAGTACCTATTCATCTTTGCACTACGGGCCAAAGATATTCATCAGTTAATCATTCATCTTTGCACTACAGGCCAAAGATATTCAGTAATATCATCATTTAGGACTGAGGATGATGAAAAATATTTTAAAGAAAACGAATCCAGTGAGATAAAAGAACAAATATTAGGGATTCGTATTACAGTTTATCCAAGTTCAATAATATTCCATAATAACCAATTGTGAAGCAGAATTAAAAAATAAAGATCAAAACATGGATACAATCAAAGATAGTAACCATAATAGATATCTTGGACAAAAAGAAGAAATTTTTATTTTTTGGTGAATAGTGTCGTATTCGTGAATAGTGCTGTATACGTTAATAGTAATTCCGACACAAAAAGTTCTAAATTTGATAAAAAGTTCAGACCAATATTTTGGCATAATAATATTGAAAGAAATAATATCATTTGCGAAGAAAATAAGATCCCTTACCTCAAAATAACAGTATTTCTGATCGGAATATCGGATGTAAAGCCGAAGGAAGCTTGTACCGAACAGCAACTCACAAAGTATATAAATACTCACAAAATATGCTCAATAATATAGAGAAAGAAAACTTGTTTCTAGTGTGATTTTCAATTCTAACTTAAGCGCCTATTTATAGGAAAATGCTAGAACGCCAAAGGAGACTAAAATAATAAAATAATAATATTTCTTTTTCTTTTCTTCTACGCTCCAACCATGGAAAAATCAATGCTAGCCATCTTGGAAAATTTCCAGCAGCCCACATGTTAAAACAAAAGTGGGTCCCACCCATAATTTAATAAAAATTATTTTATTTTACGAAACATCAGTAATTCACAAAAAATAGCCCGTTTATCAGAAAAATACGAATTTTATGTCCATTCCACACAAAATCAAATTCTTTACAGCTTTGTAGCTTTGAGTTTTTCCAAATTCCAAACAGAAAATATCCGAAATCCACAAACGGATGATTTTTAATACATCCATTCCAATAAAATACTGATAAAACACCTCAGTATTAATTCCTTCATTTATAACCACATAAATAAATTCATCATTTATATTCACATCAAATAAATATTTCCTTATCATATAAATCAATAATTAATTATTCACAAATAATATTACAGAATCACAATTATGACAACCAAGCCGTTCCCAGGAAAGAAGGGGTTTTCCGATAAGGATTTCTCTTTACTGGCGCGCAATTGGGTGACCAAACCTCTCCTTGACAGAACTTTCTAGACATTGCCAATAATGCTATCTCATAATATTATTCAAATAATATGAATTATTGATCTGATAATGGAAAATATCGTGCAGTGACAATTATTGAAACAATGAATAATATAAAATATCAACGCAACAATTATTGAATCAATAAAATAAAATATTGAACGAGAATTACGTAACAATTATTGAGTAAGCCTTTCTTACGTAAGAATCAATAATTCAAAATACTCGTGAAAAACCGTGTCTTCTTTGCAACCACGCGTATTCATCATATTTTAACCACCGGGTATTCCAACGAGTTAGTTAATTAGAATAACTACGCCTGCTATTTTTTAAAAACTCAAATTTGTCATTTTTTCATCCGAAATGAATTATCCAGTTATGGGGCCCACAATGGTGGCTACTGTCAGTATAAAATATTCCCCGACAGAAAGAATATTCTACGACCAAACAAATATTCCCTGACAACAATTAATATTTTATAACCACTTGTTTATTTTAAAAATTTTGCATATTTCACCCATAACCAAAGTATTATATCAAATTAACACCTTATTATTCACAATAATAATTAGAGGAAATTCGATTTTATTTATAATAAGTAGGGGTCTTACAACCACCCCTCCTTATGAAATTTAGTCCTCGAAATTGACGTACGTACCTGGTGTTTCGAAAAGGTGAGGATACCTCGCTTTCATTTCTAATTCTAATTCCCAGGTCATTTCTTCAATATCATGGTTTCTCCACAAAACCTTAACTTGTGGTATAACCTTCGTGCGTAGGACATGCTCTTTCCTGTCCAAGATCTTAACAGGTACCTTCTCGTACGTTAAATCTTCGGCTATCTCGTCTGGTTCTATATCAATAATGTGGTTCGGGTCTTTCACATATTTACGAAGCATAGATATGTGAAAAACATTATGAACACAAGACATGCTTGGAGGTAATGCGAGTCTATAGGCCACATTTCCTATTCGGTCAAGAATCTCAAATGGACCAACAAATCTTGGATTAAGCTTTCCCCTCTTCCCAAATCTTGTAACTCCCTTCCATGGTGTAACGCGTAACAATACATGATCCCCAATATTAAATTTCACGTCTTTTCGATGAAAATCCGCACAACTCTTTTGTCGATCCTGTGCCGTTTGTATACGTTGTCAAATTGTTTGGATCTTTTCTATAGTCATGCATACTAATTTTGGTCCCAACAATGTTGCTTCTCCCACCTCATCCCAACATACTGGAGATCGACACTTTTTTCCATACAATGCTTCAAATGGAGCCATGCCTATACTTGCTTGATAACTGTTGTAGTAGAATTCCACCAATGGTAGGTACTTATCCCAACTCCCTTTGAAATCTAGGATACAGAGTCTTAATAGATCTTCAAGAGTTTGAATAGTCCTCTCTCGATTGCTGTCTGCTTTGAGGATGGTATCTGCGAATCAATCGTAAATCCGTGCCCATAGCTTTCTGCAAGCTAACCCAAAATCGTGAAGTGAATCTTGGATCACGATCCGAAACTATGGATACTGGCATGCCATGCAATCTCAAAATCTTATTTACGTATATAGTAGCAAGACGTTCAAGGGAATAAGTCTCACGTATAGGCAAGAAATGGGCAAACTTGGTTAATCTATCAATAATGACCCAAATCGCATCTATGCCTTGAGAAACCTTGGGAAGACCCGTAACGAAATCCATAGTAATGTGTTCCTACTTCTATTTTAGAATCTCAAGTGGTTGTAATGGACCTTTTGGCACTTGATGCTCTACCTTTACACGTTGACAAGTTAAACACCTCGAGATAAACTCTGCGACCTCTCTCTTCATATTGCTCCACTAAAATGTATGTCGAAGATCATGATACATTTTGGTACTCCCAAGATGGATTGCAAAGGGTGTGTTGTGTGCCTCCATCATAATTCTATGCTTCAAGTCAAAATTGTTAGGAACACAAAGTCTGGAGTTGACTCGAAGTATTCCTTCTTCATCAATTCTTGCTTCTGGAATAGCACCTTCTTGCACTTTCTTCTTCATACGCATCAGCTCCATGTCCGTAGCTTGATCGGCTTTAACTTTATCGATTAAAGTCGATTCTACTCGTATGTTTGATATCATCATGTTGGTACTTGGAGCCTTTGCCTCTATCTCCATCCTTTGTAAGTCATAAAAAATGAACCTTTGTGTTAACAACATTGCACTCGTACTCGCATATGATCTTCTACTCAATGCGTCAGCTACCACGTTTGCTTTTCCAGGATGATATTGGATGGTATGGTCGTAATCTTTCAACAACTCGAGCCAACGTCGTTGCCGAATATTGAGTTCATTTTGGGTGAAGAAATATTTGAGGCTTTTATGATCTGTATAGATCTCCACTTTCTCCCTATACAGGTAGTGTCTCCAGATCTTCAACGCGAAAACGACTGCTGCCAACTCCAAATCATGAGTAGGATAATTCCTCTCATATTCTTTGAGTTGTCGCGAGGCATAGGCTATGACTTTTCCATGTTGTATGAGAACACATCCTAACCCTTTGCCTTAAGCATCGCTGTAGATAACAAATCCATCCGAACCAGATGGTATTGTCAAAACAGGTGTCGAAATGAGTCTTCTCTTGAGTTCTTGAAAACTCTTCTCACAATCCTCGCTCCAACGGAGTAGCAATTCAAGAAAATCCTTCCACGAATCTCCGAAAGAAACCAGCTAAGCCCAGAAAGCTACGTACTTTGGTCACCGACTTTGGTTGCTCCCAACTTTGTATGGCTTCAATCTTCGCCGGGTCGACAGATACTCCATGTTTTGACACCACGTGCCCAAGGAATGCTACTTCCTCAAGACAAAACTCGCATTTCTTCAGCTTGACATATAACTTGTTATCACGAAGCCTTTGCAGTACCAACTTCAAATGGTGCTCATGATTTTCACGGCTTTTGGAATAGATGAGGATGTCATCAATAAAGACAACAACGAATTTATCCAAATATTCTTTGAACACATGGTTCATCATATCCATAAAAGCAGCAGGAGCATTAGTCAATCCAAAAGACATGACTAAGAATTCATAATGCCTGTACCGAGTTCTGAAGGCAGTCTTTGGAATATCCTCAGTTTTAATCTTCAGCTGATGATATCCAGAAGGAAGATCGATCTTTGAAAAGAATTGTGTTCCTTGCAACTGGTCAAACAGGTCATCAATGCGAGGTAGCGGATACCTATTCTTGATGGTGACATGGTTCAATTCTCGATAGTCATTACAAAGTTGCATACTCCCATCTTTCTTCTTTACGAATAACACAGGAGCACCCCAAGGAGATGTACTAGGACGAATGAAACTGATGTCCAACAACTCCTGAAGTTGAACCTTTAACTCGTGAAGTTCAATAAGGGCCATTCAATATGGGGTTTTAGAAATGGGCTTTGTACCCGGTTCAAGGTCAATAAAGAATTCAACTTCACGTTCTGGGGGTAGACCGGGATGTTCTTCAGGAAATACATCAGGAAATTCACTAACAACATAAATATTATTCAAATATGACGTGTTTTTGTTCAAGTCCGTGACATGGGCTAAGAAAGCTTGACATCCGTTTTTCAATAAACGAATAGCTTTATAGCTTGATATGACACTGATTGACTTTAATGGTTTGGTTGTTTGAATTCGCATAATAGGTTGGTTTGGAATATGAAAACTAACAACCTTTTGAAAAAAATCAATTTTAGTATTATGCGTGGTTAACCAATCAATCTCTAAAATTACATCAAATGCAAGAATTTTCAACGAAATAAGATCGGCAGGTAATGTGATGGTACCAACTTGAATCAAGCAAGATTTATAAACAGTAGATGTAATGAAAGTTTCTCCTAATGGAGTCTCAACAGATAATTCAAGGTCTAATCTCTCCGGAGTCAAGTTTAAACGTTGAACACAAGCAGGAGAAATAAAAGAATTTGTAGAACCGGTATCTAATAAGGTATAAACTTCGCAAGAGTTTATGATTAGCTTACCCGTGATCACCTCGTTTGGGTCCCTCGTGTTTTGGGTAGTCACGACAAACGCCTTTCCTGGAACCACCGACTTTGACTTGTCCGGGACAGCCTTTGGAGTCACCATCCCTGTTGAACTTGGTTTCACAACTAGACAATCTCTAGCTATATGACCTTCTTTTCCACAGTTATAACACACCTTGGATTGTTGTGGGCAGTTTGGGCTGATGTATCTCTCTTTCCCGCATTTGTAACAACCGATCGGTGCTCGTTCTCCTCCCCTAGAAACAGTTGATATTTGTGATGACGTCTTCACGTTATCATTGTTGTACCTTCTCTTTTTGAAATCTCTTCCCGACTCGGTCATTCTATTATCACGGCCACGATTACCACCAGAGTGGTTACCGCTTTTGTCCGACTGTTTTCCTCCCTGCTAGTTTTCATTGCTCAGATGACCGCCAATTTGTATGATACCTCGGTTGTGTTCCCTCGGTTGAACATACTCATTATCTCGCTCTAATAATTGAGCCTTGTTTATAACATCTAAATATAAAGAAAATTTATGAGAGATAAGATATTGCCGAATCTCAGGTTTTAAACCTCTCAGAAACATCCTTGTCATTCTTTCCTCATTCTCTACCAAATGAGGTGCAAACCTGGATAACTCAGTGAACTTCGCCTCATACTGGGACACCGTCAAGTTGTTTTATTCTAGTCTGATAAACGCTACCTCCTTCATATGACGAATACTTTCAACAAAGTACTTGTTATTGAATAGTTTCTAAAACGTTTCCCAAGACATGTCGAGTGTGGCAGGCTGGGTACGCTTCACAGACTCCCACCAGTAGTCCGCCTTACTGCGGAACATAAAGGTGGTGAATGGAACCTTTTGTTCCTCTGTGCATCCCAAGACATCGAATATCTTGGTAATTTTCTTGACCCACATTTCCGCCTTGATCGGATCCGTCTTTCTAATAAATTCTGATGGTCTCAACTCCTTGAACCGCTTCGCTGTGACAAGCCACGTATTACTATCATTTCCATCCGTATTTTGTGCATGAGTCTCCCTCGTCTGATTTTGCATGAACTGCAAAAAGCTTCTAAACATCCCCTCATTTATCATTTGTTCGGTAGTGTTGTTTATAGGAGGAATATTGTCTTCCTATTGCACGTTCCCCTAGGTGGTGATTAAGGGTGTCTCCACTGTCTCATTCACTCCATTGTAAATATTTTCCGCTGCCATTCTTAAATACTGCCATAAAACAAGCGTTAATTAACAAATTAACATATCACATATTAACCATATGCTCTGACTGACCAACCAAATAACAAATAAGGTCATACTTGCAAAAGAATTCCCCCACTCTCCCTTCCTAGTTCTTGTCTCACATCTCAGCCAGAGATCATATCCATAAGCTTTGATACCAACTGTGATGCCCCCAAAATAGGTATACATCACCCATTCTGAGTCGCCAAATACATGGTACAGAAACAAATACAACTTCAGTAATATAATTGTCGTGCAAAATACGACAACACATATATTGTGAGTTTGAATACAACTATTGTCTAATAGAGAGTATACAAACTCAAAAGGAGTCCTCATTACAATTATTGATACACAATTTTACAAAATAATGAGGACTACTAAAACAACTATCTTGAATCATCACTCCATACCCCAGCTAGTTCCTGCTAAATTATCTCCTCCTGAGAAGAACAATGGAACAAAAAGGAAAAGGGTGAGCTCAACTAGCCAGTAAAGAATATTATGACTAAGATAATATACAACAATTTATCATTAGTCTTCAACAGGGAAAAATCTGATAAAATATAATAGACAACAAGTTTTAGATCAACAACTACAGTGGAAACAACAATCCATTAGAAGAGTCAAGTAGAGAATGAATTCTACTATCTTCTAAGATTTAAAAGTCCGTCATCAATATTTTATCCCTGTAACATCAATCAATATACATCTTGAATCAAATATTCATCTTTGCACTACAGGCCAAAGATATTCATTTGTATCACTAGTTGGTCATGTTCATCTCAACAATACCTGTTCATGTTTGCACTACGGGCCAAAGATATTCATCGATTAATCATTCATCTTTTTTTGAACAGCCAAAGATATTCGATAATATCATCATTTAGGGTGAGGATGATGAAAAATATTTTAAAGAAAAAGCGAATCCAAGGAGATAAAAGAACAAATATTAGGGATTCGTATTACAGTTTATCCAAGTTCAATAATATTCCATAATAACCAAGTGTGAAGCAGAATTAAAAAATAAAGATCAAAACATGGATACAATCAAAGATAGTAACCATAATAGACATCTTGGACAAAAAGAAGAAATTTTCATTTTTCGGTAAATAGTGTCGTATTCGTGAATAGTAACCCCGACACAAAAAGTTCTAAATTTGATAAAAAGTTCAGATCAATATTTCGGAATAATGATATTGAAAGAAATAATATCATTTACGAAGAAAATAACATCCCTTATCTCAAAATAACAGTATTTCTGACCGGAATATCGGATGTAAAGCCGAAGGAAGCTTGTAGCGAACAACAACTCTCAAAGTATCTAAATACTCACAAAATACGCTCGATAATATAGAGAGAAAGAAAACTTGTTTCTGGTGTGATTTTCAATTCTAACTTAAGCGCCTATTTATAGAAAGAAAATTAGACCAGAAATAAGTTTTCTTTCTCTCTATATTATCAAGCATATTTTGAGAGTATTTAGATACTTTGAGAGTTGCTATTTAGTAGAAGTTTCCTTCGGTTTTTCATCCGATATTCCAATCAAGTAATCTTCTTCTTTTAGGTACTGGATTTTAAGGGTTATTATGTTTTTTTTAGTTCGTACTTCTTCTGACCTTCAGAAAATTCTAGAAAAATTTGAAATGATATGTTGATGAGTTTTATTGATTATGTCCAAAAATGGTGATTTTTGAATGTATAGATTAAGAGTTATGAATTTTATGAGAAAAGACTATTTTAAAAGTAACAGCTTATAACTCCTTGTGGTTAACTCCAAAATTGATGAAATTTTTATTGGGAGTACATCTATATAATATCAGTGTACTCTGTGAATTTCAAAATTTTTGGATAAAAGTACAAGTTATGATAAATGTCTAAATATTCAGCTGTTTTGGCCATATGAAAAATAGTAAATGAATTTAAAAAATTCTAAGAAAAATATATGTTTAATATGGGACTATATTCAGCTAAATCCCAGAAAAGAAATATTTTTGGGACTGATTTGGTATTTTTCATGAAAATGGACTAGTTACGAATAAATGAGTTAAATATGTTATGTGAAGGAAGAAAATTGGAAAATATGATTTTATGGCTTGAGAATCATATATGTGGTATATGCAGATTTTTGATGAGGGTTTTAATTATTGGTGATGAAATCTTATAAGTTTGACATTTTATGATGATTAAATGCATTATTTAGTAAAGTGTAAACAATCAAAATAAATTGTTTATAAGTTTAAGAAATGTTATTCTGTCAATATCATTATACCGAAATATTGGTATGGATTTTATTGTGGAATTTCTACCTTTTTGTGTCAGGGTTACTATTTATGAGTTACTATTTACGAATTACTATTCACGAGTTACTATTCACTACAAAATTGGTTTCTTTTTCTAACCAAATTATAGTTGATTTATGAATATTACTCTGGAGATTAAAACTATATATTGATTTTATTATCCTATATAACATTTTTATAACCCTGATGTTGAAATTCTCTTTCACTGGAGTGTAAAGATGAGTAGATTATTGGTATGATCATGATTAGGGTTCTCTTTGGCGATGAGTGAAAAGTTGAATTGTATTTGGTATGATCATGACCATTGAATTTATAATTGAATATCTTTAGCTTAAGTGCAAAGGTGAATTGATCAGCATGGTTATAATTATTGTTTATATAAATTCTGAAGTGATTATATATTTCTTTGAGATATTAATATCTTTGGCCTGTAGTGCAAAGATGAATTGTTGATGAATATCTTTGGCCCGTAGTGCAAAGATGACCTGTTGTTAAATATCTTTGGCAAGTGGTGCGAAGATGAACTGTGGATGAATATCTTTGGCCCGTAATGCAAAGATGAATTTATTAGTATGATTATGAACATGAACTATGATTTGGTATAACCATGATCTTTGATGTTTCAGGTAAAGACATGTGATAAAAATTATATTCGTCCTAGGTACGAAGAGGAATTTAGAATCACAATTATGATTATGAGATATTCATATGATTGTGGAAAGGAACTGTTGATTGATGTTATAGGGATAAAACATTGTTGGTGGACTTTTAACATGGAGAAGATAATAGACTGTATTGTCTATTTGACTCTTCTAATGGATTCCTCGTTCCGCTGCAACTATGGTTGAAATTTTTATCATTTACCATATGTTCTAAATCTCTGATTTGTTATTGATGAAGGCTATTAATAATTTAATTATCTTTAGTCATGATATTCTTTACTGAGCTAGTTGTGCTCACCTTTTTGCTTCACAATTCCTTTCAGGTAATAAAAGTATAGGGGGTCGGCCGGGGTAACAAGGAATAGAAATCGGTGGTCTCTAGTCAGGAGTTCTCCTAAACAAGTATAGACAAGTGTGTTGTATACATCTTTTAGTAGTTATATTTGGTGAATCATATAGGGAGAGGTGAACCCAACATTGGAAGGGTGTTTTGCCACTATCATACAAGATGTCTAATGACATACAACCTCGTGTCATCATAAGACAGGGTTATGCTCATTCACTCGCTGAGTATATTTACGAGCACTACCTATATAATCTTGGTGTTTGTTTGAAGTATAATTCTTAATTCGAGACAGTGGAGATAATGATAAGTCAAGAGAAGACTCACCATTGGGAAAAATATGATTGTAATCTTCTCGTTTTTCTTTGGGGTCTATTGGGTCAACCAAGGATAATTCTGTGGCCATATGATATCTATCATAAACTAGAAGCATGGCCTCCCATGTACGAAGGTTTCCTTGACCACTTCCCAAAGATTCTAATTTCTAAAATAGTTTTTGACTATACCTTTATATAAGGTGTCATTGTGACGTGCTATCCAAGGTTGGGATGAGAGTAACAGTTGGTATATATATTTGTATCCAAACTCACAGTATATGTGTTGTTGTATTTTGCACGACAATTATTGTAATAAAGTTGTAGTTGTTTTTCTCGTACCATGTATTTGGCGACTCGTAATGGGTTGGATGGAATGGACCTATTTTGGGGTTGTCACATGAAGCATCACCAGAGATGACAAATCCCTCAACCGGATGATATTGTCGAACAAAAAGGTGCTGAAATGAGTCTCCTTTTGAGTTCTTGAAAACTCTTCTCACATTCCTCGCTCCAATCGAACTTTGTATCTTTCCGAGTCACCGAAGTTAATGGAGTAGCGATTCGAGAAAATCCTTCCACGAATCTCGATAATAACCAAATTAAACCGAGAAAGCTACGATTTCTTGATCCATTGATTTGGGTTGCTCGACTTTGAATAGCTTTAATTATTGCCGGGTCAACGGATATTCCATGACTTGATACTACGTGCCCAAGGAATGCTACTTCCTCGCCCGAACTCGCATTTTCTTAACTTGGCAAAAGCTTATATTCACGAAGCTTTTGGAGTATCGACCTCAAGTGTTGCTCATGATCTTCAAGGCTTTTGGAATAAATAAGGATGTCATCAATAAAGACGACCACAAAGTGATCCAAATATTCCTTGAATACTCGGTTCATCATATCCATGAAGGCAGCAGGAGCATTAGTCAATCCAAAAGATATGACTAAGAATTCATAATGCCCGTACCGAGTTCTGAAGGCAGTCTTTGGAATATCCTCAGTTTTAACCTTCAGCTGATGATATCCGAATCGAAGATCGATCTTTGAAAAAAAATTGTGCTCCTTGTAACTGATCAAACAGTCATCAATACGTGGCAATGGGTACCTATTTTTGATGGTGACATGATTCAACTCCCGATAATCAATACAAAAGTCGCATACTCCCATCTTTCTTCTTCACGAATAGAAACAGAGCACCCCAAGGAGACGTACTAGGACGAATGAAATCAATGTCTAACAATTCCTGCAATTGGGTTTTTAACTCCTGAAGTTCAATAGGAGCCATTCGATATGGGGCTTTGGAAATGGGTTTTGTACCGAGTTCAAGGTCGATACAAAATTCAACTCACGCTTTGGGGGTAGGCCAGGAAGTTCTTTAGGGAATACGTCAGGAAATTTATTAACAATAGAGATATCCTTCAAATCTGACGTATTTTTGTTTAAATCCGTGACATGAGCTAAGAAAGCTTGACATCCGTTTTTCAATAAACGAATAGCTTTATGGCTTGAGATGACCGTGATTGATTTTAATGGTTTGGTCGCTTGAATTCGCATAATAGGTTTATTAGGAATATGAAAGCTAACAACCTTATGAAAACAATCAATTTTAGCATGATGAGTAGTTAACCAATCAATCCCTAGAATCACATCAAACGCAAGTATTTTTAAGGAGATAAGATCGACAGGTAACGTGCGCTTACCTATTTGAATCAAACAAGACTTATAAACAGTGGATGTAATGAAGGTTTCTCCTAATGGAGTTTCAACAGATAAGTCAAAGTCTAATTTCTCCGGAGTCAAATTTAAACGTTGAGCGCAAGTATGAGAAATAAAAGAATGGGTAGAACCGGTATCAAATAAGGTATAGACTTCACTAGAGTTTATGATAAGCTTACCCGTGATAACCTCGTTCGGGTTCTTTGCTTTCTGGGAGGTCACAACAAACGCTCTCCCTTGCACTACCGGCTTTGACTTTTCTTGGATGGCCTTTGGTGCCTCCATCCTAGCTGAATTTGTATTCGGTGAACGACAAAATCGAGCTAAGTGACCGTCTCTTCCACAATTATAACATGTTTTGGACGGCATCGCGCAGTTTGGACTGATGTGTCCCTCCCCTCCGTATTTGAAGCATATGATAGGTGTTCGTTCTCCTTCCTTAACAACGGGTGATGGTGCTGACGTCTTTCCATCATTGTAGAATCTTCTTTTCTTGAAATGTCCATTTTTATTATCTTGGCTATGATTACCACCAAAGTTGTTACTATTTATGGCATGTTGATTCCCTCCACATTTGTTGTCACCGCTTCGATGACTGTTACCACTGGTATTTTCATTCTGCCGGCTGCTTTCTCTAGGTTGCGTTGACTCGTTATCGCGCTCTAACAACTGAGCCCTATTTACAATATCTGAATACAAACACAGTTTATGAGAAATAAGATATTGTCGTATCTCCGGTTTTAAACCTCTTAAAAACATTCGGGTCATTCGCTCCTCATTATCAACCAAATGGGACGCAAACCGGGATAACTCCGCAAATTTAGCCTCGTATTGCGACACGGTCATATTATTTTGTTCCAACTTGATAAACTCCACCTCCTTCATGTGACGAATACTTTCGAGAAAGTACTTGTCGTTGAACAGCTCTTCGAACTTCTCCCAAGACATCTTGAGTGCGTCAGGCTGGGTATATTTTACATATTCCCACCAGTAATCTGCCTCTTCATGCAACATAAAGGTGGCGAAGGGAACCTTTTGTTCCTCAGAGCATCCCAAGACATCAAATATCTTGGTTATCTGCATTATCCATGCTTCCGCCTTAAGTGGTTTTGGCTCTCCAATAAACTCCAGTGGTCCCAGCTCCTTGAACTGTTTGACGGTGACCGTCCGAGAGTTGCCAGTGTTTCCACCTGCATTTTGGACAGGAGCCGCTCTCGCCTGATGTTGCATGAATTGCATGAAGCCTCAGAACAATCCATCGTTCATCATTTGGTCAGTGTTGTTGTTTGCATGAGGATTGTCGCCTTCCTGATGCACATTATCCTGGTTATTGATCTGTGGAGACTCAACGGTCTCTTGTGCTCAATTGATGTTCTCAACATTCTCGGATGCCATTTTCAAATACTGCCACAAAACAAGGGTTAATTGACATGAAACATAATATCCCTACACTCGACCGACCAATTAAATACCAAATAAACTTAGGTAGGTCATAGTAGCGAAGGAATTCCCGTCTCTCCCTCCTAGTTCTAGTCTCACATCTTAGCCAGGATCATATCCTAAGCTTTGATACTAACCGTGACGCCCCAAAATAGGTATACATCACCCATCTTGAGTCGCCAGATACATGGTACATAATTCAAATACAACTTAATAATACAACCGTCAGTATACAATACGACAAAACATAAGTCGTGAGTTTGAATACAAATATTGTCTACTAGAGATTATACAAACTCAAAAGGAGTCCTCATTACAATTATTATCACACTATTTCACGAATAGTGAGGACTACTAATGCTATCATCTCGCCCGTCACCCGCTTTCCCAGACTAGTCCCTCGCTACTTTCTCATTTCACAAGAGAACAATGAAAGTAAAAGGGTGAGCTCAACTAGCCCAATGGGAAATATTATGATTAAGATAATGCGTAATATATTATCGTTAGCCTTCAATAGTGTTAAACCGATACAATATAACAACCATCAAGTTTAATCTGCGGTGAACAAGCAATCTATTAAAAGAGTCAAGTAGAAAATAAAATCTACTATCTTTTATGATTTAGAAGGTTTTTCATCACTTTTATCGCTGTGACTCAGCTTAATAAATAATTCACATCATCGAATCACCTATGCACTACGGCCAAGGATATTCTTTAGTATCACGACCTCAATTATCCATGCACTACAGGCCAAGAATATTTGTGTATCACTAATGGTCATGATCATGCCAACAACTGTCCATCAATGCACTACGGGCCAATGAGGACTTTTACCACATCATTTATAACATTACGGTCATGATTACATAATCAATAATCCTAGTCATAATCATACCAAGTCCATCTATGCACTATATAGGCCACATTTGACTTTCAACAAAATATAAACATGAGGATGATGACAATGATATAAGAATTCAATAAAACAAGTTCAAGAATTATTTTATCCGAAACTAATAACGTCCAAATTGTCAACATGATACCGCTTTATAGAGTAAAATTCAAGAATGCTCGTAAGAATATTTCCATGAAAAGATCTTTGGTTGAAGCGCAAATATCAAGGATATTCCACTAATTTCATGGAGTATAGAAGTCAAAACTTTAACCAACTGAGTATAATAAGGAATGGAATAACAAAAGAAATCACTAGGCATGCTATAGACCACACAGTGCGAAGTTATTCCAACGAATAATAAATAATCGGAATCGGAATCCGTCGAAAAGCGACCGACAGGATATTCAGCCAGAATAATAAAGATTTAAATCCGGTCCCATGTGAACGCATGCAGACGGGATTTTCCAATGTAATAATAAAGATTTGGAATCGTGTGCAGCGTAAAACGCATGCATGTGATATTCTAATAGAATAATAAAGATGGAACCAGTCCGTAGTAACGCATGCATACATGATATTCCAAAGAGAATAATAAAGACTTTTAACCAGTCCCAGAGAAACGCATATACATACATGATGTTCCAACGAATGATAAAGAATGGAACAACAAATGTAATTTCACCAAGTATAGGGTAGCTCACGTATACAAAAGTATTCCAATGTAATAATAAAGAATGGAATAATGTAAGTTCTCTTCATAGATAAGAAAGAAATAATACTCCATACCTTTAGAAAAAGCTGGATATCGGAATAGTGAGGTAGCAGACTTCTCTTCTTCTTTCTATAATTTCTCTCTATAATAATCGCTCTAAAGCTTTTGTGAATTGGTGAGAAATGAAGGAAGAATGAACTTCTATTTATAGAAAATATAGTTTCGATAATTGCACGTTTTGGGGCTCAAAAATTTCAATCTAATACCTCCAACTTTTCCTTTATTTTTAATTTAGTCATGGAAGTATTATCAAACTTGCACCACCTCCCTAATAGTAAATAATGTGATTCAATAGTAAATTATGTGAATCAATAGTTCTATACATGTGAAAATACTGAATTACAATTATAGTACCTCCATCTATACCTCCATTTTTAACTTAGTCATGCAAGTATTATCAATCATGCACCAACTCCCCTAATAGTAATAAGAATGTGAAACAATAGTATACACATGTGAACAAATAGTTATAATCATGTGAAATAATAGCAATCAATTGCTTATTTATCCGATTAAATACCCGATTGGTGAATATAACCTCCAGACATTAATTATTATCGAAATAATTGTCGATTTTCACTAACACAAATAATTCCAACACAATGAAACCATTTTTATAAAAAATATAAATTTTGAAATTTTGAAGTTTGACTTTTCCCGAAAAAGTCAACTGTTGACTTTTTGACCAAATAGTAAATTCTAGAAAATTTTGTTTATAGACTATTTTTACTAATTTCATCGTTCCGGACTCAAATATCACGTCCACGTCTCCAAATTCAACTCCGAACACAACTTCAATTTTAATAACATTCATCATTAATATTATAACTCACAATATTTATCAACCGAGTCGCTCCAAGGAAAGAGGGGCTTTCCATAAGGATTTCTCCTATTGCGCGCCGCATTAGGTGACCAAACCTCTCCTTGATGTAACTTCTAGACATTGTAAATAGTGCAATTTAATAATATGAATAACTTTGTCGTCTCAATTATTGATTTAATAAAATAACATATTATGCGATGATGATCTACTACAACAATAATAGAATCAATAATGTGAGAGATATGATGCGAATTAATGTAGCAATAATTGAGTATAACCGAGTGACTTCTCACGTAAGCATCAATAATCAATACCGTAAGCTACTTATGCAACCACGCCATTCTTGTCAGATTTTTTCTAACGGTAGTTCAACAGCTTAACGATAAAACTTCCGCCGTTATTTTCATAAAAGTATTTTTGTCGTTTTTCAATCGACAATAATTTCGTTGTGGGGGTCCATGAATGATTGTGTCGTTGTCTGAATATTTCATGTTAAAAACGAATATTCCCCACCAATCGAATATTATATAACAACTTAACGCGTACTTGCAAAATTTGTAAATATTACCCACAACTATAACATTATATCAAATCCACACCATAATATTCAAAAATATATTTCGAGAAAATTTAATCTTTATTCAAAAAGTTGGGGTCTTACACTGTTGAAGGCTAATGATAATTTATTCTGCATTATCTTAGTCATAATATTTCTTACTAGGCTAGTTGAGCTCACCCTTTCTTTCACTATTCTCTTCAGGAAATGAGAACGTAGCAGGGACTAGTCGGGGAACGGAGTGACGGTCCAGATGATAGCATTTGTAGTCCTCACTATTCTATAAAATAGTGTGATAATAAATGTATTGAGGACTTATTTTGAGTTTGAATACTGTCTAGAAGACAATATTTGTATTAAAACTCACAGCTCATGTTGTATTTTTTAGGTTGTGTTTGTATTCTGTACCATGTATTTGGCGACTCAGAATAGGTGATGTATACCTGTTTTGTAGGAGTCACAATTATTACTGTTATAATTATTTTTTTTATTATTATAATAATTATTATTAGTACTACTACTATTATTATTATTATTACTGTTATTATTATTATTATTATTATTATTATTATTATTATTATTATTATTATTATTATTATTATTATTATTATTATTATTATTATTATTAATATTATTATTATTATTATTATTATTATTATTATTATTATTATTATTATTATTATTATTATTATTATTATTATTATTATTATTATTATTATTATTATTATTATTATTAGTACTACTTACTATTATTATTATTATTTGTTATTGTTATTGTTGTTGTTGTTGTTGTTGTTATTATTATTATTATTATTATTATTATTATTATTATTATTATTATTATTATTATTATTATTATTATTATTATTATTATTATTATTATTATTATTATTATTATTATTATTATTATTATTATTATTATTATTATTATTATTATTATTATTATTATTATTATTATTATTATTATTATTATTATTGTTGTTGTTGTTGTTGTTGTTGTTGTTATTATTATTGTTATTTTATTATTATTAGTACTACTACTACTACTATTATTATTATTATTATTATTATTATTATTATTATTATTATTATTATTATTATTATTATTATTATTATTATTATTATTATTATTATTATTATTATTACTTTTATTGTTATTATTGTTATTATTATTATTATTATTATTATTATTATTATTATTATTATTATTATTGTTATTATTATTATTATTATTATTATTATTATTATTATTATTTAAGGCAACATGTTAATAATCGTTGCAAAAAGTTGTATAAAATATGCAAATTTAAAATAAAAATTGTTGCCAATGAATGTGGTCCATATTAGGCAATGAACTATAGCAACAAAAAAACTTTCGTTGCCCACGGTGAGGAAAAATCAAGTGGTTAGAAATTTTTGCAACGAGTTTCTAATCGAATTTTG
This sequence comes from Panax ginseng, assembly GCA_020205605.1. NCBI lineage: Eukaryota > Viridiplantae > Streptophyta > Magnoliopsida > Apiales > Araliaceae > Panax > Panax ginseng. Next base: position 66,064,290 of record CM035145.1, on the reverse strand, counting down.
TTTCCAAATTTTGCAACTACTTATGAATTTCGTTGCAAAAAAAGTAAAAGCTCGACACAATCTGCAACGAAGGACAAGTTTAGTTAAAACATACACTTTTAAAGAACGACTTATAAAGTCGTTTTGAAAAATCGTTGCTAAAGCCTCATTTTTAGCAACAAAAAACCTTTGTTGCCCACGATGACGGGAAATCAAGTGGCCGAAAATTTTGCAACAAATTTCTAACGAAATTTTTCCCCGCTTGATGAATTAGTAGAATCGAAATTTTGCAACGACTTATGAATTTCGTTGCAAAAAGTGAAAGCTTGACACAATCTGCAATGAAGGACAAATTTCGTTGCTAAACATATACTTTTAGCAATGACTTATAAAGTCGTTGCCCGAAAAATCGTTGCTAAATGCCCATTTTTTTGTAATGACTATAACATTATATCAAATTCACTCCTTAATATTCAAAAATGATATATATAGAAAATTCATCTTTATTCATAAAAGTTGGGGTCTTACAAAATGAGAATATAGTTGGGACGAGTCGGGGAATGAAGTGATGGTCTAGGATGGTGGGTCCTTAATATTCTATGAAATAATGTGATAATAAATGTAATGAGGACTCCATTGAGTTTGGGTATTGTCTAGAAGACAATATTCGTGTAAAAACTCTCAACTACACTTTTGGTCGTATTGTATAAAATGAAGTTTGTATTTAAGTTCTGTACCACGTATTTGGCGACTCAGAATGGGTGATGTATACCTATTTTGGGGGCGTCATAGTTTAGAAATGAAAATCACACCAGAATCAGAGAATTCTTCTTCTATAATATTGAGCGTATTTCTTTAGAGTTTAAAGAAGTTTTGAGTGTAGAAAACAATGCAAGTTTTCTTCAAGAATATATCCGCTATACCAGTCGGAGTTACTCTCTTTTTGAGGTAAGAGGTATTATTTATTTCATATTCGCTTCCGATATTATTTTTTCGTATTCTTAAGAAATTTTATTTTCGTTCAATATTCATAAGGAATATTATTTTCGTTCAATATTCGTAAGAAATATTATCTTCGTTCAATATTCATAAGAATATTATTTTCGTTCAATAGTTGTAAGAGATATTATTTTTGTTCAGTATTCGTATGAAATAATATTTTCTTCCATACTCTGTAGTATGTAACTAATATTATTTTGTTTCGTATTTCTAATTATACACTCATTTTGTTAAAATATTGCTTGTGACGCCCCCAAAATAGGTCTACACAACCCATTTTGAGTCGCCAAATATATGGTACAGAAATAACTACAACATCATTATTACAATTATCGTGCAAAATACGACAACACATATACTGTGAGTTTAAATACAAATATTGTCTTCTAGACAATATCCACACTCAAATAAGTCATCATTACAATTATTGATACACTATTTTACAAAATAATGAGGACTGCTAAAACAACTGTCTAGAACCATCATTCCATACATCAACTAGTTCCTGCTATATTCTTGCCTCCTGAGAAGAAAAATGGAACAAAAAAGAAAAGGGTGAGCTCAACTAGCCCAGTAAAGAATATTATGACTAAGATAATGAAAAACAAATTATCGTTAGCCTTCAATAAATCAGATAAAATATAATGGATAACAAGTTTTAGATCAATATTCGCAGCGAAAATAACAATTCATTAGAAGAGTTAAGTAGAGAATGAAGTCTACTATCTTCTATGATTTAAAAGTCCATCATCACTATTTTATCTTTGTAACATCAATCAATATACATCTTGAATCAAATATTCATATTTGCACTATGGGCCAAAGATATTCATTCGTATCCCCAGTTGGTCATGTTCATCTTTGTACTACGGGCCAAAGATATTCATCAGTTAATCATTCATCTTTGCACTACAGGCCAAAGATATTCAGTAATATCATCATTTAGGACTGAGGATGATGAAAAATATTTTAAAGAAAATGAATCCAGTGAGATAAAAGAAAAAATATTAGGGATTCGTATTACAGTTTATCCAAGTTCAATAATATTCCATAATAACCAATTGTGAAGCAGAATTCAAAAATAAAGATCAAACCATGGATACAATCAAAGATAGTAACCATAATAGACAACTTGGACAAAGAAAAGAAAATTTATTTTTTCTATGAATAGTGCCGTATACGTGAATAGTGCCATATACGTAAATAGTAACTCCGACACGAAAATACAAAAATTTCACAAGAAAAATCATACTTCGTGAATAGTACCTATTAGTGAATAGTGCTGTATACGTGAATGGTAACCTCGACATGAAAAGGTAAAAATTTCATAATAAAATTCATACTAATATTTCGGTATAATGATATTGAAAGAAATAATATCATTTACGAAAAAAATAACATCCCTTACCTCAAAAGAATAGTACTTCTGGCTGGAATATCGGATATAACGCTGAAGGAAACTTGCACTGTATAGCAACACTCAAGATATCTAAATACTCACAAAAATATGCTCGATAATATAGAGAGAGAAAACTTCAGATTCTTGTGAGATTTTTAATTCTAACCTAAGCACCCTATTTATAAGAAAATGCTTAGAATGCCAAAGTAAAAAAATTAATAAAATAATAATATTTTCAAATTGTAATGAAGAATAGTGTGATAATAATTGTAATAAAAACTTATTTTGAGTTTGAATACTGTCTAAAAAATAATATTCATGTTAAAACTCTCAGCTATTGTGTTATCGTATTCTACACGTGTGACGCCCCCAAAATAGGTATACATCACCCATTCTGAGTTGCCAAATACATGGTACAGAATACAAATACAAACTTAATTATACAACATGAGTTGTGAGTTTTAATACAAATATTGTCTTCTAGACATTATTCAAACTCAAAATAAGTCCTCAATACATTTATTATCACACTATTTCATAGAATAGTGAGGACTACTAATGCAACCATTTGGACCGTCAATCCATTTCCCGACTAGTCCCAGCTATATTCTTATTTCCTAAAGAGAACATTGAAAGAAAGGGTGAGCTCAACTAGCCCAGTAAGAAATATTATGACTAAGATAATGCGAAATAATTTATCGTTAGCCTTCAACAGTGTTAAACTGATAAAATAGAACAAACATCAAGTTTAACTACAACGGAACAAGCAATCCATTAGAAGAGTCAAGTAGAGAATAGAATCTACTATCTTCTATGATTTAAAAGGTTTTTCATCACTTTTATCACGAGACTCGACAATAAATAATCCACATCATTAAATCATTCCCGCACTACAGGCCAAGGATATTCTTTAGTACCACGACAACGAATTATCCATGCACTACGGGCCAAAGATAATCGTGTTTTCATCAACGGTTCTGATCATGCCATAAAACAATTCATCTTTGCACCTTGGCGAAGAGAATCCATAGCCATATTCATATCAAAAAGCATCCCATCAATGCACTACAAAGCCAATGAGGACTTTTTCCACATCATTTGTAACATTACTGGGCCATGATTATACCGAATAATCCTCGCCATAATCATACCAAGTCCATCTATGCACTACGAACCCACGATGACTTTCAACATAATATAAGCATGAGGATGATGACAATTCAATAAAACAAGTTTAAGAATAAATTTTAAAGATTTATAAGTTAATTTATCCTGAACTCAATAACGTCCAAATTGTCAACATGATACTGCTTTGTGGAGTAAAATTCAAAAATGCTCAGAAGAATATTTTCATGAAAAGATACTGGATGAAGCACAAATATCCAGGATATTCTACTAATTTCATGGAGTATAGAAGCCAAAACTTTAACCAACTGAGTATAATAGAATATATGAAACTACAAATGGATTTTTGCCCGCCATGCGGTAATCCACGTGAAGATGAGATCATTTCAATGTAATAATAAAGAATGGAATAACATAAGACTTCACCAAGCATGCGATAGATCCTTGCAAAGCGAGTTATTCCAACGTAATGATAAATAATGTAACTGTGTCATGCGTAATTACGCACAAAATGGATATTCCAATGTAAAAATAAAGAATGGAATAACAACAGATTCACCGTGCATGCGATAGACCTCACGAGATGGAAGTTATTCTAATGTAATAATAAAGAATGGAATAACGAAAGAATTTCACTATGTATGCGGTTGCTTGATGAGCAAAGTTATTCCAACATAATAATAAAGAATGGAATAACAAAAGAATTTCACTATGTATGCGGTACTTCGCATAGACAGGTTATTCCAATATAATAATAAAGAATGGAATAACAGAAGCTCTCTTCATGAATACGAAAGAAATAATACCCCTTACGAGTACAACAAATAATATCCCTTACCTTAGAAAAACTGAATACTGGAGTAGTGAAGTAGCATAATACTTTTCTTCTTTCTCTCTCTAGAGTTTCAGTGAATTCATAAGAAATAATGAAGGAATGAGCTTCTATTTATAGAAGAACTGAAAGTAGCTCTTGGTCTTAACGAAGGGTCAAAATGACTCCTGGTAATATTGAAGAGACAACTACTATTTGCGAATGGGCAAGTAACTCTTGGAAAACCGAAGGGACAAGTAACTCTTGGAAAACCAAAGGGACAAGTTACTATTAAAACTTTAAACCAACGATCCATATTAATTTACTATTATAATTTCAACCAACTGTCTGAAAAATTATCACAACTTCTCATGGAATAATATTGTACTCAAAAATGATTTGGACCGAAAAGAAATATATTTTTCGGGTGAATAATACCCCGTGAATAGTACTTCAGGAATAGTACCCCGTAAATAGTACCCCGACACAAAAAGTATCCCAAATACCTGAGTGAACAATACTAGAGTGAATAGTAACTAGGTGAATAGTAACACGTGAATAGTATCCCGACACGAAAAGTGTCCCAAATACCCGAGTAAACAATACTAGAGTGAATAGTAACCCGTGAATAGTACTCCGTGAATAGTACTCCGACACGAAAAGTGCCCCGAATACCCGATTGGTCAATATAACCTCCGGACATCAATTATTATCGAAATAAATATCGATTTCTACTAACACTAATAATTCTCACACAATGGAACTATCAATTTCATCTTTAATCAACACGAACTTATTCATCATTAATATTATAATTCATAATATTTAACAACCAGGTCGTTCCCAGGAAAGAGGTGGCTTTCCGATAAGGATTTTTCCTTATTGGCGCGCAATTAGCTGACCAAACCTCTCATTGACAGAACTTCTAGACATTGTCAATATTTCAAATAATAATATGAATAACTTTGTCGTCTCAATAATTGATTTAATAATATATCATATTATGCAGATGATACTGTGACAATAATTGAATCAATAATGTGAGAGATATGATGCAGCAATTACTGTAGCAATAATTGAGTATAACCGAGTGACTTCTCACGTAAGTATCAATAATCAATACCGTGTGCTACTATGCAACCACCAGCGATTCATCGCTTTTTACTACCTAGTAGTTCAACAGTTTTAACGGTAAAACTTCCGCCGTTATTTTCATAAAAATATTTTTGTCGTTTTCTCAATCCGACAATAATTTCATTGTGGGGTCCACCAATGATTCCCCGATAAAAAGAATATTCCCTGACCAATCGAATATTATACAACTTGCTTACTTTGCAAAATTTATAAATATTACCCACAACTATAATATTATATCAAATCCACACCATAATATTAAAAAAAATATTTCGAGAAATTTAAATCTTTATTCATAAAATTTGGGGTCTCACAATTTCCCCTCACAATATCCCCTCCTTATGAAATTTTGCCCTCGAAATTTACGTACGTACCTGGTATGCCGAAGAGATGAGGATACCTTGACTTCATTTTAGATTCTAACTCTTGAGGTATAACCTTTGAGTGTCGAATAAGATTCTTCTTATCAAAGATTTTAACACGTATCTCCTCATACGTTAAATCTTCTGCTATCTCGTCTAGTTCTAATTCAATAATATAGTTCGGGTCGTCCACATATTTACGTAACATCGATACGTAAAAAAATGTTATGAACACGCGACATACTTGGCGGTAAAACGAGTCTATAAGCCACAGTTCCTACTCAATCGAGGATTTCAAATGGGCCAATTAAATTGAGGGTTGAGATTTCCTCTCTTCAGTAACTCTTGCTTTTAAAATAACGCCCTCTTGAATCTTCTTCTTCGTATTCATCAGCTCTGGGTCTGTAGCTTTAGCAACTTTAACATTATCGACTAAAGTCGGTTCTAATCATATATTCGTTATCTTCACGTAGGTTTGTATATTCGTACTCGTAAACGCATACGATCTTCTACTCAACGCGTTAGCTACCACGTTCGCTTTTCCACGATGGTATTGAATGGTATTATCATAATTGTGACACCCCCAAAATAGGTATACATCACCCATTCTAAGTCACCAAATACATGGTACAGAAACAAATACAACTTCAGTAATACAATTGTCGTGCAAAATACGACAACACTTATACAGTGAGTTTGAATACAACTATTGTCTAATAGAGAGTACACAAACTCAAAAGGAGTCCTCATTACAATTATTGATACACTGTTTTACAAAATAGCGAGGACTACTAAAACAACTATCTTGAATCATCACTCCATACCCCGGCTAGTTCCTGCTAAATTCTCTCCTCCTGAGAAGAACAATGGAACAAAAAGGAAAAGGGTGAGCTCAACTAGCCTAGTAAAGAATATTATGACTAAGATAATATACAACAATTTATCATTAGTCTTCAACAGGGAAAAATCTGATAAAATATAATAGACAACAAGTTTTAGATCAACAACTACAGCGGAAACAACAATCCATTAGAAGAGTCAAGTAGAGAATGAATTCTACTATCTTCTAAAATTTAAAAGTTCATCATCAATATTTTATCCCTATAACATCAATCAATATACATCTTGAATCAAATATTCATCTTTGCACTACAGGCCAAAGATATTCATTTGTATCACCAAATTGGTCATGTTCATCTCAACACTGCTTATCTTTTTGCACTACGCCAAAAGATATTCATCGATTAATCATTTATCTTTGCACTACAGGCCAAAGATATTCAGTAATATCATCATTTAGGACAGAGAATGATGAAAAATATTTTAAAGAAAATGAATCCAGTGAGATAAAAGAACAAATATTAGGATTCGTATTACAGTTTATCCAAGTTCAATAATATTCCATAATAACCAATTGTGAAGCAGAATTCAAAAATAAAGATCAAAACATGGATACAATCAAAGTTAATAACCATAATAGACATCTTGGACAAAAAGAAACCACTTTCATTTTTCGGTGAATAGTGCCGTATTCGTGAATAGTGTCGTATACGTGAATAGTGCTGTATACGTGAATAATAACCCCGACACAAAAAGTTCCAAATTTGATAAAAAGTTCAGACCAATATTTCGACATAATGATATTGAAAGAAATAATATCATTTACGAAGAAAATAACATCCCTTACATCAAAATAACAGTATTTCTGATCGGAATATCGGATGTAAAGTCGAAGGAAGCTTATACCGAACAGCAACTCTCAAAGTATATAAATACTCATAAAATACGCTCGATAATATAGAGAGAAAGAAAACTTGTTTCTGGTGTGATTTTCAATTCTAACTTAAGCGCCTATTTATAGGAAAATGCTAGAACGCCAAAGGAGACTAAAATAATAAAATAATAATATTTCTTTTCTTTTCTTCTACGCACCAACCATGGAAAAATCAAAGCTAGCCATCTTGGAAAATTTCAAAGAATTTCACATGTTAAAACAAAAGTGGGTCCCACCCATAATTTAATAAAAATCATTTTATTTTCTGAAACTTCAGTAATTCACAGAAAATAGCTCGTTTATCAGAAAAATATAAATTTTATGTCCATTCCACACGAAATCGAATTCTCTACAACTTTGTAGCTTTTAGTTTTTCCAAAATTTCAAAGAAAAAATATCTAAAATCCACAAACGGATAATTTTTAATACCTCTATTCCAGCAAAATACAGATAAAACACCTCAGCATTAATTCCTTCATTTATAACCATATAAATAAATCCATCATTTATATCCACATCAAATAAATATTTACTTATCATATAAATCAATAATTAATTATTCACAAATAATATTATAGAATCACAATTATGACAACCGCATGGCTCCTCAGAAAGAGGGGCTTTCCGATAAAGGATTTCTCCTTCATCAAAAGCGCAATTAGGTGACCAAACCTCTCCTTGACAGAACTATCTCATAATAATATTCAAATAATATGAAGTATTGATCTGATAATGGAAAATACCGTGCAGTGACAATTATTGAAACGACAATAATATAAAATATCAACGCAAACAATTATTGAATCAATAAAATAAAATATTAAACAATAATTATCTTTAACAATAATTATTGAGTAGTGCCTTCTTCACGTAAGAATCAATAATTCAAAAATACTGCAAAAATCATGTGCTCTTGTGCAACTCACGCCAGATTATTGTATTTTAACCAATCGGGTATTCCAACAAAGTTCACAGGTAATAACTACGTACCAAGTTATTTATAAAAACTCAAATTTATCGTTTTTCTTCATCCTATTTATCTCATTATGGGGCCCACAAATGGTCAGCGCCATCGTCATTTAATATTTCCCGACAGAAAGAATATTTCACGACCAAACGAATATTCCCCGACAACAATGAATATTTTATAACCACTTACTTATTTTGAAAATTTTGTACATTTCACCCATAACTAAAGCATTATAACAAATTAACACCTTATTATTCACAATAATAATTAGAGGAAATTCGATTTTATTTATAATAAGTTGGGGTCTTACAACCTTCCCTCCTTATGAAATTTTGTCCTCGAAATTGACGTACGTACCTGGTGTTACGAAAAGGTGAGGATACCTCGCTTTCATTTCTGATTCTAATTCCCAGGTTATTTCTTTAATAGCATGGTTTCTCCACAAAACCTTAACTTATGGTATAACCTTCGTGCGTAGGACATGCTCTTTCCTATCCAAGATCTTAACAGGTACCTTCCCGTATGTTAAATCTTCGGCTATCTCGTCTGGTTCTAACTCAATAATGTGGTTTAGGTCTTTCACATATTTACGAAGCATAGATATGTGAAAAATATTATAAACACGAGACATGCTTGGAGGTAATGCGAGTCTATAGGCCACATTTCTTATTCGGTCAAGAATCTCAAATGGACCAACAAATCTTGGATTAAGCTTTCCCCTCTTCCCAAATCTTGTAATTTCCTTCCATGGTGCAACGCATAACAATACATGATCCCCAATATTAAATTCCACGTCTTTTCGATGAAGATCCGCATAACTCTTTTGTCGATCTTGTGCCGTTTGTATACGTTGTCGAATCGTTTGGATCTTTTCTGTAGTCATGCCTACCAATTCTGGTCTCAACAACGTTGCTTCTCCCACCTCATCCCAACATACTCGAGAGCGACACTTTCGTCCATACAATGCTTCAAATGGAGCCATGCCTATACTTGCTTGATAACTATTGTTGTAGGAGAACTCCACCAATGGTAGGTACTTATCCCAACTCTCTTTGAAATCTAGGACACAGAGTCTTAATAGATCTTCAAGAGTTTGAATAGTCCTCTCTGATTGCCCGTCCGTTTGAGGATGGTATGCCGAACTGAATCGTAAATCCGTGTCCATAGCTTTCTGCAAGCTAACCCAAAATCGTGAAGTGAATCTTGGGTCACGATCCGAAACTATGGATACTGGCATGCCATGCAATCTCATAATCTCATTTATGTACATACTAGCAAGACGTTCAAGGGAATAAGTCTCACGTATAGGCAAGAAATGGGAAGACTTGGTTAATCTATCAACAATGACCCAAATCGCATCTATGCCTTGAGAAACCTTGGGAAGACCCGTAACGAAATCTATAGTAATGTGGTCCCACTTCCATTTTGGAATCTCAAGTGGTTGTAATGGACCCTTTGGTACTTGATGCTCCGCCTTTACACGTTGACAAGTTAAACACCTCGAGATAAACTCCGCGACCTCTCTTTTCATATTGCTCCACCAAAATGTATGTCGAAGATCATGATACATTTTGGTATTCCCAGGATGGATTGCAAAATGGTGTGTTGTGTGCCTCCATCATAATTCTATGCTTCAAGTCAGAATCGTTAAGAACACAATCTGGAGTTGACTCGAAGTATTCCTTCTTCATCGATTCTTGCTTCTGGAGTAGCACCTTCTTGCACTTTCTTCTTCATACGCATTAGCTCCATGTCCGTAGCTTGAGCAGCTTTAACTTTATCGATTAAAGTCAGTTCTACTCGTATGTTTGATATCATCATGTGGGTACTAGGAGCCTTTACCTCTATCTCCACCCTTTGCAAGTCATACAAAATGGACCTTTGTGTTAACAACATTGCACTCGTACCCGCATATTATCTTCTACTCAATGCGTTAGCTACCACGTTTGCTTTTCTAGGATGATATTGGATGGTATGGTCGTAATCTTTCAACAATTTGAGTCAATGTCGTTGCCACATATTGAGTTCCTTTTGGGTGAAGAAATATTTGAGGCTTTTATGATCTGTATAGATCTCCACTTTCTCCCTATACAGGTAGTGTCTCCAGATCTTTAACGCAAAAATGACTGCTACCAACTCCAAATCATGAGTAGGAAATTCCTCTCATATTCTTTGAGTTGTCTCGAGGCATAGGCTATGACTTTTCCATGTTGCATGAGAACACATCCTAACCCTTTGCCTGAAGCATCACTGTAGATAACAAATCCATCCGAACCAGATGGTATTGTCAGAACAGGTGCCGAAATGAGTCTTCTCTTGAGTTCTTGAAACTCTTCTCACAATCCTCGCTCCAACCAAATTTTATATCTTTACGAGTCAGCTGAGTTAACGGATTAGCGATTCGAGAAAATCCTTCCACGAATCTCCAATAGTAACCAGCTAAGCCCAGAAAGCTACGTACTTCGGTCACCAACTTTGGTTGCTCCCAACTTTGTATGGATTCAATCTTCGCCGGGTCGACAGATACTCCATGTTTTGACACCACGTGCCTAAGAAATGCTACTTCCTCAAGCCAGAACTCGCATTTCTTCAGCTTGGCATACAACTTGTTATCACGAAGCCTTTGCAGTACCAACTTCAAATGGTGCTTATGATTTTCACGGCTTTTGGAATAGATGAGGATGTCATCAATAAAGACAACAACGAATTAATCCAAATTTTCTTTGAACACACGGTTCATCATATCCATAAAAGCAGCAGGAGCATTAGTCAATCCAAAAGACATTACTAAGAATTCATAATGCCCGTACCTAGTTCTGAAGGCAGTCTTTGGAATATCCTCAGTTTTAATCTTCAGCTGATGATATCTAGAACGAAGATTGATCTTTGAAAAGAATTGTGCTCCTTGTAACTGGTCAAATAGGTCATCAATGCGAGGTAGCGGATACCTATTCTTGATGGTGACATGGTTCAATTCTCAGTAGTCAATACAAAGTCGCATACTCCTATCTTTCTTCTTTATAAATAACACAGGAGCACCCCAAGGAGATGTACTAGGACGAATGAAACCGATGTCCAACAACTCCTGAAGTTGGACCTTTAACTCCTGAAGTTCAATAGGAGCCATTCGATATGGGGTTTTAGAAATGGGCTTTGTACCCGGTTCAAGGTCAATAAAGAATTCAACTTCACGTTCTGGGGGTAGACCGGGAAGTTCTTCAGGAAATACGTCAGGAAATTCACTAACAACAAAAATTTTATTCAAATCTGACGTGTTTTTGTTCAAGTCCGTGACATGGGCTAAGAAAGCTTGACAACCGTTTTTTAATAAACAAATAGCTTTATAGTTTGATATGACACTGATTGACTTTAATTGTTTGGTTATTTGAATTCGCATAATAGGTTGGTTAGGAATATGAAAACTAACAACCTTTCGAAAACAATCAATTTTAGCATGATGTGTGGTTAACCAATCAATCCCTAAAATCACATCAAATGCAAGAATGTTCAACGAAAATAAGATCGGCAGGTAATGTGATGGTACCAACTTGAATTAAGCAAGATTTATAAACAGTAGATGTAATGAAAGTTTCTCCTAACGGAGTCTCAACAGATAAGTCAAGGTCTAATCTCTCCGGAGTCAAGTTTAAACGTTGAGCACAAGTAGGAGAGATAAAAGAATGGGTAGAACCGATATCTAATAAGGTATAAACTTCGCAAGGGTTTATGATTTGCTTACCCGTGATCACTTCGTTTGGGTTCCTCGCGTTTTGGGCAGTCACAACAAACGCCCTTCCTGGAACCACCGACTTTGACTTGTCCGGGATAGCCTTTGGAGTCACCATCCTCGTTGAACTTGGTTTCGCAACTAGACAATCTCTAGCTATATGACCTTCCTTTCCATAGTTATAACACACCTTGGATTGTTGTCGGCAGTTTGGGCTGATGTGTCCTTTTTTCCCGCATTTGTAACAAACGACCGGTGCTCGTTCTCCTCCCCTAGAAACATTTGATGTTTGTGCTAACGTCTTAATGTTATCATTGTTGTACCTTCTCTTTTTGAAATCTCCTCCCGACTCAGTCCTTCTATTATCACGGCCACAATTACCACCAGAGTGGTTACCGCTTTTGTCTGTAAGTTTTCCTCCTCACCGGTTTTCATTGCTCATGATGGCCGCCACCCATGACCACAGTTGTGTTCCCTCGGTTGAACATACTCATTATCTCGCTCTAATAATTGAGCCCTATTTACAACATCTAAATATAAAGAAAATTTATGAGAGATAAGATATTGTCGAATCTCGGGTTTTAGACCTCTCAGAAACATCCTTGTCATTCGTTCCTCATTATCTACCAAATGAGGTGCAAACCTGGATAACTCTGTAAACTTCGCCTCGTACTGGGACACCGTCATGTTGTTTTGTTCCAGTCTGATAAACTCTACCTCCTTCAAATAACGAATACTTTCAGGAAAGTACTTGTCATTGAATAGTTTCTGAAACATTTCCTAAGACATGTTGAGTTCAGCAGGCTGGGTACGCTTCACAAACTCCCACCAGTAGTCTGCCTCACCACAGAATATAAAGGTGGCGAATGGAACCTTCTATTCCTCCGTACATCCCAAGACATCGAATATCTTGGTAATTTGCTTGACCCACGTTTTCGCCTTGATCGGATCTGGCTTTCCAATAAATTCTGGTGGTCCCAACTCTTTGAACTACTTAGCTGTGACAAGCCGCGTATTGGTATCATTTCCACCCGTATTTTATGCACGAGTGTCCCTCGTCTGATTTTACATGAACTGCAAAAAGCTTCTAAACAACCCATCATTCATCATTTGTTCGGTAGTGTTGTTTACAGGAGGAATATTGCCTTCCTGTTACACGTTCCCCTAGGTGGTGATTAAAGGTGTCTCCACTGTCTCATTCACTCCGTTGTTAATATTTCCCACTGTCATTCTTAAATACTGCCATAAAACAAGGGTTAATTAACAAATTAACATATCACATATTAACCATATGCTCTAACTGACCAACCAAATAACAAATAAGGTCATACTAGTGAAGGAATTCCCCGACTCTCCCCTCCTAGTTCTTGTCTCACATCTCAGCCAGGGATCATATCCCTAAGCTTTGATACCAACCGTGATGCCCCCAAAATAGGTATACATCACCCATTATGAGTCGCTAAATACATGGTACAGAAACAAATACAACTTCAGTAATACAATTGTCGTGCAAAATATGACAACACATATACTGTGAGTTTGAATACAACTATTATCTAATAGAGAGTATACAAACTCAAAAGGAGTCCTCATTATAATTATTGATACACTATTTTACAAAATAGTGAGGACTACTAAAACAACTATCTTGAATCATCACTCCATACCCCGGCTAGTTCCTGCTAAATTCTCTCCTCCTGAGAAGAACAATGGAACAAAAAGGAAAAAGGGTGAGCTCAACTAGCCCAGTAAAGAATATTATGACTAAAATAATATACAACAATTTATCATTAGTCTTCAACAGGGAAAAATCTGATAAAATATAATAGACAACAAGTTTTAGATCAACAACTGCAGCAGAAACAACAATCCATTAGAAGAGTCAAGTAGAGAATGAATTCTACTATCTTCTAAGATTTAAAAGTCCATCATCAATTTTTTATCCCTGTAACATCAATCAATATACATCTTTAATCAAATATTCATCTTCGCACTACAGGCTAAAGATATTCATTTGTATCACCAGTTGGTCATGTTCATCTCAACACTGCTCATCTTTGCACTACGGGCCAAAGATATTCATCGATTAATCATTCATCTTTGCACTACAAAAAGCAAAGATATTCAGTAATATCATCATTTAGGACTGAGGATGATGAAAAATATTTTAAAGAAAACGAATCCAGTGAGATAAAAGAAAAAATATTAGAGATTCATATTACAGTTTATCCAAGTTCAATAATATTTCATAATAACCAATTGTGAAGCAGAATTCAAAAATAAAGATCAAAACATGGATACAATCAAAGATAATAACCATAATAGACATCTTAGATAAAAAGAAGAAATTTTCATTTTTCAGTGAATAGTGCCGTATACGTGAATAGTGTCGTATACGTGAATAGTAACCCCGACAGAAAATGTTCCAAATTTGATAAAAAGTTCAGACCAAAATTTTGGCATAATGATATTGAAAGAAATAATATCATTTATGAAGAAAATAATATCTCTTACCTCAAAATAACTGTATTTCTGATCAGAATATCGGATGTAAAGCCGAAGGAAGCTTGTACCGAACAACAACTCTCAAAGTATCTAAATACTCACAAAATACGCTCGATAATATAGAGAGAAAGATAACTTGTTTCTGGTGTGATTTTCAATTCTAACTTAAGCGCCTATTTATGGGAAAATGCTAGAACGCCAAATAAGACTAAAATAATAAAATAATAATATATTTTTTCTTTTCTTCTACGCACCAACCATGGAAAAATCAAAGCTAGCCATCTTGGAAAATTTCCAGAAGCCCACATGTTAAAACAAAAGTGGGTCCCACCCATAATTTAATAAAAATCATTTTATTTTTCAAAACTTCAGTAATTCATAGAAAATAACCCGTTTATCAGTAAAAAAATGAATTTTATGTCCATTCCACATGAAATCGAATTCTCTACAACTTTGTAGCTTTGAGTTTTTCCAAATTCCAAACAGAAAATATCCAAAATCCACAAACAGATAATTTTTAATACCTCCATTCCAGCAAAATACTGATAAAACACCTCAACATTAATTCCTTCATTTATAACCAAATAAATAAATCCATCATTTATATCCACATCAAATAAATATTTCTTTATCATATAAATCAGTATTTAATTATTCACAAATAATATTACAGAATCACAATTATGACAACCAGGCCGTTCCCAGGAAAGAGGGGGCTTTCCGATAAGGATTTCTCCTTACTGGCGCGCAATTAGGTGACCAAACCTCTCCTTGACAGAACTTTCTAGACATTGCCAATAATGCTATCACATAATATTATTCAAATAATATGAATTATTGATCTGATAATGGAAAATACCTTGTAGTGACAATTATTGAAACGACAATAATATAAAATATCAACGCAGCAATTATTGAATCAATAAAATAAAATATTGAACAGTAATTACTGTAACAATTATTTAGTAATGCCTTCTTATGTAAGAATCAATAATTCAAAAATATTGTGCAAAAGCGTGTAATGCTATCTTTAATGCAACCACGCCAGACATCTTGTATTTTAACCATCGGGTATTCCAACAAAGTTAACTGTAAATAATCATTGCCAATTATTTATGAAATTTAAATAGATACACTTAGAAGGCGGGGGTTGAATAAGTGTAGGCACAAACTATGTTCAATTTTTATTTTTAATGCAGCAAACTGGATTACCAAATCAGGATATTATTGAGTTAGCTGATTTTACTAATGCAGGCAGCTGGATTGAAAAACAATATAGACTCACAGAAAGCAATCACACCAACACCGGAATTTTTTACGTGGTTCAACTACTACCCTCTAGAATAGTAGTCTAGTCCACGTCCAATACCAACTAGTATTGGAGACTCACTTTTATTAAACTCTTCCAATTACAATACAAGTTTTAATAATTTGAATACCTGTGTTCCCTGTGCACCTATGCACACTTAAGCACCTATGCTTTCTTTATACTTGATTGTAAGAAGTAAAGAATTCAAGACAGATTTATAGGTAATATTGACTGAGATAGGAAATGAAAGATACACACTAGAGGTCTAATGATCAAGCAATATATTACTCACCAACTCAAGGCTCTAGTATGAAATGATATGCAAGATGAATGTTACCAGAATGTTTTAGAAGCAGCAACTTTGTTAATCAATGTCTAGCTCAATGAAAAACAATCTCGTAGCTTGTAAGCTTATCAGTTTTTGTGTATGTTTTTCGTGTGTCTTAACAATTTGACAAGTTCTGTTTATATAGACAACTAGAAAATATATCCGTTGCACGGATTTGATACTGCAATATATGGTAGATAATCACTTAGCATCAATCTTGCAGTCTGAGATGATCGTGATATACATTGATTGATTTTTGTTTTCCATAAACTGAGATATCACGCTGTCAATGTTTTTATGACAAGGCTGGCCCAATCTAACCATAACCGGAGGTCTACTCTTTACGTTACCATATATATATAGCAAGTAAACTACCATGTTTCAATATATATGGATTTGACCGTTAAGACCAACCAATTAGATTCCCTTTAATCATATCCCATGATTTTTGCAGCGTCTGTTGATTCATGCACTCGACTAGTTATCTTAATTAATTTCCTAGAATTAAGATGCTTACATTATGAGCGTGATATGAGTAGAGATGTAGTATCCATAATGTCATGATTTATGCTTTCCATTTATACCTACTGGCCGGTGTCCACAATTCTTACCATATATATTGGACCATTAATTACGCCCAAGTAGATTTCTAGAATTATGAGGCAAGATTCATGGAGCATAATTACTGCTATATAATTTATGGAAAATTATTCAATCAACTCGTTTCTTTAGTAAGTTCGCATGATTTAAGATATGTCAAGTTGATGGTATGATATTTACTAAAATCAATCGTTTATTCCAGATTACCGAATATATCAAGGTTTGATTTCTTATGTCATGGTAAGAGATACCGGTCCATGTATATTAGTGCTAGTGACTTAGCACGTGGCACCAAGTATGAAAATGCAATTATGTAATGCATATGTCCTAGAGCCTTATTTTGGAAAGCAATAAATACTAAGATCTTACATATATTCCTAGGACTCAAATTTTCTTTTCTTTCTTCAAGGATGTCTTGGCTTTGTAATTTCTTCCTTGACGTTTTCTGAAGTTCCATATCTTTCCCTGAAATAATATAGCATTGATCAGAGAAATAATTGAGTCATCATCAAAACATGGAGTGTGACATAAGTCAACAATTTATAAAAACTCAAATTCGTCGTTTTCTTCATCCGACCGTTATTCCTTATTGGGCCCACAAATGGTCGCATCATCGCATTTAATATTCCCAACGTAAAGAATATTCCACGACCAAACGAATATTCCCAACAACAATGAATATTTTATAACCACTTGCTTATTTTGAAAATTTTGCACATTTCACCCATAACCAAAGCATTATATCAAATTAACACCTTATTATTCACAATAATAATTAGAGGAAATTCGATTTTATTTATAATAAGTTGGGGTCTTACAAAGAATCTTTCAATGTTTCGAGCCAACGTCTTTGGCGCATAATACGTTTGTTTTAGTTGAAGAAATATTTAAGGGTCTTAGAAATGGGGTTTTGTACTGGGGTCAATACAAAATTCGATTTCACATTCTAGGGGTAGGCTAAGTCTTCAAGAATACGCCAGAAAATTTATTAACAATAGAAATATCATTCAAAACTGTGACTCTCATCCAAGACTTGGATATCACGTCACATTGATACCTATCAACTTGTTATCGTCATTCACGACGTTGCCTACAGAAAGTCTGGCTTCGGTGCATTCCACACAAGGAAGTCACCAGCGAAAGGCTCGAGGCTCTTTACTTATGTCTTGATATAACAGTGATTGACTTTAGTGGTTTGGTTGCTTGAATTCGTATAACAGGTTGGTTAGGAATATAAAAGCTAATAACCTTACGAAAATAATTAATTTTAGCACGATGATTAGTTAACCAGTCGATTTCTAAAATCACGTCAAAGGCAAGTATTTTCAAAGATATAAGATCGACAGGTAACGTGAAAGTGTCGATTTGAATTAAACAAAATTTATAAATAGTGGAGGTAATGAAGGTTTCTCCAAACGGAGTTTCAACAGATAAGTCAAAGTCTAATTTCTCCGGAGTAAAATTTAAATGTTGAGCGCAAGCAAGAGAGATAAAAGAATAGGTAGAACCGGTATCGAATAAGGTATAGATTTCACAAGAGCTTATGATTAACTTACCCGTAATAACCTCGTTCGGGTTCTTTGATAAACGCTCTCACTTAAACTACCGGCTTTGACTTGTGTGAGACATCCTTTGGCATCACTATCCTAGCTGGACTTGACTTCACTACACGACAAAATCAAGCTAGGTGACCTTCTCTTCCGCAATTGAAACACGCTTTTGATTGTCATGCATAGCTGACTGGATGTGTCCTCCCCGTCCGTGATTTGAAATATACGACCGGTGGTCGTTCTTCTTCCTTTGAACCGGGTGCTGGTGCTGCTGTCTTTCCATCATTATTGAACCTTCTCTTCTTGAAATTTCCACTTCTATTATCTTGGCCATGATTACCACTGAAGTGGTTACCATTCTTGGCATAATAATTTCCCCACGATGGTTATCATTGTTCCGATGGCCGCTACCACCTGAAATTTATTATTATCATGTTGTTGCTCGTTACCTTTTGGTTTGTCTTTGACTCATTATCGTGCTCCAATAATCGAGCCCTATTCACAACATCTGAATATAAACAAAGTTTGTGAGAAATGAGGTATTGACGTATATCGGGTTTCAAACCTCTTAGAAACATTCGCGTCATTCGCCCCTCATTATCGACCAAATGGGATGCAAACCGGGATAACTCCGCAAATTTAGCATCGTATTGCGACACATTCATATTATTTTGCTCCATTGCTTATCTCAATATTTTTAGATGCCATTCTCAAACACTGTCACAAAACAACGGTTACTTAACATGCAACATATTATCCTTATACTCTGACCGACCAATTAAATACCAAATAAACTTAGGTAGGTCATACTAGCAAAGGAATTCCCCGTCTCTCCCCTCCTAGTTCTTGTCTCACATCTCAGCCAGGGATCATATCCTAAGCTTTGATACCAACCGTGGCGCCTCAAAATAGGTATACATCACCCATTCTGAGTCGCCAAATACATGGTACAGAATACAAATACAAACTTAATTATACAACATGAGCTGTGAGTTTTAATACAAATATTGTCGACTAGACAGTATTCAAACTCAAAATAAGTCCTCAATACATTTATTATCACACTATTTCACAGAATAGTGAGGACTACTAATGCAACCATCTGGACCGTCAATTCATTTCCCGACTAGTCCCAGCTATATTCTCATTTCTTGAAGAGAACATTGAAAGAAAGGGTGAGCTCAACTAGCCCAGTAAAAAATATTATGACTAAGATAATG
This sequence comes from Panax ginseng, assembly GCA_020205605.1. Classification (NCBI taxonomy): domain Eukaryota; kingdom Viridiplantae; phylum Streptophyta; class Magnoliopsida; order Apiales; family Araliaceae; genus Panax; species Panax ginseng. The sequence goes on along the minus strand of CM035145.1, from coordinate 66,044,498 downwards.
CAGAATAATTTATCGTTAGCCTTCAACAGTGTTAAACTGATAAAATAGAACAAACATCAAGTTTAACTGCAGCGAAACAAGCAATCCATTAGAAGAGTCAAGTAGAGAATAGAATCTACTATCTTCTATGATTTAAAAGGTTTTTCATCACTTTTATCGCTGAGACTCAGCTTAATAAATAATCCACATCATTAAATCATCCCTGCACTACAGGCCAATGATATTCTTTAGTATCACGACCACGAATTATCCATGCACTACGGGCCAAAGATAATCGTGTTTTCATCAACGGTTCTGATCATTCCATAAAACAATTCATCTTTGCACCCTTGGCCGAAGAGAATCCATAGCCATAATCATACCAAAAACTGTCCATCAATGCACTACGGGCCAATGAGGACTTTTTCCACATCATTAGTAACATTACGATCATGATTATACCGAATAATCCCTGGTCATAATCATACCAAGTCCATCTATGCACTGTAGCATCCCCAAATTCGGGTCCCAAATCACCACGGATCTTGGTATGCTAATTCTATAACTATTACTATTTGCGGAAGATATAAACATAAATTGTTTATACAATACATTACACACTATTTCCCCCAAGGTTGAGTAACCTTCAAATAAACATAATTCATAACCTATCTAACATACAACATTATTATTATACTATACTATTACAATTAAGCTGCACATAAAATCCCAAGCTGAACTTGGCTTTATCCTTTCCTGTATCCGACGTATTCGCCTTAATCTGCAATGTTAAATCATGGTATAGCAAGGGTGAGCATAAGATTGCCCATCAAGTTTAAGTTCAATAATTTAACGATATATCATGATTGAAAGAATCTGAATAATAAGCTGGCTATAATTCAATAATATAATTATGAATTAGCAGGAACAAACTTTTGACTGAACAAGTATATAACATGAACAAATATATCTTGACCGAATGGTAATGAAGGTGATCAGCCTTTCATACCTGACTTATACATGCAATATGTACAAAGTATAATTCTACAATGGCAATCAGCAATGATTAACCATAAGCATATCTGAATGAAACAATTCTTAGTAGAGTTAAGTAAAAACTTGCCTGAACCATTGATTACCGCTACGCAATTTATCTAGCTTTGTCTGAAAACCTAATATAAATAATACCGATCTACACAGTAGAATAATATCATCATAGTATTTAAAATAACCTTAATATATTTATCACATAACCCTATCAGTCTATTTAGCACATAATACTCAGTATCAAGTCAAACTATTGCAGTCTGAGTTGAACCCGACACAATTCTAACATCCAGACGGTAGTTTAAGTTCAATTAAACTCTGCCTAAACACTTAACAATTATCTTAGATAATTTATTATCAGTCAAAAATATTTTTCATAGGCTCATAATAATTTTCAGATAATTAATATCATTTATCATAAATTTTTAATCGTTAATATTGTATTTAAATGAATTAAATACCACATAATTCTTTTATCATTAATATTCATTTATTATCAAATATTAATGAAATACATGTCATAATATTATCATATATTTATAATATCATAAAGTATTTTTAATACTTTAAAATCACCTTTATATGATTTTTAAACCGTAAATTCATTATACGATAATTGCTTTTAATATTAAAATATTAATATTTTCATGACAAAATATCAAAAGTTATATTTTATAACTTAAAACATTTTTCTAACCCTTAAATCATTTTTATATGATTTATAAAACATTAATCCTATTTTTTCATAATTTATTTAATATATTTATTAAATAAGTTAACTATCATTAATATTGATTAATTAATGAAATTCATCACAAAATATTAAAAGTTACTAAAAATAACTTAAAATATTTTATTATACCATAATATTATTTTTTTCATGATTTTTCATGCATTAAAAATCATTTTTAAATCATTTATTTAATATTATAATTAAATAAATTAAATACCATTTATATTCCAAAAATATTAAATATTTATGAAATATACTCTAAATAATTAAAAACTATTTTTCGAATTTAAAATTATTTTTTAGAATTTATTTAGTATTTTTAATAATTAAAACCATTTATTTAATTAAAATAATCATTTTTAGAAAAATAATAATTAATTTCCTAAATTAAGTAAGCATTATAGGCACCATAGATGACGTGTCCGTCGCTAATGGTGTTCTTCGCGTGTTCTTGAACCTGCCCAGATCTTCATGTCAGACAACAAGGTGGGTCGTTTGACCATCATTTAAGCAGTGTTCGTGTTGATTTAATGGAACCTAGAATGTAGTATAAGTGTAATACTATAATTATAATCAAGTTTCATGACTATTACACAACATATCAGAGAGATACAAGCCCTCAAAATTGTTGTCAGACATGTTCTTCAATTTCTGGGTTTTCCAGAATTGAAGAACAGTCGAGGTGTCCATCTATCAATCCTTATAACGTGCAATCTGGGCTTTGTTTGTATGTTGTATTGATTCAGTAATGCACTAAGGATGTCAGGGAAGAATTCGGTAGCAACATATCATAATTTCATCATCACACCAAGAAGATCATGGCTGGTCAAAGTTTGACAAAAAACTCGAACATGAAGATCTGGGTTTTCCAGAAAAGGATTTCGTGATCGAAAGCGAATAACTTTGATCGCTTTATTAAATGAATCTTGTTTGTTTTTTAAGTGAAATAAAGGAACCAATCTGTAGTCCCTAGACCATATTACAACATAGATATATTAACACCATCAAAGCATCAAATACAAGCCAGATATGGGCTTAGGAATATCTTGTCAGAGCGATCTAGGAAAAATCTGGGTTACCCAGATTTGTTCTTCAGGCAGATTGGTCAACGTAGGTTTGACCGAGATTAATTGTCATTCTGGTCATGATATAAGGAATATAAAATCATAGATGTGAAGTACTCATGTCAGGTTACAATGAAAAAACAATCACTTGACCAACCTCTTTAAATACAGCAAGATCTAGGGTCATGAATATCACTGTCAGAAATTCTGGAAATATATGGGCTGCCCAGAAAATGGTTTCGTGCTTGGTCAACACCTTTTGACCGATCATATCTTGCAATATACCCATGATCTGAGCTTGATTAAAGTCTCAAATCAAAGACCTAGGAACAAAGAACAGATACATAACATAAAATACATCAAAACATTAACAGGTAAAGATCTAAAGCTTCTGACATATGGCTGTCAGGCCCAATTTTTCAAGTTTTTCCAAAATTTTAAAATCTTCAAAATCGTGCATCTAGATGTTATGGATCCATGATCCAACAACCCAGATCTCTAAAAGGCACCTTCTAACACCTATCTAACCAATCATTAACAACTTTTAACATCAAATCAAAGATATTCGAGATTAGGGTTTTCATACCTTTTTGGCTTTGATCATGGTTCTGATCTTAGGGATCTGTTCTTGGCTTGCTATGGATCATACAAAGGACTGATATCCTCCATATTTTCATGGGTCTAGAGAGAGGAAGTGTGGGTTGAGAGTTTGATATAAAATTAGCAAAGTTTGTGAACTCTTTCTCTCTTCAATTATTGAAATAATTGAATGCAATGGATATGGCTAATGTAGAGGGCTGATCTTCTGAGATTTATATCATGTAGTTGATCTATGGTAGTTGACTTGCCAATATATGGCAAGATTCATTTACTTCCCTCCAATAATGCACAAGGGCAAATTAGTCATTTTGATTTTTTTGTTTTGTTCTAATGGCATATTAGTAAATTGTCCAAACCTTTAGGGTTTAGGGTTTAACCCTAACATATTTGAAATTAAATTTCTAGGATTTCAAAATTTTAATTTTCAAAATAGAAAATTAATATTTTGAAATTATAATTAGGATTTCTAATTATATTAACATTTACTAATCATTATACAAGCTTGCTAATTAGGATTAATATTTTCTAATTAAAATTACTAATTAACAATTAGGTTTCATAATCATTCATTAGGGTTTATAACCCATGAATTAGGGTTTCTGAATTCTTAAAAAATCTAATTACTCATTAAAATTATCTTTGATTAGGTTTGTAATTAAAATACATAAACCTTATACATAGCATTTAAATTCCTAAATTAGAATTTTAATATCCGAATTAGGGTTTCAATTTCCCGGAACTGAAATTAGGGTTTCCAGAATCAGTTTATAGGGTTTCTTATTAGTCATTAGGGTTTGCCACTGATATAGTTTATTTGTTCAACCCTTGACCCTTAACCACATACTGTATACATATACAACCATATACACAGAACATAATCACGTATATCCTTAATCCTGAATAATTCACCACAAAGATTTTTAAATCTAAAAATTTCTTTTCAAAAATGTCAAATCTATACACTTATTTTCTGTCTAGGTTTATTATTTAACCTTTATTCAATAATCTAAGATTTAAATAATTTTTCTAAATTCTTGGGTCGTCACATGCACTACAGGCCACATATGACTTTAAACATAATATAAGCATGAGGATGATGTCAATTTAATAAAAAAAGTTCAAGAATAAATTTTAAAGATTTATAAGTTAATTTATCCTGAACACAATAACGTTCAAATTGTCAACATGATACTGCTTTGTGGAGTAAAATTCAACAATGCTCAAAAGAATATTTCCATGAAAAGTTACTGGATGAAGCGCAAATATCCAGGATATTCTACTAATTTCATGGAGTATAAAAGCCAAAACTTTAACCAACTGAGTATAATAGAATATATGAAACTGCAAATGGATTTTTGCCCGCCATGCGGTAATCCACGTAGACAGATCATTTCAACAGAATAATAAAGAATGGAATAACATAAGACTTCACCAAGCATGCGATAGACCGCACAGGCAGGTTATTCCAATAGAATGATAAATAACGGAACCAGGTCATGCGTAATCCGCACAGACAGGATATTCTAACAAAATAATAAATAATGGAATAACAACAGAATTCACTAGACATGCGATAGATCATGCATGCATAAAAGTTATTCCAATGTAATAATAAAGAATGGAATAATGTAAGAATTTCACCATGTATGCGGTATTGCGCATGTATAAAAGTTATTCCAACATAATAATAAAGAATGGAATAACAAAAGAATTTCACCATGCATGCGGTACTTTGCATAGACAGGTTATTCCAACATAATAATATAGAATGGAATAACAGAAGCTCTCTTCATGAATACGAAGAAATAATACCCCTTACGAGTACAACAAATAATATCCCTTACCTTAGAAAAACTGAATACTGGAGTAGTGAAGTAGCAGAATACTTTTCTTCTTTCTCTCTATAGTTTCTCTCTCTAGTTTCAATTGAATTAAGAAGAAATAATGAAGCAATGAGCTTTCTATTTATAAGAACCGAAAGTAGCTCTTGGTCTTAACGAAGGGGTCAAAATGACTCTGGTAATATTGAAGAGACAACTACTATTTGCGAAGGGGCAATTAACTCTTGGAACACCGAAGAGACAAGTAACTCTTGGAAAACCGAAGGGACAAATAACTCTTGGAAAACCGAAGGGACAAGTTACTATTAAAACTTTAAACCAACGATCCATATTGATTTACTATTATAATTTCAACAAACTGTCTGAAAAATTATCACATCTTCTCATGGAATAATATTGTACTCAAAAATGATTTGCACAGAAAAGAAATATATTTTTCGGGTGAATAATACCCCGTGAATAGTACTTCGGGAATAGTATCCTGTGAATAGTACCCCGACACGAAAAGTGTTCCAAATACCCGAGTGAACAATACTAGAGTGAATAGTAACCCGTGAATAGTACTCCGACACAAAAAGTGTCCCAAATACCCGAGTGAACAATACTAGAGTGAATAGTAACCGGGTGAATAGTAACCCGTGAATAGTAAGCTGTGAATAGTACTCTAATACAAAAAGTGCCCTGAATACCCGGTTGGTCAATATAACCTCCAAACATCAATTATTATTGAAATAAATATCGATTTCTACTAACACTAATAATTCCCACACAATGGAACTATCAATTTCATCTTTAATCAACACGAACTTATTCATCATTAATATTATAATTCACAATATTTAACAACCAGGTCGTTCCCAGGAAAGAGGGGGCTTTCGAATAAGGATTTCTCCTTATCAAGCGAGCAATTAGGTGACCAAACCTCTCCTTGATGTAACTTCTAGACATTGTCAATATTGCAAATAATAATATGAATAACTTTGTCGTCTCAATTATTGATTTAATAATATATCATATTATGCATGATAATCTTTGTGACAATAATTGAATCAATAATATGAGAGATATGATGCAACAATTCTCAGTAGCAATAATTGAGTATAATTGAGTGACTTCTCACGTAAGCATCAATAATCAATACCATGTGCTACTATGCAACCACGCCAGACATCGTACTTTTACTACTAAGAGTAGTTCAACAGCTTTTAACGGTAGAAACTTCCGCCGTTATTTTCATAAAAATATTTTTGTCGTTTTCTCAATCCGACAATAATTTCATTGTGGGGTCCACCAATGATTGTACCGTCGTACGGATATTCCCCGATAAAAAGAATATTCCCCGACCAATCGAATATTATACAACTTGCTTACTTTGTAAAAATTATAAATATTACCCACAACTATAACATTATATCAAATCCACACCATAATATTAAAAAAAAATATTTTGAGAAATTTAAATCTTTATTCATAAAATTTGGGGTCTCACAACACGACACCTAACAGTTGTATAAATTAAGTTTGTATTTGAATTATGTACTATGTACTTGGCGAATCAAAATGGGTGATGTATACCTATTTTGGGGGCGTTATAATTATTATTACAATTATTATAATTATTACTATTATTATAATTACTATTATTATTATTATAATTATTATTGTTATTACTATTTTTATTATTATTGTTGTTATTATTATTACTATTCTTATAATTATTATTAATTATTACTATTATTATTATAATCATAATAATAATAATAATAATTATTACTATTACTATTACTATTACTATTATTATAATTATAATTATAATTATAATTATAATTATAATTATTATAATCATTATTACTATTACTACTACTATTACTATTATTATAATTATTATTATAATTACTATTATTATAATTATTATTATAATTACTATTATAATTATTATTATTACTATTATAATTATTATTATTCTTACAATTATTATTAATTAATATTTATTATTATTATTTTTTAATTATTACTATTATTATAATTACTATTATTATTATAATTAGTGTTATTATTATTATTACTATTACAATTATCATAATAAATATTATAATTATTACTATTATTATTATTATTAAGATTATAATTATATTTATAATTATATTATTAATATTACTATTATAATAATAATTATTATTATTATTATTATTATAATCATTATTACTATTACTATTACTATAATTACTATTATTATAATAATTATTATTCCTATTATTATTATTATTATAATTACTATTATTATTAATGTAAGAACCCAATGCGGAGAAAGATGAGAGAGGAGATAGGAGATAGAAAGAAAAGGATGAGAGAAATAGGAGGAGACAGAAAGAGAGAATGCGGAGGAAATAAGAGCGGAGAGAGAAAGGGAGAAGGAGTAGAGGAGAGAGAAAAAGAATGAGGAGGAAATTTAGGCGGAATTTTGTGTTTGTGAGATGAAATGTGAGCGTTTAGATTAAGTTAGAATGAATCTGAGTTGTTGTTGTGCTTTCTCAAATTATAGAATTCAAATTGGGTTCTGTTTTATTATATAGATTGTTCTATTTGATAAAGAAAAAGAAAAAAAAAAGAAAAAGAATCTATTTAATTTTTTGAGTTTGTAATTACTTTTTTTATAAGTAATTTTTTTTATAAGTAAATTATGATCTTGTTTTTAATTTTATTTTCTTACCATTGATATTTTTTATGTATTATACATTTTAAATATATGCATACTCTAAAAAATTATTATTATTTAAAATAAAATATTAAAATACCAATTAATTAAGTAAATGGAGGAAGAGGGAAAGAGGGAGACCCGACCAGAGGAGAGAGAAAGATGAGAGTGGAGAGAGGAGAGAGAAAGAAAAAGAGGAGAGAAAGAGAGAATGCGGAGGAAATAAGAGAGGAGGGAGAAAGGGAGAAGGAGTAGAGGAGAGAGAAAGAGAAGGAGAAGTGGAGAGAGAAAGAGAAGGAGAAGGAAATTTGGGCAGGATTTTGTGTTTGTGAGATGAAATGTGAGTTTTTAGATTAAGTTAGAATGAATCTGAGTCGTTGTACTTTTCCAAATTATAGAATTCAAATTGGGTTACTTTTATATATATATATATATATATATATATATATATATATATATATATATATATATATATATATATATATATATATATATATATACGGAGATGATCCATATAAGTATTTGCAAGGGATGAAAATTGGGCAAATAACATCATAACCGTTTATTACAATAATCAAGGGCGAAGATTTAAAAGGGATTTAATCAGTCCGCTAGTTGAACTAGTGGACACTGCAAAAGAAATTTTAATCCCAATTTGCCCTTAACGCTCAGTAACCTTCGTCGGATAGTGAACTAGCGTACGAGCACCCTCCATCCTGCTGCGATTTCTAAATCAAACCCTCCGTCCTTGAAATCCAAACCCTCCCCCACCCTCCCTCTTGTTCCGATTCCTAAATCAAACCCTGCGATTATGAAATCCAAACCCTCCCTCCTGCTACGATTTCGAGTACGATAGCTCTTGCTGCGATTTTGATCTGTGATTTCCTAAACCAAACCCTCCCTTCTGCTACGATTTCGAGTTCAACTAGCATACGAGCACCCTCGATTCCTGCGACGATTCCCTAAACCAAACCCTCCCTCCTGCTACGATTGGCCAGATATTTTTGCTTTTGTAGCAGGTTAAACTGATTTTGCTACCAAGTAGTTTGTATCAGTGTACCATGTATACTTGCATGTTGTGCGTAATTAGATTTTACCCAACAAGCTTGTCCTCAAACAAAAACACAAAATAACAATGATATGCAATGCAACTAATCTACATGCCTACGAATTCAGCAGTAATGACAAAAACAAGTCTATTCAACCGGCCTTAGAGAAATCAATTAAACATGGTAATACATCATATCATCATTAACTTCTCAATCAATCATCAAATCTTAGACTGTTATCACTGATATAGTGTGTGTGTGCTCCACAACAATGTTAACTGATATAAAATCAAATTTAACACATAACAAGTCTTTTCGAAGGCATCATACAGTGTAAACTCAAGAAATCCAAAAACAAGCTAGATCCAACTAAAATTAAATAATTACCAATATCAAGGGTTAACATGGGATACTTATGCTTCATTTTTCATCTACGGGGGCTTTTTGCTCTTATTTCCCGTTTTATTTATTTTTTTTCTTTTGGTTTATATACACATAGCTATGCAATGTCTTATTCCCTTAGGCTTTTCAATACTACCTTAACGAGCTTTCGACCAATGACTCCCAGACCATTAAAACCTTAGGGCGCTAGGTGTAAAGACAATCCCCTCGGGCTTACTTACTCAAGTAACAAAGGCCACAAAACTAGACAAGCACGCCACTGTGTTTATTCATATTTTTTTTTCTCTTTTTCTTTTCTTTTTTTTTCTTTATATCTTATATACCCCAAATATTCTCCCAAACTTAGGTTATTGTCTAACTTTAGCCATCACTACTTATTCTTGTCATTCTTTCATTCAAACTAGCATTATCCTTTAGAGTCTGATTATGTATCAATTTAAACTCAATCAATCAACAAGTTGTTTTTACTGTGTTATCCTTATTATACAAGTTTCAAACAGAAAAAGACTCAATTCATAACAAGAAATCACATCAACGCTCTAATAATCAGTACTATACTTGTCTACCCAATTCCAATCTCATCATTGGCCAAAACAAACTGTAAATATCAAACAGCTGGACTTATGCAAGATGTACTAAATGCTATATAAACATAGTAAACTAACTACTAATTTTTTTTTTATTTTTCAATTTTTTTTTCAAGAACTGAATGCAAAGACTAAATGTAACTATATGAACTACAATGTAAATAACTAATTATATGCAATACGACACTAAAATGCCCCCCAAACTTAAACTAGACATTGTCCTCAATGGCTGAAATAGGAAAAATTAAAAGAGAGGACTTCCTTGAAAATACATCATGTTCCTCCTTGTCTGCTAAGTCTGAAGAATAGGCCAGACACATTGGAATAAATCGGGCACCACACTTGAGTTGGACTTGAATAACATGTAAACGCAATAGAATCAAGTTTATTAAATCCTAATAAATGCAAATTTATTAACTAATAATATAAAACCTAATAAAAACTATAAATGAAAATTAAACTTGGGTTGCCTCCCAATAAGCGCTTGATTTATAGTCCTTCCGCCAGACTTTTTCTGGTCAACGCTATCCAATTCCTTTTCGAAAGTTGAGGAATCCTCCATCCATCAGTAGCAAATAATCCTTTGGGAGGTTCCCACAAGCGATGTCCATAGCATCAAAGTCACCTAGCATGCTCTGACTCGGTATAATCTCCATGAAGAAGGGCAAATGACTAGGTGTTATCTCCATTGTGTTTGTGATCATATTTGGGCATGGAAGTGTTTCAAACACAATGGGCTCTTCGTCTATCTTATCTTTCTCTTCCCACCACGGCTTCATTGTTGCACTCACTCTTATGTCATAAAGAGCTTCACTGATGACATGACTACCAAGTGGGCATGATTTTGCAAATCTAACTGGACCCTTGAACTTTGGAGGAGAAGGCACTTGAGGCATTAATAAAATCGGCTCATCCGCGTTAGTACTCATAGTTAGTTCAATCCAACTTGTCTCCTCTTTTTCAACATCTCGTGTCTCATCCAGTTGTAGATTTGGTTCGGGCACTTCATCAATCTCGGAATCCTCATCATAACACCAATTATTTTGAGGACAGTTGTTCAAGGCTTTGAGCATTTGATCCATCTGGTTCTGTAGATTTTGAATTGATATCTCTTGATTCTGAATTGACCGCTCTTGATTAATCCTCCTCTCTTCATTTGATGCTACGAACTTGGACAACAATTCCTCCAACCCTGAATTATCCATCTCAGTCTTGGAAGCCATGTATTGAGGACCATTGGTTGATGTAGTGACGAGTTGTTCATCCCGATTATTAAAATTTTGGGTTGACAGCTCTTGGCTAATCCTCATCTCCTCTAGGTTTGTTATGCCCTTCAATATTACATCCCTCAGATTTGGCTTTTCATCTTGTGGCAATGGAGGTGGACATGAAAATTCTGGTGTGTATGATGGATTTGGAGCGTAGTATTGGTCTTCATAGTTGTATCTCCGTGACGAATTCGGGTGATACCCCCAAACTTGATGATAATTAGCATATGTATAATCGTTGAGGTATTCACCACCGTGTTGTCCCGGCCCAAAACTAATGGTGCATTGATGACTCAAATGATTACCAGCACAATAATTACAAACTACTGCGATCTTTCGAATACGTTGGGCTGCAAGAACATCCAACCTCTTCGAAAGTGTTTCAATTTGTGCTGACAATGCAAAAAATGCATTGAGTCCATCCATTCTTGTGTCCCTTGGTTGAGTCTTACTCATATATGGCCATTGATAATTGCATCCAGCCATGGTACCTGAAAAGAGAGAAAAAATAAGAGAGAATTAAATAAAAAGAATTTTTTTTAAATTAAGACTAATTTGATTGAAGCTAATATTGGAAAATATATATATTAAACTAATTCTCCGGCAACGACAATACTCTCTACGAGACATTATCAGTGTTGAAACTCTTAGCTACGTTTTGTCGTACTGTATAAAAGAAGTTTGTATTTAAATTTTGTACCATGTATTTGGCGACAAAAGATGGGTGATGTATACCTATTTTAGGGGCATCACAGTTGGTATCAAAGCTTGGGGATATGATCCCTGGCTAAGATGTGAGACAAGAACTAGGAGGGGAGAGACGGGGAATTTCTTCGCTAGTATGACCTACTTAAGTTTATTTGGTATTTAATTGGTCGGTCAGAGTATAGGGATAATATGTGACATGTCAATTAACCCTTGTTTTGTGGCAGTATTTGATAATGGCATCCAAAAATGTTGAGATAAGCAATGAAGCACATGAGACCGTTGAGTCACCAACGATCAATACCCAGGATAATGTGCATCAGGATGGCAATAATCCCCAGGAAAACAACAACGCTGACCAAGTGATGAACGATGGGATGTTCAGAGGCTTTATGCAATTAATGCAACATCAGGCGAAAACAACTCCTGTTCAAAATGCAGGTGGAAAAACTGGCAACTCTCGGACGGTCCCCGCTAAACAGTTTAAGGAGCTGGGACCACCGGAGTTTATTGGAGAGCCAAAACCACTTAAGGCAGAGACGTGGATAAAGTAGATCACCAAGATATTTGATGTCTTAGGATGCTTCGAGGAGCAAAAGGTTCCATTTGCCACCTTCATGTTACGAGGAGAGACAGATTACTGGTGGGAATCTGTAATGCGTACTCAACCTGCCGCACTGAAGATGTCTTGGGAGAAATTCCAAGAACTATTCAATGACAAGTACTTTCCCGAAAGTATTCATCACATGAAGGATGTAGAGTTCATCAAGCTGGAGCAGAACAATATGACCGTGTCACGGTACGAAGCAAAGTTTGCCAAGTTGTCCCGGTTTGCGTCCCACTTGGTTGATAATGAGGAGAGAATGACGCGGATGTTTCTAAGAGGTTTAAAACTCGAGATACGTCAATACTTAATTTCTCACAAACTGTGTTTGTATTCAGATGTTGTAAATAGGGCTCAGTTATTGGAGCACGATAATGAGTTAACTTAACTAACGAGAGAAATGCGGTAAGCAAATTGATAATACCAGTGCTAGCAGTCATCGAAGTGGTGACAACAAACGCGGAGGGAATCAAATGCCAGAAATGGTAACCACTTCGGTGGTAATCATGGCCAAGATAATAGAAGTGGAAATTTCAAGAACAGGAAATTCAATAATGATGGAAAGACGCGTCGACCAAAGACTTGTTTTTAAGGAAGGAGAACGACTGTCTATCGTATGTTACAAATGCGGAGGGGAGGGACACATCAGTCCAAACTGTACACAACAGTCAAAGGCATGTTACAGTTGTGGAAGAGAAGGTCACTTTGCCCTATTTTATCATGCACCGAAGTCAAGTCCAGCTGAGATGGAGGCATCAAAGGCCATCCCATACAAGACAAAACCGGTAGTTCAAGGGAGAGAGTTTGTCGTAACCTCCCAAAAAGGGAGGAATCCGAACGAGATGATCACGGGTAAGCTAATCATAAACTCTAGCAAAGTCTACCTTATTTGATACCGGTTCTACCCATTCTTTTATTTCTCCTACTTGCGCTCAACGTTTAAATTTAGCTCCGGAGAAATTAGACTTTGACTTATCTGTTGAAACTTCGTTGGGAGAAACCTTCATTATATCTACTGTTTATAAGTCTTATTTGGTTCAAATCGGTACACTCACATTACCCGTCGATCTTATTTCCTTAAAAATACTTGCATTTGATGTAATTTTAGGGATTGATTGGTTAACTACTCATAATGCAAAAATTGATTATTTTCGTAAGGTTTTTAGCTTTCATATTCCAAACCAACCTATTTTACGAATTCAAGAAACCAAACCACTAAAGTCAATCACTGTCATATCAAGCCATAAAACTATTCGTTTATTAAAACGGATGTCAAGCTTTCTTAGCCCATGTCACAGATTAAAACAAAAATACGTAAGATTTGAATGATATTTCTATTGTTAATAAATTTCCTGACGTATTCCCCGAAGAACTTCCTGGCCTACCCCCGAAGCGTGAAATCAAGGACAGGTTTGGTCACCTAATTGCGCACCAGTAAGGAGAAAACCTTATTGGAAAGCCCCCTCTTTCCTGGGAACGGCCTGGTTGTCATTATTGTGATTCTGTAATATTATTTGTAAATAATTAATTATTGATTTATATGATAAGGAAATATTTATTTTATGTGGACACAAATGATAGATAAGAAAATATTTATTCGAAGTGGATTTTAACTGAGGAATTTTTAGCATTTGATATTTGTTGAAAGTTGGTATTTTATCTTTTCCGATAAAATAATTCATTCAAATATATTATTATAATATTACATTATAGTAGTATGATGTGATTATATAATAGTACGTTTTTATAATTTGAATGGTAGCATTATTATAGTAAATTCGTGGTATAAAAGTAAAAAGAGGTGGAAGAGAACAAATTGAATTTGAATTCCTGTGATGCAAGCGATGATGTCATTGGACGATGAGGTAAGTGATGATGTCATTGAACGATGAGGTATGCAATGATGTATTATGATCAATGACGTCAGTAGTGATGTCATAAATTATGGCGAAAAAGACTATTTTACCCTTACTCTCGCCAAGCCTTTATAAATAGAAGCTCATTTCTTCATTATTTTCACCAATTCATTCAAGCTATAAAGAGAAAAGTATAGAGAGAATAAGAGAAAGAAGAAGAGTATTCATTTACTACACTATTGCGTTATCCAATCTCCTACTAAGGTAAGGGGTATTATTTATTTCATATTACAAGAGAAATTATTTTTTCAGATTCGTATGAATATTATTTTCGTTTAATATTAAATAAGGGGTATTATTCTTTCGTATTCATGAAGAGAGTTATTTTCTTTCAATACTGTAAGGGTTGTTATTCCATTCTTTATTATTACATTGGAATAACTTTGTCTGCAAGGCCTATCGCGCATGCTTGGTGAATTCTTTTGTTATTCCATTTTTGTTATTCTGTTGAACATCCATGCATCATGCATGCGGATTACGCATGATCCGGTTCCATTCTTTATTATTCATTGGAAACATCACATGCGCATGCGATTCGCGTGACCGGTTACATTCTTTATTATTATGTTGGAATATCCTGTCTATGCGGATTACGCATGACCTGGTTCCATTCTTTATTACTATGTTGAAATGATCTGTCTACGTGGATTACCGCATGGCGAGCAAAAATCCATTTGCAATTTAATATATTCTATTATACTCAGTTGGTTAAAGTTTTGGCTTCTATACTCCATGAAATTAGTAGATTATCCTGGATATTTGCGCTTCATCCAGTATCTTTTCATGGAAATATTCTTCTGAGCATTCTTGAATTTTACTCCACAAAGCAGTATCATGTTGACAATTTAGACGTTATTGAGTTCAAGATAAATTAACTTATAAATCTTTAAAATTTATTCTTGAACTTGTTTTATTAAGTTGTCATCATCCTCATGCTTATATTATGTTGAAAGTCATCTATGGCCTGTAGTGCATAGATGGACTTGGTATAATTATGACTAGGGATTATTCGGTATAATCATGACCGTAATGTTACAAATGATGTGGTAAAAATCCTCATTGGCCCGTAGTGCATTGATGGACAGTTGTTGGCATGATCATGACCATTGATGAATACACGAATATCATTAGCCCGTAGTGCATGGATAATTTATGGTCGTGATACTAATGAATATCCTTGGCCATAGTGTAGGGACGATGTGGATTATTTATTAAGCTGAGTCTCAGCGATAAAAGTGATGAAAAAACTTTTAAATCATAGAAATAGTAGATTTTATTCTCTACTTGACTCTTCTAATGGATTGCTTGTTCCGCTACAGTTAAACTTGATGTTTGTTATATTTTATCAGTTTAACACTGTTGAAGGCTAATGATAAATTATTTTTCATTATCTTAGTCATAATATTTCTTACTGGGCTAGTTGAGCTCGCCCTTTTTACTTTCATTGTTCTCTTCAGGAAATGAGAACGTAGCAGGGACTAGTCGGGGAACGGAGTGACGGTCTAGATGATAGTATTATTAGTCCTCATTATTCTATGAAATAATGTGATAATTAATGTATTGAGGACTTATTTTGAGTTTGAATACTGTCTAGAAGACAATATTTGTATTAAAACTCACAGCTCATGTTGTATATTTAAGGTTGTATTTGTATTCTGTACCATGTATTTAGCGACTCAGAATAGGTGCTGTATACCTATTTTGGGGGAATCACAGTTGGTATCAAAGCTTAGGGATATGATCCCTGGTTAAGATGTGAGACTAGAACTAGGAGGGGAGAGACGGGGAATTCCTTCGCTAGTATGACCTACCTAAGTTTAATTGGTATTTAATTGGTCGATCAGAATATAGGGATAATATGTTACATGCCAATTAACCATTGTTTTGTGGTAGTATCTGAAAATGATATACGAGAATGTTGAGAATAGCAATGGAGCACAGGAGACCGTTGAGTCTCCACATATCAATAATAATAATCAGGATAATGTGCATCAGGAAGGCGACAATCTTCATGCAAACAACAACACTGACCAAATGATGAATGATGGAATGTTCAGAGGCTTTTTGTAATTCATGCAACATCAGGCGAGAGCGGCCCTTGTCCAAAATAATCCGTGGTCATAATCATACCAAGTCCAGCACAACGGGCCACAGATGACTTTCAACATAATATAAGCATGAGGATGATGACAATGATATAAGAATTCAATAAAACAAGTTCACGAATTAATTTATAAAGAATTCAATAACGTCCAAATTGTCAACATGATACTGCTTTGTAGAGTAAAATTCAAGAATGCTCAGAAGAATATTTCCATGAAAAGATACTGGATGAAGCGCAAATATCAAGGATATTCCACTAATTTCATACAGTATAAAAGCCAAAACTTTAACCAACTGAGTATAATAAAGAATGGAATAATAAAAGAATTCACCAGGCATGCGATAGACCGCACAGACAGGTTATTCCAATAGAATAATAAATAATGGAACCAGGTCATGCGTAAAGCGCTTATGCATGTGATATATTCAACCTGAATAATAAAGAATGGAATAACAGAAGAATTCACCATGCATGCGATAGACCGCACAGACAGGTTATTCCAACAGAATAATAAATAATGGAACCAAGTCATGCGTAATATGCACAGACAGGATGTTCCAACAGAATAATAAAGAATGGAATAATAGAAGAATTTCACCATGTATGCGGTACTTCGCATAGACAGGTTATTCCAACATAAAAATAAAGAATGAAATAACAGAAGAATTTCACCATGTATATGGTAGTCCACGTATACAGGTTATTCCAACAGAATAATAAGGGATGGAATAACAATAGCTCTCTTCAAGAACACGAAAGAAATAATACCCCTTACCTTAGAAAAAGACTGGATACTGGAGTAGTGAAGTAGCAGACTTCTCTTCTTCTTTCTCTCTATAATTTCTCTCTATAATAAATGCTCTATAGCTTGAGTGAATTGGTGAAGAATAATGAAGAAATGAGCTTCTATTTATAGGAAAATATAGTTTCGATTATTGCACATTTTGGGGCTTAGAATATTACGGTATAATACCTTTCTCTTTTCCTTTATTTTTAATTTAATCCTGCAAGTATTATCAAACTTGCACCACCTCCCCTAATAGTAAATAATGTGAATCAATAGTAAATCATGTGACTTAATAGTTCTAGACATGTGAAAATACGAATTACAGTATAGTACCTCCATCTATAGCTCCATTTTTAATTTAGTCATGCAAGTATTATCAATCTTGCATCAACTCCCCTAATAGTAACAAGGATATGAATCAATAGTACACACATGTGAACAAATAGTTATAAGAATGTGAAATAACAGCAATTAATTGCTTATTTATCCGATTAATTACCCGATTGGTCAATATAACCTCCAGACATCAATTATTATCAAAATAAATGTCGATTTCTACTAACACTAATAATCCCAACACAATGGAACTATCAATTTCATATTTAATCAACACGAACTTATTCATCATTAATATTATAACTCACAATATTTAACAACCAGGTCATTCCCAGGAAAGAGGGGGCTTTCCAATAAGGATTTCTCCTTATTGGCGCGCAATTAGGTGACCAAACCTCTCCTTGACAGAACTTCTAGACATTGTCAATATTGCAAATAATAATATGAATAACTTTGTAGTCTCAATTATTGATTTAATAATAATAAATATTATGCGGATGATACTGTGACAATAATTGAATCAATAATATGAGAGATAAGATGCAACAATTAATGTAACAATAATTGAGTATAACTGAGTGACTTCTCATGTAAGCATCAATAATCAATACTGTGTGCTACTATGCAACCACGCCAGATTCTTGTACTTTTACTACTGGGGTAGTTCAACAGGTTTAACGGTAACACTTTTTTAATGCGTTATTTTTATAAAAGATAATTACGTCATTTTCTAACTACGATAATACTTCCGCTGTGGGGTCCACAAATAATTCTGTCGTCGTACAAAAATTCCCTGTTAAAACGAATATTCCCCGACCAATCGAATATTATATAACCACTTGCTTACTTTTCAAAATTTGTAAATATTACCCACAATTATAACATTATATCAAATCAACACCATAATATTCAAAAATATAATTCGAGAAAATTATTCTTTATTCATAAAAGTTGGGGTCTTACATTCATGGTTATGATGAACCGAGTATTCAAGGAATATTTGGATCACTTTGTGGTCGTCTTTATTGATGACATCCTCATATATTCCAAAAGTCGTGAAGATCATGAGCAACACTTGAGCTGATACTCCAAAAGTTTCGTGAAAATAAGCTTTATGCCAAGTTGAAGAAATGTGAGTTCTGGCTTGAGGAAGTTACATTCCTTGGGCACGTAGTATCAAGTCATGGAATATCTGTTGACCCGGCAAAGATTGAAGCTATTCAAAGATGGGAGCAACCTAAATCAGTGACCGAAGTACGTAGCTTTCTCGGATTAGCTGGCTATTATCGGAGATTCGTGGAAGGGTTTTCTCGAATTGCTACTCCATTAACTCAGCTGACTCAGAAAGTTATAAAATTCGGTTGGAGCGTGGAATATGAGAAGAGTTTTCAAGAACTCAAGAGGAGACTCATTTCAGTACCTGTTCTGACAATACCATCTGGCTCGGAGGGATTTGTCATCTATAGTGATGCATCGGGCAAAGGGTTAGGATGTGTTCTCATGCAACATAGGAAAGTCATAGCCTATGCCTCTCGGCAACTCAAAGAATATGAGAGGAATTATCCTACTCATGATCTAGAGTTGGCAGTTGTTATCTTCGCACTTAAAATTTGGAGGCATTACTTGTATGGGGAGAAAGTGGAGATCTTTACGGATTATAAAAGCCTCAAATATTTCTTCACCCAAAAGGAACTCGACTGCGGCAACGACGTTGGCTTGAACTATTAAAAGATTATGATCATACCATTCAATACCATCCTGGAAAAGCGAACGTGGTAGCTGACGCATTGAGTAGAAGATCATATGCTGGTACGAGTGCGATATTGTCAACGCAAAGGCCCATTTTATATGACTTGCAAAGGATGGATATAGAGTTAAAGACTCTAGGGACCAACGTGATAATGAAAAATATACGAGTAGAACCGACTTTAATCAATAAAGTTAAAGCTGCTCAAGCTACAGACCTAAAACTGATGCGTATGAGGAAGAAAGTGCAAGAAGGTGCTATGCCAGAAGCAAGAATCGATGAGGAAGGAATACTTTGAGTTAACTCCACACTTTGTGTTCCTAACAACCCTGATTTAAAGTATAAAATCATGATGGAGGTGCACAACACACCGTTTGCAATCCATCCTGGGATTACCAAAATGTATCATGATCTTCGACATACATTTTGGTGGTGCAATATGAAGAGAGAGATCACAGAGTTTATCTCAAGGTGTCTAACTTGTCAACGAGTCAAGGCAAAGTATCAAGTACCAAAAGGTCCATTGCAACCACTTGAAATTCCAGAATGGAAGTGGGAGCACATTACCATGGATTTTGTTATCGGTCTTCCCAAGGTTTCTCAAGGCATAGATGTGATTGGGGTCATTGTTGATAGATTGACTAAGTCGGGTCATTTCTTACCTATACAAGAAACTTATATACTTGAACATCTTGCTCGTATGTACATAAATGAGATTGTAAAGGCGCATGGTATGCGGTATCCATAGTTTACGATCGAGACCCAAGATTCACTTCACGATTTTGGGTTAGTTTGCGAAAAAGCTATGGGCACAAATTTAAGATTTAGCTTCGGCATATCATCCTCGAGACGGATGGGCGATCGAGAGGACTATTCAAACTCTTAAAGATCTATTAAGACTCTGTGTCCTTGACTTCAAGGGAAGTTGGGACAAGTTCTTACCATTGGTGGAGTTTTCCTATAACAACAGTTATCAAGCAAGTATTGGCATGGCTCCATTCGAGGTGTTGTATGGAAGAAAGTGTTATTCTCCAGTATGCTAGGATGAGGTGGGTGAAGCAACGTTGTTGGGACCAGAGTTGGAACGTATGACTACGGAAAAGATTCAAATAATCCGACAACATATAAAAACCTCACAAGATCGACAAAAGAGTTATGCTGATCTTCATCGAAAGGACGTGGAATTCGATATTGGAGATCATGTGTTGTTACGTGTTGCTCCATGGAAATGAGTTACGAGATTTGGAAAGAGAGGAAAGCTCAATCCTTGATTCATTGACCCAATTTTAATCCTCGATCGAATAGGAATTATGGCCTATAGACTCACTTTACCGCCAAGTATGTCTTGTGTTCATAACGTTTTTCACATATCCATGTTACGTAAATATGTGGAAGACCCGAACAACATTATTGAGTTAGAACCAGATGAAATAACGGAAGATTTAACGTATGAAGAGGTTCCTGTTCAAATCTTGGATAAGAAGGAACATATTCTACGCTCCAAGGTTATACCTCAAGTCAAGGTTTTGTGGAGAAACCATGATGTTGAGGAAATGACATGGGAGTTAGAATCTGAAATGAAATCAAGGTATCCTTACCTCTTGACATACCAGTGCATTACCCTAATTTCGAGGGTGAAATTTCGAGAAGAAGGGAGGTTGTAAGACCCCAACTTTTATGAATAAAGATGAATTTTCTATAAATATCCTTTTTGATTATTATGGAATGAATTTGTTATAATATTATAGTTGTGGGTAATATTTATAAATTCTGCAAAGTACAGAAGTTGTTATATAATCTACTATCTTCTATGATTTAAAAGGTTTTTCATCACTTTTATCATTTGGGACTCGACAATAAATAATCCACATCATCGAATCACCCTACACTTTTCTGGCGAGGATATTCTTTAAGTATCACGACCACGAATTATCCATGCACTACTGACTAAAGATAATCATGTTTTCATCAATGGTCTGATCATGCCATAAAATAATTCATCTTTACTTTCTGACAAAGAGAATCCATAGCCATAATCATACCAAAAAGCGTCCATCAATGCACTACGGGCCAATGATGACTTTTTCCACATCATTTGTAACATTACGGTTATGATTATCTGCGAATAATCCTGGTCATAATCATACCAAGTCCATCTATGCACTACGAATATAGATGACTTTCAACAAAATATAAACATGAGGATGATGACAATGATATAAGAATTCAATCAAACAAGTTCAAGAATTAATTTATCTAGGAACCGATAACATCCAAATTGTCAACATGATCTTTGCTTTGTAGAGTAAAATTCAAGAATGCTCGGAAGAATATTTTCATGAAAAGATACTGGATGAAGCGCAAATATCAAGGATATTCCACTAATTTCATGGAGTATAGAAGTCAAAGTTTTAACCAACTGAGTATAATAAAGAATGGAATAACAAATGAAATCACCATGCATGCGATAGGCGCACAAGCGGAGTTATTCCAACGAATAATAAATAACGGAACCGGTCCCACAGTAAAACGCATGCAGACGAGGATATTCCAACGAATAATAAAGAATGGAACCAGTCCGTAAAATGCAAGCAGGGATATTCCAATAGAATAATAAATAACGGAACCAGGTCCGGCGTAAAACGCACAGACATGATATTCCAACAAAATAATAAAGAATTGAATATTAGAAGAATTTCACCATGTATGCAGTACTTTGCATAGACAGGTTATTCTAACAGAATAATAAAGAATGGAATAACAGAAATTCTCTTCATAAATAAGAAAGAAAGAGTACCCCTTATGAGTACAACAAATAATATTCCCTACCTTAAAAAATGGATACTGGAATAGTGAGTTAGCAGACTTCTCTTCTTCTTTCTCTCTATAATTTCTCTCTATAATAATTGCTCTAAAGCTTTTGTGAATTGGTGAGAAATGAAGGAAGAATAAGCTTATATTTATAGAAAAATATAGTTTTGATTATTGCAAGTTTTGGGGCTCGAAATATTACAGTATAATACCTTCCTCTTTTTCTTCATTTTTAATTTAGTCCTGCAATTATTATCAAACTTGCACCACCTCCCCTAATAGTAAATAATGTGATTCAATAGTAAATCATGTGAATCAATAGTTCTAATCATGTGATAAAAATAATTACAGTATAATACCTCCATCTATACCTCCATTTTTAACTTAGTCATGCAAGTATTATCAATTTTGCACCAACTCCCCTAATAGTACAAGAATGTGAGTAGTACACATGTGAACAAATAGTTATATAAGCATGTGAATTAGTAGCAATTAATTGCTCATTTATCCGATAAATTACCCGATTTATCAATATAACCCCAGACATCAATTATCATCGGAATAGATGTCGATTTACACTAACACAAACAATTTTAACATAATGAAACTATTTTTATCAACAATATAAATTTTGAAATTTCGAAGTTTGACTTTTCCCAAAAAAGTCAACTGTTGACTTTTTGACCAAATAATGAATCCCGGAAAATTTTGTGTTTATAGATTATTTTTACTAATTTCGTCGTTCCGGACTCAAATATCACGTCCGCGTCTCCAAATTCAACTCCGAACACAACTTCAATTTTAATAACATTCATCATTAATATTATAACTCACAATATTTAACAACCAGGTCGTTCCCAGGAAAGAGGGGGCTTTCCGATAAGGATTTCTCCTTATTGGCGCGTAATTAGGTGACCAAACCTCTCCTTGACAGAACTTCTAGACATTGTCAATATTGCAAATAATAATATGAATAACTTTGCCGTCTCAATCATTGATTTAATAAAATAACATTTTATGCAGATGATATTGTGACAATAATTGAATTAATAATATGAGAGATATGATGCAGCAATTACTGTAGCAATAATTGAGTATAACTGAGTGACTTCTCACGTCAGCATTAATAATCAATACCGTGTGCTACTATGCAACCAAGCGTATTACTGTACTTTTAACACCAGGTGTTTCAACAGTTAACGATAAAACTTCCGCCGTTTATTTTCATAAAGTATTTTTGTCGTTTTCTCAATCCGACAATAATTCTGTTGCGAGGTCCACCAATGATTGTACCGTCGTACGGATATTCCCCGACCAATCGAATATTATATAACAACTTGCGTACTTTGCAAAATTTATAAATATAACCCACAACTATAACATTATATAAAATCCACACCATAATATTTAAAAAATTATTTTGAGAAAATTAAATATTTATTCATAAAATCTGGGGTCTCACATCATCTGCATAATATTTATTATTATTAAATCAATAATTGAGACTACAAAGTTATTCATATTATTATTTGCAATATTGATTGATGTCTAGAAGTTACATCGAGGAGAGGTTTGGTCACCTAATTGCATGCGATAAGGAGAAATCCTTATTGGAAAGCCCCTTTCTCTGAGGAATGACCTGGTTGTTAAATATTGTGAGTTATAATATTAATGATGAATAAGTTCGTGTTGATTAAATATGAAATTGATAGTTCCATTGTGTTGGGATTATTAGTGTTAGTAGAAATCGACATTTATTTTGATAATAATTGATGTCTGGAGGTTTATATTGACCAATCGGGTAATTAATCGGATAAATGAGCAATCAATTGCTATTATTTCACATGCTTATAACTATTTGTTCACATGTGTGTACTATTGATTCACATTCTTATTACTATTAGGGGAGTTGGTGCAAGATTGATAATACTTGTATGACTAAGTTAAAAATGGAGGTATAGATGGAGGTACTATACTGTAATTCATATTTTCACATGTCTAGAACTATTGAGTCACATAATTTACTATTGATTCACATTATTTACTATTAGGGGAGGTGGTGCAAGTTTGATAATACTTGCAGGACTAAATTAAAAATAAAGGAAAAGAGGAAGGTATTATACTGTAATATTCTGAGCCCCAAAATGTGCAATTATCAAAACTATATTTTTCTATAAATAGAAGCTCATTTCTTCATTATTCTTCACCAATTCACTCAAGCTATAGAGCATTTATTATAGAGAGAAATTATAGAGAGAAAAAAGAAGAAAAGTTTGTTACCTCACTGCTCCAGTATTCAGTATTCAAGAGAAATTCTTGAAGAGAGCTATTGTTATTCCATCCCTTATTATTCTGTTGGAATAACCTGTATACGTGGACTACCGTATACATGGTGAAATTCTTCTGTTATTCCATTCTTTATTTTTATGTTGGAATAACTTTTGTCATCTTGAGTAAGCGTATACATGGTGAAATTCTTCTGTTATTCAATTCTTTAGTATTCTGTTAGAACATCCTGTGTGTGCGTATTACGCATGACCTAGTTCCATTATTTATTATTATGTTGGAATAACTTGTATGTGCGGTCTATCGCATGTATGGTGAATTCTTCTGTTATTCCATTCTTTATTATTCAGTTGGAATATCCTGTCTGTGCGTTTACGCATGACCTGGTTCAATTATTTATTATTCTGTTGGAATATGCCTGGTGAATTCTTTTGTTATTCCATTCTTTATTATACTCAGTTGGTTAAATTTTGGCTTTTATACTCCATGAAATTAGTGGAATATCCTTGATATTTGCGCTTCATCCAGTATCTTTTCATGGAAATATTCTTCTAAGCATTCTTGAATTTTACTCTACAAAGCAATATCATGTTGACAATTTGGACGCTATTGAATTCTTGATAAATTAATTCGTGAACTTGTTTTATTGAATTCTTATATCATTGTCATCATCCTCATGCTTATATTATATTTAAAGTCATATGTGGCCCGTTGTGAATAGATGGACTTGGTATGATTATGATCACAGATTATTCGGTATAATCATAACCGTAATGTTATAAATGATGTGGTAAAAATCCTTATTAACCGTAGTGCATTGATGGACAGTTATTGGCATGATCATGACCATTGATGAATACACGAATATCCTTGGCCTGTAGTGCATGGATAATTTGTGGTCGTGATACTAATGAATATCCTTGGCCGTAGTGCAGGGATGATGTGGTTTATTTATTAAGCTGAGTCTCAGCGATAAAAGTGATGAAAAATCTTTTAAATCATAGAAGATAGTAGATTTTATTCTCTACTTGACTCTTCTAATGGATTGCTTGTTCCGCTGTAGTTAAACTTGATGTTTATTATAATTTATCAGTTTAACACTGTTGAAGGCTAATGATAATTTATTCTGCATTATCTTAGTCATAATATTTCTTACTGGGCTAGTTGAGCTCACCCTTTCTTTCACTGTTCTCTTCAGGAAATGAGAACGTAGCCGGGACTAGTCGAGGAACGGTGTGACGGTCCAGATGATAGCATTAGTTGTCCTCATTATTCTGTTAAATAGTGTGACAATAAATGTAATGAGGACTCCATTGAGTGTGGATATTATCTAAATGACAATATTCTTATTTAAACTCTTAGATTATATTTTGTCGTATTTTACATGACTGTTGTATAATTAAGTTGTATTTGAATTTTGTACCATGTATTTGGCGACTCAAGATGGGTGATGTATACCTATTTTGGGGGCGTCACAAATATCCTTGAAATTTGCGCTTCATCTAGTATCGTTTCACAAGGATATTTTCTACACATTATTGTTAAATTTTAAGTTTTTCATGCCGGAGTACTGTCCATAAGTAGTATTCATTTTTACGGTACTATTCATAAAGTACTATTCACGAGGTACTATTCACAAAGTACTATTCATAGGTACTATTCACAAATTACTATTTACGAGTACTATTCACGGTGTACTATTCACGGGTTACTATTTACCCGGGGATTTATTCATGACAAAAATTGATTTCTTTGCTGTCCAAATTATTTTTGATACAATATTATTCTTGAATTTTACTCCACAAAGCAGTATCATGTTGACAATTTAGACAATATTGAATTCTGGATAAATTAAGTTATAAATCTTTAGAAATGTATCCTTTGTTTTCTTTTAATTGAATTCTTATATCATTGTCATCATCCTCATGTTTATATTGTGATAAAAGTCATATGTGGCTTACGTGAATAGATGTACTATTGATTGGTATGATTATGATCAGGGATTATTCGGTATAATCATGATCGTAATGTTACAAATGATGTGGTAAAAATTCTCATTGGCCTGTAGTGCATTGATGGACAGTTGTTGGTATGATTATGACCAGGGAATATTCGGTATAATCATGACCATTGATAATTACATGAATATCCTTGGCCCGTAGTGCAGTGATGATTCGATGATGTGGCTCATTTATTAAGCTGAGTCTCAGCGATAAAATTGATGATAAACTTTTTAAATCATAGAAGATAGTAGATATCATGCTCTACTTGACTCTTCTAATGGATTGCTTGTTCCGCTGCAGTTAAACTTCATGTTTATTATATTTTATCAGTTTAACACTATTGATGGCTAACGATAATTTATTCTGTATTATCTTAGTCATAATATTTCTTACTGGGCTAGTTGAGCTCACCCTTTGTTTTCATTGTTCTCTTCATGAAATGAGAATATAGTTGGGACTAGTCGGGGAACGGAGTGACGGTCCAGATGTTTGCATTAGTAGTCCTCACTATTCAGAGAAATAGTGTGATAATAATTGTAATGAGGACTTTATTTGAGTTTGGATACTGATAAGTAGGTTTTATACCTACTTATCCGTTATCTATTACTTGAATTAGTTGCTTAAACCTATGTTTTGTAGTTACTTTGCATGCATTGTGTGTTCATTTCATACATTTTACCTTATTTTATAGGCTATGACACAACATTGGCATGACGAAGCAAGGAAAAACAATTCAAACATCTTTTGGACAAAAATATGCAAGCAAGTGCAAGATGGAAAGATTGCAGAGTTTTTAACACCATGTGGGATGCATGTTCTTGGTTTGTAACTTTGATTTTATTGTAGATATACTTCTTAGATTTCCGGAACATCTTGAATCATCCCAATCGGAGTTCGGATGCGAGAGTTATGGCCTTTTTATCAACAAAGATCAAAGTTAAGAGTTGTCATGCTTGCCATTTACATAGCATCTACTTCAAGCTCGATTTCCGCCTTAATCTGGACGGAATCTGTCAATCCTCAAAGAATGAAAGTTATAGATCTCGTCGTTGTCTTCGATTAAATAGGTGGCAGGCCCCGTAACCCCTAGAGGATCAAACGTTATGCTTGTTTTACCAAAGGACGTCGCAGTAAAAAATAGCGTAGCGCGGACTGCGCTATAAATGAACTACGCATAGCGCGGGGCACGTTGGGCCACCAAAATGTCTGACACTATAGCACGGGGCGCGCCCAGAATTACCTAGAGATAGCGTGGGGCGCGCCGGTCGGCGAGGGGACAGCTGTTTTGGGTTATTTGGTGTCCAATTTGAGCTAGAATAGAATTCTTAGTTGCCTAACTTGCTAGGATATCCATTAGAACTATAAATACATGATGAGAGGCATAAAAGAGAGGATATATAGGCTAGTTTTGGGGGATTCCATTAGATTAGATTAGAGTAAATTAGATAAAAACACTAGTTCTTGTTAGATTTGGAGATTGAAGCAACTTGAAGACCATTGAAGATTCAAAGTAGGAGCAAGGAGGGAGCTTCAAATCTACAGATAATAGATTATATCTTCTCATGTTCTTCTATCTTTATCTTTTAATGATTATTCAATTGTTGATTCTTCGCTTTAATTCAATAATAATGAACTAATTCTTTGTTTGAGATTACAATGGATCTTATTGTGTAGTTTATTTTAATATGTTTCGTTATCAATTGTTATGTTCTATTGTGATGATTGTCTATTGTGATTTGGAATTAATAGTTTAATTGCCTAGCTAACAATTACCGTGATAATCTATATGAACTCGAGAGATGAAGTATTGATTTAGATCTTATCATGATAGCATGTGTTTGTGATTTCTGCATAGATGAAATTCGTGATTCGTGTTTAGGATAGAGATATACCTTTACGTCATATGCAATCTTATAGAGAACTTGTGCTTTAAATCCTTTTTAATTGTAATTCACATAGAGATATAGTGGATTAGTTAATTAGGGTGTCTTGCTTAATTCTATCATATGTGGATTTAAGTGAGTATGAGTATTATGCATCGAGAGGTGATTTTATCTGCTTTAGTTTTCTTGATTAACAATTCAGGATAGAAAATAATTGATGAGAAGTGTGTTAACTTAAATGAAGCAATAAGTGAAGTTGTGATCTTAAATCTCCGTAATATAATTTTTAACTAGTGGTAATTAGAATTAGTTTACTTATAATTTGAAATTCATTCGTTTAAATAAGATTGAGTTGGTTACGGGTTAGTACTTGGTGATTTTTATTAAACAATTCCTCATGAGAACAATACTCTACTTTTACTTTATTACTTGTTAACCACATATACTTGCGTGTTGTGCGTAATTAGATTTTACCCAACAAGCTTGTCCTCAAGCAAAAACATAAAATAACAATGATATGCAATGCAACTAATCTACATGCCTACGAATTCAGCAGTAATGACAAAAACAAGTCTATTCAACCGGCCTTAGAGAAATCAATTAAACATGGTAATACATCATATCAAAACACATCATTAACTTCTCAATCAATCATCAAATCTTAGACTGTTATCACTGATATAGTGCGTGTGTGCTCCACAACAATGTTAACTGATATAAAATCAAATTTAACACATAACAAGTCTCTTCGAAGGCATCATACAGTGTAAACTCAAGAAATCCAAAAACAAGCTAGATCCAACTAAAATTAAACAATTACCAATATCAAGGGTCAACATGGGATACTTATGCTTCATTTTTCATCTACGGGGGCTTTTTGCTCTTATTTCCCGATTTATTTATTTTTTTCTTTTGGTTTATATACACATAGCTATGCAATGTCTTATTCCCTTAGGCTTTTCAATGCTACCTTAGCGAGCTTTCGACCAATGACTCCCAGACCATTAAGACCTTAGGGCGCTAGGTGTAAAGACAATCCCCTCGGGCTTACTTACTCAAGTAACAAAGGCTACAAAACTAGACAAGCACGCCACTGTGTTTATTCATATTTTTTTTTCTCTTTTTCTTTTCTTTTTTTTTCTTTATAGCTTATATACCCCAAATATTCTCCCAAACTTAGGTTATTATCTAACTTTAGCCATCACTACTTATTATTGTCATTCTTTCATTCAAACTAGCATTATCCTTTAGAGTCCGATTATGTATCAATTTAAACTCAATCAATCAACAAGTTATTTTTACTATGTTATCCTTATTATACCAGTTTCAAACAGAAAAAGACTCAATTCATAACAAGAAATCACATCAACGCTCTAATAATCAGTACTATACTTGTCTACCCAATTCCAATCTCATCATTGGCCAAAACAAACTGTAAATATCAAACAGCTGGACTTATGCAAGATGTACTAAATGCTATATAAACATAGTAAACTAACTACTATTTTTTTTTTCAATTTTTTTTTCAAGAAACTGAATGCAAAGACTAAATGTAACTATATGAACTACAATGTAAATAACTAATTATATGCAATACGACACTAAAATGCCCCCAAACTTAAACTAGACATTGTCCTCAATTCTTTGAAATAGGAAAAATTAAAGAGAGGACTTCCTTGAAAATACTGACATGTTCCTCCTTATGTTAGTTAAGTCTCAAGAATAGGCCGGAACACATTGGAATAAATCGGGCACCACACTTGAGTTGGACTTGAATAACATGTAAACATAATAGAATCAAGTTTATTAAATCCTAATAAATGCAAATTTATTAACTAATAATATAAAACCTAATAAAAATTATAAATGGAAATTAAACTTGGGTTGCCTCCCAATAAGCGCTTGATTTATAGTCCTTCCGCGGACTTTATGCAGTCAACGCTATCAATTCCTCTTGAAAGTTGAGGAATCCTCCATCCATCAGTAGCAAATAATCCTTTGGGAGGTTCCCATAAGCGATGGCCATAGCATCAAAGTCACCTAGCATGCTCTGACTCGGTATAATCTCCATGAAGAAGGGCAAATGACTAGGTGCTATCTCCATTGTGTTTGTGATCATATTTGGGCATGGAAGTGTGTCAAACACAACGGGCTCTTCGTCTATCTTATCTTTCTCTTCCCACCACGGCTTCATTGTTGCACTCACTCTTATGTCATAAAGAGCTTCGCTGACGACATGACTACCAAGTGGGCATGATTTTGCAAATCTAACTGGACCCTTGAACTTTGGCGGAGAAAGCACTTGAGGCATTAATAACATTGGCTCATCCGCGTTAGTACTCATAGTTAGTTCAATCCAACTTGTCTCCTCTTTTTCAACATCTCGTGTCTCATCCAGTTGTAGATTTGGTTCGGGCACTTCATCAATCTCGGAATCCTCATCATAACACCAATTATTTTGAGGACAGTTGTTCAAGGCTTTGAGCATTTGATCCATCTTGTTCTGTAGATTTTGAATTAATATCTCTTGATTCTGAATTGACCGCTCTTGATTAATCCTCCTCTCTTCATTTGATGCTACGAACTTAGACAACAATTCCTCCAACCCTGAATTATCCATCTCAGTCTTGGAAGCCATGTATTGAGGACCATTGGTTGATGTAGTGACGAGTTGTTCCATCCGATTATTAAAATTTTGGGTTGACAGCTCTTGGCTAATCCTCATCTCCTCTAGGTTTGTTATGCCCTTCAATATTACATCCCTCAGATTTGGCTTTTCATCTTGTGGCAATGGAGGTGGACATGAAAATTCTGGTGTGTATGATGGATTTGGAGCGTAGTATTGGTCTTCATAGTTGTATCTCCATGACGAATTCGGGTGATACCCCCAAACTTGATGATAATTAGCATATGTATAATCGTTGAGGTATTCACCACCGTGTTGTCCCGGCCCAAAACTAACGGTGCATTGATGACTCAGATGATTACCAGCACAATAATTACAAACTACTGCGATCTTTCGAATACGTTGGGCTGCAAGAACATCCAACCTCTTCAAAAGTGTTTCAATTTGTGCTAACAATGCAAAAAATGCATTGAGTCCATCCATTCTTGTGTCCCTTGGTTGAGTCTTACTCATATATGGCCATTGATAATTGCATCCAGCCATGGTACCTGAAAAGAGAGAAAAAATAGGAGAGAATTAAATAAAAAAGAATTTTTTTTTTAAATTAGGACTAATTTGATTGAAGCTAATATTGGAAACTATATATATTAAACTAATTCCCCGGCAACGACAATACTCTCTACGAGACATTATCAGTGTTGAAACTCTCAGCTACGTTTTGTCGTACTGTATAAAAGAAGTTTGTATTTAAATTTTGTACCATGTATTTGGCGACAAAAGATGGGTGATGTATGCCTATTTTGGGGGCGTCACAGTTGGTATCAAAGCTTAGGGATATGATCACTGGCTGAGATGTGAGACAAGAACTAGGAGGGGAGAGACGGGGAATTTCTTCGCTAGTATGACCTACTTAAGTTTATTTGGTATTGAATTGGTCGGTCAGAGTATAGGGATAATATGTGACATATCAATTAACCCTTGTTTTGTGGCAGTATTTGATAATGGCATCTGAAAATGTTGAGATAAGCAATGAAGCACATGAGACCGTTGAGTCACCAACGATCAATACCTAGGATAATGTGCATCAGGATGGCAATAATCCTTAGGAAAATAACAACGCTGACCAAGTGATGAATGATGGGATGTTCAGAGGCTTTATGCAATTAATGCAACATCAGGTTAGAACAACTCTTGTTCAAAATGTAGAAGGAAAAACTGGCAACTCTCGGACGGTCACCGCTAAACAGTTTAAGGAGCTAGGACCACCGGAGTTTATTGGAGAGCCAAAACCACTTAAGGCAGAGACGTGGATAAAATAGATCACCAAGATATTTGATGTCTTGGGATGCTTCGAGGAGCAAAAGGTTCCATTTGCCACCTTCATGTTGCGAGGAGAGAGCGATTCTTGGTGGGAATCAGAAGTAAAAGCGTACTCAATCTGCCTTGAAGATGTCTTGGGAGAAATTCAAGAAGCTGTTCAATGACAAGTACTTTCCCGAAAGTATTCATCACATGAAGGATGTAGAGTTCATCAAGTTTGAAGCGAGAACAATATGACCGTGTCACAGTACGAAGCTAAGTTTTCCAAGTTGTCCCGGTTTGCGTCCCACTTGGTTGATAATGAGGAGAGAATGACGTGGATGTTTGTAAGAGGTTTAAAACCCAAGATACGTCAATACTTAATTTCTCACAAACTGTGTTTGTATTCAGATGTTGTAAATAGGGCTCAGTTATTGGAGCACGATAATGAGTTAACCTAACCAAGAGAGAGCAGCCGACAAATTGATAATACCAGTGCTAGCAGTCATCGAAGTGGTGACAACAAACGTGGAGGGAATCAAATGCCAGAAATGGTAACCACTTCGGTGGTAATCATGGCCAAGATAATAGAAGTGGAAATTTCAAGAAGAGGAAATTCAATAATGATGGAAAGACGTCAGCACCAGCACTTGTTTTTAAGGAAGGAGAACGACTGTCGATCGTATGTTACAAATGCGGAGGGGAGGGACACATCAGTCCAAACTGTACACAACAGTCAAAGGCATGTTACAATTGTGGAAGAGAAGGTCACCTTGCCTGATTTTGTCATGCACCGAAGTCAAGTCCAGCTGAGATGGAGGCATCAAATGCCATCCCATACAAGACAAAACCGGTAGTTCAAGGGAGAGCGTTTGTCGTAACCTCCCAAAAAGTGAGGAATCCGAACGAGGTGATCACGGGTAAGCTAATCATAAACTCTAGCAAAGTCTATACCTTATTTGATACCGGTTCTACCCATTCTTTTATTTCTCCTACTTGCGCTCAACGTTTAAATTTAGCTCCAGAGAAATTAGACTTTGACTTATCTGTTGAAACTTCATTGGGAGAAACCTTCATTATATCTACTGTTTATAAGTCTTGTTTGGTTCAAATTGGTGCACTCACATTACTCGTCGATCTTATTTCCTTAAAAATACTTGCATTTGATGTAATTTTAGGGATTGATTGGTTAACTACTCATAATGCAAAAATTGATTGTTTTCGTAAGGTTGTTAGCTTTCATATTCCTAACCAACCTATTATACGAATTCAAGCAACCAAACCACTAAAGTCAATCACTGTCGTATCAAGCCATAAAACTATTCGTTTATTAAAAACGGATGTCAAGCTTTCTTAGCCCATGTCACAGATTTAAACAAAAATACGTAAGATTTGAATGATATTTCTATTGTTAATAAATTTCCTGACGTATTCCCCGAAGAACTTCCTGACCTACACCCGGAGCGTGAAATCAAGGAGAGGTTTGGTCACCTAATTGCGCACCAGTAAGGAGAAATCCTTATTGGAAAGCCCCCTCTTTCCTGGGAACGGCCTGGTTGTCATTATTGTGATTATGTAATATTATTTGTGAATAATTAATTATTGATTTATATGATAAGGAAATATTTATTTTATGTGGACACAAATGATAGATAAGAAAATATTTATTCGAAGTGGATTTTAACTGAGGAATTTTTAGCATTTGACATTTGTTGAAAGTTGGTATTTTATCTTTTCCGATAAAATAATTCATTCAAATATATTATTATAATATTACATTATAGTAGTATGATGTGATTATATAATAGTACGTTTTTATAATTTGAATGGTAGCATTATTATAGTAAATTCATGGTATAAAAGTAAAAGGAGGTGGAAGAGAACAAATTGAATTTGAATTCCTGTGATGCAAGCGATGATGTCATTGGACGATGAGGTAAGCGATGATGTCATCAGACGATGAGGTATGCAATGATGTATTATGATCGATGACGTCAGCAGTGATGTCATAAATTATGGTGAAAAGACTATTTTACCCTTACTCTGCCAAGCCTATAAATAGAAGCTCATTTCTTCATTATTTTTCACCAATTCATTCAAGCTATATAGAGAAAAGTATAGAAAGAATAAGAGAGAAGAAGAAGAGTACTCTTGTTACTACACTATTGCGGTATCCAATCTCCTACTAAGGTAAGGGTATTATTTATTTCATATTACGAAGAGAAATTATTTTTCGATTCATATGAATATTATTTTCGCTTTAATATTAAGTAAGGGTATTATTTTTCGTATTCATGAAGAGAGTTATTTTCTTTCAATACTAAATAAGGGTTGTTATTCCATTCTTTATTATTACATTGGAATAACTCATTCTGCATCTTGATCTATCGCATGCACCGTGAATTATGTTGTTATTCCATTCTTTATTATTACATTGGAACATCACATGCATGCGGATTACACATGATCCGGTTCCATTCTTTATTATTCTGTTGGAACATCCTGTGTGTGTAGATTACGCATGACGTGGTTCCATTCTTTATTATTATGTTGGAATATCCTGTCTATGTTGATTACGCATGACCTGGTTCCATTCTTTGTTACTATGTTGAAATGATCTGTCTACGTGGATTACCGCATGGCGGGCAAAAATCCATTTGCGATTTCATATATTCTATTATACTCAGTTGGTTAAAGTTTTAGCTTCTATACTCCATGAAATTAGTATAATATCCTGGATATTTGCGCTTCATCAAGTATTTTTTCATGGAAATATTGTTCTGAGCATTCTTGAATTTTACTCCACAAAGCAGTATCATGTTGACAATTTGGACGTTGTTGAGTTCAGGATAAATTAACTTATAAATCTTTAAAATTTATTCTTGAACTTGTTTTATTGAGTTGTCATCATCCTCATGCTTATATTATGTTGAAAGTCATCTATGGCCTGTAGTGCATAGATGGACTTGGTATAATTATGACCAGGGATTATTCGGTATAATCATGACCGTAATGTTACAAATGATGTGGTAAAAATCCTCATTGGCCCGTAGTGCATTGATGGACAGTTGTTAGCATGATCATGACCATTGATGAATACACGAATATCATTGGCCCGTAGTGCATGGATAATTTGTGGTCGTGATACTAATGAATATCCTTGGCCGTAGTGTAGGGACAATGTGGATTATTTATTAAGCTGAATCTCAGTGATAAAAGTGATGAAAAACCTTTTAAATCATAGAAATAGTAGATTTTATTCTCTACTTGACTCTTCTAATGGATTGCTTGTTCCGCTGCAGTTAAACTTGATGTTTGTTATATTTTATCTGTTTAACACTGTTGAAGGCTAACGATAAATTATTTTTCATTATCTTAGTCATAATATTTCTTACTGGGCTAGTTGAGCTCACCCTTTTTGCTTTCATTGTTCTCTTCAGGAAATGAGAACGTAGCAGGGACTAGACGGGGAACGGAGTGACGGTCCAGATGATAGTATTATTAGTCCTCACTATTTTATGAAATAATATGATAATAAATGTATTGAGGACTTATTTTGAGTTTGAATACTGTCTAAAAGACAATATTTGTATTAAAACTTCATGACTCATATTATATATTTAAGGTTGTATTTGTATTACGTACCATGTATTTAGCGACTCGGAATAGGTCTTTGTATACCTATTTTGGGGAATCACAAGTTGGTATCAAAGCTTAGGGATATGATCCCTGGTTAAGATGTGAGACTAGAACTAGGAGGGGAGAGACGGGGAATTCCTTCGCTAGTATGACCTACCTAAGTTTAATTGGTATTTAATTGATCGATCAGAGTATAGGGATAATATGTTACATGCCAATTAACCATTGTTTTGTGGTAGTATCTGAAAATGATATCCGAGAATGTTGAGAATAGCAATGGAGCACAGGAGACCGTTGAGTCTCCACATATCAATAATCAGGATAATGTGCATTAGGAAGGCGACAATCCTCATGCAAACAACAACACTGACCAAATGATGAATGATGGAATGTTCAGAGGCTTTATGCAATGCATGCAACATCAGGCGAGAGCGGCCCCTGTCCAAAATGTAGGTGGAAACACTATAAACTTTCGGACGGTCACCGTTAAACAGTTCAAGGATCTGGGACCACCAGAGTTTATTGGAGAACCAAAACCACTTAAGGCGGAAGCATGGATAAAGCAGATCACCAAGATATTTGATGTCTTGGGATGCTCTAAGGAGCAAAAGGTTCCCTTTGCCACCTTTATGTTGCGAGGAGAGGTAGATTACTGGTGGGAATCGGTAAAGCGTACTCAACCTGCCGCACTGCAGATGTCTTTGGAGAAGTTCCAAAACTATTCAACGATAAGTACTTTCCCGAAAGTATTCGTCACATGAAAGAGGTAGAGTTCAAGTTGGAGCAAAACAATATGACCGTGTCGCAGTACGAAGCTAAGTTTGCCGAGTTATCCCAATTTGCGTCTCACTTGGTTGCTAATGAGGAGAGAATGACGCGGATGTTTCTAAGAGGTTTGAAACCCGAGATACGTCAATATCTAATTTCTCATAAACTGTGTTTGTATTCGGGATGTTGTAAAATGAGGCTCGATTATTAGAAACACGATAACGAGTCAACGTTGATCAAGAGAAAGCGGTAAACAAAAATGATAATACCAGTGGTAGCAGTCATCGAAGCGGTTACACCAAACGTGCAGGGAATCAACATGCTAGAAATGGTAACCACTTCGGTGGTAATCATGGCCAAGACAATAAGAATGGACATTTCAAGAAGAGGAGATTCAACAATGATGGAAAGACGTCAGCATCAGCACCCGTGGTTAAGGAAGGAGAACGACCACCTATCATATGCTTCAAATGCGGAGGAGAGGGACATATCAGTCCAAACTGCGTGATGCCATCCAAAGCGTATTATAATTAAAGAAGAGAATGTCACCTAGCCCGATTTTATCGTGCACTGAAGACAAGTCCAATTGGAACGGTGACACAAAATACGATCCCAGACAAGTCAAAACCAGTAGTTCAAGGGAGAGCTTTTGTTGTGACCTCCTAGAAAGCAAGGAACCCGAACGAGGTCATCACGGGTAAGCTTATCATAAACTCTAGCGAAGTCTATATCTTATTTGATACCGGTTCTACCCATTCTTTTATTTCTCCTACTTGCGCTCAACGATTAAATTTTACTCTAGAGAAATTAGACTTTGACTTATCTGTGGAAACTCCATTGGGAGAAGCCTTCATTACATCCACTGTTTATAAGTCTTGTTTGGTTCAAATCGGTACCCTCACATTACCTGTTGATCTTATTTCATTGAAAATACTTACATTTGATGTGATTCTAGGGATTGATTAGTTAACTACTCATCATGCAAAAATTGATTATTTTCGTAAGGTTGTTCGCTTTCATATTCCTAACCAACCTATTATGCGAATTCAAGCAACCAAACCATTAAAATCAATCACTGTCATCTCAAGCCATAAAGCTATTCGTTTATTGAAAAACGGATGTCAAGCTTTCTCAGCTCATGTCACAAATTTAAACAAAAATACGTCAGATTTGAATGATATTTCTATTGTTGATAAATTTCCTGACGTATTCCCTGAAGAACTTCCTGGCCTACCCCCAGAGCGTGAAATTGAATTTTGTATCGACCTTGAACCCGGTACAAAACCCATTTCCAAAGCCCCATATCAAATGGCTCCTATTGAACTTCAGGAGTTAAAGACCCAATTGTAGGAATTGTTAAACATTGGTTTCATTCGTCCTAGTACGTCTCCTTGGGGTACTCCTGTTCTATTAGTGAAGAAGAAAGATGGGAGTATACGACTTTGTATTGACTACCGGGAATTGAACCATGTCACCATCAAGAATAGGTATCCGTTACCTCGCATTGATGACTGTTTGACCAGATTGCAAGGAGCACAATTCTTTTCAAAGATCGATCTTAGCTTACGGATATCATCACCAAGGTTAAAAGCGAGGATATTCCAAAGACCGCCTTGAACTTCGATGACGGCATTATGAATTTTTAGTCATGTCTTTTAGATTGACTAATGCTCTTGCTGCCTTCATTGTGACGCCCCCAAAATAGGTATTCATCACCCATTTTGAGTCGCCAAATACATGGTACAAAATTCAAATACAACTTAATTATACAACAGTCGTGTAAAATACGACAAAACATAATCTAAGAGTTTTAATAAGAATATTGTCATCTAGACAATATCCACACTCAATGGAGTCCTCATTACATTTATTGTCACACTATTTAATAGAATAGTGAAGACTACTAATGCTATCATCCGGATGATCACTCCGTTCCCCGACTAGTCCCGGCTACGTTCTCATTTCCTGAAGAGAACAGTGAAAGAAAGGGTGAGCTCAACTAGCCCAGTAAAAAATATTATGACT
This sequence comes from Panax ginseng, assembly GCA_020205605.1. Taxonomy (NCBI): domain Eukaryota; kingdom Viridiplantae; phylum Streptophyta; class Magnoliopsida; order Apiales; family Araliaceae; genus Panax; species Panax ginseng. The sequence goes on along the minus strand of CM035145.1, from coordinate 66,005,694 downwards.
AAGATAATGCAGAATAAATTATCATTAGCCTTCAACAGTGTTAAACTGATAAAATATAATAAACATCAAGTTTAACTACAGCGGAATAAGCAATCCATTAGAAGAGTCAAGTAAAGAATAAAATCTACTATCTTCTATGATTTAAAAGGTTTTTCATCACTTTTATCGTTGAGACTCAACTTAATAAATAAATCACATCATCCCTACACTACGGCCAAGGATATTCATTAGTATCACGACCACAAATTATCCATGCACTACGGGCCAAGGATATTCGTGTATTCATCAATGGTCATGATCATGCCAACAACTGTCCATTAATGCACTACGGCCAATAAGGATTTTTACCACATCATTTATAACATTACGGTTATGATTATACCAAATAATCCGTGGTCATAATCATACCAAGTCCATCTATGCACAACGGGCCACAGATGACTTTCAACATAATATAAGCATGAGGATGATGACAATGATATAAGAATTCAATAAAACAAGTTCACGAATTAATTTATAAAGAATTCAATAACGTCCAAATTGTCAACATGATACTACTTTGTAGAGTAAAATTCAAGAATGCTCAGAAGAATATTTCCATGACAAGATACTAGATGAAGCGCAAATATCAAGGATATTCCACTAATTTCATGGAGTGTAAAAGCCAAAACTTTAACCAACTGAGTATAATAAAGAATGGAATAACAAAAGAATTCACCAGGCATGCGATAGACCGCACAGACAGGTTATTCCAACATAATAATAAATAATGGAACCAGGTCATGCGTAAACACACAGACAGGATATTCCAACTGAATAATAAAGAATGGAATAATAGAAGAATTCACCATGCATGCGATAGACCGCACAGGCAGGTTATTAGAACAGAATAATAAATAATGGAACCAGGTCATGCGTAATACGCACAGACAAGATGTTCCAACAGAATAATAAAGAATGGAATAACAGAAGAATTTCTCCATGTATGCGGTACTTCGCATAGACAGGTTATTCCAACATAAAACTAAAGAATGAAATAACAGAAGAATTTCACCATGTATATGGTAGTCCACGTATACAGGTTATTCCAACAGAATAATAAGGGATGGAATAATAATAGCTCTCTTCAAGAACACGAAAGAAATAATACCCCTTACCTTAGAAAAAGACTGGATACTGGAGTAGTGAGGTAGCAGACTTCTCTTCTTCTTTCTCTCTATAATTTCTCTCTATAATAAATGCTCTATAACTTGAGTGAATTGGTGAAGAATAATGAAGAAATGAGCTTCTATTTATAGGAAAATATAGTTTCGATAATTGCACATTTTGGGGCTTAGAATATTACAGTATAATACCTTTCTCTTTTCCTTTATTTTTAATTTAGTCCTGCAAGTATTATCAAACTTGCACCACCTCCCCTAATAGTAAATAATGTGAATCAATAGTAAATCATGTGACTCAATAGTTCTAGACATGTGAAAATACGAATTACAGTATAGTACCTCCATCTATACCTCCATTTTTAACTTAGTCATGCAAGTATTATCAATCTTGCATCAACTCCCCTAATAATAATAAGAATGTGAATCAATAGTACACACATGTGAACAAATAGTTATAAGAATGTGAAATAACAGCAATTAATTGCTCATTTATCCGATTAATTACCCGATTGGTCAATATAACCTCCAAACATCAATTATTATCGAAATAAATGTCGATTTCCACTAACATTAATAATCCCAACACAATGGAACTATCAATTTCATCTTTAATCAACACGAACTTATTCATCATTAATATTATAACTCACAATATTTAACAACCAGGTCGTTCCCAAGAAAGAGGGGGCTTTCCGATAAGGATTTTTCCTTATTAGTGCGCAATTAGGTGACCAAACCTCTCCTTGATAGAACTTCTAGACATTGTCAATATTGCAAATAATAATATGAATAACTTTGTCGTCTCAATTATTGATTTAATAATAATAAATATTATGCAGATGATACTGTGACAATAGTTGAATCAATAATATGAGAGATAAGATGCAACAATTAATGTAACAATAATTGAGTATAACTGAGTGACTTCTCATGTAAGCATCAATAATCAATACTGTGTGCTACTATACAACCACGCGTATTACTGTACTTTTACTACCAGGTAGTTCAACAGTTTAACGGTAACACTTTTTGTCGTTATTTTTATAAAAAGATAATTCTGTCGTTTTCTAACTACGACAATACTTCCGTTGTGGGGTCCACCAATGATTCTGCCGTCGTACAAAAATTCCCTGTTAAAACGAATATTCCCCGACCAATCGAATATTATATAACCACTTGCTTACTTTTCAAAATTTGTAAATATTACCCAAAACTATAACATTATATCAAATCCACACCATAATATTCAAAAATATAATTCGAGAAAATTATTCTTTATTCATAAAAGTTGGGGTCTTACATTCATGGTTATGATGAACCGAGTATTCAAGGAATATTTGGATCACTTTGTGGTCGTCTTTATTGATGACATCCTCATATATTCCAAAAGTCTGTGAAGATCATGAGCAACACTTGAGGCTGATACTCCAAAAGTTTCGTGAAAATAAGCTTTATGCCAAGTTGAAGAAATGCGAGTTCTGGCTTGAGGAAGTAGCATTCCTAGGGCACGTAGTATCAAGTCATGGAATATCTGTTGACCCGGCAAAGATTGAAGCTATTCAAAGATGGGAGCAACCTAAATCAGTGACCGAAGTACGTAGCTTTCTCGGATTAGCTGGCTATTATCGGAGATTCGTGGAAGGGTTTTCTCGAATTGCTACTCCATTAACTCAGCTGACTCAGAAAGTTATAAAATTCAGTTGGAGCGTGGAATGTGAGAAGAGTTTTCAAGAACTCAAGAGGAGACTCATTTCAGTACCTGTTCTGACAATACCATCTGGCTCGGACGGATTTGTCATCTATAGTGATGCATCGGGCAAAGGGTTAGGATGTGTTCTCATGCAACATAGGAAAGTCATAGCCTATGCCTCTCGGCAACTCAAAGAATATGAGAGGAATTATCCTACTCATGATCTAGAGTTGGTAGCTGTTATCTTCGCACTTAAAATTTGGAGGCATTACTTGTATGGGGAGAAAGTGGAGATCTTTACGGATCATAAAAGCCTCAAATATTTCTTCACCCAAAAAGAACTCAACATGCGGAAACGACGTTTGCTTGAACTGTTAAAAGATTATGATCATACCATTCAATACCATCCTGGAAAAGTGAACGGGGTAGCTGACGCATTGAGTAGAAGATCATATGCGGGTACGAGTGCGATATTGTCAACGCAAAGGCCCATTTTATATGACTTGCAAAGGATGGATATAGAGTTAAAGACTTTAGGGACCAACGTGATGATGAAAAATATATGAGTAGAACCGACTTTAATCGATAAAGTTAAAGCTGCTCAAGCTACAGACCTAAAACTGATGCGTATGAGGAAGAAAGTGCAAGAAGGTGCTATGCTGGAAGCAAGAATCGATGAGGAAGGAATACTTCGAGTCAACTCCACACTTTGTGTTCCTAATGACCCTGATTTAAAGTATAAAATCATGATGGAGGTGCACAACACACCGTTTGCAATCCATCCTAGGATTACCAAAATGTATCATGATCTTCGACATACATTTTGGTGGTGCAATATGAAGAGACAGATCACAGAGTTTATCTCAAGGTGTCTAACTTGTCAACGAGTCAAGGCGGAGTATCAAGTACCAAAAGGTCCATTTCAACCACTTGAAATTCCAGAATGGAAGTGGGAGCACATTACCATTGATTTCGTTACCGGTCTTCCCAAGGTTTCTCAAGGCATAGATGTGATTTGGGTCATTGTTGATAGATTGACTAAGTCGGGTCATTTCTTACCTATACGAGAAACTTATACACTTGAACATCTTGCTCATATATACATAAATGAGATTGTAAGATCGCATGGTATGCCGTATCCATAGTTTACGATCGAGACCCAAGATTCACTTCACGATTTTGGGTTAGTTTGCAGAAAGCTATGGGCACGGATTTAAGATTTAGCTCGGCATATCATCTTTAAACGGATGGGCAGTCGGAGAGGACTATTCAAACTCTTGAAGATCTATTAAGACTTTGTGTCCTTGACTTCAAGGGAAGTTGGGACAAGTTCTTACCATTGGTGGAGTTTTCCTACAACAACAGTTATCAAACAAGTATTGGCATGGCTCCATTCGAGGCGTTGTATGGAAGAAAGTGTTGTTCTCCAGTATGCTGGGATGAGGTGGGTGAAGCAACGTTGTTGGGACCAGAGTTGGAACGTATGACTACGGAAAAAATTCAAACGATCCGACAACATATAAAAACCTCACAAGATCGACAAAAGAGTTATGCTAATCTTCATCGAAAGGACGTGGAATTCGATATTGGAGATCATGTGTTGTTACATGTTGCTCCATGGAAATGAGTTACGAGATTTGGAAAGAGAGGAAAGCTCAATCCTCGATTCATTGGCCCATTTTTAATCCTCGATCGAATAGGAATTGTGGCCTATAGACTCGCTTTACCGCAAAGTATGTCTTGTGTTCATAACGTTTTTTCCATATCCATGTTACGTAAATATGTGGAAGACCCGAACAACATTATTGAGTTAGAATCGGACGAAATAGCGGAAGATTTAACGTATGAAGAGGTTCCTGTTCAAATCTTGGATAAGAAGGAACATATTCTACGCTCCAAGGTTATACCTCAAGTCAAGGTTTTGTGGAGAAACCATGATGTTGAGGAAATGACATGGGAGTTAGAATCTGAAATAAAATTAAGGTATCCTTACCTCTTCGACATACCAGGTACGTACCCTAATTTCGAGGGTGAAATTTCATAAGAAGGGGAGGTTGTAAGACCCCAACTTTTATGAATAAAGATGAATTTTCTATAAATATCCTTTTTGATTATTATGGAATGAATTTGTTATAATATTATAGTTGTGGGTAATATTTATAAATTCTACAAAGTACGTAAGTTGTTATATAATATTCGATTGGTCGCGGAATATTCGTTTTAACAGGGAATATTCGTACGACGGCACAATCATTGGTGGACCCCACAACGGAATTATTGTCGGATTGAGAAAATGACAAAAATAACTTTTTATAAAATAACGGCAAAAGTTTTACCGTTAACAGTGTTGGAATACCTGGTAGTTAAAATACAGTAATACGCGTTGTTGCACAATAGCACACGGTATTGGACATTATTTTTGAATTATTGATTCTTACATAAGAAGGCACTACTCAATAATTTTTACAGTAATTATTGTTCAATATTTTATTTTATTGGTTCAATAATTGCTCCGTTGATATTTTATATTATTGTTTTTTCAATAATTGTCACTGCACAGTATTTCCCATCATCAGATCAATAATTCATATTATTTGAATAATATTATTAGATAGTATTATTGGCAATGTCTAGAAAGTTACATCAAGGAGAGGTTTGGTCACCTAATTGCGCTTTTGATGAAGGAGAAATCCTTATTGGAAAGCCCCCCCTTTCCTGAGAACGGCCTGGTTGTCATTATTGTGATTCTGTAATATTATTTGTGAATAATTAATTATTGATTTATATGATAAGGAAATATTTATTTTATGTGGACACAAATGATAGATGAGAAAATATTTATTCGAAGTGGATTTTAACTGAGGAATTTTTAGCATGTGACATTTGTTGAAAGTTGGTATTTTATCTTTTCCGATAAAATAATTCATTCAAATATATTATTATAATATTACAATATAGTAGTATGATGTGATTATATAATAGTACGTTTTTATAATTTGAATGGTAGCATTATTATAGTAAATTCATGGTATAAAAGTAAAAGGAGGTGGAAGAGAACAAATTGAATTTGAATTCCTGTGATGCAAGCGATGATGTCATCGGACGATGAGGTAAGCGATGATGTCATCAGACGATGAGGTATGCAATGATGTATTATGATCGATGATGTCAGCGGTGATGTCATAAATTATGGCAAAAAAACTATTTTACCCTTACTCTGCCAAGCCTATAAATAGAAGCTCATTTCTTCATTATTTTTCACCAATTCATTCAAGCTATATAGAGAGAAAGTATAGAGAGAATAAGAGAGAAAGAAGAAGAGTATTCTGTTACTACACTATTGCAGTATTCAATCTCCTACTAAGGTAAGGGGTATTATTTATTTCATATGAAGAGAAATTATTTTTCGTATTCGTATGAATATTATTTTCGTTTAATATTCGTAAGGGGTATTATTTTTTTGTATTCATGAAGAGAGTTATTTTCTTTCAATACTCGAAAGGGTTGTTATTCCATTCTTTATTATTCTGTTGGAATAACCTGTCTGTGCGGTCTATCGCATGCATGGTGAATTCTGTTGTTATTCCATTCTTTATTATTCTGTTAAAACATCATGTCTGTGTGGATTACGCATGATCTGGTTCCATTCTTTATTATTCTGTTGGAACATCCTGTCTGTGCGGATTACGCATGACCTTGTTCCATTCTTTATTATTATGTTGGAATATCCTGTCTATGCGGATTACGCATGACCTGGTTCCATTCTTTATTACTATGTTGAAATGATCTGTCTACGTGGATTACCGCATGGCGGGCAAAAATCCATTTGCTATTTCATATATTCTATTATACTCAGTTGGTTAAAGTTTTGGCTTCTATACTACATGAAATTAGTAGAATATCCTGGATATTTGCGCTTCATCCAGTATGTTTTCATGGAAATATTCTTCTGAGCATTCTTGAATTTTACTCCACAAAGCAGTATCATGTTGACAATTTGGACGTTATTGAGTTCCGGATAAATTAACTTATAAATCTTTAAAATTTATTCTTGAACTTGTTTTATTGAGTTGTCATCATCCTCATGCTTATATTATGTTGAAAGTCATCTATAGCATGTAGTGTATAGATGGACTTGGTATGATTATGACCAGGGATTATTCGGTATAATCATGACCGTAATGTTACAAATGATGTGGTAAAAATCCTCATTGGCCCGTAGTGCATTGATGGACAGTTGTTGGCATGATCATGACCATTGATGAATACGCGAATATCATTGGCCCGTAGTGCATGGATAATTTATAGTCGTGATACTAATGAATATCCTTGGCCGTAGTGTAGGGACGATGTGGATTATTTATTAAGTTGAGTCTCAGCGATATAAGTGATGAAAAACCTTTTAAATCATAGAAATAGTAGATTTTATTCTCTACTTGACTCTTCTAATGGATTGCTTGTTCATTGCGAGCTTAAACTTGATGTTTGTTATATTTTATCAGTTTAACACTGTTGAAGGCTAACGATAAATTATTTTTTATTATCTTAGTCATAATATTTCTTACTGGGCTAGTTGAGCTCACCCTTTTTGCTTTCATTGTTCTCTTCAGGAAATGAGAACGTAGCAGGGACTAGTCGGGGAACGGAGTGACGGTCCAGATGATAGTATTAGTAGTCCTCACTATTCTATAAAATAGTGTGTTAATAAATGTATTGAGGACTTATTTTGAGTTTGAATACTGTCTAGAAGATAATATTTGTATTAAAACTCAAAGCTCATGTTGTATATTTAAGGTTGTATTTGTATTCTTTACCATGTATTTGGCGACTCAGAATAGGTGATGTATGCCTATTTTGGGGGCGTCACAAGGCTGATACTCCAAAAGCTTCGTGAAAACAAGTTATATGCCAAGTTGAAGAAATGCGAGTTCTGGCTTGAGGAAGTAGCATTCCTTGGGCACGTAATATCAAATCACGGAATATCTGTTGACCCGGCAAAGATTGAAGCAATTCAAAGCTAGGAGCAACCTAAGTCAATGACCGAAGTACGTAGCTTTCTTGGCTTAGCTGGTTATTATCGGAGGTTCGTGGAAGGATTTTCTTGAATCGCTACTCCATTAACTCAGCTGACTCGAAAAGATACAAAATTCGATTGGAGCGAGGAATGTGAGAAGAGTTTTCAAGAACTCAAGAGGAGGCTCATTTCAGCACCTGTTTGGACAATACCACCTGGTTCAGAGGGATTTGTCATATACATCGATGCTTCAGGCAAAGGTTTAGGGTGTGTTCTCATGCAACACTGGAAAGTCATAGCCTATTCCTCACGACAACTCAAAGAATATGAGAGGAATTATCCTACTCATGATCTAGAGTTGGCAGGTATCGTTTTTGCGCTTAAGATTTGGAGGCATTACCTGTATGGATAGAAGGTGGAGATTTATACGGATCATAAAAGCCTCAAATATTTCTTCACTCAAAAGGAACTCAACATGCGGCAATGACGATGGCTTGAGCTAATGTAAGATTACGATCATACCATTCAATACCATCTTGGAAAAGTGAACGTAGTAGCTAACGCATTGAGTAGAAGATCATATGCGGGCATGAGTGCGATATTGTCAACGCAAAGGTCCATTTTGTATGACTTACAAAGGATCGAGATAGAGTTAAGGACTCCAGGGACCCATATGACACTGGCTAATATAAGAGTAGAACCGACTTTAATCGATAAAGTTAAAGCTGCTCAAGCTACAGATCTGGAGTTAATACGTATGAGGAAGAAAGTGCAAGAAGGTGCTATTCCGGAAGCAAGAATCGATGAACAAGGAATACTTTGAGTCAACTCCAGACTTTGTGTTCCTAACGATTCTGACTTGAAGTATAAAATCATGATGGAGGCGCACAACACACTGTTTGCAATCCATCCTGGGAGTTCCAAAATGTATCGTGATCTTCGACATACATTTTGTTGGAGCAATATGAAGAGAGAGATAGCGGGGTTTATCTCAAGGTGTTTAACTTGTCAACGAGTCAAGGCGTATCATCAAGTGCCAAAAGGTCCATTGCAACTACTTGAAATTCCAGAATAGAAGTGGGAGCACATTATCATGGATTTCGTTACCGGTCTTCCCAAGGTTTCTCAAGGCATAGATGTGATTTGGGTCATTGTTGATAGATTGACTAAGTCGGGTCATTTCTTACCTATACGAGAAACTTATACACTTGAACATCTTGCTCGTATATACATAAATGAGATTGTAAGACTGCATGGTATGCCAGTATCCATAGTTTCTGATCGAGACCCAAGATTCACTTCACGATTTTGGGTTAGTTTGCAGAAAGCTATGGGCACAGATTTAAGATTTAGCTCGGCATATCATCTTTAAACGGATGGGCAGTCGGAGAGGACTATTCAAACTCTTGAAGATCTATTAAGACTTTGTGTCCTTGACTTCAAGGGAAGTTGGGACAAGTTCTTACCATTGGTGGAGTTTTCCTACAACAACAGTTATCAAACAAGTATTGGCATGGCTCCATTTGAGGCGTTGTATGGAAGAAAGTGTCATTCTTCAGTATGATGGGATGAGTTGGGTGAAGCAACGTTGTTGGGACCGGAGTTGGGACGTATGACTACGAAAAAGATTCAAACGATCCGACAACGTATAAAAACCTCACAAGATCGACAAAAGAGTTATGCTGATCTTCATCGAAAGGACGTGGAATTCAATATTGGAGATCATGTGTTGTTACGTGTTGCTCCATGGAAAGGAGTTATGAGATTTGTAAAGAGAGGAAAGCTCTATCCTTGATTCATTGGCTCATTTTTAATCCTCGATCGAGTAGGAACTGTGGCCTATAGACTCGCCTTACCGCCAAGTATGTCTCGTGTTCATAACATTTTTTATATATCTATGTTACGTAAATATATGAAAGACCCGAACCACATTATTGAATTAGAACCGGACGAGATAGCGGATGATTTAACGTATGAAGAGGTACCTGTTAAAATCTTGGATAAGAAGGATCATATTCTACGCTCCAAGGTTATACCTCAAGTCAAAGTTTTGTGGAGAAACCACGATGTTGAGGAAATGACCTGGGAGTTAAAATCTGAAATGAAGTCAAGGTATCCTCACCTCTTCGACATACCAGGTACGCACCATAATTTCGAGGATGAAATTTCATAAGAAGGGGAGGTTGTAAGATCCCCAACTTTTATGAATAAAGATTAATTTTTCTCAAAATATATTTTTGAATATTATAGTGTGGATTTGATATAATGTTATAGTTGTGGGTAATATTTACAAATTTTGCAAAGTAAGCAAGTGGTTATATAATATTCGATTGCTCGGGAAATATTCGTTTTAACAAAAAATATTCGTACAAAGGCACAATCATTGGTGGACCCCACAACGGAAGTATTATCGTAGTTAGAAAATGACATAATTATCTTTTTATAAAAATAACGGCGAAAGTTTTACCTTTAAACTGTTGAACTACCCTTGGTAAAAGTACGATGTCTGGCATACGCTGTTGCATAGTAGTAGCACACGATATTGATTATTGATGCTTACGTGAAAAGTCACTCAGTTATACTCAATTATTGCTACAATAATTGCTGCATAATATCTTTCATATTATTGATTCAATTATTGTCACAGTATCATCTGCATAATATTTTATAATATTAAATCAATAATTGAGATGACAAAGTTATTCATATTATTATTTACAATATTGACAATGTCTAGAAAGTTCTATCAAGGAGAGGTTTGGTCACCTAATTGCGCGCCAATAGGGAGAAATCCTTATCGGAAAGCCCCCTCTTTCCTGGGAATGATCTGGTTGTTAAATATTGTGAGTTATAATATTAATGATGAATAAGTTCGTATTAATTAAAGATGAAATTGATATTTTCATTGTGTTGGAATTATTAGTGTTAGTGGAAATCGACATCTATTTTGATAATAATGAATGTCTGGAGGTTATATTGACCAATCGGGTAATTAATCGGATAAATGAGCAATTAATTGCTATTAATTCACATGCTTATAACTATTTGTTCACATGTGTGTACTATTGATTCACATACATGTACTATTAGGGGAGGTAGTGCAAGATTGATAATACGTGCATGACTAAATTAAAAATGGAGGTATAGATGAAGGTACTATACTGTAATTATTTTTTTCAGATGATTGTACTATTGATTCACATGATTGTACTATTGATTCACAAGATGTACTATTAGGGGAGGTGGTGCAAGTTTGATAATACTTGTAGGACTAAATAAAAAATGAAAGAAAAGAAGAAGGTATTATACTGTAATATTTCGAGCCCCAAAATGTGCAATTATCGAAACTATATTTTCCTATAAATAGAAGCTCATTCTTCTTTCATTCTCACCAATTCACTAAGACTCACAAAAGTAATTATAGAGAGAGAAGCTATAGAGAGAAAGAAGAAGAGAAGTCAGCTACCTCACTATTCCAGTTTCTAGTCTTCTTCATAGGTAAGGGATATTATTTTGTTCAGTATTCATAGGAATAATATTTTCTTCCATACTCTGTAGTATGTGAGTAATATTATTTTGTCTTGTATTCCTGATTATACCCTCATTTTGTGAAAGTATTGCTTCTATACTCCGTGAAATTAGTAGAATATCCTTGAAATTTGTGCTTCATCTAGTATCGTTTCACAAGGATATTTTTTACACATTTTTGTTAAATTTTAAGTTTTTCATGTCGGAGTACTGTCCATGAGTAGTATTTATTTTTACGGTACTATTCACAAAGTACTATTCACAGGGTACTATTCATAAAGTATTATTCACGGGATACTATTCACAAATTACTATTCATGAGTACTATTCACAAAGTACTATTCATGGGGTACTATTCCTGAAGTATTATTCACGAGGTACTATTCACTCCGGTACTATTCACCTGGGGATTTATTCATGACAAAAATTGATTTCTTTATTGTCCAAATCATTTTTGATACAATATTATTCTTGAATTTTACTCCACAAAGCAGTATCATGTTGATAATTTGGACATTATTGAATTCTGGATAAATTAAGTTATAAATCTTTAAAAATGTATCATTTGCTTTCTTTTAATTGAATTCTTATATCATTGTCATCATTCACATGCTTATATTGTGATAAAAGTCATCTGTGGCTTACATGCATAGATGTACTATTGATTGGTGTAATCATGACCGTAATGTTATAAATGATATGGTAAAAATCCTCATTGGCCTGTAGTGCATTGATGGTCAGTTGTTGGTATGATTATGACCATGGATTATTCGGTATAATCATGACCATTGATGATTACATGAATATCCTTGGCCCGTAGTGCAAGGATGATTCGATGATGTGGTTTATTTATTAAGCTGAGTCTCAGCGATAAAATTGATGATAAACTTTTTAAATCATAGAAGATAGTAGATATCATGCTCTACTTGACTCTTCTAATGGATTGCTTGTTCCGCTGCAGTTAAACTTGATGTTTATTATATTTTATCAGTTTAACACTATTGAAGGCTAACAATAATTTATTCTGCATTATCTTAGTCATAATATTTCTTACTGGGCTAGTTGAGCTCACCCTTTGTTTTCATTGTTCTCATCAGGAAATAAGAATATAGCTGTGACTAGTCGGGGAACAGAGTGACGGTCCAGATGTTTGCATTAGTAGTCCTCACTATTCAGTGAAATAGTGTGATAATAATTGTAATGAGGACTTTATTTGAGTTCGAATACTCTCTACGAGACATTATTCATGTTGAAACTCTCAGCTACGTTTTGTCGTACTGTATAAAAGAAATTTGTATTTAAATTTTGTACCATGTATTTGGCGACTCAAGATGGGTGATGTATACCTATTTTGGGGGCGTCACATAAACTGTGATGTGAAATTAGCACATTTGAATGAAAAAAAGAATAGCTTTAAAGTTCAACAAAAATGCTCCCAATTTGATTTCTATGGCATGGATTCCTTGCAATGAAACACGACATCTTTTTTAATAAATTTAAGTATGAAATGTGGTGATTTAGCTCAAAGAGTTCTTACAATAATTGATTTAAGTGCAAGATTTAATATTACTTTTATTCTAACTTTGTCTACACAGTAGGAGTGTGACAACCCGAGAATATGGATAGTTATAAAATCTTAAAATATTGAATTAAGGTTAAATAATAAACCTAGACAGAAAATAAGTGAATGGATTTGAGATTTCCGAGAAGGAATTCTATGGATTTAAAATTTTTATAATGAATTATTCAGGATTAAGTATATACATGAATATGTTCTGTGTATATGGTATGATATGTGTACAGTATGTGGTTAAGGGTCAAGGGTTGACCAGATAAGCTATTTCAGTGGCAAACCCTATTATTATATTAAGAACGTTAACGCTCAGCTAGAAAATTCATACGATTTATAAGAAACCCTAAAACCGGCTCTGGAAATCCTAATTTCAGTTCTGAGAATCCGAAATCCTAATTTGGAATATGAACCCCTAATTTGGGAGCTTGAAGATAAGTATAAAGGTTTTTATGTTATTGATTATATGTTTAATTAGGGATAACCCTAAATAATTTTTAGAAAACCCTAATTATTCAGCTGAAAACCCTAATTCATAATTATGAAAATTAAATTATTAAATTAGCAATTTTAATTAGGAAATGTTAATCCTAATTATCAAGCTTAAATAATGATTAATACATTTTAATATAATTAAGAAATCCTAATTATAATTTAGAAATATTAATTTTCTATTTTGAAAATTGAAATTCGAAAATCTTAAAAATTAAAATTTAAAATCTAAGGGTTAAACCCTAAACCCTAAGGGATAGGGTAAATGACAAGTATGCCTTTAAAATTTAATATCAAATGACCAAAATGCCCTTTTCTTAAAACTTAAGCAAAAGATATGGCAATCTTGGTGACTCACTACTCTAATGTTTATCCCATTTGCCTTAAATCATCCAAGATTAGATATGTGTGCCACCTATACCAACTAGATTCATTGAATCAAAGAAATCAAAAAAATAAAGTAAATAAAAACCTTACTTTATTCCTCATTCTTGTCCAACACATTCTCTCTCTAGAATTTCGAAATCTAGAGTGAGAGAGAGTGAGAAACCAAGCTAAGATCAGTTCATAGCCTTTCAATAACAAGATCAAAGATCATATTCAAAGATCTAAACCTAGAAGGTATAAACCCTGAATTCTGTAAATCTTGTGTTTTGATGTTAATTGTTGTTTAGAGTTGTGTTATAAGATGTCATTTAGTGATCTGGGTTGTTGGATCATGGATCCTTAACATTAAAGTACTCGAAAATCAAGTTTTTATAAACTAAATTTGAACCCTAAAATGTTGTCTGACAACCATATGTCAGGGCTCGTAGATCCGTGTGTGTTAGGTGTTATGTATGTTTTATGTTTTAGATCTGTTCTATGCCATGTGTACTTTGATATGGAACTTGAATCAAGTCCAGACCATGTGTAGATCGAAAGTTACAAGCAGTCAAAGGTCGTTGACCGACCATGACCGGACGAATCTGGGTAACCCAGATTACCTAGAAAAGTCTGACAACGTTTTTGAGACCCTAGATCTTGTTGTGGTTTAATGTTTTGGCCAAGTTGTTGTATTAAGGTTGTAGTAAGACCCCAACTTATTATAAATAAAATTGAATTTCTCTATTTATTATTTTGAAATAGTAAGGGTTGATTTGATTAATGTGGTTAGTTATGGGTAAAATGCGCAAATATTTCAAATAAGCAAGTGGTTATAAAATATTCATTGTTGTCGTGAGAATATTCGTTTGGTCGTGGAATATTCTTACCGTCGGGGGAATATTCGTATTTACGGCGCAAATTTTATGTGGGCCCCATAACTAAAAAAGCGATTGGATGAAGAAAACGACAAAAATAAGTTGTTTATAAATAATCTACGTTGTTATTACCAAGTATATCGTTGAATACTCTCTATGGTTAAAACACAAGAAGATTACTGTGATTGCACCAATTATTGATTCTTACGTAAGAAGGCACTACTCAATAATTGTTACAAGAATTATCGCTCAATATTTTATTTTATCGATTCAATAATTGTTACGCTTGATATTTTATATTATCGTTGTTTCAATAATTGTCACTACACAAGATTTTCCATTATCGAAGAAATAATTCATATTATCCTAATAATATTATTAGATAACATTATTGGCAATGTCTAGAAAGTTCTGCTTAAGGAGAGGTTTGGTCATCTAATCATGCCACAAAGAAGTGAGAAATCCTTATCGAAAGCCCCTCTTTCCTGGAAACTACCGTCACAAGATTTGTGATTCTCGTAATATTATTTGTGAATAATTAATTATTGATTTATATGATGAGGAAAATATTGATTTTATGTGGATATAGATGGAGAAAATTTTTAATGTGACAATTGTTGAAAATTAATATTTTATCTTTTTCTCGATAAAATAATTTATTTAAATATATTATTATTTTTTAATAATATAATAATGGTGATATTTTTTACAATGAATGTGGGATATATGAGTATATGAGGAGGAAGAGAGTTTTTTGTTGCATTAAATGATTAACACATGTTTTGTATGTCTGCGGACCCCATTTCTCGACCGAAATTTGATTATAAATTTGTAAAATCGCCTGCTTGTGGATTTCTTGGCCAATTTCTCGCTTTGAAATTTGGAAAACTTTTCTTCTCGCAAGTTGTAGATAATGAAATTTCCTATGAAAAAGACATGAGGTTTGAATTTTTCCGATAAAAGGGCTATTTATTATGAATTATTGAAGTTCAAGTTCAAATAAATTAATTTTGGAAGTTTTAAATAATTATATTAACAAAAAACGTTTTTTTTATTATTTGTGGGCACCATTTGCACATGTTAATGGTCAAATCATTTGACTTAGGTGTGGGCGAGAATATTTATAAAAATATATATAATATTTTATTAAATTTTCTCGCTTTGGTGTTCTAAGCATTTTCCTATAAATAGGTGCTTAGGTTAAATTGAAAATCACACCGTAAACTCAAATCTTCTCTCTCTCTCTCTCTATATATATCGAGCGATTCTTGTGAGTATTTTGATACTTTGAGTGTTGTATATACTAAGCAAGTTCCCTTCACCACTATATTCAAAGATTCCAAATGTAAGTATTATTCTTTCGAGGTAAGGATGTTATTTTCTTCTTAAATGATATTATTTTCTTCAATATCATTATGCCAAAATATTGGTTTGAACTTTTTATCAAATTTGGAACTTTTTGTGTCTGGGGTTACTATTCACGATACTTTACTATTCACGATACTAACTTATTCACGAATACTATTATTATTCACGTAAAAATTAAATTTTTTTGTTTTTCATCTAAAATATCTATTATGGATACTAGCTTTGATTGTATCCATGTTTTGATCATTCTTGAATTTTACTCCACTATGATTATTTATGAGGTATTTTTGGACATGGAATAAACAAAATACTTAATCCTTAATATTTATTCTTTTGTTTCACCGATTCGCTTTCTTTAAAATATTTTTCATCATCCTCACCCTAAATGATGATATTATCGAATATCTTTGGCATGTAGTGCAAAGATGAATGATTTTCTGATGAATATCTTTGGCCCAGAAGTGCAAAGATGAACAAAAAGTTTAGATGAATATGACTAATCGATGAATATCTTTGGCCAGAGTAGTAAAGATGATATATTTAATTCCGTATATATATCGATTGATGTTACAGGGATAAAATATCGACGATGAACTTTTAAATTCATATATGTAAGATAGTAGATTTCATTCTCTACTTAACTCTTCTAATGAATTATTATTTCACCGCTAAATATTGATTTAAAACTTGTTGTTTATTGTATTCTATTAGATTTTTCCCTCAAAGACTAACGATAATTTGTTCTATGTTATCTTAGTCATAATATTCTTTATCGGGCTAGTTGAGCTCACCCTTTTCCTTTTTGTTCCATTTTTCTTCTCGTGAGGCGAGAATGTAATGCGAGTACTAGCTCTGGGGTATGGAATGAAGGTTCTAGAAAGTTGTTTTAGTAGTCCTCACCATTTTTGTAAAATAATGTATCAATAATTGTAATGAGGACTTATTTGGGTATGAATATTGTCTAGATGGACAATATTTGTATTTAAACTCACAGCTTTTATGTTGTATTAATAAAGTTGTAGTAAAGTTTTTCATACTATGTTTCGACGACTCAAAATGGGTGTGTATACCCTATTTTGGGGGGGCGCCACAACATTGGTATCGTAGCTTAGGATATGATCTCTCTCAAGTGAGATCGGGAATAGAACTAGAGGGAGAGACGAGTAAATCCTTCGCTAGTGTGTCCTACCTAAGCTTATTTGTTGGTCATTCATAATATAGGATATTATGTGATATGTTAATTTGTTAAATTAACCCTTGTTTTATGGCAAGATTTGAGAATGTCGACCGAGAATGTTAACAAAGGAGTAAATGAGACCGTGGAGACACCTTTTGCTCACCAATGAGGAGAACGTGCAACAGTCGGGCATGTTCCTCCCGTAAACAACACCACCGAAAGCGTATTTATGAACGATGAGATGTTTAGAAGCTTTTTGCGGCTCATGCAAAAACCGTATTTAAGGAGATTCCTGCTCAAAATATAGAAGAAACAATGGCAACGCATACCGGGTCACAACCAAGCAGCTTCAAAGAGTCGGGACCACCGCAATTCTCGGGAAAGCCGATCCGATTAAGGCGAGACGTGGGTCAAGCAAATTACCAAGATATTCGATGTCTTGGGATGCACGGAGGAATGTAAAAGTTCCATTCGCCACTTTTATGTTCCGTAATGAGGCAGACATCGGTGGGAATCAGTGAAGCGCACTCCATCCAAATTCAGGCCAAAGATGTCTTGGGAGACATTTCAGAATCGCTCAATGACAAATACTTTCCCGAAAGTGTTCGCTATATGAAGGAGGTAGAGTTTATTAGATTGAACAAAACAACATGACGGTGTCCCAAAGACGAGGCGCGAAGTTCATGAGTTATCCAGTTCAGACCTCATTTGGTGGAGAATGAGGAACGATGACGCGATGTTTCGAGAGGTTTGAAACCCAGATACGCCAATATCTCATTTCTCATAAATTTTCTCTCTATTCGAGATGTTGTCAATAGGCTCAATTATTAGAGCGAGATAACGAGTACGCCAACCGAGGGACCACAACCAGATCATACTGTGACAACAGCCATCGTAACAACGATAACCAAATGGAGAAAGAAGAATACTTGACAAGAGCGGCAACCACTCAAGTGGTAATCATGGCCATGAGAATAGAAGAAGCGAGTCCTGGGGAGATTTTAAAAAGAGGAGATTCAACAATGACAATGCGAAGACGCCAAAGACCAAAGAAAGAATCGGTTCCAAGGGAGGAGAACGACCACCCACCGCATATATGCTATAAATGCGGAAAGAAGGACATATCACCAAACCGCCCAACAATAGCTTCAAGGTATGCTATAATTGTGGAAAGGAAGGACATATCGCCGAGATTGTACTAGAATAAACCAAGTTCAATGGGGATGGTGACTCAAAAGGTCATCCCGTAAAAGTCAAAGTCAACGGTTCCTCGAAGAGCGCTTGTCGTGATCGGTCAAAATGCGAGGAACCCAAACGAGGTGATCACGGTAAGCTAATCATAAATTCTGTGAAGTTTATACCTTACTAGATACCGGCTACCCATTCATTTATCTCTCCCTACTTGTGCTCAACGCTTAAATTTGACTTCGAGAAATTAGACTTTGACCTATCCGTGGAAACTCCGCTAGAGAAACTTTCATCACATCCACTCGCTTATAAATCTTGTTTGATCCAAGTTGGCACCATCACATTACCTCGCTGACCTTATCTCTTTAAAGATACTTGCTTTTGATGTGATTTTAGGATTGATTGGTTAACTACTCATCATGCCAAAATTGATTGTTTTCGTAAGGTTGTTAGTTTTCATATTCCTAAACAACCTCGTTGTTCAATTCAAGCAACTAAACCATTAAAATCAATCATCGTTATATCAAGTCATAAAGCCATTCGCTTATTAAAAAAATGGATGTCAAGCTTTCTTAGCCCATGTTATGGATTTGAATAAAGACACGCCGATTTGAATAATATTCCCGTTGTTAGTAACTTTCCGACGATTTCAAGAACTTCCCTGCCTACCCCTCGTAACGTGAAGTTGAATTCTTTATTGATCTTGAACCCGCACAAAGCCCATTTCTAAAACCCCATATCGAATGGCTCCTATTGAACTTCAGAGTTAAAGGTCCAACTACAGGAGTTATTGGACATCGGCTTTATTCGTCCCTAGTACATCTCCTTGGGGTGCTCCTGCTTTTATTTGTAAAGAAGAAAGACGGAGTATGCGACTTTGTATCGACTATCGAAATTGAACCATGTCACCATCAAGAATAGGTATCCGCTACCTCGTATTGATGACTTGTTTGACCAGCTTGCAAGGAGCACAATTCTTTTCAAAATCGATCTTCGCTCGATATCATCACCAAGATTAGAACCGAGGATATTCCAAAGACCGCCTTCGTAACTCCCAGACGGGCATTATGAATTCTTAGTCATGTCTTTTGATCGACTAATGCTCCTCGCGGCTTTCATGGATATGATGAACCGAGTATTCAAGGAATATTTGATCAGCCTTTGTGTTGTTTTTATTGATGACATCCTCATATATTCCAAAAGTCGTGAAGATCATGAGCACCATTTGAAGTCGGTACTCCAAAGGCTTCGTGAAAAACAAGCTATATGCCAAGTTGAAGAAATGCGAATTCGCTTGAGGAAGTAGCATTCCTTGGGCACGTGGTGTCAAAACATGGAGTATCTCATCACCCGGCCAAGATTGAAGCAATACAAAGTTGGGAGCAACCAAGACTCTGATCAAGCACGAGTTTTTCGGCTTAATGGTTATTATCGAGATTCGTGGAAGGATTTTCTCGAATCGCTACTCCATTAACTCAAATTGACTTTTAAGGATATCAAAATTCAGATGGAGCGAGGAATGCGAGAAGAGTTTCCAAGAGCTTAAGAGGAGACTCATTTCGCACTGCTTTCTGACAATACCATCCGTTCGGATGGATTTGTTATCTACAAATGATGCTTCGTGCAAAGGGTTAGGATGTGTTCTCATGCAACGTGGGAAAGTCATAGCCTATGCCTCGCGACAACTTAAAGAATATGAGAGGAATTATCCTACTCATGATCTAGAGTCATGCAATGCTTTTCGCGCTTAAAGATCCGGAGGCACTATCTATATGGGGAGAAAGTGGAGATATATTCGCACTATAAAAGCCTCAAATATTTCTTTCACCCAAAAAGAACTCAACATGCGGCAAGAACGACGCTGGCTCGAGCTGCTGAAAAGACTACGACCATACCATTCAATACCATCCCTCGAAAAGCTTAACGTGGTAGCCGACGATCGAAAGTAGAAGATCATACGCGAACGAAAGTGATGTTGTCAACACAAAAGGCCCATTTTGTGTGATTTACAAAAGATGAAGATAGAATTCAAGACTCGGGGGACCCATGCAATGATGTCAAGTATACGATAGAACCAACTTTAATCGAAAAAGTTAAAGTTGCTCAAGTCACGTAATCTTGAGTCGATGCGTATGAAGAAGAAGAAAGAAAGAAGGTGTTATTCCGTAGGCAAGAATCGATGAAGAAGGAATACTTCGAGTCCACTCTGCACTTTGTGTTCCCTAACGATTCTCGATTTGAAGTACAAGATCATGATGGAGGCACACAATACACCATTTGCAATCCATCTCGAAGTACCAAAATGTATCGTGATCTTCACATACATTTTGGTGGAACAATATGAGAGAGATTGCAAAGTTTATCTCGAGGTGTTTAACTTGTCAACGTAAAGGCGAGCATCAAGTGCCTAAGGGTCCATCATCAACCACTTGAGATTCCGAAATGGAAGTGGGAACATATTACCATGGATTTCAACGGGTCTTCCCACTGCTTTCTCAAGGCATAAATGCTATTTGGGTTATTGTTGATAGATTAACCAAGTCCGCTTCATTTCTTGCCGATACGGAGACTTATTCCTCGAACGCCTTGCTCAGATGTATGTAAATGAGATTGTGAGATTGCATGGCATGCCAAGATCCATAGTTTCGGATCGTGACCCAAGATTCACTTCAAGATTTTGGGTTAGCTTGCAAAAAGCTATGGGCACGGATTTACGATTTAGTTTCGCATACCATCCTCAAACCGACGGACAATCGTAGAGAGACTATTCAAACTCTTGAAGATCTATTAAGACTCGTGTCCTAGACTTCAAAGGAGTTGATAAGTATTTACCATCGGTGGAATTCTCCTACAACAACAAAGCTTATCGTGCAAGTATAGGTGTGGCTCCATTCAAGCATTGTATGGACGAAAAGTGTCGCTTCCAATATGTTGGGATGAGGTGGGTGAAGCAACATTGTTGGGACCCGAGTTGGTACGTATGACTACGTAAAAGATCCAAATGATTCGACAACGATACAAACCAAGACACAGATCGATAAAAGAGTTATGCGGATCTTCATCGAAAGGACGGAAATTTAGTATCGGGGATCATGTATTGTTGCATGTGTTGCTCCATGGAAGGGAGTTACAAGATTTGGGAAGAGAGGAAAGCTCAATCCATGATTTATCGGTCCATTTCGATTCTTGACCGAGTAGGAAATGTAGCCTATAGACTCAAGCACCTCCAAGTATGTCTCGTGTTCATAATATTTTTCATATATCTGCTGCTTAGAAATATGTGAAAGACCCAAACCACGCTATCGAAGTTAGAACCGACGAGATAGTCAAGACTTAACGTACGAGGAGGTACCACAAAAGATCTTGGATAGAAGGAGCATGTGTCCCACGCACAAAGGTCATACCACAAGTCAAAGTTTTGTGGAGGAACCATGCTATCGAGGAAATGACCGGAGTTGAAACGGAAATGAAAGCGAGGTATCCTCACCTTTTCAAACACTGTGTACGACGCCAATTTCGAGGACTGAAATTTCATAAGAGGGAGGTTGTAAGACCCCAACTTATTATAAATAAAATTGAATTTCCTCTATTTATTATTTTGAAATAGTAAGGGTTGATTTGATTAATGTGGTTAGTTATGGGTAAAATGCGAAAATATTTCAAATAAGCAAGTGGTTATAAAATATTCATTGTTGTCGGAATATTCGCTTGTCGTGGAATATTCTTACCCGTCTTGAAATATTCGTACGACGACGCAAAGCAAGCCTTTGTGTGTGGGCCCCATAACGGAAAAGCGATTGATGAAGAAAACGAAAAATAAGTTGTTTATAAATAATCTGCGTAGTTGTTACCGCTAATACCGTTGAAATACTCTTGTGGTTAAAAATACAAGAAGACACCAGATTGCACCAATTATTGATTCTTACGTAAGAAGGCACTACTCAATAATTGTTACAAAGAATTATCGCTCAATATTTTATTTTATTGATTCAATAATTGCTATGCTGATATTTTATATTATCGTTGTTTCAATAATTGTCACTACACAATATTTTTCCATTATCGAAGCAATAATTCATATTATCCTCAATAATATTATTAGATAACATTATTGGCAATGTCTAGAAAAGTTCTCGCCTAAGGAGAGGTTTGGTCATCTAATCATGCCACCAAGAAGGAGAAATCCTTATCGAAAGCCCCTCTTCCTGGAAACTACCTCGTCACGATTGTTGATTCTCGTAATATTATTTGTGAATAATTAATTATTGATTTATATGATGAGAAAAATATTGATTTTATGTGGATATAGATGGAGAAAATTTTTAATGTGACAATTGTTGAAAATTAATATTTTATCTTTTTCCGATAAAATAATTATTTAAATATATTATTATATTTTAATAATATAATAATGGTGATATTTTTACAATGAATGTGGGATATATGAGTATATGAGGAGGAAGAGTATTTTTGTTGCATTAAATGATTAAACATGTTTTGTATGTTGGTGGACCCCATTTCTCGACCGAAATTTGATTATAAATGTAAAATCGCCTGCTTGTGGATTTCTTTCATTAATTTCTGCTTGGAATTTGGAAAACTTTCTTCTCGCAGTTTGTAGATAATGAAATTTCTATGAAAAGGACATGAGGTTTGAATTTTTCTCGATAAAAGGGCTATTTATTATGAATTATTGAAGTTTCAAGTTCCAAAATAATTGATTTTTGGAAGTTTTAAATAATTATATTAACAAAAATGTTTTTTACATTTTGTGGGCACCATTTGCATGATGTTAATGGCTGAAATCAAATGACTTAGGTGTGTGAAGGAATTTATAAAATATATATAATATTAATATTAAATTAAATTTTCGCTTTGGTGTTCTAAGCATTTTCCTATAAATAGGTGCTTAGTTAGAATTGAAAATCACACCGTAAAAACTCAAATCTTCTCTCTCTCTCTCTCTCGATATTGAGCGATTCTTGTGAGTATTTTGATACTTTGAGTGTTATATACTATAAGTTCCTTCAAAGACTATATTCAAATTCCAAATGTAAGTACTATTCTTTCGAGGTAAGGGATGTTATTTTCTTCTTAAATGATATTATTTTCTTCAATATCATTATGCCAAAATATTGGTTTGAACTTTTATCAAATTTGAAACTTTTTGTGTGTCGGGTTACTATTTCACGATACTATATTCACGATACTATATACTTATTCACGAATACTTAGACTATTCACGTAAAAATTAAATTTTTGTTTTTCATCCAAAATATCTATTATGGATACTAGCTTTGATTGTATCCATGTTTTGATCATTCTTGAATTTTACTCCACTATGATTATTTATGAGGTATTTTTGACATGGAATAAACCAAATACTTAATCCTTAATATTTATTCTTTTGTTTCACCGATTCGCTTTTCTTTAAAATATTTTTCATCATCCTCACCCTAAATGATGATATTATCAATATCTTTGGCATGTAGTGCAAAGATGAATGATTTTCTGATGAATATCTTTTTGGCCCAGAGTGCAAAAGATGAACAGTGTTTAGATGAACATGACCAATCGATGAATATCTTCGGCCCAGAGCAAGAAAGATGAATATTTAATTCCGATATATATCGATTGATGTTACAGGATAAAATATCGATGATGAACTTTTAAATTCATATATAGAAGATAGTATTTTCATTCTCTCACTTAACTCTTCTAATGAATTATTATTTCGCCACATAATATTGATTTAAAACTTGTTGTTTATTGTATTCTATTAGATTTTTCCTCGTTGAAGACTAACGATAATTTGTTCTATATTATCTTAGTCATAATATTCTTTATCGGGCTAGTTGAGCTCACCCTTTTCCTTTTTGTTCCATTTTTCTTCTCGTGAGGCGAGAATGTAGCGAGTACTAGCTTCTGGTATGGAATGAAGGTTCTAGAAGTTGTTTTAGTAGTCCTCACCATTTTTGTAAAATAATGTATCAATAATTGTAATGAGGACTTATTTGGGTATGAATATTGTCTAGATGAAAATATTTGTATTTAAACTCACAGCTTTTTATGTTATATTAATAAAGTTGTAGTTGTTTCGCACTCATGTATTTTGACCACCTTGGCTCTCGATATGAATGTTCTGGGCAAGCTCAAGAACAGTTCAAGAACACCTATTGTAAGAGCCCAACTTTCATAAATAAAGATTATTTTTTCTCGAAATATATTTTTGAATATTATGGTGTGATTTTGATATATTGTTATAGTTGTGGGTAATATTTATTAATTTTGCAAAGTATGCAAGTTGTTATAAAATATTCGATTGGTCGGGGAATATTCATTTTAAACAGAAAATATTTGTACGATGACACAATCATTGGTGGACCCCACAACAAAATTATTGTCGGAGTTAGAAAACGACATAAATATCTTTTTTATAAAAATAACGGCGAAAGTTTTACCGTTAACTGTTGAACTACCCAGTGGTAAAAGTACAGTAATACGCGTGGTTGCATAAAGATAGCACAAGGTATTGATTATTGATGCTTACGTAAAAGCCTCGGTTTACTCAATTATTGCTCTGATGAATTGTCGTATAGTATCGCACGTTATTTGATTCAATTATTGTCACAGTACATAATATTTTATATTATTAAATTAATAATTGAGACAACAAAGTTATTTATATTATTATTTGCAATATTGACAATGTCTAGAAAGTTCTGTCAAGGAGAGATTTGGTAACCTAATTACGCGCCAATAGGGAGAAATTCTTATCGGAAAGCCCCCTCTTTCCTGGGAATGATCTGGTTGTTAAATATTATGAGTTATAATATTAATGATGAATAATTGTTGAAGTATTAAGAATGTGTTTATTGAAGATAAGTGAATTACAAAAGTTAGAGGGAAATAATGCAAACTTGAAAAACTTTAGGGGTACTAAAGTGTAATAAGTTAAATCAATTTGGACAGTCAGTTGTTGTTTTAATAGTAATCAATCTGGACCGTCGGTGGTGGTTTTAATAGTAAATCAATCTGGACCATCGGTGGTGGTTTTAAAAGTAAATCAATCTGGACCGTCGGTGGTGGTTTTAAAAGTAAATCAATCTGGACCGTCGGTTGTGGTTTTAATTGTAATCAATCTGGACCGTCCGTTCTAATAGTAAATCAATCTGGACCGTTCGTGAATTAGTTATTATTTAATCATTTTTCCTATAAATAGAAGCTTAATTCTTCTTTCATTCTCACCAATTCACTGAGATTCACAAGAGAAGCTATAGAGAGAGAACTATAGAGAGCAAGAAGAAGAGCATTCTGATACTTCATTGTTGCAGTATCCAGTCGTCTACTAAGGTAAGGGGTATTATTTCTTTCATATTCATAAGGAATACTATTTTTTCGTATTCATCCTTTAATATGCTCTAATAACTCGCTCACGCGGATTACGTCATTTATATATGGTGTGAAAATCCATTCTGCGCTTTAAGATGTTAATTCTTTTCATATTCTTAAATCTAAACTTACTATGGTAAGTATTGCTTCTATAATCCCTAAAATTAGTGGGATATCCTTGAAGTTTTTCGCTTCATCCAGTATCGTTTCGTTGGAATATTGATATGAACTTTCTTATTAAATATCAATATTTTCACCGGGGTACTATTCATAGGTTACTATTCACCCGGTTACTATTCACTAAAATATTATTCACTCGAGTATACGAGGTACTTTTCATGTCGGGGTACTATTCACGAGTTACTATTTACGGGTTACTATTCATCCAATTACTATTCATTAAAATATTATTCACTCGGGTATTCGGGATACTTTTCATGTCGGGGTACTATTCAAGGGGTACTATTCATCGCAAAATTTATTTCTTTTCTGTCCAAATTATTTTTGATACATGGATACTATTCTTGATATTTACTCCACAAAGCAGTATCATGTTGATAATTTGGACATTATTGAATTATGGATAAATTAAATTATAAATCTTTAAAATTTATCATGTGCTTTATTTTAATTGAATTCTGATATCATTGTCATCATCCTCATGCTTATATTGTGATGAAAGTCACCTTTAGCTTACGTGCATAGATGGACTGTTGATTTATATGATTATAACCAGGGATCATTCGGTATAATCATGACCCGTAATGTTACAAATGATGTGGTAAAAATCCTCATTGGCACATAGTGCATTGATGGACGATTATTGGTATGATTATGACCGTGGATTATTCGGATAATCATGACCATTGATGATCACATGAATAACCTTGGCCGTAGAGTGCGAGGATGATTCGATGATGTGGTTTATTTATTGTCGAGTCTCAGCGATAAAGTTGATGAAAACCTTTTTAAATCATAGAAGATAGTAGATATCATGCTCTACTTGACTTTTCTAATGGATTGCTTGTTCTGCTGCAGTTAAACTTGTTGTCTATTATATTCTATCTGTTTAACATTGTTGAAGGCTAAGGATAACTTATTCTGCATTATCTTAGTCATAATATTTCTTACTGGGCTAGTTGAGCTCACCCTTTTGCTTTTATTATTCTGTTCAAGAAATGAAAACATAGCCGGGACTAGTCGAGGAACGGAGTGATGGTCTGAGATGTCTATTTTAGTAATCCTCACTATTTAGTATGATAATAAATGTAATGAGGATTGAATTTGAGTTTGAATACTGTCTATGAGACAATATTTGTGTAAAAACTCTCAGCTCTTGTTGTATAATTAAGTTTGTATTTGTATTTTGTACCATGTATTTGGCGACCCAAGATGGGTGATGTATACCTATTTTGGGGGCGTCCACAATAATATCAAAGCCAAAGTTATATGATCCCCGGTGAGATATAAGACAAGAACTAGGAGGGAGAGACGGGAATTCCTTCGCTAGTATGACCTACCTAAGTTTATTTGGTATTTAATTGGTCATCGTAGTATAGGGATAATATGTGACATGTCAATTAACCCTTGTTTTGTGGCAGTGTTTGAAAATGGAATCTGAAAATGTTGAGATCAACAATGAAGCACATGAGACCGTTGAGCGTTTGTGGAAGAGAAGGTCACCTAGCCCAATTTTGTCATGCACCAAAGTCAAGTCCAGCTGGGATGGAGGCATCAAAGGTCATCCCAGACAAGACAAAATCGATAGTTCATGGGAGAGCGTTTGTTGTAACCTCCCAAAAAGTGAGGAATCCAAACGAGGTGATCACGGGTAAGCTAATCATAAACTCTTGCGAAGCTTATACCTTATTTGATACTGGTTCTACCAATTCTTTTATTTCTCCTACTTCCCTTAAACGTTAAATTTGACTCCGGAGAAATTAGACTTTGACTTATCGGTTGAAACTCCGCTAGAGAAACCTTTATTACATCCAATCGCTTATAAGTCTTATTTGATTCAAATCGGTAGAACTTATCGTTACACGTCGATCTTATTTCCTTACAAATACTTGCGTTTGATGTGATTTTAGGGATTGATTGGTTAACTACTCATCATGCAAAAATTAATTATTTTCGTAATGTTGTTAGCTTTCATATTCCTAACCAACCTATTATGAGAATTCAAGCGACCAAACCACTAAAGTCAATCACTGTCATATCAAACCATAAAGCTATTCGTTTATTGAAAAATAGATGTCAAGCTTTCTTAGTCCATGTCACAGATTTAAACAAAAATACGTCAGAGTTGAATGATATTTCCATTGTTAATAAATTTCCAGACATATTCCCTGAAGAACTTCCTGGCCTACCCTCAGAGCGTGAAATTGAATTTTGTATCGACCTTGAACTCGGTACAAAAACCATTTCCAAAGCCCTATATCGAATGGCTCCTGTTGAACTTCAGGAGTTAAAGACCCAACTACCGAAATTATTAGACATCGGTTTCATTCAACCTAGTACGTCTCCTTGGGGTGCTCCTGTTCTATTCGTAAAGAAGAAAGATGGGAGTATGCGACTTTGTATTGATTATCGGGAGTTGAATCATGTCACCATCAAAAATAGGTACTCGCTGCCTCACATTGATGACCTATTTGACCAGTTGCAAGGTGCCAAGTTTTTTTTAAAGATCGATCTTCGTTCCGAATATCATCAGTTAAAGATTAAAACTGATGACATTTCAAAGACTGCTTTCAGAACTCGGTACGGGCATTATGAATTCCTAGTCATATCTTTTGGATTGACTAATGCTCCCGCTGCCTTCATGGATATGATGAACCGAGTATTCAAGGAATATTTAGATCATTTTATGGTTGTCATTATTGATGACATTCTCATTTACTCCAAAAGTCGTGAAGATCATGAGCAACACTTGAGGCTAATACTACAAAAGTATCGTGAGAACAAATTATATGTCAAGTTGAAGAAATGCGAGTTCTGGCTTGAGGAAGTAGCATTCATTGGGCACGTGATATCAAATCATGGAATATCTGTTGACCTGACAAAGATTGAAACAATTCAAAGCTGGGAGCAACCTAAGTCAGTGACTGAAGTACGTAGCTTTCTGGGCTTAGCTGGTTATTATCAGAGATTCGTGGAAGGATTTTCTCGAATCGCTACTCCATTAACTCAGCTGACTCGAAAAGAAACAAAATTCGGTTAAAGCGAGGAATGTGAGAAGAGTTTTCAAGAACTCAAGAGGAGGCTCATTTCAGCACCTGTTCTGACAATACCATCTGGTTCGGAGGGATTTGTCATCTACAGCGATGCTTCAGGCAGAGGCTTAGGATGTGTCCTCATGCAACATGGGAAAGTCATAGCCTATGCCTCACGACAACTCAAAGAATACGAGAGGAATTATCCTACTCATGATATAGAGTTGGCAGCTGTCGTTTTCGCACTAAAGATCTGGAGGCATTACCTGTATGGAGAGAAAGTGGAGATCTATACGGATCATAAAAGCCTCAAATATTTCTTCACTCAAAAGGAACTCAACATGCGGCAACGACGTTGGCTTGAGTTGTTGAAAGATTACGATCATACAATTCAATACCATCCTAGAAATGCTAACGTGGTAGCTGACGCATTGAGTAGAAGATCATATGCGGGTACGAGTGCGATATTATAAACGCAAAGGCCCATTTTGTATAACTTGCAAAGGATGGAGATAGAGATAAAGACTCCAGGAACCCACGTGATGATGGAAAATATACGAGTAGAACCGACTTTAATCGATAAAGTTAAAACTTCCCAAGCTACGGACCTAAAGCTGATGCGTATGAAGAAGAAAGTGCAAGAAGGTGTTATTTCGGAAGCAAGAATCGATGAAGAAGGAATACTACGAGTCAACTCCATACTTTGTGTTCCAAACGACCCTGATTTAAAGTATAATATCATGATAGAGGCGCACAACACATCGTTTGAAATCCATCCTGGGAGTACCAAAATGTATCGTGATCTTCGACATACATTTTGGTGGAGCAATATGAAGAGAGAGGTAGCAGAGTTTATCTCAAGGTGTCTAACTTGTCAACGAGTTAAGGCGGAGCATCAAGTGCCAAAAGGTCCATTGCAACCACCTGAAATTCTAGAATGGAAGTGGGAGCACATTACCATGGATTTCTTTACTGGTCTTCCCAAGGTTTCTTAAGGCATAGATGCAATTTGGGTCATTGTTGATAGATTGACCAAGTCTGCTCATTTCTTACCTATACGAGAAACTTATTCACTTGAACGTCTTGCTCGTATGTACATAAATGAGATTATAAGACTGCATGGCATGCCAGTATCCATAATTTCTGATCGAGACCCAAGATTCACTTCACAATTTTGGGTTAGTTTGCAAAAAGCTATGGACACAGATTTACGATTTAGTTCGACATATCATCCTCAAACAGACGGGCAGTCAGAGAGGATTATTCAAACTCTTGAAGATCTATTAAGACTCTGTGTCCTTAACTTCAAGGGAAGTTGGGACAAGTTCTTGCCATTAGTGGAATTCTCCTACAACAACAGTTATCAAGCAAGTATTGGCATGGCTCCATTTGAGGCGTTGTATGGACGCAAATGTCGTTCTCCAGTATGCTGGGATGAGGTGGGTGAAGCAACATTGTTGGGTCTGAAATTGGTACGCATGACAACGAAATAGATTCAAATGATCCGGCAATGTATAAAAACCTCACAAGATCGACAAAAGAGTTATGTCGATCTTCATCGAAAGGACGTGGAGTTCAATGTTAGAGATCATTTATTGTTACGTGTTGCTCCATAGAAAGGAGTTACAAGTTTTGAAAAGAGAGGAATGCTCAATCCTCGATTCATTCGGCTATTCGAAATCCTAGATCGAGTAGGAACTGTGGTTTATAGACTCTCCTTACCGCCAAGTATGTCTCGTGTTCATAATTTTTTGCATATATCTATGTTACATAAATATGTGGAAGACCCGAACCATATTATTGAATTAGAACCGGACGAGATAGCGGAAGATTTAACATATGAAGAGGTACCTGTTAAAATCTTGGGTAAGAAGGAGCATATTCTACGCTCCAAGGTTATACCTCAAGTCAAAGTTTTGTAGAGAAACCACGATGTTGAGGAAATGACCTGGGAGTTAGAATCTGAAATGAAATCAAAGTATCCTCAACTCTTCGACATACCAGGTATGTACCCAAATTTTGAGGACGAAATTTCATAAGAACGGGAGGTTGTAAGACCCCAACTTTCATAAATAAACATTAATTTTTCTCGAAATATATTTTTGAATATTATGGTGTGATTTTGATATAATGTTATAGTTGTGGGTAATATTTATTAATTTTTCAATGTATGCAAGTTGTTATAAAATATTCGATTGGTCGGAGAATATTCATTTTAAACAAAAAATATTCGTATGACGACATAATTATTGGTGGACCCCACAACAAAATTATTGTCGGAGTTAGAAAACGACATAAATATCTTTTTATAAAAATAACGACGAAAATTTTACCGTTAACTATTGAACTACCCGGTGGTAAAAGTACTGTAATATGCGTGGTTGCATAGTAGCACACGGTATTTATTATTGATGCTTACGTAAGAAGCCACTCAGTTTACTCAATTATTGCTACAGTAATTGTTGCATAGTATCGCACGTTATTTGATTCAATTATTGTCACAGTATCATCTCCATAATATTTTATATTATTAAATCAATAATTGAGACAACAAAGTTATTTATATTATTATTTGCAATATTGACGATGTCTAGAAAGTTTTGTCTAGGAGAGGTTTGGTCACCTAATTGCGCGCCAATAGGGAGAAATCCTTATCGAAAAGCCCCTTCTTTCCTGAGAATGATCTGGTTGTTAAATAGTGTGAGTTATAATATTAATGATGAATAATTATTGAAGTATTAAGAATGTGTTTATTGAAGATAAGTGAATTACAAAAGTTAGAGGGGAATCATGCAAACTTGGAAAACTTTAGGGGTACTAAAGTGTAATAAGTTAAATCAATCTGGACCGTCGGTTGTGGTTTTAATAGTAATCAATCTGGATTGTCGGTGGTGGTTTTAATAGTAAATTAATCTGGACTGTCGATGGTGGTTTTAGAAGTAAATCAATCTGGACCGTCGGTGGTGGTTTTAAAAGTAAATCAATCTGGACCGTCGGTTGTGGTTTTAATAGTAATCAATCTGGACCGTTCATGAATTAGTTACTATTTAGTCATTTCTCCTATAAATAGAAGCTTAATTCTTCTTTCATTCTCACCAATTCACTGAGATTCACAAAAGAAGCTATAAATAGAGAAACTATAGAGAGCAAGAAGAAGAGTATTCTGCTACTTCACTGTTGCAGTATCCAGTCGTCTACTAAGATAAGAGGTATTATTTCTTTCGTATTCATAAGGAATACTATTTTTTTTGTATTCATCCTTTAATATGTCTGAATAACCTGTCTACGCGGATTACGTATTGTATGACGGGTGAAAATCCATTTGCAATTTCGTATGTTAATTCTTTTTATATTCTTAAATCTAAACTTACTATGGTAAGTATTGCTTCTATAATCCCTGAAATTAGTGGGATATCCTTGAAGTTTTGCGCTTCATCCAGTATCGTTTCGTTGGAATATTGATCTGAACTTTCTTATTAAATATCTATATTGTGATGCCCCCAAAATAGGTATACAACACCCATTCTGAGTCGCCAAATACATGGTACAGAAAGCAAACTACAACTTCAATAATACAATTGTCGTGCAAAATACGACAACACATACTGTGGGTTTAAATACAAATATTGTCTTCTAGACAATATCCACCCTCAAATAAGTCCTCATTACAATTATTCAAACACTATTTTACAGAAATGGTGAGGACTGCTAAAACATCTTTCTAAAACCATCACTCCATACCCCGACTATATCCTGCTATATTCTCACCTCCTGAGAAGAAAAATAGAACAAAAAGGAAAAGGGTGAGCTCAACTAGCCCAGTAAAGAATATTATGACTAAGATAATATACAACAAATTATCATTAGTCTTCAACGAGGAAAAATCGATAAAATATAATAGACAACAAGTTTTAGATCAACAACTGCAATGAGCTTGAAGAATCCATTAGAAGAGTCAAGTAAAGAAGGAATTCCACTATCTTCTAAGATTTAAAAGTCCATCATCAATATTTTATCCCTGTAACATCAATCAATATACATCTTGAATCAAATATTCATCTTTGCACTACTGAGCCAAAGATATTTATTTGTATCACCAAATTGGTCATGTTCATCTCAACACTGCTTCATCTTTGCACTACGGCCAAAGATATTCACCGATTAATCATTTATCTTTGCACTACAAAGCCAAAGATATTTAGTAATATCATCATTTAGGACCGAGGATGATGAAAAATATTTTAAAGAAAATGAATCCAAAGGAGAGATGTAAGGCAAATAGTAGGATTCAGTATAATAGTTTATCCAAGATCAATAATACTCCATAATAACCAATTTTGAAGCAAAATTCAAGAATAAAGATCAAAACATGGATACAATCAAAGATAGTAACCATAATAGAATTCTTGGACAAAAAGAAAAAAAATTCATTTTTTTGGTGAATAGTGCCGTATTCGTGAATAGTGCCGTATACGTGAATAGTTCCGTATACGTGGATAGTAACCCCGACACAAAAAGTTCCAAATTTGATAAAAAAAAAAAAAAAAAAAGTTCAGATCAATACTTTGGCATAGTGATATTGAACAAATAATATCATATATGAAGAAAATAACATCCCTTACCTCAAAATAACCGTACTTCTGACTGAATTTCGGATATAGTGTAAGACCCCGAAATTTTTTTTAAATAAAAAGGAATTTCCTTTATTTATTATTTTGAAATAGTAAGGGTGGATTTGATTAATGTGGTTAGTTATGGATAAAATGCGCAAATATTTTAAATAAGCAAGTGGTGATATAATATTCATTATTGTCGGAGAATATTCGTTTGGTCGTGGAATATTCGTACTGTCGGGGAATATTAAATGACTGCCGCAGCAAGACCATGTGTGGGCCCCATAACGGAAAGCGATTGGAGGAAGAAAACGACAAGAATAAGTTGTTTATAAATAACGGCGTAGTTATTCTGGCTTTACATTTGTTGGAATACCCTATGGTTAAAACACAAGAATACTGCGTTATTGCACAATGAAGACACCTGCAGTATTGCACCAATTATTGATTCTTACGTGAAGAAGACACTACTTAATAATGGTTACAGAAATTACGCTCAAATTTTATTTTATTGATTCAATAATTGCTTTGCGTTGATATTTTATATTCATTGTTGTTTCAATAATTGTCATTACACAAGATTTTCATTATCGAAGCAATAATTCATATTATCTGAATAATATTATTAGATAACATTATTGGCAATGTCTAGAAAGTTCTGTCTAAGGAGAGGTTTGGTCACCTAATTGCGCGCCAGTAAGGAGAAATTCTTATTGGAAAGCCCCCTCTTTCCTGGGAACTGCCTGGTTGTCAATATTGTGATTCTGTAATATTATTTGTGAATAATTAATTATTGATTCATATGATGAGAAAAATATTAATTTTATGTGGATATAGATGGAGAAAATTTTTATAGTGACAATTGTTGAAAATTAATATTTTATTTTATTTTTTGATAAAATAATTCATTTAAATATATTATTTTAATAATATATTAACGATGATATTTTTACGATGAATGTGGGATATATGAGTATATGTGGAGGAGGAGTATTTTTGTTACCAAAAATGTTTAAAACATGTTAAACATGTCGGTGGACCCCATTTATTGAATTGTAATTTGATTATAGCACAGTAAAATCGCCGCTTGTGGATTTCGGCCAATTTCTGTTTGGAATTTGGAAAAACTTTCTTCTGCAAAGTTGTAGAGAATTGAATTTCCTATAAAAACTCGCGAGATTCGAATTTTCTGATAAAAGGGCTATTTATTATGAATTATTGAAGTTCCGAAGCTCCGAAATAATTGATTTTTGGAAGTTTAAATTATTTTAAATTAGAAAAACGTTTTTTTATTTTTTTCTAGAAGGTTGGCATGTGTGAATTGCTGAGATTAAGATTTCAAGGAATACGATAATATTTTTATATATATTAAATTTTACGCTTTGGTGTTCTAAGCAATTTCCTATAAATAGGTGCTTAGGTTAAATGAAAATCACACCTTAAATCAAGTTTTCTCTCAATATTATCGAGCGTATTCTTGTGAGTATTTCCATGGAAAGCCGGATCCGAGTAAGGCAGAAACGTGGGTCAAACAAATTACCAAGATATTTGATGTCTTGGGATGCACGGAGGAACAGAAGGTTCCATTCGCCACCTTTATGTTCCGTGGCGAGGCGCACTCATCAGTGAGAGTCTGTGAAACGTACTCCATCCAACAAGGCCAAGATGTCTTGGGAGACGTTTCAGAAACTATTTAATGACAAATACTTTCCTGAAAGTGTTCGTCATATGAAGGAAGTGGAGTTTATTAGACTGGAGCAGAACAACATGACGGTGTCTCAGTATGAGGCGAAGTTTGCGGAGTTGTCCAGGTTTGCACCTCATTTGGTGGAAAATGAGGAACGAATGACGCGTATGTTTCTGAGGGGTCTAAAACCCGATATTCGACAATATCTTATCTCTCATAAATTTTCTTTATATTCAGATGTTGTAAACATGGCTCAATTATTAGAGCGTGATAACGAGTATGTTCAACCGAGGGACCACAACCAGGGTCATATCGGTGACAGCAGTCATCAAAACGATGATAACCAGCGGGGAGGAAAGAATACGGACAAAGGCGGTAACCACTCGGTGTGTAATCGTGGCCATGATAATAGGAGAGGTGACTCAAGTGGACATTTCAAGAAGAAGGTTCAACAATAACCATGTGAAGACGTCGGCGCCCGGTAAAGAATCGGTTCCAAGGAGGAGAACGACCACCCCAGTATATGCTATAAATGCGGGAAAGAGGGACATATCAGTCCAAACTGTCCACAACAGTTCCAGGTATGCTATAATTGTGGAAAGGAAGGACATATAGCTCGAGAGTGTATGGTAGCGAAACCAAGTCCAGCGGGGATGGTGACTCAAAAGGATGTCCCAGAAAAGTCAAAGTCAACGGTTCCTAGAAGAGCGTTTGTCGTGACCGGTCAAAATGCGAGGAACCCGAACGAGTTTAGCATCGTTAGTTAATTATAAATTCTTGCGAAGTTTATACCTTACTAGATACTAGGTTCTACCCATTCTTTTATCTCTCTTGCTTACCAACGCTTGAATTTGACTACGGAGAAATTAGACTTTGACCTATCTGTGGAGACTCCGTTAGGATAAACTTTCATTATATCCGTTGTTTGGAAATCTTGCTTGATTCAGATTGGCACTATCACATTACCTGTTGATCTTATCTCTTTAAAGATACTTGCTTTTGATGTGATTTTAGGGATTGATTGGTTAACTACTCATCATGCCAAAATTGATTGCTTTCGTAAGGTTGTTAGTTTTTATATTCCTAAGCAACCTGTTATTCGAATTCAAGCAATCAAACCATTGTAGTCAAACATTTTTATATCAAGCCATGAAGTCATTCGTTTATTACGGATATCAAGTTTTCTTAGTCCATGTTATGGATTTGAATAAAGACACGTCAGATTTGAATAATATTCCTGTTGTTATTGATTTTTTCTGACGTATTTCCTGAGGAATTTCTTGGCCTACTCCCAGAGCGTGATATTGAATTTGTATCGACTTTAAATCCGGTACAAAACCCATTTCTAAAATCTCATATCAAATGGCTCCTATTGAATTTCAGGAGTTAAAAACCCAAGTACAAGAGTTAGTACCCGAGCCTTTATCTGGTGACTTCCTTTGTGGAATACACCGGCGCACTCTCGTAGGGGACGCCATATTCGTGCAGTAGTAAACTGATAGGTGTCATTATTGGGATATGAGTTACAGTTGAGAGCAACCTAAGTCAGTAATCGAAATATGTAGCTTTCTAGGCTTAGTTGGTTATTATCGGAGATTCGTTGAAGGATATTCTCAAATCGCTATTCCATTAACGCAGCTGACTCGTAGAGATACAAAATTCGAATGGAGCAAAGAATGTGGGAAGAGCTTCGAAGAACTCAAGAGGAGACTCATTTTAGCACATGTTCTGACCATGCCATCCTGGAAAAGCGAACGTGGTAGCTGACGTGTTGAGTAGAAGATCGTATACAAGTACGAGTACGATATTGTCAAAAACTAATTTCGTATAATTGACAAATAATAGAGATGGAGATGAAAACTCTAGGTACCCACGTGATGATATACGAGTATAATCGACTTTAATCGATAAAGTTAAAGTTGTTCAAGCTACACACCGGAGCTGATGAATTTGAAGAAGGAGGTGTAAGAAGTTGTTATTTCAAAAGCGAGAATCGGTGAGGTGAGGAAAACTCAAACCTTCGATTTATTAATCCATTTGAAATTCTCGATCGAATAGGAACTGTGGCCTATAGACTCGTTTTACCGCCAAGTATGACGCGTGTTCATAACGTTTTTCACGATCGATGTTATATAAATATGTGGATGACCCAACCACGTCATTGAGATAGAACCGGACAAGATAGTCAAGACTTAACGTGCGAGGAGGTACTATCAAGATCTTGGATGGAAAGAACATGTCCTATGTCAGAGGTTATACCACAAGTTAAAGTTTTGTGGAGAAACCATGCTATTGAGGAAATAACTCGGGAGTTGGAAATGAAAATGAAAGCGAGGTATTTTCATCTTTTCAAACACTGTATGCGTCGTCCAATTTCGAGGACGAAATTTCATAAGGAGGGAGGTTGTAAGACCTCAAATTTTTTTAAATAAAAGGAATTTCCTTTATTTATTTTTGAAATAGTAAGGGTGGATTTGATTAATGTGGTTAGTTATGGGTAAAATGCGCAAATATTTTAAATAAGCAAGTGGTGATATAATATTCATTATTATTTGGAGAATATTCGTTTGGTCGTGGAATATTCGCATCTGTCTGGGAATATTCGTGCGACACGCAAGCAGCACCATGTGGGCCCCCATAACGAAAAAGCGATTGGAGGAAGAAAACGACAAGAATAAGTTGTTTATAAATAACGGCAGTAGTTATTACTGGTTTACCTTTGTTGGAATACCCGGTGGTTAAAACACGAATACGCTGCGTATTGCACAAGAAGATACTTGCAGTATTGCACCAATTATTGATTCTTACGTAAAAGACACTACTTAATAAT
This sequence comes from Panax ginseng, assembly GCA_020205605.1. Classification (NCBI taxonomy): domain Eukaryota; kingdom Viridiplantae; phylum Streptophyta; class Magnoliopsida; order Apiales; family Araliaceae; genus Panax; species Panax ginseng. The sequence goes on along the minus strand of CM035145.1, from coordinate 65,967,529 downwards.
GGTTACAATAATTACTTTTCAAAGATTTTATTTTATTGATTCAATAATTGTCTTGCGTTGATATTTTATATTCAGTTGTTTCAATAATTGTCATTACACGATTATTTTTCATTATCGAAGCAATAATTCATATTATCTCGAATAATATTATTAGATAACATTATTGGCAATGTCTAGAAAGTTCTGCTCTAAGGAGAGGTTTGGTCACCTAATTGCGCTTGCCAAAGAAGGAGAAATTCTTATTGAAAGCCCTCTTTTCCTGGACTCGCTGGTTGTCAATATTGTGATTCTGTAATATTATTTGTGAATAATTAATTATTGATTCATATGATGAGGAAAATATTGATTTTATGTGGATATAGATGGAGAAAATTTTTATAGTGACAATTGTTGAAAATTAATATTTTATTTTATTTTTTTTGATAAAATAATTCATTTAAATATATTATTTTAATAATATATTAACGATGATATTTTTACGATGAATGTGGGATATATGAGTATATGTGGAGGAGGAGTATTTTTGTTACCAAAATGTTTAAAACATGTTAAACATGTCGGTGGACCCCATTTATTGAACTGAAATTTGATTATAGCCTTTTGTAAAATCGCCTGCTTGTGGATTTCGCCAATTTCTGTTTGGAATTTGGAAAATCTTTCTTCTGTAAAGTTGTAGAGAATTGAATTTCCTATAAAAACTCGCGAGATTCGAATTTTCTGATAAAAGGGCTATTTATTATGAATTATTGAAGTTTCGAAGCTCCGAAATAATTGATTTTTGGAAGTTTAAATTATTTTAAATTAGAAAAACGTTTTTTTTATTTTTTTCTAGAAGGTTGGCATGTGTGAATTTCTGAGATTATGATTTCAAGGAATACGTATAATATTTTTATATATATTAAATTTTCTGCTTTGGTGTTCTAAGCAATTTCCTATAAATAGGTGCTTAGGTTAGAACTGAAAATCACACCAGAAACTGAAGTTTTCTCTCTCAATATTATCGAGCGTATTCTTGTGAGTATTTTGAGTATACTTTGAGTATTGCTATACGGTGAAAGTTCAAGTCATAGCCTATATCCGGTTTTCACTAAAATCTTGTCTTTCGAGGTAAGGATGTTATTTTCTTCTCAAATGATATTATTTCTTCAATATCATTATCTTTGAAATATTAGTTGGAACTTTTATCAAATTCGAACTTTTTTCATGTCGGGGTTACTATTCACGAAGTTACTATTCATGAGTTACTATTCACGAGTTACTATTCATGAGTTACTATTCACGATTACTTATTCACGAGTACTATTCACGAAGCGTGAAGATGTTTTTTGTGAAATTTCTATCTTTTGGTGTCTGAGTTACTATTCACGATATCGGCACTATTCACGATATCTGATACTATTCACGAATACGGCATTATTCATCTGAAAATAAAAATTTTCCTTTTAAGTCTAAAATATCTATTCGGATACTAGCTTTGATTGTATCCATGTTTTGATCATTCTTGAATTTTACGCCACTATGATTATTTTTGAGGTATTTTTGGGCGTGGATAAAACAAAGTACTGAATCCTTAATCCTTAATCCTTAATCCTTATCATTTTGATTCAATTGGATTCGTTTTTTTAAAAAATATTTTTTCATCATCCTCGGTCTTAAATGATGATATTATTGAATATCTTTGGCCCATAGTGCAAAGATGAATGATTTATGATGAATATCTTTGGCCAAGAAGTGCAAAGATGAATGATTTCGATGAATATCTTTGGCCGTAGTAGTGCAAAGATGAACAGTGTTTAGATGAACATGACCAATTGGTGAATGTCCTTGGCACAGTAGTGCAAGGATGAATATTTGATCCCGGATATATATTGATTGATGTTACGGGGATAAAATAGACGATGAACTTTAAAATTCATACATAGAAGATAGTAGTTTGCATTCTCTACTTAACTCTTCTAATGAATTATTATTTCATTGCGAATATTGATTTAAAACTTGTTGTCTATTGTATTCTATTATATTTTTCCTGTTGAAGACTAACGATAATTTTGTTGAATATTATCTTAGTCATAATATTCTTTCTTGGGCTAGTCGAGCTCACCCTTTTTCTTTTTGTTCCATTTTTTCTTCTCGGGAGGCGAGAATATAAGCGAGTGCTGCCTGGGGTATGGAATGAAAGTTCTAGGGAGAGTTGTTTAGTAGTCCTCACCATATTTGTAAAATAATGTATAAATAATTGTGATGAGAATTTATTTGGGTATGTATATTGTCTAGAAGACAATAATTGTTTTAAAACTCACAGTATATATATGTTGTCGTATTTTGCATGAAAAATGTAATAATAAAGTTGTAGTTATTTCTGTACCATGTATTTGGCGACTTAGAATGGGTTGGATGGAATGGACCTATTTTGGGGGCGTCACATATAGTGCTGACAGAAACTTGTACTGAAAAATATAAACTCACAAAGTATCTAAATACTCACAAAATACGCTCGATAATATAGAGAGAGAAAGAGAGAAAGCTTATGTTTCTGGTGTGATTTTCAATTATAACTTAGCCCTCTATTTATAGGAAAGTGTTAGCACGCTGAAGCAGACTTGACCTGCAACTTGATGGCTTTACCTGCTACTATTGCCACCCACCACATTTGAAATAAAATTCAGCACATTTCTTCACCAACCACAAGTGGGGCCCACTCAATTCTAGAATTTTCCATCAAAATCATTTATAAACCTAATTTCCGAATCAATCACCTCTTAAAATTCATAACAAATCATACGTTCATTTTTAACGGTTCAAAATTTGTGGAAATATACTCAACTTATATATGTATAACATATCCAAAAATCACAACGATCCAACGGTCGGATTAAAAATTATAACTCATGCAATATATCTTAAAAACACTGGTTTAATTTTTAATACCTCCATTCCGATAAAAATACTGATAAAACACCTCAACATTAACTCCTTCATTTTTAACCACAATATATCCAACATTGATATCCACATAAAATAAATATTTCCTTATCATATGAATCAATAATTAATTATTCACAAATAATATTACAGAATCACATTTATGATGATCAAAGGTAGTTCCGGAAAGAGGGGCTTTCCAATAAGAATTTCTCTTTCTTCAAGCGCAATTAATTAGGTGACCAAACCTCTCCTTGATAGAACTTTCTAGACATTGCCAATAATGCTATCTAATAATATTATTCAAATAATATGAATTATTGATCTGATAATGGGAAATACTGTGCAGTGACAATTATTGAAACAACAATAATATAAAATATCAACTCAACAATCATTGAATCAATAAAATAAAATATTGAACAGTAACTACTGTAATAATTATTGAGTAGTGCCTTCTTACGTAAGGATCAATAATTCATCAATACCGCATGCATCCACGCCAGACATTCGTATTTTAACCACCGGGTATTCCAACAAAGTGTTAATTGTGAGTAACAACTACTGGCGTTATTTATAAAAACTCAAACTTGTCGTTTTCTTCATCCGACAGTTATTCTGTTATGGGGCCCACAAATAACTGCGCCATCGTACGAATATTTCCCGACAACAAGAATATTCCACGACCAAACGAATATTCCCCGACAACAATGATTATTTTATAACCACTTGCATATTTTGCAAAATTTGCAAATTTCACTCACAACCAGAGAATTATATCAAAATAATACCTTATTATTCAAAATAATAATTAGAGGAAATTCGATTTTATTTATAATAAGTTGGGGTCTTACAACCTCCCCTCCTTATGAAATTTCGTCCTCGAAATTGACATACGTACCAGGTGTTTCGAAAAGGTGAGGATACCTCGCTTTCATTTCTGATTCCAACTCCCAGGTCATTTCTTCAATAGCATGGTTTCTCCACAAAACCTTAACTTGTGGTATAACCTTGGTGCGTAGGACATACTCTTTCCTATCCAAGATCTTAACAGGTACTTCTTCGTACGTTAAATCTTCGACTATCTCGTCTGGTTCTAATGCAATAATATGGTTCGGGTCTTTCACATATTTACGTAGTATGGATATGTGAAAAATATTATGAACACGAGACATACTTGGAGGTAATGCGAGTCTATAGGCCACATTTCCTATTCGGTCAAGAATCTCAAATGGACCAACAAATCGTGGATTGAGCTTTCCTCTCTTTCCAAATCTTGTGACTCCCTTCCATGGAGCAACACGTAACAATACATGATCTCCAATATTAAACTCCACGTCCTTTCTATGAAGATCAGCATAACTCTTTTGTCGATCTTATGAGGTTTGAATACGTTGTCGAATCATTTGGATCTTTTCTGTAGTCATGCGTACTAATTCTGGTCCCAACAACGCGTTGTTTCTCCCACCTCGTCCCCAACATCTTTGGAGAACGACACTTTCGTCCATACAACGCCTCAAATGGAGCCATGCATATACTTGCTTGATAACTGTTGTTGTAGGAGAATTCCACCAGTGGCAAGTACTTATCCCAACTTTCTTTAAAATCTAGGACACAAAGTCTTAATAGATCTTCAAGGGTTTGAATAGTCCTCTCTGATTGTCCATCCGTTTGAGGATGGTATGCCGAACTAAATCGTAAATCCGTGCCTATAGCTTTCTGCAAGCTAACCCAAAATCGTGAAGTGAATCTTGGGTCATGATCCGAAACTATGGATACTGGCATGCCATGCAATCTCACAATCTCATTCACGTACATGTGAGAAATACGTTCAAGGGAATAAGTCTCACGTATCAATAAGAAATGGGCAGACTTGGTTAATCTATCAACAAAAACCCAAATCACATATGCCTTGAGAAACTTTGGGAAGACCTGTAACGAAATCCATAGTAATGTATTCCCACTTCCATTTCAGAATCTCAAGTGGTTGTAATGGACCCTTTGGCACTTGATGCTCCGCCTTTACACGTTGACAAATTAAACACCTCGAGATAAACTCCGCGATCTCTCTCTTCATATTGTTCCACCAAAATGTATGTCGAATATCATGATACATTTTGGTACTCCCAGGATGGATTGCAAACGGGGTGTTGTGTGCCTCCATCATGATTCTATGCTTCAAGTCAGAATCGTTAGGAACACAAAGTCTGGAGTTGAATCTAAGTATTCCTTCTTCATCGATTCTCACTTCTGGAATAGCTCCTTCTTGCACTTTCTTCTTCATACGTATCAGCTCTAGGTCCGTAGCTTGAGCAGCTTTAACTTTATCGATTAAAGTCGGTTCTGCTCGTATATTCGCCATCATCATGTGGGTCCCTGGAGTTTTTAATTCTACCTCCATCCTTTGCAAGTCATACGAATGGGCCTTTTTGCATTGACAATATCGCTTTTCGTACTCGCATATGATCTTCTACTCGTCGTCGACACTACGTTCGCTTTTCCGAAGATGATATTGAATAGTGTGATCGTAATCTTTCAATAGTTCAAGCCAACGTCGTTCTTAGCATGTGTTGAGTTCTTTTGGGTGAAGAAATATTTGAGGCTTTTATGGTCCGTATAAATCTCCACTTTCTCCCCATACAAGTAGTGTCTCCAAATTTTCAACGCGAATCATTGCCGCTAACTCTAGATCATGAGTAGGATAATTCCTCTCATATTCTTTGAGTTATTCGTGAGGCATAGGCTATGACTTTCCTATGTTGCATGAGCAACGCATCCTAACCCTTTGCCCAAGCATCATTGTATAACAAATCCATCCGTACGGATGTTATTGCGAGCAGTGCGAAATGAGTCTCCTCTTGAGCTCTTGAAAACTCTTCTCGCATTCCTCGCTCCATACGAATTTTGTATCTTTCCGAGTCAGCTGAGTTAACGGAGTAGCGATTTGAGAAAACCCTTCCACGAATCTCCGATAATAACCAATTAAGCCCGTAAAGCTACGCACTTTGGCCACCGACTTTGGTTGCTCCCAACTTTGTCTTGCTTCAATCTTCACAATCAACAGATACTCCATGTTTTGACACCACGTGCCCAAGGAATGCTACTTCCTCAAGCCGAACTCACATTTCTTCTACCATATAAAGCTTGTTTTCACGAAGCCTTTCAAGTATCGACTTCAAATGGTGCTCATGATCTTCACGGCTTTTGGAATAGATGAGGATGTATTCAATAAAGACAACAACAAACTAATCCAAATATTCCTTGAATACACGGTTCTCATATCTATGAAAGCAGCAGGAGCATTAGTCAATCCAAAAGACATGACTAAGAATTTATAATGCCCGTCTTAGAGTTACGAAGGCGCCTTTGGAATATCCTCGCTTTTAATCTTGATTGATGATATCCGGAATCTAAGATCGATCTTTGAAAAGAATTGTGCTCCTTGCAATCGGTCGAATGGTCATCAATGCGAGGTAGCGGATACCTATTCTTGATGGTGACATGGTTCAATTCTCAGTAGTCAATGCAAAAGTCGCATACTCCCGTCTTTCTTCTTTACGAATAAAACAGGAGCACCCCAAGGAGATGTACTAGGACGAATGAAACCGATGTCTAATAACTCCTGTAGTTTGACTTTTAACTCCTGAAGTTTAATAGGAGTCATTCGATATGGGGTTTTAGAAATGGGTTTTGTACCCGGTTCGAGGTCAATAAAGAATTCAACATCACGTTCTGGGGGTAGACTGGAAAGTTCTTCAGGAAATACATCAGGAAATTCTCTAACAACAGAAATATTATTCAAATCTGACTTGTCTTTGTTTAAATCCATAACATGGGCTAAGAAAGCTTGACATCCATTTTTCAATAAACGAATAGCTTTATGGCTTGATATGATAGTGACTGATTTTAGTGGCTAAGTTGTTTGAATTCGTATGACAGGTTGGTTAGGAATATGAAAACTAACAACCTTACGAAAACAATCAATTTTGACATGATGAGTGGTTAACCAATCAATTCCTAAAATCACATCAAAAGCAAGTATCTTTAAAGAGATAAGATCAACAGGTAATGTGATAGTGCCAACTTGGATTAAGCAAGATTTATAAACAGTGGATGTAACGAAAGTTTCACCCAACGGAGTCTCCACTGATAAATCAAAGTCTTATTTCTCCTGAGTCAAGTTTAAGCGTTGAGCACAAGCGGGAGAGAGATAAAGAATGGATAGAACCTAGATCTAGTAAGGTATAAACTTCGCAAGAGTTCAAGATTAGCTTACCCAGTAATCACCTCGTTCGGGTTCCTCGCGTTTTGGCGGTCATGACAAACGCTTCTTCCAAGAACCGTGATTCGACTTATCCGAGACAACCCTTGAGTCACCATCCCGTTGAACTTGGTTTTGCTGAAACAATCCCAGAAGCTATGTGGCCTTCCTTTCCACAAGTTGTAACATATCTTGGATTGTTGTGGGATGATTAATTTGATATGTCCCTCTTTCCGCATTTATAACATCTAACCGGCGGTCGTTCTCCTCCCCTAGAATTTGTTGTTGGTCTGCTTCTTCTGTTCTTTGATGTCTTCCGTCATTGTTGAATCTCATCTTTCTAAAATTTCCACTTGACTCACCTCTCCTATTATCATAGCCACGATGACCACCCGAGTGGTTACCGCTTTTGTTCGTATTTTTCCTCTCGTTGGTTATCATCGCTCGATGATCATTATCACCGGTATGACCACAGGTTGTGGTCCCTCGGTTGCACATACATACTCATTATCTCTCTAATAATTAAGCCCTGCTTATAACATCCGAATATAAAGAAAATTTATGAGATATAAGATATTGCCAATCTCGGGCTTTAGACCTCTCGAAACATCCTCGTCATTCGTTCCTCATTTTTGACCAAATGAGGTGCAAACTGGATAACTCGCAAACTTAAGCCTCGTCTTTGGGACACCGTCATGTTATTTTTTGTTCGGTCGATAAACTCTACCTCCTTCATATGACGAATACTTTCGGAAAGTACTTGTCATTGAATAGTTTCTAAAACGTTTCCCAAGACATGTTGAGTGCGGCGGTGAGAGTGCGCTTCACGCACTCCCACCAAGTGAGTCCGCCTCACCGCAAACATAAAGGTGGCGAATGGAACCTTCATTCCTCCGTGCATCCCAAGACATCGAATATCTTGGTAATTTGCTTGACCCAAGTTTCCGCCTTGATCGGATCCGGCTTTCCAATAAATTCGTGGTCCCAACTCCTTGAATCGCTTGGTGTGTGACAGCATCGCACATTGGTATCACTTCCACCAGATTTTTGTACACGAGTCTCCTCGTCGATTTTGCATGAACTGCAAAAAGCTCCTAAACATTCCATCATTCATCGTTTGCTCGGTAGTGTTGTTTACAGGAGAGGATTATTGCCTTCACGTTGCGTTCGCTCTCCTCGTTTTGTAACTAAAGGTTGTTCCACGGTCTCATACACTCCATTGTTAACGTTCTCGTGACCATTCTTAAATACTGCCATACAACAAGGGTTAATTAAACAAATTAACATATCACATAATATCCCTATATTATGACCCACCAACAAATAAGCTTAGATAGGACACACTAGCGAAGGATTAACTCATCTCTCCCTCCTAGTTCTATTCCCCGATCTCCGCCAGAGACCATATCCTAAGCTTTGATACCAATCGTGACGCCCCCAAAATAGGTATACAACACCCATTCGAAATCGCCAAATACATGGTACAAAAAGCAAACTACAACTTCAATAATATAATTATCGTGCAAAATACGACAACACATACTGTGGGTTTAAATACAAATATTGTCTTCTAGACAATATCCACCCACAAATAAGTCCTCATTATAATTATTCAAACACTATTTTACAAAAATAGTGGGGACTGCTAAAACATCTTTCTAGAACCATCACTCCATACCCATTAGATCCTACTATATTCTCACCTCCTGAGAAGAAAAATGGAACAAAAAGGAAAAGGGTGAGCTCAACTAGCCCAAGAAAGAATATTATGACTAAGATAATATACAACAAATTATCATTAGTCTTCAATAGGAAAAATCGATAAAATATAATAGACAACAAGTTTTAGATCAACAACCTGCAAAGGGGAAACAATGACCATTAGAAGTGTCAAGTAGAGAAGGAATTCCACTATCTTCTAAGATTTAAAAGTCCATCATCAATATTTTATCCCTGTAACATCAATCAATATACATCTTGAATCAAATATTCATCTTTGCACTCTGAAGCCAAAGATATTTATTTGTATCACCGATTAGTCATGTTCATCTCAACACTGCTTCATCTTTTTACTACTGGGCAAAAGATATTCACCGATTAATCATTTATCTTTGCACTACTGTGCCAAAGATATTTAGTAATATCATCATTTAGGACCGAGGATGATGAAAAATATTTTAAAGAAAACAAATCCAGTGAGACAGAAGGGCAAATAGTAGGGATTTGTATAACAGTTTATCCAAGATCAATAATACTCCATAATAACCAATTTTGAAGCAAAATTCAAGAATAAAGATCAAAACATGGATACAATCAAAGATAGTAACCATAATAGACTTCTTGGACAAAAGAAGAAAATTTCATTTTTGGTGAATAGTGTCGTGATTCGTGAATAATAGTCAGATATCGTGAATAATGTCGTATACGTGGATAAGAACTCCCAACACAAAAAAAGTTCCAAATTTGATAAAAAAAAAAAAAAAAAGTTCAGATCAATACTTTGGCATAATGATATTGAAGAAATAATATCATATATGAAGAAAATAACATCCCTTACCTCAAAATAACTTAGTACTTACATTGAATTTGGGATATAGTCTTGATGAAACTTGTCTTTGAAAAATATAAACTCACAAAGTATCTAAATACTCACAAAACCTGCTACTATTGCCACCCACCACATTTAAAATAAAATTCAGCACATTTCTTCACCAACCATAAGTGGGGCCCACTCAATTCTAGAATTTTTCACCAAAATCATTTATAAACCTAATTTCCGAATCAGTCACCTCTTAAAATTCAGAACAAATCATACGTTAATTTTTAACGGTTCAAAATTTGTGGACATATACTCAACTTATATATGTATAACATATCCGAAAATCACAACGATCCAACGGTCGGATTAAAAATTATAACTCACATTTAATATATCTCAAAAACACAGGGTTTAATTTTAATACCTCCATTCCGAACAAAAATACTTGATAAAACACCTCAACATTAACTCCTTCATTTTTAACCACAATAAATATATCCAACATTTATATCCACATAAAATAAATATTTCCTTATCATATGAATCAATAATTAATTATTCACAAATAATATTATAGAATCACATTTATGACAACCAGGCCGTTCCCAGGAAAGAGGGGGCTTTCCAATAAGAATTTCTCCTTATTGGCGTGCAATTAGGTGACCAAACCTCTCCTTGACAGAACTTTCTAGACATTACCAATAATGTTATCTAATAATATTATTCAAATATTATGAATTATTGATCTGATAATGGGAAATACTGTGCAGTGACAATTATTGAAACAACAATAATATAAAATATCAACGCAGCAATTATTGAATCAATAAAATAAAATATTGAACAATAACTACTGTAATAATTATTGAGTAGTGCCTTCTTACGTAAGGATCAATAATTCATCAATATTGTGCATCCACGCATATTCTTCGTATTTTAACCATCGAATTATTCCAACAATGTTAACTTGGTAACAACTTCGCCATTATTTATAAAAACTCAAACTTGTCGCTTTTCTTCATCCGATGCTTATTACATTATGGGGCCCACAAATGATCTGCGTCATCGCATTTAATATTCCCCGACAACAAGAATATTCCACGACCAAACGAATATTCCCCGACAACAATGATTATTTTATAACCACTTGCATATTTTGTAAAATTTGCACATTTCACTCATAACCAGAGAATTATATCAAATTAATACCTTATTATTCACAATAATAATTAGAGAAAATTCGATTTTATTTATAATAAGTTGGGGTCTTACAAATATTTTCATCGGGGTACTATTCACGGGTTACTATTCACCTAGTTACTATTCACTAAAATTTTATTCACTCGGGTATTCGGGGCACTTTTCATGTCGGGGTACTATTCATGAGTTACTATTCACGGGTTACTATTCACTCAATTACTATTCATTAAAATATTATTCACTCGGGTATTCGGGGCACTTTTCATGTCGGGGTACTATTCACAGGGTACTATTCCCGAAGTACTATTCACGGGGTACTATTCATCGCAAAATTTATTTCTTTTCTGTCCAAATTATTTTTGATACATGGATATTATTCTTGATATTTACTCCACAAAGCAGTATCATGTTGACAATTTGGACATTATTGAATTATGGATAAATTAAATTATAAATCTTTAAAATTTATCATGTGCTTTATTTTAATTGAAATCTTATATCATTGTCATCATCCTCATGCTTATATTATGATGAAAGTCATCTTTAGCTTACGTGCATAGATGGACTGTTGATTTATATGATTATAATCAGGGATCATTCGATATAATCATGACCCTTAATGTTACAAATGATGTGGTAAAAATCTTCATTGGCCTATAGTGCATTGATGGACAGTTGTTGGTATGATTATGACCAAGGATTATTCGGTATAATCATGACCATTGATGATCACATGAATATCCTTTGCCCGTAGTGCAGGGATGATTCGATGATGTGGTTTATTTATTAAGTTGAGTCTCAGCGATAAAGTTGATGAAAGCCTTTTTAAATCGTAGAAGATAGTAGATAGCATGCTCTACTTGACTCTTCTAATGGATTGTTTGTTCCGATGCAGTTAAACTTGTTGTCTATTATATTCTATCTGTTTAACATTGTTGAAGGCTAAGGATAACTTATTCTGCATTATCTTAGTCATAATATTTCTTACTGGGCTAGTTGAGCTCACCCTTTTGCTTTCATTATTCTCTTTAGGAAATGAGAACATAGTCGGGACTAGTCGGGGAACGGAGTGATGGTCCGAGATGGCTGTTTTAGTAATCCTCACTATTTAGTGTGATAATAAATGGCAAAAAGCACCTTTACCTGCATGTGGTTATCGACTTGTAAGCAATTGGCCACTGAACTTTAAAAATATGCAATTGGACCACTGTGCTTTCTAAAATTGAAAATTTAGGCCATTCCGTCCAATTTCTTGGACGTAAGTCAAATAATTACACACGGGCATTGAAAAAAAATCAAAATATTATTATTTTCTTATGTGGCAATACAAAAAAAAAATCAAAAATAAAATCATTGATTATGTGACAAAAAATGATTAAAATAATAATAAAATTAAAATAAATAATAATTAATTCATTTTAAAATAATTCATTTTAAAATAAAATAATTGATTTTAAAATAAAATAATTAAAATAATAAAATTAAAATAAATATTTGGAATTAATGATTAATATTTAATCATTAACTTCTAAAATGATTATTTTATTTTATTTTAAAATTAATTATTAACCATTAGGTTAAAAAAATCAAGAACTTGTAAATAAATCATTTTTGCCACATAAAAAAAATTTTGTTTTTGTTTTAAAAAATTACTTTTAAAAACAAAATAGAATTTCTTTTTAACTTGTAAAATAAAATTTTGTTTTTAAAAATTACATTTTAAAAAAAATTATGTTTTAAAAACAAAAATGTAATTTTTTTAACTTGTAAAATAAAATTACTTTTTTAAAATTTTGTTTTTAAAAATAAATCTATTTTAAAAACAAAAAGCGTAATTTTTTTTAATGTGGCAAAAATGATTTTTTATAAGTTAATGATTTTTTAACCTAATGATTAATAATTAATTTTAAAATAAAAATAAAATAATCATTTTACAAATTAATGATTAATTATTAATCATTCATTCCAAATATTTATTTTACTTTTATTATTTTAATTATTTTATTTTAAAATTAATTTTTTTATTTTTATTTTTAAAATTAATTATTTTATTTTAAAATGAATTATTTTAAAATGAATTAATCATTATTTATTTTAAATTTATTATTATTTTAATCATTTTTTGTCATGTAATCAATGATTTTATTTTTGATTTTTTTGTATTGCCACATAAGAAAATAATAATATTTTGATTTTTTTTTCAATGCCACGTGTGTAATTATTTGACTTCCGTCTAAGAAATTGGACGAAATGACCTGAATTTTCAGTTTTAGAAAGCACAGTGGTCCAATTGCATATTTTTAAAGTTCAGTGGCCAATTGCTTACAAGTTGATGACCACAGGCGGGTAAAGGTGTTTTTTGCCGATAATAAATGTAATGAGGATTGAATTTGAATTTGGATACTGTCTATGTGACAATATTCGTGTAAAAACTCTCAGCTCTTGTTGTATAATTAAGTTTGTATTTGTATTCTGTACCATGTATTTGGCGACCTAAAATGAGTGATGTATACCTATTTTGGGGGCGTCACACTTATAGCTACAGTTTCGTCGCTATAAGGCCCTTTAACGACAGTTTAATTAGAAAATTAATTATTTTAATTAATAAATAGATAAAAATAGTTTTTAATTGTTAAAAATACAAAATAAATTCCTAAAAATTATTTTTAAAGTCTGAAAATTAGTTTTAATTATTCTCGACTATATTTCATAAATATTTGATATTTTTGGAATAATAATGGTATTTAATTTATTTAATTATAATATTTGATAAATTATTTAAAAATGATTTTAATACTTGAAAAATCATGAAAAATAATATTATGGTATAAGAAAATATTTTAAGTTATTTTAATAACTTTTGATATTTTGTGATGGAATTAATTAATAAATTAATATTAATGATAATTAATTTATTTAATAACTATATTAAAAAAATTATGGAAAAATAGAATTAATGATTTAAAATCATATAAAAATTATTTAAGTGTTATAAAAATATTTTAAGTTATAAAATATAACTTTTGATATTTTGTCATGAAAATATTAATATTTATTATTAATGGCAATTACTTAGGATAATGAATTTAATCGCTTAAAAATCATATAAATATGATTTTAAGGTATTAAAAATACTTTGATATATGATAAATATATTATAATATTATGTTATGATTTTCATTAATATTTGATATTAAATAAATATTAATGATAAAGGAATCAAGTGATATTTAATACATTTAAATATTTATATTAATGATTGAAGAATCATTTTAAATGATAATAATTATTTGAAAATTATTACGAGCATACAAGAAATATGTTGACTGATAATAAATTATCTACGATAATTGTTAAGTGTTTAGGTAGAGTTTAATTGAACTTAAACTCGTTAATTATCCGACTAGGCCGTCGGGATGTCAAAATGGTGTCGGTTTCAACTCAAACTACAATAGTTTGACTTGATGCTAGGTTTTATGTGATGTATAGACTGATAGGATTATGTGGTAATGTGTTTAGGTTATTTTATATTGTGATGATATTATTCTAAAGTATAGATCGATATTATTACTATTAGGTCTTCAGACAAAGCTTATTAAATTGTGTAACGGTAATCAACGGTTCAGACAAGTTTTTCTTAACTCGACCTCGAGTTGTATTATTCAATTATACTTGTGGTTAATCATTTCTGATTGTCATGTCTAAGAATTATTAAATCGCACTCTATGCATGCTGCATGTATTCATCGTATGAAAAGGGCCGATCACCTTCATTACCATTGATTACTATATATATATATATATATATATATATATATATATATATATATATATATATATATATATATATATATATATATATATATATATATTCATGTTAAATGTTAGCTTCACTATGTAAAATTTGTTCATGCTAGTTCGCAATTATAATGTAGAACTTTAGCTAGCTTATTATTCAAATCTTTCTATCATGATATATCTTTAATTTATTGAACTTAAACTTGTTGGGCAAACTTACTGCTCACCCTTTCTATATCATGATTAACATTGCAGATTAAGACGAATTTGTCGGATACAGGAAAGGCAAAGCCAAGTTCAACTTGGGATAATATGTGCAGCTAGAAATGTAATAGTATAGTATGATAATAATGTTGTATGTTAGACATGTTATGAATTGTGTATAAGTTAAGGTTATAGTGTGTAAAGTTTATTGTATAAACAATTTATGTTTATATCTTCCGCAATAGGTATAGAATGATTGTACCAGATCCGTGGTAATTTGAAACCCGAATTTGGGGCTCTCACAAGGAGATCGCAAAATCATGTGGAATGGGAAGAACTAACTGCGATGTGGATATACTGTCGTCGTTTTGGTTCACATTATAAGTATCAGTTTTTTGATACTTGAATGTTTCCAAGCGCCTCTATTATGTTCTTTGTGCAAACCATGTTTTTTGATACTGAAGACATAAATGATTATCGACAAGGGATGGTAATATACTCAAATGGTTGTTAATACTTGTATGCACATGATTTTCTTAACATGGACTCCAATTTTGTCCCAACAATCATTTTTAGAGACTAAGTGTTGTAATTGGAAGGAAAAGAAAAGGAGAAAGACTGATTCCGAGGATTCATTTTAATATTATCTTGATTTAATGTTTTAAAATCTTAATATCTTATCAATACTATTTCTTTTTCCTTTTATCAAGATAGTGTTGTAATGGTAAGGAGTTATTGTGATGGTCGAACTCCTGAGACGCGTTTCACTATTTTGCAGATGTTAGCGATAGTAATACTTGCTGATTTTATACCTGGATCTCAAATTTCCATCCTGGAAGAAGCATTCAACTGAAACTTACTGGGACATTTCTTGCGGTGAGAAATATTTTTTGAAATCATTTACACGGCGATACCTTTCTTTCTTCCTCAAGCTCAAGCTACTAAATACTTTCACATGTAAGTCATGCATGCAAATTTGATGACGGGGTTCGTGAACTTGTCTATAGACACCTTGTTTGTTTCCGCATTCCCTTCACTAATTATATTGAGTATCTATGCATTTATATTATCTACTAGTCTGATGTTTTTGCCTGGTTTTTAATTTATCCTGAATCATGAATTTTCGTGTTTAGTGGTCTGGCTTAAAGATTGAGGTTGCTACTTTTTGTATAACTGAAAAGTCTTAACCCTTCCCACTTATTGTATAAAGAGAGAAAGAAAGATGAGAGGAAGTAAATAAATTTTCATGATTTTTTAGAAGGTTCTAGTTGGGGTTTCTGTCAAGTCAAAACCTGCAATAGAACTAGGAGTTTAAAACTTATACTAGAGCACATTGTGACCGCTAAAATACAATCCTACGTATTATGTCATACATCTAGAGGCTTACTTAGTGGGTATCTCTTTGATGTTTAATTGCCTAATTCTTCTTTATTTTTATTTGAAACTCAGCCTTGAAATATTTTTCTCCCTTGTGTTCAGGTATTTATGACATGTGACCAGCCTTATCTTGTGGATCATTCTGTGCAAAGCTTTCTCACAACTGGTCTTCCCGAGGCTGACAATTTGGATGTCGGAATAAAGTTTTTTTCACACACCATTCATCAAGACAAGAAAATTACCTGCCCTGAATCTATAGAAACTGGATATCTAAGTCAGCCTGGAAGTGAATTAGTTCCTGCTTCTGCAAATGTCGAAGTTCAGATACCTAACAAAGTGCAAGAAAATCTATTTGTTGATGTCATTGCGCAAGTTTCGGAATTCAAGTGCTAATTGCTTGTTTACTCAGTTACATTGTTTGTAGATTATATAATTGTTTTAGATTGATGTGAGCTTATAGATTTTGTAGGGGTTGAAAAATTGGTGCAACTCATGTTCGTGTTATGAACACCAATATTATCCATGTCAATATTATCATGAGAAGAATTTGAAGAACTTGAATTAAACATATCTTCAGCCATAATTGAAAACTTATCAGGACGATTTTGACCTGCGAAGACTTGCTTGATTAATTGTGCAGTTTTCTTCCTTAATATTTTTTTTGGAGGATATGTAAAAGAAATTATAAGGAATAAATATGATAATAATATAAGGTTTGTATTTTTTTACTATTGAAATTTCGTGTGAGTTTTGTTATTTTAGTCTGAAGGCTATCTCTTATTTTGTTTCCTTCTTTGATTTGGATTTGATTCCTTCTGTGATTTGGACTTTGATTGGATATTGAATTGCATGGCTAATTGACCGTTTCTGTAATTTTATTTCGAAATCATATTGGATTGTTCCTTGGATTTGATTGCATATTCTGTGATTCCTTGTTTGATTGCATGGTGCGTTGACTGTTGGATTATATTCCATGACTTTTGGCTGGCTTATATTGGATTATATTCCATGATTGTCAGCTCCCAATTGGTTGGCTTATACATCCGCTTGACTTATACATCCGTTGAAAATTTGGTTTGGCTTATATACATCTTTGGGGGTTAGTTTGGGGATTGAATTTCTCTTTTTAGCATCCGCTAGACAATCTAGCGGACGAGCCTTATAATTTCAAATTTCGCTAGACGAATCGATTTGACGCGATTAATTCGCTTTTTAAATCTGTACCCTTGATTATTGGAATGAATGGTTATGATGCTATTTGCCCAATTTTCATCCATAGAAAATATTTACTATGGATCATTTCCCTATATATATATATATATATATAAGAGAGAGAGGAAATTTCAAGAGCAGAAGTTTTAAAGAACAGACCTCCTTAAAGAGCAGAACTATTTAAAAAAAACACGCGACTTGCTAGATTCTGATTAAAAAGAGCTTTGGCCTCCTCAAGTTCTACAATTGCTAGATTCTTGTCATGCATTATAGTGGCCATGTATTCCTCTTGTTTAGCTTCCAATAATTCATTTTCATTAATTTCTAATAGTTCACTCCTAACTGAAGAATTATCATCTCCATTATCAATAACATATGTCAAAGTATTAGCGGAATCGCCCTGTCATAGAAAGAATGACGAAAATAATTTTTTAGAAATAGCTTTCAAGGGAATACTCCTGTGAGCAAGACTTTTTGAATCAAAATAATAATTCATGGAGAATATCATATAAACTAACATAATTTTTGTCAAGGCAAATCCATGATTAGCATTTAGCAGTGGTCATAATTTGTACAGACAAAAGCAACAAATTGAGGAGATACTACTAAACTATTACATTCTTTTGGAGTTCCACCACTAAAATTCCACTACTGAACTATTTTGGAGGTGCCACTTAACATAGGTTCATATTTACAGTCTTGATTTGACTTAACTACTGGAGAAGAGTATAGAACTTAAACCAATTTGACGGATAGTAGACATCAAGCGACATCCAGAGATGACCTCAAACTGTAAGTCCCTTAACTTCCATCCAACAAAGAAAAGGTAATTATCGGTGTTCATGCAACACAACTAACATCACCAAAGATCATCCATTGAATATTTGCGAAGACCATGAGCAAAACATAGAAACTCATTCACGAATTTTTCAAATTAGAATCACTATCGTTAACGGACTTTAAGCTAACCACGAATAATCTCGAACTTTATAAAATTATCTACAAACTTTATAGAAGTCGATACTGAAATTATCAACTAGCAAGAGAGCACCTTTTAATATAAAATGACAAAGTAGAAACCTCTCGCTTATAAAAATCAACTTCTATGGCATGCGAAATTTTGATTTTCCGGATATAGTCATAGAGTTGCTTACACGAATCGATTTTGATTTTGATCCACTTTTTGAATTCTGATTCAAGGAAATGCGAAGAAATAAAAACATGACATCTCTCTTGGTTAGGGACAACAGAAAAAAAATATAAAAGCAACTAAAAACACATAGTTTGGATCATTTGTGCTAAGCATTTGTTACTCTAATATACAACACTGCATGAGTCATAAGTTTATAAATAGACTACTCTTCACAACATATGCATGATACAAAAACATAACAAGCATTTGTACTCCTGCCTCCACATCAGAAGTACTTTGTTACTCTTTGAGTACTCAAAAATAGAAAAAACATAATAAAAGCATCAATCTTCTGATGCAGTCAACCATTTGCATTATATTTAAACCGACAAGAGGACAATTAAACATCTATAAATGGAATCTCTATGTCATGCAGATTGCAGGGAAAATGCATAATGACGACACTAACAGAAACAGGACAGGTTTTTTCAATCTAAAGAAGTTCCACTAGTACAATCTCTTAGAACAAAATACTTCCAATTCAACATGAATGGTATGGATATAAAAGAAAAACACAAGTTCTATTAGTTCACATACCTCATGATCATTAGTTCTATTTGTCAATTGTATCATGAGTAGCATCATCATTTGATGCTCCAATTCTACATTTAAACAAATAGCAAAGTCAAAATCAAATTTAAACAAATAGCAAAGTCAATTTTAAACAAATAGCATAGTCAAAATATGTAAACATGCTTACTGATTATTAAGCACTGGGCAATTTCTTTTATCATGTGTCGCACCAACTTTGCCACATCCATTACAACGTCTACCCTTTGCTAAATTAGTTCTGCTTTAGTATGCAAAAGCAGCTGACTTCCACCAATTCCTTCCCATGATTAATTAATACTATATTCAAAAGATAAAAAGAAGAAAAGCAGCAACATTTTAATTGGAACATGGGTTGGTTGTTACAACTGACTTCCACCAACTCCCTCCCTCTGTTCTTGCACATAGGTCAGTTGTTACAGCAAATGGATATGGATTTGATTATAAATAAACTTGAAATTTTCTATTAGTATTGGGTTTGGGTGGTGATGATGCAACAGCAACATAAACTCGGGGAGTTGACTAACTGACATATACCATGAGCTTTTCAACAACAAAACTTGCCAATTTCTTCTTAATTTACCACCCAACAAAGGCATTTAGGAAAAAAAGACAAAGACACCCTAAATAACTTCAAAAAATACCCAACAAAAAAAAATTAGACAAATAAAGAAAGGGTTTACCGATTCGAAGTAGGTTGGGTTCCGATTGTAGGGCTCAATTTCTTCGTTCGATCCCGATTTGGAGAAGAAATTAAGAAGAATCAATTTAGGGCTAGTTTATTTCTAGGGCTTCGTTCTTCTGCTCCCTTCGTTCAATTGAGAAGACTTCTGCTCCTTTGTTCAATAAGACTTCTGCTGATGTCTTAAGAAGAATTGATTTGGCTGGTTTCTATATAGGGCTCCTTTCGTTCAATGATTTTTCTAGAAGAGGGAAGTGTGTCGCGAGCGAGGAGAGAGGAGCTAGCTTAAAAAAAACAAGTCGCGTGTTTTTTTTAAATAGTTATGCTCTTTAAGGAGGTCTACTCTTTAAAACTTCTGCTTCTTGAAATTTCCTCTCTCTCTCGCTCTCTCTCTCTCTCTCTCTATATATATATATATATATATATATATATATATATATATATATATATATATATATATGGGGTAAATTGACCCCACAGTCCTCCACTTAGCTTCGCCACTATGCATCCGGTACTTAAATTATTATATTTTAAGTTTTTTAGCCTTTACGGCTCTTGTGTGATTAGGGAAAATAAATAAATAAATAACTATCGTACAAATAGCGTCATCGCATCTTTAACTTCCTTGATCTGTTAAAACGTGTTTATGTTTTTTCACAAACTAGCTTGTGCCATGCACGGATTATCAAACTTGTTCATGTTGTTCATGTAATTTCCAATTTACACATTCAGTTAATTATTAATTGGGTTTTACTCCCTCCGTTCCTAAAAGATTGTCGTTTTAGAAGAAAAAAAAAAATTCAAAATGTTTGTCGTTTACAACTTTCGAGGAGAATAAATTATTTAATTTTTTATATTACTCTTACCTTCTCTCATTGTCCCAAGAAATTATTTTCCTTGTATTAATAGTTTTCAACTTCCCATAAAAGGGTAGTGATGGAATTTCAAACAAATTTTACTTGGTAAATGATACTTTCTTAATCCATATGTCAAAACCTTAAACGACAATCTTTTAGGAACGGAGGTAGTATGTAATACTCCCTCCGTTCCTAAAAGATTATCATTTTAAAAGAAAAAATTTATTCTAAAAAGTTTGTCGTTTACAACTTTCGAGAAGAATAAATTATTTACTTTCCTATATTACCCCTACCTTCTCTCATTGTCCCAATAAATTTTCTCTATTGTATTAATAGTTTTTAATTTCCCATAAAAGGGTAGTGATGGAATTTCAAACAAATTTTATTTGGTAAATGACACTTTCTTAATTTATGTGTCAAAACCTTAAACGACAATCTTTTAAGAACGGAGGGAGTACCAATCTAGCTTATGTCCTTTTGGACTACTTTGTATTAGTTACGATTAATGTATAGGCTGCTTCGTTACATTGAGCTGTTTTGTATTATATTCTCTTCATTTTATTGAAGATATTTTAGACATAATTTTGATAAATTAAAAATTAAAAGTAGAAGAGTGAGTATAAATAAGTTTTTATCTTACTAGAATGAATCCCATATAAATACATTACATATTCTTTCTTTTTCATAGAAGTAGTTACTTGAGTACTTTTGATGATAAAAGGCCACATTATTTAATGTTTAGATGTGACGTGTATTTTATATGAGACAAATAATTTTTATATTTCAATTATTTTTATAGGGCAGAGTATGGATGCATAAAAGGCCTGAGGCCTGTGGCCTGGTCTTGGTCTGGTCTGGGCCCGGCCTAGTCAAAGTCTGGCCCGGTCAAGGCCTGGTCCGGTCAGGCCTGGCCTGGAAGGCTTGAAATGGCCGCTTTTTTTAGACAAAATCTCAGTCAGCTGCAGCTCAAGAAAAAAGGCTGGCTTTGAGTAGCCTGGCTTGAGACCTTACATGATTTTTTATTCAATTATTTATAATTTTTGAACTTTAAATTTATAATTATTCATCAATAAAGTATAAATTTTTACTTATTCATTATTGTAATTTATAAATTATAATACATTAGTTTTAATTAATACATCAATAAAAGTTAAAATTTTAATTATTCATTCTTGATTTCTTGTTGATACATTTAATTAATATACATCTTCAATGAATATAACTAGTTATTCTATTAAATATTAATAATAAGTTAGTTACTTAGTTGATTAAATATTAATAATAAGTTAATTTATTGTAAATACTAAAGTACTAATATTTATCAATAAAATTTTATTAATATTCTTTGTTACTTTAATGTTAAATATTAACATTAATTAATACATCAATAAACTAATTTTTAATATTAAATATTAATAATAAGGTAGTTTCTTATAAATACTCAAGTTCTTCATTAATTTGGATATGCTAAATTCTTTGGGGGATTTATGATTTTAGTTATTTTGTAGGTATTCTGTTGTACCAATTTAAATAAAAATTCCATAAAGTAATTAGAAAATTAACTGGAATTAATACTTGAGATATAATCATGTAAGAGTTTAATGATCATAAATGAAAAGATACATGTGTGTTTAAACTTTACAAAATATGTGTCCAACCGATCCTAGTACGTACTATATATAAGAAAATAAAATCGAAACTAACTTTATATTCAAAAAATAAAAGTGTAATCTACAGTATTTAAGTAATCTATAATATTAATATTTTATAAAATTTATTAATTTATATTTTATTATTTATATTTTTAATATTTAATATGTAACATTAAAAAAAGGGACCAGACCATCCAAGGCCTTGGGCTTGGCCTAACTTGACCTTGGTCCTAGGCCTGGCCTGGCCTTGGTCCAGGCTCAGCCTGCTGCCTAGCAGAGCCACAACCCAAACACTCAAGGCTGACACTGAGGCCAAAAGTCAATCTACTTAGCTTTGCCTGGTCAAAACCCAGGCTGGCAGGCCCAGCTGGCACTGTGCCAGTGCCGGCACATTGTGCATGCCTAGGGCAGAAGGAGATGTTCTTGTAAATACTTATTTGTTTTATAGTGTTTTTAATATAATATTAATTAATTAAACATAAAAATAGCATGTAGTAATATCTATAAACAATAAAAGATAGGTAATTGTTAAATCCATAATATTTTTTTTTATTTTCACAACAAAAGTGTCTTTGTAGATGTATAGCGACAGTAAAAACCGTCGCTATAGGATCTATAGCGACACTTTTGTTGTGAAAATAACAATTTCTGTTGTGAATTTAACAATTCCCTAAAAGATAATAATGTGTGATTTTGTTTCTCTTCATTATATATTTTCTTCGATTCCATTGAATTTATCAATTATTTAATCTTAATAATTTTGTTAGTAACGATCAAAATATGTTAGTAGATAGTTGATGATATTAAGATCAATTTTTCCAAAAATTAGAATTATACAAAATATTTTCACCGTTAAATATTTAAAAGAATTTTTAACTATTGAAATTTTGATGAAAAATCTACATATTCATCAAATGGTGAAAAAGTATCGGATTATCTTTATTTTTGGAACAATTATGTTATTCAGAATAATAAATTAATTGTCAATGAGGTATTAGCCTAGTGGCTAAGATTGAGCTACTATGACCTTTAACTTTTTTATGTGAGGCTTGTTTGTGAATAACCATCTAATTAATGGATCTGGATCCTCTATGAGAATTTCTCTGTGAGGATCTTGTGAGAGTTTTGATGTGGGATTGACCACACATTAAAAATGAGATTCAATGGCTCACAACTCTTTTTTTGTTTGTGTATCAAAACGACGTCGTTTTAATAAGAATTATTTTTTACAAATTGACAAAAAATTAGAAGCCACCAAACGCCATTTATTTTTACATATAATTATTTTAAATTTATTGATTATTCTGTATATGATTTTTTTTTATATATTTAATAACTTAGCTTGCTATTAATATTAGGATAACTACAAACTTGGCTCAAAAAAATGAATAAATATATCGGCTATAATTATCGTTAATGTTTTCAATGTGGCTTTAGTCATTTTTCGTTTATTATTATTTTTGTTTGTTTATTTATATTGTTATTTATTATTATTATTATAATTTATATTTATCTGTTCCATAAAAAGAGTTTACTCTCACCATTGAAAATATTATTATTATTTACTCTAACCATTGGGCCCTCTGGGTTAACCAAAAAAATATTCTGGACCTATCGATTATTATTATTTACATATTCATTTAAATCTTTTTTTATTATTAATAATCGTTTTACTTTTATCTCCCTTAATCCACTGCTCAACGAAGACAATCGCCATCGCAAAAAACTATTTTAAATGTACTCTTTTTTTTACTTTACTTCAATACGTTTGTTTGGTAAAAGTAAACGGCGTTTGGTGGCTTCCAAATTTAAACGACGTTGTTTTGAAACACAGATAAAAAAAGAGTTGTGAGCCGTTGGATCTCATTTTTAATGTGGTGTCAACCCCACAGCAAAACCCTCACAAGATTCTCACATAGAAATCCTCATAGAGGATCCGGATCCCTAATTAAGCTTGTTCCCTCTTTATGAGACTTTTGTGTGTGTTTATTTTTTGAATTTATTTCTTCCTCCTTTGGTGAGGAAGAATCATCTAAACGATAAAAAATGATTAATAATGTGTAGAGTCATGTTATGTATTATGATAAATTTACGACGAATTATAATTACAAAATTTATCAATACATGAGATTGATTAGAATTATAAGAGTGTCCTACTTGTTACATATCAACGTAACACATATATAGACTACATTGAAATAATTTGTTGATCAATATGTTGAGGTGGAGTATGTCATATCAACCGTTTGTAAAATATTTATAAAATAATTTGTGTTTGTAACATTATTCATTTATATATCATTGATTACATACACAACAACTTGCGACTGTTTTCAGCAAATTTGCTAAAACTACTTATGGACTAATGCACATACAATTATTAATTAATATCAATGAGAAAATTAGAAAGATATACCAAGGCTTTAATCTTCGTAATATATATATATATATATATATATATAGAGAGAGAGAGAGAGAGAGAGAGAGAGAGAGAGAGCAAGGATCAAGAGCATAAGTCTTAAAAAGCATAATTCCCTTAAAGAGCATAACTATTTAAAACTACGTCGTTTTGGAGTGGCTTAAAAGAGAGTGGTCCCACTTGTTTTTCTTTTATTTACAAAAATGCCACTCGCGGCCACTCCAAAACGACGTAGTTTTAAATAGTTATGCTATTTAAGGAGTTATGTTATTTAAGACTTATGCTCTTGATCCTTACTCTCTCTCTCTCTCTCTTTCTATATATATATATATATATATATATATATATATATATATATATAATAATAATAAAACAGAACCCATTTTGAATCTTTCATTTGACAAAGCACAAGGACGGTTCAGATTCATTCTAACTTAATTTTTCCAACTTAATCTAAAGGCTCATATTTCTTCCCGCCCAAATCAAACTCACTCATACACCCTACTCTCTCTCATGTTCACTGTAAGACCCCAACTTATTATAAATAAAATCGAATTTCCTCTAATTATTATTGTGAATAATAAGGTGTTAATTTGATATAATGCTTTGGTTATGGGTGAAATGTGCAAAATTTTCAAAATAAGCAAGTGGTTATAAAATATTCATTGTTGTCGGGGAATATTCGTTTGGTCATGGAATATTCTTTCTGTCGGGGAATATTTGTACGACGACGCAGCCATTTGTGGGCCCCATAACGGATAACGGTCGGATGAAGAAAACGACAAATTTAAGTTTTTACAAATAACGGCGTAGTTGTTACCATTAACACTGTTGGAATACCCGGTGGTTAAAATACAGTAATACATGTGGTTGCCCAGTAGCACACGGTTTTGCACAGTATTTTTGAATTATTAATTCTTACGTAAGAAGGCACTACTCAATAATTGTTACAGTAATTACTGTTCAATATTTTATTTTATTGATTCAATAATTGTTGCGTTGATATTTTATATTGTTGTCGTTTCAATAATTGTCACTGTACGGTATTTTCCATTATCAGATCAATAATTCATATTATTTGAATAATATTATGAGATAACATTATTGGAAATATCTAGAAAGTTCTGTCAAGGAGAGGTTTGGTCACCTAATTGCGCGCTAGTAAGGAGAAATCCTTATCGAAAAGCCCCCTCTTTCTTGGGAACGGTCTGATTGTCATAATATTGATTCTGTAATATTATTTGTGAATAATTAAATATTGATGTATATGATAAGGGAATATTTATTTGATGTGGATATAAATGATGGATTTATTTATGTGGTTATAAATGAAGGAATTAATGCTGAGGTATTTTATCAGTATTTTGCTGGAATGAAGGTATTAAAAATCATCCGTTTGTGGATTTCGGATAACTTTTGTTTGGAATTTGGAAAAACTCAAAGCTACAAAGTTGTAGAGAATTCGATTTCGTGTGGAATGGACATAAAATTTGTATTTTTCTGATAAACGGGCTATTTTCTGTGAATTACTGAAGTTTCGGAAAATAAAATAATTTTTATTAAATTATGGGTGGGACCCACTTTTGTTTTAACATGTGGGCTGCTGGAAATTTTCCAAGATGGCTAGCTTTGATTTTTCCATGGTTGGTGCGTAGAAGAAAAGAAAAGAAATATTATTATTTTATTATTTTACTCTCCTTTGGCGTTCTAGCATTTTCCTATAAATAGGCGCTTAAGTTAAAATTGAAAATCACACCAGAAACAAGTTTTCTTTCTCTCTATATTATCGAGCGTATTTTGTGAGTATTTAGATACTTTGAGAGTTGTTATTCGGTACAAGTTTTCTTCGGCTTTACATCCGATATTCCGATCAGAAATACTGTTATTTTGAAGTAAGGGATGTTATTTTCTTCGTAAATGATATTATTTCTTTCAATATCATTATGCCGAAATAATGGTCTGAACTTTTTATCAAATTTGAAACCTTTTGTGTCGGAGTTACTATTCACGTATACGGCACTATTCACGAATACGACACTATTCACCAAAAAATGAAAATTTCTTCTTTTTATCCAAGATGTCTATTATGGTTAATATCTTTGATTGTATCCATGTTTTGATCTTTATTTTTGAATTCTGCTTCACAATTGGTTATTATGGAATATTATTGAACTTGGATAAACTGTATGTCTGAATCCTTAATATTTGTTCTTTTATCTCACCGGATTCGCTTTTCTTTAAAATATTTTCATCATCCTCGGTCCTAAATGATGATATTCTTGAATATCTTTGGCTTCAGTAGTGCAAAGATGAATGATTAATCGATGAATATCTTTGGCCCGTAGTGCAAAGATGAACATGTGTTGAGATGAACATGACCAACCGTATAAATGAATATCTTTGGCTCAGTAGTGCAAAGATGAATATTTGATTCAAGATGTATATTGATTGATGTTACAGGGATAAAATATTGATGATGGACTTTTAAATCTTAGAAGATAGTAGAATTCATTCTCTACTGACTCTTCTAATGGATTGTTGTTTCCATTGCGATTGTTGATCTAAAATTTGTTGTCTATTATATTTTATCGATTTTTTCCTGTTGAAGACTAATGATAAATTGTTGTATATTATCTTAGTCATAATATTCTTTACTGGGCTAATTGAGCTCACCATTTTCCTTTTTGTTCCATTGTTCTTCTCAGGAGGAGAGAATTTAGCAGGAACTAGCCGGGGTATGGAGTGATGATTCAAGATAGTTATTTTAGTAGTCCTCACTATTTTGTAAAATAGTGTATCAATAATTGTAATGAGGACTCCTTTTGTGTTTGTATACTCTCTATTAGACAATAGTTGTATTCAAAATCACAGTATATATGTTGTCGTATTTGCACGACAATTGTATTACTGAAGTTGTATTTGTTTCTGTACCATATATTTGACGACTCAGAATGGGTGATAAAAACCTATTTTGGGGGCATTACATTCACACACAAAATCTCTCTCTCTCTCCTCTCTTCTTCACACACAAACAAATAATAATAATTATAATAGTACTAATAATAATTATAATAGTACTACTACTGATAATTATTATTATAATAATAATTACTATAATAATAGTAATAATAATAATAATAATAATAATTATTATTATTATTATTATTATTATCTATATAATAAAACAGAACCCATTTTGAATCTTTCATTTGACAAAGCACAAGGACGGTTCAAATTCATTCTAACTTAATTTTTCCAACTTAATCTAAAGGCACATATTTCTTTCCACCCAAATCAAATTCACCCATACACCATACTCTCTCTCATGTTCACACACAAAATCTCTCTCTCTCTCTCCTCTCTTCTTCACATACACAAACAAATAATAATAATAATAGTACTAATAATAATTATAATAGTACTACTACTACTTATTATTATTATTATTATTATTATTATTATTATTATTATTATTATTATTATTATTATTATTATTATAATTATTCTAATAGTAATAATAATAATAATAATAATAATAATAAAATAGAACCCATTTAGAATCTTTCATTTGACAAAGCACAAGGACGATTCAGATTCATTCTAACTTATTTTTTACAACTTAATCTAAAGGCTTATATTTATTCCCGCCCAAATCAAATTCACCCCTACACCCTACTCTCTCTCATGTTCACACACAAAATCTTTCTCTCTCTCTCTCTCTCCTCTCTTCTTCACACACAAAAACAAATAATAATAATAATAATAATAATAATAATAATAATAATAATAGTAATAATAATAATTATACTAGTACTACTGTTGGGTAGAATCTATATACGCACAACACGCAAGTATACGTGGTCAACAAGTAATAAGGTGAAAGTAGAGTATCGTTCCCACGAGGAATTGTTTAATAGAAATCACCAAGTACTAACATGTAACTAACTCAATCTTATTTAAACGAATGAATTTCAAATTATAAGTAAACTAATTCTAATTACCACTAATTAAATTAAGACTATGGAGATTTAAGATCACAACTTCACTTATTGCTTCATTTAATTTAACACACTTCTCATCAATTATTCTCTATCCCGAATTGTTAATCAAGAACACTAAAGTAGTATTAACCACCTCTCAATGCACTAATACCGTATTAACGTCAATCTACAATTAAGATAGAAATCCGTTAAACACCTTAATCAACTAACCCACTATATCTCTATGTGAATTACAATTGAAGAAGGTTAAAGAATAAGTTCTCTATCCGATTACATGCGGTGTCAAGCATATCTCTACCTTAACACTCATCAAGTTTAAGCTACTAACAAAATCCTGAACACATGCTATCATGATAAGATCTAAATCTATACTTCATCTCTCGAGTTCATATAGATTATCACGGTAATTGATGGCCAATCAATTAAACAATCAAGTCCAAACCACAATAGACAATCCTCATAATAGAACATAATAATTGATAGCGAAACATATTAAAATAAACTACACAATAAGATCCATTGTAATCTCAAACAAAGAATTATTTCATGATTATTGAATTAAAACCAAGAATTCACAATTGAATACACAATAAAAGATAAGAATAAGATTAGAGTAAAGAATTGAATCCGTTGTCAGCAAATCCCCATCTTGCTCAAGCTCCTGCTCTTGATCTTCAATGATCTTCTAGTTGCTTCAATCTCCAAATCTAATTAGGACTAGTATTTTGATCTAATTTACGCTAATCTAATCTAATGGAATGATCTCTCTCCTCTCTCTATTCCTTGTAAATCTCCTCCTTTTATATGTCTCTTAATATGTATTTAAGTCCTCTTGAAAGTCCTTGAATCAAACAACTCGAAACAATCTTTTTCAGACTCAAATTCGGACAAAATCTACTCTTTTTCGCGCATACCCAACCCCGGCTTGCTATTTCCCTTATAAAAATCCAATGACTTGCTAGTGGCTTCGCTATTCATGAGACCCCAAATTTCAATTTGGATCCTAAGGCACAAAAGGTCCATCCCCGGCTTGGGGGTATTCTGCCAATCACTTTTCCTGCTAGAACCTCCTCTGCTAAAACTGGCATAACTTTTAAACCGGGAGGAGTTACAGGGCCTGCGACCTATCAAATCGAAGCTATCGACGAGATCTACAACTTTCATTCTTTGAGTTTTCAGAAATAACAAACGGATGAAGGTCAAAATTGCAATGAAATTGACTACTATGCAAATGGCCACCCAAAATAATGAAGTTCAACGACGTCCGTTAGTAGAAATGTCATAACTCTTTCATCCGAACTTTGATTGAAATGATTCAAGATGTTCCAGAAAGCTAAGGAGAAGCTCTTCAATATAATCTAAGTTCCAAGCCAAGAACATGAAATGACATGAAAGCACAAACGATATCCGGATTGCTTTTCTTTGTATTTTCTGTGCTTTTCCTTACAAATAGTCACTCACACCGCTTCCAAACGTATAACCTACAAAATAGAAATAAAATGCATGAAAAGTAACTAAGACACATGAATATAATCAACTAATTCAAGTAAAAGATACCGGATAAGTAAATATAAAACATACTTATCAAATACCCTCAAACATAAACCTTTGTTTGTCCTCAAGTAAAAACAAAACAAAAATGCAATGCAATGAAATGCAACTAATCTATATGCCTACGAATCCAGCAATATTAACAAAGACAAGTCTATTCAACCGGCCTTAGAGAAATCAAGCAAACACGATAATACTTCATATCAAAACCAATTAACAATTTCCTAGTCAATCATCAGGTCTTAAATTGTTATTACCGGTATAGTGCGTGTGTGCTCAACAACCATGCTAATTGATATAAAATCAAATTTAACACATAACAAGTCTCTTTGAAGGCATCATACAATGTAAACTCAAGAAATCCAAAAACAAGCTAGATCCAACTAAAATCAAACAATTACCAATATCGAGGGTCAACATGGGATACTTATGCTTTATTTTTCATCTACGGGAGCTTGTTTTTCAATTTGTGCTGACATTACGGAGAGTGTCGCGAGTCTGTCAATCTCCGCTTCCTTTGGTTGAGTCATGTTCATGTATGGCCATTGATACACAAAGTCATCCAAGGTACCTGAAAAGAGAGAAATATAGGAAGAGAGTTAAAAATAAAAATAAAAATGTTTAAATTAAGACTAATTTGATTGAAGCTAATATCGGTAAAAATGTATTAACTAATTCCCCAGCAACGGCGCCAAAAACTTGTTGGGTAGAATCTATATACGCACAACACGCAAGTATACGTGGTCAACAAGTAATAAGGTGAAAGTAGAGTATCGTTCCCACGAGGAATTGTTTAATAGAAATCACCAAGTACTAACATGTAACTAACTCAATCTTATTTAAACGAATGAATTTCAAATTATAAGTAAACTAATTCTAATTACCACTAATTAAATTAAGACTATGGATATTTAAGATCACAACTTCACTTATTGCTTCATTTAATTTAACACACTTCTCATCAATTATTCTCTATCCCGAATTGTTAATTAAGAACACTAAAGTAGTATTAACCACCTCTCGATGCACTAATACCGTATTAACGTCAATCTACAATTAAGATAGAAATCCGTTAAACACCTTAATCAACTAACCCACTATATCTCTATGTGAATTACAATTGAAGAAGGTTAAAGAATAAGTTCTCTATCCGATTACATGCGGTGTCAAGCATATCTCTACCTTAACACTCATCAAGTTTAAGCTACTAACAAAATCCTGAACACATGCTATCATGATAAGATCTAAATCTATACTTCATCTCTCGAGTTCATATAGATTATCACGGTAATTGATGGCCAATCAATTAAATAATTAAGTCCAAACCACAATAGACAATCCTCACAATAGAACATAATAATTGATAGTGAAGCATATTAAAATAAACTACGCAATAAGATCCATTGTAATCTCAAACAAAGAATTAGTTCATGATTATTGAATTAAAACCAAGAATTCACAATTGAATACACAATAAAAGATAAGAATAAGATTAGAGTAAGGAATTGAATCTGTTGTCAGCAAATCCCCATCTTCCTCAAGCTCCTGCTCTTGATCTTCAATGATCTTCTAGTTGCTTCAATCTCCAAATCTAATTAGGACTAGTATTTTGATCTAATTTACGCTAGTCTAATCTAATGGAATGCTCTCTCTCCTCTCTCTATTCCTTGTAAATCTCCTCCTTTTATATGTCTCTTAATATGTATTTAAGTCCTCTTGGAAGTCCTTGAATCAAACAACTCGAAACAATCCTTTTCAAACTCAAATTCGGACAAAATCTACTCTTTTTCGCGCATACCCAGCCCCGGCTTGCTATTTTCCTTGTAAAAATCCAGCCCCGGCTTGCTAGTGGCCTGCTATTCCGCCCAGACCCCCAGTTCTGGCTGGATCCTAAGGCACAAAAGGTCCAGTCCCGGCTTGGGGGTATTCTGCCAATCACTTTTCCTGCTAGCACCTCCTTTGCTAAAACTGCCATAACCTTTAAACCGGGAGGAGTTATGAGGACCGCGACCTATCAAATCGAAGCTATCGACGAGATCTACAACTTTTATTCTTTGAGTTTTCAAAAATAACAAACGGATGAAGGTCGAAATTGCACTGGAAGTAACTGCTATGCAAATAGCCACCCAAAACAATGAATTTCAAAGGCGTCCGTTGGTAGAAATGTCATAACTTTTTCATCCGAACACTGATTGGAATGATTCAAGATGTTCCGGAAAGCTAAGGAGAAGTTCTTCAATATAATCCAAGTTCCAAGCCAAGAACATGAAATGACATGAAAGCACAAACGATATTCGGATTGCTTTTCTTTGCATTTTCCGTGCTTTTCCTTACCAATAGTCACTCACACCGCTTCCAAACGTATAACCTACAAAATGAAAACAAAATGCATGAAAAGTAACTAAGACACATGAATATAATCAACTAATTCAAGTAAAAGATACCGGATAAGTAGGTATAAAACCTACTTATCAACTACTACTAATAATTATTATAATAATAATAATTATAGTAATAATTATTATTATTTTAATAATTATAATAATAATAATAGTAGTAATCTATATAATAAAGATTCAGATTCATTCTGATTGATTTAGGCGGGAAAACACAAACACGGCTCAGATTCATTCTGATTTTAATTCAAAATAATAATAATTATAATATAATAATTATTATTATTATAATTATTATACTACTAATAATAATTATAATAATAGTAATAGTAATAGTGATAGTAATAACAATAATAATAACTATTATTATAATAATAATAAGAAGAAGAAGAACAATAATAATAATAATTATTATTATTATTATAATTATAATAATAATAGTAATAAAGTAATAATAATTATAATAATAATAATTATACTAATAATAATTATAATAATAATAATAATAATAACAATAACAACAACAATAATAACAATAATAATAACAATAATAATAATTATTGTGGTGGTGTGGTGAATTATGATAATTGTTATTGATGATTGTAAATTTTGTAGACAAGTTTAGATTTTTCTGGATATCTATTTTTGAAGGAAAATTAATTATTGCGGTAGTATGATAAATTATTATAATTGTTATGTGTGATTGTAAGTTGTAAAGAATCTTTACGTAATATAGTATTTTTCGGATTTTAATCTAATTTTTTGTTACACTGTGCTTTCGGACACGGACAATTACTAATATATATATATATATATATATATATATATATATATATGATTATGGACTAATGCACATACAGTTATTCACAATTACATGGAGAGAAAAACACAAAAATTACATGTCGGTTCATGTAATATGATATTTCAACATGTATGACATGACATCTCGCCTATATAATACTCCATCTATCCTATCTAAAAAAGATACTATAATTTTTTAAAGCTTTTACACGAATAACACATAGAGATATAATATATTGATTTTTCAATATAAAGTCTATGTGCTAAATATTTATATTAGAAAAAAAGTATGTTAAAATATGTGCTATGCTTAACCAAACTTTAATATTTAATACACCAACAATTTTACTTCCTTATAATATACAAATTGTGAGATTCTTTTTTTTTACTAAATTAAATTGTGAGATGTTGGTGTATACTAAAATTATAAAGCGAGTGGGTGTTATATTTTGGGCCCTAATCCCTTGAAAAATTATGTATACTTAATTACTTATCATTCTAAATTATTACGTGTATACGTATTTTTATGATGTTACTTGCCCATAATATAACACCCCCTTCCCAAAAAAAAAAGAAGGTCACGTGCAAAGCACAACAAATCTCAAAATAAATAAACAGAGCACTAACAACCTCAAAATATTAATAGTGGTGATCCATCAATAAAGTAATAAGTACAATTCTCTAAACTGAGTCAAAATAATCAAAACTTAAAATTTGAATCAACCTAACTGGTCAAAGGCAAAACTCTCATCACACTAGCTCTGAATCACCCTCGCAAAACCCTGCTTAAGAAAAAACACGATGAGCCAATTGCCCAGTACGGATACAGATATACAAAAGATATACAACTGATATACGAAAACAGTTGAGACAAATTATTGAACAAGCCTCAAGTGCAAGTACGAACGAAAATATAATATTCAAGGATCTGAATGGAATATCTATGAATCAACATAATTGCCGAAACCAATAAAAGAATAAAGAAATAGCGAACTGAAGTAACTAACTCAATGACTTGAACTGAACAAAAACCAACAAAACTAATCCAATAAAATAATAGGCTGAAACAAACGGCTGGAGTTATTTCATATCGAATGAGCTCAGAAATATACCTTGCCACACAGGCAAGTCAAAATAATGTCACACAGGCAAATCAAATGATGCCACATAGGCAACCAAAATAATGCCACACAGGCACATCAAAACAATGCCACACAGGCAAATCAAAATAATGTCACACAGGCAAATCAAAATAATGCCACACAGGCAAATCACACATTGGACCGCGAATCCGAATGTATGCAAATCGGATAGGTGTGTTTGGCACAACATCACCAATCCGCAGAACAGAAAACTAGGGTTAACCCATATGCCTCCCACAACGAAATACCAAATGACCCACTTCCTCCGGAGCCCAAAACGGAGACGCCGTGGACTAATCACACCGCCACGGAAAGTGTCATGTCTCTCGTGCCAAGACGACATGCCTGTGGTACCCCTCACATGTGGTTATAGCTCAGGTATACCCTACAGTATATTCTAACAAAAATATCATGTCACAACACATGCGACAAAATACCAACAAAAGGGTTCTATATGTACATGTTAAACCAAATCAAATTATAGTCACAAGGTCTCAAAAAGAAAGTAGCAACATGTACCGCTCTACAATTATCAAAAATAAATACTAAACATGATATCCTAATTCAAAGAGTACAAATATGAGTCATGTATCAACTCCAAAATGAAACTAATATATTTATTTCACAGGAAACAATTATGTGAAATAATAACGAAATTCGAACAAGCGACAAAACGAACAAATCAAATTTAACAAGAGTATCGCGAAGAAAGTAATGAAATCCAGCACGATACTTCCAAACCATTTATGGCACACTCCACAAAATCTTACCCTCAAATGCCAACGATATCAAATACAAATCGTTATTTGCAACCTAAACATATTCACCTCAAATTAAAAACAATCCAAACTAATAATTCCAAAGTAATTCATAATCTATTTAATATGCCTTTAATCATCGCCTTTTCGTTCGAACTAACTAAACAAAATAATAATAAATATAAGTACACTTATAAAAATATTCTTTCATCTTTAACCCATTAATAAATTCATTTTATTATTATTATTATAATAATCTCTATAATTTCAAAATATTTTATTTATTCATTTAGATTTTGTATAACATAATATTTTGCAATACTATATACGTAATTATTAATTTTTTTTATTTTTTTAACAATAAACATGAAAATTCGTACTATTAAGAACATGTGATCAGGAGACTACAAATTAATATATATGTATCCATATAATAGGCATGCACCTATTGTGCACTCCTGTAATTTCCAAAAGAAGTCTAAATATCCATAAGTCTAATAAAACAATTACTATTCATGACATATTTTATTTGTAAGGCGTTTTTTTTTTTTTTTTTTGTTTAAAGGCACACTGATGCCATTCATTTCACATACTACCCAGATGCAATCAAATCATTATTATTATTATTATTATTACACTCCATATATTTTCTTTTTAATACCATTGTACTAACTATGTACTTATATTTATTCTACCTCTGTTTCACAAGAAATACTCATAAACTGATATCCTGAAGCAAATTCTAATTAATTACAAACTTAATCATAATTCCCAACTCCGTTCTAATATATAAAAAAAAAAATTCTAACATGATACCACAATATAATATATAGAACAATACTTTGAAATTTAACTCCATGTTCCAAACAAGCTAATCTAATTTATACTTTATTTATTTGCTAGTTTTAATTGAGATTCCCTCCAGACATGACTTATAACAATAAACAATCAAATTAATTAAGCTTGCAAGATCCGATCATAAAATAACTAAAAAAGAATACCCAATAATAAAAATAATGGTATTACCTTGGTTGGGAGAATTTTTCTCTTTCTATTTTCTGTACTCCTAGCCGCCTTTCTCTTCATTTCATAATAGATGGAATCCAATACAATTAGGTTTGAGTCATATATATAATTAATCATCCTTGTTCTAATAGGATTTATAACATTGAACTTAATTAGTTTTAAAGCCCAAATTTACAAGATTAATATTTTCTGTCACTTATTGTTATAGCCCACAAACATTTTTTTCAAATTGACCCAAATAAAAGACAAGCCCAATTATTCTATTTAAAACATAGATTTAAATGCTATTTACTTTATTTATTATTATCATTATTATTATTATTATTATTATTATTATTATTATTTTTTATCGGGTATTACACATAATTTCTAAATTTAGTTAGAGCCTGATAAAAATAAATTAATATATATACGTATTTTTATGATATTACTCGCCCATAATTTCTGAATAATTTCTGAATTTAGTTAGAGCCTGATAAAAATGAAAATATTGAGCCTTCCTCCACTTGTATCCAACGATATTCAGACTTAATAATATTTCAATTTAATTGACTGTTCTTCAGAAAAAATAAAGAAGGAAATTTTAAAGATTAATTGAGTTGAGCTCAACATTTGTCATGTGAAATTAAGCACCAACGTTTATACAATAAAATGGATTTATGAATTCATATATTTGTTAATATTTATGAATTCATATACTCCCTTTGTATAATTTATTTATTTATTTTTCAATAGATATGACTTGCTGACAGAAAATTATGAGATATTGGAGTGAACTAAAGTGAGAATATTATGGTTTCTAAATTTTTAAATCATACATTTAAATTAATTAAATAGCTAATTAATATTAGAATTCTATGGCTTTTAATTTTAGAGAGGGAGGGTTATTAGGGTGTATAGGGTATTCATGATATTGGATATGGTTGTCCTTTGTTATTTTATTGTTTAATCTTTAGAATACCCCTATTCCGATTAAAAAGTTTATAAAACCTATTTGCTATTGGATCTTGTCACAAAAAGTAGTGTGATATAATAGGTAAATAGGTGGGTGGTTAGGGTGTACAAGTTGTATAAAAAGTTTATACATTAAAATGGATTTACTTTTATATATATAAAAAAATTAGGGTGTAAATTAAGTTTTAATTTATAAATTATAAATGCAAATTGGACTTTAATAGTACCAGTGTTTTATAATTGTCTAAAACGGTTAGTAAAATATTTGTTCACAATTACAACCAAGTTCTGTTAATAGGATTTTTAACCTTTATGTATCAATATACTATGTTTATTTGGAAGTATTATATTTATAATTATATTATTAATTTTAAGTCTTTTGTTTGTTTTTCAAAAATAGATTTAAGACTATTAGTCCTGGATAATAAAATAATTTTAAGATAATTATTTAATATAATGTCCAACTAGGTATTATAATCCCTACCATTTGGACTAAAAATTTATAGACAAAATTAACCTTTAACTTTATTTAAAAAGACCGATGTATAATATCTTATTTATCTATACTTAAATTAATGAGAATATGATATTTTTGTTATTAGTAGTAAAAGTATGATAGTCAAAACGACAAGTTTTTATCCTATTGTTTAAATAATTCAGGATAAAACAAACATTAGATGAGATTATTTTAAGTTATTTTATGAATAATCTTATAAAAATTAAACATGTGATTAAAAATATTTAATATTAAAATTATAATACATAAGAATATAATTTTGAGATTATAATTCTGCTAAACAAACAGGACCAGTAAATTACCAATTAGAATGCAAAAATCGTTGTCGTTAAAATTTCATGAGGAACAAAATGATAATTAAAGACGCGTGACTAGATCAGTACATCTAATATATTACTACGATACTTGGAGCATAGCATAGGTGATATATGTCCATATGTTAGGTCCTTAGTGAGTTGACACGAATTTGATATGCGGGACGTTCAGATAATATGTAAAGTCAAGTCAAATCTTTGTACTTATTTGTGGGACAAGACATGTACGGCAGTGAGCAGCAGCATGCGGCAGCCAAGAGCGCTACTAGCAAGCGAGTTGACACTTAGTCAGTTAAGCAGCAATGAGCAGTGGTGTGCAACAGTGAGCGACATTAAACAGCAACTTGGGTCATTGTGTAGCAAATGGGCTATGTCAGAAAACTAGCAAATCTAGAAGGTTTGCATTATGCTTCCTCAGACAGGTCTGATGTCCAGTCGTGTCAACTTGGAAATTTTCATAAGTGCTACTATAGGGGGGGGTGCTCCGTGAAGGTCACCTGGGACCATATGCAGGTGTCATGAGTGAAGCATTCTGGACGTTGGGACATTGTTGGGCTCCCCTACAACAACGTCAAACATCAGATTGCTGGCTTGGATCGAATCAAAGACTTGTTCATGGGCTGGGCATGAACGAGCAAGAACATTGGGCATGGCACAAGCATTGAGCTTGGCATGTCAAAGCATGGCATGGGCTAGTGCCCAACAAGCAACAAGGCTAAAGCATGTGGACAGACACATGGGCTGGACGTGCACAGCAGACTTGGACAACACCTCGGGCAAGTGCTAGGCTAGTTGGAAATTTGTGGGCTAAATGGACAGAGCATCTTGTGGCAACATGTTGGGCAACTTCGTGGGCTGAGACATCAACAATGTGGGCTGACACTGTGGGCAAAGACATCAACAAGGTGGGCTGACACTGTGGGCAGTTAGGAGTGGCTGACTAGAGCAAGACCCAACTGACAGGCAGTTATGGGCAGTTGCTGACAGCCAACCTCCATGCACATGACTGACATGTCTCCAGCCAGATGCACATCATGGGGGGCACACATCTGCTGGTGGGTAGTTGGTGGGCAATTGTAAAT
Source organism: Panax ginseng (assembly GCA_020205605.1). Lineage (NCBI taxonomy): Eukaryota > Viridiplantae > Streptophyta > Magnoliopsida > Apiales > Araliaceae > Panax > Panax ginseng. The sequence continues at coordinate 65,928,124 of CM035145.1, read as the reverse complement.
TCAAAATACTGGTTTCCTATTGGTTCCGAATGTTCTAGCAGTTGGGGGTGTCAACTACAGCCTAATGTATATTTATATATACAACAATAGGCTTGGCAAGACAGAGATCACCGAGCAAGTGTGAGTCTGCAAGCCCCTAGTCATATATTGTATTCCTTGTTATTGAGTGAGCAATAAAAGGTTCGGACGTTGTCCTATAAACACTGTGTTGGCTTGTGTGTGTGGCTTGAAAATATAGACTGTGCTTGAGTGGTTGACAGGTTGTGTGACACCCCCAAAATAGGTCTACATCCCCCATTCCGAGTTGTCATATACAATGCAAACAACTACAACTTTATTATTACAATAGTAAAACCTGTGAGTTTAAATACGAGATATTGCCATCTAGATAATATCCACATACAAATAAATCCTCATCATAATTATTGATACATTATTTTACAACAATGGTGAGGACTACTAAACAACTCTCCCTAGAACTTTCATTCCATACCCCACTGCATTACTTGCTATATATTCTCGCCTCCCGAGAAGAAAAATGGAACAAAAAGGAAAAGGGTGAGCTCGACTAGCCCAAGAAAAGAATATTATGACTAAGATAATATTCAACAAAATTATCGTTAGTCTTCAACAGGAAAAATATAATAGAATACAATAGACAACAAGTTTTAAATCAATATTCATAATGAAAAATAATAATTCATTAGAAGAGTTAAGTAGAGAATGCAAACTACTATCTTCTATGTATGAATTTTAAAGTTCATCGCCTATTTTTATCCTCGTAACATCAATCAATATATATCCGGGATCAAATATTCATCCTTGCACTACGTGCCAAGGACATTCACCAGCTTGGTCATGTTCATCTAAACACTGCTCATCTTTGCACTACGGCCAAAGATATTCATCGAAATCATTCATCTTTTCATCTTTGCACTACGCCAAAGATATTCATCAAAATCATTCATCTTTGCACTACATGGCCAAAGATATTCAATAATATCATCCTTTAAGACCGAGGATGATGAAAATATTTTTTAAAAAACGAATCCAAAGGAATCAAAATGACAAGGATTAAGGATTAATGATTCGTACTTTTGTTTTATCCACGCCCAAAAATACCTCAAAAATAATCATAGTGGTGTAAAATTCAAGAATGATCAAAACATGGATACAATCAAAGCTAGTATCCGTAATAGATATTTTGACGAAAAAAGAAAATTTTCACTTTTCGATAAATAAAGGTCGATTCGTGAATAAGTACCAGATACGTGAATAGTCAGATATCGTGAATAGTAACTCCGACACCAAAAGTTTTAAATTTGATAAAAACTTCAGATCAATATTTTAGCATAATGATATTGAAGAAATAATATCATTACAAAAAAAAATAATATCCCTTACCTCGAAAGATCAAGATTTAACCGAATAATCGGATATAGACTATATCTTGAACTTTCACCGTATAGCAATACTCAAAGTATACTCAAAATACTCACAAGAATACGCCGATAATATAGAGAGAAAAACTTCAGCTTTAAATTGTGATTTTCAATTCTAACCTAAGCACTATTTATAGAAATCGCTTAGAACACAAAGCGTAAAATTTAATATAATATTAATATATATAAAAATATTATACGTATTCCTTGAAATCTTAATCTCAAAGAATTCACACATGCCAACCTTCTAGAAAAAAAAATAAAAAAAACGTTTTTCTAATTTAAAATAATTTAAACTTCCAAAAATCAATTATTTCGGAGCTTCGGAACTTCAATAATTCATAATAAATAGCCCTTTTATCAAAAAATTCGAATCTCGCGTGTTTTTATAGGAAATTCAATTCTCTACAACTTTGCAGAAGAAAGTTTTTCCAAATTTCCAACAAAAATTGACCGAAATCCACAAACGGGTGATTTTAGAGGCTATAATCAAATTTCAGTCAATAAATGGGGTCCACCGACATGTTTAACATGTTTTAAACATTTATTGCAACAAAAATACTCTTCCTCCTCGTATACTCATATATCCCACATTCGTTGTAAAAATATCACCATTATTATATTATTAAAATATAATAATATATATTTAAATGAATTATTTTATCGTAAAAAGATAAAATTTCAATTTTCAACAATTGTCACATTAAAAATTTTCTCCATCTATATCCACATAAAATCAATATTTTCCTCATCATATGAATCAATAATTAATTATTCACAAATAATATTACGTAATCACAATATTGACAACCAGTGCGCTCCCAGAAAAGAGGGGCTTTCCAATAAGAATTTCTCCTTCATCGGCGCCAAGCAATTAGGTGACCAAACCTCTCCTTAGATGTAACTTTCTAGACATTGCCAATAATGTTATCTAATAATATTATTCAGATAATATGAATTATTGTTTCGACAATGAAAAATACCGTAATGACAATTATTAAAACAACAAAGAATATAAAATATCAACGCAAAGAATTATTGAATCAATAAAATAAAACACCGAATAAGAATTATCGTAAATCCATTATTGAGTAGTGCCTTCTTACGTAAGAGTCAATAATTGGTGCAATACCGTGTGCTACCGCTCAACAACGCCAGACATCGTGTTTTAACCACCGGGTATTCCAACAAAGGTAAATCAGTAAATAACTACGCCTGTTATTTTTAAACAACTTATATTTGTCATTTTCTTCCTCCAATCGCTTTTTAGTTATGGGGCCCACATATGGTCAAGGCTGGCAGCATTTAATATTCCCCGACAAAGATTTAATATTCCACGACCAAAACGAATATTCCCCACAACAATGAATATTTTATAACCACTTGCTTATTTTGAAATATTTGCGATTTTACCCGTAACTCATCCACATTAATCACATCAACCCTTACTATTTCAAAATAATAATTAGAGGAAATTAAATTTCATTTATTAATTATTTGGGATCTTACAACCTCCCTCCTTATGAAATTTCGTCCCCGAAATTGACGACGCATGGTGTGTTTCAAAAGATGAGGATACCTCGCTTTCATTTCCGCTTCCAACTCCTGTGTCATTTCCTCTATAGCATGGTTTCTCCACAAGACTTTAACTTGTGGTATGACCTTCGTATGTAGGGACATGCTCCTTCCTATCCAAGATCTTGATGTGTACTTCCTCATACGTTAAGTCTTCTTGCTATCTCGTCCGGTTCTAACTCAATAACGTGATTCGGTCTTTCACATATTTACTGAAGTACGATATGTGAAACACATTATGAACACGAGACATACTTGGAGGTAACGCGAGTCTATAGGCTACATTTCCTTCTCATTAAGAATTTGAAATGGACCAATAAATCGTGGATTGAGCTTTCCTCTCTTCCCGAATCTTGTAACTCCTTCCATGGGGCAACACGCAACAATACATGATCCCCTATAATAAATTCCACATCCTTTCGATGAAGATCCGCATAACTCTTTTGTCGATCTTGTGCCGCTTTGTATACGCTTGTCGAATCATTTGGATCTTTTCGGTAGTCATATCGCATTTAACTCGGTCCCAACAATGTTGCTTCACCCACCTCATCCCAACATATTGAGAGCGACACTTTCGTCCATATAATGCTTCAATGGGGCCACACCTATACTTGCTCGATAATCGTTGTTGTAGGAGAATTCCACCAATGGTAAATACTTATCCCAACCGCCTTTTGAAGTCTAGGACACGTAGTCTTAATAAATCTTCAAGAGTTTGAATAGTCCTCTCTCGATTGTCCGTCTGCTTGAGGATGGTATGCCGAATCAATCTTAAATCCGCACTCCATAGCTTTTTGCAAGCTAACCCAAAATCTTGAAGTGAATCTTGGGCCACGATCCAAAACTATGGATACTTGCATGCCATGCAATCTCACAATCTCATTTACGTATTTTGAGCAAGACGCTCAAGGAATAAGTCTCCGTGATTGGCAAGAAATGAGCGAGACTTGGTTAATCTATCAACAATAACCCAAATAGCATTTATGCCTTGAGAAACCGTGGGAAGTCCCATAACGAAATCCATGGTAATGTGTTCCCACTTCCATTTCGGAATCTCAAGTGGTTGCAATGGTCCCTTAGGCACTTGATGCTCTCGCTTTACACGCTGACAAGTTAAACATGTTGAGATAAACTTTGCAATCTCTCTCTTCATATTGTTCCACCAAAATGTATGTCAAGATCACGATACATTTTAGTACTTCCTGGATGGATTGCAAATGGTGTATTGTGTGCTCCATCATAATCTTGTACTTCAAATCGTAATCGTTAGGAACACAAAGTCCGGAGTGGACTCAAGTATTCCTTCTTCATCAATTCTCGCCTTCCTAATAGCTCCTTCTTGTACTTTCTTCTTCATATGCATCACCCGGGTCTGGTGGCTTGAGCAACCTTAACTTTTTCTATTAAAGTTGGCTCTATGCGATATTTGACATCATCGCACTCGCTCCTCGCATATGATCTTCTACTCAACGCGTCATACCACCACGCTCGCTTTTCCGTGATGGTATTGAATAGTGTTGTCGTAGTCTTTCAATAGCTCGAGCCAACGTCATTGCCAAGATGTTAAGTTCTTTTTTTGAGTGAAGAAATATTTAAGGCTTTTATGGTCCGAATATATCTCCACTTTCTCTCCATATAGATAGTGCCTCCAGATCTTTAGCGAAAACGATCACCGCTAACTCTAGATCATGAGTAGGATAATTCCTCTCATATTCTTTAAGTTGTCGCGAGGCATAGGCTATGACTTTCCCACGCTGCATGAGAACACATCCTAACCCTTTGCTCAAGCATCATCAGAGATAAAAATCCATCCGAACCAGATGGTATTGTTAGAACAAAATCAAATAAGTCTCCTTTTAAGCTCTTGGAAACTCTTCTCGCACTCTTCGCTCCCAAACGAATTTTGTATCCTTCCGAGTTAGATGAGTTAATCTGAGTAGCGATTCGAGAAAACCCTTCCACGAATCTCCGATAATAACCAAATAAGCCCAAAAAGCTACGTGATTTCAACACCGACTTTTGCTTGTTCCCAACTTTGTATTGCTTCAATCTTCGCCGTCAACAGATACTCCATGTTTTGACACCACATGCCCAAGAAATGCTACTTCCTCAAGCCGTAACTCGCATTTCTTTAACTTGGCATAAAGCTTGTTTTCACGAAACCTTTGAGTACCAAATTTTCAAATGGTGCTCATGATCTTCACTACTTTTTGAATATATATGAGGATGTCATCAATAAAGACAACAACGAACCGATCCAAATACTCTTTGAATACTCGGTTCATCATATCCATGAAAGCCGCAGGAGCATTAGTCAATCCGAAAGACATAACTAAGAATTCATAATGCCCGCATCGAGTTCTAAAGGCGCCTTTGAATATCCTCGCCTAATCTTCACCGATGATATCCGTAATCTAAGATCGATTTTTGAAAAGAATTGTGCTCCTTGCAATCGGTCAAACAAGTCATCAATACGAGGTAGAGGATACCTATTCTTGATAGTGACATGGTTCAATTCCCCGATAGTCAATACAAAAGTCGCATACTCCCGCTCTTTCTTCTTTACAAATAAAACAGAGCACCCCAAGGAGATGTACTAGATTTAATGAAACCAATGTCCAACAACTCCTGTAGTTGGACCTTTAACTCCCAAGTTCAATAGAGCCATTCGATATGGGGTTTTAGAAATGGGCTTTGTACCGTGTTCAAGGTCAATAAAGAATTCAACTTCACGCTCGGGGGTAGACCGAAGTTCTTCAGAAATACGCCGTGAAAGAAAATTAATAACAACAGAATATTATTCAATTTTGACGTGTCTTTATTCAAATCCATAACATGGGCTAAGAAAGCTTGACATCCGCTTTTTAATAAACGAATAGCTTTATGATTAGATATGACAAAGCTGATTGATTTTAATGGTTTAGTTGTTTGAATTCAACAACAAAGTTGTTTAGGAATATGAAAGCTAACAACCTTACGAAAAACAATCAATTTTGGCATGATGAGTAGTTAACCAATCAATCCCTAAAATCACATCAAAAGCAAGTATCTTTAAAGAGATAAGGTCAACAGTAAGATAAGGGTGCCAACATGGATTAGACAAGATTTATAAACAAAGGGATGTGATGAAAGTTTCTCCTAACGAGTTTCCACAGATAGGTCAAAGTCTAATTTCTCCTGAGTCAAGTTTAAACGCTGAGCACAAGCAGAGAGATAAATGAATGGGTAGCACCGTAGATTCAGTAAAGTATAAACTTCACAAGAATTTATAATTAGCTTACCCGTGATCACCTCGCTTGGGTTCTCGCATTTTGACCACCACAACAAACGCTTCTTCCAGAACCGCTGACTTTGACTTTTCTCGATATGTTTTTTGAGTCACCGTCCCTCATTAACTAGGTTTCGCTACCGTGCAATCTCGAGCGATATGTCCTTCCTTTCCACAATTATAGCATACCGAATCGCTGCGGGCGCTTTGACCGATATGTCCCTCTTTTCCGCATTTATAGCATATATGACCGGTGGTCGTTTCTCCTCCTTGGAACCAGCTCTTCACCGCACTCGCTGCCTTCACATGGTCGTTGTTGAATCTCCTCTTTTAAAATCTCCTCCCGACTCGCTTCTTCTATTTTCATGGCCATGATTACCACCGTAGTGGTTACCATTTTTGTCCGCCTTTTTTTCTTTCTCCACCGATTATTGTTGTTTTGTTGATCGCTATCTCCTAGATGATCCTCGATTGTGGTACCTCTACTGACCGTATCGTTATCTCGCTTCTAACAATTGAGCCCTCATTAACAACATCCTAATAGAGAGAAAATTTATGAGAGATGAGATATCGACGTATGCCGGTTTCAAACCTCTCGTAAACATCCGCCATACGCTCCTCATTCTCCACCAAATGAGGTGCAAACCTCGATAACTCGCAAATTTCGCCGCATCGAGACACCGCCATGTTGTTCTCGCTCCAGCCTAATAAACTCCACTTCCTTCATATGACGAAACACTTTCGTGAAAGTATTTGTCATTAAATAGTTTCAAACGCCTCCCAAGACATGCCGAGCCACGGCCGGATGGGTACGCTTCACGCACTCCCCACCAAGAGTCCGCCTCGCCACGGAACATAAAGGTGGTGAATGGAACCTTCGTTCTTCTCGTGCATCCCAAGACATCGAATATCTTGGTAATTTGCTTGACCCATGTTTCGCCATGATCGGATCCGCTTTCCTTAAATTCGTGGTCCCAACTCTTTGAATCGCTTGTCATGACAACCCGTGAATTGCTATCATTTCCTCCTATGTTTTGAACACGAGTCTCCTCGTCTGATTTTTGCATGAACTGCAAAAAGCTTCTAAATATCCCCTCGCTCATCATCTCGCCAAAGGTGTTGTTCACAGAGGAACATTGCCACTGCTGCACGCTCTCCTCGCTGGTGAGTACAAAGGCCTCCACTGGCCTCATTTCCATTGTTAATATTCTCACGACATTCTCAAATCATCATAAAACAAGGGTTAATTAAGGAAATCAATATATCACATAATATCCCTATATATCGACCAACTATCAAATAAGCTTAGTAGGACACACTAGCTAAGGATTTACTCGCCTCTCCCTCCTAGTTCTATTCCCCGATCTCCGCCAGAGATCATATCCCTAAGCTCGATACCAACCGTGACACCCCCAAAATAGGTCTACATCCCCCATTCTCGAGTTGTCAATACACCTGCATGTAAACAACTACAACTTTATTATTACAATAGTAAACTGTGAGTTTAAATACGATATTGCCATCTGCACAATATCCACATACAAATAAATCCTCATCATAATTATTGATACATTATTTTACAACAATGGTGAGGACTACTAAACAACTCTCCCTAGAACTTTCATTCCATACCCCACTGTATTTCTATATTCTCTCGCCTCCCGAGAAGAAAAAATGGAACAAAAAGGAAAAGGGTGAGCTCGACTAGCCCAAGAAAGAATATTATGACTAAGATAATATACAACAAAATTATCGTTAGTCTTCAACAGGAAAAATATAATAGAATACAATAGACAACAAGTTTTAAATCAATATTCGCAATGAAATAATAATTCATTAGAAGAGTTAAGTAGAGAATGCAAACTACTATCTTCTATGTATGAATTTTAAAGTTCATCGCCTATTTTTATCCCTATAACATCAATCAATATATATCCGGATCAAATATTCATCCTTGCACTACGTGCCAAGGACATTCACCAAATTGGTCATGTTCATCTAAACACTGCTCATCTTTGCACTACGGCCAAAGATATTCATCGAAATCATTCATCTTTGCACTACGGCCAAAGATATTCATCGAAATCATTCATCTTTGCACTATCGCCAAAGATATTCATCATAAATCATTCATCTTTGCACTACAGCCAAAGATATTCAATAATATCATCATTTAAGACCGAGGATGATGAAAAATATATTTTTTAAAAAACGAATCCAAAGGAATCAAAATGACAAGGATTAAGGATTAAGGATTCGTACTTTGTTTTATCCACGCCCAAAAATACCTCAAAAATAATCATAGTGGTGTAAAATTCAAGAATGATCAAAACATGGATACAATCAAAGCTAGTATCCGTAATAGATATTTTGGACTAAAAGAAAAATTTTCATTTTTCGATAAATAAAGTCGATTCGTGAATAAGTACCAGATACGTGAATAAATGCCGATACGTGAATAGTAACTCACACCAAAAAAGTTCCAAATTTGATAAAACTTCAGATCAATATTTTAGCATAATGATATTGAAGAAATAATATCATTACGAAAAAAAAATAATATCCCTTACCTCGAAAGATCAAGATTTAACCGAATAATCGGATATAGACTATATCTTGAACTTTCACCGTATAGCAATACTCAAAGTATACTCAAAATACTCACAAGAATACGCCGATAATATAGAGAGAAAAAACTTCAGCTTCGTGTGATTTTCAATTCTAACCTAAGCACCTATTTATAGAAATCGCTTAGAACACCAAAGCGTAAAAATTTAATATAATATTAATATATATAAAAATATTATACGTATTCCTTGAAATCTTAATCTCAAAGAATTCACACATGCCAACCTTCTAGAAAAAAAAAAAAAAACGTTTTTCTAATTTAAAATAATTTAAACTTCCAAAATCAATTATTTCTGAGCTTCTAACTTCAATAATTCATAATAAATAGCCCTTTTATCAAAAAATTCAATCTCGCGTTTTTTATAGGAAATTCAATTTTCTACAACTTTACGTAAGAAAGTTTTTCCAAATTTCCAACAAAATTGACCAAATCCACAAACGGGTGATTTTAGAGGCTATAATCAAATTTCACCAATAAATGGGGTCCAATTTACATGTTTAACATGTTTTAAACATTTATTGCAACAAAATACTCTTCCTCCTCAGATACTCATATATCCCACATTCGTTGTAAAATATCACCATTATTATATTATTAAAATATAATAATATATATTTAAATGAATTATTTTATCGTAAAAGATAAAATTTCAATTTTCAACAATTGTCACATTAAAAATTTTCTCCATCTATATCCATATAAAATCAATATTTTCCTCATCATATGAATCAATAATTAATTATTCACAAATAATATTACGTAATCACAATATTGACAACCAGCGCTCCTCAGAAAGAGGGGGCATTCCAATAAGAATTTCTCCTTATCACGCCAAGAATTAGGTGACCAAACCTCTCCTTAGATGTAACTTTCTAGACATTGCTAATAATGTTATCTAATAATATTATTCAGATAATATGAATTATTGTTTCGACAATGAAAAATACTCGTAAATGACAATTATTAAAACAACAAAGAATATAAAATATCAACGCAAAGAATTATTGAATCAATAAAATAAAACACCGAATAAAGAATTATCGTAACCATTATTGAGTAGTGCCTTCTTACGTAAGAGTCAATAATTGGTGCAATACCGCAGGTGCTACCGCTCAACAACGCCAGACATCGTGTTTTAAACCACCGGGTATTCCAACAAAGGTAAACATTACAACTACGCCAAGTTATTTTTAAACAACTTATATTTGTCATTTTCTTCCTCCAATCGCTTTTTTTTATTATGGGGCCCACACATGGTCAAGGCTTCGTCAGCATTTAATATTCCCCGACAAAGATCTAATATTCCACGACCAAACGAATATTCCCCACAACAACAATGAATATTTTATAACCACTTGCTTATTTTGAAATATTTATGATTTTACCCGTAATTATCCACATTAATCACATCAACCCTTACTATTTCAAAATAATAATTAGAGGAAATTAAATTTCATTTATTAATTATTTTTGGGATCTTACAGGTTGCTGACTGGTTGGGCGAACCAGTGCATCACAAGGAGAACATAGACGCAAAAAAAAATAGTATCAGACTGTACACCTTATGACAATTGGTATCAGAGCTTCGTTAGAGAACGATGGCGAACAATACAAGTCGGATCAATGAATTGCAAGAGAAGTTGCAGTTGCTGGAAATTTATGTGGGCATGCGGTTGGTTGGTGAAGAATGTTCGTTGGCGGACCAAATCAGAGCATCATCTGCACTCTTAGAGAACCTTCGTGCTAAATTGGCAAAATATGTCATAGAGTTCAACAAGAAAATGGACGACATGGTTGTTGATGTGTTGGCTGTCACAAATTGGACCCTCGAAGTTTTTGAATGATTCGAGAAAATGACTGAAGAAATGGCGTTGGATAGACGTGTGGTGGTTGTTTGTCTAACGAGTGGAGATGGACACTCGAAGGTGAGAGTTCCTGAACCCAAATCCTTTGGGGGCAGTCGAAATGCTAAGGAATTAGAAAACTTCTTATGGGACATAGAGCAATACTTCATGGATGCCCATATCGTAGACCGAGAGAAGGTCACGATTACAAGCATGTACCTGACGGAGGATGCTAAACTCTGGTGGCGAACTCGAACTGAGAATGATGTTAGTGCGGGCAGGCCTAAGATTGAGACATGGGAAGTTCTAAAGAAGGAATTTAAGGATCAATTCTTGCCTCTCAATACTTCATGGCTGGCGAGGGACAGTTTGAAGAATTTGAAATAAACCGGATATGTTCGAGAGTACGTGAAGGAATTTAGTTCGTTGATGTTGGACATCAAGAACATGTTTGAGGAGGACAAATTGTTCAATTTTATGTCGAGTATGCAACAATGGTATGAGATCGAATTATGTGGCGAGTTGTCAAAGACCACCTTACCACAAAGAATCTACATGGTGACGATCTTATGAACTATAAATTTTCTGGCCCAAATGTTACTGATGGCAAAAAGAAGCAAGTGGGAAAGAAATACAAGGGCGGTTTCAAAGATGGCAAGAAGAACAAGAAATCGAAGAAAGGTGGTGACAAACAGTCAAAACCTAAAAGTGATGGACAGTCCAAGGATAAGAGCAAAGGTTGCTTCCTATATGGGGGTCCCCATCGAAAGAAGGAATGCCAAAATATGAGAAGGTGAATGCTCTAGTTGCTGACTCGAATGATGAACGAACATCAGAAGGACCATGGATGAACCCTTTGCAACTATTAGGTGCTTGCAGACCCAAAAGGCAAAGGCACCCACTCCGCATGGACTGATGTATGTATCCGTGGTTGTAAATGGTAGAGATGTGATGGCGATGGTGGACACTGGCGCTACCAGCAATTTTGTTACTGAAGGGAAGTGGAAAATCTAAAGTTCGACTTGCAGCGAAATACAAGCAAAATCAATGTTGTAAACTCTGAGGCACAACCTATTTGTGGCACGACGATAACAGATTTGAAGGTTGGCCCATGAGAGGGAAACTGCAGCATAATGGTAGTTCCTTTGGATGACTTTGACCTAATCCTAGGAATTAATTTTTTGATGACGGCTAAGTGCATGGTGATGCCTCATCTTAGTGGACTGATGATCACCGATGACATGACGCCAGGTTTTAGTGAATGCTATATACCCAAACCTAGAGAAGAAGGAAGTTAAACGTTAGACTGGTTTGTTTTCTGTAGTACAACTAGAGTCTGGACTCAAAAGAGGAGAAAAGACCTACCTATGTGCCTTGATATAGATTAAGCCCGGTCAGACTCAAGAGGTGCCAGATGTTGTGAGCGAGTTGCTTGAACAGTTCAAAGATGTGATGCCTCTAGTAACTCCCAAAAACCCTTCTTCCAAGGCGTGTTGTTAATCATAAAATAGAATTGGAGTCGGGTGCCAGACCACCTGCTCAAGCCCCTTATCGAATGGCCCCTTCTGAATTGGTAGAGTTGAGAAAACAGTTGACAGAATTACTAAATTCTGGTTTTTTGCGACCCTCCAAGGCTACTTATGGTGCACCGGTGTTGTTTCAACGGAAACATGATGGCTCAATGAGGATGTGTGTGGACTACAAGGCATTGAATAAGGTTGCTATTAAAAATAAGTACCCTATTCCAAATATCGCTGACTTGTTCGATAGATTATCCGGAGCCAAGTGGTTTACAAAGTTGGACTTGAGAGTTGGGTATTGGCAAGTAAGGGTTGTTGTTGTTGATGAAGCCAAAACTGCTTATGTAACAATGTATGGTCCGTATAAATTCATTGTGATGCCGTTTGGATTAACTAATGCCCCTCCTACATTTTGTAATCTTATGAGCGATGTTTTTTATGAATATCTAGATAGATTTGTTGTAGTTTATCTAGATGATAATGTGGTGTATAGTGAAACATTAAATGGTCATGTGGAACATCTGAGATTGGTATTCCAAAAGTTAAGGGAATATTAATTATATTTCAAAAAGGAGAAATGCGAGTTTTGTAGGGCAAAAGTTATGTTCCTTGGGCACTGGATTAGCGAAGGACATGTGAGAATGGACGAGAGGAAAGTCCAAGCCATTGTTGAATGGACTGCTCCTACAAAAGTTGATGAGTTGAGATTGTTTTTGGGACTAACAAACTATTACAGAAAGTTTATTAAGGGCTACTCGAAGAAAGTAGCTCCTTTAATTGATTTGCTGAAAAAGGATTGCAAGTGGGACTAGATAGTGGGGTGTCAAGAGGCATTTGATAACTTGAAAGTGGTAGTGTCGTCTAAGCCAGTGCTGAGACTCCCAGACTTTAAAATTCCTTTTGAGGTGCACGCTGATGCATCAAACAGTGCTATTGGCGGGGTACTAGTACAAGACAATCACCCAGTTGTGTGACGCCCCCAAAATAGGTATACATCACCTATTCTGAGTCACCAAATACATGGTACAGAATACAAATACAAACTTAAATATACAACATGAGCTATGATTTTTAATACAAATATTTTCTTCTAGACAGTATTCAAACTCAAAATAAGTCCTCAATACATTTATTATCACACTATTTCACAGAATAGTGAGGACTACTAATGCAACCATCTGGACCGTCAATCCATTCCCCGACTAGTCCCAGCTATATTCTCATTTTCTAAAGAGAACATTGAAAGAAAGAGTGAGCTCAACTAGCCCAGTAAGAAATATTATGACTAAGATAATGCAGAATAAATTATCCTTAGCCTTCAACAGTAGAACAACTGATAGAATATAATATACAACAAGTTTTAGATCAACAACTGCAGCGGAATAAGCAATCCATTAGAAGAGTCAAGTAGAGCATAAAATCTATTATCTTCTATGATTTAAAAGGTTTTTCATCACTTTTATCGCTGAGACTCAGCTTAATAAATAATCCACATCATTAAATCATCCCTGCACTACAGGCCAAGGATATTCTTTAGTGTCACGACCACGAATTATTCATGCACTACGGGCCAAAGATAATCGTGTTTTCATCAACAATATTGATCATGCCATAAAACAATTCATCTTTGTACCCTTGGCCGAAGAGAATCCATAGCCATAATCATACCAAAAACTGTCCATCAATGCACTACAGGCCAATGAGGACTTTTTCATATCATTTGTAACATTACGGTCATGATTATACCGAATAATCCCTGGTCATAATCATACCAAGTCCATCTGTGCACTACAGGCCACAAATGACTTTCAACATAATATAAGCATGAAAAACAAGTTCAAGAATAAATTTTAAAGATTTATAAGTTAATTTATCCTGAACTCAATAATGTCCAAATTGTCAACACATGATCTTTGCTTTGTGGAGTAAAATTCAAGAATGCTCGGAAGAATATTTCCATGAAAGATATCTTTGGATGAAGCGCAAATATTAAGGATATTCCACTAATTTCATGGAGTATAGAAGCTAAAACTTTAATCAACGAGTATAATAGAATATATGAAACCGCAAATGGATTTTTTGCCGCCATGCGGTAATCCACGTGATGCATTATTCCAACGAAATAATAAAGAATGGAATAACGAAGAATTCATCAGCGTACGTAATTACATGCAGACATGTTTATTCCAATGAATAATAAAGAATGGAACCAGTCATGCTTAACCCGCACATGCATGTGATATTCCAACGAATAATAAAGAATGGAACCGGTCATACGTAATCCGCATGCAGACGTGATATTCCAAATGTAATAATAAAGAATGGAATAACAACGAAATTCACCGTGCATGCGATAGACCGCACAGACGGAGTTATTCCAATGTAATAATAAAGAATTGAATAATGTAAGAATTTCACCATGTATGCGGTATTGCCCATAGGCAAAGTTATTCAACATAATAATAAAGAATGGAATAACAACCCTTACGAGTATTGAAAGAAAATAACTCTCTTCATGAATACGAAAGAATAATACCCCTTACCTTAAAAAGAAGAGTATTCCAACGGGTAGGGAGGGGATATACTTGAAGAAAACTTGCACTATTTTCTACGCTCAAAGCTTTATTAAACTCTAAAGAAATACGCTCAAGATTATAGAAGAAGAATTCTCTGAATTTCTGGTGTGATTTTCAATTATAACTAAGCATCCTATTTATAGGAGAATGGAAAGGATATTATGATGCACTATACAATAAAATATAATATATTCTATTTATAATCAAATAAAATAAAACTTTATAAAAAGTATTCTGTTTTATATAAAAAGTTTTTACTATGCAGGCTGTGACGCCCCCAAAATTAGGTATAAATCACCCATTATGAGTCGCCAGATACATGGTATAAAATTCAAATATAACTTCATTTATACAACTATTGAACTGTCGTATAGAATACGACCACAGTTAACTGTGAGTTTTAATACAAATGTATGTAACTCTCATGGTGCCTCGACCACAACCTTACAAAGGTACTTTACATAAAAGTATAGTCAAAGACTGCTTTTAGAAATTAAAATCTTTGGGAAGTGCTCAAGAAACCTTCCGTGCATGGGAGGCCATGCGTCTAGGTTATAATAGATATCATATGGCCACAGTAATTATCCTTGGTTGACCTAATAGACCCCAAAGAAAAATGAGAAGATTACTATCATCTTCTTTCCAATGGTGAGTCTTCTCTTGACATATAACTATCTCCACCGCTCCAAGTGAATATTATATTTCAAATAAACTCCAAAATCATATAGGTAGTGCCCGTAGATATACTCGGAAGTGGATCGCAATAACCTGTCTTATGATAACACGAGGTTGTATGTCATTAGACATCTTGTATGATAGTGGCAAAACACCCTTCCAAAGTTGGGTTCACCTCACCCTATTTGATTCACCAAATATAACTACTAAATGTTGTATAGAATACAACACACTTTTCTATATTGTTTAGGAGAACCTCCATGACTAGAGAGACCATCGTTCTATTCCCTATTATCCCAGCTCGACCCAAAGAACACTCTTACGGCAACACTCTTATTACACGAAAGGAATTGTGAAGCGAGAAAGGGTGAGCACAACTAGCCCATAAAGAAGAATATCATGACTAAAGATAATTAAATTATCAATAGCTTTCATCAATAATAAATCAGAGATTTAGAGCATATGGTAGATGATAAAACTTTTCAACCATAGTTGCAACGGAACGAGCAATCCATTAGAAGAGTCAAATAGACCATAAGGTCTATTATCTTCTCTATGTTAAAAGTCCACCAATAATGTTTTATCCATGTAAAATAAATCAACAGTTCTTGTCCACAATCATATGAATAACTCATAATCATAATTGTGGTTCTAAATTCCTCTTCGCAACCAGGACGAAGATAATTTTCATCACCTATCTTCACCTGAAACATCAAAAATCATGGTTATACAAAATCAGAATTCCTGCTCATAATCATACTAATAAATTCATCTTTTGACTACTACCAAAGATATTCATTAACAATTCATCTTTGCACTACATGCCAAAGACATACAATCAGATTTTAGAAGAGTCAAGTAGAGCATGATATCTACTATCTTCTACAAATTAAAAGTGTATAATAAATATTTTATCATTTGAGACTCGACAATAAATAATCCACATCATCGAATCACCCCTGCACTACGGCCAAGGATATTTGTTAATATCACATCCATGAATTTATATTTCATCGTTTGAGACTCATTTCGATAATAAATCCATATCAATTGAATTATCCATGCGATGCGGCTTAAGGATATTCGTTAATATCACGACCACGAATTATCCATGCACTACGGGCTAAAGATAATCGTGTTTTCATCAACATGTCATGATCATGCCATAAAACAATTCATCTTTGCACCCTTGTCAAGAGAATCCATAGCCATAATCATACCAAAAACTGTCTATCAATGCACTACGGGCCAATGAGGACTTTTTCATTAGTATCACAACCACAAATTATCCATGCACTACGGGCCAAAGATAATCGTGTTTTTTTTATCAACGGTCCTGATCATGCTATAAAACAATTCATCTTTGCACCCTTGGTCGAAGAGAATCCATAGCCAAAATCATACCAAAAATTGTCCATCAATGCACTACGGGCCAAGGAGGACTTTTTCCACATCATTTGCAACATTACGGTCATGATTATACCGAATAATCCCTGGTCATAATCATACCAAGTCCATTTATGCACTACAGGCCACAGATGACTTTCAACATAATATAAATATGAGGATGATGACAATATTATAAGCATTAATCAAACTAAATCAAGGATAAATATTAAAGACTTTAAATTTATCCAGACATTATCAATCACTTAATAAAATCATAATTGTGACAACCCCAAAATAGCTCCATTCCATCCAACCCATTCTGAGTCGCCAAATACATGGTACAGAAAACAACTACAACTTTATTACAACAATTGTCGTGCAAAATACAATAACACATATACTGTGAGTTTGGATACAAATATATATACCAACTGTGACTCTCATCCCAACCTTGGATAGCACGTCACAATGACATCTTACATAAAGGTATAGTCAAAAACTGTTTTAGAAATTAGAATCTTTGGGAAGTGCTCAAGGAAACCTTCGTACATGGGAGGCCATGCTTCTAGGTTATGATAGATATCATATGGCCACAAAATTATCCTTGGTTGACCCAATAGACCCCAAAGAAAAACGAGAAGATTGCTATCATATTCTTCCCAATGGTGAGTCTTCTCTTGACTTATCATTATCTCCACTATCTCGAATTGAGAATTATACTTCAAATAAACACCAAGATTATATAGGTAGTGCTCGTAAATATACTCAGCAAGTGAATGAGCATAACCCTGTCTTATGATGACATGAGGTTATATGTCATTAGATATCTTGTATGATAGTGGCAAAACACCCTTCCAACGTTGGGTTCGCCTCTCCCTATATGATTCACCAAATATAACTACTAAAAGATGTATACAACACACTTGTCTATACTGTTTAGGGAGAACTCCACAGCTAGAGACCACCGTTCTATTCCCTTGTTAACCCCGCTCGACCCAGCTATACTTTTATTACCTGAAAGGAATTGTGAAGCAAAAGGGTGAGCACAACTAGCTCAGTAAAGAATATCATGACTAAAGATAATTAAATTATCAATAGCCTTCATCAATAACAAATCAGAGATTTAGAACATATGGTAAATGATAAAAATTTCAACCATAGTTGCAGCGGAACGAGCAATCCATTAGAAGAGTCAAATAAACAATAAAGTCTATTATCTTCTCCATGTTAAAAGTCCACCAACAATGTTTTATCCCTATAACATCAATCAACAGTTCCTTTACACAATTATATGAATATCTCATAATCATAATTGTGATTCTAAATTCCTCTTCGTACCCAGGACGAATATAATTTTTATCACATGTCTTTACCCTCGAAACATCAAAGATCATGGTTATACCAAATCACGCCTCTGTTCATAATCATACTAATAAATTCATCTTTGCACTACGGGCCAAAGATATTCATCCACTGTTCATCTTCGCACTAATCGGCCAAAGATATTTAACAACAGTCATCTTTTACACTACGGGCCAAAGATATTCATTAATAGTTCATCTTTGCACTACTGCCCAAAGATATTCATCAACAATTCATCTTTGCACTACAGGCCAAAGATATTAATATCTCAAAGAAATATATAATCACTTCAGAATTTATATAAATAATAATTATAACCATGTTGATCAATTCACCTTTGCACTTAAGCTAAAAATATTCAATTATAAATTCAATGGTCATGATCATACCAGTCACAATTCAACTTTTCACTACTGGCCAAAGAGAACCCTAGTCATGATCATACCAATAATCTACTCATCTTTACACTCAAGTGAAAGAGAATTTCAACATCAGGGTTATAAAAATGTTATATATGATAATAAAATCAATATAATCAATATATAGTTTTAATCTCCAGAGTAATATTCATAAATCAACTATAATTTGGTTAGAAAAAGAAACCAATTTTGTAGTGAATAGTAACTCGTGAATAGTAACTCATGAATAGTAACCCTGACACAAAAAGGTAGAAATTTTACAATAAAATCCATACCAATATTTCGGTATAATGATATTGAAAGAATAACATTTCTTAAATTTATAAACAATTTATTTTAATTATTTACACTTTACTAAATAATGCATTTAATCATCATAAAATGCCAAACTTATAAGATTTCATCACCAATAATTAAAATCCTCATCAAAAATCTGCATATACCACATATATGATTCTCAAGCCATAAAATCATATTTTTCCAATTTTCTTCCTTCACATAACATATTTAACTCATTTATTAAGTAACTAGTCCATTTTCATGAAAAATACCAAATCGGTTCCAAAATATTTCTTTTAAGGATTTAGCGAATATAGTCCCATATTGAACATATATTTTTCTTAGAATTTTTAAAATTTATTTACTATTTTCATATGGCCAAAACCGCCGAATATTTAGACATTTATCATAACTTGTACTTTTATCCAAAAATTCCGAAATTTACAGAGTACACTGATATTATATAGATGTACTCCCAATAAAAATTTCATCAATTTTGGAGTTAACCACAAGGAGTTATAAGCGGTTACTTTTAAAATAGTCTTTTCTCATAAAATTCATAACTCTTAATCTATAGATCCAAAAATCACCATTTTTGGACACAATCAATAAAACTCATCAACATATCATTTCAAATATTTCCAGAATTTTCTGAAGGTCAGAAGAAGTACGAACTAAAAAACATAATAACCCTTAAAATCCCTTACCTCAAAAGAGCAATACTTCTGACTAGAATATCGGATGAAAAACCGAAGGAAAATTCTACTAAATAGCAACTCTCAAAGTATCTAAATACTCTCAAAATATGCTTGATAATATAGATAGAAAGAAAACTTGTTTCTGGTGTGATTTTCAATTCTAACTTAGCCCTCTATTTATAGGAAAATTTTAGCAGACTTGACCTGTAACCTGATGGCTTTACCTGCTACTATTCTCACCCACCACATTTGAAATAAAATTCAGCACATTTCTTCACCAACCACAAGTGGGGCCTGTGACGCCCCCAAAATAGGTCCATTCCATCCAACCCATTCTGAGTCGCCAAATACATGGTACATAAATAACTACAACTTTATTATTACATTTGTCATGCAAAATACGACAACATATATATACTGTGAGTTTTAAAACAATTATTGTCTTCTAGACAATATACATACCCAAATAAATCCTCATCACAATTATTTATACATTATTTTACAAATATGGTGAGGACTACTAAACAACTCTCCCTAGAACTTTCATTCCATACCCCGACTCGTACTCGCTATATTCTCGCCTCCTGAGAAGAAAAATGGAACAAAAAGAAAAAGGGTGAGCTCGACTAGCCCAGTAAAGAATATTATGACTAAGATAATATTCAACAAAATTATCGTTAGTCTTCAACAGGGAAAAATATAATAGAATACAATAGACAACAAGTTTTAAATCAATATTCGCAGCGGAAATAATAATTCATTAGAAGAGTTAAGTAGAGAATGCAAACTACTATCTTCTATGTATGAATTTTAAAGTTCATCGCCTATTTTATCCTGTAACATCAATCAATATATATCTCGGGATCAAATATTCATCCTTTTACTACTGAGGCGAGGACATTCACCACCTTAGTCATGTGTTCATCTAAACACTGCTCATCTTTGCACTACGGGCCAAAGATATTCATCGAAATCATTCATCTTTGCACTACGAGCCAAAGATATTCATCGAAATCATTCATCTTTGCACTCATCGGCCAAAGATATTCATCATAAATCATTCATCTTTTGCTACAGCCAAAGATATTCAATAATATCATCATTTAAGACCGAGGATGATGAAAAATATTTTTAAAAAAACGAATCCAAAGGAAACAAAATGACAAGGATTAAGGATTAAGGATTAGTACTTTATTTTATCCACGTCCAAAAATACCTCAAAAATAATCATAGTGGTGTAAAATTCAAGAATGATCAAAACATGGATACAATCAAAGCTAGTATCCAGAATAGATATTTTAGACGAAAAGAAAATTTTTTATTTTTCGATGAATAATTAATAATGTATTCGTGAATAATCTCAGTATACGTGAATAGTGCAGTAGTATCGTGAATAGTAACTCAGACACCAAAAGATAGAAATTTCACAAAAAAACATCTTCACGCTTCGTGAATAGTACTCGTGAATAGTAACTTGTGAATAGTAAATCATGAATAGTAACTTTCGTGAATAGTAACTCATGAATAGTAACTCGTGAATAGTAACCCCAGAGCATGAAAAAGTTCCGAATTTGATAAAAGTTCCAACCAATATTTGAAAGATAATGATATTGAAGAAATAATATCATTTGAGAAGAAAATAACATCCCTTACATCGAAAGACAAGTTACTTCTAGTTGAAACACCTTTGGATATAGGCTATGACTTGAACTTTCACCGTAGCAATACTCAAAGTATACTCAAAATACTCACAAGAATACGCTCGATAATATTGAGAGAAAAATTCGATTTAAATTGTGATTTTCGATTCTAACCTAAGCACCTATTTATAGGAAATTGCTTAGAACACCAAAGCGAAAAAATTTAATATATATAAAAATATTATCGTATTCCTTGAAATCATAATCTCAGAAATTCACACATGCCAACCTTCTAGAAAAAATAAAAAAACGTTTTTCTAATTTAAAATAATTTAAACTTCCAAAAATCAATTATTTGGTAGCTTCGAAACGTCAATAATTCATAATAAATAGCCCTTTTATCAGAAAATTCGAATCTCGCGAATTTTTATAGGAAATTCAATTCTCTACAACTTTACAGAAGAAAGATTTTCCAAATTCCAAACAGAAATTGGCGAAATCCACAAGCGGAAGCGATTTTACGAAAGTATAATCAAATTTCATCGATAAATGGGGTCCACATAGCATGTTTAACATGTTTTAAACATTTTGGTAACAAAAATACTCCTCCTCCACATATACTCATATATCCCACATTCATCGTAAAAATATCATCGTTAATATATTATTAAAATAATATATTTAAATGAATTATTTTATCAAAAAAATAAAATAAAATATTAATTTTCAACAATTGTCACTATAAAATTTTTCTCCATCTATATCCACATAAAATCAATATTTTCCTCATCATATGAATCAATAATTAATTATTCACAATTAATATTACGAATCACAATATTGACAACCGAGCGGTTCCTCCTGAAAGAGGGCTTTCCAATAAGAATTTCTCCTTCTTTGGCGCAATTAGGTGACCAAACCTCTCCTTAGACAGAACTTTCTAGACATTGCCAATAATGTTATCTAATAATATTATTCGGATAATATGAATTATTGCTTCGATAATGAAAATCTTGTGTAATGACAATTATTGAAACAACAATGATATAAAATATCAACGCAAAGAATTATTGAATCAATAAAATAAAATCTTTGAGCGATAATTCTTGTAACCATTATTAAGTAGTGTCTTCTTACGTAAGAATCAATAATTGGTGCAATACTGGTGTCTTCTTGTGTGCAATAACGCGTATTCTTGTGTTTTAACCACCGGTATTCCAACGATTATAAATCAGTAACAACTTCGCCAGATTATTTATAAACAACTTATTCTTGTCGTTTTCTTCCTCCAATCGCTTTCCATTATGGGGCCCACACATGGCTACGCCGTCGTACAAATATTCCCCGACAGTACGAATATTCCACGACCAAACGAATATTCTCCGACAATAATGAATATTATATCACCACTTGCTTATTTAAAATATTTGCGCATTTTACCCATAACTAACCACATTAATCAAATCCACCCTTACTATTTCAAAATAATAAATAAAGGAAATTCCTTTTTATTTAAAAAAAATTTCGGGGTCTTACATGGCCCACTTAATTCTAGAATTTTCCACCAAAATACTAAATTCGGATACTTCAACAATTTCTGAACCATTCACCTCTTAAAATTCATAACAAATCATACGTTCATTTTTAACGGTTCAAAATTTGTGGACATATACTCAACTTATACATGTATAACATATCCAAAAATTACAACGATCCAACGGTCGGATTAAAAATTATAACTCACGCAATATATCTCAAAAACACTGGTTTAATTTTTAATACCTTCATTCCGACAAAAATACTAATAAAATACCTCAACATTAATTCCTTCATTTATAACCACATAAATAAATCCATTATTTATATCCACATCAAATAAATATTTCCTTATCATATAAATCAATAATTAATTATTCACAAATAATATTACGTAATCACAATAATGACACTTGAGTGGGTTCTAGGAAAGAGGGGCTTTCCGATAAGAAAATTCTCCTTACTGGCGCGCAATTAGGTGACCAAACCTCTCCTTGACAGAACTTTCTAGACATTTTCAATAATGCTATCTAATAATATTATTCGAATAATATGAATTATTGATCTGATAATGGGAAATACTGTGCAGTGACAATTATTGAACAACAATAATATAAAATTTTAACGTAGCAATTATTGAATCAATAAAATAAAATATTGAATAGTAATTACTGTAATAATTATTGAGTAGTGCCTTCTTACGTAAGAATCAATAATTCAAAAATATTGTGTAATCTGGTAATGCTCTCTTTCATGCTGAACAACGCGTATTACTTTATTTTACCAACCGGGTATTCCAACGATTAATTTTGATGTGATTACTGTGATTATTTATAAAAACTTAATTTTGTCGTTTCTTCATCCGATAGTTATTCTGTTATGGGACCCACAAATGGATGCGCCGTCGTACGAATATTTCCCGATAGAAAGAATATTCCACGACCAAACGAATATTCCCCGACAACAATGAATATTTTATAACTACTTGTGTATTTTGAAAAAAATTTCATATATTACCCTTAACTTTAACTTTTATCAATTTAACCATTTACTGAATAGTAATTATAAGAAAAATTGAATATTTTTATTTCATAAAATTCGGGGTCTTACAATAATCTAATACTGTTAATAATATAACAATATTTTAATCACTTCTTAAACTTATAAACAATTACATATAATTATTTAAACTTTTCCAAATAATGCATTTAATCATTCAAAAATGTCATACTCATAAGATTTCATCACCAATAATCAAATTACTCATCAAAAATCTGCATATACCTTATATAGAATTTCCAAGTCATAAAATCCTATTTACCAATTCTTTAACTCCATATAACATATTTAACTCATATGTTTGTAGTTAAACTATTTTCATGAAAAATACCAAATCAGTCCCAAAAATTATTCTTTTCTGGGATTTAGCATAATATAGTCCCATATTGAACATATATTTTTCTTGACATTTTTAAAATTCATTTACTATTTTTCAAAATTCAATTTCTAATTAATTCCTTAAGAAATTAACTACCTCACGGTTAACTCCAGAAATTCCCAAATCTTGACAGGATCTTACACATGTTAATGTGAGCTTCCAGTTTAAATTTCATGGTCATCGGAGTTATAGAACTCCGGTTATAGCATTTTTTCGTCGGAAAAACTTAAATATTGAAATGGTCATAACTTGCTCATTTTAAGTCGGAATGAGCTCATTTTTGGACAGGAGGTACTTTATACAATATACTTTCATGTCCCAAAAAGGCCAAAATTTTTCTCACAAATTAAGTGGCCAAAACAGCCCTTTTAAAATTGTGGCTGCAACCTTTTTCATATTTTGCAGTTTTTCGTACTTTGCTAAAATCAGTCCACACAAAAATCTACAACACCTTTTCCAGTGATTCCACTTGGATAAGTTACAAAACTCATAGACCTAACTCTAGAACATGACCACACTCAAAAATTCAAAATATAATAGGAGATATGGTCAATTGAATTTCATGTTCCATTTTTCACCAAAATCTGATTTTTCAACCCTTTGTGATTTCTAAGAAACTTTCATGTTTTCACATAATAACCAATATAACTCATCATAACACTTACTAATACCACATATACCCATGAATTTCTTTAGTCCAATGCTTTTATTATGACTTTCATCATAATCTACGTAAACAGATCATTTTCACAATTTAACAAGGAATGAAATACAAAGGATCGTTCACCGTGCATGTGGTAATCCACATAGACAGGTTATTCCAACAGAATAATAAAGAATGGAATAACAGAAGGATTCACCATGCATGCGATAGAGACCTCACAGACATATTATTCCCAACAGAATAATAAATACGGAACCCAGTCCCAAGTAAAACGCATGAGCGAGGATATTCCAATGAGAATAGTAAAGATTTTAACCGGTCCCAAAAAACGCATACAGAATAGGATGTTCCAACAGAGTAATAAAAAATGGAATAACAGAAGAATTTCACCAAGTATAGGGTATCCCGCGTATACAGGTTATTCCAACAGAATAATAAATAATGGAATAACAGAAGTTCTCTTCATGAACACAAAAGAAATAATACCCCTTACGAGTACAATAAATAATATTCCCTACCTTAGAAAGAAGAGTACTGGATATAGAAGTAGTGAAGTAGCAGAACACTTTTCTTCTTTCTCTCTAGAGTTTCAGTGAATTCGTAAGAAATAATGAAGGAATGATCTTCTATTTATAGAAAAATGGACTGTATAGTAACTAACTCGTGAACGGTCCAGATTGATTTATTTTAATCTGATGGTCCATATTTAAAGAAAAATCTTTTAAATAAAATATAATATATTCTATTTATAATCTAATAAAACGAATAACTTTATAAAAGATTTTACTATGCAAATACTATGCAGGCACTATGCAAACACTATGCATAATAAAATATAATATATTCTAATTATTGTCTAATAAAACAGATAACTTTATAAAAGTATTCTATTTTATATAAAAAGATTTTACTATTAGCCTAATAAAATGAATAACTTATAAAAGTATTCTGTTTTATATAAAAAGCTTTTCTGTTTTATTACATTAATAATACTAAATAAAACAAAACTGAGTGACTTATTACATACGCATCAATAATCAATACCGTGTGCTACTATACAACCACGCGTATTACTGTACTTTTAACACCGGGTGTTTCAATAGTTAACGGTAAAACTTCCGCCGTTATTTTCATAAAAATATTTTTGTCATTTTCTCAATCCGACAATAATTACATTTGTGGGGTCCACCAATGATTATCTTGAGTGTCGTGCGGATATTCCCTCGAACAAAAGAATATTCCCAAACACAACGAATATTTTATATCAACTTGCTTACTTTGCAAAAAAAAAAATTTCACATATTACCCTTAACTTTAAACTTTTATCAATTTAACTATTTATCAAAATAGAAGTTGAATACTTGTATTTCATAAAATTCGGGGTCTCACACAGGCACTATGCAAATACTATGCATAATAAAATATAATATATTCTATTTATAATCAAATAAAACAAAACTTTATAAAAAGTATTCTGTTTTATATAAAAAGTTTTCTGTTTTATTACATTTATAATAATAAAAAAATAACATTTATCATCATTATTATAATTCACAATATTAATCGACCAGGTCGTTCCCAGGAAAGAGGGGGCTTTCCAATAAGGATTTCTCCTTATTGGCGCCCAATTAGGTGACCAAACCTCTATTTGACAGAACTTCTAGACATCGTCAATATTGCAAATAATAATATTAATAATTATGTCATCTCAATTATTGATTTAATAATATTAAATATCGACAATAATTGAATCAAATAACGTGAGATACTATGCAGCAATTACTGTAGCAATAATTGAACAAAACCGAGTGACTTCTCACGTAAGCATCAATAATCAATACTGGTCTTACTACTATGCAATCACGCGCCATTCTTCGTACTTTTTTAACACCGGGGTGTTTCAACGGTTAATGGTAAAACTTCCGCCGTTATTTTCATAAAATATTTTTGTCGTTTTCTCAATCCGACAATAATTCCGTTACGGGGTCCACCAATGATTGTACCGTCGTACGGATATTCCCCGATAAAAAGAATATTCCCCGACCAATCGAATATTATACAACAACTTGCATACTTTTCAAAATTTATAAATATTACCCACAACTATAACATTATCTCAAATCCACACCATAATATTAAAAAAAATATTTCGAGAAATTTAAATCTTTATTCATAAAATTTGAGGTCTCACAAGTTGCCTATGAGAGTCGGACGCTAAGCAGCGGTATAGTACACATGAGAAAGAAATGATTGCACTGGTGCATTTCTTGGAAACGTGGAAGCATTATTTACTGGGTACGAAGTTTGTGGTGGTGACTGACAATGTAGCCAACACCTACTTCAATACTCAGAAGAAGTTAACTCCTAAGCAGGCTCGTTGGCAGGAATTCTTGGCAGAATTTGATTTTGTATGGGTACATAAGTCGGGCTTGAAAAATTCAATGGTTGATGCATTAAGTCTAAAAGTTGTCCAGGAGTTTGTTGTTGCTCTCATAGTGGTTGAGACCGAGTACCTGGACAAGATAAGAGAACAGTCCCTAAATGATGTTGTTTACCAAAAACTTCGGACGCAAGTACAGGAAGGTTTGGTTCGAAGATATTGGATTGAAGATGAGTTGCTGTATGCAAAGGGCAGTAGGTTATATGTTCCTAGCGGAGGAAACCTAAGGAGGCAAATCATGCATGAGACACATGATATAAAATGGGCTGGTCACCCAGGCATCGAAACTGTCTCGCTCCTACTATTGGCCCAAGATAGAGAGTGACGTGGAGGTGTACGTCAAGTTTTGTCTAGTATTCCAAGTAAACAAACTTGAGAAGAAAAGTGAAGTCGGCTTGTTGTAGCCTCTTCCCATTCCCGACAGACTCTGGCTATAACATTCTAGAATTTTAAATGATGTAACATTCCAGAATTTTAATTATAATATTAAATATTTATTGAATTATATAAATATTTAATGGATTTGTTTATCGTTGAATAAATATTTATTTAATTGATTTGAGTTTATTTGGTTAATTATTTGTTAAATAAATAATTAATGAATTAAGAAAATTATTATTTCAATTTAATGGTTAATTATTTGTATTGAGTTATGTGATTAAATGATTTATTTAATTAATTATTATTTGAATTAATGAAATTAAATATGAAAGCTTGATTAAATAAAGTGTGACAAATAACTATATTATAAGGAGTATTAAAATAAATTAAAGTAGTTTAATTTAGTTTTTCCAAACAAGGTTCAAGGATATTAATTCTTTAAATTTAAATGGTTTGACAAACAAAGCCCTATGACTTTTGGATTTCCTTTTTAATTTTGAATTATATAAATAAAATAAATAAATTAAATAATAAACATAATATATTTATAATATATACATTAGTTAGTAACTGATATTGCAATCAGTAATAGTATTTAGGTTTATCAGTTTTTTTCTTTGCGCTTAAGTGTTAGCTAGACTACGTGACTTGGTATTTGGCTTAAGCTAAGAAGAGTCTGAGAAGGAGGGTTACTGAGAATTCATAGAAGAGAACTTGAGAGTGAAACTTGAGAGAATTGTCTACAATTGCAAGGAATTATCATGCAATTGAATGTATTTTCCCTAATTATATATGAATATGCATATATGGGTTTTTACGTCATAAACCTTCTAAGTCTATGAATTCAAATTGCAGAATTGTTGATATGTATAACTGTTAATTATGATTATACATGTTGGTGATGCTAGAGTTTATGTTTAAGCAAGAATTTGTATGCTAATTTCGTTCTAACAGTAGAAATTTTGACAGTTTATGTATTTTTCATATGGTTCATGAAAAGTACCAATTTTAGTGGTCAAATTGTATGTGAAACTGTAAATTGAAGCTTGTATATGTTAGCTCATTAAGAAACGAGCATAACATAATTTGAATGGAGTGATTTGGCCAAGTATTGAATTCACAGTGATGATTTTTGGGATGAATATCAAAAATGGAGTTTTATATGAAAAACATGGAATTTGAGAAATTAAACTAGCTTAAGTTGTTGTTAAATTGTTCTATATTGATATATATGTGAGGAAACATGTTTGTGATAATTCTATACCATTTTTACATGTTATTATTACTATTTGGTGGGTGAAATTCGTGTTAGTTGGCTTAAGAAAACTGTCGTAGCCATGTTCTGCAAAAATTGGAGTATGTAATGGTAAGCGACCACGAGTCTCTCTCTTGGCGTATGGCATTGTAATCGATAAAAGCATGGCCCGCGCCAAAGGCTCTACCGATCTCGAGCAGTGAAGTCTGTTAATTTTGCAGATTTTGGATGTTCAATGTAACTTAGCTTAATGTTAGGTTAATATGAGAACCATATAATAACAAGGTTAAACAAAGTTGTGTTATGTGGATTGTAAATTCAAAGTTGTAAAAATGATTTATAAGTCATGAACGTGTTGTGTTATAACTTAGCTTATGCAATGAAGGTTAGTTAAGTGTTGTGAAGTTAACACTTGGGAATTCTGAAATATAAATGGTAGCATAAGACTTGTGCTAAAATGATAAGTTTAGCTAGAAATGTACATGTTGTGGTATGTTAGCATATCTAATAGATAATGTGGTTCTAAACCAATGTGTAGGTGAACGTGAGTTTAATATTAAAGCTTACGCTCGAGGCAAGTTTCTAAACTTCTCTTTTTACATTGAGCAAGTTTTTTAACCCTACAGTTACATTGAGCAAGTTTCTTACTTTAATCTTTCATTAATCGAATTCTTGTATTCCTCATCATTATTTGAACAAACTAGCTATGACTTAAACGTTATTCGATCAAGTTTTGAATTCTAATATTTATAGATGTATTCTAACTTGTTTATTGTTAGACAAGTTTCTTTATTGTCCTTCATGTACGATGAATGCAATTTTCTTGAATTCTAATTTCTAATGTTGAATTATCTTAGTTCATTTACTTGACACAAGCCATTCTCATAATGAGCAAGCTTTAATTTCAGCTTGCTATTACTTAATGTAAATTCAATAATTCATAGTCCTAGATTAATTTTATGCAAGCAAGGTTTATTGTCATTCAATACTTATGTTTTGTAATTGTTTCTAAGCATGCGTTCAAGATATAGTTAGTTCGCTTACACTTATTCATTGTTCCATATTATGTTATTATTGATCAACTGTTGTGTTATCAAACATTATTGATTCAACTAGTCCTCTAGTTGATGTTTGTTAGACTTCATATTACCCTTGAAAGCTTATCCAAACCAAACTTTCTTTGGTACGGACTTGTACTCTAAATACTGAGATGAACAACCCTATTATTAGGGGTTTACGCTTAGCGTTGAAATGTTTGTGCACAATACATTATACGAAGGGCTGATCCCCATAAGTACGAGGAGTCCTTATAGTCTTATGACTGTTAAAGTTGAAGTTGAAAGATTACTTGCAACTGTGGACATAGTTCGTGGTTTTATGACCCTCAGTTTTATATACTCCATATTTTGATTCTAGTCGTTGGTTATTATTGATAGAGTACTATTCAATGTTGATGAGCCTATTTGTTGGAAGTTATTTCATTCGTGTTGATTCATTGCTATATTTAGTGAGCACATGTTTTTCTCACTCTTGCATATTTATACACTCATTGCAGCTAAGGTTGAGAAGGTAGATGAACCTACAACTAGCAAAGGAAAGGGAAAAATGTTCAAGTGATGAAGACTTGTAATTTTATTTTATTGTTATAATGATAGACTTTTAATAATAATGTGATGTAATAATTCTATTTCCACACTTATATGATGTTTAAAGGTTAGACAACCTGGGAGATAATTTTTATTAATGTAATCCTGTATGGGCAGGTTTTATTATTCAATTTTATTATGACTGGGTAGTTAGATGTGAATGATTGGATAGTGAACACCAAATCTTGTGGGAATGAAGTACCTAGATTTGGAGGTGTCACACTGACAGTCAGTATCGATGGACTTCATTTCTGAGTTGCCGAAGGTTGATGGGATGAGATCTATTTTTGTAGTGGTTGGTTGTTTTTCCAAGTATGCGGTGTTCATCCCATCACCTCATGCTTGCACATCAGATGTGGCTGCTGGTTTATTCTTCAAAAATGTTGTGAAGTACTTTTGGTTGCCTGAAGATATCATAAGTGATTGAGATACACGATTCACGGTTAAGTTTTGGACGGTTCTGTTTGGCTTGGTTGGGTCAGAATTAAAGTTTAGTACGACGAACCACCCACAAATAGATGGTCAGACTGAGAGAATGAATTAGTTTCTCGAGGAGTATCTGCGACATAATGTGACTGCAAGTCAAAAGAACTGGCTGGAGTTGCTTGAACCAGAACAGTTTTGTTATAACTTACATCATTGGTATGAGACCCTTTGAGCTAAGTATGGGTTTTCAACCAAGGAATCCGAATGATGTGATGGTGCAGCATACATGAGGTAATTTCCATGTTGCCTATCGGTTTGCAAGGGATAGAACAAAGTTACTTGAGATAGCACGAGACAGCCTGAGCAAGGCAGTGAGAAGGATGAAAAAGTATGCAGATGCACATCAAAGGCCACTAGAATTCAAAGTGGGAGACATGGTGTTGCTGAAGCTAACACCTTAGATTTGAAAGAAGATCAGTAGCAAGTCAGTGCATAGGGGATTGGTTCCAAAGTATGACGGCCCATTCGAAGTGGTAAAGAAAGTTGGGACTGTGGCTTACAGACTGAAGCTTCCAGACAGATTAAAGGTACATATAACATTCCATGTGAGTTACTTGAAGCCATTCCATCAGGGATTGCTTGATGCTGGCATAAAGCAAGCTAAGAGGGCTCTGCCAGTGATCAAAAAGCAATTTGATAAGGATGTTGAGAAGATTTTAGCTCATAAGACTGAAGGTCAGACCAAGAAAAATTGAAGGAACATTATGGAAAGGTAAAAATGAGGTAGATGCAAGTTGGGAACGAGATGTAACATTATAGTAGTTTGAGAAACAGATTGCAGAGTATTAGGCACACCCACCGACGAAGACGTCAGGCTCTTCTGGTGGGGGGTGGTTTGTTAGCCCCTTAGTGGGTTGACACAGACTTGGAATGTGGGACACCCAGATAGCATGCCAAGTCAAGCCTTAGCACTCATTTGTGGGGCAAGGCATAAGTGTGTTGTAGCGAGTAGCAGTATACAGCAGCAAGCGACAACTAAGGGCACTTTCGGCAAACGAGTTGGCACTTGGTCGACACCAAAGAATGAGCGATGTTATTGTAGCGAAAGGCTACACTAGCGAAAGAATCTTGGGTTATTGTGTAGCAAATGGGCTATGTCAGAAAACTAGAAAATCTAGAAGGTTTGCATTATGCTTCCTCAGACAGGTCTGATGTCTAGTCGTGGAAACTTGGAAATTTTTATAAGTGCTACTATAGGGGGGGTGCTCTATGAAGGTCACCCGGGACCATTGGGTAGGTGCCATGGGCGAAGCATGCTGGACGTTGGGACATTGTTGGGTTCCCCTACAATAATGTCAAACATCAGATTTCTAGCTTGGATCGAATCAAAGACTTGTTCATGGGTTGGGCATGAACGAGCAAGAACGTTAGGCATGACACATGCGTTGAGCTTGGCATGTCAAAGCATGGACTGGGCTAGTGCCCAGCATGCAACAAGGCTAAAGCATGTGGAAAGACGCATGAGGTGGACGTTCACAATAGAGTTGGACAGCACCTCGGGCAAGTGTTGGGCTAGTTTAAAATTCGTGGGCTAAATGGACAAAGCCTCTTGTGGCAACATGTTGGGCAACTTCGTGGGCTGAGACATCAAAAATGTGGGCTTACACTTTGGGCAAAGACATCAACAAGGTGGGCTAACATTGTTGGCAGTTAGGAGTGGCTGACTGAAGCAAGACCCAACTGACAGGCAATTATGGGCAGTTGTTGACAGCTAACCTCCATGCGCATGACTGGCATGTCTCCAACCAGTTGCACATCATGGGGAGCACACATCTGCTGGTGGGCAGTTTGTGGATAGTTATAAATTCAAAATGTTGGTTTTCTATTGGTTCTGAATGTCCTCGTAGTTGGGGGTGTCAATTGTAGCCTCATGTGTGTGTATATATATATATATGTGTATGTGTGTGTGTGTGTACATCAAGGGGCTTGGCAAGACAGAGATCACTGAGCAAGTGTGAGTCTGCAAGCACCTAGTCATATTGTGACGCCCCTAAATTCAGACTCACATATCTCGAATTTGGTTCGTCACGTGCTAATTTTACTAATAAATCAAAATCTCACACAACGGAAAATAGAACAAATTATATTGTCATAACATAATTATTCTCGTTCTAAGGTCTCGCAACCGTTACTACAACATTACAACTTAATTTAAACATAACATATTACATCATAGTAACTAAGTCTTCATACAACATAATAATAGTAAATTCCTAGCACTAGGAAACAAAGCTATTCCGAAGCCTTCTCTTTACCCTTGTCATTGCCTGAGGGTTCACCACGTTCTGTCTTAACTGAAAGTTTTAAGGAAAGTAATGATGAGCAACAAATTTGCCCAGCAAGTAATAACACAATAAGGGTGAACAGTTATAAGTTCAAATCTCAAGGGTATGACAGTGAATAGTAGTTCAGGAATTATCAACAATTCTAAATAAAGTCGCTATGGACTGAAAGATATCAACAAGATTTAACGAGTTAATCATATCAAAGTTCAAGAATAATGATCACTGAGCAGTCACTAAGGACTAAAACTTCTACTAGAATTAACAATATTACACTGAAAATTCAATAAAACGAGTACAACAGGTGATCAGCCTAAGTACCATACGTTATACATAACATTTAAATATGTTAGTATATGCGCACGTCGGTTCCCCGACAAATATATAATCTTTCCTTTAATGAGGGTTGTTCATCTCAGCAGATTTAAGAGTCCGCACCAAGTCAATTTGGTTTGGATAGCTCTTTAACATAAGATAATAGTCTAGACGAATCAATGGTTTAGACAACTTTTATAATGCATTTAAGAACAATATGTCCAATGCTTGCAACAACATCAAGATATACAAATGATTTCTAAATAGTAATATATATTTTCTTGATATAAGTATGACTGGATGGCAATAATTCAGAATTATACCACATATATAGTGTAAAGAGTTTAGGGACTTGCATTCCATATAAAAATCAATGAAGTTAGAAAACTTGCACAAAATCCAAAGTTGTGTAAGTTAGGGAACTTGCCTCAAGCGTAGTTTACCAACTTATAGCTTATCAACACTTTGAAATCCTATTATAATATAGTTACACATATAGGTATATTCATTAGTTACGCAAGCTCAAAACATAATTTATCTCATACATGTACTCAATACGTATGTTAAGTATATACATAAGCCTATGAAATCAGTCCATATATATAAATCACGAATTCTTAGGGAACATCGTCTTTATCTCATTAGGAATATTTTATGGTTTAACATCTTCATGTTATATTATCTACCTCAATAAGTCTTTTTTTATTAGCTTAGAACAATAACGTGGTTAGGCTCACGGACGGCGCAGCTGCGCTGTCCCCTGGCCAGACAAGAGTTGAGCTTTTGTTCTCCTGTTGTCTGTCTACTTTTAAGCATACCAAAACATTAACAATTACCATGCACATATGGTAGAGGACTTTACATACATGTACGACCATTCTAAGTTCACCTTTACACATCACAGTCTTAGTTTGGGATTTCTAAGGAAGTAGGGCCAAATAGTGTCATGAAATCACAAGGCCTACCATGTCAAGCATATATCTACATAAAGAGATCACATAATCTGTAATATGCATGCCTACAAGTGTTCATATCATTTACGCATGGCTAGCATTTTTTATCTGTGACGCCCCCAAAATAGGTATACATCACCTATTCCGAGTCGTCAAATATATGGTACATAATTCAAATACAAACTTAATTTATACAACTCTTAAGTGTCGTGTAGAATACGACAAAATATAAGCTGTGAGTTTTAATACAAATATTATCTTCTAGACAGTATTCAAACTCAAAATAAGTCCTCATTACAATTATTGTCACACTATTTAACAGAATAATGAGGACTACTAATGCAAATATCTGGACCGACACTCCGTTCTCTGACTAGTCCTAGCTATATTCTCATTTTCTGAAGAGAACAATGAAAACAAAGGGTGAGCTCAACTAGCCCAGTAGAAAATATTATGACTAAGATAATGTAGAATAAGTTATCTTTAGCCTTCAACAGTGTTAAACTGATAAAATATAATAAACATCAAGTTAACTGCAGCGGAACAAGCAATCCATTAGAAGAGTCAAGTAGAGCATGATATCTACTATCTTCTATGATTTAAAAAGTTTATCATCAATTTTATCGCTGAGACTTAGCTTAATAAATAATCCACATCATCGAATCATCCTTTCACTACGGGCTAAGGATATTCATTAGTATCACCACCACGAATTAACCATGCACTACGGGCCAAGGATATTCGTATCTTCATCAATGGTCATGATCATGCCAACCACTATCCATCAATGCACTACGGGCCAATGAAGACATTTACCACATCATTTGTAACATTACGGTCATGATTATACCGAATAATCCCTGGTCATAATCATACCAAGTCCATCTATGCACTACGGGGCACAGATGACTTTCATCATAATATAAGCATGAGGATGATGACAATGATATAAGAATTCAATTAAATGAAAGCAAAGGATAAATTTTTAAAGATTTATAATTTAAATTATCCAGAATTCAATAATATCCAAATTGTCAACATGATACTGCTTTGTGGAGTAAAATTCAAGAATAATATTGTATCAAAAATGATTTGGACCGAAAAGAAATCAATTTTTGTCATAAATAGTGCCCCGGGTGAATAGTACCCGAGTGGATAGTACCCTGTGAATAGTAATTTGGGAATAGTACCCTGTGAATAGTACTCCAGCATGAAAGAGTTAAAACTTATCAAAAATGCTCAGAATAATATTTCCATGAAAAGATACTGGATGAAGCGTAAATTTCAAGGATATTCTACTAATTCCATAGAGTATAGAAGCCAAAACTTAACAAAATGAGTATAGAATTCGTAATCTGCAACGAAATAATATTACTTACATACTACAGAGTATGGAGGAAAATATTATTTCTTACGAATACTGAACAAAAATAATATCCCTTACCTTAAAAAGGAGAGTATCCCAAATGGTATAGCGGGGATATTCTTGAAGAAAACTTGGATTATTTTTTACGCTTAAAGCTTCCTAAAACTCGAAAGAAATACGCTCAATATTATAGAAGAAGAATTCTCTGATTCTGGTGTGATTTTCAATTCTAACTAAGCATCCTATTTATATGAGAATGGAAGGGGCACTATTTAAGAAAAAATCACGGACGCAACAGTTTTATAATTCACGGACGTCTTATGCAATTCATGGATGACTAAATCTTCAAGTAAAACAAAAACTAAAAAAAATATAATATATATATATATATATATATATATATATATTCATCACATACCTTATACGACATTATATATATATAAGTTCACATGCAGTACACACACACGGACACATTATATATATATATATATATATATATATATATATACACACACACACACACACAACACACACCATTAATTCCACCACCACTTAATCCACCCGTGAATCCATTCCCTTTTCTCCCTCCCATTTCATTTTTCTTCCACTTGTGGGCCCCACCCATAGTCCCCACCTCTTTATTATATAAATATATACCCAATAACTTTCTACCGATTATTTTGAATTATGGGTAAATGGGGGGTCCATATAAAAAGCATGTTTACAACTCCCCTCAATATTTTTAACAACATTTATCATCATTATTATAACTCGCAATATTTAACAACCAGATCATTCCCAGGAAAGATGGGGCTTTTAGATAAGGATTTTTCCTATTGGCACGCAATTAGGTGACCAAACCCCTTTTCTCGAAAGAACTTTCTAGACATCGTCAATAATGCAAATAATAATATAAATAACTTTGTTGTCTCAATTATTGATTTAATAATATATAAAATATTGACAATAATTGAATCAAATAACGTGAGATACTATGCAGCAATTACTGTAGCAATAATTGAATAAAACTGAGTGACTTCTCATGTAAGCATCAATAATCAATACCGTGTGCTACAATGAAACCACGCGTCTTACTGTACTTTTACCACCGGGTATTTCAACAGTTTAACGATAAAACTTGCGCCGTTATTTTTATAAAAAGTTATTTCTATCGTTTTCTAATTCCGACAATATTTTCGTTGTGGGGTCCACCAATGATTGCGTCGTCGTACGAATATTCCCTGTTAAAACGAATAGTCCCCGAACAATCGAACATTTTATAACAACTTGCTTACTTTGCAAAATTTATAAATATTACCTACAACTATAACATTATATCAAATCCACACCATAATATTCAAAAATATATTTCGAGAAAAATTAATCTTTAATCATAAAAGTTGGGGTCTTACATTATCACTATAAAACATGTCTAAATTCACGCTTAAATAACTTTCATTATGTCTAACACATATGAATCATGTTTAGAGACGCAATGAACATAAACATGCCATTTTAAATCTTCAAAACTTAACTATTCATACAAATGCAATTTAGTTTGAAAAATATCTGAGTTTGCTTTTGAAATCATTTTAAAACAAGTCAAGGCAATTTAGTGCATACGAAGCATCTTATAATCATATTGCATGCATAGCTAGATCGTATACTCATGCTCAAAAAATCGGAAATGAGACATTATTAGTTTCATCAAGGTTTATTTCTGAAGTTCAAGTCTTCTCTAACAAATACATACTAATCCAAGTTAAAGTAATCATGTTATACAAAGGAACTTAAAGTCATAAGTCAGGCCTATTTTCATGTATATCTAAGTTTTTTTAACATGATAGAACTAGCACATAACATCAGAAGTCCAAAACTTAGAAATTTGGTGCACTGGCGAATTGCGTCAGATTGAATCGCAAGGAGCGCAAGAATGCGCTTCTACCTTGTTAATTCAGATCAAGATTCTGCCTTGGTAGAGATCAAAATCAATTATAGTTTTCCTCCATTCCAACAAGCTTAAACCTATTCTCTGAAGTTCCTTACATACATAAAAACTTCATAAACACTTTGATAGCACATTTCCAAACCAAATTCACAAGAATTGGTGAGAATTTCTATAATTTGCTATGGTTGGAATTAAGAATTTAAAACAAGAATATTACCTTCTATGAAGCTTAGTTTCTTCCCTCTGCAATTCGAGACTCCCTCTTAAATAATAAGCAACTCACACTTTAAATCTTGGAATTCAACAGACAATTCTCAGCAACAGGAAAATGAAAACGAAGCTGCCTTTTATAGAGAAATACAAGACCAGTTATTGGCTTTACACTAAGGTTTGAATCAATGAGGTAGAAGAAGAAAACAATGGTTAAGGAAGAGTTGGCCAACCACTCCCCCTCAACCATTTTCATAGCCATCATCACCTAGTTCGTATCCACTATTCAAAGCTTGGCAGTTCACGTAAAGGAGATATAACACTGTTTGGGCAATCTGAATTGGGATAACTTTTTTAATTCTCAATATTTGGTCTCCAATTTAGTTAATATAATTCCTCCTTGGTTTCCTTATGTGATTTTAGTGTATTAATCTTATTACATAATTAAAAGTTAGGGATTATATATGTACCCATATCATATAATCCATGTATATTGGGTTCCAAAAAAATAATAAGTATTGCAGATATAGTAATGCAGTTAGGTATTATTAACTAGGTATTCTCCATAAATATTATTAGTACACATACTTTAATATTATAACCATATTCAATATTAAATGTCTATTTTTTCTAACATTCAATTCCTTTTCGAATTTCTAGATGCACAGTTAATTAACTATTTCTGTAGTAAAATGTCACACCTGATTTTATTGTGCTACTTGGTACTTCATACCATTAAATTTACTCTTATCATATGCTTTTAATAATGTCACACATTAAATTGATGTGCCATATAATATCCACAGTAATAATCAACTTTCAACATCTGGCCACTAAATTCAATTGCTTTGCCAAGCCATCTTGTATCACAGAAGGGCAATATGAAGTCGCTACCATAGGTCCTCGGCAAAGGCAAACTTGTTTAGCTTCATGCCAGTTTTAACCTCTACCATCATACCAGTTTCACATAGCATGAATTAAATACAAAATTGATAATACTACTAGTTAAAGATCATATCCATTTCATGCATGGAGTTATATAATTACACATAATTAATCTTTCTCTTATTAAACCGTTTTTCTCTTAATTCACTTAGTGACTCTCTTAGTCCTTCATTATGCCACATTAGGAAATTCTGATACGCTTCACGTTAAGATCTTCACCAATCTTATCCCATTAACTTACTGTCATATATTTCTCAACACTTAACTTATTTGAATAGAGTTTCTATAACTCATGCCACATCAATATTAAATTATATTTAAACAAATATTCGACTTTCATTAATTTATTTATTAATAATATTCAGAAATTCTCGGGTATTACATCCTCCCCCCCCCCTAGAAAAATCTCATCCTCGGAATTGGTACAAGGCTATATAAATAGATGGGAATAATCCATCCTCATCTTATCGTCTAACTCCCACGTACCTTCCTCGGCGTTGTGGTTTTGTCATATTACTTTTACAGAAGATATAGTTTTATTTCTCAAAGTTTTCTCTTTCCTATCTATTATTTGGACAAGAATTTCCTCGTAAGTCAGATTCTCCTCTACTTGAATTGGCTCATAAGATATTATGTGCTTATAGTCAGGCTTGTATGGACACAACACGAAAATTTGAAACACATTGTGAATGTGTTCCAGCTCGGGTGGTAAAGCTACTTGATATGCCACCTCGCCTAATCGCTTCAACACTTTGAATGGTCCTATGAATCTCGGACTCAACTTTCCCTTCTTACCGAATCTTATCTTCCCCTTCTAATGAGATACTTTCAAAAACACAAAACTTTCAACTTCAAAATTGTGATCTTGACGATGCAAATCCGCGTATTTCTTCTGACGATCTTGTGCAGCTACTAGTCTGGCTCTTATCATTGTCACTACGTCGGTTGTTTGTTGAACTAATTTCGGTCCTAATATCTTTTGTTCTCCGACTTCATCCTAACATAACGATGTTCTGCACTTTTTCCTGTAAAGAGCTTCGTACGGTGGCATGCCTATACTCGCATGATAACAATTGTTGTATGCAAATTTAACTAAGGGCAAGTGGTCTTCCCAGCTCCCCTTGAAGTCTATCACACAAGCTCTAAGCATATCTTCTAATGTTTATATGGTTCGCTCACTCTGCCCATCAGTTTTTCGATGATAAGCAGTATTTAATCTTAATTGTGTCCCCATTCTCTCTTGCAAGCTTCTCTAGAAATTTGACGTGAAGCGCGAATCTCGATCGGAGATAATCGATATCGACACTCAATGTCTCGAAACTATTTCCTTTACTTACAACTTTGCCAATTGATTCAAATCGAAACGAATCTTTATCGGTAGAAAATGAGCTAACCTCGTTAGTCAATCCATGATAACCCAAATGGCATCATAACCTTTTTACGTAACTGGAAGTCCTACCATAAAATCCATCGTAATGTGTTCCCATTTCCACTCTAGTATTTCTAATGGTTGAAGTAGACCACTCGGCTGGTGCTCAACTTTGACTCGTTAATAAGTAAGACATCTACTAACGCACTCCGCAACTTCTCGCTTCAGATTGGGCCACCAGAAGTGTTGTCAAAGATCTCGGTACATCTTCGTACCTCCTGGATGAACAAAATATGTCGTATTGTGTGCTTCGTGCAACATCTCTTCTCTCAATTCGGGTACAGCTGGCACCCATACTCGACCTTCAAATCTTATAATACCGTCCTTATCCATCTTGAAATTTTCTTCTTCATTTTCTATTATTCTCTTCCTGATCTTCTCGCATTCTTCATCTTTCTCTTGTGATTCCTTTACTCTATCCAATAATATTGGATGAGCTTCCATCACAAATAATTTTCCCTCCAATTTCCTGGTTCCTCTACTTGTATTTCTAATTTCTCCATGTCTTTTATTAACTTCTCCTGAGTCATTAACTTGAACAATTTCTCCCTTTCCTTTCTACTTAAAGCATCGGCTACTATGTTAGCCTTTACCGGGTGATAAAGAATCTCGCAGTCATAGTCCTTGATTAATTCCAACCACCTCCTTTGTCGCATGTTTAACTCCTTCTGTGTGAAGATATATTTCGGACTCTTATGTTCCATGTATATCTCACATTTTCTCCGTACAAATAGTGTCTCCAAATCTTAAACGCAAAAACTATTGCCGCTAACTCCAAGTCATGAGTAGGGTATCGTTTTTTGTAATCCTTTAAGTTTTGTGACACATACTCAATGACCTTACCATGTTGCATTAGCACACAACCAAGTCCCTTGTGCGATGCATCACTATAAACCACAAATCCTCATGTATCATCTGGTAATGATAATACATGCGCCTCACTTAACCTCCTCTTCAACTCTTGAAAGCTCTCTTCGCATTTCTCCGTCCACACGAACTTCACTTTCTTCCTCGTTAGATTAGTCAGCGGGGTTGCTATTTTAGAAAAATCTTGGATAAATCTTCGATAGTACCCGGCTAACCCTAAGAAACTTCTTACTTCTGTTGGCGTCTTTATTCGTTCACAATTTCTTATCGCCTCCACTTTTTGTAGGATCTACTAAAATTCCATTTTGGTCTATCACGTGTCCTAAAAATTGAACATTCTCCATCCAAAATTCACACTTCGAAAATTTCGTGTACATCTTTTCCCTTTGTAATGCTTCCAATATAATCCTCAGATGTTCGGAGTGCTCTTCCTTGGTTTTCGAATAAATTAAAATATCATTAATAAATACTACTACGAACTTATCTAGGTATGGCTTGAAGACTCGGTTCATCAAGTCCATGAATGCTGATGGGGCATTTGTCAACCCGAATGACATCACTAAAAATTTGAAATGTCCGTCGAGGGTTTGGAACGTTGTCTTTGGTATGTACTCTTCTCGTACCTTCAACTAGTGATAACCGGTTTGTAAATCTATCTTTGAAAAACACTTTGTTCCCTTCAGTTGATCGAAAAGGTCGTATATCCTTGGCAATGGATATCTATTCTTAATCGTTACTCAGTTCAACTCCCGATAGTCGATACAGAGCCTCATCGATCCATCCTTCTTCTTTACAAAAAATATTGGTCCTCCCCAAGGAGACACACTCGGCCAAATGTAACCCTTATCTAGCAACTCTTGTAATTGTATCATCAATTCCTTTATTTTTAGTGGCGCCATACGATAAGGTGCTTTTGAAATCGGTGTAGTTCCCAGTGCTAAGTCTATTATGAATTCGATTTCTCTGTCTGGGGGAAGGCCAGGCAGATCTTCTGGAAATACGTCTCAAAAATCTCTGACTACTGATATATTTTTCATTTCTACTCCTTTCTTTTGAGTATCCACTATATAAGCCAGATAACCTACACATCCTTTTTTTAACAATTTCTTGGCCTGCATCATCGTAAGGCAACATGATTACTTAAGCAATGAGCTACCATAAAACACTACCTTAGACCGATTTGGAGTCTGAAGGTTCACACTTTTCTCTTGACAATCGATTATCAGAGTGTGGTTGGATAACCAATCCATTCCTAGTATCGCATCAAACTCTCCCAATCTAATCGAAATCAAGTCTACGGTTAATTCGTGACCTCTAATGTTTGCACAACAGTTTTGGTAAACGAATTCTACGGGGATTACTTCCTTATTCGCAACCTCTATGTTTAAAGGATTTCCTAACCATTCTTGGGGTAGGTTTAATCGACTAGCAGATTCTTCAGACACAAATAAACAAGTAGCACCCGAATCAAATAATACATATGCATTTATATTATTGATTGGGATAATACGTGACACCACATCCTTCGCAGCTACTGTGTCCTAGACAATCATGTAAACGTTCTAGCAGTGGGTCGGTTGGATTGTGTCGATCCGCCGATCATAAGCTTGTTGCCTCCTCCTAGATGGCCGCTTCCTCTGTTGTTCCCCTTCTTGGGACAATCCTTGATCTGGTGTTCGGTGGAACCACAAGCGAAACATCCCTTGATCTTCTTCGACTTTGGGCAGTTTGGCAAAATATGCCCTTCTTCACCGCAGTTATAGCAAACATTGCGCCCCTTCCAGCACTCTCCTTGGTGGTTCTTTCCACATTTCGAGCATCCTTCCGCTCTCTTCTTAAACCCTCTATGAAAACTTCCTCCTTAATTGTTGTTTCTGTTGTTGTTATTATCCCATTTCCTTTTCCCTAGGTTTCTTCCT
Organism: Panax ginseng; assembly: GCA_020205605.1. Lineage (NCBI taxonomy): Eukaryota > Viridiplantae > Streptophyta > Magnoliopsida > Apiales > Araliaceae > Panax > Panax ginseng. Next base: position 65,884,728 of record CM035145.1, on the reverse strand, counting down.
CCACTACTACTATTCCCTCCACGAGTATCTCCCACAATATTCTTATTCTTCTTTTCCTTATTGTATTGACTCAACGCCTCGCTACCTCCCTCAGTGATGATTGCCTTCTCCAACAACATGGCGAATGAGTCAATTTAAAGGACCGATACCTTTTTAAACAACCAAAGTTTTAGTCCTAGCTCAAAGCGTCTAGCTTTTCTCTCCTCCATTTCTACCTGGTGCATTGCAAAACACGCGAGCTCGTTGAACTTGGCCGCATACTGCGCCACTGTCATCTCTCCTTATTTTAGTTCTAGGAACTTCACCTCCATCATATCATTCATGCTTTTCAGGAAGTAATTCTCGAAGAAAACCTTTCCCAGGTTATAATCCTCTCTCCCGCTCTCTATTGATTGGCTTCCCACCAGTAGTTTGCTTCAGCCCTCATCATGTACATAGTGAACATGGTTTTCTGTTCTTCCCCCACACGAGCAATGGTGAAGGCTTTCTCCATCTCTTTAATCCATGTATGTGCCACGATAGGATCGATAGTACCTACGAATTCCAAAGGTCCTACACTCCTAAAGTCTTTAAGGTTCGTAATTGGAACAGCTTGAGGGTTGGGTGGTACTGGTTCGCTGTTTCTTCCCCGCAGGGGCTCTCCTAGAAAATCTACTAGCCTTTGGATAGGGTCTACTTGTTCTCTCTCGTTATTGACCGACTCTTCCGGTGTCGCTGGTCTACGTCTGGGCGACATTTTCTGCATTACAAAACTTCATTCTTATTATTTAATTATATTACTTAAGTATTTCTTTATTGAAAAGGAAACAAAATTTATAACACACTTTCTGAAATAAGAACATTCATATTCATATGCCAAATCATTACATCGATATGATCATTCCTAGCATACTTCTGTAAACGTTAACATTTATCCCTTAATATCACAAAAGATGGAGAAACACTAATATACTACCCCTTTAACATGAATCTACTCGGGGTTTACATAACTATCCCATATCTCACACCAAAGATCGGGATTACATGTTATTCACAACAACCTACACTACTGGACACTAAACCAACCAGCTATCCCAACATCCCGCGCTCCACTGCGCTATTGTACTCGACTTGGGTCATGTGAGCCATCATTTCTCTGCTCAAAGTGTGACGGGTCTGCCTTTGTTCTGCCGGATAATGGTACATACCATCGATCAACCTCTCCATAGATGTGCGAAAAGCGTAGCTCATTTGATTCATCTTTCTCCTCTTACATCTCACCTCATCTTCCAGGTCTCATACCCTATCATTGACCTTTTCCCACTTTTCCTCGAAGTGGATCCTATCCATAACCTCCATCTCTAACTGTGTACGAAGGACCTCCTTCTCCGCTTTCTCGCTTAGCTCCCTCTGCTCGGACTCCTCTAGCTTGCATGTTAACTCAATAATCATGGCTATCGATAGATGGAAAAGGGTCCCCATCTATACGCATGCCTCCTTGTGATATGCAAGTTCTTCCTCTAACTCCTGCATTTACAGCTTCCTCTTATGGTCTTCCTCCCTTAGCTTCTGCAGCTCGGTTTCTCCTTCCTGAGCCTGGGTATCTAGTTTCTCAACCTGACACTAGAATTCCAAAATCCGCTCCTCGTATTTCCTTAACATTCGATCCTTAAATGTCACCTCATCGTAATCTTCCACGGGCTCATCCTCTATGGGATCTTCCTCAAAATCTGACTGTACAGCAACTGACTCCATCTCCTCCTCCTCATCATCTATATGGGGCTACTGCCAAAATGGGTTCTGCTATCAGAGGTGCCTCATACACTACATGTATGTCACGTGGCTCCTCCTCTACCACTCTACTGGGTCCTCCCAAGTCCGATATCCTATAACCACAAACACAAGAAAATAACAACAAACTCCGTTAGAATGCCAAAATCGAACATAAATTCATTTTATGGAATGAAAATATATTTCATAACGCCACTAAATCTTTAGAGAAACTCTATATGAGTTTTATCTCCTTATACTCTCTAAGTTCTTCTAAGGTTATAGTTTAAGGATTCTCACTCCTAAGGTTTATAACCTAATACTTTGATACCAACCTGTGTCGCCCCCAAATTCAGACTCTCATATCTCGAATTTGGTTCGTCGCGTGCTAATTCTACAAATAAAACAAAATCTCACACAACGAAAAAATAGAACAAATTATATAGTCATAACATAATTATTCTCGTCCCAAGGTCTCACAACCATTACTACAACATTACAACTTAATTTAAACATAACTTATTAGATCATAGTAACTAAGTCTTCATACAACATAATAATAGTAAATTCCTAGCACTAGGAAACAAAGCTATTCCGAAGCCTTCTCTTTACCATTGTCCTTGCATGAGGGTTCACCACGTTCTTCCTTAACTGAAAGTTTTAAGGAAAACAAGGATGAGCAACAAGTTTGCCCAGCAAATAATAACGCAATAAGGATGAACATTTATAAGTTCAAATCTTAAGGGTATGACAGTGAATAGTAGTTCAGGAATTATCAATAATTCTTAATAAAGTCAATATGGACTGAAAGATATCAACAAGATTCAACGAGTTAATCATATCAAAATTCAAGAATAATGAACATTGAGCAGTCATTAAGGACTAAGAACTTCTACTAGAATTAACAGTATTACACTGAAAGTTCAATAAAATGAGTACAATAGGTGATCAACCTAAGTACCATACGTTATGCATAACATTTAAACATGTTAGTATGTGCGCACGTCGGTTCCCCGACAAATATATAATCTTCCCTTTAATGAGGGTTGTTCATCTCAGCAGATTTAAGAGTCTGCACCAAGTCAATTTGGTTTGGATAGCTCTCTAACATAAGATAATAGTCTAACCGAATCAATGGCTTAGACAACTTTTATAATGCATTTAAGAACAATAAGTCCAATGCTTACAACAACATCAAGATATAAAAATAATTTCCGAATAGTAATAGATATTTGCTCGATATAAGTATGATTGGATAACAATAATTCATAATTATACCACATATTTAGTGTAAAGAGTTTAGGGACTTACATTCAATATGAAAATCAATGAAGTTAGAAAACTTGCACATAATCCAAAGTTGTGTAAGTTAGGGAACTTGCCTCAAGCGTAGTTTACCAACTTATAGCTTATCAACACTTTGAAATCCAATTGTAACATAGTTAAGCATATAAGTATATTCATTAGTTACGCAAACTCAAAACATAATTTATCTCATACATGTACTCAATACATATGTTAAGTATATATATAAGCCTATGAAATCAGTCCATGTATATAAATCACGAATTCTTAAGGAACGTCGTCTTTATCTCATTAGGAATCTTATATGGTTTAACATCTTCATGTTATCTTATCTACCTCAATAAGTCTTTGTTTATTATCTTAGAACAATAATGTGGTCAAGCCGCCATGATTAGCAGCAAACAAAATAAGTCAGACCAAATTATAGGATGACGCAGATGCGCCCTGGTTAGGCTCAAGGACGGTGTAGCTGCGCTGTCCCCTGGCCAGACCTAAGTTAAGCTTTTTCTCTCCTGGTGTCAGTCCACTTTTTAGCATACCAAGACATTAAAAATTATCATGCACATATGCTAGAGGACTTTACATACATGTACGACCATTCTAAGTTCACCTTTACACATTACAGTCTTAGTTTGGGATTTATAAGGAAGTAGGGCCAAATAGGGTCATGAAATCACAAGGCCTACCATGTCATCCATATATCTACATAAAGAGATCACATAATCTGTAATATGCATGCCTAGAAGTGTTCATATCATTTACACATGGCTAGCATTGTTTATCACTATAAAACATGTCTAAATTCACGCTTAGTTAACTTTCGTTATGTCTAACACATATGAATAATGATTAGAGACACAATGAACATAAACATGCCATCTTAAATCTTCAAAACTTAACTATTCATACAAATGCAATTTCGTTTGAAAAATATCCGAATTTGCTTTTGAAATCATTTTAAAACAAGTCAAGGTAATTTAGTGCATACGAAGCATCTTATAATCATATTTTAGGCATAGTTAGATCGTATACTCATGCTCATAAAATCATAAATGAGACATTATTAGTTTCATCAAGGTTTATTTCTAAAGTTCAAGTCTTCTCTAGCAAATACATACTAAAGCAAGTTAAGGTAGTCATGTTATACAAAGGAAATTAAAGTCATAAGTCAAGCCTATTTTCATGTATATCTAAGTTGTTTTAACATGATAGAACTACCACATAACATAAGAAGTCCAAAACTCAGATCGGTGCACTCTGGTCTTAATTGTGTTGTTGAATCAAGAGCTATGAGCCTTGTTGCACCTCTACCTCAGTTAGTTCGCACTACCTACTGCTTCAATAGAGATCAAATTAATTACAGTTTTCCTCCATTCCAACATGTTTAAACCTATTCTCTGAGGTTCCTTACATACATAAACACTTTGATAGCACATCTCCAAACTAAATTCACAAGAATTGGTGAGAATTTCTATAATTTGCTAAGTTTGGAATTAAGAATTTAAAACAAGAATTTTACCTTCTATAAAGCTTAGTTTCTTCCCTCTGCAATTCTAGACTCCCTCTTAACAATAAGCAACTCACACTTTAAATCTTGGAATTCAACAGACAATTCTCAACAACGGGAAAATGAAAATAAAGCTGCCTTTTATAGAGAAATACAAGACCAGTTAGTGGCTCTACACTAAGGTTTGAATCCATGAGGTAGAAGAAGAAAACATTGGTTAAGGAAGAGTTGGCCAACCACTCCCCCTCAGCCATTTTCATAGCCATCATCACCTAGTTCATAGCCACTGTTCAAAGCTTGACAGATCAAGTAAAGGAGATATAACACTGTTTGGGCCAACTGAATTGGGACAACTCTTTTAATTCTCAGCATTTGGTCTCAAATGTAGTTAATTTAATTCCTCCTTAGTTTCCTCATGTGATTTTAGTTAATTAATATTATTACATAATGAAAAGTTAGGGATTATATATATACACATATCATATAATTCATGTACATTGGGTTCCGAATGTAGTTAGGTAGTATTAACCGGGTATTCTCCAGAAATATTATTAGTACACATACTTTAATATTATAACCATATTCAATATTAAATGTCTATTTTTCTAACATTCAATTTGTTAGTTCCTAGAGGGCACAATAGATCTAGAAGGGGGGGTGGTTGAATAGATCCTTTTTATTTCAAAGAGTTTTCTGGTTTATATTATTTTGTTCATAATTAACATATGACAAACATAAGAATCTTTTCAAGCACAGCGGAATAAGTAAAAGATCCCCTTCATTGATATATCCATAATCATACATACATTGTTCGTAGAGTAAGTTTAGTTGTAAGCAGTTAAAACATGCATAGCAGTTATAGTACATAATATAAATGACATAATGTAAAAGACAAAAGGGGTTTTAAGTGGTTCAGAGACTCAAGCTCCTAATCCACTCTTCTGCTTTCAACTAGCAGGATTCCACTAAGGAAGGGTAGCACCCTGAATCACTAAGATTCCTTCAAGACCAGCAGCCTTGGGACTTTAGTTCACTAAGAACTCTTCAAGGCCAGCAGCCTTGGGACTCCTCTAGTTCCCTAGGAACTCTTCAAGCCCATCGCTTGAACTTCGTTAGTCCTCTCCTACAAGGACCCTTTGGCCCCGCTTTGTTTAGTCTCTCTGCGACAAGGACCCCTCAGTGCCAGCTTTGTTGAGTTGTTTGTTTGTTGTTGTTGAGTCGGTCTTTAGTCGCTAAGATGTCTTCATGCTCTCAACATCTTCTATACTTAGCGACTTTGTTTGATCATCCTTGAAGAAGCAGTTGAGTGTTGCATGATGCTCAACTTTCTTAGGTTGCTCAACTACTCCTGATGACCCTTGATGAACGCCTTGAAGATCATTCTCCTTGGTACTTGATGGTCGCATGCATGAGAGGCTTCTAAGATGACCGTAAGCTCTTCTGTTAGGTACTTAGAAGCTTTCTCATGCTTAACACCAAGTTGGCTTTTGTGATCTCCCTTCTTGCTACTCGATGCCTTCTCATGATGGACTTGCTAAGATGACTGTAGGCTCTTCTCTATTGTACTCAGAGTCTTCCCATGATGGACATCCAGATGGCATGAAGCTCTCCTTTCTCTCTCGTGCTTGTAACACTCTTCTTCATGTAGTAGAACTCTCATTTCTACATAGTAGAACTCACACTTCTACTTCTTTCTTGATCTGACTTTTGAGTGTTCTTGGTGGATCGTAGAGTGAGCCTTCGGACTCACTATCACATGGTTAGATCAGTCCACCTTTTCTCCAAAACCGACAACTCCAGCAGCCTTTGATCTTTGAAGCTCTTTCTCATTTATACTTCTTCCCAATCCTTCCATTGGAAAGTAACCGTTGAAGGCTATTCAAATATCTTCACAGATCTCAAGTTGCTTGAGGTAGACTGCTTGATGTGACTTGTCATACTTTTTTCTCGACACAGCAGCTTCACTCGCTTCACCTACCTCTCGCCGATGTATCGCTTTAATGTCTTGGGCAGGTCGAAGACTTTATTACCTCTTTTTGATTCCTCGATCAGAGGTTGTCCTATTGCATCGATTCTCTCAATAGGCAGTTGTCCGAATATTACCCTTCAGATTGAACCGTTGCCAATGATTTAGTCTTCAGGTATTCGAAATCTACAATTCTGATGCATGTCTTCAAGGACCTGATCGTAGTGTCTTGTTGAGTGTTGCTCGTTGACTAGTAGAGTTAACACTACAATCTTGAAGAGTGTTGCTTGGATCTTCACTGAAGAACACCTCTTCATTGTATTGTGCAATGATTCAATACTTCTGTTTGCTTTGACTGTTCTCAGATACTGATGGTCTAATTCCTTGCTCTGGTCCCCTTCTGAATATCAAGACACTTCAGATTTGTGGCGCGTCCCACTTTTTGCTTCTCCTCCTTGATCTTCCGCCACTTATCATCAATGAACCGACCACGCACTTAATCACTTTAGCCTTGCTCTTCGTGTGCTGGCCAGTATCTCGGTTCACCTTCCATCAGTTCCTTCTCTGTTTGGAAAACACTACGATCTAGGTTCCTTCCAAGATCGTTGTCTTTTGTACACTTGATAGCTACTGCATAAGCTGACTTTCCTTAGTTAGCTTCTGAAGTCTTCTTTGGGTCTCCTTGTGGAAGACTTCATCACGAATGGCCTTACACCTCAATCTTAATGCTGATTGAGTTTGTGCTGAGATCTTCTGTTAGCCTGCATGACATTCGTTGAGTGCTCTTTGGTTTCCTTGGATGTAGCTTGCAGCTTGAACCAAAGGCTTCGTTTCTTTGGATATTCTGGGAGTGCTCATTTTTTGTGAACCGTATATGCTCTACGATTCATCCTTGGCATTGTGAGCACTTCTTCTTAGATTGTAGTTCTGCACTCTACGATTCAGCTTCGGCTTGTGCAGACACTATGATCCTGATATCAGATCTTGACACTACGATTTTTGCCTTGTGCTTGTTGTCTTCATCTGATCTTGCTTGACTACGATCTCTGCATTTAATCAATAGACTCTACGAACTCAGAGTGTGATCTACGATCCTTGACTTGGCTTTGGCATCAGTAGACTCTACGACTCTAAGTGTAGTCTACGTTTCTGTCTTGGCTTCGGCAGATGACCGGTTGGCTCGTGACAGCGCCTCTCTCACGATTCTCGAACACGACTTCCTCAAAGACACTACGATCCTGAGGAAGCTCTACTCGATACACTATGATCCTTCTTCGTTTCCCTTGGCAGTCTACGAACTCCGAGATCTACTATCTTACATACTTCTATTCTGCCTCGATAGCTCTCGAGTTAACCTTGACTCACCTGACAGACTATGACTTCTGGTGTAGTGCTCGACGATCAGACTAGCCTATCTATTACATCATAAGATCAACTTAACAAGCTTGATCTTTCTATATTTATAGTCCTTGTACATCATTTCTTTTTAAGGACTTTACAAAGCTGTTTTGCTCATGTAGGATCAACCTAACATATTTGATCAATTCATTCTAAGTCATTGTACATATATTTCTATAATCTATCAAAGGACTTTACAGCTTTTCTTAATGCAAGCATACTTGCATATTGTTCATTCATATATATCATAATCAAATCATATATAAATAGGAATTGCATTCACATGCTTATTCCTGACACAATTCCTTTCCGAATTTCTGAAATGCACAGTTAATTAACTATTTCTGTAGTAAAATGTCACACCTAATTTTATTGTGCTACTTGGTACTTCATACCATTAAATGTACTCTTATCATATGATTTTAATAATGTCACACATTACAATGATGTTCCATATAATATCCACAGTAATAACCAACTTTCAACATCTGGCCACTAGCGCAGCTACGCCAGTTTGTACTGCAAGAAGGGCACAACGTCTGCGCTGGTCCCTAGCAGTGCCCAGTTCCAACCTCTACCATCATACCAGTTTCACATAGCATGAATTAAATCCCAAATTGATAATACTACTAGTTAAAGATCATATCCATTTCATACATGGAGTTATATAATTACACATAATTAATCTTTCTCTTATTAAACCGTTTCTCTCTTAATTCACTTAGTGACTCTCTCAGTCCTTCATTATGTCGCATTAAGCAATTCTGATACGTTTCACGTTAAGATCTTCATCAATCTTATCACATTACCTTACTGTCATATATTTCTCAACACTTAACTTATTTGAATAGAGTTTCTATAACTCATGCCACAATAATATTAAATTATATTTAAACAAATATTCGACTTTCATTAATTTATTTATTAATAATATTCAGAAATTCTCTGGTATTACACATATATTGTATTCCTTGTTATTGAGTGAGTAATAAAAAGTTGGGATGTTGTCTTGTAAACACTGTGTTGGCTTGTGTGCATGACTTGAAAATATAGAGTGTGCTTGTGTGGTTGACATGTTACTGACTGGTTGGGAGAATCGGTGCATCACAAGGAGAACATAAATGCGAAAAAAATAGTGTCAGATTGTATACCCTGTGACACCATATATAGTACTTTTTCCCCGTAAAAGGAAATTTTGTTAGAAAATTTATGTAATTATGTGACAAATTCAAAAAAAACTTGAATTGGGCCACAACAAAATTGTATTAGAATAATGAGTTGAAAACTAAACATCATTAAAACATACATAGCTTTGCTTAATTGCTTTTAAACATTATGCCGATTCTGCTCATTTTCATATTTTTATGCATATGAATTATGAGATATTGGGTTAAACTAAAGGTATAAAATTATGGTTTTTAATTTGTTTAATCATATATTTAAATTAAATAGCTAATTTTATATCTATCTAATAAAATAAAAATAATTTTGAATTTTTCGCTCACTCAATAAATCATCTGAACCGTCCAAAGTTTGAAATAAATCTCACCGTTACCGGAGGCACGGGACACAACTAGTATTTACATATTATATCACAATACTTACTTTATATATGATATTAAGATTATTTTGTTTTTAATCTTTTCGCCCTTTTTTGCATAGCCTTGTGATATATGGAATTCCTCTACTTCTATTAAAACATATTTGGAAGTTCTTAATAAATATTCTCCTCTATTAAATGGTACGCCTTGTATGTAGAGTTTCAAAGAAAATGGTGTAAAATTAAATTTTAATTTATAATATATTGCAAATAGAAATTTAGTAAAGAGTAAAATCAATATTTTATAATTGTTGGGCACATGTTTTACCTATATAAAAACAAAATAAAATAATTTCATAAAATAAATAAACGCATAAAGGATAAAATATTATCATATTCCTACAAATTTTCAGAATCTTGGTTACCTTAATTTAATGCAATGTTCACTTACTTACTCTTGATTAATTTATGGATAATTAAGTATTGTCCATATATATATATATATAGGGTCAGGATCAGGTAAGGGATCCCCTACTTTCTTAAAATGAGGGACTTTTTTTTTTTGCTTTTTTTTTTAAAACAACTAAAAAAAAAGTTTAATATTTTATGGAACTGAAATTTTTTCATAATACAATGTTTTGGGTGTGTTTTGGATACGTATAACAAAATATGTATGTACAGTCTGAACAGACTGTACCACCACTTTTTGATATAGGTATTCAAAACACGCCCAAAACATTGTATGTATGGACCATTGTATATATATTAACCCAATATGATGGGCAGAGGGAGTAGGTATGTAATGGACCAATGGTTGTATCCTCAAGACTTGGTCTATATTCACATATTTCAAACATAAACAAGACCTTGACCAGGAAAAGTAGGACACACATTTGGGTCAATTGTGTAGGGGCCGTTTGACCATGGCTAATCAGACATTTTCTTTAGGATGGTTGAGTTGCTCATTTGGAAGCCACTCGCAATCAACACACCAAGTCGGCCGGCCGGCTAATGAAGTACCTGGCTAAAATAACTACTATTTCTTTTATCTCAAAATTAAAAATAAATAATTTTTTTTAGTTGATCGAATATTATATATCATCATATATTTCCTACATTATCAAACAATATTATTAATATGTTTAAAAAATAAAATTTGTTATTTTATAATATATCTCTCCAATTTTGAAACTAAACAAGTATCGTTTCATCTTTTGTAAAAAGTTACACGCAGTTTCAATATATTATGAGTAGGTTTAATTAAAAAATAAGTTCTTATGAATAGGTTTAAAAAATAAAATTTCTCTCTAATTTTGAAACTGAACAAGTATATTTTCATTTTTTGTAACAGGATACACGCAGTTTCTATATATTTAGTCTTTAATTTGAAATGTTTGATAGTATAGTCTTTAATTTGAAATGTTTGATAATATATATATAGGGAATTGATATTATCACAAATGAAAATATTAGTTTCACAATGTTCTCTCTCACATAATATATATATATATATATATATATATATATATATATATATAGTTGTGTCTCGTGCCTCTGGCCACTACATGTATTTGCCAATTTATCCCAAACTTTGAACTGGTAAGTTAGGGTGAGCGATAAATTCAAAATCAGTTCTATTCTATTACATAGATGTAGGAAATTGATATTTCTACAACTGAAAATGTTAGTTCCACAAGGTCCTCTCTCACATCAAGGTGGACCCCACTTATATAATATTCATGTGAGAAGAAACTTGTAAAATTATCAAATATACTTGTGAAAATATCAATTTCACAATAAGAATTGATATATATATATATATATATATATATATATATATATATATATATATATATATATATATATATATATATACTCCCCTTCTCTAACGAAAAAAAAAGCGAACCAACGATGAATCGGCTATAGCGACGGTTTTCTGAGCTATATCATAGTTATATCGTCGGTTTATATACTATAACGACGAAAAAAACCGTCGTTATAGCTGGTTCGTTTTTAGTTCACTCCATTTGATTTGTTGGAGAAGGGAACTGTATATATACACACGGTAAGGATCAAGAGCATTCTCCTTAAATAGCATTCCTCTTTTAATAACATTCTTTTATTAAAACTACGTCATTTTGGAGGGACGCGGTGACATTTTTGTAAATACGCGGTGGCATTGTATTTACAAAAATGCCACCGCGTCCCTCCAAAACGACATAGTTTTAATAAAAGAATGCTATTTAAAGAGGAATGCTATTTAAGGAGAATGCTCTTGATCCTGACCGATATATATGGGAAAAATGTATGTACACAGCTATGTAGTACACAGTCAGATATGGTGGCGATTTTTTAAGCTATAGCGACGGATGTCGCCATAGCTTTTCTGGCCTACGGCGACGGGTGAACCGTCGCCATAGCCCAAAAAACTCGTCGTCATAGCCCGACTATATAATACACAATTATGTATATACATGTAACCCTATATATACAATTAGGCACCCAAAAATCATAAATTGTTAGTTAAGTGATATGCTAATGCAGTACCCTAATAGTAATAACATTATATTTTTCAGACACTTCTACCCGTAAAACTAAGAAGTTGTGAGTTAAATAATGGTGAACTACTGATATGGTAATGTATTAAAATAAATATCTAGAAAAAAATATATAAATGGAACTCTTTTTACGTACATACGAAGTAATACATATTTTTCTTCTTTCCTTTTGCTGATTTACTAGATTCGAATTCAATGTGATTTTAAGCTTCTTGTTGGTTCTTGATTTATTTTTAACATAAAAAATAAATTATGGATGATATATGTGACAACTCCAAAATATGTCCATTCCATCTAACTCATTTTGAGTCGCCAAATACATGGTACAGAAAATAACTACAACTTTATTAATACAATTGTCGTGCAAGATACGACAACACTTAAACTGTGAGTTTAAATACAAATATATACCAACTGTGACTCATGTCCCAACCGTGGACATCACCTCATAATGACACCTTACATAAAGATATAGTCGAAAAACTGTTTTAGAAATTAGAATCTTTGGAAAATGCTCAAGGAAACCTTCGTACATGGGAGGCCATGCGTCTAAGTTATGATAGATATCATATGGCCACAAAATTATCCTTGGTTAACCCAATAGACCCCAAAGAAAAATGAGAAGATTACAATCATATTCTTCCCAATGGTGTGTCTTCTCTTGACATATTATTATCTCCACCGTCTCTAATTGAGAATTATACTTCAACCAAACTCCAAGATTATATAGGGAATGCTCGTATATATACTCAAGGAAGTGGATGAGCACAACCTTGTCTTATGATGACTCGAGGTTGTATGTCATGAGACATCTTGTATGATAGTGGCAAAACACCCTTCCAAGTTAAATTCACCTCACCCTCAACATCTATAGACCAACGCTCTATTCCCCCTCGTTATTCCCCGCTTGTCCAAATACACTTTTATTACACGAAAGGAATTGTGAAGCAAAAGGGTGAACACAACTAGCTCAAGAAAGAATATCATGGCTAAAGATAAATAAATTATCAATAGCCTTCAACAGTAATAAATTAGAGATTTAGAACATATGGTAGATGATAAAACTTTTCAACCATAGTTGCAGCGGAACGAGCAATCCATTAGAAGAGTCAAATAGACCATAAAATCTATTATCTTCTCCATGTTAAAAGTCCATCAACAATGTTTTATCCATGTAACATTAATCAACAATTCATGTCCACAATCACGTGTATAACTCATAATCATAATTGTAGTTCTAAATTTCTTTCCTCATTCAGGACAAAGTTAATTTTTATCACCTGAAACATCAAAGATCATGGTTATACCAAATCACAATTCATATTCATAATCCTACTAATAAATTCATCTTTGCACTACGGGCCAAAGATATTCATCAACAGACCATCTTTGCACTACAGGCCAAAGATATTCAATATGAGTCATCTTTGCACTACACGCCAAAGATATTCATCAACAATTCATCTTTTACCACTTGTGCCAAAGATATTCTTATCTCAAAGAAATATATAATCATTTCGAATTTATATAAACCATAATTATAACCAAGTTGATCAATTCACCTTGCACTTAAGCTAAAAATATTCCATTATAAATTCAATGGTCATGATCATACCAGTCACAATTCAACTTTTTACTACTGGCCAAAGAGAACCCTAGTCATGATCATACCAATAATCTACCAATCTTTACACTCCAGTGAAAGAGAATTTTAACATCAGGGTTATAAAAATATTATATATGATAATAAAATCAATATAATCAATACATAGTTTTAATCTCCAAAGTAATATTCATAAATCAACTATAATTTGGTTAGAAAAAGAAACCAATTTTGTAGTTAATAGTACCCATGAATAGTAACTCATGAATAGTAACTCGTGAATAGTAACTCCGACATAAAAAGTTCCAAATTTGATAAAAAATTTCCAACCAATATTTCTGCATAATGATATTGAAGAAATAATATCATTTTCGAATAAAATACCATCCCTTACCTCAGAAAGAATAGTACTTCTGACTGGAACACTGGATATAATGCTAAAAGAACTTGCACTGTATAGCAATACTCGAAGTACTAAAATACTCACAAAAATACGCTCGATATATAGAGAGAGAAATAGAGAGAAATCTTTAGTTTCTGGTGTGATTTTCAATTCTAACCTAAGCACCCTATTTATAGGAAAATGCTTAGAACACCAAAGCAGAAAATTTAATATAATATTAATATAATTTTCTTAAACATCCTACGCCCACTTCTTTGGCAAAAACATCAGCCACACATGTGCCAAAACAACAAAAACGTTTTTGTTAATTAAAACAATTAAAACTTCCAAAATCAATTATTTCGGAACTTCAGAACTTCAATAATTCATAATAAATAACCCTTTTATCAAAAAATTCAAATCTCGCGAAATTTTATAGGAAATTCAATTCTCTACAACTTTGCAGAAGAAAGTTTTTCCAAATTCCAAACAAAAATTGACCGAAATTCACATACGGACGATTTTACAGGCTATAATCAAATTTCAGTCAAGAAATGGGGTCCACTGACACACAAAACATGTGTTAATCATTTAATGCAACAAAAATACTCTTCCTCCTTATATACTCATATATCACATATTCATTGTAAAAATATCATCATTATTATATTGTAATAATATAATAAAATATTATTTTATCAGAAAAGATAAAATATCAATTTTCAATAATTGTCACTTTAAAAAATTTTCTCCATCTATATCCACATAAAATGAATATTTTCCTTATCATAAAAATCAACAATTAATTATTCATAAATAATATTACAGAATCACAATAATGACAATCAAAGTGCTCCTCGTGAAAGAGGGGCTTTTCAATAAGAATTTCTCCTTACTGGCGCGTAATTAGGTGACTAAACCTCTCATTGACAGAACTTTCTAGACATTGCCAATAATGTTATCTAATAATATTATTCAAATAATATGAATTATTGATCCGATAATGGGAATCTCAGTGCAAATGACAATTATCGAAAGCAACAATAATATAAAATATCAACGCAAAGAATTATTGAATCAATAAAATAAAATATTGAATAAAGAATTACTATAACAATTATTGAGTAGTGCCTTATTACGTAAGAATCAATAATTCAAAAATATCGTAAATACCGGTAATGCATCTTGTCTGCAACGACGATATTACCGTATTTTAACCACCGGTATTCCAACAATGTTAACGGTAATAATTACGCCGTTATTTATAAAAACTCAAATTTGTTGTTTTCTTCCCATGCTTATTCATTATGGGCCCCTGAATAATTCATACTATCCGCATTTAATATTCCTCTGACGTGAAAGAATATTCCACTACCAAACGAATATTCCCCGATAGAAATGAGTATTTTATAACCACTTGCATATTTTGAAAAATTTACATATATCATCCTTAACTTTAAACTTTTATCAATTTAACGATTTACTGAATAGTAATTATAAGAAAATTGAATACTTTTATTTCATAAAATTCGGGGTCTTACAATCTCCTCTCCTTATGAAATTTCGTCCCTAAAATTTACGTACCTGGTATTTCAAAGAGTTGAGAATACCTTTCTTCCTTTTTCAGATTCCATCTTCCATGTCATCATGATTTCTCCATTTCTCATCTCCTGTATTTCAGATATCATTCTAGAATACAGCTTCAAAACAAAGGTTAATTCACATATCACAATTTATCAACTTAAGTAAGAAAATTCAGCTTAGGTAGGACACACACTAGAGAAGGATATTACTCGTCTCTCCCTTTCTAGTTCTAATCCCGGATCTCCGCCAGAGATCATATCCCTAAGCTCTGATACCAAATGTGACAATCCCAAAATAGGTCCATTCCATCCAACCCATTCTGAGTGGCCAAATACATGGTACAGAAAACAACTACAACTTTATTAATACAATTGTCGTGCAAGATATGACAACACTTAAACTGTGAGTTTAAATACAAATATATACCAACTATGACTCATGTCCCAACCGTGGACAGCACCTCATAATGACACCTGACATAAAGGTATAGTCGAAAACTGTTTTAGAAATTAGAATCTTTGGGAAATGCTCAAGGAAACCTTCGTACATGGGAGGCCATGCGTCTAAGTTATGATAGATATCATATGGCCACAAAATTATCCTTGGTTGACCCAATAGACCCCAAAGAAAAACAAGAAGATTATTATCATATTCTTCCCAATGGTGTGTCTTCTTTTGACATATTATTATCTCCACCGTCTCTAATTGAGAATTATACTTCAACCAAACTCCAAGATTATATAGGCAGTGCTCGTATATATACTCAGCAAGTGGATGAGCACAACCTTGTCTTATGATGACTCGAGGTTTTATGTCATGAGACATCTTGTATGATAGTGGCAAAACACCCTTCCAAGTTAAATTCAACTAACCCTCAACATCTATAGACCACCGTTCTATTCCCTGTTATTCCCCGCTTGTCCCAGCTACACTTTTATTACCTGAAAAGAATTGTGAAGCAAAAGGGTGAGCACAACTAGCTCAGTAAAGAATATCATGACTAAAGATAAATAAATTTTCAATAGCCTTCAACAGTAATAAATCAGAGATTTAGAACATATGGTAGATGATAAAACTTTTCAACCATAGTTGCCACGGAACGAGCAATCCATTAGAAGAGTCAAATAGACCATAAAATCTATTATCTTCTCCATGTTAAAAGTCCATCAACAATGTTTTATCCCTGTAACATTAATCAATAATTCATGTCCACAATCACGTGTATAACTCATAATCGTAATTGTAGTTCTAAATTTCTTTCCTCATTCAGGACAAAGTTAATTTTCATCACCTGAAACATCAAAGATCATGGTTATACCAAATCACAATTCATATTCATAATCCTACTAATAAATTCATCTTTGCACTACGGGCCAAAGATATTCATCAACAGACCATCTTTGCACTACAGGCCAAAGATATTCAATAACAGGTCATCTTTGCACTACGGGCCAAAGATATTCATCAACAATTCATCTTTGCACTACAGGCCAAAGATATTCAACAACAGGTCATCTTTGCACTACGGGCCAAAGATATTCATCAATAATTCATCTTTGCACTACAGGCCAAAGATATTCTTATCTCAAAGAAATATATAATCATTTTAGAATTTATATAAACCATAATTATAACCATGTTGATCAATTCACCTTGCACTTAAGCTAAAAATATTCCATTGTAAATTCAATGATCATGATCATACCAGTCACAATTCAACTTTTCACTACTGGCCAAAGAGAACTCTAGTCATGATCATATCAATAATCTACCCATCTTTACACTCTAGTGAAAGAGAATTTCAACATCAGGGTTATAAAAATGTTATATATGATAATAAAATCAATATAATCAATACATAGTTTTAATCTCCAGAGTAATATTCATAAATCAACTATAATTTGGTTAGAAAAAGAAACTAATTTTGTAGTGAATAGTACCCGTGAATAGTAACTCATGAATAGTAACTCGTGAATAGTAACTCATGAATAGTAACTCATGAATAGTAACCCGTCGTGAATAGTAACTCATGAATAGTAAATCGTGAATAGTAACTCCGACATGAAAAGTTTCAAATTTGATAAAAAATTTCCAATCAATATTTCGGCATAATGATATTGAATAAATAATATCATTTTTGAATAAAATAACATCCCTTACCTCAGAAAGAATAGTACTTCTGACTGGAATACTGGATATAATGCTAAAAGAACTTGCACTTTATAGCAATACTCGAAGTACTAAAGTACTCACAAAAATATGCTCGATATATAGAGAGAGAAATAGAGAGAAATCTTTAGTTTCTGGTGTGATTTTCAATTCTAACCTAAGCACCCAATTTATAGGAAAATGCTTAGAACACCAAAACAGAAAATTTAATATAATATTAATATAATTCTTTTAAACATCCTACGCCCACTTCTTTGGCAAAAATATCAGCCACACATGTGCCAAAACAACATAAACGTTTTTGTTAATTAAAACAATTAAAACTGTCAAAATCAATTATTTCGGAATTTCAGAACTTCAATAATTCATAATAAATAGCCCTTTTATCAGAAAATTCGAATCTCGCGTATTTTTTTATGAAATTCAATTCTCTACAACTTTGCAGAAGAAAGGTTTTTCAAATTCCAAACAGAAATTGACCGAAATCCACATACGGACGATTTTACAGGCTATAATCAAATTTCAGTCAAGAAATGGGGTCCACCGACACACAAAACATGTGTTAATCATTTAATGCAACAAAAATACTCTTCTTCCTTATATACTCATATATCACACATTCATTGTAAAAATATCATCATTATTATATTGTAATAATATAATAAAATATTATTTTATCAGAAAAGATAAAATATCAATTTTCAACAATTGTCACTTTAAAAATTTTCTCCATCTATATCCACATAAAATGAATATTTTTCTTATCATATAAATCAACAATTAATTATTCACAAATAATATTACGTAATCACAATAATGACAACCAGTAGCTCCTGTGAAAGAGGGGCTTTCCAATAAGAATTTCTCCTTCTCGACACGCAATTAGGGTGACCAAACCTCCTCATTGATGTAACTTTCTAGACATTGCCAATAATGCTATCTAATAATATTATTAAAATAATATGAATTATTGATCCGATAATGGAAAATATTGTGCAAAGGACAATTATTGAAACAACAATAATATAAAATATCAACGCAACAATTATTGAATCAATAAAATAAAATATTGAATAAAGAATTACTATAACAATTATTGAAGTAGTGCCTTCTTACGTAAGAATCAATAATTCAAAAATATCGTGCAATATCGTGTATTACCTCTTATAACGACGCCGTATTATTGTATTTTAACCACCGAATATTCCAACGAGCATTAATTCAAATAATTACTTACTGCTTATTTATAAAAACTCAAATTTGTCGCTTTCTTCATCCGATGCTTATTCTCATTATGGGGCCAACAAATGGTCATACAATATGCATTTAATATTCCCCACGTAAAAAGAATATTCCACGACCAAACGAATATTCCCGATAGAAATGAGTATTTTATAACCACTTGCATATTTTGAAAAAATTTACATATATCACCCTTAACTTTAAACTTTTATCAATTTAACGATTTACCAATAGTAATTATAAGAAAATTGAATACTTTTATTTCATAAAATTCGGGGTCTTACAATATATATATATATATATATATATATATATATATATATATATATTTAACTGTTACTCTAATTTTAAAAGGGTGATTAATTTTAATATTGGAAAGGATTAGTTTGACCGCACTAAAGACCGTGGGGGTCCTGGGGGACAATGAGCTTGACTTGTTAACTAAGGAGAGCAACTTTTTCCAAAAGTAGGATATGTTCTTCATTCTTCATAAATTCAAGCGAAAAGTATAAAAACATATGTTGGGCCTCATTTAGCAAATCACACTAAGTTAATACCAGCCGGTTACACTCTCCTTATTTGTATAAATTATGAAAAATATGATATAAAAATTTTAATATATAAAAAATAATAATATACTTAAAACTGTAAGGGTATAAATAAAAAGATTAAAAAAAATAAAGTGTTGGGTTATGAATATTTGGGTTCGGACAATTCGGTGGACCATGATCCATATGGAGGAAGTGTCGCACGTAGGAACCTGTTTGGACAGTTTGATAACTTTAAGAAATCCAAAATTATATTTGATTTTTAAACTCTTAAGAAAAATGTCAGGATAAAATCCGACTTTCTTTCTTTTAGGAGATTCAATTTAATCCCATTAAGAAATATGTCATAATCATCAGGAATCCTAATTCTATATGAGCAATGGCATGTAAGGAGGTGTGATTACTATAAATACAAGAATATATTTTATATCAAAGGTACACACAATTTATTATTCTCCAACACTAAATACCTCTATTATTAAACCTTGTTCAGCTTGTACTTATTCTCATACCGGAGTCATCTCCCAACGGCCCAAACCGTCAAACACCGGAGTTATCATCGGCGGCCTAAATCGTCAAATTTCACGTAGTGATTGAGGTGCGTGAATAAATTTTGACGTTAACATAAAGTAATATTATAATTAAAATTGTGGAGGTAAAATAAATTACACAGTTACACTAAAAGTATAGATGGTGACATAAATATCATGTTGGAATAGTTTGTAGATCATGATTGACAAACATTTAGCATGCTTTATTCAATCAAGAATAGTTGCATCTTGACAAATTAATTAATTCTATCAAGAATAGTTGCAGCTTGACAAAATCTCAGAATGATTACTAGCCCAGATAATTCTTCTAGATTTAACCAGAAGTTATCACAAGAATATAAATAAATAATAAATAATCCTAAAATGACAATATATCTACTTTCAAACAATGAGATTGATTAGATACAATTAATTTCTAGTTTTATAAAATAGTCATTATAAATATTAAAACTAACATTGCTAATATGGATTTTGAAATTACAAAATAATCTACAGAAAAGACTTTTTACTGAGACTGATAAGGGGAATATATCATTTCATTCACTTTCTTTTACACTGAGTTTTAAAATGGATAGTACAATAAATAAATAAAAAATACATAGAACGTATAGATAAAGGAGTTGTTCTAACCATCACAAAAAAAAGAATTGATATTTTCACAAGTTAATATAATATTTCCACAAGTAGATCTTATTTTTAACTAAACCAATCTTTTGTGCAGACTAATTATATAATTTAGTTTTTATGTCTAATTTGCCCTTATTTAGTAAAAGTTAAATTCTAATATATTTTAACTATTGTTCAAAAAACATGTACTATGTACAAAGATGTATAAACAAAAAAGAAGTGTAGACATAATATTGTATATATATACACACACAAGAACAAGAGAAAATCAAGAAGGTCATACGATTACGATAAGTAACTAGAGGTGGAACCGGGGGGCGGGGAGCCCAATAATCTGCAGAAGCCTATGAATATTGGGATGAGAATAATTTAAGAAATATTGTTAATTTGGAATGGGTATTATAGGTGTGCTTAAGGGAATATTGAGATGTGTATAATTTACTATATTCTTTCTATTAATGTTTATCTTTATTAATTGTTATTTCAATTTTTTTACTTAAGAATTAAAGAAATGATTGTTTAAATATTTACTTAAACAATCGTTTAACAATAAGAATTGAAAGTTAAAAAAAAGTAACAACTAATATTATGTGTGACGCCCCCAAAATAGGTATACATCACCCATCTTGAGTCGCCAAATACATGGTACAAAATTCAAATACAACTGTCGTGTAAAATACGACAAAACATAAACTGAGAGTTTTAATACGAATATTATCTTCTAGACAGCATTCAACTCAAATGAAGTTCTCAATACATTTATTATCACTCTATTTCATAGAATAGTGAGGACTACTAATGATATCATCTGGACCGTCACTCCGTTCTCCGACTAGTCCCGGCTACGTTCTCATTTCCTGAAGAGAACAATGAAAGCAAAAGGATGAGCTCAACTAGCCCAGTAAGAAATATTATGACTAAGATAATGCAGAATAATTTATCGTTAGCCTTCAACAATGTTAAACTGATAAAATATAACAAACATCAAGTTTAACTACAGCGGAATAAGCAATCCATTAGAAGAGTCAAGTAGAGCATAAAATCTACTATCTTATATGATTTAAAAGGTTTTTCATCACCTTTATCGCTGAGACTCAGCTTAATAAATAATCCAAATCATTAAATCACCCCTGCACTACGGCCAAGGATATTCTTTAGTATCACGACCACAAATTATCCATGCACTACGGGCCAAGGATATTCGTGTATTCATCAATGATCATGATCATGCCAACAACTGTCTATCAATGCACTACGGGCCAATGATGACTTTTACCACATCATTTGTAACATTACTACCATGATTATACCGAATAATCCTCGGTTATAATCATACCAAGTCCATCTATGCACTATAGGCCATAGATGACTTTCAACATAATATAAACATGAGGATGATGACAATGATATAAGAATTCAATAAAAACAAGTTCAAGGATAAATTTTAAAGATTTATAATTTAATTTATCTAGAAATCAATAACGTCCAAATTGTCAACATGATACTGCTTTGTGGAGTAAAATTCAAGAATAATATTGTACCAAAAATAATTTGGACCAAAAACGAATCAATTTTTATCATGAATAGTACCCCGGGTGAATAGTACTCGAATGAATAGTATCTTATGAATAGTAATTCAGGAATAGTAACCCGAGAATAGTACTCCGACATGAAAAAGTTAAAACTTATCAAGAATGCTCAGAATAATATTTTCATGAAAAGATACTGGATGAAGCGCAAATATGAAGAATATTTTACTAATTTCATGGAGTATTGTTGGGTAAAATCTAATTACGCACAACACGCAAGTATACGTGGTCAACAAGTAATAAAGTGAAAGTAGAGTATCGTTCCCACGAGGAATTGTTTAATAAAAATCATTAAGTACTAACCTGTAACCAACTCAATCTTATTTAAAAGAATGAATTTCAATTTATAAGTAAACTAATTCTAATTACCACTAGTTAAATTAAGATTACAGAGATTTAAGATCACAACTTCACTTATTGCTTCATTTAAGTTAACACACTTCTCATCAATTAATCTCTATCATGAATTGTTAATCAAGAACACTAAAGTAAATAAAACCATCTCTCGAAGCATAATACCCATACTCACTTAAATCCACAGATGATAGAATTAAGCAAGACACCCTAATTAACTAATCCACTATATCTCTATGTGAATTACAATTAAAAAGGATTTAAAGCACAAGTTCTCTATAAGATTACATATGGCGTAAATGTATATCTCTATCCTAAACACGAATCATGAATTCCATCTATGCAGAAATCACAAACACATGCTATCATGATCAGATCTAAATCTAAACTTCATCTCTCGAGTTCATATAGATTATCACGGTAATTGTTAGCTAAGCAATTAAGCAGTTAAGTCCAAATCACAATAGAAAATCCTCACAATAGAACATAATAATTAATAGCGAAGCATATTAAAATAAACTATACAATAAGATCCATCGTAATCTCAAACAAAGAATTAGTCTATGATTATTGAATTAAAACTAAGAATCCACAATTGAATAATCATAAAAGACAAAGATAGAAGAAGATGAGAAGATAGAATCTATTGTTTGTAGATTTGAAGCTCCCTCCTTGCTCCTACTTTGAATCTTTAATGGTCTCCAAGTTGCTTCAACCTCCAAATCTAACAAGAACTAGGGTTTTGATCTAATCTACTCTACTCTAATCTAATGGAATCCTCTCTCCCTCTCTAATATCTCCTAATCCTTGTGATTCTCCTCCTTTTATAAGTCTCTTCACATGTCTTTAAGTTATCTTGGAAGTCCTCTTGAAAGTCCTTGAGTCAATCGGATCGAAATAATCCTTCCCGGACTCAAATTTGACCAAAATTCGTATTTTCTGGGCATACCCCCGCCTCGACGGGGGTTTATACACTAAAAGAGCCCACCCCGGCGGGCCAAGGGCCTGTTTTGGAGCTGGCATGCCAACCCCGGTGGGGATTTTTTGAAGGAACATTTTCTTCTCTGACGTCCTTTGGGAAATCGGCCATAACTTTTGATCTGGGAAGAGTTACGAGGCATGCCACCTATTAAATCGAAGATATCGACGAGCTCTAAAACTTTCATTCTTTGATATTTTAGAAATAACGAACAGATGAAGGTCAAAATTGGGTTGGAAGTGACTACTATGCAAATGGCCACCCAAAACCGTGACGTTCGACGTCCGTTGGTACAAATGTCATAACTCTTGCATCCGAACTCCGATTGGAATGATTCAAGTTGTTCCAAAAAGCTAAAAAGAATCTCTACAATGTAATCCAAGTTCCAAGCCAAAAACATGAAATGAACATGAAAGCCCAAATGATGTTCAAATTTCTTTTCTTTGCGATTTCATACCAATTCTTTGCGATTTCAGCTCCCAAGCATACAATCTACAAAATGAACACAAAATGCATGAAAAGTAACTAAGAAACATGAGATTAAGCAACTAATTCAAGTAACAGATACCGGATAAGTAGGTATAAAACCTACTTATCAAGTATAGAAGCCAAAACTTTAACCAAATGAGTATAGAATTGAATCAAAGCGAAATAATATTACTTACATACTACACGGAGTATGGAAGAAAATATTATTTCAAGCTTAATATTGAACAAAAATAACATCCATTTCCTTAAAAGAAGAGTATTCCAACCGGTATAGCGGGATATTCTTGAAGAAAACTTTCACTGTTTTCTACGCTCAAAGCTTTCTAAAACTCGAAAGAAATACGCTCAATATTATAAAAGAAGAATTCTCTGATTCTGGTGTGATTTTCAATTCTAACTAAGCATCCTATATATAGGAGAATGGAAGGATACTATTTAGAAAAATTTTCACGGATCAACAGTAGGAAACTCACGGGCTAAACTTTGTTGATTCATCAAACGCTTACTTTTCAAATGCTAACACAATTAGTCAAACAAAACAAAAAAATATCATATATATATATATATAGGACTGAGCAAGTAACAAAATTAGAACCGAAATCGCACCAAAAACCGCACCAATTAAAACCGCACCAACGGTTCCGGCGTATATGGCGGTTTTAGGTGGGTTGAATAACCAAATTTACGGTTCCGGTTTGGTTACTAGCCAAAATCGCACGCATAAAACCAAAACCGCACTATGTGTGTGTATGTATGTATTATCTCTAATAAATTCTAAAGTTACTTTTCACTTGAACACGCTTAAAGAAAACCCTAGTCTTGCATTGTCATTTTTTCACCAATTGAAAGAAGATTTTAGAGGTTATAGAGTCAAAAATTGAACAATTGGGTTTTGGAATTTCGAATTTGTTTGATGCGTTATTGGAGGGGCTTATAGCTGAGGGGCTCAAGCACTTGATGCATTGGTTAATGTCAATGCTATAATAGTAATAGTCTAATAGATTATTTTTCAAATTAGGTATAGTTAGGATTATATTCTATAAGTCATCCCTGCAATATATGAGATAGAATTTCATTTATCTCCAATATTTACTTTTAATTTTTGGGGAACTAGATAAACATTCTTGCTTGTTATCGAATATATGGTCTCCGTTGTTTTATATAGTGTATGTTTTAGTTTTAAAGCATGCTTGATATAATTCTCATTGCCAACTCTGTCACTAAGTTAATTGCTCGATGTAAGTTTTATGTTAAATTTTATTGAAGGCTTAGACTTTTTTGTTGATGCAATTGGTTTTGGAACCGAAACCGCATCGCACACTTTAAAACTGCACCGCACCAATCACAAATGGTTTCAAAAGGTTTTTGATTTTCAAACCGCACTTAGCAAGCGGTTTAAAGCAGATTTGGACTTCAAACCGCACCATGCTCACCCATATATATATATATATATATATATATATATATATATATATATATATATATATATATATAACACATGCTTATTGGAAAAAAATCAACCACCCGTGACTCCATTTTTAATTCATCCCCATGACATTTCATATACACCAAAATCATATATATATATATATATATATATATATATATATATATATATATATATATATATAATATCTTCCACCACCCACCAAAATCTCCCACACATACCATCACGAACACACACTTTATATATAATATATATAACTTATATAATACTGGCACACGTATATATATATATATATATATATATATATATATATATATATATATATATATATATATAACTTTCTATCGTACCGCTTTTGAAAAATGGGTAAGTGGGGGTCCATATAATAAGCAAAATTTACATCAAATACTTCATAAAATCACCTCAATATTTTTAACAATATTTATCATCATTATTATAATTCGCAATATTTAACAACCAGGTCGTTCCCAGGAAAGAGTGTGCTTTCCAATAAGGATTTCTCCCTATTGGGGCGCAATTAGGTGACCAAACCTCTCCTTGACAGAACTTCTATACATCGTCAATATTGCAAATAATAATATTAATAACTTTGTCATCTCAATTATTGATTAACAAATATATAAAATATCGACAATAATTGAATCAAATAACATGAGATACTATGCAGCAATTAATGTAGCAATAATTGAACAAAACTGAGTGACTTCTCACGTAAGCATCAATAACCAATATTGTGTGCTACTATGCAACCACAGCAGACATATATTTTTAACACCGGGTGTTTCAACAGATTAACGGTAAAACTTTTCGCAGATTATTTTTATAAAAAGATATTTTGTCATTTTTTCAATCCGATGATAATTACATTGTGGGGTCCACCATGATTGTGCCGTCGTCATTTAATATTTCTGTTAAAATGAATATTCCCTGACCAATCGAATATAATATAACAACTTGCGTACTTTGCAAAATTTATAAATATTACCCACAACTATAACATTATATTAAATTCACTCCATAATATTCAAAAATAATATTTATAGAAAATTCATCTTTATTCATAAAAGTTGGGGTCTTACAACCTCCCCTTCTTATGAAATTTCGCTATCGAAATTAGGGTACATACCTGGTATGATGAATAGGTGAGGATACCTTGATTTCATTTCAGATTCTAACTCCCAGGTCATTTTCTCAACATCGTGGTTTCTCCACAAAACTTTGACTTGAGGTATAACCTTAGAGCGTAAAATATGCTCCTTCTTATCCAAGATTTTAACAGAAACCTCTTCATACGTTAAATCTTCCGCTATTTCGTCCGGTTCTAACTCAATAATGTGGTTCGGGTCTACCACATATTTATGTAACATGGATATGTGAAAAATGTTATGAACACGAGACATACTTGGCGGTAAGGCGAGTCTATAGGCCACAGTTCCTACTCGTTCGAGGATTAAAAATGGGCCAATGAATCGAGGATTGAGCTTTCCTCTCTTTCCAAATCTCGTAACTCCTTTCCATGGAGCAACACGTAACAACATATGATCTCAAATATTGAATTCCATGTCTTTTCGAAGAAGATCAGCATAACTCTTTTATCGATCTTGTGAGGTTTTTATACGTTGTCGGATCGTTTGAATATTTTCCGTAGTCATACGTACCAACTCCGGTCTCAACAATGTTTCTTCACCCACCTCATCCCAGCATACTGGAGAACGACATTTTCTTCCATACAACGCCTCGAATGGAGCCATGACAATACTTGCTTGACAACTGTTGTTGTAGGAAAACTCCACCAATGGTAATAACTTGTCCCAACTTCCCCTGAAGTCAAGGACACAGAGTCTTAATAGATCTTCCAGAGTTTGAATAGTCCTCTCTGACTGTCCATCCGTTTGAGGATGATAAGCTGAACTAAATCATAAATCCGTGCCCATAACTTTTTGCAAACTAACCCAAAATCTTGAAGTGAATCTTGGGTCTCGATCAAAAACTATGGATACTGGCATACCATGCAATCTTACAATCTCATTTATGTACATACGAGCAAGATGTTCAAGTGTATAAGTTTCTCGTATCGGTAAGAAATGAGCAGACTTGGTCAATCTATCAACAATGACCCAAATCGCTTCCATGCCTTGAGAAACCTTGGGAAGACCAGTAACAAAATCCATGGTAATGTGCTCCCACTTCCATTCTGGAATTTCAAGTGGTTGCAATGGACCTTTTGGTACTTGATGTTCCGCCTTGACTCGTTGACAAGTTAGACACCTTGAGATAAACTCCGTGATCTCTCTCTCATATTGCTCCACAAAATGTATGTCGAAGATCATGATACATTTTGGTACTCCTGAGATGGATTGCAAAACGGTGTGTTGTTATGCCTCCATCATGATTTTATATTTTAAATCGGGGTCGTTAGGAACACAAAGTCTGGAGTTGACTCGAAGTATTCCTTCTTCATCGATTCTTACTTCCGGAATAACACCTTCTTGTACTTTCTTCCTCATACGCATCAGCTCCAGGTTTGTGGCTTGAGCATCTTTAACTTTATCGATTAAAGTCGGTTCTACTCATATATTCGCCATCATCACATGGGTCCCTAGAGTCTTTAAATCTATCTCCATCCTTTGTAAGTCATACAAAATGGGCCTTTGTGTTGACAATATTGCACTCGTACCCGTATATGATCTTCTACTCAATGCGTCAGCTACTACGTTCGCTTTACCAGGAGTGTATCGAATGGTATGATCATAATCTTTTAACAGTTCAAGCCAACATCATTGCCGCATGTTGAGTTCCTTTTGGGTGAAGAAATATTTGAGGCTTTTATGATCCGTAAAGACCTCCACTTTCTCCCCATACAAGTAATGCATCCAGATTTTAAGCGTAAAAACGACTGCTGCAAACTCTAGATCATTAGTAGGATAATTCCTCTCATATTCTTTGAGTTTTCGTGAGGCATAAGTTATGACTTTCCCATATTGCATGAGAACACATCCTAAACTTTTGCCTTAAGCATCGCTGTATATGACAAATCCCTCCGAACCAGATGGTATTGTCAGAACAGGTGCTAAAATGAGTCTCCTCTTTAGTTCTTGAAAACTCTTCTCACATTTCTCGCTCTAACCGAGTTTTGTATCTTTTCGAGTTTGCTGAGTTAATGGAGTAGTGATTCGAGAAAATCCTTCCACGAATCTCCGATAATAACCAACTAAGCCCTTAAAGCTACGTACTTCGGTCACTGACTTAGGTTGCTCCCAGCTTTGTATTGCTTCAATCTTCACTAGGTCAACATATATTCCGTGATTTGATATCACGTTCCCAAGGAATTCTACTTCCTCAAGCCAGAACTCGCATTTCTTCAACTTGGCATATAACTTGTTCTCCCGAAGCATTTGGAGTATCAGCCTCAAGTGTTGCTCATGATCTTCACGGCTTTTGGAGTAAATGAGGATGTCATCAATAAAGACGACCACAAAATGATCCAAATATTCCTTGAATACTCAGTTCATTATATCCATGAAGGCAGCAAGAGCATTAGTCAATCCAAAAGACATGATTAGGAATTCATAATGCCCGTACCGAGTTCTAAAAGCAGTCTTTAGAATGTCATCAGTTTTAATCTTTAATTGATGATATCTGGAACGAAGATCGATCTTTGAAAAGAATTTGGCTCCTTGCAACTGGTCAAACATGTCATCAATGCATGGTAACGAGTACCTATTCTTGATGGTGACATGATTCAACTCCTGATAATCAATATAAAGTCGCATACTCCCATCTTTCTTGTTTACGAATAGAACAAGAGCACCCCAAGGAGACGTACTAGGACGAATGAAACTGATGTCAAACAATTCTTGCAGTTGGGTCTTTAACTCCTGAAGGTCAATAGGAGCCATTCGATACGGGGTTTTGGAAATGAGTTTTGTATCAGGTTCAAGGTCAATACCTCGATTTCACACTCCGAGGGTAGGCCAAGAAGTTCTTCGGGGAATACGTCAGGAAATTTATTAACAATAGAAATATCGTTCAAATCTGACGTATTTTTGTTTAAATTCGTGACATGGGCTAAGAAAGCTTGACATCCATTTTTCAATAAACAAATAGCTTTATGGCTTGATATTATAGTGATTGAATTTAGTGGTTTGGTTACTTGAATTCGCATAATAGGTTGGTTAGGAATATAAAAGCTAACAACCTTACGAAAATAATTAATTTTTGCATGATGAGTGGTTAACCAATCAATCCCTAAAATCACATCAAATGCAAGTATTTTTAAGGAAATAAGATCGACAGGTAATGTGAGGGTACCGATTTGAACCAAATAAGACTTATAAATAGTGGATGTAATTAAGGTTTCTCCCAACGGAGTTTCAACAGATAAGTCAAAGTCTAATTTCTTCAAAGTTAAATTTAAACGTTGAGCGCAAGTAGGAGAAATAAAATAATGGGTAGAACTGGTATCAAATAAGTTATAGACTTTGCTAGAGTTTATGATTAGCTTACCCGTGATGACTTCGTTCGGGTTCCTCGTTTTTTGGGAGGTCACGACAAATGCTCTCCCTTGAACTAACGGTTTTGACTTGTCTGGGACAGCCTTTGGTGTCTTCATCCCAGCTGGACTTGACTTCACTGCATGACAAAATCGGGCTAGGTGACATTCTCTTCCACAATTAAAACATATTTTGGACTGCTACGTACAGTTTGGACTGATGTGTCCCTCCCCTCCGCATTTTTAGCATAAGATCGGTGATCATTCTCCTTCCTTAACAACAGTTCCTGGTGCTGACATCTTTCCATCATTATTGAATCTCCTCTTCTTGAAATTTCCACTCTTATTGTCTTGGCCATGATTACCACCAAAGTGGTTACCATTTCTAGCATGTTGACTTCCTCCACATTTGTCGTCACTGTTTCGATGACTGCTTCCACTGGTAGTATCATTTTTCCGGCTGTTCTCTCTTGGTTGGGTTGACTCATTATTGCGCTCTAATAACTGAGCCCTATTTACAACATCTGAATACAAACACAGTTTGTGAGAAATTAGGTATTGGCGTATTTTGGGTTTCAAACCTCTAAGAAACATTTGCTTCATACACTCTACATTTTCTACCAAATGGGATGCCAATCGAGATAACTCAACAAACTTCGCCTCGTACTGCGACACGGTCATATTGTTTTGTTCCAACTTGATAAATTCCACCTCCTTCATGTGACGAATACTTTCGGGAAAGTACTTGTTGTTGAACAGTTTTTGGAACTTCTCCCAAGACATCTTCAGTGCGGCAGGTTGAGTAAGCATTATAGATTCTCACCAGTAATCTACCTCTCCTCGCAACATGAAGGTAGCAAAGGGAAACTTTTGCTCCGTGGAGCATCCCAAGACATCAAATATCTTGGTGATCTGCTTTATCCACGTCTTCGCCTTAAGTGGTTTTGGCTCTCCCAAAAACTCCGGTGGTCCCAGCTCCTTGAACTGCTTAGCGGTGACCATCCGTGAGTAGCTAGTGTTTCCACCTGTATTTTGGACATGAGTCTCTCTCGCCTGATGTTGCATGAATTTTAGAAAGCCTCTGAACATTCTGTCGTTCATCATTTGGTCGGTGTTGTTGTTCCCCTGAGGATTATTGCCTTCCTGTTGCACATTATCCTGGGTATTGATCGTTGGTGACTAAATGGTCTCATGTGCTCCATTGCTTATCTCAACATTCTCGGATGTCATTTTCAAACACTGCCACAAAACAAGGGTTAATTGACATACCACATATTATCCCTATATTCTGACCGACCAATTAAATAACAAATAAACTTAGGTAGGTCATACTAGCGAAGGATTTCCCCGTCTCTCCCCTCCTAGTTCTTGTCTCACATCTCAACCAGGGATCATATCCTAAGCTTTGATGCTGGCCGTGACGCCCCAAAATAGGTATACATCACCCATCTTGAGTCGCCTTATACATGGTACTGAATACAAATACAATCTTAATTATACAACATGAGCTGAGAGTTTTTACACGAATATTGTCTCATAGAAAATATCCAAACTCAAATTCAATCCTCATTACATTGATTATCACACTAAATAGTGAGGACTACTAAAACAACCATCTCGGATCGTCACTCCATTCCCTGACTAGTCCCGGCTACATTCTCATTTCCTGAAGAGAACAATGAAAGCAAAAGGGTGAGCTCAACTAGCCCAGTAAAAAATATTAATGACTAAGATAATGCAGAATAAATTATCATTAGCCTTCAACAGTGTTAAATTGATAAAATACAATAAACATCAAGTTTAACTACAGCGGAACAAGCAATCCATTAGAAGAGTCAAGTAGAGAATGATATCTACTATCTTCTATGATTTAAAATATTTATCATCAATTTTATCGCTAAGACTCAACTTAATAAATAATCCACATCATCGAATCATCCCTGCACTACGGGCCAAGGATATTTGTAAGACCCCAACTTTTTAATGAATAAAATCGAATTTTCTCTAACTATTATTGTGAATTATAAGGTGTTAATGTGATATAATGCTTTGGTTATGGGTAAAATATGCAAATTTTGCAAAATAAGCAAGTGGTTAAAAAATATTCATTGTTGTCAGGGAATATTCGTTTGGTCGTGGAATATTTTGTTGTCGGGGAATACTCGTACGACGGCGCAGCCATTTGTGGTCCACATAACGAAAAACGGTCGGATGAAAAAAATGACAAG
Organism: Panax ginseng; assembly: GCA_020205605.1. Taxonomy (NCBI): domain Eukaryota; kingdom Viridiplantae; phylum Streptophyta; class Magnoliopsida; order Apiales; family Araliaceae; genus Panax; species Panax ginseng. Next base: position 65,852,400 of record CM035145.1, on the reverse strand, counting down.
TTTGAGTTTTTATAAAATAACGGCGTAGTTATTACACAATTAACAATCGTTGGAATACCGATGGTTAAAATACAATGAATACGTGCTGTGGTTGCATGATAGCTGCACGATATTACATTATTTTTGAATTATTGATTCTTACATAAGAAAGCACTACTCAATAATTGTTACAGTAATTACTGTTAAATATTTTATTTTATTGATTCAATAATTGCTACGTTGATATTTTATATTATTGTTGTTTTAATAATTATCACTGCATGGTATTTCCCATTATCAGATCAATAATTCATATTATTTGAATAATATTATTAGATAGCATTATTAGCAATTTCTAAGGAAGTTCTGTCTAGGAAAGGAGTTTGGACACCTAATTGCGCGCCAATAAGGAGGAATCCTTATCGGAAATCCCCCTCTTTCCTAGGAACGACCTGATTATCATAATTGTGATTCTGTAATATTATTTGTGAATAATTAATTATTGATTTATATGATAAGGAACTATTTATTTTATGTGGATGGATAGTGAAATATTTATTGTGTGTGGATATAAATGAAGGAATTAATGCTGATGTATTTTATCAGTATTTTGTCAGAATGGAGGTATTAAAAATCGTCCATATGTGGTTTTCGGTCATTTTTCGTTTGGAATTTGGAAAAACTTAAACCTACAAAGTTGTAGAGAATTCGATTTCCTATGGAATTGATATAAAATTCATATTTTTCTGATAAAAGGGCTATTTATTATGAATTATTGAAGTTGCTGATTATTGTTTAAATTTTAAAACATTTTGGTGGAATTTTCTAGAATGGGTGGGCCCCGCTTTTGGTTGGTGAGAAATGTGCTAAAATTTTATTTTAAAAGTGGTGGGTGTGAATAGTAGCAGGTTAGTCTGCTATAGCGTTCTAAGCATTTTTCTATAAATAGGGTGCTTAATTAGAATTGAAAATCACACCAAAATCATAAGCTTTCTCTCTCTATATTATCGAGCGTATTTTGTGAGTATTTAGATACTTTGAGAGTTGTTATTCAGTGTAAGTTTTCTTCAACGTTATATCCAATATTTCAGACAGAAGTACTATTCTTTTGAGGTAAGGGATGTTATTTTCTTCGTAAATGATGTTATTTCGTTCAATATCATTATGCCGAAATATTTGTATGAATTTTATTATGAAAATTTTACCTTTTTATGTCGAGGTTACTATTCACATATACGGCACTATTCACGTATACGGTACTATTCAGAGTACTATTCACGAAGTTTGATTTTTCTTGTGGAATTTCTACCTTTTTATGTCGGGGTTACTATTCACGTATACGACACTATTCATGTATACGACACTATTCACGTTTACGGCACTATTCACAAAAAAAAATTCTCTTCTTTGTCCAAGATGTCTATTATGGTTACTATCTTTGATTGTATCCATGTTTTAATCTTCATTTTTTGAATTTTATTCCACTATGGTTTATTATGGAGTATTTTTGAACTTGGATTATCTAAAGTACGAATCCCTAATCTTTGTCCTTTTATCTCACTGGATTCATTTCTTTAAAATATTTTTCATCATCCACAGTCTTTTTCCTTTTTGTTCCATTTTTCTTCTCAGGAGATGAGAAAATAGCAGGAACTAGCCGGTGTATGGAGTGATGGTTCAGGATAGTTGTTTTAGTAGTCTTCAACTATTTTATAAAATAGTATATCAATAATTGTAATGAGGACTCCTTTTGAGTTTGTATACTGTCTATTAGACAATATTTGTATTTAAACTCACAATATATGTGTTGTCGTATTTTGCACGACAATTGTATTACTGAAGTTGTATTTATTTCTGTACAATGTATTTGGTGACTCATAATGGGTGATGTATACCTATTTTGGGGGCATCACAATATTCATTAGTATCACGTCGACGAATTATCCATGCACTACGGGCCAAGGATATTCGTGTAATCATCAATGGTCATAATCATTCCAATAACTATCCATCAATGCACTACATGCCAATGAGGACTTTTACCACATCATTTGTAACATTACGGTCATGATCATACCGAATAATCCCTGGTCATAATCATACCAATCAACAGTCCATCTATACACTACGGGCCAAAGATGACTTTAATAACAATATAAGTATGATGATGATGACAATGATATAAGAATTCAATTAAATAAAAGCAAATGATAAATTTTAAAGATTTATAATTCAATTTATCCAGAATTCAATAATGTCCAAATTGTCAACATGATACTATTTTGTGGAGTAAAATTCAAGAATAATAATGTATCAAAAATGATTTGGACCGAAACAAAAACAATTTTTATCCTGAATAATACCCCGGGTGAATAGTACCCGATTAAATAGTACCCCGTGAATAGTACTTCAGGAATAGTACTCTGACATGAAAATGTTAAAATTTATCAAAAATGCTCAGAATAATATTTTCATGAAAAGATACTGGATGAAGCGCAAATATCAAGGATATTCTACTAATTTCATCGAGTATAGAAGCCAAAACTTAACAAAATGAGTGTAGAATTTGAAATCTGAAACAAAATAATATTACTTATATACTACAAAGTATGGAAGAAAATGTAAGACCCCAACTTTTATAAATAAAGATGAATTTTCTATAAATATCATTTTTGAATATTATGGAGTAAATTTTATATAATGTTATAGTTGTGGGTAATATTTATAAATTTTTCAAAGTACGCAAGTTGTTATATAATATTCGATTGGTCGGGGAATATTCGTTTTAACATGGAATATTCGTACAACGTCACAATCATTGGTGGACCCCACAACAAAATTATTATCGGATTGAAAAAATGACAAAAATACTTTATGAAAATAAAGGCGGAAGTTTTTACCGTTAACTGTTGAAACACCCGGTGTTAAAAGTACACAGATGTCTGGCATGGTTGCATAGTAAAGACACAATTGTATTGATTATTGATGCTTACGTGAGAAGTTACTCAGTTTTGTTCAATTATTGCTACAGTAATTGCTGCATAGTATCTCATGTTATTTGATTCAATTATTGTCAATATTTTATATATTATTACATCAATAATTGAGACGAAAAGGTTATTAATATTATTATTTGCAATATTAACGATGTCTAGAAGTTCTGTCAAGGAGAGGTTTGGTCACCTAATTGCTCGCCAATAGGGAGAAATCCTTATTGGAAAGCTCCCTCTTTCCTGGGAAAGACCTGGTCGATTAATAATGTGAATAATAATAATGATGATGAGTTTTTTTTATTAATATTATTAATGTAATAAAACAGAAAAGCTTTTTATATAAAACAGAATACTTTTATAAAGTTATTCGTTTTATTAGACTATAAATAGAATATATGATATTCTATTATGCATAGTGTTTGCATAGTGTCTGCATAGTATTTGTATAGTAAAATCTTTTTATATAAAACAGAATACTTTTATAAAGTTATTTGTTTTATTAGACAATAATTAGAATATATTATATTTTATTATGCATAGTGTTGCATAGTGCCTGCATAGTGTTTTGCATAGTAAAATCTTTTTATATAAAAAGAATACTTTTATAAAGTTATTCGTTTTATGTAAGACCAAAATTTTTTTTAAATAAAAGAATTTCCTTTATTTATTATTTTGAAATAGTAAGGTGGATTTGATTAATGTGGTTAGTTATGGGTAAAATGCGCAAATATTTTAAATAAGCAAGTGGTGATATAATATTCATTATTGTTTGAGAATATTCGTTTGGTCGTGGAATATTCAGATGCTTTGGGAATATTCGCATTTACGGTAGCAACCATGTGTGGGCCCCATAACGAAAAAGCGATTGGATGAAGAAAACGACAAAAATAAGTTGTTTAAAAATAACGGCATAGTTGTTATCGTTATCTTCATTGGAATACCCGTGGGTTAAAACACAAGAATACGCTATTGGCGTTGTTGCGAAGACACTTCAGTATTGCACCAATTATTGATTCTTACATAAGAAGGCACTACTCAATAATGGTTACGATAATTATCGCTCAAAGATTTTATTTTATTGATTCAATAATTGCCGCATTGATATTTTATATTGTTTGTTGTTTCAATAATTGTCATTACACAATATTTTTAATTATCGAAGCAATAATTCATATTATCCTAATAATATTATTAGATAACATTATTGGCAATGTCTAGAAAGTTCTGTCTAAGGAGAGGTTTGGTCACCTAATTGCGCCAAAGAAGAAGAGAAATTCTTATTGAAAGCCCCTCTTCCTGGGACTGCTGGTTGTCACAATATTGTGATTCTCAGAATATTATTTGTGAATAATTAATTATTGATTCATATGATGAGAAAAATATTGATTTTATGTGGATATAGATGGAGAAAATTTTAATGTGACAATTGTTAAAAATTAATATTTTATCTTTTTCGATAAAATAATTCATTTAAATATATATTATTATATTTTAATAATATAATAATGGTGATATTTTTACAACGAATGTGGGATATATGAGTATACGAGGGGAAGAGTATTTTTTTTGCAATAAATGTTTAAAACATGTTAAACATGCTCGGTGGACCCCATTTATCGACCGAAATTTGATTATAAATTCTAAAATCACCCGCTTGTGGATTTCGGTCAATTTCTGTTTGGAATTTTGAAAAACTTTCTTCTGTAAAGTTGTAGAGAATTGAATTTCCTATAAAAACTCATGAGATTTGAATTTTCTGGCAAAAGGGATATTTATTGTGAATTATTGAAGTTCCGAAATAATTGATTTTTGGAAGTTTAAAATATTTTTATTTACAAAAATATTTTTTTCATTTGGTTCCCTCATTTAACACATGACAAGTTGCTGAAATTCAGATTCAAGGTGTGCGTAGGAATTATTATTATAAATAATAATATTATATTAAATTTTCTGCTTTGGTGTTCTAAGCAATTTCCTATAAATAGTGCTTAGGTTAGAATTGAAAATCACACCGTAAATCAAGTTTTCTCTCTCTATTATCGAGCGTATTCTTGTGAGTATTTTGAGTATACTTTGAGTATTGCTATATATGGTGCAAGTTCAAGTCATAGCCTATATCCAAAGTTTCAACTAAAGTACTTGCCTTTTCGAGGTAAGGGATGTTATTTTCTTCTCAAATGATATTATTTCTTCAATATCATTATGTTGAAATATTGGTTGAACTTTTATCAAATTTGGAACTTTTTCGTGTTTCGGGTTACTATTCATGAGTTACTATTCACGAGTTACTATTCACGAGTTAGTATTCACGAGTACTATTCACGGCGTGAAGATGTTTTTTGTGAAATTTCTATCTTTTGGTGTTTGAGTTACTATTCACGATACTCAAGACTATTCACGATACTCTGACTATTCACGAATACTTACGGACTATTCAATTTAAAAATGAAATTTCTTCTTTTGTCCAAAATATCTATTATGGATACTAGCTTTGATTGTATCCATGTTTTGATCATTCTTGAATTTTACACCACTATAATTATTTTTGAGGTATTTTGGACGTGGATAAAACAAAGTACTAATCCTTAATCCTTAATCCTTGTCATTTTGTTTCACCGGATTCGCTTTTTAAAAATATTTTTCATCATCCTCGCCTTTAAATGATGATATTATAGAATATCTTTGGCTCAGAGTGCAAAGATGATTGATTTCGATGAATATCTTTGGCTCAGTAGTGCAAAGATGAACGATTAATCGATGAATATCTTTGGCCCAGAGTAAAAGATGAACAGTGTTGAGATGAACATGACCAACTGGTGATTTAAATGAATATCTTTGGCCCAGAGTGCAAAAGATGAATATTGATTGTTGTTACAGGATAAAATATTGATGATGGGCTTTTAAACCTTAGAAGATGTGAGAATTCTTTCTCTACGTGACTCTTCTAATGGATTGTCAAGCACCGCATTTGTTGATCTAAAACTTGTTGTCTATTGTATTCTATTAGATTTTTCCTCGTTGAAGACTAACGATAATTTGTTGTATATTATCTTAGTCATAATATTCTTTATCGGGCTAGTTGAGCTCACCCTTTTCCTTGTTGTTCCATTTTCTTCTCGTGAGGTGAGAACATATAGCAGATCGAGTCTGGGTATGGAATGAAGGTTCTAGAGAGTTGTTTAGTAGTCTTCACCATTTTTGTAAAATAATGTATCAATAATTATGATGGGGATTTATTTGCGTATGGATATTGTCTGCAGACGGCAATATCTCGTATTTAAACTCATTAAGATGTATTGTCGTATTTCACACGACATTTGTATTATTGAAGTTGTAGTTATTTCGTACCATGTATTTGGCGACTCGAGAATGGGTTGGGTGGAATGGACCTATTTTGGGGCGCCACAACTGGTATCGAGCTTAGGATATGATCTCCAGTGAGATCGGGAATAGAACTAGGAGGGAGAGAGACGAGTAAATCCTTCGCTAGTGTGTCCTACCTAAGCTTATTGTTAGTTGGCGAAGATATAGGGATATTATGTGATATATTGATTTCCTTAATTAACCCTTGTTTTATGACAATATTTGAAAATGTTGATCGAGAATATTAACAAAGGATTAAATGAGACCGTGGAGACGCTCAGACTTTCCAACGAGGAGAACGTAACAGTCGGCAATGTTCCTCTTGTGAACAACACCACCGAGAGCGAGATGATGAACGAGGGATATTTAGAAGCTTTTTGTAGTTCATGCAAAATCGATTTAGGGAGACTCGTGTTCAAAACATAGGAGGAAATGATAGCAATTCACGGGTTGTCACAGCCAAGCAGTTCAAAGAGTTGGGACCACCAGAATTTAAAGGAAAGCCTGATCCGATCATGGCGGAGACGTGGGTCAAGCAAATTACCAAGATATTCGATGTCTTGGGATGCACGAGGAATGAAGGTTCCATTCGCCACCTTTATGTTCCGTGGCGCAGGCGCAGATCATCGGTGGGAGTCTCGTGAAGCGTACTCATCCAAATCAAGGCCAAGATGTCTTGGGAGACGTTTGAAACTATTTAATGACAAATACTTTCCCGAAAGTGTTCGGCTATATATGAAGGAAGTGGAGTTTATTAGACCGAGCAGTAACAACATGACGGTGTCTCAAAGATGAGGCTAAGTTTATGAGTTGTCTGTGTTTGCACCTCATTTGGTGGAAAATGAGGAACGAATGACGCGTATGTTTCGAGGGTCTAAAACCCGAGATTCGACAATATCTTATCTCTCATAAATTTTTTTATATTCAGATGTTGTAAAATGTGGCTCAATTATTAGAGCGTGATAACGAGTATGTTCAACCGAGGGACCACAACTGTGGTCATATATCGGTGATGCGAATATCAAAACGATGATAACCAATGGGGAGGAAAGAATACGGACAAAGGCGGTAACCACTCGGGTGGTAATCGTGGCCATGATAATAGGAGAGGTGACTCAAGTGGACATTTTAAGAAGAGAAGGTTCAACAACGACCATGTGAAAGCGTCAAATACCAAAGAAGAATCGGTTCCAGGAGGGAACGACCACCCCATCAGACATGTTACAAAATGCGGAAAGAGGGATATATCACCAAACCGCCTACAACAGCTTAAGGTATGCTATAATTGTGGAAAAGAAGGACATATCGCCGAGATTGCACTATAGCGAAACCCACCAAATGGAATGGTGACTCAAAAGGATGTCCCAGAAAAGTCAAAGTCAACGATTCCTGGAAGAGCGTTTTGTCGTGACCGGTAAAATGCGAGGAACCCGAACGAAGTTAGCACGGGTTAGTTAATTATAAATTCTTGCGTTTATACCTTACTAGATACCGCCTCTACCCATTCTTTTATCTCTCTTTGCTTGCGCCAACGCTTGAACTTGACTACGGAGAAATTAGACTTTGACCTATCTCGTGGAGACTCCGTTAAGAGAAACTTTTATTACATCCGTTGTTTAGAAATCTTGCTTGATTCATGTTGGCACTATCACATTACCTATTAACCTTATTTCTATAGAGATATTTGTTTTTGATGTGATTTTAAGGTTAACTACTCATCATGCCAAAATTGATTGCTTTCGTAAGGTTGTTAGTTTTCATATTCTTAAGCAACTCATTATTCAATTCAAGCAACCAAATCATTGAAGTCAAACTCTTTCATATTAAATTATAAAGCCATTTGTTTATTGAAAAACGAATGTCAAGCTTTCTTAGTCCATGTTATGGATTTGAATAAAGACACGCCGATTTGAATAATATTCCCGTTGTTATTGATTTTTCCCGACGATTTCCTCAAGAATTTCTTGGCCTACTCCCGAGCGTGATATTGAATTTGTATCGACTTTAAATCTGCACAAAACCCATTTCTAAAATCTCATATCGAATGGCTCCTATTGAACTTCGTGAGTTAAAAACCCAATCAGAAGTTTGATACCGAGCCTCTCTCCCGGTGACTTCCTTTGTGGAATGCACCGCCCGCATTCTCGTAGGGGACACCATATTCGCAAGCGATAGTAAACCGATAGGTGTCATTGTAACGCATATCCAAGATTGGGATGTGAGTCACAGCTGAGAACAACCTAAGTCGGTAATCGAAATATGTAGCTTTCTAGGCTTAGTTGGTTATTATCGAGATTCGTTGAAGGATATTCTCGAATCGCTATTCCATTAACGCAATGACTCAGTAGAGATACAAAATTCGAATGGAGCAAGGAATGTGGGAAGAGCTTCAAGAACTCAAGAGGAGACTCATTTCAAAGACATGTTCGACCATGCCATCCTCGGAAAAGCGAACGTGGTAGCCGACGTGTTGAGTAGAAGATCGTATACAAGTACGAAAGTACGATATTGTCAAAACTAATTTCAGATAATTTACAAATAATAGAGATGGAGATGAAAACTCTAGGTACCCACGTGATGATATACGAGTATAATCGACTTTAATCGATAAAGTTAAAGCTGTTCAAGCTACACACCGGAGTTGATGAATTTGAAGAATGAGGTACAAGAAGTTGTTATTTCAAAAGCGAGAATCGGTGAAGTGAGGAAAGCTCAAACCTTCGATTTATTAATCAATTTGAAATTCTCGATCGAATAGGAACTGTGGCCTATAGACTCGTTTTACCGCCAAGTATGACGCGTGTTCATAACGTTTTTCACGTATCGATGTTACGTAAATATGTGGACGACCGAACCACGCCATTGAGTTAGAACCGACGAGATAGCCAAGACTTAACGTATGAGAGAGGTACTGTCAAGATCTTGGATAGGAAGGAGCATGTCCTACGCACGAAGGTTATACCACAAGTTAAAGTTTTGTGGAGAAACCATGCTATTAAGGAAATGACGTGGGAGTTGGAAACGAAAATGAAAGCGACGTATTTTCATCTTTTCAAACACACGGTACGTACGTCAATTTCGAGGACGAAATTTCATAAGGAGGGAGGTTGTAAGACCCCGAAATTTTTTTAAATAAAAAGGAATTTCCTTTATTTATTATTTTGAAATAGTAAGGGTGGATTTGATTAATGTGGTTAGTTATGGGTAAAATGCGAAAATATTTTAAATAAGCAAGTGGTGATATAATATTCATTATTGTTTGAGAATATTCGTTTGGTCGTGGAATATTCGTATCGTTGTGAATATTCGTATTTGACCATTTGCCAGCGATGCATGTGTGGGCCCCATAACTAAAAGCGATTGGATGAAGAAAATGACAAAAATAAGTTGTTTAAAAATAACGGCATAGTTGTTACAAGCTATCTACCGCGTTGGAATACCCTTGGTTAAAACACAAGAATACGCGTTGTTGCACTGCAGAAGCACTTTCAGTATTGCACCAATTATTGATTCTTACATAAGAAGGCACTACTCAATAATGGTTACGTAATTATCGCTCAAGATTTTATTTTATTGATTCAATAATTGTTGCATTGATATTTTATATTGTTGTTGTTTCAATAATTGTCATTACACAAGATTTTTCATTATCGAAGCAATAATTCATATTATCCTAATAATATTATTAGATAACATTATTGGCAATGTCTAGAAAGTTCTCGTCCTAAGGAGAGGTTTGGTCACCTAATTGCGCTACAAAGAAGAGAAATTCTTATTGAAAGCCCCTTTTCCTGAACCGCTGTCATTAATATCATATTGATTCTCGTAATATTATTTGTGAATAATTAATTATTGATTCATATGATGAGAAAAAATATTGATTTTATGTGGATATAGATGGAGAAAATTTTTAATGTGACAATTGTTGAAAATTAATATTTTATCTTTTTCTGATAAAATAATTCATTTAAATATATATTATTATATTTTAATAATATAATAATGGTGATATTTTTACAACGAATGTGGGATATATGAGTATACGAGGGGGAAGAGTATTTTTGTTGCAATAAATGTTTAAAACATGTTAAATATGTCTGTGGACCCCATTTATCGATCGAATTTGATTATAAATTCTAAAATCACCCGCTTGTGGATTTCGGTCAATTTCTGTTTGGAATTTTGAAAAACTTTCTTCTGTAAAGTTGTAGAGAATTGAATTTCCTATAAAAACTCGCGAGATTTGAATTTTCTGGAAAAAGGGCTATTTATTGTGAATTATTGAAGTTCAAGTTCAAATAATTGATTTTTGAAAGTTTAAAATATTTTTATTTACAAAAATGTTTTTTCATTTGGTTCCTCATTTAACACATGACAAGTTGCTGAAATTCAGATTCAAGGTAATGCGAGGAATTATTATTATAAATAATAATATTATATTAAATTTTCTACTTTGGTGTTCTAAGCAATTTCCTATAAATAGGTGCTTAGGTTAGAATTGAAAATCACACCGAAACTCAAGTTTTCTCTCTATATTATCGAGCGTATTCTTGTGAGTATTTTGAGTATACTTTGAGTATTGCTATACGGTACTAGGTTCAAGTCATAGCCTATATCCCAAAGTTTCAACTAAAGTACTGCCTTTCGAGGTAAGGGATGTTATTTTCTTCTCAAATGATATTATTTCTTCAATATCATTATGTTGAAATATTGGTTGGAACTTTTATCAAATTTGGAACTTTTTCGTGTCCGGGTTACTATTCATGATTCACGTTTACTATTCACGAGTTACTATTCACGAAAGTTACTACTTCATTCATTCACGGTTGTGAAGATGTTTTTTTTTTGTGAAATTTCTATCTTTTGGTGTCTGAGTTACTATTCACGATACTGAAGACTATTCACGATACTCTGACACTATTCACGTAATACGGCACTATTCACCGAAAAATGAAATTTCTTCTTTTGTCCAAAATATCTATTATGGATACTAGCTTTGATTGTATCCATGTTTTGATCATTCTTGAATTTTACACCACTATAATTATTTTTGAGGTATTTTTGACGTGGATAAAACAAAGTACTAATCCTTAATCCTTAATCCTTGTCATTTTGTTTCACCGGATTCGCTTTTTAAAAATATTTTTTATCATCCTCGCCTTAAATGATGATATTATAGAATATCTTTGGCCCGTAGTAGTGCAAAGATGATTGATTTCGATGAATATCTTTTGCCTCGTAGTGCAAAAGATGAACGATTAATCGATGAATATCTTTGCCTCAGAGTGCAAAGATGAATGTGTGTTGAGATGAACATGACCAACTCGGGTGATTTAAATGAATATCTTTGGCTCAGTAGTGCAAAGATGAATATTGATTGTTGTTACAGGATAAAATATTGATGATGGGCTTTTAAACCTTAGAAAGACAAAGAGAATTCTTTCTCTACGTGACTCTTCTAATGGATTGTCAAGCTTCACGTGCATTTGTTGATCTAAAACTTGTTGTCTATTGTATTCTATTAGATTTTTCCTCGTTGAAGACTAACGATAATTTGTTGTATATTATCTTAGTCATAATATTCTTTATCGGGCTAGTTGAGCTCACCCTTTTCCTTGTTGTTCCATTTTCTTCTCGTGAGGTGACATATAAGCGAGATCGAGCCTGGTATATGGAATGAAGGTTCTAGAGAGAGTTGTTTAGTAGTCTTCACCATTTTGTAAAATAATGTATCAATAATTATGATGGGGATTTATTTATGTATGGATATTGTCTAGACGGCAATATCTCGTATTTAAACTCATTAAGATGTATTGTCGTATTTCACACGACATTTGTATTATTGAAGTTGTAGTTATTTCGCACCATGTATTTGGCGACTCAGAATGGGTTGGGTGGAATGGACCTATTTTGGGGGCGTCACATTTTATTAGATTATAAATAGAATATATTATATTTTATTTAAAAGATTTTGTTTTAAATCTAGACCGTCCGTTTAAAGTAAATCAATCTGGACCATTCATGAATTAGTTACTATGCAGACCATTCTTCTATAAATAGAAGCTCATTCCTTCATTATTTCTTACGAATTCACTGAAACTCTAGAGAGAGAAACTATAGAGAGAAAGAAGAAAAGTGTTCTCGCTTTTCACTACTTCTATATCCAAAGACTCTTCTTTCTAAGGTAGGGGATATTATTTGTTGTACTCGTAAGGGGTATTATTTTTTTCGTATTTATGAAGAGAAAGTCTGTTATTCCGTTCTTTATTATTCATTGCTGAATAACTTTTGTATACGCTGAGCTACCCTATACTTGGTGAAATTCTTACATTATTATTCCGCTTTTTATCATTCCATTGAACATCCCGTATGCATGCTTTTACGACATTACAGGTTCCGCTTCTTTATTATTCTGTTGGAACATCCTGTCTGTGCTTTACGTATGACTTGGTTCCATTATTTATCATTCTATTGGAACATCCTGTCTGTGCGTTTACGCATAACCTGGTTCCATTATTCATTATTCTGTTGGAATAACCTATCTGTGCGGTCTATCGCATGCCGGGTGATTTCTTTTATTATTCCATTCTTTATTATACTTAGTTGGTTAAAATTTTGACTTATATACTCCATGAAATTAGTGGAATATCCTTGATATTTGCGCTTCATCCAGTATCTTTTCATGGAAATATTCTTCTGAGCATTCTTGAATTTTACTCCACAAAGAAGTATCATGTTGACAATTTAGACGTTATTAGTTCCTGGATAAATTAATTCTTGAACTTGTTTTACTGAATTCTTATATCATTGTCATCATCCTCATGTTTATATTATGTTGAAAGTCATCTGTGGCCTGTAGTGCATAGATGGACTTGGTATGATTATGACCTGGGATTATTCGGTGTAATCATGACCGTAATATTACAAATGATGTGAATAAAGTCCTCATTGACCCGTAGTGCATTGACGGATAGTTTTTGGTATGATCATGACCATTAGTGAATACACGAATATCCTTGGCCCGTAGTGCATGGATAATTTGTGGTCGTGATACTAAAGAATATCCTTGGCCGTAGTGCAGGGGTGATTCAATGATGTGGATTATTTATTAAGCTGAGTCTCAGCAATAAAAGTGATGAAAATTTTTTTAAATCATAAAAGATAATAGATTTTATTTTCTACTTGACTCTTTTAATGGATTGCTTGTTCATCAAGCAGCTTAAACTTGATGTTTGTTATATTGTATCGCTTTTAACACTATTGAAGACTAAGGATAATTTATTCTGCTTTATCTTAGTCATAATATTTCTTACTGGGCTAGTTCAGCTCACCCTTTCTTTCATTGTTCTCTTCAGAAAATGAGAACGTAGCAGGGAATAGTCGGGGAACAGAGTGACGGTCCAGAGGATAACATTAGTAGTCCTCACTATTCTGTGAAATAGTGTGTTAATAAATATATTAAGGACTTATTTTGAGTTTTAATGCTGTCTAGGAGACAATGTTTGTATTAAAACTCACAGCTCATGTTGTATATTTAAGATTATATTTGAATTTTGTACCATGTATTTGACGATTCAAGATGGGTGATGTATACCTATTTTGGGGGCGTCATAGAAAATATTATTTCTTACGAATATTGAACAAAAATAATATCCCTTACCTTAAAAATTAAGAAGAGTATTCCAACTGGTATAGCGCGGATATTCTTAAAGAAAACTTTCACTGTTTTCTACGCTCAAAACTTCTTAAAACTCTAAATAAATACACTCAAGATTATAGAAGAAGAATTCTCTGATTCTGGTGTGATTTTCAATTCTAACTAAGCATCATATTTATAGGAGAATGGAAGGGGTACTATTAAGGAAATCACGGACGCAACAGTTTTAAAAAAATTCACAGACGATTTGATTGAATCCTTCAATTAAATCGATTTTTTAAAATAATAATATAATATTCAAGTAAAATAAAACTTATAATATATATATATATATATATATATATATATATATATATATATATATATAAACATTACCTACCTTATACGGTAGGCAATTTATATAATATAATATATATATAATCTCGTGGTTAACCCCCCGATTCATTCCGTGAATCACACACACACACACACACACACACACATATATATATATATATATATATATATATATATATCTTTGGATAACTTTTTACCGATTATTTTGAAAAATGAGTAAGTGGGGGTCCAAATAACACGTCAAAATTTACAATAAATACTTCATAAAAAAATCCATCAATATTTTAACAACATTTATTCATCATTATTATAACTCGCAATATTAACAACCAGATCGTTCCCAAGAAATAGGGGGCTTTCCGATAAGAATTTCTCCCCATTGGCGCGCAATTAGGTGACCAAACCCCTTTCCTCGACAGAACTTTCTAGACATTGTTAATTATGCAGATAATAATATGAATAACTTGTCATCTCAATTATTGATTTAATAATTTAAAATATTGACAATAATTGAATTAAATAACGTGAGATACTATGCAGCAATTACTGTAGCAATAATTGAGTATAACTTAGTGACTTCTCACATAAGCATCAATAATCAATACAGTGTACTACTATGCAACCACGCATATTACTGTACTTTTACCACCGGGTATTCCAACAGTTAACGGTAAAACTTTCGCCTTTACTTTTATAGAAAGAGATTTCTGTCGTTTTCTAACTCCGACAATAATTCTGTTGTGGGGTTTACCAATGATTGTGCCGTCGTACGAATATTTCTTGTTCAAATGACTATTCCCCGACCAATCGAATAATTTATAACAACTTGCATACTTTGCAAAATTTATAAATATTACCCATAACTATAACATTATATCAAATCCACACCATAATATTCAAAAAATGTATTTCGAGAAAAATTCATCTTTATTTATGAAAGTTGGGGTCTTTGTTAGACCCCAACTTTATATAAATAAAATAGAGTTTCCTCTAATTATTATTTTGAACAATAAGGTGTTAATTTGATATAATACTTTGGTTATGGGTGAAATGTGCAAATTTTGCAAAATAAGCAAGTGGTTATAAAATATTCATTGTTGTCGGGAATATTCGTTTGTCGTGGAATATTCTTTAACGTCGAGGAATATTCGTATGCGATTTGCAAAGAACAATTTGTGGGACCCATAATGGAAAACGGTCGAATGAAAAAAACGACAAGAATGAGTTTTCTAAAAATAACGATGTAGTTGTTACCGTTAACACCGTTAGAATACCTGTTGGTCGATTTAGTTACTGCCAAATCGCACGCAAGCATATGCGGTCCACAAGTAATATATGAAAGTAGAGTGTTAAACCCACGAGGACAAAGTCTTAAGAGAAAACAAATAATAAGGTAAAGTCGCTACTAATCTTATCTAAACACGTGAACAAAGATGGTTGGTTAAACTATATGTTTAAAACTATAAGAATAAGAGAAGTGGTTGTGCTAGGAAGTCAAGATAGGATTACAATTCCCCTAATGTCTCGCCTAATCTCCTAACTCTCTAAATTACCAACGAATCAAGGAATGGTCAACCGAGAACAATAAAAATGCAAAAGCTTCTGTCGAAGGTCAAATGCACATCCCTAGCCAGATAAAACATAATATGTCTATTGGTGAAAATAGCTAGGCTAAGGTCGTTAAGCTAAGTCTCAAGGTCGCACAAGGCAAATAAAGATATGTCTATCCTATTAGCAGTTTATGCACACATTCCATTGGCATGGTCATAATAGGTGTTACTGTATTTAAAAGCTAGATAATAACATCCATTTGTCATTATCCATTATTATCACAATCGAAAACTATGTCAAGCAATCAGTCATTAAGTACGAAATACAACAACCCATTCCAAAATGATTCATTATATAAAATCAGAGAGAAAGTTGATCAAGCTAACAAAAGGTTACATTGCAATACTGTCTATTATATAATATTTGTATTTAAACTCACAGCATATGTGTTGTCGTATTTTGCACGCCAATTGTAATAATGAAGTTATAGTTGTTTTCTGTACCATGTATTTGGCGACTCAAAATGGGTGATGTATACCTATTTTGGGGCCGTCATAGTTAGTATCAGAGCTTAGGGATACGGTCTCTAGCGGAGATCGGGGAATAGAACTAGGAGGGGAGAGACGAGTAAATCCTTTGCTAGTATGTCCTACCTAAGCTTATTTGTGTTTAATTGGTCGGTCAGAATATAGGGAAAATATGTTTTATGTTAATTTCTTTAATTAACCCTTGTTTTGTGACAATATTTGAGAATGGCAGCTGAAAATGTTAACAATGGAGTAAATGAGACCGTTGAGGCACCTCTAATCACCAACCAGGATAATGTGTTGTCAGGCGAAGAAGAAATTAGAGATATCCATGTGGTGAGTGAAGAATTAATAGTTGCACCCGAGTTAGTCACAGAGGTAGCAGCTGAGAGTGAGGAAGAAGAGGAACCTGAGGAGGATTTATTAAAGAACTTTATGATCAAAATGTAGAATTGCAAAATCATATTCATGAGTTAGAAGAGCAGGCTGAAGAACGACATGCGGTCGTGGAGCAAAAGGATGCAACAATTCAAGCTTGTGTTACCCGATATGTGATGCTTGAACAGAAGCACTCTTTGGCAAAGTATAAAATGATAAAGGTGAAATCTGAGAATTCAAATGTCAAGGATCAGCTGAAAGAAGAAACAACTGAACGATTGAGAAAGAAGGATGCATGGGTAAAAGCCGTACGTCGCGTTGATATTGTGGAAAGAGAAGTCCGACCAAAAAAGGCTAAAATAGATGATATGTATTTCTCTTTTTGGACAGCAATTGGGAGAACCCAACATCGAGTTTTGAATTACCATGTACATTGCGGTCAACCCTAATTTGATATGGATCAAAGATTAATGATTCAGATCATGAAACAGGAGTACAACAAAGTAGTTAAGGGTAGAATATGCCCTATAGCAAAAGTCAATTCTAGCGGTAATGATGACACCAAAGGCTTTTCCAGACAAGTCAAAATCGGTGGTTCAAGTGAGATCGCTTTTCATAACTTCCTAAAAAGTGAGGAACCGAACGAAATTATCACGGGTTAGTTAAACATAAATTTTTGCGAAGTTTATACCTTACTAGATACCGGTTCTACCCATTATTTTATTTCTCCTTCTTTTGCTCAACGTTTGAACTTGACTCTGGAGAAATTAGACTTTAACTTATCTATTGAGACTCCGTTAGGAGAAACTTTCATTACATCTACTGTTTATAAATCTTGCTTGATTCAAGTAGGGACCATCACATTACTTGTCGATCTTATTTCTTTGAAAATACTTGCATTTGATGTGGTTTTAGGGATTGATTGGCTAACCATTCATCATGCTAAAATTGATTATTTTCGTAAGGTTGTTAATTTTCATATTCCTAACCAACCTGTTATGCGAATTCAAGCAACCAAGCCACTAAAGTCAACCACTGTCATATCAAACCATAAAGCCATTCGTTTATTGAAAAACAAATGTCAAGATTTCTTAGCGCATGTCATGGACTTGAACAAAAATACGTCAGATTTGAATAATATTTCTGTTATTAGTGAATTTCCTAACGTATTTCCTAGAAATTCCCGGTCTACCCCCAGAATGTGAAGTTGAATTCTTTATTTACCTTGAACCCGGTACAAAACCCATTACTAAAACCCCATATCGAATGGCTCATATTGAACTTCAGAAGTTAAAGGTCCAACTATAGGAGTTGTTGGACATCGGTTTCATTTGTCCTAGTACATCTCCTTGGGATGCTCCTATTTTATTCATAAAGAAGAAAGACGGGAGTATGCGACTTTGTATTGACTACCGGGAATTGAACCATGTTACCATCAAGAATAGGTATCCGCTACCTCGCATTGATGACATATTCGACCAGTTGCAAGGAGCACAATTCTTTTCAAAAATTGATCTTCGTTCTGGATATCATCAGCTAAAGATTAAAACTGAGGATATTCCAAAGACTGCCTTCAGAACTCGGTACGGGCATTATAAAATCTTAGTCATGTCTTTTGGACTGACTAATGCTCCTGCTGCTTTCATGGATATGATGAACCGTGTGTTCAAAGAATATTTGGATCAGTTCGTTGTCGTCTTTATTGATGACATCCTCATCTATTCCAAAAGTCGTGAAGATCATGGCGCCGCTTTGAAGTCGGTACTTCAAAGGCTTCATGATAACAAGCTATATATGCCAAGTCAAGAAATGCGAAGTTCGGCTCGAGGAAGTAGCATTCCTTGGGCACGTGGTATCAAAACATGGAGTATCTATTGACCAGTCAAAGATTGAAGCAATACAAAGTTGGGAGCAACCAAGTCGGTGGGTAGAGTATGTAGCTTCACGGGCTTAAATGGTTATTATCGGAGATTCGTGGAAGGATTTTCTCGAATCGCTACTCCGTTAACTCAGCTGACTCGGAAAAATACAAAATTTGTATGGAGCGAGGAATGCGAGAAGTGTTTCCAAGAGCTCAAGAAGAGACTCATTTCGGCATCTGTTCTGACAATACCATCTGGTTTGGATGGATTTGTTATCTACAGCGATGCTTCAGGCAAAGGGTTAGGATGTGTTCTCATGCAACATGGGAAAATTATAGCTATGCCTCACGACAACTCAAAGAATATGAGAGGAATTATCCTACCCATGATCTGGAGTTGGCAGCAGTCATTTTCGCGTTGAAGATCTGGAGACACTACTTGTATGGGGAGAAAGTGGAGATATATACAGATCATAACAGCCTCAAATATTTCTTCACCTAAAAGGAACTCAACATGCGACAATGACGTTGGCTCAAGCTGTTGAAAGATTACGATCATACCATTCAATACCATCTTGGAAAAGCGAATGTAGTAGCTGACGCATTGAGTAGAAGATCATATGCGGGTACGAGTGCGATATTTTCAACGCAAAGGCCCATTTTGTATGACTTGCGAAGGATGGAGATAGAGTTAAAGACTCCAGGGACCCACGTGATGATGTCAAATATACGAGTAGAATCGAATTTACTCGATAAAGTTAAAGTTGCTCAAGCTAAGGACCTGGAGCTGATGCATATGAAGAAGAAAGTGCAAGAAGGTGTTGTTCCATAAGCAAGAATCGATGAAGAAGGAATACTTTGAGTCAACTCCAGACTTTGTGTTCCTAACGATTCTGACTTGAAGCATAAAATCATGATGGAGGCACACAACACACCGTTTGCAATCCATCCTGGGAGTACCAAAATGTATCATGATCTACAACAGACATTTTGGTGGAGCAATATAAAGAGAGAGATTGCGGAGTTTATCTCGAGGTGTTTAACTTGTCAACGTGTAAAAGCGGAGCATCAAGTGACAAAGGGTCCATTGCAATCACTTGAGATTCTGAAATGGAAGTGGGAACACATTACCATGGATTTTGTTACGGGTCTTCCCAAGGTTTCTCAAGGCATAGATCCCTTGGGTTATTGTTGATAGATTAACTAAGTCTGCTCATTTCTTGTCTATATAGGAGATTTATTCCCTTGAACGTCTTGCTCATATGTACGTGAATGAGATTGTGAGATTGCATGGCATGCCAGTATTCATAGTTTCAGATCGTGACCCAAGATTCACTTCATAATTTTGGGTTAGCTTGCAGAAAGTTATGGGCACAAATTTACGATTCAGTTCGGCATACCATCCTCAAACGGATGGGCAATCAGAAAGGACTATTCAAACTCTTGAAGATCTATTAAGACTCTGTGTCCTAGATTTCAAAGGGAGTTGGGATAAATACCTACCACTGGTGGAATTCTCCTACAACAACAATTATCAGGCAATTATAGGCATGGCTCCATTTGAAGCATTGTATGGACGAAAGTGTCGCTCTCCAGTATACTGGGACGAGGTGGGTGAAGCAACATTGTTGGAACTAGAGTTAGTACATATGACTACAGAGAATATCCAAATGATCCGACAACGTATACAAATGGCACAGGATCGACAAAAGAGTTATGCGGATCTTCATCGAAAAGACGTGGAATTTAATATTGGGAATCATGTATTGTTACGTGTTGCTCCATGGAAGGGAGTTACAAGATTTGGGAAGAGAGGAAAGCTCAATCCACGATTTGTTGGTCCATTTGAGATTCTTGACTGAATAGGAAATGTGGCCTATAGACTTGCATTACCTCCAAGTATGTCTCGTGTTCATAATATTTTTCACATATCTGTGCTTCGTAAATATGTGAAAGACCCAAACCACATTATTGAGTTAGAACCAGACGAGATAATCAAAGATTTAACGTACAAGGTGGTACATGTCAAGATCTTGGATAGGAAGGAGCATGTCATACGCACAAAGGTTATACCACAAGTTAAAGTTTTGTGGAGGAACCATGCTATTAAGGAAATGACCTGGGAGTTGGAATCGAAAATGAAAATGAGGTATCCTCACCTTTTCGAAACAACAGGTACGTACGTCAATTTCGAGGATGAAATTTCATAAGGAGGGGAGGTTGTAATACCCCAACTTTTTATAAATTAAATTAAATTTTCTCTAATTATTATTTTGAATAATAAGGTGTTAATTTGATATAATGCTTTGGTTATGGGTGAAATGTGAAAATTTTACAAAATAAGCAAGTGGTTATAAAATATTCATTGTTGTCGGGGAATATTTGTACGACGGCGCAACCATTTGTGGGCCCCATAACAGAAAATGGTCGGATGAAGAAAACGACAAGAATGAGTTTTCTAAAAATAACAGCGTAGTTGTTACCGTTAACACTGTTAGAATACCCGGTGGTTAAAATAGAGTAATACGTGTGGTTGCACAGTATCACACGGTATTGCACAGTATTTTAGAATTATTGATTCTTACATAAGGAGCCACTACTCAATAATTGTTATAGTAATTACTGTTCAATATTTTATTTTATTGATTCAATAATTGCTGTGTTGATATTTTATATTATTTTTGATTCAATAATTATCACTGCACAGTATTTCCCATTATAAGATCAATAATTCATATTATTTGAATAATATTATTAAATAGCATGTGACGCCCCCAAAATAGGTATACATCACCCATTCTGAGTCGCCAAATACATGGTACAAAATACAAATACAAACTTAAATATACAACATAAGTTGTGAGTTTTAATACAAATATTATCTTCTAGACAGTATTCAAACTCAAAATAAGTCCTCAATACATTTATTATCACACTATTTCACAGAATAGTGAGGACTACTAATGCAAACATCTAGACCGGCACTCCATTCCCCAACTAGTCCCAGCTATATTCTCATTTCCTGAAGAGAACAATGAAAGCAAAGGGTGAGCTCAACTAGCCCAGTAAGAAATATTATGACTAAGATAATGCAGAATAATTTATCGTTAGCCTTCAACAGTGTTAAACTGATAAAATACAATAGACATCAAGTTTAATTGCAGCGGAACAAGCAATCCATTAGAAGAGTCAAGTAGAGCATGATATCTACTATCTTCTATGGTTTAAAAGAATTTATCATCAATTTTATCGCTGAGACTCAGCTTAATAAATAATCCACATCATCGAATCACCCCTGCACTACGGCTAAGGATATTCATTAGTATCACGACCACAAATTATCCATGCACTACGGGCCAAGGATATTCGTGTTTTTATCAATGGTCATGATCATGCCAACAACTGTCCATCAATGCACTACAGGCCAATGAGGACTTTTACCACATCATTTGTAACATTACTATGACGTGATATACCTAAATAATCCTCAGTCATAATCATACCAAGTTCATTTATGCACTCACTACCATGTATGACTTTCAACATAATATAAGCATGAGGATGATGACAATGATATAAGAATTAAATTAAAAGAAAGCAAAGGATAAATTTTAAAG
This sequence comes from Panax ginseng, assembly GCA_020205605.1. NCBI lineage: Eukaryota > Viridiplantae > Streptophyta > Magnoliopsida > Apiales > Araliaceae > Panax > Panax ginseng. Next base: position 65,830,138 of record CM035145.1, on the reverse strand, counting down.
ATTTATAACTTAATTTATCCGAGAATTCAATAATGTCCAAATTGTCACATGATCTGACTTTGTGGAGTAAAATTCAAGAATAATATTGTATCAAAAATGATTTGGACCGAAAAGAAATTAATTTTTGTAATGAATAGTACCCCGGGTGAATAGTAACTGGGTGAATAGTATTCTGTGAATAGTAACTTTGGGAATAGTAACCCGGTGAATAGTACCCCGACATGAAAAATTTAAAACTTATCAAGAATGCTCAGAATAATATTTTCATGAAAAGATACTGGATGAAGCGTAAATATCAAGGTTATTCTACTAATTTCATGGAGTATATAAGCCAAAACTTTAACCAAATGAGTATAGAATTCGAAATCTGAAACGAAATAATATTACTTACATACTACAGAGTATGGAAGAAAATATTATTTTATACGAATACTGAACAAAAATAATATTCCTTACCTTAAAAAGAAGAGTATTCCGACTGGTAGGGCGGGGATATTCTTGAATAAAACTTTCACTGTTTTCTACGCTCAAAGCTTTCTAAAACTCGAAAAAAATACGCTCAATATTATAAAAGAAGAATTCTCTGATTCTGGTGTGATTTTCAATTCTAACTAAGCATCCTATTTATAGGAGATTGGAAAGGATACTATTTGAATTTAGAAAATCACGTGTGCACAGTAGGAGTTCACGGGCAAGAATCGTCAGAAGAATTTTTTTTTTTTTTCTGAATTCACTATGCAGACACTATGCAGGCACTATGCAGTCACGGGTGGTTGCATGTGGAAATATCAATTTTCAAAAAAAAATGTAAAATAAAAGAAAAGGAAAGGTGTTGTTCAAACTAGTTTCAGTATGAATAATTCTAGGGGAACACCTCCCAAAAAATATATAGTATTTATTTCAACTGAATTTTTTGTAAAAAATAGTGTTTTGGGTATAATTTAGATACATACAATAAACAGGGTCTTTATAGTTTGTACAACCATGTTTCTTCCCTGTATCTAAATTACACCTAAAACACTATTTTTTACAATAATTTCAGTTGAAATAAATATTATATATTTTTTGAGAGGCACTAAAAAAAAATATCGCTAGCAATGTCAACAAAAAATATCCCCCTAAAAGGACTGTTTCAGTATAGAAACTTTTTCGACCCAACATTAAAACTACTGTAAATGTCATTACATTTTTTTTAAGACAAAACCTATATTATATTTTTAACATCAAATTATAAGACTTTATGTTTATCACTCATCCAAAAATGATTGACGCAAATTAAATTAGATAAATGTATTAAAAGTTGTAGTAAAAAAAAATACGTAAGTTATTTAATGTTCAACAAAATATGTTAACATAGCTAAATATTTGATATAACCTTCATCGCAACATGATCTTACAATTCATTATTGTATGTTAAATAAGGTTGCAATATTTACTCTCGGGATTCAGTCATTTTGACTTATAAAAATTAATTTAACACGTTTATTTAAATAATCAAACTTTGACTATTTCATATATTCATAACACTACGAAACCGGCGCATCTCCAAGTGGCCAATAACCATTTATTTCATATTTATTATTATCAGTTTTTTCTTTTTCTATCCGATGTTTCATTGACTTCCATTGTTTAAATATTTCATGTTACCTCATATAAATATATTTCTTGCACTCCAACAGAAATAAATAAATAAATAAATATACCTTTAGCACCACCACCTTTATAAAACTCCTTCCAATCATTGACTCCCTTTTTCATCATCTCCATGGACTACTCCGACCACCTCTCCGGTAAGTCTCCGCTGCGCGAACTCCAGGGACCCCGCCCGACACCTCTCAAAGTACGAAAAGATTCCCACAAGATCAGAAAACCTCCCGCTGTGCCACAACAACCGTCAAATCAACAACAAACCCTAGTTCACCGGCCACCAGTAATTATTTACATGGTTTCTCCGAAGATAATCCATGCAAACCCTAATGAGTTCATGCAGCTAGTGCAACGTCTCACCGGCCCTAATTCTTCATCGTCTCCGGTTAGTTCATCTTCTTCTTTTGTTCAAGATAATAGTGGTGCTGCAATTTCTCCGGCTGCTCGGTTCGCTTCCCTAGAAAAAATTAAGTCCCCCGGAGGGAAAAATTCTTTACCACAAAATGGTGAAATGGGAATTGTTGAAGGGGTAGATTTAAGCACGGATATCGATAGAATTACCGGGCTGTTTCCGGGTATTTTATCGCCCGGTCCGACCTCTCTTCCACCGGTTCCACCAAACTTTTTTTCACCACCGTCTGATCCGAATCCTCTAGGGTTTTTTCATGATTTTAGCCCTGTGTTACATGGTGACAAAAATCTTATGGAAGGTAGTTTTATGCCTAGTCCTTCAAACAATTTTCTCTCTCCTAATATAAATTATTCCCCTACTCCATCTCTAGATATTTTCAATAATTTCTTTGACAATTAATTAACCCATTTCCTGTCTCTTATACCATTTTTTTTGTCATATATACTTTTTGGAATGTAATAGCAAAATAAACATTAGTAAATTAAATGATTGTTTTTCTCTTTTGTTTTATTAATTTGTTCTTTTTCAGATATGATTGATTAATATGTTCATGTTAATTCTCCCAATTTTTGAAAATTTGTGTTTGAATGCTTTATTAGCAATAATGTTAACTTATTACTACCCCCATTTCAAAATTAGAGATACAATTTGAATTTTAAAATCAAACGACGACATATTAATTAAACTTCAAATTGACGTGAGTTTATTTAATTTTAGTTAATAGAATTAGTATAAGGCTTAAATATGAATTAGTACCCTAAACTATAGGTCATATTCCACTTCGGTGATCCACCTTTCAATTTTAACAATTAGATGATTAAATTATTAATTTTTTTCAATTGTAACAAATTGAACATGCCACGTCAGAAATTGTTGACGTGGCTAATTGTGTGGGGCCTTAAGAAGCTGGTGTGGCAAAAAAAAAAGTTTTTAATCATGAAATAAACAAATTTGATTTAATATGGGGCATGTGACGCCCCCAAAATAGGTATACATCACCCATCTTGAGTTGCCAAATACATGGTACAGAATTTAAATACAAACTTCTTTGATACAGTACGACAAGACGTAACTGAGAGTTCCAACACGGATAATGTCTCGTAGAGAGTATACAAACTCAAATAAAGTACTCATTACAATTATTATCACACTATTTCACATAATAAGTGAGGACTACTATAGCCACCTATCTGGACCGTTACTCTATTTCTCGACTCGTCCCAGCTATATTCTCATTTCCTGAAGAGAACAATGAAAGCAAAAGCTTGAGCTCAACTAACCCAGTAAAAAATATTATGACTAAGATAATGCAGAATAAATTAGCATTAGCCTTCAACAGTGTTAAACTGATAAAATACAATAAACATTAAGTTTAACTGCAGCGGAACAAGCAATCCATTAGAAGAGTCAAGTAGAGCATGATATCTACTATCTTCTATGATTTAAAAAGTTTATCATCAATTTTATCGCTGAGACTCAGCTAAATAAATAATCCACATCACTGAATTATCCATGCACTACGGGCCAAAGATATTCATTATTATCACCAATGGTTATGATCATACCAACAACTGTCCATCAATATTGCACTACGGGCCAATGAAGACTTTTACCACATCATTTGTAACATTTCGGGTCATGATTATACCGAATGATTCATGGTCATAATCATACTAATTAACAATCCATCTATGCACTACGGCCAAAGATGACTTTCATCACAATATAAACATGAGGATGATGACAATGATATAAGAATTTAATTAAATGAGAGAAATGATAAATTTTAAAGATTTATAATTCAATTTATCCAGAATTTAATAATGTCCAAATTGCCAACATGATACTACTTTGTGGAGTAAAATTCAAGAATAATATTTTATCAAAAATAATTTGGACAGAAAAGAAATCAATTTTTGTCATGAATAGTATCCCAGTGAATAGTACTCCGACATGAAAAGATTAAACTTTAGCAAAATATTCAGAAAAATATCTTTTGTGAAACGATACTAGATGAAGCGCAAATTTCAAGGATATTATGACGAACGAGATTTTGTAATTTAATTTTTATATTTATTGAATTAAATAAATATTTTTTGATGATTTAATTATTAGATTAAATAATTAATTGATGAAGTTGTGATAGATTAATTTAATTATATGTGTTATATTTATTAAATTAATGTGGAGAATTTTATTATTCAAAGTATGTAATTATGTGAGCTTATTGAATTAAATGAAATATTTAATAAGCATAATATTATTTTAATAATTAATTAGAGATTTAATAATTTGACATAATTAATAAATGGGAAATTTAATTATGTGACTATGTGAATTAATGAGAAATTATTATATTTTATTTAAAATAAATTAAATAAGATATTTGATTAATGTGTAAATGAGTGTAACACTATTAAACTATAGTATAAAAGATTTATTAAATTAAATGGTTATGATTCTTTTAAGGCTAGCCAAACGGAGCCTTATTGGGACAAGATTAACCCATGATCCAAGTTAATCGACCACAATCTAACGTCGATTCTTAATTATTATATACGTATTCTTCCTTCTTTATTCTCTAAGTCTGAAAACAAGAAAAAACAAGTTTACAGAGAGAAATTGAGTTCTGTTAAGGGAGATTGTGAGTGGGTGATTAAAGAAACAACTAAGAAAAGTTTCCCTACTAATCTACACTCTACGCTTTGGGTAAATTCTTCAACCCAATTTTTATTTACGTCATTTAAAGTTTCATGAAAAATGGCTTTCAAGTTAATTGTTTAAGTCTCTGTAATCGGAAAAGGTAGTGATTGTGTGGATGTAATATGTTAATGTAGTATGTTTTTTTACTATGATGTATGAACCATAACATCAGTTTCATAAAATAGATCGTATATTGTTATTCAAAAGTTACAGAGTATGAAAATATGGCCATATGACCTTACGTACCAAATTTAATACGATAATCATAAGTTGTATCATAAATTGTTACATATGTGGATGTATGTGTTAATATGTTAACTTAGTATGTTTTTACTATGATGTATGAACCATAACATCAGTTTCATAAAATAGGTCGTATATTGTTATTCAACAGTTAAAGAGTATAAAAATATGGTCATATGGCCTTACGTACCAAATTTAATACGATAATCATAAGTTGTATCATAAATTGACACTTATATATGTAATTATGCATGTTAAAATGAAGAAAAAAAACTTCAAATAAACATATTCGGTGTTATAACAAACCCGTAGTTTTGATTTTTATGTTTTGTGTTCAAAACTTTCAAAAAAATCAAGAACAGTAAAATTACATGTGTTGATTTTGTTAATTATGTGTTTTAACTGTTAATCATGCTAGAAGTGTTGAGTAATAGTTATATGTGTATTACAGTGTTTGGGTATGTCTAAATTCGTGTAAAAATAAATTAATTGGAAGTTATGGCCATATTTTGTGTTCTTCACAAAACGTATAATTGAACTTGTGAGAGATTTTTTTGGCCTAATTTGGCCTTGTTATGTTCACTGAACCGCAAAATCGAGTCTCGATAACTTTTTCTACGCATGCTACCAAACTAAATTACCCCGCCTTGGTGGGCAAAAAAAAAAAATAAATAAATAAAAATTATTAATTAAAATATTTATCAAATAAAATAAATATTTTAATTGAGATATTTATGGAATAAAATAAATATTCGATGAAAACTATTATTAAAATATTTATAAAATAAATTAAATATTTTAATTGAGATATTTATGGAATAAAATAAATATTTGATGAAATTTATTATTAAAATATTTATAAAATAAAGTAAATATTTTAATTGAGATATTTATGGAATAAAATAAATATTCGATGGAAATTAATATTAAAATATTTATCAAATAAAATAAATATTTTAGTTGAAATATTTATGGAATAAAATAAATATTCGATGAAAATTATTATGAAATAATTTATTCGAGTTTAATAATAGTACGGGAATGAAAATATTCTAATTTAATTAAGTAATTAAATTAGAAAGGTAATGATTTGTTAAATAAAGTGGAGTTTATATTAAATAATTAGGTAAAAATGTAACTAATGAATGTCGTGGATACATATGGTATTTTTGTAGGATTTGTGGTGAACGGAAGTAGTAATTGTGACGCCCCCAAAATAGGTATACATCACCCATTCTGAGTCGCCAGATATCGCACTATAAAAATCAAATATAAACTTCATTTATACAACTGTTGAACTGTCGTGCAGAGTACGACAGCAGATAAGCTATGAGTTTTAATACAAATATATATCTCTCGTGGTGCCTTGACCACAAGACCTTACAATGGTACCTTACATAAAGGTACAGTCAATAATTGTTTTAGAAATTAAAATCTTTGGAAAATACTCAAGGAAACCTTCGTACATGGGAGGTCATGCGTCTAGGTTGTGATAGATATCATATGTCCACAGAATTATCCTTGGTTGACCCAAAAGTCCCCAAAGAAAAACAAGAAGATTACTATCATCTTCTTTCCAATGGCGAGTCTTCTCTTGACATATAACTATCTCCGTTGTCTCCAAGTGAAAATTATATTTCAAATAAACTCCAAGATCATATAGGTAGTGCTCGTAGATATACTCGATAAAGTGGATGTGCACAACCCCGCCTTATGATAACACGAGGTTGTATGTCATTAGACATCTTGTATGATAGTGGCAAAACACCCTTCCAAAGTTGGGTTCACCCCACCCTATTCGGTTCACCAAAATTAAATATCAAATGACGTATACAATACGACACACTTATCTAAAGTTCTCAACAAAATTATTTCCATACTATTTAGGGAGAACCTCAACAGCTATATGACCACCGCTTCTATTCCCCTGTTATCCCCGCTCGACTTACCACTCTTATTACACCGAAAGGAATTATGAAGCAAAAGGGTGAGCAAACTAGCCCAATAAAGAATATCATGACTAAAGATCATTTACATCATCAATAGCCTTCATCAAGATTAAATCGTAGATTTAGAACATATGGTAGATGATAAAACTTTTCAACCATAGTTACAGCAGAACGAGCAATCCATTAGAAGAGTCAAATAGACCATAAGGTCTATTATCTTCTCTATGTTAAAAGTCCACCAATAATGTTTTATCCATGCTAAATAAATCAACAGCTTCTTGTCCACAATCATATGAATAACTCATAATCATAATTGTGGTTCTAAATTCCTCTTATGAACCGGAATGAAGATAATTTTCATCACCTATCTTCACCGAAACATCAAAAATCATGGTTATACAAAATCGTAATTCCTGCTCATAATCATACTAATAAATTCATCTTTGCACTACTGACAAAGATATTCATTAACAATTCATCTTTGCACTACTGGCCAAATACATACAACCGTATTTTAGAAGAGTCAAGTAAAGCATGATATCTACTATCTTTTATGAATTAAAAGTGTATAATCAATATTTTATCACGAGACTCAACAATAAATAATCCACATCATCGAATCATCCACGCTTTTACTGACAAGGATATTCATGTAATCATCAATGGTCATGATTATACCAAATAATCCACGGTTATAATCATACCAATAATCATCCCATCATACCACTACGGGCCAATGAGGACTTTTACCACATCATCTATAACATTACGGGTCATGATTATACCGAATGATCCCTGGTCATAATCATACCAATAAATAGTTCATCTATACACATAAGCCAAAGATACTCATCAATCAATAGTTCATCTTTGCACGTAAGTCAAAGATATACAACTGTAAAATCAATAATCAACAGTCCATCTTTGCACGTAAGCCAAAGATATACAACTGTAAAACCAATAATCAACAGTCCATCTTTGCACGTAAGCCAAAGATATACAAGTGTAAAATCAATAATCAACAGTCCATCTTTGCACGTAAGTCAAAGATGACTTTCATCATAATATAAGCATGAGGATGATGACAATGGATATAAGCATTAATCAACGAAATCAAGGATAAATATTAAAGACTTTAAATTTATCCAGAGTTTAAAAATATCCAAATTGTCAACATGATACTACTTTGTGGAGTAAAATTCAAGAAAAATATTCATGTACCAAAAATAATTTGGACTGAAAAGAAATATATTTTTTCGGGTAAATAGTACCCCGTGAATAGTACTTCGAGAATAGTACCTCGTGAATAGTACCCCGACATAAAAAGTACCCTAAATACCCGAGTGGATAATATTCGGATGAATAGTAATTTGGGTGAATAGTAACCCGTGAATAGTAACTCATGAATAGTACTCTGACACAAAAAGTGCCCCGAATACCCGAGTGAATAATACTAGAGTGAATAGTAACCGGGTGAATAGTAACCTGTGAATAGTAACTCGTAAGAAAATGATATTCCATGACGAGTACAAAAGAAATGATATCTCATACGAGTATAATAGAATATACGAAACTGCAAATGGATTTTCACCCATCATGCGGTAATCCACGTAGACAGATCATTTCCACAATTTAATAAAGAATGAATACGAAGGATCATTCATCATGCATGCAGTAATCCACATAGATAGGTTATTCCAACAGAATAATAAAGAATGGAATAACGAAGAATTCACCAGCGTATGTAATCCGCATGCATGAAAGTTATTCAACAGAATAATAAAGAATGGAACCAGGTCATGCGCGTAACTGCATGCATGTGATATTCCAATAGAATAATAAAGAATGGAACCAGGTCATGCGTAATCTCGCATGCATGTGATATTCCAACGAGTAATAATAAAGAATGGAGTAACAATGAAATTCACCGGGCATGCAATAGACCGCATGCATGAATGAGTTATTCCAACAGAATAATAAAGAATAGAATAACAGAAGAATTTCACCATGTATGCGGTACTTCTTATAGACAGGTTATTCCAACATAATAATAAAGAATGGAATAACAACCCTTACGAGTATTGAAAGAAAATAACTCTCTTCATGAATACGAAAGAATAATACCCCTTACCTTAGAAGAAGACTGGATACTGGAATAGTGAGGTAGCAGACTTCTCTTCTTCTTTCTCTCTATAATTTCTCTTTATAATAATTGCTCTATAGCTTTTGTGAATTGGTGAGAAATGAAGGAAGAATGAGTTTCTATTTATAGGAAAATATAGTTTCAATAATTGCACGTTTTGGGGCTCGAAATATTACAGTATAATACCTTCCTCTTTTTCTTCATTTTTAATTTAGTCCTGCAAGTATTATCTAACTTGCACCACCTCCCCTAATAGTAAATAATGTGAATCAATAGTTCAATCATGTGAATCAATAGTTATAATCATGTGACAATACGAATTACAGTATAGTATCTCCATCTATACCTCCATATTTAACTTAGTCATGCAAGTATTATCAATCTTGAACCAACTCCCCTAATAGTACAAGAATGTGAATCAATAGTACACACATGTGAACAAATAGTTATAATCATGTGAATTAATTATCCAATTAATTACCCGACTGGTCAGTATAACTTCCAGACATCAATTAATATCGAAATAAATGTCGATTTCCACTAACACTAATAATTCCAACACAACGGAACTATCAATTTCATCTTTAATCAACAAGAACTTATTCATCATTAATATTATAACTCACAATATTTAACAACCAGGTCGTTCCTAGGAAAGAGGGGGCTTTCCGATAAGGATTTCTCCCTATTGGCGCGCAATTAGATTATCTAACCTCTCCTTGATAGAACTTTTAGACATTGACAATATTGCAAATAATAATATGAATAACTTTGTCGTCTCAATTATTGATTTAATAATATAACATATTATATGTATGATAATCTTTGTGACAACAATTGAATCAATAATATGAGAGATATGATGCAAAGAATTCTTTGTAGCAATAATTAAGTATAACTGAGTGACTTCTTACGTAAGCATCAATAATCAATACCGTGTGCTACTATGCAACCACGTGTATTACTGTACTTTTACTACCAGGTAGTTCAACAGTTTTAACGGTAACACTTTCGTCGTTATTTTTATAAAAAGATAATTCTGTCATTTTCTTACTCTGACAATACTTCCGTTGTGGGGTCCACCAATGATTGTGCCGTCGTACGGATATTCCCCGACAAAAAGAATATTCTCCGAACAAACGAATATTTTATAACCACTTGCTTACTTTGCAAAAAAATTCAAATATCACCCTTAACTTTAAACTTTTATCAATTTAACCATTTACGAAATAAAATAATAATTATAAGAAAATTGAATACTTTCATTTCATAAAATTCAGGGTCTTACAGTAATCGTTTAGCCTACGCACGAGGCAAGTTTCCTAACCCTACCTGTTATTGTTATTCAAGTTTATAAACTTACATCGAGCAAATTCTTGTTATTATTAATCAAGTTCAATTTGTTATATTAAAGATTTTTAATCTTTTCAAAGTATGATTCTGTTATACAATACTTATTCTATTGTATACCTCTTGAGATTATTATTCGATTTAAATATCAGTTATTGTTGAACCTTGTTAGACTAGCGAACCCTTATTGATTCGACTAGTCCATAGTTGATGAAACGTTAAAATTTGAACCCTTTATTGATTTATCCAAACAAAACTTCCTTTGGTGTAGACTCTAATGTCAAATCGATGATGAATAACCTCAGATAGGATTACTTATCGTTAGCATTAAGATATTAATGCACAATATGGTACTAAGGGCTGATCCTCCTAAGTACGAGAAGAAGAGTCCATAGTCTTATGACTGTTAAAGGTTTCAAGTATAAATATTTGACAACCTAGGATGAAGTTCAAGGTCTTACGACCCTCAGAAGTTCTTTTGATTCTTGTTATTCATTCTTAATTCAAAAGCCAAGTTTTCTTATTTCAGAAGTTATTGATTCATTCGCATGTTATTATTTTATTGTTATATTATTATACTTGTGGGCAATCGTGCTCACTCTTGCGGAATAATAACATTGCAGTTAAGAACAAAAGGTCCGATGAGGCTTCTTCTAGTAAAGGCAAGGGCAAGTTAACAAGTGATGAAGACTTGTTGTTTATTTATTATGTTATGTTTCAGACTTATGTTTAAGTTGTGTAAGACTTAATATTTATTTATGTTTCCGCAATTGGGATTTAAGGTTAGTATGACCTGGGATTGATGTATTTATTTTCAGATGTTGTAACTCCATAAGGAGAGGATTTATTTCTATCTATTTATGGTTTTTCATTTATTATGGGTAGATAGATACATGATGTTTGGACAGTGAACACCAAATCCCATGGGAATTGAAGTACCCGAATTTGGGTGTGTCACAGATATTCTACAAATTTTATGGAGTATAGAAACAGTATTTATCAACATAAGTGTAGAATTAGGAATATAAAACGAAGTAATATTACTTACATACTACAGAGTATGGAAGAAAATATTATTTCTTATGAATATTGAACAAGAATAATATCACTTACGAATACAAAAGAAATAATATCCCTTACCTTAGTAGGAGATTGGCTACTGAAATAGTGTAGTAACAGAATACTCTTTTTCTTTCTCTCTGATTCTCTCTCTATAGAATTCTCTTGTGAGTCATAGTGAATTGGTGAGAATTAAAGAAGAATTAAGTTTCTATTTATAGAAAATTTCTAGCTTAGCCCTTGCAATGTGAAAAGGCAAGTGGCTTGACGACTGGTGATGTGAAAAGAAAAGTGGTTTGACGCTTATAATGTGAAACGACAATTGGTTCGACGCCTGTAATATGAAACGACAATTGGTTCGACGCCTGTAATGTGAAACAACAATTGGTTCGACGCATGGAATGTGAAACGACAATTGGTTCGACGCCTGTAATGTGAAACGACAATTGGTTCGAAGCCTGTAATGTGAAACGACAATTGGTTCGACGCCTGTAATATAAAATGGCAAGTGGTTTGACGTCTGGTAAAGGCAATTACTATTGACGAAAGTGACTCTTAGATAATGACATATGGGCCCCCATAGAATAAACCAAACTTACCACAGACGTCTCATAACAGACTTCTTATTTATATCAAAGATTGAATAAATATTACCACAAATCATTTTATCTTCAATTAACATATTTTTAATCTTCCAACAATTATTCATCATTAATATTATAACTCATAATATTTAACAACCAGATCATTCACAGGAAAGAAAGGGCTTTCCGATAAGGATTTCTCCCTATTTGCACGCAATTAGGTGACCAAACCTCTCCTCGATAGAACTTTCTAGACATCGTTAATATTGTAAATAATAATATGAATAACTTTGTCGTCTCAATTATTGATTTAATAATATAAAATATTATGCAGATGATACTGTGATAATAATTGAATCAATAATATGAGATATTGTAAAAGAATTCTTCGTAGTAATAATTGAGTATAACTGAGTGGCTTCTTACGTAAGCATCAATAATCAATGGCGTGTGCTACTATACAACCACGCGTATTACTGTACTTTTACCACCGGGTATTTCAACAGTTAACGATAAAACTTTCGCTGTTATTTTTATAAAAAAAGTTATTTCTGTCGTTTTCTAACTCCGACAATAATTATGTTGTGGGGTTCACCAATGATTGTGTCATCATACGAATATTCCCCGATAAAAAGAATATTCCCCGACCAAATGAATATTTTATAACAACTTACTTACTTTGCAAAATTTATAAATATTACACACAACTATTACATTATATCAAATCCACACCATAATATTCAAAATGATATTTATAGAAAATTATTCTTTATTCATAAAAGTTGGGGTCTTACAGGGCAAAATGGTCAAACAAAAAATTAACATTAACACAAAATATATCCTTATATCAGATCATATACAATCGATCGATCTAAAATATATCCTTATATCAGATCATATTCATGCTATAAACTTCATAAAATGGGTAGAGAGACTCGCAAATACAGAAATAGAGCGAAGGAAGTTGAGGAAATTAGGAATGTTTGGGAGAAGATTCATCTCCTTCCTGAAGAAAACTCCAGCATCGCAAGCCTCCTCCAGGTAATCAATCCTCTTTTTTCGTATCCCTAAATTAATTTGAGAGAAACGTATTTGTTGGAAATTGGGAAGATTTAGAAGTTACGATTATTTGAATCTACAATTTCCAGTAATTCGTTTAATGATAGTATTTGGGTAGCTATGCGTTTACCATTTTAGAAGAAGGAGAAGAATAGCCTAATATTTTTCTTTTGGTTGTGGAGTAGTAGTAGTTCGGGGGCCAAGTCGGTGGAGGAAAGTAAGACAAAAACATGGGTACAAAGGGTGGTTTCCGCCGCCTTGATTTCTTTAACTAGTGGTGTTGATCTTAGTGCTCTTGATGACCTTGCTATTTATCATGGTTGCAGCAGGTACCTTCCCCCTAAAGGGGTTTATGAATAATTAGAATTGAATTTTTCTGGGGCTGATTTTTGTTACTTGTTTGGTCTATGTAACTGTTAGGTTCTTTATACCTGTATTTGAGTCTTCTCTATTCTTTTTGGTGAATATTGGATGTATAATTGACGACTTTGCTTGAAGATATCTTGAAATTTCTGAAGTCTAGGATTGATGATTCAACCCTAATTTTTGGGTTTAGATCGATCGATTGTATATGATCTGATATAAGGATATATTTTATGTTAATGTTAATTTGTTGTTTGACCATTTTGCCCCATATTAAATTAAATTTGTTTATTTCATGATTAAAAAATTATTTTTTTCCACACCAGCTTCTTAAGGCCCCACACTTAGCCACGTCAGCAATTTCTGACGTGACATGTTCAATTTGTTGCAATTGGAAAAAATTAATAGTTTAATCATCTAATTGACAAAATTGAAAGGTGGATCACCGAAGTGGAATATGACCTATAGTTTAGGGTACTAATTCATATTTAAGCATTATTATAATTATACATGTATATAATAAAAACTATTAATCACAAAATTTATTTTATTTTAAACTTTTATGAGTCATATCAATTTTAAAGTTTAATATGTCGTCGTTTAATCTCAAAAGTCAAATTATATCTCTAATTTTAGAACGGAGGAAGTATCTTGTTTGATGTTTTGGTGCAAAGTGCAAGCATTTATAATTTTATATATATTATGCAATTTTTGGCAAGTTGGGAGTAATTAATAAATTAATTTTATCCCCTCGACTCTTGAGGCTTGAGAGACTTAACAAGTTCACATCTTCAAATTAGTATTGGCACAGTTGTGCCATATCTACTACAATTTAATTACTTTGTAATTAATTATGTAAAGAAAATGTCAAAGAGCACCCAAATAGAATATAATATTATCAACCCCAAAGTCCATTCCATTCAAACATCCAACCCATAAAAGTTTCAAATTTGATAAAATTTCCAATATTCATTGTCAAAAATCAACATCATCTCATTCTCGAAAAGTCCAATTTATCCCCGTATATCGATCAGAACTCATCATATTTATTAAAGTACCAAAATACTCAAAACAATGCTCGATATTATGAGAGAAATTATTCAATTTTAATTTAAAAAGATATCTCATTTATAAATGTTTATGAAAAATATTAAAATTTAATAAAATAATAATATTATTATAATTTTCATGCCATTTTAGACAACCCGATCTCAAACCCCATTATAATTAGTTTTAAAATTGAAGACCAACAAATAAATAAATCGTTTAATAAATATTATTTTCGAACTCTCATTACCATTTTGAATTTCATCCACCAAAACATAGCAATCTCAATTTTATAACGAAAATATTCTCATATCTTTGCGGAATTTAAAGAATTTCTTATCAAACATAGAAATTTTGCACCAAATCCAATTTTTAATCAATAATTTTATTTCATAATCAACCAATTTTCTAATCCAATCAAATAACATTATTAATGAATCATTAGATCAATATCGTTATATCATCAAAGAACAAGCATCCCATAATACTCTTAATAATAATTGCATTATTAACAACTTGTATTTCAATTCAACCAATATCGTATTCCAACAATTAATAACAACATCAATTTTGTCAACCATAATTTTATAATATTCTCTAATAATGAGTATTTTATTCAATTTTAAATATTTTATTTACCATTTTCAATTATTATTTAATTAATCAATTCATTATTTCAAAATAATAAATAGAGGAATTAAATGTAAGACCCCAAATTATTAATAAATGAAATTTAATTCTCTATTTATTATTTTGAAATAAGAAGGGTTGATTTGATTAATGTGGTTAGTTATGGGTAAATGCGCAAATATTTTAAACAAGCAAGTGGTTATAAAATACCTATTTTTTGCCGAGAATATTCGTCAGTCGTCGTGAATATTCTCATTGTCGAGGAATATTCGCATTTACGACTCAAGCAAATTTTCCGTGAGCCCCATAACGAAAAGTTTATTGGATGAAGAAAACGATAAGATAAGTTGTTTATAAATAACAACAGAAGTTGTTATCGTAACACCGTTGAACACCCTTGGGTTAAAACACAAGAATACGCTATTGTCAGACAAGAAGATACCAGATTGCACCAATTATTGATTCTTACGTAAAGAAGACACTACTCAATAATTATTACAAAGAATTACTCGCTCAAGATTTTATTTTATCGATTCAATAATTGTCGCTAAGTAATATTTTATATTACCGTTGTTTCAATAATTGTCACTACACAAGATTTTCCATTATCGGCTAATAATTCATATTATCCTAATAATATTATTAGAAACATTATTGGCAATGTCTAGAAAGTTCTCGCTTAAGGAGAGGTTTGGTCACCTAATCAAGCCACTTAGAGTGAGAGAAATTCTTATCGAAAGCCCTTTTTTCCTGAATCTACCGGGTCACAAGATCGTGATTCTCAGAATATTATTTGTGAATAATTAATTATTGATTTATATGATGAGAAAAATATTGATTTTATGTAGATATAGGTGGAGAAAATTTTAAAGTGACAATTGTTAAAATTGATATTTTATCTTTTCTCGATAAAATAATATTTTATTATATTATTATAATATAATAATGGTGATATTTTTATAATGAATGTGGATATATGAGTATATGAGGAGGAAGAGTATTTTTTTTGTTGCATTAAATGATTAACACATGTTTTGTGTGTTGGTGGACCCCATTTCTTAACTAAAATTTGATTATAAACAGAAAATCATTCAGATTCGGATTTCTTTTGGCCAATTTCTCGCTTTGGAATTTGGAAAACCTTTCTCCGCAAAGTTGTAGAGAATTGAATTTCCTATAAATAAATTGCGTAGATTTGAATTTTCTCGATAAAAGGGCTATTTATTATGAATTATCAAGTTCAAGTTCCGTAATAATTGATTTTTTGGAAGTTTTAATTATGTTTATTAAGAAAAACGTTTTTTGTTTTGTTTTGTGGCATCTTTATCATGTGCAAGGTGGTTTAGAGATCATTGATAAGTGGCGTAAGAAATTTGTTTATATATATTATTATTATATTAAATTTTCTACTTTGGTGTTCTAAGCAATTTCCTATAAATAGGTGCTTAAGTTAAATTGAAAATCACACCGTAAACCTAAGTTTTCTCTCTCTTTCTCTCTATAATATCGAGCGATTTTGTGAGTATTTTAGTACTTTGAGTATTTCTATACTGTGCAAGTTCTTTCAAAGACTATATCCATTATTCCAGCTTAAGTACTATCCTTTTCGAGGTAAGGGATGTTATTTTATTCAAAATGATATTATTTCTTCAATATCATTATGCCAAAATATCTAAGTAAACTTTTTTTTTATCAAATTTGAACTTTTTCATGTCAGTTACTATTCATGAGTTACTATTCACGAAAGTTACTATTCACGAGTACTATTCACGAAAGCGTGATGATGATTTTTTTGTGAAATTTCTATCTTTTAGTGTTTGAGTTACTATTCACGATATACTTGACTATTCACGATACTAAGACTATTCACTTAATACTTACACTATTCACGTAAAAAATTAAATTTTTGTTTTTCGTCCAAAATATCTATTATAGATACTAGCTTTGATTGTATCCATGTTTTGATCATTCTTGAATTTTACTCCACTCTGGTTATTTATGAAGTATTTTTAAACTTGGATTGTCTAAAGTACGAATCCTTAAAAATTGTTCTTTTGTTTCACTGGATTCGTTTTCTTTAAAATATTTTTCATCATCCTTAGTCCTAAATGATGATATAACTGAATATCTTTGGCTCATAGTGCAAAGATGAATGATCTTATGATGAATATCTTTGGCTCGTAGTGCAAAGATGAACAGGTGTTTAGATGAACATGACCAACTGATGAATATCTTTGGCCCATAGTGCAAAGATGAACATGACCAACTGGTGAATTTCTTTGGCCCGTAGTGCAAAGATGAACATGACCAACTGGTGAATTTCTTTGGCCTATAGTGCAAAGATGAATATTTGATTTATGATGTATATTGATTGATGTTACAGGGATAAAATATCGATGATGGACTTTTAAATTCATAGATGATAGTAGATTTCATTCTCTACTTAACTCTTCTAATGAATTGTTATTTCACCGCAATTGTTGATCTAAAACTTGTTGTCTATTGTATTCTATCGATTTTTCCTTGTTGAAGACTAAGGATAATTTTTTGTACATTATCTTAGTCATAATATTCTTTATCGGGCTAGTTGAGCTCACCCTTTTCCTTTTTATTCCATTTTCTTCTCGTGAGACGATAATATAATGAACTAGTCAAAAAAGTGAGTAATGGTTCAAGATGCTTGTTTTAGTAGTCCTCACTATTTTGTAAAATAGTGTATCAATAATTATAATGAGGACTTATTTGAGTGTGGATATTGTCTAGAAGATAATATTTGTATTTAAACTCGTAGTTTATGTGTTGCGTCGTATTTTGCACGACAATTGTATTAATGAAGTTGTAGTTGTTTCGTATTATGTGTATTTGGCAACCTCGTAATGGTTGGATGGATTGGACCTATTTTGGGGACGTCAAAGTTGGTATCAGAGCTTAGGGATATGATCTCTGGCGGAGATCGGGGAATAGAACTAGGAGGGGAGAGACGAGTAAATCCTTCGCTAGTGTGTCCTACCTAATCTTATTTGTTGGTCGGTCATAATATAGGGTATTATGTGATTTGTTAATTTGTTTAATTAACCCTTGTTTTATGGCAGTATTTAAGAATGTCGACTAAGAATGTTAACAGTGGAGTAAATGAGACCATAGAGACACCTTTGCTCACCAACAAGGAGAACGTGCAACAGGCTGGCAATGTTCCTTCTGTGAACAACACCACTGAGCAGATGACGAACGATGGTGTATGTTTAGGAAATTTCTAGAATTCCTGCAAAACCAAACGAGAGAGACTACTGTTCAAAATGCAGGTGGAAACACTGGTAACTCACGGATGGTCACCGCTAAGAAGTTCAAGGATTTAGGACCGCCGAAGTTTTTAGGAAAGCCAGAACTACTTACGGCAGAGACGTGGATAAAGCAGATCACTAAGATATTTGATGTCTTTGGATGCTCAGGGGAGCAAAAGGTTCCTTTCGCCACTTTCATGTTACAAGGAGAGGCAGATTATTGGTGGGAATCCATAAAGCGTACTCAGCCTACCGCACTGAAGATGTCTTGGGAGAAGTTCCAAGAATTGTTCAACGACAAGTACTTTCCCGAAAGTATTCGTCACGTGAAGGAGGTAGAGTTCATCAAGCTGAAGCAAAACAATATGAACGCGTCGCAGTACGAAGCTAAGTTTGTCGAGTTGTCCCAATTTACATCCCATTTGGTTGATAATGAGGAGAGAATGACGCGAATGTTTTTGCGAGGTTTGAAACCCAAAATACGTCAATACCTCATTTCTCACAAACTTTGTTTATATTCGGATGTTAGTGAATAGGGCTCGATTATTGGAAGCGCGCGATAATGAGTCGGCTCAATCAAGAATAATGACCAACAACTCGATGATAATCGTCATTCGATGGTAACGGTCATCTGAACAATGATAACAATCGTGGAGGAAATTATCATGCCAGAAATGGTAACCACTTCGGTGGTAATCATGGCCAAGATAATAGAAGAAATAACTCAAGTGGAAATTTCAAGAAGAGAAGATTTAACGATGACGGAAAGATGTCGGCAGCAGCACCAGCACCAACAACGAATTTTAGAGGAGGAGAAAGACCGCCAGTTAGATGCTACAGATGCGGAGAAGAGGGACACATAAGTCCAAACTGTTCACAACCTTCCAAGGTATGTTTTAGTTGTGGAAAGGACGGTCATATAGCTCGAGATTGTCTTGAAGCGAAAAAAGTCCAGTGGGGATGGTGACTCCAAAGGCTGTCCCGGACAAGTCAAAGTCAACGGTTCTTGGAAGAGCGTTTGTCGTGACTGGTCAAAATGCGAGGAACCCGAACGAAGTTAGCACGGGTTAGTTAATTATAAATTTTTGCGAAGTTTATACCTTATTAGATACCGGTTCTACCCATTCATTTATCTCTCCTGCTTATACTCAACGTTTAAACTTGACTCTGGAGAAAATTAGACTTTGACCTATCTGTGGAAACTCCGTTAGGAGAAACTTTAATCACATCCACTGTTTATAAATCTTGCTTGATTCAAGTTGGCACTATCACATTACCAGTTGATCTTATATCTTTAAAAATTCTTGCATTTGATGTGACCTTAGGGATTGATTGGTCAACCACTCATCATGCCAAAAATTGATTGCTTTTGTAAGGTTGTTAGTTTTCATATTCCTAAGCAACCTGTTATTCGAATTCAAGCAACCAAACCATTGAAGTCAAACACTTTCATATCAAGCCATAGAGTCATTCGTTTATTGAAAAACGGATGTCAAGTTTTCTTAGCCCATGTTATGGACTTAAACAAAAATACGTCAGATTTGAATGATATTTCTATTGTTAGTAAATTTCCTGATGTATTTCCTGAAGAATTTCTTGGCTTACTCCCAAAGTGTGATATTGAATTTTGTATCGACTTTGAACCCGGTACAAAACCCATTTCTAAAATCTCATGGCTCCTATTTAACTTCAGGAGTTAAAAAATTCAACTGTAGAAGTTTGTACCCGAGCCTCTATCTGGTGACTTTCTTTGTGGAAGCCAGACTCTCCGTAGGGAACGCCATATTCGTGCGATAGTAAACTGATAGGTGTCATTGTGACGTGCTATCCAAGGTTGTGATATAAGTCACAGTTGAGAGCAACCTAAGTCAGTAATCGAAATACGTAGCTTTCTAGGCTTAGTTGGTTATTATCGGAGATTCGTTGAAGGATATTCTCGAATCGTTATTCCATTAACGCAGCTGACTCGTAGAGATACAAAATTCGAATGGAGCAAGGAATGTGGGAAGAGTTTCGAAGAACTCAAGAGGAGACTCATTTTGGCACATGTTCTGACCATTCCATCCTGGAAAAGCGAACGTGGTAGCTGACGCGTTGAGTAGAAGATCGTATGCGTTTACAAGTGAGAATATATGAACATACGTGAAGATAGTAAATATACGATTAAAATCGACTTTAATCGATAAATTTAAAGATGCTCAAGCTACAGACTTGGAGTTGATGAATATTAAGAAGAAGATGCAAGAAGTCGTTATTCCAAAAGCGAGAATCGACGATGTGAGAAAAGCTCAAACCTTCGATTTATTAGTCTATTTAAAATCCTTGATCGAATAGGAACTGTGGCCTATAGACTTGTTTTACCGCCAAGTATGACGCGTGTTCATAATATTTTTTGCGTATCGATGTTACGTAAATATATGGACGACCCGAACCACATTATTGAGTTAGAACCAGACGAGATAGCAGAAGATTTAACGTACGAGGAGGTACCAGTCAAAATCTTGGATAGGAAGGAGCATGTCCTACGCACGTCAATTTCGAGGACGAAATTTCATAAGGAGGGGAGGTTGTAAGACCCCAAATTATTAATAAATAAAATTTAATTCCTCTATTTATTATTTTGAAATAGTAAGGGTTGATTTGATTAATGTGGTTAGTTATGGGTAAAATGCGCAAATATTTTAAACAAGCAAGTGGTTATAAAATACTCATTGTTGTCGGAGAATATTCGTTTAGTCGTGGAATATTCTTGCTGTCGGGGAATATTCGTACGACGGCGTAGTCTTCTGTGAGCCCCATAACGGAAAGCGATTGGATGAAGAAAACGATAAGTATAAGTTGTTTATAAATAACGGCGTAGTTGTTACCGTTAACACTGTTGGAACACCCGGTGGTTAAAACACGATGTCTGCGTTGTTTCACGGTAAGACACGGTATTGCACCAATTATTGATTCTTACGTAAAAGACACTACTCAATAATTGTTACGATAATTCTTGCTTGGGATTTTATTTTATTGATTCAATAATTCTTTGCGTTGATATTTTATATTACTTTGTTGTTTCAATAATTGTCACTACACAAGATTTTCCATTATCAAAGCAATAATTCATATTATCTGAATAATATTATTAGAAAACATTATTGGCAATGTCTAGAAAGTTACGTCTAAGGAGAGGTTTGGTCACCTAATTGCGGCGTCGATGAGGAGAAATTCTTATTTGAAAGCCCCTCTTTCCTCGAACTTACAGTTGCCCGATCTTGTGATTCTGTAATATTATTTGTGAATAATTAATTATTGATTTATATGATGAGAAAATATAGATTTTATGTGGATATAGATGGAGAAAATTTTTAAATGACAATTGTTAAAAATTTGATATTTTACTTTTCTTGATAAAATAATATTTTATTATATTATTATAATATAATAATGGTGATATTTTTACAATGAATGTGGGATATATGAGTATATGAGGAGGAAGAGTATTTTTGTTGCATTAAATGATTAACACATATTTTGTGTGTCGGTGGACCCCATTTCTTGACTAAAATTTGATTATAGCCTGTAAAATCGTTTGTATCTGGATTTCGATCAATTTCTGTTTGGAATTTGGAAAACCTTTCTTCTGTAAAGTTATAGAGAAATGAATTTCCTATAAAAATTCGCGAGATTTGAATTTTCTGATAAAAGGGCTATTTATTATGAATTATTGAAGTTCTGAAGTTCCAGAATAATTGATTTTTGGAAGTTTTAATTATGTTTATTAAGAAAAACATTTTTTGTTTATTTTGTGGGCATCTTTATCATGTGCAAGGTGGCTGAGATCAGTTGATAAGTGGGCGTAAGAAATTTGTTTATATATAATATTATTATATTAAATTTTCTACTTTGGTGTTCTAAGCAATTTCCTATAAATAGGGTGCTTAGGTTAGAATTGAAAATCACACCAGAAACTGAAGTTTTCTCTCTCTTTCTCTCTCTATAATATCGAGCGTATTTTGTGAGTATTTTAGTAGTTTGAGTATTGCTATACGGTGCAAGTTCTTTCAGCACTATATCCATTATTCCAGTTAGAAGTACTATCCTTTTGAGGTAAGAGATGTTATTTTATTCGAAAATGATATTATTTCTTCAATATCATTATGCCAAAATATCGGTTGAACTTTTTTATCAAATTTGGAACTTTTTCATGTTGGGGTTACTATTCATGATTTACTATTCATGAGTTATTATTCACGAGCACTATTCACGTAGCATGATGATGATTTTTTTGTGAAATTTCTATCTTTTAGTGTCGGAGTTACTATTCACGTATACGGCACTATTCACGTATATGGCACTATTCACGAATACGACACTATTCACAGAAAAATTAAATTTTTATTTTTCGTCCAAAATATCTATTATAGATACTAGCTTTGATTGTATCCATGTTTTGACCATTCTTGAATTTTACTCCACTCTGGTTATTTATGAAGTATTTTTGAACTTGGATTGTTTAAAGTACAAATCCTTAAAAATTGTTCTTTTGTTTCACTGGATTCGTTTTCTTTAAAATATTTTTCATCATCCTCAGTCCTAAATGATGATATAACTGAATATCTTTGGCCCGTAGTGCAAAGATGAATGATCTTATGATGAATATCTTTGGCCCGTAGTGCAAAGATGAACAGGTGTTTAGATGAACATGACCAACTGATGAATATCTTTGGTCCGTAGTGCAAAGATGAACAGGTGTTTAGATGAACATGACCAACTGGTGAATATCTTTGGCCTGTAGTACAAAGATGAATATTTGATTTATGATGTATATTGATTGATGTTACAGGGATAAAATATCGATGATGGACTTTTAAATTCATAGATGATAGTAGATTTCATTCTCTATTTAACTCTTCTAATGAATTGTTATTTCACCGCAGATTGTTGATCTAAAACTTGTTGTCTATTGTATTCTATCGATTTTTCTGTTGAAGACTAAGGATAATTTTTTGTACATTATCTTAGTCATAATATTCTTTACTGGGCTAGTTGAGCTCACCCTTTTCCTTTTTGTTCCATTTTTCTTCTCAGGAGATGAGAATATAGCGGGAACTTGTGACACCCCCAAAATAGGTCTACATCACCCATTCTGAGTTGTCAATACACGGTACAGAAACAACTACAACTTTATTATTACAATAGTAAAAGTGTGAGTTTAAATACAGATATTGCCATCTAGACAATATCCACATACAAATAAATCCTCATCATAATTATTGATACATTATTTTACAACAATGGTGAGGACTACTAAACAACTCTCCTAGAACCTTCATTCCATACCCCGACTAAGTACTTCGCTTATATTCTCGCCTCACGAGAAGAAAAATGGAACAAAAAGGAAAAGGGTGAGCTCGACTAGCCCATAAAGAATATTATGACTAAGATAATATACAACAAAATTATCGTTAGTCTTCAACAGGAAAAATATAATAGAATACAATAGACAACAAGTTTTAAATCAATATTCAGCATGAAATAATAATTCATTAGAAGAGTTAAGTAGAGAATGCAAACTACTATCTTCTATGTATGAATTTTAAAGTTCATCGCCTATTTTTTTTATCCCCGTAACATCAATCAATATATATCTAGGATCAAATATTCATCCTTGCACTATGAGCCAAGGACATTCACCGATTGGTCATGTTCATCTAAACACTGCTCATCTTTGCACTACAAAAAGCCAAAGATATTCATCATAAATCATTCATCTTTGCATTACGGGCCAAAGATATTCAATAATATCATCATTTAAGGCGAGGATGATGAAAATATTTTAAAGAAACCAATCCAAAGAAACAAAATGACAAGAATTAAGGATTAAGGATTCGTACTTTATTTTATCCACGTCCAAAATACCTCAAAAATAATCATAGTGGTGTAAAATTCAAGAATGATCAAAACATGGATACAATCAAAGCTAGTATCCGTAATAGATATTTTGAACCTGAAAAGAAAATTTTCATTTTTAGATGAATAGTGCCAGATATCGTGAATAAAACCCCGCGTCACTAAAAGTTTCAAATTTGATAAAAACTTCAGATCAATATTTCAGCATAATGATATTGAAGAAATAATATCATTACGAAAAAAATAATATCCCTTACCTCGGAAAGACAGTATTTCTCACTGGAATACTGGATATAGGCTATAACTTGAATTGCACCGTATAGCAATACTCAAAGTATATTCAAAATACTCACAAGAATACGCTCGATAATATAGAGAGAGAAAACTTCAGTTTCTGGTGTAATTTTCAATTCTAACCTAAGCACCCTATTTATAGGAAAATGCTTAGAACACCAAAGCAGAAAATTTAATTAAAATATTAATATATATTAAATTTTCCTACGCACACTTTCTAAGATCAAAAATTCAGCATTTTCATCACATGCAAGCCCCACCTTTAATGACAAAAACGTTTTTCATAATAAAAATAATTAAAACTTCCAAAAATCAATTATTTCGGAACTCTGGAACTTCAATAATTCACAATAAATAGCACTTTTGTCAGAAAATTCGAATCTCGCGATTTTTTATAGGAAATTCAATTCTCAACAACTTTGCAGAAGAAAGATTTTCCAAATTCCAAATGAAATTGGTAAAAAATCCACAAACGGATTTATTTGGAGACGCTATAATCAAATCAATAAATGGGGTCCACCGACATGTTTAACATGTTTTAAACATTTATTGCAACAAAAATACTCTTCCTCCTCGTATACTCATATATCCCACATTCGTTGTAAAAATATCACCATTATTATATTATTAAAATATAATAATATATATATTTAAATGAATTATTTTATCAGAAAAAGATAAAATATTAATTTTCAACAATTGTCACATTAAAATTTTCTCCATCTATATCCACATAAAATCAATATTTTTCTCATTATATGAATCAATAATTAAGTATTCACAAATAATATTACGTAATCACAATATTGACAACTGTGCGGTTCGGGAAAGAGGGGCTTTCCAATAAGAATTTCTCCTCTTCTTGCGTAGCAATTAGGTGACCAAACCTCTCCTTAGATGTAACTTTCTAGACATTGCCAATAATGTTATCGAATAATATTATTCGGATAATATGAATTATTGCTTCGATAATGAAAAATACCGTAATGACAATTATTGAAACAATGATATAAAATATCAACGCAACAATTATTGAACCAATAAAATAAAATCTTGAACAATAATTCTCAGTAACCATTATTGAGTAGTGCCTTCTTACGTAAGAGTCAATAATTGGTGCAATACCGTAATATCTTCTTGTGCAACAACGCCAGATTCATCGTGTTTTAACCACCGAGTATTCCAACAAAGGTAAATTCAGTAACAACTACGCCTGTTATTTTTAAACAACTTATATTTTTCGCTTTCTTCCTCCAATCACTTTCCGTTATGGGGCCCACACATGGTCTGCGGCCGTCGTGCGAATATTCCCTCTTGACGGCATTTAATATTCCACGACCAAACGAATATTCTCCGATAACAGATGATATTTTATAACCACTTGCTTATTTTGAAATATTTAAGTATTTTACCCATAACTATCCACATTAATCATCAACCCTTACTATTTCAAAATAATAAATAGAGGAAATTAAATTTCATTTATTAATTATTTGGGGTCTTACAACCTCCCCTTCTTATGAAATTTCGTCCTCGAAATTGACATACGTACCTGGTGTTTCGAAAAGGTGAGGATACCTCGCTTTCATTTCCGTTTCCAATTCCCAGGTCATTTCCTCTATAGCATGGTTCCTCCACAAAACTTTAACTTATGGTATGACCTTCGTGCGTAGGACATGCTCCTTCTTATCCAAGATCTTGACAGGTACCTCCTCATACGTTAAGTCTTCGGCTATCTCGTTCGGTTCTAACTCAATAACGTGGTTCGGGTTTTTCACATATTTACGAAGTACAGATATGTGAAACACATTATGAACACAAGACATACTCGGAGGTAACGCGAGTCTATAGGCTACATTACCTACTCGGTCAAGAATTTGAAATGGACCAATAAATCGTGGATTGAGCTTTCCTCTTTTCCCGAATCTTGTAACTCCCTTCCATGGGGCAACACGCAACAATACATGATCCCCTATACTAAATTTCACGTCCTTTCGATGAAGATCCGCATAACTCTTTTTGTCGATCCTGTCTTGTTTTATATCGTTGTCGAATCATTTGGATCTTTTCGGTGAGTCATACGTACTTAACTTTCGGGTCCCAACAATGTTGCTTCACCCACCTCATTCCAACATATTGGAGAGCGACACTTTCGTCCATATAATGCTTCATATGGAGCCACACCTATACTTGCCTGATAACTGTTGTTGTAGGAGAATTCTACCAATGGTAAATACTTATCCCAACTGCCCTTGAAGTTTAGGACACAGAGTCTTAATAAATCTTCAAGAGTTTGAATAGTCCTCTCTGATTGTCCGTCCGTTTGAGGATGGTATGCCGAATCGAATCGTGAAATCCACTCCCATAGCTTTTTGCAAGCTAACCCAAAATTTTGAAGTGAATCTTGGGTCACGATGCGAAACTATGGATACTGGCATGCCATGCAACCTCACAATCTCATTTACATACATACTAGCAAGACGTTCAAGAGAATAAGTCTTTCGTATCGGCAAGAAATGTGCAGACTTGGTTAATCTATCAACAATAACCCAAATAGCATTTATGCCTTGAGAAACCGTGGGAAGACCCGTAACGAAATCCATGGTAATGTGTTCCCACTTCCATTTCGGAATCTCAAGTGGTTGCAATGGTCCCTTAGGCACTTGATGCTCCGCCTTTACACGTTGACAAGTTAAACATGTTGAGATAAACTTTGTAATCTCTCTTCATATTGTTCCACCAAAATGTATGTCAAGATCACGATACATTTGGTACTTCGAGATGAATTGTAAATGGTGTATTGTGTGCCTCCATCATGATCTTGTACTTCAAATCGTAATCGTTAGGAACACAAAGTGCAGAGTGGACTCAAAGTATTCCTTCTTCATCAATTCTCGCTTAATAGCACCTTCTTGTACTTTCTTCTTCATATGCATCATTTCAGGAGTCGGTGGGCTTGAGCAACCTTAACTTTTTCTATTAAAGTTGGCTCTATCGTATACTTGACATCATCGCACTTTTCGTTCACGCATATGATCTTCTACTTAACGAGTCATTACCACGTTAAGCTTTTCGGGATGGTATTGAATAGTGTGGTTGTAGTCTTTCAATAGCTCGAGCCAACGTCATTTGCCGCATGTTGAGTTCTTTTGAGTAAAGACATATTTAAGGCTTTTATGGTCCGAATATATCTCCACTTTCTCCCCATATAGATAGTGCCTCCATATCTTTAGCACGAAAAACGACTGCTGCCAACTCTAGATCATGAGTAGGATAATTCCTCTCATATTCTTTAAGTTGTCGCGAGGCATAGGATATGACTTTCCCATGTTGCATGAGAACACATCCTAACCCTTTGCTGAAGCATCATCAGATAACAAATCCATCCGTACCAGATGGTATTGTTAGAACAGGTGCCGAAATGAGTCTCCTCTTAAGCTCTTGGAAACTCTTCTCGCATTCCTCGCTCCATATGAATTTTATATCCTTTCGAGTCAGATGAGTTAACGGAGTAGCGATTCGAGAAAACTCTTCCACGAATCTCCGATAATAACCAAACTAAACCCAAAAGCTACGTGACTTGATCCACCAAACTTGTTGCTCCCAACTTTGTATTGCTTCAATCTTCGTCGGGTCAACAGATACTCCATGTTTTGACACCACGTGCCCAAGGAATGCTACTTCCTCAAGCCAGAACTCGCATTTCTTTAACTTAGCATATATCTTGGTTTCACGAAGCCTTTGGAGTACTAGCTTCAAATGGTGCTCATGATCTTCACGGCTTTTGGAATATATGAGGATGTCATCAATAAAGACAACAACGAATTTATCCAAATATTCTTTGAATACTCGATTCATCATATCCATGAAAGCCGCGAGGGCATTAGTCAATCCAAAAGACATGACTAGAATTCATAATGCCCGTCATCGAGTTCTAAAAAGCGATCTTTGGAATATGCTCGATTCTAATCTTGGTGATGATATCCGAATCGAAGATCGATTTTTGAAAAGAATTGTGCTCCTTGCAATCGGTCAAACAAGTCATCAATACGAGGAAGAGGATACTTATTCTTGATAGTGACATGGTTTCAATTCCCGATAGTCAATACAAAAGTCGCATACTCCGCCTTTCTTCTTTACTGAATAAAACAGGAGCACCCCAAGGAGATGTACTAGGGCGAATGAAACCGATGTCCAACAACTCCACAGTAGTTGGACCTTTAACTCTGAAGTTCAATAGGAGTCATTCGATATGGGGTTTTAGAAATGGGATTTGTACGGTGTTCAAGGTCAATAAAGAATTCAACTTCACGCTTACGGGGTAGGCCAAGGAAGTTCTTGAAATCGTCGGAAAGTCAATAACAACGGAATATTATTCAAATTTGACGTGTCTTTATTCAAATCCATAACATGGGCTAAGAAAGCTTGACATCCGTTTTTTAATAAACGAATAGCTTTATGATTAGATATGACGATGTGATTGATTTTAATGGTTTAGTTGCTTGAATTACATAACAGGTTGTTTAGGAATATGAAAGCTAACAACCTTACGAAAACAATCAATTTTGGCATGATGAGTAGTTAACCAATCAATCCCTAAAATCACATCAAAAGCAAGTATCTTTAAAGAGATAAGGTCAACAGGTAAGGTGATGGTGCCAACTTGAATCAAACAAGATTTATAAACGATTGGATGTGATGAAAGTTTCTCTAAACGGAGTTTCCACAGATATAGGTCAAAGTCTAATTTCTCCTGAGTCAAGTTTAAACGTTGAGCACAAGTAGGAGAGATAAATGAATGGGTAGCACCGGTATCTAGTAAAGTATAAACTTCACAAGAAATTATAAATAGCTTACCCGTGATCACCTCGTTTGGGTTCCTCGCATTTTGACCAGTCACAACAAACGCTCTTCCAAGAACCGTTGACTTTGACTTTTTTGGGACAGTCTTTTGAGTCACCGTCCCAATTGAACTAGGTTTATTCTGATGCAATCTCGGCGATATGTCCTTCCTTTCCATAATTATAGCATACACAGGCTGTTGTGGGCCGGTTTGGTGATATGTCCCTCTTTCCCGCATTTATAGCATATGACCGGTGGTCGTTCTCCTCCCTTGGAACCAATTGCTACCGGCACTGTCGTCATCACATGGTCGTTGTTAAATCTCCTCTTTTTAAAATCTCCTCCTGACTCGCTTCTTCTATTTTCATGGCCATGATTACCACCAGAGTGGTTACCATTTTTGTCCTTCTTTTTCTTTCTCCACTGGTTATTGTTGTTTTGTTGACTGCTATCTCTGGTATGATCCTGATTGTGGTACCTCGGTTGACCGTACTCATTATCTCGCTCTAATAATTGAGCCCTGTTAACAACATCTGAATAGAGAGAAAATTTATGAGAGATGAGATACTGATGTATGCCGGGTTTCAAACCTCTCAGAAACATCCGCGTCATACGTTCCTCATTCTCCACCAAATGAGGTGCAACTGGATAACTCTGCAAACTTCGCCTCGTACTCAGACACCGTCATGTTGTTCGCGCTCCGATCTAATAAACTCCACTTCCTTCATATGATTGAACACTTTCACGAAAGTATTTGTCATTAAATAGTTTCTGAAACGTCTCCCAAGACATCTTGAAGCGCACCGATGGGTACGCTTCTGCGATTCCCACCAGTGAATGCCTTCGCCATCTTGAACATAAAGGTGGCGAATGGAACCTTCTGTTCTCCGTGCATCCCAAGACATCGAATATCTTGGTAATTTGCTTGACCCATGTTTCCGCCGCATGATCGGATCGGGCTTTCCCTTAAATTCGTGGTCCCAACTCTTTGAACTGCTTGGCATTTGTGATAACCCGTGTGATTGCTATCATTTCCTCCTATGTTTTGAACACGAGTCTCCTCGTCTGCGATTTTTGCATGAAATGCAAAAAGCTTCTAAACATCCCCTCGTTCATCATCTGCTCCGTGGTGTTGTTCACAGGAGGAACATTACCAGCCTGTTGCACGTTCTCCTCGTTGGTGAGTACAGGCGTCTCCACGGTCTCATTTCCACTGTTAATATTCTCAATTCGACATTCTCAAATCATCATCATAAAATAAGGGTTATTTAAGGAAATCAATATATCACATAATATCCCTATATCTTGACCAACTAACAAATAAGCTTAGGTAGGACACACTAGCGAAGGATTTACTCGTCTCTCCTCTCTAGTTCTATTCCCCGATCTCCGCCAGAGATCATATCCTAAGCTCGATACCAATGTGACACCCCCAAAATAGGTCTACATCACCCATTCTCGAGTTGTCAATACACGATGCGAAACAACTACAACTTAATTATTACAATAGTAAAAATGTGAGTTTAAATACGAGATATTGCCATCTAGAAAATATCCACATACAAATAAATCCTCATCATAATTATTGATACATTATTTTACAACAATGGTGAGGACTACTAAACAACTCTCCTAGAACCTTCATTCCATACCCCACTAAATACTCACTATATTCTCGCCTCACGAGAAGAAAAATGGAACAAAAGGAAAAGGGTGAGCTCGACTAGCCCAAAGAGAAAGAATATTATGACTAAGATAATATACAACAAAATTATCGTTAGTATTCAACAGGAAAAATATAATAGAATACAATAGACAACAAGTTTTAAATCAATATTCATGCCGAAATAATAATTCATTAGAAGAGTTAAGTAGAGAATGCAAACTACTATCTTCTATGTATGAATTTTAAAGTTCATCGTCTATTTTTTTTATCCCCGTAACATCAATCAATATATATCTAGGATCAAATATTCATCCTTGCACTTTCTGAAAGCAAGGACATTCACCGATTAGTCATGTTCATCTAAACACTGCTCATCTTTGCACTACAGCCAAAGATATTCATCGAAATCATTCATCTTGCACTACAGCCAAAGATATTCATCATAAATCATTCATCTTTGCATTACAGCCAAAAGATATTCAATAATATCATCATTTAAGGCCGAGGATGATGAAAAATATTTTAAAGAAACCAATCCAAAGAAACAAAATGACAAGGATTAAGGATTAAGGATTAGTACTTTATTTTATCCACGTCCAAAAATACCTCAAAAATAATCATAGTGGTGTAAAATTCAAGAATGATCAAAACATAGATACAATCAAAGCTAGTATCCGAATAAATATTTTGAATGAAAAGAAAAATTTTCATTTTTCGATGAATAGTCTTCAGATATCGTGAATAGTGTCAGATACGTGAATAATAACCCGTCACTAAAAGTTTCAAATTTGATAAAAACTTCAGATCAATATTTCAAAGATAATGATATTGAAGAAATAATATCATTACTGAAAAAATAATATCCCTTACTTACCTCGGAAAGACAAAAGATCTTCTCCTTTGGAATCTTCGGATATAGGCTATAACTTGAACTTGCACCGTATAGCAATACTCAAAGTATATTCAAAATACTCACAAGAATACGCTCGATAATATAGAGAGAAAAAACTTTAAATTGTAATTTTCAATTCTAACCTAAGCACCTTATTTATAGGAAAATGCTTAGAACACCAAAGCGAAAATTTAATTAAAATATTAATATATATTAAATTTTCCTCGCTTTTCTAAGATCTGAAATTCAGCATTTTCATCACATGCAAGCCCCACCTTTAATGACAAAAACGTTTTTCATAATAAAAATAATTAAAACTTCCAAAAATCAATTATTTCGGAACTCCGGAACTTCAATAATTCACAATAAATAGCCATTTTGTTAGAAAATTCGAATCTCGCGAGTTTTTATAGGAAATTCAATTCTCTACAACTTTGCAGAAGAAAGTTTTTCCAAATTTCAAACAGAAATTGGCCGAAATCCACAAACGGGCGATTTTAGAGGCTATAATCAAATTTCAGTCAATAAATGGGGTCCACCGACATGTTTAACATGTTTTAAACATTTATTGCAACAAAAATACTCTTCCTCCTCGTATACTCATATATCCCACATTCGTTGTAAAAATATCACCATTATTATATTATTAAAATATAATAATATATATATTTAAATGAATTATTTTATCAGAAAAAGATAAAATATTAATTTTCAACAATTGTCACATTAAAAATTTTCTCCATCTATATCCACATAAAATCAATATTTTCCTCATCATATGAATCAATAATTAATTATTCACAAATAATATTACAGAATCACAATATTGACAACCAGGCGGGTTCAGGAAAGAGGGGCTTTCCAATAAGAATTTCTCCTTCTTGGCGCCGCAATTAGGTGACCAAACCTCTCCTTAGATGAACTTTCTAGACATTGCCAATAATGTTATCGAATAATATTATTCAGGATAATATGAATTATTGCTTCGATAATGAAAAATAATGTAATGACAATTATTGAAACAATGAAGAATATAAAATATCAACGCAATAATTATTGAACCAATAAAATAAAATCTTTGAGCGATAATTACTGTAACCATTATTGAGTAGTGTCTTCTTATGTAAGAGTCAATAATTGGTGCAATACTGCAAAGCTCTTCTTGTGCAACAACGCGTATTCATCGTGTTTTAACCAATAAGGGTATTCCAACGATTAAAAGCAGTAATAACTACACCGTTATTTTTAAACAACTTATATTTGTCGTTTTCTTCCTCCAATCGCTTTTCGTTATGGGGCCCACACATGGTCATTTACGTCGTTTAATATTCTTCCCAAGCGATCTAATATTCCACGACCAAACGAATATTCTCCGACAACAATGAATATTTTATAACCACTTGCTTATTTTGAAATATTTGCGTATTTTACCCATAACTATCCACATTAATCACATCAACCCTTACTATTTCAAAATAATAAATAGAGGAAATAAAATTTCATTTATTAATTATTTGGGGTCTTACAGAACTAGTCGGGGTGCGGAGTAATGGTTCAAGACAGTTGTTTTAGTAGTCCTCACTATTTTGTAAAATAGTGTATCAATAATTATAATGAGGACTTATTTGAGTGTGGATATTGTCTAGAAGATAATATTTGTATTTAAACTCAGAGTTTATGTGTTGTTGTATTTTGCACGACAATTGTATTAATGAAGTTGTAGTTGTTTCTGTACCATGTATTTAGCGACTCAAAATGGTTGGATGGATTGGACCTATTTTGGGGGCGTCACATTAAATTTCATTTATTAATAATTTGGGGTCTTACAACCTCCCCTCCTTATGAAATTTCATCCTCGAAATTGACGTACGTACCTGGTGTTTCGAAAAGATGAGGATACCTCGCTTTCATTTCCATTTCCAACTCCCAGGTCATTTCCTCAATAGCATGGTTTCTCCACAAAACTTTAACTTGTGGTATGACCTTCGTGCGTAGGACATGTTCCTTCCTATCCAAAATCTTGATAGGTATCTCTTCATACGTTAAGTCTTCGGCTATCTCGTCCGGTTCTAACTCAATAACATTGTTTGGGTCGTCCACATATTTACGTAACATCGATACATGAAAAACGTTATGAACACGCGTCATACTTGGCGGTAAAATGAGTCTATAGGCCACAGTTTCTATTCGATCGAGGATTTCAAATGGACTAATAAATCGAAGGTTTGAGCTTTCCTCACATCGCCGATTCTCGCTTTTGGAATAACAACTTCTTGCATCTTCTTCTTCATATTCATCAATTCCAAGTCTGTAGCTTGAGCAGCTTTAAATTTATCGATTAAAGTCGATTCTAATCGTATATTCATTATCTTCATGCAGGTTCTTGGAATCTTTAACTCTATCTCCATCTTCTGTAGGTCATATGAAATGGGTCTTTGTGTTAACAATATTGCACTCGTAAACGCATACGATCTCTTACTCAACGCGTCAGCTACCATGTTCGTTTTTTTTTTCAGGATGGTATTGAATGGTATGGTCATAATCTTTCAACAGCTCGAGCCAACGTCGTTTCCACATGTTGAGTTCTTGGAAGCTATTTTTATATTCCTCGCTCCATTCGAATTTGTATCTCTACGAGTCAGCTGAGTTAATGGAGTAGCGATTCGAGAAAATCTTTCCACGAATCTCCGATAATAACCAACTAAGTCTAGAAAGCTACATATTTCAATTACTGACTTAGGTTGCTCTCAACTATGACTCATATCCCAATCTTGGATAGCACGTCACAATGGTACCTATCATTTACTATCACACAAATATGGCGTCCCCTACGGAGAGTCTGGCTTCCACAAAGGAAGTCACCAGATAAATGCTCGGGTACAAACTTCTACAGTTGAATTTTTAACTCCTGAAGTTCAATAGGAGCCATGAGATTTTAGAAATGGGTTTTGTACCTGGTTCAAAGTCGATACAAAATTCAATATCACACTTTGGGAGTAAGCTAAGAAATTCTTCAGGAAATACATCAGGAAATTTACTAACAATAGAAATATCATTCACATCTGACGTATTTTTGTTTAAGTCCATAACATGGGCTAAGAAAACTTGACATCCGTTTTTCAATAAATGAATGACTCTATGGCTTGATATGAAAGTGTTTGACTTCAATGGTTTGGTTGCTTGAATTCAAATAATAGGTTGCTTAGGAATATGAAAAAAAACAACCTTACCAAAGAAATCAATTTTGGCATGATGAGTAGTTAATCATTCAATCCCCAAAATCACATCAAAAGCAAGTATCTTTAAAGAAATAAGGTCAACAGGTAATGTGATGGTGCCAACTTGGATCAAACAAGATTTATAAACAGTGGACGTAACGAAAGTTTTTCATAACGGAGTTTCAACAGATAAGTCAAAGTCTAATTTTCTCCTGAGTCAAGTTTAAGCGTTGAGTATAAGCAAGAGAGATAAATGAATGGGTAGAACCGGATCTAATAAGGTATAAACTTAGTAAAATTTATAATTAACTAACCTGTATAACTTCGCGTTCGGGTTCCTCGCATTCGACCGGTCACCAAAAATGCTCTTCCAGAACCGGCTGACTTTGACTTTTCTCGGGATGACCTTTTGAGTCACCATCCTCATTGGATGGGTTTTCGCTACTGCACAATCTCGAAGCGATATGACCTTCTTTTCCACAACTAAAACATACCTTGGAAGGTTGTGAATAGTTTGGACTTATGTGTCCTCTTCTCCTCGCATCTCAGTAGCATCTAATCGGCGGTCTTTTCCTCCTCTAAAATTCGTTGGTGTTGGTGTTAAGCGTCTTCCGTCATTGTTAAATCTTTTCTTCTTGAAATTTCTACTTGAGTTATTTCTTCTATTACCTTGGTCATGATTACCACTGAAGCGGTTACCATTTTTGGCATGATAATTTCCTCCACGATGGTTATCATTGATCCGATGATCGTTGCCACCGAATGCGATTATCATCGAGTTATTGGTCATTATTCTTGATTGGCCGACTCATTATCGCTACCCAATAATCGAGCCCTATTTACAACATCTGAATATAAAAAAGTTTGTGAGAAATGAGGTATTGACGTATTTTGGGTTTCAAACCTCGCAGAAACATTCGCGTCATTCTCTCTTCATTATCAACCAAATGGGATGCAAATTGGGACAACTCGGAAAACTTAGCTTCAGACTCTGACACATTCATATTGTTTTACTCCACTTTGATGAACTCTACCTCCTTCATGTGACGAATACTTTCGAAAAGTACTTGTCGTTGAACAATTCTTGAACTTCTCCCAAGACATCTTCATCACAAGCGCGCATCGAGTACGCTTTTACTGATTCCCACCAATAATCGCCTCTCTCCTCATGACATGAAGGTGGCGAAATGAACCTTTGCTCTCCCGAGCATCCCAAGACATCAAATATTTTAGTGATCTGCTTTATCCACGTCTCTGCCGTAAGTGGTTAAGCTTTCCCAAAAACTCCGTGATCCTAACTCCTTGAATCGCTTAGCGGTGACCATCCGTGAGTTTCAAAGTTTCCCACCGCATTTTGAATAGTAGTCTCTCTCGTTTGGTTTTGCATGAATTCTAGAAAGTTTCTAAACATACCATCGTTCGTCATTTGGTCGGTGTTATTGTTTACAGGAGGAACATTGCCAGCCTGTTGCACGTTCTCCTCGTTGGTGAGCAAAGGTGTCTCCACGGTCTCATTTACTCCACTGTTAACATTCTCAGTCGACATTCTTAAATATTGCCATAAAACAAGGGTTAATTTAAAAAATTAACAAATTACATAATACCCCTATATTATGACCGACCAACAAATAAGCTTAGGTAGGACACACTAGCGAAGGATTTACTCGTCTCTCCCCTCCTAGTTCTATTCCCCGATCTCCGCCAGAGATCATATCCCTAAGCTCTGATACCAACTGTGACGACCCCAAAACAAGTCCATTCCATCCAACCCATTCTGAGTCGCCAAATACATGGTACAGAAATAACTACAACTTCATTAATACAATTGTCGTGCAAAATACGACAAGACATAAACTGTGAGTTTAAATATAAATATTGTCTTCTAGACAATATCCACACTCAAATAAGTCCTCATTACAATTATTGATACACTATTTTACAAAATAGTGAGGACTACTAAAACAACTGCTCTTGAACCATTACTCCACACCCCTCGACTAGTTCCCGCTTATATTCTCGCCTCCCGAGAAGAAAAATGGAACAAAAAGGAAAAGGGTGAGCTCAACTAGCCCAAGAAGAATATTATGACTAAGATAATGTACAAAAATTATCCTTAGTCTTCAACAGGAAAAATCGATGAGAGTACAATAGACAACAAGTTTTAGATCAACAATCGCAATGAAACAACAATTCATTAGAAGAGTTAAGTAGAAATGAAATCTATTATCATCTATGAATTTAAAAGTCCATCATCGATATTTTATCCTGTAACATCAATCAATATACATCATAAATCAAATATTCATCTTTGCACTACACAGCCAAAGATATTCACCAAATTAGTCATGTTCATCTAAACACTGCTCATCTTTTTGCACTACGGGCCAAAGATATTCATCATAAAATCATTCATCTTTGCACTACAGGCCAAAGATATTCAGTTATATCATCATTTAGGACTGAGGATGATGAAAAATATTTTAAAGAAATCGAATCCAGTGAAACAAAAGAACAAATATTAAGGATTCGTACTTTAAACAATCCAAGTTCAAAAATATTTCATAAATAACCAGAGTGGAGTAAAATTCAAGATTGAAGACCAAAACATGGATACAATCAAAGCTAGTATCCATAATAGATATTTTGGACAAAAAAAAAGAAAATTTCATTTTTCTAAAGTGAATAATGCCAGATTTAAGTGAATAATTATTCGATACGTGAATAAGAATCTCGACACTAAAAGATAGAAATTTCACAAAAAGAATCATCATGCTTCGTGAATAGTACTCGTGAATAGTAACTCATGAATAGCAACTAGTGAATAGTAACTCATGAATAGTAACCCCGACATGAAAAGTTCTAAATTTGATAAAAATTTCCAACCAATATTTCGGCATAATGATATTGAAGAAATAATATCATTTTCGAATAAAATAACATCACTTACCTCGCAAAAACAGTACTTCTGACTGAAATACTGGATATAGTGCTGAAAGAACTTGCACCGTATAGCAATACTCAAAGTACTAAAATACTCACAAAATACGTTCGATATTATAGAGAGAGAAAGAGAGAGAAATCTTTAGTTTCTGATGTGATTTTTAATTCTAACCTAAGCACCCTATTTATAGGAAAATGCTTAGAACACCAAAGCAGAAAATTTAATAAAATAATAATATTTATTATAATTTTCTACGCCAAGCTTAGACAACTGATCTCAGCTCATTATGCATATGTTGTAGCCCACAAAACAAACAAAAAATGTTTTTCTTAATAAACATAATTAAAACTTTCAAAAATCAATTATTTCGGAACTTCAATAATTCATAATAAATAGCCTTTTTATCAGAAAATTCAAATCTCGCAACTTTTTATAGGAAATTCAATTCTCTATAACTTTTCAGAAGAAAGTTTTTCCAAATTCCAAACAGAAATTGACCGAAATTCACATACAGACGATTTTACAGGCTATAATCAAATTTCAGTCAAGAAATTGGGCCACCGACACACAAAACATGTGTTAATCATTTAATGCAACAAAAATACTCTTCCTCCTTATATACTCATATATCTCACATTCATTGTAAAAATATCATCATTATTATATTATAATAATATAATAAAATATTATTTTATCAGAAAAGATAACATATCAATTTTTAACAATTGTCACTTTAAAAAATTTCTCCATCTATATCCACATAAAATTAATATTTTTCTCATCATATAAATCAATAATTAATTATTCACAAATAATATTACAGAATCACAAATCTTGTGAACGGTAGTTCCCGGAAAGAGGGGCTTTCCATAAGAATTTCTTCTTCTTGGCGCGCAATTAGGTGACCAAACCTCTCCTTAGATGTAACTTTCTAGATATTGCCAATAATGTTTTCTAATAATATTATTCGGATAATATGAATTATTACTTCGATAATGGAAAATACTCAGAGTGACAATTATTGAAACAACGATAATATAAAAATCAACGCAGACAATTATTGAATCAATAAAATAAAATACCGAATAAGAATTCTGTAACAATTATTGAGTAGTGCCTTCTTACGTAAGAATCAATAATTGGTGCAATCTCGTGTGTCTATCTTGTCAACAACAACGTAGACATCAGATTTTTTAACCACCGGTATTCCAACAAGATAATCTGGAATAATCTGCGGCGTTATTTATAAACAACTTATACTTGTCGTTTTCTTCATCCAATCGCTTTCCGTTATGGGCCCACACAAGACTACGGCGTCAAATTTAATATTCCTCGGCAAAGAAAGAATATTCCACGACTAAACGAATATTCTCCGACAACAATGAGTATATTATAACCACTTGCTTGTTTAAAATATTTGCGCATTTTACCCATAACTAACCACATTAATCAAATCAACCCTTACTATTTCAAAATAATAAATAGAGGAATTAAATTTCATTTATTAATAATTTGGGGTCTTACATAAATGGAACAAAGCACTTTTACTCAATTGTGGTTATAATGTTTTAAACAATTAGCCAATGTGTTTTTAAAATATTCAATTAATTAGTCCACTTTACTTTTTAAAAATGTTCAATCAAGCAATTCCGTCCAATTTTGCTCACAGACGTTAAAAAATTGGGCCAATTTTCCTACGTGGCTTTTGAAAAAAATAAATAAAATAAGTTATTTCTTACGTGGCAAGTTAGCCAACCAAATTCTTAATACTATTGAGCCACTACACTTTAAAAAAATATTATTGGCCCACTATGGTTTTAAAAATATTTTTATGTTTTATTTTCTATCTTTTTCTTTACCTAAATATTTATAATATGTATAATATTAATATATAAAAAATAATATTATAATATTTATAATATGTATGTTTTATTTTAAAAATAAAAATAAAAATACTTTTATGTTTTAAAATACTTAGAAATTTTTTTAAAATAAAAATATTTTATGTTTTATTTTCTTTGTTTTTCTTTACCTAAATATTTATAATATGTATAATAATAATAAAAATTAATATTATAATATTTATAATATGTATGTTTTATTTTAAAATAAAATAAAAATACTTTTATGTTTTAAAATACTTAGAAATTTTAAAAATAAAAATATTTTTATGTTTTATTTTCTTTCTTTTCTTTACCTAAATATATATAATATGTATAATATTAATAAAATTAATATTATAATATTTATAATATGTATGTTTTATTTTAAAATATAAAAATAAATTTATGTTTTAAAATACTTATAATTTTTAAAAATAAATATATTTTTATGTTTTATTTTCTTTCTTTTTCTCTACCTAAATATTTATAATATGTATAATATTAATAAAAATTAATATAATAATATTTATAATATGTATGTTTTATTTTAAAAATAAAAATAAAAATACATTTATGTTTTAAAATACTTATAAAATTTTTAAAATAAAAATATTTTTATGTTTTATTTTCTTTCTTTTTCTTTACCTAAATATTTATAATATGTATAATGTTAATATTATAATATTTATAATATGTATGTTTTATTTTAAAAATAAAATAAAAAAATTCTTTTTTGTTTTAAAATACTTATAAAATTTTTAAAAATAAAAATATTTTTTGTTTTATTCCTTCTACATTTGGATCCCAAATCAACTATCTGGGAGAAATTTCGCTGCAAAAATGGCTTCTGCTGCAAAAATGGATCACAAATCAACTATCCTTCTCACTCGTTTACAACTCCTGTTTCAGCTTCCTCTACAGCTGCCTCTTCAACCTCATCCCAAATTGTCTGCATAATCTTAGTCGTGGTTGTAAGATCCCCAACTTTTATGAATAAAGATTAATTTTTCTCGAAATAAATTTTTGAATATTATGGTATGGATTTGATATAATGTTATAGTTGTGGGTATTATTTATAAATTTTTAAAAAGTAAGCAAGTGGTTATATAATATTCAATTGGTCGGGGAATACTCGTTTTAACAGGGAATATTCGTACGACGGCACAATCATTGGTGGATCCCACAAC
Organism: Panax ginseng; assembly: GCA_020205605.1. Taxonomy (NCBI): domain Eukaryota; kingdom Viridiplantae; phylum Streptophyta; class Magnoliopsida; order Apiales; family Araliaceae; genus Panax; species Panax ginseng. Next base: position 65,788,847 of record CM035145.1, on the reverse strand, counting down.
GGAAGTATTGTCGTAGTTAGAAAATGACAGAATTATCTTTTTATAGAAATAACGGCGAAAGTTTTACCGTTAAACTGTTGAACTACCCAGTGGTAAAAGTACAGTAATACGCGTGGTTGCATAGTAACACACGATATTGATTATTGATGCTTATATGAGAAGTCACTCAGTTATACTCAATTATTGCTACATTAATTGCTACATAATATCTCTCATATTATTGATTCAATTATTGTCACAGTATCATCTGCATAATATTTTATATTATTAAATCAATAATTGAGACGACAAAGTTATTCATATTATTATTTGTAATATTTACAATGTCTAGAAAGTTCTGTCAAGGAGAGGTTTGGTCACCTAATTGCGCGCCAATAGGGAGAAATCCTTATCGGAAAGCCCTCTCTTTCTTGGGAATGATCTGGTTGTTAAATATTGTGAGTTATAATATTAATGATGAATAAGTTCGTGTTGATTAAAGATGAAATTGATATTTCCATTGTGTTGAGATTATTAGTGTTAGTGGAAATCGACATCTATTTCGATAATAATGGATGTTTGGAGGTTATATTGACCAATCGGGTAATTAATCGGATAAATGAGCAATTAATTGCTATTAATCCACATGCTTATAACTATTTGTTCACATGTGTGTACTATTGATTCACATGCATGTACTATTAGGGGAGGTGGTGTAAGATTGATAATACTTGCAGGACTAAATTAAAAATGAAGAAAAAGATAAAGGTATTATATTGTAATATTTCGAGCCCCAAAATGTGCAATTATCGAAACTATATTTTTCTATAAATAAAAGCTCATTCTTCTTTTATTCTCACCAATTCACTAAGACTCACAAGAGCATTTATAGAGAGAGAAGCTTTACAGAGAAAGTAGAAGAGAAGTCTGCAACCTCACTATTCCTGTATCTAGTATTCTTCTGAGGTAAAAGATATTATTTTGTTCAGTATTCATAGGAATAATATTTTCTTTCATACTCTGTAGTATGTGACTCATATTATTTCGTCTCATATTCCTGATTATACCCTCATTTTGTTAAAGTATTGCTTCTATACTCCGTGAAATTAGTAGAATATCTTTAAAATTTGCGCTTCATCTAGTATCGTTTCATAAGGATATTTTCTACACATTCTTGTTTAATTTTAAGCTTTTCATGCTGGAGTACTGTCTATGAGTAGTATTCATTTTTACGGTAGTATTCAAAAAGTACTATTTACGGGGTACTATTCACAAAATATTATTCACGGGATATTATTCACAAAGTACTATTCACGAGTACTATTCACAAAGTACTATTCACGAGGTACTATTCCCGAAGTACTATTCATGAGATACTATTCACTCGAGTACTATTCACCCGGGGAATTATTCATGACAAAAATTGATTTCTTTGCTATCCAAATCATTTTTGATATAATATTATTCTTGAATTTTACTCCACAAAGTAGTATCATGTTGACAATTTGGACATTATTGAATTCTGAATAAATTAAGTTATAAATCTTTAAAAATTTATCATTTTCTTTCTTTTAATTGAATTCTTATATCATTGTCATCATCCTCATGTTTATATTGTGATAAAAGTCATCTGTGGATTACGTGCATAGATGTACTATTGATTGGTATGATTATGATCAGGGATTATTCTAAGATAATCATTGACCGTAATGTTACAAATGATGTGGTAAAAATCCTCATTGGCTCATTGTTAGACACGAAATTTAAGCCCAGAACTCGCTTGTGGCCCACCCTCTAGAGAAACATGGGCCATGGGCCGCATTATTTTAGCCCAAGAAAATGCGAGCCTTTTGGCCCGGCTCGGTTTTGGCCCTACCAGTGAGAGCCCTACCAAGCAGTGGTTCTTACTTTACTGCTGGGTCTGCTACTTATTTTTTTTTTTAAAATAAAATTTTGATATTTGTGGGTTATGAGGTTTGAACACAAGACTTGCAAGTAAATAAATAAGAGTTCAAACCAACTGAACTACAACAACTGTTTGTTTTATTACCGTGAACTGGTAATATTTACCAAATAATGTTAAAACCTATGAATCTCACATGAAGGATATATTGTTGTGGAATATTAGTCTATTCAACACAAATTTCTCATGACACAAATTCTTGTTCAAAAATACTGGATGGTGAGATTTGAGAAAAACACTTTCTTGCATGTATTAGTTAGTTGATACAAACACATATAATAAAAGTAATAAAATAATTAGTACCAAAGGCCTTTGGCCGTGTATGAAGTTGGGGTTGGGGGTTCGAGCATTAACATGTGAAGGTGGATTTTATGAGTATGTTAAATTAGCAAAGAAGAAAAAAGAAAAAAAAAAGGATTAGTAATATTAATTGTTCTCAAATTTCATAAAATCTCATTTGACCATGCATCACTGGTAGATTCATAAAATGTACACCCACCCTACCACTACATAATCATGGATTGAACAAGTCAGGACACCAAAACCCAGAAGTAGAAAACAAAACGTGTTCCAACTTCCACGTGAAACAAAGTTGATGGTAGATATATTCTGTGTGACGCCCCCAAAACAGGTATACAACACCCATTCTGAGTCGTCAAAATACATGGTACAGAAACAACTACAACTTTATTAATACAACATAAAAACTGTGAGTTTAAATACAAATATTGTCATCTAGACAATATCCACACTCAAATAAGTCCTCATTTTAATTATTGATATATTATTTTTCAAAAATAGTGAGGACTACTAAAATAACTTCTAGAACCATCATTCCATACCCCCGACTAGTACTTGCTACATTCTCGCCTCCTGAGAAGAAAAATAGAACAAAAAGGAAAAGGATGAGCTCAACTAGCCCAGTAAAGAACATTATGACTAAGATAATATAGAACAAATTATCATTGGTCTTCAACAGGGAAAAATCTAATAGAATACAATAGACAACAAGTTTTAAATCAATATTCGCAGCGAAAATAATAATTCATTAGAAGAGTTAAGTAGAGAATGAAATCTACTATCTTCTATATATGAATATAAAAGTTCATCGTCTATCTTTTATCCCTGTAACATCAATCAATATATATCTGGAATCAAATATTCATCTTTGCACTACAATAAAAAGATATTCATCAATTAGTCATGTTTATCTAAACACATGTTCATCTTTGTACTACTACGCCAAAGATATTCATCATAAAATCATTCATCTTTGCACTACGGCCAAAGATATTCAATTATATCATCATTTAGGACTGAGGATGATGAAAAATATTTTAAAGAAAACAAATCCAGTGAAACAAAAGAATAAATATTAAGGATTCGTATTTCAGCTATTCCATGTCCAAAAATACCTCATAAATAATCATAGTGGAGTAAAATTCAAGAATGATCAAAACATGGATACAATCAAAGCTAGTATCCAGAATAGATATTTTGGACAAAAAGAAGAAAATTTTATTTTTCGGTAAATAGTGTCGTATTTATGAATAGTGCCGTATACGTGAATAGTAACTCCGACACTAAAAGATAGAAATTTCACAAAAAAGATCATCATGCTTCGTGAATAGTACTCGTGAATAGTAACTCATGAATAGTAACTCATGAATAGTAACCCTGACATAAAAAAGTTCTAAATTTGATAAAAAGTTCCCACCAATATTTTGGCATAATGATATTGAATAAATAATATCATTTTCGAATAAAATAACATCCCTTATCTCAGAAAGAATAGTACTTCCGATCGAAATCTTTGGATATAAGTCTTTGAAAGAACTTGCACCGTATAGCAATACTCAAAGTACTAGAATACTCACAAAATACGCTCGATATTATAGAGAGAGAAATCTTTATTTTCTGATGTAATTTTTAATTCTAACCTAAGCACCCTATTTATAGGAAAATGCTTAGAACACCAAAGTAGAAAATTTAATAAAATATTAATATTATTAATTAAATTTCTTACGCCACCAGACTTCTGAACTTCAGCACTTTGCATATGTTAGTGTAGCCAAAAAAATAAAAAAAAATGTTTTTCTAATTATAAATATTTAAAACTTCCAAAAATCAATTATTCAGGAATTTCGGAACTTCAATAATTCATAATAAATAGCCCTTTTATCAGAAAATTCGAATCTCGCGAATTTTTACAGGAAATTTAATTCTCTACAACTTTGCAGAAGAAAGTTTTTCCAAATTCCAAACAGAAATTGACCAAAATCCATAAACGGGCAATTTTACAGGCTATAATCAAATTTCAGTCAAGAAATGGGCCCACAGACATGTTTAACATGTTTTAAACAACTTTTACAACAAAAATACTCTTCCTCCTCATATACTCATATATCCCACATTCATTGTAAAAATATCATCATTATTATATTATAATAATATAATAAAATATTATTTTATCAGAAAAGATAAAATGTCGATTTTCAGCAATTGTCATTTTAAAAATTTTCTCCATCTATATCCACATAAAATGAATATTTTCCTCATCATATAAATCAATAATTAATTATTTATAAATAATATTACAGAATCACAAGATCTTGTGACCAGGTGCCGCTCCTCAGAAAGAGGGGCTTTCGAATAAGAATTTCTCCTTCTTGGGCGCCGAATTAGGTGACCAAACCTCTCCTTAGACAAAACTTTCTAGACATTATCAATAATGTTTTCTAATAATATTATTCAGATAATATGAATTATTACTTCGATAATGGAAAATACTGTGTAGTGACAATTATTGAAACAACAAGTAATATAAAATATCAACGCAAAGAATTATTGAATCAATAAAATAAAATACTTGAATAAGAACTCACAGTAATAATTATTGAGTAGTGCCTTCATACGTAAGAATCAATAATTGGTGCAATACTGCAGTGCTACTCTTGTCTAACAACGCCAGACATCGTGTTTTTTAACCACTGTGTATTCCAACAAAGTGTTAATCTGTGAATAACTACGCCTGTTATTTATAAACAACTTATACTTGTCGCTTCTCTTTATCCAATCGCTTTTTACGTTATGGGGCCCATTAAAAGATCTAGCACCGTCAAATTTAATATTCCCAATGTGCAGAAGAATATTCCACGACTAAACGAATATTCCCCGACAATAATGAATATTTTACAATCACCTGCTTATTTAAAATATTTGCGCATTTTACCCATAACTAACCACATTAATCAAATCAACCCTTACTATTTAAAAATGATAAATAGAGGAAACTAAATTTCATTTATTAATAATTTGGGGTCTTACACTCTAGGATGAAAATAATACCAGTCTACAAAATATTACTCATTTTATTTCATAAAAAGATTTTAATTTATTAAAAAAATATATTTTCTTATGATAGTAATATAATAATAAAATATTATTCTCAAATTTTGCAATTTTATTATCATGTTACTGTTATGAACTAAATATTTAATAGACATTACATGAGGCCTGAGGGTAAAAGTTTACAAAATTTAATTTACAAATGCATTCATTGAACGGGTGTAGCAAGATTTTGTAAAAATAAAAATAAGGAAGAAGCTCATGGTGGGGCTTACCGGCCCAACTCACAGCACACGTGCTCTAAAATTTCAAATTTCCCCCATCAAAATTCGAGCCTTTTTGGCTTGGTCCGCCCATCATCCCGGCCCAAATTTGCTTGGTTGCCGTGTCTACCAGTAGTGCATTGATGGGCGGATTGTTGTGGTATGATTATGACCGAGGATTATTTGGTATAATCATGACCATTGATGATTACATGAATATCCTTGGCCCGTAGTGCAGGGATGATTCGATGATGTGGTTTATTTATTAAGCTGAGTCTCAGCGATAAAAGTTATGATAAACCTTTTTAAATCATAGAAGATAGTAAATATCATGCTATACTTGACTCTTCTAATGAATTGCTTGTTCCGCTGCAGTTAAACTTGATGTATATTATATTTTATCAGTTTAACACTGTTGAAGGCTAACGATAATTTATTCTGCATTATCTTAGTCATAATATTTTTTAATGGGCTAGTTGAGCTCACCTTTTGTTTTCATTGTTCTCTTCATGAAATGAGAATATAGTTGGGACTAGTCGGGGAACGGAGTGACGGTCCAGATGTTTGCATTAGTATTCCTCACTATTCAGTGAAATAGTGTGATAATAATTGTAATGAGGACTTTATTTGAATTTGGATACTCTCTACGAGACATTATCCGTGTTGAAACTCTCAGCTACGTTTTATCGTACTGTATAAAAGAAGTTTGTATTTAATTTTTTTATCATGTATTTGACGACTCAAAATGGGCGATGTATACCTATTTTGGGGGCGTCACAGTGGTGGCCGTCGTCGTGGTCATCTTTTGGCTAATCTTCCGCCCAAATCCGATCAAGTTCTACGTGACCGACACTTCCCTTACCCAATTTGACCTCTCCTCCACCAACAACACCCTTTATTATGATCTTGCCCTCAACATGACCATCAGAAACCCTAACAAACGATTTCCAAGACCAAATCCAACCTCTACCAGTCCGACCAGATCTTCTCCTCCCTCCCCGGTTCGCCGCCGTCCAGATCTTCTGATGCTATGGGTTCGTCAATCACCAATTTAATTATGGATTGTTCTGGCTTTAATTATGGGTTGTTTTGGTCGGATTCTATGGCTTTGGGTAGGCGACTGGGGTGTTGGGTCGACGGATTCCAGGTTTCAATTTTGGTGAGGAAGAAGATGAACAGTAGGGTTTTGTGAGGAAGAAGATGAACAGAAGATGAACAGAAGATGTATTTTTATTTATTGTTTTATTTTAGGCTTATTTATTCATTTTGAAGGAGAAAGAAAATAGGAGATGAAAAATTTATTAAAAAATGAATTAAAATATTTATTTTAATTTTATTGTTATTTTAATTATTTTTTGCCACATAATAAATTATTTTATTTATTATTTTTTTTTGTGTTGCCACATCAGAAAATAATGATTTTTTAATTTTTTTTTCAATGCCACGTGTGTAATTATTTGACGTCCGTCCAAGAAATTGGATGTGATTGCTTGATTGAATATTTTTAAAAAGTACAGTGGGCTAATTGAATATTTTAAAAGCACAGTGGCTAATTGCTTAAAACACTACAACCACAGTAGAGTAAAAGTATTTTTTCCCGAATATAAATACACGCGCCTCTCAAATTTCAGTTTAACTTTATCTTAATCAGAAAACTACTTATTTATATTAGATTTGTTTTTTGTTTATTCGCTATCATATTTTTTAAAAATTACTCTTTTTCTCTACTTTTATTTTTTTTAAATATGTGTGTAAATTATATTTTTTTTCCTTCTTTTAGGGACGGATGAAGTAAATATACTGCTAGCAAAAAGGTCAATTTGAGATTTTTTTAAAAAAAATTGATATTTTCACATGACTTTTTTGATATTTCCACATGAAAAGTATCACTATAGATGTATAACGACAATAAAAACTATTATTATAAGATTTATAGCGATAATTTTCATACAAAAATATCAAAAAATCTTATGAAAATATGAGTTTTCTTTTTTTTACTAGGTCACCACAGGGTTCTGTCATCCAACAAATGTGACAAAATCTCAAGTAATGTACGTACTACCTAGATAAAAATGTGAGGACCTCATTGGTTCTTTTTGTCCAACTTTGACTTTATGAAACACAACCCACTCATGAAGAAAAAGAAAAATTAAAACATGTGGGTGCATGTTACATAATTACCAAACATCTTTTTATAATTTTGCTGTGTATTAATCCGTTGGCTTTATCTTTTTAGGTTTGACAATTATGTTGTGTATCAATTTATTGGCTTTTTTTATCTTCTAATTTAGGTTTGACAAATTTTTTAGGATGTACAAAATTGACTCCAAAGACGAGAGTTTTTGACTTGATTGATAGTTAGACTTTTTACTAAGCAAGAGAATCTAAGTTCGATTCACCCCTCCCAAATTTTTAAAAAAATTGACTCCAAAAATACAGTGCTGACTCTATTCGTCGGATCGATCTGATTATCATGAAGTTAATTTTATGTTAAGTTGGTCAATTGATCAATATAATACTGACAGACAGAAAAACATCACCTCCCAACCTACGTGTCGACATTGTGGAACTTACTGTATACTTATGTGAGAAAAAATTACGTAAAAATATCAAAAATACATGTAAAAATATATAATACTCATGTAGGCTGATGTAGACTTTATTTGCCGCAAATAACATTGGGCAAGAAAAAGTTTATTTTATTAATAATAATATAAATTTATACAATTTTTATTTATTTATTATCATGTCGTCACAAATTTTTTTTATTAAACTGTTCAAAAATTTGAAATATATATTAAAACTTTAATCTAGTGAACTTAGGAATAAATATTTAATAAATGAGGGCACAAAAGTTGAGAGACAACTTACATTTTTACATGAATTATCTCCTGAAATAACACTATTTAAAAATTTATAAAATATATTTTTGTACACAACATAAAAAGAAGTATAATTTTTATATATACAAGTAAACAAATTGTTTTTTTTCTCTCTCACCACCTGCTTTTCGCCATTATAAATTTATCTTTAATATAAATATAAATTTTAGAAACAGAAATCTTATTAAGAGGAGAGAGAATCATGGCTCAGACTTCAGAGGAGGATTTTGTGTTTTTTGGATTTTTTTTGTTTGACAGGACCGGGTCCAGAAGGGGTAGGACCGAGTGCAATCAACATCTTACTCGGTGCAGGACATTGGAGAGGAGGGGTCTCATAGATGGGACAGGGTTGGAAAAGAGGGCCGCATTATATTCACGTTGCTGTCATGCATAGACCTGATAAACGGGTCAACCCGACTCAACGGTCAGGTTTGGAGGTTAAGTCTAAGAATGACAATAGCGCGGTGTGATTTCGATTTTTTCAATGATTTAAAATCGTAATGATCTTTAAAAATCTTGAATGGAAATTGCACTGCACCAAAAATTGGTTCTAGATTTTTTTATATCAAAATTGCATTGATCGGTTTATATTTTAAATTGTATTGGTCAAAATTATTAATATTTTTATTTAATATTTATTAAATTAGTTTAATATTTTCACAATACACATTATAATAATATTCATCAAATAACTCAAGAAATATTAACAAGTAATAGAAGAATGTATGTTCAATTAAATTTCCGTTGACATTGTTATAATTTTAACCATATCAATTATATATAAAAATATTCATAAATTAACTTTTGATATTCATAAGTAAAAAATAATTAAAATATACGTTTAAATAACTCTATGATTATATATAATACTATATAAACATGATAATACTATAAAATATAGAGATAATTAAAATAATTAAACAAGTATATATAAAGCAGTTCAAAGATCAGTGCACCACCGGTTCAAGAATCGTATGTACTTACAGTTTAGAGCATGGGCGGATCTACCTTAGGGCAGTGAGGTCAATTGACCCCACTCAATTTTTGGGAGTCAATTTTTAATTTGATTTTGATTTTATAAAGTATTTAGTGAAAATAAAAAATTTAGATTAAAATACTATTAAATGCCTCAAATTTCTACTAACACAACCACTCCACTCTTTTATATTGTTTAGTAACTTACATTGGACATGATATTTTTGCAGCTATTGAAATGAGACTATCATTACGATAGTTTCAAACAATAAAATTTCAAAAAATATTATTATAAATAATATTTTAACAATATTATTTAGTTTTGTACTTTATTTTAGAGGACACAAGAAGTGTCTCTTATAATAACAGTGTTTTAAAAAATTATAAAATATCATTTTATATATAACATAAGATCGAGGATTCGAAATGTATTCCATTACATAAAACAATATCAATTTTATATGATAGCTCACACAATTATTTGAAATATTCCTCACATTCTGGCGCCTTTATTTTATTGTATTTTATTTATTTTTATAAATTTTTGTTTTAAAAAAATTGACCCCACTGAACTAATGGGATGGATCTGCCCCTGGTTTAGAGGCAAATACTAAATTGCACCGCAACGATCTCGATTTAAATTTTTATTTTTTACGCCAAAACCGCATCGGTGAGGCCAACGGTTCATATAAAAACTGGTCAATTTGATGTAGTTCGATCGGTTTTAGATCGATTTCAATTCAAATTGTCATCCCTAGTATCACAACGGACTGGACTTGTTTACATGATTTTACAATGTTTTTAAAATATTTCAAAAATAAACTCACTATATATTATGAACTCGTCTTCAAATCAGATACAGTTCATGTTATCGATTTATAGTTTTGGATAGATTTTGATAGAATTTGCAGGAAAAAATAGAGAGAAAGAAAGATAGATTGGAGAAGAAGATTTTAATTCATTTCATTTGATATCATTCTCAATACAAATCTCTGTCTTATATAAGCAAACTATAATACATAAAGCTAATCTCAACCGTCTATTCTTAGTCTAATCCTAACCTTTCATTTATTTATATATTTATTACCTATATTCATAACATTACGAAGTGCATTTTCTGTATAGTCCTTGCAACAGTGGCTGCAGATCTTAGTGACCGAGATTCAAAGCATAAAACAACTTTTCCTCTCGCCGAAGTCTCATTTAGGGACCCCCATTCGCAACTTCTTGCATCATTTTCATCGGAATCAGTGGATGCAATGTCTTCTCCATATACAATAAGATAAAACTTGTTAACAGCTTTTCCTCTATATATAGCTTGACCCACAACAGTTTGATTATTTTATTTCCAAGAGTATCCACAGTAGGGAAAGCTGTATCAATTGTGCTTGCTGCTACAGTTATCAGCCAAGGATAACCAGTTGAGAATAAGGACCTGAATTCCCACTAGAGCAGACCACTGGAATTCCCCTAGCCACAGCATGAAAGGACCCAATGGCCAACATGTCCTCAACATAAGAAGAAAGGGGCGGTGATGATCCTATAGACACAGAAAGCATATCCACACCATCAATTATGGCATCATCAAACGCGGCAAGAAGGTCAGCTAAGCTGCAGCCACCAGTAGACCAACAGACTATGTATACATCTAAATAAGCTGATGGAGCACCACCTCTGACCAATCCTTGAGCTAGCCCCATAAAGCTTGCATTTTCCACCAAGGCTCCAGCTGCAGTAGACGAAGTGTGTACCATGGCTTGCTGCATCTCGGGGAGATAAAAATTCAACCCCATCACTTGTGTTCATCTGTCCAAATTCAGCTTTGTATCCTTTAATGTACCAACGCGCACCAATAATTTTCCTATTGCAATTTGAATGATTGAATTCTTCTCCTTCTTGGCATATTCCCCTCCAAGTAGAGGGATCATCTTCCATTCCTTCATCTATGAAGCTCTTGGATTCAGGCCATATTCCGGTAACCAAGACACCGATGATAGTTCCAACTCCTGATTGACTCTTTGAAAGAATTCCGTTCACCAAATGAAGTTGCACTCGCAGAAAATCTCAACTTCTAGTTGTGTGCAAACTTAAAATTTTATTAGGAACTACACAAATAACTCATGGAAAACCTGAAATTAGTTTAGTTTGAGAAGGAGTCAATAATGCAGCAAAACCCGAAAATCCATGTCTATAGATGTACAGAGCTAAATTGATCCTAGAGCTGCTTCTTTGCTTCCAAGAATGTTTGAAAGAATCTCATGGTGAGAATCCCTAACAAGCTCTGGTTCATCATAGCTTTTGTCCCCCATGTCAATTAGGACCTCTAAATTGTTGATCTCTGTCACTACCAAATTTGTAATCTGTGTATCATTCCCCAACAATCATGGCTTCAACAAATACCAATCTGCTAAATCAACAAAATGCTCCTTTGGTTTCTTAGTTAACCCACAAATAACACTCATTGGAATTTCAGTCCCACATCAGATCAACAATATGCTCCTTTGGTTTCTTAGTTAACCCACAAATAACACAACAAATAACACTCATTGGAATTTCAGTCCCACATCAGATCAACAATATGCTCCTTTGGTTTCTTAGTTAACCCACAAATAACACTCATTGGAATTTCAGTCCCACCTCCACTATCATTGTACTTTGACGGATATTGATTAGTCGCCAATTTTCTGGACTAGTGTTAGATGTCCAGTTCGGGGATCCAATTTGAGTTCTATTAGTGTCCCTCTATGTATAATAAACAGACCCTATTCATCGGGAGGTTTTGGGTTAAGGGCAACAGTGTATCCATTTCGTTTCGGATTTTCGTCAAACACCTTAACCGCGATAAGAAACTTATTTTCATTTGAAAACAGTGTTAACGGTCAAGCTAGGAGATGAAATATCACTTTGAGGGAGAGGGTTTACGTTATCATGAATCAATCGGTCAAGTTGGATGAATTGATGGACTTGGATCTTCCAGTTTCGCTAGCAGGCCCTCGTGATCTCCCACCTCGTGAACAAATAAATCATCATCTGGCTGGGTCTGCAATTGGTTTGAAAACCCTTTTCCTCTTCAAACTCCACAATCGCACCATCTAGAATCTAGATAATCAAATTTCGACACCATGGTCTTCGTTGATACACAGAAGCAGTCCTCTTCTTGGGTATAACCACAAACTAGAATTTTTTTTATCATGCCCTGGATCAGATTTTGCACGAGATTGTCTCCTAGCTTCAAACCAATTTAGCCATGGAAGCAGATAATTCGTCTACAAATGTATCAAAAGCAGCCTTGATAAAATCATCTCTCAAAGGCACCATTGTTACCGATTTATAATCTTGAGAGAAAGAAAGATAGATAGGACAAAAGTTTTTAATTCTTTTCATTTGATATCCTTCTCCATACAAATCTGAGGAGCGGTTAGTATGAAAGTTTAGTTTTGGATAAGTTTATTTTTGGATAAATTGGTTAATAGAGTACTGACACACTGTATATCAGTATTTTATTGATCAATTGAATTTCTAAAAAAATAAATTTCATGTTAACCGGATCCACAAATCTCAGTCCTATATAACCATACTAATACATAAAGTTAATCTGAACAATCTATTCTTAATTTAATCCTAACCTTTTATATATATATATATATATATATATATATATATATATATATATATATATATATATATATATACCTATATTCATAACAATTCATTCTCAAATACAAATAATCATGCAAGTAATAATATCTAAGTTTTAATAGTTCTATTTACATCATTTAAAAACATAGTCTATTTTTTTTTCTGGCAAGTTATTTCCACGACTTTCATTTACTCCCTCCGTCCCATTGTTTTTTTAATTAAATTAACTATATTTAAAATTACTAATTTAACACATATATTTAAATTTTCAAAAAGGTAAATATTAAGATTAATAGTAAATGTTTATAATGTTTATGTGCTTTTTGTATATATATATATATATATATATATATATATATATATATATATATATATAAAAAGAATAAGATATATTGATATGAAAAATAATCAATTTGACTAATGGATAACTTTTATCCTAAGACTAATACAGAGAGAGTATATTTTTATTTTAACTTCATTTAAACGAACCATGTCAATTCATTCGGTTCAATTCACCTTATTCTGAACTAAGTTTATTGATGTTATAAAAATATGTAAGTTCAAGTATATAGTGTCAAATTGAAGAATTGAAAATATATGTCAAACCCATATTGATTGGATTAATTTTAATATATCTTTAATATATATTTCAAATGAATTAGAAATAATAATTGAGAATCGATTAACTATAATTAAACTAACTAATAATAAGAAAACAATTTAGAAATCTAAATCCATTAAACAATAAACATAATAAGTAATTCAATCATTTTAGCCAAAAAAATAAGTATTCTATTTTTATAACTTAACTATAATTTTGATCTCTCTTCCTTTTAATTTAATAATTTTATAATTAACGCGACAAGCATAGATTATAAAAATTTAAAGATATTTATAACTCATCAAATCTTATTCGAGCAAGTATGAAATATGAAAAACTCATATCTTAACAATAATATATCAAACCCTATTAATCAATTTAAAATCACATAAAATTATAAAATGAATGTATTTCAATAACGAAATATGAAGGCGAAATCAAGTAAATATAAAAGTATAAGTAATAAAAGAGATATAAAATATTATCATGAATAATTATTTAATTTCATCTTCATCCTAGATATAAAAAAGTAGCCATACATTAAAAATAAATAAATTAACTAAGATTAAGAAAAAGAAGAACAAGATTAAAAATAAATAAGAAAACTCCCTTTATTAACTATCATCCAACCCCTCTCCCTCTCCCTCTCCCTCTCCCTCTCCCTCTCCTTTGTTTATAGGCATAAGGTATTAATTCTTTTTCATGTAGGTTTCAACTTTCCAATGACAATCAACTTCTCAAAAAGATCTTCTAAATGTATTTTCCTTTCTATTTCTGAATTTGACTTTCACACCAAAAAATTTCCACCTCATTTGTGACGCCCCCAAAATAGGTATACATCGCCCATCTTGAGTCATCAAATACATGGTACAAAATTCAAATACAACTTAATAATACAACTGTCGTGTAAAATACGACAAAACATAAACTGAGAGTTCTAATACGAATATTGTCTTCTAGACAGTATTCAAACTCAAATGGAGTCCTCAATACATTTATTATCACATTATTTCACAGAATAATGAGGACTACTAATACTATCATCTGGATCATCACTCCGTTCCCCGACTAGTCCCAACTATATTCTCATTTCCTGAAGAGAACAATGAAAGCAAAGGGTGAGCTCAACTAGCCCAGTAAGAAATATTATGACTAAGATAATGCAGAATAAATTATCGTTAGCCTTCAACAGTGTTAAACTGATAAAATATAATAAACATCAAGTTTAACTGCAGTAGAACAAGCAATCCATTAGAAGAGTCAAGTAGAGCATGATATATACTATCTTCTATGATTTTAAAAGATTTTTCATCACTTTTATCGTTGAGACTCAGCTTAAAAAAATAATCCACATCATCGAATCACCCCTGCACTACGGCCAAGGATATTCTTTAGTATCACGACCACAAATTATCCATGCACTACGGGCCAATGATATTCGTGTATTCATCAATGGTCATGATCATGCCAACAACTGTCCATCAATGCACTACGGGCCAATGAGGACTTTTACCACAACATTTGTAATATTACTGTCATGATTATACCAAATAATCCATGGTCATAATCATACCAAGTCCATCTGTGCACTACGGCCAAAGATAACTTTCATAACAATATAAGCATGGGGATGATGACAATGAAATAAGAATTCAATTAAAAAAAAGGAAAGGATAAATTTTAAAGATTTATAATTTAATTTATCCAGAATTCAATAATGTCCAAATTGTCAACATGATACTGCTTTGTGGAGTAAAATTCAAGAATAATATTATATCAAAAATGATTTGGACCGAAAAGAAATTAATTTTTGTCATGATCAATAGTACCACGGGTGAATAGTAATGTAGTGAATAGTACCCGTGAATAGTAACTTTGGGAATAGTAACCCCGTAAATAGTACTCCGGTATGAAAAAGTTAAAACTTATCAAGAATGCTCAGAATAATATTTTCATAAAAAGATACTGGATGAAGCGCAAATATCAAGGATATTCTACTAATTTTATGGAGTATAGAAGCCAAAACTTTAACCAAATGAGTATAGAATTCGAAATCTGAAACGAAATAATATTACTTACATACTACAGAGTATGAAAGAAAATATTATTTCAAGCGAATATTGAACAAAAATAATATCTCTTACCTTGAAAAGAAGAGTATTCCAACTGGTATAGCGGGGATATTCTTGAAGAAAACTTTCACTATTTTCTACGCTCAAAGCTTTCTAAAACTATAAAGAAATACGCTTAATATTATAGAAGAAGAATTCTCTGATTCTGGGTAATTTTCAATTCTAACTAAGCATCCTATTAGGAGAATGGAAGTGATACTATTTAAAAATTTTAATCACAGACGCATGTAGATGGGTTCACTACCAGATTAATTCGTTTGGCTGATTTTCTGAAAAATTTGATTTACTATTTATTACTGTGCACTAAAATATTCTAATAAAACAAAAACTTTAAATAAAATATAATATATTATATTTATAATCTAATAAAACAAAACTTATAATAATATATATAATAATAATAACAATCACAAGATTCTCAGTGAATCCATTTCATACCTTCCTCTGATAATTTTTTTCGAAGTTATATATATATATATATATATATATATATATATATATACCAATTTCCATTTCATCCATTCTTCCACACGTGGGCCCCACATGTGGCCCCCACATGTGGCTCCCACCTTAATTATATTAAATAATTTTTTATCGATTATTTTAAAAAAATGGGTAAATGGGGGTCCAAATAATACGCCAATACTTACAATACTTCATAAAAATTCCCTCAATATTTTTTAACAACATTTATCTTCATCATTATAATTCACAATATTTAACAACCAGGTCGTTCCCAGGAAAGAGGAGGCTTTCCGATAAGGATTTCTCCTTATTAGTGCCAAGAATTAGGTGACCAAACCTCTCCTTGATGTAACTTCTGACATTGTCAATATTGCAAATAATAATATATAAATAACTTTGTCGTCTCAATTATTGATTTAATAATATAAAATATTATGCAGATGATACTGTGACAATAATTGAAATAATATGAGAGAGATGATGCAACAATTACTATAGTAATAATTGAGTGACTTTTCACGTAATCATCAATAATCAATACCGTGTGCTACTATGCAACCACGCGTATTACTGTACTTTTAACACCGGTTATTTCAATAGTTAACGGTAAAACTTCCGCCGTTATTTTCATAAAAAGATATTTCTGTCATTTTTTCATTCTGACAATAATTACATTGTGGGGTCCACCAATGATTGTGCCATCGTACGAATATTCCCTGTTAAAATGAATATTCCCCGACCAATCGAATATTATAAAACAACTTGCTTACTTTACAAAATTCATAAATATTACCCACAACTATAACATTATAACAAATTCAAACCTTAATATTCAAAAATAATATTTATAGAAAAATTCATCTTTATTTATAAAAGTTGGGGTCTTACAACATTCCTTCTCATTGTAAAATTATTTTTGGATATTTCCTTACGTGAATAAGAGCATTAAATATTGTTTGATCACAAAGATTTTGACTTTATTGCAACAAAATATTAAATCCTACAAAACAAAATAAAACATATTAATTAAATAAACTAATATAATTAAAAGGATAAAATTAGAGATAATAAAATGTATGAATTATGTGTCTATCATTTACATCTATATTTAACAAGATTATTTTAAGAATAATAATATATCTTGCGATTTTATGTGTGTATTGTTTGGTTGTTTGTTACATTGATAAATATCAGTGGCAACTCTTTTAAACATATATACTCCATATGTTTCAAATTATATGATCATTATCTACTTTTAAAAGCCCATTTGAGACATTTTCAAACTCAACTTTGAGACGACTCATTAAAAATTATTAAACAATAAAACGTACAATGAGTAATATTTTTTAGATAATTTATAATATTCATCATTGTATTGATTAAAAATAAAAAATCTACATCAATTTTGAACTTAAAAATCTTTTAAGTTGACTTTAAAAAGTTAACAATAATTAAATAATATGAAACGGAGAGAGTATAATATAGTGGTTTGTTCTTATAATTTTGTCCAATATAATGTATTAATATTTTGTGCGCCTGTCATTCGGCGAAAACTAATACATAGCAAGAGTACTGTTGAGATCAGTGGCGGAACCAGAACGGTTTTGTAGGGGGGTCAAAAATTTTAAATCAAACGGGCCAAAATTATTAATACCACCACTTGCAAGTTTAATCCTTTTTCCAAGGTAGATTAGAGAAAAACTATAAATTTCAAATAACTCCACCATATTCTAATTACACTGGAATAAGTCCTGGTAACACAATGCTTTCTCGCCAACAAATCTAAAATGCTTAATTTACATCAACAAACTAACACCATTAGCTTTGACATAAACCATTCACAAACATGAAAATACAAGCCAAGACACAAAGAAGAAGAAAAAAGAATCAAATAAGTATACAAATTATAGAGTAAGTCGAAATCTCGTGTGTGGTAAGTCTGTTCACTACACCAATTATAATGTCAGCTTGTACAATGATTTAATCATTCTAATCAGAATTGAACATATTCCCAATAATTTTATATAAGCACCTAAGTATAGACACATTCCTACTCGTTTACATGTTTGTGACTAAACTGGGAGATCAAGTCTCCTACCAAAACAAAAGCATTCCTAGTCAGGAATAATTTGAGAAGGTAATCCTGGAGTACAAACACCTCAACCTCTTTTCATCATTCATATATATATATAACCCAAAATTTGTTAATGGCCGAATTATATTTCCACTTTCTTTTTCATGACAAAATTCCCTAACCATGAATTTTACCCCAATCCTTTAAAGAACTCCCAAACAAAAAATCATATCATACTTCTAATATTTTATAATATATAAACGTATATATTGAAAAAAACAAAAATAAAATTTATCCCCAACAATTCTTTTGTTTCACTTTTATATAATTTATCCACTACAAATTCCATTCGCCCCCTTCTATTTCTATCATTCTTCAATCCACAACAATCAGCCATGAAAAAAAAATAAAAAAACAAAATTGATCATCATCCACATTCCACAACAAGTATAAAAATGTAATCATAAACTCATTACTCAGTAAGAGAGTGCAGCACAGAGCAGTGTTAGGCGGTGGTGGGCGGCATGGTGGCCGAGCGACGGCATGGGTTGTGGCGCCCCAAAATTAGGTATACATCACCCATCTTGAGTCGCCAGATACATGTTACAGAATTCAAATACAACTTAATAATACAACTGTCGTGTACAATACGACAAAACATAAACTGTGAGTTTGAATACAAATATTGTCTACTAGAAAGTATACAAACTCAAAAGGAGTCCTCATTATAATTATTATGACACTATTTCATAGAATAGTGATGACTATTAATTCACCATCTAGGACCATCACTCCGTTCCCCGACTCGTTCCAACTATATTCTTATTTCCTGAAGAGAACAGTGAAAGAAAGGGTGAGCTCAACTAGTCCAGTAAAAATATTATGACTAAGATAATGTAGAATAAATTATCATTAGCCTTAAACAGTGTTAAACTGATACAATATAACAAACATCAAGTTTAATTGCGGCGGAACAAGCAATCCATTAAAAGAGTCAAGTAGAGAATAAAATCTACTATCTTTTATGATTTAAAAGGTTTTTCATCACTTTTATCGCTGGGACTCAGCTTAATAAATAATCCACATCATCGAATCACCACTACACTATGACCAAGGATATTCTTTAGTATCACGACCACAATTATCCATGCACTACGGGCCAAGAATATTTGTATATTTATTAATGGTCATGATCATGCCAATTTCTGGAGTTAACCTTGAGGTAGCTAATTTCTTAAGGAATTAATTAGAAATTGATTTTTGAAAAATAGTAAATGAATTTTAAAAATGTCAAGAAAAATATATGTTTAATATGGGACTATATTATGCTAAATCCCAGAAAAGAATAATTTTTGGGACTGATTTGGTATTTTTCATGAAAATAGTTTAGCTACGAACATATGAGTTAAATATGTTATGTGAAGTTGAAGAATTGGTAAATAGGATTTTATGGCTTGGAATATGCAGATTTTTGATGAGTAATTTGATTATTGGTGATGAAATCTTATGAGTATGACATTTTTGAATGATTAAATGCATTATTTGGAAAAGTGTAAACAATTAAATGTAATTGTTTATAAGTTTAAGAAGTGATTAAAATATTGTTATAGTATTAACAATATTAGATTATGATTTTATTAAGTGATTGATAATGTTTGGATAAATTTAAAGTCTTTAATATTTATCCTTGATTTAGTTTGATTAATGCTTATAATATTGTCATCATCCTCATATTTATATTATGTTGAAAGTCATCTGTGGCCTGTAGTGCATAGATGGACTTGGTATGATTATGACCAGGGATTATTCGGTATAATCATGACCGTAATATTGCAAATGATGTGGAAAAAGTCCTCATTGGCCCGTAGTGCATTGATGGACAGTTTTTGGTATGATTATGGCTATGGATTCTCTTCGGCCAAGGGTGCAAAGATGAATTGTTTTATAGCATGATTAGGACCGTTGATAAAAACATGATTATCTTTGGCCCGTAGTGCATGGATAATTTGTGGTTGTGATACTAATGAAAAATTCCTCATTGGCCCGTAGTGCATTAATGGACAGTTTTTGGTATGATTATGGCTATGGATTCTCTTCGGACAAGGGTGCAAAGATGAATTGTTTTATGGCATGATCAGACTGCTTTGATGAAAACACGATTATCGTTGGCTTTGAGTGCATGGATAATTCGTGGTCGTGATACTAAAGAATATCCTCGGCCCAGAGTGCGGGGATGATTTGATGATGTGGATTATTTATTAAAATTTGAGTCTCAAATGATAATGATGATGAAAAACCTTTTAAATCATAGAAGATAGTATATTTTATTCTCTACTTGACTCTTCTAATGGATTGTTTGTTTCGCTGCAGTTAAACTTGATGTTTGTTATATTTTATCAGTTTAACACTGTTGAAGGCTAATGATAATTTATTCTGCATTATCTTAGTCATAATATTTCTTACTGGGCTAGTTGAGCTCACCCTTTCTTTCACTGTTCTCTTCAGGAAATGAGAACGTAGCTGGGACTAGTCGGGGAACGGAGTGACGGTCCGGATGATATCGTTAGTAGTTCTCACTATTCTGTGGAATAGTGTGATAATAAATGTATTATTTTGAGTGTGGATATTGTCTAGATGACAATATTTGTATTAAAACTCACAGCTCATGTTGTATAGTTAAGGTTGTATTTGTATTCTGTATCATGTATCTGGCGACTCAAGATGGGTGATGTATACCTAATTTTGGGGGCGTCATAGTTGGTATCAAAGCTTAGGGATATGATCCCTGGCTGAGATGTGAGACAAGAACTAGGAGGGGAGAGACGGGGAATTTCTTCGTTAGTATGACCTACCTAAGTTTATTTGGTATTTAATTGGTCGGTCAGAGTATAAGGATAATATGTGATATGTCAATTAACCTTTGTTTTGAAGATATATTCTAGAATAATATCTGAAACAGGAGATGAGTAATGGAAAAATCATGATACAGAGGATATAACCGGGAAGGTACAATCCGAAAAGAAAGCAAGGTATTCTCATCTCTTTGAATATCAGGTACGTACGTAAATTTCGAGGCAAAATTTCATAAGGAGGGGAGATTGTGAGACCCCGAATTTTATGAAATAAAAGTATTCAATTTTTTTATTTTGGTAAATAGTTAAATTGATAAAAGTTTAAAATTAAGGGTGATATGTGAAAATTTTTCAAAGTAGACAAGTTATCATAAAATACCCGGTTACTATTTATTTTAGTATTGTTCACTCGAGTATTTGGGGGACTTTTTGTGTCGGAGTACTATTCACGAATTACTATTCACGAGTTACTATTCATGGGTTACTATTCACCTAAATTACTATTCACCCGAATATTATTCACTCGGGTATTTGGGGTATTTTTCATGTCGGAGTACTATTCACGAGTTACTATTCACCCGATTACTATTCACTCTAGTATTGTTCACTCGGGCATTTGTGACACTTTTTGTGTCGGGGTACTATTCACAGGGTACTATTCCCGAAGTACTATTCACGGGGTACTATTCACCCAAAAAATATATTTCTTTTCGGTCTAAATCATTTTTGGGTACAATATTATTCCATGAGTACATGTGCTAATTTTTCAGACCGTTGGTTGAAATTATAATAGTAAATCATTATGGATCGTTGGTTTAAAGTTTTAATAGTAAAATCTTTTTATATAAAATAGAATACTTTTATAAAGTTATTATATAAATAGAATATATTATATTCTATTATGCATAGTAAAATCTTTTTATATAAAATAGAATACTTTTATAAAGTTATTCTATAAATAGAATATATTATATTTTATTATGCATAGTGTTGCATATAGTGCTCGTGATAGTGTTTTGCATAGTAAAATCTTTTTATATAAAACAAAATACTTTTATAAAGTTATTCGCTTTTATTAGATTATAAATAGAATATATTATATTTTATTTAAAAGATTTTGCTTTAAATATGGATTGCTTAGATTAAAAAGTAAATCAATCTGGACCGTTCATGAATTAGTTACTATCTTGATCCATTTTTCTATAAATAGAAGCTCATTCCTTCATTATTTCTTACGAATTCAATTTGAAACTCTGTAGAGAGAAACTATAGAGGGAGTTCTTCTTCTATAATCTTGAGCGTATTTCTTTAGAGTTTAAGAAAGCTTTGAAAGAAGGTGCAAGTTTTCTTCGAGTATATCCTCACCCTACCAGTCGGAATATTCTTCTTTCAAAGGTAAGGGATATTATTTGTTGTACTCGTAAGGGATATTATTTGGATATGTTATACATATATAAGTTGAGTATATGTCCACAAATTTTGAACCGTTAAAAATGAACGTATGATTTGTTATGAATTTTAAGAGGTGACTGGTTCAGAAATTGTTGAAGTATCCGAATTTAGTATTTTGGTGGAAAATTCTAGAATTGGGTGGGCCCCACTTGTGGTTGGTGAAGAAATGTGCTGAATTTATTTCAAATGTGGTGGGTGGGAATAGTAGCAGGTAAAGCCATCGGGTTCTTGTGTCAAGTATGATAATATTTTCCTATAAATAGAGGGCTAAGTTAGAATTGAAAATCACACCAGAAACAAGTTTTCTCTCTTTCTCTCTCTAGATTATTGAGTGTATTTTATGAGTATTTAGATACTTTGTGAGTTTCTATTCATCGGTTGCAAGTTTCCTTCAAATTTATACTAGATATATTTCGACCGTAAGACTGATATTTTGAGGTAAGGGGTGTTATTTTCTTCATATATGATATTATTTCTTCAATATCATTATCTTGGAAGTATTGATCTCGAATTTTATCAAATTTGGAACTTTTTGTGTCTAAGGTTACTATTCACGCTCTTTACACTATTCACGATATCTGACTATTCACGAATACGACACTATTCAATCAAAAATGAAATTTTCTTCTTTTGTCCAAGATGTCTATTATGGTTACTATCTTTGATTGTATCCATGTTTTGATCTTTATTTTGAATTACGCTTTAAAATTGGTATTTATGAAGTATTATTGATCTTGGATAAACTGTTATACTGAATCCCTACTATTTGTCCTTCCGCTTTCAATCGGATTCGCTTTTCTTTAAAATATTTTCATCATCCTCACCCTAAATGATGATATTACTAAATATCTTCAGTCAGTAGTGCAAAGATAAATGATTAACTGATGAATATCTTTGGCCCATAGTGCAAAGATGAACAAGTGTTGAGATGAACATGACCAACTGGTGATACAAATGAATATCTTTGGCCTGTAGTGCAAAGATGAATATTTGATTAAAGATGTATATTGATTATTGTTACAGAGATAAAATATTGATGATGGACTTTTAAATCTTAGAAGATAGTAGAACTCATTCTCTACTTGACACTTCTAATGGATTCTTTAGCTCACCGCAGTTGTTGATCTAAAACTTGTTGGCTATTATATTTTAACAGATTTTTCCCTGTTGAAGACTAACGATAATTTGTTGTATATTATCTTAGTCATAATATTCTTTACTGGGCTAGTTGAGCTCACCCTTTTCCTTTTTGTTCCATTTTTCTCAAGAGGTGAGAACATAGCAGGAACTAGTCGGGGTACGGAGTGATGGTTTTAGAAAGATGTTTTAGCAGTCCTCACTATTTCTGTAAAATAGTGTTTGAATAATTGTAACGAGGACTTATTTGAGTGTGGATATTGTCTAGAAAACAATATTTGTAATTAAACTCACAGTATGTGTTGTCGTATTTTGCACGACAATTATATTATTGAAGTTGTAGTTTGCTTTCTGTACCATATATTTGGCGACTCAGAATGAGTGTTGTATACCTATTTTGGGGGCGTCACAGTTGGTATCAAAGCTTAGGGATATGGTCTCTGGCGGAGATCGGGGAATAGAACTAGGAGGGGAGAGATGAGTAAATCCTTCGCTAGTGTGTCTTATCTAAGCTTATTTGTTGGTCAATCATAATATAGGGATATTATGTGATATGTTAATTTATTTAATTAACCCTTGTTTTATGGCAGTATTTAAGAATGGCTGCTGAGAACGTTAACAATGGAGTGTATGAGACTGTGGAACAACCTTTAGTTACAAACCAGGAGAACGTTCAACAGGAAGGCAATATTCCTCCTGTAAACAACACTACCGAGCAAACGATGAATGATGGAATGTTTAGGAGCTTTTTGCAGTTCATGCAAAACCAGACGAGGGAGACTCGTGCACAAAATACGGGTGGAAATGATCTTCTTTGTGTCCAAGATGTCTATTATGGTTACTATCTTTGATTGTATCCATGTTTTGATCTTTATTTTTGAATTCTGCTTCAAAATTGGTATTTATGAAGTATTATCGATCTTGGATAAACTGTTATACGAATTCCTACTATTTGTCCTTCCGTTTCACTGGATTCGTTTTCTTTAAAATATTTTTCATCATCCTCAGTCCTAAATGATGATATTACTAAATATCTTCAGCCTGTAGTGGAAAGATAAATGATTAACTGATGAATATCTTTGGCCCGTAGTGCAAAGATGAACAGGTGTTGAGATGTATATGACCAACTGGTGATACAAATGAATATTTTTGGCCTGTAGTGCAAAGATGAATATTTGATTAAAGATGTATATTGATTGTTTTTACAGGGATAAAATATTGATGATGGACTTTTAAATCTTAGAAGATAGTAGAACTCATTCTCTACTTGACTCTTCTAATGGATTGCTATTTTCGCTGCAGTTGTTGATCTAAAACTTGTTGGCTATTATATTTTATCAGATTTTTCCCTGTTGAAGACTAACGATAATTTGTTGTATATTATCTTAGTCATAATATTCTTACTAGGCTAGTTGAGCTCACCCTTTTCCTTTTTGTTCCATTTTTCTCAGGAAGTGAGAACATAGCAAGAACTAGTCGGGGTACGGAGTGATGGTTCTAGAAAGATGTTTTAGCAGTCCTCACTATTTCTGTAAAATAGTGTTTGGATAATTATAACGAGGACTTATTTGAGTGTGGATATTGTCTAGAAGACAATATTTGTAATTAAACTCACAGTATGTGTTGTCGATTTTGCATTTTGCACGATAATTGTATTATTGAAGTTGTAGTTTGCTTTCGTACCATGTATTTGGCGACTCGAATGGGTGTTGTATACTTTTTTTGGGGTGTCACAGTTGGTATCAAAGCTTAGGGATATGGTCTCTGGCGGAGATCGGGGAATAGAACTAGGAGGGGAGAGATGAGTAAATCCTTCGCTAGTGTGTCTTATCTAAGCTTATTTGTTGGTTAGTCCTAATATAGGGATATTATGTGATATGTTAATTTGTTTAATTAACCCTTGTTTTATGGCAGTATTTAAGAATGGTCGCTGAGAACGTTAACAATGGAGTGTATGAGACTGTGGAACAACCTTTAGTTACAAACCAGGAGAACGTGTAACATGAAGGCAATATTCCTCTTGTAAATAACACTACCGAGCAAACGATGAATGATGGAATGTTTAGGAGCTTTTTGCAGTTCATGCAAAACAAGACGAGGGAGACTCGTGCACAAAATACGGGTGAAAATGATCTTCTTTGTGTCCAAGATGTCTATTATGGTTACTATCTTTGATTGTATCCATGTTTTGATTTTTATTTTTGAATTCTGCTTCAAAATTGGTATTTATGAAGTATTATCGATCTTGGATAAACTGTTATACGAATCCCTACTATTTGTCCTTTCGTTTCACTGGATTCGTTTTCTTTAAAATATTTTTCATCATCCTCAGTCCTAAATGATGATATTACAAAATATCTTCAGCCTGTAGTGCAAAGATAAATGATTAACTGATGAATATCTTTGGCCCGTAGTGCAAAGATGAACAGGTGTTGAGATGAACATAACCAACTGGTGATACAAATGAATATCTTTGGCCTGTAGTGCAAAGATGAATATTTGATTAAAGATATATATTGATTGTTGTTACAGGGATAAAATATTGATGATGGACTTTTAAATCTTAGAAGATAGTAGAACTCATTCTCTACTTGACACTTCTAATGGATTGCTGTTTCCGCTACAGTTGTTGATCTAAAACTTGTTGGCTAATATATTTTATCAGATTTTTCCCTGTTGAAGACTAACGATAATTTGTTGTATATTATCTTAGTCATAATAGTCTTTACTTGGCTAATTGAGCTCACCCTTTTCCTTTTTGTTCCATTTTTCTCAGGAGGTGAGAACATAGCAGGAACTAGTCGGGGTACGGAGTGATGGTTTTAGAAAGATGTTTTAGCAGTCCTCACTATTTCTTTAAAATAGTGTTTGAATAATTGTAACGAGGACTTATTTGAGTGTGGATATTGTCTAGAAAACAATATTTGTAATTAAACTCACAGTATGTGTTGTCGTATCTTGCACGACAATTGTATTATTGAAGTTGTAGTTTGCTTTCTGTACCATGTATTTGGCGACTCAGAATGGGTGTTGTATACCTATTTTGGGGGCGTCACGATTGGTATCAAAGCTTAGGGATATGGTCTCTGGCGGAGATCGGGAATAGAACTAGGAGGGAGAGATGAGTAAATCCTTCGCTAGTGTATCTTATCTAAGCTTATTTGTTGGTCACCATAATATAGAGATATTATGTGATATGTTAATTTGTTTAATTAACCCTTGTTTTATGGCGATTTAAGAATGGCCACGAGAACGTTAACAATGGAGTGTATGAGACTGTGGAACAACCTTTGAATTACAAACCAGAGAACGCGTTAAGCAGAAGGCAATATTCCTCCCGTAAACAACACTACCAAGCAAACGATGAATGATGGAATGTTTAGGAGCTTTTTGCAGTTCATGCAAAACCAGACGAGGGAGACTCGTGCACAAAATACGGGTGGAAATGATCTTCTTTGTGTCCAAGATGTCTATTATGGTTACTATCTTTGATTGTATCCATATTTTGATCTTTATTTTTGAATTCTGCTTCAAAATTGGTATTTATGAAGTATTATCGATATTGGATAAACTGTTATACGAATCCCTACTATTTGTCCTTCCGTTTCACTGGATTCGTTTTCTTTAAAATATTTTTCATCATCCTCAGTCCTAAATGATGATATTACTAAATATCTTCAGCCTGTAGTGGAAAGATAAATGATTAACTGATGAATATCTTTGGCCCGTAGTGCAAAGATGAACAGGTGTTGAGATGAACATGACCAACTGGTGATACAAATGAATATCTTTGGCCTGTAGTGCAAAGATGAATATTTGATTAAAGATGTATATTGATTGTTGTTACAGAGATAAAATATTGATGATGGACTTTTAAATCTTAGAAGATAGTAGAACTCATTCTCTACTTGACACTTCTAATGGATTGCTGTTTCCGCTGCAGTTGTTGATCTAAAACTTGTTGGCTATTATATTTTAACAGATTTTTCCCTGTTGAAGACTAACGATAATTTGTTGTATATTATCTTAGTCATAATATTCTTTACTAGGCTAGTTGAGCTCACCCTTTTCCTTTTTGTTCCATTTTTCTCAGGAGGTGAGAACATAGCAGGAACTAGTCAGGGTACGGAGTGATGGTTCTAGAAAGATGTTTTAGCAGTCCTCACTATTTCTATAAAATAGTGTTTGAATAATTGTAACGACGACTTATTTGAGTGTGGATATTGTCTAGAAGACAGTATTTGTAATTAAACTCACAGTATGTGTTGTCGTATTTTGCATGACAATTGTATTATTGAAGTTGTAGTTTGCTTTCCGTACCATGTATTTGGCGACTGAGAATGGGTGTTGTATACCTATTTTGGGGGCGTCACAGTTGGTATCAAAGCTTAGGGATATGGTCTCTGGCGGAGATCAGGTAATAGAACTAGGAGGGGAGAGATGAGTAAATCCTTCGCTAGTGTGTCTTATCTAAGCTTATTTGTTGGTCAGTCATAATATAGGGATATTATGTGATATGTTAATTTGTTTAATTAACCCTTGTTTTATGGCAATATTTAGGAATGGCCGTTGAGAACGTTAACAATGGAGTGTATGAGACTGTGGAACAACCTTTAGTTACAAACCAGGAGAACGTGCAACAGGAAGGCAATATTCCTCCTGTAAACAACACTACCGAGCAAACGATGAATGATGGAATGTTTAGGAACTTTTTGTAGTTCATGCAAAACCAGATGAAGGAGACTCGTGCACAAAATACGGGTAGAAATGATCTTCTTTGTGTCCAAGATGTCTATTATGGTTACTATCTTTGATTGTATCCATGTTTTGATCTTTATTTTTGAATTCTGCTTCAAAATTGGTATTTATGAAGTATTATCGATCTTGGATAAACTGTTATATGAATCCCTACTATTTGTCCTTTTGTTTCACTGGATTCGTTTTCTTTAAAATATTTTTCATCATCCTCAGTCCTAAATGATGATATTACTAAATATCTTCAGCCTGTAGTGCAAAGATAAATGATTAACTGATGAATATCTTTGGCCCGTAGTGCAAAGATAAACAAGTGTTGAGATGAACATGACCAACTGGTGATACAAATGAATATCTTTGGCCTGTAGTGCAAAGATGAATATTTGATTAAAGATGTATATTGATTGTTGTTACAGGGATAAAATATTGATGATGGACTTTTAAATCTTAGAAGATAGTAGAACTCATTCTCTACTTGACTCTTCTAATGGATTGCTATTTCCGCTGCAGTTGTTGATCTAAAACTTGTTGGCTATTATATTTTATCAGATTTTTCCTGTTGAAGACTAACGATAATTTGTTGTATATTATCTTAGTCATAATATTCTTTACTGGGCTAGTTGAGCTCACCCTTTTCCTTTTTGTTCCATTTTTCTTGGGAGGTGAGAACATAGCGAGAACTAGTAGGAGTGCGGAGTGATGGTTCTAGAAAGATGTTTTAGCAGATCCTCTCACTATTTACGTAAAATAGTATTTGAATAATTGTAACGAGGACTTATTTGAGTGTGGATATTGTCTAGAAGACAATATTTGTAATTAAACTCACAGTATGTGTTGTCGTATTTTGCACGACAATTGTATTATTGAAGTTGTTGTTTGCTTTCTGTACCATGTATTTGGCGGCTCAGAATGGGTGTTGTATACCTATTTTGGGGGCGTCACAGTTGGTATCAAAGCTTAGGGATATGGTCTCTGGCGGAGATCGGGGAATAGAAGTAGGAGGGGAGAGATGAGTAAATCCTTCGCTAGTGTGTCTTATCTAAGCTTATTTGTTGGTCAGTCATAATATTGGGATATTATGTGATATGTTAATTTATTTAATTAACCCTTGTTTTATGGCAGTATTTAAGAAAGGCAGCTGGGAACGTTAACAATGGAGTGTATGAGACTGTGGAACAACCTTTAGTTACAAAACCGAGAAGCGCAGCAACGGAAGGCAATATTCCTCCATAAACAACACTACCGAGCAAAACGATGAATGATGGAATGTTTAGGAGCTTTTTTGCGTTCATGCAAAAACCAGATTTAGGAGACGCGCACACAAAATACGGGTGAAATTATAGCAATGCGCGACTTGTCACGACCAAAGCAGTTCAAGGAGTTGGGACCACGAATTTAAGGGAAAGCCGGATCCGATCATGGCGAAAGCGTGGGTCAAGCAAATTACCAAGATATTTGATGTCTTGGGATGCGGAGAGAACATAAGGTTCCATTCGCCACCTTTATGTTCCGCGCGGTGAGGCGGACCATCGGTGGGAGTCTCTGAAGCGTACCTGACCAATTGCACTCAAAGGCATGTCTTGGGAAGCGTTTGAAACTATTCAACGACAAGTACTTTCACGAAAGTATTTGTCATATGAAGGAGGTGGAGTTTATCAGACTGGAACAAAACAACATGACGGTGTCCCAGTACGAGGCGAAGTTTGCAGAGTTATCCAAGTTTGCACCTCATTTGGTCGAAAATGAGGAACGAATGACGAGGATGTTTCGAGAGGTCTAAAGCCCTTAGATTCTAATATCTTATATCTCATAAATTTTCTTTATATTCAGATGTTGTAAACATGGCTCAATTATTAGAGCGAGATAATGAGTATGTTCAACCGAGGGACCACAACCAGGGTCATACCTGTGACAGTAGTCATCAGAGCGATGATAACCAATGAGGAGGAAAAAATATGAACAAAGGCGGTAACCACTCGGGTGGTCATCGTGGCCATGATAATAGGAGAGGTGAGTCAAGTGAAAATTTCGAAAAGAGAAGATTCAACAATGACGGGAAGACATCAACAAAGAAGACCAAAGACCAACAACAAATTCTAGGGGAGGAGAACGACCGCCGCTTAGATGTTACAAATGCGGAAAGAGGGACATATCACCCCAAACCGTCACAAAAAACCAAGGTATGTTACAACTGTGGAAAGGAAGGCCACATAGCTCGGGATTGTTCTGTAGCAAAACCAAATTCAACGGGGATAGTGACTCCAAGGGCTGTCCCGGATAAGTCGAAATCAGCGGTTCCTGGAAGAGCGTTTGTCGTGATTGGCCAAAATGCGAGGAACCCGAACGAGGTGATTACGGGTAAGCTAATCTTGAACTCTTGTGAAGTTTATACCTTACTAGATACCGGTTCTACCCATTCTTTTATCTCTCCTGCTTGTGCTCAACGTTTAAACTTGACTCCGGAGAAATTGGACTTTGACTTATCTGTTGAAACTCCGTTGGGTGAAACCTTCGTTATATCTACAGCTTTTAAAATCTTGCATGATCCAAGTTGGCACTATCACATTACTGTTGATCTTATATCTTTAAAGATACTTGCTTTTGATGTGATTTTAGGAATTGATTGGTTAACCACTCATCATGCCAAAATTGATTGTTTTCGTAAGGTTGTTAGTTTTCATATTCCTAACCAACTTGTCATACGAATTCAAACAACTAAACCACTAAAATCAGTCACTATTCATATCAAGCCATAAAGCTATTCGTTTATTAAAAATGGATGTCAAGCTTTCTTAGCCCATGTTATGGATTTGAACAAAGACAAGTCGATTTGAATAATATTTACATTGTTAGAGAATTTTGATGTATTTCTGAAGAACTTACCTGGTCTACCCCGAACGTGATGTTGAATTCTTTATTGACCTTGAAATGGGTACAAAACCCATTTCTAAAACCCCCTGTCGAATGGCTCCTATTGAACTTCGAGGAGTTAAAAGTCCAACTACAGAATTGTTAGACATAGGTTTCATTTGTCCTAGTACATCTCCTTGGGGTGCTTCGCTTTTATTAAGTAAAGAAGAAAGACGGGGAGTATGCGACTTTGTATTGACTACTGAGAATTAAACCATGTCACCATCAAGAATAGGTATCCGCTTACCTCGCATTGATGACCTGTTTGACCAGATTGCAAGGAGCACAATTCTTTTCAAAGATCGATCTTAGCTTACGGATATCATCAAATGAAGATTAAAAGCGAGCATATTCCAAAGACCGCCTTGAAACTCTCTATGCGGGCATTATGAATTCTTAGTCATGTCTTTTGGATTGACTAATGCTCCTGCTACTTTCATGGATATGATGAACCGTGTATTCAAGGAATATTTGGATCAGTTTGTTGTTGTCTTTATTGATGACATCCTCATCTATTCCAAAAGCCGTGAAGATCATGAGCACCATTTGAAGCTGATACTTGAAAGGCTTCGTGAAAACAAACTTTATGCCAAGCTGAAGAAATGCGAGTTCTGGCTTGAGGAAGTAGCATTCCTTGGGCACGTGGTGTCAAAACATGGAGTATCTGTCGACCCGGCGAAGATTGAAGCAGTACAAAGTTGAGAGCAACCAAAGTCGGTGACTGAAGTGCGTAGCTTTCTAGGCTTAGCTAGTTATTATCGGAGATTTGTGGAAGGATTTTCTCGAATCTCTACTCCGTTAACTCAGTTGACTCGGAAAGATACAAAATTTATATGGAGCGAGGAATGCGAGAAGAGTTTCCAAGAGCTCAAGAGGAGACTCATTTCGGCACCTGTTCTGGCAATACCATCTGGTACGGATGGATTTGTTATATACAGCGATGCTTCAGGCAAAGGGTTAGGATGCGTTCTCATACAACATGGGAAAGTCATAGCCTATGCCTCACGACAACTCAAAGAATATGAGAGGAATTATCCTACTCATGATCTAGAGTTGGCAGCAGTCGTATTCGCGTTGAAAATTTGGAGACACTACTTGTATGGGGAAAAAGTGGAGATTTATACGGACCATAAAAGCCTCAAATATTTCTTCACCCAAAAAGAACTAAACATGCGGCAACGACGTTGGCTTGAACTATTGAAAGATTACGATCACACTATTCAATATCATCATGGAAAAACGAACGTAGTAGCTGACGCATTGAGTAGAAGATCATATGCGAGTATGAGTGCGATATTGTTAATACAAAGGCCCATTCTGTATGACTTGCAAAGGATGGAGGTAGAATTAAAGACTCTAGGAACCCACACGATGATGACGAATATACGAGTAGAACCGACTTTAATCGATAAAGTTAAAGCTGCTCAAGCTACGGACTGGAGGCGTCGTATGTAAGAAGAAAAAGTGCAAGAAGGAGCTATTCTAGAAGCGAGAATCGATGAAGAAGGAATACTTCGATTCAACTCCAGACTTTGTGATCCTAATGATTCTAACTTGAAGCATAGAATCATGATGGAGGCACACAACACCCCATTTGCAATCCATCCTGGGAGTACCAAAATGTATGATGATATTCGACATACATTTTGGTGGAACAATATGAAGAGAGAGATCGCGGAGTTTATCTCGAGGTGTTTAACTTGTCAACGTGTAAAGGCGGAGCATCAAGTGCCAAAGGGTCCATTACAACCACTTGAGATTCTGAAATGGAAGTGGGAATACATTACTATGGATTTCGTTACAGGTCTTCCCAAAGTTTCTCAAGGCATAGATGCAATTTGGGTTATTGTTGATAGATTAACCAAGTTCGCCCATTTCTTACCGATCGTGAGACTTATTCCCTTGAACGCGTCTTGCTCGTATGTACGTGAATAAGATTGTGAGATTGCATGGCATGCCAGTATCCATAATTTCGGATCGTGACCCAAGATTCACTTCACGATTTTGGGTTAGCTTGCAGAAAGCTATGGGCACGGATTTACGATTCAGTTCGGCATACCATCCTCAAACGGACGGACAATCAGAGAGGACTATTCAAACCCTTGAAGATCTATTAAGACTTTTTGTCCTAGATTTTAAAGGAAGTTGGGATAAGTACTTTCCACTGGTGGAATTCTCCTACAACAACAGTTATCAAGCAAGTATAGGCATGGCTCCATTTGAGGCGTTGTATGGACGAAAGTGTCATTCTCCAGTATGTTGGGACGAGGTGGGAGAAGCAACGTTGTTGGGACCAGAATTAGTACGCATGACTACAGAAAAGATCCAAATGATTCGACAACGTATACAAACGGCACAAGATCGACAAAAGAGTTATACGGATCTTCATCGAAAAGACGTGGAATTTAATATTGGGGATCATGTATTGTTACATGTTGCACAATGGAAGGGAGTTACAAGATTTGGGAATAGAGGAAAGCTCAATCCACGATTTTTTGGTCCATTTGAGATTCTTAACCGAATAGAAAATGTGGCCTATAGACTCGCATTACCTCCAAGTATGTCTCGTGTTCATAATGTTTTTCACATATCCATGCTTCGTAAATATGTGAAAGACCCGAACCATATTATTGCGTTAGAACCGCATTTGAGATAGTCGAAGATTTAACGTACGAAGAAGTACCTGCTAAGATCTTGGATAGGAAAGAGCATGTCCTACGCACCAAGGTTATACCACAAGTTAAGGTTTTATGGAGAAACCATGCTATTGAAGAAATGACCTGGGAGTTGGAATCAAAATGAAAGCGAGGTATCCTCACTTTTTCGAAACACTAGGTATGTATGTCAATTTCGAGGACGAAATTTTATAAGGAGGGGAGGTTGTAAGACCCCAACTTATTATAAATAAAATCGAATTTCCTCTAATTATATTTATGAATAATAAGGTATTAATTTGATATAATTCTCGGGTTATGGGTGAAATGTGCAAATTTTGCAAAATATGCAAGTGGTTATAAAATAATCATTGTTGTTTGAAATATTAGTTTGGTCGTAGAATATTCTTGTTGTTTGGGGAATATTAAATGCGACGACGCAGATCATTTTGGGCCCATATAATGTAATAAGCTGTCGGATGAAGAAAATGACAAGTTTGAGTTTTTATAAATAATTACGTAGTTATTACCAATTAACAACTGTTGGAATACCCGTGGTTTAAAATACGATGTCTGGCGTGGATGCACGTATTGATGAATTATTGATCCTTACGTAAAGAAGGCACTACTCAATAATTATTCTCAGTAGTTCTTTATTCAATATTTTATTTTATTGATTCAATAATTGTTTGCGTTGATATTTTATATTATTGTTGTTTCAATAATTATTCTTTGCCAATGTTTCCCATTATCGGATCAATAATTCATATTATTTAAATAATATTATTAGATAGCATTATTGACAATGTCTAGAAAGTTACATCAAGGAGAGGTTTGGTCACCTAATTGCGGCGCCAAAAGGAGAAATTCTTATTGAAAGCCCCTCTTTCCTGAGGAGCACTTTGTTGTCATAAATGTGATTTTGTAAAATTATTTGTGAATAATTAATTATTGATTCATATGATAAGGAAATATTTATTTTATATGGATATAAATGTTGGATATATTTATTGTGGTTAAAAATGAAGGAGTTAATGTTGAGGTGTTTTATCGATATTTTTGTTTGAATGAAGGTATTAAAATTAAACCAATGTTTTTGAGATATATTGTGTGAGTTATAATTTTTAATCCGACCGTTGGATCGTTGTAATTTTTGGATATGTTATACATATATAAGTTGAGTATATGTCCACAAATTTTGAACCGTTAAAAATGAACGTATGATTTGTTATGAATTTTAAAAGGTGACTGATTCAGAAATTAGGTTTATAAATGATTATGGTGGAAAATTCTAGAATTGAGTGGGCCCCACTTGTGGTTGGTAAAGAAATATGCTGAATTTATTTCAAATGTGGGTGGGAATAGTAGCAGGTAAAGCCATCAGGTTGCAGGTCAAGTCTGCTAACATTTTCCTATAAATAGAGGGCTAAGTTAGAATTGAAAATCACACCAGAAACAAGTTTTTTCTCTTTCTCTCTCTAGATTATTGAGTGTATTTTGTTAGTATTTAGATACTTTGTGAGTTTCTATTCATCAGTGCAAGTTTCCTTCAACCTTATACCGATATTCCGATCAGAAGTACTGATATTTTGAGGTAAGGGATGTTATTTTCTTCATATATGATATTATTTCTTCAATATCATTATCGCCAAGTATTGATCTGAATTTTATCAAATTTGGAACTTTTTGTGTCGGGTTACTATTCACGTATATGACACTTATTCATGTATATGGCACTTATTCACGAATACTGGCACTATTCAATTCTAGAAAAATAAAATTTTCTTCTTTTTGTCCAAGATGTCTATTATGGTTACTATCTTTGATTGTATCCATGTTTTGATCTTTATTTTTGAATTCGCTTCAAAATTGGTATTTATGAAGTATTATTGATCTTGGATAAACCGTTATACTGAATCCCTACTATTTGTCCTTCCGTTTCACCGGATTCATTTTCTTTAAAATATTTTTTCATCATCCTCACCCTAAATGATGATATTACTAACTATCTTCTACCAGTGGTGCAAAGATAAATGATTAATCGATGAATATCTTTGGCCCGTAGTGCAAAGATGAGCAGTGTTGAGATGAACATGACCAACTGGTGATACAAATGAATATCTTTGGCACATGGTGCAAAGATGAATATTTGATTAAAGATGTATATTGATTGTTGTTACGAGGATAAAATATTGATGATGGACTTTTAAATCTTAGAAGATAGTAGAACTCATTCTCTACTTGACTCTTCTAATGGATTGTTGTTTCCGCTGCAGTTGTTGATCTAAAACTTGTTGGCTATTATATTTTATCGATTTTTCCTGTTGAAGACTAACGATAATTTGTTGTATATTATCTTAGTCATAATATTCTTTACTGGGCTAGTTGAGCTCACCTTTTCCTTTTTGTTCCATTTTTCTCAGGAGGTGAGAACATAGCAGGAACTAGTCGGGGTACGGAGTGATGGTTTTAGAAAGATATTTTAGCAGTCCTCACTATTTCTGTAAAATTGTTTTTGAATAATTGTAACGAGGACTTCTTTGAGTGTGGATATTGTCTAGAAGACAATATTTGTAATTAAACTCACAGTATGTGTTGTCGTATTTTGCACGACAATTGTATTATTGAAGTTGTAGTTTGCTTTCTGTACCATGTATTTGGCGACTCAAAATGGGTGTTGTAAACCTATTTTGGGGGCGTCACAACTACCATCACCCCTATTTCACTTCCATATACATGTTCCCCTTCTCTCGTTCATTTCAATTTCCCACCTTTCTTTGCCTGACTTTTGCGATTATTTTCAATGGCTTTTACGTTTCTGTCTTTTCGAAATTAGAAGCAGAAAAATCGTATTCCAATTACCCTCATCTCTCTCTTTCGAATCTTGAGCTTCAATTGTAGAAAAATCCTTGATAATCTCTCCTCCAATTAGGGCCAAAATTGTGTAAATCAACCAACGTTCTACATCAAAATCCTCTGAAAGACATGTCCAATTTGTTCTTCCTCTCTTAATTTCAGCTTTAGAGAAACCCAACAAAAGGATCCGACGATTCGCTTCAAGTCATTTATGCATCAATCGATTCCAGGTAATTTTTTTATCAAAAAGTTTTTTCTCTTTGAATTTTCCTCCCTTCTAGAACATTTATGGTACTGGATATATTATCTCTCCTTTCTATTGCTCTTTGTTTGATTATACTTTGTCGCATATACAAAATTAAAAATTGATCAGTAAGATATGAGCAATTTTTTGGTAGGCTATAACGGAGAAAAAAGAAATATGTTGTTGGGGCACAGGTCTTCGTCTCTTGATTAGTAATAAATCAATCGGTTTGATCTAGATGGAGGTACTGTTGCTAATTTATTTTATTTTATCATCTGGGTTTGCTTTAGTTTTTTGCAATTTAGCTTTAAATGTGTCTATAAATGGTCTATCGATGTGAATCTTCATAATTTTTTTTCAAGATTGTGTTTTTTATCTTTATATTCAAGCTACTTGGTGTAATGGGTGTTGATGTTTTCACACAATTGAGCATTACATATGAGTAATTAGCTTTATTGTTTAGAACTAAGAAAGTCAAATTTCAAATTTGTGGGAAATTGATAGCATTGATTTTGATTATGGTTAAATATGTTTATGATGATCGGAGTGATTGTTCTATAGTGTTGATTTATTTTGTTAGAGATGAAAACAATGGAATTAGTTGATGGATTTATCATTAGAAGCTGTTTTGTGAGTTTTTCGGTTTCACTCTCAAAACTTTCTACGTGACATTATAAATTTCAAATTTAAATAAGAAATCTAAAATGACCACTAGAAATGATCAAAATATATACTAGAGATGTAAAAAGCGTTAAATTATTCTGTATCTCTGCATTTTTCTTGAAAAATTAACTTTTGAAAAGAAACGAATTGTTTGCTCTTTTTTTTAAACATTTAGTTGATAAAAACTAAAAATAAAGATGAAAAAGGAATATAGAAATGGAAAAGTACTATGGTAACCAGTGTTTGGTGCAAGTAATGTCTATTGGAACTGGTGGTACAACTCATGTTTGGTTGTCAGGGGATCGATCATGCAACATGGGTATGATTTTTTTGTTATCCTCTCTTCTGCAGCCTTTTGTTCTTCTATGCTCTATATAGTGCGCGTGTAATTGGGTTCGACCCCCTTTTTGGCTCCCTTAATGAATGATTTACATGTGATTTTTTTTAATATTCATTGTTTTTGGCATATTTATCATTACTTTTGAAACTCTTAACCTTAAAGCTCTTAATTAGAGCCTTCAAAATTTGTGAGTGTTTTTATTTAATTCTCACTTCTTTTAAAATAATTTAACTTGGATCTATAATTTGTATATAAACGAATCTGTTCATAAGTATCTTTATGATTTTGAGATTGATTTGAGAAATTATTGATATGTCGATGTATATGTACAGAGTTTCTTTCCTGTCATGACAAAGATTGTCAGGTCCTTGGGCCCCAAGTCTCGATATGTTGATGTTTTATCTGGTTACCTCAAAGCTGGAATGTCAGGTATCATGTTTATTCTCTATTAAATTGTTTAAAATTGTATTCTAAATTATATATGGTTAGATGAATTGGTATTGAGTTGGATTGGAAGGAGAGAGTTCGTTATATTTCTTTTTGATATGAAATATGGACCTTTTCTTCTTCTTCTCATTTAATGGATTTTGGGTTCGTGTTTTGGCATTGGCAATATTTGATTTTTCGTGGGGAGACCTTGAATATCACCAAGAGACTCTAGAAAATTGAAGCTTGCAGTCAAGAGCACCAAGAAACTCTGTGATGTATGTATTAATAATTGTTACTTCCTCTTTAACTTTATTTTCTTTTTAGATATCAAGGAGATTTCATAACTCAGTTTTCTTATTACCGTTAAACTCCAATTACAAATTTGGTTCTCTCACACCTTTCTAACAAGACATAACATTATCTATTTTTTTTTGCGATTTCTGGAAGATAGTTCTGAAGAAACTTCAAAGCAAAGGAGATATTTTTATTCATTTTCTACATACCTCACTATCACACAAATGATTAAGTACTTCAGTTTAGCTTCAAGCACACAGTTTACACACATAAGGGAAGCATTATTTTCTTTAACAAAGCTACGAATTACGATATTTTTTTACTTTGAAGATTTATTGGAAGTTTGGAAAAAGTTTTGGTCACCACTCTACTTGATCCTGCAATTTATCACCTTTGGATATTAAGTTTCTACACATTTGCAACCTACTCTTTAGGAACTTAAAAGCGTCACTGTATTAAAAAGGATTCTTGCTCCAATTGTCTATTTTGCCGGATGGAGAAAATCAAAAATGATTTTATTTATTCATTGCTTTTGGAGAGCAATTTATTAAAGACACGAGTTAGTCATGTATTTATTTTTATTATATTTCTTTGGTCAGGATAGTAATACAATTTTCAAGTTGCAAAACGAATGCAGCTTGAGTTGGCATATTTATTTGAGTATGCGGATGTGATGGAGGGCTTTGAATAGTCACTTTTAGTATATAGATGGAAGCTTAGCGCAGTGGAAACTCTGGCTTCAAATGCTTTTTTTGAGATCATACATTCAATTTTTGGTGGACAACCTTTATTGACATTAATTATGTACACTTACCTATATGATTTCTATAACGACAAACCATATTTTTTAGGAATTTGACTAATTTGAGATGGGCCTTGCGTCTTGTAACTTTTAATTTGGGTGTTGAGCTACTGTTTCTATTTTATTTGGTTTAATTATTGATATTAATTCTTTTAGCCTTTAATTATTATTGATCTTTTAATTTGGGTGTTGAGCTACTGTTTCTATTTCATTTGGTTTAATTATTGATATTAATTATTTTAGCCTTTAATTATTGAGCTGTTTTTAACATATGA
This sequence comes from Panax ginseng, assembly GCA_020205605.1. Taxonomy (NCBI): domain Eukaryota; kingdom Viridiplantae; phylum Streptophyta; class Magnoliopsida; order Apiales; family Araliaceae; genus Panax; species Panax ginseng. Next base: position 65,748,863 of record CM035145.1, on the reverse strand, counting down.
AAAGATATTGGGAGTTGATCTTCCTGTCTTCAGTTATTGAAAAGTCTATATATATAAAAAATATCATTCTCTCACATATTTGACAAATTATTCAATCTATTCTTCAATCTAGCCCGTGCATTGCACGGGCTATCAACTAGTTTGAAAATATTACACCATAAAATCAAATCAAATTTTCTAATGTTAATTTTTGGCAAAAAGCATTTTTTCACCACTGTGGTTGTAGTGTTTTAAGCAATTAGCCACTGTGCTTTTAAAATATTCAATTAGCACACTGTACTTTTTAAAGATGTTCAATCAACCCATTCCGTCTAATTTTACAAACAGATGTTAAAAAATTGAGTTGATTTTCCTAGGTGGCTTTAAAAAATTAAATACTAATGACGTGTATTTGCTGATTAATTCTATCTCCCTCTCTCTGTTCAATAGTCAAACTCCTGGAATTTCATCATGGCAGAAATCCTTTCCGAACGTTGCAGGACTCCATTGGGTTCCAAATCCGATTCGGAATCAACTCCATTTGAGATTATCAATCAACTGCTTTCCATTTGATTATCAACTCCATTTGAGATTCGGAATCAACTCCATCGGGTTTCAATAAATTCCAGCTCTATAAACTGCTTTCCATTTGAGATTAGATTCCAATTTGTTGTAAGATTTGAGATTAGATTCCAATTTGAGGAATTTCTTTTTGAGGAATTTCTTAGTCGCCAATGACGACGAAGAAACCGTCCGGCAAAGCCGTAACGGCTCCTCGCGAAGAGCCCGATCGACCGTCGAGTTTGTGGAGGGGAAGAGCCATGTTGTTCGCCTAAAGAGCTGCCATGATTGGTACATCACTGCCTCCGATGAGCCATTTCTTCTCGGCATGACCGGGAAAAAGGTGGTCCAATCGGCCCAGGTGTCGAAGAGGGATAATTCGGTGGAGTGGGAGCCTATAAAGGAAGGGGATCACGTGAAACTAAGGTCTAAAGAAGGAGGGAAATTCTTGAGGGCAAATGGGGGCACACCGCCTTGGAGGAACTCTTGTTGGAGGAGAGAGAGGATGATCACATAGAAGATTTGGTATTTTGATTATTTGAATTATTTAGAATTAAAATAATTAAAAGAAAAGAAAAAATTATAAAAAAAATAATGAGGTTTTGATTGTATAATTACTTTTAATTTTTATGTCATTTGTTTAACTAATTTTTGCTAATTGTATCAAATTTTTTATTTTATGTTAATATTATACATATTATAAATATTTAGGTAAAGAAAAAGAAAGAAAATAAAACATAAAAATATTTTTAAAACCACAGAGTTAGGCCAATTGCATTTTTTTTAAAGTCACGTTGGCTCAATAAGATAAAAATTTGGTTGACTAAAACTTTAACGTAGAAATAACTTGTTTTATTTATTTTTTTTCAAAAGCCACGTAGGAAAATCAATCCAATATTTTAACGTCCGTCTACAAAATTGGACGGAATGGCTTGATTGAACATTTTTAAAAAGTACAGTGGGCTAATTAAATATTTTAAAAGCACAAGGCTAATTGCCGTTAATTTTTTAATTTTTCTTTGAAGTCTCATGTAGGGAATACAACATCATATTATAATAAAGTAGATCAACTCTATTACAATATTAAGAATTCATCAAATATCAATAAAGGAGGAAGAAATATATTAACAAACAAATCAGTCTCACATAATGGAGGAAATACACTTCACATAAAGAAAAAAATAAACTCAACGGAGACCTAAAGATCACACTACCACAATCTTAACCACTACGCTAAAACTTTATCAATTTCTTATGTCAAAATTGACTAATCTAAAAGAAGATTTACATTGAAAAATTAGAGATAAGATGAAGTTGAGAAGAATCCAAAAGTTGAGAAGAATCCAAAATCATCCAAATGTTTCTTTGTTATGATTTCCACCAAATTTTTATCTTTATCTAATATTTTTTTCGTCTTACAAAAAGAATTTAATTTCAGAATTTATAATATTTAGGATATATTTGTTAATTTGTGTGTGATATTTATTCATAATATAATAAATTTTTATTTTAGTAATAGTGACGTAATAATAAATTTATGATGCTAACTTTTAAAATATATATTATGTTGCTTTATATTTGTTAATGTTCCTTTTCGTTACGGGGTTTCGGAAAAGAGCACATTTATTAGAAAATCAACCACGAAATGTTAAAAATAGACATTATTATATAAAAAAGTAAGGCAAATTAGCAATTATTGAAAGCATAATTTAGACTTTATGATGGGGTTCATAAGTGAAGAGCAAAGTAAATAATTTTTATATTTGCTAGTTACCCACTCCTCAATTGAATTAGATTAATTAGTTGGTGAGTTAACTCAAACGAATTTAATAAATTACTAGGTGATAACCCGTGCAATGCACGAGCTAGTTTGAATAGCGGATCGGATTGTATAATGTGTTAAAATTTCAATGAGAAAAATATTTTATTTTTTATAATAAGTTATTTTCATATAAACTTTTTAATACATTTTTACATGACAAATCACTTGCATTTGTAAATATATTGAATAATGGATTTAATAATTTATGGAACATTCATATCAAAAATGACTGGAAGCACACAATCCATGTACCAACTCATAGCCTACAATTTCATATTAAGTAATGAGTTCAATCAATATTAGAGAAAACAATTGAAGAGAGATTCATACATTGAACATCCCCTCAAGCTTGTTAGTAAATTAACTGCCACACCTCCAATTGCTTAAAATTCTGCAGGTGCACAGAGAATAAACTACCATTATACACACCTGAAGATTTTATAATTAATTTATACTTAACACATGAAATTTCAAATGCCCAGTACGATTTCACACCAAAATTCTCTTAAAACAATAAAGCATACAACACCACCCAATGTAACAGTTAAATAAATCATAGGGTTAGCAGAAAAGGAAAGGTATAAAAGAAGAAAGAGATTAGCTAAACGGAAAACTATGCATGAACTTTCCTAAAGAAAATCCTAGGGATTAGGGATTATTAATACTTCATACACATTTCTGATGAATAAAACCATGTCAACTAATTCATTACAAAGCTTCAGGCATTCTCCAAATTTCCTTCCGTGCACTGAGCCTTAACCAAACTATAAACAATTCCATCAGGTTCAATACCCTTTGTGAGCATTTCCTCAAAAATTGAAAACATCTTGGATCTCTCCCCTAAATTTTTATAGCCAAGTAATAGGGTAGTATAGGTTACAACAGTCGGCATAAGATTCCTCTTTAGCATCTCCAGAAAAAGCTTTCCTACTTCTTCCATCGTTACCATCTTGCAATGATAATCAATTAATTAAAATCATGAAGGTAACATGATCAGGCTTAAAATTCTTAGTGACCATGTCTTTAACCAACTCATTTGCTTCAATCAGCTTCCCTGATTTGCAGAACATGTCCATTAAAGTGTTGAAAGTAGGTGTACATGCAATGTTCATGTTCTCCATGTAATCAAATAATGACAAAACTTTCTCTAAATTTCCTTCCTTGCAGCACCCACTGATCAGAACATTAAAAACAAAAGAATCTGGTTGAACACCCCTTGATGGCATGTCATCCAATAACAGCAATGCCTCAGCGAGATTTCCAGCTTTGCAATAACCATCCATGATTCAACTATAATTTCCTAGATTATAAAAGGCAAAGATAATACTAAAGTTACCATTTTACATCAAATGTTATACTTTGTTAAGTCCGACAACCATAACTAAGTACACATAAGAACATCATAAATTGGCAAATATAAGCCATTAACATATTAGCATTTAAAAAAAATTGTAAATGAATTATTAAATTATAATAGAACCATTAGCTAACAAATTGTCATAATTTTAATATAAAATAACAACTACTTTCAAAAAATTCTTATGGAGATGACAAATAAAATTGGGGACAACAATGGCACAACTTTGTCTTAGAAAATTATTTCAAAAGCAGTTAACAATTTAGGTGTGCTACCTTCTTTGGTATTTCACCAAACATTTGGCATGCAATATTGTGATCAAAATGTACCTGCTAATTTGTGGCTACCCAATCTAGGTTTAATTTCTAACACATGAAAAATATTTATTAACCAAAATAAACAACATCTGCTCAACATTGAAATAAAAAGGAAAACCAAATCTTTGAATGTATAATAATAGTTTTACCTTGAGAAAAACTTTGGTTGGACAAAATCATAGAATGATCAAAATATTTGTATATATATAATCAGGGGAAAGGAATGGAAGCTCCATCATCTTTACAAAAAAATAGAGAATCAACATAGAACAATCTCTTTCGATTTGTGTGTGTATTTTTTCGCACACACAAAACAAATAATACGTGAGAACATCAGTTAACTTACAATAGAAGATCAAAAGTTAAAATACCTCAAACTAAACAACTTGAACTAAGATTTAACAATTGTCCGATAGATATACCCTGCACCGAGATTGACCTTTTCGTAAAAAAATTCAAATAGGAAAGATTCAATTGTTTCCATTTTGATCATTACCTAAGAAAATACAATAAAAGATTGTTATATTAGTATACATTTCAGGTTTAACATCTACATATTTTAATTTAAAACTGCTCTGAAATTGAACTTAAAACACCAACAACTAATCTTCACCATGCCCTGGGTTACCGGCCAAAACATACTAATGCAACAAAGAAAGTGACAGACACTCACAAAGACTCAATCTCATTTTTACCTAGTATGTTTGAGAAAACTCCTTTCACCGTCTACAACAAACAAATCTATAAGGTTTTAAGAAAAATAAATTCTTATCCATTAAAACCCTACACCATGCATCTTCTTAACAATTTCTGACACATCGTTTATATTTCTCCAAAGCTAATAGAAACTTATTCTCTGACTTAGGACACTTTTTAGAATTTTTTGTTTCTCAAATATCTCCTTCTTCCTCCTCATGTGAAGTCTAAAATTCAATTGTTTTACCTCAATGAAAGGCCCCTTTTGCTTGCCTATTCATTTCTTCAAATTCGCTATTATGCTCCATTGATCTCTTTGAAAATTGATTTCCATTATCCATAATGGAAATCAAAAAATCTTTGTAAATGATATTATGCGAAAATTATTGAATAAAATGAGTTATTATTGATAATTTGAGTTTTATGTGACTTAGGGTCATTATTTGATGACACTACGATTTATGTGTGTGTATTTAAGTGTTTAGAGGTTAAATGTGAAAAATAATTTTTTCGAAAAAAAACGTAAAAACACTATTCACGTTAAAAATTCATACTTGTTTTTTCGAAATTTCGAATTACGGCATAGCGTTTATTCAGAAAATGGGGGTCGGTGGCGAAATTGAATTTTCAAAAAGCGAAAGTCAATTTTTCGGCTAATCGAGCGAATTATGTAAAGTAACTGAAAAAAATTAGGAAACCTAACTGGATAAAGAAAAGTCTAGCTAGAATTAGTTTGACTAACTAATTAAGCCTAAGGATTCTAGGGCTTGGCTAAGAATTTTGGAAAGTGGCTAGGGTTAAGCTAAAGTTTAAGCCTAGGGTTGAGCCTACGGTTTGAGAAGTTTGGCTAGGGTTTAGCCAAGCGTAAAACTAAGGGTTATGGATGACTTAGTTTATGGTTGAGCCATGACTCAAGCCTTAGGGTTAAACCCTATGACTTAGAGCCAAAGCATGTGTTAGATGATTATCCCACATGGGATAATTCATGTGGTGAGTCACCTTATCAACAAAACAAGATGAGGGGCAAAATGGGGCCTTATGGCCGGATTTTTGAGGAAGTGGGGGACCAAATGGTGAGTCATGGTGCATGACTCACGTTATCCCAACCAAGCATTAAGTGATTGGTCCCCTTATTAAGTGAATTTAGCCATTAACTAGCTACTAAGTGTCTTGAGTTAGTTTTAATTGTGATTTGATTAGGTTAACTCAAGGGGGTGATTTGTAAGTTATTAAACATGAACGGGAAGACCTTGTATGACTTAAGTTGGTTGACCAACTTATATGAAAAGGAAACTAGCTTTAATATAACCAAGATCAAGTCTTAGACATTCATTAGTTGTAAAAACTATTCTAAGTGTTAGATTTTCAAGAGAGCGAGCAAGAGAAAGCTTAAAAACATAGAGAAAAATAGAGAGAGGGGCCAAAACTTAGATGAAGAAAAGGAGAGCAAGGATCTTGGATAATCAAACTAAAAAAGAAGAAGAAAAAAAACTAAGAAGGTAAGATCATTAAACCACCATCTCTTCATCTTGTTATTTTTCTTGTTGACGTAGTTGTTGGTGGTTGGTTACGTGAAGATCATGTGGGTGATCTTGATGTAGTAAGTTGGATATGAAGAAGTAAATCCTTATAAAACACCTTAAAATAAGCATGACAAGTGAATCAAAGCATGAAACTTAAGCCAAAGCATAAGGATTGAAGAATAAGATAATAGTGGACTTTTAATGGACTAAATATGTGTTTGTCTATATGTTGATGTATGAGTTTGTATGATGTAATCATAGCTATGTAAGTGGTGAAAATATTCTAAGTGGAATGGAGGAAAAATACGCTATAACGAATATATGACGAATTTTTTTCGTAAAATGTGTCAAATAAGAGAAACCCTAACTTGGTACTCTTTTGAACCAAGTCTACAGATAGTTAATATCTTTGGAAGATTATGTCTTTCCAAGAGATATGTAGTTGGGTGAATATGTGAGTCGTGTGCTCAAGAATGAGTTCAATCCGACTTCGGATGAACAAATTATGACGTTTAGAAAATTCGAAGTTTAAAACGTATTTCAGTGAAAATGGCACGAGCTCATTCCGATATCGGATGAACAAGTAATGAAGGTGCAAATTAAATGTGTCGAAATCGGAAAAATCTAAAATTTTGACAAAATGAGCACATTAAACCCAGTCGAGGTAGCGTAGGGCGCGCTGAACAACCAAAATGGGCATGTTAAACCTGTCGAGAAGTGGGGAGCGCGAAGCTGAAGCACATGCGCATACCGATGCGATAGTAAGGTTTGACAGTCGGGACATCCTTTAGTAAATTGGACATAAATCTTTCATCCAAACTCTGATTGAGGCAATTCAAGAGGCTTCGGAAAGGTAAGGAGTAAACCTACAAAATTCATTAAATAAGTTTTGAGATTTGAGGTCAGTATCAATTTCTAAAATGGGCATCTTTAGGATTTTTATGCAATATGAAGCAAATTGTGATGGTTTCTTGTGAACATTGTGATGCTGAACCATGCTTGATAAGTATTTTTGAGTTCTAGGCATTGAAACTTGGAGATATAGTCTAGAAAAATGTAAATATAGGATTTTTAGGTATATGAGATGTGTTAATCATATGCGTCGGTGTATTGATTAGGCATTCGTGATAGAGAAGTTGGGAGTACGACGTACGAACGTCGAAACGTCAAGTTGAATGTTAATAAACTTAAATAGTGTTCCGACTCTTATGAGATGAACATTATAGAACATGTAATAGAGTTAAGTAAACCATGAGAGACATTTATATGTGGCTAATTGGTATGTTTATGTGCACTGAATGCGTAAGACTATTAAGGGGCGATTAATACTAAGATTATCAAGACCGCTAAGGCAAGTATTCTAACTTCATTCAATCTTTATTTGAATGTTGGTTTAAAGTATGTAGATATATATTCTTATGAATAATTCATATGTATGCTTTGGTTTATACAATGTTTAACGGTTGTGTAAACATTAGACTTATACACATTCTTTGTTGGTTATATAAGTGTTCAACTATGCTATAATGCATCAAATGTTTAAATATTTTCTATAATGCATGAATTGCTCAAGTTTTTAAAGTTCTAATATAAATGAACTATTTAAGAAGTATGTCAATGCCATTTGTATTGGCTAGACACATGTTAAAACCTTTCATGATCTAGATATGATCTTTTGAATTGTTCTTGAGTTTAAGTTAAGTTTCCAAACCAATTTCTACTTGGTACGAAATTAGATTGAGAATGAAAAACCCTAATATTGGAGGAAAATGTTTTATGTGTCGACATGTAATGTCGAGTGATGGAAGAACGCAAATTAATTTATTTTCCATATAGTATTGATCAATACAGGGTACAAAGTCCTGATCACCCAAAGTACTTGTGAGTTAAGACGGTTTAGAGCAGAATAGTTGTTCAAACCTTTTCTGAAATGAAAATGAAAGTTAGATGTCTTATGACCGCTCAACTTAATATCAATGACTTTCCCGTTCTGCATAAGGACGCATCCAAGTCCCTTATACGAAGCATCACTATACACCACAAATTTACCAGTCTCATCTGGTAAGGATAAGACCGACGCAACACTTAATCTTTTTTTGAGCTCTTGAAAGCTCTCCTCACATTTTTTCGACCACATAAACTTCACTGACTTCCTCGTCAAATTTGTCAATGGGGTAGCTGTCTTTGAATTTTTAAAGATAAATCTTCGATAATATCCCGTTAATCCTAAGAAACTTTGCACTTCAGTTAGTGTCCTTGGTTGTTCCTAATTAATCACCGCCTCCACCTTCGCTGGATCAACATATATTCCCTCCTTATCAATCACATGTCCCAAAAACTGCACCCTCTCTAGCATATAACTTCTCTTAGCATACAACTTCTCTTTTTCTCAGTGTCTCCAACACTACTCTTAAATGTTCATTATGTTTGTCCAAGTATTGCTTGAACACTCTATTCATCATATCCATAACTGCGGTTGGCGCATTCATTAAATCGAGAGACATTACTAGAAACTCTTAATGACCATAACGAGTCCTGAATTTCGTCTTTGGTACATCTTCACTTCTGAATTTCAGCTGGTTATATCCAATCTTTAAGTCAATCTTTGAAAAATATTTTGCGGCCTTCAACTGATCAAAAAAATCATTGATCCTAGGCAATGAGTACTTATTCTTAATCGTCACTTTGTTCAACTCCCTATAGTCAATACAAAGTCTTAACGATCCATTCTTTTTCTTCACAAACAACACAAATGTGCTCCCCATAGAGACACACTTAACTGAATGTACCTTTTATCCAAAAACTCTTGAAGTTGAATCAACAACTCGTTCATCTCAACTGACACCATCCTATATGGTGCCCTTGACACTGGTGTCGTACCAAACCCAACATCTATCACAAACTCCATCTCCATATCTGGTAGAAGACATGATAGTTCATCTGGAAATACATCCATGAACTCATTTACTATAGGCATTTGACCTATATCTGTCCCAGCTCGTTGGGTATCTACCACGTAGGCTAAATAACCCACACACCCTTTCTTAAGAAATCTCCTTGTTTGTATTATCGTCAGACAACCAGAGTGCCTTGACGATTTACTTCCATGAAACACTACCTTAGAACGCTTCGCAATTTTAAGGTCTACTAGCTTTTTCTGGCAATCAATTACTTCCCATGATTGAATAACCAATTCATTCCCAAAATTACATCAAATTCCCCAATCTGAATCGGAATTAAATCTATCGGTAGTTCATGACCCCTTATCTTAAGACAACAATTTTTATAAATGTGCTCAATAGGGATTACTTCTTTGTTCGCAACTTCTATATTTATGGGAATCTCTGGGTTATCTAGAGGCATAAACAATTTTCTAGCAAATTCATGCGAGATAAAAGAATAGGTCGCACTCGAATCAAATAATATATAAGCATTAATATTATTAATTGGAACGATAATTGATACTACATCAGTAGAAGCCATTGCATCTTGGACCGTCATGTTGAAGGTCCATTGTCTGTCTGTTTGGTGGAGCTGGTCCTACTATCACTAGTTTCCCACCAGTGTTCCCTTTCCTGTCGCTCCCTCCGTCGTCTCCTTTCTTTGGGCAATTCCTTGCCATACGGTCAGTCGAACCACAGACAAAACACCCACTATTCTTTTTTGGATTAGGGCAGTTAGTAGAGATGTGTCCCTCCTGTCCACACTTATAACACACCGATTTACCTTTCAAATAGACTCTTGAATGGTTCTTTCCACAGTTCTTGCAAGCTTCTTCCCTCTTCTTAGGGTTTCCTTGCTTATTTTTGGTATTCCCAGAATTATTCCACTTCCTCTTTTGGTCGGTGCCACTGCCACCACCCGCTTGGATTTTGACGGATCCCTCAGTCTTACCCATGTTATTCATTTCTTTATTATAGAGGCTCATAGCCTCACTTCCTCCCTCGGCTATAATAGCCTTTTCCAGGACTGTTTCGAACGATCCTATCTGCAACACAAATAACCTATTATAGAGTCAGGGTTTCAATTCCTGCTCAAACCTTCTCGTCTTCCTTTCCTCCGTTTTAACCTGATGTAGAGAAAATCGTGCTAGTTCATTGAACTTGGTCGCATATTGGGACATTGTCATGTCCCTTTGCTTTAACTCTAAGAACTGCATTTTCATACGACTCGACTGACCCTGTGGGAAGTAGTTCTTGAAAAATATTTCTTTTAACCTATCCCAAGGAATTACTCATGTCCCAGCCGGACCCTGGTTGGTCTCCCACTAGACGTTGGCCTTACCTTTCATTAGGTAAGTAGAAAAAATTATTTTATGCTCCTCACCTACTTTGGCAATAACGAATGCCTTTTCTATTTCTTTTACCCCTGACTGAGCCTCTATCGGCTCGGTGGTACCCCTAAATTTAGGAGGTCCAACAACTTTGAACTCTTTAATGAAAGTAGTATGCATACAAGCCAATCATGTATAATGATAAAGCATATACTTTGTAATCAATCTTATTTATTTAGTAATAAAAGAATTATTTATTAAAGGCATTTATTATCAACATGATGTTGTTTTAATAATATGTGATAAACCCATAGTTTTAAGCAATGCTTTTAGAATCATGATGAGATCATGCTAATGAGATCTAAATTCTTAGATAGCTTAAAACTAAAATGTTCTCAATCGATGGATTACTAAAAAGGAGATTAGTTAATCCGGATAGATTGATACATACGTTACTTGCTCATTGGATGAGAATGATTAATCTCATGATCATTTGTGTGGAGACACTAAAGCAAGTATGTAGGTGCTTATTGGAGAATAAGTTCACTGAACGTGACTCGCTAAAGAATACCTAATGGAGTTTTACTTGTCTGTCAATAGGAATTTCTGTAGTGATAGTAGTACAAATGATCCTTAGACTTGAGATCATCATAGTATCTTATATATAATGAATTACACTTTGACTTATTCCTTAAGACCTTTAGGGTATATCAAAGGGTATGCTTGGGTGTAATAAGTTATATATGGAGATAATGAATGATCAATAAAGAATCTACCACTTCTAGTAAAAAGAAGAAATGTCCTATGTGATTCGATAAATGACAACCCAGAAATCCTTGGCCAAGGTGGAATGAAATTAGAAAGTAGTTTCTAATTTTCATTCATTAGGAGTTGTGCATTTAGGAATTGAAATACATATAATTAAATAAAATAAGACTTGACAGTAATTCCATGTCTTATATTTAATTGGGACATTGTATGGTGGAAGGATTGAATTGTACGGTAACTATTAACTCAAAAGTTCTTTTATGATTAATGTTGAAATCTATATTATTTGGAAAGTAGTTGATCGCTAGGGAGGCTTATCCCTATTGTAGAATAAATATTATTTATTTAAATAAATTAATCGTTTAATTTATTTATTTAAATAAGATTAGAATTGTTCTAATTGATTTATTCACAACCGGTTTAATATGGAGAACTTAAAGGGTCACACCATAAAATGAAGAATAATTATTTAAGAAGTTAATGGCATAATCGTAATAATATGTTAAGTATATTTAATTTAATCTATGGTGATAGAATAAATTAAATAGCTTAATATTATTATTTAATATTTTAGAAATATTAAATATAAATTAGTAAGAGGAGTCTCGATTAATATTATCACAATTATTATTATTTTAATTTCTAAAAGAGTTTAGGAATTAATTTAATATAAGTATTCTCATTTATTCCTAATAGGATTAGGAGGGAAAATTAATGAAAGGAGTTTAATTAATTATCCCTAATAAGATTAGGGAGCCCATTTAATTAAAAGAGTTTAATTAAATAAATAATACATTATTTTAATTAAATAGGGTTACTTGATATCTTTATAAGAGGAGTCTTATATTAGATATCAAATATACGCAATTTCAATAGTTGGAGAGTACACCCCCTTTTTCTATAGAGATAGGAAAAACTAGGGTTTGAGCCAATACACCCTTCTTCTTGAAAATTGTTCTTCCTTGGTGGATCACCTCTAGAGGTCATACACTTGGGTGGCTAACATTGATCAAAGGAAGGAATCTACCCGAAGATTCAAGGAGATCGCGGAGAAGTAGGAGGTGAACTCGTACCAGTGAAAGCTCGTATCAACAAGGGTATGATTCCATAACTTTTTGTTCTTCGTTTTAATTAATAATATGCATAAAGGATGATCCAGGTAATTGGTTTGTGAAAAATTTTAAAATCTGATTTTATTTTGCTTCCGCTATTTTTGAAATTTGATTGCTACTTTGATTTTCACCAAACATTACATTTAAAACTAGTTCCCGATACAACTGATGGAACTACTCCTACGCTAGCGGGATTCCTTTGTTGGAATGCCCCTAACAGTAAATCTAAGATCTGTTGAACAGGATCTATATTCCTATTTTCGTTCTCTTTACGAGATTCTACCTCTTCATTCTTTTCACGTCTTCTTGGCGGCATTTTCTATTAAAAATAAAATAATAATATTATTATTATTTTACTTTTCATTGTTTTAAGCATTGTTACTCAATGCAACACATTCACATAACAAGCATAATTAATAAAAACATTATATTAATATGCTTCATTCCATTACATTTCATCTATATAGCTATCCGCTATATTTACATAACATAACACATCCGGCTATTTACTTACACATGTCTCTCTATTAATTACGAAAAGAAGGGATTCACCTATTCTAATCATTAACTTATATACAAGTTAGGATTTACAAAAGTTATCCCACTAAATATACTAAAAAGTAGGGATTTACATTACACAAATATATAAGTTAACACATATATATTTACATAAACCATCTATAACATCTATGCTAGTCCTCTAGCAATCGCGCTATTGCGCTCTTGAGTAACTATGTCCACCATCTTCTGCCGAGTGATGGAGTGTTGGTTTCGATTGTGTCGAATAAGGATCCACGATTCACATCGAATTTCTGAAAAATCTTGCAAGAGCATATAGGAATGTAATTGAGGTTAAGTACAACGTATCTTTCTCAAACAAATGGACAGAGTGAAAGAACGATACAGACCTTAGAAGATATGTTGAGAGCCTGTGTCATGGACTTCAAAGGAAGTTGGGATGGACATCTACCACTCGTTAAATTTTCTTATAATAATAGCTATCACGCTAGTATAGGTATGTCGCCTTATGAAGCGTTATATGAAAGAAAGTGCAGAATGTCATTATGTTGGTACGAGGTAAGGGAACGTCGTCTGTTAAGACTAGAATTGGTGCAGCAAACCGCCGACGTTGTTAAGTTAATACGTATGCGACTGGTAACGGCTCAAGATTGAAAAAAGAAGTATGCAAATTAACATCTAAAGAAAAGAGATTTTGAAGTCAGGTCGTATGCGTTTTTGATGGTATCACCCTAGAAAGGGAAGATACGCATCGGTAAGAAGGGAAAGCTAAGTCCGCAGTTTATCGGACCGTTCGAAGTGTTAATAAGGGTAGGGGAAGTGCATACGAGGTTGCCTTACCTCCTGAGTTAGAACATGTGCATAATGTGTTTCATGTGTCAATTTTACGAACGTATAAACCTGAGTATAAGCATGTAATTGAATATAAACCAATAATGGTTGAAAAATACTTTACGTGTGAAGAAATGCCAGTTCAAATAATTGATAGAAAAGAATAAGTCTTAAGAATAAATGTTATATGTAAGACCCCAACTTTTATGAATAAATATGAATTTTCTATAAATATTATTTTTGAATATTATGGAGTGAATTTAATATAATGTTATAGTTGTGGGTAATATTTATAAATTTTGCAAAGTACGCAAGTTGTTATATTATATTCGATTGGTCAGGGAATATTCGTTTTAACAGGGAATATTCGTACGACTGCACAATCATTGGTGGACCCCACAACGAAATTATTGTCGGATTGAGAAAACGACAAAAATATCTTTTTATAAAAATAACGACGAAAGTTTTACCGTTAACTATTGAAACACCCGGTGTTAAAAGTACAGTAATACGCGTGGTTGCATAGTAGCACACAGTTTTGATTATTGATGCTACGTGAGAAGTCACTCAGTTTTGTTCAATTATTGCTAAAGTAATTGCTGCATAATATCTCACGTTATTGGATTTAATTATTGTCGATATTTTATATATTAGTAAATCAATAATTGAGACGACAAAGTTATTAATATTATTATTTGCAATATTGACGATGTCTAGAAGTTCTGTCAAGGAGAGGTTTGGTCACCTAATTGTGCGCCAATAGGGAGAAATCCTTATTGGAAAGCCCCCTCTTTCCTAGGAACGACCTAGTTGTTAAATATTGCGAATTATAATAATGATGATAAATATTGTTAAAAATAAGGGATTTTTATGAAGTATTTATTATTAAATTTGCTTATTATTTGGACTCCAATTTACCCATTTTTCAAAATAATCGGTAGAAAGTTATAATAAGAGGTGGGGCCACAGTGGGACCCACATTTGGAGGAAAGTCTTTGGGTGGGGGAGAAATTAAATTTGATTCACGGAGGTGTTCATTATTATTATGATATATATATATATATATATATATATATATATATATATATATAAATTTCATATATATATATATATATATATTATTAGTGTAGAGCTAATTCGATTAGTATATATGTATATTATTTTTGTTTTATTTGGTTATTAATTCGTTTGAAAAACTGGCGTCAGTCATGTGTTGCAAAAATTCAAATTTCGTGATTTATTTTTTTCACCAAGCGTCCGTGAATAAATTCTAAATAGTATCCTTTCCATTCTCCTATAAATAGGATGCTTAGTTAGAATTGAAAATCACACCAGAATCAGAGAATTCTTTTTCTATAATCTTGAGCATATTTCTTCAGAGTTTAAGGAAGCTTTGATCATAGAAAACAGTTCAAGTTTTCTTCAAGAATATCTCCGCTATACCAGTTGAAATACTCTTCTTTTCAAGGTAAGGGGTATTATTCTTTCGTATTCATGAAGAGAGTTATTTTCTTTCAATACTCGTAAGGGGTATTATTTATTTCATATTCGTTTACGATATTATTTTTCGTATTCATAAGAAATTTTATATAGTTCAATATTCGCAAGAAATATTATTTTAATTTAATATTCGTAAGGAATATTATATTCGTTTAATATTCGAAATGAATATTATTTTCGTTTAATATTCGTAAGGGATGTTATTTTTGTTCAATATTTGCTTGAAATAATATTTTTTTCCATACTCTGTAGTATGTAAGTAATATTTTTCGTTTCAGATTTCGAATTCTATACTCATTTGGTTAAAGTTTTGGCTTCTATACTCCATGAAATTAGTAGAATATCCTTGATATTTGCGCTTCATCCAGTATCTTTTCATGGAAATATTATCTTGAGCATTCTTGATAAGTTTTAACTTTTTCATGCCGTAGTACTATTCACGGGGTTACTATTCCTGAAGTTACTATTCACAGGTACTATTCACTCAGTTACTATTTACCCGGGGTACTATTCATGACAAAAATTAATTTTTTTTCGGTCCAAATCATTTTTGATATAATATAATTCTTGAATTTTACTCCACAAATCAGTATCACGTTGACAATTTGGACATTATTAATTTCTGGATAAATTAAATTATAAATCTTTTAAAATTTATCCTTGAACTTGTTTTATTGAATTCTTATATCATTGTCATCATCCTCATGTTTATATTATGTTGATAGTCATCTGTGGCCTATAGTGCATAAATGGACTTGGTATGATTATGACCAGGGATTATTCGGTATAATCATGACCGTAATGTTACAAATGATGTGGTAAAAGTCCTCATTGGCCCGTAGTGCATTGTTGGACAGTTGTTGGCATGATCATGACCATTGATGAATACACGAATATCCTTGGCTCGTAGTGTATGGATAATTTATGGTCGTGATACTAAAGAATATCATTGGCCGTAGTGCAGAGATGATTCGATGATGTGGATTATTTATTAAGCCGAGTCTCAGCGATAAAAGTGATGAAAAACCTTTTAAATTATAGAAGATAGTAGATTTTATGCTCTACTTGACTCTTCTAATGGATTGCTTGTTCCGCTGTAGTTAAACTTGATGTTTGTTATATTTTATCAGTTTAACACTGTTGAAGGCTAACAATAAATTATTCTGCATTATCTTAGTCATAATATTTCTTACTAGGCTAGTTGAGTTCACCCTTTTGCTTTCATTGTTCTCTTCAGGAAATGAGAACGTAGTCGGGACTAGTCGGGGAATGGAGTGACGGTCCAGATGTTTGCATTAGTAGTCCTCACTATTCTATGAAATAGTGTGATAATAAATGTATTGATGACTCCATTTGAGTTTGAATACTGTCTAGAAGATAATATTTGTATTAAAACTCACAGCTCATGTTGTATATTTAAGTTTGTATTTGTATTCTGTACCATATATTTGGCGACTCAGAATGGGTGATGTATACCTATTTTGTGGGCATCACAGTTGGTATCAGCTTAGGGATATGATCCCTGGCTGAGATGTGAGACAAGACCTAGGAGGGGAGAGACGGGAAATTCCTTCGCTAATATAACCTACCTAAGTTTATTTGGTATTTAAATGGTCGGTCAGAATATATGGATAATATGTGGCATGTCAATTAACCCTTGTTTTGTGGCAGTGTTCGAAAATGACAATCGAGAATGTTGAGAATAGCAATGGAGCACAGGAGACCATTGAGTCACCACAGATCAACACCCAGGATAATGTGCATCAAGAAGGAAATAATCCTCAGGTGAACAACAACACCGACCAAATGGTGAACGACGGAATGTTTAGGAGCTTTCTGCAATTCGTACAACATCAGGCAAGAGAGACTCCTTTCCAAAACGCAGGTGGAAATACTGGCAACTCTCGAACGGTCATCGCTAAGCAGTTCAAGGAGCTGGGACCACCGGAGTTTATTGGAAAGCAAAACCCACTTAAGGCGGAGACGTGAATAAAGCAGATCACCAAGATATTTGATGTCTTGGGATGCTCCAGGGAGCAAAAGGTTCCCTTTACCACCTTTATGTTGCGAGGAGAGGCAGATTACTGGTGGGAATTAGTAAAGCATACTCAACCTACCGCACTCAAAATGTCTTGGGAGAAGTTCCAAGAACTGTTCAACGACAAGTACTTTCCCGAACGTATTCGTCACATGAAAGAGGTAGAGTTCATTAAGCTAGAGCAGAACAATATGACCGTGTCGCGGTATGAAGCCAAGTTTGCTGAGTGGTCCCGGTTTGCGTCCCACTTGGTTGATAATGAGGAGAGAATGATGCGGATGTTTCTAAGAGGGTTAAAACTCGAGATACGTCAATATCTAATTTCTCACAAACTGTGTTTGTATTCAGATGTTGTAAATAGGGCTCAGTTATTGGAGCGCGATAACGAGTCAACCCAACCAAGAGAAAGCAGCCGACAAAATGATAATACCAATGGTAGCAGTCATCGAAGCGGTGACAACAAACGTAGAGGGAATCAACATGCCAGAAATGGTAACCACTTCGGTGGTAATCATGGCCAAGACAATAAAAGTGGACATTTCAAGAAGAGGAGATTCAACAATGATGGAAAGACGTCAGCACCAACACCCGTTGTTAAGGAAGGAGAACGATCACCTATCATATGCTTCAAATGCGGAGGGGAGAGAAACATCTGTCCAAATTACGCGATGCAGTCCAAAGCATGTTATAATTGTATAAGAGAAGGTCACCTAGCCCGATTTTTTCGTACAGGAAAACAAATTTAAGCCGGGATGGAGGCACCAAAGGCCGTCCCAGAAAAGTCAAAGCCGATATTTCAAGGGAGAGTGTTTATCGTAACCTCCCAGAAAGTAAGGAACCCTAACGAGGTCATCACGGGTAAGCTTATCATAAACTCTAGTGAAGTCTATACCTTATTTGATATCGGTTCTACCCATTATTTTATTTCTCCTACTTGCGCTCAACGTTTAAATTTGACTCCGAAGAAATTAGACTTTGACTTATCTGTTGAAACTCCGTTGGGAGAAACCTTCATTACATCCACTATTTATAAGTCTTGTTTGGTTCAAATCGGTACCCTCACATTACCTGTCAATCTTATTTCATTGAAAATACTTGCATTTGACGTAATTCTAGGGATTGACTGGTTAACTACTCATCATGTTAAAATTGATTATTTTTGTAAGGTTGTTAGCTTTCATATTTCTAACTAACCTATTATGCGAATTCAAGCAACCAAACCATTAAAATCAATCACTGTCATCTCAAGCCATAAAGCTATTCGTTTATTAAAAAACGGATGTCAAGCTTTCTTAGATAATGTCACATATTTAAACAAAAATACGTCAGATTTGAATGATATTTCTATTGTTAATAAGTTTCCTAACGTATTCCCTGAAGAACTTCCTGGCCTACCTCTAGAGCGTGAAGTTGAATTTTGTATCGACCTTGAACCCGGTACAAAACCCATTTCCAAAACCCCATATCGAATGGCTCATATTGAACTTCAGGAGTTAAAGACCCAACTGCAGGAATTGTTAGACATCGATTTCATTCGTCCTAGTCATCCCCATGGGGTGCTCCTGTTCTATTCGTGAAGAAGAAAGATGGGAGTATGTGACTTTGTATTGATTATCGGGAGTTGAATCATTTCACCATCAAAAATAGGTACCCATTGCCACGTATTGATGACTTGTTTGACCATTTGCAAGGCGCCAAATTCTTTTCAGAGATCGATCTTCGTTCTGGATATCATCAGTTAAAGATTAAAAGCAGCGACATTCCAAAGACTTTCGTAACTTCGATGCAGGCATTACGAATTCCTAGTCATGTCCTTTGGATTGACTAATGCTCCTGCTGCCTTCATGGATAAGATGAACCGAGTATTCAAGGAATATTTGGATCATTTTGTGGTTGTCTTTATTAATGACATTCTCATATACTCCAAAAGCCGTGAAGATAATGAGCAACACTTGAGGCTGATACTCCAAAAGCTTCGGGAAAACAAGCTTTATGCCAAGTTGAAGAAATGCGAGTTATGGCTTGAAGAAGTAACATTCCTTGGGCACGTAGTATCAAGTCATGGAATATCTATTGACCCGACAAAGATTGAAGCAATTCAAAGCTGGGAGTAATCTAAGTCAGTGACCAAAGTACGTAGCTTTCTTGGCTTAGCTGGTTATTATCGGAGATTCATGGAAGGGTTTTCTTAAATCGCTACTCCATTAACTGAGCTAACTCGGAAAGATATAAAATTTAGTTAGAGCGAGGAATGTGAGAAGAGTTTTTAAGAACTCAAGAGAAGACTCATTTCAGCACCTGTTCTGACAATACCATCTGGCTCGAAGAGATTTGTCATCTACAGTGATGCTTCGGGCAAAGGGTTAGGATGTATTCTCATGCAATATGGGAAAGTCATAGCCTATGCCTCTCGATAACTCAAAGAATATGAGAGGAATTATCCTACTTATGATTTAGAGTTGGCAGCTGTTGTCTTCGCACTTAAAATTTGGAGGCATTACCTGTATGGGGAGAAAGTGGAGATCTATACGAATCATAAAAGCCTCAAATATTTCTTCACTCAAAAGGAACTCAACATGCGGCAACGATGTTGGCTCGAACTGTTGAAAGATTATGATCATACCAGTCAATACCACCCTGGAAAAGCGAACGTGGTAGCTGACGTATTGAGTAGAAGATCATATGCGGGTATGAGTGCGATATTGTTAACGCAAAAGCCCATTTTATATGACTTGCAAAAGATGGAGATAGAGTTAAAGACTCCAGGGACCCACGTGATGATGGCGAATATACGAGTAGAACCGACTTTAATCGATAAAGTTAAAGCTGCTCAAGCTACAGACCTAGAGCTGATGCATATGAGGAAGAAAATACAAGAAGGTGCTATTCCGGAAGCAAGAATCGATGAAGAAGGAATACTTCGAGTCAACTCCAGACTTTGTGTCCTAACGATTCGACTTGAAGTATAAAATCATGACGGAGGCGCACAACACACCATTTGCAATCCATCTCAGGAGTACCAAATGTATCGTGATCTTGACATACATTTTAGTGGAGCAATATGAAGAGAGAGATAAGCGGGATTTATCTCAAGGTGTCTAACTTGTCAACGAGTCAAGTGAGCATCAAGTGCCAAAAGGTCCATTGCAACCACTTGAAATTCCGAATGGAAGTGGGAGCACATTACCATGGATTTCAATTTGGTCTTCCCAAGGTTTCTCAAGGCATAGATATGATTTGGGTCATTGTTGATAGATTAACCAAGTCTACTCATTTCTTACCGATACGAGAAACTTATACACTTGAACGTCTTGCTCGTATATACATAAACGAGATTGTAAGATTGCATGGTATGCCAGTATCCATAATTTCTGATCGAGACCCAAGATTCACTTCACAATTTTGGGTTAGTTTGCAAAAAGCTAAGGGCACGGATTTTTGATTTAGTTCGACATATCATCCTCAAATGGACGGGCAGTCGGAGAGTACTATTGAAACCCTTGAAGATTTATTAAGACCCTATGTCCTTGATTTCAAAGGAAGTTGGGACAAGTTCTTACCATTGGTGGAATTTTCCTACAACAACAGTTATCAAGCAAGTAATGGCATGGCTCCATTCGAGGCATTGTATGGGCGCAAGTGTCGTTCTTCAGTATGCTGGGACGAGGTGGGTGAACCAACGTTGTTGGGACCGGATTTGGTACATATGACTACAGAAAAGATTCAAATGATCCGACAGCATATAAAGACCTCACAAGATCGACAAAAGATTTATGTTGATCTTCATCGAAAAGACGTGGAATTTAATGTTGAAGAGCATGTGTTGTTACGTGTGGCACCATGGAAGGGAGTTACGAGATTTGGAAAGAAAAGAAAACTCAATCCTCAATTCATTGGCCCATTTGAAATACTTGACCGAGTAGGAACTGTGGCTTATAGACTCGCTTTACCGCCAAATATGTCTCGTGTTTATAACGTTTTTCATATATCAATGTTACGTAAATATGTGGAAGACCCGAACCACATTATTGAGTTAGAACCGGACGAAATAGCGAAAGATTTAACGTATGAAGAGGTTCCTGTTAAAATCTTGGATAAGAAGGAACATATTCTACGCTCCAAGGTTATACCTCAAGTCAAAATTTTGTGGAGAAACCACGATGTTGAGGAAATGACCTGGGAGTTAGAATCTGAAATGAGATCAAGGTATCTTCACCTCTTCGTCATACCAGGTATGTACCCTAATTTCAAGGGCAAAATTTCATATGAAGGGGAGGTTGTAAGACCCCAACTTTTATGAATAAAGATGAATTTTCTATAAATATCATTTTTGAATATTATGGAGTGAATTTAATATAATGTTATAGTTGTGGGTAATATTTATAAATTTTTCAAATTACGCAAGTTGTTATATTATATTCTATTGGTCAGGGAATATTCGTTTTAACAGGGAATATTTGTACGATGGTACAATCATTGGTGGACCCCACAACGGAATTATTGTCGGATTGAGAAAATGACAAAAAATATCTTTTTATAAAAATAACGGCGAAAGTTTTACCGTTAACTGTTGAAACACCCGGTGTTAAAAGTACAGTAATACGCGTGATTGCATAGTAACACGCGGTGTTGATTATTGATGCTTACGTGAGAAGTCACTCAGTTTTGTTCAATTATTGCTAAAGTAATTGCTGCATAGTATCTCACGTTATTTGATTCAATTAATGTTGATATTTTATATATTAGTAAACCAATAATTGAGACGAAAAAGTTATTAATATTATTATTTGAAATATTAACGATGTCTAGAAGTTTTGTCAAGGAGAGGTTTGGTCACCTAATTGCGCGCCAATAGGGAGAAATCCTTATTGGAAAGCCCCTCTTTCCTGGGATCGACCTGGTTGTTAAATATTACGAATTATAATTATGATGATAAATGTTGTTAAAAATATTGAAGGGATTTTTATGAAGTATTTATTATAAATTTTGCGTATTATTTGGACCCCCATTTACCCATTTTCCAAAATAATCAGTAGAAAGTTATAATAAGAGGTGGGGCCACGAGTGGGACCCACATTTGGAGGAAAGTCTTGGGTGGGGGGGAAGAAATTAAATTTGATTCACGGGAGGGAGTTCATTATTATAATATATATATATATATATATATATATATATATATATATATATATATATATATATATTCCATATATCTATATATATAGATTGCCGTGTAGGCTAATTCAGTTAATATATATATATATATATAATTTTTGTTTTATTTGGTTATTAATTCGTTTGAAAAACTGGCGTCAGTCATGTGTTGCAAAATTCAGCCCGTGATTTATTTTCACTGTGCGTCCGTGAATAAATTCTAAATAGTATCCTTTCCATTCTCCTATAAATAGGATGCTTAGTTAGAATTGAAAATCACACCAGAATCAGAGAATTCTTC
Source organism: Panax ginseng (assembly GCA_020205605.1). NCBI lineage: Eukaryota > Viridiplantae > Streptophyta > Magnoliopsida > Apiales > Araliaceae > Panax > Panax ginseng. The sequence continues at coordinate 65,726,115 of CM035145.1, read as the reverse complement.
TTCTATAATTTTGAGCGTATTTCTTTAGAGTTTAAGGAAGCTTTGAGCATAGAAAACAGTTCAAGTTTTCTTCAAGAATATCCCCGCTATACAAGTTAAAATACTCTTCTTTGCAAGGTAAGGGGTATTATTCTTTTGTATTCATGAAGAGAGTTATTTTCTTTCAATACTCGTAAGGGGTATTATTTATTTTATATTCGCTTACGATATTATTTTTCATATTCGTAAGAAATTTTATATCGTTCAATATTCACAAGAAATATTATTTTAATTTAATATTCGTAAGGAATATTATATCCGTTCAATATTCGAAATGAATATTATTTTCGTTTAATATTCGTAAGGGATGTTATTTTTATTCAATATTCGCTTGAAATAATATTTTCTTTCATACTCTGTAGTATGTAAGTAATATTATTTCATTTCAGATTTCAAATTCTATACTCATTTGGTTAAAGTTTTGGCTTCTATACTCCATGAAATTAGTAGAATATCCTTGATATTTGCGCTTCATCCAGTATCTTTTTATTGAAATATTATCTTGAGCATTCTTGATAAGTTTTAACTTTTTTATGCCGGAGTACTATTCACGGGGTTACTATTCCCGAAGTTACTATTCATAAGTACTATTCACTCAGTTACTATTCACCCGTGGTACTATTCATGACAAAAATTAATTTCTTTTCGGTCCAAATCATTTTTGATATAATATTATTCTTGAATTTTACTCCACAAAACAGTATCATGTTGACAATTTGGACGTTATTGATTTCTGGATAAATTATATTATAAATCTTTTAAAATTTATCCTTGAAATTGTTTTATTGAATTCTTATATCATTGTCATCATCCTCATGTTTATATTATGTTGAAAGTCATCTGTGGCCTGTAGTGTATAGATGGACTTGGTATGATTATGACCAGGGATTATTCGGTATAATCATGACCGTAATGTTACAAATGATGTGGTAAAAGTCCTCATTGGCCGGTAGTGCATTGATGGACAGTTGTTGGCATGATCATTACCATTGATAAATACACGAATATCATTGGCCCGTAGTGCATTGATGGACAGTTGTTGGCATGATCATGACCTTTATTGAATACACAAATATTCTTGGCCCGTAGTGCATGGATAATTGTGGTCATGATACTAAAGAATATCCTTGGCCGTAGTGCAGGGGTGATTCGATGATGTGGATTATTTATTAAGCTGAGTCTCAGCGATAAAAGTGATTAAAATCCTTTTAAATCATAGAAGATAGTAGATTTTATGCTCTACTTGACTCTTCTAATGGATTGCTTGTTCCACTTCAGTTAAACTTGGTGTTTGTTATATTTTATTAGTTTAACACTGTTGAAGGCTAACGATAAATTATTCTGCATTATCTTAGTCATAATATTTCTTACTGGGCTAGTTGAGCTCACCCTTTTGCTTTCATTGTTCTCTTCAGGAAATGAGAACGTAGCCGGGATTAGTCGGGGAATGGAGTGACGGTCCAGATGTTTGCATTAGTAGTCCTCACTATTCTGTGAAATAGTGTGATAATAAATGTATTGAGGACTCCATTTGAGTTTGAATACTGCCTAGAAGACAATATTTGTATTAAAACTCACAGCTCATGTTGTATATTTAAGTTTATATTGGTATTCTGTACCATGTATTTGGCGACTCAGAATGGGTGATGTATAACTATTTTGGGGGCGTCACATTATACCCTTGGTCAAGATTGTATGGAGGAACAACGATGCCAAAGAAGCAACGTGGCAACTCGAAGACAAGATAAAATAATATTACCCCGGCTTTTTATATGATGTATGTTTCATGTTTTTGATTTCGGGGACAGAATCTTTATAAGGGGGACGAATGTAATGATTGCGATGATCAAGAAATCTTTTTAAATAAGATTATGTGAAAATTATTGAATAAAATGACTTTTTTTATTGGTAATTTAAGTTTTATGTGACTTATAGTCATTATTTGATGGCACTACAATTTATGTGTGTGTTTTAAGTGTTTAGAGGTTAAATGTGGAAAATAAATTATTTTTTTAAAACGTGAAAACACTATTCACGCTAAAAATGCAAACTCGTTTTTTCAAAATTTCGAATTACAGCATAGTGTTTATTCGGAAAAGAGGGATCGGTGGCGAAATCGGATTTTCAAAAATTGAAAGTCGATTTTTCGGCTAACCGAGTAAATTATGTAAAGTAACTGAAAAAGTTAGGAAACCTAACTAGATAAGGAAAAGTCTAACTATAATTAGTTTGACAAACTAAGCCTAAGGATTCTAAGGCTTGACTAAGAATTTTGGAAAGTGGTTAGGGTTAAGCCAAAGTTTGAGCCTAGGGTTTGAGAAGTTTGACTAGAGTTTAGCTGAGGGTAAAACTAAGGGTTATGAATGGTTTGGTATAGGTTTGAGCCATGGCTCAAGCCTTAGGGTTAAAACCCTCAGACTTGGAGCCAAAACATGTGTAAGATGATTCACATGGGATAATTCATGTGGTGACTCGCCTTATCAACAAAGCAAGATGAGGGGTAAAATGGGGCCTTATGGCCTGATTTTTGAGGAGATGGGAGACCAAATGGTGAGTTATGGTGCATGACTCACCTTATCCTAACTGAAAGTCCAATAATAAGCTAGAAGGTGGGGTTGAATATATTATCACCGTTTAAAAAAATTAGACCTTTTTGAATTATTAGCAAATCAATTTGTTAACGCCAAATTTTGTACGCCTGACAAAATCACCAAAACAGCAGGCCAAAATCGCGCTAACAAGTTGATTGTATTGTTGTGAAATCAAACTCACGAAATACAGTCACATAAACATAAATAAAGAAATATAAAGTATGAACACAAGAATTTACGTGGAAACCCAATTGGGAAAAAACCACGGGGAGAGAGATTAATCCACTATAATAATATTGGGAGTATAAGTTGTGTATTTGTGTTGTATCTCTTGTGCCCTATGATATTCTTTTTTTTTTCAACCCTAGCTTGTAGCCGTATATATAGAAGTCACCTTCACCCGTATCCAACTAGGAGAAGGGCTCCTTATCCCTCCAAATAAGGAAACACAATCCTATTTTAATAAGTACTCTTCCACTGTCATAATAAATACATATAGGCCATCACCAGATCCGAACCATTAAATAGACTGGGTTGCACCATGGCTAGACCCAAATAATCACATCCCAACATTGCCCCCCTGTAAGACCCCAACTTTCATAAATAAAGATTATTTTTCTCTAAATATCATTTTGAATATTATGGTGTGGATTTGATATAATGTTATACTTGTGGGTAATATTTATAAATTTTGCAAAGTAAGCAAGTTGTTATAAAATATTCGTTTGGTTGGGAAATATTCTTTTTGTCAGAGAATATTCGTACGATGGTACAATCATTGGTGGACCCCACAACAGAATTATTATCAGAGTTAGAAAACGATAGAAATATCTTTTTATAAAAATAACGGCGAAAGTTTTACTGAATAAGCTGTTGAAATACACGGTGGTAAAAAATGCGAATGTCTGGCGTGGTTGCATAGTAGCACCACATGATTGATTATTGATGCTTACGTAAAGAAGCCACTCGGTTGTACTCAATTATTGCTACGATAATTCTTTGCATAGTATCTCATATTATTGATTCAATTATTATCACAGTATCATCTGCATAATATTTTATATTATTAAATCAATAATTGAGACGACAAAGTTATTCATATTATTATTTGCAATATTGAGGTTGTCTAGAAAGTTCTGTCGATGAGAGGTTTGGTCACCTAATTGCGCGCCAATAGGGAGAAATCCTTATCGGAAAACTCCCTCTTTCTTGGGAATGATCTGGTTGTTAAATATTGGGAGTTATAATATTAATGATGAATAATTATTGAAAGATTAAATATGTGTTGATTGAAGATAAAATGATTTGTGGTAATATTTATTCAATTTTTGATATAAATAAGAAGTCTGTTATGAGACGTCTATGGTAAGTTTGGTTTATTCTATGGGGGACCATATGTCATCCTCTAAGAGTCACTTTCGTCAATAGTAATTGTCTTTACCAGACGTCAAACCACTTGCCATTTCATATTACAGGCGTCTAACCAATTATCGTTTCATATTACAAGCGTCGAACCAATTGTCATTTCACATTACAGGCATCGAACCAATTGTCGTTTCACATTACAGGCGTCGAACCAATTGTCATTTCACATTACAAGCATCGAACCAATTGTAGTTTCACATTACAGGCGTCGAACCAATTATCATTTCATATTACAGACGTCAAACCACTTGTTGTTTCACATTACAGGCATCAAACCACTTTTCTTTTCACATCACCAGTCGTCAAGCCACTTACCTTTTCACATTGAAAGGGCTAAGCTAGAAATCTTCTATAAATAGAAGCTTATTTCTTCTTTCATTCTCACCAATTCACTACGACTCACAAGAGAATTCTATAGAGAGGGAATCAGAGAGAAAGAAGAAGAGTATTCTGTTATTACACTATTTCAGTATCCAATCTCCTACTAAGGTAAGGGGTATTATTTCTTTCGTATTCGTAAGTGATATTATTCTTGTTCAATATTTGTAAGAAATAATATTTTCTTCCATACTCTGTAGTATATAAGTAATATTATTTCGTTTCATATTCATAATTCTACACTTATGTTGATAAGTATTGCTTCTATACTCCATGAAATTAGTAGAATATCATTGATATTTGCGCTTCATCTAGTATCGTTTCACAAGGATATTTTTCTGAACATTCTTGTTAAAGTTTAATCTTTACATGCCGAAGTACTATTCCCGGGGTACTATTCATGACAAAAATTGATTTCTTTTCTATTCAAATTATTTTGATACAATATCATTCTTGAATTTTACTCCACAAAGCAGTATCATGTTGACAATTTGGACATTATTGAATTCTGGATAAATTGAATTATAAATCTTTAAAATTTATTCTTGCTCTCGTTTAATTGAATTCTTATCATTATCATCATCCTCATGTTTATATTATGATAAAAGTCATCTTTGGTCGTAGTGCATAGATGGACTGTTGATTTGTATGATTATAACCAGGGATCATTCGGTATAATCATGACACAAAATGTTACAAATGATGTGGTAAGCTAATCATAAACTCTTGAGAAATTTATACCTTATTTGATATCGGTTCTACCCATTCTTTTATTTCTCCTACTTTCTCTCAACGTTTAAATTTGACTCCTGAGAAATTAGACTTTGACTTATCAGTTGAAACTCCGTTGGGAGAAATCTTCGTTACCTCCACTATTTATAATTCTTGTTTGATTCAAATCGGTAACCGCACGTTACCTGTCAATCCTATCTCTTTGAAAATAATAGCATTCGATGTGATTTTAGGAATCTACTAGTTAACTACTCATTATGCAAAAATTGATTATTTCGTAAGGTTGTTAACTTTCATATTCCTAACCAACCTATTATGAGAATTCAAGCAACCAGGCCACTAAAGTCAATCACTGTCATATCAAGCCATAGAGCCATTTGTTTATTGAAAAATGGATGACAAGCTTTCTTAGCTCATAACACATATTTAAACAAAAATACGTCAGATTTGAATGGTATTTCTATTGTTAAATAAATTTCCTGACGTATTCCCTGAAGAATTTCCTAGCCTACCCCAGAGCGTGAAATTGAATTTTGTATCGACCTTGAACCTGATACAAAACCCTCAAATATTTTTTCACCTAAAACGAACGCATTATTCGCCAAAGACGTTGGCTCGAGCAGTTGAAAGATTACGTACGACTATACCATTCAATACCATCCTGGAAAAGCGAATGTGGTAGCTGACGCATTGAGTAGAAGATCATATGTGGGTACGCGTTCGATATTGTCAACGCAAAGGCCCATTTTGTATTACTTGCAAAGGATGGAGATAGAGATAAAGACTCCAGGGACCCACGTGATGATGGCAAATATACGAGTGGAACTGACTTTAATTGATAAAGTTAAAGCCGTTCAAGCTACAGACTCAGAGTCTATGAATGTGAAGAAGAAGGTTCAAGAGGGCGTTATTTTAGAAGCAAGAATCGACGAAGAGTGGAAATCTCAACCCTCGATTTTATTGGCCCATTTGAAATCCTTGACTGAGTAGGAACTGTGGCATATAGACTCGCTTTACCTATAAGTATGTCTCATGTTCATAACATTTTTCACATATTCATGTTACGTAAATATGTGGAAGACCCGAACCACATTATTGAGTTAGAACCGGATGAAATAGCGGAAGATTTAACGTATGAAGAGATTCATGTTAAAATATTGGATAAGAAGGAACATATTCTATGCTCCAAGGTTATACCTCAAGTTAAAGTTTTGTGGAGAAACCACGATGTTGAGGAAATGACCCGGGAGTTAGAATCTGAAACGAAGTCAAGGTATCCTCACCTCTTCGACATACCAGGTATGTACCCTAATTTCGAGGACGAAATTTCATAAGAAGGGGAGGTTATAAGACTCCAACTTTCATAAATAAAGATTATTTTTCTCTAAATATCATTTTGAATATTATGGTGTGGATTTGATATAATGTTATAGTTGTGGGTAATATTTATAAATTTTTCAAAGTAAGCAAGTTGTTATAAAATATTCGTTTGGTCGGGGAATATTCTTTTTATCGGAGAATATTCGTACGATGGCACAATCATTGGTGGACCCCACAACAGAATTATTGTCGGAGTTAGAAACGACAGAAATATCTTTTTATAAAAATAACGGCGAAAGTTTTACCATTAACTATTGAAATACCCGGTGGTAAAAGTACAGTAATACGCGTGGTTGCATAGTAGCACACGGTATTGATTATTGATGCTTATGTAAGAAGCCACTCAGTTGTACTCAATTATTGCTACAGTAATTGCTGCATAGTATCTCATATTATTGATTCAATTATTATCACAGTATCATCTGCATAATATTTTATATTATTAAATCAATAATTGAGACGACAAAGTTATTTATATTATTATTTGCAATATTTACGATGTATAGAATGTTCTGTCGAGGAGAGGTTTGGTCACCTAATTGCGCGCCAATAGGAAAAAATCCTTATCGGAAAACCCCCTCTTTCCTGGGAATGATCTAGTTGTTAAATATTGGGAGTTATAATATTAATGATGAATAATTATTGAAAGATTAAATATGTGTTGATTGAAGATAAAATGATTTGTGGTAATATTTATTCAATTTTTGATATAAATAAGAAGTCTGTTATGAGACGTCTATGGTAAGTTTGGTTTATTCTATGGGGGGCCATATATCATCATCTAAGAGTCACTTTCGTCAATAGTAATTGTCTTTACCAGACGTCAAACCACTTGCCGTTTCATATTACAGGCGTCGAACCAATTGTCATTTCATATTACAGGCGTCGAACCAATTGTCGTTTCACATTACCGGAGTCGAACCAATTATCGTTTCATATTACAGGCGTCAAACCAATTGTCATTTCACATTACAGGCGTTAAACCAATTGTCGTTTCACATTACAGGCGTCGAACCAATTATCATTTCACATTACAGGCGTCAAACCACTTGTTGTTTCACATTACAGGCGTCAAACCACTTGTTGTTTCACATTACAGGCGTCAAACCACTTTTCTTTTCACATCACCAGTCGTCAAGCCACTTGCCTTTTCACATTGCAAGGGCTAAGCTAGAAATCTTCTATAAATAGAAGCTTATTTTTTCTTTCATTCTCACTAATTCACTACGACTCACAAGAGAATTCTATAGAGAGAATCAGAGAGAAAGAAGAAGAGTATTCTGTTATTACACTATTTCAGTATCCAATCTCCTACTAAGGTAAGGGGTATTTTTTCTTTCGTATTCGTAAGTGATATTATTCTTGTTCAATATTCGTAAGAACCTTTTGCTCCTCGGAGCATCCCAAGACATCAAATATCTTGGTGATCTGCTTTAACCACGTCTCCGCCTTAAGTGGTTCTGGCTTTCCCAAAAACTCTGGTGGTCCCAGCTCCTTGAATTGCTTAGCGGTGACCAACCGTGGGTTGCCATTGTTTCCTCCTGCATTATAAATAGGAGTCTCTCTCGTCTGGTGTTGCATGAATTCTAAAAAGCTCCTAAATGTACCGTCATTCGTCATTTGGTCAGTGTTGTTATTTACAGGAGGATTATCACCATCATGTTGCACATTGTCCTGATTATTGATCTGTGGAGACTCAACGGTCTCCTGTGCTCCATTGTTATTCTCAACATTCTCGGATGTCATTTTCAAACACTGCCACAAAACAAGGGTTAATTGACATGCAACATATTATCCATATACTCTGACCGACCAATTAAATACCAAATAAACTTAGGTAGGTCATACTAGCGAAGAAATTCCCCGTCTCTCCCTCCTAGTTCTAGTCTCACATCTTAGCAGGATCATATCCTAAGCTTTGATATTAACTGTGGCGCCCCAAAATAGGTATACATCACCTATTACGAGTCGTCAAATACATGGTACAGAATACAAATACAATCTTAAATATACAACATGAGCTGTGAGTTTAAATACAAATATTGTCATCTAGACAATATCCACACTCAATGGAGTCCTTATTACATTTATTATCACACTATTTCACAGAATAATGAGGACTACTAATGCACCATCTAGGACCATCACTGCTCCCCCACGACTAGTCTCGACTCGTTCTCATTTCACGAAGAGAACGGTAAAAAAAAGGTGTGACCTCAACTAGCCCAGTAAGAAATATTATGACTAAGATAATGCAGAATAAATTATCAATAGCCTTCAACAGTATAACAACTGATAGAATATAATAGACAACAAGTTTTAGATCAAAAACTGCAGCGAAATAAGCAATCCATTAGAAAAGTCAAGTAGAGAATAAAATCTACTATCTTCTATGATTTAAAAGGTTTTTCATGACTTTTATCGCTGGGACTCAGCTAAAAAAATTATCCACATCATCGAATCATCCCTGCACTACAGGCCAAGGATATTCTTTAGTATCACGACCACAAATTATCCATGCACTACGGGCCAAAGATAATCGTGTTTTCATCAACGGTCCTGATCATGCCATAAAACAATTCATCTTTGCACTACGGCCAAAGAGAATCCATAGCCATAATCATACCAAAAACTGTCCATCAATGCACTACGGGCCAATGAGGACTTTTTCCACATCATTTGTAACATTACGGTCATGATTATACCGAATAATCCCTGGTCATAATCATACCAAGTCCATCTATGCACTACAGGCCACAAATGACTTTCAACATTTTATAAACATGAGGATGATGACAATGATATAAGAATTCAATAAAAACAAGTTCAAGAATTAATTTGTCTAGGAATCAATAACGTCCAAATTTCAACATGATATTTCTTTGTGGAATAAAATTCAAGAATGCTCAGAAGAATATTTCCATGAAAAGATACTGGATGAAGCGCAAATATCAAGGATATTCCACTAATTTCATGGATTATAGAAGTCAAAACTTTAACCAACTGAGTATAATAAAGAATGGAATTACAAAAGAAATCACCGAGCATGCGATAGACCCAGCATAACAGGCAGTTATTCAACGAGAATAATAAATAATGGAATCGGTCCGTAAAAAATGCATGACGGGATATTCCAACGTAATAATAAAGATTTAAACCAAGTCCCATGTAGAACGCATGCATGAGATATTCCAACAGAATTAATAAAGAGGCGGAACCCGAGGTCCCAATAGAAAGCATGAGCATGATATTCCAACGAGAATAATAAAAGATAATCGAATCGGTCCAAAAAAAACGCATGAATGTGATATTCCAATGAAATAATAGAAGAATTTCACACAAGTATGCGTTATTGCATAAATCGGTTATTCCAACATAATAACAAAGAATGGAATAATGAAGTTCTCTTCATGAAGATGAAAGAAAGAAATAATATCCCTACCTTAGAAAAATTAAAATGGATACTGGAGTAGAAAGGTAGCAGACTTCTATTCTTCTTTCTCTCTAAAATTTCTCTCTATAATAATTGCTCTAAAGCTTTTGTGAAATGGTGAGAAATGAAGGAAGGATGAGCTTCTATTTATAGGAAAATATAGTTTCGATAATTGCACGTTTTGGGGCTCGAAAAATTATTGTATAATACCTTCCTCTTTTTCTTCATTTTTAATTTAGTCCTGCAAGTATTATCAAACTTGCACCACCTCCCCTAATAGTAAATAATGTGAATCAATAGTACAATCATGTGAATAAATAGTATAATCATGTGAAAAAAAATTAATTATAGTATAGTACCTTCAACTATACCTCCATTTTTAACTTAGTCATGCAAGTATTATCAATCTTGCACCAACTCCCCTAATAGTACATGAATGTGATTCAATAGTACCCACATGTGAACAAATAGTTATATAAGCATGTGAATTAGTAGTAATTAATTGCTCATTTATCCGATTTATCAATATAACCCCCAGACATCAATTATCATCGAAATAGATATCGTTTTCCACTAACACTAATAATCCCAACACAATGGAACTATAAATTTAATCTTTAATCAACACAACTTATTCATCATTAATATTATAACTCACAATATTTAACAACCAGGTCGTTCCCAGGAAAGAGGGGACTTTCCGATAAGGATTTCTCCTTATCGGCGCGCAATTAGATGAACAAACCTCTCCTTGACAGAACTTCTAGACATTGTCAATATTGTAAATAATAATATGAATAACTATGTCGTCTCAGTTATTGATTTAATAATAATAACTATTATGCAGATGATACTGTAACAATAATCGAATCAATAATATGAAAGATATGATGCAGCAATTACTGTAGCAATAATTGAGTATAACTGAGTGACTTCTCACGTAAGCATCAATAATTAATATCGTGTGCTACTATGCAACCACGCGTATTACTGTACTTTTACTACCGAGTAGTTCAACAGTTTAACGATAACCCTTTCGTCGTTATTTTCATAAAGTATTTTTGTCATTTTCTCAATCCGACAATCATTCCGTTGCGGGGTCCACCAATGATTGTGTCGTCGTACGGATATTCCCTGACAAAAAGAATATTCCCCGACCAATCGAATATTATATAACAACTTGCATACTTTGCAAAATTTATAAATACTACCCACAACTATAACATTATCTCAAATCCATACTATAATATTAAAAAAATTATTTTGAGTAAATTAAATATTTATTCATAAAATCTGGGGTCTCACAATCTCCCCTCCTTATGAAATTTCGCCCTCGAAATTTACGTACGTACTTGGTATGCTAAACAGGTGAGGATACCTTGACTTCATTTCAAATTCTAACTCTTGAGGTATAACCTTTGAGTGTTGAATACGATTCTTCTTACCCAAGATTTTAACACGTATCTCTCAAACGTTAAATCATCCGCTATCTCGTCCGGTTATAAATTAATAATGTGGTTCGGGTCGTCCACATATTAACGTAACATCGATACGTTAAAAACGTTATGAACACGCGACATACTTGGTGGTAAAACGAGTCTATAGGCCACAGTTCTTACTCGATCGAGGATTTCAATTGGGCCAATTAAATCGAGGGTTGAGATTTCCTCTCTTCGTCGATTCTTGCTTCTAGAATAACGCCCTCTTGAACCTTCTTCTTCATATTCATCAACTCAGAGTATGCAGCTTGAGCGGCTTTAACTTTATCGATTAAAGTCATTTCTACTCGTATATTCGTTATCTTCACGTGGGTTGCTAGAGTCTTTAACTCTATCTTCATCATTTGTAAGTCGTACGAAATGGGTCTTTGTGTTAACAACATCGCACTCGTAAACGCATATGATCTTTTACTCAACGCGTCAACTTTCACGTTCGCTTTCCACGATGGTATTGAATGGTATGATCGTAATCTTCAACAGCTTGAGTCAACGTCTTTAGCGCATTATACATTCGTTTTGGTTGAAGAAATATTTGAGGGTTTAAGAAATGGGTTTTGTAGTGGGGTCAATACAAAATTCGATTTCACGCACTGGGGTAGACTAGGAAGTCTTTAAGAATACGTCAAGAAATTTATTAACAATAGAAATATCATTCAAAACTGTGACTCTCATCCAAGACTTGGATAACACGTCACATTGATATCTATCAACTTCCCATCGTCATTCACGACGTCACCTACAGAAAGTCTGGCTTCAATGCATTCCACACAAGAAAGTCAACAACGAAAGGACCGGGGCTCTTTACATATGGCTTGATATGACAATGATTGACTTTAGTGGTTTGGTTGCTTTGAATTCGCATAACAGGTTGGTTAGGAGTATGAAAGCTAACAACCTTACGAAAAGCATGATGAGTAGTTAACCAATCATTTCCTAAAATCGCATCAAAGGTAAGTATTTTCAAAGAGAAAAGATCGACAGCTAACGTGAAAGTGTTGATTTGAACAAGATTTATAAGTAGTGGAGGTAACGAAGGTTTCTCCCGACTGAGTTTAAACAGATATATCAAAGTCTAACTTCTCCGGAGTTAACTTCAAACATTGAACACAACTAGGTGAAATAAAAGAGTGAGTAGAAATGGTATCTAACACGGTATAGACTTCACAAGAGTTTATGACTAACATACTCGTGATAATTTTATTCAGGTTCCTTGTCACGAAAAAAAATGCTCTGTCCTAAACTACCGGCTTTAACTTTTCTGGGACGGCCTTTGGTGCCTCCATCCTAGCTGAACTTGTCTTCGGTGAATGACAAAATCGGGCTAAGTGACCTTCTCTTCTACAATTATAACATACTTTGGACGGCATCGCGCAGTTTGGACTGATGTGTCCCTCCCCTCTGCATTTGAAGCATATGATAGGTGGTCGTTCTCCTTCCTTAACAACGGATGCTGGTGCTGACGTCTTTCCATCATTGTTGAATCTCCTTTTCTTGAAATGTCCATTCTTATTATTTTGACCATGATTACCACCGAAGTGGTTACCATATTGATTCCCTCCATCCTTATTGTCACCGCTTTGATGAATGTTATCACCGGTATTATCATTTTGTCGGCTGCTCTCTTTTGGTTGCGTTGACTCGTTATCGCGCTCCACTAACTGAGCCCTATTTACAACATCTGAATACAAACACAGTTTATGAGGAATAAGATATTGACATATCTCCGGCTTCAAATCTCTTAAAAATATTCGCGTCATTCTTTCTTCATTATCAACCAAGTGGAACGCAAATCGGGACAACTCGGCAAACTTGACTTCATACTGCGACACGGTCATGTTGTTTTGCTCCAACTTGATAAATTCCACCTCCTTCATGTGACGAATGCTTTCGGGAAAGTACTTGTCATTGAAAAATTCTTGGAACTTCTCCCAAGACATCTTGAGTGCGTCAGGCTGGGTACGTTTTACAGATTCCCACCAGTGATCTGCCTCTTCACGTAACATAAAGGTGGCAAAGGGAACCTTTTGCTCCTCGGAGCATCCCAAGACATCAAATATCTTGGTGATCTGCTTTAACCACGTCTTCGCCTTAAGTGGTTCTGGCTTTCCCAAAAACTCCGGTGGTCCCAGCTCCTTGAATTGCTTAGCGGTGACCAACCGTGGGTTGCCATTGTTTCCTCCTGCGTTATGAACAGGAGTCTCTCTCGTCTGGTGTTGCATGAATTCTAAAAAGCTCCTAAACGTACTGTCATTCGTCATTTGGTCAGTGTTGTTATTTACAGGACAGGTCAAAATAGCGCCAACCATTAATGGAGCAATTGTTGTGAAATCAAACTCACGAAATACACTCACATAAACATAAATAAAGAAATATAAAGTATGAACACAAGAATTTACGTGAAAATTCAATTGGGAAAAAACTACGGGGAGATAGAGTAATCCACTATAATAATATTGGGAGTACAAGTTGTGTATTTGTGTTGTATCTCTTGTGCCCTATGATATTCTTTTTTTTTCAACCCTAGCTTGTAGCCGTATATATAGAAGTCACCTCCACCCGTATCCAACTAGGAAAAAGACTCCTTATCCCTCCAAATAAGGAAACACAATCCTATTTTAATAAGTACTCTTCCACTGTCATAATAAATACATATGGGCCATCACCAGATCTGGACCATTAAATAGACTGGGCTGCACCATGGCTAGACCCAAATAATCACATCCCAACACAATTTATAGTGTAAGAAATTAATAAGCAAGATAATAAAAATTTAAATCACACAATGCACAAAAATTTATTTGGTTAACAATATACAACTTGGGTATATTGCTACGTCCAGTCTCAAGCTCCTCTCTAGAACTTGATATCCTATTACTCCCAATAATAAATACTCCTTCAAAGAGCGGAGAAACCTTTACAAAGTTTTAAAGAGGCTGAATAGAACTTATGTCCCTTCAAGTTGCCACTCACTTTCAAAGTCGTCCCTAAAATTTATTTTTCGTCAGTTAGGTCCTTAAAATGACATTTTTTGGCGTTTATGTCCCTTTCACCCGATTTGACTATAACCCGGCCCATTTATTTTTACACAATTCTTCAATTTTTGTACTTTTGTCCCTAAAAGTTAAAAGATTTTATTTTATTTTTATATTTTGAAAAAAAAGTTATTTTCAAAAAATATAGACAATTTTATTTTGTAAAAAAAAATGAGTAAAGTTTTATAAAATATATATTAAAAAAAACTTTATTTTCCAAAATAAATAGAATTTTTTATTGAGAAAATCGATAAAAGTTTAATAAAATATAGATTAAAAAATTAGAAAAAAATATTTTTTCAAATGAGTAAAGCTTCATAAATATAGTTTCAAAAAATAAAATTTTATTTTACGAAAAAATAGAATTTTATTTTAAAAAATGAGTAAAGTTTCATAAAATATAGATTCAAAAATAAAATAAAAATCAAACAATATTTTCAAAAATAGAAATTTTGACTTTTAAAAAATGATTAAAGTTTAATAAAATCTGATTCAAAAATAAAACTTTATTTTTAGAAAAATAATTTATTTTAAAAAAATAAGGAAAATTTCATAAAATATAGATTCAAAAAATTAAAAAAATAAACGATACTTTTAAAAAATTAAAAATTTATTTTTTTTAAAATGAGTAAATTTTAATAAAATATAGATGTAAAGTAATAAAACTTTATTTTAAGAAAAATTAAAAATAATTTTTTAAAAAATGAGTAATGTTTCATAAAATATAGATTCTAAAAAAGTAAAACAAAAAAACTTTATTTTCTTAAAAAATAGAAATTTTTATTACATTAAATATGAGTAAATTTCATAAAATATAGATTTAAAAAAAGTATGTAATAAAAAAATTAAAACTTTAATTTATAAAAGATAGATTTTTTATTTTTAATAAAATTATTAAAGTTTAATTAAATATAGATTCAAAGAAACAAAAATTTATTTTTAAAAAAAAAAATTAAATGAGTACAAGTTTCATAAAATATAGTTTCAAAAAAGTAAAACAAAAAAAATAAACTTAATTTTTAGAAAAAATAGAAATTTATATTTTTAAAAATGAATAAATTTTCATAAAATGTAGATTTTAAAAAAAAGTATAAAATAAAAAACAAAACTTTACTTTCGGAAAAAATAGGGATTTTTTTTAAATGAATAAAGTTTCATAAAATATAGATTTAAAAAAAGTAAATAGAATTTCTTTTCTTTTTAAAATATGTGTAAATTTCTTTTATGGAACTTTAATCATTTACTTTTTTTAATTTAAGTTTATTTTATTTTTTTGTTTTAAACTTTTTTAAAATATATTTTTTTGAAATCTTAATTATTTTAAAGAAAATAAATTTTCTATTTTTCCGAAAAATTAAATTATTTTTTCTCTTTTTTAATCTATATTGTATAAAACTTTACTCATTTTTAAAAAAATAAAACTACAATTTTTTGAAAATACGATTTTATTTTTTTGAATATAATTTTTTGGAAACTTTACTCACTTTCTTAAAATTAAAAATTCTATTTTTTAAAAAATATATATTAATTTTTTAATCTATATTTCATGAAAATTTACTCATTTTTGAATAAATTAATTTTTTCCTAAAAATAAAGTTTTATTTTTTGAATATATATATTTTGAAACGTTATTCTTTTTTTAAAAAAATAATTTTTTTCTAAAATATAGTTTTTTTAAAAAATAAAAAAAATAAAATCGTGCAGCTTAGATGGACAGAAGTGCAAAAAAAGTCGGATCGGGTAAAAGTTAAATAGGTCGTGTTATAGTCAAATCGGGTAAAAGGGACAGAAATGTCAAAAAATGTCACTTTAAGGACCTAACTAGTGGAAAATGAACTTTATGGACGACTTTGAAAGTGAATGGCAACTTGAAGGGACAGAAGTATCGTTCTGCCTTTTAAAGATTAACTTACAACTATCCACAATTAACTTATTTTGGACGACAAACTCCCAACTCCTTCCTCAAGCGTAGTTGTACCTTCTGTTTGAGTTTAAAACTATTCTATGATCTGGTCTGGAAACAACAATCTCTTTCTTACCTCACAAATACACTAGAGGTCCAACTCCCAGCTGACTTCTCTAAGAGACTCTGGCATTGGTCAAAGAATATTTGTCTTTCTCACATATACATAAAATAAATTAACTCTATCATTTCTCCCTTTTTACAAGAAGTTGGTTTGACTTTGCTTTTAAACTAAGTACCTAAAATTTAGTACAGATTTATAAAAGTTTAAATAACTTTTATAGTTGATACTTCTCAAATAAGCAGATATACAATTAAAGATCAAATATTAAATAAAATTTCAAGACTTTTTATGTAAAATGCTTGTGTAAGCAGATATGTAGAAAATAAAGATTTTCCTTTTCTTTAATAAGGAATGTTTTTCTATGGTTTACACAGATTAGAAAAGATTTTCTTTATAGATAAAGAGTGTGTTTCTATAGAAAATATTTCCTTTTTTATTTATCAAAATAAATAAGTGTTTCTATGTTAAACAAATTTAGCTTTGAGTTCAGATATATAAGTTTAAATAACTTATAAGTGACGCAACAAGTATTTTGTGAATGAATAAGATTTGTGTACAAAAATACTCGTGATGACAGTTTATCAAGTATAACAATTTAATTAATAAAACTTGATACAACAAATATATTTATTTCACTCAAATATATATATATATATATATATATATATATATATATATATATATATATGTTGTGAAAATTTGGCCACTTAAGATTTTAAAAGACCGATTCGAGAGAATTTCGAATAAATAACTTCTGAATTATATCGGTATCTAAGTACTGACCAAATTATTTGTTTCACAATCTGATAGTTATATAAATATTTTTCAATATTTATATAATGTATCTATATCAATAAAAAGCCACTTAGAATTTTAAAGACCGTTCGGAGAATTTCAGTGAAATAATTTCTGAATTATATCGTTATCTAAGTACTAACTTTTTATATGATATTTAATCAAGGGCGGATCCAGCCTCCTTATTCAGTGGGGTCAAAAATTGTTTTTTAAAAAAAACCTTAAGAATAAAATTTAATAACATGAAACACAACTAAATAATTCTCAAATATTATTTATAATAACATTTTTTGAGGTTTCATTGCTTGAAATTATTGCATGTTAACATCATTTTTAATAATTTCAAAAATATCACGTTCAATGTAAGTTAATAAACAGTCTTTCATCTCTCATTTAGTTACGGAGTTCATTCTTCACGATATTCATGGCTGAAAATGTCCATTCAACAGTTGCAGTAGCAACGAGCAAAAGTAGAGTCAACTTTAGCAACAAATAGACTTAAGGATACACATCATCCTTTCTTTTCTTAATTTATTCATATCAAAATTGTCAACGCATGATTCTGTACGCCTGACGAAATCACCAAAACAGCAGGCCAAAAGCGCGTTAATGGTTGATGGAGTAATTGTTGTGAAATCAAACTCACAAAATACACTTACATAAACATAAATAAAGAAATATAAAGTATGAACACAAGAATTTACGTGGAAACCCAATTGGAAAAAAATCACAGGGAGATAGAGTAATCCACTATAATAATATTGGGAGTACAAGTTGTATATTTGTGTTGTATCTCTTGTGCCCTATCATATTCTGTTTCTCCTTCAACCCTAGCTTGTAGCCGTATATATAGAAGTCACCTCCACCCGTATCCAACTAGGAGAATGACTCCTTATCCCTCCAAATAAGGAAACACAATCCTATTTTAATAAGGACTCTTTCACTGTCATATTAAATATATATGGGCCATCACCAGATCTGGACCATTAAATAGACTGGGATGCACCATGGCTAGACCCAAGTAATCACATCCCAACATTGCCCCTCAGTCTCGTATTTATAAGGAACTTATAAATAAGAGAGTATTCAAAAAGTCTCCGTGGGATTTTTATCCTCCGAATTTATATCCTCCGAATTTCCTTCAGTCTGTGGTTGATGATGAAACTGAAGCCGCCTTTAAAGCACTTCAATGATATAAAAGCTTAAACTTTTATCTATGCGCTGGCTGAATTTGTTACTAGTGCGGTGACTCAGCACCAATTTATCATCACCTGGACCAAAGTGTTAATGTTTTGATTTTGCATGCATCATGTGAATACTACCACTACATGGATAATATAAGAGAGAGAATATGTAAAGTTATATCAATAATCAATTACGATCATGCTTCAATTGTTATTGACATAATACATATATACACACGTACAAGTATATATTTAATTTAATAAAAAAGAATCACTTATCTCCTTCGGTGAATCGGTGATTTTAAATCGACACTAAAACAAGTGTCTTGTTTTCCACAGACGACGCCAATGTTAACGCTTAATTTGTACGCCTGATGAAATCACCAAAACAGCAGGCCAAAATAGCACCAACGGTTGATGGACTAATTGTTGTGAAATCAAACTCACGAAATACACTCGCATAAACATAAATAAAGAGGAATATAAAGTATGAACACAAGATTTACGTGGAAACCCAATTGGGAAAAAACTACGGGGAGAGAGAGTAATCCACTATAATAATATTGGGAGTACAAGTTGTATATTTGTGTTGTATCTCTTGTACCCTATCATATTCTGTTTCTCCTTCAACCCTAGCTTGTATCCGTATATATAGAAGTCACCTCCACCCGTATCCAACTAGGAGAAGGACTCCTTATCCCTCCAAATAAGGAAACACAATCCTATTTTAATAAGGACTCTTCCACCCTGCCCCCAGCATGGATCCGCCCCTGTATTTAATAGATGAAATATAAATATATATAAATGTGTATAACAATGTTTGATAAATTTATTTCACTCACGTATGTATATTATATTTAATCTATGTTGTGAAAATTTGGTCACTTAGAATTTTAAAAAGCGTTCGGAGAATTTGAGAGAAATAACATCCGAATTATATCGGTATCTAAGTACTAACTTTTTATATGATATTTGATAGATTATATATATATATATGTATACACTCAAAATTTTTTGTACTACTGTCACTAACATTGCAGGAAGACATATTCGTCTTTTAAGAGGGAACCCTGAAAGACAATCCATATCCATACCGGATACTACCGGAAGTTTAGCATCAACCCTGGATCACACTCTGGGAGTAACAATTCCAATCTAGGAGATAACCCCGAGGCGTGTAGATACAATACCGGAACACACACCGGAGAAGACCGATTAATCCAGTCTCAGTCCCAACTATGGGAATAGCCACCAACCTTGGTGATAACCCCAAGGAATGCAGTTTCGGCGATAACCCCGGAAATGCTTGTTTTAAATGCGACTAGCTTCAATCTCGGCGCTCACAACGAGATACACTGTGTGACGCCCCCAAAATAGGTATACATCACCTATTCTGAGTCGTCAAATATATGGTACAAAATACAAATACAACTTAATTATACAACTGTCGTGTAAAGTACGACAAAACATAAGCTGTGAGTTTTAATACAAATAATGTCGTCTAGACAATATTCAAACTCAAATTCAATATTATTACATTTATTTTTTACTATTTCACTAAATAGTGAGGACTACTAATGCTATCATCTGGTCTGTCACTCCGTTCCCCGACTAGTCCCTGCTACGTTCTCATTTCCTGAAGAGAATAATAAAAGTAAAAGGGTGAGCTCAACTAGCCCAGTAGGAAATATTATGACTAAGATAATGCAGAATATATTACCGTTAGCCTTCAACAGTGTTAAACTGATACAATATAACAACCATCAAGTTTAAGCTGCGGTGAACAAGCAATCCATTAAAAGAGTCAAGTAGAGAATAAAATCTACTATCTTTTATGATTTAAAAGGTTTTCATCACTTTTATCATTGGGACTCGACAATAAATAATCCACATCATCGAATCACCCACACTACTGGCCAAGGATATTCTTTAGTATCACGACCACAATTATCCATGCACTCACGGGCCAAGAATATTTATGTATTTAATAAAGGTCATGATCATGCCAACAAGCGTCCATCCATCAATGCACTACGGGCCAATAAGGACTTTTACCACATCATTTGTAACATTACGGTCATGATTACAATCGAATAATCCTCAGTCATAATGATACCAAGTCCATCTATGCACTATAGGCCACAGATGACTTTCAACAAAATATAAATATGAGGATGATGACAATGATATAAGAATTCAATAAAACAAGTTCAAGAATTATTTTATCCGAGAACTAATAACGTCCAAATTGTCAACATGATCTTGCTTTGTAGAGTAAAATTCAAGAATGCTCGGAAGAATATTTCCATGAAAAGATCTTTGGATGAAGCGCAAATATCAAGGATATTCCACTAATTTCATGGAGTATAGAAGTCAAAACTTTAACCAACCGAGTATAATAAGGAATGGAATAACAAAAGAAATCACCGAGCATGCGATAGATCACCGCAGAAAGTTATTCCAATGAATAATAAATAACGAGAATCGGTCCGGCAGAAAATTCACAGACGAGGATATTCCAATGAGAATAATAAAGATTTTAATCGGTCCGTAAAAAACGCATGAATGTGATATTCCAACGAGAATAATAAAGAGCGGAACCGAATCCCAAGGCGTAGAAACCTTGAGCAGGATGTTCCAAATGTAATGATAAAGAATGGAACAACGTAAGAATTTCACCAAGTATAGGGTAGCTCACGTATCTGAGTTATTCCAACGTAATAATAAAGAATGGAATAATGAAGTTCTCTTCATAGATAAAAAGAAATAATACTCCCTACCTTTAGAAAAATTGAATCTTTGGAATAGTGAGGTAGCAGACTTCTCTTCTTCTTTCTATAATTTCTCTCTATAATAATCGCTCTAAAGCTTTTGTGAATTGGTGAGAAATGAAGGAAGAATGAGCTTCTATTTATAGAAAAATATAGTTTCGATAATTGCGTTTTGGGGCTCAAAAATTTGATCTGATAATACCTCCAACTTTTCCTTTATTTTTAATTTAGTCATGAAAGTATTATCAAACTTGCACCACCTCCCTAATAGTAAATAATGTGATTCAATAGTAAATTATGTGAATCAATAGTTCTAGACATGTGAAAATCTGAATTACAAGATATAGTACCTTCATCTATACCTCCATTTTTAACTTAGTCATGCAAGTATTATCAATCTTGCTCCAACTCCCCTAATAGTAACAAGAATGTGAAACAATAGTATACACATGTGAACAAATAGTTATAATCATGTGAAATAATAGCAATCAATTTCTCATTTATCCGGTTAAATACCCGATTGGTCAATATAACCTCCAGAACATCAATTATTATCGAAATAATTATCGATTTTCACTAACACAAATAATTCCAACACAATGAAACCATTTTTATCAAAAATATAAATTTTGAAATTTCGAAGTTTGACTTTTCCCAAAAAAGTCAACTATTGACTTTTTGACCAAATAGTGAATTCCGGAAAATTTTGTGTTTATAGACTATTTTTACTAATTTCATCATTCCGGACTCAAATATCACGTCCGCGTCTCCAAATTCAACTCCGAACACAACTTCAATTTTAATAACATTCATCATTAATATTATAACTCACAATATTTATCAACTAGGTCGCTCCGTTCGAAGAGGGGCTTCCGATAAGGATTTCTCCCTATTATGCGCGCAATTAGGTGACCAAACCTCTCCTTACCATGAACTTCTAGACATTGTAAATATTGTAATTTAATAATATGAATAACTTTGTCGTCTCAATTATTGATTTAATAAAATAACATATTATGCAGATGATACTATGACAAAAATCGAATCAATAATATGAAAGATATGATCGCGACAATTACTATAGCAATAATTGAGTATAACGAGTGACTTCTCATGTAAGCATTAATAATAAATACGATGTCTTTACTATGCAACCACGCCAGATTCTTTGTACTTTTACTACCGGGTAGTTCAATAGTTAATTCAGTAAAACTTCCGCCGTTATTTTCATAAAGTATTTTTGTCGCTTTCTCAATCCGGCAATAATTACATTGTGGGGGTCCACCAATGATTGTCTTGCCATGCGAATATTCCCTGTTAAAACGAATATTCCCCAACCAATCGAATATTATATAACAACTTGCGTACTTTGCAAAATTTATAAATACTACCCACAACTATAACATTATATCAAATCCACACCATAATATTCAAAAATATATTTCAAGAAAATTTAATCTTTATTCAAAAAGTTGGGGTCTTACACACTGTACCAACCTGGCGATAACATCGGGAAGAAAGGCACACCTCAAAGATGACAATAAGGACCTTCAACAATTGCAGCAGTCCAATCTCAGCGAAGTCTGAGCAATGTCTGCTTTATCAGCCCAATCCGGCTATAACACCGGTGAGGGGCAACATCGTCATCTCGCCAATGCGATGCCACACCACGTCAACTCAAACATCTTTGCACAACGATGTCCCACAAGACTAACCAATCCCGAGTGACTATTGTGCGGGGTAACAGATGAAAGTTGAAGCTTGAAGACCGGAGGGCATTGTCCCATCTTCAATGACTTTGTACAAACTCTGATCTCATGCCATTATACAACTCTCGACAACGGCGGTCCGAAATAGGTCTTGTATACCTCAAACGGATGCTCGGATTGCACTTCTTAAAGTTCGAATGGACATTACAGTGCCTGAGTGCACGTACTTCCAGACGATCCGACCCGAAAAACTCGGGCCCACCCGAGTTGCCTCTGGTACACCTACGGCTCAGCCGCAGGTACACCTGCGGCTAAATCGTCTATAAATAGAGGGCTTGGGCTGCCCATTTTGAAAGAAAAAACGGCGAGGAAGCCCTGCCCAATTTTCTCTGCACTCACCCCATGCAGTGTATTTTCTCATTTTAAACACATGTGAGCTCATATATAGCCCTTTTGTACCTACAAAAGCCAGTATTTACCCACTCTAAAGATATAGAAGTCTTCTTTGACAATCAACTGTAAGCCTTCTCACACACTTTAGAGTCTTTCTCTTCATCTCTGCACACACCCTTCTTCACGTTGAGAGTCGTGTTGCACGCATTTGCCCGGACTTTGGTCCGTGGTTTTGTTTCAGCTTATATATATATATATATATATATATATATATATATATATTAACTGTGTGTCGAACTTTGTTCGATGAGCCTAGACTTTGGTCTAGAGCGTTTACTCGCTTTTATATATATATATTTATATATATGAACGTGGTCTGGACTACATTACGATGAGCCCGGATTTTACATCCTAGGTGTTTTACTAAACTTTTATATATATATAGTGTTTACTCTACTTTTGTATATATATATATATATATATATATATATATATATATATATATATATATATATATGGTGTGGGACTGCATTACGATGAGCCCAGATTTTACATCCTATGCATTTACTCTTTGCTTTTGTATATATATATATATATATATATATATATATATATATATATATATATATATATATATATATATATATAAATTGTTGTTGCGAACTCATTACGATAAGCACAGATTATACATCATCCTGCATTTACTACCTTTTGTATATATATATATATATATATATATATATATATATATATATATATATATATATATATATATATATATATATAATTGTTGTCGAACTACATTACGATAAGCTTTGATTATACATCCGGGTGCATTTATTGCTTTTGTATATATATATATATATATATATATATATATATATATATATATATTCATCCCGCCTCGAGTTTCCTTCGTGGCGATTGATATTTCTGACTTTATTTACATTTCGTCCGCTTTGAGTTTCCTTCGTGGCGGTTGGCCATCGATTCTGATTTCATTTACGTTTTGTCCCTTTGGAGTTTCCTCAAGTGGCGGTTGATAGCTTTTACACTTTTATTTACTTTTCCGATCCCCCATAGAGGTGCTTCGTGGTTGGTGATCCTGTCTGTATATATATATTTACGACTTTTATATATATATACCGCTACTACTTTCATACAAATTGCAATATCTTGTGCGCCTAGGAATCATGTGATATGATTCAACCTATTGATCTCTAGATTCGGTTCCGTGATGGACATTTTCAAATTTATGTGACTTGTAAATTATTATGCGGTGTCTCGAATTTTCTCGAGATGGTTTCCATACCCACGAGGAAATCGGCATTATTTTTGTACATTATTTTCGTGCACGGATGCCTCGCATTCGTAAAATAAAATCAATCAATAGAACACTTAATAAAATGGGAGTGTAAAAGGTCTCAATTACTATTGAGCATCGTTGAAACACCTCTTTTATAAAACATCATCGCCATATCTTGCTTAAAATTGAGTTTTACATAAATTCAAACCACAGGTATATAGGTGCGAACGAGGCCTCGCACTACTTCCAAATAACAGCACATTGACCCACACACACACACATTCAGATAATAGTTTCTTGAAAAGAGGCGGTCACCGTGGCAATACGGATGTCGAGGGTGCCTAACACCTTTCATCCGCATAACCAAGTCCCCGGACCCTAATGAATCTCGGTTTCACCGACCCGTTTAGCAGTGTCACATCACTTGGTCAATGTGCAAACCTTTTCTCGGTTGTGTTGGTACAACCATTTAAAAAATCAATTGGCGACTCTTAACAGTCCATCGTCGACATTATACATGTCGGACATTTTTCACATGTTTTTTTCAAACAAATTTCACCTAAAATGAGAACACCAAAGAACAAGTAATGGAAATGGACATCTAAAAATCCCGACATCAACAATATATATATATATATATATATATAAATGTGTATAACAATTTATCTTTATATATCTATATGTGTAAGCAGATAAAAGATAATATAAATAAGACAATTTAATAACTTATCTCAGCTATTTTGACCAATTTTATCTTCTTTCAAGAATTAGAACTTTGAAGTAGAAGATGGAGAGAAGACTAATTCTGTCCCTCCACCAGGAGGCTATCCTGTCGGTGTTTGATTACTGGACTCGTGAGAAGACTAATTCTCCGAGGCTCAGGAAGGTACCACCCAAATTCGCTCCAGTTGAAAGACCAATTAACTTCGTCACAAGTAGATTGCGATGATTTGGGAACCTTCATGCCAAAAAGCCGCGAGAGTAACCTAAGATAGGTCAGCCTCTGATAAACCCAAAATGGAGGAAAGTCTCTTCATGCTCTATCTCCATGTAATGAGAAATATAAAGAAATGTGTACACATACATATTAACATGCTACAAACAGCTGACATCCGTTTTGCAGGATAAAATTCCTAAAATGGACACATCACATAGCATGTTATTATACACATTCCCTAAAGACGAAACTATGCAAGTCTTTCGCAGGGAACCAATCGGACCTACTACCCGGTCAAAGTCCAAAAAGGCAACAGGCCTACAGTCAATCATGTTGTCATCCGACCAGACTGAACTTAATCCAGCCGCATGAAAGAATTCAATGGATTAAGCAAACAAATTCTGATTTGGTCGTTTACTCTCAAAGAATTACACCATCTACACAGTGAGAAAATACCAGATACGTCTTTGAATCCTCCACACAAGGAGGAACCCAGGTCATTACAATACCTGAACTGCAGTTGGATACGACCAACAAAACTCATGATGCTGCCCATCCCACTGGAGATCCAGACACTGGTGACATCAAAAAGAAAGTCCTCCAAATGGAAGAGACCATTCGTGCTATTAAAGGAATTGGAACACACGGGAGTGTTTCATATGCTTATCTGTGTATTTTCCCTGGTGTTCATTATCCAGAAAAATTTAAAACCCCTAACTTTGAAAAATATGACGGGTTAGGAGATCCTTACACACATTTAAAGGTGTTTATTGAGGAACTTGGATCTTATGCAGAGGACAAAAAGCTTAGAATGCAATTGTTCCAAAAGAGTCTAACTAGAGAAGCCCGGTCGTGGTACACAAGATTAGACAATTCAAAGATCCATAGCTGGGAAGAGCTAGCACATGCTTTCCTCACTCAATACAGCTTTCAAACTCAAATGGCTCCTGATCGGTATCAAATTACCAAGATCAAGAAACAGTCTAACGAGTCTTTCAGAGAGTATGCTCAAAGGTGGAGACATTGGGTTTGCCCAAGTTAGTCCTTCCATGATGTAATCGAGAGATGGTCATGACTTTCATGAACATACAAGAAGCTCTGTTCTATGAGAGAGTTTTAGCCAAGATCGGCAAACCATTTCTGAAATGGTCAAACATGGGGAGATGGTTTGAGATGGGATTGAAGTCCCGAAGATTCAAGACCTAGTTTTGCACTCAAAGTTGTTCTTGATCACATCCAAATCAAAATTATGGGAACAACCCGGAGGGTCCATAAAAAGAAAGAGGAAGATGTTTCCACGATACTACACAGGGCAAAAGGCAATCGAACATGCCTATTCAAAGGAGAAACTACACCCTTTCAAGCACAATCAGAAACCCTCCAATACCAAAAGGTGGAGAAGTCAAACGCCTCGGTATTTACACCCTTAGGGATACCCTCGAGAACATTCTTAATCTTCCGACAACACGTAAGAAAATTATGCATCTTCGTCCATCACCAACCCCTAATGGACGGGGTTTCAATCTTTGCTTTCGAATGTGCTTATCATGTAAAGGTACTGGACATGATACTCAGGATTGTTGGGCCTTGAAACACAAGATCCAGGACCTGATAGACAATGGAGAGATCGTGGTCGCCAAACCAGATCAGCCTCACGTTCAAGACAACCCTCTTCCTCAACACAAAGAAAAAGAGGTCAACATGATAAATTGGAGTAGCGGACAGAATTCCAATTTCAGATGTGAATCCTCCCAGACCCTCAAAGAAGGTGATGACAAATGGGATTATGCCAAGTTCCAGTTCACAATGGAACGAAAGATAAAAGCTTTAGGCAAGCAAATTGAGCAATTGGCGGAATTGGTGACTTATCAACATCAAGTGACACGTCAGTTAATCAGCCAGGAGCATGCCAGTCTCCTACCTCATGTCATGAATATTCCCTCGTCATTTTCAGAAAATAAAATACTGGAAGATAAAGTGATAAAGAGAGCAAATGCCAAGGTCCGTCAGGATTTTGCCAACAAAAGGGAATTCACCTATTTAGGCCAACCTATGGAGGAAATCCTTCATATATTAATCAACCCCCGTTCAGGATAGTACAATTCCGATGGAGTATGTCAATATCACTCCTAGTCTCGCAAATACAAAGACGAAGAATCTTTGGGCACTCACCCACCTTATCCAAAATCTAATTGACAGTGGTGTCCTGCACCTAGCGGACGATGATACTGTGTTACGTGCAAGTGAGAATTCAGGTCCTACTAAGTGGAAGAGTATGGTAGTAGTCATATCCACTGAAGCTGATGGGGTTAACAAATCACTCACAATGCCAACAATTCAACTCAAGGGAAGCAATAATCCTTTAAAATTGGCCGCTCCCGAGCCAATCAACTTGTCATGCAGAGCACAATATCCTATTATTAGCTTGCGCAAAGTTCCGTGGAATTATGGAGAAGGTGAAGGATCCACCTCACATCTGGCGATCGCTATTAAGGTCGAAGGAAAATCCACTGTATCTTCTCCAATGGGTGATGAAGCCTACCATCAAATCAAAGGGGAAAATACCCATGGAGAAAATTGAAAAGTTCCTCCGCATTATGGGTCATAACGAAGCCACGGTGGTTTTAAGCTTAAAGGAAGCTCCACAACAAATATCAATTTTGGACTTGGTCTTAACTTCCGAGAATCACCGGAGGGTCTTGGTGAAGGTTTTAGAAGAAGCCTATCTGCTGACATCAGTTGATACGGAAAAATTTCAACATATGGTTGATCACATTTTCAACAACAATGTGATATCCTTCATCGATGATGACATACCTGCTTGGAAGGACCCCTGTCATTGCAAACCGTTACACATTGCGGTCTTGTCCTCCGGATACATGCTAGCTGGAGTATTGATAGATGGAGGTTCATCTCTAAATATCTGTCCATACACTACTTTGGTGAAGATGAATATCAATCTCAACCGAATTTAAAGTAGCCATACTATTATCAAAGCTTTTGATGGAGCCGGACGAAATTCGGTCGGAGTAATTGAGCTACCAATCGAAATTGGTCCTCACACATTCTACGTATCTTTCCATGTGCTCAAGATAGATTCGGGATACAACCTACTCTTGGGATGACTATGGATTCACATGGCAGGGGCAGTCCCCTCCACTCTTCACCAACAGTTGAAATACATTATCAACAATAGCCGGGTCACGGTCAATGTTGAACCAGAGATTCCTCAGCACGGAGACGTGCCATTCATCAATGCCAATGCAGACGTTGAGCCAATCAATTTTTATGCGTTGGAAATAAGCAATACCCAATACCATGCTATTGGAACACCATTGCCCGAACCCAAGATTTCTGTCGAGGTAATGTCGGCTACTCAAGAAATGATGTCATTGGGTCATAAACCGGCACAAGGGTTGGGTAAAGATTGCCAGGGTATCAAATACCCAATTCAATTAACCAAGTAAACTGGAATAGCTGGGCTAGGCTATTCTGCCAGTTCTAGTCACAAGAATCCTCATAAGCATCAACAGATTCCTTCAGCTTCAACCATGTGGCGTTTATCTTTGCCTTCAAACCCTGAGTCCACACAACCTCCTGTAAAGGTGCCAGCCAATGTAATGGCTATGTTATTTCCCAAGCTGGTACCGGTGAAGGAGAAAGGAGTCTTTGTTCCAAATCCCACGGTGGAAGAAGAGGAACGAAGAATCAAGCAAGACGTTATCCGAATGATGTCAGGCATACGCATCATCATTCATGATGAACATACCAACAGATACACCCCAGACGATGATTGCCCAAACGTAATGGCCATCATTCGAGATAGGGAGGATGATGACAATCCCTCCATTCTTGTGGTCCACCTTTGGACTTTGCCCTTGCCAATTGGAACATCATTCCTTGCATTGGTCGTCAAGGTAAAGCGGCGTAAACTCTTTACGCCTGTAGATATAATAACCGCTTACTTTTACATACAAGATTAGCGCTTTATTTTGCCAAGATATGCTAACACCGTGTATGATCAACACATTTTATATATACTAAGTGAAAGCATATTTTGTTTCAGGACTCGAATTTAGATGTGTCAGTATTTGCGTCATTTGCCTCTTCTCCAAGGATTGTACCTTTGATGTAGAGATGAATTCACCTTGATGGATATCTGAGGATGACATTGAGGTGCCTCCAGAAAATTCAAGAATGGGTCAAAGACGACCTAAACCCAACCTTGATCAAACCACTTCTTTCAATCTCTGAACCTTAGAAAGCCCTAAGTTAATCCAGATTGGTTCAGACCTTACCCCAAACCAACGGAATGACATGGTTATGCTATTAACCCAATTCCACGATGTGTTTGCATGGTCTCACGAAGACATGGTGGGTTTGTCCACTGATATTGTCCTTCATCGCCTTCCCATTAAAGAGGGATTTAAGCCAATCAAACAAAAGCTCAGGCGATTGAAACCTGAGTGGAGTTTAAAGGTGAAAGAAGAAATTGTGAAACAATTTCAAGCTGGCATCATCATGGTGTCTACATATCCTGAGTGGATATCCAACATCGTGCCCGTACCTAAACATGGAGGGAAGGTGCGATTTTGGGTGGATTACCGGGACTTGAACAAAGCTTGCTTAAAAGATAGCTTTCCCGTGCCATTTATCCACATTTTCATTGACAATACTGTGCAATACGACATGTACTCCTTTGTTGATTGCTTTGCGGGGTACCATCAGATCATGGTTGCTGAGGAAGATCATGAGAAAACTGCTTTCATCACGCATTGGGGAACCTTTTGCTATAGACGGTTGTCATTTGGCCTCATAAATGCTGGAGCCACCTATCAACGAGCTATGATGGCTCTTTTCCACGACTTAATGCACAAAGAGATCGAGATCTACGTGGATGACATCATTGTCAAGTCCTGGAAGGAGGATGACCATATAGACCATCTCAGAAAGTTGTTTAACAGGTTGCATAAGTACAACTTGAAGTTGAATCCAGCTAAATGCGCCTCTGGTGTTAAATCAGGAAAGTTGCTAGGATTTCTTGTCAGCCACAAGGGGATTGAGCTGGATCCTGCCAAAATCCAAGCCATCGCAGAAATGCCCATTCCTCAGACAGAGAAAGAAATACGGGGATTTTTGGGAAGAATCAACTTCATTAGCAGATTTATCTCTCAACTCACAGCAACCTGTGAGCCAATCTTCAAGCTATTAAGGAAGAACTCCTCCATGAAATGGAATGATGAGTGTTAAAAAGCCTTCCTCACAATCAAGAAACAGCTAGTCAAAGCTCCTATTTTGGTACCACCCAGGGATGATGTTCCTCTGTTTATGTACATGTCCATAAGTGACAATGCCATGGGCTGCATGCTAGGACAGAAAGACGATAGAGGCCAAGAACGAGCTATCTATTACCTCAGCAAAAGGTTCAGCAGCAGTGAACACAAGTACACTCTGATAAAAAAGACGTGTTGTGCTTTAGCATGGGCTTCCATGAGGTTACAGCATTACCTCCATGGTCACACAACCCATCTCATATCCCGCGTGGATCCTCTCAAATACGTGTTTAACAAACCCATGTTAAATTGTCGGCTGTCCAGATGGCAGTTGATCCTACAACAATTTGACATCGTATATGTGACTCAAAAGTCCATCAGAGGTCAAGGAATTGCGGATCAACTGGCCACCGCACCTGCAGGGGATTTCAAACCCTATGAAACATATTTCCCTGATGAAGAAATAATGACAGTTCAAAGAACATCATCGATCTGAATACACGCCAAGCATGGAAGATGTATTTTGATGGAGCATTAATCTGGAAGGTTCCGAGTGGAGCAATTCTAGTATCTCGCACGGGGGCAAGATCCCGTTCTTGAGTCAAATTACAGTTTATTAGCACCAACAATACGGCTGAGTATGAAGGCTGTCTCATGGGGCTAAAACTTCCCCGTTCAATGGGCATCAGGCGGTTAACTATCTTTGGAGATTCGGAGTTGGTAATCAGACAATCCACCGAAATCTATCAAACCAAGGAACTACATTTGCTGCCCTACCATCGGCAGGTTTTGAAGATGGCTTTGGAGTTCGAAAAAATCTCATTTCTACACATTCCTCGTAATAGGAATGACTTTGCGGACGTATTAGCAACTTTGGCCTCCTTGATTCGCATATCAGATAAGGAACACTTGCCAAGCGTCACAATTTCCCTGCAAAAGGCCCCAGCCTATAGTAATTACATTGGAGAAGTATCGGATGAGCTACCTTCCATCCAACATCCTTGGTATCAGCATATCAAGGAATATCTGCGAGATGGATCTACACCCGCTGAGGCGAGCCCGACTGAGAAAAGGCGGATCCATCGACTTGCTATGAAATTCTACCTGAGTGGAGATGCGCTCTATAAAAGAGATGCAGGAATAGGTCTCCTCAGATGTTTAGACAAAGATCAAGCCCAAAGGCTTATGGATGAAATTCATGGTGGAGTCTGTGGCCCCCTCCTTGTCAAGAAAGTCCTCAGGACGGGACATTATTGGCTATCTCTCAAAGCTGATTGCAATGACCATGTCAGGAGATGTTATCAGTGCCAGATTCATGGGAATGCTAACAACGCCCTTCCACGGGAACTCCATAATATGAGTTCGCCTTGGCCCTTCTCAATGTGGGGAATGGACGTTATCGGGCCCATTGAGCCTAAAGCCAGTAATGGTCATCGATTTATCTTCACCATGATCGATTACTTCACCGAGTGGGTAGAAGCAGCCTCCTTCCCCAGGGTTACTAAAGAAGTCATCATTGCTTTCATCAGAAATAATGTCGTTTGTCGATACGGATAACCAGAGGTGATTGTGTCAGACAATGCCAAGAACCTCAACAACAAAATGATGGAGGAATTATGCGGTAAATACCACATCAAACATCTTAACTCATCATCTATCGTCCAAAGATGAGCGGTGTTGTTGAAGCGACTAACAAAAACATCAAGAAGATTATGCAAAGATGTCCGCCAACCACAAAGATTGGCACGACCTATTGCCTCACGACTCTGTTAGCCTACAGAACCTCAATGCACACTTCCACTAGGGCAACCCCCTACGCATTAACCTATGGGATGGAAGCAGTACTCCCCATAGAAGTTGAAATGGAATCCATCAGAGTGTTGATAGACGCTCAGCTGGATGAAGACCAATGGGTACAAGACAGGTATCACCAATTGTCTCTAATAGACGAAAGGCGAACCACGGCTATCTTCCATGGTCAGTTATATCAACAAAGGATCGCCAAATCCTACAACAAAAAAGTCCGACTACGGCAGTTTAAACAACATGACTTAGTTTTGAAGAAGATTCTTGACAACCAAGATCAATCTAAGGGAAAATTCGCTCCTAACTGGGAAGGCCCGTTTGTTGTCAAAGAAGTATTGACAGGGGGCACTCTCAGATTACAAGAAATGGACGGCGATGAATTTCCACAACTCATTAACTTTCGAATGACGTGAAAGCGGTACTATGTCTAAAGTAATTATAAAAACATCCTAGTGCGAACCATCAGATCACTAGTCATTCCGGTTCTTTAACCCTTTACCACCTACAACTTTTCTACACTTTGCCCCTCAGGGAAACATACATTTCAAGCCGCGGCTGACTGGCTCTCGCTTTTGCGTTCTACGACTTAGGGTCATCCCACCGAGATTGAACCTCTCGCACTTGCGGTTTGGCTACCCATACATAGGATCAAACTTCTCATACACGCAATTTATCCTCAACCTAGGATTAAACTTTCTCCTCCCTTTCTCGACTGCACATGGGATTAAGCTTTTCGTCTGCACCGAGAGGGGTGAACTACATCGACCGATCTCCTCTTCAATAGAGTGCGTAGGCAACCATTTCACATGGCCCTACCGCAATAAAACAAAACAACAAAAACATTTCTACACTTACAAAAACAAAAACAACAAAAACATTCCCAAACCATTTCAGCCATATATAGCGTTGAACCTCTTACACCAGGTTCGAACTACGCAGACCTGATCTCCTCTTCAATAGAGTACGTGGCGACCATTCATGGTTCGGTCTCACCCCTACCAAAACACAAACCCATGTCAATCGGGTACTGGGATCATCCTTCAATCCACTACATTTCATTCGGCTTTAGACCAAAGGGATGGAATTACCTGAACTCCTCCCAAATAGGAGATTCGGCGACCATCTAAGCTGCGGTCATACCTTGAAGAGTAACACCAATCCATAAGAGATGGAATTAACTAGGCTTCTCCTAAATAGAAGTACTGGTGACCATCTGTGGTGCGGTCAATCTTAGAGAGGAAAGCCACACTCTCCACATTTTCATCCGAAAACCGGGTTCAAGACACCAAAGATGGTAGGGATACACGAGATCGATGATCCATTCGAACTATCCGAGACAACTCAATGTCCATCCACCGGGAGGAATTTAGAATACATCAAGACCACAAGCCCTGAAGTAGCAGGCAAAATATCAAGCAAATAGCAAGGCATATCTAAAATGGAAGTGATCCAAAAATATATTTCCCTATCATATATATAATTCTATTTGATATATACAATGTAAACTGTAAATGACAAAATGGCTAAGCTAGTCTGTGCAGGAAAATACAAGCTCATCTACAAGTCAGGGTATATGCGAGCTAACAAGCCCAACATGGCGTCCCTCTCAGAGGATGGAGGTGAAGCTGTGGTCTCCTGCACGAGAATATCCACCCGACCCAACAGATCTGCAGCCATCTGCATGGTGACCATATGATCATCAATATATGTGCCCATCTCTGCGATCATGCCAGTGGTAAGGGACCTCACGGCAGTACTATCTGTGATGGCCACATCTCGGGCAGATATAGCACTATCCCGCTCGACTATCACTGCATCTCTGGCTGATATAGCCTCATCCCGCTCAACAATAGCGGCATCTCTGCGAGTTAATGCCTCGTATCTCTCTAATAGAGTTGTGTCCCTCCCATCAAGGGCAGTTAACATCATAGATCGAGCCTGATCTCTCTCAAAGG
Source organism: Panax ginseng (assembly GCA_020205605.1). Lineage (NCBI taxonomy): Eukaryota > Viridiplantae > Streptophyta > Magnoliopsida > Apiales > Araliaceae > Panax > Panax ginseng. The sequence continues at coordinate 65,691,450 of CM035145.1, read as the reverse complement.
TCATCAGATGAAGACTCTGCTCTAGGTACTGTGCCGAGGATGAATCACAACAGTACTGGTACTAAGAGAATCCAGAAGAAATGCTGGCAACCCAGCAGCGGGCTCCTCCTCAATGTATGAATCTATGTCCTCTATGGGCTCTACATCATCTGACTCACTATCCGGTACTGTGGACACTACCGCAGCCGATAAAATCTCTATCTCCATCCATGAGAAATACTCTGCAGAACAACTTGGATGACTGACAGAAAAAGAAGTTATCTCACGCTGATCCCAACAAGCATACACGCGGGATCGGTCCTCTGCTGTGAGATATCGAGAAGCTGAACGCTGACCTATCGCCCCTTCGAAAGGATGAAAGTCCTGGAACTGGTCAAACTGTGACATCACGGCCAATGGGTGATAAGTAGTCACACCTCTCAAACCAGCCAGAGGGAGGTAGTCCATGCCTGGAGCGTGAGTAATGAAGCTATATAGTGAGCTAAGCCCCGAACACGGCAATATACTAAAAGGATCTCTGATATCTGACAAAAATATGGACCAGGACAGAGCATCTATACACTCCAATGGCTGAAAGGAGTATGACATAGCTACATCATGGGTGAAGCAATATCCATGCCGTCTAAGGGTACCAATCGGTCTCAAGTGTGACATAAACCACACATACAGCATGACCGAACTCCCAGTGAACACTCCTATCGGATAAGTGCAATAATAGGATCTTGACCAGAGGTCTCTGCTTTCTGAATCACAGTACAATGGTACGACCCTCTCTAAGAGCTCTCACAGCCATGATGACACCTATGTCTATCTCATCCATATATCGTGGCATATAGACATATGACAGTATGCATAGCAGCAGTACATCAACCCTGGCCAAGCACCAATGATCCTCCGGTGCGGTAAAATCCCCGGAATATCGTGAATAGTAATAAAGGGCTTTCTCAATCCAGAATCTAACTTCAGAAATAGAATAAGCCCTCATTCTGGTTTATTATAAATATGAGCGAGATTAGATCGAATTCTCTTTCTATCTGCTATGAATACATTGAAATAAGGCTAGCTCCTCATATCTTTCCCTCTAGGCTGGGATATAATGGAAATAATTAAGCATCTGCTTCACTGTATGCTATCTGGGATTGGGATTTTTAGTTCTTTTCTATTTGATTTAGTTTCTCATCTCCCTTTCGCTCTTTCTGGTGATTGCTGTCCTCCGAGCCAAATTTGTCGTACAGAAAACGCTAGGATATCACGTGGCTAGATGTCAGCTCATCCTGTACTACTCTATGTCACAATTCAGTGAGAGTCATGAATCGTCTACTCATGTCTCCCAAAGCTAGGTGCACGCAAGGTTTGTCTAAAGGCAGCATCGTCAATTGTGCATACTCCTCTAGAGTAGGAGTCAACTCATGGGTCCCGAATCGGAAAACATGCCTATCCGGTATCCAATGCTCTAGCATCCCGTCTACAAACCCTGCGGGAACCTGAAACATCAATAAGGTCATGGTATGCTACAACAAATGATCTACAGTCACCCTGTCTGGTGGTGACATACTATCGTACCACGATCGCATACCCAATGCCACCAATGACGGTGGGGAATGATCTATACGGCTAACTATCGAGGAAGACATCTGCGCGGGCCGTGTCATAAGACCATCCAGGGGTCAATGCCGAATATCTCTAGACATACATACATATGCATAACATGATACATGCATAACAGATAATGGATGGCAATATGATATAGGGAATGGAAAAACTGTGCATACATTCCTAAGTATATCATCTAATATATCATCTCTGTCTGACTACAAATCACTGAAAATGGGGCACGACGCCTCTACTACTACTAACAGAGGCCTATCAAAAGATATAGCGAGAATGGGGCACAGCCACCCAATATCTAACAGAGGCCTATCAAAAGATATAACGAGAATACACATCACAAGAAGACAATGGTGTTGATGTCCACATCATCAATCCTGTCCACCTGATGTAACTCCTCCTGAGTCACCGGATCTCTATCAACAGGGATGTCAGGCCTATAAAGAGGAGGATCTGCGCCGGCAAAACCGAATGGGTCATCTAAGGGGCCAGCGCCTGAGCTGGAAGGAACAAATGAAGCCGCCTCTGCTGGATCTCTACCCAAATACTGGATAAATATATGTGCCTGATCCAACTGCCGGGTCAAATTATCAATCTGGGTCATATGAGTTAGATCTCGGACACAAGCTATCCAATCCGTCATCATCAAGGATCTTGGAGCCATATCCCCCATAAACTGAGTGGCACGAGACTGAGCTCCAATGGTGCGAGGAGACCACCACCGCTGGAACGTCTCCTGGGTACATGGACCCTCTGACAATGCAAAATCGTCAACCCCCAACAATGGGATATCAGTGACGGGTGACTGTGATACAGGCCAATGACACATGGCAGGAGGCAAGATCGGCATACGGATCTCCCCTGTGGTGCTCCTAATAGCACGTTCTCCTAAATAGAGCTCCCAGCCTCCATCTATGAAGAGAGGAACTCTCCTGGTGGAAATCAAGTACTCGACTCCAGTCGGGTACCCATCCTCAAAGCCGATGGTCAAGTGTTCCCCTGAATAGGGAATCCATGTGATGGCGTCAGCTGTTAGCAACTCCAGCTGCATACGGCAGTGAGTGAAGCCCTCAGCTACAGGGACCTCTGGCAAAATAGAATGGTGCCATCGTTGTCCTCGTGGATAGGTATCTAAACCTAACACACTCACAGGATGCAAGCATTGGAGCCTCTCATAGGCCCAAAACTGCCACACAAGCATACACGCGGGATCGGTCCTCTGCTGTGAGATATCGAGAAGCTGAACGCTGACCTATCGCCCCCTCGAAAGGATGAAAGTCCTGGAACTGGTCAAACTGTGACATCACGGCCAATGGGTGATAAGTAGTCACACCTCTCAAACTAGCCAGAGGGAGGTAGTCCATGCCTGGAGCGTGAGTAATGAAGCTATATAGTGAGCTAAGCCCCGAACACGGCAATATACTAAAAGGATCTCTGATATCTGACAAAAATGTGGACCAGGACAGAGCATCTATACACTCCAATGGCTGAAAGGAGTATGACATAGCTACATCATGGGTGAAGCAATATCCATGCCGTCTAAGGGTACCAATCGGTCTCAAGTGTGACATAAACCACACATACAGCATGATCGAACTCCCAGTGAACACTCCTATCGGATAAGTGCAATAATAGGATGATGACCGCAGGGTCTCTGCTACAATCACAGGTACAATGGTACGACCCTCTCTAAGAGCTCTCACAGCCATGATGACACCTATGTCTATCTCATCCATATATCGTGGCATATAGACATATGATAGTATGCATAGCAGCAGTACATCAACCCTGGCCAAGCGCCAATGATCCTCCGGTGCGGTAAAATCCCCGGAATATCGTGAATAGTAATAAAGGGCTTTCTCAATCCAGAATCTAACTTCAGAAATAGAATAAGCCCTCATTCTGGTTTATTATAAATATGAGCGAGATTAGATCGAATTCTCTTTCTATCTGCTATGAATACATTGAAATAAGGCTAGCTCCTCATATCTTTCCCTCTAGGCTGGGATATAATGGAAATAATTAAGCATCTGCTTCACTGTATGCTATCTCGGGATTGGGATTTTAGTTCTTTTTATTTGATTTAGTTTCTCATCTCCTTTCGCTCTTTACGGTGATTGTTTGTCCTCCGAGCCAAATCGTCGTCTGAAAATGCTAGGATATCACGTGGCTAGATGTCACCATCCTGTCTTTACTCTATGTCACAATCCAAAGAGAGTCGTGAATCGCCTCTACTCATGTCTCCCAAAGCCAGGTGCACGCAAGGTTTGTCTAAAGGCAGCATCGTCAATTGTGCATACTCCTCTAGAGTAGGAGTCAACTCGTGGGTCCCGAATCGGAAAACCTGCCTATCCGGTATCCAATGCTCTAGCATCCCGTCTACAAACCCTGCGGGAACCTGAAACATCAATAAGGTCATGGTATGCTACAACAAATGATCTACAGTCACCCTGTCCGGTGGTGACATACTATCGTACCACGATCGCATACCCAATGCCACCAATGACGGTGGGGAATGATCTATCTGACTAACTATCGAGGAAGACATCTGCGGGCCGTAGTGTCATAAGACCATCCAGGGTCAATGCTTAGAATATCTCTAGACATACATACATATGCATAACATGATACATGCATAATGAGATAATGGATGGCAATATGATATAGGAATGGAAAAAGCATAAATACTTTCCTAAGTATATCATCTAATATATCATCTCTGCAATACCTAAATACTGAGGAAATGGGGCACGACGCCTACTACTACTAATGAGGCCTATCAAAAGATATAGCGAGAATGGGGCACAGCCACCCAATATCTAACAGAGGCCTATCAAAAGATATAACGAGAATACACATCACAAGAAGACAATGGTGTTGATGTCCACATCATCAATCCTGTCCACCTGATGTAACTCCTCCTGAGTCACCGGATCTCTATCAACAGGGATGTCAGGCCTATAAAGAGGAGGATCTGCGCTGGCAAAACCGAATGGGTCATCTAAGGGGCCAGCGCCTGAGCTGGAAGGAACAAATGAAGCCGCCTCTGCTGGATCTCTGCCCAAATACCAGATAAATATATGTGCCTGATCCAACTGCCGGGTCAAACTATCAATCTGGGTCATATGAGTTAGATCTCGGACACAAGCTATCCAATCCGTCATCATCAAGGATCTTGGAGCCATATCCCCCATAAACTGAGTGGCACGAGACTGAGATCCAATGGTTCGAGGAGACCACCACCGCTGGAACGTCTCCTGGGTACATGGACCCTCTGACAATGCAAAACTGTCAACCCCCAACAATGGGATATCAGTGACGGGTGACTGTGATACAGGCCAATGACGCATGGCAGGAGGCAAGATCGGCATACGGATCTCCCCTGTGGTGCTCCTAATAGCACGTTCTCCTAAATAGAGCTCCCAGCCTCCATCTATGAAGAGAGGAACTCTCCTGGTGGAAATCAAGTACTCGACTCCAGTCGGGTACCCATCCTCAAAGCCGATGGTCAAGTGTTCCCCTGAATAGGGAATCCATGTGATGGCGTCAGCTGTTAGCAACTCAAATTGCACATGGCGGTGGTGTGAAGCCCTCACCACTGAGGACCTCTGGCAAAATAGAATGGTGCCATCGTTGTCCTCGTGGATAGGTATCTAAACCTAACACACTCACAGGATGCAAGCATTGGAGCCTCTCATAGGCCCAAAACTGCCACACAATGGCAAAATATCTGCTATTAGTAAACACTCTTAGTCTCTAAATGGGAAATGACAAGAGAAATACTCACCAGTAGAAACGGGTAAAAGCCTAGCCAAGCCTCGGTCAAATCCTGAGAGCGCATACGTATTCCCCGGAGGAAATAGGCAAAGGTATAGGATCCCCAATCATACTCTCCAATATGGTCCACATCACGTGTGGCGCTGATCAAAGCGAAAGACACCGTAGAAGAGTTATCTGCTATGAAGCAGCCTCAAATGATCATCAGAAATAATCGCCGCAGAACGCGATCCCTAATTTTGACATCATCGGGCATGGGTTCACTCAAAAGCCCGCTCATAGCATCTACGCTCAAAGGACCTGAACAGACAGTCCTGCCTTTGAGCGCCTCCGCCGGAACTCCTAACAAGGATCTGACGGCAGTAGGGGTAATATTCGACATGCAAGGCACTGGCTCCCCTCCAAACTCCATACCTGTGATAAATTGCCAATCCATTGGTGTCATCATCACCTCTTAATCTAGCAAATGGAGTGACTGAGTCTGATAAAACCATCGCTCAGACAATGCCCTGAGGTAACCCCAGGGACAACGACGGGGAAGGATGGAGAAGAATGCCCCGAATCCCCACTCATGCACTACCGCTCTATAGTCAGGATGAAGCGCCTGGTACATGGAGTGAATGTTGAACCAGTTCCCTCGAGGCTGTGTAAAACCCAGAAACTGCATGAAATGCAGATCAACATCAAAACCGTTTGCTCCTCATCAATAGGAAAGAAGGAAGATCAAAGTCTAACGCCATACCTCGTTAGCATGCAAATACATCGATGGATGTCTACTCAAATCACCCACAAGCTCTGGGTTTGCCACCTGAATACTTGGGAGCTCCCTACGAGGGACATGTACAGCAAGAGAGGGATCCTCAATCGAAATATCCGCTTCCTCGTCCTCGACGTCTGGCACATCTACCCGGACAGGACGAATCACGGCCTCCACTAACCGACAAGGCTATATGACAGAACGAGGACGAGGCACTTCAGAAGCCCTCCACCGTACGCCAGAAGTGGTCCTATGGGAACTGCTTGGCTGATCTGGATCCATAATATCTGGACATTAAGTCTCCAAATCACCTCAGAAAGGGTGTGGTATTTCCTTACCTGGAGTTTTATAGAATGCATTTTATGACTATATGCATGCATGCATTTACTTTAACATACAATAGAGTTAAAATGCATGACTACCCAATACCTATATTTTGAAAAAATTTGCCATAGTCCCCTTTGAAAAGAAGACTATCCACATGCACATAGGCATGTCTAGGTGGCCATTCAAGAAGCTTTACCGCCTTTGAAAAGTCATATACATAATATATGCATCAAAAATCAAAATCATACATGCATAAGGTTAACCTCAATATCAGGAGTACTTTGCCTTTCTACCTTTGCTCATTGGACCTCAAATAGGACAAAAAATAGCAGAAAAAGGTGCCAATTTGACTATCTCAAAAGTTAAAATTTTTACATCATTATGTTCAGCATGGTTTAATACTAACATTTACTATGTTGAATATTTTTTATCAAGTCATTTATGCTTACATAATCACTACTATGTGTTTAGATGCATTTCATGCTATAACTCAAAATCCAATTGATAAAAACTGGAAAAAATACATGCATACGTTACCAGGATAGTGCAGAACACTTGTACGGTGATAGAATTTGCAAAAAATAGCCCGAACTTAGCAGATCTGAAGGAGGCTCACGGATTTCCCTGCGCACACAAAGCTGAAAATGACTTGTGAGACCAACCTGCTGGATTTTATCATCCACGGTTAGCCGCAGGCTCACCTGCGACTGCAGCAGGTGCACCTGCGGCACCCTTATGTGGGTCCCACCCCTCTGGCTCGGTCCAGTTTGAGTTACAAAGGAGTTCTTACGGACTAAAAAGGTTAAATCGAGAATAAAAACACCATGCGATTGAGCAAAATAGCATACAATCCTGGCCTTCTCAGGTAAAACCTTGAGTCTGCACATCACTCATTGGTAGTCACCCGAACACGAGGTATACTTTGTCAATGATCTCATTTGTTACAAACCACATCCGGTAATACCTTATACAGGTCCGATGCCACCAACTCCGGGTCATTACCCTAAATGAGTCCCCGACGGGGGTTACAACGTGAGTCCCCGACGGGGGTTACAACGTGAGTCCCCGATGGGGGTTACAACGTGAAGCCCCAGCAGGGGATTACAATGTACATTTAAGTCGTTGACACACATATCAGCGAAGGTCAAGCAGTCTTGACGTTACCTCAGCCGATTGCAATTAAACCTATCAGAGCTCTAGAGCTATTCGAGGATTTCATGCTCGATTGCTCATATTCCCCAGCGGATCCCCGGCGGGGGTCACAACGCAATGCTCCGTTGATCTACACGACAGCGAAGGTCAAGCAACCTTGACAATCTACTCACAGAGCCTCAGCCGCTGATTCACACGTCAGCGAAGGTCAAGCAACCTTGACAGTATATCCTACAAGATTTTTCAGCCATTGATTCACATGTTGGTGAAGTACACGTTAACGAAGGGCAGGCATCCCTGACAGCATTTGTTGTTGGCAGTGAATCCAACAGAATCGTGACATATTCTGGCAATACTAACCAGGAGAGGTCAACGTTATCAAAGAGGATAGATGATGGAATATGTTATACACATCCTCAAACAGATCAAGCTTTATCCCCACAGATCTCTTACACATAAAAGGCACATCTTCAGGATCAAGTCGTTATCAAGAACACAGGAATTTGGTGATAACTCCAACATCAACATCCTAACAGATTAAACTTTATCGTCAAATCTGGTCAAGATTGCCAATCCCCAAATTGAGCAACGAGGATCCAAAGAATCATCCCCAAATGATGTTGGTCTACAACCTCGTACACATGCATCATACATTTGCATCATTTTGCTACCCATAGTACCATGTTTGTCTTGTTGCGTTTCAAGTGTCTAGGATTCTTTATCCTACCCATGCATCGCCATGCATGAGTATAATAAATAAGGGCATCTGTGAGACACTCAAAATTTTCTCAGTACTCATCGTCACTAACATTGCGGGAGGACAGTTAAATCTTTAAGAGGAACCCCGAAAGACAATCCATATCCATACTGGGATACTACCTAAGTTCAAAGATCAACCCCGGATCACACTCGGGAGTAACAATTCCAATCTCGGAGATAATCCCGAGGCGTGCGATCAATCATCAAACACACACCGGAGAAGACCGATTAATCTCGGAGATAACCCCGAGGTATCCAGTCTCAGTCCCAACTATGGGAATAGCCACCAACCTTGGTGATAACCCCAAGAAATGCAGTTTTGGCGATAACCCTGAAAATACTTGTTTTAAATGCGACCAGCTTCAATCTCGGGGCTCACAACGAGATACACTGTACCAACCCGGCGATAACATCGGGAAGACAGGCACACCTCAAAGATGACAATAAGGACCTTCAACAATTGCAGCAATCCAATCTCAGCGAAGTCTGAGCAACGTCTGCTTTATCAGCCCAATCCGACGATAACACCGGTGAGCGGCAACATCGTCATCTCGCCAACGCGATGCCACGCCACGTCGTCTCAAACATCTCTGCGCAACGATGTACCACAAGACTAACCAATCCCGAGTGACTATTGTGCGGGGTAACGGATGAAAGTTGAAGCTTAAAGACCGGAGGGCACCGTCCCATCTTCAATGACTTCGTACAAACTCTGATCCCATGCCATCGTACAACTCTCGACAACGGCGGTCCGAAATAGGTCCTGTATACCTCAAACGGATGCCTGGATTACACTTCTTAAAGTTTGAGTGGATATTACAGTGCCTGAGTGCACGTACTTCGAGACGACCCGACCCACAAAACCTGGGCCCACCCGGGTTGCCTCTGGTACACCTGCAGCTCAGTCACAGGTATACCTGTGGCTAAATCGTCTATAAATAGAGGGCTTAGGCTACCCATTTTGAAAGAAAAAACGGCGAGGAAGCCCTGCCCAATTTTCTCTGCACTCACCCCATGCAGTGTACTTTCTCATTTTAAACACATGTGAGCTCATATCTAGCCCTTTTGTACCTACAAAAGTCAATGTTTACCCACTCTAAAGATATAGAAGTCTTCTTTGGCAGTCAACTGTAAGCCTTCTCACACACTTTAGAGTCTTTCTCTTCATCTCTGCACACACCCTTCTTCACGTTGAGAGTCGTGTTGCGCGCATTTGCCCGGACTTTGGTCCGCAGTTTTGTTTCTGTGATAACCCAAATTTTTGGGTAATATTAAAATAAGAATTTAATAAATAAAATTCTTATTAGATAATATGTTGTATGATATTGTATTGCATAAGTGGGTATGAACTATGCAATATGTGATGTTTATGCTTAATAAATATATTGGTATTATATATTTATTATATGTAAATAAATTGTAGGGTAATTTATTAAAGAAAATGAGATGGATAGAATTAAAATAATTTATAATATTAAATTATTTTAATATAGTAGATTGGTTGGCATTAAATATATACTTAATGTATAACCACCATTTTATTGAAAAAATCATGTATTACATTATTGGACGTAATGTATGTATGTTTTAATGTAATAAGTATATTATTATATTTATTACAGCTTAAATTGTTGAAAACAATTTATAGAAGGAAAAGAAAGTAATTAGTATACAAGAATTATTGTATACTTTAAATAAATGATATTAAAATAAATTCTAGAGTTGAATTATTTTAATAAAGAAAATATATTATTTTAATTATAATATCTTATTTACTTGAATAAATTTCCATTTATAAGGTAAATATATTAAGTTATACTTACTATATGTAAATAAATTGATATAAACAATTTATAAGGTGAGAGCATAAATTTATTATTTATTTTCTATATGTGATGTGAGTACATGTGCATTATAAAGAATATTTGCAAGGGGATAAAAATAAATATATATTTATTACGCAAGGAAATAAAATTGTGGAAACAATTTGCATAATGAGGCAAAAAAAGGCGGGTTAAGCATATAATATTTATATATACTTTACCCAAGAGTATTAGAATAAATTCTTATATAAAATTAATTTAATAAAGAAAAGATATTATATTTATCGTAATATCTTAAGAAAGTAAATAAATTCTTAATTGAATTTATGACAATGAGGTAAGGATATTATATTATAATATCTTGAGTATGTAAATAATTGTATTTACATAAGAAATTATGTGTAGCATATTTATTTTACAATTATAAAATAAATATGTAATTTGAGTATATTATATTATATTTTATATAATTTATATATCAAAGATGAGTTATGTAAATTATATGATTCTAAGAGGGTAAAATAAATTAAGGAGATTTATGTAGTAACTTATTTAATTAAATTAAGTTACTAAGATTGGGTAATTAAATAACTTAACAAAATCAAGTTAAAGATAAGAGAGGGAGAATTGTGCGAGTTATGAAAACCTTAGAGTTGAAAATTTAATATTTGAAACTTAAGAAAATATCTTAAGGAATATGCTAAGGAATAAAGAATATTTCGAGAATATGTTAAGAATATATCAGGGGGTGATTTGCAATCTTTTAAAGACGAGGGGGAAGTTTAGAAAAAAAAAACAGGAGGTGTTAATTTTCAATGCATGTTATACTGTAATTAACATTTAGTTATTTCGTGTATATGGTCAAGGTGCAATAGATAATGACTCAAGTGGGCTAGTAATCTAAGAAAAGCATGAGCTGGCGTGATTTAGACTATGAGAAAACCAACAAGCATATTAAACCAATATAAGTGAAGCAGGGCATGAAGTAATTTTAGTTCTCTTTATCGAACCAAGTCCCGTTCCATTTCCATCTCTTCTAACGAAATTACCCAAGCTATATTTCATAATCAAACTCTGTTGAGTTTCGGTGGAAGAAAAGAAAGAAGGATAGTGAACTGAAGTTGTAATCTAGATCGGGGAAGATTTCAACTAGCAGCAAAAAAAAATAAAATAGAATATAAGTTGATCATTGAAGTGAAATCCAGCCCATTAATCAATTATTGCAAGGTAAACCATATGTTTCAGTTTATTTATGAGTGGTGAATTTGGTTGTGGAAAAGGGAATTGATAGTGTAATCACCAAATACTATGTCTGTATAGCAATAGAAATTGATATGTTATAGTCATATGACATCTAATATGAATCATGTTTGGAAATTGAAGACATGGTATGTAAGCTAAGTAAGTTCATAGTATATGGATACTTAAACTAAAAGGTTTAGGTAATTTTTATGAAATCAGTTGTGAAATTGTTTGCAGAAATGGGAACATATATGGTGTGTGGAGTAATAAGGTAGAAGAATTGAGAAATTCTTGGCATAATCATCTTCAAATGGTTATGAGTTCTGTTTCTTAAAATAATGATAAATTAATGCACACCTACTGTTTGACAAAAGTTCTATATGGACCGTTTTTCTTAAAAATTAAGAATTTGGGAAAAATCAAAGTTAAGATTACATTTATGAACATTTTATACAGTTAGTTAAAAGAATTGAAGGAATCAAAATAGTAAGAAAGGCGATTTTAATCCAAAATGAAAACTCCAAACATTAGTGTGTCAAGCCATTTTTGAGTGCTATGTTGGATAGTTTTTGGGACTGAGCTTGAGGATCATTTGTGCTTTTGATTTATGTCTAAAAGCTTAATTTGAGGATTGTATGTTATAGGACTCTAAGTTGTGAAGATTTCCTAACTTGAATGAACCAAAACGGAGTTAAAACGAATCCGTGATGAAGATTTTAGTAAACCATGTCTAGAAATAAAAACTGAATGAACAGTGACTATAGTGTCAAATTCTGGAATAACTATGTTGCCTGAAAAATTCTGAGTTTCTGGGTAGTTGTAGTGCACTAAGTTAGGAAGCCATAGGCTTTGGAATGACCTCATTCCGACCTCGGATGAGGGAGTTATGGTGATTGGAAGGAAATGTGTCGAATTTGTCAAACTAGAAATCAGATTCTGACCAGCCCATTGCGCGGATTTTCTGGAATTATGGGTGCAGAATTTAGTAAAAGTTATTAAATAAGAGTTGTAGCCCCGGAAGTTAGCTTCGCGTGGGCGCTAGAATCACTCAAAAAGGTTTTAAAACGAATTAGTTATGACTGTTTTAGCGAGAGAGAGTAAAGTTGGAAAAAAAACAGTTTCGACCAAACATTTTTGGGGTCTGTTTTGGACTGCCTATGATGTCCAAAATAGGTGGATTATATTTTCTAAATATTGCCTAATATGGTGTCTACAATATATCCAAAATTTGTTATAATCGAAGTTATGAGCTAAAAGATATGAAATTGTAGAGAGGCCATGTTATAGTAGGAATCTACGCCCCATGGCAAAGCAGCAGAAATGCCAAGAGTACAAAGCTGCAAGCGCTTTGACTGCATTTTTTTGTAGTTTGTTTGCGTACCCGTGAAGTTAGTTTATAAGTTAGTAAAAGTAGACGGGTATATAATCTACAACATAACCAAAGCTTAATAGAATTTGAATTAACGAGTTGAGAATGTGAAATTAACAAAGTGAGCGTCGTAAGCTCAGAAAGGCTGTTTAGCCAAGCAAGGCCACGCCATGGGGCTGTTATTGTTTTATGGGGTTGTTTAGTATTACTTGGAAACATTATGGGTTTTAACAAAACAATTTACAAAAATGGGTATATTAAGCAAATTAAAAGCTATAATTTGTCCGTATATTATATAATCATGAACAATACATAAAGATATATTATGTATTCACCTTAAATACTTAAGTGAGGTATAAGAGATATGGAATACCCATATATTAAGCTACAAGTGGATTATAAAACTAAAATTGTGAGATATTCATGAAGTAAATCATGTCAAAATCTATTAAAGCGATAAATTATTATCGTGAGTAAAAGAATAAATGTTTTTGAAAAGAGGTGGTCAATGTGAATATTTAAAATATAACTGCACAAGTTATATGACATGGTTGTGTGGCTAATACATTCATATATAGTGAAAATATAAATATCTGCAAAACGAAGAGTAAATCGAATGTGTTAGCGGGATGAAATATTTATATATGAGATAATGATTCGAGTTAACTCATGAACATGAAAAATAATAATATAAAAATTATTTATATTAAAGAAATAATATAGTAAATTGAATTTTACTATAAAAGCTATTTATTAGTTATTTAAATCCCGAATTTAATGAGTAAATGCATAAGATATTCCTAAAATAGAATATGGATAATTTAAGCTTCAAGATGTAAAATATTTACATATTAAAAATTTGAGAGACCTTTATTGTGCATAAAAAGGTTAAAATGAATAAAATTTCTTAATAAACCAAGATTAGTTTTAAGATGAGAATAAAATATTATAGTTTATATATACTAATAATCATTGTTAATATATATGCATGCATGTTTTTGTTACATAAATGGTTACCTAATATGTGTGTATATGTAAACACGATTGTGTAGGAATTTTGGAAAGAAGCTAAGTTAAGTTTAACGGTAATCTCCAATCAAGGCAAGTTTCTCAGTTTATTTATGTGGACTTATAATTGCTATAGATAATTGTTAGCATGGTTTACGTTTATAAGTATGTAATACCTATGAACTGCATTATTTGCTTTGTGAATGATGAATGTCAAATTATAACTAATTATTGAATTGAGTCGGGGAACTCAATGTATATGTGCAATGAGTGATATGTACAGGACATGTGTAGTATGCTATGGTATGTATGTTGCTACCAGCAAAATATAAATGTGATAATGCATTTATAATATGCTTGAACATCAAGAATATAAATGCATGAACTGAATGTGAAACATATGTGTTATGTTATGCATGATAGACTGTTAGACTTGTTGGGCAGTCGTGCTCAATTTGCAGGTTAAAGCTATGATGCGATCTATCGTAATTAAGAGCGCATGAAAAGAAGACTAGTGATTTAATTGAGATTGTGTTGAATCATTTGATGGTATTTACATGTGTAAACCACAGAGAAGTAAATCTTTGAATAATTCAATAGATGAAGATCATTTGTTCTGAATTAGGAATATGTTTGAAATAATGAATTGTACATATTTTCATATCTACTCAGGTTAAATAAATCATGTAATAAATATGATTCTAGTATAAAAAAGAAATGTAAAGGTTGCGATTCAAGGAATGAATGAATGGAAAGAGAAAAAAAAAAATTATTTCGCATTTTTAGCTATTTTAACATTAAATAATGTTTTAAAGCTAGAACATGAACTAGACTTCGGTCTGGAGCGTTTACTTGCTTTTATATATATATATATATATATATATATATATATATATAACTGTGGTTTGACTACATTCGATGAGCCCGAATTTACATCCTATATGTTATACTTAGCTTATATATATATATATATATATATATATATATATATATATATATATATATATATATATATATATATATATATATATATGAACTGTGGTCTGACTCACATTCGATGAGCCTTAATTTTACATTCTATGCGCTTACTTTCTGCTTTATATATATATATATTTATATATATGAACTGTTGTCGAACTCGCTTCGATGAGCCTTTGAATTTTACATCCGCCGTGTTTACTTCGCTTTTATATATATATATATATATATATATATATTATATATATGAACTGTTGTCGAACTCATTCGATGAGCCCAAATTTTACATCCCAATGCGTTTATTGCTTTTGTATATATATATATATATATATATATATATATATATATATATATATATATATATATCGCCCCGCTTGAGTTTCCTTCGTGGCGATTGATAAACTTTTACGACTTTATTTACATTTCATCCTCACTGAGAGTTTCTCTTCGTGGCGGTTGGCCGTATTCTGACTTCATTTACGTTTTGTCCCGCCTGGAGTTTCCTCCGTGGCGGTTGATAGCTTTTACAGCTTTATTTACTTTTCTGATCCCCCATGGAGGTGCTTCGTGGTTGGTGATCCCGTCTCAGATATATATATATTTATAGCTTTTATATATATACCTGCTTACTACTTTCATACAAATTGCGCGAGATCTTGTCAGCGCCTAGGAATCATGTGATCACATATTCAGCCTATTGGATCTAGATTCGGTTCTCGTGATAGACATTTTCAGCTGTAGTTACTTGTAAATTATTATCTAAGGTCTCAATTTCCTCATATGGTTTCCATACCCACGAGGAAGTCGGCATTATTTTTGTACATTATTTTCGTGATTTGGATGCCTCGCGATTCGTAAAATAAAATCAATCAATAGAACACTTAATAAAATGGGAGTGTAAAAGGTCTCAATGACTATTGAGCATCGTGGTTTGAAAAACCTCTTTTATAAAACATCACATGTCATATCTTGCTTAAAATTGAGTTTTACATAAATTCAAACCTCATGTATATAGGTGCGAACGAGGCCTCGCACTACTTCCAAATAACAAAGACATCACCCACACACACACACATTCGGATAATAGTTTCTTGAAAAGAGGCGGTCATCAGTAACAATGGATGTCGAGGGTGCCTAACACCTTTCATCCGCATAACCAAGTCCCCACCCTAATGAATCTCGGCTTTCACCGAATTCCGCTTTAGCAGATGTCACATCACTTGGTCAATGTGCAAACCTTTTCTCGGTTGTGTTGGTACAACCATTTAAAAAATCAATTAGCGACTCTTAATAATCCATCGTCGACATTATACATGCTCTGACATTTTTCACATGTTTTTTCAAACAAATTTCACCTAAAATGAGAACACCAAAGAACAAGTAACTTGAATAGACATCTAAAAATCCCGACGTCAACAATATATATATATATATATATATATATATATATATATAAATGTGTATAACAATTTATCTTTATATATCTATATGTATAAGCAGATAAAAGATAATATAAATAAGACAATTTAATAACTTATCTCAGCTATTTTGACCAATTTTATCTTCTTTCAAGAATTAGAACTTTGAAGTAGAAGATGGAGAGAAGGCTTTTCTTTGCTCTATAAATTGGTAAATTGAAAATGAAGAAAAGATTTCGTATTTATAGAGTTTTGAAGTTAAGGGCAAATATGTAATTTGAAAATCTGATTTTGAAAGCAATTGTCCGAATTGCAAGATAAAACATTGAATGACTAATATTTATTTTTAAGGCATACGGATTGAGCAACAATTTTAGCCCATGAAAGAATTAAAATGCCTTAGTCAGGTTTCTTTTTAAAAAAATTTGTATGCTTTGGTTAAGATATCAAATGATTTC
Source organism: Panax ginseng (assembly GCA_020205605.1). Classification (NCBI taxonomy): domain Eukaryota; kingdom Viridiplantae; phylum Streptophyta; class Magnoliopsida; order Apiales; family Araliaceae; genus Panax; species Panax ginseng. The sequence continues at coordinate 65,674,774 of CM035145.1, read as the reverse complement.
ACAAAGGCTAGCTTTTCGCCTTTACATGCCACTATGCCAGCAATTCTTAACAACACATGCACATATTATATATATATACTAGATGTGTCTCGTGCCTCAGCATTGTGGACAGTGAAATTTATCTCATTTTTTAGATGGCCCAGATGATTTATTGAGTGAGCGAGAAATTCAAAATTATTTGTATTTTATTAGATATATATATATAGGAAATGATTCATAGCATGTATTTTTTAATGACAAATATGCCCCTTTTAGCCCAAACAGACGAAGCAAAAACCTCTGGGTCCGCCCATGTAGATTCCCTTGGAGCAGATGGTCTTGTTGCTGAAACAGATGCCATTGCTTACCTTTGTTCTTCAGTCCCAAACGGTAAACTCACATGCAGTACTGTTTAATTAATGAATCCCTTTTAATTTGTCAAACATGGACACATGGTGAATATGCCCTCTCTCCCTTGCCCCCCAAATCCAGCAGCAAGATTTATTTTTTTGTTGATGGCTACTTAAAAAGTAGTTCTCTGTTCTGCAATATATAATTCTGCTATACGGGTAATATTTACCGTGAATTCAACGATGGACTCGTGCCTCTTTTCATTACTTCTCAGCATTTGAACAAGAAGGTTGTGTTTGTTATTCTTGAGTATCATTATTGGTGGATTAGCAAGTTTGGTGATATCCTTTCACTTCTATCTAACTATCCACCGATTGACTTTAGTGTAGATAACAGAACCCATTGTTTATCTACATAGATGTTGGAGGGGGCCACGGCGCCCCAAGGTTTGAAATTTTTGTAAGATTCACTTTAAAGTTTAAAAAAATTATAAAATTCATTTGTACATTTGGTTTGTTTTGAAAATTTTGTAAGACTACGGCCCCCAAGTTTTGACGAAATTTTGATATGTTTTAAAAGATTTTTTTTTGCTATGTTTTATTATCTTTGTCAAAGCAAATTCTATTACTCTATTATTTTTGTTTTAGTAAAAATATGTTTTGTAATAGTGAAATTTTACTTTTTAGTGATTAATATATTTTATGATGTAAAAAAAAATTTTGGCCCCCCCAAAAAATAAATCCTGACTCCGTCCCTGCCCTGAAGCCATTGTTAGTTTAAGAATCCATGGGCGGACCCAGAGGTTTTTGTTTCGTCTGTTTGGGCTAAAAGGGGTATATTTGTCCAAATTTTTTTTATTCCATCCGCTAGAAGGACTAGCAGATGAAGCCCCAAAATAGAATCATATATATATATATATATATATATATATATATATATATATATATATATATATATAGAATGATCCATAACATCTATTTCACTATGAATTAAAAAATGGCATATAGCATTCATACCGTTCGTTTAACAAATCAATGGCTGAGATTTAGAATGGGAACACGTCGTCCGCTAGTAATTCTAGCTTAACGTAGTTAATGAATTAATTGGTCACTTTTGCCCTCACATGCCAAATAGATGCTACGTCCGCTAGAATTACTAGCGGACGACGTGTTCCCATTCTAAATCTCAGCCACTGATTTGTTAAACGAATGGTATAAATGCTATATACTATTTTTTGATCCATAGTAAATAGATGCTATGGATCATTCCCCATATATATATATATATATATATGGGTCACCAATTACTTTTATTCCATTCCACTACTTTGAATTTATTTTATTATATTAATTTGCAATCATGCATCCTACTACAGCCTAAACCAGCTGTGTACTAATTTGATGACTTCGTCATGATCTGTTTGATTTAAAGCAAATGATTTTCAAAACATTTTATGAGAATTGTTTTTGAGAAAAGCAATATACTCTCTTTGTATAAAAATATAAAGCATTTTTTGTTTTTTTAGAATTAATTTGACATATTTTTAAATTTAATATAATTTATTTAAAATTATAATAATATAATTTATGTTTAATAATAATTTTAGGTAATCTATAATATTTATTAGTAAAATTGACTAAAACTTCAACGAATTTATATTTATTTTGAGTTCAATAATATTTGAAACTAACATTTAAAAAAATTAATAATAATCTATAAGTGTTTTCGAGACAAATAAAGTATTATTGTCAATAATATTTTGAGTTCAATAATACTCCATATATGTGTTAAATATTAATATGAAATTTAATATGAGCTAACTAAGTTTAATATAAAGTTTAATATGAAATTTAATATAATCAATTATAAATCATAATTTCCACATTACTTCATGGCAAATCAATTCAAATTTTGTTTTATTTAATTACAATAACGTAACATACCTCCCATGTATTTTTTTAAATTTTGTGCTTGTCTAAGAGTCCGTTAGTATTCTTGGAATTCAAAGGATTTGAATTTGATACCGCAATGAAACTCTATTTATTTTCAAAAACAAATAATTTTTGTACCGTTTATAAAAAATTACGAATGACTGTTTGACAAGTGTAGTAAATAGTAATTAGAAAATTATGAAAAGAATTTGAGATACAATAAAAGAAACAAAGGAAAGGAAAACTATATAAATGTGATGGAATTGTAATTGTAACAAGTAATTTATCATTTACCACTTGAAACTTGCTATAACAGAATTTTATACTCCAGCCACTACATTTGTAGCGACACATAAGAAAATAAAAAAGTAGGGTCCATTCACACTTTAATTTGATCAAGTGAAATTCAATATTAAAATAAAAATCAATACATGGTATGTGTGTCACTAGAGGTTGTAGCGGATGTTATTTTAACTCTTTAAATCTCAACCTTCAATGTTATTGATCAACAACTGAAATGTTAATTGCTGAAATAGTGACTCTAACAACCGATTGTCATGAATTGAAACCATATATATATATATATATACTAAGGTAAAAGTAAAAGTATTTTATTTAAAGTAAAGGTAAAAGTATTTTTTTTACTTTACTTTCGACTGATTGATTGGGGGACAGCAATTATGATGTTGTTGACTACATTTGCTGAAAGCTGATGATGACTAGGGCCATCTTTGTTGACTGGTGAGGTCCGTCTTCTGGCGAGGCAGACGCCAAAGGGTACTGTTAATCATCTTCTCAGATGGATCACCATCCCCATACTATCCGACCTTCAAATTTTTATCCAAGATGAAACCCTTCACCCCCAAAATTAAGTTTATAAAGAAGGAGAAAAAAATTTCATCGAACAGGTGGTCACCATCTTCAAAATTTCAAATTTTTATAAAAATTTATTTAAAAACAAATCAGACTGCGTCTCACTCAATTGGCCTTGATCTACTCGATCTAAACAGAAGACTTCTTTGTTAACTGTTTAACCAAAAATTCATTCTTTTGGCATTCCTCTCAAGTGCAAACCTTTCTTACCTTATGTAAACTAATACCAATAAATCTAATGATTCCCTTAGCCTACACTGCTCCCACACTGGAGACTTACAACAGCATAACAAAACTTATAACGATCTTAGGTGTTTTATAGCAAGTTAGGCGATTTAAAGTGGAACAAAAGAAATAAAAGTTCGAAGAAACATTTAAAAACAAGACCTAACTATTTTTAATGGAAACCACCAACAGAACTAAGAACCAAACGTGTGACTTTAATACCATTTAACAACAATAAGTTTTAAATTGTAAAACTTGAACAAAAAAAAGAAAAGATTAAAATGACCAATGAAACGATAAAATAATCTCTTTCTTTTATTTATAAACAGTTGAGGAAGAAATTACATCTAACCTAGATAAATTGTTAATGAAAGATAAAAGTGCGAAGAACTTCTTCTTACTAGAAGAAGAAGAAAGCAACAAACTTCTTCAATAACTAGAGAGAAGGGGAAATGGACCTCGAATGAGGTTTCTTACAAATAAAAAAACTGCAAGAAAAACCTAAATAACTCCAACACGAGTTACTTAAATAAAAAACCAAAAAATAAATTACTATTGAATCATACAGAATTCACTATTACATTCACCGAAATAAACGTACAAAGTAAAAATAATTTACTAAAATAAAAATAAAGTAAAAAACATTTTACATTTACTAGATTAAAAATAAAATCATTTTCCTTAAAATAAAAACAAAAATAAAGATAAAAATATTTTATTTACTTACTTTCTGATTGACTGGGGAACAACAATAATATTGTTTTTGACTACTTTTTGCTTTTCCTGAAAGCTAATAATGACGGAGGCAATCTTTATTAACTAGACAGATGTCGAAGAATACTGTTGATCATGTTCATCTTCTCATATGAATCACTATCCCCATACATAATACATATACTAATGTTTCTATTTACTAAAGTTTGTTATTATCAAAATAAAACTAATCAGTTTAGCTCGCTCAATCCTGACACGAGGTAGTGACAATAAATAACAATACCAAACTCATTGAACCTGATAATTGAAATGAGTACAATCTAAATCCCTTAACAACCTATCAATCTCTCCTTTTTTTTATGATGACAATGTGCTAAAAATATTTTTCTGTAACTGCTCCCCCTTAGTTTATGCATACTCAAGATATATTTTAAAATTTTAAAATATTTTGAAAACATTTATCTCAACCAGTTTGCTGCAGTAGCAGTGTAGAGCAATTAATATGATATATTATATTTTTCTTCTCCCCTTTGTCATTACAAAAAGTGGGGGAGAACAGAAAATTGTTCATAACCTGCAAAAATAGTTAGTAACAAACCATTCTTTTCGAAACCTGCAGGAGAACATGTCAGAAAAGATAAACATAAGAAAGATATAACATGCAGAAGTAGAAGTAGTAGTAGTTAGTATTTAGATACAGTCATCCCGAATAGTTAATGATAGCATATTTAATTATACAGTCCTCCCGAATAGTTGGAAATCTGGCAATTGAACAGGAGAGAAATGTAAACCAAAAGGTGGAATATCGTCTGGAGGGGTTTTGCAGACTCGCTCCAAAACACATGCATGTCCACAATTTTTTATTTTTCGCTCAAACTCAACAGCTATAGCAATACACATATATCTGAAATATATTGTCAGAGAAATAAATATATATGTATATATGGAGATGTATGCAAGATGGCTTAGATCCATAATAGTCTCATAAAAAATAAGATTTTAGACGGTGAAAACACATTAAGGTTTCGGAAAAAAATTGTGTTTTACAAAACCAAGACTTTACATATCCGTTCGAAAAAAAAATGATAGCACTTGAAACTCTAGAAATGTCATAAATCAGAGAGATGACAGGTTTTATCCAATTTGAAAACAGATTTAGCTGATTTAAAATAGACTTTTGAAAGATCTGATGAAGAACTAGTAGATCTGAAAAGATATACAAGCTTCGAAACACAGAAAACGAAATAAAACAAAATTGATCGGTAGAATTATGATATCGATTATGTAGAATCGATTTATCGTTTCAGATTGCTCAAAATCGAACTAAAGATCATACATTTTTCGCAGAAATCGATTAGGGTTTAGGAAGAGAGAGAAGACGACATAAAAGAGAGAAAATAGAATAAGAAATGAATTAAAAACTGATTATTGGCTATTTATAGTTAGGTTAATTAAATTGATCTGACGGCTGATAACTAATCTCAAAAATGATCAACGATCAAGATTGAAAAAGAGTTTTAAAACTTTTGATCTGATCGATTAATATTAATCCAATGGCTATGATTAATTTGTGCTTTTTCTTTGGATGATCTGATGGTCCTCATGCTTGATCCACGTGATTGGTGTGGTGGTTCCTAATTGGTCCAAAAGAAATGTCGCAGATGGAGCTTTGTTTTAGACAGTTGGATGATTTTTAGATCAATATCTCAAATTTTCTTGATATATATTTATATATCCTGATCGGTCATACATTTTTTATCTTACTCACCATGTTGTTTTATCTTTAAGCGACGATTTCGGTCATATATAATCGACGTCTATACTTTTAACGACGCTATATGTTGTATGTCGCTAAAAGTATAAACGACGTTCAACAGATAACCAAAACCGCAGCCTAAAGGGGGTGAGCATGGGTGAGTAATGACTTTGTGACGCCTTCAAAATAGGTATACATTACCCATCTTGAGTCGTCAAATACATGGTACAAAAATTCAAATACAATTTTAAATATACAATGATGAAATTTGTGAGTTTTAATACAAACATTGTCTTCTGACAAAGATTAAAACTCAAAATAAGTCCTCAATACATTTATTAACACACTTATTTCACGTAATAGTGAGGACTACTAATGTTATCCATCGGTCCATCACTCCGCTCCCCGACTCGTCTCCCAAATTATATTCTCATTTCAAGAGAAAAACGGTGAAAGAAAGAAAGGGTGAGCTCAACTAGCCCAAAGAAGAAATATTATGACTAAGATAATGCGAATAAATTATCGTTAGCCTTCAACAATGTTAAACCGATAAAATATAACAAACATCAAGTTTAAGCTGCAATGTAACAAGCAATCCATTAGAAGAGTCAAGTAGAGAATAAAATCTACTATCTTCTATGATTTAAAAGATTTTCATGACTTTTATCACCGAGACTCGAATTTTAATAAATAATCCACATCATCGAATCACCCCTCGCACTACTACCAAGGATATTCTTTAGTATCACGACCACAATTATCCATGCACACGGGCCAAGAATATTTGTGTATTCATTAATGGTCATGATCATACCAACAATCGTCCCATCAATGCACTACGGGCCAACGAGGACTTTTACCATATCATTTGTAACATTACGGTCATGATTACACCAATAATCTCTCGATCATAATCATACCAAGTTCATCTACGCACTACAGACCACGATGACTTTCAAAAAAATATAAACATGGGGATGATGACAATGATATAAGAATTCAATAAAAACAAGTTCAAGAATTAATTTATCCAGGAACCACTAATGTCCAAATGATACTGCTTTGTAGAGTAAAATTCAAGAATGCTCAGAAGAATATTTTCATGAAAAGATATCGGGATGAAGCGAAATATCAAGGATATTCCACTAATTTCATGGAGTATAGAAGTCAAAACTTTAACCAACCGAGTATAATAAAGAATGGAATAACAAAAGAAATCACCACGCATGCAGATTGCAGATAAACAAAGTTATTCCAATGAATACTAAATAATCGGAACCAAGGTCAAAGGTAAATTATGCACCGACAAGATGTTCCAACGAATAATAAAGAATGGAATAACAATGAAATCAACATGCATGCGGTATTGTGATAGACATGTTATTCCAATGTAATACTAATAAGGATTTTAATCAGTCCCAGAGAAAACGCATGTAGATATGTGATATTCCAATGTAATAATAATAAAAAGCTTTAAACCAGTCCAAAAGAAATGCATGAGATAGGATATTCCAATGAGAATAATAAAGACAGAATCGAATTCCCAAGAAAGCAACGCATGCATGGATATTCCAAATGTAATAATAAAGACTTTTAATAATAGAATAATGTCACCAAGTATAGGTAGCTCATGTATCACAAAGTTATTCCAATGAATAATAAATAATGGAATAACATAAGTTCTCTTCATGAATACAAAAGAATAACACCCCTTACGAGTACAACAAATAATATTCCCTACCTTAAGAAGAAGAAGTCTCTGGATATATAAGTAGTGAAGTAGCGAATACTTTCTTCTTTCTCTCTACAGCTTTATCTCTCTAGAGTTTCAAAGAATTAAATAAGAAAATAATGAAGAAACGAGCTTCTATTTATAGAAAAATGGATCTGCGATAAGAATTCTAACTCATTGAACGGTCCAGATTGATTTACTTTTAATCTGACTATCCATATTTAAAGCAAAATCTTTTAAATAAAATATAATATATTCTATTTATAATCTAATAAAACGAATAACTTTATAAAAGATTTTACTATGCAAAATACTATCAGAATACTATGCAACACTATGTATAATAGAATATAAAATAGAAATGGAATAACTTTATAAAAGTATTCTGTTTTATATAAAAAGATTTTATGTATTATTATATTAATAATACCAACAAAATTGAGTGACTTATCACGTAAGCATCAATAATTAATACTGTAGTGCTACTATGCAACCACGCCAGACATCGCATTTTTTTAACACCTAGGGTGTTTCAACAGCTTAACGGTAAAACTTCCATAGTTATTTTTATAAAGTATTTTTATCGCTTTTTTCAATCCGATAATAATTCTATTGTGGGTCCACCAATGATTGTCTTGGTTGCGAATATTTCTCGTTAAAACGAATATTCCCCGACCAATCGAATATTATATAACAACTTGCGTACTTTGCAAAATTTATAAATATTACCCACAACTATAAATTATATCAATTTCACTCCATAATATTCAAATATAATATTTATAGAAAATTCATCTTTATTCAAAAAGTTGGGGTTTTACAACCTTCCCTTCTTATGAAATTTCACCCTCGAAATTAGGGTACGTACCTGGTATATCGAAGAGGTAAGGATACCTTGATTTTATTTCAGATTCTAACTCCCAAGTCATTTCCTCAACATCGTGGTTTCTCCACAAAACTTTGACTTGAGGTAGAACCTTGGAGCGTAGAATATGTTCCTTCTTATCCAAGATTTGAATATGAACCTCTTCATACGTCAAATCTTCCGCTATTTCGTCCGGTTCTAACTCAATAATGTGGTTCAGGTCTTCCACATATTTACGTAACATGGATATGTAAAAAACGTTATAAACACGAGACATACTTGGCGGTAAAGCGAGTCTATAGGCCACAGTTCCTACTCGATCGAGGATTAAAAATGGGCCAATGAATCGAGGATTGAGCTTTCCTCTCTTTCCAAATCTCGTAACTCCTTTCCACGGAGCAACTCGTAATAACACATGATCTCCTATATCAAATTCCACGTCCTTTCGATGAAGATCAACATAACTCTTTTATCGATCTTGTGAGGTCTTTATACGTTGTCGGATTGTTTGAATCTTTTTCGTAGTCATACGTACCAACTCCGGTCCCAACAACGTTGCTTCACCCACCTCATCCTAGCATACTGGAGAACGACACTTTTTCCATATAACGCCTCGAATGGAGCCATGTCAATACTTGCTTGATAACTGTTGTTGTAAGAAAACTCCACCAATGGTAAGAACTTGTCCCAACTTCCCTTGAAGTCAAGGACACAGAGTCTTAATAAATCTTCAAGAGTTTGAATAGTCCTCTCTCGATTGTCCGTCCGTCTGAATCCGAGGATGATATGCCAACTAAATCGTAAATCCGTGCCCATAGCTTTTTGTAAACTAACCCAAAATCGTGAAGTGAATCTTGAGTCTCGATCAGAAACTATGGATACTGGCATACCATGCAGTCTTACAATCTCATTTATGTACATACGAACAAGACGTTCAAGTGTATAAGTTTCTCGTATTGGTAAGAAATGAGCGATTTGGTCAATCTATCAACAATGACCCAAATTGCATTAATGCCTTGAGAACCTTGGGAAGACCAAATGAATGAAATCCATGGTAATGTGCTCCCACTTCCATTCGGAATTTCAAGTGGTTGAAATGGACCTTTTGGTACTTGATGCTCGCCTTGACTCGTTGACAAGTTAGACACCTTGAGATAAACAACGCTATCTCTCTCTTCATATTGCTCCACCAAATGAATGACGAAGATCACGATACATTTTGGTACTCCCAGATGGATTGCAAACGGTGTGTTGTGCGCCCATCATGATTTTATAATTTAACTTCAGGATCGTTAGGAACACAAAGTCCGGAGTTGACTCAAGTATTCCTTCATCATCGATTCTTGCTTCCTAAGATCGCACCTTCTTGCACTTTCTTCCTCATACGCATCACTCGGATCAGAATTTGAGCGACTTTAATTTTATCAATTAAAGCTCGGTTCTACTCGTATATTCGCCATCATCACATGGCTCCCTGAAGTCTTTATCTCTATCTCCATCATTTGCAAGTCATACAAAATGGGCCTTTGCGTTGACAATATTGCACTCGTACCCGCATATGATCTTCTACTCAATGCGTCACCTACCACGTTCGTTTTCCGGATGGTATTGGATGGTATGATCATAATCTTTCAATGCTTCAAGCCAACGTCGTTGTCGCGTGTTGAGTTCCTTTTGAGTGAAGAAATATTTGAGGCTTTTATGATTCGTAAAGATCTCCACCTTCTCCCCATACAAGTAATGCCTCCAAATTTTTAGTGCGCGAAGACAACAACAATTTAATTCTAGGTCATGAGTAGGATAATTCCTCTCATATTCTTTGAGTTATCGTGAGGCATAGGCTATGACTTTCCCATGTTGCATGAGAACACATCCTAACCCTTTGCCTCAAGCATCATCAGAGATGACAAATCCTCCGAACCGGATGGTATTGTCGAATCAGTCTTAAATGAGTCTCTCTTGAGTTCTTGAAAACTCTTCTCACATTCCTCGCTCCAACCAAACTTTGTATCTTTCCGAAGTCACCGAGTTAGTGGAGTAGCGATTCGAGAAAACCCTTCTACGAATCTCCGATAATTACCAACTAAGCAGAAAGCTACGATTTCCATCATCGATTTAGGTTGCTCCCAAATTTGAATAGCTTCAATCTTTGTTTGGGTCAATAGATATTCTATGACTTGATACCACGCGCCCCAAGGAATGCTACTTCCTCGAAGCTAGAACTCGCATTTCTTCAACTTGGCATAAAGCTTATATTCACGGCTTTTGGAGTATCGACCTCAAGTGTTGCTTTCATGATCTTAACGGGTTTTGGAATATATGAGGATGTCATCAATAAAGACGACCACAAAGTGATCCAAATATTCCTTGAATACTTGGTTCATCATATCCATGAAGGCAAAGAAGCATTAGTCAATCCAAAGGACATGACTAGAATTCATAATGCCCGTCTTAGGAGTTCCGAAAGCCGTCTTTGGAATGTTATCGGTTTAATCTTCAATTGGTGATATCCTAACGAAGATCAATCTTTGAAAAAAATTGGCTCTCGTAAATCGGGTCAAACAGTCATCAATACGTGGCAACGGGTACCTATTTTTTATGGTGACATGATTCAACTCCCGATAATCAATACAAAGTCGCATACTCTCATCTTTCTTTTTCACGAATGTAACAGAGCACCCCAAGGAGAAGTACTAGGACGAATGAAACCGATGTCTAACAATTCTCAGTAGTTGGGTCTTTAACTCTGAAGTTCAATAGAGCCATTCGATATGGGGCTTTGAAAATGGGTTTTGTCACGGGTTCAAGGTCGATACAAAATTCAATTTCACGCCTGGGGGTAGGCCAGGAAGTTCTTGAGGAATACGTCGGAAATTCATTAACAATAGAAATATCATTCAAATCTGACGTATTTTTGTTTAGATCTGTGACGTGGGCTAAGAAAGCTTGACATCCGTTTTTCAATAAACGAATAGCTTTATGGCTTAAGATGACCGTGATTGTTTTAATGGTTTGGTCGCTTGAATTTGCATAATAGGTTGATTAGGAATATGAAAGCTAACAACCTTACAAAAATAATTAATTTTAGCATGATGAGTAGTTAACTAATCAATCTCTAGAATCACATCAAATGCAAGTATTTTAATGAAATAAGATCGACAGGTAATGTGAGGGTACCGATTTGAACCAAACAAGACTTATAAACAGTGGATGTAATGAAAGTTTCTCCCAACGGAGTTTCTACAGATAAGTCAAAGTCTAATTTCTCCTGAGTCAAATTTAATCGTTGAAATGCAAAGTAGGAGAAATAAAAGAATGGGTAGAACCAGATCAAATAAGGTATAGACTTATTTAGAGTTTATGATAAGCTTACCCGTGATGACCTCATTCGGGTTCCTTGCTTCTCTAGGAGGTCACAACAAACGCCTCTCCTTACCTGCACCACCGGCTTTGAATTTTCCGGGACTACCTTTGGTGCCTCCATCACGGCATTTGAACTTGTCTTCTGTGAACGACAAAATCGGGCTAAGTGACCTTCTTTCCACAATTATAACATGCTTTGACTGACATCGCCAGCTTTGGACCGATGTGTCCTCCCTCCTCATTTGAAGCATATAATAGGTGGTCGTTCTCCTTCCTTAACAACAAAGCGCAAAAGGTCGACGGCGTCCTTCCATCATTGTTGAATCTCCTTTTCTTGAAATGTCCATTTTACTATCTTGGCCATGATTACCATCGAAGTGGTTACCATTTTGGCATGTTGATTCCTCCACGCTTTGTTGTCACTGCTTTCGATGACTAATACCACTGGTATTTTCATGCCACGCACCGCTTTCTACTAGTTACGTTGACTCGTTAACGCACACCAATAACTGAGCCCTATTTACAACATCTGAGTATAAACACAGTTTATGAGAAATAAGATATTGACGTATCTCCGGTTTCAAACCTCTTAAAACATTCGCGTCATTCGCTCCTCATTATCGACCAAATGGGATGCAAACGGGATAACTCCGCAAAATTTAGCCTCGTATTGCGACACGGTCATATTGTTTTGTTCCAATTTGATAAACTCCACTTCTTTTATGTAGACGAATACTCTCGGAAAGTACTTGTCGTTGAATAGCTCTTGAAACTTCTCCCAAGACATCTTGAGTGCGTCAGTCAGTACGCGTTTTACGATTCCCACCAAGAATCGCCTTTCACGCAAATACGAAGGTGGCGAAGGGAACCTTTTCTCCTCGGAGCATCCCAAGACATCAAATATCTTGGTGATCTGCTTTATCCATGCTTCCGCCTTTAAGTGGTTTTGGCTCTCCAATAAACTCCAGTGGTCCCAGCTCCTTGAAGCGCTTAAGCGGTGATCAGTCCCGAGTTTCAAAGTGTTTCCACCACATTTTGGACGCGGAGCCGCTCTGCTTTGATGTTGCATGAATTGCATAAAGCCTCCGAACAATCCATCATTCATCATTTGGTCGGTGTTGTTATTTGCATGAGAATTGTCGCCTTCGATGCACATTCTCACGATTATTGATATGTGGATACTCAACGGTCTCTTGTGCTCCATTGCTATTCTCAACATTCTCTGATGTCATTTTTAGATCTTGCACAAACAAAGGTTAATTAACATATAACATATTATCCCTATACTTTGACCGACCAATTAAATACCAAATAAACTTAGGTAGGTCATACTAGCGAAGAATTTCCGTCTCTCCCTCCTAGTTCTAGTCTCACATCTTAGCAGGATCATATCCCTAAGCTTTGATATTAATCGCGGCGCCCCCAAAATAGGTATACATTACCCATCTTGAGTAAATCAAATACATGGTACAAAATTCAAATACAATTTTAAATATATGACGTGAAAGTCATGTGAGTTTTAATACAAACATTGTCTGCTGACAAAGATTAAAACTCAAAATAAGTCCTCAATACATTTATTAACACACTATTTCACGAAAAAGTGAGGACTACTAATGCTATCCTCCGGTCCATCACTCCGCTTCCCCAACTCGTCCCAAATATATTCTCATTTCAAGAGAAAAAAGTGAAAGAAAGGGTGAGCTCAACTAGCCCAATAAGAAATATTATGACTAAGATAATGCAGAATAAATTATCATTAGCCTTCAACAGTGTTAAACTGATAAAATATAACAAACATCAAGTTTAAGCAAGAATCGGAACAAACAATCAATCCATTGAAGAGTCAAGTAGAGAATAAAATCTACTATCTTCTATGATTTAAAAGGTTTTTCATGACTTTTATCATTTGAAACTCACAATAAATAATTCACATCATCAAATCACCCTCGCACTACTGGCCAAGGATATTCTTTAAGTATCACGACCACAATTATCCATGCACACTACGGGCCAAGAATATTTGTGTATTCATTAATGGTCATGATCATGCCAACAATTGTCCATCAATGCACTTTCACGGGCCAATGAGGACTTTTACCATATCATTTGTAACATTACTACCATGATTACAATCGAATCTCTCAATCATAATCATACCAAGTCCATCTACGCACTACTGAGCCACGTAGATGACTTTCAAAAAATATAAACATGAGTATGATGACAATGATATAAGAATTCAATAAAACAAGTTCAAGAATTAATTTATCCAGGAACTAATAATGTCCAAATGATACTGCTTTGTAAAGTAAAATTCAAGAATGCTCAGAAGAATATTTCCATGAAAAAGATACTGGATGAAGCGCAAATATCAAGGATATTCCACTAATTTTGTAAGACCCCAACTTATTATAAATAAAATCGAATTTCCTCTAATTATATTTGTGAATAATAAGGTATTAATTTGATATAATTCTCGGGTTATGGGTGAAATGTGCAAATTTTGCAAAATATGCAAGTGGTTATAAAATAATCATTGTTGTCGGGGAATATTCGTTTGGTCGTAGAATATTCTTGTTGTTGGGGAATATTAAATGACAATGCAGCTATGATGATTTGTGGGGCCCCATAATGAATAACTGTCGGATGAAGAAAATGACAAGTTTGAGTTTTTATAAATAACGGCGTAGTTATTACTGTTAACACTGTTGGAATACCCGGTGGTTAAAATACGATGTCTGGCGTGGATGCACGATATTGATGAATTATTGATCCTTACGTAAGAAGGCCTTTTCTCAATAATTGTTACATGATGATTCTTTGCTTAATATTTTATTTTATTGATTCAATAATTGTTTGCGTTGATATTTTATATTATTGTTGTTTCAATAATTGTCAACTTGCATGAGATTTCCCATTATCGGATCAATAATTCATATTATTTGAATAATATTATTAGATAGAATTATTGGCAATGTCTAGAAAGTTCATCGAGGAGAGGTTTGGTCACCTAATTGCGCGCCAATAAGGAGAAATTCTTATTGAAACCCCTCTTTCTTGGGAACTACCGTTTGTCATAAATGTGATTACGTAATATTATTTGTGAATAATTAATTATTGATTCATATGATAAGAAATATTTATTTTATGTGGATATAAATGTTGGATATATTTATTGTGGTTAAAAATGAAAGAGTTAATGTTGAGGTGTTTTATCGATTATTTTTTTTGGAATGAAGGTATTAAAAATTAAACCAAAGTGTTTTTGAGATATATTGTGTGAGTTATAATTTTTAATCCGGCAATAGTTGGATCGTTGTAATTTTTGGATATGTTATACATATATAAGTTGAGTATATGTCCATAAATTTTGAACCGTTAAAAAATGAACGTATGATTTGTTATGAATTTTAAAAGGTGACCGATTCGAAATTAGGTTTATAAATGATTTTGGTGGAAAATTCTAGAATTGAGTGGGCCCCACTTGTGGTTGGTGAAGAAATGTCTTGAATTTATTTCAAATGTGGTGGGTGGGAATAGTAGCGGAGTAAAGCCATCAAAGTTGCAAGTCAAGTCTCGCTAATATTTTCCTATAAATAGAGGCTAAGTTAGAATTGAAAATCACACCGAAAAACAAGTTTTCTCTTTCTCTCTCTCTAGATTATTGAGTGTATTTTGTGAGTATTTAGATACTTTGTGAGTTTCTATTCATCGGTTGCAAGTTTCCTTCACTTGACCTTATACCGATATTCCGATCGGAAATCTTGATATTTTGAGGTAAGGGATGTTATTTTCTTCATATATGATATTATTTCTTCAATATCATTATGCCAAAGTATTGATCCGAATTTGTATCAAATTTAGAACTTTTTGTGTCTGGGTTATTATTCACGTATACGGCCTATTCACGAATCTGACACTATTCAATTTAAAAATAAAATTTTCTTCTTTTGTCCAAGATGTCTATTATGGTTACTATCTTTGATTGTATCCATGTTTTGATCTTTATTTTTGAATTCCTTGAAATTGGTATTTATGAAGTATTATTGATCTTGGATAAACTGTTATACTGAATCCTACTATTTGTCCTTCCGTTTCACTTTGGATTCGTTTTCTTTAAAATATTTTCATCATCCTCGGTCCTAAATGATGATATTACTAAATATCTTGGCCTCAGTAGTGCAAAGATAAATGATTAATCGATGAATATCTTTGGCCGTAGTCACAAAGAGAACAGTGTTGAGATGAACATGACCAACTAGTGATACTGAATGAATATCTTTGGCACAGTAGTGCAAAGATGAATATTTGATTAAAGATGTATATTGATTGTTTTCACAGGGATAAAATATTGATGATGGACTTTTAAATCTTAGAAGATAGTAGAACTCATTCTCTACTTGACTCTTCTAATGGATTGTTGTTTCCTCTGCAGTTGTTGATCTAAAACTTGTTGGCTATTATATTTTATCGATTTTTCCCTTGTTGAAGACTAACGATAATTTTTTGTATATTATCTTAGTCATAATATTCTTTACTGGGCTAGTTGAGCTCACCCTTTTTCTTTTTGTTCCATTTTTCTCAGGAGGTGAGAACATAGCAAGAACTAGTTGGGGTACGGAGTGATGGTTCTAGAAAGATGTTTTAGCAGATCCTCACTTATTTACAGTAAAGTAGTGTTTGAATAATTATAACAAGGACTTATTTGAGTGTGGATATTGTCTGAAAGACAATATTTGTATTTAAACTCACAGATGTGTGTTGTATGATTTTTTTGCACGACAATTTTTTTATCAAAGTTGTAGTTTTGCTTTTTCCATACCATGTATTTGGCGACTCGTAATGGGTGTTGTATACCTATTTTGGGGGCGTCACAAATTTCATGGACTATAGAAGTCAAAACTTTAACCAATCGAGTATAATAAAGAATGGAATAACAAAAGAAATCACCATGCATGCGGTACTTACAGCATGATAAAAGTTATTCCAACAGAATACTAAATAATCGGAACCGGTCAAAGTGAAATTACATGCAAGCATGTGATGTTCCAACATAATAATAAAGAATGGAATAACAACAAAAATCACCATGCATGCAGTGCTTCGCATAAACAAAGTTATTCCAATGAGAATACTAATAAGGATTTTAATCGAATCCGACGTAAAACGCATGCATGACGAGGATATTCCAACAGAATAATAATAAAGATGGAACCAGTCCCGTAAAATGCATGTATATGATATTCCAATGAATAATAAACACGGAATCGGTCCCATGTGAAACGCATGTATACGTGATATTACAAATGAATAATAATAAAGAGCGGAATAATAGAAGAATGTCACCAAGTATAGGGTAACTCACGTATACAAAGTTATTCCAATGAATAATAAAGAATGGAATAACATAAGTTCTCTTCATGAATACAAAAGAATAACACCCTTACGAATACAACAAATAATATTCCCTACCTTAAGAAGAAAATCTTGGATATATAAGTAGTGAAGTAGCGAGAATACTTTCATCTTTCTCTCTCTACGCTTATCTCTCAGAGTTTCGATGAATTCAGTAAGAAAATAATGAAGGAATGAGCTTCTATTTATAGAAAATGGATCGCATAAGAATTAACTCATGAACGATCTAGATTGATTTACTTTAATCATCCATATTTAAAGCAAAATCTTTTAAATAAAATATAATATATTCTATTTATAATCTAATAAAACGAATAACTTTATAAAAGATTTTACTATGCAAAACACTATACAGACACTATGCAACACTATGCATAATAGAATATAAAATAGAAATAGAAAAACTTTATAAAAGTATTCTGTTTTATATAAAAAGATTTTATGTATTATTACATTAATAATACCAACAAAAGCGAGAGATTTATCACGTAAGCATCAATAATTAATACCGGTACTATGCTTATCACGCCAGACATCGCATTTTTAACACTGTGTGTTTCAACAGCTTAACGAGTAAAACTTCCGCCCGTTATTTTCATAAAGTATTTTTGTCTTTTTTCTCAATCCGACAATAATTACATTGTAGGGTCCACAAATGATTGTCTTATTATATGAAATATTCCCTATTAAAACGAATATTCCCCTACCAATCGAATATTATATAATAACTTGTGTACTTTGCAAAAATTTATAAATATTACCCACAACTATAACATTATATCAATTTCACTTCATAATATTCAAAATAATATTTATAGAAAATTCATCTTTATTCAAAAGTTGGAGTTTTACACACTTGATCCTTGCTTATATTTATATTTATATATTATATATATATATAAAATAAAGATTAATAAATAGATAAATAATTAAAGAGAAATTTATACATATATTTATAAATTAAATAAAAATTTATATATAAATTTTTATTTTGTAATATAATTATATATATATATGTAAATAATTTTAACTATTAAGTATATAGATATAAATATGGAAATATTTATATATGATAACTATATGATTAAATAAATATACTAATAGGAAAATAAATTTAAAATGTATGGGGATATTTATAAATATAATAATGTATAATGTAACGACCCCAAAATAGGTCCATTCCATCCAACCCATTCTGAGTGCCAAATACATGGTACAAAAAATAACTACAACTTTATTACAACAATTGTCGTCGAAAAATACAACAACACATATCTTGTGAGTTTGGATACAAATATATACCAAATGTGACACATGTCCCAACCGTGGACAAACACTCACACAAAGGACACCTTACATAAAGGTATAGTCAAAACCTGCTTTAGAAACTAAAATCTTTGGGAAGTGCTCAAGAAACCTTCGTACATATTGGGAGACCATGCGTACAGGTTATGATAGATATCATATGGCCACGAAATTATCCTTGGTTGATCTAATAGACCCCAAAAGAAAAAAACAAGAAGATTACTATCATATTCTTCCCAATGGTAAGTCTTCTCTTAACATATCATTATCTCCACTATCTCTAATTGAGAATTATACTTCAAACAAACACCAAGATTATATAGGTAGTGCTTTCAGTATATATACTCAAAGTGAGTGGATGAGCACATCCCCTGCTTATGATGATACGAGGTTGTATGTCATTAGACATCTTGTATGATAGTGACAAAACACCCTTCCAACGTTGGGTTTGTCTCACCCTCAACAACTATAGACCACCGTTCTATTCCCCTGTTATCCCCCACTCGACCCAGCTATATTTTTATTACCTGAAAGGAATTGTGAAGCAAAAGGGTGAGCACAACTAGCCCAGTAAAGAATATCACGACTAAAGATAATTAAATTATCAATAGCCTTCATCAGTAATAAATCGGAGATTTAGAACATATGGTAGATGATAAAACTTTTCAACCATAGTTGCGGTAGAACGAAGCGATCCATTAGAAGAGTCAAATAGACTATAAAGTCTATTATCTTCTTCATGTTAAAAGTCCACCAACAATGTTTTATTCCTGGTAACATCAATCAACAATTCTGGCCCACAATCATATGAATAACTCATAATTGTAATTGTTGTTCTAAATTCCTTTTCTCATCCAGGACAAAGATAATTTTCATCACCTGAAACATCAAAGATCATGGTTATACCAAATCACAGTTCATGTTCATAATCAAACTAATAAATTCATCTTTGCACTACGGGCCAAAGATATTCATCAACAGTTCATCTTTGCACTACAGGCCAAAGATATTCATCAACAGTTCATCTTTGCACTACATGCCAAAGATATTCAACAACAAGTCATCTTTGCATTCTGAAGCCAAATATATTAATATCTCAAAGAAATATATAATCATTTCAAAATTTATATAAACAATAATTATAACCATGTTGATTAATTCACCTTTTGCACTTAAGCTAAAGATATTCAATTATAAATTCAATGGTCAGCGATCATACCAATCCACAATTCAACTTTTCACTCATCGGCAAAAGAGAACCTAGTCGATGATCATACAAATAATCTATCCATCTTTACACTCCAAGTGAAAGAGAATTTCAACATCAAGGTTATAAAATGTTATATATGATAATAAAATCAATATAATCAATATATAGTTTTAATCTCCGAGTAATATTCATAAATCAACTATAATTTGGTTAGAAAAAGAAACCAATTTTGTCATGAATATAACTTTCTCATGAATAAGTAACCGTGAATAGTAACTTCATGAATAGTAACTCGTGAATAAGATCTCATGAATAGTAAACCCGACTCAAAAAGGTAGAAATTCCACAATAAAATCCATACCAATATTTCTAAGTATAATGATATTGAAAGAATAATATTTTTTTAAGCTTATAAACAATTTATTTTAATTGTTTACACTTTACTAAATAATGCATTTAATCATTCTAAAATGCCAAACTCATAAGATTTCATCACCAATAACCAAATTCCTCATCAAAAATCAGATATACCTCATGTAGGATTCTCAAGCTATAAAATCCTATTTTCTAATTTTCTTACCTCACATAACATATTTAATTCATTTACTCATAACTAGTCCATTTTCATGAAAAATAACAAATCGGTTCCAAAAATATTTCTTTTACGGGATTTAGCGTAATATAGTCCTATATTGAACATATATTTTTATCGAAATTTTAAAAGTCATTTACTATTTTTCACATGGCCAAAACCACCGAATATTTAAACATTTATAATAAATTGTACTTTTATCCAAAAATTCAAATTTACGAATATACTCATGTTATATACATGTACTCCCAATAAAATTTCATCAATTTTGGAGTTAATCACAAGGAGTTATAAGGGTTTTCTTTTAAAATAGTCTTTTCCATAAAATTCATAACTCATAATCTATACATTCAAAAATCGCCATTTTGGACACAATCAATAAAACTCATCAAATTATCATTCCAAATTTTTCCGAAATTTTTAAAGGTCCGAAAAGTTACGAAACATGAAAAACATCACAACCCTTAAAATCCTTTACCTCGAAAAAGCGCAAGTATTTACATTGGAATAACGCCGAACGAACTTGCACCGTATAAGCAACACTCAAGATACAAGAATACACTTGATAATATAGAGAGAAATAGAGAAAACTTCGGTTTACGGTGTGATTTTCAATTCTAACTTAAACTTCTATTTATAGGAAAATGCTAGAACGCTTGAAAAGGAGACTAAAATAATAAAATATTATTTTTTTTCTACACACCAACCATCCAAGACAAACCATCCAAGCATGCCAATTCAAAAAAAATATAGCGACCCACATGTTATTAACACCAACCAAAGTGGGTCCCACCATATAATTTAATAAAAATCATTTTATTTTCCGAAACTTCAATAATTCATAGAAAATAGCTCGTTTATCGTAAAAATCTGAAACTTATGACTTTTCATGGGAAATTCCATTCTCTACAACTTTGCGAGAAGAAAATTTTTCTAAATTTCAAACAATGAAAATGGAAAGAAATCAACAAACGAAATGCGATTTTACGATCTATAATCAATTTTCTATCGAGAATTGTGTCCACCGACACCCAAAATATATGTTAAATATTTAATGCCACAAAAATACTCTTCCTCCTCATATATCCTACATTCATTGTAAAAATATTACTGCTAATATATTATTAAAATAATATATTTAAATAAATTATTTTATCGAGAAAAGATAAAATATTAATTTTCAATAGTTGTCACATTAAAAATTTTCTCATCTATATCCACAATAAATATTTTCTTTATCATAATAATCAATAATTAATTATTCACAAATAATATTACAGACTCACAAGATCGACAACCAGTAGCCTTCCAGGATAAAGGGGCTTTTCCAATAAGGATTTCTCCTTATCATGCCGCAATTAGGTGACCAACCTCTCCTTGAGATGAACTTTCTAGACATTGCCAATAATGTTATCTCGATAATATTATTCAAATAATTTGAATTATTGATCCGATAATAGAAAATACCGTGCGATGACAATTATTGAAACAATGATAATATATAATATCAACGCAAAGAATTATTGAATCAATAAAATAAAATATTGAATAATAATTATCGTAACAATTATTGAGTAAGGCCTTCTTTACGTAAGAATCAATAATTCAAAATACTTGTAATACTGCTGGTGTCTTCTTGTGCAACAACGCGTATTACTTTATTTTACCAACCGTATTCCAACAAAGTTAATTGTGAACGATTACTGCCTTATTTATAAAAATTTAATTTTGTCGCTTTCTTCATCCGCCGAGCTTATTCTCATTATGGGGCCCTCAAATGATTTGCTACATGGTCAATTTGATATTCCTCGACAAAAAGAATATTCCACGACCAAACGAATATTCTCCAAACAACAATGAATATTTTATAAATCACTGTGTGTTTTGTAAAATTTGCATATTTCACCCATAACTTTAAACTTTTATCAATTTTAACATTTACTTGAATAACAATTATAAGAAAAATTGAATAATTTTATTTCATAAAATTCGGGGTCTTACATATAATGTTTATAGATTTTATGTATATATACATATATTTATAAATTAAATAAAAATTTATATATAAATTTTTATTTTGTAATATGAATTATATATATATATATAAATAATTTTAACTATTAAGTATATAGATATAAATATGGAAATATTTATATATGATAACTATATGATTAAATAAATATACTAATAGGAAAAGAAATTTAAAATGTATGGGGATATTTATAAATATAATAATGTATAATGTTTATAGATTTTATGTATATTAATAATGCACTTTAAACTAGATAGTATTTTAACTATAAATTAAATATCTTTGTAAATAGACGTTTAAAATTGTAATATTAGTAACACATTTTTAAATAAAAGTATTAATTAATTATAAGTGATAATAGTAACTTTTATATTAATAAAAAATATTTAAAATTATATTTAAATGCAATAATAATAATAATTATGCTTAAATATATAACATTCCTAAATCCAAACGTAATTTACAAAACTACTATAAATTTAACCTATAACGACGAGCTATAGCGACGGTCGGGACAGAACCGTCGCTATAGTATGTCTGTAGACACGGTCACGGAATGGCCGTAGGTGTAGAGAGAAAATATAAAAAAAGGCCCTACACCGTAGCTAATGGGAATTTCGCTCCAAACTAAATTTACTCCCTCCATTATTTTCAGGCTCCAAAAACTCTCTCAAGCTATCAGTATACTAATTTTTTTTCTCCCAAAAACTCGATCTCTCTCAACTCCCCTAAATCTCTTATAGCCAGCCCTAAATCTCTCGTACCCAACCGTAAATCTCATAACACGAAATCATCTTACCCAACTCATAAATGGCCAACAACGATCCAGAGCACAAAGAAGAGGAAGAAACTGTTCCCGGCAAAAATGAAGATAGGGGAGCACAAGTCGCTCCGATCGTAAAGCTAGAAGCGGTCGCCGTCACTACTGGTGAAGAACACAATCCTCGATCTATACTTTCTCTCAATCTTATGCTTTATATGTATTTGTGCTGCTTTTATGGGTATATTCATGAAGTTTTTGCAATTGGGTATGTTTAATTTAGCTAGATTGAAGATTGAAATTGCTTTGATTGTATATTTATTAAGAGTTAGAAATTGCTTTAATTTTATGTACAGGGCTTATGGATCTTTTGATATTTGATGATTGCGGAATTTAGTGATGCACCATTATCTTTATGTTCTATTATACTCTTCTTTGCTTTGAGAGCTCATGCAGAAATGGTATTCTAGATGCATAGGTTTATCCTGTTCTGTTAAATTTTGGAAGCTTTTTGTGTGTGTATGTTTATATGCTGACTGGAGGACCCGGAACTAGATAGCGCATTTGTTTCATGAATTGTAGACTGTATTTTTTTTATTACGGGCCTCATTGATGTTTCAGTTTCTTCCCACAAACAATGCACCCAAGAATGATTACCAGAACCCTAGACAGTTTAGTGGGTTTTTAGCAGTAGTAATGCTTTATTCATTCATGTAAAAACCGATCACTTTTGGTTTATGTGCTTTGTTATTGAGTTTAGGTTTCTTTCGATAATTTTGCAGGACATTGGAAGTAGAATTCTGTTTAGTTTAAGAGTCTCAGAGCCAATAAATCGAGTATAGTGTTAATATGGAGTTTCGGTGTCAATTCCAAGGACTATTCCTAATTGGGAGAAGGAAATGGGTATTTGTGGTGGTTTTAGTAGCTATTACTCATTTATTATGTCAGTCCCTGATGCTTCCATATGGAAACGCTCTGTTCTCTCTCTTGCCTGTTGGCGAGGTCCCAATAAAGGGTAAGGACAGATTTTCATCTAGAAAATCTGATGCTGAGTTGACAATGATCGACGGTTCCTCTCTTGTTAATGCCTCCGAGTTGGCAGGTATCACTCCAATTGTTGGGCAAGTTGAAGATGCTGACAATTTTAAGCTTGTTGGAGTCGATGATAGGGAACCAAGAGAGAAGGTCAAGGACAAGGAGAACAATGTTACTTTAAATGCTGAAGGTTTAGATAATGATCCCATGCTTGTCAAGGATACGAATGTTGATCACAGCTTTCCATTGGACAAAAAAAGGGATACAGATTGGTTTGCCTTGGAGAATGGTGAAATTCAAGAGGATGACTTCGCATTGACTAAGACTGGTGAAAGTAGGCCTGGCCTATCACTAAAGCAGATTTCGAAACCAAGCACTGTAGTTATGGAAAAGAGTGTCCAAGATGTAGATACTAATCTGATTCCAGAGACAACTTGGACAATTGGTGAATCTCTCCCATCTCCTCTTGTTCGATCAGAGGAAGTAAATTCCTCAATCAACATTACATTTCCAAGCAATTTGACATCGAGCGTAAGCACCTCTAATGGTTTGACTACCAATAACACTTCGTTTGAGGAACAATTTAAAGAACTTCCAAATGATGTGAACCATATCCTGTTGCCAAGTGATTTTGAGTAATGTTTCTATAAAGATCAGTAATTCTGTTAAGAAGAAAATGAAGTCTGAGATGCCACCTAAATCAGTAACATCACTATATCAGATGAATCGTTTGTTAGTTCGGCATCGTCGTGCTTCACGTGCAATGGTATGAAATGTTTGTGTGCAAAATATTTATTTATTTTTCTCTATTTTTGGTGGTTTCAGATATAAGACTTGCTTGACTTTTTTGGATTGGATTTAGAGACCAAGATGATCCTCAGCATGTGACCAGGAAATTCTAGCTGCAAAGTCACAGATTGAGAATTCTCCAGTTGTGAGGAATGATCGAGATCTCTACGCTCCTCTCTTCCGTAATGTTTCACTGTTTAAAAGGTTAGCTTCTCAGTTATACTGGAGAAATCTAGCTAATAGAGATGGTAGCAATTTCTTTTATTGATGATTATCTGGACTCAAATATGTAGTAGCTATTATTGGCTTGTTCCTGGTATGCTGCTTTCTTTCCTAGTACCATGTGAGATGGACAACCATGCAGCCATTACTTAGAAAAGGAAACTTAAAAGAAGAAAATAGTTGAAACAAGAAGGAAAATTGTTATTTTAACATCAAAGCATAATGTCAAATTGTCAACCTTTATTTATATTAGTTTCTTTCTTGTGTTAAAAGAGTCAAAAGCACTAAAGCTACTAATGAAGTTTAAGAAATGAGCGTGTAAGGGTCCTAATTGTTGGTGTTTCATAATTTGAGGACTTCTGAAAATGAATTTTGAATGTTCTTGGTCAGACTTAAGTTTTGAAACATTTTCTGCACCCATCTAGTCTGATCTATACTTCCTCCCTTCTACATTGGCTTCAGGCAATTGAACAACATCTGAAGCAGTATTCAGGAAATATCATGATCAGAGACATTCTTGATGTTGGATGCTCTGTTGGAGTGAGCACAAGATATCTTGCAGACAATTATCCTTCTGCTAAAGTCACTGTGAGTTTAAAATTTAGTAATTCCAAAAGTTATGATGCCCTTTTATAGTATGAATAGAGCTGACATTGATGAGCTTTGTAACCCAAACCTGGTAATTAGATTTTGTTGATGTATACTGTGGATATACAACCTTGTAGTCATATCTGGACGTGTCTGCTGCAGGGGTTGGATATACTGTGTGATTGCTACAGTGTGTGGCTTTTAGATAGGCTATAGTAATTGATTTAGCTATTTAGAATATTGGGTGATTGAAGAAATTATTAGTTCTAATGTTGTGTTTCATGCCATTTTCCCAATTAGTGTTCATTGTTTAAGATTGATATGTTAAAATAGAATTAACATCATTTCCAAATACAAGAAAAGGGTGACTGAAAAAAATCATGATGTTTGATATACTCACCATGTTTTATACTTGTTACTTGTTGCTTTTGTTATCTTCAAATACCCATTAATTCATCACTAGACCTTTGAGGTAAAAGTTTGATATACTCTCATGATGTTTTATATTTCTGCCACACCTTTCAAATCGTAATGACGGTGGTGTTCACAAAATGTGACAGAATGAAAGGTAGCAAAGGAAAAAGACCTGTTGAAAACATCAGGATTTATTTTGGGCAGATTTTAGAGCAACGGTAATCAAGATCTATTTTGGAGGTTGTTGCTGCACAAGCCAAGAAAATTGTAGGGGATGAATTATTCAACTATTATATTGTAATGTTGTAATATGAATGATTTTAAATGATGTATATAATATATTTTTATGTTTTATTTTATATTGTATTTGGGTTTGTTGAATAAATGTGTATTATTAATTTTATTTTTTTTAAATTTAAAAAGGATATAACGACGGTCATCGACCGTAGGTAAAGAGCAAATACACGATTTTGGCATGACCTATAGCGACGATTGACGGTCGTCGATCGTCGCTATAAGCCAAAAGACTGTCGCTATAGGTTTTAGCGACGTCTTCTACAGCGACCGTCGCTATAGCCTATAGCGACGGTCTTTTGGCCTATAGCGACGGTCGCTGACCGTTGCTATAGGTCGATTTTCTAGTAGTGATCTATCAAAACTTAATGGTTTAATAAATATATCTGCAATATTTAATTCTGTGTCGATATGTTCTAACTTGATAATGCCACATTGCCATTATTTAAATGATCACGTTAAAAATGATGTGTGACATCTATATGTTTTGATCTAGTGTGTAATACAATATTTTTACTCAGATTTATAGAACTTGTATTATCACATAAGTTTGAGACACAATTAAACTTTTTATTATAATCAATCAGGGTTTGTTTCATCCATAATAATTGTGCACAACATCGTGCAACAACTATATATTCTGCTTCGGTGGTTGAGATAGATACCGAGTTTTGTTTTTTAGAGAACCAAGAAACTAAACACCCACCTAGAACTGACACGTTCCACTTGTACTTTTTCGATCAACATGATGACCGACATAGTCGGTGTCTAAAAAACAAACAAGATCAGATGTTGACCTTTAGGATACCATAGACCTATGTTTGTAGTTCCTTTGAGGTGACGAAATATTCTTTTTACTACAACCAGATGTGATTGGTTTGATTGAAACTTGACACATTTGCAGACACTAAACATAATGTCAGGTCTACTAGATGTGATGTATAGAAGACTACCAATCATTCTTCTATACTTCTTTCTGTCAACACTTTTTCCATTTTTATCGACAGTTAATTTATCAATAGTTGACATAGGAGTATTAAGAGGTTTCACATATTCTAACCCAAATTTCTTAATCATTTCTTTGCAATATTTAGATTGAAAAATATGAATATATTTTTCTCCTTCCTTGATTTGCAATCCTAGGAACAAATTTAATTCTCCCATCATACTCATTTCAAATTCCTTACTCATGCTTTTAGAAAAATCATTGCACATAATAAAGTTAGTATAACCAAAAATGATGTCATCAACATAGATTTGTAAAATAAGGATATCATCATTTTTATACTTAGTAAATAGAGTAGTATCGACAGTACCCCTTTTAAAACCATTTTCTAATAAAAATTTACTTAACCATTCATACCATGCTCTGGGGGCCTATTTTAAACCATATAAAGTTTTATGCAGTTTATACACATACTCAGGATAATCAACATCTTCAAAGCCAGGAGGTGGTTTAACATAAACTTCCTCCTCAATAACTCCATTTACAAAAGTAGATTTGACATTCATTTGAAATAATTTAAAATCTTTATGGCATGCAAAACCTAATTACATGCGTATATACTCGATTCTAGCAACAGGAACATGTGTTTCATCATAATCGATATCTTCAAGTTGATTGTACCCTTGGGCAACTAGTCTTGTCTTGTTACGTATGACCGTTCAACTTTCATCTAATTTGTTAAGAAAAACCCACCGAGTTCCAATAATGGAAGTTTCCTTGAGTTGTGGAACTAATTCCCAAACTTTATTTCTTGTGAATTGTTCAAATTCATCCTGCATAGCTATAATCCAATCTTCGTCAAACAATGCATCTTTTAGGTTTTTAGTCTCAATTTGAGATAAGAAAGATAAATGACCAGCTAGATTTTGTGCTTGTGATCTCGTAAGAATCCCTTTATCGATATCACCAATTACATTTTCTATCGGATGAATTCTAATGACATATGATTCTTTGGGTAAGTCATTTAATTGAGGATTGAGATTTTCAAGAAGATTAATATTGACAGGTGGAGATGTATTATCTATTTTTAGTTCTTTCATATTTTCGAGAATGTCTTCAATGACAACATCATTATCTACAAGTTCTTTATATTTTTGAGAGGATTTAGACTTATCAAAAGTTACATTCATCGACTCCTCAACAACTAGAGTTCTTTTATTAAACACTCTATATGCTTTCATCGAATTTGGGATCGAACTTCACCAAATATAGTTTAGTATTTAGAATAAAACATTTACTCCCAAAAATACGAAAATAATTTATTTTTGGAGTTCTTTTATAATAAAGCTCATAGGGAGTTTTGAGCAACATTGGTCTTAGTAAAACTCGATTTAAGATATAACAGGATGTTGTAACTACTTTAGCCCAAAAATATTTAGGAAGACGATATTCATTTAACATAGTATTGGCCATTTCTTGTAAAGTACGATTTTTCCTTTCAACTACACCGTTTGATTGTGGTGTGTAAGGTGCAGGAAAATTGTGGCTTATACCGTGTTCATCACAGAACATTATGAAATCAGAATTGTCAATTTCTCTTCCATGATCAGACCGAATATAAACAATATAACCTCTGTTGATTTTGGATTTTCTTGCATAACTCAAGAAAGAGTTTATCGCTTCATTTTTGAATTTCAGAAAATCAACCCATGTGAATCACTAGTAGTCATCAACTAAGACTAGAATATAAATAACACCACCCATGCTATGTTTAGGGATAGGACCTACCAAATCCATATGCAAGAGTTCTAATTGTCGAGAGGTTGACACTGTAAATTTAGGTTTGTGAGATGTATTTGTTTTCCTAATTCACAGGCTTCATATATATGGTCTTTTAGAAATTTTAGTTTTGGAAGACAACAAACATGTTCCTTAAAAGATATGTTATTTATCAATTTCATTTTAATGTGACCTAACCTACGATGCCAAAGTCATAGATCATCATTTGCAGATACAAGACATACATTGTCCAAGTGAGAATATGTATCTAAGTTACACATGTACACATTTTGACTTTTAGGACATAATAAAATCAATTTGCCAGATTGATCATATATTAAACAGTTATAAGTACTAAAAGATATTTTAAAACCACTATCACATAATTGGCTAATAGATAGAAGATTGTACCCGAGTCCTGTGACTAATTGAACGTTAGAGATTGTTATGTGTTTATTACCAACACTTCCAATTCCATTAACTTTACCTTTGTTGATGTCTCCAAAGGTTACCCCACCACAGTCTGTAGCTTGTAGATTACTCAATTTTGTTTTGTCGCCTGTCATGTGTCTTGAACAACCGCTATCAAGGTACCATTTATTTTTACTCGAGTCAGATGTAAGACATACCTACAATATATATTAAGGTCACAAACTGGTACCCTTTATTAAGAAGGGTACTTTGGGTAAGTTTTCCATTTTGTATAAGGATCATTTGTATTTTCTTTTACAAAATATGGTACAGGATAATAAGTCTTAGTAGACACAATTGTTCTATGGGTAACAGGTCTATAAGATGCATGATTATATCTTGAAAAGTTTGGATGAAGATTTCTAGACAATCTTTCATTTTTCTGATAATGAAATTCTTTTCTTGTGATAATAGGTACAATGTAAGTTCCTTTTGGTACCCAAATCATTTTTCCTTTATAGTTTTCATTTTTGGAATTACACGAGTGAACAAAATGACCATTCCTATTACAGTAATAATATTTAGTAAAGGAAGATGTGTGACTTTCTTTTTATTTGTTTTTAACATGTTAGAGTCATTTATTTTTTGTTATACTTGATTTTCCAATATATCATAATCCTTCTTTATTAGAAACACATCTTTGTTGATTAAGCATAACATCAAGATTTTCTTTTCTTTTCGTGAATTTAGTGATTGTTGAGTTTAAGTAATCACGTTCTATAGCGAACATTATAATTTCATTTAATAAAGTGGATTCTTCATTTTTCTTTTTTACTCTTATTTTTTGAGATGAGTTTTCTTCCTTAATTGTTTTAATTTCTTCACTTAACTCTTGATTTAGTGTTTGAGAACCTTCGATAAGAATAACAAGAGTTGAGTTTTCAACTTCAAGATTTTCAATAGAAATGATAAGTGTTGAATTTTCTATTTCAAGATTTTTGTTTATTTTTCTTAATTTTTCTAGCTATTCCTTTAATGCAGGATTTTCTGAAAAATCATTTTCTAGTTTCTCATTTTTTTTCTTTTAAGGTTTCATTAATTATAATTAAATTTGAATTTTCTATTTCAAAATTTCTATTAGTCTTAATTACTTTTTCTAATGAAATTTTTAGTTGATTAAAGTCTTTTTTTTAATAATTTCAATATCTTCATATAGATAATTATATGCTTCTTGTAATTCATGATCTTTATTTATATTCTCTAAATTATATATGACAAATGAAGTACTAGGTAATTGGTGTTCCGAATTTATCTCAGATCTTGGTGATGAATCATTATCTGCCATTAAACATAGATTTGCGATTTCCTCGGTTTGTTCGGTAGTTCCTTCTTTTGTCACTTAAATCCTAGCCTTCCTCTACTAGTACTTTGTTATTGACTAGTTTTGGATAGTCCTTTTTGAAATGCCATGGCTGGTTGCATTCGAAACATGTATTTGAGTTTTCATTTGAGCTAGTATTTCTGAAATTGCTGTTGTTTGCTTTCATAAAGCCTTTGCCATATCTTTTTGCTTTACTTTGGATTACTCTCCTGAGTTGTCTTGATAACAAAGCAACTTCGTTATTATCTAAACTCAAGAGTTCATCATTTAATTCCTCATCATCGCTTTCTTGATCAATTAGTAAAGCTTTGAAAGCGATTCCTTTTTTTCTTGAGATCTGTATCCGATCCTGCTTTTTCGACTTACATGTCGACTTCGTGGCCACGAAGATTTTCAATAAGACTATCAAAAGGATATGCAGTTATATCTTGCATTTCCTTGATGGCCGTAACCTTCATTTTCCATACAGATGGTAGAGCTTTGAGAATTCTTTTGTTTTTCTCATTTGTTGTGTAAGCTTTTCCCAGTTGTTCTAGCTCATCAATGATCCTGAAAAAACATGTTTTCATATCAATGATTTTTTCACCTTCTTCCAACTTAAAACTCTCATACTCTTTGATTAGAGCATCTTTTCTTTTTTCTTTGATATGATTGGTTCCTTCATATGTTACAATCATTTTTTTTCAGATTTTTTAACATTCTTGCAATTGCTAACTCTTTTATATTCATTTTCTATGAGAGCAATAGTTAACACTTGTTCGGCTCTAGAGGCTATATTCATAGTCTTCTCATCTTCGGTGGTGAATTCATCAGCATATTTCTTAACGATCTGTTTACCTTCACTTTTTATGAAATTTTTTACAACTCGTTATATTGCGAGCCAAATTTTGATTCCTTGTGACTTGTCATAGATTTTGAATCTATTCTTCTAAGTGGCAAAGTTTGTGCCATCAAATAGTGAAGGTCTGGACATTGAAAGTCTTTCTCCGCAACCAGTAACATTGTAGGCTATAGATGGATCTACTCTTAGATATGTCTGTATTCACTTAACAAACAAGTTAAAGAGCACCGCTCCGATACCAATTGAAATTCTAATAATAATCTAGAAGGGGGATTGAATATATTATCACCGTTTAAAAAATTATATGAGGCCTTTTTGAATATTT